>CM075654.1:26135000-28635000 GCA_037953625.1 Crotalaria pallida
GAGTATGTTGCTACTCCCGAGCGGTGGACGATGTGGCAGAGTATGGCTACTTGAGAGGGAGTCCTCAGACCCCAGCTGGCTGAGATGCGCTCAATGTCGGAGAACAATGTTGTCGAGCTAGAGAAATAAGCCGAAGTTGAAGCCGAGAAATTAAGCCGAGAGGGCGAAAAGTGAGATCATATTCAACAAAACAATCTGAGAAAATTCCTTGTGGATAGGACAGGATGTAGCACTGATTCTTTCGTCAATGATGTTAATCAATTATAACTGCTGAACCCCTCGGAAAACGGAATAGTCTGTCGGATCCTTATTAGAAGGTCGTCGAAGGGAAGCTCGGAACAACAAAGCCGAAACGGAGCTTGCTTGCATAATATCAAAGGATGTCTGATAAGGCCCTGTTGCGTTCGGTAGATGCATGAATGTTGAATAAAACACGATCTTTGCAATTGTCGGAACATGAGGGTGGACGAATGATGTGAGACTATTTTAGAGATCTTGAGTTGCTTGTACCTCCCCAGTTGTACCTTTCATCACAAATACAGAGATATGAATTAGAATATTAAATTAGAAATGAGACAATAGTGATGCATTCACTTTATAAACAATGAGTCATATTCAGAGACTATGTAGGTAGTATGATACTCGTAGCATAAATAAAGCGACCATGTGTACCACTCATGGCCAACAATTACAATCATCTCAAGGAAGCCAATATGTGTAATTAAGATATAAAACATAAATGTAATAAAGAGTAATGAATTAAATTTAGGATAAGGAAAGATTAATTCCCTGATCAAGCGAGAGGAATGTTATATCCTTTAATTTGGATCGGCTGTTTTCTGAGTTGTCGGACATGCCTTCGTCTTTTTCTTTTCAAAACCTTTAACCCGATAACAGGAGTATTATCCGAGGAGACATCAGAAGGATTGGTGATTGAGAGAATGAATGTGCAGCAGAATCGCCTAATCCGAGTGTACTTCCCCAACTAAATCGGATTCCCCCTCCGAGAATGCTTTGCCAATTAGATCAGATTCATCCAAACCTGTGTGAGAGGCTTGAGGATTTAGACCTGTGAAGGAGTGCATTGTGACGGGGTTGAATGTTTGCAAGTTGTGAGGGCGGGGTTAGAGAAGGCGTCTGAGAGGCACGAGATCTGTGGTCTGCTTGTGCATGCTTTCGGATGATAGGAATCCTGACTTGGGTTATGCGCGAAACACTCGCATCATTCTTTGGCCATCGTGCTCGGGCTATCATGTCCGGTAGTTCCGACCATCAAATTTGTACCTTTACATGATGTATGAAAACAACTATTAGAATATCAAGTAGTAAATGATATGTAATGACATTAATAGCGAAGTATGAGCTGTTTCACTGTTAATTATGAGTATTATCTAAGATAATATAATGTTGTGCAACAAGTGATTCAATAATGATGAATGTGAGGTTTAAACCATGCAATGTACATCACATAAATGAGATAATGAGAAAGATCCTTCCCTGTTTGTCTTTATAGTTAGACTATTTTTGAATTTTGATGCGTTCGACATCCTTTTTGGCATGAACGTTGATATGCTCGGCATCAATTTGGCATAGAGACATTTTTTCTTCTACTGCTAGATCGTGTGCTTGCTCGGTACTCTTCATCTTCTTCCTCCCAAACACCCTGTATGCCGTAATGGGCGAACTATTGTATAGCGCCCTTGTGAGCAATGCTGGGATCTCGAGAAGAGATGTTGACGGGGATCGTCTTTGGGCTTTTAGTGACCATGAGAGGCAAGGGTGTCGTGGTAGAAGGGACCGATCAATTCGAGGATGTCATTGGTCGGTTGATATCATAGCCTGATATCCTACTGCGGGTGTAGGGATCTGGTAGGAAACCGGTGGGATGGACTGTTTACCCATATTTGTACCTCGTATATGTATACAAAATTAATAATCAGTAATCGTCATTTGAACTGACAATGTATAATAATTAAATTGCAAAAATGAAAATTATTAGCAAGTTTACGGAATAAAATATTAGTATGTAAATAGTATGATTCTAAAAAGATCACACGTAATAATAATAATAAACGATACGTGTATCAAAAATGTGTCGGAGCAATTAGTGGTATTAAACCAAATAATGCTAATAAGTATAGTAATTAACTGTATCATTGGCATGCGATGGTGTACATAATTAATACCATTGAAATGACTTAAGTAAAAGAAATTAACTTCCCTGGATTGGTCGTGGTAATGCCCTTAATTGACCGTAACTTGTGGCTTCACATGTTGTTTTGTTGATCGAGAGTTCATTGTGGACGGAGGCCTTGACAACAAGACTCGTAACAGTTTGACCATCGTGGGTGTGTAGTGCCCGTTCTAGGCTAGCCTCGTGACGGGTTGTTACAGGAACACATGTTTGCGTGGGCGATGGCCACAAAGTCTTTGTAATTATCTCGGAGTGATGACGATAGTAATCCATGCCACGAGATGTTTTTACAATAACCGTTCTGACTTTTGGATTGTTCTCTATCATGGGGTCGTGATGGCCTCGTCAACTCTAGAGAGATTCCTAGCTGCTTGGCCTTCCTTTTCGATAGGTCCGACCATCCTTTTTTGAACCTTACATTACATGTTTAAAGACAATAATCAGTGATCGTTGTTAATTTAACAATATAGGATAATTGAATAGCAACAATGAAAATTATTGGCGAGTGAATATAAAGTATCAGAACAAAAGCAGCATGATTAAAAAGATCACACGTAACAAATATAATAATGACAATAATTAAATACCGTGCAACCAGACAGGATTGCCCATGAAAAGAAGCATAATTTCAGGTATATCATGCGCAATAATTGTAATGAATGACATTTATAAATATGTCAGAGCATTTAATGACAACAAACCAAATGAAAGCATTAATTTAGGAATAATGACAATGTGCGGTTGTCAGAAACTAATGTACGTCATTCAACAGGCGATATATCTATATAAAGAATTATTATCCTATCACAACAGGAGAGACAAAGATTTAAAGGCATTCAGCAGCACGAAGATTTGCTCAACAAAACATTACGTAACAGCATGGAGAATATCAAATAATAAACGACTTGTAAAGGGATTAGAAGGAACTAAGTATTTAAAGCACATGTCCAAAATATTGCATCGGGTAAATTAATATAAGCATGTGTGTAAAGTAGTCATGTAAAATGCCAAGTAAATAGGAAAGCAATATAGGAACGAGAATTCCTTCCCTGATTCACCAAGGTGAGGAATGTTGGATCGAAGACTGTTGGATTGAAGTCTTTTGTCAATCCTCTTAAAATGGGCTTTGTTGAGCGTTGAGGGTCGACCTCTGTTTTCCTTAAATATGATTTTCTCTATGCTCGGAACACGAGCTTCAAGAGGGGAACTTGGCGCGGGGGTCCTCGCTCTTCGCTCGGAGCACAAGCTTCAAGAGGGGACCTCGGCGTGGGGGTCCTCGCTTTCACCCCTAGATTCCAAGTAAAGTAACATTATTGTATTCGTGATACTCGAAAAATTATTTGTCCATTAATGGGGATCTCGGAATGGGTTATTCAGTCGCTCGGGCCATCGTACGTGTACCTCGCATATGCGCAAAAAAATAATAATTAATTAGTTATTGTCGTTCAAGATTGACAATTTATAACTATTAAATAAAATACATGTAATCAAAGTAAACGGCAAAAATATAAATTATTTTTGTCTCTAACTAATAGTCATGTGAGTCAATAAAATATTTGTGGCATTATTAAAAATTAGAAAGAGTAACTTCCCTGATTTAAAGGTAGGTTGCTGAATTGTTGGGCCATAGAGTTGTTGAGACCCGTTTTTTCTTTTTGGTGCAGCTTTAGGCCCTTTTTCTTTTTCTTCTTTTTTTTTTTTTTTTTTTTTTTTGGTTTGCTTTTGGGAACCCTAGGGTTCCTTTCATCGAACCGTGCAGCAGCAGCTGCTGCTTGTTACCAACATGGCGGCGGCGTCGAACGGAGCACCGGGGAGGGCTAGCGCCGGTGCGGAGGAGCGCACGAAGGCGCAGCAGAGATGATGGTGCCGATTTGTTGAGGGCGATGGGGACGGCGGAGACGGTGGCGGCTGTAGCAAGGACCGAAGAACACCTTCGGTGGTGCGGTGGAAGAAAGTGATGGCGATGAATTGCCACTGAGGACGGCGAGAACGGCGAGGTTCCAGAACTCGTGACTAGGCTTGGAGATGGCTCGCCTCGATCCTTCGTTGTTGCAACGATCTGGAACCAGTAACGGTGGAAACGGGATCGGCGATGATGTCTGAAACGGTGGCAGCACTGATTCGTGTGTGGCGACGAGAATAACCACCATCGCGATGAAAGGGATGGTGATGAGGGTACCACCGGTGACGGCGAGAACTGCGATGGGAGTGGAGCAAATCGTTCGCCGACAAGACTTCGAGCAACGCCGTGAGCCGTAGGCGCAGATTCGAGTCACGTGGCCCTTTCAACCTCATGCTTGCATGGTTTCGGCCACGGCGGTTTCAGTGCTGGTGATGGCTGAGGAACCACGAAGGTCTCGAAGAAACTCCAACGAACTCGCACCGGAGAGGCGGTGACGGTGTTGGAGAGGCTCCAAAAAATTCAGAAAAAGGAAGTAGATTGCGGTTGGAGGTGGCTTGCCTTCTCCCTTCGTGCTCCAGGTCGGAAGTATCTATTGCCTCACTGATGTGTAGCGACAGGGGTTTTTTGAAGATTCGCCCAGCTCCAGATGATGAGAACTCGATGAAGACCATGAGAACTAATTTCTCTCTATTTTTTTTTTGTGTTTGAATGTGGATGGGAATCGGAGTTTAACGATCCCCACAGACGGCGCCAATGTAGTGTTCCATTGTTAGGGAGACACCACGATGTGTGTTTTGGGTTGTTGCAGCTGACGAGGGTGACCCCGGTCCTACGTACCCCCAGTGATAAGGGGATCAAGCCACACGTAGTTCTTGAGAGTAGGGATGAGAGACATACCTTAGCCCCTATAGCATAGTGGTTCTTATAGGGGATTACCTGTTAGGTGTGTTATGATACCTTATGGGCCTGTTGGGCCCAATAGGGCTGACGTGGCTCTTAGAGGATAAGAAGGGTGAGTCCTTCATCCTTATCATGTACTAGGGAGTTTTAAACTTATCCGTTGAGTCGTTGGTCGGCATTGAAGGCATGCGGTCGGCTTATGGGTCCGGTCCACTACAAGTTCCATTCTTCCTTCTCTCAATCAAAGGAAGGGAATGCAACCTCGATCGATCGAAAGAAGCCTCCATGGCAACAAGAAGGCCATAACCGATCCAAGTCAGCCAAGCATACCAGCCAGGGAGCCAAAAGAGAGTGAAAGCGAGCATAGGCAGGTCATTCTTTTAGATTGATGGGAGTTATAGCGTAGCTAGTGAGTGAACAATGAGGCTATGCTTTCTAAAAGGAACTGTAAGCTCATGGTCAATCCATTCATCGAACAAGATCCCTTCATCGGAAGGAAAGAGGAGACGGGGACGGGTGTAATCTTCACTCACCGAAGATTATTCTCTTATCATAGATCTCGGGATACGAGACCTTCCTTCAACTACGAACTAAGCCTTTAAAGTTGAAAGAAAGGAGTAGTGAAATGAAAGAAGAAGGGAATTCCTGTATGGATAGTCCCATCCCAATCCAATACGAAAACGAGTAATGAGCCCCTTTATGTTGTGGGCTGAAGATATTATGTTATTATTAGTATCTTTTCTTTGCTTTGGTACCAGCCTTAATATCTCAATCTTGCAAGTCCTTTCTTTAGTGAAGGCAGGCATCGGAACGAACTCTGCGGAGAGCCACTCTTTGGTCCAATAAAGAGACAGATCAGCATCCATATAATCTATCTGAGGCAGTCTGCCGCATCAAGAAGAAGCGCACATCTTTTTTTCGAGAATCTATCCCCTTTCTTACCGAAAGTGACATAAAAGAATATCTCCATTAAAGGAAGATTGGACAATGGGGATCTTTACCTAAAGGTGCGGAGCGAAGTCTGCATTTCTTGCTAGTTCTTCTCCTAGTCTCGGACTCAGCCTTTTAGCCGATTCGCACCTTTACTCTCTTTCTCAATCGAGCCCTTTTTAGGTTTAGGGTCAGATCAATAGAGAAGTCAGGCACTCGATAGACTTAAAGGAAGGTTCCGCCCGTAAATTGATTGATCAATGTGACCATTGATAGGGGAAGCAGCAACAGAGACAGATTGAGTGCTAAAGCTTCTGTCCCGTAACGGTTGATCCGTCGGATTTTAGCCTTAAATGACCTATTGTAGGAGGTGGCCTTCCCAAGGCCAGAGGACTGGTGACAACAGTACCATAACGGTTTTTATTTTAAAGCTACACAGGTTACCGCGCGAGGTCGTGGTAGAAAGAATCTTGGCCGTGGTCGTAGTTCATTGGTGATTGTCAACGAGGGGAGTGGAAGTTTTTCAGGTAAGCCATACTTCCAAGGTGAGCCGTAAGGCGAACTATTAGAGTGGGTAAGCGCCTCTACTTTTCTTATAGTGGGTAGAGGGTTTCTGAGCTAACTGACCATGTTGGTACCACCATAATTTTAGGAATTATTTTCTTGATTGATCGACCAGTGGGATATTATCTTACGTACAGAATTAAAGGGCTTAACGAAGCTCTTCGATGCGCTTCGCGTCTCTGTTTGTTCATCCCAGTCTCTGTTCGGGTCTCTCCTTCATTTCATGGCATGGCTCTCTCTTAGAGCCTTGTACCTTTATTCAATGATATTTTTTTTAGGATGGGTGTTGCTTTCTTTCATGTTGGAATTTCTCCCGCTGTAAGATATAGGAGTTCTCCCGGCTTTCTTTATGATAGTAGTGTTCTTTCTATTCCTTCCAGCCGAGGGAGAAGAAGGGTAAAAGCAAGAAAGGTAAGCATGTCGTGTCGACGCACGCGAAAGGCTATCAATGTACAAGTCCACTTCGATAGCCAAGCAATGAGGGAGTCTGAAGAGACTTCCAGTTCGCTGGACTTAGTTTTAGATACTCCAAGCCTCGTTATGTTAATTCTATTCTGTAACGGATTTCGATATTTAATGTACAGGTCGGTTGGGAACCTAATAAGACAAGCCAAGCGCTTAGCTTAGTTCGGCCGTTTACAAGAGTGAATACCGAAACAGACAATTCCAGATGCCCTCAGACAGATGCCACTAATAAAGTAAAGGACAAGATCCAGTATTCGTGGATCGGGAAGACCAACTCTCATTCAAGGAAGCGGACCGTTGATGACAGCAGGCCGGGAAGGACAGATGCTACTAATAAAGTAAAGCCGATGAGGCCTTAAAAAGCCTTTTTCCGTTGCTCGAAGCAACCACGAGCTCTAACTTAAAGTAGGTCTAGAACCACTGAGATTAAGTTGTTTTCTATTTTCTCCAGGCTATGAAAGATCTGGGACTTCGTTCCAGGAAATCCTTATATTCTTTTAGCATATCTAGTAGGGAGAGGGGGAGACAAACAGTAAGGTATGGCGAGATCACATCTCCCGTTACTATAGTCGAGCCTGTACGGGGAATAAGATATAGTGATGCCGACAATTCAATAACTAATCAGGAGAGTAACGTAACTCACTGAACCCCCCCCCCCCCCCCACTGAACAAAACAAGCTTTAAATGGGGCTTATTCTCGCCTTACTGTAGAAAAATGATACACCGATTGAGAAAGTGAGATGCAGTCGATAGCTAGGTTATAAAACATGTATTCCTATATGAATCAAAACTAATTAGTATAAGTTATTGTCTTATAAAAAAATTGTATCCATTATTATAAATGATTATTCAAATTATAGTTGAAGTAAATATTCCTTTTATATAATATCAACTGTTCAAATACACAGTAATTCAATAACACACCAAATTAAAGCATCATACATTTTTTTCTCCGTGTCTTCGACATAAGATGCAATAGAGATTGAGGAAGGAGAAAGAAAATTAGGGTAATTGCAGGGATGAATTATCTGAGACACTAGTAATTTGGGTGCTATTGAGTGGTTTAGTTCATGAGTCATGGGTTTGAATCCTCTCATATGCAATTTTTTCATTATTTATTATGGTTAATTTATTTTTTGGCTTAATTATGTCACAAGTTCCTGAAGTTCGGGGTACTTTTTCTAGATACCCTTATTCTTTTTTTTTTTTCAATGTTTATGCCCTCAAACTTATCTTCGGTTTGCTATTTGCCCCTGTGACGGATTTTGGCCAGTTTATGCAATGTTTATGCCCTCAAACTTATATTCAATTTGTTATTTTCCCCTGTGATGAATTTCGGCCAATTTTTGCACACGTGGACCCCCATGGTCTTAGTCATCCCCACCAAAACTTTTCATCTTCAACCTTCTTCAACCACCAGACCTCCAACCATCATGTTGCCTCGCTCAAATAAGCAAATGACCCTGCCGCAATGATAAAGGTGTGTGAAGCTTGTCGTTGCCCACCAACCGTGTTACGATCGTACGACACTCCAATCGAACTATAAACAATGCCAAAGTTGAATAGCACGAAAGCCTTCTCAAGGTGAATGTTCTACTGAGAGGACTTGTTCTTCGATTTCAAACCAGACGAAGGTGAGAAAGTTGACGTGGCTCGGGTCGGGTGAGATAGGGAAGCGGGTTTTAATGAGGCAGAGGGATTTGCAGTAGGACCAGAAGAGGTCGCGGCGGGAGGGGAAGGGAGGGATCGGGGTGGCACTCGATGTCGGAGTGGAGTTGTTTAATGTTTTGGTGTTAGTGGTGGTATGAAGGTGGGAGCTGGTGGGGTGAGGTACGGTGGCGAAGAGAGTATGATGGATGGAGAAAGGTTGAAGATGAAGAGCTCTAGTGGGGTGACTACGACCACGATGGTCCACGTGTGCAAATACTGGCCAGAGTCTGTCACAGGGGCAAACTGCAAATCAAAGATAAGTTTGAGGGCATAAGCATTGCAAAAACTAGCTGAAATCCGTCACAGGGGCAAATAGCAAATTAGAGATAAGTTTAAGGGAATAAACATTGCAAAAATTGGCTGGAATTCGTCACAGGGGCAAATAGCAAACCGGAGATAAGTTTGAGGGCATAAACATTGAAAAAAAATAAAGATATCTGACAAAAGTATCAAAAACTTCAGGGACTTGTGACATAATTAAACCTTATATTTTCCTCAAAAATGAAAGAAATTTACCAATAAATTCGAACCTTTGATCAGACCATGAAATAAAGTAAACTCAAACCATCTAACCAAACTATTTTGCCAATATTGTTTGCAAATTTTTAAATATAAATATTTCAAATTTGACTCCCGTAATTTTTTTTCCAAGTTCCATGAGCCACCTTTTACTGCTTATGTAACATAATTAGTTACACCTACTACATTTTTGGTCAAGATTCATCATTGGGTGATTAAATTTTGAGTTTTAATTTTAAAATTATTTGTTTTATACAAATGTCTTGAGAATCTAATTTCAAAATTTGTAATTTATATTTGTGTTTTGCTAATATGATATTTACGGTATGTGTCATGCAAACATATGTGATTTTTTTTATTGAACCACCACTTAAAAAAAGTATACGAACTTTTTTTCTTTATGAAAGGCGCCGTAGGGGTGTAACGATTCGATCCCAGATCGCGAGACCGGTCAGATTGAACCAGACCAGACCGAAAAATATGGTCCGATCTGGTTTCGTGGTCCGGTCCAATTCCAAAAATTTTAAACCGTTTTTTTTATGGTCCAGTCCACGATCCCATAAATTTTGAGATCGTTGGGACTGGACCGGACCGGACCAATAGTTTAAAAAAATTAAAAATAAAAAAAATAATGAACTCGGGGAATTTATTTTGCCACCCCATATTCTATGGTTGCCACCCCAAATAATAAAATAATACCCATCATGCCCTTTTTTAAAAAACAAGTTTTGACACGGGTCGTAAGGGGGCACTACGACCTTCAGGTCGTAGCACCCCCTTACGACTCTTTAAAACTGAGATTTTAACACGGGTCGTAAGCATGTGCTACGACTTTCAGGTTGTAGCACCTACTTACGACTAATTCAAAAAGTGTGTTTTTTAATTGGTCGTAAGCAGGTGCTACGACCTGCAGGTGCTACGACCTGCATGCTTACGACCCGTGTGAAAATATAGTTTCTAAATCAGATTTCTCAGATTATCTCTCACTCTCACAAACCTCCCTTTCTCACTGTCTTCTTCTCCGTCTCACACTATCGATCTCTCTTTCTCACTCTCACTCTCACTCGAATCGCTGCCCAAATCTCACTCTCTTCCTCCAAGTCGCAACGCAAATCGATCTTCGTCTCTCTCAAATCGCAAATCGCGTGAGTCTGATTCTCTAGCGCTGGTACTTTTCTTTTCCTTCTTTGAATTTTATGTCTAATTTGTTTACTAAAATTGTCCTGTTTTTACACTCGATTCGTTCTGTATGATAAATTCATGGTTTATTTTAACATATTGTTTAATCGAATGTTCTTCTTCGATCCATATTGGTTTTAACATATTGTTTATTTCCTTCTTTGAATTATTTTAACATATTGTTCGTTAATTAAGGAAGAGTTTTAACTAGGATTCACCATTGTAAGTTTTCCAAAATATATTTGCATTTACCTCTGCATATTTAAGGCCAAGAGGAATTAAGCTTTTAAAGTATTTTTCCTTGTAATCGCACTGGTTGATGATATCATGCAAGGGGTTAAGATCCCTGTCATCATTAATGCAATGGTGAGAGGTTAGTGTACTTTGTCCTTAATGTTCGACGCTATAAATGGCACAGTAGGAAACCTTTATCACATTGTCCATGGCATCATGGAAGAAAAATAAGACATTTATGCTGTAAAAACACAGGAGAAGAAAGGTGAGCACCGAAAGTAGTTTGTATATGGAATTATAATAATATTACTGTCATAGCATTAATAAATTTTATAAGGTAAAATTGGAAAGTAACATTTTTTTATAAAACATTAATACTAAAATGTTGTTAATATACTCATACCAAAAATAATAAATCTAATTTGAAATTAAGTTTAACATGTACAATTCATATTTGATCATTAAAAGAGAAATTAATTAAAATATATAAAAAAACAAAGGAGTTAGGGAGTATTGTGGTAAAAAAATAAAAAAGAGTAAGGGAGTACAAAAAATTAATAAATAATGGAATATTGATCATCTTGAATTCTTCTTATGATCTTTGTGTTTTTCGTCTTCGTCTAGATTAATAGGCTCATCTTCTTCTATGTGAGGCTCAGGCAAAAATGGTTTGAACATTTGAAGACGTTCTTGAAAATGAGATTCCCATGCAAGGACTCCCGTACTTGCATTTCTCCACCATCCTACATATATTGGAGGTATTGGTGAACCTTCTTTCCAATGAATCTGCAAGTGAATTGAAGTGAAGTTAGTAATTCGCACAAATTAAAATACTTTATAAACATTATATATTGAATTGAATATTACCTGTAACCAATGGCTTTTATGCACATTTCCCATCACCCAAATTCTTTTTTCACTTGTTTCCAAAGATGTCCTGTATGGAAAGAACGTTTGACATTCACCTGTACGAAATAATCACTAGTCCAACATTGTACAAATTAGCAACTGCATGTCCCATGTCTGGAACCTCAAACCACTTTGCTTGTGATACAACACCTAATCCATCAACATATAATGCATTATATGCTTTGTCATAATAGGATTGTCCTAAAATGTCAACATACAGAACTTTGTTATTAATCATCTCCTTTATAACCTCCTATCGAATCAGCATGTAGTTTTCTTCTGTGCCATATCTATACAATGTTATTAATACATGTTAAAAGGAATTTAAAATAAAAAATATGAAAAAAACAGTGTTTCATTATGAATTTAAAATAAAAAAAAAACAATGTTACATTAGGAATTTAAAAT
This sequence comes from Crotalaria pallida, assembly GCA_037953625.1. Taxonomy (NCBI): domain Eukaryota; kingdom Viridiplantae; phylum Streptophyta; class Magnoliopsida; order Fabales; family Fabaceae; genus Crotalaria; species Crotalaria pallida. Next base: position 26,146,916 of record CM075654.1, read on the forward strand.
AAAGAATTAAAAAAAAACAGTGTTATAGGAATTTAAAATTAACATAAAAAGTTGTATTACAAATTTAGCATAAAAAATTTTATATTAGAACTTTAGAATAAAAAATGTAATATTAGGATTTCAATAAAAAATGTTATATTAGATATTTAAAATAAACAAAAATTAATATAATAAATAATAATAATAATAATAATAATAATAAGGATTATAAAAAAAATTTAAAAAAACAAAAAAAAACCGGGTCGTAACACATGGTTACGACCATAAAAAAAACTCGGGTCGTAACCCTGTGTTACGACTTCAACGTAAACACTGGTCGTAACACTGGGTTACGACCTGGTAAAAATTTTACAAATAATTTTTTAAAATTAAATAAACAACCCATAATAATTCATGGATATAATAAATTATTGAAAACATTAATCCTAACTAAACTTTATGAATGAAATTTGAAAATTACCTTGAAATTCAGGTTCAACAGCAGCCATTAAAACCAACGTTTTAGTATGATGAAGTATAAGATTTGGTAAAAACAATTTCAGGTATGAATGGGTTTATATATAAAAAAATAAGGATTTAACACGGGTTGTAAGGGGGTACTACGACCTGATGGTCGTAGTACCCCCTTACGACCCTTTAAAAAACATATTTTAACACGGGTCGTAAGATTGTGTTACGACCTGGTGGTCGTAGCACCCCCTTACGACCCAATCAGAATACTTGATTTTCAATGGGTCGTAAGGGGGTGCTACGACCACCAGGTCGTAACACCCTCTTACGACCCGTGTTAAAACTTTTTTTTAAAGGGTCGTAAGGGGGTGTTACGACCTGATGGTCGTAGTGCCCCCTTACGACCCGTGTTAAAATATGTTTTTTTAAAGGGCATGATGGGTATTATTTTAATATTTGGGGTGGCAACAATAGAGTATGAGGTGGCAAAATAAATTCCCTGAACTCAAGTTGGCACTTAAACTAAACAATAATGTTGGGCTGAGCATTCTGAGCATTCTGAGCACTTAAAATAATTTTAACTTTCACCCCCTTGAAGCCAAGAGCATTCTGAGCATTGCGCTTAGAGTAAGCAGCCAAGAGGATGAACTGATGTGGAATGCAACGAGATGGTATCTATACTGTTCGCTCAGGTTACCATACTTTGATGACCACTCATGAAATGACCCAGGCTTCTAAAAGTTCCATTGATGATCACCTTTGGCAAAAAATATGGAAGGTTAATGACCACCCTCATTGCAAAGATCTTGTGTGGCGTGCTTCAAAGAATATCTTACCAGTGAGGCTTAATCTTCTACGTAGAGGGGTTTCAAGTAGATCCAATCTGTCCGCTGTGTGGGGAGAACTCTGAATCAGTCTCTCATGCTCTCCTCCAGTGTAAAGATGTGAGTCCGGTGTGGTTTGCATCCCCCCTGGCCATTCATATCCCTGTGCACTATGAGGTTGACTTTAGCTCTTGGCTCTTACATATGTTAGCTACGGGTGATAACAAGGCAGCAGATTCAATTTTCAACCTGGTTTGGGCTTTATGGAACAGACGAAATGATTGGGTTCACAATTCTAGGCAGTCTTCGATCGATCTGATCCTGTCAAAAGCGAACTCAATCATGATCCCTCCTCCTGCAGAAAATCCAAATAGTACCAATGTTGGAATGAATCAGTGGGAGGCTCCTCAGGATGGCGTGGTGAAGATAAACATAGATGCTGCAATGAGAAGTGGTGACTGTACTGGTCTGGGGGTGATCTTCAGGGATGCTCAAGGTCAAGCTCTAGCGGCAGCAACAAAAGTTATTGGGCCTAGCTTATCATCCACTCATGCTGAAGCGCTAGGACTTCGTTGGGCTATGTCACTTGCAATTGATTTATGCTTCACCCAAGTTTGGTTCGAAACAGACAGCCTTGAACTTGTGCAAGCTTGGAAATCCAATCAGCATAGCTTCTCCTATTTGCATGATTTACTCAATGATTGTAGGCTGTACAACCGATCCTTTTCTTCTTGCATTTTGTCACATGTTAGAAGACCCTTAAACAAGGTGGCAGATGCTCTAGCTAAATACTCTTTTGAAGTTAGAGATATGATTTGGATGGAGGAAGCTCCTATGGTCATCCAAGAGCTCCTCATGATGGATGTACAAACTTCGTCCAGTTAATAAAATATCTCAACTTTAAAAAAAATGTTGGGCTGTAAAGAGAAAATAAAATTATGTTTTATTAACTCAAACTACTGTACAACTTTAAAAGAAAAACGAAGCTACTGTATGTATGCAGTAGTTGTTAGTTGTTACAAATTGATAAGGGAGGGATAACACTGTAACAGCATAGTAACATATACAAATTGTTACAAATTGATGCTACTACTATATGTGAGTATTAGTTCTCTTACTGTACACGAAGCTACTAAATGAATAAAAAATAATAAGAGAATTATAAGGGATAAGGGATAAGGGATAACAACATAGTAACTGATAGAGGTAGAATTATTGAGAGAAGGAGGTTAACACTCCAAGAGGCTGTTGGCACTTTAAAAAAGGCAGCAAAATAGAATAATTATATCCAGTTAGGTTTTTTTTTTCATCCCTATTTTGACTTGAATAAAGTAGAAAAAAAAACTAAATAAACCGGATCGGATTGAATCAGATCGTTTATGAATGATCCGGTCCGATCTTTGAACATAAAAAAATATCTGAACCGAATCAGATCGGACCATGTTAATTTAGTTGATCCAATTCATAATATCTATCAAAAACTGAACCGAACCGAACCGTTACACCATTCATGGTATCAAGCAAATTCCCTTTGAAAGACGTTTTCCTTAAATAAGTCAATAATCCATGACTTATCTACCAGCCCATAAAAAAACACAAAATACTGAAAATAGGGCTAGACATCACGGCAACAAATCCCTTTTGGATGATGAATGTTTATAAATCCATTAAAAAAATAAAAAAAAAAGAATTTTCATTGGATGGAGCAGTGAAGGACATGGTGTGAGACCCAAAGTTCCCTGATAAGTGGGCCCCAATCTCTTTCCCAGACCATCCAGTATCCAATCCTCTTTCACTCCTCCACTGCTTATAAAAGCAGCTCCAAAGCACTTCAGTTTTTCAAAGAAAGAAAGAAGCTTCACATACAGTAGTCAGATATTCAAACCTCTCATTTTATTTTGTCTTTGTCTTTGTCTTTGGTTCACACCATTTTTCAAACGAAAAGAAAGTAAGTGAAAGGAGGAGAGAGAGTACACTTCACACACAAAACTTAAAAGTAAGAGAAACCAAAACCAAAACCATTACCATTTCCTTGCATTTCTCTCTCTCTCTCTCTCTAAAGTATTGAAGGGTTGTTATTAGCTTTACCAAGCTGTGAGTGAGAGAGAGAGAGAGAGAGAGAGAGAGAGAGAGAGAGAGAGAGAGAGAGAGAGAGAGAGAGAGAGAGAGAGAGAGAGAGAGAGAGAGAGAGAGAGAGAGAGAGAGAGAGAGAGAGAGAGAGAGAGAGAGAGAGAGAGAGAGAGAGAGAGAGAGAGAGAGAGAGAGAGAGAGAGAGAGAGAGAGAGAGAGAGAGAGAGAGAGAGAGAGAGAGAGAGAGAGAGAGAGAGAGAGAGAGAGAGAGAGAGTAAGGTTTATCACTCATTATTCATTGCTTTGCTATATCATGAGCTTTAAGCTCATAATGTGGAATGTGCTACTTGTTCTGGTGGTGCTATCATGTTCACTGATTGGTCATGCTTCTGCCTCTGTCTCATATGACCATAATGCCATTACTATCAATGGACAAAGGAAGATACTTCTTTCTGGATCCATTCATTACCCCAGAAGCACCCCTGAGGTATTACTCTAGGACTTCTTTCATTTTATTTGGCTTCTTCTTTTTATTTTTGGAAAATGCTAAGGGCTATTGTTAAAGAGTTAAAAGCGGTAAAAATTTTTTTAGAAAGTGTAGTTTTTGATGTTTCAAAAAAAAAAAAAAATAGAGATTTTGTAATGTTTTTTTGACTAAGGGAACTTTAACAATCAAATGGGTACTTTAAAGTTTAAAAACATGAGTCTCTCACCTAGTATGTACACAGCTTTCTCCCTCCAAGAAGAGTGGTTGTTCCCAGCAGTTGAAAGTGTGGTTTTAATATTTTTTTTTCTTTTTTTTTTGCAGATGTGGCCAGATCTTATACAGAAGGCTAAAGAAGGAGGTTTGGATGTGATTCAGACTTATGTTTTCTGGAATGGACATGAACCTTCACCTGGCAAAGTAATGAACTACGCCTTATAGCTTTGCTTGCAGTGTTTGAAAAGTGCAACTTTTTTTTGAAAAGTTGTAACATGTTTGTTTGGACTTTTCTTTAAGAAAAAAAAAAACATTTTTTTCCATTAATAAAAAATCAATTTTGACAATTATAATTTTATACTTGTTTGGTTGGATTTTAGTGAAAACTTATTTTTGTATAAAAAAAAGCTGAAATTTAGCTTTTAGGAGAAGCTGAATTTTTCTGCTCCTCCCGTGAAAGCTTTTGTCTAATGTGTTTTGAAGAATCACTTTTTTTTTCTTTAAAAAAAATATTGTTTTTAAATAATCCATTAAAACAAATGGTCCCTCAGTAGCTTGAAATAATCAATGTTCTTCTTTTTCTCGATTATTGTAGTATTATTTTGAGGGCAACTATGATCTTGTGAAGTTCATAAAGCTGGTGCAGCAAGCAGGCCTTTATGTTCACCTTAGGATTGGTCCTTATGTCTGTGCTGAGTGGAACTTCGGGTAACGGAAGGGTTGAGTTTGTCCCTTTATATTGGCTAAATCTTTATTCATGTGAGAACTTTGAAATATATTAATTTCTTTATCTGATTGGTTCTTCAGTGGTTTCCCTGTTTGGCTCAAGTACATTCCTGGTATCAACTTCAGAACAAACAATGAGCCGTTTAAGGTGAGCTAACAACCATTCTTATACTTTAAGCATCACTTAAAAATTATTGTCTTTTTTCCCCATATTTCTTTGAAGTTATTATATTACCTTCTAATACATTTTTTTCCCTTCATTTGTTGATGTAATGAAGTTTCAAATGCAAAAATTTACCACCAAGATTGTGAATATGATGAAAGCAGAAAGGTTATACGAATCTCAGGGTGGTCCAATAATTCTATCCCAGGTAGATTGAATATTTTGCAGCTGCCCTTTTGCTTTATTCAATAACTTGCTTCAATTACATGAATTTTCCTTGTAGATTTTTATTTATTTAATTTATGATAACCTTGTTACTCATTGAGTAAAAATGAAGATATTGGTTATATTATATACTGAGAGTTTTGCCTTTTCTACCATTGATTTTGTATAGATTGAAAATGAATATGGACCTATGGAGTATGAAATTGGTGCTCCTGGTAAAGCCTACACTCAGTGGGCAGCACATATGGCTATAGGACTCGGTACTGGGGTTCCATGGGTCATGTGCAAGCAAGATGATGCTCCTGATCCTGTTGTAAGTTCAGCTGATCAATTACCTTTTTAAGAAAAATATTTTTACCTTTTATAGACATGTTCTCTTTTCATGATATTTCTTTTTTCTTGGTGGGGTAGACAGTGTGTTGTGTACATATTGCAAATGGAGGAAATGAAGAATTATTCCCGGCTGTTCTTTAAGTTCAATCCTTTAATACTTATTATTACCTTGTATGGCTATTTAGCATCACAAATTTAATGAAATTGCCCTGATTACTTGTAGTGAAACTCAGAATCTGGCACTCTTGTCAAATTCTTCTATTAATAATGAATAATGAAGGAGAGAGAAATTATTTTATTCTGTTGGGAGGTACTCAAGAAATATTGTATTTGCATGTAAATCCAATTTTAGCATATAATATTGTGTTGACATTCAGCCAGGGTCATATTTGAAGCTTCTATTATTTTGCTTGTTGGTACAGTCCTTTTATGTTTCCAAGGTTTTTGACTTATAATGTCAATATAAAATTTTGCAGATTAACACTTGCAATGGCTTCTATTGTGATTATTTTTCTCCAAATAAGGCTTACAAACCAAAGATGTGGACAGAAGCTTGGACTGGCTGGTACAATAACTTTGTAGCTAGTATTTGGTTCCTTGTTTCTTACTTCTCGTGTTTCTCAAGAATCAGAAATATACTAGTTAGAGATAATGCAGGCCGTTCATTGCCTATGTTTCTCTTTTAACTTTATAGGTATACCGAGTTTGGAGGTCCTGTTCCGCACAGACCTGCAGAGGACTTGGCATTTTCAGTTGCAAGGTTTATACAGAAAGGAGGATCATTTGTCAATTATTACATGGTAACTTCAATACTATTACATTTAGATGTGTAGGTTCACTCTTTTTTATTCAACTAAGTCCCTTTCTTTTGTTTCATTTCAGTATCACGGTGGAACAAATTTTGGTCGAACTGCTGGTGGTCCCTTTATTGCTACAAGCTATGATTATGATGCACCTCTTGATGAATATGGTATTCATTTTTTTCTTTGTTGTGATTATTGTGAATAACAAATATGATGTTTCTGTGTGATAAAGTTCGTATTTTTGTTTCTTGCATGATTTTGGTTCATATATCAGTCCTTCTTCTATGCAGGATTGCTCAGGCAGCCAAAGTGGGGTCATCTAAAGGATTTACACAGAGCAATAAAGCTCTGCGAGCCTGCTTTAGTATCCGGAGATCCTACTGTAACACGGCTTGGAAACTATCAAGAGGTATAACTAAACCAAAATGCTTTAGGTATCTGAGAATTATCAATCATAAATAAAAGGCTTTGTAACTAAGCTAAACTTTTATATTTCATCTCCTATGTACAGGCTCATGTCTTTAAATATAAGGCTGGAGGTTGTGCTGCATTCCTTGCAAACTATAACCCACGATCTTATGCAACGGTGGCATTTGGAAATTCACACTACAACTTGCCTCCTTGGTCTATAAGCATTCTTCCAGATTGCAAGCACACTGTCTACAACACTGCAAGGGTGAGGGAAAAAATTTAACAAGTTTTTGTTTCAAATGACTTGAGCTGGATTAGTTATATGTTATAATGGATAGTTTATTACTGTAAAACTTGATCAAATATATGCAATTGAATTGGATTGAATAACTTACTGTAATGTAATGATATGCAATTGAGTGGAGTCTTCAAGATTGTGTTTTTTGTTTCATGAAAGAGGAGATATATGGAAGGGAAAGAGTCATTCTTTTAATGTCCTATTTAAATTTTACATACTCTTATTTTTAAATCTTTTTTTCATATCCAGTGAAGAGAAGGGTATTATTCTTTTCAATAATTTTCCTGCGGCAGATCTCATAAAAAATGAATATAGAGATATATGGAAGGGAAAGAGTCATTCTTTTAATGTCTTAAATTTTACATGCTCTTCTTTGGAAATCTTTTTTTCATGTCCAGTGAAGAGAAGGTTATTATTCTTTTCAATAATTTTCCAGTGGCAGATTTCAGCAAAAATGAATGTTCCAAAATCACTGTGCAGGTTGGTGCTCAGAGTACGCAGATGAAGATGACTCGTGTTCCGATTCATGGAGGACTCTCTTGGAGTGCATTCAATGAAGAGACAACCTCTACAGATGACAGTTCCTTTACCGTGACTGGCCTGTTGGAGCAGTTAAACACCACAAGAGATTTATCCGACTACTTGTGGTACTCCACAGAGTGAGTGACAAAAAACCCTGCAGTCTACTTACCTTTTTTCTTTCTCTTGCAATCCTTGGTTATAACACTTAATAGATTTTATTATTCATTTTAGTTTCTCAACATCAAATACTTTTCTTTCTCTCTTTCTCTCCAGTGTTGTGCTCAGTCCCAATGAAGGATTTTTGAGGAATGGAAAGAGTCCTGTCCTTACAGTATTATCTGCTGGGCATGCTTTGCATGTTTTTGTTAATGGTCAACTGTCAGGTGAGTAGCATACCTCTGGTTTATGCAATTTCAGCAACAGTAGATATTTCAACTACTAAGAACAATTTCCTTCAGGAATTATTGCAAATATTAAATTTCTATAATTGTATTTTTCTTGGGAAGATCCAAAAGGAAGAAGGGGAATCCCTATAAGTAGTTGATGAACACTTTCAAGAATTCAATGAATAATACCATTGCATGGAATCAATATATTAATACATGATTGATTTGTTTATCCAATACTTGGTGTGAAACACCATGAATATTGTTGCCATTCTTCCTTCACATTTACTTCAAACAGTCTAAGCACACTATTTTATTGGAAGCTATCTAATAACTTCGACATCATGTTTGGTACATAAAGCTAATTATTTTTTCTTTGGTCAGGAACTTCATATGGAAGCTTAGAATTCCCTAAACTAACTTTTAGCAAGAGTGTAAATCTTAGAGCTGGCGTTAACAAAATCTCCTTGCTAAGTGTTGCAGTTGGGCTCCCGGTTTGTTCTCTCTCTCTCTCTCTCTCTCTCTCTCTCTCTCTATATATATTATATATATATATATATATATATATATATATATATATATTTGCATGTGTGTCTAAAAGATATTGTCAGATGCAACCCTGCAGTTGCGTACTAATCTGGTTTTTCAGAAACATGAATTGTGGCCTGTGGGTTATGATTGTGAATATTTTACTCACTTGTTGCATGTTATTTGCATACAGAATGTTGGTCCACATTATGAAAGATGGAATGCTGGTGTTCTTGGCCCAATCACATTAAATGGTCTTAATGAGGGAAGAAGGGACTTAACTTGGCAGAAGTGGTCTTACAAGGTTCTTCAAAGTTCAAACATTCAACTGTACCTACTCTTTCTCATTGCTTCAGTTTGCTTGAGATTTACTTGATTGCATTTTCATTTAGGTTGGTCTTAAAGGTGAAGCCATGAGTCTTCATTCTCTTAGTGGAAGTTCCTCTGTTGAGTGGCTTCAAGGATTTTTAGTTTCCCGAAGGCAGCCATTGACTTGGTACAAAGTGAGTATCACCGGCCTCTATAACCTTCAAATTTACAGAAACATTAGGCTTTCCTTTAAAATTTGCTTATGTTAACCTATTAAAAAATAGCACTCTCTAATTGTCATTCTTATAAGTGAAGAGAAGTGAAGAGATGTTCACTATGTACCAAAAAAACTTAACTTATTTTCTTTTTATATCCAACCTCTTCTCAATCCTCACCCTATCCTACTCTTACCCCTTATGAACTTTCTTTGCTTCTTCTATTGAACAGACTTTTTTACTTTACATTGAATCTAGGGTTAACCATAGACTTCCTAAATAAAATGGTTACCATATGCAAATTGATATGACAGCCAAGAAAAGAGACCCTTTGGGGCTGCACTTGTTGAATTACTGGACTAATTAACATTGTTTTATATTTTCACAGACTACGTTTGATGCCCCCGCCGGAGTCACACCATTGGCCTTAGACATGGGCAGCATGGGAAAAGGTCAAGTGTGGATAAATGGACAGCATCTAGGCCGTTATTGGCCTGCTTACAAAGCATCTGGTTCTTGTGAATACTGTAACTATGCAGGAATATATGATGAGAAGAAATGTAGCAGTAACTGCGGCGAGGCTTCTCAAAGATGGTGAGAAATATCGATCTTGCTCCAGAGTTTCAATTAATGCTGTTGAGAAACTATATATTGATAACTTAATTACTGGCCAATGATGATTTCAGGTACCATGTTCCTCATTCATGGCTGAAGCCAACTGGAAACTTATTGGTTGTGTTCGAGGAATTGGGTGGAGATCCAAATGGGATATTTTTGGTTAGAAGGGATATTGATAGTGTATGTGCTGATATTTATGAGTGGCAGCCAAATCTTGTAAGTTATCAGATGCAAGCTTCTGGCAAAGTTAGCAAACCTGTGCCACCAAAAGTACATTTGTCATGTGGTATTGGACAGAAAATCTCATCAATCAAATTTGCTAGCTTTGGCACTCCAGTAGGGTCTTGCGGAAACTACCATGAAGGGAATTGTCATGCTCACAAGTCATATGATGCCTTCCAAAGGGTATTACTATTACTTCTTGTTCTATATTTTTAGAGATGGTTTCTTAACATAACCTTTTTTTTTTCTCAGTTTTAAAGGTTTATGTTCAATTCTGCTGGTCAAATGCTCCATTTAATTTTAGAGTTTTATGATTTGAACGATAGAATCTGAAAACTTTCTCATAAAACAAATGAATATATTTTTATCTTTCACTTACTTTTTTATCTTTTGAATATACACGCATCTCAAAAATCCATAACAAAGATAAAAGTGACAACAAAGGTCATACTTTATATCAAAAGACATCATTCTTAACTTCATACCACCTTTTACTCAGTTCATAATTAATTAATAATGAATTTTTTTATTATTGCAGAACTGTGTTGGGCAAAGCTGGTGCACAGTGACAGTGTTACCTGAAATTTTTGGAGGTGATCCATGTCCCAATGTAATGAAGAAACTCTCAGTGGAGGCCATTTGCACTTGATCATTTTTCAACCTCAATAAATGGAATAAAGCTTCCAGATTATTTACTCTTCAATACAAATTTTTTTAGTCAAGTAAGTGTACACAACACAAAAGCATTGATTTGGGCTTTACAAAGGTGAAGTTGCATATAGAACACAACACACCATCTGGTTGAAAAAGCCTGTAGAGATTGCTGGGATGATTGTGGATACATGTATATAGGGGTTCAGCTTTGGTATGCAGATGTGAAGTAAGGTGAAAAGTTGCTTGTTGCACATTGAGATGAATACTTATTGAGTCCATGTGCAAATGTAGTTTGTGTGGAAGTCTCTTGATTCCTGTAATATTATAATTTTCCTTTGTAGATGGAGAGAGCAATGTAAATTTGATTGCTTTCTTCTTGGAAGAAATTTCCCAATGTAATAAGATCAGGCCTATTAAATTCAGTCATATTTTACTTTCAACCCCTTATTCTTCTTTTTTTTAAAAAAAAAAATTCTTGGAAGTTGGCTCGTGCAATGCATAGGATTTAATTTTGCATTTATTTTGTGCTAATTTTTTAAAATAAATTTTGGTAATGTGTTTTCTCGTACGAGAATAAATATTTAATTTTTTTTTGTTATTTCATGTAAAGGTATTGATATTTTGTTAAGCTTAATAAAAACTTTCTTTTTTATTATAATAAGGCTTAAATACCAAAATGATTTTTATAAATATTAAATATTTTTTTTAAAATTAGTTATTGCAAAAAAAAAAAAATTGGTTTTGGTCTCTGCATTTAAAAAATGTTTTGGTTTTGATCCCTCTTGTTAAATGTGGATGGAAAATGCCGAAAACTAGTGTATTATATTCTGCGATCAATTAAAGGTGATATTATTAAATTAATTCTTAAGGGTAAAAACACAATTTTAATTACATAAGAGAATCAATTCAAAAATCATGATAGTAGAAAAACCAAAATCTATCAAGTCTAACAACAAAGGGACCAAAACAAAATACCAACATAATTATGAGGATCAAAATTTGACAATAGGGACCAAAGCCAAAATATTTTTTTTTCAGGGACCAATTTCAAAGGAGTTGATATTTATAAGGATCATTTTGGTATCTAAGCCAAAATAATACAACAAGATTTAAAGAATAAAAAATAAAGATGGTGTCTACTCTTTATGTTTTTATATTAAACCCATAATTCATTCTTTATTATAAATGTATTGATTTAAAATATGAAAATGAAAAATAAAAAAAATTTCTTAGTAAAAATAGAATACTGTTATAATTTTTTTAATAAAGCAAATTGATTAAAAGAGAAAGCAAACATAAAGAATCTTATCCTTGCTAATGGTAAGTTTAAAGAGCATAACATAAAAGAAAGAAACATGATATATAACAATCAAATATTACTCCTTGCTACTATGTGTTTTTTGGAATTTATTGTTTTGAATTGGGGAAAGCATTGATTCGGTGTTATGCAAGTTGTGTGCATTTTTTTTTTTTGGTTTGCACCCTGGTATGCGATCCACTGGGCCGACTAATCCAGTTCGAGGGGGGTCCCGGGGTTAAGGTTTTATTCCTCTCCCAACGTTGTTGCGGGGATCGAACCGTGGTCCGCCCTACCAAGTGCAGCCCCTGACACCACTGCACCAACAGCTCGTTGGTATGTAAGTTGTGTGCATTGATTAAATGAACAATGATAGATGAAATTTGAGAAATCAATAATGAAAAATTATGGTTAGATGAATGGCGGGTAATTATTAATGTAATTTTTTTTAGAGGGAAAAAAGTAAATGAAAATTCTCTTATATTTTATTAGATACTCCCTCTTACTCAAATTATAAGCAACTTTAACTAATTTTACCCTTATTAAGGAGGTTAGTTAATTGTATTTAATTTTCTAAAATTTATAAAAGAATAAAAGTATTTTAGGAAAATTGCATTGAGAATGAAACAAAAATTAAATAAGATAACAATTTTCTAGGAATGTTTTAGGAAAGTTGCATTGGGAATGAAATAAAATTTAAGTTGGTTAGTTTTGCTTATATTTTAAACAAAAAGAAGTATGTTTTTTTCTTATATTTCAAGCCGGAGGGAGTACTAAATAATAATAAGGCTTAATTACATTTTTGATCTTTTATCTTATTAGTAAGATTCATTTTGGTTCTTTATTATTTTTTGAATAATTTTGATCTTTTATTTTTTAAAAATATTCAATTTGGTCCATCCTTCAAAATAAAGTTATATTTTACAAGAATATTTCAGAATATTCCTCCCCCTCCTTGAATTCAAAGAAATTTCGCTGTATTCTGGCCGAATAAATATGATAGAAAAAAAAAATTCTGAGTGCGAGGGCCAAAGGGTACTCAACTACGTACATGGAATTACATAGGATTTAGCTCAATCTACCAATACAATCCAATGAAAAATTTTACATGTATAGCTGTACTGTCCTAGATCAAGAATAGTCCTGTGCTTATGGAGGAATCAGAGGTTTGCTCCCAATCAATTTTAATATCGGATCTCGTAGGATTTCTGAATATCCAATTGATATAATTAGGATCTCCCTAGTCAATCAGGTGTATGATTGTAATATTGTATCAACTTAGGGATGGAGAAAACGTACCTTAGCCCCATAGCATAGTGGTTCTTATAGGGGATTACCTTGTAACACCTTCATTTTTAATTAGTTAAAATTAGGTTGTATTAAAATTCGAACTTGAAAATTTCGACGAGAGTCCGACAGAGTTTTCTCTGTTTATCGGACTTCACAAAAATTTGCATCTTTTAAACCTGCCAGTCCAGAATATTACAAAACCTAAAATTATATTTAACTTCGGCTACCTCGCACTAATGCCCATTTAAAAAATAACATAAGTTTCTGGGCTTCTAAAAAAAATTAAACCATAATAATTACACCAAAATAATTTAGGTTCTCTCGTGACTAAATTACACTCTACGATGTGGAGTGTACTCCTGTTCGGCCATGACTTGTGTAAGCTCCACTTTTATACCTGTAAAAATATAGCAAGAATGGTAGCATTACACAGAACTTAGGAAATAATTTCTAAGAAGTCATAATAATAAACTAAGCCTAACATTTATATTTACATCGTAATAATCATAATCATTTTCAAGTATTTCACAACACAGACATGCACCATTCACAATCACAATAAGAGGCATTTCCTTCAAAATTATTTTCTTAGCTTTCTTTTTCAGTTTTCTTAGTTTTTCTCATCTTTCCTCTTTCCTTTCTTCTTTTCTTTTCTTTCTTGTCTTTTCTTATAATGTACCATTAGATATTTTTGCATGCACCTGTTAGGATGGTGTCTTCACCCAATAGGATTTCTTACCTTCACCCAGGATTTTCTTACCGCATAGACCATTAGCTCGTTAGGGCCTTTTCTTTGTTCTTTCCTTTCGTGCTTTTTTACATGTCTCATTATTTATTTTATCGATTTACCAGGCAGCTATTGATCTCGCGCGAGTTCCAAACACCTAACGAGACTTTGGATCTATGGAATTTACTTATCTGAGTGAGGAATTCACCTATTGGGAATTCGAGTCTATTCCTTAAAATAGACTCTGTCCTAACATGGCACCTAATGGGTACGGATACCCGACACACGATCAATAGCTGCTGCCTTTTGTTTAATTCATTTATTCCAATGACAATCCGGTCCAGTTAAATTCAAACATATATAATTCACACTAACATGCAGCAGTCAAATTTTTACTCCATAATTAAATACCAACCAGATATCATTCAATAATCAATAAAGATAATCAATACAATTAATCAATTCATAACCAATTTTAAGTTCACCAAAAATTAACCAAATAATCAATTAACCAATAATCAATAAAAATAAACAATAAAAATAATCAATTCATCAAAACATAAGTGTGTTCATTTCTTTAATTTAATAACTGACTTATTATCAACATTAACTACCGTATTGTTCATTTTTCTAATTAATCTTTTTCTACTCCTAGCCACCACTATAAACAACCTAGAAATCATGCCCTAAATTAAGGTAATACAACCCTCTTACCTGGGAGTCCTGACAAAAGGAACAATATCACGTTCACGTCCGAGCTTTATTCGAGGGTCAGGGTCAACAATAACGTGCGGGATCTAAATAGGGACACACGTTAAAACTAATTATAACCTTAAAAGTGTGTGTATATATATATATATATATATATATATATATATATATCAATATATCAACTAAATTCATTTTTGTCAAAATAATAAATATATATCATTAATTCATTATACAATAAAAATATGTCATTTTTCCCCAAGAAATCTCTTTATTTGAAAATATAGGGATAATAAAAATATTGATGAATCATCGAATAAATTATATGGATGGATAGAAAGAGTTGAGAAGGTTATTTACTTAAGAAAGATTTGAGATTGAATGATCGGATCTTGAATTATTGAATCGAGAAGATGAGTAACCCCTAAAATTTTCGTTCATCCTCTCGTATATGTTCTATTTCTTTTCTTTCGGACTCTCTTTCTCTCTTGCCTTTCTTTTACTCTTTTTCTTTTTTTTTTCTTTAATTTGTTGCCCTCTCTTTCTCTCTCTTCTCACGTCCTCTCATTTTCCTTCTCTCTGGTTCTTGTCTTTGTTTTTCTTCTTTTATTTAGCTCACGGTGGGGTGGGGAACTTGGGTAGTATACATTAGGAGTTATATAAATATATATTATTTTATGTTTTGTTTTCATTTGTGCATCAATGTGTATAGGTATTTTGAATTATAACCAAAAGTTTGATGATTCTAAAAATAAATTACATTTAAGTAAAACAATATTGTACTTTTAGTTACTCAAAACGGATTGAAAAATAATAAAGTTATTAGTCCCTACAGATAGCTATTGCGTAAGAAAAAGTATAAAAATTCAAATGTAAATACATTTTATCAATCTTGATATTAAACATGATAAAATATAATATTTATAATTTTGAAATAGAAGATCATTATATATAACTTATACTGGTAATATACTAAAACCAGTCCAGAAGCTAAAAATAAAACATCCTCCGAACGCTATGAAAATTTACAGGGACGCTAAAAGTATTAAATTAAACATATCTTTCTAAAGAAACTATTTATAAAAATGCCTCTAAGGCTTGCCACTTGAGATCCATGTTATAATGTTAATTAAACTAGATAAAAGTACTATGTTATTTTTCAAAAACGTATTATAACAAATTTATACTTATTTTGACTAGAAAACATATTTCTATTATAATGATGAAATCAAAATTTTATTACGATACTCAAATATTGAAAACATCATATTAAATCATTTAATTATTTTGCTAAAGGTATTAGAAATAGCGGGATGTTACAATTCCCCCCCACTTATTGGAATTTCGTCCCCGAAATTTCGTTCAATTCCTTCAATGGAGAACCATCCCAAACGCAAGGTTTTTCGGCTATGACACTCACTTCTTTTTGGTTGCACTCCCCCACTTGAAATTGACATACCACTTTGCATTAGTAAGCCACTAAGTTCTTGCACTCAATGAAGAGTACGGGTAATGGTCCATCTTGGTTAGTCTCGACATGGAGACTTGTTGAGGGTTTTCTAAGGTTTAGTCTCCCCACGGCTAAACATTTCAAGAGTCTCACTAATAAGACTCCTATTGGATCTTGGATTCTCCAAAATCATGTTTAACTTCCCAAGGAAGTTGGAAATGGTTTCTAGGATCAACTGGTTTCCCTCAGAAATTCTACATCAAAGGTTTGAGGAGGGTACTACTATGCCCTAAACGACAACACCCTCAGGGGTTTGATTATACTATTACCCAAAAAATACAACTTATTTTCTATTCCTAGGCCTTAATCAAACACATACATCAATCAAACAGACATAAAACACAAAGGCATCATTCAAAATTCAAACATACACAACAATGATTCACAACATCATATATTTCAACACAAACATTGTTCAACCCCTACTTCCTCCTAAACTAGTCATTGTCTACCTTGCTTAACTTAAGGTTAAATCTTACCTCTACACACACATTCATAACAATCATCACATATTTGAAAATTGGTTTAGAAGGGGTTCGGGGAATAGGATTTGCATGATTTGCAACAAAAATGCATTTTCATCAATTCAATTCCCTAATGTTATGAAATTTGCAAGTAGAGTCCCTTCCTATAAAAGATCATCGTGGTAAATTTTCAGGTCAATCGGAGTTCATTAGGTTCAGCCTTTAACCCTACAACCACTTTGTCAAAGCATTGTAATTGTCGGAGCTAAACCTAAATCAGATTTATTTAAAAATAGTAAGCAAACTCCAAATGGCCTCAAAATTTAAAGGGACATCACCTATACTTAACCAAAGGTTGGGTAAAATTGTCAAACCAATCGGAGCACGTTAGATTTAAAACACTAACTTGTTCCAATTAGCTTGAAATTTTACATGAAACATTGATTCAACCTTTGGATATTTATGTAAAAAATTTTCAAGTCAATTGAGTATTCCAAGCCCGAAAACTCAGTTTTCCATTTTATGTAAAAACCCTGATTTCTCGACAACCACCTAACCACAACCACACACACCCATCAAAATCTTTGGTATAAACAATCACTATGTATGGGGGTTAAAATTCAGTAAATAAAATCCCATACAAGAAAAACATTTAGAAAAAAAACATTTCTGCATTTATAAAAATCAAAGTCTTTAGAAATCAGGTTCCTCTCTTGATGAGGAAACATTTGTTTTCATGTAGAAGTTCTATAAAATTTTTAATCGTGCACGTCACCATACAGAACTACCACCATCTAACTTCATAAGAACTTAGGTGAAGGAGTGTAAAATCACTCAAGATTGGTAAACTCAAAGAAAAAGGGAATATGCCTATGGCTAGAAAATTGAGTTTGGTACATCTTCAAAAGTTGAAACAGTTACATTCCCTTTGACTTCGAGTTTGAAAATTGAGTTTCATTCCAAATTGAGTAGTGTCGCATACGAAAGGTTCCTATTTAATCGACGTGTGACTTACTTAAAAGCAATGAACTAATTCACCGTTCAATTACTTAGGAATCCTTGGTTTTCCTTACTACCTTTTGAAAAATTTTGCCGTGCGACTTAACAATCAATTTAGAATGATTCTGATTTAGTGCAACACTTTGAAATTCACTTTAAATACTCACATTGTCAAACAAGCACTCATAATAATATTCAGTCACAAGCATCAAATAGGATTCATTTTCACATATTAGCATCAAACACATTTAATATCAAACATACACAATTATGCACAATTATCTGGTCTATCTATCCTACAAACACTACCCTAATCACATAATCCTAGTAACTCACTATAAACTAACTAGGACTAAAATCAGAACCACTATTGGTTTCAAAAGTACTAAAATATTGTTTTGTATGTCACATTGAGAATTGGATTACATGGCGAGAGACTAAAGATCACTTTCTCCCGGTGGGGTAGCAACTTAGTGCCCTAGCCCGTTGGGGTATTGTCTTCCTTAGTCCTGTCATTCATCCACTTCTAAATATGACTCATTGTTTCTCCACAAGATTTTGGGTTTGTTTAATAAGTTTCAAATATTTTAAACAAACTTAAAAGAAAACTCAAACACTCACTACGCGGTACTTCGCAACCATACATATCCTAATGCTAGCACTAGCACTTAACTAAGTCATAAAACAACTCTATTCCTAACTACAAGTTACTCGCTTGATGAGTAACCACAGGAGTAACACACAACTCCAATAGGCCGAGGAAAAACTGCTCTGATACCAAAATGTAACACCCTCACTTTTAATTAGTTAAAATTAGGTTTTATTAAAATTCGTACTTGAAAATTTCGACGAGAGTCCGGCAGAGTTTCCTCTGTTTATCGGACTTCACAAAAATTTACATCTTTTAAACCTGCCAGTCCAGAATATTACAAAACCTAAAATTATATTTAACTTCGGCTACCTCGCACTAATGCCCTTTTCAAAAATAACATAAGTTTCTGGGCTTCTAAAAAAAAATTAAACCATAACAATTACACCAAAATAATTTAGGTTCTCTCATGACTAAATTACACTCCACACCTACTCCTGTTCGGTCATGACTTGTGTAAGTCCACTTCTATACCTGTAAAAATATAACAAGAAGGGTAGCATTACACAGAACTTAGGAAATAATTTCTAAGAAGTCATAATAATAAACTAAGTCATAATATTATGTTGATGTAATAATATTTACATCGTAATAATCATAATCATTTTCAAGTATTTCACGACACAGACATGCACCATTCACAATCACAATAAGAGACATTTCCTTCAAAATTATTTTCTTAACTTTCTTTTTCAGTTTTCTTAGTTTTTCTCATCTTTCCTCTTTCCTTTCTTCTTTTCTTTTCTTTCTTGTCTTTTTTTATAATGTACCATTAGGTATTTTTGCACCTGTTAGAATGGTGTCTTCACCCAATACGATTTTTTACCTTCACCCAGGATTTTCTTACCGCATAGACCATTAGCTCGTTAGGGCCTTTTCTTTGTTCTTTCCTTTCGTGCTTTCTTACATGTCTCATTATTTATTTTATCGATTTACCAGGAAACTATTGATCTCACACGAGTTCCAAACACCTAATGAGACTTTGGATCTACTTACCTAAGTGAGGACTTCACCTATTGGGAATTCGAGTCTATTCCTTAAAATAGACTCTTTCCTAACAGGGCACTTAATGGGTACGGATACCCGACACGCGATCAATAACTGATGCCTTTTGTTTAATTCATTTATTCCAATGACAATCCGGTCCAGTTAAATTCAAACATATATAATTCACACTAACATGCAACAGTCAAATTTTTACTCCATAATTAAATACCAACCAGATATCATCCAATAATCAATAAAAATAATCAATACAATTAATCAATTCATAACCAATTTTAAGTTTACCAAAAATTAACCAAATAATTAATTAACCAATAATCAATAAAAATAAACAATAAAAATAATCAATTCATCAAAACATAAGCGTGTTCATTTCTTTAATTTAATAACAGACTTATTATCAACATTAACTACCCTATTGTACATTTTTCTAATTAATATTTTTCTACTCCTAGCCACCACTATAAACAACCTAGAAATTGATTTGAGCTCAATATATGATGTTTTTGGATGATTTTTAACCCTCTTTCTTAGTAATTTTAGCTTGTTTCTCAAGTATTTTAGGAAAAAGATGGAAATTTTGATGACTAATGTGAAGAACGAGATCCTTGAGGATTTTGTATCGATTTGTTGTGAATTTCAGGTTTTGGAGGCTTAATTTGATGATGTATGAAAAAGAAGGAAAAGGCAAGCCTTGGAATCAGGAGTTCGGAGCAAAGCGGTGAAAAACAGTGCAAAAGTGATAGATTCGCCCTGGCGAGTGGGGGTTAAGCATTTTAAAAAATGGGGTTCAAAGGGTCAATTCTCTCAGGCAAAAACTCGCCTGGGCGAGCCTTATTCTCGCCTGGGCGAGTGTCGCAGATGGAGAATACGAATTTCATATCTTTTAGGGATTTGGAAGGGATTTGTTTTATCTTTTGACTTTAAAATACTAGGATTGGTAATTAGGATTGATTCAGAACACTTGGAATAGAGTTTTTGCATTGATTTTGGTGAAGAACGGAGATTAGAGGCAAGGATTAGTGGTAATTATGTCACTCTTTATCACTTTTATTGCTTTTCTTCTCCCAATTATGAACTAAATCCTTTTTTGGGATGTAGGAGTAGATGAATATGGAACCTTGTTGATGTTTATGCAATGAATTATTTTTGTTTTTCCATTATAAATTCTGTGTTTGATTATATTTTCATTGTTGTTCATGAAAGTGCGCAGTTCATGACTTAGGAATCCTAATTTAATAGACATATTAATTTAGGATTGTGCCCAATAATCAAACAGTTCAATTGCATAGGGATAGACATATTTCTTATGAATTGAATAATTTTTATAAGTTTTGATTGAACTTAATTAAGGGTTAGATTTTAAGGCTCTCTTGAAATATCATTGAGAGATTAATCTCTAAAATACGGAAACGTTCTAAGACATTAGGCGTTTCCTACTTTTGCAAAACAAATTCAGAATTTAGGAAAACAAATTAATTCGTTGTTAAACGTTTTAGGAACCTTCATCGAAACTACGTCCCGCTTTTTCCCATTGTTCAAGAATCGTTTTATTTAGTTATTTTAATTTATTTAAATCAACAATTACTCAATCAATTGAATTTCAATCTAAATTTCATTTAGTAACTACGAATAGGTGAGAATTGTTAGAATCAATTTCAGTCCTCGTTGGGAACGATACTCTATTTATCACTTTATTACTTGTACGATCTGGTATACTTGCCAGAATTCCAACAAGTTTTTGTCGCCGTTGTCGGGGTTTAAAATTAGATTTTGATAATTTTTCGGTACTTTTAGTTGTTACTTAGTGGAATTTTACTCTATCTATTTATTTTTAATCGTTTCTATTTACTCAACAGGTGCTTTTAACCCTCTTTGCCGAGATTGGTATATGCACTTGCGTTCTGCAGGTGATTACAGCAGCCTTCAATTCGATCCTGAGATCGAGTTGACAGCGAAAAAGCTAAGGAAACAAGCACAGCAAGAGAAAAGGGAACGAGCAAGAATAATGGCGGAAGAGCGTGAGCGTGAGCGCAGGCATGAGCGCGAGCAGGAACGTGATAGGCGTACTTTGGCTGATTACGCCTTAGTCGACCCGACTTTGTTTGGTACTAGCATAGTACGACCTGCTGTCACTGCCGCAAATTTTGACATTAAGGGGGCTTATCTGAACATGCTGCAATCAAATCAATTTAGCGGTGCCCCAGAGGAAGATCCGAGTGATCACATTGCTAGCTTCTTGAGCTACCTGGACTTCTTCAAGATTCAAGGTGCAAGTGATGATGCAATAAGGTTGAGGCTTTTCCCTCTCTCATTAAGGGGAAAGGCGCTTCAATGGCTCCGTGCACAACCACAAGGGAGCATCATTACTTGGGAGGAATTGGCTAGGATTTTTGTGGATAAGTATTTCCCACCTTCCAGACAAGCTCAGCTTAGGCAAGAAATCAACGCCTTCGCTCAGCAGGATAGAGAATCTTTACATGAGGCGTGGGAAAGGTACAAGCAGATGTTGAAGAAGTGTCCCAATCACGCCATGCCTGAATGGATGCAAATGAGGACATTCTATGATGGGTTGAGTCTCTCTAATCAGCATTTGGTCGACTGTGCATCACAAGGTTCATTAGAGAGCAAGACCGCTGCAAAGGCTAGACAGTTGTTTGAGAAGATGGCTCACAACAGCAGTCGGCCACCGTTAGGAAGCGCATCATGAAGAAGAGTGATTTGGAGCCTGAGAATGTGCAAGCCCTGTTCGCACAGAATAAAGAGATGCAGCAGCAGATAGCTGCATTGACTCAGAAATTGGGTCAGGTCCAAATGAATGCTTCAACAGGTATACCTTCTATCCCTTCTGATATTCCTGGTTTAGTACTAACATGTGATTTCTATAAAGGCAACCACCGTAACGGTGAGTGTGTATTTGAGGTTAGTACTAGCACAGGTAACGAAGAACAGGTGAACTTTGTGGGAGGAGGACAGAGAAACAATCCTTACTCAAACACCTACAACCCAGGGTATAGAAATCATCCTAACTTCTCATGGTGCAGTCCAGCACTCCAGCCACCACAAGAGAAGCAGCCGGCACCTTGGAAGGCAGCAATTGAGAAGCTCTCTCAAACGACAACTAATTTTGTTGAGGAGACGCGAGCCAACTTCAAAAACCAGGGTGCCAGCATTCGCAATTTGGAGGTTCAGATGGGTCAACTTTCCAAGCAGATGTCAGAGAGGTCACCAGGATCCTTTCCCAGTGACACCATTCCAAACCCCAGGGAGCATTGCAAGGCCATTACTCTTCGAAGTGGCAAGTCTCTTGAGGAGCCACGGAAGAAGAGTGGTGAGGTGGTACTTGAGAAGGTAGAGGCAAAGGAGCAACCAGCTGAGGACACAACTCCTGAAGTGCAAAAAAATAAGAATTCAACTGCAACTCAGGAAGAAGAGAAGAAACCACAGATGTCTCACAAGGTTCCCTTTCCTCAGCGGTTGAAAAAGGAAGAAAATAAGAAGCAATTTGCCAAGTTCATGGAGGTGTTCAAGAGGCTCCAGATCAACATTCCATTCGCGGAGGCACTCGAGCAGATGCCCACATATGCGAAGTTCATGAAAGAGCTCTTGACCAACAAAAGGAAGATGCAAGATGATGAGACTATGCTTCTCACAGAGGAATGTAGTGCAATTCTGCAAAGGAAGCTCCCTCAGAAGTTAAAAGATCCTGGGAGTTTCACAATCCCTTGTAACATTGGGGGATTTGACATTGGCAAGGCTTTGTGCGATTTGGGGGCAAGCATCAATCTGATGCCCCTCTCCATTTTCAAGAAGCTTGGTATTGGAGAAGCAAAGCCAACAATGATGTGCCTTCAGTTAGCTGATCGGTCTGTGAAGAGGCCCTATGGGAAAGTGGAGGATGTACTTGTCAAGGTGGACAAGTTCATCTTCCCTGCTGACTTTGTCATTTTGGATATGGAGGAGGACTCAAACATTCCTCTCCTCTTGGGTAGGCCTTTTCTAGCTACTGGGCGAGCCCTCATAGATGTTCAACAGGGCGAGCTCAAGCTCCGGGTTCATGAGGAAGAGGTCTCATTCAATGTCTACCGGTCCATGAAGAATCCAATGGAGAGCTCCCAATGTTTCTTAGTGGACGTGATTGACACTCTAGTCACGTCCACTTTTGAGCAAAGTGGGCATGGGGATGTGTTGGCAGCAGCACTGACACATGAGAAGAGTGAAGATCTCAAGGTGGAGAAGGTGGTGGCCAGATTGGATGCACCTACAGCTTACACAAGGACAGATCAGATGAAGGAGCTGAAGATGCATGAAAAGGAGGCACGGGCAGTACCAGAGCTCAAAACTCTTCCACCAAATCTCAGGTATGAATTCTTAGATGACACAAAATTCTATCTAGTTATAATTAGCAATGCCTTGACTGAAACTGAAACTGAGAAATTAATGAGGATTTTGAGGCAATATAAAGCTGCTTTAGGATGGAGTGTGTCTGATTTGAAGGGGATTAACCCCAGTTTCTGCATGCATAAGATTCTCCTTGAGGAGAATTTTAAGCCAGTAATTTAGCCTCAGAGGAGGCTGAATCCGACTTTGCAGGAAGTCGTGAGAAAGGAGGTAGTCAAACTCTTAGATGCAGGCATTATCTACCCCATCTCCGATAGCACTTGGGTTAGCCCAGTGCAAGTAGTGCCTAAGAAGGGGGGGGGGGGGGGTTAACTGTGGTTAAGTCTGAAAAAGATGAATTAATACCAACCCGCACTGTTTCTGGGTGGCGTGTGTGCATTGATTATAGGAGATTAAACAATGCCACCCGGAAAGATCATTTCCCATTACCTTTTATGGATCAAATGTTGGAACGATTAGCAGGACATGCATTATATTGTTTTTTGGATGGATATTCAGGTTACAATCAAATCTGTGTTGATCTTGTAGACCAGGAAAAAACAGCTTTCACTTGTCCCTTTGAGATTTTCGCATATCGGGGAATGCCCTTTGGGCTTTGTAATGCACCCGCGACTTTTCAAAGGTGTATGTTGGCTATATTCTTCGACATGGTCGAAAATTTCATTGAAGTTTTTATGGATGACTTCTCGGTCTACGGGTCGTCCTTTGATGCATGTCTTGCCAATCTGGGTAAAGTTTTAAAAAGATGTCAAGAAACTAATCTGATCCTTAACTGGGAAAAGTGTCAGTTCATGGTCAGGGAGGGGATAGTTTTAGGACATAAGAGCTCAGAAAAGGGTATTGAGGTTGATCAAGCAAATATTGATGTCATAAAAAATCTACCTCCTCCAGTAAATGCTAAGGGGATAAAAAGTTTTTTGGGTCATGCCAGTTTCTATCGGAGATTCATTAAAGATTTTTCAAAAATTGCAAAACCCCTATGCAATTTACTGGAGAAGGATGTTGAGTTCATTTTTGATAATAATTGCATGAAATCCTTTGAACTTTTGAAAGAGAGATTGATTACAGCTCCTATCGTGGTTGCACCCAATTGGGGTGAACCTTTTGAACTAATGTGTGATGCTAGTGACCATGCAATAGGAGCTGTACTTGGTCAAAGAATTAATAAAGTTTTTCATGCAATCTATTATGCCAGCCGTGTGTTGAACAGTGCACAAATTAATTACACGACCACTGAAAAAGAACTCTTGGCAGTGATTTTTGCTATGGACAAGTTTCGTGCTTATTTGATAGGCTCGAAAGTGATAGTTTTCACAGATCATGCTGCTTTAAGGCACCTATTGGCTAAGCATGATGCTAAGCCAAGGCTGATTAGGTGGATCTTGCTCTTGCAAGAGTTCGACTTGGAAATAAGAGATAAAAAGGGGGTAGAGAATGTTATTGCTGATCACTTATCTAGGCTCCCCCTTGAAGATAGTAATAGGGATAAGTAGGTTCCAATTGAAGAAAAATTCCCTGATGAACACCTGTTTGCTGCATATGAACTCCCATGGTTTGCTGATCTAGCTAATTATTTAGCAGCGAATGTGATTCCTAAGGATATGACTTGGCAACAAAAGAAAAATTTTTTACACGATGCCAAGTTTTATTTTTGGGATGAACCATTCCTGTTCAAGAGGAGTGCAGATGGAGTAATCGGGCGTTGTGCTTCCCAAGAGGAAATTCCTGACATCCTTTGGCATTGTCATAATTCACCATATGCTGGTCACTAAAGCAGTGAAAAGACAGCTTCTAGAGTTTTACAATGTGGGTACTACTGGCCCACCATTTTTAAAGATGCTAGGACCCATGTGATGCAATGTGATAGATGCCAAAGGGTTGAGAATATTTCAAGGAAAGATGAGATGCCTCTTCAAGGCATTTTAGAAGTTGAAGTGTTTGATGTGTGGAGCATAGACTTTGTAGGCCCCTTTCCCCCTTCGTATAACAACAGATATATTCTTGTAGGGGTTGATTATGTCTCTAAGTGGGTGGAGGCAATCTCCACTCCCACCAATGACTCTGCTATAGTTGTGAACTTTTTGAGAAAAAATATTTTTAGCAGGTTTGGAGTACCTAGAGTGCTTATTAGTGATGGCGGGAGTCATTTTTGCAATCAAGTCATGGAGAAAGCCTTGTCCAAATATGGGGTGCACCACAAAGTTGCTACCCCATACCATCCACAGACCAGTGGTCAAGTAGAGGTGTCAAATAGCTCTCTTAAGAGAATCCTAGAGAAAACTGTTAATAGCAGTAGGAAAGATTGGTCAAAAAAGTTGGATGACGCCTTGTGGGCGTATAGAACTGCTTATAAGACACCCATTGGCATGTCACCTTTTCAGGTTGTTTATGGTAAAAATTGTCATTTGCCAGTGGAGTTACTTCACAAGGCATATTGGGCAACTAAATTTTTGAACTTGAATATGCAACTTGCAGGTGAGAAGAGGTTATTGCAGCTAACTGAACTTGATGAGTTCAGAGAGCAAGCATATAACACTTCTCGTGATTTTAAAGAGAAAACTAAAAAGTGGCATGACAAGAAATTGACTAATAAGAAATTTGAGCCTGGACAATTGGTTTTGCTATTTAACTCTAGACTTAAGCTTTTCCCTGGAAAGCTTAAATCTAGATGGTCTGGTCCTTTTGTGGTTGTGCAGGTCTCACCTTTTGGCGCTGTTGAGATAAAGGACCCCAAGTCTGGGGATGTTTTTAAAGTGAATGGACAGCGCTTGAAATTGTACCATGGCGATGCTTTTGAGGGGAGCTCTTCCAAATTGGAGCTCCGTGATCCTTAGTCTTGGAAGTATTGTCATCCGTCAGGCTCGTGACGTTAAACAAGCGCTTTCTGGGAGGCAACCCAGTGGTAACAAATCCCCTCTTAGATATTTCATTTTTTGTTTTCCTTTAATTTATTTTATTTTATTTTTAGAATAGTGTGTGTTTTATTTTTATTAAAAAAAAAAGCAAAAGCTACAGGTCTGATTAGCTCGCCTGGGCGCGGCACCTGTGCGCCCAGGCGAGGTGGGGTCAAAAGGGGTTCATGGTCCAATTCGTAAAAGAAAAAAAGAAGCTCCAGACAGACAAAAACTCACGCAGGCGAGTCCCTGTTGCGCCCAGGCGAGTTTCGGGGTCTGATTGTGTCGTGGAAAAACTAAGGGCTCGCCCAGGCGAGTGGCGTCAGTTGCTGAATAGAAAAAAAAGGGGTTTTCTACCCCAAACCTCATTCTCTCCTTCTCACCCACGAATCTCTCTTCTTCTCTCACCCCTCCTCTCCCCTATACCGCCCCAAACCACCATTCTCCACCTCCTTCTTCCACTTTCTCCACCCCAATCACTTCTCCCTTGCTCTTTCTCCTCATATCTTGTCACATGCTTGAAGGTTTTGTTTCACTTCCCTCCACTTCGAGTTCTCCCCTTCTCTCCTCTAGGGTTCACGAATTTTTGCTCTATTTGTGGGTAAGTCTCTTTCTTCTCTTGTCTCTACACTGATTAGTGGCCTAGGTACTGTTTTTGGGTAGTTTTTGCACTTGATTTGCACTTTTTAGAACCTTAGGTTCTAGTGCCCATAAGGTGTTTGCTAAATTGCCACTTAGAACTTTTTTTTTAGCAAAATGGCTTCAAGGGAAAAGGGAAAGAAACCTAGGCTTGTTGGTGGCTCTAGTCGACCCTACTCTAGGAATTTTGAACACCAAATTGCCAATAAATTTTACACTGAAAAAGTAGTAGGGAAGGGTATTACTCCGGACACTAGCATTGAGGATTATGAGGGGGGCATTATGGGTGTTCCTGATATTTTCGAGCCATTGAGTCAGTTAGAGTGGAAACCATTTACTGTGCCACCCCCGGAAAACATGAGCAAGCCCTTAATGTGGGAATTTTTCACTCACGCACATTATCGTGAGCAACAAAATCCGGGGTGTCGCAAGAGCTGGGTCCGGAGGGTAGAAATTGATTATGGCCGGCATGAAATTAACCAAGTGTTAGGATTCCCTGATTACACTGAACCCTCTGAGTTTGAGCAATACTATCTTAGGGACACCCTTGATCCTCAGAGCTTAAATGATATCAAAAACACTCTCTTCTTGCCTAACAAAGATTGGAACCATGGTGCTAACAATACCATTAAGCATGTGACAGCCAAATACCTTCGCCCGGCAGCTCGTTTTTGGGCACATTTTGTCATGCATAACTTTCACCCCCAGTCCCACGAAACTGACATCAAAACCTTCATTATGCGTATTGTCTATGGGATTCGTAGGGGTATGGTGATTGATGCTGGATTTCTTATGTCCGAGTACATTTTTCACATGGCTCGGGAAAGTAACCCAGGTTCCTTTGGTTTGCCTACGGTAATTACCAAGCTGTGTCTAGCTCGGGAGGTGGATTTGGGGGATGATCTTCTGGAGCTTACTCCAGCCAAAAGGATGAACATGAAAGTTTATGAGCGCTATGTGGAAATTGCACGGCGCGAGTATGGTAACAATGAGCCGATGCCTGCAGAGCTTCAGGCTCCAGCTGCTCCTCGGGGACGAGGGCGCGGCCGCGGTGGTGATATGGATGGTCTGACTGGTATGATGGAGCGACTTCTTCACAGGCATAGTCGTCAGAATGAGTATTTCCAGCACGAGATGCGCAGGAATCAGATAATCCAGGATGCCTTGCGAGCTGTGACTGATCAGATGCATATTCCTTTTCCATTGTCTCCATATTCTCAGGAGGATTTGCAGGTCCTGGATCAGTCCGATGAGGATGGCATGGATGAGGATGCAGATGCTGCTGGGATGTGAGATGTGTGGTTTGCTGTTGTTGGTGGCTTTTGCCTCTAGTGCTTTAGGTTTTCATTTCACTTGGGAGACTTTTAATTGGACCTGTAGTACTTTTGCTTGTGCCTTGGTGTGGCACTTTTGTGTTTTCAGATACTTTGGTTATTTCAGTTTGTGTGTCGTGTTGACTTTACTCGCTTTGTGTAGTTGGATTTCATTTGTCACAGGTGATATTTAGTGGTGCTTGATGCACTTTGGATTTATTTGTTAGTGGCAGGTGTTAAGTTTGGGGGAGGACATGTGTCTCCCTTAGATTCTCCGATTGCATTCAGAGAGGGAAGTCTCTTATCTTTTGCTTCTTTTTATTTTTATTTTTATTTTTATTTTTATTTTGTTGTTTAGGATTAGTGTGTTGCTTGAGGACAAGCTAACTTGCAAGTTTGGGGGAGTCCCTATCTTTGTGTTAAAAAATTTTCATGACTTGATGATTTCCCTATCTTTGTGTTAGTTATGTCCTGGTAGAAGTAGGTAATTATTCTAGGCTTAGGACTTTCTTTCTCTTGATAGGTTTAGATGTCTGGTTTAGGAACAAAGCTCACTTCTCTAAAATAAACTTCTTGGATTGAATGTGTAATTCTTTTCAAAATTGGTTACTTGGGCAAACTCTTTGAGAATATGTGTTTAGCAAACTGACCTTACCTGTGAGATTTTGGGCTTATACACAAAAGGGGTAATAATTGATAATTGATGACTGAATTTTTAAACCCCCATTTCTTTCATGAGTGTGTTCTCTTTTACTATGTGTTCTAAAACTTGACTTGTGACCTTTTCAAAATTGACAATTGATTGCATGCATGAACATGATTAAGGCACTTAGGTTTGTGTTTTTGTGGCCTTCAACAATTTTTGAGAAATGATGTTCCCTTAGTTGCCCATTTTGAGCTTTGAGATTTAAGGAATTTCTTTGGTACCCTACATGAATTCAATATTTTGAGAAGTACCTTTGAAATTGTGAATGAGCAATTAAGTGGAATGTTAGAGAAAATGATAAAAGTGCAAGTGCTGAAAATGTCTTGTTTCTATTTCTCTTTTATATAAAAAAAATTGAAAAGAAGAAGAGAATAGAAATAGAAAAAGAAAGAAAAGGAAAAATCAAGTGAATTGAGTGTGATTGTGTAATTACATTATTGCTCATTTCATAATTTAAAAGGGAAGTGTTGTGATTTCATTGATAAAGCCCTTTGTTGATCCTTTTATTCTTTTATCCCACCTGATACTTTTAGCCATGGCCCCGTTACAACCAAATAAAGACCTTATGATTTATGCATGTTGTCAATAAATTCAGTGGAGATGTAGGTCTATAGTCAAGCATATGGTAATACATTGTAATTGTTAGAACTTGAGTGCATAATTTTTAAACCTTGATACACATGAGAGGAATTTGTGAGTTGTGAGTTGTTTGTTAACCACATTGTTCTCTTGGAGATTGCCCCTCTAACTGGTTTTTGATTGGATTATTTGTTTGTGAAGAAAAGTTTTGAAGAAAGTGAGTCGAGTTTTTTGATTGGATTGATTTATCTTGATAGAGGAAGTGTTCTTAAGTTGTGAATTTTTGTTTTACTTTTTCCTGGGACATGCAAAATGCTAAGTTTTGGGGAGTGATTTGAGCTCAATATATGATTTTTTTGGATGATTTTTAACCCTCTTTCTTAGTAATTTTAGCTTGTTTCTCAAGTATTTTTGGAAAAAGATGGAAATTTTGATGACTAATGTGAAGAATGAGATCCTTGAGGATTTTGTATCGATTTGTTGTGAATTTCAGGTTTTGGAGACTTAATTTGATGATGTATGGAAAAGAAGGAAAAAGCAAGCCTTGGAATCAGGAGTTCGGAGCAAAGCGGTGAAAAACAGTGCAAAAGTGACAGACTCGCCCATTCGAGTGGGGGTTAAGCGTTTTAAAAAATGAGGTTCAAAGGGCCAATTCTCTCAGGCAAAAACTCGCCCAGGCGAGCCTTATTCTCGCCTGGGCGAGTGTCGCATATGGAGAATATGAATTTCATATCTTTTAGGGATTTGGAAGGGATTTGTTTTATCTTTTGACTTTAAAATACTAGGATTGGTAATTAGGATTGATTCAGAACACTTGGAATAGAGTTTTTGCATTGATTTTGGTGAAGAACGGAGATTAGAGGCAATGATTAGTGGTAATTATGTCACTCTTTATCACTTTTATTGCTTTTCTTCTCCCAATTATGAACTAAATCCTTCTTTGGGATGTAGGAGTAGATGAATATGGAACCTTGTTGATGTTTATGCAATGAATTAATTTTGTTTTTCCATTATAAATTCTGTGTTTGATTATATTTTCATTGTTGTTCATGAAAGTGCGCAGTTCAGGACTTAGGAATCCTAATTTAATAGACATATTAATTTAGGATTGTGCCCAATAATCAAACAGTTCAATTGCATAGGGGTAGGCATATTTCTTATCAATTGAATAATTTTTATAAGTTTTGATTGAACTTAATTAAGGGTTAGGTTTTAAGGCTCTCTTGAGACATCATTAAGAGATTAATCTCTAAAATACGGAAACGTTTTAAGACATTAGGCGTTTCCTACTTTTGCAAAACAAATTCAGAATTTAGGAAAACAAATTAATTCGTTGTTAAACGTTTTAGGAACCTTCATCGAAACTACGTCCCGCTTTTTCCCATTGTTCAAGAATCGTTTTATTTAGTTATTTTAATTTATTTAAATCAACAATTACTCAATCAATTGAATTTCAATCTAAATTTCATTTAGTAACTACGAATAGGTGAGAATTGTTAGAATCAATTTCAGTCCTCCTTGGGAACGATACTCTATTTATCACTTTATTACTTGTACGATCTGGTATACTTGCCAGAATTTCAACAGAAATCATGCCCTAAATTAAGGTAATACAACCCTCTTACCTGAGAATCCTGATAAAAGGAACAATATCACGTTCACGTCCGAGCTTTATTCGTGGGTCAGGGTCAACAATAACGTGCGACATCTAAATAGGGACACACGTTAAAACTAATTATAACCTTAAAAGTATATATATATATATATATATATATATATATATATATATATATCAATATATCAACTAAATTCATTTTTGTCAAAATAATAAATATATATCATTATACAATAAAAATATATCATTTTTCCCCAAAATATCTATTTCTTTGAAAATATAGGGATAATAAAAATATTGATGAATCATCGAATAAATTACATGGATGGGTAGAGAGAGTTGAGAAAGTTATTTACCTAAAAAAGATTTGAGATTGAAGGGTCGGATCTTGAATTATTGGACCAAGAAGATGAGGAACCCCTAAAATTTTCGTTCTTCCTCTCGTATTTTCTGTTCTATTTCTCGATCTCTCGCCTTCTCTCTATGTTTGTTTATTTCTTTTCTTTCAGACTCTCTTTCGCTCTTGCCTTTCTTTTACTCTTTTTCTTTTTTTCTTTAATTTGTTGCCCTCTCTTTCTCTCTCTTCTCACGTCCTCTCATTTTCCTTCTCTCTGGTTCTTGTCTCTTTGTTTTTCTTCTTTTATTTAGCTCACGGTGGGGTGGGGAACTTGGGTAGTATACATTAGGAGTTATATAAATATATATTATTTTATGTTTTGTTTTCATTTGTGGATCAATGTGTGTAGGTATTTTGAATTATAACCAAAAGTTTGATGATTCTAAAAATAAATTACATTTAAGTAAAACAATATTGTACTTTTAGTTACTCAAAACGGATTAAAAAATAATAAAGTTATTAGTCCCTACAGATAGCTATTGCGTAAGAAAAAGTATAAAAATTCAAATGTAAATACATTTTATCAATCTTGATATTAAACTTGATAAAATATAATGTTTATAATTTTGAAATAGAAGATCATTATATATAACTTATACTGGTAATATACTAAAACCAGTCCAGAAGATAAAAATAAAACAGCCTCCGAACGCTATGAAAATTTACAGGGACGCTAAAAGTATTAAATTAAACATATCTTTCTAAAGAAACTATTTATAAAAATGCCTCTAAGGCTTGCCACTTGAGATCCATGTTATAATGTTAATTAAACTAGATAAAAGTACTATGTTATTTTTCAAAAACGTATTATAACAAATTTATACTTATTTTGACTAGAAAACATATTTCTATTATAATGATGAAATCAAAATTTTATTACGATACTCAAATATTGAAAACATCATATTAAATCATTTAATTATTTTGCTAAAGGTATTAGAAATAGCGGGATGTTACAATTCTCCCCCACTTATTGGAATTTCGTCCCCGAAATTTCGTTCAATTCCTTCAATGGAGAACCATCCCAAACGCAAGGTTTTTCGGCTATGACACTCACTTCTTTTTGGTTGCACTCCCCCACTTGGAATTGACATACCACTTTGCATTAGTAAGCCACTAAGTTCTTGCACTCAATGAAGAGTACGGGTAATGGTCCATCTTGGTTAGTCTCGACGTGGAGACTTGTTGAGGGTTTTCTAAGGTTTAGTCTTCCCACGGCTAAACATTTCAAGAGTCTCACTTATAAGACTCTTATTGGATATTGGATTCTCCAAAATCATGTTTAACTTCCCAAGGAAGTTGGAAATGGTTTCTAGGATCAACTGGTTTCCCTCAGAAATTCTACATCAAAGGTTTGAGGAGGGTACTACTATGCCCTAAACGATAACACCCTCAGGGGTTTGATTATACTATTACCCAAAAAATACAACTTATTTTCTATTCCTAGACCTTAATCAAACACATACATCAATCAAACAGACATAAAACACAAAGGCATCATTCAAAATTCAAACATACACAACAATGATTCACAACATCATATATTTCAACACAAACATTGTTCAATCCCTACTTCCTCCTAAACTAGTCATTGTCTACCTTGCTTAACTTAAGGTTAAATCTTACCTCTACACACACATCCATAACAATCATCACATATTTGAAAATTGGTTTAGAAGGGGTTCGGGGAATAGGATTTGCATGATTTGCAACAAAAATGCATTTTCATCAATTCAATTCCCTAATGTTATGAAATTTGCAAGTAGAGTCCCTTCCTATAAAAGATCATCGTGGTAAATTTTCAGGTCAATCGGAGTTCATTAGGTTCAGCCTTTAACCCTACAACCACTTTGTCAAAGCATTGTAATTGTCGGGGCTAAACCTAAATCAGATTTATTTAAAAATAGTAAGAAAACTCCAAATGGCCTCAAAATTTAAAGGGACATCACCTATACTTAACCAAAGGTTGGGTAAAATTGTCAAATCAATCGGAGCACGTTAGATTCAATTTATTTAAAACACTAACTTGTTCCAATTAGCTTGAAATTTTACATGAAACATTGATTCAACCTTTGGATATTTATGTAAAAAATTTTCAAGTCAAATGAGTATTCCAAGCCCGAAACTCAGTTTTCCATTTTATGTAAAAACCCTGATTTCTCGACAACCACCTAACCACAACCACACACACCCATCAAAATCTTTCGTATAAACAATCACTATGTATGGGGGTTAAAATTCAGTAAATAAAATCCCATACAAGAAAAACATTTAGAAAAAAAACATTTCTGCATTTATAAAAATCAAAGTCTTTAGAAATCAGGTTCCTCTCTTGATGAGGAAACATTTGTTTTCATGTAGAAGTTCTATAAAATTTTTAATCGTGCACGTCACCATACAGAACTACCACCATCTAACTTCATAAGAACCTAGGTGAAGGAGTGTAAAATCACTCAAGATTGGTAAACTCAAAGAAAAAGGGAATATGCCTATGGCTAGAAAATTGAGTTTGGTACATCTTCAAAAGTTGAAACAGTTACATTCCCTTTGACTTCGAGTTTGAAAATTGAGTTTCATTCCAAATTGAGTAGTGTCGCATACGAAAGGTTCCTATTTAATTGACGTGTGACTTACTTAAAAGCAATGAACTAATTCACCGTTCGATTACTTAGGAATCCTTGGTTTTCCTTACTACCTTTTGAAAAATTTTGCCGTGCGACTTAACAATCAATTTAGAATGATTCTGATTTAGTGCAACACTTTGAAATTCACTTTAAATACTCACATTGTCAAACAAGCACTCATAATAATATTCAGTCACAAGCATCAAATAGGATTCATTTTCACATATTAGCATCAAACACATTTAATATCAAACATACACAATTATGCACAATTATCTGGTCTATCTATCCTACAAACACTACCCTAATCACATAATCCTAGTAACTCACTATAAACTAACTAGGACTCCTTTCACTATAAACTACCACGATTCCGCTGTGCCACTCTGACTCAAAAATCTCTAAACATACAGGGTGGCTCCTATACTAATGACCCTTGCATCTCCTAGATTTGGAACATTACTAAAATCCCCAAAACGCTCACAGAAACTTAAGACAGGATGATTGTATCTTCCGATAGATGTACACTTGAGGTGATCAGGCTCAAACATACACCATATCAGTGATAAAACCATTCTCGTCTCACCTAAATTTATGCTACATGACCTATTGGTTTCAAAAGTACTAAAATCTTGTTTTGTATGTCACATTGAGAATTGGATTACATGGCGAGAGACTAAAGATCACTTTCTCCCGGTGGGGTAGCAACTTAGTGCCCTAGCCCGTTGGGGTATTGTCTTCCTTAGTCCTGTCATTCATCCACTTCTAAATATGACTCATTGTTTCTCCACAAGATTTTGGGTTTGTTTAATAAGTTTCAAATATTTTAAACAAACTTAAAAGAAAACTCAAACACTCACTACGCGGTACTTCGCAACCATACATATCCTAATGCTAGAACTAGCACTTAACTAAGTCATAAAACAACTCTATTCCTAACTACAAGTTACTCGCTTGATGAGTAACCACAGGAGTAACACACAACTCCAATAGGCCGAGGAAAAACTGCTCTGATACCAAAATGTAACACCCTCACTTTTAATTAGTTAAAATTAGGTTTTATTAAAATTCGTACTTGAAAATTTCGACGAGAGTCCGGCAGAGTTTCCTCTGTTTATCGGACTTCACAAAAATTTACATCTTTTAAACCTGCCAGTCCAGAATATTACAAAATCTAAAATTATATTTAACTTCGGCTACCTCACACTAATGCCCTTTTCAAAAATAACATAAGTTTCTGGGCTTCTAAAAAAAAATTAAACCATAACAATTACACCAAAATAATTTAGGTTCTCTCATGACTAAATTACACTCCACACCTACTCCTATTCGGCCATGACTTGTGTAAGTTCCACTTCTATACCTGTAAAAGTATAACAAGAAGGGTAGCATTACACAGAACTTAGGAAATAATTTCTAAGAAGTCATAATAATAAACTAAGCCTAACATTTATATTTACATCGTAATAATCATAATCATTTTCAAGTATTTCACGACATAGACATGCACCATTCACAATCACAATAAGAGACATTTCCTTCAAAATTATTTTCTTAACTTTCTTTTTCAGTTTTCTTAGTTTTTCTCATCTTTCCTCTTTCCTTTCCTCTTTTCTTTTCTTTCTTGTCTTTTTTTATAATGTACCATTAGGTATTTTTGCACCTGTTAGAATGGTGTCTTCACCCAATACGATTTTTTTACCTTCACCCAGGATTTTCTTACCGCATACACCATTAGCTCGTTAGGGCCTTTTCTTTGTTCTTTCCTTTCGTGCTTTCTTACATGTCTCATTATTTATTTTATCGATTTACCAGGAAACTATTGATCTCGCACGAGTTCCAAACACCTAATGAGACTTTGGATCTATGGGATTTACTTACCTGAGTGAGGACATCACCTATTGGGAATTCGAGTCTATTCCTTAAAATAGACTCTTTCCTAACAGGGCACTTAATGGGTACGGATACCCGACACGCGATCAATAACTGATGCCTTTTGTTTAATTCATTTATTCCAATGACAATCCGGTCCAATTAAATTCAAACATATATAATTCACACTAACATGCAGCAGTCAAATTTTTACTCCATAATTAAATACCAACCAGATATCATCCAATAATCAATAAAAATAATCAATACAATTAATCAATTCATAACCAATTTTAAGTTTACCAAAAATTAACCAAATAATTAATTAACCAATAATCAATAAAAATAAACAATAAAAATAATCAATTCATCAAAACATAAGCGTGTTCATTTCTTTAATTTAATAACAGACTTATTATCAACATTAACTACCCTATTGTACATTTTTCTAATTAATATTTTTCTATTCCTAGCCACCACTATAAACAACCTAGAAATTGATTTGAGCTCATTATATGATGTTTTTGGATGATTTTTAACCCTCTTTCTTAGTAATTTTAGCTTGTTTCTCAAGTATTTTAGGAAAAAGATGGAAATTTTGATGACTAATGTGAAGAACGAGATCCTTGAGGATTTTGTATCGATTTGTTGTGAATTTCAGGTTTTGGAGGCTTAATTTGATGATGTATGGAAAAGAGGGAAAAAGCAAGCCTTGGAATCAGGAGTTCGGAGCAAAGCGGTGAAAAACAGTGCAAAAGTGACAGACTCGCCCAGGCGAGTGGGGGTTAAGCATTTTAAAAAATGGGGTTCAAAGGGTCAATTCTCTCAGGCAAAAACTCGCCTAGGCGAGCCTTATTCTCGCCTCGGCGAGTGTCGCAGATGGAGAATACGAATTTCATATCTTTTAGGGATTTGGAAGGGATTTGTTTTATCTTTTGACTTTAAAATACTAGGATTGGTAATTAGGATTGATTCAGAACACTTGGAATAGAGTTTTTGCATTGATTTTGGTGAAGAACGGAGATTAGAGGCAAGGATTAGTGGTAATTATGTCACTCTTTATCACTTTTATTGCTTTTCTTCTCCCAATTATGAACTAAATCCTTTTTTGGGATGTAGGAGTAGATGAATATGGAACCTTGTTGATGTTTATGCAATGAATTATTTTTGTTTTTCCATTATAAATTCTGTGTTTGATTATATTTTCATTGTTGTTCATGAAAGTGCGCAGTTCATGACTTAGGAATCCTAATTTAATAGACATATTAATTTAGGATTGTGCCCAATAATTAAACAGTTCAATTGCATAGGGATAGACATATTTCTTATGAATTGAATAATTTTTATAAGTTTTGATTGAACTTAATTAAGGGTTAGATTTTAAGGCTCTCTTGAAATATCATTGAGAGATTAATCTCTAAAATACGGAAACGTTCTAAGACATTAGGCGTTTCCTACTTTTGCAAAACAAATTCAGAATTTAGGAAAACAAATTAATTCGTTGTTAAACGTTTTAGGAACCTTCATCGAAACTACGTCCCGCTTTTTCCCATTGTTCAAGAATCGTTTTATTTAGTTATTTTAATTTATTTAAATCAACAATTACTCAATCAATTGAATTTCAATCTAAATTTCATTTAGTAACTACGAATAGGTGAGAATTGTTAGAATCAATTTCAGTCCTCGTTGGGAACGATACTCTATTTATCACTTTATTACTTGTACGATCTGGTATACTTGCCAGAATTCCAACAAGTTTTTGTCGCCGTTGCCGGGGTTTAAAATTAGATTTTGATAATTTTTCGGTACTTTTAGTTGTTACTTAGTGGAATTTTACTCTATCTATTTATTTTTAATCGTTTCTATTTACTCAACAGGTGCTTTTAACCCTCTTTGCCGAGATTGGTATATGCACTTGCGTTCTGCAGGTGATTACAGCAGCCTTCAATTCGATCCTGAGATCGAGTTGACAGCGAAAAAGCTAAGGAAACAAGCACAGCAAGAGAAAAGGGAACGAGCAAGAATAATGGCGGAAGAGCGTGAGCGTGAGCGCAGGCATGAGCGCGAGCAGGAACGTGATAGGCGTACTTTGGCTGATTACGCCTTAGTCGACCCGACTTTGTTTGGTACTAGCATAGTACGACCTGCTGTCACTGCCGCAAATTTTGACATTAAGGGGGCTTATCTGAACATGCTGCAATCAAATCAATTTAGCGGTGCCCCAGAGGAAGATCCGAGTGATCACATTGCTAGCTTCTTGAGCTACCTGGACTTCTTCAAGATTCAAGGTGCAAGTGATGATGCAATAAGGTTGAGGCTTTTCCCTCTCTCATTAAGGGGAAAGGCGCTTCAATGGCTCCGTGCACAACCACAAGGGAGCATCATTACTTGGGAGGAATTGGTAGGATTTTTGTGGATAAGTATTTCCCACCTTCCAGACAAGCTCAGCTTAGGCAAGAAATCAACGCCTTCGCTCAGCAGGATAGAGAATCTTTACATGAGGCGTGGGAAAGGTACAAGCAGATGTTGAAGAAGTGTCCCAATCACGCCATGCCTGAATGGATGCAAATGAGGACATTCTATGATGGGTTGAGTCTCTCTAATCAGCATTTGGTCGACTGTGCATCACAAGGTTCATTAGAGAGCAAGACCGCTGCAAAGGCTAGACAGTTGTTTGAGAAGATGGCTCACAACAGCAGTCGACCACCGTTAGGAAGCGCATCATGAAGAAGAGTGATTTGGAGCTTGAGAATGTGCAAGCCCTGTTCGCACAGAATAAAGAGATGCAGCAGCAGATAGCTGCATTGACTCAGAAATTGGGTCAGGTCCAAATGAATGCTTCAACAGGTATACCTTCTATCCCTTCTGATATTCCTGGTTTAGTACTAACATGTGATTTCTATAAAGGCAACCACCGTAACGGTGAGTGTGTATTTGAGGTTAGTACTAGCACAGGTAACGAAGAACAGGTGAACTTTGTGGGAGGAGGACAGAGAAACAATCCTTACTCAAACACCTACAACCCAGGGTATAGAAATCATCCTAACTTCTCATGGTGCAGTCCAGCACTCCAGCCACCACAAGAGAAGCAGCCGGCACCTTGGAAGGCAGCAATTGAGAAGCTCTCTCAAACGACAACTAATTTTGTTGAGGAGACGCGAGCCAACTTCAAAAACCAGGGTGCCAGCATTCGCAATTTGGAGGTTCAGATGGGTCAACTTTCCAAGCAGATGTCAGAGAGGTCACCAGGATCCTTTCCCAGTGGCACCATTCCAAACCCCAGGGAGCATTGCAAGGCCATTACTCTTCGAAGTGGCAAGTCTCTTGAGGAGCCACGGAAGAAGAGTGGTGAGGTGGTACTTGAGAAGGCAGAGGCAAAGGAGCAACCAGCTGAGGACACAACTCCTGAAGTGCAAAAAAATAAGAATTCAACTGCAACTCAGGAAGAAGAGAAGAAACCACAGATGTCTCACAAGGTTCCCTTTCCTCAGCGGTTGAAAAAGGAAGAAAATAAGAAGCAATTTGCCAAGTTCATGGAGGTGTTCAAGAGGCTCCAGATCAACATTCCATTCGCGGAGGCACTCGAGCAGATGCCCACATATGCGAAGTTCATGAAAGAGCTCTTGACCAACAAAAGGAAGATGCAAGATGATGAGACTATGCTTCTCACAGAGGAATGTAGTGCAATTCTGCAAAGGAAGCTCCCTCAGAAGTTAAAAGATCCTGGGAGTTTCACAATCCCTTGTAACATTGGGGGATTTGACATTGGCAAGGCTTTGTGCGATTTGGGGGCAAGCATCAATCTGATGCCCCTCTCCATTTTCAAGAAGCTTGGTATTGGAGAAGCAAAGCCAACAATGATGTGCCTTCAGTTAGCTGATCTGTCTGTGAAGAGGCCCTATGGGAAAGTGGAGGATGTACTTGTCAAGGTGGACAAGTTCATCTTCCCTGCTGACTTTGTCATTTTGGATATGGAGGAGGACTCAAACATTCCTCTCCTCTTGGGTAGGCCTTTTCTAGCTACTGGGCGAGCCCTCATAGATGTTCAACAGGGCGAGCTCAAGCTCCGGGTTCATGAGGAAGAGGTCTCATTCAATGTCTACCGGTCCATGAAGAATCCAATGGAGAGCTCCCAATGTTTCTTAGTGGACGTGATTGACACTCTAGTCACGTCCACTTTTGAGCAAAGTGGGCATGGGGATGTTCTGAATCAATCCTTATTCTCGCCTGGGCGAGTGTCGCATATGGAGAATATGAATTTCATATCTTTTAGGGATTTGGAAGGGATTTGTTTTATCTTTTGACTTTAAAATGCTAGGATTGGTAATTAGGATTGATTCAGAACACTTGGAATAGAGTTTTTGCATTGATTTTGGTGAAGAACGGAGATTAGAGGCAAGGATTAGTGGTAATTATGTCACTCTTTATCACTTTTATTGCTTTTCTTCTCCCAATTATGAACTAAATCCTTCTTTGGGATGTAGGAGTAGATGAATATGGAACCTTGTTGATGTTTATGCAATGAATTAATTTTGTTTTTCCATTATAAATTTTGTGTTTGATTATATTTTCATTGTTGTTCATGAAAGTGCGCAGTTCATGACTTAGGAATCCTAATTTAATAGACATATTAATTTAGGATTGTGCCCAATAATCAAACAGTTCAATTGCATAGGGATAGACATATTTCTTATCAATTGAATAATTTTTATAAGTTTTGATTGAACTTAATTAAGGGTTAGGTTTTAAGGCTCTCTTGAGACATCATTAAGAGATTAATCTCTAAAATACGGAAACGTTCTAAGACATTAGGCGTTTCCTACTTTTGCAAAACAAATTCAGAATTTAGGAAAACAAATTAATTCGTTGTTAAACGTTTTAGGAACCTTCATCGAAACTACGTCCCGCTTTTTCCCATTGTTCAAGAATCGTTTTATTTAGTTATTTTAATTTATTTAAATCAACAATTACTCAATCAATTGAATTTCAATCTAAATTTCATTTAGTAACTACGAATAGGTGAGAATTGTTAGAATCAATTTCTGTCCTCGTTGGTAACGATACTCTATTTATCACTTTATTACTTGTACGATCTGGTATACTTGCCAGAATTTCAACAGAAATCATGCCCTAAATTAAGGTAATACAACCCTCTTACCTGGGAGTCCTGATAAAAGGAACAATATCACGTTCACGTCCGAGCTTTATTCGTGGGTCAGGGTCAACAATAACGTGCGACATCTAAATAGGGACACACGTTAAAACTAATTATAATCTTAAAAGTTTATATATATATATATATATATCAATATATCAACTAAATTCATTTTTGTCAAAATAATCAATATATATCATTATACAATAAAAATATATCATTTTCCCCCAAAAAATCTCTTTATTTGAAAATATAGGGATAATAAAAATATTGATGAATCATCGAATAAATTACATGGATGGGTAGAGAGAGTTGAGAAGGTTATTTACCTAAGAAAGATTTGAGATTGAAGGGTCGGATCTTGAATTATTGGACCAAGAAGATGAGGAACCCCTAAAATTTTCGTTCTTCCTCTCGTATTTTCTGTTCTATTTCTCGATCTCTCGCCTTCTCTCTATGTTTGTTTATTTCTTTTCTTTCAGACTCTCTTTCTCTCTTGCCTTTCTTTTACTCTTTCTTTTTTTCTTTAATTTGTTGCCCTCTCTTTCTCTCTCTTCTCACGTCCTCTCATTTTCCTTCTCTCTAGTTCTTGTCTCTTTGTTTTTCTTCTTTTATTTAGCTCACGGTGGGGTGGGGAACTTGGGTAGTATACATTAGGAGTTATATAAATATATATTATTTTATGTTTTGTTTTCATTTGTGGGTCATTGTGTGTAGGTATTTTGGATTATAACCAAAAGTTTGATGATTCTAAAAATAAAATACATTTAAGTAAAATAATATTGTACTTTTAGCTACTCAAAACGGATTGAAAAATAATAAAGTTACTAGTCCCTACAGATAGCCATTGCGTAAGAAAAAGTATAAAAATTCAAATGTAAATACATTTTATCAATCTTGATATTAAACTTGATAAAATAGAATATTTATAATTTTGAAATAGAAGATCATTATATATAACTTATACTGGTAATATACTAAAACCAGTCCAGAAGCTAAAAATAAAACAGCCTCCGAACGCTATGAAAATTTACAGGGACGCTCAAAATATTAAATTAAACATATATTTCTAAAGAATCTATTTATAAAAATGCCTCTAAGGTTTGTCACTTGAGCTCCCTGTTATAATGTTAATTAAACTAATAAAAGTACTATTTTATTTTTCAAAAACGTATTATAACAAATTTATACTTATTTTGACTAGAAAACATATTTCTATTATAATGATGAAATTAAAATTTTATTACGATACTCAAATATTGAAAACATCATATTAAATCATTTAATTATTTTGCTAAAGGTATTAGAA
The DNA here is from genome assembly GCA_037953625.1 of Crotalaria pallida. NCBI lineage: Eukaryota > Viridiplantae > Streptophyta > Magnoliopsida > Fabales > Fabaceae > Crotalaria > Crotalaria pallida. The sequence continues at coordinate 26,189,526 of CM075654.1, forward strand.
ATAGCGGGATATTACATACCTGATACGTGTGTTCCTAGGCTTTCTAGTGAGGCCAATGAGGAAGGAGTGTTTGATTAGGATTAGTGCAGGTGCTGATAAGGTAGCCTTCGTTAATCCTGTTGCGAATAAACACTGATCTGTATCCCGTAGTTTATCGAGCAGTGCGGGAATATAGGAGTGTTTGTTAGACTGTTGGGACCGTAGCTGGAGCCAATATGGATGAGGATCCTATGCTCGGCTCTGATCCCATAAGCCTGAAAACCACTCAAGTGTCTCAAACTCGGTATAAAATGCTTTTGACCAGAGGGTGGTCGGTGTTTTCTTACTCTAGTGTTTAACTGATCGGATCTAAGTGATGTTGGTCAGATCAGAATCCGGTCCACTACAATAGCTATTAAAATTATAATATGTTTATGTTTGGGTATCTTAATTGAAAAATAAATTTAAGTTAATCCATTTTGTTTGGATAGTGTAAAAAATATTATTTTTACTGAGCAAATTACAAGAAAGGATATGATGTGACAAGTGGCTAGTTAATAACTTAATATAATGGGGTGATAAGAGTAGAATAAGAAAATTACACGCGTCTAAAAAAATAATCTTCAGCTGCTATGAGGGAGTTTATAGATTTTGATTATTTTTCCAAAAAATAATCTAAGATTATAATCCAAACAAACATATTAGATTATGATTATTTTTGAAAATTAAGCTTAAAAAAAAATAAACTTCATCTCAACAAAAACATGTTAGTCCCTCACCTTGATAACATCCAGCATACTCAAAATTAAAAAAAAAAAAATCCAATATTGAAAATAATGTCATTTCTCTCTACCCAAAGTGACTAAGAGACAAAAGTCCATACAATTATAGTTATTAAGCTTGAGGGTTGCTTAAACTTGTGAAAATAAGGTAAATTCGACTCATGAATGCGTAGGAATCTGCCTACCCTACTTAAAATTATACAATTAAATAATATATAGAATTCATACATATTATAATAACATACAGTTAATACTCCCTTCGATTGTATATATAAGACTTTTTTTAAAGAAATTCATGTTCACCAAGAAAATGAGTTATATGTCAGATTAGTCCCTGATTTTGTAAGCGTCGGTCAAGTTAGTTCTTGACTTTATCGAAATAGCAATTTAGTCCCTGAGGTAGGAGAACGTCGATTAAGTTAGTCCCTGCCGTCACTATTGCATGAATGTATTTGCTTTAAAATGGGATAAAAATAGGGACGTATGCGAATTAAAATGAAATCTCAGGAACTAAATTGCTATTTCGATAAAGTCAGAGACTAACTTGACCGACGCTTACAAAGTCAGGGACTAATTGAAAATTTCAACATCAACAGGTTTGGGATTTCATTCGATTATGGGTAGATGATAATATTTATAACCACATTACTAATGAAAAAACTTATTTTATGGGAGAAAATTTAGTCCTTGTATGCCTCTAAGTCGAGGAACAACAAATTGGTTTTGCTAAATTATTTGACGAATTTGAGCTACAACGAAGCGGCTTCCATTTTAGATCACGTGGATGAATTTCAAGGACTTCTAGATCAACTGTTACGAATGAGCATCAAGTTTGATGATGAAATCATATGACTCAGTTGTTGAATACTCTACCTGTAACACTCACTAGAATTAATCCCCAATTTATCTATGTATTCCCTCCGTCCCATTATAATAGTAAAAGTCAAATAAGTCAACGAAAATAAGAGAGTATTTGTTTATAATAATGTATAATTTACTCATTAATTACAAATTGATATTATATAAATTTTCATATCATTACAATTAAAACATATTGCAATATTGTCTCCAAAAAAAATCTTTGAATATGTTTTCCTTACTTATCAATCATTGATACAATATACAATCTTTAAGATTTTTCATTTATTTTTTTACTTTAATATGAGACAAATTTGTTTGCATTTTTTTACCAAGATAATGGGACGAAGGGAGTAATTAATTATGTACGTGAATAATATATTATAATGTGTTATGATTAAATTGATTTTATGTGTTTTATATTAAATAATTAAATTATTTTAGCATATATTAATTATAAAATACTTTTGGAGGGAAACATAATATAATATTATATTTTAAATATTTGAAATTTTGACTAAGATGACCGGTTACTAGTGAGGGTAACTGATTATCGCAGTGAAATTGCTCATTCTGTATAGTTTTGAGCCCGATAACAGTTTATCAAAGAGTGATAACCGATTATTTTCCAAATTCAAAGGCGGCATTGAGTGAAAAACTCGTTTTTACTCCTGGAAATGCCACGTTTTGCTGCTGCTAGGCTGGATTAGGATGTAACACCCTTCTAATAATTACCCTTAATTAAAATTTAGGATTTGAAAATTTTTCTTTAGAAAAAATCTAAATTTCTTTTCATTACCATCTGCAGAGTGTCAGTCAAAATACATTAAATACATATAGCACCGAAGTGCATCAACTACCAAGTTTGAAAATGTTATTTATACATAGCCGAATTAATTAAAGTTCCAGTGTTATCATCGTCCAGAGGATCGAGGACATGGACCATTGTTCGACTAAATAGACCTACTCTCCCTGTGAGGGAGAGTGAACCTGCTCGGCCGGGGATTGTGCTTGCTCGGACTCGGTACCTGAAAAAATGGTAAGAAGGTGAACATTACACAAAACATAAGTAAACAGTTTCTAATATGACATACCGACCTACCAAGTCAAACACAGTTAGACAGTTATATACATAATCATATACTCAGTCCAAAACATGCATCATACACAATTATCATCATTTTGCTCGGCCCATACCTATTCTCTCTTGTATCCTTTACCTTTCACTTTTATTCACCTATTTCCTATCATTCTCACTTTTATTCTTTTATCATGTCTTACATTCTCTTTATTCGGCCTTCTCTCCTCGTTTTCCTTTTTATTCATCTTTTTCATGTCTTTTAAAGAAGCGCATACCCAGTATGCGTCTTACACTTTTTATGCTCGGCAGCGCACACCCAGTGTACGTTTTACACCTTCTTTATTCTCGGTTATGAAGTGTCCATCATCGCGCACACCCCCGCGTATGTAACACCTCGCTATTTTTAATACTTTTAGTAAAATAAGTAAATGATTTAATACAATGTTTTCAAGATTGGAGTGTCGTAACAAAATTTTGATTTTATCATTATATTTGAAATATGTTTCTTAATCGAAATAAATATAAATTTGTTATCATTGTTTTTCAAAAATAAAAGAATACTTTTATTCGGTTTAATTAATCTTTTGACAGGGAGCTTAACTGGCAAGCCTTAGAGGCATTTTCATAAATAGTTTCTTTAGAAATATATGTTTAATTTAATATTTTGAACATTCTGTTGGAAACCAAATAGCGGGCTAAACAAATACTAGAGGGGGGGTGAATAGTAATTTGAAGCACTAATACCAAATATTTCGAATGATAATTGAAGAATAGAGCTAAAGCTGAATTTTCTGGAAACAGACTTGAAATACTCGAGTCTTTTGTGAAATACTCGAGTTTTTCAGGAAGAACAACTCGAGTCTTTCTAAATATACTCGAGTTTTTCGTATCAGATGACAGCAAAACCAGAAACGAAAATTCAGCAATTCACCTCAAATCAATCCAATAGAAAACAGAGACTTATCCAACAGATTAGCAAGCAATCAAAATAACTTTTAACACTAAGATTTCTTGAACTTGCTACCTAATTGAACAAATCCTATTTCTATGAAATGCTTTAAGTTGTATTGAGCTAGAAAGTAGATTGAAAGCAATAAACCAACACTCAAGCAATTTTATCCTGGTTCACTCCAACAATGAGCTACATCCAGTCCTCCTAATCACTTAGGAGTTTCTACTAATAATCAAATTGTTAGAAATTACAAGGATTGCTTGAGAATGACCTCACTCAACCTAACCCTTCAAGAGTGTACCAAACTCTTGATTTCTACCCCAATTTGATTCCGGTGATTGAAGAACTCTTCAAAAGCTTCCTTGAACTTCCTTCAAGAAACTCCACCAGGCTAGGAACCTCCTAGTCTTGTGCTTGAGAACCTCTCAAGACTCCAACACCCTAAGCCACTTAGGGTTTGCTTGGGAACAATCCAAGACTTTGAATAATCAATCTTTTTGTATGTGTATTACTAATCTCACAATGGATTAGCACAAATAAGCACAGCTCAATATATGAATTGAGACCTAAAACTCAACTTGAAAGAAAATAACAATATGAGTGAGAAGTTGAGTTTTTGTGAATTAACACTTGAGAAGAGGAATTAATCAAAGCTTGTAATCAATATGATCTTGTTGTCTTGTTTGTTCTTGTGCAAAAACAAAGAGAATTTTTACAATAAGGTTCTAAATTGCTCTCTTGGGTTGGATGAGACTCAAGTGCCCTCAATTGGGTTTTGAATCTCTTCCAACGTTCATTTTTGCTGACTGGGCAAAAATACTCGAGTCTTTTATGAAATACTCGAGTCTTTTTGACCGGTCAACAAGGATCTGGTGCACGAACAAGACTAACGGTCATATTTGCTGACCTGGCATAAATACTCGAGTGTTTTACAGAATACTCGAGTATATACTCGAGTCTTTCTCAAAATACTCGAGTATTTTGATCAGACATGAGAAAAATTAATTTTCAATTTTATTTTTCTTCTCAAGTATTAATTTTGGTTAATCTCAAACTAATAAATGTGGACACTCGATGTATATTAACAAATTATGAGACATTCTCAAAATATAGCTTTATTTATATTAAATAAAGAAAGCTGGAATATATAATAAATGTTATTCGTATAGGAACTTTATGGAAAAACTTTTTCTTTCTATACACCAAGTTCCATATCCGAAAGCTTTGATTCGAAAACACATTTCTTTCAAAAATGAACGGTTGAGTACCTGTTTGTACTTTCAGCGGAAACGATTTTCAAAATGATTACTGCAGTTGTAATTGAAATAATTTTAAGGATCATAATAACTATACAACCATAGCCCATATATATATATATATAAAAACTCAGGTACCCAAGTATCAGAGATAAAAGTCGAGGTAGCAAAATATAAGGATACAGACCAGTAGATATAAAATAACAGCTCTCATAGACCCTCTCAACTATATACAATATAACACAAATCAAAATAAAAGAGTCTTCGAGAGCTGAGCCATGATCCACCCACGCTGATGTCTGATCCCTGGTCTTCCAAAAGCTAAACACCACATCCTACCACGGTCCCCATACTGCACATACTCTCAGAAAAGACACCACATCACTGACTGTCCGCAGCTGGCCCATCCATGTCCTCTACGGGGTCCTCCTCCTCCTCATCCGACACAACAGGGATAGCAGTGCGACGCACTGGCTCAGGTGAGGGTGCAAAACGTACCCTGGTGGTCGGACCGGGACGAGGAGTGGCCGTAGCAGTAGCCTCATCAGAAGTAGAGGGACGTGTACGGGTGGCTGGGCGTCGGACATGTAGATTATAAAAGCGACGTCCATGATGTGGGGGTGGAGAACCAAAACGGTAAGTGTAAGCTGGTGGAATGTGCAGTATGTAGATCATGGGGATGCGAAGCCTACGAGGTCGCACTCGAGCCAGGGGGTTAGGATGACGAAAGATCACGTCAACCTCACCCTCGAACACCGCTCGGTGCTCCTCGTAGTCCCACACTCCTCTACGGAGCGGGCGTAACTCCACGTATGTCAGGTAACGAGCCATCACCTGCAAGGGCATAGGGAGTTAGCAAATACTAACACATAATAAAATAGATAGGGTACAGTTCTAATCAAGTAAGACTTTATTTATTGCAATTAATATAACTTATAAATTTTTAGTCAACCATGTTAAACACCAACATCAAGACTTAATTATAAATCAATAGAATATGCAGTCATGATGCATCTAATTTTATCAATGCATGATTGTTGGCCAACTACAACAAATAGGCTTCCGTGGCACCTTAAAATAAACATGCCCGATACCCATACTGAGTATCTCATCGAACTCGGCCCGCAAATAAATCAACACCTCTAGAGCTCTTAGAAATGTTGCCGACGTATCCCGTAGGACTACGCCTCATCGAGTCCGGCACCAAATGACATGCCCACACGCACGTGTGTATTTCCGGAAACAGAAGGTGCAACCCCGGTCACCGACACTCCCCCGTGAACCCTTTGGAGCAGACACCCAGGTCCCTCGAGTTCAACCGAAAGGATATGCCCACGCCTCTCGGACGTGTCTCCACACATGTGGGAATCCAAATAATGCAGATGCTATGCATGGCTTTGACTACCCGTACTATTCAATGTCATTTAAGTTGTTCGAAGCTGGGACTTGGCATAATTAAACTTTATTTAACATACACTGACTTCCATTAATTTCTAGTTCAGTAATTAAATTGATTCAAACCCTTTGCTAATCAATCACCTTATTAAATTCTGATCCTTTTACAACAATTCAGTCACTAATAGATTAACAGAGTCTATTAATCGAGTATTGCATTAGATTACTCGAGTAATATTTTTGCACCTTTCGCATTACTCGAGTGACATCTCGAATTACTCGAGTAATATTTTTGCACCTTTCGCATTACTCGAGTGACAGCTCGAATTACTCGAGTAATATTTTTGCACCTTTCGCATTACTCGATTAACAGATCTATTACTCGAGTAGTACTGCATATATTTCAAATTATTCAAAGTTTTAAGGTGTTACTCGATTAATACTTCAGATTAATCGAGTAATCCTCTTGCACTCATCAGATAAATCAGAATTTTCACGCATTACTCGAGTGACAGCTCGAATTACTCGAGTAAATTATGCAGTAAAACACTGCTGAACTGGTTTTTATATGTCAAACTCATGCCAATCCAGTTTTTACCAAAGTTAAGCTTCAAACCAACTTAAATACATTACATTAAACTTGTTCATAGCATCAATTTCAAGCATTAACACCAAAATCACAGAATCATAACAATTTCCCCCAATTTTGACCTAAAACACAACCTCACATACCAATTCCTTAATTACCCAATTTCAGATCAAATTGAAGGTTCATTTAGCTTTAGATATCAAAATCTAACATGTTCCAATTCAGTTTTAAGATCAAATTGGCCTCCAAGCCATTGTCCCCTAACCTAGTGCCCTTTGAACCTCATGGTGGTTCAACCAATCTTCAAATCAATTCCTCAATCTATTCTAGCATTAGTAAAGCTTCTCCCTTACCTCAATGAAGCTTTTTGGATGCACAGGCAGCAAAGAAACTCACAGAATTACCCAACTCCAAATGCTCTGTTTTCGGTTCCAAAACAGGTTCAGCAGAGCAAGTTCGGGTGATGATTTGACAAACCAAACGTACATGAAAATGAGCAAATTTGGTCCATAAGGAAACTAGACATTGCAAACTCTAAATAGAAATCAAAATGGCACGATTTGAGACCCTCTACCTACCAAAATCGAAAGCTTGAACTTGGCTTCTCAAAACTGAAACTGCAACCTTCAGTTTCTTGATCCCAACTTCAAGCAATTCGTTCTCCTTGCTCCAGCCACCAAAACACACGATTCTTGTCTCAAATTAAAGGTCTTGTGACAAGATTGAAGAAGGTATCAAGCTCATCAACTGTGTTTAAGGGAGGGTGAAGAATGAAGGTTATGAACAAGGGGGTTCAAAACCGAATTTGATAGAGTTTCCCTTCTTTTTTCTTAATTTCCACCCCATTTCATCAACCAAATCCATCAATTTATAGCCAACAATGACTACCATGCACACAAACACGTGTTTTCCATAATCCCAGTCGGTGCTAGGTGTTAACAATTGAATTACCCAAATTGTTGAATCATCAAACGCACTATCTTCAGCTTCAGCACCACTGTTACTCGAGTAAATTGATCGGGCTACTCGAGTAACGCACTCAGATTTTCAAAAATTATTATTTTATTCACTTTCCCTCCAAATATCTTTCCAATATTACCTCTTAGGTCCTTTCCAAGGATTAAACTGCAAAAAATCCTTATTTTTAGAACCCAAATTATTTTCTCTTATATTTCCTTGGATAATTCTTTCAATATAACAATAAATTAATAAATAAAACTAACTAATTCCATATAATTAGTTTTATTTAAATATTCCTTTTATTTATTTGGGAACAAAAATTGGGGTATTTCATTTCTCCCCCACTTACAAGAATTTCGTCCTCGAAATTCCACTTACAAAAACAACTCAGGATAATCCTTTCTCATCTTATCTTCTCATTCCCAAGTGGCTTCTGATACATCAGCATTTTCCCAAATAACTTTGACTAAAGGAATTTCCTTTCCCCGCAACTGCTTCAATCTTCGATCTTCAATTCTGACAGGGATTGTCTCAAAAGTGAGATTCTCTCTCAAAGCCACATCATCAGGTTGAACTTCAATTACTGAATCGGGATCTGGCACAAATTTCCGCAATTGCGAAACATGAAACACATCATGAAGATTGGACAAAGACGGAGGCAAAGCGAGCTGATAAGCTACAGACCCGATACGCTTGAGTATCTGATAAGGACCAATAAACCTTGCTGACAACTTCTTTGTCTTCAAAGCTCTCCCAACACCAGTTGTCGGTCTTACGCGAATAAAAACATGATCGCCCTCTCCAAACTCCAAGGGTCTTCTCCTTTTATCCGCATAACTTTTCTGTCGGCTTTGCGCTGTCTTCATCTTTTCTCTGATCATCTGAATCTTCTCAGAGGTTTCCTGAACAAGCTCAGATCCAATAATTGTTTGCTCCCCCACTTGGAACCAACATAGGGGAGTTTGGCACTTCCTTCCGTACAAAGCTTCGAACGGTGCCATTCCAATACTGGTGTGATAACTGTTATTGTAGGTAAACTCTATCAGAGATAAGAGTTTATCCCAACCTTCCTGACTTTCCAACACACATGCTCTTAGCAAATCCTCAAGAGACTGGATAGTCCTTTCCGACTGACCATCAGTTTGGGGGTGGTAAGCAGAACTCATTCTCAACTTTGATCCCAGAGACTGCTGCAAACCCTTCCAAAACTTCGAAGTAAATCTCGGATCTCGATCCGAAACAATACTTGAAGGTATACCATGCAGACGAACGATTTCCTTGATGTACAATTCAGCAAACTTATCCATGCGATAGCGCATATTAACTGGAATGAAATGCGCCGACTTGGTCAATCTATCAACAATTACCCAAATTGCATCATGCCCTCCAATGGTCCTTGGTAATCCAGACACAAAATCCATTGATATGCTATCCCATTTCCACACAGGGATATCCAAGGGTTGCAATTCACCGCCTGGCTTCTTATACTCAGCTTTCGCCTTCTGACAAATCAGACAAGAAGCAACATACGAAGCAACATCTTTCTTTAACCGAGACCACCAAAACAGCTTCTTCAAATCTTGATACATTTTGGTTGATCCCGGATGAATACTCATCCGACTTTTATGCGCTTCGTCTAGGATCAGTCTTCTTATCTCTAGATCTTTTGGAATACAAATCCGATCTTTGAATCGGAGAATTCCATCACTTCCAACCTGGAAGTTTGGTTCCTTCCCTTCCAACATAAGCCTTCTCTTCTCTTGCAGTTCTTCATCTATCTGCTGAGATTCCCGAACTTGAATCAGGAATTCATTGGTAATTTGCAACTTACCAAGCATAAAGCATTCTCTTTCCACTTGCAACGTCATACTTAGATCACGAAACTTCTCGATTAGAGAAAATTCCTTGATCATCACTGAACTCATATGAAGAGTCTTCCGGCTTAAAGCATCAGCTACTACATTTGCTTTACCGGGATGGTATTGGAGCTCGAAATCATAATCCTTAATAAACTCCATCCAACGCCTTTGCCTCATATTCAACTCTTTCTGGTCAAACAGGTACCTCAAACTCTTATGGTCACTAAATACCTTGAAGGTAGTGCCATAGAGGTAGTGTCTCCAAATCTTCAGAGCGAAGACAATAGCAGCAAGCTCTAAATCATGCGTCGGATAGTTGACCTCATGCACTTTCAACTGCCTGGATGCGTATGCTACCACTTTTCTATCTTGCATTAAAACACATCCAAGTCCTTGCCTCGAAGCATCACAATAAACATCGAAGCTTCTATGTGGGTCAGGCAACACCAACACTGGTGAGGACGTCAACTTCTCCTTTAACAACTGAAAACTTTCCTCACACTTATGATCCCACAAGAAAGGTTGATCTTTACGAGTCAACTTAGTCAATGGCAAGGCAATCTTCGAAAAACCTTCAATAAACCTCCGGTAGTATCTAGCTAAACCCAAGAAACTACGGACCTCGATCACAGTCTTTGGCTGTTCCCACTTCAGCACAACTCCAACTTTAGCTGTATCTACAACAATGCCTTCCTTGGTGATAACATGTCCCAAAAAGTTCACCTTGTCCAACCAAAACTCACACTTAGCAAGTTTGGCATACAACTGCTTCTCCTTCAAGATCCCCAACACAATCTTGAGATGTTCAGCATGATCCTCAGGACTCTTGGAATAGATAAGAATATCATCGATGAATACCACCACGAACGAATCCAAATAAGGTCTGAAAATCCGGTTCATATAATCCATGAAGATAGCAGGAGCATTCGTTAGCCCAAACGGCATAACCACATACTCATAATGACCATATCTTGATCGAAAAGCTGTCTTCGGAATGTCTTCATCCCGAATTCGAATTTGATGATATCCCGACCTTAGATCGATCTTAGAAAACACTGAAGCTCCTCGAACTTGATCCATAAGGTCGTCAATCCTTGGCAAAGGATACTTGTTCTTGATCGTGACCTTATTCAGCTGACGATAGTCCACACACATTCTCATGCTACCGTCCTTCTTCTTAACAAACAACAACGGGGCTTCCCAGGGCGAAACACTCGGCCTTATCATTTGCTTCTGCAGCAATTCTTCAATCTGTTTCTTCATCTCGGCCATCTCCGGTGGTGCCATCCTATACGGAGCAATCGAGATAGGTCCGGTTCCAGGTACGAGATCGATTCCAAACTCAATCTCACGCTTTGGCGGTAATCCTGGAATTTCTTCTGGAAACACTTCCGGAAAGTCTCTAACCACCAGAATATCCTCAATCTCCACTTCCTTCTTCTCTTCCACAATTGAGGAGAATAGACAAACATACCCTTGGGGTTCAAAACTTAAGGATTCATGGTTTCGGAACTGGATCGTCTTTTCCTCACAGTCTAAGGTAACTTGATTTCGATGCAACCAATCCATTCCTAGGATCACATCTATCTTAAGCATGGGTAAACAGATCAAATCTACTGAGGATATATGGTTTAGGACCATTATCTTACAATCTTTGCAAACCTTAGAAACAACACAAGGGTTGTTGGTGGGGGTTTCAAGCTTTAGATGATAGGGTGACTCAGATACTACTAACTTTAAGCGATTTACACACTCATAAGACACGAAAGAGTGTGTGGCTCCGGAATCAAACATAACAACACAGGGTTGGGCATTAAGAAAATATATACCTTGGATTAGGCCAGATGATGGGGTTAATTCCATTCCACTCAAAGAAAACACTTTTCCAGCAACAGCGGGTCTGCTTACTCCCTCTTTCTTTACCGACTCCTTGCATTCACGAGAATAGTGCCCTTTCTTCCCACAATTGAAACAAAGGCCATGCTGAGCAGCATAATAGTTTGTTCCGAAATGGAAACGGTTACACTTCTCGCACTTACGATTACTTGTTTGAGGAGTACCTTTACCACCATTCATTTCCTTCCCTTTTCCTTTATGATAATAAGGACCCTTACTCCGGTTGTTGAAATTTTTCTTCCTGATGGGTCCAGATCCTGATTGACTCCTCCTTTGTGCCTCTTCCTCTTTCTTATCATCTTCATAAACTCGGCACATCTCTACTAAAGCAGGAAAACTTCTCACCTTCTGATATCCAAAAGCAGACTTTATCTCCGGCTTGAGCCCATTCTCAAACTTGATGCATTTGGACCTCTCGTCCGGGTTGAGTTGGTAGTACGGAGAATACTTGATAAGCTCCTCGAACTTTGCTGCGTATTCCCCTACACTCATGTCTCCTTGTTTCAATTGCATAAATTCCACCTCCTTCTTTCTCCTTTGATCCTCAGGAAAGTATTTATTGAGAAATTTCTCAACAAACACATCCCAAGTAATCAGCCTTCCTTCATAATTCAAAAGTTGTATGGTGTGATGCCACCAATTCTCAGCTTCACCACACAACATGAAAACTGCAAACTTCACTCTTTGAGCATCGGTGCATTCCATAGTGCGAAAGATCTTGTTCAACTCCTGAATCCAACGATTCGCTTCCTCAGGCTTGTGACCTCCTTCAAACTTTGAAGGTTTAAAGCGTCGAAATTCCGAGAAAGTCTTCGACTCCTGGTTCTCTGCTTGCATTGGCTGATGGGGCGGATTAGATTGTTGCTGACGCATATTCACTAATACATCAGTCAATCTCTCTATGGCCTCGGCCATATGATTATTATTGTTTCTAGTAGACATCTTTAACCTGCACTGAAGATTCTACATCAGGCTAACATCCTAACGAGAAGTATGCATGACACACCTCTTTCCAATTCTAAAACTCACTATACATAGATGCTAAAGCAAGCATCTAAAACAAACATTACCTTTTGGAGATCACAGATCAGCATCAGTTCGCAGGATCACAGCTCTGATACCAACAAATGTGGACACTCGATGTATATTAACAAATTATGAGACATTCTCAAAATATAGCTTTATTTATATTAAATAAAGAAAGCTGGAATATATAATAAATGTTATTCGTATAGGAACTTTATGGAAAAACTTTTTCTTTCTATACACCAAGTTCCATATCCGAAAGCTTTGATTCGAAAACACATTTCTTTCAAAAATGAACGGTTGAGTACCTGTTTGTACTTTCAGCGGAAACGATTTTCAAAATGATTACTGCAGTTGTAATTGAAATAATTTTAAGGATCATAATAACTATACAACCATAGCCCATATATATATATATATATATAAAAACTCAGGTACCCAAGTATCAGAGATAAAAGTCGAGGTAGCAAAATATAAGGATACAGACCAGCAGATATAAAATAACAGCTCTCATAGACCCTCTCAACTATATACAATATAACACAAATCAAAATAAAAGAGTCTTCGAGAGCTGAGCCATGATCCACCCACGCTGATGTCTGATCCCTGGTCTTCCAAAAGCTAAACACCACATCCTACCACGGTCCCCATACTGCACATACTCTCAGAAAAGACACCACATCACTGACTGTCCGCAGCTGGCCCATCCATGTCCTCTACGGGGTCCTCCTCCTCCTCATCCGACACAACAGGGATAGCAGTGCGACGCACTGGCTCAGGTGAGGGTGCAAAACGTACCCTGGTGGTCGGACCGGGACGAGGAGTGGCCGTAGCAGTAGCCTCATCAGAAGTAGAGGGACGTGTACGGGTGGCTGGGCGTCGGACATGTAGATTATAAAAGCGACGTCCATGATGTGGGGGTGGAGAACCAAAACGGTAAGTGTAAGCTGGTGGAATGTGCAGTATGTAGATCATGGGGATGCGAAGCCTACGAGGTCGCACTCGAGCCAGGGGGTTAGGATGACGAAAGATCACGTCAACCTCACCCTCGAACACCGCTCGGTGCTCCTCGTAGTCCCACACTCCTCTACGGAGCGGGCGTAACTCCACGTATGTCAGGTAACGAGCCATCACCTGCAAGGGCATAGGGAGTTAGCAAATACTAACACATAATAAAATAGATAGGGTACAGTTCTAATCAAGTAAGACTTTATTTATTGCAATTAATATAACTTATAAATTTTTAGTCAACCATGTTAAACACCAACATCAAGACTTAATTATAAATCAATAGAATATGCAGTCATGATGCATCTAATTTTATCAATGCATGATTGTTGGCCAACTACAACAAATAGGCTTCCGTGGCACCTTAAAATAAACATGCCCGATACCCATACTGAGTATCTCATCGAACTCGGCCCGCAAATAAATCAACACCTCTAGAGCTCTTAGAAATGTTGCCGACGTATCCCGTAGGACTACGCCTCATCGAGTCCGGCACCAAATGACATGCCCACACGCACGTGTGTATTTCCGGAAACAGAAGGTGCAACCCCGGTCACCGACACTCCCCCGTGAACCCTTTGGAGCAGACACCCAGGTCCCTCGAGTTCAACCGAAAGGATATGCCCACGCCTCTCGGACGTGTCTCCACACATGTGGGAATCCAAATAATGCAGATGCTATGCATGGCTTTGACTACCCGTACTATTCAATGTCATTTAAGTTGTTCGAAGCTGGGACTTGGCATAATTAAACTTTATTTAACATACACTGACTTCCATTAATTTCTAGTTCAGTAATTAAATTGATTCAAACCCTTTGCTAATCAATCACCTTATTAAATTCTGATCCTTTTACAACAATTCAGTCACTAATAGATTAACAGAGTCTATTAATCGAGTATTGCATTAGATTACTCGAGTAATATTTTTGCACCTTTCGCATTACTCGAGTGACATCTCGAATTACTCGAGTAATATTTTTGCACCTTTCGCATTACTCGAGTGACAGCTCGAATTACTCGAGTAATATTTTTGCACCTTTCGCATTACTCGATTAACAGATCTATTACTCGAGTAGTACTGCATATATTTCAAATTATTCAAAGTTTTAAGGTGTTACTCGATTAATACTTCAGATTAATCGAGTAATCCTCTTGCACTCATCAGATAAATCAGAATTTTCACGCATTACTCGAGTGACAGCTCGAATTACTCGAGTAAATTATGCAGTAAAACACTGCTGAACTGGTTTTTATATGTCAAACTCATGCCAATCCAGTTTTTACCAAAGTTAAGCTTCAAACCAACTTAAATACATTACATTAAACTTGTTCATAGCATCAATTTCAAGCATTAACACCAAAATCACAGAATCATAACAATTTCCCCCAATTTTGACCTAAAACACAACCTCACATACCAATTCCTTAATTACCCAATTTCAGATCAAATTGAAGGTTCATTTAGCTTTAGATATCAAAATCTAACATGTTCCAATTCAGTTTTAAGATCAAATTGGCCTCCAAGCCATTGTCCCCTAACCTAGTGCCCTTTGAACCTCATGGTGGTTCAACCAATCTTCAAATCAATTCCTCAATCTATTCTAGCATTAGTAAAGCTTCTCCCTTACCTCAATGAAGCTTTTTGGATGCACAGGCAGCAAAGAAACTCACAGAATTACCCAACTCCAAATGCTCTGTTTTCGGTTCCAAAACAGGTTCAGCAGAGCAAGTTCGGGTGATGATTTGACAAACCAAACGTACATGAAAATGAGCAAATTTGGTCCATAAGGAAACTAGACATTGCAAACTCTAAATAGAAATCAAAATGGCACGATTTGAGACCCTCTACCTACCAAAATCGAAAGCTTGAACTTGGCTTCTCAAAACTGAAACTGCAACCTTCAGTTTCTTGATCCCAACTTCAAGCAATTCGTTCTCCTTGCTCCAGCCACCAAAACACACGATTCTTGTCTCAAATTAAAGGTCTTGTGACAAGATTGAAGAAGGTATCAAGCTCATCAACTGTGTTTAAGGGAGGGTGAAGAATGAAGGTTATGAACAAGGGGGTTCAAAACCGAATTTGATAGAGTTTCCCTTCTTTTTTCTTAATTTCCACCCCATTTCATCAACCAAATCCATCAATTTATAGCCAACAATGACTACCATGCACACAAACACGTGTTTTCCATAATCCCAGTCGGTGCTAGGTGTTAACAATTGAATTACCCAAATTGTTGAATCATCAAACGCACTATCTTCAGCTTCAGCACCACTGTTACTCGAGTAAATTGATCGGGCTACTCGAGTAACGCACTCAGATTTTCAAAAATTATTATTTTATTCACTTTCCCTCCAAATATCTTTCCAATATTACCTCTTAGGTCCTTTCCAAGGATTAAACTGCAAAAAATCCTTATTTTTAGAACCCAAATTATTTTCTCTTATATTTCCTTGGATAATTCTTTCAATATAACAATAAATTAATAAATAAAACTAACTAATTCCATATAATTAGTTTTATTTAAATATTCCTTTTATTTATTTGGGAACAAAAATTGGGGTATTTCATTTCTCCCCCACTTACAAGAATTTCGTCCTCGAAATTCCACTTACAAAAACAACTCAGGATAATCCTTTCTCATCTTATCTTCTCATTCCCAAGTGGCTTCTGATACATCAGCATTTTCCCAAATAACTTTGACTAAAGGAATTTCCTTTCCCCGCAACTGCTTCAATCTTCGATCTTCAATTCTGACAGGGATTGTCTCAAAAGTGAGATTCTCTCTCAAAGCCACATCATCAGGTTGAACTTCAATTACTGAATCGGGATCTGGCACAAATTTCCGCAATTGCGAAACATGAAACACATCATGAAGATTGGACAAAGACGGAGGCAAAGCGAGCTGATAAGCTACAGACCCGATACGCTTGAGTATCTGATAAGGACCAATAAACCTTGCTGACAACTTCTTTGTCTTCAAAGCTCTCCCAACACCAGTTGTCGGTCTTACGCGAATAAAAACATGATCGCCCTCTCCAAACTCCAAGGGTCTTCTCCTTTTATCCGCATAACTTTTCTGTCGGCTTTGCGCTGTCTTCATCTTTTCTCTGATCATCTGAATCTTCTCAGAGGTTTCCTGAACAAGCTCAGATCCAATAATTGTTTGCTCCCCCACTTGGAACCAACATAGGGGAGTTTGGCACTTCCTTCCGTACAAAGCTTCGAACGGTGCCATTCCAATACTGGTGTGATAACTGTTATTGTAGGTAAACTCTATCAGAGATAAGAGTTTATCCCAACCTTCCTGACTTTCCAACACACATGCTCTTAGCAAATCCTCAAGAGACTGGATAGTCCTTTCCGACTGACCATCAGTTTGGGGGTGGTAAGCAGAACTCATTCTCAACTTTGATCCCAGAGACTGCTGCAAACCCTTCCAAAACTTCGAAGTAAATCTCGGATCTCGATCCGAAACAATACTTGAAGGTATACCATGCAGACGAACGATTTCCTTGATGTACAATTCAGCAAACTTATCCATGCGATAGCGCATATTAACTGGAATGAAATGCGCCGACTTGGTCAATCTATCAACAATTACCCAAATTGCATCATGCCCTCCAATGGTCCTTGGTAATCCAGACACAAAATCCATTGATATGCTATCCCATTTCCACACAGGGATATCCAAGGGTTGCAATTCACCGCCTGGCTTCTTATACTCAGCTTTCGCCTTCTGACAAATCAGACAAGAAGCAACATACGAAGCAACATCTTTCTTTAACCGAGACCACCAAAACAGCTTCTTCAAATCTTGATACATTTTGGTTGATCCCGGATGAATACTCATCCGACTTTTATGCGCTTCGTCTAGGATCAGTCTTCTTATCTCTAGATCTTTTGGAATACAAATCCGATCTTTGAATCGGAGAATTCCATCACTTCCAACCTGGAAGTTTGGTTCCTTCCCTTCCAACATAAGCCTTCTCTTCTCTTGCAGTTCTTCATCTATCTGCTGAGATTCCCGAACTTGAATCAGGAATTCATTGGTAATTTGCAACTTACCAAGCATAAAGCATTCTCTTTCCACTTGCAACGTCATACTTAGATCACGAAACTTCTCGATTAGAGAAAATTCCTTGATCATCACTGAACTCATATGAAGAGTCTTCCGGCTTAAAGCATCAGCTACTACATTTGCTTTACCGGGATGGTATTGGAGCTCGAAATCATAATCCTTAATAAACTCCATCCAACGCCTTTGCCTCATATTCAACTCTTTCTGGTCAAACAGGTACCTCAAACTCTTATGGTCACTAAATACCTTGAAGGTAGTGCCATAGAGGTAGTGTCTCCAAATCTTCAGAGCGAAGACAATAGCAGCAAGCTCTAAATCATGCGTCGGATAGTTGACCTCATGCACTTTCAACTGCCTGGATGCGTATGCTACCACTTTTCTATCTTGCATTAAAACACATCCAAGTCCTTGCCTCGAAGCATCACAATAAACATCGAAGCTTCTATGTGGGTCAGGCAACACCAACACTGGTGAGGACGTCAACTTCTCCTTTAACAACTGAAAACTTTCCTCACACTTATGATCCCACAAGAAAGGTTGATCTTTACGAGTCAACTTAGTCAATGGCAAGGCAATCTTCGAAAAACCTTCAATAAACCTCCGGTAGTATCTAGCTAAACCCAAGAAACTACGGACCTCGATCACAGTCTTTGGCTGTTCCCACTTCAGCACAACTCCAACTTTAGCTGTATCTACAACAATGCCTTCCTTGGTGATAACATGTCCCAAAAAGTTCACCTTGTCCAACCAAAACTCACACTTAGCAAGTTTGGCATACAACTGCTTCTCCTTCAAGATCCCCAACACAATCTTGAGATGTTCAGCATGATCCTCAGGACTCTTGGAATAGATAAGAATATCATCGATGAATACCACCACGAACGAATCCAAATAAGGTCTGAAAATCCGGTTCATATAATCCATGAAGATAGCAGGAGCATTCGTTAGCCCAAACGGCATAACCACATACTCATAATGACCATATCTTGATCGAAAAGCTGTCTTCGGAATGTCTTCATCCCGAATTCGAATTTGATGATATCCCGACCTTAGATCGATCTTAGAAAACACTGAAGCTCCTCGAACTTGATCCATAAGGTCGTCAATCCTTGGCAAAGGATACTTGTTCTTGATCGTGACCTTATTCAGCTGACGATAGTCCACACACATTCTCATGCTACCGTCCTTCTTCTTAACAAACAACAACGGGGCTTCCCAGGGCGAAACACTCGGCCTTATCATTTGCTTCTGCAGCAATTCTTCAATCTGTTTCTTCATCTCGGCCATCTCCGGTGGTGCCATCCTATACGGAGCAATCGAGATAGGTCCGGTTCCAGGTACGAGATCGATTCCAAACTCAATCTCACGCTTTGGCGGTAATCCTGGAATTTCTTCTGGAAACACTTCCGGAAAGTCTCTAACCACCAGAATATCCTCAATCTCCACTTCCTTCTTCTCTTCCACAATTGAGGAGAATAGACAAACATACCCTTGGGGTTCAAAACTTAAGGATTCATGGTTTCGGAACTGGATCGTCTTTTCCTCACAGTCTAAGGTAACTTGATTTCGATGCAACCAATCCATTCCTAGGATCACATCTATCTTAAGCATGGGTAAACAGATCAAATCTACTGAGGATATATGGTTTAGGACCATTATCTTACAATCTTTGCAAACCTTAGAAACAACACAAGGGTTGTTGGTGGGGGTTTCAAGCTTTAGATGATAGGGTGACTCAGATACTACTAACTTTAAGCGATTTACACACTCATAAGACACGAAAGAGTGTGTGGCTCCGGAATCAAACATAACAACACAGGGTTGGGCATTAAGAAAATATATACCTTGGATTAGGCCAGATGATGGGGTTAATTCCATTCCACTCAAAGAAAACACTTTTCCAGCAACAGCGGGTCTGCTTACTCCCTCTTTCTTTACCGACTCCTTGCATTCACGAGAATAGTGCCCTTTCTTCCCACAATTGAAACAAAGGCCATGCTGAGCAGCATAATAGTTTGTTCCGAAATGGAAACGGTTACACTTCTCGCACTTACGATTACTTGTTTGAGGAGTACCTTTACCACCATTCATTTCCTTCCCTTTTCCTTTATGATAATAAGGACCCTTACTCCGGTTGTTGAAATTTTTCTTCCTGATGGGTCCAGATCCTGATTGACTCCTCCTTTGTGCCTCTTCCTCTTTCTTATCATCTTCATAAACTCGGCACATCTCTACTAAAGCAGGAAAACTTCTCACCTTCTGATATCCAAAAGCAGACTTTATCTCCGGCTTGAGCCCATTCTCAAACTTGATGCATTTGGACCTCTCGTCCGGGTTGAGTTGGTAGTACGGAGAATACTTGATAAGCTCCTCGAACTTTGCTGCGTATTCCCCTACACTCATGTCTCCTTGTTTCAATTGCATAAATTCCACCTCCTTCTTTCTCCTTTGATCCTCAGGAAAGTATTTATTGAGAAATTTCTCAACAAACACATCCCAAGTAATCAGCCTTCCTTCATAATTCAAAAGTTGTATGGTGTGATGCCACCAATTCTCAGCTTCACCACACAACATGAAAACTGCAAACTTCACTCTTTGAGCATCGGTGCATTCCATAGTGCGAAAGATCTTGTTCAACTCCTGAATCCAACGATTCGCTTCCTCAGGCTTGTGACCTCCTTCAAACTTTGAAGGTTTAAAGCGTCGAAATTCCGAGAAAGTCTTCGACTCCTGGTTCTCTGCTTGCATTGGCTGATGGGGCGGATTAGATTGTTGCTGACGCATATTCACTAATACATCAGTCAATCTCTCTATGGCCTCGGCCATATGATTATTATTGTTTCTAGTAGACATCTTTAACCTGCACTGAAGATTCTACATCAGGCTAACATCCTAACGAGAAGTATGCATGACACACCTCTTTCCAATTCTAAAACTCACTATACATAGATGCTAAAGCAAGCATCTAAAACAAACATTACCTTTTGGAGATCACAGATCAGCATCAGTTCGCAGGATCACAGCTCTGATACCAACAAATGTGGACACTCGATGTATATTAACAAATTATGAGACATTCTCAAAATATAGCTTTATTTATATTAAATAAAGAAAGCTGGAATATATAATAAATGTTATTCGTATAGGAACTTTATGGAAAAACTTTTTCTTTCTATACACCAAGTTCCATATCCGAAAGCTTTGATTCGAAAACACATTTCTTTCAAAAATGAACGGTTGAGTACCTGTTTGTACTTTCAGCGGAAACGATTTTCAAAATGATTACTGCAGTTGTAATTGAAATAATTTTAAGGATCATAATAACTATACAACCATAGCCCATATATATATATATATATATAAAAACTCAGGTACCCAAGTATCAGAGATAAAAGTCGAGGTAGCAAAATATAAGGATACAGACCAGCAGATATAAAATAACAGCTCTCATAGACCCTCTCAACTATATACAATATAACACAAATCAAAATAAAAGAGTCTTCGAGAGCTGAGCCATGATCCACCCACGCTGATGTCTGATCCTTGGTCTTCCAAAAGCTAAACACCACATCCTACCACGGTCCCCATACTGCACATACTCTCAGAAAAGACACCACATCACTGACTGTCCGCAGCTGGCCCATCCATGTCCTCTACGGGGTCCTCCTCCTCCTCATCCGACACAACAGGGATAGCAGTGCGACGCACTGGCTCAGGTAAGGGTGCAAAACGTACCCTGGTGGTCGGACCGGGACGAGGAGTGGCCGTAGTAGTAGCCTCATCAGAAGTAGAGGGACGTGTACGGGTGGCTGGGCGTCGGACATGTAGATTATAAAAGCGACGTCCATGATGTGGGGGTGGAGAACCAAAACAGTAAGTGTAAGCTGGTGGAATGTGCAGTATGTAGATCATGGGGATGCGAAGCCTACGAGGTCGCACTCGAGCCAGGGGGTTAGGATGACGAAAGATCACGTCAACCTCACTCTCGAACACCGCTCGGTGCTCCTCGTAGTCCCACACTCCTCTACGGAGCGGGCGTAACTCCACGTATGTCAGGTAACGAGCCATCACCTGCAAGGGCATAGGGAGTTAGCAAATACTAACACATAATAAAATAGACAGGGTACAGTTCTAATCAAGTAAGACTTTATTTATTGCAATTAATATAACTTATAAATTTTTAGTTAACCATGTTAAACACCAACATCAAGACTTAATTATAAATCAATAGAATATGCAGTCATGATGCATCTAATTTTATCAATGCATGATTGTTGGCCAACTACAACAAATAGGCTTCCGTGGCACCTTAAAATAAACATGCCCGATACCCATACTGAGTATCTCATCGAACTCGGCCCGCAAATAAATCAACACCTCTAGAGCTCTTAGAAATGTTGCCGACGTATCCCGTAGGACTACGCCTCATCGAGTCCGGCACCAAATGACATGCCCACACGCACGTGTGTATTTCCGGAAACAGAAGGTGCAACCCCGGTCACCGACACTCCCCCGTGAACCCTTTGGAGCAGACACCCAGGTCCCTCGAGTTCAACCGAAAGGATATGCCCACGCCTCTCGGACGTGTCTCCACACATGTGGGAATCCAAATAATGCAGATGCTATGCATGGCTTTGACTACCCGTACTATTCAATGTCATTTAAGTTGTTCGAAGCTGGGACTTGGCATAATTAAACTTTATTTAACATACACTGACTTCCATTAATTTCTAGTTCAGTAATTAAATTGATTCAAACCCTTTGCTAATCAATCACCTTATTAAATTCTGATCCTTTTACAACAATTCAGTCACTAATAGATTAACAGAGTCTATTAATCGAGTATTGCATTAGATTACTCGAGTAATATTTTTGCACCTTTCGCATTACTCGAGTGACAGCTCGAATTACTCGAGTAATATTTTTGCACCTTTCGCATTACTCGAGTGACAGCTCGAATTACTCGAGTAATATTTTTGCACCTTTCGCATTACTCGATTAACAGATCTATTACTCGAGTAGTACTGCATATATTTCAAATTATTCAAAGTTTTAAGGTGTTACTCGATTAATACTTCAGATTAATCGAGTAATCCTCTTGCACTCATCAGATAAATCAGAATTTTCACGCATTACTCGAGTGACAGCTCGAATTACTCGAGTAAATTATGCAGTAAAACACTGCTGAACTGGTTTTTTTATGTCAAACTCATGCCAATCCAATTTTTACCAAAGTTAAGCTTCAAACCAACTTAAATACATTACATTAAACTTGTTCATAGCATCAATTTCAAGCATTAACACCAAAATCACAGAATCATAAGAATTTCCCCCAATTTTGACCTAAAACACAACCTCACATACCAATTCCTTAATTACCCAATTTCAGATCAAATTGAAGGCTCATTTAGCTTTAGATATCAAAATCTAACATGTTCCAATTCAGTTTTAAGATCAAATTGGCCTCCAAGCCATTGTCCCCTAACCTAGTGCCCTTTGAACCTCATGGTGGTTCAACCAATCTTCAAATCAATTCCTCAATCTATTCTAGCATTAGTAAAGCTTCTCCCTTACCTCAATGAAGCTTTTTGGATGCACTGGCAGCAAAGAAACTCACAGAATTACCCAACTCCAAATGCTCTGTTTTCGGTTCCAAAACAGGTTCAGCAGAGCAAGTTCGGGTGATGATTTGACAAACCAAACGTACATGAAAATGAGCAAATTTGGTCCATAAGGAAACTAGACATTGCAAACTCTAAATAGAAATCAAAATGGCACGATTTGAGACCCTCTACCTACCAAAATCGAAAGCTTGAACTTGGCTTCTCAAAACTGAAACTGCAACCTTTAGTTTCTTGATCCCAACTTCAAGCAATTCGTTCTCCTTGCTCCAGCCACCAAAACACACGATTCTTGTCTCAAATTAAAGGTCTTGTGACAAGCTTGAAGAAGGTATCAAGCTCATCAACTGTGTTTAAGGGAGGGTGAAGAATGAAGGTTATGAATAAGGGGGTTCAAAACCGAATTTGACAGAGTTTCCCTTCTTTTTTCTTAATTTCCACCCCATTTCATCAACCAAATCCATCAATTTATAGCCAACAATGACTACCATGCACACAAACACGTGTTTTCCATAATCCCAGTCGGTGCTAGGTGTTAACAATTGAATTACCCAAATTGTTGAATCATCAAACGCACTATCTTCAGCTTCAGCACCACTGTTACTCGAGTAAATTGATCGGGCTACTCGAGTAACGCACTCAGATTTTCAAAAATTATTATTTTATTCACTTTCCCTCCAAATATCTTTCCAATATTACCTCTTAGGTCCTTTCCAAGGATTAAACTGCAAAAAATCCTTATTTTTAGAACCCAAATTATTTTCTCTTATATTTCCTTGGATAATTCTTTCAATATAACAATAAATTAATAAATAAAACTAACTAATTCCATATAATTAGTTTTATTTAAATATTCCTTTTATTTATTTGGGAACAAAAATTGGGGTATTACAATAAACATATTAATTATTTTATTCCTAGAAGAGACTAACTATATCTACCCACTCTCAACCACTCTCAACATAAATTAGAAATTACAATTAAAATTTGATTGAGAATGAGTGAGCACTTGTCTTCTTTTCTTGTCTTCTTGTAGTTGTTGATGTTGCAATATCTTCAAGGCTTGATTTGTTAATTACTTTGTCATCATCAAAATATAATCCACATAATTAGGAGCATTGAATTTACAATCTACCCCTTTTTGGTGATGACAAAATAATTAACACTTGTACCATTTGTTGAGCTTGAAAACACTTGAAGATGCAACTCCCCCTCATTATAGGATCCTTTTCACCTATCTAAAAAATTCAGCTTGTGCAAGAAGTTATGACAATATAATTTTAGCACCAAGCCTATGGTATTAGAGTATTCAACAGTTATCAGAGTATATACCATAATTAGAAAAATTTAGGTGCAACAAGATCAAGACAAGTGTATAACATCTCTCCCCCTTTTTGTCATGATCCAAAAAGGTGTAACAATTGAGAAAAAGATAAAGGGAGGAGAGGTACATAATTGGAAACCCCATAACCAACTATGGAATAAAACAAAGACATAATAAAAATAAAGAGCTCCCCCTGAAGCTTTGCAAAAACACCACAATGAAAACTAAAGTCAATAACGTCATAATAACACCATAGTTTTAAGAAGGTCCAAATGAAAAATGCGATAACAAACCCAAAGAGACAACCACCAAGTTTTCAAAATACATAAAGTGCAACAAAGGCCAACATAAAGAAAACTAAGATAAAATCCAAAGGACAACATCATCAGAACATGGATGGAGCAGGATCATCAGAAGGAGGATAAAACCGAGAGAAGGCCGCCATCATCTCATCAAACCGGCGGTTCATCTGCTCTGACTGCTGGTCCAGGCGGGAATAAATCTGGTCCGAGTGCTGATCCAAGCGGGAATAAAGCATAGCAGACTCTGCACTCATCCTAGTATCCAGGCTAACAAAATCATCACGCTGGGCGTCCATAGCAGTCACAAAAGAGTCCATCCTCCCATCTATAGTATCCAGCCGGGTGATAACATTGTCTCTCCATCCCGAGTTATCAAACCCATATTGAGATCCAGTAAAGTCATCAAAATTAATTTCATTCTCAATAGGGTCCCCTCCTTCAGCCTGTGCAAATGCTGCAGCTTCCTCTTCCAATTGTTGGGCATCCACCCCTTGTTGAGCTCCAATATTCTCAGCCCGCCTCAACGCAGCTATGTCAGATAGGTATAAGTACTGTCCAGAGGGTTCATGATACTCCATGCCTTGATGATTCAAAGTACCATTATTGAGGCAATGTTGGTTAACAAGAAGAGTCTTGGACTCTTCATTTCGTGGGATAGGCACTCGGAAGTTTCTCAAAAGGTAACAGACATGCATGGGATAAGGTAAAGACTTAGGGGCCTTAGATTTGGAAGCAGCTAGCATCCTATCCAAAATTATGCGACACCAATTCAGCTTCTCATTGTTCAGGATAGAACTTACAAGTCTAAGTTCATTATTTGTTGGTTTAGCATAATTTGCAGAAGTTTGAGGAACTAACTGATGGCTAACAATATATTGCAGCACCCTAGTTTGGACAGTCATCAGAGAGGAATGCTTAACCCCTTGGGTCCATACACGACCGGGGCCAAACAACTTTGAAAAATTCCATCGGCATTTGCCTTGAGAGAGTTGTCCCCGTGTCATGAAGGGCCGAAAGCATGGTAAATATCCTTAACTCTAATGCAGAATCTGACACCTTCAACCATGGATTCCATTACATTGTTGTGTAGCCTAAGGTTTGCATAAAAAGTTCTAACTAGCCTAGGGAAAATTGGACCATTAAATTCCAGAAAACGAATGAGTTGTTGGTGCCTAAGGTTAGAAACAAAGGAGAAACCCTTACTTTCGAGAAATTCACTGTTGATCCATGTGACTACACCAAACCCGCGTGTAGCAAAGCCCTCCAACCTTTCCAAACACTCATCCGCTTGATAATACTCTGGAATGTCCTCCTCGGATGATGATTCTGCAATCCGTACTCTTTTTCCTTTTCCAGATGATGAAGCCATTGAAGAATTTTGGAGAAAATTGAAAAGTTTGAAGGTTAGGGCTTGAAAAGGGGGTGACGAATTTGAGGGTGAAATTTGTTGAAATTCGTTGAAATAAGAGATGAAAAGTGTTTAGAGGATGTAAAACTAGTAAGATTTGGCAAAAATTTGAGGAAAATCCGAGTTTTGATGAGAGAGATATGAGAAAACCGAGAGAGAAGAGAAAGGGGTTCGGAAAAACTCGAGTGTGAGGGGCTGTGAGTATATATAAACGTTCAAAAATACTCGAGTATATTCAAAAATACTCGAGTTGTTCTTGACGAAAGACTTGAGTTTTTGAAAATATACTCGAGTTGTTCGTGACTCAGCCCAGGTCTACCCAGAAAACTCGAGTAAAAAGCCAAATACTCGAGTTTGGTCAGATCACCAAATTTTAGGAAACTTAAAAATACTCGAGTTTTTGGCAAATACTCGAGTTTGGCCTGAATGTCCAAAAATTGGGGTTTACGAAAGACTCGAGTGTTTTGAGAAACACTCGAGTATTTTTGTCAGACCCTGATTAAAAACTTTTTCAATTTAAAACTGATTTAATTTTGAATTAATATACTCGAGTGTTTTTAGAAAAACTCGAGTATTTTTGACAGAACAGAATTAAAAACACAGTTTTAAAAGACCAAACACAAATCAAATACAATACTCTTCACTTCCAACTAGGAATTCAGTACAGAATCACACACAATTAACACATACAATTTCAAATATCATCAAGGACAATTTAACTAAGAATCAATAACACATTGGAGTAAGACTAATATGGTGATTTTCCAAAAATGACACACAATGCAATTAGCATATATTAGCTTCATCTAAAATACCTAGTTCTCTCCTAATATGATAAAAGGTGTCCCTTGGTAGAGGTTTTGTAAAAATGTCGGCTAATTGATTTGTGGTACTAACAAATTCAATTGTACAATCACCCTTTTGTACATGATCTCTCAAAAAGTGATGTCTTATTTCAATGTGTTTGGTTCTTGAGTGATACACCGGATTCTTAGTCAAATTGATTGCACTCGTGTTATCGCATCTAATAGGAATATTTTCAAGTTTCAAACCAAAATCCGATAATTGTTGTTTCATCCATAATAGTTGAGCACAACAACTACCGGCTGCGATATATTCCGCTTCGGCGGTAGAAAGGGCGACACAAGCTTGCTTTTTAGAAAACCAAGACACCAATGAACTTCCCAAGAAATGGCAAGTACCGCTGGTGCTTTTACGATCAAGCTTGCATCCCGCGAAGTCGGAATCCGAGTAACCAACTAAACTAAGATTGGCATCAGCAGGATACCATAACCCAGTGTTAATTGTTCCTTTTAGATACTTAAATATATGTTTAACTGCAGATAGGTGAGATTCTTTAGGATTAGCTTGAAATCGAGCACAAATGCATACACTAAACATAATATCCGGTCTAGATGCAGTGAGATATAGGAGACTATCTATCATTCCCCTATACTTACTAACATCAACCGGTGTACCTTGTTTATCCTTGTCTAGGTAGCATGATGTGCTCATTGGAGTGTAGGCTTCTTTGCACTTGTCCAATCCGAACTTTTCAAGGAGCTCTTTGTAATATTTCCCTTGATGCACAAATATCCCCTCCTTGACTTGCTTTATTTGTAAGCCTAGGAAGAACTTGATTTCTCCCATCATTGACATTTCAAATTCCTTTTTCATCAAATTTGAAAACTTTCTACAAAGAGACACGTTAGTAGCACCGAAAATGATATCATCAACATAGATTTGTACTAACAATATGTCATCTTTGGTTTTATAAATAAATAGTGTATTATCAACCTTCCCTCTTTGAAACTTGTTTTCTAATAGAAAGGAACTCAATCGATCATACCAAGCTCTAGGAGCTTGTTTCAATCCGTAGAGTGCCTTTTTCAATTTATAAACATGGTTTGGAAATTCACTATTTTCGAAACCAGGGGGTTGTTTGACATACACTTCTTCATTTATAAACCCATTCAAGAAAGCACTTTTAACATCCATTTGATATAAAGTGAATTTCATGATTGAAGCAAAAGCACGTAAGATTCAGATAGCTTCAAGACGTGCAACCGGTGCAAAGGTCTCATCATAATCGATACCTTCCTCTTGGTTGAACCCTTGAGCTACTAGTCTAGCTTTGTTTCTTATAATCAACCTGGATTCATCAAGTTTGTTTCTATAAATCCATTTAGTACCAATTATGGTATGATCATCGGGTTTAGGGACTAAATCCCAAACTTCATTTCTTTCAAATTGGTTTAATTCTTCTTGCATAGCAAGAACCCAATGATCATCCTCAATGGCCTTTTTAATTGAATCGGGTTCAATTTGAGAAACAAAGGAGACATAGTGGCAAATATTTTGAATAGACCTACGAGTTAGTACTCCTTTTGACATATCTCCTATGACATTGTCTATAGGATGAGCCTTGACCGATTTCCAAGCCGGAGGAAGTTCTTCCCTAACTTCTCCTTCATCAACTTTTGATTTCTCTCTCTCTTTTTCTTCTTTTGAAAAATCAATGCCATCTTCACTAGCATCACATAAAACACTATCTTCTTTCGAAGACTCATTAAAAACAACATGAATTGATTCCTCAATAGTTAAAGTTCTTTTATTGAAAATTCTATAAGCTTTACTATGAGAAGAATAGCCTAAAAATATGCCTTCATCGGATTTGGAATCAAACTTGCCAAGGTGTTCTTTTCCATTATTTAAAACAAAAACTTTGCATCCGAAGACATGAAAATGAGATATATTTGGCTTTCTTCCCTTGTAAAGTTCATAGGGGGTTTTATCCAAGGAGGGCCTTATCAAAATGCGATTTAAAACATAACAAGCCGTATTGACGACATCGGCCCAAAAATATTGAGGTACTTGAGAATCATTTAACATGGTTCTAGCAAGTTCCTCTAGCAACCTATTTTTCCGCTCTACCACTCCATTTTGTTCCGGAGTTCTTGGTGCGGAGAATTGGTGCTCAATACCATTTTTGGCACAAAATCTATCAAATTTGTGGTTTTCAAATTCACCACCATGATCGGTACGAATAATAATTACTTTTTGATTTACTTGGTTTTGCAAAAGTTTAACATGATGTTTAAAAGATTTGTAGGTCTCACTCTTAGTAGTTAAAATGAGAGTCCAAGTAAACCTAGAGAAGTCATCAACAATCACCAATGCATAATAGTTGCCACCAAAGCTTTTTACTTGTGATGGTCCAAACAAATCCATATGAAGCATTTCTAATGGCCTTGATGTGGACATCACCGTTTTTGATCCAAAGGTGTTTTTAGTTTGTTTACATTTCTTGCAAGGAGAACAAACACCTTCAATAGAAAAATTTAGCTTTGGTAAACCAACTACTAGATCTTTAGATTGTATTTTCTTCAATTGGTTTACATTTATGTGAGCGGTTCTACGATGCCATAACCAAGTGTCATTTTCTTTGCTCACCAAACAAGTAGTGACCAAAGAAGTGACTTTTTTCAAATCAACTAAGTAAGTATTATTTGATCTTCTACCAACAAATTTGATTGATTCATCTTTGTCACTTTTAATGAGGCAATGGGTAGAGGTAAAAACTACATGATTACCAATATCACATAATTGGCTTATGCTCAAGAGATTATATTCTAATCCTTGAACATAGAGCACATTATCAATAATCAAGTTTGAAGAGTTTCCGATTTTACCAATACCAAGGATTTTGCCTTTGTTGTTGTCCCCATAAGTGACATAACCCTTTTCCTTTGGAGTAAGCTCAATGAAGTGCCGCTTATCTCTCGTCATGTGCTTCGAACAACCACTATCTAGATACCACAATTGTTTTCCCGTTCGAAGGCACACCTACAAAATGAGATCACTTGTTCATTTTGGGTACCCAAACAATGTTGGGTCCCTTAGGGTTAGTGTTGGGACTTTCTCCCTTCTTAATCCACATATAAGTGCCCTTTTTCATTTCAAACTTCTTAATATGGCACTCAATGTTGATATGTCCAACTTTTCCACAATAAGTACAAGTTGGTTTCTTTGATGAGTTTTTCTTAGAAAATGTTCCAACCACTTTGTACTTTTTGTCCTTCTTATGAACATATCCTAAACCGGTTTTGTTGTGATTATGTCTTTGAGATTTCAACAACCGGTTGAGGTTTCTATCACTATGTGAGATTGTAAGTTTGTTTTTCAACTCTTTCACTTCTTTTTCAAGTTCATCACATCTCTCACATGGAGTGATAATCTCCTCATGATTTGCACAATCACTTTGATGACTAGAATTAATAAGTTCCAAGGATTCATTTTGAAGTTTCAACTCATTTATAGATTTTTGCAATTCATCAATTTCTTGTTGAAACTCCAAAATTTTCTTTCCTTTTTCCTTATTAATTTTAGCAAGCCTTCTAAATTGAATTAGCATTTCATTGTAGGCTTCTTGCAAATCATCATAAGAAATGGAGTTTGAAGAGGAACAAGAAGAGCTAGAGGTTACCTCATCATCACTTTCACTCATTTCATGGTTAGCTCTTGAGGAGGACTCATTGTTGTTCTTGGCCATGAGACAAAGGTTTGCATTTTCATCACCGGAACTACTTGAAGATGATTCATTGCTCTTCTCCGGTGCATCCCAAACAATGTATGCACGCTTCCCTTTGGTCTCTTCGGTCTTCTTGTCATTCTTCTTCAAGAATGTGGCACATTCCATTCTAATGTGACCAACCCCACCACATTCATGACACTTAACTCCATCATTGGAAGTCTTTTCTCTTTGTTTGGAGTCTTTGGTTCTCTTGACTTTGGATGAAGAGCCACCTTTCTTCCCTTTGAAGAATTTGTTGAACCTTTTCACAAACATCCCAAATTCTTCTTGATTTGGTTCACCATCGGAATCTTCACTTGTAGAGCATTCTTCAACTTCTTTTGTAGCTTTAGTTGAAGCTTTGAGTGCTATGCCCTTTTTCTTTTTGTCCGATTCCTCATGCATCCCAAGTCTTGTAAGTTCCATCTCATGCTCTTGGAGTTTGCCAAACAAAGTGGCTAAGTCCATGCTATTTATGTCTCTTGATTCCTTGATGGCGGTTACCTTGGGTTGCCAACTCCTATCAAGACATCTTAGAATTTTGTTAGTAGTTTCACCATTGCGAAATACTTTTCCCAAGGAAATTAAATGATTAACTATGTGAGAGAATCGCTTTTGCAAGTCACTAATTGTTTCATTTGGCAACATGTGGAACAATTCATATTCATGAGTTAAAGAATTCAATCTTGCATCTCTTACTTCACTTGTTCCCTCATGTGTGACTTGCAAAGTATCCCACATTTCTTTTGCCGATTTACATTGGGAAACTCTATAAAATTCATCATGGGATAGAGCCGAAAAGATGATGTTTTTAGCTTTTAAATCAAATGAAACTTTCCTCTTTTCATCATCATTCCAACTACTCCTTGGAATTTCAACAATTTCTTCGTTAATTTTCTTTTTGGGAATAAAAGGACCATTTTCAATTGCATCCCAAATATCTATATCAATTGCTTCAATAAAAACTTTCATGCGAGTTTTCCAATAAACATATCCTTCACCATTGAATAGTGGAGGACGGTTTATTGAAGCTCCTTCTCCACCAAAGTTATTGCTAGAGCCCATTTAGTTTCCAAAAGGATCTTTTTCGAAAAAGTTGTTACACTCGATCTTTCGACCGAGCTCTGATACCACTTGTTGGAAACCAACAAGCGGGCTAAGCAAATACTAGAGGGGGTGAATAGTAATTTGAAGCACTAATACCAAATATTTCGAATGATAATTGAAGAATAGAGCTAAAGCTGAATTTTCTGGAAACAGACTTGAAATACTCGAGTCTTTTGTGAAATACTCGAGTTTTTCAGGAAGAACAACTCGAGTCTTTCTAAATATACTCGAGTTTTTCGTATCAGATGACAACAAAACCAGAAACGAAAATTCAGCAATTCACCTCAAATCAATCCAATAGAAAACAGAGACTTATCCAACAGATTAGCAAGCAATCAAAATAACTTTTAACACTAAGATTTCTTGAACTTGCTACCTAATTGAACAAATCCTATTTCTATGAAATGCTTTAAGTTGTATTGAGCTAGAAAGTAGATTGAAAGAAATAAACCAACACTCAAGCAATTTTATCCTGGTTCACTCCAACAATGAGCTACATCCAGTCCTCCTAATCACTTAGGAGTTTCTACTAATAATCAAATTGTTAGAAATTACAAGGATTGCTTGAGAATGGCCTCACTCAACCTAACCCTTCAAGAGTGTACCAAACTCTTGATTTCTACCCCAATTTGATTCCGGTGATTGAAGAACTCTTCAAAAGCTTCCTTGAACTTCCTTCAAGAAACTCCACCGGGCTAGGAACCTCCTAGTCTTGTGCTTGAGAACCTCTCAAGACTCCAACACCCTAAGCCACTTAGGGTTTGCTTGGGAACAATCCAAGACTTTGAATAATCAAGCTTTTTGTATGTGTATTACTAATCTCACAATGGATTAGCACAAATAAGCACAGCTCAATATATGAATTGAGACCTAAAACTCAACTTGAAAGAAAATAACAATATGAGTGAGAAGTTGAGTTTTTGTGAATTAACACTTGAGAAGAGGAATTAATCAAAGCTTGTAATCAATATGATCTTGTTGTCTTGTTTGTTCTTGTGCAAAAACAAAGAGAATTTTTACAATAAGGTTCTAAATTGCTCTCTTGGGTTGGATGAGACTCAAGTGCCCTCAATTGGGTTTTGAATCTCTTCCAACGTTCATTTTTGCTGACTGGGCAAAAATACTCGAGTCTTTTATGAAATACTCGAGTCTTTTTGACCGGTCAACAAGGATCTGGTGCACGAACAAGACTAACGGTCATATTTTCTGACCTGGCACAAATACTCGAGTCTTTCTCAAAATACTCGAGTATTTTGATCAGACATGAGAAAAATTAATTTTCAATTTTATTTTTCTTCTCAAGTATTAATTTTGGTTAATCTCAAACTAATAAACATATTAATTATTTTATTCCTAGAAGAGACTAACTATATCTACCCACTCTCAACCACTCTCAACATAAATTAGAAATTACAATTAAAATTTGATTGAGAATGAGTGAGCACTTGTCTTCTTTTCTTGTCTTCTTGTAGTTGTTGATGTTGCAATATCTTCAAGGCTTGATTTGTTAATTACTTTGTCATCATCAAAATATAATCCACATAATTAGGAGCATTAAATTTACACATTCCTGTAAATTTTCATGGCGTTTTGAGACTGTTTTAGCTTTAGCTCCCATACTGGTTTTAATATATTACCGGTATAAGTTATATTTAATGACTTATTATTTCAAAATTCTGAATATTGTATTTTATCAAGCTTGATATCAGGATTGAGAAAAATATAATTTACATTTGAATTTTGATACTTTTTCTTACGCAATAGGTATTTTTAAGAACCGGTAACTTTATTATTTTTAATCTGTTTTGAGTAATTCAAAATATAATATTATTCTACTTAAATGTATTTTATTATTAGGATTATCAAACTTTTACTTATAATCGAAAATACCTATGTAACATCCTCAATTCAAAATGCTTAAAATAATATGAATTATGCAAGTTATTGTGTTAGTTTGTAATGAGTTTATGTGTACTAAACATCTAAGAGCTAGGGTTTAGCATAGAAATCATGGCCAAATGGGTATAGGATATAAGGAAAAGGTTTTAGAGTTAGAAATTCTGAAAAGATGAAAAAGCAGCAAAATAATCGATTACTGGTGTGAGTTAATCGATTACCAGCTCTCAGCCAACAAAGCACAAAAATGTTGCATTGAAGGGTAATCGATTACTCCTGGACAAGTAATCGATTACTGAGCCTCTGCTGAAAATACCAAATTTGTTGCATCAAAATGTAATCGATTATTTTATGGCCAATAATCGATTACAAGGCCTCAGGTTGGAAGTCACAAAAATGTTGCATTGAAGCGATAATCGATTACCTGGCCAGGGTAATCGATTACTTGTGGGTCTGAACAAAAAAAATAAATAAATAAAGAAAAGGGGGTTGTACGTGGAACCCTTCCACCACACAAAGGGAATCTTCCCTTTTCCCTTTAAATTTGGTCCACATATTTCTTTCCCTCTCAACCAAATAAAAGTAAAGCTCTTCTTCATTTCTCATTCATTTCTCCCTCAACAAACTCACTTTCTCTCTTCTTCCACTCCTCCCCCACGAGTTCCACTCTCTTCCACTAAGGTCCAAGATTGTTTCTTCTTCCTTGCAAGCTCATCAAGCCACAATCAAGCTTTTTAGGTAAAGCTTACTCCCCCTTCTTCTCTCTAGGTGTTGCATATAATCTCTCTCTCTCTTGTTCCTCTCATATTCGAACCCCACTTTCTTGGGTTCCATCTTCTTATGTTCTTCTTTGTTTTATGGCTCAAGGGAGATCAAGCCTTCATTTTCCTCCACTCATCTATTTTGGGGAACTCTTTGAAGGGCATCCAGGGACTTAGGGCTAAGGCTAGCTTTTGTGCTAAGGTTCATTTCACTCTCTCCTTGGTTTAAGGTAAGGGGGTGTGTTTTACCTTGCTTTAGGAATTTGTTTCTAGCTAGTTCATGATGATGTGCTAAGGTTATGTGTTTAGATTTAGGATAGGTATCTTAGAAAATTAGTGAATAAATAGATTACCATGACTATGCCATGTATGAACCCTAAGTGCAAAAGTGTGAATAATTATTGATAGACATTGTTGGTGAATGTTTAATTGTGAAGATTGATTGAACTCTTGTGAGCATTATTTGATATAGATGTCTAAATGAATTGTATGCACTTTGTTGAATATGTTTGGTTGCCATGTTTACTGGAAAAGAATATATGGTTAAATTGAGAAAAGTATAAGGTTAATGAACTAAACAATAATGAATGGTTGAATTGATCATTGAGACATTGGGACACTAGGTGTTCCTGCTAGGTGTACAAATGCCCCATTAGGGCCAAATGCCCCATCAGGCTAAAATGCCCCATTAGGTACAAATGCCCCGTTAGGAGTCAATGTACCCAAATGATCAATTCAATGAAAAACTAAAAGATTTAATATGTGATTTGAATGTGCTAAGAAAGACTCTAAGTATTAGTCCTAACGGGTGAGGCCTAGTGGGTGATAGTCCTGATGGGTGCCTAAGTCCCTAATGGGTGTACAAATGCCCTAGCAGGAACAACCAATTCCTAGTGGTACACATAATGAGGAATGATTAAGTGAATGATATAAATGCTATGGAAAAATAATGAACAGAGAAAATGTTAAATTGCATGAATATGTTATGGAATGATTGAATGACTCTTTATTTGCTAAATGGCTAAATGTGTGTGACTTGGTGGGTTATTATGTCTAATTAGAAACTGCTTCCTACTTCATGTGTAATGCTCACCCTCTTGCTACATTTTACAGGTAATGAGATTGAGCTTGCACAACCCCCGGCCGAGCAGGTGCACACTCCCTTACAGGGAGAGTAGTTTATGGGAGATTAGGGGTTTTATTTTGTTGTAGTCCTGGTTGTCTTAGGGTTATGTATATGTTCCTTTGCTTTGTGCATGAAACTCAAGTACTATTTTGGGGGTTATCCAGGACTGCTTCCTTAGGGAAAGGAAGTGTATTATTTTTGGAAAAACTTATCTAGTTTCACAACTTATTATTTTGCTGCTAACTCTGATGTAATTATATTGTGATGTGGAGTGTTATGACACTATTGATGTCTAGCCCTGTTGGCTCTGAATGAAGTGAATATATTTATATATATATATATATGTTTGAATTGCACAGGTTTTAGGAAATAAAGTTTTGGTTTGTTCAATAAACAAAGGAAACTCTGTCCGATTTGACACAGATTTTAGAAATAAAATTTTTTTAAAAAGGAAATTTTCGAGTTACTATTTTGATATTATGGGGTAATCAAGGGTAAATAATTATAGGGTGTTACATTATGGTATCAGAGCTGTTTCCCTCGGCCTTTGGAGTATAAACTCACTACTCCTTTGGTTACTCACCGAGCGAGTAACCCATGTATATAGTTTAGTGTATAAGTTAAGTAAGAGGATGTTTGTAGTTTTGTTTAATTGTTCTATCATTAACTGGTTGTCCCTCCATTACTCAACAGTATGGCAGGGAGACGGGCCGATAATGATAGAATTACTGCAATTCTCGAGACTTTGGTTCAGTTGCAGCAAAATCAAGCTCAAGCTTAGCAGAACCAAGCTGAGAATCTGGCAAATCTGCAGCAGAATCAAGCTCAAAACATAGCAGCAGCTGCAGCAGCAGCATTGCAACCTCCTCCCCCACCTCCGGTCGAGATTGACTGGATGGCCCGATTTCGGAAGAATGATCCACCAAAGTTTGAGGGCGGATGTAATCCTGATGGAGCTCAGCTCTGGCTCCAAGAAGTAGAAAAGATCCTTCGTTCTTTGCAACCACCTGCCGATCAGAGAGTTCGGTTGGCTGAGTTCATGTTGACTGGAGAAGCCGAGCATTGGTGGGATCATCATAGGAGAGGTTTGGAAGCAGCTGTCCAAGCAGTTACATGGGATTTATTCAAAATCCGCTTCCTGGGAAAGTATTTTCCGGAAGATGTGAGGAGGGAAAAGGATCTGTTGTTCCTGAAACTTGAACAAGGGAGCATGAGCGTCGGCGAGTATGCGGCGCAGTTTGAAGATCTACTCAGATACTGTAGTGGTTATAAAGATGCAGAGGAGAGAGCAAAGTGTATTAAGTTTGAGTCCGGTCTTCGTGAGGATATCCGGCTTGCTTTTGAGTATCAAAACATTGCTGACCTCTCTCATCTCATCAATATGACTAGTACTTATGAGAAGGGACTCAAAAGGAAGGCGGAGGCAGATCGGAGCAGAGCAGCTCAGAGGTCAGGAGGACCCCACAGAGGCAAGGGTCTGGAGCAGAGGACAGGACCATATGCTAAGTCAAAAGCTGTGGTTACTGGTGGAGCAAGCCAACCAGCAGTTGCCTATGATTTTCTTCCTGCTTGTCAACATTGTGGGAGGCGACACAAGGGAGTGTGTTGGAGGCTAGATCCTCACAGCAGGGAGGGACTCTGTTTTCATTGTGGTCAGCCAGGACACTTTGCTGCCAATTGTCCCAAGAGCCCCCTAAAGAAAGAGGTCAATGTGGCCAAGGTGCAGAAGTCAGGAGCGAGCCAGCCACTTCAGAAGGGCAAGGTATACACCATGGATGGTGAGGAAGTGACTGATGATGATGAGCTCATCCGAGGTACATGTTTTGTCAACAATATTTCCTGTGGAGTTTTGTTTGATTGTGGAGCAACCCATTCCTTTATTTCTGTTGATTTCATGAAAAAGCTAGGACTTTCTTGTGTAGAGATGCCATATAAGCTTTCTGTTTCAACCCCTACAAACTCTTCTGTGATCACATCTCAAATGTGTCTGAATTGTTCTCTTCGAGTGTTAGATCGGGAGTTTAAAGTGAATCTAATCTGTTTGCCGTTAACTCGATTGGACATCATACTTGGCATGGACTGGATGTCTCACCACCGTGTCATGATTGACTGCCATCAAAAAGCGGTTATTTTCAGTGATTCTTCTTTAGTTGTCATGGAAGTGGATGAGGTGTCGGATGTAAGCCAGATTCCGATAGTTGGTGAATTCTCGGAAGTCTTTCCGGCAGAAATTCCCGGATTGCCTCCGAAAAGAGAAGCCGAGTTTGGCATTGATCTTATGCCTGGTACTGGCCCGATTTCTAAGGCGCCCTATAGGATGGCACCTCCAGAGCTGGAAGAGTTAAAGAAGCAATTGGAGGAATTGTTGGCTAAGGGGTTTATTAGGCCAAGTGTTTCTCCATGGGGAGCTCCGATCCTCTTTATCAAGAAGAAGGATGGAAGTGTCCGGATGTGCACTGATTATCGTCAATTGAATGCAGTGACGGTTAAGAGTAAATACCCACTCCCCCGCATCGATGACTTGTTGGATCAACTTAGGGGAGCAGCATTTTTCTCAAAGATTGACCTCCGATCTGGATATCATCAGATCCGTATCCGAGAGGAGGACATTCCCAAGACTGCTTTTAGAACCCGGTATGGGCATTTCAAATATGTGGTGATGCCTTTTGGTCTCACGAATGCTCCATCTATCTTCATGGATTATATGAACAGGATTTTCCGGCCGTACTTGGATTCTTTCGTCATAGTCTTTATTGACGACATACTCATTTACTCCAAGAGCCCAAAGGAGCATGAAGAGCATTTGAGAATTGTGCTCCAAGTTCTCAAGGACAAGCGTCTTTATGCGAAGTTGTCAAAATGTAGTTTTTGGTTGGATGAAGTGCACTTTCTGGGGAACGTCATTTCTGAGAAGGGTGTTGCTGTCGACCCTTCTAAGGTGGAAGCGATGCTTAAGTGGGAGAGACCCAAGTCCATTACTGAGATCAGAAGTTTCCTTGGTTTGGCTGGGTATTACCGGAGATTCATTGAAGGGTTTTCCAAGTTAGCTCTTCCTTTGACCACTCTTACTCGGAAAGGCGTTCCGTATGTTTGGTCCCCTGAATGTGAGAGCAGTTTTCAAGAGTTAAAAAGGCGATTGACTAGTTCCCCGGTATTGATTTTGCCGGATCCGACTCAATCCTTTGTGGTATATTGTGATGCTTCCAAGCAAGGGTTGGGTTGTGTGTTGATGCAGCAAGGACAAGTCATAGCCTATGCATCCAGGCAGTTGAGGCAGCATGAACAGAACTATCCCACTCACGATCTTGAGTTGGCAGCAGTAGTATTTGCCTTGAAAATTTGGAGGCATTATCTTTATGGTTCAAGATTTGAAGTCTTTAGTGACCATAAAAGTCTCCGCTACCTCTTCGATCAGAAAGAACTGAATATGAGACAGAGGAGGTGGATGGAATTTCTGAAGGACTATGATTTCAGTCTCTAGTATCATCCAGGCAAGGCCAATGTTGTGGCTGATGCACTAAGTCGCAAGACGTTGCATGTCAGCAATATGATGGTGAAGGAGATGCAGTTAATCCAAGAGTTCAGTGACCTCAACTTAAACATGCAAGTGAAAGAGAAAAGCGTTGTTCTAGAAATGTTGCAGGTTATTAACGAGTTGATTGGTCTCATTAAAGAGAGGCAAGCTGATGATGAAGAGCTACAAAAGTTGTTGGAAGGGGCATCGGGCAATGCAGAGCCCGACTTTGTAAAAGGTTCAGATGGTATCATCCGATTTAGGGGTCGGATATGTGTTCCCATGGACTTTGAAGTTAGAAGAGATATCCTATGGGAAGCTCATCGAACCAAGATGAATTTTCATCCCGGAGCAACAAAGATGTACCAAGACTTGAAAAAGATTTATTGGTGGCCAAAGTTAAAAACTGATGTAGCTGATCATGTATCACATTGCTTGACCTGTCAAAAGGTGAAAATTGAGCATCAAAAGCCAGGTGGTCCGTTGCGATCCCTTGATATCCCCGAGTGGAAATGGGACAGTATTGCCATGGACTTTGTGTCCGGTTTGCCCAGAACCACTGCAGGGTGTGATGCTGTTTGGGTGGTTGTGGATCGTCCGACAAAATGTGCTCACTTTATCCCAATGAATATGAAGTACAGTTTGGAAAAGTTGACTCAATTGTACATTCGGGACATAGTGAAGCTACATGGTGTGCCCTCCAGCATAGTGTCAGATCGTGACCCAAGGTTCTTATCCAGATTTTGGCAGAGTCTCCAGCAGGCTTTGGGAACCAAGTTGAAGTTTAGTACAGCTTACCATCCGCAAACTGAAGGGCAATCTGAACGCACTATCCAGACATTGGAGGATATGCTCAGAGCTTGCGTGTTGGAGCAGGTTGACAACTGGGAGCAGCTTCTACCGCTTATGGAATTCACTTATAACAACAGTTTCCATTCTAGCATCGGCATGGCACCTTTTGAGGAACTTTATGGCAGGAAGTGTAGAACGCCTCTTTGATGGTTTCAGATTGGTGAGAATTTGTTGACTGGACCAGAACTTGTGCAAGAGACTACTGAGAAGATCACTATGATTAAGAACAAAATGAAAACTTCTCAGGATCGTCAGAAGAGCT
The DNA here is from genome assembly GCA_037953625.1 of Crotalaria pallida. Lineage (NCBI taxonomy): Eukaryota > Viridiplantae > Streptophyta > Magnoliopsida > Fabales > Fabaceae > Crotalaria > Crotalaria pallida. Next base: position 26,229,993 of record CM075654.1, read on the forward strand.
ATGCAGATAAGCATAGGAGACCTCTAGAGTTTGATGAAGGTGATCATGTTTTTCTAAGAGTGTCCCCTACTACAGGAATTGGTCAGGCAATCAAGTCCAAGAAACTGACTCCACGATTTGTTGGTCCTTATCAGATTCTGGAGAAGGTTGGTCCCTTGGCATATAGGATCGCCTTACCTCCACATCTTTCCAGGCTTCATGATGTTTTCCATGTTTCTCAACTAAGGAAATACATTCATGATCCTTCTCATGTGGTTGCTGTGGATGAATTGCCTTTAAGAGAAAATCTGACTTTCGAAGTACTACCAGTCAGAATTGATGATAGGCGGGCTAAACAACTTCGAGGCAAGGAGATCTTGTTGGTGAAGGTAATTTGGAATCGAAACAATGTGGAAGAGGCCACTTGGGAGCTAGAGGACAAAATGAAGGAGTCTTATCCGCAATTGTTTCAGGACAGCTGAATTTCGAGGACGAAATTCTGGTAAGTGGGAGAGGATTGTAACATCCTCAATTCAAAATGCTTAAAATAATATGAATTATGCAAGTTATTGTGTTAGTTTGTAATGAATTTATGTGTACTAAACATCTAAGAGCTAGGGTTTAGCATAGAAATCATGGCCAAATGGGTATAGGATATAAGGAAAAGGTTTTAGAGTTAGAAATTCTGAAAAGATGAAAAAGCAGCAAAATAATCGATTACTGGTGTGAGTTAATCGATTACCAGCTCTCAGCCAACAAAGCACAAAAATGTTGCATTGAAGGGTAATCGATTACTCCTGGACAAGTAATCGATTACTGAGCCTCTGCTGAAAATACCAAATTTGTTGCATCAAAATGTAATCGATTATTTTATGGCCAATAATCGATTACAAGGCCTCAGGTTGGAAGTCACAAAAATGTTGCATTGAAGCGATAATCGATTACCTGGCCAGGGTAATCGATTACTTGTGGGTCTGAACAAAAAAAATAAATAAATAAAGAAAAGGGGGTTGTCGTGGAACCCTTCCACCACACAAAGGGAATCTTCCCTTTTCCCTTTAAATTTGGTCCACATATTTCTTTCCCTCTCAACCAAATAAAAGTAAAGCTCTTCTTCATTTCTCATTCATTTCTCCCTCAACAAACTCACTTTCTCTCTTCTTCCACTCCTCCCCCACGAGTTCCACTCTCTTCCACTAAGGTCCAAGATTGTTTCTTCTTCCTTGCAAGCTCATCAATCCACAATCAAGCTTTTTAGGTAAAGCTTACTCCCCCTTCTTCTCTCTAGGTGTTGCATATAATCTCTCTCTCTCTTGTTCCTCTCATATTCGAACCCCACTTTCTTGGGTTCCATCTTCTTATGTTCTTCTTTGTTTTATGGCTCAAGGGAGATCAAGCCTTCATTTTCCTCCACTCATCTATTTTGGGGAACTCTTTGAAGGGCATCCAGGGACTTAGGGCTAAGGCTAGCTTTTGTGCTAAGGTTCATTTCACTCTCTCCTTGGTTTAAGGTAAGGGGGTGTGTGTTACCTTGCTTTAGGAATTTGTTTCTAGCTAGTTCATGATGATGTGCTAAGGTTATGTGTTTAGATTTAGGATAGGTATCTTAGAAAATTAGTGAATAAATAGATTACCATGACTATGCCATGTATGAACCCTAAGTGCAAAAGTGTGAATAATTATTGATAGACATTGTTGGCGAATGTTTAATTGTGAAGATTGATTGAACTCTTGTGAGCATTATTTGATATAGATGTCTAAATGAATTGTATGCACTTTGTTGAATATGTTTGGTTGCCATGTTTACTGGAAAAGAATATATGGTTAAATTGAGAAAAGTATAAGGTTAATGAACTAAACAATAATGAATGGTTGAATTGATCATTGGTACATTGGGACACTAGGTGTTCCTGCTAGGTGTACAAATGCCCCATTAGGGCCAAATGCCCCATCAGGCTAAAATGCCCCATTAGGTACAAATGCCCCGTTAGGAGTCAATGTACCCAAATGATCAATTCAATGAAAAACTAAAAGATTTAATATGTGATTTGAATGTGCTAAGAAAGACTCTAAGTATTAGTCCTAACGGGTGAGGCCTAGTGGGTGATAGTCCTGATGGGTGCCTAAGTCCCTAATGGGTGTACAAATGCCCTAGCAGGAACAACCAATTCCTAGTGGTACACATAATGAGGAATGATTAAGTGAATGATATAAATGCTATGGAAAAATAATGAACAAAGAAAATGTTAAATTGCATGAATATGTTATGGAATGATTGAATGACTCTTTATTTGCTAAATGGCTAAATGTGTGTGACTTGGTGGGTTATTATGTCTAATTAGAAACTGCTTCCTACTTCATGTGTAATGCTCACCCTCTTGCTACATTTTACAGGTAATGAGATTGAGCTTGCACAACCCCTGGCCGAGCAAGTGCACTCTCCCTTACAGGGAGAGTAGTTTATGGGAGATTTGGGGTTTTATTTTTTTGTAGTCCTGGTTGTCTTAGGGTTATGTATATGTTCCTTTGCTTTGTGAATGAAACTCAAGTACTATTTTTGGGGTTATCCAGGACTGCTTCGTTAGGGAAAGGAAGTGTATTATTTTTGGAAAAACTTATCTAGTTTCACAACTTATTATTTTGCTGCTAACTCTGATGTAATTATATTGTGATGTGGAGTGTTATGAGACTATTGATGTCTAGCCCTGTTGGCTGTGAATGAAGTGAATATATTTATATATATATATATGTTTGAATTGCACAGGTTTCAGGAAATAAAGTTTTGGTTTGTTCAATAAACAAAGGAAACTCTGTCCGATTTGACACAGATTTTAGAAATAAAATTGTTTTAAAAAGGAAATTTTCGAGTTACTATTTTGATATTATGGGGTAATCAAGGGTAAATAATTATAGGGTGTTACAACCTACACATATTGACCCACAAATAAAAACAAAACATAAAATATATATTTATTTTCCTAAAACTACCCCACCGTCCCACTTATACCCACTACCTATGATATGTATATATAAAATGCCCAGCCTCAGAGAGTAGAAGAAAAAGAGTGAGATACACGGAAACAGAAAGAAATAGAGAGAGGGTGGGCAGAGGCGGAATCGGAGGGAGACTACTTTTAGGGTTTGTTTGGATTGATGGTATTGAATGGAGTGGGACGATGGTGTGGAATGGAAACTAAGCTCATTCCATTGTTTGGATTACATTAAAGATAGTGGAGTGGAATGGATAATAATGGTACACGTTCCATCCAATACCACCAAAAACCTCATTTTTTCATTCCCCCAAAATTGGGGTGTATCTGATGGAATCTATTTTTGTTCCATTCTATCATAAAATAATCAAACAATGGAATGGTAATTTTATACTATTCCATTCCACCCACCCCATTCCATTCCGCTCCATTTATTATTGGAAATCCAAACATAGCCTTAGTTTTTTTTATCTTCCAGGTTCGATAATCCAAGATCCAACCGTTCAATCTCAAGTTCTTCTTAGGTATATAATCTCCTCAACTCCCTCTATCCATCTACCTAATTTATTCGACGATCCATCAATATTTTTATTATCCTTATATTTTCAAATAAAGAGATGTTTTGGGGAAAAGTGATATATTTTTATTGTATAACGATATATATTTATTATTTTGACAAAAATGAATTTAGTTGATATATATATATAGTTTTAATGTTATAATTAGTTTTAACGTGTGCCCTTATTTAGATATAGCACGTTATTGTTGACCCTAACCCTCGAGTAAGGGGCGGATGTGAAGGTGATAATGTCTCTATTGCTAGGACCCTAAGGTAAGGAGGAGTCATTTTCTATTATTTAAGCACATGGATTATTGGATTTATAATGAAATTGGGGAAAGGTAGTAAGTTAGAACTAAAAATCTACTTTATAAATTCAATTTAAAATTAGAGTATAATTAATAAAGTATATAATGAAGAATTATATTATTAGTCGTCTTTTTAACGTACAAGTAGTAAGTGAAGAATCCTAGGGAGTTGATTTACTTTATGTAAAAACTGAGACATACTTGAGTGTGTTGATTAATTGTGCGTGTTTACTTTGGTTGTTTGATTTCTTGAGTGCGGTTGTTCTGCTTATTTGACTCAGTGAATGTTAGTTGTAACATCCCTAATTTTAATCCCTAGTATAATTATAAATTTTATTGAATTAAATATATGTTTCTTAAAAATCAACTATTTAGTTGTTGAGTATTTTCATTTAATACATTATGTTAATTACAAAAGTATATTTAATTATATTTTAAAGTAAATTTATTTGAAACAATTACCCTATTTGAAAAATAGATTTTCTATTCTTTATTTTGGTATTTATAAAGATACAATATTAAATTTTGTTACTTTCTAATATCTAGCTAATTTCCAACTTTATGGCTTTTCTATATGAATTTGTATGAAGCCTAAGTTTTAATATTAGTATTTCTTTATGTTTAAAAAAAAAAGATGAAGAAAATCGTGTGATGTGTTTTTGGTTGTGATCCATGAGGCAAAAACCTTATCTCCTTTCTTTGCAGTATCGCCGGCCCTAGAACCCCCCTAGCTCCACCTCTTCTTCTCCCAAAAAGACCCAGCCGCCGCCCCTCCCCCATTAGTTTCAACCTTTGATTTTTCTTCTCCATGGTCAAACTTCCTTCATGAGGCCACCGTTGCTCTCTTTCTCTCTCCTCCTTCGTCGGCTTCTCTCTCCACCACGGTTTCTTTCCCTCCGTCGTCGTCGACCCGAACCGGTTCCAGCCCCCCACCACGTGTCTCTCCCTCTCTCGGTCCCAAGCTCTCTCCCTTAGCTTGTTCTCTCTCTCTCTCCGTCGCGTGCCCACGCACGCGTTCTCCCTCTCCTCCGTCGCGAGTCCGCGACTGGCTGCCACCATGGAGATCGCGCCGTTCCAAGCTCCACCGTCCCTGGTCCAGATCCGCCGCCGCTTGTTGGATGTGTGGCGTCTGTTGTTGTTGTTTCCTGCTGCAGATTAGCGACCGCCGCCACTGTGAGAGGAAGCTAGAGCCGCCGCCACTGCCATGGCTAGGGATCCACCTCCTGTGGCTGTGCGGTGCTTGTTGTTGGTTCCTCGGAGTTCGAAGATCGTTCTATCCCCTTCCCCGATACAGATCCGTTGTCGTTCTCGTCACCGACGCCGGTATCGCCATCCTCGTTACCGTGGCCAGCCGCACCTTTGTGCTTTGAACCGGTTTGACCGAACCGACCTTCAAAACCATATTTGAGGGTAAATCCCTAATACTTTTCTAACTGCTCTATGTTATGTTTTAATTTTTATATTAATACTAATTTTAATGTTATTGGTAATATTATTTAATATTAAACTGTTTTGGAAATTAAACTTGTATTATAGTTTATGTTGATTTTAATTATGTTGTTAGTGATGATGAATTTAATTGCTTACCTAATTGGGATAACGTCGAATTAAATATTATGTCGAATGATGAGTTTTAAAGAGTACTTTTGTTAAATGTGTTGGGTTCCTAAGTAAGTGAGCTATCGCATAGCTTGGTTGAGTTGTTCCTGAGCTAAACGATACCTCAGTTAATTAGGAAACTGATATAGTCGACATAATGTTAGTTCGAGTTAGGACGTTGAACATTAATTTCAAACTGAAGGGAAGTGAAACTGTTTTAATGTTATAATTATGAATTGGACTTATTTTTGAATCAAGAACACTTTCTTTTAGTTTGGAATTAATAGTGTCAAATAACAACCTTTGATTTTGAGGTTTCAAAACTAAAACTAATTAACTTTAATGAATTTCTGGTGATTATGTTAGTTTCGGAAGTTAAGCGTATTTTCAATAAAAAGCGATACTATTTTATTGAGAAGACAATGATTATAATTTGAAAATCCTATGTTATTTTGGTTCATAAATTATAATTAAATGATTTTGTGATTTGGAAAACTTACGAAATATTTTACTTTGAAATATATTAATTATTGTGATTTTACATTAAGTCGCTTTTGGCACATTAAAATGATTGCAATATGATTTAATAATATAGTTAGACTACGAAGGAGCTTTAGGACAACGCGAGCGATAGCAAAGGGGCCACGACCTGTTCGAGAATTGGTATACGAAAAGGAGTGTGTTTATGAAAAACTAAGAGCTAAAGCAATTACTGGTAAGAGGGGTTGTATTACCTTTATTTGGGACATAGATTCTAAGAGTGTTATAGTGGTAGCTGGGTGTAGTTAATTAATTTGGAAAGTAAACCCTCTTTATGTGTGTTATAAAAGTAGGAAGTGAAGAACCCTAGGGAGCTGATTTATTATGGTACTCTGAGACATACCTGAGTATGTCGACTTAAATGTCTGATAATTGTGAGAATTGATTATGTGAACTAAATGCTAAACGTGCAAAGTTGTGCTTATATGCTAAATGGGAGTATACGTGAATAAATGTTAAAGATGCATATTTGTGATTAGGATACTAAATAAATAAAATGAGACTTGATAAAAATGCTTGGAAAATGGTTATGGAAGTTAAATATTGAATATGAAATTTATATGTGAATACTTGCTGAATGGTTATGAGTATTGATGATGAATGCTTATTTATGGATATATGTGTGGTTATTTTTGAAATGGTAAACTTTATATATTTATTGAAATTGGAATGTGATGATTAAGAATGGATGATAAACATGCACATTTGTGAATATTGGTGGACTTTTGATTATGGTTTATAATTAGTGGACTTAACTGTTGATTAATTGAAAATGGTAAAGGTAACTAAAGTGAAAACTGATTAGTGGGGCACGGAACACTAGGTACCCGGCTAGGTGTTCCAATTACCTGTTAGGGCCAATTACCTGCCAGGCCAATTACTCGTCAGGCCAAACCGCCCTGTAGGCTCCGGGTGACCCACAGGATCAGTTTTCCACACCAATAATTGGAATAATTAATGGATTGGTAAAAAGTACATAGTCCTATAGGTGATGGTCTGGATGAGTGTAAAGTCCTGGGCAGGTGTCCCCAAGTCCCTAGACAGGTGTTCCAATTACCTAGCGGGTACTCCAAATCCTAGTGGTATACGGTAAAAAGGAAAAAGGGAAGTTTATGTAGATCTCTATTTTGAGGTTACAAAAATGATATGGAGTGTATGCAGATCACTGATTTGTGGTTGCATACACTGTGTGTAGATCTTTGTTTTGGGGTTACACACAATGGTAAGTTGTAGATCTCTGATTTGAGGTTACACCCAATGGAAAGCGTAGATCTCTAACTTGAGGTTACGCATAATGGAAAAAGGAATAAAGGAAAATGGAAAAGATAATGGATAATGGTACGGAATTAAAAATGGAAAGGGAATTGGATTTGTGAAAATGTTAAGGGAAAATGGAAATGAAATAGGAATAAGAATGTGTATAGGGTTGTTATATTGTTAGGGTGTAAGTAGGGCTTAGTTTATTGCTATGCTTTTTAGAAGCTATCTTTCCAAGTTCTGTGTAATGCTACCCTTCTTGTTATATTTTTACAGGTACCGAAGGAGCATACACGAGTCTGACCGAGCAGGGAATACATTCCACCATGTGGAGTGTAGGGTATTTTTGGGGTGACCACTTTCTTGGTCATATATTTTGTATTTTGGGAAGTTTTGTTTTATTTATTTTATTTTATATCTGGAAACTAGGAGTCTTGAGACTTAGACTTATTTTTCTGGAAATGTTGTAATATATGGACTGAATAATGTTTTGGCTCTGCTGGCCTCCAATGAATATAAATATGTTTTTTCTGAAAGTAAGCAGGTTAAACTAAAATTTTGGAAAATCCAATAAATAAAGGAAACTCCGTCCGATTGACAGCAGATTTTTATAAATGAAAAAGGAAATTTTAAGTTCACTATTTTAATTAATGGGTATCTATGGGTAGATAACATAAGGTGTTACATTTTTGGTATCAGAGCAGTTTTTCTCGACCTATTGGAGTAACTTATTACTCCTGCAGTTTACTCACCAAGCGAGTAACTTAGAGTTAGAACTAGAGTTTGTTTTAAGGTGTAGTTGAGTATCATTGCTAGGTGATAATGGAGATTTTGCAGAGTATAGTATATTGAGTGTTTATGCTTTCTTGTCTGTTTTTCTTTTAATTATTTGGGAAGCGTGGTAAGCATTTGAAAACCTCTTTTAAGTTCACCTAAATGATGTGAAGCTTACCATGCAAATTTGAAATCTTGTGGAAAACAATGAGTCATATTTAGAAAGGGATGAATGACGAGACTAAGGAAAGTGATACCCCAACGGGCAAGAGCACTAAGCTGCTACCCCACCGGGAGGAAATAATCTTTAGTTTCGTGCCAAGTAAACCAATTCTAAATGTGACACACAAAACAAGATTTCAACGTTTTAAAACTAATAGGCTATGTGTTTCAAACTTAAGTGAGACGAGAATGGTCTTATCACCAATATGATGCATGTTTGAGCCTGATCACCTCAAGTATACATATATTGAGAAATATCATCATCCTATCCTTAAGTTTCGGCGAGTATTTTGGGAATTTAGTAAGATCCCAAATTTAGGAGGATTAAAGGTCATTGTCATAAGTATCCGTATGCGTGGACACTTTAGAATCAGAGTTGCGCAGCGGAAGTGTAGTGAGAGTTGTCTGGTATTAAGATAAGAGTTTTAGCTAGTGTAGGAATTCTAGTTAGCTGTGATAGTTGCTAGATTTTATGTGCATAGAATAGAAAGTAAGAAACCCTAAGATAGTACATAGTGTTGGTTTAGGTCTAAGCAATTAAATGCTTGAAAACCCTAGGCGATTGCTTAGAGCTAGGACGTATGTTCGATATATATATATATATATATGTATGATGCTATGTGCTGTCTTGTGTTCACCTACATGATAATTTGTGTATTTTGATGATATTTACTATTGTTGTGAAGGTGACCAAAATGTGAATGTCGAAACTGTTTTAAGTATAAAGACTACTTTGAAAAATTTTATGAAACGATGCTGCTATCAAGAGACCAATTGATTCCCTAGTATAATAGTATTAATGCAAGGAATCATTTGATGTTTAAGTTTGATAATATTTCAAATGAATTTCAATACTTTGAAACTGAATTTAGAATGAATCTCACTGTTTCAAATAGAATTGGTAATCCTTCCAAATTGAGCGCTACGTCGTATGATAAATTTTTGAGAAGTTATTAAAGGAACTCAGGATTTCTAAATGATCGAGCGGTGAATTAACTAATTGATTTGAACAAACCACGCGCCGATTAAATAGGAACCTTTTCACGCGACATAAATCAATTTGGAATAAAACTTAGTTTCCAAACTCAAAGAAAAAGGGAATGTAACTATTTTCACTTATGAAGAGGTATCGAAGAAAAATTTTCTAGCCAAAAACATATTCCTTTTCTCTTTGAGTTTGCTAAACTTGGATAATGAAACACTCCTTCACCTAAGTTCTTTTGAAGTTAGATGAAGGTGGTTCTTTTCAGAAGGATATGATTTGATTTGCAAGCTTGTTTTCAGAAGGTCATACAAACTATTTGACAAGGAAGATATCAAGATTTTAAAGTACAAAGTAATTTGTATGATCAAATATTTTACGAAGACTTTACTCCAAAATAAATGTTTTCCTAGTACTCCACTTTGATTTTCCAAATGTGTAAGTACTTTGCAGCATGGGAGTAATATTTATTGAACTTTAAATTCTCCATGCATAGAAGTTGATTTTAACAAAGGTTTTGACACACAATTTTGGTTGATTTAAATCTCATAGATTCTGTTTCTTGGCGTATGGTTGTAATGAATGGGAGATGCATGTATTTCTGTAAAGTAGCTATTTGCCTGATAGGAGTTATGCATTTTCTCTAGCTCCTTTGAAACCCTAAGTTAGCGAAAAATAAAAATTCTTAGACTAGGCAAATAGGGAGATTGAACCTTAGGTTAGTCCAGGTAGATCATGGCTAGATTAGGAAAAGCTAGAGTTTAAGTCATGATTGATGGTTGTAAACATGTGTTTATATGAAATGTTGTTGTGCATGTTTGAATTTTGAATGATGTGTATGTAATAAATGCTTACTTGAATAATGAATGTGTTTGATTAGGACTTAAGAGTAGTACATAAGTTGTTTGTACCTGGGTAGAGTAGGATCAAATTCCTGTGGATGCTGCCGGTTAGATAGGGTGTAGAAGTAGATTTGGGTTGTTCTGAGTACGACAGTTGCTAAGTGTCAGTGCTGTTAGTGAACCTGACCATGATGTTACCATTGATGGATAAGATATTGGGATGGGCACCTCAATCTTTTTATTTATTAATCGCTGATATCATTGGAAATCTTTAATTAGCACCAAACCAAACTGGCAATGAAGGAAGGAATTCGCCTGAATAGTAGTATTCCCAACCCTTATTGTAAAATCCCTTGAGAAAACCCAGATGACCTTAGAAAACTATCTTTAATCGTTGGGAGAACCGTACCTGATTCTTGAAACCCAAGACCAAGTGGGAGTCTTCCTAGTAGGACTCTTGAAATGAGAGACTACCAATAGTGTAAAACCTTGAAAACCTTAGAGCATTTCGCGACGAAAACTAACCAAATTGAACCATAACTTGTATTCTTCATTGAGTGCAAGAGCCCAGTGGCGTATTAATGCAAAATGGTATGCCGATTCCAAGTGGGGGAGTAGAACCAAAGAGAAGAGAGTGTCGTAATTAGAAGACCCTTTGTCTGGGATGGTTCTCCATTTGAAGGAATTGAACTGAATTTTGGGGACGAAATTCCAATATGTGCAGGAGAATTGTAACATCCCTAATTTTAATCCCTAGTATAATTATAAATTTTATTGAATTAAATATATGTTTCTTAAAAATCAACTATTTAGTTGTTGAGTATTTTCATTTAATACATTATGTTAATTACAAAAGTATATTTAATTATATTTTAAAGTAAATTTATTTGAAACAATTACCCTATTTGAAAAATAGATTTTCTATTCTTTATTTTGGTATTTATAAAGATACAATATAAAATTTTGTTACTTTCTAATATCTAGCTAATTTCCAACTTTATGGCTTTTCTATATGAATTTGTATGAAGTCTAAGTTTTAATATTAGTATTTCTTTATGTTAAAAAAAAAGATGAAGAAAATTGTGTGATGTGTGTGTGGTTGTGCTCCATGAGGCAAAAACCTTATCTCCTTTCTTTGCAGTACCGCCGGCCCTAGAACCCCCCTAGCTCCACCTCTTCTTCTCCCAAAAAGACCCAGCCGCCGCCCCTCCCCCATTAGTTTCAACCTTTGATTTTTCTTCTCCATGGCCAAACTTCCTTCATGAGGCCACCGTTGCTCTCTTTCTCTCTCCTCCTTTGTCGGCTTCTCTCTCCACCACGGTTTCTCTCCCTCCGCCGCCGTCGACCCGAACCGGTTCCAGCCCCCCACCACGCGTCTCTCCCTCTCTTGGTCCCAAGCTCTCTCCCTTGTTCTCTCTCTCTCTCCGTCGCATGCCCACGCACGCGTTCTCCCTCTCCTCCGTCTCGAGTCCGCGACTGGCTGCCACCATGGAGATCGGGCCGTTCCAAGCTCTCCCGTCCCTGGTCCAGATCCGCCGCCGCGTGTTGGATGTGTGGCGTCTTTTGTTGTTGTTTCCTGCTGCAGATTAGCGACCGACGCCACTGTGAGAGGAAGCTAGAGCCGCCGCCACTGCCATGGCTGGGGATCCACCTCCTGTGGCTGTGGAGTGCTTGTTGTTGGTTCCTCGGAGTTCGAAGATCGTTCTATCCCCTTCCCCAGTACAGATCCGTTGTCGTTCTCGTCACCGATGCCGGTATCGCCATCCTCGTTACCGTGGCCAGCCGCACCTTTGTGCTTTGAACCGGTTTGACCGAACCGGCCTTCAAAACCATATTTGAGGGTAAATCCCTAATACTTTTCTAACTGCTCTATGTTATGTTTTAATTTTTATATTAATACTAATTTTAATGTTAATGGTAATATTATTTAATATTAAACTGTTTTGGAAATTAAACTTGTATTATAGTTTATGTTGATTTTAATTATGTTGTTAGTGATGATGAATTTAATTGCTTACCTAATTGGGATAACGTCGAATTAAATATTATGTCGAATGATGAGTTTTAAAGAGTACTTTTGTTAAATGTGTTGGGTTCCTAAGTAAGTGAGCTATCGCTTAGCTTGGTTGAGTTGTCCCTGAGCTAAACGATACCTCAGTTAATTAGGAAACTGATATAGTCGACATAATGTTAATTCGAGTTAGGACGTTGAACATTAATTTCAAACTGAAGGGAAGTGAAACTGTTTTAATGTTATAATTATGAATTGGACTTATTTTTGAATCAAGAACACTTTCTTTTAGTTTGGAATTAATAGTGTCAAATAACAACCTTTGATTTTGAGGTTTCAAAACTAAAACTAATTAACTTTAATGAATTTCTGGTGATTATGTTAGTTTCGGAAGTTAAGCGTATTTTCAATAAAAAGCGATACTATTTTATTGAGAAGACAATGATTATAATTTGAAAATCCTATGTTATTTTGGTTCATAAATTATAATTAAATGATTTTGTGATTTGGAAAATTTACGAAATACTTTACTTTGAAATATATTAATTATTGTGATTTTACATTGAGTCGCTTTTGGCGCATGAAAATGATTGCTATATGACTTAATAATATAGTTAGACTACGAAGGAGCTTTAGGACAACACGAGCAATAGCAAAGGGGCCACGACCTGTTCGAGAATTGGTATACGAAAAGGAGTGTGTTTATGAAAAACTAAGAGTTAAAGCAATTATAGGTAAGAGGGGTTGTATTACCTTTATTTGGGACATAGATTCTAAGAGTGTTATAGTGGTAGCTGGGTGTAGTTAATTAATTTGGAAAGTAAACCCTCTTTATGTGTGTTATAAAAGTAGGAAGTGAAGAACCCTAGGGAGCTGATTTATTTTGGTACTCTGAGACATACCTGAGTATGTCGACTTAAATGTCTGATAATTGTGAGAATTGATTATGTGAACTAAATGCTAAACGTGCAAAGTTGTGCTTATATGCTAAATGGGAATATACGTGAATAAATGTTAAAGGTGCATATTTGTGATTAGGATACTAAATAAATAAAATGAGACTTGATAAAATGCTTGGAAAATGGTTATGGAAGTTAAATATTGAATATGAAATTTATATGTGAATACTTGCTGAATGGTTATGAGTATTGATGATGAATGCTTATTTATGGATATATGTGTGGTTATTTGGAAATGGTAAACTTTATATATTTATTGAAATTGGAATGTGATGATTAAGAATGGATGATAAACATGCACATTTGTGAATATTGGTGGACTTTTGATTATGGTTTATAATTAGTGGACTGGACTGTTGATTAATTGAAAATGGTAAAGGTAACTAAAGTGAAAACTGATTAGTGGGGCACGGAACACTAGGTACCCGGCTAGGTGTTCCAATTACCTGTTAGGGCCAATTACCAGCCAGGCCAATTATCCATCAGGCCAAACCGCCCTGTAGGCGCCGGGTGACCCACAGGATCAGTTTTCCACACCAATAATTGGAATAATTAATGGATTGGTAAAAGTACATAGTCCTACAGGTGATGGTCTGGATGGGTGTAAAGTCCTGGGCAAGTGTACCCAAGTCCCTAGACAGGTGTTCCAAGTCCCTAGACAGGTGTTCCAATTACCTAGCGGGTACTCCAAATCCTAGTGGTGTACGGTAAAAAGGAAAAAGGGAAGTTTATGTAGATCTCTGTTTTGAGGTTACAAAAATGATATGGAGTGTATGCAGATCACTGATTTGTGGTTGCATACACAGTGTGTAGATCTTTGTTTTGGGGTTACACACAATGGTAAGGTGTAGATCTTTGATTTGATGTTACACCTAATGGAAAGCGTAGATCTCTAACTTGAGGTTACGCATAATGGAAAAAGGAATAAAGGAAAATGGAAAAGATAATGGATAATGGTACGGAATTAAAAATGGAAAGGGAATTGGATTAGTGAAAATGTTAAGGGAAAATGGAAATGAAATAGGAATAAGAATGTGTATAGCGTTGTTATATTGTTAGGGTGTAAGTAGGGCTTCGTTTATTGCTATGCTTCTTAGAAGCTATCTTTCCATGTTCTGTGTAATGCTACCCTTCTTGTTATATTTTTACAGGTACCGAAGGAGCATACACGAGTCTGGCCGAGCAGGGAATACATTCCATCATGTGGAGTGTAGGGTATTTTTGGGGTGACCACTTTCTTGGTCATATATTTTGTATTTTGGGAAGTTTTGTTGTATTTATTTTATTTTATATTTGGAAACTAGGAGTCTTGAGACTTAGACTTATTTTTCTGGAAAGGTTGTAATATATGGACTGAATAATGTTTTGGCTCTGCTGGCTTCTGATGAATATAAATATGTTTTTCTGAAAGTAAGCAGGTTAAACTAAAATTTTGGAAAATCCAATAAATAAAGGAAACTCCGTCCGATTGACGACAGATTTTTATAAATGAAAAAGGAAATTTTAAGTTCACTATTTTAATTAATGGGTATCTATGGGTAGATAACTTAAGGTGTTACATTAGTTGCTTGTCGTTACTAATTATGTCCATTGTATTTTTTTTTGTTCGTAATAGGTAATTTATATTAAATGGTTATAATTGATTTAATTGGGAACACTTAAATATATAGGGCGAACGTTTGATATTTGACTTGTAAATAAATAAATTTTTTTTTGGTAGAAGAAAAAAATTCTATTACCAACTTGCACAATGTAACACAACCAAAAGAGACAATCCCTCCCTTGCCACCTTCTAGGAAGGGTTCAAGGAAAAGAAAATCTCAAACTCTAAATTAGTATGCCACCTTCTATGAAGGGTTCACACTAACAAAGAGACCAAAAAATTGAACAAAGCTAATTACAATTCAATGCATATTCTATCAACTAAAGTCCTATTTGTCCATAACCGAAACTTTGGAAAAACGAAATCAATCCTATGAGCAATTTCCTTCTTGATTCTTTTGAAGATCACCGTGTGATGAGTTGCAGTATCATTAAAGAGACGACTATTCCTTTCTGCCCAAATAGCATACAACACTGCAGCATATGTAGCAGCCACACATTTGGCCCGTTTCTTGTCCTTGAAGGCACGAGTAATCCATCTGGACCAATTTGAGTATTTAGACCGAAAAGAATCCAAACCAATCCAATTACAGCATAACTCCAACAAAGAATAGCTAAATAAATAATATTATTAATACTTTCTCATGGATTATTGGATCGTAGACTTTGTTTAATATTATCTTGATAATGAAATTAAGTATGACAAATATATAGTTTATATCGATTTTCTGCGTTCTCTGATTTTTATTATGATCTCTTATAATCCTTTTGTTTAAATAATTTGAAAATGTCTCACTCCTCGTGATTTAACATTTTAGGTATCATTGGGACAACGGATTCCGCAGCAGAGCAGGCAAAAAGGGAGAACTATATTATGTCGTTCTGAATATCATTTTGTAAAATCCCGATACTTTTTAGCTTTTGTAATAATAAATCAATATTTTGTTAAGTTATTTTCTATTAAATAATTTTGGGATGTTATAGTGTACGTGGTGCACGTCTTACAGCTGCGCATCTCGTGCGACTTACGCGATCATTGCACACGTCCAACGTGTGTCTTTCATGACCAGGAGCACGTCCAGCCGTCTTCTTTATTGGAGTTATGGAGTGTCCATCATTGTGCACACTGTAACAACCCGATTTTCGTAAACCAGAAATAATTGACTTTTACTTATTAAAGTAGCAAAATTGAGGCCAATTTTTTTTTTTGAAAACGTGATTGAAGTGTCATTGATGTACTTAAAAATCCTTTTACTGAAAACCGAGTTGTTACTAAAAACTTCTTTTATATAAAACTTTAAGGTTCATAAAAGAACTTGATTCCTAAAGTATGGTGATTCATTGCATCGGATTAAAAATGTTCACACTGGTTTCCAAAACAAGGTACTTCCACCACATAGAATTAAAATTAGCTTATTTACATGAATGGTCCTTTGCTTGGTAATCCTTCACACACACACAAACAATCAACTTAAACTATATACACTACTCTCGCTTCTTTCTGATGAATACCACCGGATTCGGCTTCCTTTTCTTTTCTGCTGATGCCTTCGTACTGGAGGGTGATACTTCCTCAGTTGCTGACTCTCCTTCGGAACTTGGCGTGAGCTTTACACCGAACAACTTCACCGGTTTCTCCTTAGCTTCATCCCGTGGCGGTGGTTCATTGCTGTCGTATCCCATTATAGAGACACTTCCCAAACACGATCCCAATGTCGACCTGCTTAGCTTGTGTTCTGGATCCGCGATCAACATATCAGTATATCCCATCCACGCCCATCCATAACGGGTGGGTTTCCAGCCGCTTCCCCGACGACGCCAAGTGGTGATCTCCAACGATGCTCCATCTGCCCGTTGAGATACCAGCAATACCGATATGCCAACGAACAGGAGAGAGTAAGCGATCCGAATAACGAATCGTCGACGGTGTGGGATTACGATAGGCGAGATATCAAGACCATACAAGCATACAACACACAATGGCATACAACATAGCAATCAAGCATATCATTATTATCATTATTATTATTCTTATTATTATTTCCTTATTTTACCAAACTTATTATCTTCTTCGATCATAAACATTCCGTCTTTCTCAATCTCTTTCAAGTCTTCCACTCTCATTTCCCAATTCAGTTCTTGTCATTAACATCCCAGGGGACTTCACTTCATAATATTATCAATCTCTTCCTTACTTTATAAATTTTTATCATCAAGTCTTATCAAATCACAACCATCGATGATTGGGGGAAAATCATAACATCATCGAGGTACTCGTTTCGTTGTCATCGTCACACACGTCTACATCTCCTCGGTCATCCACCCAGCCTAGTCGGAAGCTAACAGGAGTACAGGACCTTTACCACGCGGGCACGACAGCTGTCTCATCATCAATTGGCTCCAAGCCAGGAGAACTGTAGAAAACTCGGGTACAGTCTCAAATTAATTCATATCATTTCAATTTATATAATATCAACGCACACTGTAGAAAACTCGGGTACAGTGGCAAATCAAAATGCTCCAGTCCCTCTCACTGTTCTCGAAATGCCATAGGGGTGACAGCACTATTCCGGTTCCGGGTGCAGAACTTACCACGGCATTAGGACCCAGTCCCCACCACGTCTGGCTACCACATATGGAATTCGTTCCGCCCGGAATAGTACTCAAAGCATCATGGCGTTTTACCGCCCTAGCTTACCCTATTGCATTCACAACCCGAATATCCCTGATATCCGGGGTACCTTCCTCTCCACTACTTCGCACTCTCATACCTCACCGCGTCAATGTCTTTTAAAATCTTTTATCTTTAATTAACCTAAGGTCGGCCCATCCTTCGTGCATCCCTTCAATGAGTCCCGACCACTAACTTTGCACAATCTTTCTCTCATCTTTCCTCAACATAGCACAGAGCTGGGATCAACTCATATCTCATTTCTCAATCTTTCTCAACCATCTCATTTCACAATCTCATTTCACGATCTTTCTCAAAACCATCTCTCATAAGCTTTCTTAAAATCTCATTACTTAACTTTCTCAAAAATCTTGTTTCACTTACTTTCCTCAAAACACATTTTTATAAACTTTCACAAAATTTCATTTCATAATCTTTCTCGAAATATCTTTTCACAAACTTTCTCAAAACCTCATTTCAAAAACTTTCTTAAAGATTTTGTTTCGCAAAGTTTCTAAAAACCTCCTTTCACAACTTTTCACAAAATTTCATCTCAAAAACTTTTCTGAAAATACTTTTTATAATCTTTCTCAAAAATCTCTTTTCAACAACCTTTTCAAAAATCTCTTTTCACAACTCTTTTCGAAAATTTCCTTTTACAAATCTTTTAAAAAAAATCTCTTTTCACAAATTTTTCTAAAAATAATCACGTTTTAAAAACTCCTTTCAAAAACTTTTCGAAAACATATTGTTTCAGTGAGTACTAGTGGAGGAGCAAGCTCAACTCAACACCAGTCTCATTTCAACAATATCCCAAAGGAGCCAAGCTCCACTCAGATCACATCTCATTTCCGTAACCACACAACATCACTTTCCCATCTCTGGCTTAACCTCATCGTTCTCATTAAATCTGTCCCCAATCTCAACTCTTTGTCTTTCATTTTCACCAACTTATTTATTTCCTTTTCATTTTTCAGGACGTAACAGACGTCCATCAGTATGTTATTAATATCAATTAACAGTATTAAATACCATCATGTGTAATTAAATAAATAAATGCGAGCATGCTATTTCACACATACAAACATCACACAATAATAATGTGGTCTTTGTCACCTTCGTATAAGTTGCCACACAACACAAACAATTGCCACTTATACTACTGACTCCGAACCACTAAGTTCCGATCTTTGAGATGATGCGGAACGTCCTAATACATCACCTAAATACCACGGTGTCTTAGGAAAGCTTCTCTCTCACCTGAGGTCCAGCAATTAAACGTACTCGATCTCCGCGGATCCTTGTCGCTGCCAGCTGCCCCAATCCCTCGTAATTAAACCATACTTTAAATCATGTGAACATATTTTTATATTTAAGAAACAACTTTAAATAGTTCTGGACAGAAAAGGATTGCTTCACAGCATTACTCTAAAAAATCCAAAAACATCGTAAAAACACTTTGGTCTCAAATAATTCATTTTAGTTTAAAATTAACACTTTAAAACTTAAGCTTTCATCTTAAAACAATTCTCGGACAGTCATAAACACCATCTAAAAATCTCAAATAAATCAAATGGATTTATCTTGAAATCAATTAAGTTCAAAACCAATTATGTACTCATATATTTTTCAAACATCATTCAATTAACTTAACACTCAACAAACAACACTTTCACCATCAAGCATTTAATCACACATAACTACTTTTCAAAACCATTTCATTTTTATAAAACAAAAACACTTAGACATACATATACTCACAAACCAAATTGAACCAAGGATATAAATTATGCACATTTGTTTTCCTTTTACTTTAAACTACTTAATTCCTTTCAAAAATTATTAAGTGAATTTATTTTCATGCAACTAAATCTCCTAGGCTCATTCATACTACATGGCCGAATGGGATTAAAGAAAACAAGTCAAAATTACAAATCCGAAACACATAAATCAACTTAGTTTATTTCAAGCACTTAAACCTTATTTTCTTTTTCATTAAACAAAATCATTTATTCTTTCTTTTTGTACTTAACCAAATGCACACTTATATATATACACTTAAACACAAACTTTTCCAAATCATTTAGTTCATTTGTTTCTTTTACCTTTAATTAAAAACCGAATAGAAATTAAATATTCACAATCACAATCTCAAACACATTAATTTAACAATATTTTACAAAAACACACTTATTACTTTTATGTCACTTCGTTGAAAAAGAATCTAGCCTACTAATCCTAGCTAGGCCGAATCATCATCATGGCAAAACAAAGTTTTTGATGTACTTTTTCAACAAGCAAAACCTTAAAGTCACCAAATCAAATCATGCACTTCAAACACATGGTTTTGGAAAATACCAATCCCTTTTTAAACACAAAACCGTGACATCATTGTGACGCTCTCTTTTTAACTTGAAAATAATTAATATTTCCAAATTATTGAATACTTGCTATCAAAATTTAGGCTAGAAAATTTTTTCCTTTTTAGAACCAGTACTTGCTCGTTCATAAACCCTTTTGAACATAAATCATTTTTGAAAGTTCGGCTTAATAATATCCTAGTTTCGAAAAGGCTCTCGAGATAACATTTCCTTAACTATAGAAAATACTCTTCATAGTTAATATTAAAACATACCATTTGTCTCTCGAGTTGAATTTGAATATATAAAGCATAAACTTATCGCCGAATCCTTTCTTAATAGAAATCAGAGTTCGCGGAAGTAAAAATAGTACTTATGGGGCACTGCTGAGGTAAAGGAAAACATCATATATATATAATAATCATAACATAACCCCATCAGTACAGTCAGTAGCAAGTGATAAAAAGTCGAGATAGCAAGTTTTGATGAAACATATACAGACCAGCTGCATAAAATAAAAGCTCACTCTAAGACCTCTCAGATATATACAATATACATAACAAAATCCAAAATAGAAGTCCCAGAGCAAGTCCTCAGTGTCCTCAGCAGCTCCTCAGATCCTCCACCGCTCTATCCCTAGGATCTAGGATCCAAAACATCTACGCTATGCAAGCTCTTATGAACCAGCGGGTCCACCTGTAGCTGAAACAGTCGGCTCAACATGCACCTCCTCCTCGCTCTCATCCTCCACAGGGTCCTCCTCGACCTCGCCTGACTGTGTAGAGACCCCACCACTGGGTCTAAGATCTGCCGAAGCAGTCCTATCCAAGTCAGTCGGACCAGGAGAAGGAGTCTCCTCAGTGACAACTCTATGGGAGGAAGGATGGGAACGAGTGGCAGCTCTAAAACGAAAACTATGGAAACGACGCATAGGTCGAGCCGGGGGTGGTCCTCTATATGTATAAAAAGGTGGAACATGCATAGTGTAGACTAAGGGAATCCTAAATCGACGAGGTCACACTCGCACCAGAGGGTTAGGGTGGTAGAGAGTAATCTCAACCTCCCCCTCAAAAGTGGCACGGTGCTCCTCATACGTCCATATACCACTAGGGATAGGGCGTATCTCGATGCAAGCTAGGTATCTGGCCATCACCTAAACAGGGCAAAGGGAATAAGTATACACATATACATAATCGATAAAGACTAAAATTACAATCACAAGTATATCATGGACAGATCATAATGCAAATACATATGAGCACACCAGTTTTCAACATTATAACTCTTATAATGCAAGTGGCATGATGTATGATTTTCTATCCACAACTGAGGCCTCTAAAAGTCCATCTTGGACGTCCATCCAATACACCCTTGTGTTCCCAGAACACCGACATTTGTTCCCAGAACATAATGCCGAACCATACTTGGATAATAAGCATCACTCCCGGAGTGTGCACCACGTTCCCAGAACGCATACGTTCCCAGAACGCATAAAAACCAGGTCCCGGACACTGGCCACATATCTATAATGTGTCATCAAGTAGGTTATAATTTGGTAATCCCGGAGTAGCCTCCTCATATTCCCAGAATATGATAAACGTTCCTACCAACAAGACTTCCAGTCTATATGGATGCACAAATATCAGGGTTGGTTTTATCTTTACATTAATTAATGTGATTTAGAAATATTCCCATTTCCCTTTTGAATGATTGACTTGAGGCATAATCTTTGGCATAAAATTCTCATTTGAATTTTTCCTCAAAACATGCCTTTTAAACTTAGATTAGGTAAAACAAAGTCAATGGTATTTAAAAACTTAACTTTTTATTTTTCACATTCAGGTACTAACCGGTTACAGTCTCAGGCTAACCGGTTAGAATTACAGACCCGAACTGTTTACCATTCAAATTCAGAAAAACCCTCTTTCTTGAATTTAATACCCAATCCATAAACAGGTTAAACATTGTTTTATGCCTCAAAATTACAGTTTTATCATTCAAAGGTCTAAATCACTTTTCAATTTTCCAATGAACATAATTTCCTCTTGAAATTATTTCATTAACTTAAGGCATTAACTTTAATCTTTCAAATCTGAACCTTGACATTATAACAACTCATGTTCAAATCATGTATAATGAGATTAAAGCATAGATTTGAGCAAAGAAAACATTAAACTTTCAGGACTGATTTATAAACTGATTTTTCTTTGAAATTCTGCAATGTCTAACCGGTTACGAATATCGAGTAACCGGTTAGATTATGCAGTCAGTCCATTAAAACAAGAGTTTTAACAATTCATTTTCTTCCTTTCTCAAATCTAACCAAATCTCAATATTCACAAAGTTCATGTGCCTTAAGATAAACATGTTTATACCCAGAAACACATTCAAATTGCATGCATCAAGTTTATGATATCAAATTGCATGAAAATTCACATAAACACAATTTAATACAACAAAACTTATAATAGGCATTCAAATTCAGAATTCAGCCTCCATACACTTTGCATGCATCAATATAAAGTTTCTCAAAACCACAGTGAGCAAAACTTTGGCCTCCAAGCCTTTGTGCCATATTGCACATAATGCCCTTTTTGAGTTTTGTTAACTCAAATCCTAACTCACTTGAATTTTAGTCTAAATCTAGTATAAGGTAGACTTCTCCCATACCTTAAGACTGAGTTTGACGATAATCAACACTGGATTTGAAGAAAACTCCACAGACTCCTCACAAACCCAAAGTTCTGTTTCCAGTCACGAATTCCATCAACATGGTCCAAAATCCAAAAGTTTTGACATAGCAAATGGCCAAAGAAATTGGGGAAAACAATTAGGACTCACTCTATGTAACATGCACTAGGAGATAGAAGTGATTTGAGGTCAAAGGAGTTCTTATACTTACCAAAATTGAAGCTTCAATTCAGCTCCAGAAATCAGTCTCTGCCGAACCAACTTCTGAACTCCTTCACTTCAAAGACGTCGTTCTCCTTCCACACTCAACCTCAACTCTCAAACTTGGTGTTTTTACAAAGCTTAAGATGTAAGCTTTGCAATGGTGTATCACTCGTCTCTCAACACTCAACAACAAACGAGAATTTCAAGGGGCGATTTTGAAACCCTAAAACAGAGCTTCTCCCAAAATCAGAGCAACAACAACCCAATTTCTTCAGAAATTCCTCTATATATAGATCAACAAGGATTACATGCACGTTGACGCGTGTTTCCCCACTAATTTCAGGCTGTAATCGTGGCGATTACGGGGTTAATCAAGTGATTACTCATCAAATTCCACTAACCCAGTTTCTGGGTTCATCGTCTAACCGGTTACAGGGCATTACTAACCGGTTAGATTAGTACAAAATTTAAAAATTAATATTTTTAAATCTTTCCCTCCAAGAATCTTTTTGATATTACCTTTTAGTCCTCATCCAGGGACCAAAATGCAATATCCTTATATTTTGCATTTATTTGCCCTATAAAAATATTTCAACTTATTTTTATATTTAAGGCTAATTAAATGCAAAATATAAACTTGGAAAATTTCTATAAATTAATAATAAAACTTTTTATTATTAATTTCCTATTATTCGGGAGACATAAATTAGGGGTGTTACACTACTCCCCCACTTAAAAGGAATTTCGTCCCCGAAATTCTAGTTTACAAAAACAACTCCGGATACTCTTGACGCATCTTCTCTTCTAATTCCCATGTAGCTTCTGATACGTCAGCATTTTCCCATATGACTTTTACTAAAGGTATCTCCTTTCCCCTGAGCTGCTTAACTTCACGATCTTCTATCTGAACTGGTCTGGTCTCAAAGGTCAGGTTTTCCTTTAGAGTTAGATCATCAGGTTGGAGTTTTAGAATAACTGATGGATCATGCACATACTTCTTTAATTGCGAAACGTGAAAGACGTTGTGCAAGTTGGATAAAGAGGGTGGTAAAGCTAGTTGGTAAGCAACAGGACCAACTCTCTTAAGAATTTGGTATGGACCTATACACTTAGGCGACAGCTTTCGGGTTCTCAAGGCTCTACTGATTCCTTTCATCGGAACTACCCAAAGGAACACATGATCGCCCTCGGAAAACTCTAATGGTTTTCTCCTCTTGTCCGCATAACTCTTCTGCCGACTCTGAGCCGCTTTCATCTTTTCCTGAACCATCTTGATCTTCTCAGATGTCTGCTGTATCATTTCTGGTCCAACCATCAAGTTCTCCCCCACTTGGAACCAACATAGCGGGGTTTGATACTTCCTTCCATACAACGCTTCGAACGGTGCCATTCCAATGCTCGCATGATAGCTGTTGTTGTATGTGAATTCTGCAAGAGGTAACACTTGATCCCAACTTCCTTGTTCTTCAAGTGCACAAGCTCTCAACACATCTTCCAAAGATTGAATCGTTCTCTTCGTCTGGCCATCCGTCTGTGGATGATACGCAGAACTCAGTTTCAATCTTGTTCCCATAGCCTCATGCAAACTTTTCCAGAATTGCGACGAAATTCTGGGATCTCGGTCCGACACAATACTCGAAGGCACTCCGTGAAGACGAACTACCTCCTTGATATAGATCTGGGTAAGCTTGTTCAAAGGATAACGCATATTTATCGGAATAAAATGCGCCGACTTGGTTAACCTATCCACAACCACCCAGATTGCATCATGATTTGCTGCTGTCCTAGGCCAACCAGACACAAAATCCATTGAGATGTTATCCCACTTCCACTGGGGAATCCTCAAAGGTTGTAACTGTCCTCCTGGTTTCTGATGTTCTACCTTAGCTTTTTGACAAATCAAGCACGCCGCTACGTATTTCGCAACATCCTTTTTCAATCCAGACCACCAAAACATCTTTTTCAAGTCTTGATACATTTTGGTTGATCCAGGATGCATACTCATCCGACTCTTATGGGCTTCGTCGAGAATCAGTCTTCTAACTTTCTGATCTCTTGGTATAGAAATCCTTGTCCTGAAACGAAGGATTCCATCCTGCCCAATCTTGAAATCAGGTTCCCTTCCCTCTGAACCTAGTTTCATCTTTTCCATCAATTCTTCGTCTGCTCGTTGCAACTCCTGAATTCTTTCCAAGAACTCGTTTGTAATCTGCAACATCCCCAACTTGATACTTGATGGCTCCACTTGTGTCAACAAGCTCAAGTCTCTGAATTCCTCAATCAACGCTGCTTCCTTAACCATCATCGCACTTATGTGGATTGCTTTCCGACTCAAAGCATCTGCAACCACATTTGCTTTACCCGGGTGATAGTGGAGTTTAAAGTCATAATCTTTTAAAAACTTCATCCATCTTCTTTGCCTCATGTCAACTCTTTTTGGTCGAACAAATATTTCAAACTCTTATGGTCACTAAACACTTGGAATGTAGTGCCATAAAGATGATGTCTCCATATCTTTAAGGCAAACACGATCGCAGCCAATTCTAAATCTTGTGTCGGGTAATTCACTTCATG
Source organism: Crotalaria pallida (assembly GCA_037953625.1). NCBI lineage: Eukaryota > Viridiplantae > Streptophyta > Magnoliopsida > Fabales > Fabaceae > Crotalaria > Crotalaria pallida. The sequence continues at coordinate 26,255,117 of CM075654.1, forward strand.
ATTCTTCAATTGTCGCGATGCATAAGCCACTACTCTTCCTTCTTGCATCAATACACAACCCATTCCTTGCTAAGATGCATCACAGTACACCTCAAAACTCTTGTGAGGATCAGGTAAGATTAACACAGGAGACGATGTTAACCTTTCCTTCAACTCACGGAAGCTAACTTCGCACCGATCGTCCCACACGAACGGTTGATCTTTCCGAGTCAACTTAGTCAAAGGCAGTGCAATCTTTGAAAATCCTTCTATAAACCTACGATAGTATCCAGCCAGCCCTAAGAAACTTCTCACCTCCGTCACGGTCTTAGGCTGTTCCCAACTTAGCACTGAACTTACTTTTGCTGGATCCACCGAAATTCCCTATTTAGAGATTACATGCCCCAAAACTTCACTTCGTTCAACCAAAACTCACACTTCGTAAGTTTGGCATATAATTGCTTCTCCTTCAAGACTTTCAACACGATCCTGAGATGCTCTTCATGCTCTTCCGGATTTTTAGAATAGACCAGAATATCATCAATGAATACCACCACAAATAAATCCAAATATGGTCTAAAGATCCGGTTCATATAATCCATGAAAATAGCAGGCACATTAGTCAACCCGAACGGCATCACAACATACTCATAATGCCCGTATCGAGATCGAAATGCAGTCTTGGGTATATCCTTCTCCTTTATCCTGATCTGATGATAACCCGATCTCAGATCAATCTTGGAGAATACTGCAGCTCCCCTAACCTGGTCCATAAGGTCATCCATCCTTGGCAAAGGATACTTGTTCTTAATAGTGACCTTATTCAACTGCCTGTAATCCACACACATCCTCATACTCCCATCTTTCTTCTTTACAAACAGTAATGGAGCTCCCCAAGGCGAAACGCTTGGCCTGATCATCTGTTTCTGCAGCAACTCCTCTATCTGCTTCTTCATTTCTACCATTTCTGGTGGTGCCATCCTATAAGGAGCAATAGAGATGGGACCAGCTCCAGGGACTAAATCAATCCCAAACACTATCTCTCGCTTCGGAGGTAATCCTGGTATCTCTTCAGGAAATACTTCCGGAAATTCCCTCACCACCGGAATCTCCTCGATCGGCATCGACTCTTATTCTCCAGAAGCCGAGAATAAACACATATAACCTTCCGGCTCAAGGGTCCTATATTGAATTGTCTTTTCCTCACAATTGATGATCACTTGGTTCTTCATCAACCAGTCCATACCCAAGATCACATCCAATTGTAACTTAGGAAGACAAACCAAATCTACCTTAGAAAGACGACCCAGAATTTCTACATTACACCCTAAACAGACTTTAGCGGTGAAGATCGGGATTCACGTAGGAGTATCTATACTAAGATAGCAGGATGAATCAGAAACAACAAGATTCAGCCTATTCACACATTCAGGAGAAACAAAAGAATGTGTAGCTCCAGAATCAAACATGATTTTGCAAGGTTGATTATTAAGCAGAAAGTTACCTTGCACAAGATTCGGGGTTTGGGTTGCTTCATTACCACTCAGGGTAAATACTCTTCCTTGCACCACAGGCTTGCTAGCAGATCCCTTTGCATCTCCCTTTGCAGATTCTTGGCACTCACGAGCAAAGTGACCTTGCTATCCACACTTGAAACATCCTCCTGTGGACCAGCAAAACTGACCATGATGATAACGCCTACACTTCTCGCAATAAGGAGCATTATCGCGAGACTTGTTCTTGTTATCCATCACCGCCTTGCCCTTACCCTTGTTCTTAGAATATGGACCATTATTCCGATGGTCAAACTTCTTCTTCCTCTGTGGTCCATAGTTCTGTCCAACCCCCTTCACTTGACTTCTAATCAATTCATCCTTCTTATCATCTTCATACATTCTGCACATATCTACTAGTGCAGGGAAACTCTGAATCCTTTGATAACTGAAGATAGACTTCAGTTCCGGCCTTAGTCCACCTTCAAACTTAACACACTTACTCCTTTCATCAGGGTTATTTAAGTAGTAGGGAGAGTACTTCATCAGCTCCTCAAACTTGGAAGCATACTCTCCTACACTCATATCCCCCTGCTTCAATTGCATGAATTCCACTTCCTTCTTTCTTCGCAAATCTTCTGGAAAATATTTATTAAGAAACTTCTCCATAAATACTCCCCAGTCGATTGCCCTCCTTTCAAAATTCAGCAATTGGACAGTGTGATCCCACCAGTTTTCAGCTTCTCCGTGAAGCATGTACACTGCATAGGTCACCTTCTGTTCATCAGAACACTCCAGAGTTCGGAAAATCTTGTTAATCTCATACAACCACTTGTTCGCCTCGTCAGGTTTATACCCTCCCTCGAATCTTGGTGGGTTACATTTTCTGAACTCCGACAGAGTCTTAGCATCCTGATTTGCCATGTTGCCAGCAGATGGGTTACCAGCTCGCCCTTGAGATGGTTGTTGTCTCTGCTGCTGCTGCATGCCTTCCAGCACGGTCGTGATTCATTCTAACATTTCATTAGTAATATTTCTATTCCGGGTTGCCATAGAAAGACCTGCACTATGGGCTTTGGGTTACTAAAAAGGTCTTTAAAACATAAATGCTACTAACTTACTCAAAAACATATTCAATCAACATTGAATACCATACTTAGCTGCATCTTCGGGGCCATGAGGGACAGGACCTATGCTCTGATACCACCGCAGGGTGTGACGCTCTCTTTTTAACTTGAAAATAATTAATATTTCCAAATTATTGAATACTTGCTATCAAAATTTAGGCTAGAAAATTTTTTCCTTTTTAGAACCAATACTTGCTCGTTCATAAACCCTTTTGAACATAAACCATTTTTGAAAGTTCGGCTTAATAATATCCTAGTTTCGAAAAGGCTCTCGAGATAACATTTCTTTAACTATAGAAAATACTCTTCATAGTTAATATTAAAACATACCATTTGTCTCTCGAGTTGAATTTGAATATATATAGCATAAACTTATCGCCGAATACTTTCTTAATAGAAATCAGAGTTCGCGGAAGTAAAAATAGTACTTATGGGGCACTGTTGAGGTAAAGGAAAACATCATATATATATAATAATCATAACATAACCCCATCAGTACAGTCAGTAGCAAGTGATAAAAAGTCGAGATAGCAAGTTTTGATGAAACATATACAGATCAGCTGCATAAAATAAAAGCTCACTCTAAGACCTCTCAGATATATACAATATACATAACAAAATCCAAAATAGAAGTCCCAGAGCAAGTCCTCAGTGTCCTCAGCAGCTCCTCAGATCCTCCACCGCTCTATCCCTAGGATCTAGGATCCAAAACATCTACGCTATGCAAGCTCCTATGAACCAGCGGGTCCACCTGTAGCTGAAACAGTCTGCTCAACATGCACCTCCTCCTCGCTCTCATCCTCCACAGGGTCCTCCTCGACCTCGCCTGACTGTGTAGAGACCCCACCACTGGGTCTAAGATCTGCCGAAGCAGTCCTATCCAAGTCAGTCGGACCAGGAGAAGGAGTCTCCTCAGTGACAACTCTATGGGAGGAAGGATGGGAACGAGTGGCAGCTCTAAAACGAAAACTATGGAAACGACGCATAGGTCGAGCCGGGGGTGGTCCTCTATATGTATAAAAAGGTGGAACATGCATAGTGTAGACTAAGGGAATCCTAAATCGACGAGGTCGCACTCGCACCAGAGGGTTAGGGTGGTAGAGAGTAATCTCAACCTCCCCCTTAAAAGTGGCACGGTGCTCCTCATACGTCCATATACCACTAGGGATAGGGCGTATCTTGATGCAAGCTAGGTATCTGGCCATCACCTAAACAGGGCACAGGGAGGTAGTATACACATATACATAATCGATAAAGACTAAAATTACAATCACAAGTATATCATGGACAGATCATAATGTAAATACATATGAGCACACCAGTTTTCAACATTATAACTCTGATAATGCAAGTGGCATGATGTATGATTTTCTATCCACAACTGAGGCCTCTAAAAGTCCATCTTGGACGTCCATCCAATACACCCTTGTGTTCCCGGAACACCGACATTTGTTCCTAGAACATAATACCGAACCATACTTGGATAATAAGCATCACTCCCAGAGTGTGCACCACGTTCCCAGAACGCATACGTTCCCAGAACGCATAAAAACCAGGTCCCGGACACTGGTCACATATCTATAATGTGTCATCAAGTAGGTTATAATTTGGTACTCCCGGAGTAGCCTCCTCATATTCCCAGAATATGATAAATGTTCTTACCAACCAGACTTCCAGTCTATATGGATGCACAAATATCAGGGTTGGTTTTATCTTTACATTAATTAATGTGATTTAGAAATATTCCCATTTCCCTTTTGAATGATTGACTTGAGGCATAATCTTTGGCATAAAATTCTCATTTGAACTTTTCCTCAAAACATGCCTTTTAAACTTAGATTAGGTAAAACAAAGTCAATGGTATTTAAAAACTTAACTTTTTATTTTTCACATTCAGGTACTAACCGGTTACAGTCTCAGGCTAACCGGTTAGAATTACAGACCCGAACTGTTTACCATTCAAATTCAGAAAAACCCTCTTTCTTGAATTTAATACCCAATCCATAAACAGGTTAAACATTGTTTTATGCCTCAAAATTACAGTTTTATCATTCAAAGGTCTAAATCACTTTTCAATTTTCCAATGAACATAATTTCCTCTTGAAATTATTTCATTAACTTAAGGCATTAACTTTAATCTTTCAAATCTGAACCTTGACATTATAACAACTCATGTTCAGATCATGTATAATGAGATTAAAGCATAGATTTGAGCAAAGAAAACATTAAACTTTCAGGACTGATTTATAAACTGATTTTTCTTTGAAATTCTGCAGTGTCTAACCGGTTACGAATATCGAGTAACCGGTTAGATTATGCAGTCAGTCCATTAAAACAAGAGTTTTAACAATTCATTTTCTTCCTTTCTCAAATCTAACCAAATCTCAATATTCACAAAGTTCATGTGCCTTAAGATAAACATGTTTATACCCAGAAACACATTCAAATTGCATGCATCAAGTTTATGATATCAAATTGCATGAAAATTCACATAAACACAATTTAATACAACAAAACTTATAATAGGCATTCAAATTCAGAATTCAGCCTCCATACACTTTGCATGCATCAATATAAAGTTGCTCAAAACCACAGTGAGCAAAACTTTGGCCTCCAAGCCTTTGTGCCATATTGCACATAATGCCCTTTTTGAGTTTTGTTAACTCAAATCCTAACTCACTTGAATTTTAGTCTAAATCTAGTATAAGGTAGACTTCTCCCATACCTTAAGACTGAGTTTGATGATAATCAACACTGGATTTGAAGAAAACTCCACAGACTCCTCACAAACCCAAAGTTCTGTTTCCAGTCACGAATTCCATCAACATGGTCCAAAATCCAAAAGTTTTGACATAGCAAATGGCCAAAGAAATTGGGGAAAACAATTAGGACTCACTCTATGTAACATGCACTAGGAGATAGAAGTGATTTGAGGTCAAAGGAGTTCTTATACTTACCAAAATTGAAGCTTCAATTCAGCTCCAGAAATCAGTCTCTGCTGAACCAACTTCTGAACTCCTTCACTTCAAAGACGTCGTTCTCCTTCCACACTCAACCTCAACTCTCAAACTTGGTGTTTTTACAAAGCTTAAGATGTAAGCTTTGCAATGGTGTATCACTCGTCTCTCAACACTCAACAACAAAAGAGAATTTCAAGGGGCGATTTTGAAACCCTAAAACAGAGCTTCCCAAAATCAGAGCAACAACAACCCAATTTCTTCAGAAATTCCTCTATATATAGATCAACAAGGATTACATGCACGTTGACGCGTGTTTCCCCACTAATTTCAGGCTGTAATCGTGGCAATTACGGGGTTAATCAAGTGATTACTCATCAAATTCCACAAACCCAGTTTCTGGGTTCATCGTCTAACCGGTTACAGGGCATTACTAACCGGTTAGATTAGTACAAAATTTAAAAATTAATATTTTTAAATCTTTCCCTCCAAGAATCTTTTTGATATTACCTTTTAGTCCTCATCCAGGGACCAAAATGCAATATCCTTATATTTTGCATTTATTTGCCCTATAAAAATATTTCAACTTATTTTTATATTTAAGGCTAATTAAATGCAAAATATAAACTTGGAAAATTTCTATAAATTAATAATAAAACTTTTTATTATTAATTTCCTATTATTCGGGAGACGAAAATTAGGGGTGTTACACTACTCCCCCACTTAAAAGGAATTTCGTCCCCGAAATTCTAGTTTACAAAAACAACTCCGGATACTCTTGACGCATCTTCTCTTCTAATTCCCATGTAGCTTCTGATACGTCAGCATTTTCCCATATGACTTTTACTAAAGGTATCTCCTTTCCCCTGAGCTGCTTAACTTCACGATCTTCTATCTGAACTGGTCTGGTCTCAAAGGTCAGGTTTTCCTTTAGAGTTAGATCATCAGGTTGGAGTTTTAGAATAACTGATGGATCATGCACATACTTCTTTAATTGCGAAACGTGAAAGACGTTGTGCAAGTTGGATAAAGAGGGTGGTAAAGCTAGTTGGTAAGCAACAGGACCAACTCTCTTAAGAATTTGGTATGGACCTATACACTTAGGCGACAGCTTTCGGGTTCTCAAGGCTCTACTGATTCCTTTCATCGGAACTACCCGAAGGAACACATGATCGCCCTCGGAAAACCCTAATGGTTTTCTCCTCTTGTCCGCATTACTCTTCTGCTGACTCTGAGCCACTTTCATCTTTTCTTGAACCATCTTGATCTTCTCAGATGTCTGCTGTATCATTTCTGGTCCAACCATCAAGTTCTCCCCCACTTGGAACCAACATAGCGGGGTTTGACACTTCCTTCCATACAACGCTTTGAACGGTGCCATTCCAATGCTCGCATGATAGCTGTTGTTGTATGTGAATTCTGCAAGAGGTAACACTTGATCCCAACTTCCTTGTTCTTCAAGTGCACAAGCTCTCAACACATCTTCCAAAGATTGAATCGTTCTCTCCGTCTGGCCATCCGTCTGTGGATGATACGCAGAACTCAGTTTCAATCTTGTTCCCATAGCCTCATGCAAACTTTTCCAGAATTGCGACGAAATTCTTGGATCTCGGTCCGACACAATACTCGAAGGCACTCCGTGAAGACGAACTACCTCCTTGATATAGATCTGGGTAAGCTTGTTCAAAGGATAACGCATATTTATCGGAATAAAATGCGCCGACTTGGTTAACCTATCCACAACCACCCAGATTGCATCATGATTTGCTGCTGTCCTAGGCAAACCAGACACAAAATCCATTGAGATGTTATCCCACTTCCACTGGGGAATCCTCAAAGGTTGTAACTGTCCTCCCGGTTTCTGATGTTCTACCTTAGCTTTTTGACAAATCAAGCACGCCGCTACGTATTTCGCAACATCCTTTTTCAATCCAGACCACCAAAACATCTTTTTCAAGTCTTGATACATTTTGGTTGATCCAGGATGCATACTCATCCGACTCTTATGGGCTTCGTCGAGAATCAGTCTTCTAACTTCCTGATCTCTTGGTATAGAAATCCTTGTCCTGAAACGAAGGATTCCATCCTGCCCAATCTTGAAATCAGGTTCCCTTCCCTCTGAACCTAGTTTCATCTTTTCCATCAATTCTTCGTCTGCTCGTTGCAACTCCCGAATTCTTTCCAAGAACTCGTTTGTAATCTGCAACATCCCCAACTTGATACTTGATGGCTCCACTTGTGTCAACAAGCTCAAGTCTCTGAATTCCTCAATCAACGCTGCTTCCTTAACCATCATCGCACTTATGTGGATTGCTTTCCGACTCAAAGCATCTGCAACCACATTTGCTTTACCCGGGTGATAGTGGAGTTTAAAGTCATAATCTTTTAAAAACTTCATCCATCTTCTTTGCCTCATGTTCAACTCTTTTTGGTCGAACAGATATTTCAAACTCTTATGGTCACTAAACACTTGGAATGTAGTGCCATAGAGATGATGTCTCCATATCTTTAAGGCAAACACGATGGCAGCCAATTCTAAATCGTGTGTCGGGTAATTCACTTCATGATTCTTCAATTGTCGCGATGCATAAGCCACTACTCTTCCTTCTTGCATCAATACACAACCCAATCCTTGCTTAGATGCATCACAGTACACCTCAAAACTCTTGTGAGGATTAGGTAAGATTAACACAGGAGACGATGTTAACCTTTCCTTCAACTCACGGAAGCTAACTTCGCACCGATCGTCCCACACGAATGGTTGATCTTTCCGAGTCAACTTAGTCAAAGGCAGTGCAATCTTTGAAAATCCTTCTATAAACCTACGATAGTATCCAGCCAGCCCTAAGAAACTTCTCACCTCCGTCACGGTCTTAGGCTGTTCCCAACTTAGCACTGAACTTACTTTTGCTGGATCCACCGAAATTCCCTATTTAGAGATTACATGCCCCAAAACTTCACTTCGTTCAACCAAAACTCACACTTCGTAAGTTTGGCATATAATTGCTTCTCCTTCAAGACTTTCAACACGATCTTGAGATGCTCTTCATGCTCTTCCGGATTTTTAGAATAGACCAGAATATCATCAATGAATACCACCACAAATAAATCCAAATATGGTCTAAAGATCCGGTTCATATAATCCATGAAAATAGCAGGCGCATTAGTCAACCCGAACGGCATCACAACATACTCATAATGCCCGTATCGAGATCGAAATGCATTCTTGGGTATATCCTCCTCCTTTATCCTGATCTGATGATAACCCGATCTCAGATCAATCTTGGAGAATACTGCAGCTCCCCTAACCTGGTCCATAAGGTCATCCATCCTTGGCAAAGGATACTTGTTCTTAATAGTGACCTTATTCAACTGCCTGTAATCCACACACATCCTCATACTCCTATCTTTCTTCTTTACAAACAGTAATGGAGCTCCCCAAGGCGAAACGCTTGGCCTGATCATCTGTTTCTGCAGCAACTCCTCTATCTGCTTCTTCATTTCTACCATTTCTGGTGGTGCCATCCTATAAGGAGCAATAGAGATGGGACCAGCTCCAGGGACTAAATCAATCCCAAACTCTATCTCTAGCTTCGGAGGTAATCCTGGTATCTCTTCAGGAAATACTTCCGGAAATCCCCTCACCACCGGAATCTCCTCGATCGGCATCGACTCTTATTTTCCAGAAGCCGAGAATAAACACATATAACCTTCCGGCTCAAGGGTCCTATATTGAATTGTCTTTTCCTCACAATTGATGATCACTTGGTTCTTCATCAACCAATCCATACCCAAGATCACATCCAATTGTAACTTAGGAAGACAAACCAAATCTACCTTAGAAAGATGACCCAGAATTTCTACATTACACCCTAAACAGACTTTAGCGGTGAAGATCGGGATTCACGTAGGAGTATCTATACTAAGATAGAAGGATGAATCAGAAACAACAAGATTCAGCCTATTCACACATTCAGGAGAAACAAAAGAATGTGTAGCTCCAGAATGAAACATGATTTTGCAAGGTTGATTATTAAGCAGAAAGTTACCTTACACAAGATTCAGGGTTTGGGTTGCTTCATTACCACTCGGGGTAAATACTCTTCCTTGCACCACAGGCTTGCCAACAGATCCCTTTGCATCTCCCTTTGCAGATTCTTGGCACTCACGAGCAAAGTGACCTTGCTTTCCACACTGGAAACATCCTCTTGTGGACCAGCAAAACTGACCATGATGATAATGCCTACACTTCTCGCAATAAGGAGCATTATCGCGAGACTTGTTCTTGTTATCCATCACCGCCTTGCCCTTACCCTTGTTCTTAGAATATGGACCATTATTCCGATGGTCAAACTTCTTCTTCCTCTGTGGTCCATAGTTCTGTCCAACCCCCTTCACTTGACTTCCAATCAATTCAGCCTTCTTATCATCTTCATACATTCTGCACATATCTACTAGTGCAGGGAAACTCTGAATCCTTTGATAACTGAAGATAGACTTCAGTTCCGGCCTTAGTCCACCTTCAAACTTAACACACTTACTCCTTTCATCAGGGTTATTTAAGTAGTAGGGAGAGTACTTCATCAGCTCCTCAAACTTGGAAGCATACTCTCCTACACTCATATCCCCCTGCTTCAATTGCATGAATTCCACTTCCTTCTTTCTCCGCAAATCTTCTGGAAAATATTTATTAAGAAACTTCTCCATAAATACTCCCCAGTCGATTGCCCTCCTTTCAAAATTCAGCAATTGGACAGTGTGATCCCACCAGTTTTCAGCTTCTCCGTGAAGCATGTACACTGCATAGGTCACCTTCTGTTCATCAGAACACTCCAGAGTTCGGAAAATCTTGTTAATCTCATACGACCACTTGTTCGCCTCGTCAGGTTTATACCCTCCCTCGAATCTTGGTGGGTTACATTTTCTGAACTCCGACAGAGTCTTAGCATCCTGATTCGCCATGTTGCCAGCAGATGGGTTACCAGCTCGCCCTTGAGATGGTTGTTGTCTCTGCTGCTGCTGCATGCCTTCCAGCACGGTCGTGATTCGTTCTAACATTTCATTAGTAATATTTCTATTCCGGGTTGCCATAGAAAGACCTGCACTATGGGCTTTGGGTTACTAAAAAGGTCTTTAAAACATAAATGCTACTAACTTACTCAAAAACATATTCAATCAACATTGAATACCATACTTAGCTGCATCTTCGGGGCCATGAGGGACAGGACCTATGCTCTGATACCACCGCAGGGTGTGACGCTCTCTTTTTAACTTGAAAATAATTAATATTTCCAAATTATTGAATACTTGCTATCAAAATTTAGGCTAGAAAATTTTTTCCTTTTTAGAACCAGTACTTGCTCGTTCATAAACCCTTTTGAACATAAACCATTTTTGAAAGTTCGGCTTAATAATATCCTAGTTTCGAAAAGGCTCTCGAGATAACATTTCCTTAACTATAGAAAATACTCTTCATAGTTAATATTAAAACATACCATTTGTCTCTCGAGTTGAATTTGAATATATAAAGCATAAACTTATCGCCGAATCCTTTCTTAATAGAAATCAGAGTTCGCGGAAGTAAAAATAGTACTTATGGGGCACTGCTGAGGTAAAGGAAAACATCATATATATATATAATAATCATAACATAACCCCATCAGTACAGTCAGTAGCAAGTGATAAAAAGTCGAGATAGCAAGTTTTGATGAAACATATACAGACCAGCTGCATAAAATAAAAGCTCACTCTAAGACCTCTCAGATATATACAATATACATAACAAAATCCAAAATAGAAGTCCCAGAGCAAGTCCTCAGTGTCCTCAGCAGCTCCTCAGATCCTCCACCGCTCTATCCCTAGGATCTAGGATCCAAAACATCTACGCTATGCAAGCTCTTATGAACCAGCGGGTCCACCTGTAGCTGAAACAGTCGGCTCAACATGCACCTCCTCCTCGCTCTCATCCTCCACAGGGTCCTCCTCGACCTCGCCTGACTGTGTAGAGACCCCACCACTGGGTCTAAGATCTGCCGAAGCAGTCCTATCCAAGTCAGTCGGACCAGGAGAAGGAGTCTCCTCAGTGACAACTCTATGGGAGGAAGGATGGGAACGAGTGGCAGCTCTAAAACGAAAACTATGGAAACGACGCATAGGTCGAGCCGGGGGTGGTCCTCTATATGTATAAAAAGGTGGAACATGCATAGTGTAGACTAAGGGAATCCTAAATCGACGAGGTCGCACTCGCACCAGAGGGTTAGGGTGGTAGAGAGTAATCTCAACCTCCCCCTCATAAGTGGCACGGTGCTCCTCATACGTCCATATACCACTAGGGATAGGGCGTATCTCGATGCAAGCTAGGTATCTGGCCATCACCTAAACAGGGAACAGGGAGTAAGTATACACATATACATAATCGATAAAGACTAAAATTACAATCACAAGTATATCATGGACAGATCATAATGCAAATACATATGAGCACACAAGTTTTCAACATTATAACTCTTATAATGCAAGTGGCATGATGTATGATTTTCTATCCACAACTGAGGCCTCTAAAAGTCCATCTTGGACGTCCATCCAATACACCCTTGTGTTCCCGGAACACCGACATTTGTTCCCAGAACATAATGCCGAACCATACTTGGATAATAAGCATCACTCCCGGAGTGTGCACCACGTTCCCAGAACGCATACGTTCCCAGAACGCATAAAAACCAGGTCCCGAACACTGGCCACATATCTATAATGTGTCATCAAGTAGGTTGTAATTTGGTACTCCCGGAGTAGCCTCCTCATATTCCCAGAATATGATAAATGTTCCTACCAACCAGACTTCCAGTCTATATGGGTGCACAAATATCAGGGTTGGTTTTATCTTTACATTAATTAATGTGATTTAGAAATATTCCCATTTCCCTTTTGAATGATTGACTTGAGGCATAATCTTTGGCATAAAATTCTCATTTGAATTTTTCCTCAAAACATGCCTTTTAAACTTAGATTAGGTAAAACAAAGTCAATGGTATTTAAAAACTTAACTTTTTATTTTTCACATTCAGGTACTAACCGGTTACAGTCTCAGGCTAACCGGTTAGAATTACATACCTGAACTGTTTACCATTGAAATTCATAAAAACCCTCTTTCTTGAATTTAATACCCAATCCATAAACAGGTTAAACATTGTTTTATGCCTCAAAATTACAGTTTTATCATTCAAAGGTCTAAATCACTTTTCAATTTTCCAATGAACATAATTTCCTCTTGAAATTATTTCATTAACTTAAGGCATTAACTTTAATCTTTCAAATCTGAACCTTGACATTATAACAACTCATGTTCAGATCATGTATAATGAGATTAAAGCATAGATTTGAGCAAAGAAAACATTAAACTTTCAGGACTGATTTATAAACTGATTTTTCTTTGAAATTCTGCAGTGTCTAACCGGTTACGAATATCGAGTAACCGGTTAGATTATGCAGTCAGTCCATTAAAACAAGAGTTTTAACAATTCATTTTCTTCCTTTCTCAAATCTTACCAAATCTCAATATTCACAAAGTTCATGTGCCTTAAGATAAACATGTTTATACCCAGAAACACATTCAAATTGCATGCATCAAGTTTATGATATCAAATTGCATGAAAATTCACATAAACACAATTTAATACAACAAAACTTATAATAGGCATTCAAATTCAGAATTCAGCCTCCATACACTTTGCATGCATCAATATAAAGTTGCTCAAAACCACAGTGAGCAAAACTTTGGCCTCCAAGCCTTTGTGCCATATTGCACATAATGCCCTTTTTGAGTTTTGTTAACTCAAATCCTAACTCACTTGAATTTTAGTCTAAATCTAGTATAAGGTAGACTTCTCCCTTACCTTAAGACTGAGTTTGATGATAATCAACACTGGATTTGAAGAAAACTCCACAGACTCCTCACAAACCCAAAGTTCTGTTTCCAGTCACGAATTCCATCAACATGGTCCAAAATCCAAAAGTTTTGACATAGCAAATGGCCAAAGAAATTGGGGAAAACAATTAGGACTCACTCTATGTAACATGCACTAGGAGATAGAAGTGATTTGAGGTCAAAGGAGTTCTTATACTTACCAAAATTGAAGCTTCAATTCAGCTCCAGAAATCAGTCTCTGCTGAACCAACTTCTGAACTCCTTCACTTCAAAGACGTCGTTCTCCTTCCACACTCAACCTCAACTCTCAAACTTGGTGTTTTTACAAAGCTTAAGATGTAAGCTTTGCAATGGTGTATCACTCGTCTCTCAACACTCAACAACAAAAGAGAATTTCAAGGGGCGATTTTGAAACCCTAAAACAGAGCTTCTCCCAAAATCAGAGCAACAACAACCCAATTTCTTCAGAAATTCCTCTATATATAGATCAACAAGGATTACATGCACGTTGACGCGTGTTTCCCCACTAATTTCAGGCTGTAATCGTGGCAATTACGGGGTTAATCAAGTGATTACTCATCAAATTCCACAAACCCAGTTTCTGGGTTCATCGTCTAACCGGTTACAGGGCATTACTAACCGGTTAGATTAGTACAAAATTTTAAAATTAATATTTTTAAATCTTTCCCTCCAAGAATCTTTTTGATATTACCTTTTAGTCCTCATCCAGGGACCAAAATGCAATATCCTTATATTTTGCATTTATTTGCCCTATAAAAATATTTCAACTTATTTTTATATTTAAGGCTAATTAAATGCAAAAAATAAACTTGGAAAATTTATATAAATTAATAATAAAACTTTTTATTATTAATTTCCTATTATTCGGGAGACGAAAATTAGGGGTGTTACAATCATCCACACTTCAAACTAAATTTTCATTTTAGTTTTCTTACAAGAACTTTTTAGAAAAATCTTTGAATCAAAAAGAGATTCACATGCATGTGTCTTTTATGATAATCAAAACATGATTTCTTAGTTTCTAAACCTAGACCGAATACTTCACCACCAAAAATTAAGATTTTACTTCAAACCTTTCACATGCAAGAACACAAAACATGAATCAAATTAAGCATCATCTCCAAAAATTTGTTTTCCTTAGTTTTCTTGCAAAAACGTGATGATCACTAAGAAAGATCAAATCATTTTGAATAAAAATCACATGCATGACTCAAGATCAATTTTTTTTTTCAAAGATCAAAGCTTTTTCAAAACCAAATCAAAATCAAGCATAACAACAACTCAAATCAATTTTTTCTATCCATAAGGTTAACATGCAAGGACTTAGATCAAATTGAAAAGCATCAAGATCTAAACTTTAAGTCATGGCCGAATTATAAAGATTAAGATCTAGTGTTTTACAAGTTCATTCACTCTTAAAAATCCAAGATCAAGGCATAAAGGAGACATGCAAAGGAAAATAAGAATCATAAGGCCACAAAACCAAACATGCAAGACTCAAGTTCCTTGCTTTATCAAAGATCAACCATAGATCAACACATACAAGTGAAAATCAAGACAAATAAACAACTTTAAACACAACTTTTGTTAAAACCGTGACAAAGAAGAATTTCAAGTTAAAGATCAAACTTTTTAACACAAATATTCAAGATCTAAGCTTAAGAATAACATGCATGCCACTTAGACTTCAAGATCACTTCAAACTAAACACATGCATCACCAAAGATCTTGACTTTATTATTAAGCAATTTTAGATCATGAATTTATTTATCAAGTCTTTAGATCTTTTAAAGTTTAGTTTGAAAAATTATCAAGATCCATCATTTAAGTGTTAGCCGAATCATAAAGTCCATGTTGTTAGTTATTACAATTTCTTTGAGTCTTAAAAGTCCAAGATCAAACACAAATAAAACATGCAAAGAAGGAAAAGGAAGGAAGATTACAAATCAAGAGAAAATCTACACTATTACAACTCCTTCATGCTCATTCGTGCCACCCACCTAAAGAAGGGTTAATCTTCTAGCTTCTAAGGTCTTGGATCTTCAAGTAAAGCTTAGGTTTTGGCTTGGACTTCTCCTTCTCCCTTTCTTCGCACTCACGGCCCTCTCTCTCTATGTGTTGAGAGCTTAATTTTGCTCTCAACAAAGTATGTGTGTTTGGAATGGAATGGGAAATGAAGGAAGAGAGTGGAAAATAACTAAGACTTTAGGCTTATATAGACAACTAATGTAATTCCCTTCTTGCCCTTGAGTTTGGTCATGAGAGGTGTGTGTGGGAGGGGCAATTTCGGTAATCCTAAAAGACCTACTTGCATTGGGGGCCAAGTTTCTATTTTCTTTTCTTTTTATTATACTTCTCTTTTACTTGGTCATTAAGTAATGGCTCTAGTGCAATTCATCCTAGGTAAAACAAATACGAGGAATTTGCGGGGTGTTACACACACCCCTACGTACGTGGTGCACGTCTTACAGCTACACATCTCGTGCGACTTACGCGATCAATGCACACGTCCAACGTGCATCTTCTATGACCAGGAGCACGTCCTAACCGATTCCGTTACTCGGAATCTTGTGTGAGTCATTACTGCGCACATCCCTGCGTATGTGATGCAGTCTTACAGCAGCGCATCTCGTGCGACTTACGCGATCAATGCACACGTCCAACGTGCGTCTTCTATGACCAGTCTCACACAACCATTATTCTTTACTATTTCTTTTACTTATATTCATTCACTCTTGAATTCTCTCGGCTCATTTCCCTGTTTACAATTCCTCTCGTCTTTTTGTTATAATTTATGTTCTTTAGTTATTATTCCTCATTTAATCTATTACCTAACATTTTACACCATTTCCCCCATCTCGGCCACCTATGGTCCGCACACGTACTATCCAAACAGTATCAAACATGCACAAATCAGTTATCAAATTTTCACACATTTATTCATGCCTAACAAACATACACATATTCATAGTTAATTTAATGGGTTCTTTTTATTTATTCATTTCATTCTCTAATAATAATCTATATCCACTATCCTGTGGCTCAATATCCTAAACTAACACCCATTCTTAGTACTCACTATGAGCACACTAGAAACCCAAACCTAAGCTAAGGTAACATCCACTCCTTATCTCAACCGGATGTAGAAAGGCGAGTCGAGAACCAAATCCCAGCTTTTAAGAAATTCCTTCAACTGCAACTAGAGAAGCCGAGCGTGATAGCTGCGAGGTCGACAATAAGACGAGCTGAGGAACTGCAACAAGCTCGCGAAGTGGCGGGTTGGAAGGACACGCCTCCTACACTTGGAAGAGAGAGAAAATAGTGAGAGAAAGAGAGAGGAACTCACGAGAGAACAAGATAGAGTCCGTGAGAATTGTGAGAAAGAGAGGAAGATGAAATTCACCTTATGAGCTTGATAATGACTGATAACAAGCCCTTAGGATCTTGAAGGGAAGGAAGAACAAAACTTGTTCTTGATGGGAAGAGAAGGAAATCGTGTGTGTTGATGATGAAGTACATATGATGGGGTTTGGGTGGTGATGATAACAATGGAATAGAGTGAACTCTTGGGCTCTTAAGCTTTGAGAGAGAAAAAGGGGTTCACAAAGAAGAAGAAGAAGAAGAACGAAGAAAAGTCTTTGCTTTTATTGGCCTTTTTTTTCTTTTATTCCCCTCTGGAAATAAACGTGTGGTTGTAGTGGGAATCTTCCCTTGGAAGCTTTGGAAATATGTGGCTATAAATTGATGGCTTCTTGAGGAAGCCACAAATAGTGTTTTGAAAAGGATAGACAGCGATTGAAAGGGACGTCTGTACGTACGACTGGCGCGGATAATGTTGTGCGAGTCGTTTGTTCGAGAGCAAGTGCTTGGCTCTAGCTTGATGTATTATGAATCCGACTAGATCGTGGTCGGTGCTCGTAAAGTGTTAACTGATCGACCTACGATCGAATCGATCGGACTGGAGTCATGGGGTCTGTGTTAGGACCTCGGTGCTCGAGTTCTTGGGAGCACCCTCTTGGAATAAGACAGGTAAAACAACATGCTCGGTGCATGGAGACTGAGATATCTTGTCGTCGATGTGAGGTCGGTTCTTATGAGTTTGGTACTAGCTGTTCGATTCCCGAGAACTCATGGCCATGTCCGTTTCACATGAGCTCGGCGAGACAGATGAGCTCAGTTATAGGCGAGCTCGGTGTTACTGATGAGCTCGGTGATAACTGTTCAATCCCCACGAGCTCGTTCTTCATGAGCTCGGTACGGTTATTCGAGCTCATCCCAAGTTTACGGGGTAACCTAACAGTGTGATGTTCGCTGCTCGGCTTATGTAACATCCCTGGCAGGCAAATGGATTGTGATTGTCCCCACGTACCAACACGAATCTTTTCAGCGTGCTTTGTCCTCACTCGCACACTTCCCGGGAAAACTTCCGGGGAGGTCACCCATCCCAGAATTACCCCAAGTCAAGCACGCTTAACCATGGAGTTCTTATGTGATGGGCTACCGAAAAGAAGATGCATCTTGTTGATATGGGTAGTACTAATCAATTCATTTGAGCCTTCCTGTACTGTGTAGTCCCATTCCTACACAGTCTCAGGATCACCCTCTCATTCCGGGTTGTCGGTTCATCCATGTACTCCTCCCTTAGAAGCCTGTCAGGAGCCGCTCCTTGTCCGTGTCTCTTTGCACCGGCGATCACTCCCCGCCCTCATCAGCCCGGGTCTTACATGCCCACCAGCTTCCGCCTGGTTCGTCCTCGGACCACACCGTACTGGGAGAGGAGCTGCTCTAATACCATTTGTAACATCCCTGGCAGGCAAATGGATTGCGACTGTCCCCACATACCAACACGAGTCTTTTCAGCGTGCTTTGTCCTCACTCGCACACTTCCCGGGAAAACTTCCCAGGAGGTCATGTAACACCCCTAATTTCGTCGTCCGAATAAATATGTTAATATAATTGTTTAACAAATAAATAACAATTTCATGTTTGATTTTTGGCTTGCATTGTATATATATATATATATTATGATAAAATAACTTTTGGTTTAGATTTTTGCTTCAAAATATTAAGTCTTGCAATTAAACCCTTGGAAAGGACCTTAAAGCAATAATGGAAAGCCTTTTGGAATTAAAAATGAATTAAACAGAGTTTTTAGTGAAAACTGGCCAAAATACTCGAGTATTTGGCTGAATACTCGAGTATTCTGGAGCAGACAGCCACTGTTAGTGCTTGTGCAGCTGTCCAGCCATGGGGGAGTCCGGAAATTGACGCATATTCAGCCTTAAACCTTCGTGTTGACACGCCTCCGGCCTCTAGCCACGTCCTATGACTCGTGGCGCCCTGCTTGAACGTCTCCCCATTCTTTATTCATCCTTATGGTCGTAGGATTTGACCATTCTTCAACCCATGAGCATGGAATCGCATTAGGGTTCTTAACTTCCAAGACAAAATTCGTCTTCGTTCCTGAGTCTCCTAGAACAAATCATACACCGTTTTGAAGATCACATCCAGAGTTTTGAAAAGAATCAAAAATCTTGAGCTAAGGTTGAGTGTGTGAGGATTAGTGAGCTCTGCAAGATAGAGCTTCAAATCTGCCAAAAACCAGAATTCTGTTTGGAGCCGCCAACTTCCTGCCTTCGATTCTATCTCATCTTTGAGAGTTAGCTCATAAGTGATATACCATTGGAAAGATCTTTCAACGAGCTTCGATTTGATACCAAATTCGTGAGATGAGTGTCTCTATACGAAAAGTTATGGGCCTGCAAAGTTGAGTGCTTGAATTTGCCAAAACCAGATTTCAGATTCGGAGAGCTGACTTTGAACTTCGATTTTGGTAAGCTCAAGCTTTCTCTTGGTCTGAAACTTGTTGGATTTCAAAGTTAGTGTTTCATAGATGAGTTATTAACCTTTTTCCCCAATTTGTTTGTCCATTTCATACTCCAATTCCTCCGGTTCTTGCACACTGTCAAAGTTGTTCTGTTTTGAGGAGGAGCAATGGTGCATGGTGTTCTCTTGAAAATCTCTGCTCAAGTTTTGTTCAAACACGACCCTAAGGTATGGGGGAAGCTTACCATATGCTAGAATAAGGATGAAATGCATAAGAAATTAGGGAGAGTCACCATGAGACTCTAAGGGCATAGATTGAAATGGGAATATGGCTTGGAGGCCCCTTTGTTCTTAAAATTCATTTTGAGCAAGTTTAATATGTTGCATTTGTGCTGTACAAACATTGTTTTCATGCTATATGTGAGTGAATTTGATAATGCTATGTTGAGTTGCATAATATGTGGATTTTATGCATAAATGAAAGCATGATTTGATTTACTGTGAATTGATGTGATCTCTTTGTTGAGACAAGTTTCAAATATGTAAACAAATTTCTTTTGATCATTGGTTTAAGTTAGAATTGGCTAGAATTGAAAATGGTATGTTAAAACCAAGTTGTAGTGTACCTGCTGTCAGAACTACTCGAATATTTGGTAAAATACTCGAGTATTGTATGATGCAAGTTTCCCAGATGATCATGAAATACTCGAGTATTTTGTGAAATACTCGAGTATTCTGGGCAGTTTGGTACACAGTTTCATGAAATTGATGAACTACTCGAGTATTGAAGCTACCACTCGAGTCTTTTTACTATAATATTGAGAAAATACCATTTTTAATCTAATCACTCCTATTTAAACCTAATGACACTTAAAGGGAATGATATGATATCTCGTTTGACAAACTTTGTCATCATGTTAAACATGGAAGGTGAAATACTTCATTGATATATTAATTGCATGTTGCACATAACGAGATTAAAGAATAATCTTAAATGGAATGTTTGTGTGCATTCATGCATGGTGATGTGGTGATAGCATATCATTTGGTCATGTTCGAGGAATATGAGGAGGGTATCTGGGAGTACCAATGTGGTTACGACTTTCCTGTAGTCACATTTTGGTAATGTAGCCAGCATTGGTTGCTGCGAACGTTGGGTATTCGTCTTGGTGACGAGATGTGCACATCGATATTGATATTATGGACCACGTTCCAGGCATAGTCATGTGGCTTGCTCGATGACACATTTTGGTAATGTGGGTAGCATGGTGGGATGCTGTTACGTCTTGGTGACGCGACATACACTTTGGTATTGACGTCGTGGATTATGTTCCGAGCAGGTTCACTATACATTTTAAGCACGTATATGGGTTGTTTGGTTGGACGTCCATAAAGTGATAGTTGGAGAATCTCAGGACTTGAGAGATAGTGTGCAAGCATCAGGACATATCATTTATGAGATTGATCATAAATTAAATTGGCTTGTTCATAAGTTGTGCATATCACTTGACTATTTGGTACATGTGTATATGCATTTCGATCATGATGATATACTTACTTGTGGATGTTAGAACTTTGTTCTCATTTGATTATGCGAATGAGTATAGCTTACCTCCCTGCCCTTATTAGGTGTTGGCCAGGTACCTAGATTTTCTAGAGATCAGTGATCATGGATGACCCTTAGGTTCATGAAGTACATAGTCATCATGGGATAGAGACTCCTTGTACAACTCTCGAGGACTCGACCAGATGGAGGAATGAACGAAGGACCAATGACTAGCTCTGGAACGTCTCTATTTTTGGATAATAAATATACTGTACATATTTTGAGAGATGTATCAGAGAGAGAACTCCGATTTCATACTTTAATATAATTGTGGTACTCATAGAGTTTTTACACCTGATTTTAAGATCAATGATATACTTCATAATTTATAAACTCCAAAAATATAAATGAACTACTTTAATATATTCTGTTGGCTCTGGTTTATCAGATGAGTTCGGTATGAAGGAGGTATTCTTATAGTCGATTTCTTGAGATAACCTTACATTTAAGTTATTCTCGAAAACTGTTTTGTGCTACTAGAGTTATCTCGAAATGATTTTTAAAATATTTAGTAAATAATTATTCCTTCTACCGAATTCAGTTCCAAATACACGACTTAAACTTGAAGTACCACCTTTAAAGAAATTTTCATATTGGGATTTTTTCCAACTTAGTCCGAAATAACTGAAATTCTTTTTATCAAACGATGGACGTTACAGGTCACCCATCCCAGAATTACCCCAAGTCAAGCACGCTTAACCATGGAGTTCTTATGTGATGGGCTACCTAAAAGAAGATGTATCTTGTTGATATGGGTAGTACTAATCAATTCATTTAAGCCTTCCTGTACTGTGTAGTCCCATTCCTACACAGTATCAGGATCACCCTCTCATTTCGGTGTGTCGGTTCATCCATGTACCCCTCCCTTAGAAGCCTGCCAGGTGTCGCTCCTTTTTCGTGCCTCTTTGCACCGGCGATCACTCGCCGCCCTCATAAGCCCGGGTCTTATAGCTTACTTCGGTTAAGGTGGACCCGCGACCCCAAACGTTGCTCATTGGTCGGTCCATAGTCCTCTAAATAGGAGAAGACTGGTTACTGCTTATATCAGCTGACATGAGATGGCTCGTTGTGGTCGTCTGATTACTAACGAGGGGTATTAGTCGGAATGAGGTCGGCTTATGACTCTGAACCTCGCTTTTGGTCGGCTAAGATGAAATTTGGTCGGACCGAGGTCCGAGCCACTACACTTAAACCCGCTTATTCTTTGCTAAGGCTTAGCTACCTCACAGAATGATTGTAATCGTTAACACCCCACGGTAATCGATTACATTAACAGATTTTTATGTACTGATGGCTTCTAACTCCATGGCATACTCCTCAACTCCTACATACACTTTGGCCATGATTACTTCACTACACCCCAGCTTACTTTTCTGATTTTCATTAGCTTAATTTAGACTTTTCCTAATTCAGCTTGGATTTAGAAAGCAGGATGTTACATAGGCAGCCTAGGGAGCCATAGGCTTGATACTTGGTAATTCTGAGTGAAAAACTCGAAATTACTAAAAGGCTCTCCTCAGCCTCATTTCCTCACCAAATACCTAGTGCATTCGTGCATAAGTATCCTTTGAAGCTCTGTTGCTTTGAGTCTCAAACTTTAATGATAATGGAGAAGTTAAAATGAAATGATAACAGAATTAATGTTGATAGAAAGGATAGAGGAGCATGCATGACTTGGTATGAGTACTAAGCATGAAAGAATTCATATGATACACATATTGTATTGTGGAATGGTTGTAAGGGACTTACATGAGAATGTTGATATCCCAATATATCGTGTATAACACCCCGAATTTTATTTCCCGAAATTAATAAATTTTGAAATAAAACTAATTATATAAAAAATAATTAGTTTTATTTGTTATTAGTGGTTGTACTTAAGTTACAAGTAAATGAAAATTTTTGGAGAATAATTTTGGTATTAAAAGTGGCACTTTTGCTGTTTGGTCGTTGGGAAGGTTCTAAAGTGAAATATTAAAAAGATTTTTGGAGGGAAAGAGAACAAAATATGAATATTTGAAAAAGTAGGCATGGTAATCGATTACCACGAGTGCAGTAATCAATTACCATAATATTGTAGAAGCTTAGAAGTGCGTATGATGACTCAACTCGTTGAAGCTCCACCCATTGATACCTAATCAACCTCAAAGATGGTGAAGAACACGTGTTGGCATGCATGAAACGACCTGAAGGCTATAAATTTGAGTCTTGGTTGAAGAATTTGGCCCTTAAGGCATAAAACCCCTGTTTCAGGTGTGAATCAATAGGCTTTGTTCTTCACGATCGTTTTCCTTCCACAAACCGAAACATTGAGCAAGCTTTACATCATTTTAAAGTTTTCAAAGAGACCTTTAATTTGATACCAAGTTCATTAGTTGTGGTGGCTTGTGCTGTGAGTTCGAGATCCGCAAAAGGGAGCTCTGGAATCTGGAAACATAGCACACAGACTCGAGTAGCTCACTTTAGGTGTAACACCCCGATTTAGTAAAAATCCAGGAAATTTTTTTTTTCTAATGACGTGAACATGAAGTCATCTTATAAAACATTTCTTGTTCCAAAAACATTTCCTTTAACAACTTAATCCTTCATGTCCACTTCACACGTCAAGTTCCAATTCGAGGTGTTACCAACACCGCGCTTTGTAAACCGACTCATCATAGTTGTAAACCATCAATACCACTTTACGTGTCAAATTTAAAATACATTATCAGGGTTACAAGGTTACACGATATCCGAGCAAAGTTATCAGAGTCTACCTGATTACAATACAGCACCACAACCAATACGGTATGAACCGAAGAGAGCGAACAACCATCCTCAATAAAAGCTGTTGCAATCATCTCCATCGCGTCACGCTCCTACTCGTCTGCATACGAACACTCCACTAGAAAGGTCCTCCACTCCAGTCCTCCTTAATCTGCAGATCCTTCATCTAATTGGTCGACACAGGACCAATAGGGCATAAAACCAAAGACAGAGAGAGAGTCAGCGTTTCCGGGCGGAAAGCCGACGGTGCGGAATTACAGCAGGCAAACATATTAAGATAAACAATTAAATAATCAACACAATAAGTACACATTCATAATTTGTCATTCTCCTTTATTATCTCCGTTGTCACCATTTATTCTCATCAACATTTATCATTATCATTCTTCCTTTATCGCACTTGACAATTCAAACCACAATTCCAAATTCCTTCTTTAGTCATCGTTCCAATCTTTCTCCTTGCCTGAAGGCTCTCTTTGATACCACATGCTTACATAATTCTCGTTTCACTTACCAATGATTTACTTGAAGCTTTATACACTATTCTTATTAAGTCTTATTGAAGCGCATCCTGTAACACCTAAGTTTATTTACCCTTTTTATACCCTTAATTAAAAATAGCAACTTGAAAAATTCCTTTTTCGACTCATGAATTGATTAGGAAAAACTCTTAATTACTTTTAATTCATATGAAAACCTTCCGTCAAACGGGCGGAGTTTCGTTTGTTTATTGGACTTTTCCAAAATTTCTGTTACCTGCAACCTGGTAAACAACACATTTTCAAATAGCAAAGCCTGCAGGGTTATTCACATATATATACCAGCAAGTGCATCTTCGTGCACGCATCAGAATCAAGTTTAAGACATCATAGTATCAGCATCAGAGTTAGCAGAGATATAAACAAGTTAGGAAAACAGTTTTTCCCCAAAATAGACCCCTTTCCCAAAAGGAGTCGTCCTGGGCCCCCAAAAAGCTATTTACATTCTATATACAACAAAAATGATTCACATCGATTCACTAGGCCCAGGACATTTCCATGTCCTACATAGTAATAGATGACCTACTCTCCCTGTGAGGGAGAGTACTCCTGCTCGGCCTGATCTTGTGCAAACTCTTCCTCGGTACCTGAGGTGATAGTAAGGAGTGAGTATTACACATAAAATGGGGAGGCAGTTTCCAAATAAGACATAATGCAACACTAAGCCATACACATATAACAATTCATCCACAACATCATAATAAGCAATGTATCACAATTCATTCTCAAATATTCATTAGTTTTCTCAAGTCAATTTCATCTCATCATTTATATGCATTAATCTCATAATGTCCATTATTCTCATTTCATCATTCATAAATCACATTTCTCATTCAGTGTATTCCAGTCACGACTTTATTGCGTTCGCACCCACAGCGCGATAACGTCTTACCACGTCTGGACAACACTCCCGGTTACAACCGGTTTGCATCACTAGGAATTTAACGCTCCTGCCAGGACTTTGGCACACCCAAGGGTCTCTCGCTCAACCAGGACTTTTATACCCAAAAGGCTTCACCTGTTAGGCTATGCTATTATAAAATTTCCACAATTCAATTACATTTAGTGATTTGAATTCATTCACCTTTCACATTCTCAACACATTTTAAATCTTTTAGTCCGGCAGTGAATTGAGTCTTGGTGCATTGATGCCTAACAGGAAATTTGTACCTAATGGGATTTTAGCCTGGATGAGCACTTGGCCCTTAGGACTTTGGTACACCCGGCAGGGGCACCTAGTCTATCAATGCACCGATCCTCAATTCAACTACACTTTCCATTATTATTTACTTTATTCATTAGTGACATTCTTTGCCTTGAATTCTAAACCACATCATTTCCCAAGTCATCTAATAACATAGCATTCAAATCATCATCAATTATCAAATATCAAAATTAAACACATCAACATCAATATAAATTCCCTAAGTCATAAATTATATTCTAAC
The DNA here is from genome assembly GCA_037953625.1 of Crotalaria pallida. Taxonomy (NCBI): domain Eukaryota; kingdom Viridiplantae; phylum Streptophyta; class Magnoliopsida; order Fabales; family Fabaceae; genus Crotalaria; species Crotalaria pallida. The sequence continues at coordinate 26,280,803 of CM075654.1, forward strand.
AATTATTCTATATTATATCAACCTAAACTAACACAAAAATCTTAGCACCCATTATATACATAATGTAAACTCAACCCCAGAGTAAGGTAATACTCACTATACCCACTCCTTACCTTAAATTTGTAAAGATAAAATAGAACCTTAGTGAGCCCTAGCTCAAAATCTTGGGAACTTGAACTTTCTAAGTCTAGCTTGTCACCTCAACAAGGAAATGATGAAATGATGATAGACAACCCTATTTGATAAAGCACAAGAGGAATGGTCTTTGTCCTTGCCTTGATTTGAGTTGGAAGGCATGAAACACAATCCCTATATCATAAAGAGTGCAAGAATCCTAGGGTTTTAGAATAAAATCCATGAACTAAGGAGATTTGAAATGGAAAGGGAATAGCATCATTAAATAGAGCTAACTTACCTCAAGTCAATGATGAAAATGAAAAACCAAAGAGTGAGAAGGTGGGTGCAACTCGTGTGGACCAATGGAGAGGAGAGGGTGAAGTTTCAATCAACATCCATGGTGCAAGGTTGGTTGGTCTTGGTTGATTTTGGGTTGAGGTGCCCAAAAATCAAGTGTTTTTGGTGGTTTGGGTGATGGAAGTGTGTTGGAGATGGAAAGAGCCTTGATGATGATGGAGTTGTGTTGGAGATGAAAGGTGGTGGAGTGATCATGTTTTTGGTGCCTTATTCTCACTCCAACAGGCCAGAAAGATCGTGTGGCTGGGAGCCAAACTTTGGCCCCAAGTTTTCAGATCAACGCACCAGATCTGGTGCCTACTGTGCGCGCGCGCCTAGGCGCACGCCTGGCACGCCTGGGCGGGAGATCTGCACCAGTTTTCTGACCTGGTGCATGGTGCGTCGTGCTGGTGTGGTCAGGGACGGATTTGGCGCGTCACAGAATTTCTGGTGCGGCTGGCGTGCGCATCAGCTCGCCTGGGCGAATGGTGGGCTGGCCTGGGCGGGAATCTCACTGAATGGTGCGCCAAATGAATAGTGACTCGCCTGGGCGAGTGACTCATGCGCCTGGGCGAGTTTCAGGGTTTCTAACCTTCGATTCGCCGTAACTTTTTCGTCGACCGTCGGATCGAGTCCAAATTTTTAGACATGCTTCTTTACCCCATAAACTTCACATCCAACGGTGGAATTTATTTTTTTTTTTTTTTAGTTTCCTATAATGAATTTCTAATTTTCTCCTTTCGGTTGATTTCTAACACCTAAAACGCCGATTTTACTCCCGATCTCGCTTATTTGACCCTGCTCAAGGCCATATATACCTCCTATACAACTCCTAGGACCTATAATCACCACCCACATATCTGGAAAAATTCATTAAATCACTTTTCCAATTTTTATAAGGTTTTTAGTATTTAATTCACTTAAAGTCAAGATTTAGGATGTTACAATTCTCTCCCACTTACCTGAATTTCGTCCTCGAAATTCGTCGAACAATTGTGGATGAGACTGCCTGATCTTGTCCTCCAGTTCCCATGTAGCCTCTTCCACATCGTTCCTGATCCATATAACCTTTACCAAAGAGATTTCCTTGCCTCTGAGCTGCTTCACCTGCCTGTCTTCAATTCTAACTGGCAGAACTTCGAAAGTCAAATTCTCTTTCAAAGGCAAATCATCTAAGGTAACCACATGCGAAGGATCATGGACGTATTTCCTTAATTGTGAAACATGAAACACGTCATGAAGCCTTGACAAGTGAGGGGGTAATGCAATCCTGTACGCCACTGGGCCAACCTTTTCCAGAATCTCATAAGGCCCAACAAACCGAGGAGTTAACTTCCTGGATTTGATTGCCCTACCAATTCCTGTGATCGGAGACACTCTTAGGAACACATGATTCCCAACATCGAACTCCAAAGGTCTCCTTCGCCTATCTGCATAACTCTTTTGGCGATCCTGTGAAGTTTTCATTTTGTTCTTGATCATTGTGACCTTCTCCGTTGTTTCTTTCACAATGTCAGGACCTGTCAACAGATTTTCACCTATTTGGAACCAACACAAAGGCGTTCTACATTTTCTTCTGTAGAGAGCCTCAAATGGTGCCATACCGATGCTGGAGTGAAATTTGTTGTTGTAAGTAAACTCCATCAAAGGTAGTAGCTGCTCCCAACTACCGGCTTGCTCCAGAACACATGCTCTCAGCAAATCCTCAAGTGTCTGGATAGTACGCTCAGATTGTCCGTCTGTCTGCGGATGGTAAGCCGTACTAAATTTCAACTTAGTATCCAAAGCCTCCTGAAGACTCTGCCAAAATCTAGACAGAAATCTCGGATCGCGATCGGATACAATACTAGTAGGAACACCATGCAACTTCACTATGTCCCTGATGTACAACTGAGTCAACTTCTCAAGAGTATACTTCTTATAGGTAGGAATGAAATGATCACAGTTTGTAAGACGGTCTACAACCACCCAAACTGAATCACATCCCCCAACAGTCCTCGGTAAACCCGTCACAAAGTCCATAGCTATACTGTCCCATTTCCATTCCGGAATCTCAAGTGATCGCAAAGGACCACCAGGCTTTTGATGCTCAATCTTAACCTTCTGACAAGTTAAGCAATGAGACACGTGATCGGCCACATCAGTTTTTAACTTCGGCCACCAATAAATCCTTTTTAGATCTTGGTACATCTTTGTTGCACCCGGATGAAAATTCATCTTGGTTCGATGTGCTTCCCATAGGATATCCCTTCTAACTTCAAAATCCATAGGAACACATATCCGACCCCTAAATCGGATGATGCCATCAGAACCTTTCACAAAGTCGGGCTCTTCATTGCTCGATGCCCCTTCTAATAACTTTTGCAATTCAACATCATCGGCTTGCCTTTCTTTAATAAGACCCATCAAGTCATTAGTAACCCGCAACATTTCAAGAACGATGCTCTTCTCTTTCACTTGCATGTTCAGGTTGAGGTCACTAAATTCTTGAATCAATTCCATCTCTTTCACCATCAGATTACTGACATGCAAAGTCTTACGACTTAGTGCATCAGCCACTACATTGGCCTTGCCCGGATGATACTGAAGATCGAAGTCATAGTCCTTAAGAAATTCCATCCACCTCCTCTGTCTCATATTCAACTCTTTTTGATCGAAGAGATAGCGAAGGCTTTTATGATCACTAAAGACTTCGAACTTTGAACCATATAGATAATGCCTCCAGATTTTCAAAGCAAAAACCACTGCCGCCAACTCAAGATCATGAGTGGGATAGTTCTGTTCATGCTGCCTCAATTGTCTGGATGCATAAGCTATGACTTGCCCTTGCTGCATCAACACACAACCCAACCCTTGCTTAGAAGCATCACAATACACCACGAAGGACTGAGTCGGGTCCGGCAAAATTAACACCGGAGAACTAGTCAACCGCCTCTTCAACTCTTGAAAACTACCTTCACATCCTGGGGACCACTCAAACGGAACACCTTTCCGTGTAAGAGTCGTCAAAGGAAGAGCCAACTTAGAGAACCCTTCAATGAACCTTCGATAATACCCAGCCATACCAAGAAAGCTTCTGATCTCAGTGATGGACTTAGGTCTCTCCCACTTAAGTACCGCTTCCACCTTAGAAGGATCAACAGCAACACCCTTCTCAAAAATGACATGCCCCAGAAACTGCACTTCATTCAGCCAAAAACTACACTTAGAAAGCTTTACATAAAGCTGTTTGGATTTGAGAATCTGCAGCACTATTCTCAGATGCTCAGCATGGTCACATGGACTCTTAGAATAGATGAGAATGTCGTCAATGAAGACTATGACGAAAGAATCCAAGTACGGCCTGAACATCCTGTTCATATAATCCATAAAGATGGCCGGAGCATTAGTGAGACCAAAGGACATAACAACATATTCAAAATGTCCATATCTCGACCTGAACGCCGTTTTAGGAATGTCCTCCTCTCGGATACGGATTTGATGGTATCCCGATCGAAGGTCAATCTTAGAAAATATAGCTGCTCCTCGCAATTGGTCCAACAAATCATCAATGCGAGGGAGAGGATACTTGTTTTTCACCGTCACCGCATTCAATTGTCTATAATCGATGCACATTCGGAGACTTCCGTCCTTCTTTTTAACAAAAAGAATCGGAGCTCCCCAAGGTGACACGCTTGGTCTGATCAAACCCTTAGCCAATAGCTCCTCTATTTGCTTTTTCAACTCTTCTAACTCCGGAGGTGCCATCCGGTACGAGGCTATAGAAATAGGGCCTACACCGGGCATCAGATCAATGCTAAACTCCACTTCTCTGTTTGGAGGTAATCCAGGAATCTCTGAAGGAAAGACTTCTGGAAACTCACAGACTACCGGAATCTGACTGATTTCTGCCTCCTCGTTCATCTCCAAGGCAGATATAGAAAGATCACTGATAGTGATTGATTTCTGATGACAATCAATCAGAACATGGTGCCGAGACATCCAGTCCATGCCCAGAATGATGTCAAGCTTAGTTAGAGGCAAACAGATTAAATTGACTTTGAATTCCCGCTCCAATACTCGAAGTGGGCAATCCAAACACATGGTTGATGTGACTACAGAAGAATTTGTAGGGGTAGAAACAGATAATTTATATGGCATTTCTATAGCAGACAACCCTAACTTCTTCATGCAATCGGAAGAAATAAATGAATGAGTAGCTCCGCAATCAAAGAGAATACCACAAGGAATACTATTTACATAACCGGTACCTCTAATCAGTTCATCAGCATCAGTAACCTCCTCGCCGTCCAGAGTATAAACCTTGCCCTTTCGAGTTACCCTGTTGTCACCAGCTCTCTGAACCTTAGCCACATTCACCTCCTTTTTAACTGCATTTTTAGGACAAGTTGACATCATGTGACCCGGTTGACCACATTTGTAACAGGTCATTATCCTCTTGCTCGGATCCAGTCTCCAGCAATCTCGTCTGTGCTGCTTGCCACAGTGGGGACAAGTCGGATTAGAACCATAAGTGCTCACTACCGGGCCTGATCTAGGCTGGGAGTAAGGACCTGGTCGCTGTACCGAACTCTTGCCCCTGATCGGACCTCCAGTCTTTTGAACATTCTTGCTGCGTTTCTCAGCTGCACGCCGCTTCCTGCTCTTTTCATAAGTGCTGGTCATGTTGATCAGTTGAGACAAGTTGCTGATGTTCTGATATTCAAAAGCCATTTGGATCTCAGAACGTAGTCCGGTCTCAAACTTGATGCATTTGGTCCTTTCATCTGCATCCCTGTAACTTCCAGCATACCGGATCAAGTCCTCGAACTTAGCAGCATATTCCCCGACGCTCATGTTTCCTTGAACAAGCTGCAGAAAAGTGATCTCCTTCTCTCTCCGAACATCTTCCGGAAAGTACTTGCCCAGAAAACGACTCTTGAACAAGTCCCATGTAATCACCAGATTATCCGCCTCTAAACCTCTTCGCATTTGCTGCCACCAATGTTCCGCTTCACTAGTCAGCATATACTATGCTAGCAGAACCTTCTGATCCTCCGGTGGTGCCATAGTGTTGAGAATCTTCTCGATCTCTTGCAACCATAGTTGTGCACCATCGGGATTAAAGCCACCTTCGAACTTTTGCGGATCATTCTTCCTGAACCGCGCCAACCAATCAATAGCCACAGGAGCTGGGGGCTGAGGAATCATTGCAGCTGCTGTTGTTGTTGCTGCTGCTGCTGCTGCAGCTGCGATGTTATTCCCCTGATCCTGTTGCATCTTAGCCATCTGCTCCAAAATAGCTCGGATCCCATCATTATCGATCCGTCTACCAGCCATTCTGTTTAGTCATGCACAAGGCCGACAGTTAATGCTTAACAGCATAGTTAATAATATAAACATCCTATCATTAGGCACTAGACTCTAAACTTATAATTATCGATCACTCGCTTGGTGAGTAATCACTGGAGTAGCTCATAACTCCAAAGGCCGAGGGAAACTGCTCTGATACCATAAAATGTAACACCTAAGTTTATTTACCCTTTTTATACCCTTAATTAAAAATAGCAACTTGAAAAATTCCTTTTTCGACTCATGAATTGATTAGGAAAAACTCTTAATTACTTTTAATTCATATGAAAACCTTCCGTCAAACGGGCGGAGTTTCGTTTGTTTATTGTACTTTTCCAAAATTTCTGTTACCTGCAACCTGGTAAACAACACATTTTCAAATAGCAAAGCCTGTAGGGCTATTCACATATATATACCAGCAAGTGCATCTTCGTGCACGCATCAGAATCAAGTTTAAGACATCATAGTATCAGCATCAGAGTTAGCAGAGATATAAACAAGTTAGGAAAACAGTTTTTCCCCAAAATAGACCCCTTTCCCAAAAGGAGTCGTCCTGGGCCCCCAAAAAGCTATTTACATTCTATATACAACAAAAATGATTCACATCGATTCACTAGGCCCAGGACATTTCCATGTCCTACATAGTAATAGATGACCTACTCTCCCTGTGAGGGAGAGTACTCCTGCTCGGCCTGATCTTGTGCAAACTCTTCCTCGGTACCTGAGGTGATAGTAAGGAGTGAGTATTACACATAAAATGGGGAGGCAGTTTCCAAATAAGACATAATGCAACACTAAGCCATACACATATAACAATTCATCCACAACATCATAATAAGCAATGTATCACAATTCATTCTCAAATATTCATTAGTTTTCTCAAGTCAATTTCATCTCATCATTTATATGCATTAATCTCATAATGTCCATTATTCTCATTTCATCATTCATAAATCACATTTCTCATTCAGTGTATTCCAGTCACGACTTTATTGCGTTCGCACCCACAGCGCGATAACGTCTTACCACGTCTGGACAACACTCCCGGTTACAACCGGTTTGCATCACTAGGAATTTAACGCTCCTGCCAGGACTTTGGCACACCCAAGGGTCTCTCGCTCAACCAGGACTTTTATACCCAAAAGGCTTCACCTGTTAGGCTATGCTATTATAAAATTTCCACAATTCAATTACATTTAGTGATTTGAATTCATTCACCTTTCACATTCTCAACACATTTTAAATCTTTTAGTCCGGCAGTGAATTGAGTCTTGGTGCATTGATGCCTAACAGGAAATTTGTACCTAATGGGATTTTAGCCTGGATGAGCACTTGGCCCTTAGGACTTTGGTACACCCGGCAGGGGCACTTAGTCTATCAATGCACCGATCCTCAATTCAACTACACTTTCCATTATTATTTACTTTATTCATTAGTGACATTCTTTGCCTTGAATTCTAAACCACATCATTTCCCAAGTCATCTAATAACATAGCATTCAAATCATCATCAATTATCAAATATCAAAATTAAACACATCAACATCAATATAAATTCCCTAAGTCATAAATTATATTCTAACAATTATTCTATATTATATCAACCTAAACTAACACAAAAATCTTAGCACCCATTATATACATAATGTAAACTCAACCCCAGAGTAAGGTAATACTCACTATACCCACTCCTTACCTTAAATTTGTAAAGAGAAAATAGAACCTTAGTGAGCCCTAGCTCAAAATCTTGGGAACTTGAACTTTCTAAGTCTAGCTTGCCACCTCAACAAGGAAATGATGAAATGATGATAGACAACCCTATTTGATAGAGCACAAGAGGAATGGTCTTTGTCCTTGCCTTGATTTGAGTTGGAAGGCATGAAACACAATCCCTATATCATAAAGAGTGCAAGAATCCTAGGGTTTTAGAATAAAATCCATGAACTAAGGAGATTTGAAATGGAAAGGGAATAGCATCATTAAATAGAGCTAACTTACCTCAAGTCAATGATGAAAATGAAAAACCAAAGAGTGAGAAGGTGGGTGCAACTCGTGTGGACCAATGGAGAGGAGAGGGTGAAGTTTCAATCAACATCCATGGTGCAAGGTAGGTTGGTCTTGGTTGATTTTGGGTTGAGGTGCCCAAAAATCAAGTGTTTTTGGTGGTTTGGGTGATGGAAGTGTGTTGGAGATGGAAAGAGCCTTGACGATGATGGAGTTGTGTTGGAGATGAAAGGTGGTGGAGTGATCATGTTTTTGGTGCCTTATTCTCACTCCAACAGGCCAGAAAGATCATGTGGCTGGGAGCCAAACTTTGGCCCCAAGTTTTCAGATCAACGCACCAGATCTGGTGCCTACTGTGCGCGCACGCCTGGCACGCCTGGGCGGGAGATCTGCACCAGTTTTCTGACCTGGTGCATGGTGCGTCGTGCTGGTGCGGTCAGGGACGGATTTGGCGCGTCACAGAATTTCTGGTGCGGCTGGCGTGCGCATCAGCTCGCCTGGGCGAATGGTGGGCTGGCCTGGGCGGGAATCTCACTGAATGGTGCGCCAAATGAGTAGTGACTCGCCTGGGCGAGTGACTCATGCGCCTGGGCGAGTTTCAGGGTTTCCAACCTTCGATTCGCCGTAACTTTTTCGTCGGCCGTCGGATCGAGTCCAAATTTTTAGACATGCTTCTTTACCCCATAAACTTCACATCCAACGGTGGAATTTATTTTCTTAGTTTCCTATAATGAATTTCTAATTTTCTCCTTTCGGTTGATTTCTAACACCTAAAACGCCGATTTTACTCCCGATCTCGCTTATTTGACCCTGCTCAAGGCCATATATACCTCCTATACAACTCCTAGGACCTATAATCACCACCCACATATCTGGAAAAATTCATTAAATCACTTTTCCAATTTTTCTAAGGTTTTTAGTATTTAATTCACTTAAAGTCAAGATTTAGGATGTTACACATCCTTCGATGATAGGGGAATTAAAGAAAGTCATCGAGGAGTTTGGTTAGCACACGTATATCTCCTTCAATCCACCCAAACCTAGTCGGAAGCAAGCAGGACGTACATGAACCTTAGCCCACACAGGTCGAACAGCCGAGAAAATCCAACAGCATATAATATCGTTGTCAGGATCACAACCGTACAGGCCAGTCGCTATGACAATTAATATTTTACGCGATACCGCAAGGGCCCAAAACCATCCGACTGCCCGCCTCGTTCAGGTTCCCTCTCACCGCTTCGAATTTGATCAAGGGGGCGACAGTACTATTCTAGTGTGCAGTGTGGAACATGCTACGATCCCTTGGGTATTAATCCCCGATCACATATAGACTCGTTCCACCTAAAATGGTACTCTAGGTTACTTGACGTTTCACCGTCATCACCCTCCCCTATCACAATCACACACCTGAGTATCCGCAGATACACAGGGTATCTTCCTCTCGACTACTTCACACTCAACTCGCCGCATTATAATTAATGTCTTTTAAATATTTTATCAATATCTTATTATTCTTAGGTTCGGCGAGTCACCCTTGTTCATTCCTTCGGTGAACCTCGACCTCTAATCGAATATTTCGCATTAACGCTTTCTCATCGCTACACGATCGTCAAGATAGCTCGACACATCGAGAAGGCTCCTTACTCAACAACATATCATGTCAATCTTTCACATCAGGGATTCCTCAACCTGGCATATGTTATGATACTTCTTTCACTGCTCCCACGTATGCATCATTGATTTTCGCTCACATTTCTCTTTATCATTTCTTTCATTATACGCACATCATCACGTCATTAAAATCCTTTCCTTTTTATCACTAATCCTAAAATACCACATTATTCTCATCAGCGTCTTGGATATTTCATCATTCCCCTCATTAACGGAACAAAGCAGCATAATAATATAACATGATTACTTTTCAATTTCAGATAAAGGTTCAACAAATATAAAAGAACATGTCATAACATTTCATCATCATAAATAAATAACATCATGTCATAACAGCATTAATAAAATGGGATGTCTTAGTCCCGCGTATAAGTGGCCAAACACACACAATCAATTGCCAATATACGACCGACTCTTAGACCCCACGTTCCGGCTTTTGAGATGGCCAGGAACAACTTAACATGTTACCTGCACACCACTGTGTCTTAGGAAAGCTGCTCTCTCACCTTGCCAATCGATAAATTCCCAAAAGCTTCCGCTGATGCGATCTTCCGACACGCGTCCACAGCTGACACCCTCTAATCCTCAAAACAGACATTACGTATCAATAATATATTCTAATTCAAATATTTATCCCAAAATTAAAATCGCTCTTTGAAACTTAAATTGAAATCCTTCGAGTAAAATCAAAACAGAAATCTTTTTCTCTGAAATCATCCCAAAACTCTTTAACACTTTAAATTCTTCAAATCATTATAAATCAATTAGTAAAGTCATTTTAAATAATCGGATTAGTGGCTGGTCCATCTTGGACAATAGCCTACCTAACCCCGAAAACATCGAAAAACCTTAATTTTGCAATCTAACTTTTACAATAACTTAAAATACTTAAAACTCATGCTTTTAAATTCTCGAAAACATTTTATCAATTGAAAACACTTCAATTAAAATTCTGGACATCCACCACATGGCCTCATGAAAATCATTTTCCAACTACCCGAAATCATCGTAAGATCATACGTTAACTCACAAAGCCTTTAAATATAAAATAATTACTTAAAAACAATTTATTTTCAAATCATAACACTTTAAATAAAACTTGGGCAGCCATGAAAAGTTTCAATATCCAGAAATGAACTTAAAATTAAACAATCCAAAATCAACTTATTTTTGAAGGCAAATTATCAAATCAAACACTTAGCACTTAGCCATTTCAAGGAAGAACAACTCATCACTTAATTCTCATACATTTCATATACCACTCATTTTACTTTAATTATGAAATTAATTTTTATGCAAATAGCACATACTCATTGCACAAAACCGAGACACAACAACAACTCATTAGGACATGCATTTTCTCTTATTCTAAACCTATTTGCATCACTTAATGTGCAACTTCATTAAGTCATAGGCCAACTTCCTACATTTATTTAGTCACATTCACTTAGAATAATTAAGATAAAGTCCAGCCAAGTTCAGCAACACACACAAAGAGTTTTATTCCTCAAAAACATCGAACACGTACCAAGCCGAATACGGGAAATTCAAGGAATAAAATTCTACAATTAAATCAAATACACTCATTTCAGTCCCAAACTTCACATTATACTTAAACATATATTAAAGTATCTCTCATAAAATTTTCAATTCATTCCAATGTCCAGAACCTAAGTTCCTATTTACTTTTGCCTTAAAAATTTATTCTGGACTGCTACCACCTGAAGCAAGTTTGCATTTATTTAAAATAGTAAATCAAGTCCAATTGTCACGAAATTTGTTACAGGACATTCAAATATAGTTAGGAACATTTCATAAAAATTTCAGATTATTTGGAGTTGTGGAAGTAATACTTTTTCAATTAAATGTCTCCCAAACTCTGATTTTCCTGAACTGAAATCGCCCACTGTTTTTCTCTAAATAAAATACCAATATCACTCCAAATAGCCTCAAATTTTACATAGATATTCCTCATATATGTGAGATATTACCATAAAAATTTCAAGTTCATCGGAGTAGTATAAGTTCAAAATTTCAGCTTACGTTTTACCCGAAAAGTTCAATTTTCCGAAATCGTTCTCACGAAAACAATTCTTGAAAATTAGTAAATCAATCTCAAAAATTATACCAAAATTCAGAGGCATTCAAATACATATTTTTCAATTAATATCTCACATACAATTACTTGACTAACTTCAATTTATTCATACAACACATCCAACTCAAAACATTTTCATATTTACCTATTCAAACACATAGGAACCGAATTGAACAAAGACAAGTAAATCAAACATCACATGCTTCCATACTTAAATCAATTCCATTTACATGCTCGGTCACATACACACTTTAAAACAATCACATTTTCATGCTCTCCCAATCAAACATAAGGAAACCGAATTATATAAACCAAAGATTACAAGTTTTAATCATTTAAATCAATTTGATTCATGACATACATTTGAACACAATTTTATTTTCATCAAACAAAATCGTTTTATCATTCTTTCTTGCTTGGCCGAATGGATCAAAAGAAAATAAGTAAAAATTACAAACATAGGCATTTAAATTATCATGACTCACATTAAACTTTCAAATACAATTTGTTTTCATGAAACAAAAATTATTTGCTCACACTTTCTCCCAGGGCCGAAACACACACATATACACATCAAAGGCACAAAATTTTACCAAACAAAACATTCATTCACCCTTTTCATGATTAGGCCAAATATACATGCATACAAAATTAAAAACTTAACTTTGTACTAAACAAAAATCATTTATTCATTTTCTCATACTCTAGGCTGAATATATACATATATACATACACAAGAACATACATTTTTTTATATCAAATAAACACATGCACCTACTTAGATTATACACCTAATTAAACAAAATCATGTATTCAAAACAAAAATCATTTTGAACCAAAAAGGGACCAAAAACCGTATGGTCTTAAAATATTCACACCAAGACAAAAATTTATTAACCATCCATTCTTCACATATATATCTAAAATACCTTAGCGATAACAAAGTTTTACAAATTCTTAAAAACAAAATTCATTCCCTTCGTATTAAAACCCTTGACCGAACATGCATTGAAGAAAGTTAGGAATTTTTCAAATCAAAACAATAACATATACCATAAAATAAATTATTTTCAACTTATATTTAAGCATTTTTCATTACAAATCAATGAATAAAATTATTTACACAAAAAGAAACCCTAAAACCGAATGGGCTCTTATATTCATATCAAATCAAAATTTCATTTTTCATACATTTACACTTGGAAACCAAAAATACACCAAACATTCATCAAAGACCAACAATCAATTTCATGCATTCAAGAACAAAAATCATTTTTCCATAAAGGGGCCTAAAAACCGAATACATCCCTCATATATACACTAAATCAAAATTTCATTTTTATTAAAATCAAACTTAAAATATAAAAATATACCAAAGAGACTTCACAAATCAAGAGCCAATTACATGCAAACCAAAATAAACTCATTTTCCCCAAAAACAAAACCCTAACCATGACATGCAATGAAAAATCAAAAGGAAATTTTGCAAATCAACTTTAAATATCTCAAGAGTATCACATTTCATCTTATATTTCAACATAAAGATACAAATCAAAGTTCAAAAATTATTTCAAGAAAATAGGGGTTAAAACCGTGAGCTCCTCCTCATGGTGCGTTCTCACTTTTTCACTTCCAAACTTAAATACATATAAAATCAAGTATAGAAAAGCAAGAAAAAGATTAAAAACTCACATGCATGAAGCTTTGGTCTTGAAACAACAAAAATCCTAACTCAAAGCTTGAAGAAAAACCGAAAATAAAATGAAAAGATGGAGAATAAGAAGCTTAGAATCATACCTATAGAGAAAGAAGGAAAATGAGCTAGAAAAATTGAATCTCCCTCTTCCTTTCTCCTCTTCTACCTCACGGCCTCTTCTCCCTTCTCTTTGTCTCTTCTCTTTTTTTTTTTGGGGTCTAAGGCACAAGACTAAGAACAAGGGGGTAGTATGTCTTAGGTGTGGGGTATTTATAGCAAAAGTAGGTTGGGGTCTATGACATAAAAATTGGGGTTTAAATCCTTCAAGAGTCATAAGGACTCATTAGCAAATTTTAATTGGGGTTTATGTCCTAAAAAGTGGGGTTCGAATTTATTATGGGTCAAAGAGGATTTGTTTGCAATATTTGGTTGGCTAGGTTTTTATGACAACTAACTTAGTGGGGAACATAATTAAGTGGGGTAATGAATGCTTTGTCTCCCTAGGGTATTAATAGGGTGGTTATATTTAATTGGGTTACCCTAGGGTATTGTGTACTTTTAAATGTATGTCTAACAAATTCAAAATTCATATGCATAAAGATATACCCAAACCGTACATCATACCTTTACAGTAGAAAATAATATTTTTCCAATACAGTATAAAATACTTAAAAATCATAGTTAATTTCTCTCACGTAATAAAACATTATAATTTTCTATCAAAACATAAAAATTCGTGAACTGCCAAAATAAATTCCAAACAGTACAAAAATAAAATCTACATTTTATTACGATCATTTTGACTGTAAATTCGTCAAATTCCAATTTACCAGTCAAATATTATGAATTTTCAAAGTTTAATAAATCAAAGAAAATTCAATAAATAATCCTTTCTTCAAAACACAAAATAAATCCTTCAAATCAATTAAACATGAAGTCAAATACTGAATCAATTTAAAACAATTTTCTCATTTCACGTGTCCTTTATAAATCAAATGATATTTTTTCTCAAATAAAAAGAATTGACCAATCAGAAACCTCCGAAAATCAATTTATTAAAATGGGAAAAATTGGCGGTTTTACATTAGGCTTCGATTGCGGTAAGCACAAGCTATCATATCGTTGTCAAACCTGTTTTAACTTCATGTAGGCAGTACATAGATTCGTTGTTGACCTTGTTTAATTGTTTTCATGCCCATTTTCTATGTCAAATAATCTGACGAATATGCTTACCCGAAACTAGATTTGGACCCTGAAATAGTATTGGTGTTGAGGAAATGGGCATTCTCTGACTTGGAACCTATTTGAAAAGCTTTTAAGAGGTAAGGGAGAGGCTTTACATTTGGTAGAATGGATTGTAGATGTATTTAAATATGGGGTGAACCACCAAGAGGTTCAAAGGCTTAGTTGAATTGGTATTATGGCTTGGAGGCCAAATTGATTGTTAGAATTGATTGGGATACATTTAATTATGTATATAGAAACTATATAGATGATTTAATTGACCTGAAATGCTTTGAATTAGAATTTGATATGTGGAATTGTTAAATATGTGAAATTATGCATAATTGTTATGAAATTCGGATTGAATGAGTTTGATATTTAATTGATGGTTTGAACAAGTCCTAACGAATGTATTTAAGTTCTGTTTGAGGTTGATTATTGTTGAAATTGAGTATTGTTAATTTTGTACTTGAAAACCAGTTTCAGTATGTCTGCTGCAGTCGTGGTAATCGATTATCAGGCTTGAGTAATCGATTACCAAGTTAAAAATGAATCGAATTTGAAATACAATACAGTAATCAATTATTAAAGAGTAATAATTGATTACCAAGAATCAGAGAAGTGCCAAATCATCAATATTTTCTCAAACAATACTTAAGAGTGAATTTTAGTATGAATAATTGGACTTGTTATGTTTGAAAGAGATTGAATTAATGGCAACCTAATGATTAGTCATATAATGACATTCATGCATAGTAAAAGCATTGAACATTAGGTTGACTGATGAGATTCCAGTTTGAGACACGTTCCGAGAATGTAGGCGTATACTCTGGGAGTAACGTTAAAGTATCCAAACTGAGACACGTTCTGGGAACGTTGGCATGCTTATGAATGGCCAAACTCGAGACATGTAACATCCCGCGCTTTTCCGACTAGGACGAATAAAAATTTATTAAAGAAAAAGTTTTGAGAAATCGTTTTACAAAGAGTTTTCAATGAATATTTTATTCGATTTCGAAGTAAAGTGTTTATTTTACGGAGTTTTGATAAACAAATATTTTATTGGAGTAGTAAAAATGATTTTTAATGAAAAATGATTTTTATTGATGATGATTTTGACAAAACTGCTCGTTTGGTCCCCTAAGTTATTTTTTTGTCCTATTTTTGTCCCCTAAGTCTTTTTCGTTTTAAAGTGGTCCCCTAAGTCTTTTACCGTTACCATCGTTGGTCCCTTCCGTCAAAAACCCCATAACACCGTTAAATTTTGCAAGGGGTATGGAAATATCAATTTTAATTGAGCTCTTTAAGTTTTCAAGTAGTTTTCAATTGGTCCCTCAAGTTTTTACTAAGTTCTAAAATGGTCCCTCACGTTGGCAACCCTGCTTGCCACGTAAGCAAAATTTAACGGTGTTATGGGATTTTTGACGGAAGGGACTAACGGTGGTAACGGTAAAAGACTTAGGGGACCACTTTGAAACGAAAAAGACTTAGGGGACCAAATTAGAATACAAAAATAACTTAGGGGACCAAACGAGCAGTTTTGCCTTTGTCAAAATGAATTTTCTTTATAGACTTTGAAAGATTGACTAACTTAGAAAATCCATAACTTTTTAACCGTAACTCCGATTTTGATGATCTTTATATCAAAACGATCGTATCAAAATGTAGTTTTCAAAAATGTATTTTCCATAATTTTCTGGGCTGGTTTACGAAAATAATTTTCCAGTACTGTAAAGGACGAATTTTAAAGAAATAAATCATGAAAAATGGTTTTTGATTTTTAATGAATTTTTCCTTTTGGGATTATCTTTAATATATTGAATTATGATTTTAGAAAATGACTTAAGAGCAATAAGTGCAACCAATAAGTGCAGTTTATTACTTAAAGGAAAGAGTGCTAATATGTATGATTAAGTTAATTATTTTGTGTTTAGGTGTTAAGAATTATATGTGAATATTGTATGATCAAATGGGTGATTGAATATGAGTGTGTGCTTGATTGGTGAATGTGTGTATGTATGTGTATGTGTATGTTATAAGGTATATGGGTGTATGTATGTTAGAAGTATAAATTTCTAGAAGCTTAGAAGTTAAGAAATTGGAAACCAAATAGTAAACTAAGTTAGCAACCAAACTAAACTAGCATCAAACCAAGTAACCAAACTAAGTTGGAACTAAGTAGCACCCCCTAACCAAAAGCCAACTAATACTTAGCCCTAGTATGACTCCTAAACACTAGCCCATAAGACTTTGTCCCCTTGCATTTGATAAAATGCACCCATGCAAGTTTTTGAAGTCCCAAAATTACCCCTCTTAATGCATGAGTGACCGAAACATTTGAAGGCTAAAAGAGGGAAATTGTGCATCACCTTAGCCTATTTTATTCACTCTTCTATTCACTCTTCCATTCACTCTTCCATTTTCTTCTTTCCTTCGTAGCCTTCAATTTCCATTTCATTCTTTCCTTCTTTCATTTCCATTTCCTTTCACACCACCAACACAAACACTTGAGTCTAAAGAGAAACATTAGCTCTTGAGACATATACAAAAAAAAGAGAGAACCATGAGAGAAAGAGAAGAAAACCGTGAGGGAGAGAAGAAAGGAAGGAGAGAAAGCTTTGATTCCTAATTTATTTTCATTCATCTTCATAGGTATAGATTTGATCTTTGTTGTTCTTCTTTCTCTACTATTTTTATTTTTGGTTTTTGTTGTATAAGTGTTGATTTGTTCTTGCATGTTAATTTTTAAGGATGATCTATGTTTTTCAAAGACTAAAAATCAAAGACTGAAGTTTTAAAACAAAAAATGAACATGCAAAGAGGATTAATGGGTGATTCGGTTTTCATAAACATTTTGTGTAAAGGATCTTTGTTTTATTTGATGAATTTTGGTTTTATGCATGTCTTTGGAAAAGAAATTAATTTTTGAAATTGTTCTTTGATGCATGTTGATTTTTTTTAGCTAGATCTAGTGTTTCTATCTACATGCATGTGATTTTCTCAAGTTGATCTTGATTTTTTCTTACTTGCATGCAAAGATCTTGACTTAAAAATGAGAAATTTACCATTTCTAAGAATTTGATGTTCAATTCGTTTTTTTATAAAAAAAAAAAAAAGATTCTTGAGAAAATGATTTTTATTTTCTTGCTTGATTTGATTTTGGGTGCATGTAAAGGAAAATTATTTTTTTAAAAAGAGTTTAACTTAATGCATGAAATTTTTGATAAAATGAATTTATTTTCTTGATGTATGTTTCGGTTTTGGCTTAGATCTTTAGAAAAGAATTTTTACTTGAAATATTTGGTGCATGCATGTAAAGATCTAGTGATAAAGAGCATGCTTTAATGTTTGTTTTGATTTTCTCTTAAAGTCTTGATTTTAGTTGTTAAATGTTAATGCATGTATAATTTTTCTTGAGATCTATAAATTTTAAGTGTGTGCATGTTAGGATCTAGGTTAGTTTAGTTTGATTCTTGATTTTTAGTTAAAAAGGCTTAAATTTTTACTTGTAAATGCGATGCATGTTTTATTTGAATTAAAATAAATTGTTTTCATGAAAAATTAACTTGGTTTTCATAGAAAATATAATTAATGGATTGATTCTTATAATTGATTTGTATGTATGAGTATGTTTTTGATTTTTATGAAAAGAAGTGAATAAACAACTTGTTGAATAAAATGATGTTGGGCTGAAATTATGAATATGTGTGTGTTGACCTTGATGAATGATATTTTTGTATGCTCAATGATTCTGAAATTTTGTCACTGATTTTATTAGGTTAAAATAAGCTTCTCTGAATTTTTAAATGATTTTTGGAATTTATTTCCTATTTTTATGAGAACCAACTTTGTGAAAATGATTTTAAGAAAATAAGTTTTTTAGTTTAAAGAGAAATATAGTTTTCGAACTTGTACTGCTTGAAATTGTTTGAAATTTTTATGGTAGCTTCCTGGACATATCTAGATACTCTCTGTAAAATTTGAAGATATTTGGAGTTGATTTGATATTTTTAATAAAGGCAAAATAGTGAACCACTTGGTTCAGATTTTCTGGACTTAGTGATGAATTTAATTAGAACAATGCGACTTTCACAACTCCAAATAATCTGAAAATTTTATGAGATAGTCTTGACTGTATAAAGAAGGTTTATACCAATTTTTAGGCAATTCTGAGTTGAGGAACTTTTTTTTAATAATAACGTTTTTGTCTTAGTCCAGCAACAATACAGTTTTGTTTTTCATGCAAAATATGATTTGAAACCTAGCTTAGGATTGTTTAAATGACTTTAAAATTTTATATGATAAACTTTATCATATATGTGTATGTTCTGGAAATTTTTAGAATTAAACAAATTAATTCGATAAAGTTTTGGATTTTATCTTTTGCGTTTTGCTTCTAATCACACTAGGATTTCATCTAAATGTTTTTGATAAATGTGAATTTTTATGCTTTATGTTATGACCTTGGCTGCCTTGTATGATGATTATGATGCCTTGAAATGATTGGATGAGTGATTGTTTGATGATATGCTTAGGTTATGCTTGAATGAATTATTTAATTAATCAAAGTATTGTGTTTGAGTTTGCGATTGGTTTTGAAAAGTAATTGGTCTTGAAATAGTTTAGCTTTGATTTAATTAAAGAACTTTGGACTTAATGGTTTCTGCCCTTAATTCATTTCACAATGTTAAGTTTGAAAAATAAATTATTTAAGTGTTTATTTTACAACAAAGTCTTATATGAACGAAAGTTAAGTTTTTCGGTGTTTTTGAGTTTTGGTTAGTGGCTGTCCGGAACGGACCAGAAACCAAAACAAATGTTTTAAATTTTTTGTCAATTATTTTAAAAATATTTTGAGGTGTTCAAAGTATTTTCAAAAGTCGAATTTGATTTGAAAAAGATTTGGCGTTTTACGATTTTCCGACGAGAGATAAAAAGAGTTTTCGATAACGCGTTCTAATTCTAAGTAGGATGGTTATTTAAAATAGACTTGTAACGTTAGTATATCTCCCTTAGTACAAGGTGCGTATAAGTCGAGAAGCGGAACGACTGACATGTTGGGAAGGACCCGCGACGATTTCAGATGCTGGAATGTGAGGTGAGAGATGCAGTAGGCCTAGGTCGTCGTGACGCGTAGACTCAGTTCTAAACTGAGTACATCGAGTCCGATTAGAGTAATTGTCATGTGTTAGGTGCTGCATAATTTTATGTGACATTTATGTGCTAGATGCTTACCTGTTTCGTTAACTATGATGCACGATTTATTTTGTTATGTATTGGATTTCCTTGTGGATTATTCTGTGAAGTATATCTTGTTCTGTTTGGAAAAAGGTTGTATGTGGGAATGAGAATTATGAGAAAGAGTGAGATTGAGATTAAGTGAGAAATTAAAGAGATATGATTGAGAAAGAGATAAAACGCGATGCGAATAAAAATTGTGAATGAAATAAAGCATAAGATGAAAGAATTGTAAAATATATAGAGTTGAGATTTGAAAGAGAAGGAGGTTATGAAAGTTATATGTGATTTGAATGGAGATGTGATTCCTCGTACATGTTTTTGGGAAGAAGCTTAGTGTTGAGTTGAGCTTGCTCCTCCATTAACACTCACCCAAAAATGTGATTTTTGAAACAGGTTTTTGGAAAAGAGATTTTTGAAAAGTTTTTGTGAAAAGAATATTTTTGAAATTTTTTGGAAACACTATTTTTGAAGTTTTGTGAAAGGATTTATGAGATGAGGTTTTTGAAGATGTTTTGAGAAAGAAAAAGTTTTTGTGAAATCATGTTTTCGAAAAAGTGTTGCGAAAAGATATTTGAGAAAGACGAGGAAAAGATGTTGATGAGAATGTGCGGAGCACGAGTTTATGTGAATTGTGATGATGAGATGAGATGAGAAAGAGTGTGTTATGATGATGAGATGAAAGTGATTGAGGCCTGGGGCCATTGAGAATTTAGGGGGAAATAGTTGCGTTTAGTGGTCGGGCTTCGTTGAAGGGATGCACCAAGGACGAGCCGACTGTTAGGATTAAGCCGCTAATTAAAATGTTAAAACTTTAAAGACTTTAAAAGACATTTATATACGCGGTGAGGTATGAGTGTCGTATCGAAGTAGTGGAGAGGAAGATACTATGGGTATCTGCGGATACTCAGGTGGAGATTGCAGGAGGGGAGGACAAGGACGGTGAAACGTCAAGAAGCCTAGAGTATATTTCTAGGCGGAACGAATCCCACATGCGGTGCACTAACGTGGTGGGGACTGGGTCTAATACCGTGGTAAGTTCCGCATCGCGAACTAGAAATTATATTGTCGCCCCCTCGATGCAAGTCTAGAACAGTGAGAGGGACTGGAACGGGGCATTTGTGATTGCCGCTGAGAGCGTGCCTGTTTATATGAATTGAATTGATATGATTTGAGGCTGAGTCCTCCTGGTCTAGGACCATTTATGTGTTGTGACAGCTGTCGTGCCCGCGTGGTAAAGGTCCTGTACTCCTGTTGCTTCCGACTAGGTTGGGTGGATGACCGAGGAGATGTAGACGTGTGTGTGAGTTCAATGATGTTTCCCCCTCATCATTGTGCGAACCGTTTGATAAGACTTAAAACTGATAAAAGATTCTAATAATGAAAGTATAAAGAAATTATGAAAGATTGAGAAAAATTCAGAGAAGAAAGAGAGTATAAGTGCTTGTTGGAAAAATTGAGGAAGTGACTTGAATACGCGAAGGTTTGTGATGCCAAGTACAGTGGTGTGAATTGGGTTGAGTTATGATTTTTGTATATGTTTGGTTGTTATGATATGTTTTATTTATAAGTGTTTCATATGTGCCTACCTGAATATATTTGTCATATGCATAGCATATTGTTGTCATTGCATGAGAATTAGTAGATTCTATGCCTCTAGTTATTGTCATACAGTCTGGTCATGTTGTACTCCTGGTATACTGACCATCTCTCCTACCATGTTGTCGTGTTGGGCTACTCCGATATTGCAACGGGTAGATGCTCGACCCTGTAGTAGACCCTGTACTTTCGGCTCGGTGCGGTTTCGGCAGTGGGCTTCAGCGAAGAAGATTAGAGGTCAAGAATAGTAATAGGTAATTCCCTTGAGCACTGTATCCCTTGCAACTACATGGTTACATTGTCGTACCATTCTGAACCCCACTTGGTATTTTATTGAGTATGGTTTTTAAGGAAAAAGTTTTCATGAAACAAGATTTGGAAATGTTTTCTCAAAAGAAATTTATGGAGCTAAGTTACAAAGCGTGATGTTAAGTAACATCTCGGTTTGGAACTTGACTCGTGATATGTGACATGAGAACATTATTTCATTTCAATCAATTTCACGAAATGTTTTTGAACATCAAGGTTCTCATGCCAATGTCACCTTTAAAAAAAAATTCCCAAATTTTTACTATATTTTGGTTAAAGAGATAATGTTTTCAAGTTGCCGAAATCGGGGTGTTACAAGACACGTTTTGGGAACGTGGGCGTGCACTCTAGGAGTAACATTATGAATTGGTTTCTGAGTTTGAGATACGTTATGGGAACGTGGGGCATGTTAATGACCAGGGAGTACCTAATGATTTCCCACGAGGGTGGAGACACGCTCCAGGAGCGTGGGCATGCTTATGAATGGCCAAACTCCAGACACATTCTGGGAACGTGGGCATGCACTCTGGGAGTGACGTTGTGAATCGGTTTCAGAGTTTGAGATATGTTCTGGGAACGTGGGACATGTCTAGTTGATTGAAGAGGTACCCTGGAAGGATAAGTTTGAATGTTGGCCAACATAGATAGACATGTGCACATGTAGTTAGTATGCATTTTGCATATGCATAATTGAGATATTGATTAGTAAAATAATAAAGATCAAAGAGAATGTGGCATGCTCATGATTAGTTTTATGAATGATCTATGATTAATTTTATATTGATGCTTTCCATTTGATGATGTGAATGTAGTTGCTTACTCCCTAGCTCTATATTGTAGGTGATGGCATGATTCCTAGATTTCGTGGAGATTAGGCCGCTCCATAGCGGGTTTTGGGACTTCGAGGGTCGCCGAGCCATTTTTGAGGGGGACGTGCACCCTAACCCTCTCGTTCGTGTAAGACCTCGGAGGATCTGTCTCCCTATGATTTATATCCTACATATACCCCATGTGTATACTTATCGTCACGGTACTCCATCACCACCACCCCGTCCCGGTCGTAGGTTTTATAACTTTATGTTTTGTCCAGCGACTCGTATGAGTCTTGCGCCACCCAGAGATGATGACACTGCCACTCCTCGCCTTGGTCTATCGACGAGGATTAGATTTGTACCATCCCCTGAGCCAGTGCCTTGCACTGCACCACCCTCAGTGTCGGACGAGGAGGAGGAGAAGGAGAAGGATCCAGTCGAGGACTTGGACGAGGGAGCCAACGATAGAGCATATGAGGATCGGTCGACCGGTAGTCAATGGCGTGTGGATGACCCATGAGTATGTGAAGGACGTAGATCATGAGGGGAGGGTAGAGACTTGCAACTTTTGTGGACTAATGGATCAGTGACCAGTGGAGGAGAAACGTGGACCGGCTTTGAGACATCTCTTTTTATTTTGACTTGTATTATATTGTATATACTTTTGGAAAGAGATGACTCAGGGTTTTACTTTTCAAACTTTATGTATTTTTTTTACTTCTGCTATCTAGACTCAGACTTTGTACCTGATGTTACTTTTTATATGTAAATATTATGGTTGCACTATTTCTATTTTGACATTTCTTTATGATAAATCTTTTAATGCATCCATAACGATATTTTGAAAACGTTTCTGCAAATAGTTATAAACAAAACAGGTACTCAAGTTTGATTTATTAATATTATGTAAGTGAAGTAATTTTCATCCGATAAACAGAAAAAGAAATTTTTATTCTTTCACAAGATATTATCCATTTCCGAAAATAAGATTTATGTAATTTAAGCGAGGGTGTCGCATCGTGTCCCGTGGGGATAGGATGCTATTTGTAAGCGATATACTATTAGAATCCCGATCTTGCCATGTCTTGTGGGAAGAGACCGGTTGCGAATAGGATGCTATTCGTAAGCGGAAGATAAAGAGTCTTGATATATCGTGTCCCTTGGGAAAGGACTATTGCGGATAGGACGCTATTTGTAACGGTATAGCCATGGATCCCGATATACTATGTCTTGAGGGAAGAGGCCTATTGTAGGTAAGACGTTAATTGTAAGCAGTATATCAATGTTTATATCCCGATATTATGTGTCCCTTGGGAAAGGACCTGGTACAGATACAAAGGACTGTATCTGTTGGCGTCATAACCAAGAGTATGTGAGGCCCTTGTGTAACCGAGATGTTTACGAAAAGCGAAGGTCGCACATATGAATGCTTTTATGGAAGAGAGAAAGAGTCAAACATTGCATACAGAATAATAATATAATAATTATGAGTGATAAGACGTGTGCCTGCATGCATCATGAGCATTATAATATGATAGTTGTGATTATCGACTTTCCAGTTATTCGATTACTAATCTGATTATGTGATATGACAATGACTTACTCCCTATCCCATACTATTTGTTAGGTTTCTGAAGTATGGACAATGAGAAGAGTCTGCTTCACATGGAAGCAATCTGTCAAGCTAGGCGCTCAAGCCGAAGAAGGGAATATCTGCAAAAGATATTTTATAGCTGTTCTATTCCATTGTAACCCAGGAATGAAATGTATTTTTAAATAAAAATTTTATTCATCATTTTCAATAAAGGGGATTATTATTTTTCTGATGCAACATTTTTAAATAAATCACTCCATTCCCTTTATGAAAACCAAGGTGTTACATTGTGCATTAAGCTACTATGAATTGGATTTCGCAGGAACACCACCATGGTTGGGAGTACAGGGTGGTCAGTAAAGTAATGTATCCCAAAGGTCTATTCGGTGCTCCTATCAGTCCGACCGGTCTTGATATGTAGGAGACAATATTTCCTGTTACAAGCCCATCCATATGAAAGTTTAATAGGGAAGAATGTTGACTGAGCTTCCGAGATTGATCAACACCTTCCTCATCAGGTGATTGATTATCTTTATGGTAACCAAGAGAGGATCAGTGTAACACCTTACTTTTAACTACCCTTTAATACCCATTAGGAAAATAATGAATTTAAAATTTCTTTTTAATTTATAAAAATCTCTTGCCAAACGGATGAAGTTCCCTCTGTTTTTCCGACTTTCCAAAAATTCGATTTATCTTGCCACCTGATAAAAACATTCATTCATAATTTCCAGAAGCCAGCAGGGCTAACATTAGCCTATATCACAGCTTAGTGCATCCTAGTGCCCACATCACAGCATCTGTATATCGACATCAGAGTTTAGCAGCAAATATAAACAAGTTTTGGAATTGTATTTTCCCAAAAGACTCGTTTTCCCTAAAGGAGTTGTCCTGAGCCCACCCAAAAAGATACATTTACATATTTACATCAAAATAAACCACATCAGATCACAAAAGGGCCTAGGACATAGCCACGTCCTACTACACTAAAATCTACTCTCCCAATGAGGGAGAGTACTCCTGCTCGGCCGGTACCTGTGCTAGCTCAAACTCAGTACCCGTGGAAAAAAAATGGTAAGGAGTGAGCATTACACATAAAATAGGAAAACAGTTTCTAAGGCCATAATGCTATACCAAGTCAAACACAACAAATCAAGTAGCTCATATAATTTCACACTCACTCCAAATCATGCTCAATCACATACATCGTCTATGTATTAGCTTATCATTCTTCTAAACTCTTTCTTAATCATTTTCTTTAATAATGTCTCTCTGAAATCTTTGCTCTCACCGTTTTCTTTCTTTTGTTTAATTCATTTTTCCTCCTATCTTTGGGGTATATTATGCGTCCATCATCGCGCACATCTCGTGTGCGACTTATAGCTGCACATCTCGTTTGACTTACGCGATCAAGGCGTACGGTCCTCTCGCGGCTTATTGCACACGTTCACATGCGCGACTTACTGCACCCGGACTTACGACTTACAAGACCTGGATCACACTACTGGTTTGCATCACTAGGATTTAATTGCACCTGCTAGGCTTTGGAAAAAACCCTATAAGGACTTTACACCCAATTAGGACTTTGGCACCCACTAAGCATCACCCTGTTAGGCTATGCTTATACACTTTAATTCTATTCCACATTTATATATCTTTTATTCAGCAGCAAGTTGAGTCATTGGGCACATTGATGCCTAACGGGCGTTTGAACCTAATGGGCATTTAGCCTGATGGGCATTTGGCCCTATGAGCATTTGGTACACCTAGAAGGGCACCTAGTGTATCAATGCACCAATGCTCAATTCAGCTGCACATTCCTTTACTCCTTAATTTACAATTTTCTTTTTGTTTATGTAAACATTCTTTAACCTATCTCCCATTCAATTCTTTTCTCATTTAATTTTTCATTTCATTCTAACCATTCCTACACATATACACATACTCCCAACATTCATCACATCATTTTCTAACACATACAACATTTATCACAACATACATATAACCACAATTATTAAAGTAAATTTATTTCCTCATCTTCATATCCTAATTAATGATTATATCAACTATCCTATGGTGCAATAACCTAAACTAACACTCATCCTTCACACATACTATGAACATACCACAAACTACTCCCTAGGTTAGGGTAATACCCACTCCTTACCTCAAAATAGCAAGAGGTAAGGAACCTTAATACTTTGCCTTGTTTCTTAGAACCTAGGAACTTTCACTACTACAAAATGCACAACTAAAGGCGGTCTTTTAAGGGCAGTCTTTAGTTTAAATTAATTTAACAGAAGGGTTATTTCATTTAACCAGCCTTAAATATATAATTTTTAAGGGCAGTTGCTAACGGAACCACCTTCATTTATCCTAAATAAAATACATATGATTTTAGAAGAGGGTTCCTTTATTCAAACGCCTACTTAAATCTCAAATTAAAAAAAAAAAAGATACCCAAAAAAACCGGGAAACATTCCCACCAACACAATTTTACTAAGTTGCCTCACACTAAACACACTCAGTCACACACTCACACTAAACACAGTCCTCACAACCCAAAAGAAAACACAGGCAGTGTGACACCCTCAAATAAACCAAGTAATTAATTCAATAAATTACTATTACTCTTATGAGATATGGACTTATTAGTGTTTAGAAAA
Source organism: Crotalaria pallida (assembly GCA_037953625.1). Taxonomy (NCBI): domain Eukaryota; kingdom Viridiplantae; phylum Streptophyta; class Magnoliopsida; order Fabales; family Fabaceae; genus Crotalaria; species Crotalaria pallida. Next base: position 26,307,497 of record CM075654.1, read on the forward strand.
TGTGGAAGTTGTGACGACCCGCAAATTCCTCGTATTGTTTTAAGTACTAAAGAGATTTATTTTTGAGAAAGTGTTTTTGAAAGAGTATTTTCTTGAATGAATTTCTTATTTCATGATTTCAAAGTGGTGAATGATTTTTTTTTTAAAAAAAATGGTTTTCATGGAATGATATTATAAGTTTTAGAAATTGAGTTTTTGGAATGGTTGTGTGTTTAATATTTGTATGCTTCAAAGAAATAGTTATTTTTATACATAAGTGATTGTATGAGAAAAATTTTATTTCCTATGTGTATGTGTATATGTCATACGTGTATATGTATGCATGTATGAAAACCTAGGAATTTTTCATTTTAAGGCAAGAAGCTAATAGAATAATTAGAACCATAAGGAAATTAAGTTGATAGGAAAATTGAATTAGTAGAAATAAATCATGCATGAAGTGACCTAAAGCCTTAAATTGCTCCTAGATGTCCCCTTGATCAAAATCCACCCATGCAACTTATTGAAGTGCCAAAATTGCCCCTCCCATTTGTGTGTAAACCGAAACCAAACCAAGGGCAAAAGAGAGACTTCACGGTTTGCCTATAAATACCTTTGGCCTTGGTCCATTTTCACACAATTCATTTCCTTCATTTCTCATTTGTTCCAAACACATTCTAAGAGCCCATTAAACTCTTAGAGAGAAAAAGAGAAAGAGAGAAAGAGAGAGAAAGCCGTGAGTGAGAAGAAGGAAGAAGGAGGAGTTCAAACCAAAACCTAAGACTTTCCTTGAAGATCCAAGAACTTAGAAGCTAGAAGATCAACCCTTTCTTAGGTGGGTGGTTCGAAAATCATGAAGGAGATTGTAATAGTTTAGGTTTTCTTTTAATCTTGTGAATCTTTCTTCTTTTCTTCTTTGCATGTTAATTTTCAAGGCTTAAATGATGAGTACAATTGTTGTTTGTGCTTGATCATGGACTTTTAAGACTAAAAGAAACTTGTAATGTGTTAAACAATGGACTTTATGATTCGGTTAAGATTTATATAATAGATCTTGATGCTTTTCAAACTAAATCTTAAAATATCTAAAGAGTTGTTTGAGAATTTTATGAGTTGAAATAAATTTCCTTGCATGTTAAACTTTAATACTTAAAACCGTGAACCATGATGTGTTTAAGAGTTTATTTGATAAATAAATGTGTGATCTAAACTTGAGTAATGATAAAGTTGAAGTCTTTAGTCTTGCATGTTGGTTTGGTGGTGATCTTGGTTGATTTAAGTGCTTGCATGTCTTGATTTTGATTTGATCTTGATAAAGCCTGGATCTTGTCTTGATCCATGGAAAAGTTTTGATCTTGGGCTTTGCATGTGATTTTTGAACAAAAAGATTTGGTCTTTCTTCAATGCATGTCACGGTTTTGACCTCTTCTTACCTAAAGTGATTTTGATCTTTGATTTGTACCATTATAATTGATTTTATGACTTGATCTACAAGATCTAAGTACATGCATGTTAGTGTTTGGCCTTGAAAAGTTATTTTTATGTCCCTTTGAAGAATAAGTTGAAAGTGTTTATGGTGATCTATGATTATTTTTTATTCCTACATATTTTGAGGAAAAGCTTTGATCTTGAGTCATGCATGTTGTTTTTGAGTAAAATGATTTGATATTTCTTAGTGATCATCACGTTTTTGAAAGGAAACCAAGGAAACAAGTTTTTGGAAAATGATTTTTAACTTGATTCATGTCTTGTGTTCTTGCATGTGAAAGGTTTGAAGTTAAATCTTGATTTTTGGTGATGAAGTATTCGGTCTAGGCTTAGAAATCAAGAAATCATGTTTTGATTTTCATAAAAGACACATGCATGTGGATTTCTTCTTGATTTAAGGATTTCTAAAGTGCATGCAAGAGAATTAAAATAAGAACTTGGTTTGTGTCATGATGAGATTCGGCCAATGCATGCTAACTAGACTAGGATTCTTTTTCATGAAGTGACATAAAAATAATGAGTGTGTTTTGTGAAATAATGTTAAGCTTATTGGTTTGGAAAAAGTTTTGTGTTTAAATGTATATATGTGTGTGTATTCGGTTGAGAGCAAAAGGAATAGTAATTAATTTTGTTTCATGAAAAAGAAAGTGGAATTTAAGTACTTGAAATGGATTAAGTTGGTTTATGTGGATTTTGTTTTTTGGTAAATAAAAATATTATTACGAACGAATCAAAATATTACACATCCAAAGTCAATGACATTCATCCAGCCACCTTCTAGGAAGGGTTCTAGATGAATGAAATGACCAAGCCAAGCAACTTAACTAGTAAAGTGCCACCTTCTATGAAGGGTTCACCTTACTAGATAAGTAAAAATCAAAGTTCCTCCATTATTCTAATTACAATAGCCTATCAAAAACCTTATGAATGTCAAAAACATAATTAATTCTAAAAGCAATTTCTGATTTCAAAAGCTTGAAAACTTGGAAAGCATGATGCTTGCGGTTGGAAAAGCAGCGAGCATTCCTCTCTTGCCATATTCGGTAGACCAAAGCAGAGAAAGCTTCATAAATCATCTTCTATCTGGCTTTAGATTTATTAAAGGCATATCTGATCCAGTGAGTCCATCTCCCATATCTTGAACTGTAATTCTGGATGCAAAGCCAATTGCAAACCAGATCAAGCAACTCTTTCGACCAAACACAATCAAAGAAAAGGTGCTGAGCTGATTCCAAATCAGAGTTACACAAGACACAGGTTTGATCAATTGCTGCATAATTGGCAATCCTGTCCTTAGTCTTCAATCTGTTGTGAGCCATTAACCAAGCTATGAAACAATGTTTCGGAATTGAAGCATAATTCCAAATAAACTTGTGCATATAAAAAGTTTCTTGCTGACCAAGTAACCACTTGTAGCCTGAATTAATGGAATAAATTCCATTGTTGCTACCCCTCCATGAATTATTGCAGAAGCCACTCATCAATTTGTCTCTAACCTTGATTAATTGTTTCCAGTGCCAACCATCACTTGGTTTGACTTCATAACTCCAGAAATCATTACCTCTTAAGTAGATGGAATGAATCCATTTAATCCACAAAGTATCAGCATTACTAATAATCTGCCAACATTGTTTTCCCACTGCAGCCACATTTCAAATCCAGCAATTCTTGAAGCCTAGCCCACCATGCTTTCTGCTTTTACAAATCTGCTCCCATGCTACCTGAGCCTTACTAGAACCCCAGAGATAGTCCTTGCATTTCCTCTCAATTCCTCTGATCACAGCTTTAGGAATCAGGAAAACTGATGCCCAATAGGTATGCAAAGTCATCAAAACAGAATTGATAAGCTGAACCCTACCTTGGTAAGAAAGATGTCTTGAAGACCAAGAATTGCTCCTAGCTGTTATGTTGTCAACCAGAACTTGGCAAGATGCATTAGACCACTTCTTATGAGAGATAGGCAGACCTAAGTATTTGAAAGGATAAGAGCCTTTCTGAAATCCAGTGAGTTGCAAAATCTCATTCTGCTCCCAATCTTTAACACCAGCTAAGAATATCTGAGATTTTTGAAGATTAGCACATAGGCCAGAAGAATCTGAGAATTTGTTAAAGGCATCAACCAGAATTCTAACACTCTCCTTTTTGCCTTTGCAAAAAATCATTAAGCCATCAGCAAATGCAATGTTTACTAAGCCAAAGTCCTTACAGAGAGGATGATATCTGAAGGAAGGAGTTCCAGCTGCATATCTCAACTTTCTTGTTAGGACTTCCATCACAAGCACAAAAAGCAGAGGGGACATAGGATCCCCTTGCCTAATGCCTCTACTGCTTCTGAATTTACCAAAGCCGGAACCATTCAAGGACAGAGAAAAAGTGGCAGACTTGATACAGCACAAAATCCAATCAGAAAACTTTTTGGGAAATCTGAACTCATATAGCATATTCTGAATAAAGCCCCAATCAATCATATCATAAGCTTTTTTAAGGTCAATTTTGAACAAACATCTTGGAGATATAGATTTCCTTCCATACAATCTCAGTAACTCCTGAGTTATTAAGATGTTATGTAAAATGCTTCTCCCTTTAATAAAAGCAGTCTGATTTTCATTCACAAGAAAAGGAATTACCTCACTTAGCTTGTTGCAGATAAGCTTAGAGATGCACTTGTAGATGGTATTGCAGCAAGCTATTGGTCTGTAGTCCACCACAGAATTAGCACAATCACTTTTAGGAATCAAGACCAGAGTAGTGGCATTAATCTCAGTAAGCATTTTTGTTGAATTAAAGAATTCTGAGACTGCTAGGCAACAATCAGAACCAATGATTTCCCATGCATCTTGATAGAATCCAGATCCAAAGCCATCAGGCCCTGGACTGTTGTCCCTATGAATAGAAAAAACAGCACTCTTAATTTCCTCAGTTGAAAAAGGCTGAATAAGCTTCAATTGCTGCTCAACTGAGAGGATATTACCCATAGCTATCTCTGCAGAAGTTACATTCCAAATCTTCTGATTACCATTTAACAGATCAATATAATAATCCAGAAAAGCTTGTTGAATGTCTTTGCTAGTATAATAACAATTGCCAATAGAGTCATTAACTTTTAAAACCCTGTTTCTGTACTGCCTGGCTTTGATAGCTTTATGAAAAAAAGCTGTATTCTGATCACCATCCTGAAACCATTTCTGTTTTGCCTTCTGCTTCATGAAGATAAAATTCTTCTGAGCAACATCTCTGTACAAGTGGAAGATAGCCCTTTCTTGCCTCTGAATTACAGCATTTGCAGGATCATCCTGCAGCTTCTTCTGGACTTCATCTAACTGAGCTCTGAGAGTTATTTCCTTTTTATCAATACTGTCAAACTTCTCTTTATTGAATTGGGACAACACTTCTCTGACCCTTCTTAGCTTTCTGGTAAATCTGTACATATGATAGCCATCAATATCAACATCCCAAGCTTCTTGAACTAACTACTTAAAATCAGCATCAGCAGCCCACATGTTAAAATACTTAAATCCTCCCCTCCTCCAAATCTCAGAATGCTGATAGGAAATAACCATGGGAGAATGATCAGATATACCACCCTGTAAGAAATCAGTCTGAGCTTGAGGCCAATCCTGGATCCATGCTTCATTTATCAAAGTTCTGTCCAGTTTGAATAAGACCCTTGCCTCATCCATTTGCTTATTATCCCATGTGTACAGATTTCCAGAATACTTCATATCAGTCAAATGGCAAAGAGCAACACAATTTCTGAATTCAGTCAGATCATTAACATCAACTTGATTACCACCTAACTTTTCATGTGATTCAAGGAAGGCATTAAAATCTCCCAAGACTAGCCAGGGCTTATCCATAACAGAACTTATGGAGATCAGGGCATTCCACAATAGATTTCTTTCTTGAGCATCATTAGCAGCATAGACCAAAGTGACTGCAAACTCCTTATTCATTCTTTTCTCTTTAACCAGACAGTGAATGTATTGAGTGTCATAGTTAAGGATTTGAACATCAAAAATATCAGGCTTCCATATTAACCAAATCCTTCCTCTAGCATTGTTACCAAAGTCCATGAAGGATCCCCAACCAGGAGCAACCCTTTCCTTTATTTCATTGAAGTTAACACTTCTGATTTTATTCTCCAATATACCAAATAAGCCAATATTATTATTCTTACAAAAAATGCTAATCTCCTTTTGTTTATTAGGGTGATTAGCTCCCCTAATGTTCCAGGCACCAATATTATCCATGATCTGGCTTAGCCAGAGTAGAAGGAGAGTTACCTTTACCTTTTGCTTTCTGCCTTGTCTCAATTTGCCACTGATTTTCAGTAAAAGTTTCTGCTCCAGACTCTCCTATATTACTGCCACCCTCATGATTTTGCTTATTAATGTCCACCAGCTGCTCATTCTCTAAAGGATCAGATTGAGAAGTGTGCTTAGGAGTTGAGCATTCAACTATTGCAGCATACTTTGCTTCAATATCCTTGGCCTTAGCCTCCTCTGCTATTCCCAGAACCTCATCCTGAGTCGGTTTCTTTTTCACAACCCACTCCTTCTTTGTACCTTTTCTGCACATTTTTTTATCATGGCCAAACATTTTGCATTGCTCACAGAACACAGGCTTCCATTCATAAGTGACTGCCTGGGTAATGACATGCTCATTCTCATCCTCAAAGAAGATTTCATCAGGTAAAAAAGAGGATCAACCTCAACAAGAACACGCGCAAAATTAATTCTTTCTCTATCCTGTGTCATTTTATCTACCATAATTGGAAGTCCAACAAGACTGGCTATTTTACTCAAAGATTTAGTCCCCCAAAATTTAACATCCAATTCTTTCAACTGAATCCATATTGGCACTCTATTAGGTCTTCCTCTGGTTATGAATTTTCCATGCCAAGGAGACATCATAACTGGCTTTCCATCAAAATGGAAAATACCAATCTCAAGAACATTATTTCTTGATTCCACAGAATTGAAAATACCAATTGAAATGGTTTATGTGTTTTAGATTTGTAATTTTTGACTTGTTTTCTTTGATTCCATTCGACCATGTAGTGTAAGTAAGCTTAAGAAATTTAGTTGTATGAAAATAAATTTACGTAGTGATTTTTGAAAGGAATTAAGTTGTTTAAAGTAAGAAAAACAAATGTGCTTGGTTTATATCTTTGGTTTATTTTCTTGAAGTAATTCGGTTCCCTTTTAACGAAGTAGGTAAATATGAAAATGAAATGACTTCGAATGCAACTATGTGTTGAATAAGTGAATAAGTGTTTGATTGCGAAGGTGTTTACTTGGAAATGAATGCTTGGTCTATAATTAAATTAAGTGATTGATCAAGTAATTATGTGACTTGATTTATTAAAGTGTCGTTATTGGTTGTGTGCTAGTGATGTTTGGAAAATATTTGAGTACGTGATTGGTTTGAAATTAATTGATTTCGGATAAGTTCGATTTGATTTAATTAAGATTGTTGAATTGTGTTTATGGCTGTCCAAGATTTGTTTTATGACAAAAGCTTGAGTCTTAAAGTATTGATTTCGAGTTAAAGAAGTATTTGAAGTAAAAGTGTTTTTACGATGTTTTTGGATTTTTATTAAAGTGATTTTGTGAAGTAATCCTTTGCTGTCCAGAATTATTTAAAGTTGTTCCTTAACTTTAAAAACGTGTTCATGTGATTTAAAGTATGGTTTTCAAGTGGTAATCGATTTGAGAAAAAGCCGGGTTGAAAATGGTGAATTTTTCGGTGTTTTCGAACGTGATTAAGGTGTTGTCCAAGACGGACCAGCAACCAAATCAATTGATTTAAATTATTTTAATGGATGTTTTCAAATGGTTTTGAAGTACTTAAAGTACTAGAAATATTGGAGTTGTTTTGAGAAAACAATTATGTTTTAAGTCTTCCGACGAGAAACGGAATGTGTGTTGAGTTAAGAAAGGATTTTCTTATTCAAGTTAATAACGTAAACGTATTTTTTGTAATACGAGGAATGGTATAGACGAGGGATTGGGGCAGCTGGCAGCGACAAGGATTCGAGGAGATCGTGCGCATTTAATCGCTGGACTTGAGGTGAGAGAGAACCTTTCCTAAGACACCGTGGTATTTAGGTGATTTATTAGGACGTTCCGTATCATCTCAAAGATCGGAACTTAGTGGTTCGGAGTCAGTAGTATAGTGGCAATTGTTTGTGTTGTTTGGCCACCTATACGAAGGAGACAAAGACCACATGTTGTTAGGTGATGAATGTGTATGTTGATGATGTGAAATAGCATGCTTATGTTTATTTGTTCAATTATGCATGATGATATTTAAATCGTTGAATAATAAGAGTAGCATGCTGATTAAATTGTTACGTCTTGAGAATGAGTTAATATGAATAAGTTTGTGAAAGTAAAAGACACAAAGAGAAAATGTAACCCCCTGTTTGGCCTAAGTCCTTATGGAATAAGGCAACTCTGATAAGACATTAAGAAAAGAAATAATGACAAGAGGAATAAGAATGATTCAAAGAGAGATAAAGAGTTGAGATGGAGAAAAGATTTGATGATAATGATGCGGATGAGCCAGAGCTGGGAAAAAGTAATGCTGTTGTTGTTAGTGGAGATGAGAAATGATATGAGTGGAGCTGGGCTCCTTTGTTGTTGTTCCTTGGTATGAGATTGGTGTTGAGTTGAGCTTGCTCCTCCACTAATGCTCACTGAGATGAGATTTCTGAAAAGTTTATGAAACGAGACTTGGAGAAAAGTTTACGAAACAAGATTTTTGAGAAAGTTTATGAAATGATATTTTTTGAGAAAGTCTATAAAATGATATTTTTGCGAAAGTATATGAAATGATATTTTTGAGAAAATTTATGAGATGATATTTTGAGAAAGTTTACAAAATGAGATTTTTGCGAAAGTTTATGAAAAGAGATTTTTGAAAAGGTTTACAAAACGAGATTTTTGAGAAAGTTTACGAAATGGTATTTTGAAAAGATGAGGAAATGAGATTTTTGAGACAGATTATGAAATGTGATTTTGAGAAAGTTGTGAAACGAGATTTGAGGAAATTGATGATATGAGAAGTTGAGAAAAGTATATGAGATGAGATGCAAGTTGTTGATGCGATCCCAGCTCTGTGCTATGTTGAGAAAAGAAAGGAAATGTGATGTTAAAAGTTAGTGGTCGGGACTCGTTGAAGGGATGCACCAAGGATGGGCCGACCTTAGGTTAATTAAAAGATAAAAGACTTTTAAAAGACATTAACAATGCGAACGCGGTGAGCTATGAGTGTGATATCGAAGTAGTGGAGAGGAAGGAACCATGGGTATCCGCGGATACTCAGGAGGAGATTGCATTAGGGGAGGACAATGACGGTGAAACGTCAAGAAGTCTTGAGTACTTTCTAGGCAGAACGAACTCCACATGTGGCATACGAACGTGGTAGGGACTGGGGGCCAAAGCCGTGGTAAGTTCTGCAGCGCAACTAGAACTAGTACTGTCGCCCCCTAGATTGCAAATCTTGAACAGTGAGAGGGACTGGAACGGGGCATCTTGATTTGCCACTGTACCCGATTTTTCTACAGTGTGCCTTGATATTACATGATTTGATATGATATGAATTGATTTGAAACTGTACCCGAGTTTTCTACAGTTCTTCTGGCTTGGAGCCAATTGATTGTTGAGACAGCTGTCGTGCCCGCGTGGTAAAGGTCTTGTACTCCTGTTTGCTTCCGACTAGGTTGGGTGGATGACCGAGGAGATGTAGTCTTTAGATGTGTGTGCTAACTGCGAAAGAAACGAGTACCTCGATGATATTCTAATTTCCCCAATCATCGATGGCTGTTATCCGATAAAACTTGATAAGAAAAGATTCATAATTATAAGAAGCAAAAGCTTATGAATGTTAATAATGAGAAAGGAATTGAGAATGGGAAGAATGGAAAGATGAATGGAACCCTATGAAGAGGGATATGAATGAAAGAGAAAGAGTTGCAAGTTTGAGAATGAGAAAGGAGTTGAGGAAGAAGAATGATTATTTGGAGAAATGAAAATAAAATTGGCAAGATGATAATGAATGAAAATAATGATGATAATGAATGATGATAATGATTGATGTTAATAATAACATGTTTGAATGTTATGTGGTATGTATGTTGTATTATCTTGTTTGTATTGTCTTGATATCTTGCCTACTGTAAACCCACACCGTCGACGATGCGTCGTTCGGATCACTTACTCTCTCCTGTTCGTTGGCATATCGGTGTCGCTGGTATTTCAACGGGCAGATGGAGCATCGTATGGAGATCACCACTTGGAATAGGCATGGAAAAGGTTGGAAGATCACCCCATATGGCTGGGTATGGACCGGTTACACTCAGATCGTGATTCCGGACCCGGAACACCAATTGAGCGGAGTTAATTTGGGGCCGCACTTGGGACAAGTCACCATACGAGGATATAGGAGCTACGAAGAAAAGGTGCGGTATGAGACCCAGAGAAACTCCACCACTCTAGATGGAGTAGAGTTGGAGCCAAATGACCAAGGGAAAGCAGTGACAGAGATGTCATCTTCGTCGGGAAGGAAGAAAGGGCGCAAGAAGAAGAAGGAGCTACATCCGATTGTTTTCGACAGGAAGGTTTTAGGATAGTATCATTAGTCTAAGTTGTTGTGAGTGTTTTGAATCAAGGATTACCTAAGTGATGAACTATTTATGTAATTCAGTTTATTTTAGATTATGCCCTATTTTCAAAGAAGTGTAAGCATGAAACTTTTTGAGAATTGGATAAGTTATCCTTTGACGAAATATAAAGAGCTATGTTGGGTTTGCAACCAAACTGTTTTCCGATGTTAAATGTTTATTTGAGATTCACGTAAGTGAGTATGAGTTTTAGTAACAACTCGGTTTTCAATGAAGGATGTTAAAGTATATCAACAACATTTCAATAAAGCGTTTCAAAAAAAAAAAATTGGCCTCATTTTGCGACTTTAATAAATGAAAAGTTAATTATTTTGGATTACGAAAATCGGGCTGTTACAAAAGTCAAAATTTTCTTTTTATTTTCTATCTAGCGGGTGCACAAACCAAAACCTGGAATTCTTGGAGAATATAATTTATATCGTTTTAAACGTTGTATTGAATTCGGCATTTTCTAAGACAAGAAAATCTTTTCATAATTCAGATAGCATCGGTACTTTTGAAAACGTATTTACATAGTAAAATAAAGCGATGCCTATCCATTCTTTTCTTTCGCGGAACTGATACCATTTTCAAATAACTTAGCCGAATCCTTAAAATAACCTTTATCAGAGTAAGCGGAAATAATAGGACTATGTAACAAGTAGAGATATGAACATAGATTTTATATATATATATATATATATATATATGAAGAGTCATCATTTGATACATAGTCCATACCGAAAAGTCTCCAAAACCCCAGTACAAGTCCATAATATGATATGTACATCAAAAGTAGACCATCGCTCTAAAGTTCTCAAAAGGTATATCTACAATATATACATATCAAAATACAAAACTCCAGAGCAGGTCACATAGCACTAGTAACAGCAGTGGTAGTAGTAGTAGTCTCCAGGTAGCAGAAGTAGTAGTCATCATCAAACATCATCAACAGCAGCAGCAGTATCTCCTCCACAACATCCTCACACCGAATCCCCTAATCTTCATCATTTACCATACGCACGTACCTAGGAATCATCGTCCCTCCACTGACTCCCGGTAGAGTGAACGACTGGCTCGCCTCCGCTCTCGTCCTCCATGGGATCCTCCTCGATCTCATCCGAAGGAGTGGGTACCCTACCACTGGTACAGGGTCAGGAGATGGTGAGACCCTAACAGGGCTCCTAGGATCAGATAGAGGAGTCTCCTCACGGACGACTCTCGAAGTAAAATGGTGTGAGCGGGTAGGTCGAAAATGAAAACTATGATATGAGCGAGCTGGTCGTGTGGGAGGTGGTCCATGATAAGTGTAAAAGGGTGGTATGTGCATAGTGTATATGATGGGAATCCTAAACCTACGAGGACGAAACCGGATCAGCGGGTTCGGGTGGTAGAAGGTAACCTCTACCTCTCCCTTGAACACCGCACGGTGGTCCTCGTAGATCCATATGCCACTAGGAAGTGGCCGGATCTCGATGCAAGCGATGTAACGTGACATCACCTACAAGGGCATAGGGGTAAGCAATTCTATACACATAATCAATAGAGCATAAATGTATGTACAATGTGAAGGTATAAACATGCAACAATAATCAACAACCACATTTAGCATTTAGCAAATATTGGATGCAAGTAAGATGCTCATACTTATTTCATTTATCAATATTTAGGTTAAATGAGTGGCATGATGTATGAACCTAGCTCTCAAGCTTAACTCCATCATTCTATATCACTCTCTAACGTCCATCCTTTACTCCATCCAGCACTCAACAGTGCGTTGTACGCCTAGGTGTACAACATTCGTACATTCACCAAGAATGTACACGACAAGCTTGGAATTTGTGTCACCCGAGCAACGTCCCGTCATCCAAATGGTATAACCATATCATCAGCATCTCACAGTACTGACCACGTCGTCAACCATAACGTGTCATCAAGCGAGCCGTCAATTGGCACTCCCAGAGGCCCTCCTCATGTTGCCAAAACATGATAAATGATCTATCATCCAAACTCCAGAATGAATGTATTATCTTAAATTAAAGGAATTGATTGGTGTATATCTTTTTAATAATACCCAACGTGCCACCCAAGCAACGTCTCGTTATCCAAAGGAAATTACCATATCATCAATCAATTTCTTTTAAGTCTTAGATCACTTGGATTATTGTCCTTTAAGTATTAAACAAATGATTCGGAATTAAAAATGGTATTTTTAATATTCTGGGCAAAACTACTCGAGTGTTCTTCAGAATACTCGAGTGGTTCTTCAGTCTTTCCAGATTACTCGAGTAGTTCATGGCTACTCGAGTCGTTCATGCTTTCAGAAAGGTCAGATTTCAGATTCTTAAAATTACTCGAGTAGTTCATGAATACTCGAGTGTTCTTCATCAAATCCAGAATACTCGAGTGACTCATGCATTACTCGAGTGGTTCATCATGAAATGTTCCCACACATTAGTTAATACTTGAGTTCTCGGCCTGGTACTCGAGTGTTTAGAGCAAAAGACACACCATTTTAACACAAAATACTCGAGTATCAAGCCAAGTACTCGAGTCTTTTCTTACAGAACAGACTGGAAACTTGGTTTTAACATACCATTTTCAATTCTAACCATTTCTAATCCAAACCAATGATCAACAGAGTTCATATATCATATATTGAACATGTTTAACCACTTGGAACACATCAAATTACAGATTTGACAGAGAATCAAGAGATTATGCATAAAACATGAAAATTCACAACTTAACATATCAAATTGCAATATACTCAATAAACTTGTGAATTTAAGCTCAAAACAGCTTGCATGCAACATATGGGACTTGCTCACAACAAAATTAGAGCACAAGTTGGTCTCCAAACCAATTTCCATATTCAATCTAAGCCCTTAGAGCCTCTTGGTGGCTCTCTAATCAAATTCATGCAATTTAAACTCTATCTAGTGAATAGAAAGCTTCCCCCTTATCTCACTGATGTGAATCAACAGAAAATTCGCAAGAGAAACTCCTCCAACACCAAAAACGACTTCAAGCATCACATGCAGGACAGTTTGAGTGGAGGTCCAAAATCAGAACATTTGAATGGGTTAAGATGCAAGAGAATTAGTGGTTTTGGTTACAATATATTCTCTGCATCATAGACTAGGATTTAAAACAAGTTTGAAGCGAATTGGATGTAAGAGCTTACCAAAATTCGAATCCAAAGTAAGCTCTAGAGAATGGTTTGACAGAAACAGCTCCAACTTCCAAGCTTCAATTCTTCCACCACACACACTCTCAGCTCACGATTTCGCTCTCTATACAAAGCTCGAGATGTGATCTTTGTATTGGTGTATAGTTTGTTACTCAAATCCAAACACAGAGGGAGAATCGAAGGAAACAATTCAAGAACCCTAACTCACGAACTCTTCAACAATTTGGCCAAAATGCTTCCCAATTCAAGTTCAATCGGCTTTTATAGACAGAGGGCAAGCCCATGCAGATCGACACGACAACGGGAAACGTGGTTGGAAGGTGTTTTCGTGTCAACGGAGGGGAATAGTTGGTGGTGACTCACCAAACGCACTAACTCGTGCAACTCTGACCAGAACACTCGAGTCTTTTCAGAAACACTCGAGTGTTTTGACCAGTTTTTGAAAAATAATAATTTTATTTACTTTCCCTCCAAAACCTTTCCTATAATTACCTCTTGGTCCCAAATCAGGGACTAATATGCAAAATAATTATTTTATGCATAATTATACTTATTAAATAAATTCACACATCCACTAATAATAAAATCATAGATTTTTAATCAAAGATTAAAATGGAAATAATTAATTATAATAAACTTTATAATTAATATTTCATTAATCAGGGATTAAAATTTTGGGGTGTTACACTACTCCTCCACTTACAAGGAATTTCGTCCCCGAAATTCAACTTATACAAACAACTCAGGGTAGTCCTGACGCATCTTATCCTCTAATTCCCAAGATGCTTCCATCACATCACCACAAATCCAGATAACTTTGACCAAACGAATATCCTTCCCTCTAAGCTGCTTGACTCTTCGATCTTCAATACGGATAGGCATGGCTTCAAAAGTTAGGTTCTCATGGATTTCTAGGTCATCAGGTTGGATTCTAAGAACAATGGTAGGATCATGGACATACCTTTTCAACTGAGACACGTGGAATACATTATGAAGATTAGCTAATGACGGGGGCAGGGCTAATTGATAGGCTACTGAACCGATTCTTTTAAGAATCTGGTAGGGACCAATAAACTTAGGTGATAGTTTCTGGGTTTTCAAGGCTCTACTAACATCTTTGGTTGGTACTATTCTAATGAAGACATGGTCACCTTCAGCAAATTCTAAGGGTTTCCTCCTCCTATCAGCATAGCTCTTCTGCCTACTTTGAGCAGTCCTCATCTTCTCTTGTATCATCTTAATCTTCTCAGTTGTTTCTTGTACAAAATATGGTCCAACAAGAGAATTCTCCCCCACTTGAAACCAGCATAATGGTGTCTGACATTTTCTCCCATACAAAGCTTCAAATGGTGTCATTCCAATGCTCGCATGATAACTATTGTTGTAAGTAAATTCTACGAGCGACAACATTTGTTCCCAATTCCCTTGACCTTCTAAAACACAAGCTCTTAAGACGTCCTCCAGTGACTGAATAGTCCTCTCCGTTTGACCATCAGTCTGAGGATGGTATGCAGAACTCAACTTCAATCTTGAACCCAAAGCTCTATGTAGATCTTGCCAAAACTTCGATGTAAACCTCGGATCGCGATCTGACACGATACTTGATGGCACACCATGCAGACGAACAACTTCTTTGATGTACAACTGAGTGAGCTTTTCCAAAGAGTAGCGCATATTAACTGGAATAAAATGCGCTGACTTTGTCAAGCGATCTACAATCACCCAGATTGCATCATGACCAGTAGCTGTCCTTGGCAACCCAGACACGAAATCCATCGAGATACTATCCCATTTCCATAGCGGAATCTCTAAGGGAAGTAACTCTCCTCCTGGCTTTTGGTGTTCCACCTTCGCCTTCTGACACACCAAACAACACGCCGCGTACCTAGCCACATCTTTCTTTAAACCAGGCCACCAAAATATCTTCTTCAAATCTTGATACATTATTTTGGCAGCTCCCGAATGCATACTCTTATGCGCTTCATCCAGAATCATTCTCCTTACCTCCAAATTATCAGGCACACAAATCCTTGCTTTAAAGCGAAGGATTCCATCCTTCCCTTCTTGGAATTCTAACTCCTTACCTTCTTCCATAAGCTTTCTCTTCTCTTTAAGTCCCTCATCTTCTTGTTACAACTCACGAATCCTTTGCAAGAACTCATTAGCAATCTGCAACATCCCCATCTTGACACTTGTTGGCTTCACTTGCATCGTCAGGCTCAAATCTCTGAATTCTTCTATCAATGCAGCTTCTCTGACCATCATCGCATTGATATGCATTGCTTTTCGACTCAAGGCATCCGCCACAACGTTTGCTTTCCCAGGATGGTAATGGAGCTCAAACTCATAATCCTTCAAGAACTCCATCCATCGGCGTTGCCTCATGTTCAACTCTTTCTGATCGAAGAGATATTTTAAACTCTTATGGTCACTAAACACCCGAAACGTAGTGCCATAGAGATAGTGCCTCCAAATCTTTAGAGCGAAGACAACAGCTGCCAGCTCTAGGTCATGAGTTGGATAGTTCATTTCATGAACTTTTAGCTGTCTCGAGGCGTAAGCGACTACCTTTCCATCTTGCACCAAAACACTCCCAAGACCTTGTTTCGATGCATCACAGTACACCTCAAAATTCTTCTGTGGATCAGGCAAAATCAACACAGGAGATGATGTCAATCTTTCCTTCAATTCTTGGAAACTCCTTTCGCACTTCTCATCCCATATAAATGGTTGATCTTTCCGAGTTAACTTCGTCAAGGGTAGCGCAATCTTCGAGAAACCTTCTATAAATCTTCTATAGTAACCAGCCAAACCAAGAAAGCTTCTCACCACCGTGACCGACTTCGGTTGTTCCCATTGTAAAACTGAACTTACTTTCGCCGGGTCAACCGCTATTCCCTTGTTTGAGATCACATGCCCTAAAAACTTAACTTCCTCCAGCCAGAACTCACACTTTGCAAGTTTGGCGTACAACTGCTTCTCCTGTAGGACATTCAACACTATTCTCAAGTGTTCAACATGCTCCTTCGGGCTCTTGGAATAGATAAGGATATCGTCAATGAACACAACCATGAATGAATCTAAATAAGGTCTGAAGATTCGATTCATGTAGTCCATGAAGATAGCTGGTGCATTAGTCAATCCGAACGACATCACAACATACTCATAATGCCCGTATCGGGATCGAAATGCGGTCTCAGAGATATCCTCTTCTCTAATCCTGATCTGATGGCACCCTGATCTCAGATCAATCTTGGAAAATACTGAAGCCCCACGAACTTGATCCAGCATTTGTATTATGTTTCATAAGTCCTGTTTTTTTATAAACCTAATACATACTTAATGTTATTTTTTCAAACACACCCTTATTTATTACACTCTATTTTTCACTTCCTATATCTTTCTCTTTCTACAATAATGAATATATAGGAGCATTATAGTTAAAGTACAACAAATCATTACATCATTTTAATGAATATACAGGAGCATTCTAAACTCGTGAACGGGAGGGTAGATAAAAAATTACAAACTCCCGCAATTGGCAAACATCTTAAAAAAGCCTCCTATTGATTGAAGTGAACATTTTAAAGAGCACATTTATATGTATCCATAATATATCTTCTTCCTTCGCCTCTAACTTATTTCCTCTTTTGTTTCTCCCACACACCACACTCCATACACTGTTTGTGAAACTCCGGCAGAAGAAGAAAGAAGAAGATGATGGGTTTCACCGCCATATTCTTCGCTCTCCTCCTCATCTCCTCCGCCCACTCCTTCTACCTCCCCGGCGTCGCTCCTCGCGATTTCCAAACTGTAACCCTCTCATCTCTCGAGAATCTCTCTTTTCTTTTTGGTTCTTTCTTCCAATTTCATCGCCATGTGTTTCTTCTGCTTGGATCTAGGGTTTTAGCTCTGATCTGTGTCGCATCGTTCACCTTGCATTCTTTTTTTGTTTTGTTTTGTTGTGATAAATGATAAATGAACTCTTGTTGTTGTGGTTTGAATCGTTAGGATGTTACGTAATCGTAGTTGCACAAGTTTAGAAATGGAATTGCGGATCTTCATTTTTTTTTTTCAGTTTTGAGCTCTTTCATCACTGTTTCGATGCTCAAATAATGTCAAATGTGATGAGTGGTGAAATCTAATGATTATATTTTATTTGATATGTTGTGGGTGACTTGTGTGATGTGTCATTTATGAATTGTAACTGTTGATTTGTTAATTTGGTTTAGATTGACAACATTTTTTTATGAGTTAATAGTCACATAGGTCCTCGAAAGATACTAGTGGAATCTCTTAAACCCCAAAGATCATTTTGGCGTCATGTTAGTCCCCCCATCCAATTTTGTCAAGAGGGACCTAACGAAATCCCACGTGGCATGTTAAATGCTTTATTGGCTTCAATGTTATGTATGGAATGCTAAGAAGGTGTCACATTTGAGGCAACAAAACATTTAACGTGCCACGTAGGATTCCGTTAAGTCCCTCATTGGGGACTAACGTGATGCCAAATTGATCTTTGAGGGGTTTAAGAGATTCCACAAATCTTTCAGGACCTAATTCATTCCAAAATTATCTTTGGGAGATTTAAGAGATTCCACAAATCTTTCAGGGACCTAACTGATTCCACAGGTATCTTTCGAGGACCTATGTGACTATTAACTCTTTTTTTATTTGCTGATTTTCGTGGGTTTCTACTTTTGTTTTATTTTTTTTAGAATGGTTTCTAGATTTCCATTTTTATCGTGTATACTAGGAAAAATTTAGAAGGCGAACATTTTTTTTTTAAAAAAAAAAGCTTTCTAGGAATATTTGCTACATGTATGTATGTATGTATACATATAGAAGGAGAGGAGATTTGTTTTTCATCGGTGTAAAAAAATTTTATGTGCATTCATTTTCAGCCATTGATCTTAATTATGACCAACAGTGTTTATGATTTTGACTTAGGAATAGTTTACACTGCTAGATGAATATAAAATCAACGGTTGAATTTAGTTCTGTTAGTGAAAGATGGCTTTAGTGTGAATGGAATCAATGGATCCCTTCTCACAAACTCTGCATGTGTGTGGTGTACCCCTGCGATGTTTTTTGGATCGATCCTCGTACTTTGAGATATTGATTTATTGTTTCTTCTGTGGAACCAGGGCGACCCGCTCTATGTAAAAGTGAACAAATTATCGTCTACGAAGACTCAGCTTCCATATGACTACTACTACTTGAATTATTGTAAACCTTCCAAGATTGTGAACAATGCAGAAAATTTGGGGGAGGTTCTTCGAGGTGATCGGATTGAGAATTCGATATATACGGTGGGCGTTTATTGCCTCATCCTTCTTTCAATGCATTATTTGATTTAATGAGGATGAAACACAGTGATCATTGTTCCTCGGTTTATATGTTGACCTAAAGAAAACTTTCTTTTTTCAGTTTCAAATGAGGAAGGAGCAGTCTTGTACTGTTGCCTGTCATGTTATTTTGGATGCTGAATCTGCCAAGAATTTTAAAGAGAAAATTGATGATCAGTATAGAGTAAACATGTAAGTGATAAATATTTAGAAGCCAGTGCTAGTTATGTAGTATGAGTTTATTTTCTTCTCTTTTAAGTTTTTGTGGCCAGTTGCCTGCTTGTCTATAGCTTTCTGCTTTGTGTTTCGGTGGCCCCTAAAGCTTTGAATTGTACATGCAGGATTTTGGATAACCTTCCGGTTGCTGTTCTTAGACAAAGGAGGGATAGAAGTCAATCAACAACATATGAACATGGTTTTCTTGTTGGGTTCATAGGAAACTATCAAGGGGTATAATAATAACTCACTATGAAGTTATGTTATGGAAGTTTAATTATTATTTTTTGTTCCCCTGTTCTTACAAATTTACGATTTCTATTCAGAGTAAAGAGGAGAGATATTTTATCTATAACCACTTGAGTTTTAGAGTCATGTATCACAAGGATCCCGAAACTGACTCTGCTCGTATTGTTGGATTTGAGGTCACACCAAACAGGTCTTGTTATTTTCTCATCTCTCTCTCTGTTGTTGTTTAGGGGGTGTTGCATTCATATCTTGGCTTACAATTGTTGATCTTTGTTGGCTTTTGCATTCTATATCTGGAGTAGGAAGCTGTTGGAAAGAAAGTAAAATGAAACAGATTGGTTGGATGATTCTCAAAGTGGCCTTACTTTCTTTGTGATGTTGCATTTATTTGAAGATAAAAAATGGTCATAGATAATGTGTTGAAGTTATTTCTCTAAAATAAAGAGGCTTAATTGTTTGATTGCTTTCCTATTGTATTTCAATTTTCAAATGATTGCTTAATATTTGTTCTCTCAAATCTGAATTTTATAACTGTAAACAGTATCAATCATGAATACAAGGAGTGGAATGACAAGAATCCACAGGTAACAACATGCAATAAAGACACTAAGAATTTGATGCAAGGTAGTACTGTTCCACAAGAAGTTGATACAAACAAGGATATCGTATTTACATATGATGTCTCCTTTAAGGTATTACTGGTTACCTTGGCTACTCTCATCAACTTTCACCTCATTTCTTATGCGATACTCTAAGCTGAGATTTCCCATATTTTTTCAGGAAAGTGAGATCAAATGGGCATCACGGTGGGACACATATCTTCTAATGAATGATGATCAAATTCACTGGTTCTCCATCATCAACTCTCTGATGATTGTTCTTTTCCTTTCTGGAATGGTGGCAATGATCATGATGAGAACTCTTTACAGAGACATTGCCAATTATAACCAGTTAGAAACTCAAGATGAGGCCCAAGAAGAGACTGGGTGGAAACTTGTCCATGGAGATGTTTTCAGGCCACCGATCAATTCGAATTTACTTTGTGTTTATGTTGGTACTGGTGTTCAGCTCTTTGCAATGGCACTTGTGACGATGATATTTGCTTTGCTAGGCTTCTTGTCTCCATCTAATCGGGGAGGTCTCATGACTGCAATGGTTCTGTTGTGGGTTTTCATGGGTTTATTTGCTGGCTACTCCTCTGCACGTTTGTACAAGATGTTCAAGGGCACAGAGTGGAAGAGGAATACCTTGAAAACTGCATTCATGTTTCCAGGCATTCTTTTTGCTGTCTTCTTTGTACTGAATGCCTTAATCTGGGGGGAACAGTCCTCTGGGGCAGTCCCTTTTGGAACAATGTTTGCTCTAGTCTGCTTATGGTTCGGTATATCAGTACCCTTGGTCTTTGTGGGTAGTTACTTAGGTTTCAAAAAACCAGCAATTGAAGACCCCGTGAAGACTAATAAAATTCCTAGGCAGGTTCCTGAGCAGGCATGGTATATGAAGCCTGTCTTCTCCATTCTTATTGGAGGCATTCTGCCATTTGGTGCTGTGTTTATCGAGCTCTTCTTTATCTTGACATCAATATGGCTGAATCAGTTTTACTACATCTTTGGCTTCCTCTTCATAGTGTTTGTCATCCTATTAATCACCTGTGCGGAGATTACTATTGTGCTTTGTTACTTCCAGTTGTGCAGTGAAGACTACAATTGGTGGTGGAGATCTTACCTCACTGCTGGGTCCTCAGCTCTATACCTTTTTCTGTACTCAATTTTCTACTTTTTTACCAAATTGGAGATTAAAAAGCTGGTCTCAGGCATGCTTTACTTTGGATATATGATTATTGTGTCGTATGCCTTCTTTGTGTTGACCGGAACTATTGGCTTCTATGCTTGCTTCTGGTTTGTCCGCAAGATCTACTCTTCTGTGAAGATTGACTGATTATACAAGAGCTTCATGTAGTGGTGGAGTACAATATGAACACTGAGCCTGAAAAGCTGTACGAATGTGAGGAAATTGAAGCAGATACTGCAGGGAAGTTTTATTCCCTCTCCCTTGAAAATGACCCTCTAGTTTGTTGTTAGAGTAGCAGTTGTACTGTTAATTTGTTCTGCTTTCAAATATTTTTGTAGTAGTTTCTGAAACAAATGGTGAGATGTCTGCATATTTTGATATGTTCATGTTGCAACATAGTGATGAGGTATTCCATCAGCCACTAGTCGTCACGGAATATATGGCATTTGCTGCTATGCAAATCCCCAAAGAAAGCGTAGCATGTTGGAATCCATGTTACAACTGAGTTAGCCAATAGGAACTGTTCATAGTTGACTCACCTGCGATTGAATTTGCATCGGCTTATTACCACTGTAGTAGGATTGATTTGAATCATCCAACATTAACGAGTAATGGCTGTATGAATTTGTTGACGATATGAAATGGATTTGGTAAAATATTTGATATGAATTGATGGAGTAAACTACTAGTCTAGAACACTGCACCACTACTGTTATATTGCAGTTTCAGTATAGAAATTTTCATTAACCGTGATGTTGAATCCTTCCTCTTTTTTATTTTTTTGAACTTGGAAAAACTTTCAGAAATTAAAGGGAATGAAGTACATTGTTGAAAAGAACTAGTTTGTTTTCATACCAAAATCAGTGTGCAAAGGCATGCACAACTTGTTCAGCTAGCTGGTGAACAGCCTTGTTTTTCCTATGATTAAAGGGTCCTAGGAACAAAGGAAAAAAATGTAAAGATTAAAAGAAACTAAAATTTTGATCTCTTCTATTACAGCTCCAAGTTCAGATAAATCAGTGATGTTGACTTTTAGGTCCTTCACAAGTCTTTGAAGAGTCACTCTCCACCGCTAAAGATAACCACTGTTTCTCCATGGCACAAAATCAAAGCTTCCCTAGCTGCTAGCGCTTATTGCAGACGTGGCCTACACAGAGTCCAAGATCACCATGAGCAACCATACCCATTACCCAGGCTCCCCGGAGAAAATATCAAGCCAAAAAGGCACAATACTCCTCAAGCTAACATGGCCATATTTGCAGCTGCCTTGAGTTTAAGGGTCACTTGGTTTTTTTTTTTTTTAAATTTTTTTTTATTTAAATCAATTTGCTTGATATTGATTCTTCAAGTTGGACTTGACTTTTTTTTATCAAATTTCTAAATTACCTATTGTACCAATGCAAAAGCTTTTTGTAACATCCTCATTTTTATTAATCTAATAATTATAATTATAACTACTTTATTTAGAATTGAAAGATGATTTCCAACTATTTTCTTATGTGTATATTATTATGTTGAATCTAAATACGTATATGCATAAGTGTTTGTAAACGTTTTCCTAGTATACGTGTATATTTGTATAAATATATCTTTGCGTAGATATTAGTATTTGTAACTATATTCTTGTGTATATGTATGTGTGTGTGTTTGTATGTGTATATTCATATGTATGTATGCATAGGTATATGTATTAGGTTATGTTAGGATATGTGTTTACATATATGTATATATATGTATATGTGTGTGCGCGCGCTAGCGTGTATTTTTAGGTGTTAGTGATTGTGTTCGTGCCCTTGTGTGTATGCATGTATTCGTGGTGTGATCGCATCGTTAGGTTAGATAGGGAAGTGTCCTAGGGTCGTTGATTACAATTAAAGGGTAATCGGTCTAGATTCTGGATTGGTGCGGTTGTGGTCGAGTAAGTAAGTGTGTGTAAGTTCAGGGCTTAGGGTGTTCCATAGCCCACGTAGGTGTTTTTAGTGTGTTGATCTCAATGGAGTGAGTGGATAAGGATCCTAGGATAGAGCCTCGAGTTAAAGGGTAGACTCTAAGGTCTATGTGCGGAGAATTCCCTCGAATACATGTTTCGATGGAGTTCCGGAACTTAGTGAAGGTGTGAGGCAATTGGGATCGATTTGATCCTATTGATTGTGCCTCGAGAGTGGTTGGTTTTAGGGTTGAGTGGTTATAGAACATAGCTTAGATCGATCGAGTTAGATCGAGTGTTTAAGAATAGGCTAAGTCTAGATTTCGGAGTGTCGATTCGTTCGTCTTTTCGTGTATGTGAATTGTGTGTTTATTGTTGTGATTTATGATTGTGATGTTTTGTGTGTGTTAGGAGGTGTTTAGAAGGTGTTTAGATAGTGGTATTATGATAGGACAAGTTAGGGTGCATTAGGATCGGCTTAGAACTCTTAGGAGGCTTGAAAGAGAGGAAAAAGTAGTGCATTACTCGATTAATGGGTCTATTAATCGAGTAAATTTTGAGCACCATTCGGCATTACTCGAGTAAGGCATAGCTTAATCGAGTAGATCTTTGGGTACTTTCGGCATTACTCGATTAACACGTGAGTTAATCGATTAGCCCCTTTGTAAATTAAGCGAGTTAACCGATTAACCAAAGTGGTTAATCAATTAACCTACTCTGATCAGCTTAAAAAAACACGATTTTACTGTGTGGCTGCCATTGTTTCCCTTCCCATTCGAGTTCCTTCTCTCTTCTCTCATCCCAAACTCTTCCAATCTTCAAATCAACCTCAAATAATATCAACCCATCATCCCATAATCATTCCCCATCAACTCTCCATGATTTTCTACCAACAAAAACCCCAATTTCATTCTCAATCCCTCAAATCCCCAATTCCCAAATTCAAAACCCTAACTTCCCAATCATTCTCTTTTAATTGGGCAATCATCAAGGGAGCTCGAAATTGATACTGGAGCAAGGAACTAGGAGCTTAGGAGTGTGTCCCTAGAGCTTGGTGGAGCTCTCTCTCCCTCTCCTTCTCCTCTACTCTTCAACCGGTAAGGGGGGACTCTTTCCTCACTTTGAATTAGGGATAGTTAGAATTTATAATAGGATTTCGGTATAATAATTAAGTTAGAGTGTAGGTAACAATTAGTGTTGGATTAGAGTTGTTCTTTTTGTATTTTAATTAAATTTCACCCTTTTATAAATGTTTATGTTAAATTAGTTATTTGTAAATATTAATGTAGGAAGTGAAGAACCCTAGGGAGACGATTTATGTTACTGCACTCTGAGACATACCTGAGTATGTCGAATGGTTGCTGGATGTCCATTGATTTGCTTGTTGTTGGTTGTAAATTAATTGTTGAATAACTTAAGTGTTAAATGTTTATAATTGTGATTTAATGCTTTAAGTGCTAATTGTGAGACTGAAAGTGGATTGTGGATATATATATATATATATATATATATATATATATATATAGTTTAAGGGAATAAAGAGAATGGAAAGTGAAAATGGTTAATGGTTAAGTGTTGTAAACGAGTAGTGGACTAAAAGGAATAATAGAAGTCTAAATTAATTATGAATAAAAAGGGAATTGTGTGTGTGATAGGATGTTGTTGCCGCTATCTTTAATTTGATTATTATGCTTATGTCTTTATTATGAATTGTATACTGTCCTTTTAATTCACTGTGATGTGAAAGATCTCACCCTTCGTGGATAACAATTTAGGTACATATTCAAGATGCTCGGAGAATCAGAGTGGCGCAGCGGAACAAGTCGGAAGAAAGGAAAATTTATTTTGAATATAAATATATGTATATATATATATATATACTCTGTATTATATTGGTGCCCCACATTTTGTATAAATTTAATTTGATAAATGGACTGTTAAAGCTTTCCGTTGTGTTTCCAAACTCTGATTCATGTATTTTATTTGAAGAAATTACTTTTAAGGTTTCTTAATTACGTTCAAAATTTTTATTTCCGAGTATTTTTATAATAAGAAAATTGGGGTGTTTCAATATGGTATCAGAGCAGTTCTTCCTTTCGACCTGAGGGAAAGTAATCCCGATTCCGTTGCAAGCACTCAAATCTCAAGTTTCTTGAATAAAGGTGAGACTTATAGAGTTTTGTGAAAAGTGTTAATGTTAAGTGTTTGTCGCATATGTTTGATGAAATTGTTAGGCATAACTAGGAACATATGAGCATATGGGTTGCTAAATGTTTGTGAATAAGTGTGTGCATCTTTAAATGTGAATGTTGCATCATATGGCCACGCATTTTAGGCTAGAAAAGCCCTCCCAATGAATCTATATAAATAAAGAAAGAATAATTACTACCCCTAAAACGAACTAGAAACACGTGCATTCATGGAGAAAGGTGGACCTTAGGTGCGGGGAAAACTTACGTCGTTTACGATTGATGAAGGCAAAAGTAACTAGATTGTGTTATTGAAACAACCGCTGGGAATTGTCGTGGAAAACCTTGATCCTACAAAGGACACGGGTTCGCTACTCGTGTTGGGGACTGGTTTTATGCAACCATGATGATTCTGTCAGTTGCTTTGGCTTTTCGTTGCCAGTGAGAGTGATTTCTGCTAAAGCCAATTTGGACAAATCAAACCAAATTGCATGAGGGACCTTCCGCAGTGGAGGTGAAGTGTTGTGCAAGCGGGTGAGCGAGGGACCTTCCTAAGCGGAGGTGAAGCACCCAACTAGGGGTTGAGAAATGCTTACTCCTGGCCGGTTTTCCCCAGAGTGGAGGGGCAAGTGGGGTGAGGAAAAGTGTGAATTGTTATAAAAAGGTTAAAAAGGAAAAAATGGTTAAAAGTGGTGCATTGCATGAGGAACCCTCCTGCGGGGAGAATGTGAAGTGCAATGCACATAAAGTCAAGGTTGTTAAAGTAGACATTGCGTGAAGAACCCTCCTGCGGGGAGAATGTGAAGCGCAATGCCAATAAAGTTTTTAAAGTAAAAAGTGGGCATTGTATGAGGAACGCTCATTCGGGGAGAACGAGAAGTACAATGTCAATAAAATTATAAAGTTAAAAATTGTTAAAAATTGGTACATTGTGTGAGGAACCCTCCTTCGGGGAGAATGTGAAGCACAATGTACAAGAGGGAGAAGTGAGGTGCATTGCATTGCATTGCATGAAAAGTAAAAGTGTTTTAAAGTGGAAAGTAAAGGAAAATGAATTGTTTCTACATTGCATTCGCATTGCATGGCATTTGCATCGCATTGCATTTGCATCGTACTTAGAATATTGTCTGGTGCACGATAGACTGTAGCTGATTCTTTGTAATTAGGAGTTGTGTGCGAATAGTTATCATAGGGGTGAGTATATGTATATATATATATATATATATATATATATATATAAATAAATATATGGAGTGCATAGTGTTAAGAGAAAAAGGGTCGGTTTAAGTTTGCAAAAGGAAATACTAACAATTGATAAACGGAGAAAACCTGGAAATTTTTAAATGTGTAAGTGTTTCCATTGCAAACCAAAAACCTAAGTGATATTAGATAAATAGTTGAGAGTAGAAGTGTTTTAAGTGTTAGGCTAAGGAAAGGCTAAAGTTTATACAAGGGAAAATCCGAAGAATACCAAAGCAATTAAAACTGTAGTACGGGAATTCATTGGATTGCGAGGGCTACTACCCCCGATTTAATGTAGTGTGGGAATTGGCCAATCCGACATTACATTTATCGGGAGGTGAAGTCGTCGAAATCTAGGACTTCGTGCCCTACTATGAATTAGTAAACGATTTTCGGTGTATAAAACATTAGTGCTTAATCGTTTGTTGTTGTTGTTCTTCCTTGACTTGACTCTGTGAATTGTGTATGTCTTGGGTGTATGTTTGTGGAATGGTGAAGTGTCAAAGTAATTGGATTGTGATTAGGAATGGAATTGTTCGAATTGAACGAAGCATAGCTTTGATCCTAATCCAACCGAGTGACTAAGTTCACATCGATTAGATTAGTATCAAAGAGAATGAAAAATAAGATTTGAACTAAGCTAACGGTCGATTCCCTTGCTAATCTAGATTCAAGTAATTGTGACACCAAGAGTTAAGTAGGATCGAGAACTAATCGATCGGATTCAAACCGCCGAACTATTCCAATTAAAAATTTGAAAGAATAAAAGAAACTCTTTGCCTAAGTTGGAAAGCGATTTGAATTCAATCGAGAGGTCCTCGAAATGTGTTCGGATGTGGATAAATTTAGTGTTAAAGCAAGCGAACGAAGATTTGAGTGGAACCATGAAAATCAAATAAGTTATTTTTGCGATTCTAATCTAGCCGAATGACTTAGTTGACATCGGATAGATTAAAATCTAAGAAAACCGTTACAATTTTTATATTTAACTTGTGGTTGGTTCTCACTACTGAATTGAGTTCGATAACTTCAACATTAAACGAAAGTCAAGCGTGGAATCCTGTCAGTTGAACTTAAACCCCGAATGGTGATAACTGAATTTATGAAAAACCAAAGAATTTCTATATAAGCAAAACCAAGGATTTAAGTTCAATTGGGAGATTGGTATAGGTATATGTTTACGTATATAGGTTTGATTGGTTATCTTAATGGTGGTGTTGTGTGGTTGTTGTCATGTGTGGTTGAATGAATTGCTTGACACCTGGTGCACTAACTCCAACCTATTTTAAAAGTTACTAAGTTTTAGAATTTTAATCTCCTTCTTTTTCTAAACTACTTTCCGATATAAGTAAAAACCTTATTTTAAGATTTAAGATGATTAAAATATAGGTATATCAATTGTTTCCTTGAATTGTTTAAAAAGGGTTTTTGAACTAAGTTTTGAAAATATGAATAATAGCGTATATGCGAATATTTTCATTATATATTTATGTGTTTGTATATGTATACATATTTTCACGGCATATTTGTGTTTGTGTATAGATATATTCCTGCAACTATGTGTAAGTTTTGTTTTCTTTACTTTATCTTCATAAAGTATTTCTCGGAAGCTCTACAATTTGAATTTCCCCGTAAAGCCCACAGGAGAACCGTAACACCAACGAAAAGTAGCCAATTTAGCGAACTACCAAACCAAAGAACCATCAAACTTTTGTCTGAAACCGAGCAAAGTAGCGTGTGCTAGAACCATGCCACACAAGAATTAGAGTTGTGTTTTCTATCCCGAGAATATGTAGGGTTAGCATGAACCAATGAATGCCTTAAGGGAGATAGTGAACGAAAATCCTAAGTCCTAAGTCGAATTGATGACTAACCCATAAGTAACACATCCTAGTACTCTCCAATTCTCCACGACTTAAGAGAGACCAAAATAGTTAGTAGCCTTCCAAACCTCTACTGCCTGAGTGGGAGTGTCATTACATACCTAAACTAAAGAACCCAACCAAGAGGACATAGAATCGTAAACCATGTTTTCGTAGAATAGTCCACGAAGACTAGAACGTACCTTGAAATTAGAACCTAACCATGGCATGAAAATCATCAGGGAACTTCTGATTGATTTTTATGCAAGTTCTGGAAAGAGGAAGCATTAGTGAGAAAGTGAACTGCGTTAGGATTCCCTCACCTTGTTAAAACCCAACAACTTTTAGGGTACCTGAGGATGAGGAAAGTTTAGCACTTGATAAGTAGAACCACTTTACATCGAACCTGAATCTACAGGATAACCCAAGTCTAAGTGGGGGAGCACCCCAGAAATAGAAGTTAAGGTTGTGGAAATTCCGAGAGATCGTTATGTTACTATTATGATTTTTACTATGGAAAACTAAATGGTTTTGAAATTTTAAGCATTTTGTTAATTTTAAAAGATTTTAAGAAAACATTTGTTATAGGAACCTCCCTCCGATTCTTTTCAAACGTTTTTCAAAGAATGAATTTCGGGGACGGAATTCTTTTAAGTGGGGGAGAATTGTAACATCCTCATTTTTATTAATCTAATAATTATAATTATAACTACTTTATTTAGAATTGAAAGATGATTTCCAACTATTTTCTTATGTGTATATTATTATTATGTTGAATCCAAATACGTATATGCATAAGTGTTTGTAAACGTTTTCCTAGTATACGTGTATATTTGTATAAATATATCTTTGCGTAGATATTAGTATTTGTAACTATATTCTCATGTATATGTATGTGTGTGTGTTTGTATGTGTATATTCATATGTATGTATTCATAGGTATATGTATTAGGTTATGTTAGGATATGTGTTTACATATATGTATATATATGTATATGTGTGTGTGTGCGCTAGTGTGTATTTTTAGGTGTTAGTGATTGTGTCCGTGCCCTTGTGTGTATGCATGTATTCGTGGTGTGATCGCAT
The DNA here is from genome assembly GCA_037953625.1 of Crotalaria pallida. Taxonomy (NCBI): domain Eukaryota; kingdom Viridiplantae; phylum Streptophyta; class Magnoliopsida; order Fabales; family Fabaceae; genus Crotalaria; species Crotalaria pallida. Next base: position 26,336,732 of record CM075654.1, read on the forward strand.
CGTTAGGTTAGATAGGGAAGTGTCCTAGGGTCGTTGATTACAATTAAAGGGTAATCGGTCTAGATTCTGGATTGGTGCGGTTGTGGTCGAGTAAGTAAGTGTGTGTAAGTTCGGGGCTTAGGGTGTTCCATAGCCCACGTAGGTGTTTTTAGTGTGTTGATCTCAATGGAGTGAGTGGATAAGGATCCTAGGATAGAGCCTCGAGTTAAAGGGTAGACTCTAAGGTCTATGTGCGGAGAATTCCCTCGAATACATGTTTCGATGGAGTTCCGGAACTTAGTGAAGGTGTGAGGCAATTGGGATCGATTCGATCCTACTGATTGTGCCTCGAGAGTGGTTGGTTTTAGGGTTGAGTGGTTATAGAACATAGCTTAGATCGATCGAGTTAGATCGAGTGTTTAAGAATAGGCTAAGTCTAGATTTCGGAGTGTCGATTCGTTCGTCTTTTCGTGTATGTGAATTGTGTGTTTATTGTTGTGATTTATGATTGTGATGTTTTGTGTGTGTTAGGAGGTGTTTAGAAGGTGTTTAGATAGTGGTATTATGATAGGACAAGTTAGGGTGCATTAGGATCGGCTTAGAACTCTTAGGAGGCTTGAAAGAGAGGAAAAAGTAGTGCATTACTCGATTAATGGTCTATTAATTTAGTAAATTTTGAGCACCATTCGGCATTACTCGAGTAAGGCATAGCTTAATCGAGTAGATCTTTGGGTACTTTCGGCATTACTCAAGTAAGGCATAGCTTAATCGAGTAGATCTTTGGGTACTTTCGGCATTACTCGATTAACACGTGAGTTAATCGATTAGCCCCTTTGTAAATTAAGCGAGTTAATCGATTAACCAAAGTGGTTAATCGATTAACCTACTCTGATCAGCTTAAAAAAACACGATTTTACTGTGTGGCTGCCATTGTTTCCCTTCCCATTCGAGTTCCTTCTCTCTTCTCTCATCCCAAACTCTTCCAATCTTCAAATCAACCTCAAATAACATCAACCCATCATCCCATAATCATTCCCCATCAACTCTCCATGATTTTCTACCAACAAAAACCCCAATTTCATTCTCAATCCCTCAAATCCCCAATTCCCAAATTCAAAACCCTAACTTCCCAATCTTTCTCTTTTAATTGGGCAATCATCAAGGGAGCTCGAAATTGATACTGGAGCAAGGAACTAGGAGCTTAGGAGTGTCCCTAGAGCTTGGTGGAGCTCTCTCTCCCTCTCCTTCTCCTCTACTCTTCAACCGGTAAGGGGGGACTCTTTCCTCACTTTGAATTAGGGATAGTTAGAATTTATAATAGGATTTGGGTATAATAATTAAGTTAGAGAGTAGGTAACAATTAGTGTTGGATTAGAGTTGTTCTTTTTGTATTTTAATTAAATTTGACCCTTTTATAAATGTTTGTTAAATTAGTTATTTGTAAATATTAATGTAGGAAGTGAAGAACCCTAGGGAGACGATTTATGTTACTGCACTCTGAGACATACCTGAGTATGTCGAATGGTTGCTGGATGTCCATTGATTTGCTTGTTGTTGGGTGTAAATTAATTGTTGAATAACTTAAGTGTTAAATGTTTATAATTGTGATTTAATGCTTTAAGTGCTAATTGTGAGACTGAAAGTGGATTGTGGATATATATATATATATATATATATAGTTTAAGGGAATAAAGAGAATGTAAAGTGAAAATGGTTAATGGTTAAGTGTTGTAAACGAGTAGTGGACTAAAAGGAACAATAGAAGTCTAAATTAATTATGAATAAAAAGGGAATTGTGTGTGTGATAGGATGTTGTTGCCGCTATCTTTAATTTGATTATTATGCTTATGTCTTTATTATGAATTGTATACTGTCCTTTTAATTCACTGTGCTGTGAAAGATCTCACCCTTCGTGGATAACAATTTAGGTACATATTCAAGATGCTCGGAGAATCAGAGTGGCGCAGCGGAACAAGTCGGGAGAAAGGAAAATTTATTTTGAATATAAATATATGTATATATATACTCTGTATTATATTGGTGCCCCACATTTTGTATAAATTTAATTTGATAAATGAACTGTTAAAGCTTCCCGTTGTGTTTCCAAACTCTGATTCATGTATTTTATTTGAAGAAATTACTTTTAAGGTTTCTTAATTACGTTCAAAATTTTTATTTCCGAGTATTTTTATAATAAGAAAATTGGGGTGTTTCACTTTTCATGCATTACCTATTCTAAATTACCTATTCTATTTTGGTAAAAAAATATGTTCCTGAGATCTTTATAACCTTCGTTATCGGTAATATTAAAAGGCTTATTTATGTATTTAGTCCCTAAAAGTTGGGGTGTTTTGGTTTTGGTCCCTAGAAGTTTTTTTGACCTTGACTTATTCTTATTTGTTTTGAAAATTTGGTTTTAGTCCATGCCGTTAGGAAAAATCCGTTAACTGCTGTTGTGGCTAACGTAACTCCGCATCAGCATACACGTGTGAAAGTATTGCATGTCATCAGTATGATGACGTGGAAAATGCCAACCTGCATGAGTAAAAGGGCCAAAACCCAACCCAAATGTGTTTGTCGATTGGGTTATGACCCTTTTGCTCCTACAAGTCCGAATCATCCACGTCATCATACTAGTGGCACGCAATACTTGGACACGCGTATGCTGATGCGGAGTTTCGTTAGTCACATTAGCAGTTAACGGATTTTTCCTTATGGCATGAATTAAAACCAAATTTTCTAAACAATTAAGGATGAGTCAAGGTCAAAAAAACTTCTAAGGACCAAAACCAATACACCCCCAACTTTTAAGGACTAAAACCATAAATAAATCATATTAAAAAATAAATTGTCTATATGAAGATAAACTAAAAGATATTTTTCTCAACTGAAATTGGAGACTCATTGAAGTCTTTCTTCTCTTTATTTCTTTCTTCCTTTTTGTTCCAGTCCTGTCACGAACTAAGGACACTTACCCTACGGAAGGACCCTAAAAGACCTATTATGACCCTTAAAAGGGCACTAAGAGGTGGTCCTATATCATCCTCAACTGAGGAACTCAAGTTCGAATGACTTTTGAAGTGCTCGGATGAAGTCTAGACAACAGATAAAGATGTCAGACTTATTCGGAGAATACAATTTTCAGAAGATTAGCACAATTTATAAGGAATTAGAACCAGATTATACCCCAATTATCAGAATAATAGAAGAACATCGTTTATCTCCTTAATGATAAGATTGCTGGAAATAAGGATCAGAATACGCAGCGAAAAAAACGAAATACCCTATTTCCATAACAGGATCCATGCAAGAGAGCATGATTCGAGATAGAAAAACGTTTACCTCTTGATGCGAAGAGGAGAACAGTGCTGGTCAGATCGTCCACGAACAATCCACGTCAATCACGAGCTCAGCAAGGTAGTCGTGCCTGTAACACCCCGATTTTATACTATAATGATACACAAATAAAAGTTTTGGAAATATCCAAGGAACTTTAAAAGTTATTTTATTAAATTAAATACATGAATCAGAGTTTGAAATTAAAACAGATGACTTTAGAAATTTCGTTTACAAATTAAGTTTGTACAAAATATGGGGCACCCAATTGCAATATGAATAATTTATACACAATTTCCTTTCTTTCGACTTGTTCCGCTGCGCACTCTGATCTCCAAGCTTCTTGAACATGTACCTAAAATGTTAACCACTAAGGGTGAGATCTTTCACAACACAGTGAATTAAAGGACAGTAAACAGTTCATAATAAAACTTAAGAATAACAACTAAAACGGGGATGGAATAACAAAATATATCCTATTCAATTTTCTACAACATCCACTTTCACACTTTTGTTAAATTTCCATTATTCAATTCCAATTCTATAACCAATAACCATTTACTCTTTCCCTTCTCTTTATTCTTTTAAACAATATTTTCCAATTCATTTATGTTCCATTTTCAATTTCAAAATTAAGCTATTATAACACTTAGTCACAAATATAAACATTTACACTTAGGTTGTATAAAAAGAAATCAACACTCAATAGCAATCAACAAATCAGCAGTTAACCAGTAAATCAGTCGACATACTCAGGTATGTCTCAGGGTGCTATAATTTAAGTCATCTCCCTAATGTTCTTCACTTCCTACTTTAACAATTCACAAAATGATTTAACATAAACATTTACATTAATCTTAAAATCAACTAAAAGCTACACTAATCACAATTAATTAAACTCTAATCTCAACCCTATTATAAACTCTAACTATCCCTAACTCAAAGTGTGGAAAGAGTCTCCCCTTACCTCTTGAAGACACAAAGGGAAAACTTGGGGTTTTATTGGAACCCAAGCACCAAGCTCCAATTCTAGCTCCTTGGTCTTCTAATCCTTGCCCTTAAACCATTCCTAGGTTCCCTTGATGATTACCCAACTCTATGTGAAAGATTGAGGGAGTTAGGGTTTTGAGTGAGAATTGGGGATTTGAGGGAAAGAGAATGAAATTGGTGTTTTTGATGAAGGAAAAAGATGGAGAGTTAATGGGAAATGATTATAGGTTGAATGATTGGAGTTATTTTGTGTTAATTTGGTGATTGAGAAGGATTGGGGAAGTGAGAAGAAGAAGGGTTCAAATGGGAGAAGAGAAACAATGAAGAACAACACTTGAAAATCGTGTTTTAATTCTGTGCTGACAGTGGTTAATCGATTAACACCTGTTAGTTGCACATGGTTAATCGATTAATACATGAGTTAATCGAGTACTGCCTGAAGGTGCCTTAAACTCTAATCGATTAAGCTAAGCCTTAATCGATTAATGGCTGAATGGTTGATGAGCATTTTATTTCCCATTATTCCTTGCATTATTTTACTCCTATTATTGATACTTGTTTCCCATTTGACATTGATTAGCTTGATTTATTGATTTAGAGTTTATTGGACTAATATTCCGAATATTGTTTAATTTGGAATTATTTAGCCTAATTAATTCTATTTCTATTTTCAGGTAATATTTGGCACAAGGACACTTTGGGAAGCTTGGAAATGAAGATTGAAGTATTGAAGTGAAGATTGTAATTTGCATTTAGGTCCCTTTTTAATTGTAATGTTCAGAATAGTGTTTCTTAGGATTTGGGCCCATGTTTTAGGCCCATTTTGTGTCTTAAGAGGGGAAATTCGTGTAACCTCCAAGGACACACTCCCATTTCAGATTTCTCACTCTCTCTCTAGGTTAGAACTTCTCTCTTGGCTCTCCCAAGTGATGGTGGCTGCTAGGGTCTTGTTCTTCCCCATTTCTACTCGTTTTTCTTCATTTATGGCCATGGAAGGCTAGACTTCAAGGGTTAATCCCTTTGGTATTGTATTATCTACTCTTGAGCTCTTGTTATTAATGCAATTTCGTTTTCTCTTCTCTGTTTTCATGTTTATCGATGTGTAGTGGTTTGCTTAATTCCATTTCGTAGAGATAATACATGAATATAAATGCTTAATTTGTATTAACTCGTAAAAACTCCAATTCTGGTTTCTGATGCTTAATTAGAAGTTAGGGTTTGGAGTGATAACTGAATTTTCGCTTAGTATTTGGTTATCACGAGTTGGACAGAGGAGAGGAGAGGAATCGATCTTTAGTGAGCTAGGATTGAGTAGTGTACGTAACCAAAGGGGTTTGCCCGCTTTTGTTTCTGATTTTCTTAGTTTTTATATTCTGTTTATGTTTTGTTCTTCACATTTGTCACACACAAAACCCCCCCCCCCCATTTTACTGCACACTACGTGTTTGATACTTTGCCTAGACCGATATTCGCTGGGAAACGACCTAGGATCACCTTCCTAGTACTACAGAATAAACACCTTTTATTTTGATCGGGTACGGCCTCGATCAAAATTTGGCGCCGTTGCCGGGGATTATCGGTTCTTGCCAAAGATCATACAGTAGTTAATTAGATTAGTTAGTGTAGTTAGTGTGTGAATAAGCATTCTGATAACTGATTGAAAGTTGCCCTGTTTGCTGATTTGCTGTTCTGCACAACTGATGCTATTCTAGTGATTCTGTGAGTGCCATTCAACATAGCTGCGGGTGGAATTTTTGCACGAAAATTGGTATCCACACTTGTTTCATCATATATTAGTGTGTTGATGCATCACAGACACTCAGATATGCACTGGTTGTGAGTTCCAGAAAAATTATCCATGTTTTAGTAGCACTTACTATAAATAGGCATAACTTTTGATCAGGTTGTCGGAATTGGACGAATTATATATCAAATCGAAGGGAAAAATTCAATAAAGAGATAATTTCGCCAACGCGGCGGAATTAGAGAAAATATTGACCCCAAAATCCTTCGTTTACTATTTCTTTTTTATTTTACAAGTTTTATTTTCTTAGTTTTTGGTCCCTATTTTAATTCTTTGACTTGGTTCCCTTTTGAATTTTGTCCTCAAACTTTCTGTGATATGTTTTCATGATTTTAGGGTGCTTAAAAAAATTAAAAAAAAAAATTTTAAAAAATAATAAATTTTGTTGCCGATTTTGGTCATGCATATCTGTTACAGTATGCTATGGTTGATGCTGTTCTGTTCAGTACATGACTAGGGGCAACCCAAGTTATTTGCATCCTTACAACCCTGAAATTGATAGAACTTATCACAGATTAGTTAGACAAAATAGGAATCAGTCATTAGGTAGTGAGTCAGAGTCATCTTATAGTCCATCTAATTCTGATTCTGTTTCTATTTCTTCTTTTCCTTCTACTTTTATTCAATCTGATTCTATACATTGTGATAACATGGCTCAACCCCCACCAAGGGAAAGGACACTTAGGGAGCTGGCTGCACCTGACTTCACTATTGAAGACTCGTGTATCCGGTATCCTGATGAGGATGTTCCTTTTGAGCTTAGAACAGGACTAATCCATTTGTTGCCCAAGTTTCATGGTCTTGCAGGTGAGGATCCTCATAAGCATCTCAAGAAATTCCATATAGTGTGCACCACAATGAAACCACATGATGTGCAAGAGGATCATGTCTGTCTCAGAGCATTTCCACATTCCTTAGAGGGTCTAGCACAAGATTGGTTATCTGACTTGGCCCCTGGTTCCATCACAAGCTGGGATGACTTGAAGAGGGCATTTCTGGAAAAATTCTTCCCTGCAAATAGGACCACTGCAATCAGAAAGGAAATTTCTGGTATCAGGCAACAACATGGAGAGAGTCTCTATGATTATTGGGAGAGATTCAAGAGGTTGTGTGCTTCCTGCCCTCACCATCAGATCTCAGAGCAGCTTCTCATCCAGTACTTTTATGAAGGTCTCAACTTCATGGAAAGAAACATGGTAGATGCTGCAAGTGGTGGTACATTGGGAGATATGACACCCTTACAAGCCAGGAGCAAAATTGAGAAGATGGCTTCCAATTGTCAACAATTCCATGCAAGAAGCAATAGTGATGCAATAGTTGTGAGGGATGTAAATGATGTTGGTGCAGACTCGGGCAAGGTTGAGAAGCTTGAGCAGAAAATTGATTCTCTCACAACATTGGTCACACAATTGGCTGTCAATCAGAAAAAGATGATACTTCCTGCTAGAGTGTGTGGCATATGCACATCCATTGAGCACCCCACAGATGCATGCCCTTCCCTTCAGCAGCAACAGCCGATGACAAGTGGTGACCAACCCGAGGCCTATGTAGCAAACATATACAACAATAGAGGCCCACAACAACATAATCATGACCTCTCTTCCAATAGATACAACCCTGGATGGAGGAACCATCCCAATCTGAAGTGGTCTGATCAACAACAACAACAACCTCCTCCTAATGTTCCATTTCAGAACACCGCTGGACCGAGTAGACCACCATATGTACCTCCTCCAATCCAGCAGCAAAGGCAACAACAACAGCAGCAAGTGGTTCATCCTGCACCATCAGCCCCTCCATCCAACCAACCTACCTTGGAGGAGTTGGTGAGGCAAATGACCATGCAAAACCTCCAATTTCAACAAGAGACTAGAGCATCCATTCAGAGACAAGAGGCATCCATTCAGACTTTGACAAATCAGATGGGTCAAATGGCAACTTCTCTCAACAACTTGCAATCTCAAAATTCTGACAAGTTGCCATCCCAAACTGTGATCAACCCTCAGAATCAGAATGTGAGTGCCATCAACCTGAGGTCGGGAAAGCAGATTGTCACACCCACACCACAACCTAACCTCAACAATGATGCTCTAGCTTCCTCTAAAGGGAAGAGCCAAGTGGTAGATGAAGGTGAGCATGCTAGCACCAAAAAGAATCATCCAACTCAACCCTCCTCAACTTCAACCACAAGCCCTGCTGTTGTCCTACAACCTCCTCCTGTTCCTCTTCCATTCCCACCAAGAGTGCCTCAAAACAAAAGGGTGGAAGAGGTGGACAAGGACATTCTTGACACATTCAGGAAGGTGGAAGTCAACATACCCCTTCTTGATGCAATAAAACAGATTCCAAGGTATGCGAAGTTCCTTAAGGAGTTGTGCACTCATAAGAGAAGACTCAAGGGCAATGAGAGGATAAGCACGGGAAGGAATGTCTCCGCTCTCATAGGTAAACCTATCCCTCACATTCCTGAAAAATGTAAGGATCCTGGAACTTTCTCTATACCTTGCATCATAGGCAATGTTAAGTTTGAAAATGCTATGCTAGATTTAGGAGCATCCATAAATGTCATGCCTATGTCTGTTTTTAAGTCTCTTTCTCTTGGACCTCTTCAACCTACGGGTGTGGTGATTCAATTGGCAAATAGAAGTACTGCCCACCCCGCAGGTTTGATAGAGGATGTCTTGGTTCGGGTTGAAGAGTTGATCTTCCCTGCTGATTTTTACATACTTGATATGGAAGATGACTCTCCCCGTAATGTTGTTCCTATTATTTTGGGGAGGCCATTTTTGAAAACAGCCCGAACCAAGATAGATGTGCATTCAGGTTCACTTTCCATGGAGTTTGATGGCAGTGTGATCCGATTTGACATTTTCCATGCTATGAAACATTTTCCTGAGGATCACTCTGTTTTCCATGTGGACTTGCTTGATGATTTGATAGATGAGCATATGCTTGACATTTTGCATCATGATTTTGAATTGCCATCTTTCACTGATTCATTTACTTGTCCATCATGCACTAACTCTGGATGGTGCACCGCATGCACTGAAATAGCCCAGTTTTTAGACTCTGCTACTGCATCTGATGATTCATATGTTATAGATTCAGATTATGCTAACCCTAACCCCATATCTGTTATGCATGAGTCTGATTTACTTGTTCAGGTGCAGGCAGCAGAATCCATTTCTGCTGTCCCTTTAGTTCCATCTATTATGCAGGCACCCTCATTGGACCTGAAGCCCCTCCCTCCTCATCTCAAATATGCTTACTTGGAGGATGAGCAGAAACTCCCAGTGATCATCTCTACCTCACTTTCTGTTGATCAAGAGGAGAAACTGCTGGATGTGATAAGAAAGAACAAGAGGGCAATTGGATGGACTTTAGCGGATATTCCTGGAATTAGCCCCTCCATGTGCATGCACCGCATTTTGTTGGAGGATGGGGCTAAACCAGTGAGACAACCCCAAAGACGATTGAACCCCCAGATTCTTGATGTGGTTAAGAAAGAGGTCACCAAGCTGCTCCAAGCGGGTATCATCTACCCAATTTCAGATAGCACTTGGGTGAGCCCGGTGCAAGTTGTCCCCAAGAAGTCTGGTGTCACAGTTGTAAAAAATGAGAAGGATGAGCTGATTCCCACTAGAGTGCAGAACAGTTGGAGAGTCTGCATTGATTACAGAAAGCTCAACCAGGCGACTCGCAAGGATCATTTCCCTCTCCCCTTCATTGATCAGATGTTGGAGCGCCTGGCAGGTAAATCTCATTATTGCTTCTTAGATGGATTCTCTGGTTATTTTCAAATTTGCATTGCACCAGAGGACCAACATAAGACCACATTTACCTGTCCTTTTGGCACATTTGCATATAGAAAGATGCCTTTTGGCCTATGCAATGCTCCTGCCACATTTCAAAGATGTATGATGAGTATTTTCGCTGACTTGCTCGAGCATTGCATAGAGGTCTTCATGGATGATTTTAGTGTTTATGGCTCCTCATTTGATGCATGTCTTGATAATTTGACTAAGGTGCTTAACAGGTGCATTGAGACTAACCTTGTCTTGAATTTTGAAAAATGCCACTTCATGGTAGAACAAGGCATAGTCTTAGGGCACATTGTTTCGCACAAGGGCATAGAAGTTGACCCTGCTAAGCTGCATGTAATATCACATTTGCCTTACCCCTCTTGCGTGCGAGAGGTGCGTTCTTTTCTTGGTCATGCAGGTTTCTATCGCAGGTTTATTCAGAACTTTAGCAACATTGCCCTTCCTCTTTCCAAGTTGCTTCAAAAGGATGCCCCATGGGAATTTGGAGACCAATGCAAGAGGGCATTTGATGAATTGAAGAAAGCACTGACCACCACTCCCATCATCCAACCACCTGATTGGACCCTCCCATTTGAGCTCATGACTGATGCTTCAAATTATGCTTTGGGAGCAGTTCTCTCCCAAAGGGTTGGTAAGCTGTCGCATGTGATTTATTATGCTTCTAGGACTTTAGATGCAGCACAGGTTAATTACACAACAACTGAAAAAGAACTTTTGGCTATTGTTTTTGCACTTGACAAGTTTAGATCATATTTGCTTGGTTCTAAGGTTGTAGTGTACACTGATCATGCTGCTCTGAAGTATCTTTTGAAAAAGACAGATTCCAAACCTAGGTTGATTAGGTGGATTTTGCTCCTCCCGGAGTTTGATCTTGAGATTCAGGATCGGAGTGGTGCGCATAACCTTGTCGCAGACCACTTGAGCAGGATAGAGAGAGAGGAGGATGCATTTCCTATCCGGGATGACTTCCCGGATGAGCAGCTTTTATCTTTACATGTTTCCCATCCCCTTCCCCAAACTCCTTGGTTTGCAGACATTGTTAATTATCTGGTTGCTTCTGTTTTTCCTGCCTTGGCATCCAAAGCTCAAAGAGACAAATTAAAGAGCGATGCCAAGCATTATGTATGGGATGACCCCTATTTATGGCGTTTTTGCAGTGATCAGGTCATTCGCAGGTGCATTCCAGACCAGGAGATCCAATCGGTTCTCCAATTTTGCCATGCTTCACCAGTGGGAGGCCACCTTGGTACTCAAAGGACAGCACGAAAGGTGCTGGATTCTGGATTTTATTGGCCTACCATTTTCAAGGATGCGAGCAACATCTGCAGCTCGTGTGAGCAGTGTCAAAGAGCAGGAGGCGCCCTATCTTGGAGGCAACAGATGCCGCAACAACCTATGTTGTTTTGTGAGGTGTTTGACGTCTGGGGTATAGATTTCATGGGCCCCTTTCCTGTTTCTTTTGGTTTTTATTATATCTTACTTGCTCTGGATTACGTATCCAAATGGGTGGAAGCTAAGGCCACCAGGACTAATGATGCTCAGGTTGTTGTAGATTTTGTCAGGTCTAATATCCTTTGCAGGTTTGGCATACCTAGAGCCATAGTCAGTGACCAAGGCACACACTTCTGCAATAGATCCATGCAAGCTTTGCTCAAGAAGTATGGGGTTGTGCACAAAGTTTCTACACCCTATCACCCCCAAACCAACGGGCAAGCTGAGATTTCAAATAGAGAGATCAAGCGGATTTTGGAGAAGATGGTGAAGCCTAATAGAAAGGATTGGAGCACACGATTGGAGGATGCTCTGTGGGCCCATCAGACCGCTTACAAGGCACCCATAGGGATGTCACCCTATCGGGTTGTCTTTGGTAAGGCGTGCCACCTGCCTGTGGAGATAGAGCACCGTGCATATTGGGCTGTGAAGCAATGTAACTTAGCTCTTGATCAAGCGGGTGAGGAGAGGAAGCTGCAGTTGAGTGAGCTAGATGAGATCCGCTTGGAGGCCTATGAGAACTCCAAATTCTACAAAGAGAAGACCAAGAAGCTTCATGATAACTCCATTTCCAGAAAGGAGTTCTTGGTTGGTCAAAAAGTTTTGCTCTACAACTCTAGGCTTGGACTCATGAGTGGAAAGCTCCGCTCTAAATGGATTGGACCGTTTGTAGTCACCCAGGTGTTTCCTTATGGCACTTGAGGAAACCGCAATTGGTGGTTGGAGAGACTTAGGAACCCTAGGAAAACACCTAGAAGGGGGGGGGGGGGTTGAATAGGTGTTGAAGCTACCTTGAAAGATTTTCGAACGAAACAAATCGAAACAATCAAAACGAATGATTTTTGCAAATTCTACAGCACTTAATCGATTAACCTGCAATTTACTCGAGTAGTACTCGATTAAAGTTGAACTTAATCGATTAAATATGACAGAAAACAGAAAAATCAATTTTTCATTCGAATACGAAAATCAATCAATTCACATGCAAGATCAGAGATTCAGCGGAAATGATTAACACCTATATTCTTATTGATTAACCTAGTTATGAAAATGATTTTCCCTTTATCAATTTGAACAATTAAAGATTCAATTCAATCAATTATGAAAATCAATCTTTCTAGGTTTTCAACCAAGAACGCAATCAAATGACTTGAATATAAAGAGTAAGAGTTTAGAGATACGACACAGTGATTTATCCTGGTTCACTTTCATCCACTTGAAAGCTACATCCAGTCCCCTCTTCAACCAAGAGAGATTCTTCACTATGAGGAATTAGAGTTCTCAAATTACAAGTGATTGCCTCACAAGACTCCCTTCTTGCTAGCTTACAAGAGATAACCGACACCCTTGCCTTGTAATCCTATTGATCTTCTCTCTAATCTAACCTCTACCCCTTGTTGATAATCGACACAACAAGTCTTCAATTGCTTGATGATAATCCACACACCAAGGCTTCTCCTTGCTTGATTCACAACCAAGACTTCTTCTTCTTCTTCAATAAGAATGCACTTGCTTGATGATAAAATCGATACACCAAGACTTCTTGTTTGTTGTAGTGACTTGCCTTCTTGCAAAGATTACAACACAATAGAAAACACAAAACAATCCTATGAATCTCAATCAAGAGTTATGACAATTCACCATAAGAGATTCAAAGGTTCTTGATCAAAGAATATAAAAATAGAAAAGCTTTGATCTTTGAAATTGAGAGAGAATAGAGTGGCTTGATTCTTTGTAAAATGAATATCAAAATGATAGAGTATGATCACAAAGGTTAGGAAAAGGTTTATATAGAATACCCAAAAGTTGTAGCACTTGAAAACTGATTTTGAGAAGTGAAAAACGTATTTTAAAAATCAGTTCAGCAGTACTTAATCGATTAAGCAAGTCGTGTACTCGAGTAGTACTCGATTAAGTTATCACTTAATCGATTAAGTTGGTACTGTACATGTTCAAAACTTGTTTTCTCAAAATCCAACCTTTCCTTTAAAACCTTTAAGCCACCTATTGATTCTAGATTAAGTGAAAACTCAAATTATGATTTAATCATGACTTATGAATGAGATTCACTACCCTCTATAATAATCTACCCAAATAAAAAACCTATGAAGCTTGAGAGGCAAAAGATAAAAGAAATACAAATACACTCAAACTTAGGTCTTCATGAGCTTGCTTTCTCTCTTCTTCATTTGATGTTTGTTGTTGCTTGTTGAGCTTGAAACTTGATCAACACTTGTAGCTTGTTCAAAAACACTTTGTCATTATCAAAACATTCATCATGTTCATCATGGAACTAACAATCTCCCCCTTTTTGAAAATGACAACCCATGTTTTGAAATCGCTTGAAGTTGTTGATGCTTGAAACATTTGATCACTTGAGAAGACTCTTTCTCCCGCTCAATCAATGCTTTAACACTTGAATCCAATTGAGATAGAAGCTTGATTCTCCCCCTATCTTTTGAATCCAATTGAGATAGAAGCTTGATTCTCCCCCTATCTTCAACAACTTAGCTCAACCTACATAAAAACAACAAAACAACCTTTCTCCAAACAAACATCTAAAAATCATATTATATTTCTCCCATGTTTCAAAACATACCATGTCTCCCCCTTTGAGAAACATTTCATTCAATTAAAAACATCATATTTCTCCCCCTTTGGCATTATCAAAAAGTAATATATACCAATTGAAATATAACATCTAAGCCAAGGTAAGAAATCAATGATCATTTCTTCACAACATTGATACCAATTGAACAAATACAATAAATCTATACTTTGAAATGTGATACCAATTGGCAAGAGAATATAACAATGAAATATAATACCAATTGAGAACTAAAAAGATCATAATATCACTTAACAAAGAAGATATCAATTGTAAAGAAGAATCAATAATCACAAAATCATGATAATCAACTAATAATCTCTCAATGATACAAATTGAATTAACTAAACATTTAGAAAAGTAATATCAATTGAGAAGATACCAATTAAGATAATATATCAATATCAAATATTACCACTTTGTAGGACATTCACTTGAGATGCAAGTGTGATATCAATTGAAGATGTGAATATAGACATTCATAGTTGAGACCAATTGAGAACATGTGTCATTCATTTGCATCTTCAATCAAACCTACAAAACAATCATGCTTTGCTTTTTGGTATCCAAATGGTTTTGGATCCATTTTTGTTAGTGTAGGGACTTTCACCTTTTTTCATCCAAACAAAATTTCCTTTAGGTATACCATGCACTTTAACATAACACACATTTGAAGTATGTCCATGAGTACCACAATAGAAACATGTTGGAGGATTTGAAAAATCAACTTTAGAAAAATCAACAACATTTCTATGAGATTTACTCTTAGCATTAGTATAACCCAAACCAAACTTGTTTGAATTTTCTCTTTGAAAATTTAACAATGTGCGCAATCTAATATCACCATTTGAGAAACTTGCAAGCTTATTTTTCAAAATAGCATTTTCATTTTTAAGCAACTTGCAATTCTCACAATCAACCACAATATTCAATCTACTAGCACAATCACAAGAAGAACTAGCATATATAAGATCAAGAGTTTCATTTTCAAGATTAAGCTCATCAACTTGTTTTTGAAGATCTAAAATCTCTTTTTGATGTTTCAAAATGAGCTTCTTTCTTTCAATGTTTTTCAAAGCTAGTTTTTCAAGTTGTTCATACATTTCTTCATAAGCATTATGTAACAATTCATATTTAGAAGAAATTTCGGATTTAGATTCACTTACATTGCTATCCTCGCTTTGATAACTTGATTCATCATTTGAACTTTGTTCTTCATCATCTACTAGAGTTATCAAGTTGAGACAAGCGGCTTCTTCATCACCCGATGAACTACTCGATGTGCTTTTCTTGTTATCTTCATCACTATCCCAAACTATGTATGCTCTTTTAGATTTAGAATTTTTCTTGTCTTTCTCTTTCTTCTTGAGATACTTAGAGCATGAGTACTTGAGATGACCGGGCTTTCCACATTCATGGCAAACTACACCTTCTTTTGATGTTTTGGTCTTATAGTGTGGGGAATCCTTCTCTTTACTTTTGTCCTTGTTCAACCTTCCTTTTCTCCTTAGAAACTTGTCAAACTCTTTTAACAAAAGTTTCATGTCTTTTTCATCAACATCGGAATCGGAATCTTCACTATCATCATCATCGGAACTATCTTTCTTTTTATATGCACTTTTGACTCTAAGAGCAAGTCCTTTCCTTGATTTGTTCTTATCCGACTCTTCATTGATACTTAATCGTCCAAGCTCCATTTCATGTTCTTGAAGCTTTCCGAAAAGTGTTGCTAGATCCATAGCATCCAAATTTTTAGATTCAACAATAGCCGTTACTTTTGGTTGCCAATTCCTGTCTAAACATCTCAACACTTTGTTAGAAAGTTCACCTTGAAGAAAAGTTTTACCAAGAGCAAGTAAATGATTTATAATGTGAGTAAAACGCTTTTGCATATCATTTATAGATTCATTTGGAAGCATATGAAACAATTCATAATCACGCATTAAAGCATTCAATCTAGCTCTCCTAACCTCACTAGTTCCTTCATGAGTCACTTGTAAAGTGTCCCACATTTCTTTAGCACTAGAACATTGAGAAACTCTAAAGAACTCGTCATAGGATAAAGCGGATGTGATGATATTCTTTGCTTTATAATCATATTGAACTTTCTTTCTATCATCATCCTTCCACTTATCCTCGGGGATCAATTGTTCTACACCTTCAACTAAACTAGAGGGGATATGAGGACCTTTTTCAACTACTTTCCAAATTTCACTATCTATGGCTTGGATAAAGATTTTCATTCTAACTTTCCAATATGCATAGCCTTCTTCGGCAAACAATGGAGGACGACTTATTGAAGCACCTTCACCACCAAAGGGATTCATGGAACCCATTGCGATTTTCTTAAAGGATCTTTACGAAAAAGCTCTTATGCTCGTGTCTTTCGACCGAGCTCTGATACCAATTGAGGAAACCGCAATTGGTGGTTGGAGAGACTTAGGAACCCTAGGAAAACACCTAGAAGGGGGGGTTGAATAGGTGTTGAAGCTACCTTGAAAGATTTTCGAACGAAACAAATCGAAACAATCAAAACGAATGATTTTTGCAAATTCTACAGCACTTAATCGATTAACCTGCAATTTACTCGAGTAGTACTCGATTAAAGTTGAACTTAATCGATTAAATATGACAGAAAACAGAAAAATCAATTTTTCATTCGAATACGAAAATCAATCAATTCACATGCAAGATCAGAGATTCAGCGGAAATGATTAACACCTATATTCTTATTGATTAACCTAGTTATGAAAATGATTTTCCCTTTATCAATTTGAACAATTAAAGATTCAATTCAATCAATTATGAAAATCAATCTTTCTAGGTTTTCAACCAAGAACGCAATCAAATGACTTGAATATAAAGAGTAAGAGTTTAGAGATACGACACAGTGATTTATCCTGGTTCACTTTCATCCACTTGAAAGCTACATCCAGTCCCCTCTTCAACCAAGAGAGATTCTTCACTATGAGGAATTAGAGTTCTCAAATTACAAGTGATTGCCTCACAAGACTCCCTTCTTGCTAGCTTACAAGAGATAACCGACACCCTTGCCTTGTAATCCTATTGATCTTCTCTCTAATCTAACCTCTACCTCTTGTTGATAATCGACACAACAAGTCTTCAATTGCTTGATGATAATCCACACACCAAGGCTTCTCCTTGCTTGATTCACAACCAAGACTTCTTCTTCTTCTTCAATAAGAATGCACTTGCTTGATGATAAAATCGATACACCAAGACTTCTTGTTTGTTGTAGTGACTTGCCTTCTTGCAAAGATTACAACACAATAGAAAACACAAAACAATCCTATGAATCTCAATCAAGAGTTATGACAATTCACCATAAGAGATTCAAAGGTTCTTGATCAAAGAATATAAAAATAGAAAAGCTTTGATCTTTGAAATTGAGAGAGAATAGAGTGGCTTGATTCTTTGTAAAATGAATATCAAAATGATAGAGTATGATCACAAAGGTTAGGAAAAGGTTTATATAGAATACCCAAAAGTTGTAGCACTTGAAAACTGATTTTGAGAAGTGAAAAACGTATTTTAAAAATCAGTTCAGCAGTACTTAATCGATTAAGCAAGTCGTGTACTCGAGTAGTACTCGATTAAGTTATCACTTAATCGATTAAGTTGGTACTGTACATGTTCAAAACTTGTTTTCTCAAAATCCAACCTTTCCTTTAAAACCTTTAAGCCACCTATTGATTCTAGATTAAGTGAAAACTCAAATTATGATTTAATCATGACTTATGAATGAGATTCACTACCCTCTATAATAATCTACCCAAATAAAAAACCTATGAAGCTTGAGAGGCAAAAGATAAAAGAAATACAAATACACTCAAACTTAGGTCTTCATGAGCTTGCTTTCTCTCTTCTTCATTTGATGTTTGTTGTTGCTTGTTGAGCTTGAAACTTGATCAACACTTGTAGCTTGTTCAAAAACACTTTGTCATTATCAAAACATTCATCATGTTCATCATGGAACTAACAGCACTGTGGAGATCAAGAGTGAGTCCACGAACAAGAGCTTCAAAGTCAATGGCCACCGACTCAAGCCTTTCCTAACCACCCCTTCTTTGGATGATGCACCTGTGGAGGAGGCCTCATTGGTCGACCCCACTTTTGAACAACCATGACTTAGGGAGTCTCCTTTTCTCCTTCCTTACTCTTTTTATTACACTTGTCTATATCTGTCTGATTTTGCTATTTGTGTTCCATTGAGGACAATGTGTGATTTAAGTGTGGGGGGAGAGTAGTTTAGGTTGCATATTTTGCTTTGATTTTTTTTAGGTTTTGCTTAGTTTTGGGCATTTTCTTGCATGTTTTTGCTTCATTTTAGTAGAGTTTTGGTATCTCGTGTCTGAATTCATGCATTTCTGTGTGTAAAGTTGCTTTTGATAATTAAGAGGTGGTAACACTGTGATAGAATTGTCCCTTTTGTGAGGATTTGAGCCTTAATTGTGGGTGGATTGCTATATATGCCACCTAATTTTCTTTCATGTGTGATTGCACACTGGATTACTTGCACTCTAGAACTGGACTTGACTCTTGTTGATACTTGATTGCTCATGCACATTTTGAAATGATTTAGGCACTTTCTTTCTTGAATAAGCTACTAGCCATATGAGCCTACCTTGAATGAATGTATCCTTTGCTAGCCCCTTTGAGCCTTTTTATCCCTTTCCTTGTTCTTTAGCTCATTACAAGCCTATGACTGAAAAACCATGATTGTCCTAACCTTAGGGAATTTTGGAGCTTTGGAATTGTTTTGGGAATGGGTATTAGGTAAGAAGTGTGCTTTATGCTTTAATTGGTTGAGTTCTTGGTTTTGCCTCATTGGTTGTTATAGTTATGGCTTCATCTTCATGCCATTTGTGTTGTTTCTTCTTTTCTTTTTGTATATCTCTCAAAAACAAAAAAAAAAATAGAAGACAAAAATACAAAAAAAAATGCAAAAATAAAAAGAAAAAAAAAAGAAGAGAAAAAAAAAAGTGAATAAAAGGTTGTTGAGGCAAAGAGGATTGGAATTAGTGGTAGTTGATTTTGGGGTGGATTTTGCTTACTTTTTACTTATTCCCCATTGCTCCTCTATTCCTTTGGTTTTAGCTACATTCCCATATTTTTATCCTACCTTGTCCTTGGCCCCATTACAACCCTTAAAAGACCTTTTGATCATTTTGTGCATGTGTGTTGATGGTTGATGTTAGAGGCTTGTCAAGCTTATGGTTGTGTTTGTTTTTCATGATGTGCCTTGAGTGTAAATAATGATTAACCCCAAACACTTGAGTGTAAACACTTTTGAGTGATCCTTGTGAGTTTCTATCATCTTTGTGACTATCCTCTTGATGTCATTGGTTTCTTTGCATACTTGAAGTAATTGGATGATGTTCGCGGATGCTTTGACTCTTTGATCCTTAACCATTTTGTGTGCTTGAGTTTTCCCATTTCTTTGCATTTCCTAGAATTCATTGTGAAGTATGTAATCTCTTAGGTTTGCATTTCTTAGTTGTAGTCATCTTGTTGCATGATTCACTTTGGTGCATATTGATCTTCATAGTCCTATCTTTTGGTTTTGCCCAGGAGTGCAAAAGGATAAGTGTGGGGGTATTTGATGAGCATTTTATTTCCCATTATTCCTTGCATTATTTTACTCCTATTATTGATACTTGTTGCCCATTTGACATTGATTAGCTTGATTTATTGATTTAGAGTTTATTGGACTAATATTCCGAATATTGTTTAATTTGGAATTATTTAGCCTAATTAATTCTATTTCTATTTTCAGGTAATATTTGGCACAAGGACACTTTGGGAAGCTTGGAAATGAAGATTGAAGTATTAAAGTGAAGATTGCAATTTGCATTTAGGTCCCTTTTTAATTGTAATGTTCAGAATAGTGTTTCTTAGGATTTGGGCCCATGTTTTAGGCCCATTTTGTGTCTTAAGAGGGGAAATTCGTGTAACCTCCAAGGACACACTCCCATTTCAGATTTCTCACTCTCTCTCTAGGTTAGAACTTCTCTCTTGGCTCTCCCAAGTGATGGTGGCTGCTAGGGTCTTGTTCTTCCCCATTTCTACTCGTTTTTCTTCATTTATGGCCATGGAAGGCTAGACTTCAAGGGTTAATCCCTTTGGTATTGTATTATCTACTCTTGAGCTCTTGTTATTAATGCAATTTCGTTTTCTCTTCTCTGTTTTCATGTTTATCGATGTGTAGTGGTTTGCTTAATTCCATTTCGTAGAGATAATACATGAATATAAATGCTTAATTTGTATTAACTCGTAAAAACTCCAATTCTGGTTTCTGATGCTTAATTAGAAGTTAGGGTTTGGAGTGATAACTGAATTTTCGCTTAGTATTTGGTTATCACGAGTTGGACAGAGGAGAGGAGAGGAATCGATCTTTAGTGAGCTAGGATTGAGTAGTGTACGTAACCAAAGGGGTTTGCCCGCTTTTGTTTCTGATTTTCTTAGTTTTTATATTCTGTTTATGTTTTGTTCTTCACATTTGTCACACACAAAACCCCCCCCCCCCATTTTACTGCACACTACGTGTTTGATACTTTGCCTAGACCGATATTCGCTGGGAAACGACCTAGGATCACCTTCCTAGTACTACAGAATAAACACCTTTTATTTTGATCGGGTACGGCCTCGATCAATGGTGCACAAAAATTAATCGATTAAGGGACCTCTTAATCGATTAATGGCTTATGTTTTCCTTTCTTTCATGCATTCTAAGAGTTCTAAGCCATTCCTAACACACACTAACTTATCCTATCATAATTCCACTTTCTAAGCACCCTCTAAGCATCTCATAACACACACAAAACATCACAATCATAAATTACAATAATAAACACATATATCACAAACCCAGAAAGACGAAACGAACTAACAATCGAATTCTAAACTTAATCTCCTCTAAAACACTCAATCTAATCCGACCGACTTAAGACAAACCCTTTAACCACTTAACCCTAATACCAATCACATTCGAGGCCTGATCAACAGGATCGGATGAACTCGAACGCCTCGACCACCTATTAGATTCCGGAACTCAGTCGAAACGTGAGTTCGAAGGAATCCTCCGAGCATAGATGCTAAGGTTTATCCTTATACTCAAGGCTCTATCCTATGATCCTTTATCCACTCACTCTATCGAGGTTAAAGTACAAAAAGGTACTTATATGGGCTATGGAACACTCTAATCCCCGAACCTACACAATGTCCTACTTACACGATCGCAACCACACCAATCTAAACCTAAACCAATTACCCTTCAACTATAACTACCGACTCTAGAACACTTCCTTACGAACACTTCCCTACGCAAACCTAACGATACGATCACGTAAACAAGTATACACATATATACAAGGAAACAAATGCAATTACTTACACTTAGGGATGCACACAAGCACATATACATGTCTATATATACATACATACTCTAACTCAACCTAAACACATCTATCTATACATATATATATATATATACAAGCATACACATGCAAATACACACACATACATTTATATGCTCAAGAATATAATTACAGATACTAATACCTATATAGATAATGTATTTATATAAATATACACATACACTAGGAAAAATGTTTACAAACACTTATACATATACATATTTTAACTCAACATAATCATATACATATACATAGATGCTAAAAAAATAGTTGTAAATCATTTTTCACATGAAAATAAGATATTCCTAAATATACTTATTAGGTCAATAAAAACCAGGATGTTACAGTGCCTCTATTGGTATCCACACGAACAGGTTCCCAATTGGAGTCACGTCTCTCTTCTCAGTGCTAGCGGAGAAGAGAGAGATTCAGTGTATCACTCACTCTCTGATATGGACGGCTAGGGTTGTCGTTTTGTGTCTCACACGTACCAAAACCCTAAGGCTAATACTATTATTTATAAGAGTATTGGACCAGCAGGCTGGGCTTGACATCACATATCAGAATGCGTCGCACGGTCATACTGTGCATCGCACATACGTAAATTTTATAAAAATATAACTATTGTATTTTTTTTTATCAAATGTGATATCTCCAATCTATCTGTTCTTAGTGTGTGACCCTATAGGTTCCTGTAACGTTGGCAGTAAAGTTAAAATCCCGTTTTAAGTTTACAAGCAATGAGCGGTATCTAGCAACACGTCATTGCTACCCAAGAGATAGGAATGTCTCTGATCTGACATAACCTTAGTGTGATCAATGATCATGTGTAAATTTAATCCCTTTGTCCAAATATCTTAGTTACACTCATGACATGGAAGGTGTCACCCATGTATAGTGTAACCTATGGTTTCTTGATCCCTGAGTAGACGCGTCTAAACATGTCTCGTCAATATCTCATATTGATTGTCTTGAGTATGGCCATACATTTCACCGTCTCACTCAGTCAAGGGGCCCAGAGATATAATTCCTATTGACAAGGAAGGACAAATCCCATCTACGTCAGTCACATCCCTCTACATGATTTGCCATATACCTGACTACAACCGTTATGATCATCTGGTTAAAGATGACGTTTGATTGCACAAAAGTACATAACTCCTCATGTTGGGAACCATAGCGACTTCAGGTCGAAGGACCATGTACACCATTGTCACTATGATAATTGCTTATGACACTCACTTAATAACTCATGTAGCATTCTCATGGCAGGTCAATCCAGTACACAATTGTCCCAATGTGTACTTACGTGAAGACTCTATATCCCATATCCATGACCGGTGTGAGATACAGTCATCAGTCTGTCACATACTAGTCTCGATGTATTATAGTTGTCCTTATTAATTGTAATACTCGACTAGGGAATCTTTAAGGATAATTGTCAATCAATAAGATCTTACTTGATATTCTTATGACATTGAACTTATAATCCTAAGGACTTTATTACATCTATTTTAATTAAATGATTAAAGCATAAATATAATAAATGAAATGCCTCATTATTAGTAATAGTAATAATCCATAAACATGAAATAATTACAAGTAAAAGAGAAAATACGATTGCCACTTGGGCACTCTCCAACAAAGATCGCACAAAGATCCCTCTCAGATATAGAAGATTCCTTGAGGGAATACTTTAGACTAGGAAACCTCCTTGGTCCTATAAATACCAATCCCATACTAGAGGCTGAGGCATCCCAAAATACACAGAGAAGGTTCCAGTACACTCTCTGACCCTCAAGCATTCCTTCACTACACAAAGAAACACTCATACACATAGTGCAAATCCTCTACCCTATATGCATTGTATAGCCACAGAGATACAACGTTCTATCCTCGACAAAGAACGTCTCCATCACTCTCCCTGAGAGAAATTCCAAAAGTAGCTAGACCATTCTCTTGCTGCCTTATAAGACAAATGTGATAATTGCATTCAACCCCACCCTGAAGGTTCATCAACCCTTGAAGCCTGTTGGCCCTTGTAGTAGGCCTAATCCTTGAAGGAGAGTTCGGACCATAAGCCCTCTCAAGAGTAAGGGGCATAACGCTTGTTATTCTAAAGGGCAGCCCTGATCAGTCTCACTCTCCACCCTTGATGCACTATCTCAACGTGCCTGATAGAACTATGTAGTCTTGCCCAAAACCTAGTTCGAACAGGTACATAGGACCGAGGGCATACTCTTGTCTTGTCAGACTAAAAATCCTTCAGAAGAACCTTTGTCCCAGATAAGGGACGTCCATCCGATTTGGTAGGAACATTGGTGCCATCTGTGGGAAAGGTAAATTACTTATCCTATGCCTACCATGAACGAGCAGGCTTTTGATAGGAACAACATCATATAAGGAGGGATCCCCGAGGGAAGAACAACATACGAAGACCAGAAAAAATACATGATGGCTCGATTCGTCGAATTCCCAAAAGAAACTCGGAAGCGAGGTGCAACACCTCCCACGATAGAAATCAGTAAAGAAAGCGCCCAAAAGGTCACATACCCCCACACTGATTGTAACATCCCGATTTTTTTTAATTCGATGTTTTTATCATAAAACTTAAGTGAAAGAACTCCTGAAAATGCTAAGTATACACTAGGATTATGTGAAGTAATCATAGCCTAAACGAGTATAGAAGTTCAGAACAATGCCTTAGAGTTAGAAACCATCAGAATATGAAAATTCAGTGAAGTAATCGATTACCCTGGGGAAGGTAATCGATTACCAACGTTCTGTGGGGAGCCCTAATTTTGAATTTAGGAATGTAATCGATTACTTTGGAGAAAGTAATCAATTACCAGGGTTCTTTGAGAAATTTTAAAGTGAAGAAAAAGGGGGGTAATCGATTACCTCGGGAAGGTAATCGATTAATCGATTACCAGCATGTGCTAAATGAAAAATAAATAAGGGTTTTGAGGACCACTCATTGTGGCTTCCTCAAGAAGCCACTCATTTGTGGCCACATATTCTTTTCTTCTTGCCAAAGAAAGAAAAGAAAAGGGAAACACAAAACAAACAACAACAACACAAACACAAACACACACATGACCATCATCTTCTCCATTCCCTCACTTTCAAGAACAAGGTATCATCATCTTCATCATAAACCCTAGAATTTAATACCACCCATCATCATAGTCTTCATCTCCATTAAATCCTCATCAAGAAAACAACCACAACTCACCCCATTACTCCCTCCAAAAATCGTGACCTCCTTCCCTTTCATATCCATTGGTTTTTGAAGTTCCTAAGCTATGGAGACAATGGTGCACTCATGCCACGTCAAGAGCAAATGAAGGAAAGTTCACTTCCCACATACAACCATCACAATAGGATTATTCATCAACAT
This sequence comes from Crotalaria pallida, assembly GCA_037953625.1. Lineage (NCBI taxonomy): Eukaryota > Viridiplantae > Streptophyta > Magnoliopsida > Fabales > Fabaceae > Crotalaria > Crotalaria pallida. The sequence continues at coordinate 26,361,600 of CM075654.1, forward strand.
TGGATATTAACTCTCCTAAGGTGGCAAGCAAAACTCAAGAAGTTCAAACACTACTACAAAAAAGTCTTTTGAAGGAGGTTATTTAACCTTATAGAGGGTGGTTCCGAACCCCCCTTAAATGTATTGCCGTCAAAAGTACTATTTTAATGAGGGCAGTTCGGAACCGCCCTCTTTTTCTTTCAAAGAGAGCTGTTCGGGACTGCCCTCTTTTTACAGTTCGGAACCGCCTTGTATTTCTTTTAAAGAGGGCAGATTGAAACCACCCTTGTTTATCTTAAATAACCTCCTTCTTTACTTTTATTTCTAACCAAATTTCCTGCCCTCTTTTAACAGTTGAGAACCGCCCTCTTTTTCTTTCAAAGAAGGCAGATCAAAACCACCTTTGTTTATCTCAAATAACCTCCTTCTTTACTTTTATTTCTAACCAAATTGTTTTTGAAAATCCGCCCTCTTTTAATTTTTTAATACATTTTATATTTTATTAGTAATGTCTAAACTTTTAATTCCCTGTTTGCATTATTTTGCAATGACATAAATTAAATAATTGGCATACATAATAGTTCTAAAAAAACATACAAAACATATTTAATCCAACAAAATGACTTCATTATATAATTAAAGTGTGGCATACATAATAGTCCTGGATTGAAAAAAATACAAGCATTAGAGTACTAGATTGAACAAAATACCACCATTAGAGTACTGGACTAAACAATTAACTTTAGAGTACCAGAGTAGTGGACAAAATACAAGCATTAGGGTACTAGACAACATATATAAGCATTAGAATGAGTATGATGAAGGTTTACATCACAAGATCACTAGCATAGCAAAAGAAACAAAAATTGATCTTGGGAAAAACCCTTTACTACTGCTGCAGGCCATCACATGCTTAGAGTTCTTCAAGCAAATAAGAAGCCAACTCTTCTTTCACTTCATCAATGGGTGATGAAAAACGAGTAGAATGATGATGAAATATGATGGAACAAAGAAGAAATTAGATTGATTTGATGAAAGATTGAAGAAATCGTGTGCTAGGGTTTGAAAAGGGGAAAAACGAGTTTGAGGGAGTGAGAAGAATGAGTTGAAAACTGATTTGAAAAAGCCTTTTATTTTTCTGAACTGTCACGCGCTAACTGGTTAGTAACCAGACAGTGAAAAATGCAAAAATTAAATAAAATTCAATTTTCACACAAAAATCACATTTTAAACATTGAAAAAGCTTTATCAAAAAATTAATAAAAGTTTTCCATGTAGGATTCTCATGTTTTGATGCTAACAATCTCTCTCCAAGCAACAACATTGGCAACAAGCAAGCTACACCACATGAAGATTAGAATTAGGATTTTTATTAATTCTATTTCAATGTAATCTTTATTTTTATGCAATGCATCTCATTGGTGTGGGTAGCTTAGGTGATTTTAAGAATATTTAAATAATGTTTGATTAAGAGTGAAGATACTTTAAATCTTGATTAAATAGCTTTATTAAAAGTTTTGTGAAAATCCTTTTAGAAAAACCTTGTTTTTATTCAGATTCTGATCAGTTTACTCGAGTAATGAGTATTGGGTCACTCGAGTAATTTATGTCATGACAGGTTAATCGAGTAATGGTTTACACATCACTCGAGTAACTTAATCTGACATGTTTTAATCGAGTGATGTTATATGGTTTACTCGAGTAATTCAATCAGTGTTTGAAAATTTTAAAAGGACATAATTTTCTCTTTCACAAGAATATAGACATTCATTCTTACAATTTTCTATACACTTTCAAAAGCAATTCAAGAGCTATTTTACATCTTTCAAGAGCTATCAAGATTCAACAAGAAACTTTTCATTCTTCACTCTATTTCTCTCATTGTTCTTGAGATCATAATTTTTGTTCTTAGTGGTTGTTGAAGATTTGCAATTTATGATTGCATCATTGAAGTTTCAACACAAGTGAAGAATCTCACAAGGAAGACTTTGAGGATCAAATCAAAGAAAGAAAAGAGGATTGGTTGGAAGCATCTTCAATCAATTAGCAATGAAATCTAGAATTCTCAAAAGGGGTAGATTAGATCAAAGTGTTTGGTACACACTTTGAGTTGGGTTTTAAGATAGGAGAACTAAGAATCTAGTTGCATCTTAAAACATTGTAAAATCTACATTTGAAGATTTCTAGTGAAGAATCTCTCTTGATTCAAGAGGGGACTGGAGTAGCTTTCAAGTGGGTGAAAGTGAACCAGGATAAATCCTTGTGTCTCTTTTATTTTCATTCCTTGTATTGCATTAATTCATTAACAATTGCATTTTTAGGTTAGAATTGGGGTTTTCTTAATTCTACTCAATTGATCTAAAATTGCATGTTAATATTACTTAAAGTTGTTCATATTAATCATTCATAATTTTTTGAATCATCATAGCATTGTTATTCTTGAAGAACTCCATTGAAAACTGAGTTTTAATTGAATTTTACCCAGTTTACTCGAGTAAAGTTCTTGTCACTCGAGTAATCTGCTTTCAGTTTATGAACAATACTCGAGTAGGTTTTCTGTTACTCGAGTGATTTAAAAATAGCTTTCGTAATACTCGAGTGATTTGCTGAATACTCGAGTGAAATTATTTTTGCTTGCGTATTACTCGAGTGAAGTCTTGAGTTACTCGAGTAATCTGACTTGAATTTTTAAGAAAATTTATTTTTATAAAACCATTCTCTTAGGTGGACGAAAAATCTGTAATAAGGCTTCAATATTCTATTCACCCCCCCTTAGACTATATTGAGCCGCTTGTTGGTTTCCAACAAGTGGTATCAGAGCTCGGACGAAAAATCCGAGCCTTAAAAAGCTTTTTCGAAAAGATCCTTTTACTTGGAAACAATGGGCTCAATTTCAAATCCTTTTGGTGGTGAAGGAACTTCCATTAATCGTCCTCCACTATTCAATGGTGAGGGTTACGCTTATTGGAAGGTTCGCATGAAAATTTTTATTCAAGCCATAGATATGGAAATTTGGAACGCCATAGAGAATGGACCTTTTGTTCCTCAAACGAAAGTAAATGATGTTGTTTCGATCAAACCACAATCGAGTTGGGACAATGATGATAAGAAGAAAGTTGCATTTGATTTAAAAGCTAAAAATATCATCACGTCCGCTCTTTCTTATGATGAGTTCTTTCGAGTATCTCAATGTGTTGATGCTAAACAAATGTGGGATACATTACAAGTCACACATGAGGGCACTTCGGAGGTTAGAAGGGCTAGGCTAAATACACTCATGCATGAATATGAACTCTTTCGTATGCTACCTAATGAAAACATAGGTGACATGCAAAAGCGGTTCACTCATATCATAAATCATCTTTCTGCACTTGGAAAAGTTATTACTAATGGTGAAGTTGTTAATAAGATTTTGAGATGTCTTAGCAGGGAATAGCAACCTAAGGTGACGTCCATTATGGAAGCTAGAGACGTGGATCAAATTGACTTAGCAACTCTATTCGGAAAGCTTCAAGAGCATGAAATGGAGCTTGGACGGTTATCCATGAATGAAGATGCCGATAGAAAGAAAAAGGGGATTGCTCTTAAATCAACTTCAAAATCTCTTAAGGCACAAGAGGAAAACTCTCAAGTGGATGACTCGGACTCCGATATAGATGATGAGACCCTTGGCTTGCTAGTTAAAAAGCTTGGTAGGTTTTTTAAGAGAAAGGGAAACTTTAATAAGAATAGACAAAGAGATTCTAAGGACTCTCAACCAAGAAATAAGACTAACAAGGATCACATCAAGTGTCATGGGTGTGGAAAGCTTGGTCACTATCGATCAAAATGCCCAACTCATTCTAAGAAGTCGGAAGGTGACAACTCTAAGTTCAACTCATCTAAAGGAAAAAGGGCTTACATAGTATGGGATGAAGAGGAGAGTCAATCAACATCTAGCTCTTCGGATGATGAAGAACTTGCAAATCTATGTTTGATGACGAAGCTTGATGAAGAGGAATCTTCGAGCATTAAATCAAGTGAGAACGTCAATGAGGTAGATTATCTTTCCGATGCTAGCTCTAGTTCTAATTCTCCTTCATTCAATGAATTGTACAATGTGTATGTAGAGATGCATAAAGAGTTGAAGAAACTTGCTAAAATAAATGTTGAAAGAAAGAATTTCATAATGAAGCAACATGAAAAGATAATTGAACTTCAAAAAGATTTAGAAGAACTTAAGCTTCAAAATGAAACTCTTGAACTCATTTATGCAAACTCTACATGCAATTGTGAATTGAAATCAAATGAGACTCCATCTTGTGAAAATTGCAAGTCTTTGGAAAAAGAAGTTTTTAATTTGAATGATCGACTTGCAAGGCTCATGAAAGGAGATACTTCATTAGATCATTTGCTTTCAACTCAAAGGAACAATAGCAATAGATCCGGTCTTGGCTATACCAAACCTAAGAAACGCAATTATCGCAAAGTTGGTGGATTTTCAAAGAATAAGTTTTCTAAAAACCCAACTTGCCATTATTGTGGGATCTTTGGGCATACCACGAATAAATGTAATATAAAGAAATTTGGTATACCAAGCGGAGAATATATTTGGATTGTTAAGGGGACTTCTCCCCATGCTAACAACAAAGGACCCAAGACCACTTGGGTACCTAAGTCAACCAAATGATATCTTTCTTGTAGGTGTGTCTTCGAACCAAAGAGCGCAAATGGTACTTGGATAGTGGTTGTTCGAGACACATGACGGGAGACAAAACGCACTTCATGGAACTTACTCCGAAAAATGGTGGATTTGTGACATACGGCGACAACAACAAGGGCAAAATTCTAGGAGTCGGGAAGATCGGTAACGTATCTAACCTTGTCATAGAAAATGTCCTATACGTAGAAGGCTTAGAACACAACTTGCTTAGTATAAGCCAACTATGCGATATGGGCAATTATGTGACTTTTACTCCGGAATTATGCTTCATTAAGTCTTCCATAGATGATAGTGTTAAGTTTGTTGGTCGTCGCTCTAATAACACTTACTTAATTGATTTGGATGAGATAACTTCACTATTTTCAAAATGTTTCAAATCTTTTGATGATGAAATTCGTCTTTGGCATAGACGAATTGCTCATGTGAATGTGAATCAATTAAACAAACTTTTACGAAAAGATTTAGTGATTGGTTTGCCTAAACTAAATTTTAAGCTTGATGGCATTTGTGACTCTTGTCAAAAGTGCAAGCAAGTTAAAAGTTCTTTTAAACCTAAAAATGTGATAAGCACAACAAAGCCTTTGGAGCTAATCCATATGGATTTGTTTGGCCCTTCACAAATTAAGAGTTTAGGTGGCAATTTCTATGGATTTGTTTTAGTAGACGATTTTACTAGATTCACATGGACTTTATTTTTATCCGCAAAAAGTGAAGTTTATAAATGTTTTAAAAAGTTTGCCAAACTCATCCAAAATCAACTAAGTTCGAAAATTGTGTCTATTAGAAGTGACCACGGAGGTGAGTTTGAAAACACTAGGATTGATGCGTTTTGTGATAAGTTTGGTATTGATCATCAATTTTCGGCCCCTAGGACTCCGGAGCAAAACGGAGTTGTAGAAAGGAAAAATAGAATATTAGTGGAACTTGCTCGTACTATGTTGAAAGAATCAAATGTTCCTAAATATTTTTGGGCCGATGCGGTAAACACTGCTTGTTATGTGCTTAATAGGGTTCTTATTCGTCCGCATTTAAATAAAACACCTTATGAACTTTTAAAAGGGCGAAAGCCAAATATTTCACATTTTCATGTTTTTGGGTGTAAGGTGTTTATTTTAAATAACGGAAAGGAACCGGTCGGCAAGTTTGACTCCAAAGCCGACGAAGGCATATTCATAGGTTATTCAACTCATAGCAAAGCATATAGAGTCTACAATAAAAGAACATTAACCGTTGAGGAATCCGTGCATGTTGTATTTGATGAATCTTCGAAAGGAGATTGTGTTGTTTCTTGTGATGATGATAATATAGGTACATTTTTGGATCATGAGAAGTCAACACCACAACAAATGGAAGAGAATCAAATTGAAGATGGAGAGGTGCAAGCACAAGATAAGGACTTAGCACAAGAGATTCAATCTCAATTACCAATAGCTTGGAAATCAAACAAAAATCATCCGATTTCTAACATCTTAGGTGACATTGCGAAGGGAGTGGTAACCCGACGCACTTTAAATAATTTTTTTTATTATGTTGCCTTTGTATCTCAAATAGAACCTAAGAGTATCAAAGAGGCTCTTCAAGATGATCATTGGATTATGGCCATGCAAGAAGAATTAAATCAATTTGAAAGAAACCAAGTTTGGGAGCTTGTGCCAAAACCCGATGATCGTCCTGTAATTGGTACTCGGTGGATCTATAGGAATAAGTTAGATGAATCGGGTATTATTGTTAGGAATAAAGCTAGGTTTGTAGCACAAGGTTATAGTCAAGAAGAAGGAATCGATTACGATGAGACATATGCTCCTGTTGCTAGACTAGAAGCTATTCGTATTCTTCTCGCTTTTGCTTCGATAATGAATTTTAAATTGTATCAAATGGATGTTAAGAGCGCCTTTCTTAACGGATACATTCAAGAGGAAGTTTACGTGTCACAACCTCCCGGATTCGAGAGTTTTGAGCATCCGGACTACGTTTTCAAACTGAAAAAGGCTTTGTACGGTTTGAAACAAGCTCCTAGAGCTTGGTACGACCGACTAAGCAATTTTTTATTACAAAAAGGTTTTAAACGAGGCACTGTTGACACTACACTTTTTATTGAACGTTCCGGTAAGGATATTTTATTGGTTCAAATATATGTTGACGATATTATATTTGGTGCTACTAACGATAACTTGTGTAAGAAGTTTTCAGACTTGATGCAAAGCGAATTCGAGATGTCGATGATGGGAGAGCTTACATTCTTTCTTGGCCTTCAAATAAAGCAGCTTAATGATGGCATTTATATTCATCAGAGTAAATATTGTAGAGAGCTTCTCAAACGTTTTGGGATGGATTCGTGCAAATCCGCTTCTACACCAATGAGCGTTGCATGCTACCTAGATCAAGATGAGGCTGGAAAAGCGGTAGAGGTAACGAAGTATCGTGGTATTATTGGTAGTTTGTTATACTTAACTGCATCTAGGCCTGACATCATGTTTAGTGTATGTATGTGTGCACGTTTTCAAGCAAAACCGAAAGAGTCGCATCTAACTGCTGTCAAAAGAATTATGAAATACTTAAAGGGTACAACGAATACTGGACTTTATTATCCTAGGGATGCTTTTCTAAAACTTATAGGTTATTCGGACTCTGACATTGCCGGTTGTAAAGTTGAGCGAAAAAGTACAAGCGGAACATGCCATTTAATTGGTAATTCACTTGTATCGTGGTTTTCTAAAAAGCAAAATTGTGTAGCTTTATCAACCGCGGAGGCCGAATACATAGCAGCCGGTAGTTGTTGTGCTCAAATCCTTTGGATGAAACAACAATTATCTGATTTTGGTTTAAATTTGACAAAAATCCCTATAAAGTGTGATAACACTTCGGCAATTAATTTGACTAAAAATCCAGTATTACACTCAAGGACAAAGCATATTGAAATTAGGCATCACTTTTTGAGAGATCATGTTCAAAAAGGTGATTGTGTTATTGAGTTTGTTCAAACTTCGGATCAATTAGCTGATATCTTTACAAAACCATTACCAAGGGACACATTTTATAAAATTCGAAGAGAACTTGGTATTTTTGATGAATCAACTATTAGCTAATTATATTTGATGCTTTTCGAAATCACCTTCAAGCATATTTCAATGTGATTTGTATTTTGAGTTGTTGTATTTTATTAAAGTGTTTCTTATTTTTTGTGATATGTAGTTATGTGTGTATGTTTTCTATAATATGTTAATTGCTTTATTTGTATGTGTGTTACTTGCTAAATGCTAAGTGTTTCTATGTGGTTGTGCATGAAAAATGTTTTTGCATGAAAAATTTGAAATTTTTAAAATTCTGGACAGTTCACTCGAGTAACAGATATTTCACTCGAGTAATTTTAAAATCTCTTTCGTATTACTCGAGTAATTCTGTTTGTCACTCAATTAATTTTAAAATGACTTTCGTATCACTCGATTAGTTCATCCATCACTCGAGTAAAAATTTTTTTACTTTCGGCATACTCGAGTAACATTTTTTTTCACTCGATTACTGCTCGAATCACTCGAGTAACGCATGAACATCACTCGAGTAACTTACGTGATTTTAAAAACTGAACTGTTGCAAACTGCATCATTTTCTCGTCACTTTCTCTCTCTTGTTCGTATTTCTCTCTTCTTTCTCATACGGTTCTTCATCAAATCATCATTTTCAGCCACAAAACTTCTCAAATCATACAAATTTCTTCCATATTTCATCATTATATCATCATTTCTACTCATTTCATTCATCATTTTCACCAATTATACCCAAAATCCGAAAATTCCCAAACCAAAACCCTAACCCCAAAACCGAATCTGCACTTTCTGAATCAATGTCTTCTTCCTCACAATCTCAACCTCCTCGAAAGAAAGCAAAGCAAGGAGCAGGCCGTAATGACCCCTGGTTTTCTGGAATCAACCGAGACTTGCGGGAACCAACTTTTATCAATCGCTCTTTTGGTCTTACACGGTATGTTAAGTTTGCTTGGTTGCATAAGGAGCAATTTCCATTTGTAGAGGATTTAGAATTTCAGAATTTGAAGAGGTTTTTAGAATTTGAGACTCATTATTACCCTAGGCTTGTCAGACAATTTTATCAGAATTTTACTAAGCTAGATGGTGAGTATCAAACAATGGTTAGAGGACATCATTTTGTTATAAAGCCTGAAGATTTGACAATGTTGTTTGGTTTAGAAAACAAGGGAACTTTTATTGGTGATGATGACTGTCTGGATTTGAATGTGGATACTAATAAGATTTATACTGATTTGTTGCGTACTGGTGAATCTTGGAGTGATAGGACTACTAGAACTGTATCGCCTTTGCATGCTGTGGATAGAGTGCTCATGTACATTGTTTCTTATTGTTTGATTCCAAAATGCAATCAAAATTATGCGCAATTGGGAGATGATGATCTTATTTTGTTTCATGGAATCAAAAAGAGATATGAGATGAATTGGAATAAAATGTTTTTAGCTCGTATGGAAGCTGCTGCTCTATCTCCTCCTACCCAATTCTTGCCATATCCTATGCATGTTACCAAGATCATGAGGTATTATCGAGTTCCAATCCCTGATGATGAGCCAGCTGTGACGGAAAAGAAAAATAACTGGTGTCTTAATGATTCGCACATTAGTTATATGAAAATTGCTTGGCATAGGGAAAGTCGCACTTGGTTATGGAAATCACAGATTAAGGAAATGGCTGAAGCTGCAAAGACTGCAAGAGCTTCAGGTTCTAGGAAAAGGACTTTTCTTGGTGATAGGGCTGGTGCATCTTCTTCTGCTCCTCCTTCTTCTACTGATCCGATGGATACCAATCGCTTTGAGGACTATATCAATTTGGACAATCTTGGTACTCCATTTGATGCACAGGCTGCTCATGAGTCATTGGTTGAGCACATCAATGCTCAATTCGCTCAGTTGGAGTTGAGACAGGATGTGAAGAATATTGCCATGGAGCATCGTTTAATGGATTATATCTCTGGCCTATTTTCTCACCATTTCCCTCCTCCTCCACCTGATTCCTAGACCTGTGGATGCTGATGATGTTTGATGTTGATTTCTGTTTCATGTTTCATATGCATATTTCTGACTATGTTATGTTTATGTTTCTGTTTCCTGTTTATGACTCTGTTGCTACTACGTTTTAGGGCCTTGTGTATGGTCTAGTTTGGTTAGTTTCGTTTGATTATTTGCTATGGTTGATGTCTTTTTGCTTTACACTATGATTTGCTGCATTGTATGATACTCTGATATTATGGATTATGGTGCTATATTCGTTGTGCGTTTATGTTCGTTGTGGCACTATTGTGGTTTATTTTGGTATTGTCTTTATTGTTATATTTTTTTTATACCATTGTGAACTACTTACCTTCAACTTTTGGCAAAGGACTTTTCTCACCTTTCTTATCTTTTTAATGATGCCAAAAGGGGGAGAATATTTTGTTGATGTTGTTCTTGTTGGTTAAGTTTTATTATATTTTTCCTAGGTGTTTTACATTTAGGGGGAGTATGTTAAAACTTAGTGCTTAATTGAAAAGGAGGTTTGTCATCATCAAAAAGGGGGAGTTTGTAGGATTCTCATGTTTTGATGCTAACAATCTCTCTCCAAGCAACAACATTGGCAACAAGCAAGCTACACCACATGAAGATTAGAATTAGGATTTTTATTAATTCTATTTCAATGTAATCTTTATTTTTATGCAATGCATCTCATTGGTGTGGGTAGCTTAGGTGATTTTAAGAATATTTAAATAATGTTTGATTAAGAGTGAAGATACTTTAAATCTTGATTAAATAGCTTTATTAAAAGTTTTGTGAAAATCCTTTTAGAAAAACCTTGTTTTTATTCAGATTCTGATCAGTTTACTCGAGTAATGAGTATTGGGTCACTCGAGTAATTTATGTCATGACAGGTTAATCGAGTAATGGTTTACACATCACTCGAGTAACTTAATCTGACATGTTTTAATCGAGTGATGTTATATGGTTTACTCGAGTAATTCAATCAGTGTTTGAAAATTTTAAAAGGACATAATTTTCTCTTTCACAAGAATATAGACATTCATTCTTACAATTTTCTATACACTTTCAAAAGCAATTCAAGAGCTATTTTACATCTTTCAAGAGCTATCGAGATTCAACAAGAAACTTTTCATTCTTCACTCTATTTCTCTCATTGTTCAAATATTCTTGAGATCATAATTTTTGTTCTTAGTGGTTGTTGAATATTTGCAATTTATGATTGCATCATTGAAGTTTCAACACAAGTGAAGAATCTCACAAGGAAGACTTTGAGGATCAAATCAAAGCAAGAAAAGAGGATTGGTTGGAAGCATCTTCAATCAATTAGCAAGGAAATCTAGAATTCTCAAAAGGGGTAGATTAGATCAAAGTGTTTGGTACACACTTTGAGTTGGGTTTTAAGATAGGAGAACTAAGAATCTAGTTGCATCTTAAAACATTGTAAAATCTACATTTGAAGATTTCTAGTGAAGAATCTCTCTTGATTCAAGAGGGGACTGGAGTAGCTTTCAAGTGGGTGAAAGTGAACCAGGATAAATCCTTGTGTCTCTTTTATTTTCATTCCTTGTATTGCATTAATTCATTAACAATTGCATTTTTAGGTTAGAATTGGGGTTTTCTTAATTCTACTCAATTGATCTAAAATTGCATGTTAATATTACTTGAAGTTGTTCATATTAATCATTCATAATTTGTTGAATCATCATAGCATTGTTATTCTTGAAGAACTCCATTGAAAACTGAGTTTTAATTGAATTTTACCCAGTTTACTCGAGTAAAGTTCTTGTCACTCGAGTAATCTGCTTTCAGTTTATGAACAATACTCGAGTAGGTTTTCTGTTACTCGAGTGATTTAAAAATAGCTTTCGTAATACTCGAGTGATTTGCTGAATACTCGAGTGAAATTATTTTTGCTTGCGTATTACTCGAGTGAAGTCTTGAGTTACTCGAGTAATCTGACTTGAATTTTTAAGAAAAATTATTTTTATAAAACCATTCTCTTAGGTGGACGAAAAATCTGTAATAAGGCTTCAATATTCTATTCACCCCCCCTCTAGACTATTTTGAGCCGCTTGTTGGTTTCCAACATTCCATACCTCATAAACTCAATATTCACATTAACTCACACAAGGTCATATAAGTTTGCACACATATTCAATTAAAAGGTGCAAAACTCATAATAACAAACATATTTTCCCTTAAACCATACAAATTCCATATTCATCAACTAGCACATCAAATCAAATATATTTCAATCCATCTTTTCAATTTCAGCAACATTTTGTTAATTGAACAAGTGCACAAAAGTTGATAATAAAGCATTCACCATGAAAGAGATAAATTCTATGATTTTATCATGGTTGAAGAACTTACTTGAGATATTTGAAAATATGAATTCCTACCATTTTATTTGCATTGAAGGTACTGAATTATATCCAAATCATAGCACATTTCCTTCAAGCATACCTACAAAATAACTCAAGCCTTGGTTTTTGGTACCCAAATGGTTTTGAGTCCATTGTTGTTAGATAAAGGACTTTGACCTTTCTTAACCCATTCATACAATCCATTTGGTACTCCAAACCTTTTGATTTCACAAACATTATTTGTATGTCCATGTTTTCCACAATGAAAACAAGTTGGCTTTATGGAAAAATCAATTTTAGAAAATGAGCCAACAACTTTTAAATCTCTTTTCTTTCCATGGACATAGCCTAATCCGGATCTATTCGAATAATTCCTTTGACTATAAAGTAAATTGTTTAAATGCTTATCTCCTCTTGTGAATGATGCAAGTCTATTTTTCAAAATGTCATTTTCATTTTCAAGCATTTTGCATTTCTCACAAGTTGGGACAGCATTACTACAATTTTCACAATCATGAATAATAGGGGAAATTTTGAGATCCAAAGATTTATTTTGAAGTTTCAACTCATTTATATAATTTTCCATTTCAACAATCTTTTGTTGATACTTCAAAATAACCTTTTTCTGTTTTTCATGAACTTTGACAAGTTTTTAAAATTCAATATGCATTTCTTCATATGTATTGTACAAAGTATCATAGGATGATGAATTTGAATTAGAAGAAGAACAAGAGGATACCTCATTATCACTATCACTATCAAGTATGATCGTTTTGTCACTTTGAGAAGCCTCTTCATCAAGCATTGCCATCAAACATAAGTTTGAGAATCCATCTTCTTCCGAAATATTTTACACTACATCATCCATTTTTGAATTGAACTCTTTGTTGTTCTTCTTGTCATCTTCAAGTCTCTTCAAGTATTGAGGACATTCATATTTGACGTGTCTCTTTTCTACACTCATGACACTTGAATTTTTCCTTTGAAATCTTCTTATTTTTATTGTCTTGGTTGAAACTTGTAGCATCTTGCTTGCTGAATTTTCTTCTTTTTGACCTGTGTTGATGTGAGAGACTTGATTCTTCTCTTCTTTCTTGAACAAGCAAAATTCCTTCACTTTTCAAAAACTCCAAGAATTTACTCATTAGCAATTTCATATTCTTATCATCAACATTTAAAATATTCAGATTATTAAACATGTTCATGCTATCCATTGTAAACCAAAAAGGATCTTTTCCGGTAAAAGCGTTTATACTTTGATCTTAACCGACCAAAGCTCTGATACCACTTGTTGGAATACAAGTGGTATAGTATGAACACGTGAGAACACCTAGAAGGGGGGTTGAATAGGTGTTCAAACAACCTTGAACGATTTTCGCAAAGCACAAACAAAACGTGGTTAAAACAGAATTTCTTTAACCAATGTATTAGTGACTAACCGGTTACTCAACCTACTAACCGATTAGTATCTGAAACAGATTTGAGTAAAATTGACAAATCAATCAAGAACTCAGAGTTAAAAGCAGAATTACTTCAACCCAATATTTAAAACAATTAAAAACAATTAAACAAATGTTTTAAGGAGGTTTTCCCCTAATTAATTTGTACAATTACTAACTAATTGATTCAATTAATTTGAAAATCGCTTTTCTAGGTTTTCATGCAAGAACAATGAATAATGCAGAAATTAAAGAGATAGAGATAGAGATACGACACACAGAGATTTATACAGGTTCACTCTCACCCACTTGAGAGCTACATCCAGTCCCCTCTATCACAATAGAGAGAGTTTCTTCTATAGAATTAAAGATCCTTGATTACAAGCTAAGCCTCTCAAGATTCCTCACTTGATAGCTACCAAGAGATACCTCACTCTTGTTATGCAACCTTCCTTGATCTTCTAATTCTACCCTCTTGCTATGTGAATCTCTATCCACTTAGACTTCTTCAATTTCTTGATTATTCCTCAACCAAGAATTCTTCACTTTGCTTGATTACTCCTTAATCAAGACTTCCTTTGCTTGATTGTTCCTCAATTAAGACTTTCTCTGTGACATCCTGTATTTTCCCATACGTGCATAAATGAATTTTATCAAAATGAATCTTGAGGTTATGTTTTATAAAGGATTTTCAGATGAATATTTTACGTGAGCAAGAAACAAGGAGTTTATTTTTACGGAGTTTTATAAACAAAATATTTTTATAGACGAGAAGTGAATGATTTTGTTGAGTTTGGAATAATTTGATCAACAAGAGATAAGTTATTATTTTTATTAAGGATGATTTTTATTAGAATTAAATATCCCCATGGATTTGATAACTTTGAAAATTTGTATCTTTTTAACCGTAACTCGGAAATTTATGATATTTATATGAAACGATCGTATTGAAATGTAGAATTTGAAAATTTAACTTTTAGAATTTTCTGGGTTGATTTATAAAAATTTATTCTCTGAGTTTGTGAAGTACGAATTTTGAGAATATTGGTTGTTGAAAATAGCCAAAAACCTCAAATGAAATTGTCTTTTTGAGAATCTTTATGTGTATGAAAGCATAGTTTTGAAAATAATTTGGAGACTATATCTATGTCTATTTTATGCAGATAATAATTTTACTTTGAAATGGTTTAATTCCTTAATAAGAAATGTATTTTGTAGAAAATAAAATTATTGTTATGACATAAATCTATTATGTGATATGTGTTGGTTTGATGTGTGTTTGATGAATGATGCATGAGAATAATTGTGCAAGTATGATTCTTTAGAGATATTTGCATCATTGTGTGAATTGATAATTATAATGTTCTAAAGTGAATATGACAAGGAAATAAAAAGGTAAGATATATATGTATATATATGTGTGCTACGTATGTATGTATGTGTGTAAGCCTCGGATTTTAATTTTTAGGACAAAAAGCCTTTAGGATAAGTTAGAACCATATGGAAATTAAATTGGTAGAAAAATTTGAAGTAGTAGAAATAATCATGCATGAAGTGACCCTAGTGCCTTAATTTACTCCACTATGTCTCCCTTGATTTGATCATTTGCATGCAAATTTTAAGAAGGACAAAATTGCCCCTCCCTTTTGTGCTTGGACCGAAATTTTGTTGAGGGCAAAAGAGGGAGAATACGGTTTGCCTATATATAGATGTAGCCTTGGTTCATTTCTTCCAAACCAAACTCATTTCCCTCATTTGCCATAAACACATTTCTAAGGGCTCATCAAACCCTTAGAGAGAAAACGAGAGAGAGAGAGAGTGTGTTGGCCGTGAGAAGAGGAAGGAAGAAGAAGAAGATTTGGAGCTTGATCAAGAGTATTCTTTGAAGATCCAAGTACTAGACGGCTAGGAGATTATCTTCTCTTTAGGTGGGTGATTCGAAGATCATGAAGTGTGTTAGTTTAGGTTTTTCTTTTGATCTTGTGATTTTTCTTCTTTTCTTTCTTTGCATGTTGATTTTTATGGCTTCAATGATGAGTGCACGTGTTGTTTGTGCTTGATAATGGACTTTGAGATTGAAAAGAAACTTGTAATATGTTAAACAATGGACTTGATGATTCGGTTAAGGTTTATATGATGGATCTTGATGCTTTTTGAACTAGATCTTAAAGATCTAAAGAGTTGTTTGATATTTTTGTGAAATTTAAAGTAAATTCCTTTGCATGTTAAATTCTCTTGCTTAAAACGTGATCTAGGATGTAATCATGTGATTATTAGATGAATAAATGTATGATCTAAGCTTGATTGATGATAAAGTTGAGATCTTTAGCCTTGCATGTTGGTTTGATGATGAACTTGGTTGATTTAAGTGCATGCATGTGATGATCTATGTTTAATAAGTGAAAAGTAAAGATATTGAGTCTTGCATGTCAAATTTTTAAGTGAAAAGATCATGTTTTTCTTGATGCATGATTCGGTCTTGATTATATGAGTAGGGAAACAAGCTTTAAAATGATTTTTGAGTATAAACATGATTTGATCTAAGTGTTTGATCTTGTGCATGTTATATTTTTGTGAAGTATGTTCAACCATACTTGATAAAAATAAGATCCATGCTTTTTATTTTGTGAGAAGTTGATGCATGTTAGTCTTATGGTTAGAATTGATGATTTCAAGTACATGCATGTTATTTTTAGGAAGTTTAAAGTATGATCTTGATTTTGTTTGAGATAAAGTAATGAACTTGAGTTTTAATAGAAATATTTGAGAAAAATCTTGTCTTGATGATGTTAATGCATGTTGATGTGAATAGGTGATGTAGTATGATGCTTTGAAAAATTGGTCTTGAAAACCTACATGTCTTGATCTTGATTATGTGATTCTTGCATGTTGAAAAAGTGAACAAAAATCTTGTCTTTTGTATAATGATATTCGGCCAAAATGAAAAGAAGTAAAAAGTTATATTTGATCATTATTTAGGTTGCATGCATGATGAGGCTAGTTTAATCTAAGAACTTAAAAGTGCATGCATGAAATAATCAGGTTTTAAAAAGAATATATATATATATATATATATATAGAACTTTGAGGTAGTTTGTGACTCAAATTATTGCTTTGATTCAAGTTAAGAAGATGAATTAAAATTGTTAATTTTTCTTCTTGATGCTCACGGTTTTGAGTCAAAAAGAAAGAAAATGATTTCATTATTTTATGTCTTTATTTGTGCATCAAATCTTTGCAAGATTACATATATAATTCAGCCAATGCATGTCCAAATAGTTGGAAGATTTTCTTCATGAAATGACCCTTGATAATGACTATATGTCTATGCACATGATGTTATATGTTTGATGGAAGTGATGTGTTGTTTTCTTTAATCTTTTTCTTGGTTTTAGAAATGAAAATAAATAAGTTGATTTAGTTAAGTAAAAAGGAATTTTCATGATGTTAATTCAATGATTTCAAGATTTAAAATTTATTGGTGATTAGGAAATATTGACCATGGGTAATTCGGTCTTTGTTGAATTAATTACGAGGCTTAGTTAAATTATTTTCTTAAGAGTAATTGAGTTGGTCTATTGAGAATATGATTTGATTAATGATTTTGAATGACTTAAAATGTGACTTGCATTATGTGAGCTTGTGAATGCTTTGAAAATTTGATGTGTTGTTCTTCATGCTAATTGAGTGTGTTTTGGAAAATTTGGATTGAATTGGAATTATCTTTGATTTTTTTTGTTAGAATTGTTGGTGAAAAATCTATGTCTGGATTTCAAAGGAATTGAGAAATGTTTCATTTGAAAAGTAATATTTAAACAACTCTAATTGATCTGAAATTTTTATATGACATTCTTTGACCAGTATCTGATAGTATTGTAAAGTTTGGGATTGAAAAGAATCAATTTGATGTGGTCTTGAAATTGTATCTTCTTGAATTTCTGTATTTTTTTAAGGCTTAAGGATAATGATTTTTGTAACAGATAAATGAATGTTTTAAGTTAAGTTTACAATGAGTGGAATGGATTCTGTTTTGACAAAGAGATTGTTTTAGAATTGTTTCAAAGTTTTCTTGGAAACATTTTAATTATAGACCTGATCTGGATTTGAAATCTTTTGGATATTGGCAATGTGTTTTCAAAAGGAAATTGTTTCAAAGTGTTTTCAAAAACGAAATTATGAATTTATTGAAATCGTTTCTAACGCACAGGAAAAATGTTTTAGTTCGGGTGACGGACGAAAAGGAAACGAGGCAGGGCTAGCGACTTGGGAATCTCGGAAAACTCTCGGAGGTCTACATCATTGGAGGTGAGAGAGGGGCTTTCCCTAAGACACCATGGTATTTAGGTAACATATTAAGATGTTCCAATCATCTCAAAGATTGGACTCCGATCTCATTAAGCCAGGTAGTGTGATAGCAATTGTTTGTTTGTTTGGCTATCCACACGAACAGCTGAGATTGGTTTGTTGTTTATAGCTTGATATGTTTGTGCTGCTTAGTATGATGCCATGTTTTCTAGTTCATTGTACATGAACTATTTGATTAACTGAGTATGCGGAATGATTTATTTATCGGTTAAGCAATTGTGATACTGTTTGAAAAACGTTTGATACGCCTTGATGATGAAATGATGTGAATGAAACTGTGAAAGTAATAAATAGTGATTGGAAAAGAGACATGAGCTGAGATTGAGAAAGAGTTGAGATGTAATGATGATTTTTAAGAATGTGATAAGAAATAACCGATGAGGCGAATGAAAGTGTTGTAATGATGATGAGAAAGATGAGGATGAGAACAATGTTGCTGAGAAATGATTTGATTTTGAGAATTGTTCGATGATGATTATGAGCAAGGAAATATGAGGCGAGCTGAGGCTCTGCGTTATGAAAGTTCCAGAGGAACAATGAGATGATGAGAATGATGGAAAGTGAAAGATTTAAAGCTTCGTGCTATGAGTGGGGAAAAGATTGAACGATTAGTAGTCGGGACTCGTTGAAGGGATGCACCAAGGATGAGCCGACCTTAGGTTGATAACTAAAATTTAAAAGACTTTAAAAGACATGGATTAACATGGTGAGTTATGAGTGCGATATCGAAGTAGTGGAGAGGAAGATACCATGGGTATCAAGGATACTCAGGTGGAGATTGCATTAGGGGAGGACAATGACGGTGAAACGTCAAGAAGTCTAGAGTATTTTTCTAGGCGGAACGAATCCCACAGGTGACGCGGGTGATCGGTCCCGATAGGTCGTGGTGATGTTCTGCAGGCCAACTAGAAAATAATGTCACCCCCTAGATTGCAAGTCTAGAACAGTGAGAGGGACTGGAACGCGGCTCTATGATTTTGCCACTGTACCCGATTTTCTACAGTGTGCCTTGATTATATAATTTAAATTGAGACTGTACCCGATTTTCTACAGTTCTCCTGGCTTGGAGCCATTTGTTGAGACAGCTGTCAAGCCCGTGTGGTAAAGACTTGTACTCCTGTTTGCTTCCGACTAGGTTAGGTGGATGACCGAGGAGATGTAGACGTGTGTGCTAACTGTGAAACGAGTACCTCGATGATATTCTAAATCCCCAAATCATCGATGGACGCGATCCAATAAGACTTGATAAGAAAAGTATAGTAATGTTTGCAAGTGTTGAGTAAGATTCATAAGATAAGTATGAGAAATGATCCCCGGAATAATCGATAAGTCTCGAAATAATGATGGAAGAAGGAATTGATAAGATTTGTAAAAGTTTCATGAGAAAGATGTTGAGAATGTTATTACGAGAAGATTGAGCATCAATTAGTGTTTATTTATATGATGATGATGATCATGTCGTTGTTATGGTTTGTATGATGTTTATTGTTTTGTCTTAATATTTGCCTATTGTAATCCCACACAGTCGACATTTATTGTTTTGGGTTGCTCACTCTCTCGTATACATCTGTTTTGTGTTGGAAAATCTGTATGTCCTTTAGATGGAAAACATCGCAAGATTTCAGCTTATTCGGGAGATAGGAGCATCTCCATGGAAAGGGGATAATATACCCATGTCCGCCTACGTCATAGTCTACATAGAGATGGAACGGCGAAGGAAAGAGATCATGGCAGAACTTTTAGCTCGTAGGATGGAGGAGGAGGAATCTCTAGACAACTCTACGGAAGAGACCCTTGAGGTGGTAGATGACGACGATTCTGATATGTGGTCTGAGGCCGACACGGAGGAGTGTCCCAGTGACGAGGACTAGTATCCGGACACCGAGGATCTTCCGACAGACGAAGATGAATGAGAGTTTGATCTGCCGAGACTCAGAGTTGATGGCGAGTCTTAGTATATATGACCAGAGGATAGGTAAATCCCTCAGAGTAATGTATTCCATTGCAAGTTCTTAGTTGTCATAGCTTTATCATGTTGTACCCCGGATAAAGTTTTATTCAGTACTGATGTTTTAAAACAATTAAATGGGCCTTTATATTTAAACGATGTTATTGTGGGCAAGTTTCAAAGTGCGGTGATTTGTGACATCTCGGTTTGGAACTTGAAAGATTATGTGCACGTGAGAACACAAGTTTTAATTGTAACCAAGTTATGAAAATTTAAATGTTCTCATGTTCGTATTAATTGTGTTTTAAAAAAAAAAATTGGCCCAAATTTTCACTATATTTAATTTAAGTAATTGTGGTTTTCAAGTTGCCGAATCGGGGTGTTACAATTGTGGTATCAGAGCAATGGTTGATCTAAGTAACCTTATGCATGGACTTACATGCCCTGCTTGTGTGATTCTGTGTGTGTTAGTATTAAGATGGCGATAGATGGGGATAGAAGTGTTAAGAGTATGCGGATGCTTTTCTGGAATGCATCGGTCTCCGTCTACGGTGGAACCAAAGAGCAGTGATCAGTGTCGTCATGAGATGTTGATGTGTGATTCGAACCTTCTTTTGTTGAACTCCTCTCTGATATGAACCCCTTTTGTTTGTGATGACCTTTAAGCTGTTTATATGAGATCTTGTCCTGTGACCAGAACTCTTCTTTTTCTCGTTGAAGCTTTTCTTATGTAAACCCTATGCGTTGCCAAATTGCTTTGGCATGACGTTTGAAAAAGCCTTTTCTGAAAATCTTAGACCATGTTCTGTCAAAGAAACTTGACAAAGCTGTGATTGCTGATGAACCCGAAGTTTCCTCTTTTGATCTTTGACCAGACATTTATCCTTTCCTAAAATCTTGGTGAGAATTTTGGACCCTGACACCCTATACCAGTCAAGTAGATATTCCTAAATTAGGAAGTGAGTTGTGAAGTGTTTCTAGGAAAAAGTTGCAAAGATCAAGGAGAATAAGGATTAGTCGGTAGGAATGAAGGGATGTATGAGTTTTGGAGAAAAATAGGAATACCCTTTAGAGCCTTAAATAAGTGGCGAGTTATGTAAAGTGATTAGGACCAAGAGCTTTGATGCCGGATTAGTCAAAATGATGGTCTAGGTGGTAACAAGATGAGGAAGAATTTAAGGTGACATTTAGAATTTGAAGTCATAAGTGTCTTGATTGGAGTCGGAGAATGGTTAAACAGAGTTGAATAGGTAATAATATGACGAAGTCGAACTGATGAGGTGGTGGAATTTGTGGATGGAACCCTTAAGTGCTGACCAAAGTTAGGATGAAAAGCTAAGATCTGATGTTTTAATGAATAATAGGTTCCCGAATTGAAGGAATTTTGATGGTTCAGGATATGAGGTGAATCGTGGAAGGTGGAAAAAGGTTTAGAATGCTTAATTTATGTGAATAAGTGTTTGAGATAGGGAGTGAGATAGTACATGTTTCTTAAGGATTAGTGATTGTTAGAGTAAAAGGAAGATGTAATGGTGACCATAGAGTCTGATAAGGACAATTACTTGGTGAGATATAAGGCAACAAGAGGATAGATTGAATCAAAGTGATGAGAAATTTTGTAAGATCGACCAAAAAGTGGTGAAGGATGAGAGTTTTTAGAGGTTAAGTCTGTGATAATGAATATGGTGTATAGAGATATGATTTATTTAAGTTGGGGAGTAAATGGAGACGCGAGATTTTGGGAAGTAACTCGTTTAGGCTTAAACTGATGAAAAAAATTCAACCCTAAGTGTGGTAGTGTCTTGACCCCAAATGAATGTAATCCTGCTATTCTTTGGATGCTGTTTTGATGCCATTGAATTCCCTCAGTCTATTGATTCAGTAAAACCGTAGTGTTTGTACCCCATCATGTTTATCATTGAAAGTACCTCAAGAGATTACTTTTGCAAGTAATCGCTCTGATTCGCTCTTAAGAACGATGAATAGATGGTGCATATTTAAAGATGTGACGATTGCTGCAGTTAAAGAGGAAAAGAATCTCTCCAAGGAGCTTCGCGTTCACAGATCAGACAAACTCTGCGTAGCATTTCTCGAGGACGAGAAATCTTTAAGTTGGGGAGAATGTGACATCCTGTATTTTCCCATACGTGCATAAATGAATTTTATCAAAATGAATCTTGAGGTTCTGTTTTATAAAGGATTTTCAGATGAGTATTTTACGTGAGTAAGAAACAAGGTGTTGATTTTTACGGAGTTTTATAAACAAAATATTTTTATAGACGAGAAGTGAATGATTTTGTTGAGTTTGGAATATTTTGATCAACAATAGATAAGTTATGATTTTTATTAAGGATGATTTTTATTAGAAATAAATTTCCCCATGGATTTGATAACTTTGAAAATTTGTATCTTTTTAACCGTAACTCGGAAATTTATGATCTTTATATAAAAACGATCATATTGAAATGTAGAATTTGAAAATATAACTTTTAGAATTTTCTGGGTTGATTTATAAAAGTTTACTCTATGAGTTTGTGAAGTACGAATTTTGAGAATATTGGTTGTTGAAAATAGCCAAAAACCTCAAATGAACTTGTCTTTTTGAGAATCTCTTATGTGTATGAAAGCATAGTTTTGAAAATAATTTGGAGACTATATCTATGTCTATTTTATGCAGATAATAATTTTACTTTGAAATGGTTTAATTCCTTAATAAGAAATGTATTTTGTAGAAAATAAAATTATTGTTATGACATAAATCTATTATGTGATATGTGTTGGTTTGATGTGTGTTTGATGAATGATGCATGAGAATAATTGTGCAAGTATGATTCTTTAGAGATATTTGCATCATTGTGTGAATTGATAATTATAATGTTCTAAAGTGAATATGACTAGGAAATAAAAAGGTAAGATATATATGTATATATATGTGTGCTACGTATGTATGTATGTATGTGTGTAAGACTAGGATTATAATTTTTAGGACAAAAAGCCTTTAGGGTAAGTTAGAACCATATGGAAATTAAATTGGTAGAAAAATTTGAAGTAGTAGAAATAATCATGCATGAAGTGACCCTAGTGCCTTAATTTACTCCATTATGTCTCCCTTGATTTGATCATTTGCATGCAAATTCTAAGAAGGACAAAATTGCCCCTCCCATTTGTGCTTGGACCGAAATTTTGTTGAGGGAAAAAGAGGGAGAATACGGTTTGCCTATATATAGATGTAGCCTTGGTTCATTTCTTCCAAACTAAACTCATTTCCCTCATTTGCTATAAACACATTTCTAAGGGCTCATCAAACACTTAGAGAGAAAACGAGAGAGAGTGAGAGAGAGAGAGAGAGTGTTGGCCGTGAGAAGAGGAAGGAAGAAGAAGAAGATTTGGAGCTTAATCAAGAGTATTCTTGAAGATCCAAGTACTAGACGGCTAGGAGATTATCTTCTCTTCAGGTGGGTGATTCGAAGATCATGAAGAAGTGTGTTAGTTTAGGTTTTTCTTTTGATCTTGTGATTTTTCTTCTTTTCTTTCTTTGCATGTTGATTTTTATGGCTTCAATGATGAGTGCATGTGTTGTTTGTGCTTGATCATGGACTTTGAGATTGAAAAGAAACTTGTAATATGTTAAACAATGGACTTGATGATTCGGTTAAGGTTTATATGATGGATCTTGATGCTTTTTGAACTAGATCTTAAAGATCTAAAGAGTTGTTTGATATTTTTGTGAAATTTAAAGTCAATTCCTTTGCATGTTAAATTCTCTTGCTTAAAATGTGATCTATGATGTATTCATGTGATTATTAGATGAATAAATGTATGATCTAAACTTGATTGATGATAAAGTTGAGATCTTTAGCCTTGCATGTTGGTTTGATGATGAACTTGGTTGATTTAAGTGCATGCATGTGATGATCTATGTTTAATAAGTGAAAAGTTAAGATCTTGAGTCTTGCATGTCAAATTTTTAAGTGAAAAGCTCATGTTTTTCTTGATGCATGATTCGGTCTTGATGATATAAGTAGGGAAACAAGCTTTAAAATGATTTTTGAGTATAAACATGAGTTGATCTAAGTGTTTGATCTTGTGCATGTTATATTTTTGTGAAGTATGCTCGGCCATACTTGATAAAAATAAGATCCATGCTTTTTATTTTGTGAGAAGTTGATGCATGTTAGTCTTATGGTTAGAATTGATGATTTCAAGTACATGCATGTTATTTTTAGGAAGTTTAAAGTATGATCTTGATTTTGTTTGAGATAAAGTAATGAACTTGATTTTTACTAGAAATGTTTGAGAAAAATCTTGTCTTGATGATGTTAATGCATGTTGATGTGAATAGGTGATGTAGTATGATGCTTTGAAAAATTGGTCTTGAAAACCTACATGTCTTGATCTTGATTATGTGATTCTTGCATGTTGAAAAAGTGAACAAAAATCTTGTCTTTTGTATAATGATATTCGGCCAAAATGAAAAGAAGTAAAAAGTTATATTTGATCACATTTAGGTTGCATGCATGATGAGACTAGTTTAATCTAAGAACTTAAAAGTGCATGCATGAAATAATCAGGTTTTAAAAATAAAAAAAAAAAAATATATATATATATATATATAGAGAGAGAGAGAGCTTTGAGGTAGTTTGTGACTCAAATTATTGCTTTGATTCAAGTTAAGAAGATGAATTAAAATTGTTAATTTTTCTTCTTGATGCTCACGGTTTTGAGTCAAAAAGAAAGAAAATGATTTCATTATTTTATGTCTTTATTTGTGCATCAAATCTTTGCAAGATTACATATATAATTCGGCCAATGCATGTCCAAATAGTTGGAAGATTTTCTTCGTGAAATGACCCTTGATAATGACTATATGTTTATGCACATGATGTTATATGTTTGATGGAAGTGATGTGTTGTTTTCTTTAATCTTTTTCTTGGTTTTAGAAATGAAAATAAATAAGTTGATTTAGTTAAGTAAAAAGGAATTTTCATGATGTTAATTCAATGATTTCAAGATTTAAAATTTATTGGTGATTAGGAAATATTGACCATGGGTAATTCGGTCTTTGTTGAATTAATTACGAGGCTTAGATAAATTATTTTCTTAAGAGTAATTGAGTTGGTCTATTGAGAATATGATTTGATTAATGATTTTGAATGACTTAAAATGTGACTTGCATTATGTGAGCTTGTGAATGCTTTGAAAATTTGATGTGTTGTTCTTCATGCTAATTGAGTGTGTTTTGAAAAATTTGGATTGAATTGGAATTATCTTTGAATTTTTTTAGTTAGAATTGTTGGTGAAAAATCTATGTCTGGATTTCAAAGGAATTGAGAAATGTTTCATTTGAAAAGTAAGATTTAAACAACTCTAATTTATCTGAAATTTTTATATGACATTCTTTGACCAGTATCTGATAGTATTGTAAAGTTTGGGATTGAAAAGAATCAATTTGATGTGGTCTTGAAATTGTATCTTCTTGAATTTCTGTATTTTGTTTAAGGCTTATTATGGATAATGATTTTTGTAACTGATACATGAATGTTTTAAGTTAAGTTTACAATGAGTGGAATGGATTCTGTTTTGACAAAGAGATTATTTTAGAATTGTTTCAAAGTTTTCTTGGAATCATTTTAATTATAGACTTGATCTGGATTTGAAATCTTTTGGATATTGGCAATGTGTTTTCAAAAGGAAATTGTTTCAAAGTGTTTTCAAAAACGAAATTATGAATTTATTGAAATCGTTTCTAACGCACGGGAAAAATGTTTTAATTCGGGTGACGGACGAAAAGGAAACGAGGCATGGCTAGCGACTTGGGAATCTCGGAAAACTCTCGGAGGTCTACATCATTGGAGGTGAGAGAGGGGCTTTCCCTAAGACGCCGTGGTATTTAGGTAACATATTATGATGTTCCAATCATCTTAAAGATTGGACTCCGATCTCATTAAGCGAGGTAGTGTGATAGCAATTGTTTGTTTGTTTGGCTATCCACACGAACAGCTGAGATTTGTTTGTTGTTTATGGCTTGATATGTTTGTGCTGCTTAGTATGATGCCATGTTTTCTAGTTAATTGTACATGAACTATTTGATTAACTGAGTATGCGGAATGATTTATTTATCGGTTAAGCAATTGTGATATTGTTTGAAAAACGTTTGATACGCCTTGATGATGAAATGATGTGAATGAAACTGTGAAAGTAATAAATAGTGATTGGTAAAGAGACATGAGCTGATATTGAGAACGAGTTGAGATGTAATGATGATTTTTAAGAATGTGATAAGAAATAACCGATGAGGCGAATGAAAGTGTTGTAATGATGATGAGAAAGATGAGGATGAGAACGATGTTGCTGAGAAATGATTTGATTTCGAGAATTGTTCGATGATGATTATGAGCAAGGAAATATGAGGCGAGCTGAGCCTCTGCATTATGAAAGTTCCAGAGGAACAATGAAATGATGAGAATGATGGAAAGCGAAAGATTTAAAGCTTCGTGCTATGAGTGGGGCAACGATTGAACGATTAGTGGTCGGGACTCGTTGAAGGGATGCACCAAGGATGAGCCGACCTTAGGTTGATAACTAAACTTTAAAAGACATGGATTAACGTGGTGAGTTATGAGTGCGATATCGAAGTAGTGGAGAGGAAGATACCATGGGTATCAGGGATACTCAGGTGGAGATTGCATTAGGGGAGGACAATGACGGTGAAACGTCAAGAAGTCTAGAGTATTTTTCTAGGCGAAACGAATCCCACAGGTGACGCGGGTGATCGGTCCCGATAGGTCGTGGTGATGTTCTGCAGGCCAACTAGAAAATAATGTCACCCCCTAGATTGCAAGTCTAGAACAGTGAGAGGGACTGGAACGGGGCTCTATGATTTTGCCACTGTACCCGATTTTCTACAATATGCCTTGATTATATAATTTAAATTGAGACTGTACCCGATTTTCTACAGTTCTCCTGGCTTGGAGCCATTTGTTGAGACAGTTGTCAAGCCCGCGTGGTAAAGGTCCTGTACTCCTGTTTGCTTCCGATTAGGTTGGGTGGATGACCAAGGAGATGTAGACGTGTGTGCTAACTGTGAAACGAGTACCTCGATGATATTCTAAATCCCCAAATCATCGATGGACGCGATCCAATAAGACTTGATAAGAAAAGTATAGTAATGTTTGCAAGTGTTGAGTAAGATTCATAAGATAAGTATGAGAAATGATCCCCGGAATAATCGATAAGTCTCGAAATAATGATGGAAGAAGGAATTGATAAGATTTGTAAAAGTTTCATGAGAAAGATGTTGAGAATGTTATTACGAGAAGATTGAGCATGAATTAGTGTTTATTTATATGATGATGATGATCATGTCGTTGTTATGGTTTGTATGATGTTTATTGTTTTGTCTTAATATTTGCCTATTGTAATCCCACACAGTCGACATTTATTGTTTTGGGTTGCTCACTCTCTCGTATACATCTGTTTTGTGTTGGAAAATCTATATGTCCTTTAGATGGAAAACATCGCAAGATTTCAGCTTATTCGGGAGATAGGAGCATCTCCATGAAAGGGGATAATATACCCATGTCCGCCTACGTCATAGTCTACATAGAGATGGAACGGCGAAGGAAAGAGATCACGGCGGAACTTTTA
Source organism: Crotalaria pallida (assembly GCA_037953625.1). Taxonomy (NCBI): domain Eukaryota; kingdom Viridiplantae; phylum Streptophyta; class Magnoliopsida; order Fabales; family Fabaceae; genus Crotalaria; species Crotalaria pallida. The sequence continues at coordinate 26,389,082 of CM075654.1, forward strand.
GCTCGTAGGATGGAGGAGGAGGAATATCCAGACAACTCTACGGAAGAGACCCTTGAGGTGGTAGATGACGACGATTCTGATCTGTGGTCTGAGGCCGACACGGAGGAGTGTCCTAGCGACGAGGATTGGTATCCGGACCCCGAGGATCTTCCGACAGACGAAGATGAATGAGAGTTTGATCTGCCGAGACTCAGAGTTGATGGCGAGTCTTAGTATATATGACCAGAGGATAGATAAATCCCTCAGAGTAATGTATTCCATTGCAAGTTCTTAGTTTCCATAGCTTTATCATGCTGTACCCCGGATAAAGTTTTATTTAGTACTGATGTTTTAAAACAAGTAAATGGGCCTTTATATTTAAACGATGTTATTGTGCACAAGTTTCAAAGTGCGGTGTTTTGTGACATCTCGGTTTGGAACTTGAAAGATTATGTGTACGTGAGAAAACGAGTTTTAATTGTAACCAAGTTTTGAAAATTTAAATGTTCTCATGTTCGTATTAATTGTGTTTAAAAAAAAATTGGCCCAAATTTTCACTATATTTAATTTAAGTAATTGTGGTTTCCAAGTTGTCGAATCGGGGTGTTACATTCTCTTCTTCAATTTGTTGTAGACTATTTTGCCTTGAATGCAATGATTACAACACCATAGAAATACAGAAATTCAGAACCTAATGAATCTCAATCAAATAACAATGAACAAGTTGATTATGAGATTCTTGTGTTTGTAGAAAAGATGATAACAAGATGTAAAAGAAAGCTTTTGATCTTTTCAATCTAAGAGAGAGTGTGTGGCTTGTTTTTCTGAATATAAAACATATATGAATGATTCTATATATTCATTAAGGTGTAAGAATGGTTTTTATAGATACCCATAAAGAATGAAAACATAAAACTGAATTTTTAACAAACTTAACAGACACTAACCGGTTAGTTACTGTAACTTTTGTTTTCTAATTTAGCAAAAAATATTTTCAAAACTTTAACTATTAAAACCAATTCTTTCCAACCTTAATTAAAATATTTAGCCACTTATTGATGCATTCTAAAATAGTTAAAAAAAAAAACATTTTGAAAAATATGCATCAACATATTTTAATTAATTGGTTTTATGAAACTCAAAATTAATTTGATAAAAATTAATTAATTGAGATTCACTACCCAAAACTAACTCTACCCAACAACTTAAGGACTCAAAGCAAAATATAAAATAACTCTATGAAACTTTGATTCTTTGCTTGCTTGTCTAGAGATTAGTTGATTCTCTCTTCTTGTAAGATTTGCTTTCTTCTCTTTATCTTTTCTTTAAAACATTGATAGCTCTTGAACTTTGTTGCTTTTTGTTCTTTGGGAGTCTTGCTTTCACTTGACTTCATCACAATGTTTTCCTCATCAAAACTTAGCTTCATACACATGAATTCTACAGCCCCTACTAGTCAAGACCGAATTTGTACCGTGGGCACTCCTAATGAAAACTTCTTCTTCATGTAGATTGTTCGTTTTGATGTCTACGGTGTAAGAATTCCATTTACTGATTTTGAAAATCAAGTTCTCACACACTTAGAACTTTCCCCCTCTCAACTTCATCCCAACGCCTGGTGCTACCTTAGAGCATTTCAGCTTTTCTGCTCTTACTTCCACCTCCAATGTACAATTCCTGTTCTTTTTTACTTTTTTTGCCCCTTCCAGTCCAGCAAAGTGAAGGGAAAATGGGCTTGGGTGACTCTCAAATCCCGTAATGGAAGGAAAGTGTTCGAATCTTATAGTGAAAAATGGAAAGAATTCAAAGACAAGTACTTCAAAATAATAGAAGCAGAAGACGTATGGCCCTTCTTTTTTGATCACGGGGGAAATTCCTATATACCTCTTTTTTGGTCCCCACGCAACTCCCTTATCGCAGCTAGACGGTTTGCAACCCCGAAAAACCGTTTAACCACTTTAGAGAGGTCTACTGTTTCTTTCCGTCTTTCCTTCTGTGACCGTTTTGGATGCATAAGTACTAGATCCATCGTGGAATCCAAACTCCATGACTTACAAAGGACCTTTGGTAGGAAATCTACTTTGCTTATTATAATGCTTCATACTATACTTTTTCCTTCTTCACCTACTTTTAACAAAGTTTCCTTTTATGCAGCTGAGATGGCTTCACCTTCTGACTTGGCAACTCTTGCAGCAACTCTTGGGAATGCCCCTCGAAACTTGCGTCCTCGGACCGGCAAATCCACTGTCCTCAATCCTCCTCGCTCTCCGGCAACTATGGAGGTTACCGTTACTGCTACTACTGGAACTCCTAAACGAAGGAGAAGTGATGGCCCTCCTCACCCTGAAGCCGGTAGTTCGGCTAACCCTCAGGGTGGATGTTCCTCCATCTGGCCTAATGACCTGACTGAAAGCTTTAACCGAATGCTCCTTACCGACTCTACCTCTCGTCAAATAGGCAACATGAGCCGAAGGGAATTCGTTGCTTTACTAAAGTCCCTCAAAAGGGAACAACTCAAAGCTGCTTCAACCATCCAGTAATTGGAAGAAAATGCTGAAAGAGTCCTTTTTGTTGGACAAGACGCTGTTGATCTTGCTGACCATGTAAAGAGGGAAGCTGAGTTGGTTCAGCAACTGGCTTCGGAAACTGCCAAGCTGAACAAGGCCAAACAAGAACTGACTCAAGCTGAGGAGGAATACACCAGGAACTTAAACTCCAAGATCACCGAAATGAATGAGGCTCACGACGCAGCTCTTACTACTCTGAGGGATGCGCTGAGGGATATGGAGTCGGAGAGGGATATGTACAAAGGAAAGTGGATAGACTCAGTTCAATCTTCCTTTATGAATGTTGATGAACAAGCCAACTTTCTGAACCCCAATTTTTCAGCCAAAGGAATGCATTTTCTTCACAGAGTTGAAGATGGGGTATTGTATAGTTATCTCCCTGATGGCAGCAGAGTGCCTGTGAACTTGGCGGACGAGTCCTGTCCTGATTTCCTGGCTGCTGGAGAAGAGGAAAATGATGATAATGATGATGATCATGATGAAGTTGATGATGAGGCCACCCAGTGAGGGGCCATTTACCAGCTTTTTGTTGCTTTTTTATCGCTTTTGAATCTTCCAGCCCTTTACTTTTTCAGTATTGTATCATCTTTTCTTAATGAAAAATCCTGTTTTGTCTTTGCAATATCTTCATTTTCGGTTATCCTTGTTTTAGGAAATCTGGTTAACCGGTTAAGTGTCCTGTTTATACTTAGTAGACATTTCGGTAATTTCTCTTCTAGCCAGCGAAGGAAATTCCTCCTAAACTTATTAGATTTTCATCTAACAGTAGTCTTACTATCAGTACATGAGTGGTGCCTTTTATCAATTTTTTGGACATCCCCTTACTCATTTCACTCCCTATTAGGTGGCTAGCCGAATAGGTGGTGTACTTTAATTTGGACCTCAATTTAACCAAAAGTACACTCTTTTACCCCGTTAAACCGGTTTAAAGGTGTAATTTAATCGTGCAAATCACTTAGTTAGGGAAAAACCAGTAAACCGGTTAACTGGATTGGTGATATAAGAAAAACCATTAAACTGGTTTGATTAACTTAAGCACTTTCAAACCGTCAATCTGGTTTAATGGCGATTAAAGAACAGAATAATTGTAGACTAACATTCTCTATTCATTATATCTTCTTCAAAAACATAACAATAACAAGGGATCAAGAAAGGAGCCTTATTGAAAAGAAAAGACAATGGCTAACAAGCCTTATTGAAATTGAAAACATCCTAAACATTACTCTCACCAATCTTTCCACTATAAAGGGGGAGTCTTCAACTGTAATAGATTCGAAGCTTTTCTGCATTCCATGGGTTCTTGATCTTATTTCTTGTTATTGTCTCCAGAAAGTAAGCTCCATTACCTGTCATTGCTCTGACCCGATACGGACCCTCCCAATTAGCAGCCAACTTCCTGTGTGCTGGTTCTTTTCCATGAACATCTGCCCTTCTTAGGACCAAATCCCCTTCCTTAAAGGAGCGAGGGACAACCTTCAGATTATATTGTCGGGCAGACTGTTGTTGAATTGCAGCCATCCGAATTGTGTCCAACTCTCTTGATTCTTGTAGTAAGTCAAGATTCTCTCTTATAAGCTTTATGTTTTCATCAGGATCAAAATATCTTGCTCATAGATTGGTTGATCCTATCTCCAAGGGGATCATGGCTTTGCTACCATAAGTTAATTTGAAGGGGGTTTCTCCAGTAGCTGAATGCGGAGTTGTTCGGTACGACCAAAGTATGGAGTCTATGACCTCCACCCACTTTCCCTTACTGTCTTCTAGCTTCCTTTTTATGCCTCTGAGAACGCACCTATTTGCAGCTTCTAACTATCCATTAGTTTGCGGATGCTCCACGGAAGATAACCTTTATTTTATTCCCAACTCATGGAGGAATTTTTTGAAAGCATCACTGACAAACTGACGACCATTATCGGTGACAAGTACAGCTGGAATGCCAAAACGTGGGATTACCTGATTACTTAGAAATTTATGTATTTGAGCTAAGGTAGTAGTGGCTACCGCTTTGGCCTCGATCCACTTAGTGAAGTAATCCACCGCTACAACCAAGTGCGTTACCTGTCTAGCTGCTTGTGGAAAAGGGCCTAGCAGATCCATTCCCCATTGATGAAAGGGCCACGGAGCAGAGATAGAATGCAATTCTTTAGGTGGAGCAAGGTGAACATCAGCATGTTTCATACATTTATCACATTTTTTAACATGGTTAATGGAATCCAAATGGATGGTGGGCCAATAAAACCCAACCCTCAATATCTTTCTTGCCAGACTTCTTCCTCTAAGATGATGGCTACATCTCCCCTCATGAATCTCCTTCATTGCGCTCTTAGCCTCTCGATTGGATAAGCATCGTAGTAAAGGTGAAGAAAATCCTCTCCTATACAACAAACCGTCCTGAATAACAAAATGGGGGGTCATATTCTTTACCTTCTTAGCTGCACTTTCATCTGCTGGAAGCACACCATGGAGAAGGTACGCCAAGATAGGTGAAGCCCATGAATCTTCATCCTCCACTGCTAGGGTTGCACTAGGGTGGGATATAGTTTGTTGCACCACTGATCTGTGGCTCCCAGGCTTCTTAGTGCTGGCAAGTTTTGACAAGATGTCGGCGCAAGAATTTTGTTCTCTGAGAATATGCTGGAAATCTGCTTCCTCAAATGTTTTTGCTAACTGTTTGCACTTGTTAAGGTATTTCTGGAGCAGAGGTTCTTTAGCTTGAAAATCTCCTCTAATTTGGGAAATGACAAGTTGTGAATCGCTGTATAAGAGGATAGACTGAGCTCCAAGATCCTTAGCCATAGTCATACCCGCCAAGCAAGCCTCGTACTTCGCCTGATTGTTGGAAGTCTGGAAGTCAAACCTCAGTGAATATTCAATTGAGACACCCTGAGCATTCTCTAATATGATACCTGCACCTCCACCTGTAAGGTTAGAAGACCCATCTACAAAAAGAGTCCAGCTTTGGGGGTCTGCTTTAGGTGTTAGCTCCGCCACAAAATATGCTAGAACCTGGGATTTGATGGCTGTCCTGGCTTCATAACTGATCCCATAGTCAGAAAGCTCCACTGACCATGCAATCATGCGACCCGCCAAGTCAGGCTTGTAACACTAGTTTTTATTTCTTGAATTATAAGATTATCTTAGTGTGGTTAAACTTTAATTAATGAAAAATTATAACGAAATTTTGACAGAGTTTACTTTGTCTTTCTGACTTTCCCAAATTATTCATTTAAGTACCTGTCAGAACCAGAGGATACATACAGTCTTATAAAGTATTACATATCAAAAGAGACTTGTATCCACCCTAATATGTCATATCCTAATGGTGGAAATATGTACAACTCAAAACAAAGTTTGCTTTTTTCCTTTTCATGCTCCAAAGAGTAGAATTTTAAAGGATTTTATACTATATTTTTTATACTAAAAGGCCAAAAAGTGTAAGATACAGCATCAAGCACAGTTGCAAAGGGAGTGGTCATAACCACAAAGAGGAGTATAAACTCCTTTAGAAGGAGTATGACTCTCCTCGGCAGCAAGCAGGGGCCAAACAGGGCTTGGGGAAGTACCTAAAAATGTCAACACAAGGGAGTGAGTAGTTTGACATAATTCAAAATAAAGAATTAAACAACAATAATATAAAACCAATAATTACTACTTCCATTCATTATTATATTTCATTTATGTTTAGTAATAAGAATATTCTTCTTATTCAAATAATCGAGTCGGGGTCAAGTATATAAGTTCTACTCATTTGCACTATAATAAAGGCACACTCACGTACAGAAGGATGCCATGATGCATGAATGCTATATGCGTTGCGTTGTAAGAATGATGCATGCTCGTCTCTCGGGATCCATTAATTGAATCCAATGATTATTAATCACGTCACCATTTTATGCTTTTATCCACATGTTCTTGCATTATGGGGCACATTGAATCCAATCAAGGAGTGATTTGTAATATGATATCCACCTCAATCATTTCTTCTTTTTCACTCATGTAATCTCAAATTCACCGTTCACCCAATAGTCCAGCATTACACTCAAATTTTCTCACTTCACCCTCCGCTCCAGGGAAAGACCAACCGGGAGTAAGTGTCCCTCCACCAGTGCTTGCACAGTACTGGTCATCACTCACGGTCCAGTACAACTTGGGTTGAAGGCCCAAGTTGGCTATAGCAGGGAACCACCCTCAACCGGTCCCGAAATGACTCTGTGACCAATAGAATTACCGTAGTTAACGCGGAACCAATCTCCCGACATGGTTGGCCAGTCCATGCCCTCCTAGGAGATCAAAGTTCCACCCACGATAACTCCTAATCACATATCATTCACGTGCCTCCGCGTATGTCTTTCCCAACTTCCTCACCGTCCCCTTATTACTCCATGTATGATGCATGATACTAATTACTTATCAATTGAATTCATATTCCATAAAAAGTTAGAAAATAATTTGTATTTGAATATGAGTTCAATTGAGAAGCTTACTTGATATTCTAATTTAAAAAAAATCAATAAAACATTTACAGTAATTAGTTTATGTCTCACACTCAATTGTTCAAATTTACATAATCAACTACAATACAATTGAATTTCACATATTCATTGTCACAACAAAGTATTAAGTTTTCTCTTTTAAACTAAAGTTCCAGTATTCTATTTCCAAACATGCCAATATCAATCATTACAATAGCTATTCCTAATTTCCCAATCAATAAGTCAAGCATACACCATATCACACAAGGTAATCTTTTCTTATAATGTCTTGTTCAGCAAATTATTAAGATTTTCATCATGAGAATCAAGTTATTCCTAGCTAAGGTTATAGAAAATTTGGCTTTAACCAGGGGATAAAATAAGAAATTCCATAAAATGGAAAGAAATAACAAAGTATTAAATTTAGTACAATTTTTGTAGACCAAGACTAATATGTTGGTTAGCTGGTTCATGAAAATGATAGAATAACACTGCATTCTAAGATGTTAGCCAATGGACTATCGTGCAACTGTTTTCAAAGTTCTTATTTTTCTTTAAACTTGGCCATAATCAGTTTGAGACCAGTTATCTCAATGTTGTTCATTTTTTAATTTTCCTTTTGATTAATAATTCCCTTAATTAAGTATGGAAGTAATGTTAGAGCAGAATCAGCTGAAGCATAAATTATAATCACATCTAAGATCTCTTACATGCGTTACTGTAAACTGAAATTTGTGCTTTACACAATAGGCATTCCAAGTAGAATTTTACAGAGATACATGTTGGGATAAAAAAAACAAACCAATCAAGAGCCTTTGCCTAAAAGCTAAGCCTGAACATTTACGAAAGTTTGTCCTTTGACACTAGATTAATCCTATTTATTCTTCTTAAACCTAAGGTATCATATTATTATTACTCAATCCTTTATTCCAAATTTATGTAAACTAAACCTCCCTTACCTTTGGTGAGGAGATGAAGCAGTTGAAGAGGAAGGAGTAAATTAGGAGGAGACAAGCTTTCCTTGAGGCTTAGAACCACTAGTCACCAATTCCCTCCTTGATTATTGACATTTCTTATGTTCCTCAACTCCTAGCTCTTAGCTTTTCACTCTCTTGGAAGCAAGGCAAGACTAGAAAAAGATAAGATCTCTGATGTGTGTGGGTGTCAAGGAATAAAAGGGTTTGTAGAAATAATGATGATAAAGAGATGATGGGAAGAAAGAAGAATCAAGGAAACCTTCTAGTTCCTCTTCCTCACCCTTACGTTCTTTTTCTTTAATGGTTTTAGGAAGAGCACCAAGACCATGAAGGCTGAGAATCTAAGAAGAGGTTGAGGGCTTGAAGGTTGATGGAATTAAAAGAGTGATGATTGGATTTGAGAGGATGATGATGATATGTGTAGGAAGATCGATGATTAGTGGAGGTTTCTCATTGATTTCTATGAGTCTTTTTTGATATAATAGAGTAGTATTATGGTTTAAAGGAAGGAAAGGTCGAAATATGAAGAAAATTCTAGAAACTTATGGAGAATTCGTGACTTAAGCTGGTACTGTTGGCGGTGCGCGCCTGGGCGCACCATTGCCCACGCCTGGGCGCACCAGCCACTGATCTGGCGCATCATATTCCCAGCACCATGTGCGCGCCTGTTTCCTTCCTGCACCAGTTGGTGCATGCGTCTGGTGCCAATTCCCTGCACCGGTGCGTGCGCTCAGGTGCACCGGTGCATCTGGTGCTGCTATATATATATATATATATTTTTCTCTTTTTTTTTATAACCTATTCCAAATCCTTATTTAAAAAAAAATACCTACTAAAATATTAAAGTCTTCATTTTCATAATTATATGATTGTTAAATTTTTATAATTGCTTAAATAAATTCAATTATCCAATGCATACTATCTAATAAATCTAACCACTTAAGAACATAATTACTTGATAAAATTTTAGAATGTTACAAGGCTTATGCAGTATTTGTCGGATGGGCTGATCAGTTCGAACCACCACCGGGTGACATTGGAAATATTGCCTCAAGCGTCTAGCGGTGATAACCAGTGCAAACACCATCTTCTCCACCTTCTGGTACCTTTTTTCAGTATCCTGTAATACCTTGCTAACAAATACACGAGTTTCTATCCTTCCTCAACTTCCCTGACCATAACAGCACTCACAGCTTCATCATTAAAAGATAAATATAAATACAGCGTTTCACCTAGTTCAGGTTTGCTGAGGATGGGAGGATTTGAAAGATAATGCTTGAGCTCCTGGAAAGCAGCCTCGCACTCCCTAGTCCACTTAAAATCCTTGTCCTTCTTCAGTAACTTGAACAAAGGAAGCGACGTGTAAGCTGATTTGGAAAAAAAACCTTGTTAATGCAGCAATACGTCCTGCTAGTTGTTGAACTTCTTTGACAGAACTCGTGTAACATCCTGAAAATTAATATTAAATAATATAATTTTAGTATATAAATATTTATTTAAGGATAGGATTAAGCCTTAGAAAATTGTACAAGGTTAGAAGGGTAGTATGAGCATAGGCCAACCTAGGATGTAAGTATAGGACCTCGGTCCGATCCCGGCCGAGCTAGATGAGATTGTGTGCATATGAACCGAGCTGGATGGGAATCATACGCGGAATCTATTGTCAAGCTCGGATTAGCCGACCTCAGCGTACCTTATAGTATCGTTCGAGAAGGAAGCTCGGACTACTGCTGTTCCTACAAACCGAGCCGACGTATCCTAGCCGACGTACCCGAGCCGACACGTCCTAGATCCTCCGTGCCAGCTCATGTGGAGCTGTTAACCCTTTGGTTTTCATACCGTTCGTACGGTACTATCCTTCACTTTATGTCATTGTCATTCACTTTATGTCACTATCATTGCTTTATGTCCCTTTCAATGTACTATTCATGGCTTCCTCAAGAAGCCAATGAATCCTAGCCACATGTTCTAGCTTCTCATAGAAGCCTCCAATGAGGACCACATAATTAATCCCCCTAAATGAATAAAAGAAAAGCCCCTCCACAACACACAACACTTTGCTCTCTCTCTCTCTTCCTCATTCGTCTCTCTCCCCCATTTTCTCTGAAATTCCAGCAACAACCAACATACCTTCTCTCTCTCTTCTCACTCACGAATCTCCCTCTCCTCCACCAAGTCTCACCAACCGGAGACCCTCCTTCTCTCCGTCCCCGTTCTGTTCTAGAGTCCCTGGACCGCCGTGGAGCTTGTGTGCAGCCTGGTGGAGCTCGTGGCAGCTTGGAGGAAGGGATTCAAGAGGTGTGAAGCTCACAAGGCCAAGGTCAAGGAAACCATTCTCAAGCTCTCAACTCTTATCTCTCACGGTTTGAGGTAAGGAGTGAGTGTTACCTCTACTTGATTTTGGGTTTCTAGGGTGTTCATAAAGGGTACTAAGAGTGGGTGTTAGATTAGGGAATGGATATAGGTTAACATGAGAAAGGAAAGGTAAAAAGGGTAAAGGGAACTAATAAATGAACTAGAAACATGGGTGTTAGGTGAATATGGAATATTGTTTTATGCTATATGTTGGTATTTACATGATGGATTGGTTGAATGCTTTTATTCTTATTGTTGTTGATGTATAAGTGTTATGAACTTTGTTGTATAAATGTTTACGAGCTTTGATATTTGTTAATTACATCTGTGGCCGAACTGGGCCGAGCTGAGAGAGGTTGAGAACGGGTATGAGGAAATGGTATATATGGAAAGTAGGAGAGATAGAGTAATAAGTCAGATAATGAGAAAAGATAATGGAAAAGGGGAATGGGTAAAGGGTTGAGCCGAGAGAGGCCGAGCTAAATAAATGGTTAAAGAGACTAAGAGGTTGAGCCGAGATAGGCCGAACTAAAATGGTTAAAAGGATAAGAGGAATAAAAGAGAAATGGCTGTGTGATCGGGTCATAGCAGACGCGTACCGGGTGCGTGCATTGATCGCGTCAGACGCATACTGGGTATGTGCAGCTGTAAGACGGGTACTGGGTACTCGCAGTTATGATTCACACAGGGTTCTGAGAACGGAATCGGTGGGATGTGTTCCTGGTCATAGTAGACGCGTACTAGGTGCGTGCATTGATCGCGTAAGTCGCCGAGATGCGCCGCTGTAAGACGAGTACTGGGTGCTCACAATTATGGACACTCCTTACTCCATAGAATGATCGGCGGTAGTGCTCCTGGTCATAGAAGACGCGTACTGGGTGCGTGCATTGATCGCGTCAGACGCATACCGGGTATGCGCAGCTGTAAGACGGGTACTGGGTACTCGCAGTTATGGATGACACTCCGATATCCGACTTTGAATGGTGTAAGACATGCACTGGGTGTATGCATCCGAGAAGAATAAAAGATTGTAAGCTATGTGAAAAGGGAATAATGTGTAATGAGTCCGAGGTAGAGGTGGTTACCGAGGTAAGTGGTTAGTGGCCGAGATGTCGAGTGTAAGATTTAAGGAAAGAGTATAAGGTGAATCGGTGGGATGTGCCGAGGTATAGCTAATAGGTAATGGATAAACTAGGTAATGATGTGAGCCGAGCTAAATCAGATGGTAGGATGTGAGCCGAGCTAAATGATGATGTATGCATGTGGTTTGATTACTTGTTACTATTTGTTAATTGACTACTTGTGTTTGGCTTGGTAGTTCGGTATGGCATTTTAGAAACTGCTTATTTAAGTTCTGTGTAATGCTCACCTCCTTACCATTTTTCAGGTACTAAGCCCGAGCAGACGCAGTCCCCGGCCGAGCAGGATCACTCTCCCTCACAGGGAGAGTAAGTTATTTAGAGTAGGAGAATTTGTTGGGTCTCGGCCAGTTGGGCCGAGCTAAAACACTTTTGTATATTTTGACCTCGGATTACCCAGTTGGGTCGAGCTAAAACCATGTTTTGTATTTTTAATTGGCCGAATTGAATGTACCTAAACTTATACTTTATGTACTTGATGCACTTAAATCTTCCGCTTTATTAACTCTGATGTTTTTGTAATTAATGAAAAGAAATTTTTAAATCCTAATTTTGGGGTAATTTAGGGTAATTATTATATAGGGTGTTACATTTTTGGTATCAGAGCAGTTTCTCCTCGGCCTATTGGAGTTGCAAAGGACTCCAGTGGTTACTCACCAAGAGAGTGACAAATAAGTAAAGTCTAGAAGTCTAAAGTTAGACAATAGAGCACATACGTATATATGTTTATGTATATATATTTACTTGATTATTCGGAAGTTAATTAGCTTTCTCTCCATGACCGAGCAGCATGGCAGGGAGAAGAGCCAATAACGACCGAATTGCTGCCGTGCTGGAAACTCTGGTTCAACTACAGCAGAACCAAGCGCAGGCTCAGTAGAACCAGGCTGAGAACCTCGCTCAGAACATCGCCGCAGCCGCAGCAGCTGCAGCTGCAGCTGCAGCCCTTCAGCCTCAACCTCCGGCTCCGGTCGAGATCGACTGGATGAGCCGATTTCGGAAGAACGAACCACCTCGGTTTGAAGGGGGTTATAATCCAGATGGAGCTCAGAGATGGCTCCAGGACATTGAGAAGATTTTCCGATCTCTGCAACCGCCCTATGAGTACAGGGTGAGGTTGGCCGAGTTTGTGCTGGCTAGTGAAGCCGAGCACTGGTGGGATCAACAGAGCCGAGGACTGGAAGCGGTAATGAAGTTATCACTTGGGAGTTGTTCCGAGCTCGATTCCTCGGAAAGTATTTTCCTGAAGATGTCAAGAGAAAGAAGGAGCTCGCTTTTCTCAAGCTGGAGCAGAGGAACTTGAGTGTCGGGGAGTATGCCGCTCAGTTTGAGGATTTGATCCGCTATTCAGGAAGCTACCGAGATGCTGATGAGCGTACCAAGTGCATCAAGTTTGAATCTGGTCTCCGTGATGATATTCGGCTCGCATTCGAATATCAGAACATGGCCAATCTCTCGCAATTGGTGAACATGGCTAGCACCTATGAGAAGGGGCTCAAGAGAAAAGCTGACGGAAAGCGGAGCAGGTCGACACAAAAGACAGTGGGGCCGATCAGGGGAAAAGGAGTTGCTTCGAGATCTGCTCCCTATGTGAATATGAACTCCAGAACGTCAACAGTTCCGAGGAGCGGTGGTCAGATGGTGGTTGTTCCTGGCCCTTATCCGATATGCCAACACTGTGGAAGGCAGCACAGGGGAGAATGCTGGAGTCTGGATCCGACCAGAGCAAGAGGATCCTGTTTCCGATGTGGCAAGCCTGGTCATTTTGCAGCTCGGTGTACCGAGAATATTGTGAAGGAAGAGGTCAATGTGACCAAGGCTCAACAGACCGGAGTTAACCGACCAATGCAGAGGGGCAAAGTTTATACCATGGATGGTGAAGAGGTGACTGATGCTGACGAGCTGATCCGAGGTACTTGTCAAGTAGACACCATTACATGTGTTGTGTTATTTGATTGTGGAGCCACACATTCTTTCATTTCCCTTAACTGTATGAACAGACTAAAACTATCCCCAGTAGAAATGCCTTAAAAACTATCCATTTCTACCCCCAACCAATTCTTCTGTAATCACTTCTAAAATGTGTCTAGAGTGTTCTATCCAAGTATTAGGCAGAGAATTTAAAGTCAATTTGATTTGTCTACCCTTAACCAAGCTAGATATTATCCTCGGCATGGACTGGATGTCTCAACACCATGTCCTGCTCGATTGCCGAGAAAAGACCGTAATCTTTAGTGGCCCTTCTGTTGCGAAGTTAGAGACAACAGAGGAACCGACCTTAGACCAAATTCCTGTGGTCGGAGAATTCCCAGAGGTTTTCTCGGACGAAATGCCTGGCTTACCGCCGAGTAGAGAAGTAGAGTTCAGTATAGACCTTATTATGGGAACTGGCCCGATCTCAATTGCTCCGTACCGAATGGCACCTCCCGAGCTAGAAGAGCTTAAGAAACAACTGGAAGAACTTTTGGCCAAAAAGCTAATCCGACCAAGCGTGTCACCTTGGGGAGCTCCGATCTTGTTTGTTAAAAGGAAAGATGGTAGCCTCAGAATGTGCACCGACTATAGAAAGCTCAACGCGGTAACGGTGAAGAACAAATACCCCCTCCCTCGGATTGACGACTTATTGGACCAACTCAAGGGAGCGCCGCTGTTCTCAAAGATAGACCTCCAATCTGGATACAACTAGATCCGAGTCCGAGAAGAAGACATTCCGAAGACAGCCTTCAGGACGAGGTATGGGCATTTTGAGTATGTGGTTATGCCCTTCGGACTTACCAATGCCCCTGCTATCTTCATGGACTACATGAATAGGATCTTCCAACCTTACCTAGATTCGTTTGTGATAGTTTTCATCGACGACATCCTCATCTACTCCCGGAGTCCGAGCGAACATGAGAAGCACTTGAGAACGGTATTGCAGGTCTTAAAGGACAAGGAACTTTACGCCAAGCTTTCTAAGTGTAGTTTTTGGCTCAAAGAGGTGCACTTCCTCGGACATGTGATATCCAAGCACGGTGTTGCAGTTGATCCCTCCAAGTTAGAAGCTGTACTCAAGTGGGAGAGACCCAACTCGGTGACCGAGATCAGGAGTTTCCTCGGTCTTGCAGGGTACTACAGGAGATTCATTGAAGGATTCTCTAAACTGGCTCTACCGTTGACTTCGTTAACCAGAAAGGATGCACCGTACCAATGGTCCGAGGTGTGCGAGCAGAGCTTTCAAGAGCTAAAGAAAAGGTTGACGAGCTCGCCCGTGTTGATTCTACCCGATCCGACCAAAACTTTCGACGTGTTTTGTGATGCCTCAAACCAGGGTCTCGGCTGTGTGTTAATGCAACAAGGAAAAGTGGTGGCTTATGCCTCTCGGCAACTTCGGCAACACGAGCAGAACTACCCCACCCATGATCTTGAATTGGCAGCCGTGGTGTTTGCCCTTAAGATTTGGAGACACTACCTGTATGGCACGAAATTGGAGGTGTTCAGTGATCACAAGAGTCTCGGCTATTTGTTCAACCAGAAGGAGCTGAATATGAGGCAGCGCAGATGGGTGGAATTTTTAAAAGACTACGATTTCAACCTGCACTATCATCCTGGAAAAGCCAACGTGGTGGCCGACGCACTGAGCAGGAAGAGTCTTCATTTGAGCAATATGATGGTCCGAGAGATGCAGTTGATGCAGGAGTTCACCGATCTTAACCTCGGCATACAGAAGAAGGAAAACAGTGTTGTGCTGGAAATGCTGCAAGTAACCAATGACTTTGTGGGTTTCATCAAGGAAAGACAGGCTGCCGACCTAGAACTCCATAAACTACTTGAAAGAGCAGGAGACAAGGATGAACCCGACTTCACTAAAGGACCCGATGGTCTCGTACGATTTCGGGGCCGAGTTTGCATTCCTATGGACTTTGAAGTCCGAAGAGAGTTAATGGAAGAAGCCCACAAGACGAAGATGAGTCTTCATCCAGGTGCCACAAAGATGTATCAGGATCTGAAGAGATTGTTTTGGTGGCCGAAGTTGAAGACCGATGTGGCCGATTATGTGTCGCGGTGTTTGACATGTCAGAAAGCCAAGATCGAGCATCAGAAACTAGGAGGATTACTCAGGTCTTTGGAGATTCCACAATGGAAGTGGGAGAGCATTTCGATGGACTTTGTGTCGGGTCTACCAAGGACGAGATCAGGACAGGAAGCCATTTGGGTTGTCGTGGACCGACTTACAAAGTGTGCACATTTCCTGCCGATCAGCATGAAGTACAGCTTGGAGAAGCTGGCGCAACTTTACATAAAGGACATTGTCAGACTTCATGGTGTTCCGAGCAGTATCGTGTCGGACCGTGATCCCCGCTTTTTATCTCGGTTCTGGCAGAGTCTGCAAGAAGCCATGGGTACAAAGTTGAGGTTTAGCACAGCTTATCATCCCCAAACCGATGGACAATCCGAGTGCACCATTCAGACCCTTGAGGACTTGCTGAGGACATGTGTGCTCGAACAGTCAGAAAGTTGGGAAGCACTTTTGCCATTGGTCGAATTCACCTACAACAACAGTTTCCATTCAAGTATCGGAATGGCTCCTTTCGAAGCATTGTATGGTCGGAAATGTCGGACGCCGCTATGCTGGTTCCAGATAGGAGAAAACTTGTTGATTGGTCCTGACATTGTGCATGAGACAACCGAGAAGATCCGAATGATACAAGGGAAGATGAAAGCAACCCAAGATCGACAAAAGAGCTATGCCGACAAGAGAAGGAAACCCTTGAACTTCATCGAGGGAGATCATGTATTCCTTCGGGTATCCCCTGTAACGGGTATCGGTCGAGCTATCAAATCGAAGAAGTTGACCCCTAGGTTTGTCGGACCGTACCAGATATCGAAGAAGGTCGGACCAGTAGCCTCCGCACTTGTCTAAGCTCCACGATGTGTTCCATGTCTCGCAACTTAGGAGGTACATCCACGATCCCTCGCATGTGATAGCAGTGGACGAGCTACCGCTAAGAGACAACCTGACGTTCGAAGTCCTACCAGTCCGAGTTGAAGACAAACAAGTCAGACGGCTCAGAGGGAAGGAAATCTCCTTGGTCAAGGTCGTCTGGAATCGGAATGATGTGGAGGAAGCTACTTGGGAACTCGAGGAGAAGATGAAGCAGTCATATCCGCAGTTGTTCAATGTCGACTAAATTTCGAGGACGAAATTCCTGTAAGTGGGAGAGGAATGTAACATCCTGAAAATTAATATTAAATAATATAATTTTAGTATATAAATATTTATTTAAGGATAGGATTAAGCCTTAGAAAATTGTACAAGGTTAGAAGGGTAGTATGATCATAGGCCGACCTAGGATGTAAGTATAGGATCTCGGTCCGATCCCGGCCGAGCTAGATGAGATTGTGTGAATATCAACCGAGCTGGATGGGAATCATACGCGGAATCTATTGTCAAGCTCGGATTAGCCGACCTCAACGTACCTTATAGTATCGTCCGAGAAGGAAGCTCCGACTACTGCTGTTCCTACAAACCGAGCCGACGTATCCTAGCCGACGTACCCGAGCCGACACGTCCTAGCTCCTCCGTGCCAGCTCATGTGGAGCTGTTAACCCTTTGGTTTTCGTACCGTCCGTACGGTACTATCCTTCACTTTATATCATTTTCATTCACTTTATGTCACTATTATTGCTTTATGTCCCTTTCAATGTACTATTCATGGCTTCCTCAAGAAGCCAATGAATCCTAGCCACATGTTCTAGCTTCTCATAGAAGCCTCTAATGAGGACCACATAATTAATCCCCCTAAATGAATAAAAGAAAAGCCCCTCCACAACACACAACACTTTGCTCTCTCTCTCTTCCTCATTTGTCTCTCTCCCCCAGTTTCTCTGAAATTCCAGCAACAACCAACATACCTTCTCTCTCTCTTCTCATTCACGAATCTCCCTCTCCTCCACCAAGTCTCACCAACCGGAGACCCTCCTTCTCTCCGTCCCCGTTCTGTTCTGGAGTCCCTGGACCGCCGTGGAGCTTGTGTGCAGCCTGGTGGAGCTCGTGGCAGCTTGGAGGAAGGGATTCAAGAGGTGTGAAGCTCACAAGGCCAAGGTCAAGGAAACCATTCTCAAGCTCTCAACTCTTATCTCTCACGGTTTGAGGTAAGGAGTGAGTGTTACCTCTAGTTGAGTTTGGGTTTCTAGGGTGTTCATAAAGGTTACTAAGAGTGCGTGTTAGATTAGGGAATGGATATAGGTTAATATGAGAAAGGAAAGGTAAAAAGGGTAAAGGGAACTAATAAATGAACTAGAAACATGGGTGTTAGGTGAATATGGAATATTGTTTTATGCTATATGTTTGTATTTACATGATGGATTGGTTGAATGCTTTTATTATTATTGTTGTTGATGTATAAGTGTTATGAACTTTGTTGTATAAATGTTTACGAGCTTTGATATTTGTTAATTACATCTGTGGCCGAACTGGGCTGAGCTGAGAGAGGTTGAGAACGGGTATGAGGAAATGGTATATATGGAAAGTAGGAGAGATAGAGTAATAAGTCAGATAATGAGAAAAGATAATGGAAAAGGGGAATGGGTAAAGGGTTGAGCCGAGAGAGGCCGAGCTAAATAAATGGTTAAAGAGACTAAGAGGTTGAGCCGAGATAGACCGAACTAAAATGGTTAAAAGGATAAGAGGAATAAAAGAGAAATGGCTGTGTGATCGGGTCATAGCATAGGCGTACCGGGTGCGTGCATTGATCGCGTCAGACGCATACTAGGTATGTGCAGCTGTAAGACAGGTACTGGGTACTCGCAGTTATGATTCACACAGGGTTCCGAGAACGGAATCGGTTCCTGGTAATAGTAGACGAGTACTGGGTGCGTGCATTGATCGCGTAAGTCGCCGAGATGCGCCACTGTAAGACGAGTACTGGGTGCTCGCAGTTATGGACACTCCTTACTCCATAGAATGATCGGCGGTAGTGCTCCTGGTCATAGAAGACGCGTACTGGGTGCGTGCATTGATCGCGTCAGATGCATAACGGGTATGCGCAGCTGTAAGACGGGTACTGGGTACTCGCAGTTATGGATGACACTCCGATATCCGACTTTAAATGGTGTAAGACATGCACTGGGTGTATGCATCCGAGAAGAATAAAAGATTGTAAACTATGTGAAAAGGGAATAATGTGTAATGAGTCCGAGGTAGAGGTGGTGACCGAGGTAAGTGGTTAGTGGCCGAGATGCCGAGTGTAAGATTTAAGGAAAGAGTATAAGGGGAATCAGTGGGATGTGCCAAGGTATAGCTAATAGGTAATGGATAAACTAGGTAATGATGTGAGCCGAGCTAAATCAGATGGTAGGATGTGAGCCGAGCTAAATGATGATGTATGCATGTGGTTTGATTACTTGTTACTATTTGTTAATTGACTACTTGTGTTTGGCTTGGTAGTTCGGTATGGCATTTTAGAAACTGCTTATTTAAGTTCTGTGTAATGCTCACCTCCTTACCATTTTTCAGGTACTGAGCCCGAGCAGACGCAGTCCCCGGCCGAGCAGGATCACTCTCCCTCACAGGGAGAGTAAGTTATTTAGAGTAGGAGAATTTGTTGGGTCTCGGCCAGTTGGGCCGAGCTAAAACACTTTTGTATATTTTGACCTCGGATTACCTAGTTGGGCCGAGCTAAAACCATGTTTTGTATTTTTAATTGGCCGAATTGAATGTACCTAAACTTATACTTTATGTACTTGATGCACTTAAATCTTCCGCTTTATTAACTTTGATGTTTTTGTAATTAATGAAAAGAAATTTTTAAATCCTAATTTTGGGGTAATTAAGGGTAATTATTATATAGGGTGTTACAACTCGGGCTCCTCATATGAGTGATTGCCTCGCATTTCTCTCGGTTAGCCTCTATTCCCCTGTTGGTAATCATAAAACCTAAAAACTTCCCTGTTGTGACACCAAAAGCACACTTCACTGGATTCAGCCGCATATTGTGCCTACGTACCTTAGCAAGGACCACTTCTAGATCTTGTTTGTGGTTCTCTTGTACCATGGATTTGACAGTCATGTCGTCCACATAAACCTCCAGAGTCAGACCTATTAGTTTACCAAAAACTTTGTCCATCATCCTCTGATAAGTAGCACCTGCATTTTTCAAACCGAAAGGCATTACAGTATAACAATAAGTTGCCCTATCAGTCATGCAAGTTGTCTTTTCCTGATCATCTTTAAACATTGGAATCTGATTATAAACAGAATAAGCGTCTAAAAAGGAAAGTAGCTGGTAACCGGCTGAACTGTCTATAAGCTTATCTATGTTGGGAAGAGGGTATGTGTCTTTGGGGCATGCTTTATTCAGGTCTGTATAATCAACTCACATGCGCCATTTTCCATTAGCTTTTTTTACTAGAACCACATTTGCCAACCACGTAGTGTAAGGGACTTCCCGAATAAAACCAGCCTGCAAAAGTTCTTCTACACTTGAAGCAATGACTTTCTGACGCTCCGCACCCATCTTTCTCCTACGCTGAGCCACTGGTCTGAATGTAGTATCTATAGACAGACGGTGGCAAATAAATTCCGGATCCAGACCAGGCATATCAGCAGCTGTCCATGCAAACAAGTCTCTATTCTCTCTTAATAAGGTAAACAGCTTTTCCTTCTCATTTGGCAAATTCTTCCCCACCTGTGTCTAGTGATCTGAAGTTTCTTCGATTTGAACTTTCTCCAACTCTCCTTCAGGTTTGGGACGTTCTTCTTTAATGTCCTCCCTCATATCCAAATCTACCATCATCACACCAAAAGAAGAAGCGAGGGCTTTGCCTTTCTTTATTTGTGCTTGCTTCCTCGCATTCTCCTTGGTAGCCTTCAAACTACCAATATAGCAAGTTTTTGCTTGCATTTGATCCGCTCGTACAGTGATAACTGAGCCTTTCTCACCTAGAAACTTCATCGCCATGTGAAGAGGAGAAGCAACTGCCTGGAATGCCTTCAAGGTGGGGCGCCCTAAAATCGCATTATAAGCTGAATGTGAAATCAACCACCGCAAAGCACACCTTCTCAGTCCGGCATCGAGGAGGTGTTTCCAGTTTTAGCCTAATGTCAATATATCCCCTTGGTCTAATAGTGTCTCCAGTAAAACCAATTAACTCCTTTTGGCACAGACGGAGGTCCTGAGGCTTCAACTTCAATCGATCAAAAAGCTCGGAAAACATGATGTTTGAAGAACTCCCTTGGTCCACCATCATTCTGCAAACACGGAACCTGTCAATTATCCCTGTTACCACCAGTGGGTCATTATGCTGAGGAATGACTCCTTCTAGGTCTGCTTCAGTAAACATAATAGGTGGATGAGACACCTTTTGTCTGCTGGAAGAGGCGACAACCATTGTTGCTAGCTTTAGCTGCCGCTTTTGAGATGTTATGGAATCATTTTCACCTGAAAAACCCCCTGCACTGGTGGAGATTATTTCCAAATCCTCATTATTTATACAGTCGTTACCTTCTTTTTTAACTGGTGAATTTCTGGTATTCCTTGGGGTTCTATCCCTCTTTGATGGTGACCGGGTTCTCCTTCGTACTGGACTCCTGGTTCTCCTTCTTACTGGACTCCTGGTTCTCCTCCTTACTGGGCTCCTGGCTCTCCTCCCTAGATTACGCTCATTGGATGACCCTCGAGAAAATCGAACATATCTATTCAGCTTCCCCTTTCTGATCAGTGTTTCTAACGCGTCTCTCAGTTGGACGCACTCTTCATCTGTATGCCCGTATCCACCATGCCAACTGCATCTCTTACGCTGGTTTTCCTTGGTGGGTGGTCTTCTTAGCGGGGGAGGTTTGTCCACCTCCATTAGTTCTGCATTCATCACCTCTCTGAGAATTTGAGACCTTGAAGTGTTCAAGGGTGTGTACTCATCATATTTGCCCTCTGGTTTCCTTCCCCTTGAATCTCCTCTTCCAGTCCTTTCCCCTTCTCGATTACCTTTCCCTGATCCTTTTGAAAAGAAAGCGTTCTTCTTCTTACCTGATCCTCCAATGACATAATTATCTTGGGCCTTCTGATATTCTTCCAAATTGATATACTTTTCTGCCCTCTCCATCACCTCATCCATAGTCCTAATCCTGTGCATGACCAAATAATGATCAGTAAACTCACTAGGTTTCAGGGCTCTCATCAACAAGTGAAGGGCCACAGATGCTTCAATGTCATTAATCGACAGGTATTCCGAATTAAACCGAGTGAGGAAATCCCTTAACGACTCATTTTTTCCCTGCTTAATCTGAGACAGGTGGTGTTTAGATTTTGGTTGTGCCTTACTAGTGGCGAAACGACCCAAAAACTTTGCTGCTAAATCCTTCCAACATCTGATAGAATTGGGCTCCAGCTTCGAATACCATCGCAACGCATCTTTCTTCAGAATTAGGGGAAAAGTGCGACACTTATACGCATCTTTAGCCCCCTGACAAGACATTGCCACCAGAAAACTATCGATGTGCTCCTGGGGATCCGAATTCCCGAAGTAAGAATCTACATTAGTTGGGGCTTTGAGATTCTCAGGCATCGGAAAGTTCATAATCTGATCAGAAAATGGAGGATCTCTTTCCTCTGGCTCCTCCTCCCTCATAGGGTCCTCTTCTATCTCTGGTGTGGAAAACGTTGTCCCTTTTTTCAACTCTTTCATCAGTTTATCTTGTGCATCCAAACGCTTTCAAAGACGAGCCAACTTCGTCTCCAAGTTCAGCTTTCTCTGCGAACGTCCATCAAACGATCCTCTGCTCTCATGCTCAGAATGCAGGGGGTTGTCACCCTTAAAGGATGGCCTCTGCCGCAATTTTTCCTGATCAGCACGAGGGGGGCTATCATGCTTGGATCGTTCAACCTCTACACGTCTCCTACCTTCACTCAGGTGTTCCCTTAAGTCTTTCTGATGTGTGGGAGCTCGTCCCCAACTTAAGTGATTCCTCAAGTCTTCCACACTATGGTGGCTGGATTCGATTCGTTCTCCTTGTGACTGGTAATCCATCTCTTCACAAAAGTAGTGGGAATAAATTTCTCTCTCCCACTATGGTCGCCAATGATCTGTCATAGAATATTTGGTACTTGAACTAAGCGGTCAAGCGTCTAAGTCTTCTAATTATTGCTTTCAGACTGAAGAATGGCACCCTGATTACCAGGATACCAGCTCTATTGTCGTTCGCTTAGGTGTGGTGTGTGTTTGTGTGAGAATGAAGGGTGCATACCTGGTTACCTTCTGTTCCCTTATATAGGCTGACATCCTTACCGTTGGGTTTCCCTCCTCATCAATGGGTATTACCGAATTCCCACTAACGGCAGGTGGTAATAGCAAGAGTAAAGAGGGAAAAACGGACATAAATGGATTACTGCTGATATCATTGTATAGGGAATCCAAGAAAGTCTTGCTTTATTGCTCTGTCTTCTGAGTAACCGCTATACCGGTATCACGAGGTAAGGGAATCCTAGACTTGTCTATCAGAAGGCTTTCTCTTTGTCAATTCGGTTGAACAGGAGATTTGGGCCCTTATTGGGCCTCATAGACCGGTATTCCGGCTTCAAGGTATATTGGGCTCTTAGAAAAGCTTTTATGCCGATAAACCGATTTGTTGAAGACTTGGGCCCTTAAAGGGCCTATGAGACCGGAAAACCGGTTTAGTGAGGTCCAGAACTTGTTTTGGGCTTTCATAGCTGGTAAACCGGTTTAGTGATGTATCTTCCTAAGTCTGGTCCATAACAGTATGAATCATCATCAAATTGAACACCAACAAAGTTCAATATAGTTGTTAAATAACTGAGTTTTTTTAGCATGATGTCAAGGGTTTGATTTTTGTCATGAATATGGAAAAGGCTTTGTTAAAAAAAGATTGCACCCACTTCGCACTTTGGTTATCTCTCCGACTCAAAAGGGATTAGTCTCTGACAAACATCCACAAGACACCCTTAATTAAAAAAGAAATCATCAAATCGAATGGATTAAAGGATTTATCATGATCAATAATTTCTAATTATGAAATATAAGGAAAAACAGCTTACACTTCTTTTGGTTTAAAATATAAGAATAAATAACTAATTTTTTTAAATTTTGTTTTGTTCCCAATGTTATTTTTCTCAAACATACTTAGAAAATTGTCATCTCATTTAATTTTTTTTCATTCTCAATACTACATTACTACTTTTGAAAAATACATTTATATTTGATAAATTTGAGAAAATTAAATACAATTAACTAACTTTATTAATAATCGTGATTTTAAATATTTTTTTTTACACCCTCCGGTCTTAAATATAAGCCATCTTTGAAGACTTTTTTTTTATTTTTAATATAAGCCTCATTTCCAATTCTCAATGACATTAATTACTGTTAGAATTCAACGTGGAAGAACGTTGAAGAGTTTTGATGATGTCAAACAAGGACCTTTCAAAGTCAAGATGCAAGTAGTGTCAAGCAAGAGCTTCAAGTGGTCTTCGTCCTTCCCTCATTAGGAATCAATGTAAGGCTAGAATAATTGTGTAACTTATGTTTAGGCCTTATTTAGAGTTATTGGAGAAGAATGTTTTAATTGCGAAAAGAGTTTTTCTAAAAACATATTTTTAATGTCTTAACTGATTCACTGTGAAAATATATCTTGACAACCTCTAGCTAGATTTCTCTAAGTTGTTAAAATCTGTTTTTACAAGTTTTGACAGAGATAATCGATTAATCTTTCAAGATAATCGATTACTTATGTAGCATCATTGAAAATCCAGAAAGTGTGTAATCGAGTATTTGAACCTGGTTAATCCATTACTTTTTGTATGAAAGTAATCGATTACTTGGCACAAATAATCGATTACTGGAGTTGCATCATATATTTTCCAGAGGCTGTGTAATCGATTATTTGACCAGTGATAATCAATTATATCAGTTGCATCATACATTAAACAGAAGTGAAGTAATCGATTACATGCATGTGATAATCGATTAATGGTTTTTCAAATGAATTTCAAAGTTTCCATTTTAAAGGGGACAATCGATTACCTTCCTTGAAGTAATCGATTACCTCAAGTTTTATTGAAAAACGTGTTCAGAATCATTTTGATTTATTTCCAGATTTGTTTTTACATAATTGATTCTGATTTATTTTCAAAATTCGAAATTGATTTTATTTTTGAAAATATTCCTTTTTGATTTAAGATTCAAATCTTTTATTTTATTCTTTAAATCTATTTGATTTGATTTTGATTTCAAAAATATTATTTTATTTATTTGATTTCATAAAATCAATCTTTATATATTTCCTGATTTGTTTTTGATTTGATTTTGAATTTGATTTATTTCCAAAATCGTTTTTGATTTGATTCTGATTTCAAATTCAAAATTCAAATATTTTCAAATCTTTTATAAGAAAGTTTTTCTCTCTTTTCAATCTTAACGCTCCTGATAATATTTTTGAGAAAACGCTTTTCACGTTCTGTTCTTCTTCTTCTCCAATTCTTCTAGACTTGGCCTATGCTATAGTGAAACCTTTATCCATAGCCATTAGAACTTTTATTGTTGTATCGGTGTTATATTGAACACACATTTGTTAGAAACCTTATATTGTTGTATCCGCACTATTAAGAGTGCACTATAGGTCTTGTACCAATCACTCATATTGTAACCGTTGTTGTAAAAGGGTGTGTGACCCTTAGAGACTAGGGAGTGAATCTTCTAGTTCGAATGTGCGGCGTTCATATTTGTAGGGTGAGGAACCCTTGTGTTTAGGTAATGCTAGACGAACGGTGGGGCACCTAGTAGTTAGGCTATCTGGGAAATCTTGGAAGGGTCTTCCTAGTTGTTGGTATTGAGGCCCCTAGCGAACGGAGGTTCCTAGTAATGTGCGGGGTGCTCTTGGTTGTAATAATGTGCGGCTCTTTTACAAGTTTATAAAGGCTCAAGCGGGTCGCTTGGGGACTGGACGTAGGTCTTTCGCTGGAAAGGCTGAACCAGTATAAAAATCTCTGGTGCATTCTCTCCTACCCTTATCTCCTTTATTGTTGCGCATATTTTTATTGTATTATTATTATCTCTTCTCCGCAACGTAAATATTATATATATTAATTTAATTATTTTAAATTAATCAACGCGCGTTAGACCTTTCGTTGTTATAGTGTTTCTTATCTTCGCACGTAATATTAATCGTTGTTATAAATTGCTTCCGCATAATCGTTTTCATTGTTTTAAGAGTTTTCCGCTGCAAATTATATTTATTTTATTGAAAACGATTTAAATCGAATATTTTCCAATGTTTTCGTAAACACCCAATTCACCTCCCCCTCTTGGGTGACGGCTGCCAATCCTAACAATTACTTTTTTTACACAAATATTCTTATTTACTCAACACTTTTTAGATTTCCAATAATAATTATAAGGGCACTTTTGAAAAAGTATACTCCCTCCTGTCCTATTTATAAGACCTTTTTAGGGTTTTTCATTCCACCAAAGAGAGTGGATAAATTTATTAGTGGCATTGGAAATGTGAAAATTTAATATACTTTTTCCAAGCTACCCCTATAATTATTATTGGAACTCTAAAAAGTGTTGACTTTATAGGGATGTTAGTGGAAAAAAGTAATTAAATGCTATTGAAAATTGAAAAGGGTCTTATAAATGGAACCAAAATAAAAACCCCAAAAGTGTCTTATAAATAAGATCGGAGGGAGTACCAAATTATTACATTTTCAATATCACTAACCATATTAACTCTAATGGGGCATTAATTACTTCATTTCCACAAACACGCTTGTTTATTCAACACTTTTTAGATTCTCAATAATAATTATAGGGATACTTTTAAAAAAATAATATACCAAATAATTACATTTATAATATGACTAACCATATTAACTCTAACTACTACCTCTGTCCTTATATGTAAGACCCCTTTGAAAGATTTCATGTCCATTAAGAAAATTTGTTAATTTAGTTAATGGTATTAGAAATGTGAATATTTAATATATATTTTCAAAATTACCCCTATTAATATTATCCAAAATCTAAAAAGTGTTAAATAAATAAATGTGTTGGTGAAAAAATTATTAATAATTATTTAAAATTAGTATAGTGTTTTATAAATAAAAAATTAAAGACAAAATAAAAGTATAAAAAAAATCTTATATTCAGGAAGGATAATTTTCTTAAAGAACAGGGGTGGTATATCGTAAACTGGGGGAGTGTTAATCACCTTGATGACCTTATTCCTGTCAAAATGGGAAATGAAATTGCGCCTAGTTGCACGCGCTCGTAAAGTTGCATTTCCAATCTGATCGTGCCGTCCACTTTTGGTGAAAGGAAGAATAACTAACGTATGGGCGGCATAATTGGGTCCCATTCTCACCGCCATCTTCCTTGTTTCCGCCAGTTTATTGACAAATTTTAAAAAGTAAAAGGTTAAAATTTTCCATCTATATTCTCAAATCTTATTATTAATTATTTTTTTAAAATAATTTTTATTTTCTTGAAATCCTAAATTCTAAAATAGACTGCCCACAAGCTATTGTTGGAAGTCAAGCTAGTGTTGGAAGACATGCTTCAAACTCTCCTATGGACTTCAAGTATATATCAAGCTGATGTTTTGATGATAACAAACCAACTCAAGTTCAAGCTCACAAGTTTCCCTCATGATCAAGAATGAAGATTCAAGCAAGACATAGATTAGAAGCCTTTTCCCTTAGATCATTTGTAAGGTAATGAAGTTTCTATTCTTTACGAGTTTAAAAGGCCAATAAGTTTTTTCATTTAAAAAGGAAGAAGAAAATGTGTTTTCATGAAAAGTTGTTTTATATCTTAAATCTTTGTGAAAATACTTGATGTTACAAAACTCTGTATATTTTTACTATGCAAGAAGGAGTAATCAATTAACTGCTCAAGATAGTCAATTAACTTTGTTGCATCATAGAAAAATCAGAGAGCTTGTAATCGATTAAGTGAACTTTGCTAATCAATTACTTTCTTATGAGAGTAATCGATTACCTGGCTCAAGTAATCGATTATAATTGTTGCATCATATGTTTTTCAGAGGCTTAGTAATCGATTACAGGCTGTGTAGTAATCGATTACATGATGTTGCATCATATGCATAACAGAGGCTCAGTAATCGATTAATTGATTAGTGTTAATCGATTAAATGAGTTGCATCACATATTGAACAGGAGTGATGTAATCGATTAATCATTGTTGGTCTAATCGATTACTGGTTTTCAAATGAATTTAAGAATTTCTATTTTTGAAGGAATAATCGATTACCTTCAGAAAGTAATCGATTACTTCAAGTTTTATTGAAAAACGTGTCAGAATCATTTTTATTTCCTGATTTGTTTTTATATAAAAGATTCTAATTTATTTTATAAAATTCGAAAATATTTTAAAATTTGAATTATTTCCTTTTTCGTTTTAAGAATCAAATCTTTATTTTATTTCGTAAATCGTTTTGATTTATTTTTTATTTTAAAACTTATTTCAAATCTTATTTTATTTTGTTTTGATTTTGTTTTACTAATTCTAAATCTTTTTGATTCTAAATGTTTTTCTATTTTAAAAAAGTTTCACTCCAACATTCAGTTGATTGAATTCTTTTCATCTCTGACATCTTTTCTGAAATTCACGTTCTCTCTTCTTCTCTAAACTTCTAGTTTTCAAGTTCATATCATTTGAAGAACAAAACCTTATTGGCTGATTAATCTCTTAGAGAAAAGCACTTCATTATCATAAGAGCATATTGTTGTATCTGTGTTGTTGAGAACACACATTGCTATTGTAATCACTCTCATATTCGCTGTATTTGAAACCTTAGTGGTTAGTGAGAGAATCCCTTAGTGGACGTGTGATGCGTCATAGGGCGAGGAACCCTGCTGTGTGATCTTGAGACTCCTAGCGAACGGAGGTTCTTAGTAGTGTGCGAGGTGCTCTAGGGTTTAATAGGGTGCGGCTCTATTGTTGATTATAGAACTCTCAAGCGGGTCGCTTGGGGACTGGACTAGGCCTTTCGACGGGAAGGCTGAACCAGTATAAAATTTCCTGGTGCAAGCTTTTCAATCCCTATCTCTTTATTTTCCGCATATTTCAATTATTTACGTTTTCGCGCTACTCAATTTATTTCTATCTATCGTTTTCGCGATCCATCTCAAACGTCTAATCTCTCCATCTCAAATCAAATTTTTTTAATTTTTAAAGGATTTCACAATACATTAATAAAACTCGATTCACCCCCCCTCTCGAGATTTTGAGGCCAAAACCAACAATTGACATCAGAGCTAGTCTCTTGTGTTAAGACTTAACCGTCTCAAGAGTATGGCTTCAAACTCTCTGTTTGGTGGTGAAGGGAGTTCTATTAACCGTCCTCCCATGTTTGATGGGGTAGGGTACGCGTATTGCAAAGCCTGTATGAAAATTTTTATTCAAGGAGTTGGATTAAAAGTTTGGAATGTCGTCGTAAATGGTCCCTATGTTCCTACCTATGTAGTTAATGGTAACACCGTCGAAAAGCCTATGGCTGAGTGGACGGAGGAGGAGGAACGTAGAGTCCAGTACGACCTGAAAGCGAAAAATATTATAACATCTGCTTTGAGCTATGATGAGTTTTTCAGGATATCGACATGCGAGACAGCACAACAAATGTGGGATACGCTAGAAGTCACACATGAAGGTACAACTGAAGTGAAAAGGTCGAGAATCAATACTCTGACTAGTGAATATGAATTATTCAGAATGAAAGATGGAGAATCAATTCAAGAGATCCAAAAACGCTTCACGATGATTGTCAATCAGCTAACAACATTGGGGAAGAAATTCACCAATGAGCATCTCATCAACAAAGTTCTACGGTGTTTGGGAAGAGAATGGCAACCCAAAGTGACGGCGATTGTAACATCCCGAATTTTAATTCTAAGAGTAATTAGAATAATGATAAGATTTGGAAGTAAGGATTATTCTAAAAAGGATTTAAAATGAGGGATTAGGAGTTCCTTGAATGCCATAAACGAATCACGAAGCATTGGCATCAGAAAGGAGGTTGGAAGATGAACAAAAGAGCGTTAGAAGCGATGTTTTTGGTGTTATAAACACCCTATATTAGGAAATTCAAAATAAAAGATTTACATCTCTAAACCCAAATTCCACCGTTGGATGTGATGTAGGATAGGTGAGGAAGCTTGCTTTAAAATTTGAGGAAGATCCGACGGGTATCGAAGAAGTTATGGCCATTTGAATTGTGAACGGTGCTGTCATTTTTAGCATTGGATATCTATATCCAACATAGGATATCGATGTTGGATATCGATATCCATAGGTGGATATCGATATCCACGACTCTGCAGCACCAGATTTAAGTCGGTAAACACGTATTTTCACTCATTTTTCATGGTTTCTTCCCTTCCTTCCACGACCTCTCTCCCTTTCTTCATACCCTAGAGGTTCCAATCCCAAATTAACATGGAAATCAAGCAAATCAACATCTCATTCACCCTTCTCATCATCAATCTATCATTTTCCCTCTCTAAAAACCCCAATTTACTCCCTCTCCTCTCATATCCATGAAACCCCAAAACCCTAGCTTCTTCCACACCAAAAATCCACCCAAAAACACAACAAATCATCATCATATATTGGTTCCTCATCACTCACAACCACTCAAATTCCATTAATCTCTCATTTTTCCCTCTCTTCAATCATACCCATGAGTTAGGGTTCAAGAACACCAACACCCAATCTTGATTTTCATCTTCCCAAACTCAAAGTAAGTTAGATTCATGTTTTTCTCCTTATTTTATTCATGATACACGAATTTCATACTCTCAATTCTAACTATTTGTGTCTCCAGGGTTCCATAGCTCATTCTCTCTCCTCCATTGGGGCTTGCTCTCTTTCTCTCTCTACACTAAGGCTTGAGAATCAACATTATCCCTCTCTCCACTATTATTTGAGGTAAGAAGGGTTCGTGTTACCTCTACTTAAGAAGTGAATTCTAGGATGCCATAGTGGTGACTAGGAATAGGGTAACATGTTAACGAACCTTAGGGTAGTTCCCGCTAACATAAATGGAGTATTTAGAATTATTAATGAAAGTCACACCTTAGGGAATGGAATATGTACGTGTAGGACAAGGTCCGGAACAAGTGAGTATATTTAGGATATTAATTGGTTAATATTGGATGAAAATGTAGAAAAGTATGCACTGTAACACAAGGGAGAATTTAAGGATAAACAAACTAAACTTAGGAGTAAAAGGATAAAAGGATAAACGTAATAGGTAAAAAGAGTAGAACTAATAAGCTAAAAGACCATAAATTAAAGTAGTAAGTGAAGATTAAATGGGATAAAAGAGGGATTAGAATGTGGTTATGCATGATTATATGAAAAGGTGAATTTTGTTGTTACTTTCACCAAGTGTTTATGTGAAAAGTGATATGCATGAATAGTGGTGGTTGTAATTATGTGTTATATTTGGCATTACTTAAACATTGGACTGGTGATAATTATGAAAGTGAATTGTGGCTAATTGGTTATATATGTGATGATGCTTGTGTGTGAAAGGACTAAGTGGAAAGAAACGGAATTGGTCGACTAATAATGACATATAATATGGATAACTAATACTGGATAAATATGGTGATGTATATAGGCCTTCGATTTGGAGGAGATATACATAGTAATTGGTGATGTATTGTAGGCCTTCGATTTGGGGGAGACAATACATCGTAAATAAGGGTTGTATTGTAGGCCTTTGATTTGGGGGAGACAATACAACGTAACTGGGGCGATGTATGTAGGCCTTCGATTTGGTGGAGACATACATCGTCGATGGTGTATGTATGTAGGCCTTCGATTTGGTGGAGACATACATACACCCTAAGTAAAAGGAAAAAGGAAATGACAATGGATAAAATAAGGTAATCGGTAATGGACAAGCGATGTATGTAGTCCTTCGATTTGGTGGAGACATACATCGTGATTGGTGTATGTATGTAGGCCTTCGATTTGGTGGAGACATACATACACCGAAAGTAAAAGGAAATGAATAAAGGATAAAGGGGATAAAATTGGATAAGATAATGGTAATGGAAAAGCGATGTATGTAGGCCTTCGATTTGGTGGAGACATACATCGTAGTTGGTGTATGTATGTAGGCCTTCGATTTGGTGGAGACATACATACATCGTAAATAAAAGGAAAAGGAAATAAAAATGGATAAAATAATATAAATGGTAAGGTAAGAGCGATGTATGTAGGCCTTCGATTTGGTGGAGACATACATCGTAGTTGGTGTATGTATGTAGGCCTTCGATTTGGTGGAGACATACATACACCGTAGATAAAAGGAAAAGGAAGTAAAAATGGATAAATTAATATAAATGGTAAGGTAAAAGCGATGTATGTAGGCCTTCGATTTGGTGGAGACATACATCGTAGATGGTGTATGTATGTAGGCCTTCGATTTGGTAGAGACATACATACACCGTAAATAAAAGGAAAAGGTTAAAGGAAAAGGAAATAAAATGGAAAAGATAAGGAAAGCGAAAAAGGAAAAACATAAGGAAAAAGAAAAGGAAGAGAAGAAGAACGAGGAAAGAAAAGAGAATATAGGAATAATTACAGACTTAAGAACGAAAATAAATGGGTGAAGGAGGTAAATGGAATAGCGAATTGAGAATTTAAAGAACGTGAGGAATAGAGGAGAATTATTGGAAAATCAAATGTATGGAAAGTTATAAGTAATTGATGTCAATAATAGGGTAGGCTTAGTTTATTGCTATGCCTCTTTTAGAATTTATATTTTTAAGTTCTGTGTAATGCTACCCTTCTTGCTCTATTTTACAGGTATTGAAGTGGAGCTTACATGGAATATGGCCGAGCAGGACTTTCATTCAACTACGTGGAATGTATATTGAGTATTATGAGTGGACAATTATTTTTTGTAATTTATAATATGAAATAGTCGTCTGCCCTGAAACTTGTACTAATCGGGCGTTAGGATTTGATCTGATTATTAGACTGTTAAGTTTTATGTTTTTAAATACTTCTGAATTGACAGGTTTAAAGAAATAAATTTTTGGGAAGTCCGGAAAACAGAGGAAACTCTGCCGGATTTTCGTAAAAAGTTTTTATAAGTAATCAAGTTTAAAAAGAAATTTTCTAGCCCAATTTTAATAAAACCTAACATTAACTAATAAAAGTGAGAGTGTTACATTTTGGTATCAGAGCAGTTTTTTCCTCGACCTTTGGAGTGTGGACTCACATCTCCAATGGTTACTCACCAAGAGAGTAACCAGGAAATAGTGTCAAGTTCTATAGTAGTTACTTAGGGTTATAGTTATAAAACCCTATGTAGTTATGTACCAAATTATGTACATGTCTGCATCAACAGAATCCCTTGTTGCCACACAGTAGCAACATGAAGAATCAGCTTTCCCATTCTCCTGCTAGCAGTTCGGCTACTGATCGTAAGATCAATTCCCCTGCTGATTCTTTGAAATCCAAGCCGTATGACATCTGTTTTCAAGAAGGGCAAACCTCTGCAATGGGTAATCTTAGATCGACTATGGGAGACCAAGAGCAACACGTGGGGATACAAGTTGGTGAGAAGAAGAGTATAATTTTGAGACCGGGAATGGTTCTCTTTAAGCAACACTTGACTCATGAAGAACAGGTGGGCGTAGTAAAGAACTGCCGTGAGATGGGCTTAGGTCCTGGAGGTTTTTATCAACCAGGCTTTACAAGCGGAGCCAGACTCTGACTAAAAATGATGTGCCTCGGCTTAGACTGGAATCGTCAAACCCGAGTATATGGACACAAAAGGGTAATTGATGGAAGCGAACCGCCCAACGTTTCTGATCATTTCATCCAGCTGGTTATGGGAGCGATGCAAGAAGCACAATCGTCAATTGAGAAGGAATGTGGTGTAAGTGAAGTGGAGGACATACTACTCCCTTCCATGTCCCCTGATGTCTGCATTGTCAATTTCTATAAAGAGAATGGAAAGCTTGGTCTTCATTAGGACCGTGACGAAAGTGTTGGAAGCCTGCAAAGAGGGATACCGGTAGTATCACTTTGCATTGGTGACTCGGCTGAGTTTCTCTACGGAGACCAGAGAGATCCAAAGAGAGCAGAAAGAATTATCTTGGAATCGGGTGATGTATTAATATTCGGTGGCGAGTCTCGTCACATCTTTCATGGAGTGTCGGCGATCATACCAGACACAACTCCAGAGGGATTGCTCGATGACACAGGACTTCGTCCTGGACGTCTCAACCTTACATTCCGACAATATCAGTTTCCTGGTCCACACCCTTTAGGTCTGCGGTCCAGCTACTTAAGGAGATCAGGGCCAAACTAACAAAAGGTACGAGACGATTCAAAACTTGGATAAACCTTTTTAGGTACTTTCGATCTGCATCTCAATTAAGTTTTAGTGCAGGACATCCTAAATCAATTCTCTTGGAATTTTAAATTCCTAATCCTGTATTTCTAGAAGTTGTGAAACCTAAGAAAGACTCATCTGCAATTCAATCATGAGTACCATCTAAAGGAACACGTAGGAAAAACCTTACTTAGTTATAAGACCGTAACCAGAGCCCTAACCAAAAGCCTTGTGATAGTGTAGTCCTCTAATAGAGTGTAAGGTCAGGATTGGTCATCCTTTCTCTTGCATCTGTTAAAAGATAATGCTATCATTCAATAACGCAGTGATGTACAGTTGATAAATGTGAGATTGGGACTGACCACCTCGGTCTTCGCGTTTATTTGCATGCTATATTATTGCAACCATCTAGTTGAGATCCGAATAAACCATCTAGGAATTCTATCTCTGTTGAAAGCCCGATTTAACTTTAATCCTATAGGATCTTTACTAAGACTCGTAAACAGTGATTCGCAAACCAACCCCATTCAAGACACTCATACTCTATATTTCCACCGAGAACATCCAGCTAAATGATCGAACCACCCCTCTAACTGGCAGGAGAACTTAGCCGTATGTGTAGGTATGAAGAATATAGCTAGTCCATTCTTGGAATCAACCCAGTGTCCTCCGTGTCTTCGACTTACTCATGTATGTTGATACTAAGTGGGGGAGACTTGACGACTCAATTCAGATCCTACCTGAGCGACAATAACTAGTAATCATACCATAAGCCATAGGACTACTAAACAGGTAATTCCAAACGCTTCGCGGAGGATCGAATGAGAGTTAAACTTGAGGTAAAGCAATACCTCCCCAAAATAACACCGAATTGAGAAACAACAGCTAGACCTTGACCGAGATCGATCAAGTAACTGCAGATCCATAGAAAATGCATCCTTCGACAGCTCTCTGCTGAGAATGCACACTTCGGGGATAACCTCCATTGTCTTCTTGCTTGACATGTATCCAGTACATCCTGGGTCATCTTGCAAAGACCATGAGACTCACTCTTGAGTGCTTCATGTTTCTTCTTTTCATATTCACTCTCTTCAAGCTTCAAGCATCTCAGATGTATACGCGAAAATTCGCCAAGTCGTAGAAATCCGGCATAGTTCTATGCCTACCGATAGATAGTCACCCACGTGCCCTCTTTTCAACCTTAAATGTCGGTCGGGAACCTGTGTACTATATTCTGAGCAACGAATGAACATACCCCCTAGCATGGATATAATCAAGTATGTCAATGCCAAGTGGGGGAGGATTTCAATCCAAGGAATGGGAGATGGAACTTTAATAATAAGAAAAATTGACGACCTTGTGCAGATAGAGATAACACGTAGTGTTAGAAGACAAGCGTAGAAATGGGCATGACCATAACCATATATGGAGCGGAAAGTAAAAACCGAAGGTAAGTGAAAACCGTGGTCATAAGTATAATAATGGGATGGTCCTCCATTTGAAGCAATTGAACGGAATTTCGGGGACGAAATTCTAATAAGTGGGGGAGAATTGTAACATCCCGAATTTTAATTCTAAGAGTAATTAGAATAATGATAAGATTTGGAAGTAAGGATTATTCTAAAAAGGATTTAAAATGAGGGATTAGGAGTTCCTTGAATGCCATAAACGAATCATGAAGCATTGGCATCAGAAAGGAGGTTGGAAGATGAACAAAAGAGCGTTAGAAGCGATATTTTTGGTGTTATAAACACCCTATATTAGGAAATTCAAAATAAAAGATTTACATCTCTAAACCCAAATTCCACCGTTGGATGTGATGTAGGATAGGCGAGGAAGCTTGCTTTAAAATTTGAGGAAGATCCGACGGGTATCGAAGAAGTTATGGCCGTTTGAATTGCGAACGGTGCTGTCATTTTTAGCATTGGATATCTATATCCAACATAGGATATCGATATCGATATCCATCCACGACTCTGCAGCACCAGATTTAAGTCGGTAAACACGTATTTTCACTCATTTTTCATGGTTTCTTCCCTTCCTTCCACGACCTTTCTCCCTTTCTTCATACCCTAGAGGTTCCAATCCCAAATTAACATGGAAATCAAGCAAATCAACATCTCACTCTCCCTTCTCATCATCAATCTATCATTTTCCCTCTCTAAAAACCCCAATTTACTCCATCTCCTCTCATATCCATGAAACCCCAAAACCCTAGCTTCTTCCACACCAAAAATCCACCTAAAAACACAACAAATCATCATCATATATTGGTTCCCCATCACTCACAACCACTCAAATTCCATTAATCTCTCATTTTTCCCTCTCTTCAATCATACCCATGAGTTAGGGTTCAAGAACACCAACACCCAATCTTGATTTTCATCTTCCCAAACTCAAAGTAAGTTAGATTCATGCTTTTCTCCTTATTTTATTCATGATACACGAATTTCATACTCTCAATTCTAACTATTTGTGTCTCCGGGGTTCCATAACTCATTCTCCCTCCTCCATTGGGGCTTACTCTCTTTCTCTCTCTACACTAAGGCTTGAGAATCAACATTATCCCTCTCTCCACCATTATTTGAGGTAAGAAGGGTTCGTGTTACCTATACTTAAGAAGTGAATTCTAGGATGCCATAGTGGTGACTAGGAATAGGGTAACATGTTAACGAACCTTAGGGTAGTTTCCGCTAACATAAATGGAGTATTTAGAATTATTAATGAAAGTCACACCTTAGGGAATGGAATATGTACGTGTAGGACAAGGTCTGGAACAAGTGAGTATATTTAGGATATTAATTGGTTAATATTGGATGAAAATGTAGAAAAGTATGCACTGTAACACAAGGGAGAATTTAAGGATAAACAAACTAAACTTAGGAGTAAAAGAATAAAATGATAAACGTAATAGGTAAAAAGAGTAGAACTAATAAGCTAAAAGACCATAAATTAAAGTAGTAAGTGAAGATTAAATGGGATAAAAGAGGGATTAGAATGTGGTTATGCATGATTATATGAAAAGGTGAATTTTGTTGTTACTTGCACTAAGTGTTTATGTGAAAAGTGATATGCATGAATAGTGGTGGTTGTAATTATGTGTTATATTTGGCATTACTTAAACATTGGACTGGTGATAATTATGAAAGTGAATTGTGGCTAATTGGTTATATATGTGATGATGCTTGTGTGTGAAAGGACTAAGTGGAAAGAAACGGAATTGGTCGACTAATAATGACATATAATATGGATAACTAATACTGGATAAATATGGTGATGTATATAGGCCTTCGATTTGGGGGAGATATACATCGTAATTGGTGATGTATTGTAGGCCTTCGATTTGGGGGAGACAATACATCGTAAATAAGGGTTGTATTGTAGGCCTTCGATTTGGGGGAGACAATACAACGTAACTGGGGCGATGTATGTAGGCCTTCGATTTGGTGGAGACATACATCGTCGATGGTGTATATATGTAGGCCTTCGATTTGGTGGAGACATACATACACCCTAAGTAAAAGGAAAAAGGAAATGACAATGGATAAAATAAGGTAATCGGTAATGGACAAGCGATGTATGTAGGCCTTCGATTTGGTGGAGACATACATCGTGATTGATGTATGTATGTAGGCCTTCGATTTGGTGGAGACATACATACACCGAAAGTAAAAGGAAATGAATAAAGGAAAAAGGGGATAAAATTGGATAAGATAATGGTAATGGAAAAGCGATGTATGTAGGCCTTCGATTTGGTGGAGACATACATCGTAGTTGGTGTATGTATGTAGGCCTTCGATTTGGTGGAGACATACATACACCGTAAATAAAAGGAAAAGGAAATAAAAATGGATAAAATAATATAAATGGTAAGGTAAGAGCGATGTATGTAGGCCTTCGATTTGGTGGAGACATACATACACCGTAGATAAAAGGAAAAGGAAGTAAAAATGGATAAATTAATATAAATGGTAAGGTAAAAGCGATGTATGTAGGCCTTCGATTTGGTGGAGACATACATCGTAGATGGTGTATGTATGTAGGCCTTCGATTTGGTGGAGACATACATACACCGTAAATAAAAGGAAAAGGTTAAAGGAAAAGGAAATAAAATGGAAAAGATAAGGAAAGCGAAAAAGGAAAAAGATAAGGAAAAAGAAAAGGAAGAGAAGAAGAACGAGGAAAGAAAAGAGAATATAGGAATAATTACATACTTAAGAACGGAAATAAATGGGTGAAGGAGGTAAATGGAATAGCGAATTGAGAATTTAAAGAACGTGAGGAATAGAGGAGAATTATTGGAAAATCAAATGTATGGAAAGTTATAAGTAATTGATGTCAATAATAGGGTAGGCTTAGTTTATTGCTACGCCTCTTTTAGAATTTATCTTTTTAAGTTCTGTGTAATGCTACCCTTCTTGCTATATTTTACAGGTATTGAAGTGGAGCTTACATGGAATATGGCCGAGCAGGATTTTCATTCCACTACGTGGAATGTATATTGAGTATTATGAGTGGACAATTACTTTTTGTAATTTATAATATGAAATAGTCGTCTGCCCTGAAACTTGTACTAATCGGGCGTTAGGATTTGATCTGATTATTCGAGTGTTAAGTTTTATGTTTTTAAATACTTCTGAATTGACAGGTTTAAAGAAATAAATTTTTGGGAAGTCCGGAAAATAGAGGAAACTCTGCCGGATTTTCGTAAAAAGTTTTTATAAGTAATCAAGTTTAAAAAGAAATTTTCTAGCCCAATTTTAATAAAACCTAACATTAACTAATAAAAGTGAGAGTGTTACAGCGATTGCTGAATCAAGAAACCTTTCAACTATGACACTGGAAACTCTCTTCGGGAAGTTACAAGAGCATGAACGTGAACTGAAAAGATTGGCTCAACACGAAGAGGAGAACAAGAAGGTCAAAAGTTTGGCATTCAAAGCTGAAGCACCAGCAACAGAAAGTGACTCGGACAAAGAACTAATAAATGATGAACACATGGGTCTGTTGGTCAAAAAGTTTGGGAAATTTCTGAGAAAGAAAAGCAACTTCAATAGAAGGGACAACAACAAAAGTGGAGGGTCATCCATTACATGTCATGAGTGTGGCAAGCCTGGTCACATCAGAGCAGATTGCTACCAGCTGAAAAAGAAAGAAAATTCAGAAAAAGGCGCCTCCAATCCAAGGAAAGGGAAACAAGCATATCTTGCGTGGCTAGACAACGAGGGTAGTTCAGACGAGGAATCAGACGAACAAGAAGAGACAACCAACATATGCTTGATGGCACACGGAGATGAGGTAATTTCTGAACTTAACTTTTCTTATGATGAATTACAAGAGGCTTTTGAAGGATTACACGAGGAGTCAATGAGGTTATCCTTATTGATTTCCTTGGAAAAGAAAAATTCAGCTTCTCTTTTAGAAAAGAATAAAATCTTATTAAAGAAAATGAATTTTTGAAAAATCAAAATAAGAAGCTGAATTTGACTTTGAAAAATTCTTCAAACACCTCGAGT
This sequence comes from Crotalaria pallida, assembly GCA_037953625.1. Taxonomy (NCBI): domain Eukaryota; kingdom Viridiplantae; phylum Streptophyta; class Magnoliopsida; order Fabales; family Fabaceae; genus Crotalaria; species Crotalaria pallida. The sequence goes on from CM075654.1 coordinate 26,428,459, forward strand.
AACGAAGTTAAATTTAAAGCTAGTTCTTCTTCTTGTAAGTTTTGCAAGGACCTTGTTAAAGAAGTAGAAAATTTAAAAGAAACTCTTGCAAAATTTACGAAAGGTAGAAATACTCTAAATTTAATGCTAGGGATACAAAAATGTTTCTTTAATAGAGCGGGTTTAGGATATCAACCCGGTAGGCATCAAAAGAAATTAAGTACCATTTTTGTCCCTGCTAGAAATCATAAGAAACCTTTGATTATTTGTCATATTTGTGGTAAAAAGGGCCATGATGCACATGAATTCATACACCGGAAAGTGAAGTTCGTTAAACCGAACAATGAAACTAAAAGGTGGCATGATTTAAACTATGGCTACACTAACGCTCAAGGACCCAAAAAGATATGGGTACCTAAAAAGAAACCTTGAATTTTTTGCTTGTAGGTTACTCCGAAAGAAAGAAAATCGTGGTGGTACTTGGACAGCGGATGCTTAAAACATATGACGGGAGATAAATCTAAATTTTCGCATCTCGTTCCAAAGGACCAAGGACATGTGACTTTCGGAGATAACAATCAAGGAAAGATTCTTGGAGTCGGTAAAATTGGTACACCTCCTAACCCTTGCATAGAAAATGTCTTACATGTTGAGGGCCTAAAACACAATTTGCTAACTATTAGTCAGTTGTGTGATAAGGGCAATAGGGTTATTTTTGATTCTGATAGATGTATTATCGAGGGTAAAGTTGATAATCTTATTAAGCAAATTGCTCGCAGGATAAACAATGTATATGTTATTGATTTTAACTCAATACCCTCAAATGATGCGAAATGTTTATTAAGTAAAGAAGATGAATCGTGGCTATGGCATCGTAGGATAGGTCACATCCACATGGCTCATTTAAATAAAATTTCTTCTAAAAACATAGTAGTTGGTTTGCCAAAGCAAAATTTTTTTATTTCTGAAAAATGTGATCCTTGTTCAAAATCAAAACTCACAAGGGCATCTTTTCCTTCTAAAAATCTTGTTTCAACTCAAAAGCCCTTGGAACTTTTACATATGGATCTTTTTGGACCTTGTCAAATGAAAAGCTTTGGTGGCAACTATTATTGTTTAGTTATTGTGGATGACTATTCTAGGTATAAATGGACGCTTTTTATTACTCATAAAAATGATGCATTTCATGAATTTAAAAAGCTAGCCAAGATTGTTCAAAACCAATTGCATTTGAGCATTGCATCCATTAAGACTGATCATGGTGGAGAATTTGAAAATCATCTTTTTGAAAAATTTTGCGAAAAACATGGAATTAAGCATTATTTATCAGCTCCAAGAACTCCGGAGCAAAACGGGGTTGTGGAGAGGAAAAATTGTTCATTAAAAGAGCTTTCAAGAACAATGCTTAATGACATGAATTTACCTGCATACTTTTGGGCCGATGCAGTGAGTACAGCTTGCTATGTTATGAACCGTGTTTTAATACGGCCTATTTTAAAGAAAACCCCCTATGAGCTGTACAAGGGGAGAAAACCAAATATTTCCCATTTTCGTGTCTTTGAATGTAAATCTTTTGTGCATAATAATGGTAGAGACAATCTAGGAAGTTTTGAGGCTAGAGCTGATGAGGGCATATTCCTTGGATATTCTGTTTCGAGCAAAGCATATAGGATTTACAATAAATCTCTAATACTATTGAAGAATCTATTCATGTATCATTTGATGAATCAGATCCCAGAAAGTTGGGAAAGGTATCTGTTAATGACATTTCAGGTATCCTTGGAGATCTATACATTGATGAGGATGAGGAGTCAAATGCTAAAGGAAAGGGACATTCCGAATGCAATGTAAAATCAGTTGAATCAGTTGAGGAGAAAAATCAAGAACAATCCATGGAGCTTAACACTCATTTGCCTAAGGAATGGAGAACTTCGAGGCACCATCCCATTGACCAAATCATAGGTGACATCACAAAAGGTGTAAGTACTCGCAATTCTATTAGCAATCTGTGTAACTACTTTGCATTTGTTTCTCAAGTGGAGCCAAAGAATATTTCTGAAGCTACGCTTGATGAACATTGGCTTATGGCAATGCAAGAGGAATTAAACCAGTTCGAAAGAAATCAGGTTTGGGAACTTGTTCCTAGGCCTGAGTCTCATCCGATTATTGGAACTAAGTGGATTTATAAAAATAAACTCGATGAGGCTGGTTTAATTGTTCGAAACAAAGCTAGGTTAGTTGCACAAGGTTACAACCAGGAAGAGGGGATAGATTATGAGGAAACATTTGCCCCTGTTGCTAGGTTGGAAGCCATTAGACTGCTTTTAGCTTTTGCATGCATTTTAGATTTTAAATTATATCAAATGGACGTAAAGAGTGCCTTTCTAAATGGTTTTATAAATGAAGAAGTATATGTGTGTCAACCTCCCGGCTTTTAAAATTATGAACACCCGGATTATGTTTATAAATTGAAAAAGGCTTTGTACGGACTCAAACAAGCTCCTAGAGCATGGTATGACCGTCTTAGCAAATTTTTACTTGAAAATAATTTTGAAAGAGGGAAGGTTGATAACACTCTTTTTATCAAAAAGAAAGGAAAGGACATTCTTTTAGTTCAGATTTATGTAGATGATATTATTTTCGGTGCTACTAATGAAACCCTTTGCAAGGATTTTTCAAGTATGATGCAGGAAGAGTTCGAGATGTCTATGATGGGCGAGTTGAACTTTTTCCTAGGATTGCAAATAAAACAAGCAAAGGATGGGATTTTCATTAACCAAACAAAATACTGCATGGAACTATTGAAACGATTTGGCATGGATAAGGCCAAGGCAGTAGCAACACCAATAAGCACATCTTGCTATCTGGACAAAGATGAAGGAGGTAAATCCGTAGAAATCACTAAATATCGAGGTATAATCGGATCCCTTCTCTATTTAACGGCTAGTAGGCCGGATATTATGTTTAGTGTATGTCTTTGTGCTCGTTTTCAAGCGAATCCAAAAGAAACGCACATGGTTGCTGCCAAACGTATAATGAAATATTTTTCTAGCACAACTGATATGGGTTTATGGTACCCCAAAGGTTCTTCGTGTAATCTTGTTGGGTATTCTGATTCTGACTTTGCTGGGTGCAAAGTAGATAGGAAAAGCACTAGCGACACTTGTCACCTCCTTGGAAATTCTTTAGTATCATGGGCTAGCAAGAAACAGTCGAGTGTAGCCCTATCCACAGCTGAGGCTGAATATGTCGCTGCGGGTAGCTGTTGTGCACAAATCTTATGTTTGAAACAACAACTCCTAGACTTTGGTGTAAGTCTAGATCACATTCCCATAAAATGTGATAATACAAGTGCAATTAGTATTACCAAAAATCCTGTGCAACATTCTCGCACTAAGCATATTGAGATTCGTCACCATTTTATACGTGATCATATTCAAAAGGGTGATTGTATTATTGGGTATGTTGATACTTCGCGGCAGTTGGCTGATATCTTTACGAAACCGCTTCCAAAAGAAAATTTCTTTTTCATTCGTAGAGAAATTGGTTTAACTTCTGCCTCTCACCTATTTTGAGTATGTGATTATTTTATATCTCTTGTTATTACTGATGCGTCTTCTCAGTGTTTCAGGAGGAGATAGTACATTCTTTTTGATGATTACAAAAGGGGGAGAGATATTCTGATATTCTGGAGAGATATTCTGATATTCCAAGATGCTATGAATGAATTGATATATATTGTTTATGTTTATGCATCAGTACAAGGGGAGATTACAAGATGCTATGTATTGTTATATCTTTATTATTATTGTTCTAGGGAAGGTTAATCTTTCATATATATATATATATATGTTTATTTTGCTTGTATAACACTTGTGATGCAGATAGTAAAGAGCATATTAGAATAGTTGTTTGTCATCATCAAAAAGGGGGAGTGTTGGAAGTCAAGCTAGTGTTGGAAGACATGCTTCAAACTCTCCTATGGACTTCAAGTATATATCAAGCTGATGTTTTGATGATAACAAACCAACTCAAGTTCAAGCTCACAAGTTTCCTTCATGATCAAGAATGAAGATTCAAGCAAGACATAGATTAGAAGCCTTTTCCCTTAGATCATTTGTAAGGTAATGAAGTTTCTATTCTTTACGAGTTTAAAAGGCCAATAAGTTTTTTCATTTAAAAAGGAAGAAGAAAATGTGTTTTCATGAAAAGTTGTTTTCTATCTTAAATCTTTGTGAAAATACTTGATGTTACAAAACTCTGTATATTTTTACTATGCAAGAAGGAGTAATCGATTAACTGCTCAAGATAATCGATTAACTTTGTTGCATCATAGAAAAATCAGAGAGCTTGTAATCGATTAAGTGAACTTTGCTAATCAATTACTTTCTTATGAGAGTAATCGATTACCTGGCTCAAGTAATCGATTATAATTGTTGCATCATATGTTTTTCAGAGGCATAGTAATTGATTACATGATGTTGCATCATATGCATAACGCAGGCTCAGTAATCGATTAATTGATTAGTGTTAATCGATTAAATGAGTTGCATCACATATTGAACAGGAGTGATGTAATCGATTAATCATTGTTGGTCTAATCGATTATTGGTTTTCAAATGAATTTAAGAATTTCTATTTTTGAAGGAATAATCGATTACCTTCAGAAAGTAATCGATTACTTCAAGTTTTATTGAAAAACGTGTCAGAATCATTTTTATTTCCTGATTTGTTTTTATATAAAAGATTCTGATTTATTTTATAAAATTCGAAAATGATTTTAAAATTTGAATTATTTCCTTTTTCGTTTTAAGAATCAAATCTTTATTTTATTTCGTAAATCGTTTTGATTTATTTTTGATTTTAAAACTTATTTCAAATCTTATTTTATTTTGTTTTGATTTTGTTTTACTAATTCTAAATCTTTTTTGATTCTAAATGTTTTTATATTTTAAAAAAGTTTCACTCCAACATTCAGTTGAGTGAATTCTTTTCATCTCTGACATCTTTTCTGAAATTCACGTTCTCTCTTCTTCTCTAAACTTTTGGTTTTCACGTTCATATCATTTGAAGAACAAAACCTTATTGGCCGATTAATCTCTTAGAGAAAAGCAATTCATTATCATATGAGCATATTATTGTATCTGTGTTGTTGGGAACACACATTGCTATTGTAATCACTCTCATATTCGTTGTATTTGAAACCTTAGTGGTTAGGGAGAGAATCCCTTAGTGGACGTGTGATACGTCGTAGGGCGAGGAACCCTGCTATGTGATCTTGAGGCCCCTAGCGAACGGAGGTTCCTAGTAGTGTGCGGGGTGCTCTTGGGTGTAATAGGGTGCGGCTCTATTGCCTCATTAAAAGTGACAAAGATGAATCAATCAAATTTGTTGGTAGAAGGTCAAATAATACTTACTTAGTTGATTTGAACAAAGTCACTTCTTTGGTCTCTACTTGTTTAGTGAGCAAAGAAAATGACACTTGGTTATGGCATCGTAGGACCGCTCATATTAATGTAAACCAATTGAAGAAAATACAATCTAAAGATCTAGTAGTTGGTTTACCAAAGCTAAATTTTTCTATTGAAGGTGTTTGTTCTCCTTGCAAGAAATGTAAACAAACTAAAAACACCTTTGGATCAAAAATGGTGATGTCCACATCAAGGCCATTAGAAATGCTTCATATGGACTTGTTTGGACCATCACAAGTAAAAAGCTTTGGTGGCAACTATTATGCATTGGTGATTGTTGATGACTTCTCTAGGTTTACTTGGACTTTATTTTTAACTACTAAGAGTGAGACCTACAAATCTTTTAAACATCATGTCAAACTTTTGCAAAACCAAGTAAATCAAAAAGTAATTATTATTCGAACCGATCATGGTGGTGAATTCGAAAACCACAAATTTGATAGATTTTGTGCTAAAAATGGTATTGAGCATCAATTCTCCGCACCAAGGACTCCGGAACAAAACGGAGTGGTAGAGCGGAAAAATAGGGTGCTAGAGGAACTTGCTAGAACCATGTTAAATGATTCTCAAGTACCTCAATATTTTTGGGCCGATGCCGTCAATACGGCTTGTTATGTTTTAAATCGTATTTTGATAAGGCCCTCTTTGGATAAAACCCCCTATGAACTTTACAAGGGAAGAAAGCCAAATATATCTCATTTTCATGTCTTCGGATGCCAAGTTTTTGTTTTAAATAATGGAAAAGAACACCTTGGCAAGTTTGATTCCAAATCCGATGAAGGCATATTTTTAGGCTATTCTTCTCATAGTAAAGCTTATAGAATTTTCAATAAAAGAACTTTAACTATTGAGGAATCAATTCATGTGGTTTTTAATGAGTCTTCAAAAGAAGATAGTGTTTTATGTGATGCTAGTGAAGATGGCATTGTCTTTTCAAAAGAAGAAAAAGAGAGAGAGAATTCAAAAGTTGATGAAGGAGAAGTAAGGGAAGAACTTCCTCCAACTTGGAAATCGGTCAAGGCTCATCCTATAGACAAAGTCATAGGAGATATGTCAAAGGGAGTACTTACTCGTAGGTCTATTCAAAACATTTGCCACTATGTCTCATTTGTTTCTCAAATTGAACCCGATTCAATTAAAAAGGCCATTGAGGATGATCATTGGGTTCTTGCTATGCAAGAAGAATTAAACCAATTTGAAAGAAATGAAGTTTGGGATCTAGTCCCTAAACCCGATGATCATACCATAATTGGTACTAAATGGATTTATAGAAACAAACTTGATGAATCCGGGTTGATTATAAGAAACAAAGCTAGACTAGTAGCTCAAGGGTACAACCAAGAGGAAGGTATCGATTATGATGAGACCTTTGCTCCGGTTGCACGTCTTGAAGCAATCCGAATTTTACTTGCTTATGCTTCAATCATGAAATTCACTTTATATCAAATGGATGTTAAAAGTGCTTTCTTGAATGGGTTTATAAATGAAGAAGTGTATGTCAAACAACCCCCCGGTTTTGAAAATAGTGAATTTCCAAACCATGTTTATAAATTGAAAAAGGCACTCTATGGATTGAAACAAGCTCCTAGAGCTTGGTATGATCGATTGAGTTCCTTTCTATTAGAAAACAAGTTTCAAAGAGGGAAGGTTGATAATACATTATTTATTTATAAAACCAAGGATGACATTTTGTTAGTACAAATCTATGTTGATGATATCATTTTCGGTGCTACTAACGTGTCTCTTTGTAGAAAGTTTTCAAATTTGATGAAAAAGGAATTTGAAATGTCAATGATGGGAGAACTCAAGTTCTTCCTAGGCTTACAAATAAAGCAAGTCAAGGAGGGGATATTTGTGCATCAGGGGAAATATTGCAAAGAACTCCTTGAAAAATTCGGATTGGACAAGTGCAAGGAAGCCTACACTCCAATGAGCACATCATGCTACCTAGACAAGGATGAACAAGGTACACCGGTTGATGTTAGTAAGTATAGGGGTATGATAGGTAGTCTCCTATATCTCACTGCATCTAGACCGGATATTATGTTTAGTGTATGCATGTGTGCTAGATTTCAAGCTAATCCTAAAGAATCTCACCTATCCGCAGTTAAACATATATTTAAGTATCTAAAAGGAACAATTAACACTGGTTTGTGGTATCCTGCTGATGCCAATCTTAGTTTAGTTGGTTACTCGGATTCCGACTTCGCGGGATGCAAGCTTGATCGCAAAAGCACCAGTGGTACTTGCCATTTCTTGGGAAGTTCATTGGTGTCATGGTTTTCTAAAAAGCAAGCTTGTGTCGCTCTTTCTACCGCCGAAGCGGAATATATCGCAGCCGGTAGTTGTTGTGCTCAACTGTTATGGATGAAACAACAATTATCGGATTTTGGTTTGAAACTTGAAAATATTCCGATTAGATGCGATAACACGAGTGCAAATTGACTAAGAATCCGGTGTATCACTCAAGAACTAAACACATTGAAATAAGACATCATTTTTTAAGAGATCATGTACAAAAGGGTGATTGCACAATTGAATTTGTTAGTACCACAAATCAATTAGCCGACATTTTTACAAAACCTCTACCAAGGGACACCTTTTATCATATTAGGAGAGAACTTGGTATTTTAGATGAAGCTAATATAGGCTAATTGCATTGTGTGTGTCATTTTTGGAAAATCACCATATTAGTCTTACTCTAATGTGTTATTGATTCTTAGTTAAATTGTTCTTGATGATATTTGAAATTGTATATGTTAATTGTGTGTGATTCTGTACTGTATTCCAAGTTGGTAGTGAAGCATTTGTATTTGATTTGTATTTGGTCTTTTAAAACTGAGTTTTTACTTTCTGTTCTGTCAAAATACTCGAGTTTTTCCAAAAACACTCGAGTATTTTAATTCAAAATTAAATCAGTTTTAAATTGAAAAAGTTTTTAATCAGGGTCTGATAAAAATACTCGAGTGTTTCTAAAAACACTCGAGTCTTTATTAAAATACTCGAGTGTTTTTCAAAACACTCGAGTCTTTCGAAACCCCCAATTTTTGAACTTTCAGACCAAACTCGAGTATTTTCCAAAAACTCGAGTATTTTGCGTTTTCCTGAAATTTGAACTTTCGGACCAAACTCGAGTTTTTCAATTTTTACTCGACTTTTCTGGGGAAATCTGGGCTGAGTCACGACCGACTCAAATATATTTTCAAAAACTCGAGTATATCCTAAAGAACAACTCTAGTATTTATGAATATATTCGAGTATTTTGAACTGTTTATATATACTCTCAGACTCAAGTTTTTTTTGCGACCCTCTTCTCTCTCGGTTTTCTCATATCTCTCTCCTCAAAACTCAGATTTTCCTCAAAGTTTTGTCAAATCTTACTAGTTTTTCATCCTCTAAACTCTTCTCTCGGTTTTATCCTCCTCCAGATGCTCCAGCTCCTTCGATGTTTTGATGATGTTGACCTTTGGATTTTATCTTAGTTTTCATTCTGTTTTTATCATGATTGGTCTTTGTTACATTTTCTGTATTTTGAGAACTTGGTATTTTGAGACTTTGGGTTTATTATTGCACCTTTGATTTGGACCTTTCATGATGATTTTTATGTTAATGTATTTGGTTTTCATTATGATGTTTGTGCAAAGCTTCAGGGGGAGCTCTTTTTATTTATTATTAAGTCTTTTTTTTGCATAGTTGGTTATGGGGTTTTCCGATTATGCACCTCTCCTCCCTTGATCTTTTTTCTAAATTGTTACATCTTTTTGGCGTATGACAAAAAGGGGGAGAGATATTATACACTTGTCTTGATATTGTTGCACCTAAAATTCTTTAATTATGGTATATACTCTGATAATTGTTAAATTCTCTAATACCATAGGCTTGGTGCTAAAATTCTCTAATACACTTGTCTTGATATTGTTGCACCTAAAATTCTTTAATTATGGTATATACTCTGATAATTGTTAAATTCTCTAATACCATAGGCTTGGTGCTAAAATTAAATTGTCATAACATCTTGCTCAAGCTGAATCTTTAGATAGGTGAAAAGTATCATATAGTGAGGGGGAGTTGCATCTCCAAGTGGATCAAGCTTAACAAATGGATCAAGTGTTAATTATTTTGTCATCACCAAAAAGGGGGAGATTGTGAATTCAATGCTCCTAATTATGTGGATTATGTTTTGATGATGACAAAATAATTAACAAATCATGCCTTGAAGATATTGCAACATCAACATCAACAAGAAGTCAAGAAAACAAGACAAGTGCCCAATCATTCTCAATCAAATATTAATTGTAAATTTCTAATTTATGTTGAGAGTGGTTGAGAGTGGGTAGAAATAGTTAGTCTCTTCTAGGAATAAATTTTTATATGATTATTAAGTTGAGATTGACTAAAATTAATACTTGAGAAGAAAAATAAAATTGAAAAATAATTTTTCCCATATCTGATCAAAATACTCGAGTATTTTGAGAAAGACTCGAGTATATACTCGAGTATTTATAGAAAAACTCGAGTATTTTTGCCAGGTCAGCAAATATGACCGTTAGTCTTGTTCGTGCACCAATTCACTCGTGACCGACCAAAAAGACTCGAGTATTTACAAAAAGACTCGAGTATTTTTGTCCAGTCGGCAAAAAATGAACGTTGGAGAGACTCAAAAACTCAATTGAGGGCATTTGAGTCTCATCCAACCCCAAGAGAGAATTCAGAACCTAATTGTAAAATTTCTCTTTGAATTTGTGCAAGAACAAACAAGACAACAACACATTATTGATCACAAGCTTTCATAATTTCCTTTTCTCAAGTGTTAATTCCCAAAAAGCTCAACTTCTCGATCATATTGTCATTTTATTCCAAGTTGAGTTTTAGGCCTCAATTCTTACATTGAGCTGTGCTTATTTGTGCTAATCCATTGTGAGATTAGTAATACACATACAAAAAGCTTGATTATTCAAAGTCTTGGATTGTTCCCAAGCAAACCCTAAGTGGCTTAGGGTGTTGGAAGTCTTGAGAGGTTCTCAAGCACAAGACTAGGAGGTTCCTAGCCCGGTGGAGTTTCTTGAAGGGAGTTCAAGGAAGCTTTGTGAAGAGTTCTTCAATCACCGGAATCAAATTGGGGTAGAAATCAAGAGTTTGGTACACTCTTGAAAGAGTTAGGTTGAGTGAGGCCATTCTCAAGCAATCCTTTGTAATTTCTAACAATTTGATTATTAGTAGAAACTCCTAAGTGATTAGGAGGACTGGATGTAGCTCATTGTTGGAGTGAACCAGGATAAAATTGCTTGAGTGTTGGTTTATTGCTTTTAATCTACTTTCTAGCTCAATAGACTTAAGTCATTTCAATCAATTAGGATTTATACAATTAGGTAGCAAGTTCAAGGAATATTTGTGTTTAAAAGTTATTTAGATTGCTTGCTATTATGTTGGATAAGTTCCTGTTTATTATTGAATTGATTTGAGTTAAATTGCTGAATTTTCGTTTCTGGTTTTTCCCATATCTGATAGGAAAAACTCGAGTATTTCAGAAAAGACTCGAGTTGTTCATCACTGAAAAACTCGAGTATTTCACAAAAGACTCGAGTATTTTGTGTCTGATTGCAGAAAATTCAGTCTTAGCTCCATTCTTCAATTATCAATCGAAATATTTGGTATTAGTGCTTCAAAATACTATTCACCCCCCCTCTAGTATTTGCTTAGCCCGCTTGTTGGTTTCCAACAAGTGGTATCAGAGCTCGGTCGAAAGATCGAGTGTAACAACTTTTTCGAAAAAGATCCTTTTGGAAACTAAATGGGCTCTAGCAATAACTTTGGTGGAGAAAGAGCTTCAATAAACCGTCCTCCACTATTTAATGGTGAAGGATATGTTTATTGGAAAACTCGCATGAAAGTTTTTATTGAAGCAATTGATATGGATATTTGGGATGCAATTGAAAATGGTCCTTTCATTCCCAAAAAGAAAATAAATGATGAAATTGTTGAAATTCCAAGGAGTAGTTGGAATGATGATGAAAAGAGAAAAGTTTCATTTGATTTAAAAGCTAAAAACATCATCTTTTCGGCCTTATCCCATGATGAATTTTATAGAGTCTCCCAATGTAAATCGGCAAAAGAAATGTGGGATACTTTGCAAGTCACACATGAGGGAACAAGTGAGGTTAGAGATGCAAGATTGAATTCTCTAACTCACGAATATGAATTGTTCCACATGTTGCCAAATGAAACCATTAGTGACTTGCAAAGGCGATTCTCTCACATTGTTAATCATTTGATTTCCTTGGGAAAAGTATTTCGCAATGGTGAAACTACTAACAAAATTCTAAGATGTCTTGATAGGAGTTGGCAACCCAAGGTAACCGCCATCAAGGAATCTAGAGACATAAATAGCATGGACTTAGCCACTTTGTTTGGCAAACTCCAAGAGCATGAGATGGAGCTTACAAGACTTGGGATGCATGAGGAATCGGACAAAAAGAAAAAGAGCATAGCACTCAAAGCTTCAACCAAAGCTACAAAAGAAGTTGAAGAATGCTCTACAAGTGGAGATTCCGATGGTGAACCAAATCAAGAAGAATTTGGGATGTTTGTGAAAAGATTCAACAAATTCTTCAAAGGGAAGAAAGGTGGATCTTCATCCAATTTCAAGAGAACCCAAGACTCCAAACAAAGAGAAAAGAGTACCAATGATGGAGTTAAGTGTCATGAATGTGGTGGGGTTGGTCACATAAGAATGGAATGTGCCACATTCTTGAAGAAGAATGACAAGAAGACCCAAGAGACCAAAGGGAAGCGTGCATACATTGTTTGGGATGCACCGGAAAAGAGCAATGAATCATCTTCAAGTAACTCCGGTGATGAAAATTCAAACCTTTGTCTCATGGCCAAGAACAATCATGAGTCCTCATCAAGAGCTAATCATGGCATGAGTGAAAGTGATGATGAGGTAACCTCTAGTTCTTCTTGTTCCTCTTCAAACTCCATTTCATATGATGATTTGCAAGAAGCCTACAATGAAATGTTAATTCAATTTAAAAGGCTTGCTAAAATTAATAAGGAAAAAGGAAAGAAAATTTTGGAGTTTCAACATGAAATTGATGAATTGCAAAAATCTATAAATGAGTTGAAACTTCAAAATGAATCCTTAGAACTTATTAATTCTAGTCATCAAAGTGATTGTGCAAATCATGAGGAAATTATCACTTCATGTGAGAGATGTGATGATCTTGAAAAAGAAGTGAAAGAGTTGAAAAACAAACTCACAATCTCACATAGTGATAGAAACCTCAACCGGTTGTTGAACTCTCAAAGACATAATCACAACAAAACCGGTTTAGGATATGTTCATAAAAAGGACAAAAAGTACAAGGTGGTTGGAACATTTTCTAAGAAAAATTCATCAAAGAGACCAACTTGTACTTATTGTGGAAAAGTTGGACATATCAACATTGAGTGCCACATTAAGAAGTTTGAAATGAAAAAGGGCACTTATATGTGGATTAAGAAGGGAGAAAGTCCCAACACTAACCCTAAGGGACCCAACATTGTTTGGGTACCCAAAGTGAACAAGTGATTTCATATTGTAGGTGTGCCTTCGAACGGAAAAACAATTGTGGTATCTTGATAGTGGATGTTCGAAGCACATGACGGGAGATAAGCGGCACTTCATTGAGCTTACTCCAAAGGAAAAGGGTTATGTCACTTATGGGGACAACAACAAAGGCAAAATCCTTGGTATTGGTAAAATCGGAAACTCTTCAAACTTGATTATTGATAATGTGCTCTATGTTCAAGGATTAGAACATAATCTCTTGAGCATAAGCCAATTATGTGATGTTGGTAATCATGTAGTTTTTACCTCTACCCATTGCCTCATTAAAAGTGACAAAGATGAATCAATCAAATTTGTTGGTAGAAGGTCAAATAATACTTACTTAGTTGATTTGAACAAAGTCACTTCTTTGGTCTCTACTTGTTTAGTGAGCAAAGAAAATGACACTTGGTTATGGCATCGTAGGACCGCTCATATTAATGTAAACCAATTGAAGAAAATACAATCTAAAGATCTAGTAGTTGGTTTACCAAAGCTAAATTTTTCTATTGAAGGTGTTTGTTCTCCTTGCAAGAAATGTAAACAAACTAAAAACACCTTTGGATCAAAAATGGTGATGTCCACATCAAGGCCATTAGAAATGCTTCATATGGACTTGTTTGGACCATCACAAGTAAAAAGCTTTGGTGGCAACTATTATGCATTGGTGATTGTTCATGACTTCTCTAGGTTTACTTGGACTTTATTTTTAACTACTAAGAGTGAGACCTACAAATCTTTTAAACATCATGTCAAACTTTTGCAAAACCAAGTAAATCAAAAAGTAATTATTATTCGAACCGATCATGATGGTGAATTCGAAAACCACAAATTTGATAGATTTTGTGCTAAAAATGGTATTGAGCATCAATTCTCCGCACCAAGGACTCCGGAACAAAACGGAGTGGTAGAGCGGAAAAATAGGGTGCTAGAGGAACTTGCTAGAACCATGTTAAATGATTCTCAAGTACCTCAATATTTTTGGGCCGATGCCGTCAATACGGCTTGTTATGTTTTAAATCGTATTTTGATAAGGCCCTCTTTGGATAAAACCCCCTATGAACTTTACAAGGGAAGAAAGCCAAATATATCTCATTTTCATGTCTTCGGATGCCAAGTTTTTGTTTTAAATAATGGAAAAGAACACCTTGGCAAGTTTGATTCCAAATCCGATGAAGGCATATTTTTAGGCTATTCTTCTCATAGTAAAGCTTATAGAATTTTCAATAAAAGAACTTTAACTATTGAGGAATCAATTCATGTGGTTTTTAATGAGTCTTCAAAAGAAGATAGTGTTTTATGTGATGCTAGTGAAGATGGCATTGTCTTTTCAAAAGAAGAAAAAGAGAGAGAGAATTCAAAAGTTGATGAAGGAGAAGTAAGGGAAGAACTTCCTCCAACTTGGAAATCGGTCAAGGCTCATCCTATAGACAAAGTCATAGGAGATATGTCAAAGGGAGTACTTACTCGTAGGTCTATTCAAAACATTTGCCACTATGTCTCATTTGTTTCTCAAATTGAACCCGATTCAATTAAAAAGGCCATTGAGGATGATCATTGGGTTCTTGCTATGCAAGAAGAATTAAACCAATTTGAAAGAAATGAAGTTTGGGATCTAGTCCCTAAACCCGATGATCATACCATAATTGGTACTAAATGGATTTATAGAAACAAACTTGATGAATCCGGGTTGATTATAAGAAACAAAGCTAGACTAGTAGCTCAAGGGTACAACCAAGAGGAAGGTATCGATTATGATGAGACCTTTGCTCCGGTTGCACGTCTTGAAGCAATCCGAATTTTACTTGCTTATGCTTCAATCATGAAATTCACTTTATATCAAATGGATGTTAAAAGTGCTTTCTTGAATGGGTTTATAAATGAAGAAGTGTATGTCAAACAACCCCCCGGTTTTGAAAATAGTGAATTTCCAAACCATGTTTATAAATTGAAAAAGGCACTCTATGGATTGAAACAAGCTCCTAGAGCTTGGTATGATCGATTGAGTTCCTTTCTATTAGAAAACAAGTTTCAAAGAGGGAAGGTTGATAATACATTATTTATTTATAAAACCAAGGATGACATTTTGTTAGTACAAATCTATGTTGATGATATCATTTTCGGTGCTACTAACGTGTCTCTTTGTAGAAAGTTTTCAAATTTGATGAAAAAGGAATTTGAAATGTCAATGATGGGAGAACTCAAGTTCTTCCTAGGCTTACAAATAAAGCAAGTCAAGGAGGGGATATTTGTGCATCAGGGGAAATATTGCAAAGAACTCCTTGAAAAATTCGGATTGGACAAGTGCAAGGAAGCCTACACTCCAATGAGCACATCATGCTACCTAGACAAGGATGAACAAGGTACACCGGTTGATGTTAGTAAGTATAGGGGTATGATAGGTAGTCTCCTATATCTCACTGCATCTAGACCGGATATTATGTTTAGTGTATGCATGTGTGCTAGATTTCAAGCTAATCCTAAAGAATCTCACCTATCCGCAGTTAAACATATATTTAAGTATCTAAAAGGAACAATTAACACTGGTTTGTGGTATCCTGCTGATGCCAATCTTAGTTTAGTTGGTTACTCGGATTCCGACTTCGCGGGATGCAAGCTTGATCGCAAAAGCACCAGTGGTACTTGCCATTTCTTGGGAAGTTCATTGGTGTCATGGTTTTCTAAAAAGCAAGCTTGTGTCGCTCTTTCTACCGCCGAAGCGGAATATATCGCAGCCGGTAGTTGTTGTGCTCAACTGTTATGGATGAAACAACAATTATCGGATTTTGGTTTGAAACTTGAAAATATTCCGATTAGATGCGATAACACGAGTGCAAATTGACTAAGAATCCGGTGTATCACTCAAGAACTAAACACATTGAAATAAGACATCATTTTTTAAGAGATCATGTACAAAAGGGTGATTGCACAATTGAATTTGTTAGTACCACAAATCAATTAGCCGACATTTTTACAAAACCTCTACCAAGGGACACCTTTTATCATATTAGGAGAGAACTTGGTATTTTAGATGAAGCTAATATAGGCTAATTGCATTGTGTGTGTCATTTTTGGAAAATCACCATATTAGTCTTACTCTAATGTGTTATTGATTCTTAGTTAAATTGTTCTTGATGATATTTGAAATTGTATATGTTAATTGTGTGTGATTCTGTACTGTATTCCAAGTTGGTAGTGAAGCATTTGTATTTGATTTGTATTTGGTCTTTTAAAACTGAGTTTTTACTTTCTGTTCTGTCAAAATACTCGAGTTTTTCCAAAAACACTCGAGTATTTTAATTCAAAATTAAATCAGTTTTAAATTGAAAAAGTTTTTAATCAGGGTCTGATAAAAATACTCGAGTGTTTCTAAAAACACTCGAGTCTTTATTAAAATACTCGAGTGTTTTTCAAAACACTCGAGTCTTTCGAAACCCCCAATTTTTGAACTTTCAGACCAAACTCGAGTATTTTCCAAAAACTCGAGTATTTTGCGTTTTCCTGAAATTTGAACTTTCGGACCAAACTCGAGTTTTTCAATTTTTACTCGACTTTTCTGGGGAAATCTGGGCTGAGTCACGACCGACTCAAATATATTTTCAAAAACTCGAGTATATCCTAAAGAACAACTCTAGTATTTATGAATATATTCGAGTATTTTGAACTGTTTATATATACTCTCAGACTCAAGTTTTTTTTGCGACCCTCTTCTCTCTCGGTTTTCTCATATCTCTCTCCTCAAAACTCAGATTTTCCTCAAAGTTTTGTCAAATCTTACTAGTTTTTCATCCTCTAAACTCTTCTCTCGGTTTTATCCTCCTCCAGATGCTCCAGCTCCTTCGATGTTTTGATGATGTTGACCTTTGGATTTTATCTTAGTTTTCATTCTGTTTTTATCATGATTGGTCTTTGTTACATTTTCTGTATTTTGAGAACTTGGTATTTTGAGACTTTGGGTTTATTATTGCACCTTTGATTTGGACCTTTCATGATGATTTTTATGTTAATGTATTTGGTTTTCATTATGATGTTTGTGCAAAGCTTCAGGGGGAGCTCTTTTTATTTATTATTAAGTCTTTTTTTTGCATAGTTGGTTATGGGGTTTTCCGATTATGCACCTCTCCTCCCTTGATCTTTTTTCTAAATTGTTACATCTTTTTGGCGTATGACAAAAAGGGGGAGAGATATTATACACTTGTCTTGATATTGTTGCACCTAAAATTCTTTAATTATGGTATATACTCTGATAATTGTTAAATTCTCTAATACCATAGGCTTGGTGCTAAAATTCTCTAATACACTTGTCTTGATATTGTTGCACCTAAAATTCTTTAATTATGGTATATACTCTGATAATTGTTAAATTCTCTAATACCATAGGCTTGGTGCTAAAATTAAATTGTCATAACATCTTGCTCAAGCTGAATTTTTAGATAGGTGAAAAGTATCATATAGTGAGGGGGAGTTGCATCTCCAAGTGGATCAAGCTTAACAAATGGATCAAGTGTTAATTATTTTGTCATCACCAAAAAGGGGGAGATTGTGAATTCAATGCTCCTAATTATGTGGATTATGTTTTGATGATGACAAAATAATTAACAAATCATGCCTTGAAGATATTGCAACATCAACATCAACAAGAAGTCAAGAAAACAAGACAAGTGCCCAATCATTCTCAATCAAATATTAATTGTAAATTTCTAATTTATGTTGAGAGTGGTTGAGAGTGGGTAGAAATAGTTAGTCTCTTCTAGGAATAAATTTTTATATGATTATTAAGTTGAGATTGACTAAAATTAATACTTGAGAAGAAAAATAAAATTGAAAAATAATTTTTCCCATATCTGATCAAAATACTCGAGTATTTTGAGAAAGACTCGAGTATATACTCGAGTATTTATAGAAAAACTCGAGTATTTTTGCCAGGTCAGCAAATATGACCGTTAGTCTTGTTCGTGCACCAATTCACTCGTGACCGACCAAAAAGACTCGAGTATTTACAAAAAGACTCGAGTATTTTTGTCCAGTCAGCAAAAAATGAACGTTGGAGAGACTCAAAAACTCAATTGAGGGCATTTGAGTCTCATCCAACCCCAAGAGAGAATTCAGAACCTAATTGTAAAATTTCTCTTTGAATTTGTGCAAGAACAAACAAGACAACAACACATTATTGATCACAAGCTTTCATAATTTCCTTTTCTCAAGTGTTAATTCCCAAAAAGCTCAACTTCTCGATCATATTGTCATTTTATTCCAAGTTGAGTTTTAGGCCTCAATTCTTACATTGAGCTGTGCTTATTTGTGCTAATCCATTGTGAGATTAGTAATACACATACAAAAAGCTTGATTATTCAAAGTCTTGGATTGTTCCCAAGCAAACCCTAAGTGGCTTAGGGTGTTGGAAGTCTTGAGAGGTTCTCAAGCACAAGACTAGGAGGTTCCTAGCCCGGTGGAGTTTCTTGAAGGGAGTTCAAGGAAGCTTTGTGAAGAGTTCTTCAATCACCGGAATCAAATTGGGGTAGAAATCAAGAGTTTGGTACACTCTTGAAAGGGTTAGGTTGAGTGAGGCCATTCTCAAGCAATCCTTTGTAATTTCTAACAATTTGATTATTAGTAGAAACTCCTAAGTGATTAGGAGGACTGGATGTAGCTCATTGTTGGAGTGAACCAGGATAAAATTGCTTGAGTGTTGGTTTATTGCTTTTAATCTACTTTCTAGCTCAATAGACTTAAGTCATTTCAATCAATTAGGATTTATACAATTAGGTAGCAAGTTCAAGGAATATTTGTGTTTAAAAGTTATTTAGATTGCTTGCTATTATGTTGGATAAGTTCCTGTTTATTATTGAATTGATTTGAGTTAAATTGCTGAATTTTCGTTTCTGGTTTTTCCCATATCTGATAGGAAAAACTCGAGTATTTCAGAAAAGACTCGAGTTGTTCATCACTGAAAAACTCGAGTATTTCACAAAAGACTCGAGTATTTTGTGTCTGATTGCAGAAAATTCAGTCTTAGCTCCATTCTTCAATTATCAATCGAAATATTTGGTATTAGTGCTTCAAAATACTATTCACCCCTCCTCTAGTATTTGCTTAGCCCGCTTGTTGGTTTCCAACACCGTATCCGTGTCGTATCGTATTCGTGTCGTACTAAGTATCGGGGCTTCATAGCTCACAAGTACTATTGGTAATTAGGGCCAATGGACGGACATGGGCTGGGCCATTGCGAGCTTTACATTTTTGCGGGCAGGCATGGGCGGCCCTAATTTAGTTTAGGGCGAAAAATCCAGGTCATGCCCGCCCATGTTTTTGCGGGCGGGCATGCGGGACACCCAATTTTTTTTCCTTTTTTTCAAAAAAAAAAAACCGCTGCATAAAGATTGGTTGAGAAATGTGGAGTCGAGGGCGGTACCTTTAAGAAAATTCGGTACTTCAGATCCAACATTAACATCACTAGTTCGTTACTTAATTCATAATTCTTCTGAATTGGTATCTGGCAACAATTTTATTGTTGATTCTGGTACTACCTTACCTGGAGTGCCTATCTATTCCTCTCTCTGAGTATAACATTGTATACATTGTGGACTGACCATAATTGAGATTGTAATAATGATTTTAGCCAAGGGAATGTATTCTTGGTTTGGAGGGAATGTATTTTTGGCTTTTGGGCCACTTAGTCCAATTTCCTTTTTTTTTATAACAATGTCTGCGGGCGGCCTGTGGGCGGCCCTAAAATGCCCGCAAATTTTGCAGGCGGCCCTGCCCAGCCCTAAAATTTTTATGGGCGAAAAAATCAAGCCCTGCCCGCAAATTTTGCGGGCGGACTGGGCGGGCCCGCGGGCGGTGGCCCGCAAGTAATTGCAATCACCACTATCATCACCACAACTTTCAATACTCTCCCATCGTCGACATTCCCTTTCCATCGCCATAGAAGCATCGACATCATAATAGCGATCCACCTTGGTCCCAAAAACAACACGTCCTCCATCCATCGTCATCACAATCGTAGAAATCATGACCTTCACCTTTGTCCCTTGTCACCTTTTGCCTCTAGTCTGAACTGTCGTTGACAATGTTACCTCGCCGCCTTATTTCTCTCATCTTCTTCCTCCTCAATCTCGAACCTGGACCAATAGTTATTTGCCTTTGTTTGAGCACGGGTTCACAAAGATCGAACACATTTTATCTCTAGATTCATTATTGTGGGGTGGCAGTGGATACAGTGATCGCAGGAGGTGGTAATGGCAAATATCATGGTGATGGTGAGAAAGGGCTGAGCAGGGAGGGAAAGAGAGCGAAGGCGAGAGAGAAAAAGGGTAAAGGAAGAGGAGAAGTGGAAAATAAGGATAATTTTGTTATTTTGCAATAAAAATTGGATCAAGATAAAAGGTGGGGTTTGTATTCCACCACTCATTTTTAAACTTAATGGTATGGGTGTTTAAATTCAAATTGATCTAAGAAAAAATTGATAAGGGGTTAAAAAAATTGAAATAAAAAAGAAATAAAAAGCTTGAAATTGGATGTTTTTAGTGAAAAAAATTGAAAACTGATTAGTTCAAATTTGTTTGTGGCTTTGATTTTTGAAACCGGACATAATCGAATTGAATTCTATTAGTTGGTATATTTATATTTACTGTGTATACTTACCAAATTCATGTTCCAATAATGAAAAGTATCTCATACTCTCAAGGTATTAACCTTGGAAATACTTTACATGTGCGAGTTTATTCAACATTAAACAATTGTAGGTTTGAAAATTTGTGCAAGTAAGTTCAAATGATATTGAAATTTTTTTAATAACAAAAACCAAACTGAACTGAATCGAGCCACAATCGTGTATAATTTTTTGGATCTAATCGAATAACTTTTTGTCTCATAATCGATAATCGATAATGCATCGTGCACACCCATATTTAGTGTTATTTGTAGTCATACGGTACTATAACTTTTATTATATCAAAATAAATTATTTTTTTCATTTATTTTCAACCTTTATCTATACACACTCAAAATTGTCACGATGTGGTTTTCAAAATAACATTTTTGAAGTTTTAAATCCTTCCAAAAATTCTCCTACTATTTTGCAAATGTTTTGATTAATTTAGAATATTTAATTTTTAATTTAATGACTAGTATAACCTGTAAACCTTACATGAAGCATCAACATCTTTACCTTTTTTTACCAACGAGTTGTTGGTGCAGTGGTGTCAGGGGCTGCACCTAGTAGAGCGAACCACAGTTCGATTCCCATAACAACGTTGGGAGAGGAATAAAACTTTAACACCGGGACCTCTCTAGAATTGGATTAGTCGATCCAGTGGACTGGATACCAGGGTGCAAACTCAAAAAAAAAAGTGAAGACCCACTTTGGTCCCTGTCGATTTTGCACAGTACCAATTTAGTCCCTGACAATTTAAAATACCACATTCAGTCCCTCAAAAAAAAATTCAATACCAATTTGGTCCCTCAACTTTTTTTTCATATCAATTTAGTCCCTCAAGATTTTCAGATGTATCAAATTTGATCCTTAAAATTGAGGGACCAAGTGGCATGGAAGTAAATCTTCAGGGACGAAATTGGTATGGAAAAAAGGTTAGGGACAAAATTGGTATGAAATTTTTTTTTGAGAGACTAAATGTGGTATTATGAATTGTTAGGGACCAAATTGCTATTATGAAAAATTAAGAGGGACCAAAGTGGATATTCACTAAAAAAAATCTTTACCTTTTAAGGACATATCCCTATTTATGACGAGCATTCGACATTAGCACTCATTTGACACCATTCTAACATGTTGCCGTGGTGGATACCCCATTTGACAGTCAACATATGCTTGATTGACATCTTAAATATGCAACACTTCACTAATTTTTTTTTTTAGCATTTTATACAAATTTAAAAAAAAATTACTTCGGAACTATGTGAAAATAGAAGGTTTCTATACCCTTTTGACGTGGTCCAATAGAAATCAGCCACGTAAGCTGAACATATTTTTAATTTATAAATTTTATAATGAGATCCCTAAAATATTTATTTAAAAATATTTTTTTATCCTTAATGTAATTTATCCAAAATATCATCATTTTAATATTTTTTCATCTACCCATAATACCCTAATTTTAATACTCCCTCCGGTCCTATATATAAGCCCCTTTTGAAGACTTTTTTTTGTCCTTAATATAAGCCTCATTTCCAATTTCCAATAGCATTAATTACTTCTTTTCAACAAACACTCTTATTTACTCACCACTTTTTAGACTTCCAATAATAATTATAGGGGTACTTTTGAAAAAGTATATCAAATATTTACATTTTCAATACCACTATCAATATTAACTAACTTTCTTAAAGGGAGTGAAATTGGTCAAATGGTGTTTATATTAGGGACCGGAGGGAGTATTATTTTTCATCTACCCAAAATACCCAAATTTTAATTTTATATTTCATCTACTCTAAATACCCTCATTTTAATACTATTTGTATATACCCAAAATACTCTTAATAATTTATAATTTCTCATTTCACTATCCTCTCACGTTATTCTTCTCCACCAATCTATCAGACCCTTCTTCTTTTATCACTACCAACATCATCACCTTCTTCTTCTTTATTCATACATTCGTTCTTAAAAAAAAACAAACGTAGGAGCACACCTTCTTCATCATCACCTTCTTTTATATGATTCCCTCTAATCGTCAAACCCGTTTTTATTTTCAAACCCAATCCCAATTCCGGCGTCCCATCACCATAAATAGGTTCTCTTTCTTCCTCTTGTAGGGATTAGGGGTGTAACGGTCTGGTCCGGTCCGATCTTTAATGGACATTATGGACCGGACCGATTAAATTAAGATGGTCCGCTCCGGTCCGGTCTCTGTGATGTCCTAGACGGTGAGGACCTCCAAGGGTATAGGAGATGACCTTCAAAGGAGCCTCTGTCTAGGGTTGATATGTGATGTTTGGTGGGAGTCCTCAAGTGGCCAAGGGAGAGAGCCAAGGAGTAACCCTAATCACTGGTGCGTGAGGGTGGCAATTAGGGTTAGAGGACGTACCTGAGCCCCATGTAGTACGGAGCTACTTATAGGGGGGAGCTGGTTGCCCTAATGGGCTTGCTTTAGGCCCAAGTAGGGCCAGCCTGTACTGAGCTATGAGTGGATGCGCTGTCCTTGTGGATAAGATAGTGAGCTGTCCTTGTGGATAAGATGGTAAGACGTCATCATGTCCTTGGTATCAGACTTGGGAAGGTGTCGGACTTGGACGTCGGACCTGAGTTGGAGCACGAGGTCGGCCTGTATCTGGCGTCTGTTCGGCCGTTGAGCTTTGAGCTCGGCCAAGCGTTTAGAAGGCTTCCTGAAGGGTCCTTAGGTCTTGGGCAAGGAGATCTCAGCTAGGCCAAGTCTACCACATAAGCCCCCCAGCTCGGTCAAAGCTATCTGAGCCTTGTTCCGAGGTTCTGGTTTAGGTCCTTTTCCCGAATCCACCTCATAAGGGTCGAATTCACCACATAAGCCCCCCAGCTCGGTCAAGGCTATCTGAGCCTTGTTCCGAGGTTCTAGGGAGTTCGGACGATAAGTCTGTCAAGAGCTGGATCCAGCTGTCTCTGACGTCCTTTCATTATGACGGAGCAGGTTTGACAGCTGTCTACTCATCAGTACCGAAGTGACGTTTGCTTTTATCGGATCTGACACGTGTCAGAAATTGCGACCTACGAAGCGTCACCATCATTGTGACGTTGCTCGAGGTCCATAATTTCCGCTGATACGCGCCACGTGTCTTAATATGTGTAGTTGTACACTGGGTTGGGCTTTTTGGGGCTAGGCCCAAACTTCGAAATTGAGGGGGAAAACGGTTTCCCTTCCCCCTCAATCTCAGGAAACTGCTTCTCCTTCTCTTTCTAGCGATCATTCCCTTTCTCCTAAAAAGAAAACCTTCTTTCTCTCCCCACCGAAGCATTCCCAGTGGACCCTAATCCTCTTCTCTGCCCATCGCCTTCTTCTTCAGCAGTGACTTCTTTTCACTTTACAAGTTCACGATTTCCTTTGCTCCCATTCTCTCTAAGGTACTGTTACACTTGCTTTTTCTTTTTCGTCTCTGTTTCCTTCTTCTTTCTAGCTTTTGCTTCTTTTTTACTGTTTTATGATTTATACGGTGGGGGATTGGAATGTTTTGTTTTTGGTTTCTATTTTCATGGCGGTGGGGTTTTTCCCTTAGGTTTTGTGGCTCTGATTTTGGAGAATAATACTGGGGTTTGGGGTTTTTCTGGATTTGGGTGTTTTGATTCCTGGGGTTTTGGCCTTCTTTGGGTTAGGCGTGTTTTGAGATTTTTGGAGGGTTTTTGATTCATGTTTTTTGTTTATTTTTCAGAAAACCAACGGAGTGGATTGGGTTCAGTATGAGTAGGGAATGGTTTAGAAAATGGGCTGGGGTAGTGTCCTTGTCGTCTAGTAGTAGTGATGAGGAGGACGGCTCTTCCTCCTTGTCCTGTTCCTCAACGGAGGTAGACGAGGCGCTCCGTCGCCAAAGGGAGTATAGGCAGAAATACGAGAGGCGAGTTCTAGAGGCTGATCCCGTTGAGGTAGTTTATCCTCGGAATTGGGAGGAGAGGAGGGAGTGGATACGGCAATACGCCTGGGCCGAGTTTGTTGACGGTAGGGAACGTGCCGACTTCGAAAGGATGGAGAAGGAGGGAATGTATGAACGAGGGGTACCTGTGGTAGAGGGGAGATGCTCGCCCCTCGGAACTACTTCGAGGGGGTTCTCTAGGGGGTTATTTTTCGTAACCCGTAAGACTAATACCGAGCTCCCCTGTTCTTCCACAGGTACCATGCCGCTCAGGAAGTGCGTCAGTCGACCTGAACTTTACCCCGCGCCTTTTGATGCCGAGCAGTACGAGTGGGTTGATGTGGAGCCCAAAGGGGTCCAGTCTAGCCTTTGTTCCGAGGACAAGCTTGCCGAGCTAAGGAGAGCCGTGCTGCCTTGCCCAGGGGACGCCACCGGGACCTCTTACGAAGTGCTCCCCTGTTCGGCAAATGACAGGATATGCAGCCGGACTAACAATAACTCCTTCTTTTTCTATGCCGATCTGATTCATAATCTCGGCGTGACCCTCCCGTTCACCGACCTGGAAATGAGGGTCTTAAACGAGCTCGGACTAGCTCCTTCCCAACTTCATCCCAATACTTGGTCGTTTCTCCGAGCGTTCCAAAAGTACTGCGGAGCCAGAAATTTGGTATGCACGGTTCGGCTGTTTTTGTGGATGTACAACCCGTTCGTCAGCAATAAGGAGGGGGTCACTGGTCGTCTTTGGGTGTCGGCCAAAGCCCGAGCCCACTGTGGGCTGTTCGGCATGTTCTCCGAATCTTGGAAGCATTTTAAACCAATATTTTTTAAGTACAAATACGTTGGAGCGGGGCTGCCTTGGTTTCGGTCCGAGACGGGACCGAGATTCCCTTTGGAGTGGACCTCCGAGTTCTTTAGTCGCCATATCAGTACACCGCAAAGGTGGTCGGGTGTAGTACTGGATGCCGACGAGTCTGTAACGGCTCACCATTTTCAGACAGAATATCGCGCTCGGAAATCCCAACTTGATGTTGGAGTTTTCATAAAGTGTCCTGACACCGAAGTCTTGACGAAAATTGGTAGTTATTTTTGCTCTTATACTTGTACGTTTTCTTTTAATTTTCTTATACTAATAATAATTTTTTTTTTGCAGAAGAAGATTGGTCAGAGATGTCCTCCAGGGCTCTGAAAGCTGCTTTAGAAGCTCGGAGGAAGAAGAAATCCGAGGCTCCTTCTGCTGATGCCATGTCATCCGAGGTGTCCTCTGATACGCTCTCGGCCGACTCTGGTCCCCTCCATCCTACCCCGCCTGCCGTTATTATTGCCCCTCCTCCTACCTCGCCAAGTCCCAGCACCGAGGTAGCCCTTGTTGCTGATGTGCCGCCTCCAAACACTGGAACTCAACCGAGGCTGCCATCTACCCTTGCCAAGCCTTCATTGAAAGACACCCTTGTCAAAATGTCGGGTGCGGAGTGGAAGAAAAAAGAAGAAGAAATGGCTTGCCAATTGAAAAGGGCCACCACCATGTTTAATGTGTTGGCCGAGGTGGCTGACGATGTGGCGGACGGTGTTTCTCCTGCTAAGAAAAAGGCTCGGTCAGCTATGGCGGCCGAAGTGGAAGAACTGAAGAGTAGCCAAAGGTCAGCTGAACAAAAGTTTTCCGAGGCTGAGGAGGAGCACCGCCGACAGATGGAAGAGCTCCAAAAAAGACATGAAGAAGATTTGGCCCAAGCCAAAGCAGATGCGAAGGAGGCTGGTCGGCAGGAGGGCCTTGCCGAAGTGGAAAGGGTTAGGAGTCTACTGAAGAAGAGGGCTGCCCAAGCTCTAAAGCATAAAGTGGCAGCACATGAGTCGGACTTCGACCTTGAAAGGGTGGCCGGCAAGGTTTTCACCAGCGCGGTTGAGCAGATCCTTCATATGAATCAGGGGCTCCGAATTCGGTACGTCGGCGCATCTGCCGGATTAGGAGTGGAAAATGGAAAGATGGTTGACTATGACAGGGGTGGAGCCGAGGTTGACCTGGACCAGCCTGAGGAGAATCTGCCCAACCCTCTAGTTGAGAGGATGGATGAGGAGTTCGACCCGCGCTCGGTCGTCCTTTCTGACGTCGAGGATGATGCAGCGTAAGTCCCTTATGCTGGGCAGCTTATGATTTGTCTATGTTCTTTTATAACATGTTTGACACTGTGGGATTCTGTTTTGCTTATTGTTCAACGTTTCTTTTTAATGCAAGTTTACCGCAGTTTTGGCCTGTTGCGTGTTGTCATATTTATGCAAGTTCTTACTCTAACTCGTTGCACATGCACTATGTCCGCGGTCGGAGTTATGCAAGCCTCTTCTTCAACTCGTTGCGTGAACGCGAGTTTTTCTTAACCAACCTGTTGCATGTTTATTCGTTCGACCTCGGTGCGGACCACGATTGATTAGGTGGCCATCAGGAAGATTTTCAAGAAAGGATGCAAGTGTTTCAAACTTGTTGCATGCTGGAACTTTTATGTAAGTTCTTGCTTTAACTTGTCGCATACATATGGTAACCGAGGCCGTTTTAGAAGTAAAACTACTTTTGAGAATAAAGTCCTTTACCAGCTTGTTGTATTTCGGCCTGATCGGACCTAAGAGAACTTGTACCCAATCATTGGTGTTTGAAATAGTATATTAATAGATCGGACGACTCAGTAAGTGCAGTAACCTTATAAGTGTTCCTCTGAATAAAGGTACTGTATATAAGTGCATACGGTAGGGAGCTTGGATCTACCCACCTTAGCCGAGGTGGGTGTCCTCGGCCCCGATGTAAAAGAGAGTGCTGAGTGAAGCTATGTGAAAACATTTCACAGCAGACTGTTCTTTACCTGGTGTCCCTTGTACACTGTGCATATGAGCCGATCTTATCTAGAAGACGTTGGCTATGCATAGCGCCATGCAACATTTAGGTGGCTAGTGCTAAATGAGAAGTTAGTACGTACGTATATTAAACTTTGCACTTGAGTATGAGCAAGTTTGTACTTTTCATTAATTGTAGTCACGAGTACATTGCTTTTTACTTTTGAAAGGTGAATATCTCACAATGGAAATTAAAAAACATGAACAATAATGGAAATTAAAGGAGGTTGAATTTGAATTCCTGAGATGAGGATGCTGGTGACTGCCGAAATATCTGAGGTAAACCTATTTGAAACAGGTTCTCAGTGTTGTGAAGTTTCGGGATTCCTTGAGCTTGGTAATTACCCAGAGTATGTTTCTAGAACGCCTCTGTTGGGGATTACTGATCTCGAGCTCATTTCCCGCTTTTCTGGCCGTTGGGGCCGATGTCTGATCCTCGGGGGGCGAGGTGATCGGACTCAGATGACCCGGGCTGCTTTGCTTTCTTGTCATAGTCGGCTGGCTCTTTCATCGCTATCTTCTTCGGACCAGGAGCATCTTGTCGGATTTCCTTGTGATGGTCCTCCGAGGTGAGCTGAAAGAAGAGGCTGCCGAGATTGTTGGTAATGTTGAAAAGTTAGGACATTTCCCTCTTGAAGCACCCGAGCTTGGGGGTCTGAAAAGCTCGGCTGAAGGCATGGGCAAGAAGTTCACCTCGGCCCTCAATTCGGAGATGTACCGAACGGGGGGCGGGGTTAGTGAAAGTTAGATGAAGGAGAAAATTCTCTCCGTGCAGGGGGTAGGGGAGGACTGAAAGAGAGAAGAGATTTATGTTGACTGATCTTTGGATTTTTTGGAGGAGTTTGTCATTCATGATAGCATCTTGGCTTGGGGGAGAGGTGAAGGGGGGAATTACCACCCGCTCTTCATGAGGGGGGGACATATGGATATTTCGTTCGGACTGAACCTCGGCCAATAAGACTCTTCCCTTGGATAGTGTCGGATCGATGAACTCTTTTTGCTTCTTCTTTCCCTCCCGTAGGCTCGCATTGTAACGGAGCCGGGCTTTCACTTGGTCAGCTTTGACCGTAACAACCTTATCATCTGATCCGACGAACTTCATTGCCAAGTGCACTGTCGAGACCACTGCCCCAAAAGCTTGTAGGCAGGTTCGTCCCAATATTACATTATACGGGGAGTCAGAGTCAACTACCAGAAATTTGATGATCTCCGTTCTGGCCGAAGGCTGGTTGCCTAGGGTCACGGGGAGATGAATGGCTCCCAGGGGGCGAATTGCCTTACCTGTGAAGCTGATGAGATTACCTTCAAATCCTATGAGGTCGGCGGACCTCAGCTTCAAAGCTTGGAAAGTATGCAGAAAGAGAATGTCGGTCGAGCTTCCTTGGTCAACGAAGACTCGGGCGACCTCAAAATTGCCAATTAACGCCGTTATCACCATAGGATCGTTGTGATCTGGGATGACGTTTTCCATATCTTGGTCGGAGAAAATAATAGGTGTAACACTCTCACTTTTATTAGTAATTTTTAGGTTTTAATAAAAATCGGAGTTTGAAAATTTCTTTTTAACACCTAAATTCCTTTAAAAGGTTTTACGAAAATCCGGCAGAGTTTCCTCTGTTTTCCGGACTTCCCAAAAATTTTCTTCGAAAAACCTGTCAGTCCAGAATTGTTTAAAAAAACATAAACAACAACAGATTAAAAGTCATAACAAATCCTAATGCCCAATTTGTACAAGTTTCAGGGCAAGTTACTAATTCATATTATAAATTACATTAAATAATGATCCACTCAAAATATGTAAAATACATTCCACGTAGTGGAACTTAAAATCCTGCTCGGCCAGCACTGGTGTAAGCTCCACTTGTGTACCTGAAAAATATTAACCACACAGGGGAAGCATCACACAGAACTTAAAAGAGAGATTTCTAAGCAAATATATACAACACACCAAGACCATTCAAGCCTATTCTATACTACTTAATTCATGTTCTTCTTTATTTTCACTCTAACCTTTTTACTCCTTTTTCCTAATCACCCTAATTTCTCTCTTCACTCTCTTTCCAACTAACCTATTTCTTTTTCTTTCTTTCCCATCCTCTTATTTCCATCCTTTATCCGTTTTCCATTATTCATTTATGGTTAGCATTTCCATAATTATTCTCCTTATTTATTTCCTCTAGTTCCTATATCAATTCCATTGTTTACCTTCTTATTTCCTATTCCAATGTCCATTCTATTATTTATTTTTCCTATCTATTACCATTCTCATTGCCCTTTTCCATTAATATATATATATATATATATATATATAATACGACCTTATCCATTTCCATTAACCCTTTTTATGTTTCCTAAATCCTTTCCATTATTTTGTTCATTATTCTTTCCCTTTAATTCCCTTACCCTTTTCCATTTTTATTTCCTTTTTCCCTTATTATTGTGTGTAACCCCAAACAGAGATCTACACACCGGGTTTGCAACCACAAACAGTGATCTGCAAATGCTCTGTATGCAACCACAAACAGTGATCTGCATACGTATGCAACCACAAACAGTGATCTGCATACGTGTATACAACCACAAACAGTGATCTGTATACACCCATATCGTTTATGTAACCTCAAACAGAGATCTACATAAACTTCCCTTACCTTTTTATTACTTGGCCACAAGGTCAATACAACCACCTGCGCCGTGCCACAGGGTCAATACAACCACCTGTGACGAGTACCATTTTATTAGGCCACAGGGTCAATACAACCACCTGCGCCGTGCCACAGGGTCAATACAACCACCCGCGACATTTACCATTCTATTAGGCCACAGGGTCAATACAACCACCTGCGCCGTGCCACAGGGTCAATACAACCACCTGCGACATTTACCCTTTTTATTTGGCCACAGGGTCAATACAACCACCTGTGCCATTTAACATTTAGTTCTCACTACTAACTCGTTTTAGTCCTTTCCCTTTTACTTTTAGTCCCTTAATTCTCTTAATTCTTTTAATTTCTTTTAATTACTTCCCTATTCCCTTTCTCTTCTTTTTCTTCTTCTCTTCCTTTTCCTTTTTCCTTTTACTAATTATTCAAGTTTACATCCAATTCCACTTAGCGTTAGTATAGTCGTTAAATTTTAATTCCCTTTTCTAACTCTTAATTATTTCTATAATTTCTCTCATTGGTTCATTTCTAAATTTATTTTCCTCTTCACCATTTCTATTCTTTTACCACACCCTACCAATGTAATTAATTAGTTATTCTGATACTTACCTTTTTATTCATCACTATTGATTTCCCCCTATTTACTCCATCTATCTTTCTTCATTATTAGCAGGTTACCCTAAGGTTCGTTAGCAATTAACATTTCCCCCGATCCTAGCGATAGATATAACTACCCAGAAATACACCCCTTAAGGACTGGTAATGAAACCCCTTACCTCAATCGGTGATAGTGAGGGGTAACCTTAATTTGGCGCTTTACTCCCCGACTCACGCTTTAGCTCGGCTCCAACTGGATCCTAAGCTTCCCCAATCCTTGATTCCAAGCACGGTGGGAACAATCGATCTCGATCACGGTGACGGTGTTGCTCTTCGACACCGGGAGGAGAGAGAGAGAAAGCTCGTGGGAGAGAGAGAGGGATCGAAGTCAAGGGAAGAGAAACAAAGGGGAGAGGGAGAGGTCTTGATGGTGGTGGTGGGGGATAGTGATGGTGGTTCGTGGTGGAGTGGCGGTGGCGGCCGGAGATGGCGGCGGCCGGCTTGGTGGAGGGTGAGAGGGGAGGGGAGAGAGAGAGTCAAGTGAGAGAAAGAGAGAGATCTATGGAGTGGAGGAGAGGGAAAGAAAGGGTCTATGAGGAGGAGGAGGAACAAGGAGGTGGGGTGGCGGCCATGAGCTCCGGTGGTGGTGGTTGGAGGAGGTGCTGGGCGGAGAGAGAGAAAGAGGGGTTGAAATGGGGGTTTCAGCCCCCAAAACACGATTTTAAAGCTGCAGGTAGCAGAATACTCGAGTATTTCTGTCAATACTCGACTTTTTTGACAAAATACTCGAGTATTTCACAAAATACTCGAGTAAAATGACCAGATACTGCTAGTTTGCTTTTCTATTTTTCAACTATTTTCTCCCAACTTCAAATAGCCATAACTTCTTCATTCACCGTCGGATCTTGCTCAAATTTGACGAGTAACTTCCTAAAAATCATACCTTCATATCCAACGGTGGGAATTGTGTTTTGAGTCTTAAATCTTTTATTTTGAATTTCCTAACGTCGGGTGTTTTTAACACCGAAAAATCGATTTTTAACACTCGTTTGGTCTTCTTTAAATTTGCTTTTCGATGCCAATGCTCCTTGACTCCTCTATGGCACTCAAAGAACTCCTAATCCATAATTTTAAATCCCTTCTAGGATAATCCTTACTTCCAAATCTTACTATTATTCTAATATTTATTAGAATTAAAATTCGGGATGTTACATTTCTCCCCCACTTATTAGAATTTCGTCCCCGAAATTCCGTTTGGTTCCTTAAATGGAGAACCATCCCATTGGTAAACTCCGGACTGCGGTTTTTACTTCCCTTCGGTTTTTATTTCCCGCTCTAGGTGTGGCTAGGTCCATGCCTATTTCATGGCGGGTCTTCTAATACTACGTATTATCTCTGCCTACACAGGAGCGTCAGCTTCCTTATTATTAAAGTTCCATCTCCCATTTCTTGGATTGAAATCCTCCTCCACTTAGCATCGACACACTTGATTATATCAATGCTAGGGGGTATGCTCGTTCGTTTCTCATAGTAGAGTACGCAAGTTCCTTACCGGTATCCAAGGCTGAGAAGAGGACGCGTGGGTGACTATCTATCGGTAAGCATAGAACTACGCCGGGTTTCTACGACTTGGAAATTTCTCACCTTTGCATCTGAGATGCTTGAAGCTTGAAGAGAGTGAAGATGAAAAGAAGAAACATGAAGCACTCAAGAATGAGTCTCATGGTCTTTGCAAGATAACCCAGGATGGACTGGATACATGTCAAGCAAGAAGACAATGGAGATTATCCCCAAAGTATGCATTTTCAGCAGAGAGTCGCCGAAGGATGCGCTTTTATGGATCTGCGACTAACTGGTTGGTCTCGGTCAATCGGGGTCCTATCAAATGCACAGGGTCCCAAAAGACTGAGATTATCACTTGCGGTGTTCCGACATAACGTCTGGATTGAGATTCCACTTCGCGACTTCACTTTTATCCCGTTCACCTTCTACTCTTTCAAGTGAGTCTAGCAAAGTCCATTTTAGAATCAATCTTCACCACGTTCGCATTCTACTCCGATGCTACTTCATTCTCATTCGTTTGACAATTCCAATTCGGTTAAAGGATTCCTAGAGATCGATTCCACTTGAGGGTCAAGGTCAAGGTCTAGTTTTTCCTCTGGTTTAACCCTTATTCGATCATTCGCAGAGCGTTTGGAATTATCTATTTGGTAGTCCTATAGCCTTTGGTATGGTTACGAGTTATTGTCGCTCGGATAGGATCCGAATCGAGTCGTCAAGTCTCCCCCACTTATTATCAACATACCTGAGTAAGTCGAAGGCAGGGAGGAAACTGAGTTGACTCCAGGGATAGATGAGCTGGGTGCTTAATTGGTTGGAGAGGTGGTACATGGATTTAAGTTGACCGTTAATCGGTCTAATCGGTGTGGTTTCGAATTTTCTATGATATGACGACTCTTCATACAGACGCATGCGGCTAATTCTCATACGAGTTAGAAGGGTGGTTCAATTATTGAGTTGAATGTTCTCGATGGAAATACAGAATAAGAGTGTCTTGAATGGGGTTGGTTTGTGAATCACTGTTCATGAGTCTTAGGAAAGATCCTATAGGATTAAAGTTTAATTGGGCTTTCGACAGGGATAGAATTCCTCGATGGTTGTTTCTGATTTTTCAACTAGATGATTGCAATAATATAGTATGTCAATAAACGCGAAGACCAAGGTGGTCAGTCCCAATCTCACATTTATTAACTGTACATCATTGCATTATTGAATAATAGCATTATCTTTTAACAGGTGCAAGAGAAAGGATGACCAATCCTGACCTTACACTCTATTAGAGGACGACACTATCACAATTGAGCTTGGTGAAATTTCTAACTAAGGTTTTAACACTTATCGACTCCTTCTAGATTGCACTACTCACACTTATTCTAGGCAAAGACGCTAAAGTAATCAGTTGATGCAACATTAACATGAAAAGTACCTTGGATAAGTTCATTCCTCGTTCTACGTGACCATAGGACAGTTTGCAGCACGGTGTCCGGGTTGCCCGCATTGGAAGCAGAGACCTTCCTTTCTACGCTGTTCAAGCATCCAACACATACGAGTATGGGATCCTCCACAATGTGGACATGGTGGCCTTGTCCTTGGAGCGGTCGCACTCTGTCCCGCATTCTCTGGCACTATTGCTCTGGTGCGGTTAACAGCGTACGGACCTGATCCTTGAGCCAGTCCCTTACCCTTGTTGAGACCTACTTCATTTGGTATATTCTTGCTCCTTTCCTCTGCTTCCTGCTGATTCAAACTCTTCTCATAAGCGCTAGTCATATTCACCAGCTGAGAGAGGTTAGCTATACCCTGGTGCACAAAGATAGTCCGAATTCTGGCATTGAGACCTGTTTCAAATTTAATACACTTGGTGCGTTCGTCTGCATCCCGATAACTGCCAGAATAGCGAATCAGATCTTCAAATTGAGCCGCATACTCACCGACATTCATACTTCCCTGCTCCAGCTGCAGAAAAGCGATCTCCTTTTCCCTACGAACATCCTCAGGAAAATACTTCCCCAGGAAGTGAGCCTTAAACAGATCAAAAGTGATATCCTGATTGGCTGCCTCCAATTCTCTTTGCACTCGTTCCCACCAATACTCTGCTTCATCAGTCAACATATACTGCGCTAGCAACACAGTTTGTTCAACAGGTGGTGTCATGGTGCGAAGGATCTTCTCAATTTCCTTGAGCCATCGCTGAGCTCCATCAGGATTATACCCTCCTTCGAACCTAGGCGGTTCGCATTTCCTAAATCGAGCCATC
The DNA here is from genome assembly GCA_037953625.1 of Crotalaria pallida. NCBI lineage: Eukaryota > Viridiplantae > Streptophyta > Magnoliopsida > Fabales > Fabaceae > Crotalaria > Crotalaria pallida. The sequence goes on from CM075654.1 coordinate 26,463,010, forward strand.
CAGTCAATTTCGACAGGAATGGGTGGTGGATTCAATGCTACTGCTGCTGCGGCTGCGGCTGCTGCGATGTTTTCAGCTTGGTTCTGTTGCATTCGGACCTGATTCTGATTCATTTGAATCAGATTCTCCAATATGGCAACCATCCGCTCATTTTCGGCACGTCGTCCAGCCATACTGTTAGGTCATGAAGGGAACAGCCAATTAAAGACTGAATACTTAATCAATAACCTAATTATCCTAATCCTAGACTTAGACTCTTACTAAACAAATCAGTTACTCGCTTGGTGAGTAACCATCGGAGATGTGAGTCCACACTCCAAAGGCCGAGGAAAAACTGCTCTGATACCAAAATGTAACACTCTCACTTTTATTAGTAATTTTTAGGTTTTAATAAAAATCGGAGTTTGAAAATTTCTTTTTAACACCTAAATTCCTTTAAAAGGTTTTACGAAAATCCGGCAGAGTTTCCTCTGTTTTACGGACTTCCCAAAAATTTTCTTCGAAAAACCTGTCAGTCCAGAATTGTTTAAAAAAACATAAACAACAACAGATTAAAAGTCATAACAAATCCTAATGCCCAATTTGTACAAGTTTCAGGGCAAGTTACTAATTCATATTATAAATTACATTAAATAATGATCCACTCAAAATATGTAAAATACATTCCACGTAGTGGAACTTAAAATCCTGCTCGGCCAGCACTGGTGTAAGCTCCACTTGTGTACCTGAAAAATATTAACCACACAGGGGAAGCATCACACAGAACTTAAAAGAGAGATTTCTAAGCAGATATATACAACACACCAAGACCATTCAAGCCTATTCTATACTACTTAATTCATGTTCTTCTTTATTTTCACTCTAACCTTTTTACTCCTTTTTCCTAATCACCCTAATTTCTCTCTTCACTCTCTTTCCAACTAACCTATTTCTTTTTCTTTCTTTCCCATCCTCTTATTTCCATCCTTTATCCGTTTTCCATTATTCATTTATGGTTAGCATTTCCATAATTATTCTCCTTATTTATTTCCTCTAGTTCCTATATCAATTCCATTGTTTACCTTCTTATTTCCTATTCCAATGTCCATTCTATTATTTATTTTTCCTATCTATTACCATTCTCATTGCCCTTTTCCATTAATATATATATATATAATACGACCTTATCCATTTCCATTAACCCTTTTTATGTTTCCTAAATCCTTTCCATTATTTTGTTCATTATTCTTTCCCTTTAATTCCCTTACCCTTTTCCATTTTTATTTCCTTTTTCCCTTATTATTGTGTGTAACCCCAAACAGAGATCTACACACCGGGTTTGCAACCACAAACAGTGATCTGCAAACGCTCTGTATGCAACCACAAACAGTGATCTGCATACGTATGCAACCACAAACAGTGATCTGCATACGTGTATACAACCACAAACAGTGATCTGTATACACCCATATCGTTTATGTAACCTCAAACAGAGATCTACATAAACTTCCCTTACCTTTTTATTACTTGGCCACAGGGTCAATACAACCACCTGCGCCGTGCCACAGGGTCAATACAACCACCTGTGACGAGTACCATTTTATTAGGCCACAGGGTCAATACAACCACCTGCGCCGTGCCACAGGGTCAATACAACCACCTGCGCCGTGCCACAGGGTCAATACAACCACCCGCGACATTTACCATTCTATTAGGCCACAGGGTCAATACAACCACATGCGCCGTGCCACAGGGTCAATACAACCACCTGCGACATTTACCCTTTTTATTTGGCCACAGGGTCAATACAACCACCTGTGCCATTTAACATTTAGTTCTCACTACTAACTCGTTTTAGTCCTTTCCTTTTACTTTTAGTCCCTTAATTCTCTTAATTCTTTTAATTTCTTTTAATTACTTCCCTATTCCCTTTCTCTTCTTTTTCTTCTTCTCTTCCTTTTCCTTTTTCCTTTTACTAATTATTCAGGTTTACATCCAATTCCACTTAGCGTTAGTATAGTCGTTAAATTTTAATTCCCTTTTCTAACTCTTAATTATTTCTATAATTTCTCTCATTGGTTCATTTCTAAATTTATTTTCCTCTTCACCATTTCTATTCTTTTACCACACCCTACCAATGTAATTAATTAGTTATTCTGATACTTACCTTTTTATTCATCACTATTGGTTTCCCCCTATTTACTCCATCTATCTTTCTTCATTATTAGCAGGTTACCCTAAGGTTCGTTAGCAATTAACATTTCCCCCGATCCTAGCGATAGATATAACTACCCAGAAATACACCCCTTAAGGACTGGTAATGAAACCCCTTACCTCAATCGGTGATAGTGAGGGGTAACCTTAATTTGGCGCTTTACTCCCCGACTCACGCTTTAGCTCGGCTCCAACTGGATCCTAAGCTTCCAAACAATCCTTGATTCCAAGCACGGTGGGAACAATCGATCTCGATCATGGTGACGGTGTTGCTCTTCGACACCGGGAGGAGAGAGAGAGAAAGCTCGTGGGAGAGAGAGGGATCGAAGTCAAAGGAAGAGAAACAAAGGGGAGAGGGAGAGGTCTTGATGATGGTGGTGGGGGATAGTGATGGTGGCTCGTGGTGGAGTGGCGGTGGCGGCCGGAGATGGCGGCGGCCGGCTTGGTGGAGGGTGAGAGGGGAGGGGAGAGAGAGAGTCAAGTGAGAGAAAGAGAGAGATCTATGGAGTGGAGGAGAGGGAAAGAAAGGGTCTATAAGGAGGAGGAGGAACAAGGAGGTGGGGTGGCGGCCATGAGCTCCGGTGGTGGTGGTTGGAGGAGGTGCTGGGCGGAGAGAGAGAAAGAGGGGTTGAAATGGGGGTTTCAGCCCCCAAAACACGATTTTAAAGCTGCAGGTAGCAGAATACTCGAGTATTTCTGTCAATACTCGAGTTTTTTGACAAAATACTTTTCTATTTTTCAACTATTTTCTCCCAACTTCAAATAGCCATAACTTCTTCGTTCACCGTCGGATCTTGCTCAAATTTGACGAGTAACTTCCTAAAAATCATACCTTCATATCCAACGGTGGGAATTGTGTTTTGAGTCTTAAATCTTTTATTTTGAATTTCCTAACGTCGGGTGTTTTTAACACCGAAAAATCGATTTTTAACACTCGTTTGGTCTTCTTTAAATTTGCTTTTCGATGCCAATACTCCTTGACTCCTCTATGGCACTCAAAGAACTCCTAATCCATAATTTTAAATCCCTTCTAGGATAATCCTTACTTCCAAATCTTACTATTATTCTAATATTTATTAGAATTAAAATTCGGGATGTTACAATAGGCACATTCCGAGATGGTTTTTTGCCAACGGGTTTGTGATGGACAGCGAGAACTTGGTTGATGTACCTTTTCCTTTCCGCCCTCCTTTCTCCGCCACCAGCGAAGCCTCCCGAGATGGTTTCTACTCGTAAGTTCTCTGGCGACTTGTCCAGGTCTTGAACTACGACCATGTTCACCCGCGATGGTTCCTCTTCCTTCTTCTCCGGGGACGTGTCGGCTTTGGCTTTCCCTTTATCATTGTCCTGGCTGCGAGACCTTCTTCGGCCTCGTCTTTCCACTGCTTCCCGGACGTATTGCTGCAGCTTGCCTCTTCTTACCATATCCTCAATGACATCCCGGAGCCAGGTGCATTGATCGGTATGGTGGCCGTACCCGTCATGAAAATTGCAGTATTTGGATTTGTCCTTGACATAGTTTTGATTTCTGAGAAAGGGGGGGCGAGGTACACTCCTGAGTTCGGTCCGCATGGTCTCTCTCCAGACTTGAGACCGTGGGACCGTCAGGGGGGTGTAAGAGTCATATTTGGTGATGTATGGACGTCGGCGGTCCTCTTGTTGGCCGGTGTGGGATCGACCTCGGTCCCCCTGGTCTGTTCTTCCTCCTTTTTCATCCCTGTTGCCGCGAGGACGACCTCGGGGCAGGGTATTCTGCGAGGCGGCTTGAGCATTTTCCAGCCTGCTCGACTGTCCCTTGTTGAATTCTTCGAGATTGATGTATTTGTTTGATCTCTGTCTCAGTTCGGCCATGTCCCTTGGTGGCTTTCCAATAAGTGAATCTTTGAATCCTCCTTCGGCCAATCCTTAGGTCAAAAGGAGAACCGCCACCTCGGGAGACAGATTTGGGACCGAGCTGGACTCGCTATGGAACCTGTGCAAGTATGCACGTAAGGATTCTTCTGGTTTCTGGGTCACTGTCGCTAGCGTGTGGTTCGACCTGGGTTGCACACATCTAGCCGTGTATCTGTTAAGGAAGACGCGCTTCATTTCTGCCCAGTTGTTGACAGAATTTTTAGGAAGCGTTGAGTACCACCGAAGGACCGGGGCCTGTAGGGTCATGGAGAAAGCTCGGCACTTGAGCCGATCTCCTCCCCCGTGAAAGTTCACAGCTCCCTCGTAAGAAAGGACATGTTCCTGAGGATCTGTGAGGCCATTGTATCTGGGGATGTTACTGGGCCCGAGGTACCCAGGTGGTGGTTCATAGGCCATGACGGCAGGAGTAAAGGGATGCCCAGGGTGGGAATCATCCAACTCAGGTTGTTGCTGGTCAGGGGGAAGGGTAAGTTGTGTGACGGTCGTGTGTGGTGCTAGGAAGGTTTGTGGAGTTAACGGAGGTTGTGGTGGAAGGGGAGGTGGAGGGGGTGGTGGGGGGAACACGTTTGGGGCTGGAGCTTGAACCGTAGCTCGTTCAGCTAAACGTTGCATGGCAACTTGTTGGAGATCTGCAATAGCTTTGCCTTGTTGTTCTACGATTCTCATCTGCTGTCTCATCAAGGATAAGAGTTCAGCATCCCGAGAGAGCGTAGACTGTCGAGAGTGGGAACGGTGTGTTGTGCTGACGGAGTGAGCACGTTCGCCGTGGTGGCGCTGCTGTTCAGTGTTGGTTTCTCCGAGCTCAGAGCGTAGCTGCACGCGCCGACCTCCGTCAAGAAGCTGGGTTGGATTTGTAGTATCTCCAGTGTGGATGGTATAAGGTCCACTGTGGGTGTGGGTGAATTCTGGTGGCGGAGGTGGCGGGGGAGGAGGTGGAGGTGGTGGAGGGGGTGGCGGTGAGGACCTCGCTGCCCTGTTGGCTTCAAGATGCAGGCGCAGGTCCTCAGTTGACGACACCCTCCTTGGACGCCCCCTCCTTCTCCTCTGGACTGGCTGTTCTTCAGACATGGTAGAATCTTCTGGGTGGGGTTGAAGTTTATCTTCCCCACAGACGGCACCAATGTGATGTCCTAGACGGTGAGGACCTCCAAGGGTATAAGAGATGACCTTCAAAGGAGCCTCTGTCTAGGGTTGATATGTGATGTTTGGTGGGAGTCCTCAAGTGGCCAAGGGAGAGAGCCAAGGAGTAACCCTAATCACTGGTGTGTGAGGGTAGCAATTAGGGTTAGAGGACGTACCTGAGCCCCATGTAGTACGGAGCTACTTATAGGGGGGAGCTGGTTGCCCTAATGGGCTTGCTTTAGGCCCAAGTAGGGCCAGCCTGTACTGAGCTATGAGTGGATGAGTTGTCCTTGTGGATAAGATAGTGAGTTGTCCTTGTGGATAAGATAGTGAGCTGTCCTTGTGGATAAGATGGTAAGACGTCATCGTGGTCCTTGGTGTCGGACTTGGGAAGGTGTCAGACTTGGACATCGGACCTGAGTTGGAGCACGAGGTCGGCCTGTATCTGGCGTCTGTTCGGCCGTTGAGCTTTGAGCTCGGCCAAGCGTTCAGAAGGCTTCCTGAAGGGTCCTTAGGTCTTGGGCAAGGAGATCTCGGCTAGGCCGAGTCTACCACAGTCTCTACGTTTTTCATATGCAAAGACCGGACCGGATCGTTACGGTCCAGACCGTTATGGTCCGGTCCGGTCCGGTCTATTTAGACCATAATAGTTCAAGGTCTTTTTTTTAACATTGGGCTTTCAGGCCCGTTTTTTCACTTGGAACCCTTGGGTTCCCTCTCCTTCCAACAACAGCAGCAGGCAGCCAGGCACCGGCTGCTTGATTCTAAGGCGGTGGCGGCGGATCAGAGGGAGGAGGGAGAGACTAAAGCGGCGGCGGCGGCGGCTAGGATCGAAGCTTGAACGGATCAGATCGAAAGGGGGAGAGTGTGAGACCCGCAATTTTACCCAATTTAATTAAATTATAATAATTGTATTTTTGCTTTATTTTATTTAGTAGTATTTATATTAAGGATAATTTAATGAAATTTGTTAGTAAAAAGTTGGTTTTGGTTATATAATTATATATATGTGGCGTTAATACATATATATATGCATATAATTATAAATTTCTAATTAATAAAAGAGAAAATTATTCTTGGGATAGAAATAATTAGTAAGTATATTTTTATCTTAGAAAAATAATTTTGGAGTGATTTTATTAATGTTTGGACAAAAATGTGAATTTTCAAGTTATAATGTTTTTTCAAGAATTCATATCTCCTAAACCGTACGTCGAAAAATTACAAATGATATGTCAAAACGATCGTATCGAAATCTAGGTTATGAAAATGTAAAGCTTTTATTTTTATTTTAGAGTTTTCGAAATTTTATCCCTGCTACAATGTTAAACGAATTTTTGAGTTTTAAGTATGAATGTATGGTTTAATGCATTAAATGACCTTTTGACTCAAGTATATTTTATTTTGAAAATGAAAATACATTTCTGAAATTGTATATTGTACTACCATTCAAATAAAGTGTATTTTCGTATTTTTCTTATTTTTAAATTATTTAAAAAATTAGGAAGTGTATTTTTGAAGGAAATGATATTAGGACTTCAAAAATTCATAACTTTCAAACCGTAAGTCCAAAAATTATAAACTTTATATGAAAATGATCGTATTGAAATATAGTATCTGAATATGTGAAAATGGAATTTTTATTTTGGCATTTACAAAAATTTACTGTACAGTAGGTAGAAAATCGAATTTTGGTAATTTTAATTAAGAAAAATTATTTTAGGACATAAAATAATTTAATAGACTATAAAATATTTTTATTGGTATATTTAAATATTTATCTTAGTGATGTTTGACTGCACATTATTTTCTGATTTAATTAAAATAAAAGTTTAATATGATTGGTTGATTTGGGAGGCAAAATTCAAATGAACCAATGAAACAAAATTTCTTTTATTATTTTCTTATCCCCACCGTCCAGAAAATAAGAGAAGGGAAGAGGAGAATTTCTGAAATTTAATCCCAAGTTATTAATCCATAGTTTTTGGCAAATCCTATTAATTACTAGTCTTGGTTCCAAGTAAAACATTAAGGTGATGGCTCACCCATGACTAAGGGGACCGAAATTCCTAGAGTATTTGGAAGGAATATGCTTTCACCTATAAATAAGACCTCTTACCCATCATTTTTCACCTATAAATAAGACCTCTTACCCATCATTTTTCACACACACAATTCTTGATAGTTTAACAAAAAAAATAATCCTAAGAGAAAATTGAGAGAGAGGGACGAGTTTGCTATAGGAAGGAGGGAGGAAATTGCTTGTCACTTGAAGTTTTTCTTAAGCTTAAGGAGTAGAGGTAACCCAAAATCACTTATTTATTTAATCCCTTTTTAAGTTGTTTTGTTGTTATTATTGAATAAAAACTTCTAAATTCTTCTATAGTTAAGTTCTAAATTTTCCTTTTCATTTTAAAGTTATTGTTGAATATGTGATATTGTTCTTGAGTCATATGAATTAAGGATGAGAAAAGGGACACAAAAAGGGTGTTTAAAGGGATTTATCTCCCCTTTTCTTTAATTCTTAAGATGGCTAAAAGTTTTGATGAATTTGAATAATTTAATTTCTGGGTTTATTTTATTTCTTAGACTATATGAATTATAAAGAATTTTGTATAATTAAATAAGTTTTATTCTTTGTCTTTTAATTGTTTTGTTTCTTTGTATTAAGGAATAATAATAAAGAAGTAAATAACAATGGAAAAATAATATAATTTCTGGTATATATATATGGACCGTGACATATATTAAGAGAAGTTGAGGATTGATTTGTGTATTTTAATATGTGAACTGTATTGTTGTTTAATAAAATAAAAGAGAATGAAAATGAATAAGAAGATTAAAATGGATTTTTATTTTTCTTTTACTTATTCTTTTAACTCTGGACCGTGTATATATATATATATATATATATATATATATATATGTATATTATGGTAATTGTTGTTATTTCATGTGTATTTGAGTTATAGTTAAGTCCCTAAAAAGAATGAAAACAAATAGGTGTTTTCCTTAAAGTAAAAATGAAATGAAAATGATTTAAAAGAACTAAAAATAATTTTTGAGAAATAAAGTAAATTCTGGAAAATTTTAATGTTCTTAATGTGTATGAAGTTTTATTTTATAAGTTTTGTTTAATTGTTATTGTTTGATTGTATTTGATTTTCTTTTTGGATTTAAGTGAAATAAGAACAATGAGTAAGGATAATAAACAAAAATGAAATTTTATGGAAATATAAAAAAAATATGGTAGGCCGTGAGGCCTATGGTCTTGTCTTTAAAATAATTTTTGTAATTTGTTTGTTATTTGATGTGTAATTAAATTATAGCTTAATGTTTAGAAGAAATAGAACCAAATGGTAGTTGTTATAACTTATAAGAGCATGTATTGTTAAATGATTGTATGAGTATGTGATTGATGTATTTGTAAGATCCATGAAGAATGTTTTGATAAATGCCAAAAGGTTTTGAACAAGCTACAAATGTGTTGATCAAGTTCAAGCTCAACAAGCAACAACAAACATCAAGTTATGAAGAGAGAACCAACTCATGAAGACTTAGTTTGGTAGTTTATGTTTTATTGTTTTATCTTTTGCCTCACAAGTCTTTTAGTTTATGAGTTTGGGTAGAGTTTATTACAGGGTAGTGAATCTCTTTTGATTGCATGATTATATCATATTTTGAGTATTCACTTTGCCTAAAATCAATAGTTGGCTTAAAGGTTTGAAAGAAAAGGTTTAGTTTTTGAGAAAATAAGTTTTAAGTGATTTTTAATGTTAATAATCGATTAACAGATTTCGATAATTGATTAACAGTGTATTTTGAACTGATAATCGATTAACAAACTTTTGATAATCGATTATCTGCACCTTTACTCGAGTATTTTTGGTCTCACTCGAGTGAAAATTATCTTGCTTTCGGTTTACTCGAGTAACACTCATTTCACTCGAGTAACTTGATCAGATATGGTTTTTTAAATACGTTTTTCACTTCTCAAAAGCCATTCTAAGTGCTCCAACTTTTGGGTATTCTATATAAACCTTTTCCTAATCATTTCTATCAATGAGAATCAACTAGAATCATTTTGATACACAATTTTACAAAGAATCAAAGCCACACTATTCTCTCTCACTCTCTCAAGATCAAAGCTCTCATTTTTATATTCTTTGATCAAGAACCTTGAATCTCTCATGTTGATATTTCATAGCTTTTGAAAGAGATTCATAGGATTGTTATTGTTTTTCATTTGGGTTGTAATCATTGCAAAAGGCAAGCTATCTACAACAAAGGAAGACTTGATTTTGTGAATCAAGCAAGTTTCATTGGAAGCCTTGGTGAGGCATTTCATCAAGCACTTGGAAGCCTTGTTGAAGAACAAGCATTTGGAAGTCTTGTGAGTGAAGCAAGCATTTGGAAGTCTTGTGAGTGAAGCAAGCATTTGGAAGTCTTGTGAGTGAAGCAAGCAATTGGAAGCCTTGTTGTGGGGTATCGGCAAGCAAGAGAAGAGGTTAGATTAGATATCAATAGGGTTACAAGGCAAGGGTGTGGTATCTCTTGTAGGCTAGCAAGAAGGGAGTCTTGTGAGGCATTTACTTGTAATTTGAGAAACTCTAATTCCTCATAGTGAAGAATCTCTCTTGGTTGAAGAGGGGACTGGAGTAGCTTTCAAGTGGATGAAAGTGAACCAGGATAAATCACTGTGTCGTATCTCTAAACTCTCTACTCTTTACAATTCTTGTTATTAATTGTGTTCTTGATTGAAAACCTAGAAAAAGTGATTTTTCTATATTTGATTGAATTGAATCTTTATTGTTCAAATTAATTTGAGGAAAATCATTTTCATAACTAGGTGAATCAATAAGAATATTGGTGTTGATTGTTTCCGCTTAATCTCTGATATAATATTTGTTAATTGATTGATTTTCATTGGTTTTAATCGTTTAGATTTGTTTCTTGCGAAAATCTTTCAAAGTTTCTATAACACCTATTCAACCCCCCCTTCTAGGTGTTCTCCTAGTGTTCCTATTTGTTTCAACCATCGAGTGTAGTTTTCCACAATTGGTATCAGAGCTCGGTCGAAAGACACGAGCATAGAGCTTTTTCGTTAAGATCCTTAAAGAAACTACAATGGGTTCTACGAATCCTTTTGGTGGTGAAGGTGCTGTAGGATTCTCATGTTTTGATGCTAACAATCTCTCTCCAAGCAACAACATTGGCAACAAGCAAGCTACACCACATGAAGATTAGAATTAGGATTTTTATTAATTCTATTTCAATGTAATCTTTATTTTATGCAATGCATCTCATTGGTGTGGGTAGCTTAGGTGTTTTTAAGAATATTTAAATAATGTCTGATTAAGAGTGAAGATACTTTAAATCTTGATTAAATAGCTTGTGAAAATCATTTTAGAAAAACTTTGTTTTTATTCAGATTCTGATCAGTTTACTCGAGTAATGAGTATTGGTTCACTCGAGTAATTTATGTTCTGACAGGTTAATCGAGTAATGGTTTACACATCACTCGAGTAACTTAATCTGACATGTTTCACTCGAGTGACGTTGTTTGGTTTACTCGAGTAATTCAATCAGTGTTGGGAAAATTTTAAAAGGACTTAATTTTCTCTTTCGAAGTAATAGACTTTCATTCTTACAATTTTCTAATACACTTTGAAAAGTAATTCAAGAGCTATTTTACATCTTTCAAGAGCTATCAAGATTCAACAAAGAACTTTTCATTCTTCACTCTATTTTCTATCATTGTTCAAATATTCTTGAGATCATATTTTTGTTCTTAGTGGTTGTTGAAGATTTGCAATTTGTGATTGCATCATTGAAGTTTCAACACAAGTGAAGAATCTCACAAGGAAGACTTTGAGGATCAAATCAAAGCAAGAAAAGAGGATTGGTTGGAAGCATCTTCAATCAATTAGCAAGGAAATCTAGAATTCTCAAAAGGGGTAGATTAGATCAAAGTGTTTGGTACACACTTTGAGTTGGGTTTTAAGATAGGAGAACTAAGAATCTAGTTGCATCTTAAAACATTGTAAAATCTACATTTGAAGATTTCTAGTGAAGAATCTCTCTTGATTTAAGAGGGGACTGGAGTAGCTTTCAAGTGGGTGAAAGTGAACCAGGATAAATCCTTGTGTCTCTTTTATTTTCATTCCTTGTATTTCATTAATTCATTAACATTTGCATTTTTAGGTTAGAATTGGGGTTTTCTTAATTCTACTCAATTGATCTAAAATTGCATGTTAATATTACTTGAAATTGTTCATATTAATCATTCATAATTTGTTGAATCATCATAGCATTGTTATTCTTGAAGAACTCCATTGAAAACAAAGTTTTAAATTGAATTTTACCCAGTTTACTCGAGTAAAGTTCTTGTCACTCGAGTAATCTGCTTTCAGTTTATAAACATTACTCGAGTAGGTTTTCTGTTACTCGAGTGATTTAAAATTTGCTTTCGTAATACTCGAGTGATTTGCTGAATACTCGAGTGAAATTATTTTTGGTTGCGTATTACTCGAGTGAAGGCTTGAGTTACTCGAGTAATCTGAACTGAATTCTTAAGAAAATTTATTTTCATAAAACCATTCTCTTAGGCGGACGAAAAATCTGTAATAAGGCTTCAATATTCTATTCACCCCCCCCCCCTCTAGACTATATTGAGCCGCTTGTTGGTTTCCAACAAGTGGTATCAGAGCTCGGACGAAAAATCCGAGCCTTAAAAAGCTTTTTCGAAAAGATCCTTTTTACTTGGAAACAATGGGCTCAATTTCAAATCCTTTCGGTGGTGAAGGAACTTCCATTAATCGTCCTCCACTATTTAGTGGTGAGGGTTACGCTTATTGGAAGGTCCGCATGAAAATTTTTATTCAAGCCATAGATATGGAAATTTGGAACGCCATAGAGAATGGACCTTTTGTTCCTCAAACGAAAGTAAATGATGTTGTTTCAATTAAACCTCAATCGAGTTGGGACAATGATGATAAGAAGAAAGTTGCATTTGATTTAAAAGCTAAAAATATCATCACGTCCGCTCTTTCTTATGATGAGTTCTTTCGAGTATCTCAATGTGTTGATGCTAAACAAATGTGGGACACATTACAAGTCACACATGAGGGCACTTCGGAGGTTAGAAGGGCTAGGCTAAATACACTCATGCATGAATATGAACTCTTTCGTATGTTACCTAATGAAAACATAGGTGACATGCAAAAGCGGTTCACTCATATCATTAATCATCTTTCTGCACTTGGAAAAGTTATATCTAATGGTGAAGTTGTTAATAAGATTTTGAGATGTCTTAGCAGGGAATGGCAACCTAAGGTGACGGCCATTATGGAAGCTAGAGACGTGGATCAAATTGATTTAGCAACTCTATTCGGAAAGCTTCAAGAGCATGAAATGGAGCTTGGACGGTTATCCATGAATGAAGATGCCGATAGGAAGAAAAAGGGGATAGCTCTTAAATCAACTTCAAAATCCCTTAAGGCACAAGAGGAAAACTTTCAAGTGGATGACTCGGACTCCGATATAGATGATGAGACCCTTGGCTTGCTAGTTAAAAAGCTTGGTAGGTTCCTTAAGAAAAAGGGGAACTTTAATAGAAATAGACAAAGAGATTCTAAGGACTCACAACCAAGAAATAAGACTAACAAGGATCACATCAAGTGTCATGGATGTGGAAAGCTTGGTCACTATCGATCGAATTGTCCAACTCATTCTAAGAAGTCGGAAGGTGACAACTCAAAATTCAATTCTTCTAAAGGAAAAAGGGCTTACATAGTATGGGATGAAGTGGAGAGTCAATCAACATCTAGCTCATCGGATGATGAAGAACTTGCAAATCTATGTTTAATGACAAAGCTTGATGAAGAGGAATCTTCGAGCATTAAATCAAGTGAGAACGTCAATGAGGTAGATTATCTTTCCGATGCTAGCTCAAGTTCTAATTCTCCTTCATTCAATGAATTGTACAATGTGTATGTAGAGATGCATAAAGAGTTGAAGAAACTTGCTAAAATAAATGTTGAAAGAAAGAATTTCATAATGAAGCAACATGAAAAGATAATTGAACTTCAAAAAGATTTAGAAGAACTTAAGCTTCAAAATGAAACTCTAGAACTCATTTATGCAAACTCTACATGCAATTGTGAATTGAAATCAAATGAGACTCCATCTTGTGAAAATTGCAAGTCTTTGGAAAAAGAAGTTTTTAATTTGAATGATCGACTTGCAAGGCTCATGAAAGGAGATACTTCTTTAGATCATTTGCTTTCAACTCAAAGGAACAATAGCAATAGATCCGGTCTTGGCTATACCAAACCTAAGAAACGCAATTATCGCAAAGTTGGTGGCTTTTCAAAGAATAAGATTTCTAAAAACCCAACTTGTCATTATTGTGGAATCTTTGGGCATACCACGAATAAATGTAATATAAAGAAATTTGGTATACCAAGCGGTGAATATATTTGGATTGTTAAGGGGACTTCTCCTCATGCTAACAACAAAGGACCCAAGACCACTTGGGTACCTAAGTCAACCAAATGATATCTTTCTTGTAGGTGTGTCTTCGAACCAAAGAGCGCAAATGGTATTTGGTTAAGTTTCGTTTGATTATTTGCTCTGGTTGATGTCTTTTTGCTTTACACTATGATTTGCTGCTTAGTGTGATACTCTGATATTATGGATTATGGTGCTATATTCGTTGTGCGTTTATATTCGTTGTGGCACTATTGTGGTTTATTTTGGTATTGTCTTTATTGTTATCTTATTTTTATACCATTGTGAACTACTTACCTTCAACTTTTGGCAAAGGACTTTTCTCAAAAATATTATCTTTTTAATGATGCCAAAAGGGGGAGAATATTTTGTTGATGTTGTTCTTGTAGGTTAAGTTTTATTATATTTTTCCTAGATGTTTTACATTTAGGGGGAGTATGTTAAAACTTAGTGCTTAATTTGAAAGGAGGTTTGTCATCATCAAAAAGGGGGAGTTTGTAGGATTCTCATGTTTTGATGCTAACAATCTCTCTCCAAGCAACAACATTGGCAACAAGCAAGCTACACCACATGAAGATTAGAATTAGGATTTTTATTAATTCTATTTCAATGTAATCTTTATTTTATGCAATGCATCTCATTGGTGTGGGTAGCTTAGGTGTTTTTAAGAATATTTAAATAATGTCTGATTAAGAGTGAAGATACTTTAAATCTTGATTAAATAGCTTGTGAAAATCATTTTAGAAAAACTTTGTTTTTATTCAGATTCTGATCAGTTTACTCGAGTAATGAGTATTGGTTCACTCGAGTAATTTATGTTCTGACAGGTTAATCGAGTAATGGTTTACACATCACTCGAGTAACTTAATCTGACATGTTTCACTCGAGTGACGTTGTTTGGTTTACTCGAGTAATTCAATCAGTGTTGGGAAAATTTTAAAAGGACTTAATTTTCTCTTTCAAAGTAATAGACTTTCATTCTTACAATTTTCTAATACACTTTGAAAAGTAATTCAAGAGCTATTTTACATCTTTCAAGAGCTATCAAGATTCAACAAAGAACTTTTCATTCTTCACTCTATTTTCTATCATTGTTCAAATATTCTTGAGATCATATTTTTGTTCTTAGTGGTTGTTGAAGATTTGCAATTTGTGATTGCATCATTGAAGTTTCAACACAAGTGAAGAATCTCACAAGGAAGACTTTGAGGATCAAATCAAAGCAAGAAAAGAGGATTGGTTGGAAGCATCTTCAATCAATTAGCAAGGAAATCTAGAATTCTCAAAAGGGGTAGATTAGATCAAAGTGTTTGGTACACACTTTGAGTTGGGTTTTAAGATAGGAGAACTAAGAATCTAGTTGCATCTTAAAACATTGTAAAATCTACATTTGAAGATTTCTAGTGAAGAATCTCTCTTGATTTAAGAGGGGACTGGAGTAGCTTTCAAGTGGGTGAAAGTGAACCAGGATAAATCCTTGTGTCTCTTTTATTTTCATTCCTTGTATTTCATTAATTCATTAACATTTGCATTTTTAGGTTAGAATTGGGGTTTTCTTAATTCTACTCAATTGATCTAAAATTGCATGTTAATATTACTTGAAATTGTTCATATTAATCATTCATAATTTGTTGAATCATCATAGCATTGTTATTCTTGAAGAACTCCATTGAAAACAAAGTTTTAAATTGAATTTTACCCAGTTTACTCGAGTAAAGTTCTTGTCACTCGAGTAATCTGCTTTCAGTTTATAAACATTACTCGAGTAGGTTTTCTGTTACTCGAGTGATTTAAAATTTGCTTTCGTAATACTCGAGTGATTTGCTGAATACTCGAGTGAAATTATTTTTGGTTGCGTATTACTCGAGTGAAGGCTTGAGTTACTCGAGTAATCTGAACTGAATTCTTAAGAAAATTTATTTTCATAAAACCATTCTCTTAGGCGGACGAAAAATCTGTAATAAGGCTTCAATATTCTATTCACCCCCCCCCCCTCTAGACTATATTGAGCCGCTTGTTGGTTTCCAACAGGTGCTTCAATAAATCGCCCTCCTATGTTTGGTGGAGAGGGTTATGCTTATTGGAAAATTAGGATGAGAATCTTTATAGAAGCCATAGATATGAACATTTGGGAAGCCATAGAAAATGGTCCTTATATTCCCTCAAAAGATGTAGAAGGTGTGCTTACCCTTACTCCCAAAGATAAGTGGACCGATGATGATAAAAGGAAAATTCAATATGATTTAAAAGCTAAGAATATCATCACCTCCGCTCTATCTTATGATGAGTTCTTTAGAGTCTCCCAATGTAAAGATGCCAAAGAAATGTGGGACACCTTGCGAGTCACACATGAAGGCACTAGTAAAGTTAGGCGTGCTAGATTAAATTCTTTGATGCATGAATATGAATTGTTTCGTATGTTGCCTAATGAATCTATATGTTTTATGCAAAAACGTTTTACTCATATTGTTAATCATCTCATTGCTCTTGGTAAAACTTTCGTGAATTGTGAACTTGTTAACAAAGTTTTAAGATGTCTAAGTAGGGAATGGCAACCTAAGGTTACCGCAATTGTTGAATCAAAGGACTTGGACACCATGGACTTAGCAACACTTTTCGGAAAGCTACAAGAACATGAAATGGAGCTTGAACGTTTGCATATACATGAAGAATCGAATAAGTACAAAGAGATAAAAGGAATTGCTCTTAAAGCTCAAAGGTCATATAAAAAGGAAGAGAGTTCCGTTGTTGATGATGATATTGATAATGAAGATTCCGATTCGGATATTGATGAAGAGGAGATGAAGCTTCTACTAAGAAAGTTCAATAAAATTCTAAGGAGAAAAGGAAGGTTGAACAAGGACAAAAGTAAAGAGAAGGATCCCTCACACTACAAGACCAAGACTTCAAAAGAAGGTGTAGTTTGCCATGAATGTGGAAAGCCCGGTCATCTCAAGTACTCATGCTCTAAGTATCTCAAGAAGAAGGAGAAAGAGAATAAAAATGCAAAACACAAAAGGGCATACATAGTTTGGAATAGTGATGATGAAAAAGACAAGAAAAGCCAATCAAACAGTTCTTCGGATGATGAACATGCCGCTTGTCTCAATTTGATAGCTCTAGTACATGAAGAGGAAAGCTCAAATGATGAATCAAGTGAACAAAGTGACGAAAGCGATGTAAGTCTTACTAAATCCGAAATTTCTTCAAATTATGAAATGTTATATAATGCTTATGAAGAAATGCATAAACAATTTAAGAAACTAGCTTTGAAAAACATTGAAAGGAAGAAGCTCATTTTGAAACATCAACAAGAGATTTTAGAACTTCAAAAACAAGTTGATGAGCTTAATCTTCAAAATGAAACTCTTGATCTTATATATGCTAGTTCTTCTTGTGATTGTGCTAGTAGATTGAATAATGTGGCTGATTGTGAGAATTGCAAGTTGCTTAAAGATGAAAATGCTATTTTGAAAAATAAGCTTGCAAGTTTCTCAAATGGTGATATTAGATTGCGCACATTGTTAAATTTTCAAAGAGAAAATTCAAACAAGTTTGGTTTGGGTTATACTAATGCTAAGAGTAAATCTCATAGAAATGTTGTTGATTTTTCAAAGGTTAATTTTTCAAATGCACCAACATGTTTCTATTGTGGTACTCATGGACATACTTCAAATGTGTGTTATATTAAAGTGCATGGTATACCTAAAGGAGATTTTGTTTGGATGAAAAAGGGTGAGAGTCCCTACACTAACAAAAATGGATCCAAAACCATTTGGATACCAAAAAGCAAAGCATGATTGTTTTGTAGGTATGATTGAAGAAGCAAATGAAGGTCTATACACATTTGATACAATTGACATTATTGATCTTATTCAATTGGTATTAAGGAGAAAATCCTACAAATTGATAACATTTGATATTATACAATTGGTATTTTCAATTTGATATTGTTGGATATTGCTCATAGTTCTCTCAATTGGTATTATTTCTTATAATGTGATATTGTTTATACTATTGAGAAAATACTATTGGTATCAAATTCTTACAATTGTTTTACAATTGGTATCATGTTATTGGTATACAATTTGTTATAATTGATATCATTGAGTAATCATTAGATGATTATCATGCTTTGGTTATATTTCTTCTATTTTGGCTTAGATCTTATTTCAATTGGTATTTGTTTAGTTACAATTGGTATATATTTCTTTTTGATAATGCCAAAGGGGGAGAAATATGATGTTTTGAAAAATGGGAGATTTGAAAGATTTGAAAAAGGGGAGAAATATTATGTTTTGATTATTTTTTTTTTTGAGAAATGAAATGGTATGTTTGGAGAAAGGTTGTTTTTTGTTGTTTTTATGTAGGTTGAGCAAAGTTGTTGAAGATAGGGGGAAAATCAAGCTTACTCAATTGGATTTCAAATGTCAAAAGCATTTATTGAGGGGGAGCAAGAGTCTCACCAAGTGATAGAGTCTCACCAAGTGATCAAATGGTTCAAGCATCAACAACTTCAATGAACTTCATAATTTCAAAACATGTTTGTCATTTTCAAAAAGGGGGAGATTGTAAGAACCATGAAGAATGTTTTGATAAATGCCAAAAGGTTTTGAACAAGCTACAAATGTGTTGATCAAGTTCAAGCTCAACAAGCAACAACAAACATCAAGTTATGAAGAGAGAACCAACTCATGAAGACTTAGTTTGGTAGTTTATGTTTTATTGTTTTATCTTTTGCCTCACAAGTCTTTTAGTTTATGAGTTTGGGTAGAGTTTATTACAGGGTAGTGAATCTCTTTTGATTGCATGATTATATCATATTTTGAGTATTCACTTTGCCTAAAATCAATAGGTGGCTTAAAGGTTTGAAAGAAAAGGTTTAGTTTTTGAGAAAATAAGTTTTAAGTGATTTTTAATGTTAATAATCGATTAACAGATTTCGATAATTGATTAACAGTGTATTTTGAACTGATAATCGATTAACAAACTTTTGATAATCGATTATCTCAACCTTTACTCGAGTATTTTTGGTCTCACTCGAGTGAAAATTATCTTGCTTTCGGTTTACTCGAGTAACACTCATTTCACTCGAGTAACTTGATCAGATATGGTTTTTTAAATACGTTTTTCACTTCTCAAAAGCCATTCTAAGTGCTCCAACTTTTGGGTATTCTATATAAACCTTTTTCCTAATCATTTCTATCAATGAGAATCAACTAGAATCATTTTGATACACAATTTTACAAAGAATCAAAGCCACACTATTCTCTCTCACTCTCTCAAGATCAAAGCTCTCATTTTTATATTCTTTGATCAAGAACCTTGAATCTCTCATGTTGATATTTCATAGCTTTTGAAAGAGATTCATAGGATTGTTATTGTTTTTCATTTGGGTTGTAATCATTGCAAAAGGCAAGCTATCTACAACAAAGGAAGACTTGATTTTGTGAATCAAGCAAGTTTCATTGGAAGCCTTGGTGAGGCATTTCATCAAGCACTTGGAAGCCTTGTTGAAGAACAAGCATTTGGAAGTCTTGTGAGTGAAGCAAGCATTTGGAAGTCTTGTGAGTGAAGCAAGCAATTGGAAGCCTTGTTGTGGGGTATCGGCAAGCAAGAGAAGAGGTTAGATTAGATATCAATAGGGTTACAAGGCAAGGGTGTGGTATCTCTTGTAGGCTAGCAAGAAGGGAGTCTTGTGAGGCATTTACTTGTAATTTGAGAAACTCTAATTCCTCATAGTGAAGAATCTCTCTTGGTTGAAGAGGGGACTGGAGTAGCTTTCAAGTGGATGAAAGTGAACCAGGATAAATCACTGTGTCGTATCTCTAAACTCTCTACTCTTTACAATTCTTGTTATTAATTGTGTTCTTGATTGAAAACCTAGAAAAAGTGATTTTTCTATATTTGATTGAATTGAATCTTTATTGTTCAAATTAATTTGAGGAAAATCATTTTCATAACTAGGTGAATCAATAAGAATATTGGTGTTGATTGTTTCCGCTTAATCTCTGATATAATATTTGTTAATTGATTGATTTTCATTGGTTTTAATCGTTTAGATTTGTTTCTTGCGAAAATCTTTCAAAGTTTCTATAACACCTATTCAACCCCCCTTCTAGGTGTTCTCCTAGTGTTCCTATTTGTTTCAACCACCGAGTGTAGTTTTCCACAGTATTTGAAAATGTTAGTTGCTGGAAAATGTGAATTCTTTCTTAAAGAGATCTATTTTATATTTTGTTAATGATTAAAACTCTTATTTTTAGTATATAAAGTAATGTAATTATATTATATAGATGTTTTAAGAAATTAAAATGTTTTTCCTAATTTTCTAAGTGTTGGTCGAATTTTAGAAGAAAAGAAATTAAGTTAATTGAATTTTTCTAATTGATTTGATAATTGTTTTAGTTTGTCTATGGAATGAATTACATGTTTTATGGAAAAGGTTACTTCTGAAAATTTAGTTTTAATTCTGGAAATTTAATTTTTATTCTAGAAAATTAATTAGTTAAGACCCCAAATGATTATTTTTAAGGGTGTTAGTGATACTTAGTATGTATGTGCAAATATAATGTAGAAACAAATAGAAATGAGTATTTTTGATTGATTAAAGTAATTTAAATAAAAATATTAAGTTGTTGTCCAGAAATTAGAATGTATGAAAAAGTAATTTTTTATTAGAAATAATAGTGTTTTAAAGTCTTTGG
This sequence comes from Crotalaria pallida, assembly GCA_037953625.1. Lineage (NCBI taxonomy): Eukaryota > Viridiplantae > Streptophyta > Magnoliopsida > Fabales > Fabaceae > Crotalaria > Crotalaria pallida. Next base: position 26,483,457 of record CM075654.1, read on the forward strand.
CATAAGTAGGAATTGTGTATAATTGTTTTGGATTGTTTTACTTGAAATTCTTGAATTAATGCAACTTTTTCAGTGGCTGTACAGCAGATGCAATCATTTTATTTAGTTTAATTTTAGTCATTTTATTATAGTAGAAGTTGTAATAAGAATTTAGGAAGAAACGACATACGTTTTCGATGTTCTGTTTAAGAGAAAATGAAATTTTAAGTCTAAGTATGCATGCTGTCCAAAAAACTAGAATGTAAAATGTGTGGTATTTATGTTATGACTTGTTCTTGAATGATTAAATATGTGAAATTCATGTTAATCTTGAAGTATAAGTGTTTAGGATTAAAAGTGAAATTTTTAAAAGTAATTTTAGAATAATTATAAGTAAGGTTGTATATGTGTTTGAATGAAATGTTGTTTGTACTTGTATGAAAATGTGAAGAATGATTGAAGGATGTCCTTGAAAAAGAAATGTTGATTTGATATTTGAGGTGGATAAAAAGAATTAATTAGAACTATTGTTTGTGAGATTACATGAATTTGTGATGAGTTAGCCATAGTGTATAGTTGCTGTCCAAATGATTAAAAAGGTTGCATCAAGTTTAAGTTATTTGTTTTAAGTGGCTTATGTTAATCCTTGAGTGGTAGTTGTTATTGATTTTTGAGTTAATGAAAAATATGAAATAATCTCTTTTGATTTAATAATTAGTTCTAAAAATTTCCATTGACGTTTTAAGGGTTTTGATTTGTAAAGTATGATTTATTTTAAGTATTGGAAGTTTTGGTTCAAGTCTTTTGGATTCCTAAAAGTGACAAAAGAAATTGTTGTTAAGGATATGTGTCTTGTGGTTTGCTTAATTGAAATTGAGTAGTTGTTTATGAAATTATTTTGTAAATATTATTTGGTAAAGGCTTTCGTTCGGATTCGGGTGACGTGACTTCAAAGCAAGAGGACACTAATTTTGTAGCTTCAACTCAAGGTGAGAGAGAAGCCTTCTTAATACATAGTGACATGTAGGGTAATATTAGGACGTTCCGTATCATCTCAGAGGTCGGAACTAGGGATCTATCGGGTGAGTAGTAGAATGGAAATTGTGTGTGTTTGTTCCGTCGTTCATACGAAAACACGATCCCTCGATAATAATTGTATGAGTTATACATCCGGATTTATTATGAGGTTTACTTTATTATGATGTTTATAAATTGTTAATGATAACATGTCTGGCGTATATGTTATATAAACTTGTTCTTGGAAAATAATTGGTTTATATGATGTTATATTGGATAATTTTGGGAATTGATTAAAAGGCTTTATGGTTAAGGAATTGGTATGGAATCTTTATGGAAATTTATAAAGTTTATAATGTTATCCCCTGATCACACTGTCAAGGTGATGTGCTCGATCATTAAGTTTTGCCGACCATGTGAATGGAACGCCGTGGTTGTGAACTCGGTTTGGAATTTACTATGGCATGGAAGCGCCTATGATAGGTTAATCCCTTAGAGGTCGAGGCCCGTTAGAAGTGTGGCTTAGAATGGGTCGACCACAATTAGGAATGTTCAACTTAGTAAAACCCTTCGATGATTTAAAAGACTTAAAAGATGTAGGAACCCCTTTTTCTAAACCTTGTGATAAGAGTGAAGTAGTGGAGAGGAAAGATACCATATGCTTGGAGGCTGGAGTCCCTTCAAGTGGTGATTGCAATAGGGGAGGGCAAGGACGGTGAAACGTCAAGAAGCCTCGAGTACTTCTCTAGGCGGGACGGGACTACAATGGCAAGGTTCACTGGAATCTGGACTTTCGTCGTGGCAAGGACTGCAGGCCAACTGGAGAGAGTGTTTTCACCCCTTGAGAAAATCCTAGATGGTGAGAGGGAACCTGAACGAGGCTAGAAGTCGGTAAGTGTTTGGTTTTTGGAGACTTTTATGGAATAAATCTTGTTGACCACCGGCGTCTGGTCACATGAACTTTGATATCTTACTTGCCACCGGCGTCTGGTACCGCCTTTCGTTTACCGACTTCGATACCGGCGTGGTTAGGGTTCCTGTGCGTCCCATCTGCTTTCCGAACTAGGATATGGTTGGACTTGTGGAGGAGATGTAACGTGTGTGATAGCAATGGAGACTAGTAGTGTAGGATAATATAGTCTTTGCTTTGTATCCTATCTTAAGGTGATTAGGATATAATTACTCTATCTCGAATGTAACCCCTGTTGTAATGTGGATTATTTTTAAAAGGAATAAAAGAAGTTCTTTTCGAGTATGTATCAAGTTCATTTAATAATTAATTGTTTTTCCGCACGAATAAGTCTGACGTTAAGGAAATGAGTTTTTGGAAATGTGTTGGATGGTAACATCTCTTTTTGGAAATAGAATTTTAAGACGCGAGTCTAAGTACCAAAACATTTTTTGTAAACCAAATGAATCAAATTGTATTTATGAAAACCTTTTTGTAAAAGAATTAAACTGATTTGATTTTGATAATGTAAAAAAAAATGGCGCAAATTTTTAGTGAAAATTTTAAGTCCAAATTGGGGTGTTACAGAGAGAGACGCGATTCGAGCGGCGACCGGAGGGAGGAGGACAGAGAGATGCGGATCGGAGGAAGGGACGCGAGACAGAGAGAGAGACAGATCAGATCGGAGGGAGGGACGTAGGACAGAGAGAGAGACGCATCAGATCGGAGAGAGAGACGGATCGGGACGTGGGACGGAGGTAGGACGCGGAGAGAAGGAGAAGCACACAGAGGCACACAAAGGAACTGATGCACACAGGAACAAAAGCACACAATAACTGGAGCACACAGAAGCACAGAAGAAGCACACAGGAACATAAGCACACAGGAACAAAAGCACACAGGAACTGGAAGGCACACGAAACTGACAGAAAGGAACTGGAAGGAAGGGAAAAGTGACTAACTGAGTAGTTTTCCGTTTTTTTTATATTTAAGCTAATCGGTCCGGTCCGGTCTTTGCGGTCTGAAAAATAGTTGGACCGTGGACCGGACCATTATAGAACGGTCCACATATTTTGGGATCGGATTGGACCGTGAGACCATTTTGGACCGCATTTTTCGGTCCGGTCCGATCGGTCTCGCGGTCCCAGACCGAATCACTTACACCCCTAGTAGGGATGTTCATTTCCTTTAGTCGTGCTGACAACAGTATAAGTTGATGTTTTTTTGGTTGATTGTTGCTCTCTACCCAGGGAAACACAATTATGTGTAAACTCATCACACGTGATTATTTGTTTGTTGCTGTTCTCGTGGGCTGCGCGCCTAGGCGCCCCAGCTTGCCAGCCTTGCTTCGGCTCCGTTTCGCTCCGTTCTTGCGCCATTTTCAAGGTCCTTTCGTCCTCTTTTCAGCTCCATAATTATTTTCTTCAATTAAGCTTCGAAAGTACCTGAAACATACCCAAAACGGATCAAAACGTTCAAGGGATTATAAACTAATAACAAAATCCAAAAACTAATAAAAACATCCTAAATTTACAAGAGAAACAAGCCAAATCCATACTAAGGGAGTCTAAATCATGCTCAAAACATCATATATTAAACTCAAATCCGTGCTGAAGTCTGGTGATTCCGCATCAGACAATACTCGAGTATTGGCTCGAATACTCGAGTATTTCATGACAGCATAAACACTCTAAATTGGATTTTAACATACCATTTTCGATTTTAGCCAATTTTAACTAAAACCAATGATCAACAGAGTTGACATAACATGTATTAAACATGTTCAAACACTTAGAACACATCAATTTACAGAGATTGCATACATTCAATGGATTATGCATAAAATCATGTAAATCAACAACTCAACATACCAAAACACAAAATACTCAATAAACTCATGATTTCAGGTTCCAAACAGTTTGCATGCATCATATATGACTTGCTCAAATCAAACTTGGAGCATGAATTGGTCTTCAAACCAAAAGCCTATTACAAACTAAGCCCTTAGAGCCTCTTGATGGCTCTCAATGTACAAACACATACTTTAAACTCAATCTAGTGTATGAAAAACTTTCTCCTTACCTCTAGGACGTGAATCAATAGGAACTTGACATAGAAATGCAATCTAAAGCTCCAACCACTTCATAGCAGCATATGTGTGACAGTTTCAGCAGGGGTCAAAAACCAAAACGTTTGACATTCGAATCATGGATAAAAATTGGGAAAAGAACTCAGATTGTGTTCTCTGCAACATGCATGAGAGAATGAAACAAATTTGAGACTCTATGATTGCAAGAGCTTACCAAAATCGAAGGCCAAAGTAAGCTCCAAGGTTCAGATTTTTGGTTTGACAGAAATGAGATTCCAACTTGCAAGACTCGATTCTCCTTGCTCACACACTCTCAACTCACGATTTTGGTGTCTTTGTGAAGCCCTGAATGCGAGTTTCACAATGGTGTATAGTTTGTGATCTAACTCTCAAATATCAGAGAGAATCAGAGGAGGGAAATCAGGAACCCTAACACTGAACTTGACATGCAATTCTTCAACAATTTGGCCAAATGAGACTCCAATCTCTCAACAACAGACTTATATAAGCAATTTAGAAGCTCATGCAAGGCGACACGCGATCAAGAACGTGTTGTTGGGTTTGATTCGTGTCAACGTTTGGGTATCTCGGTGGTTGACTCATCAAAACGCACTATCGTTGAGCAACTTTGCATACGATACTCGAGTATTGGGCAGGGATACTCGAGTATTTTGACCAAATTTTGAAAAATTAATATTTTTATTTTCTTTCCCTCTAAGACCTTCCTAATATTACTTCTAGGTCCTAAAACAAGGACTAATATGCAAAACTTCTATTTTCACACAAAAATAATTATCAAATTATTTTCCACATATTTTTCTTTCATCAAATGCATACACAAAACACATAATTAATCAAAGATTATAACAAAATAATTAATTATAAATAAATTTATAATTAACTTTTATTAATCAAAGATTAAAAATTTGGGGTTTAAACTTTCATCATATAGTTCAATATCTAAGCACGAAACACGAACCCAAACTGGGATTTTATTTTCACTTTTTGCTAACAATGGAGAAATAATGGCCTCCATCTTTGCACAATAAGGCAATGATCCACAACCTTCTAAGGGCCATCATACAGTGCATGATTATAATCCTCCTCTAATAAAAAAAGAACTAGGAAATATCCATTCAGTAAGTTAATGAACTTGATGGTTCCATTACGAACCCAATTTCTTTTTAAATTATTCTCCAAAATTCGTTGGCCAATCCTTTTTCCAAGACATTAACTATGAGTGATCCTTGCCAAGGTTTGCAACATTCAACATACTCTTCCTCGATAATCTCAATAGTAGGACATGGATCAAAATGCTCATCATCAACGTCCCCATCACTATCCTTATTTTCTTTACACCACCGATTCTCGGGTAAATCTCCATCACCCTCGGTAGAAGCTAGAATCTGACGCACAAAGCTAAGCCTCCCACCGGAGTCAGCAGGGATTTCTTATACGACATGGAAGCAAAACTATCCATATGATCTTTGTGTTGCATCATCACCATATCAGTATTGTGTTCTAGTTCCTCAACATACATCATCGTTGGCTGTTTTAACTTTCTTGTTACTCTGATAGAAGCCCAATTACTTCAACATGGAGCAGGCCCATCAGAACACACAAAAGACCCAATTGGTTCAAAGACTTCATCTAAATTATATTTCAGAGATTGTGGGTCTTAGAGTCTTTTGACTAGATTCTAGAATAGTCCTATTATTTAGATTATGACACTTGTAAGGCTAGGATTTATTAGCCATTTAGGGTCTTCTTCTCTAGTTGATATTATCCTTGTATTGTGATGAAAGAGGGGTGAAGAAAAAAACTTGGAGAAATATTTTAGTTGCTGGTTCAATTTATCTTTTTTAGTTTGTCAATTAGCCTTTTACCTAATTAAATCCTATCATTTTGGTGCTTTCATTCATCTTCCCATGCCTCCTAAAAATTCCAACCAAGATATAGATAATGAATTTCTGCAAATTTTTGCAGAAAAGCTCCATGAAAATCAGGTACAGCAGGATGCTAGGCATGAAGCCATCTCTGAAGCTCTCCGCTCTATCAGTGATAAACTAGCCACACTAAATAATCCACCCCCTCAGCCACCAGATCCAACCCATAATAGAGCTTCTTCATCTACTCCCTCTAACCCCCATCTCCACTCTACTCAACCCCCACATTTTACTCCAAATCCTGCTACCCCACTAAATAATCCACCCCCTCAGCCACCAGATCCAACCCATAATAGAGCTTCTTCATCTACTCCCTCTAACCCCCATCTCCACTCTACTCAACCCCCACCTTTTACTCCAAATCCTGCTACCCCACCTTTCTACCCTCACGTCTCACCTCACTTTACACGTACACTTGTTCCCATGTTTTTTAACCCAAATTTTTCTAACCCACGCCAACCCTTTCATTTACAACCCACCCCACCACCTCAACCTCGCCCTCCCAAACTACAGCTTAGCCAATTTGATGGTTCAAAACCACTTGATTGGCTTTTTCAGGCAGAACAATTTTTTCAACTCTACATGGTACCTCCTAACGAGCGCCTACACATTATCTCCTTTTACATGAAGGGTGAAGCCCTAAGCTGGTATAAATGGATGGCCCAGAATTCCCACCTCTCTACTTGGGAAAATTTTGCCCATTCCTTGGAAGTACATTTTGGCCCACCCTCTTATGAAAATCACCAAGCTACATTGTTTAAATTGCGACAAACAGGTTCTGTTACTGAATATCAGCAAACTTTTGAATAACTTAGTAACAGAATCACTGGTTTATCTTCTGAAGTTTTGCTTAATTGTTTTATTTCTGGTTTATCCCCTAAAATTAGCCGTGAAATTGCTATTTTACTCCCAAATGATGTATCTGATGCTTTGGGTTTGGCCAAATTAGTTGAAGCAAAAATCAAAGATTCTAAACCTTCCCTTCCTAAATACCCACGTTATAACCCACATCCTTTACCACCAAACACAGCCCACACTACTCCCTCCCCACGTCCTACCATCCACCCTAACCCTCCTATACACCCTCAACCCAACACTTTACCCATCAAACGCGTCAACACTGCCCAGATGCAGGAACGCCGTGCACTTGGCCTTTGCTATAATTGTGATGAAAAATATGTCGCTGGCCAGATGCCAACCAAAACAATTTCTATTGCTGCTAGTGGATGACAATAATCCACAACCAGAGGATAATGTGTTAATTTCCTTGGCACCTATTTCCACTGGTGATTCTACAACTATTCAGCAACCTGATGCTGAGGAGCTGATTCATTTTCAACTGTCCGAACAGGCTCTTGGGGGTAACCCCTCCCCAAGAACTCTCAAGTTTATGGGCACCATTTCTGGGCATCCCGTGACAGTTTTGGTTGATACAGGCAGTTCACACAATGTTCTACAACCGCGTTTGGCTTCTTATCTTAACCTTCCTATCACCCCAACTCCTAAGTTCCCCGTTATGACACTTATAAGGCTAGGATTTATTAGCCATTTAGGGTCTTCTTCTCTAGTTGATATTATCCTTGTATTGTGATGAAAGAGGGGTGAAGAAAAAAACTTGGAGAAATATTTTAGTTGCTGGTTCAATTTATCTTTTTTAGTTTGTCAATTAGCCTTTTACCTAATTAAATCCTATCATACTCCTTTGTTTGAGATCATCCTCTTGGGTTAATCTTATGTCATTGTCTCTCTCACAAGGACCAAGCAAAGGATTCATCAGAAAATTTTTTCAACGGTTTTTCTATTGTTTTTCACACGTTCAACTGATTTCTAGAGTTGCCCTGCTCCAAATCTACACCCCAAAATAAACTAGAAATAAATATTCACTTAAACTCAAAGTAAAAGATAGAATGATACTACCTCCGATCTTATATATAAACATCTTTGAAGACTTTTTTTTGTCCTTAATGTAAGTTTCATTTCCAATTTCTAATAGCATTAATTACTTCTTTTTCATAAACATCTTTATTTACTCAACACTTTTTAGATTTCCAATAATAATTATAGGGGTACTTTTGAAAATGTACACCAAATATTTACATTTTCAATACCACTAACAATATTAACTAACTTCTTAAAGGGAGTGAAATTAGTCAAATGGTGCTTATATTAGGGACCGGATGGAGTATCATTAAAAAAAAATAGAATAATATACAAAGAGGTTAATTTTCATTAACTATAATTATTTTTTTTTTAGATCTATGCTTTTTGCAAGCCCACGGTATTCCTAGAGATCCATTATTATTAATAGGGGTTCCTGAAATTAATCCATTTCAAGGATATGAGGTGCCTCTTCCAATGGAATGTTTTTCCGAAAAATTAAACCTGAGACTAGTAACACCCGAAACCCATTCCTATGATCTTAGTTGATTCTCCAAAACCAATTAACTATAATTTTTTTAGGTATACTATTAATGATTATTTTTTATTTAATATTAAATATGCGAAATGAGAAGAAAGATAAAAGGGAAAATTTTCAACCAACGAAGGGGTATAGTAGTTAACAAAATAAACCTCAAGATACCAACATGCTTAGGGATGAGTGGGAAATGATTCGGTCTCATTTAAGTAAAATCTTAATTTCATTATTTTGTGAATGCAAAAATATTATGTTGAGCAACAACTTGTTACATCCATACACGCGACTCAAGTCGAATCCAAACGTGAACTAAATGAGCAACAGAAAAAAAAACCTAACTCCAAAGTATTGTTCAAGGCCAAAAACTATCCTTAAAAGCAACATTTACTAATTGGTAGCTTGGCGCACTATCTCAAAAAGAATTAATCCTTCATTTGAAAGGCACAAATGCCTTGACAAAGACCTAATAATAGCAAAAAATGTGAACTAAATTTATGGAAAACACTTAAATTAAATTTGGTGGTGATTTTTAAATTTAATATATTGAAAATCGAAAATGAGAAAAAAAAAAGTGCATTCAAAAAGTGGAAATTTGTGATTTTCCTATTCATATAATATTCAGTCCAGCTTGTAGAGGCAACCAGAAAACAAAAAATTAAAAAGAAAATAATATTAATACACCTTGTATTTAGGCGTAGAAAGTATAATGAGAAGAGAAATAGGAAGAACAGAAAGATAAATAATTAATATTGTAGTTTGAATGTTTGATTGAGTCGCACAGTTCGTAAATCTGAAGTGGATTAATTGAGCCATAAAAAAATGTGAAATCTAATCACACCTGGTTTCGACAAAAAATATGTAAATAAAGGTGTATGAAAAAAAGTTGTAAGAATATCATTAAAAAAAATAAAAAAAGAGAAAGAGAAATAGACAGCAGAGAAAGAAAAAAGGAAATGTATTCTCTTCATGCAATAATAATAATTTAAAAAAAACAGAAAAACATAATTCCCAAAAGTGAAAAACATATTTTGTAATCAAATATTTGTTTCTGTTGTGATCAAAGAAAGGCAAAAAAAAAAAAAAAAAAGAAAGGCACAGCCGAAAGTGTAATGCTCCTCTATTGCTAATATGCGCCTCTAAGTCTGCGATCGCACCTTCACTCATTCATTCATTCATTCAATCATTCATTCCTTTGTTCCTTTTCTCTTCTCTCTTGGATCCGCATTCCCCCTCTTCCATTTCCATTCCCACGTTCCTAACTAATGGGTACCCTCGTTTCTCTATTCCAATTCCCTTCTCTTTGATCTCTTTCATGCAATTTTTACTCATCAAAACCTTTTTTTTTTTTTTATAAAATTATTATTATTATCGTTATTTTTATTTCTCTTCATTCCCCTGATTGTTTTGTTCTTGATTCCCACCAAGTTTTAATCTTTTATGTGTAATTTAACGGAAACTGCCAATTCCACTTGCTAGCGTTTCGTTTTTGCTTATTTATTATTATTAACTGATGTTTCTGTTTCTGTTTCTGTTTAATTATATGATTATGATTATTGATGATAAAATTTTCAGTTTCCAGTTGATTTACGTTTCGGATTTATGATAATTTGCCTGATGTTATTGATTTTGACATTTTGATCCATAGTTTGTGTGTTTTTGTATTGATATATTATTGGTCCGGTCACAAGTTCGAGTTCTGTGAATGGAAAAAAATAAGCGTCAGAGTTTCCTTAATTGGGTCTTCTGGCTCAACTACTGGAAGTCTAAAGTGATTTCCGGATACCGATGGTGCCAGACCGAATATTATTGGATTGCGGACGAAGTTTAGATTGTAGCTTGTGTTTTATGATTACTGGGATAACGGAAACTTAAGAACAGAATGCTGGTTAGAAGTTTGTTTAATTTTAATAATTCGATGGCATGGAGAATTCGAGATGAAAAAATAGATGGTGCACTGACACTGTAAAAGTTTTTTACACCATTAGTGTATCATCTCCATTCGTATGTTTATGGTCGTTGACTTTTAGATAAAAGTAATACAAATAAATGGTTGATGATGGATTGATGGTGTAAAAAACTTTACACCGACAGTGCACATCCATTAATCTCATTGGAGATTAGCATCTAAATCTCAATTCAGGTGTTTCCATGCTGGTAGAAGTATTGGACATGAATTGATGAATGAATTATAGAGCCAGCAAACAAGTAAGGAGTTTTCTATTTGTACTGAGAATGGAAAGCATTTTTCATACTTGGGCTTGATAATCAAGTGGAATTTTGTTTGTTCCTATTCATATGATATGGCATAGTACAATGCTGCCAACAAACCTAAGTTTCTGTTTTGCTTGTGGATCTCGATTTTGTTATACTTTAACGTTCTGAAAGTCTTCTGCTTTTATTCTGTTTTCCATCAACTAACTATGACTGTCTGCTTGTCCAGCGAGTAGTGATAGTAGTTGTTCGACTCAGCTTATTGATGGGGATGGTATATTCAATGTTTCCGGGATTGAAAGTTTCATGAAAGAGGTGAAATTGGCTGAATGTGGGCTTTCTTATGCTGTAGTTTCTATTATGGGTCCACAAAGTAGTGGTATGATTTCTAACATTCACAATCTTACGCTTCTCGCTCTCTTTACAAGCTGATTGGATTTTATGTTTGCTTTTACTAGTTTTTGTACTTGTGATCTGTATGTGAAGAAGATATTTACTTGACACTGAATGCTGGAGGTGACTGCTAGTTAAGATTGACATAAAGATTAAATTGAAGTTTGTGGCTTATGTTGTAAAGAACAAAAACTTGTAATTGACTTTTGCTGCTGATTTGGGATTTCATTATCTATCTAAACTGATGATTTCTAATGATCAAGTTTAGCCTCTTTTCGCATTCATTTTTTTTATATACTTTTATTTTTCTCTATTTCTTAATCTGCTTAATTTTAATCTATTCTCTTCTATCTGTATTATCTAATTTGTTGTTTTCTTTCTCTGAGCAGGGAAAAGCACTCTATTAAATAATTTGTTTGGTACCAACTTCAGAGAGATGGATGCGTTTAAGGGAAGGTATGTTCTTGCATATCCCATAAATCACACAAACCTTGCTCATCTAGCAGGGTGGTCACCTAATTGTATATGTTTGTTTTCAGGTCCCAAACAACCAAAGGAATCTGGATGGCTAGATGTGCTGGCATAGAGCCTTGTACACTTGTGATGGATCTAGAGGGTACTGATGGAAGAGAACGAGGAGAGGTGTTTCTTTTTCCCATATGTTATACCTTAACTTACTTTGATAATGACTATGATCATTGTTTGGGATCTATAGCCAATATCCAAAATTGATTTGCATTTACATTTAATATGTGTTCGGAATACATATTTGCCACTTTGTCTCCAGCCCCTATGGAACATAAGATGCTTAGATGAAAATTTGTGTACTTCCTAAATTCTTAGTATTCTATTTCCATTTCTTTTTCACCGGCAAATTTTGAATGAGAGCTTCATCTCTCTCTCTTTAATTTTGTTTGAGTTCTTAAATTTTGACAAGAAAAAATAGCTCCATAATAATTCTAATCACGTTTTTGCACAGTGATGGTTAGATAGTTAATACATTAATAGATTATTTAAATCTGCAAATTCTGTCATTGGCAAAAGTTAGAACAAAGGAATGAAAGGATGACAAATGGGTAGTTCATCCTTTGGTTATCTCCTCGAATACTGAACTTGTCTTTCTCTCAGGATGATACGGCATTTGAAAAGCAGAGTGCTCTATTTGCTCTTGCTGTCTCAGATATAGTGCTAATAAACATGTGAGACCCCCCACTCCCCCTCTTCCTCATCTTTAATACCGACTAATTCCTGAAAGTTTAAAGTCTGTCTAGTTTGTCTTTTAATATTTTTCCACTTTTTTCTTCTTTCTTCATGCAACTAATTTTTCCTTCCTTTGCAATGCTTCTAAAGGTGGTGCCATGACATTGGCCGTGAGCAAGCTGCAAATAAGCCGCTTCTGAAAACCGTCTTTCAGGTATCTTTTGTCCGGCCTATGAATACAAGTAGATATATTAAATTTCAAAACTGGTCATTTGTCTAATTGCCTCCTGTTTGTGCTTTCAGGTTATGATGAGATTGTTTAGTCCACGCAAAACAACGTTGTTGTTTGTCATTCGTGATAAAACAAGGGTGTGTAAGAAAAATGCCACTTGTTAGTTTTTCTAGTTTCCTGTCATTCATTTCTAATGTATCTGTATATTTTTATTTTATTTGATGTTTATGTGATTAACCTTTTCTTTTATAGACACCACTTGAAAATTTAGAACCTGTTTTGCGAGAAGATATTCAGAAGGTAATGCAGTGCTTTCATTTTCATATGATGCTATTCAATTGTTATATAATTTTGCTAACTTTGTTGCTTAACATATTCTGTCGTCAGATATGGGACTCTGTTCCTAAACCACAGGCTCACATGGAAACCCCACTTAGTGAATTTTTCAATGTATGTCCATCAGTCCTTTGGCATAACTAATCTTAATTATGATCTCCTGTGTATAGAATAATTTTATTGGCAGTTTATGGTAATTGTTTTCATTTGAAAACAACTGAACAGGTTGAAGTTGTTGCTCTTTCTAGTTATGAAGAAAAGGAAGAACAATTTAAGGAGCAGGTATGAATTGTGCACTGTGCACCATTTTCCATCTGGTTTAGTTGCTGATGGGAATGGGATTATATGATCACTTATTAGGATTTTTTATTGTGTGCATCTCCATATCTGCATATCTGATTGAGTGCCCTGGCTCAATCTGTGTATATAAATTATTATGTTAATATGGTTTTCACTTTTCATAATGGAAAACAGTTAGTTGTTTTTGGTATGATGAACATCTCATATTCTCTAATTTGCATATGTTTTCTGCTCTTCTGGTTTATTTTAAATGTAGGTTGCCAACTTGAGGCAAAGATTCTATCATTCTATCGCTCCTGGTGGGCTTGCAGGGGACCGACGTGGAGTAGTTCCTGCTTCTGGCTTTTCCTTTAGTTCTCAGCAAATCTGGAAAGTCATTAAGGAGAACAAAGACCTCGACCTTCCTGCACATAAGGTAATATCTACATGCTGCAATGCTTCTGCTTACATGTATATTGAATTTAGTAACCATTTAAGGTTCAACCTGTTTTCAGGTTATGGTTGCTACTGTACGTTGTGAAGAAATTGCCAATGAGAAATATGCTGCTTTTGCTGCAAATGAGGTATCAACATTTCTTTCTGTATAATCATCCAACATATTTTGACATTCTTAATTACTAAGGTGATGAAAATTGCTTTGAATTACCACTCAGGAGTGGTGTCAACTGGAAGAAGATGTGCAATCTGGCCCTATTACTGGATTTGGGAAAAAGCTCATTTCACTACTTGATGCTTATTTGTCAGAGTGAGTATAGTTCAATTTATGTGACATCTATATTTTTTGTTTGATTTTTGAATACCAGATAACCTTATTTTATGTCATATGCTTTCATCCAATTCTTTTATCTGTTGACAAATTTTTTGCAATATTCGATCTCAGACATGTTCACTCAAGTAGAAGAGTTCCATCTCCCCCTTATATTTCAACTATGTTTCGATGTCGTAGTTTTACTTAAGTAGGTGCCATGGATAAAGTGGATGGATTTTATTGCTCTAGGTGGTCGAAGAGGTTGGGGATATTCATTTTATGGATGAAATTAATAGGAATGGCATGTTTCTTTTTTAGTTAATGATTTAATTCTACAGTCTTCAGTTTTGGTGGTTTAATGTGTTGCACATTACTACCAGCTAATGCTACTTGAACTATTGCAAATGGTGTCATGGTTTTTTATCCTCACCATTTTTCATGTTCATGGCCTGCTTTATTGCTGTTATGTCATGTGTAATCCTCAACTAAACTGTGCTTTTAGATTAGAGTTTGCTGTGCTAATGTTGCATGTTGTTGAAATATCATGTGAGGATGAGATGATGTGGACTGAAGGTGTACTGAGCTATTTCTTTTAATCTAGGTATGATGCTGAAGCGATTTATTTTGATGAAGGCGTCAGATCTGCAAAACAAAAGCAACTTCAAGAAAAATTGTTGCAAGTAATTCTTCTCAACTTGGCTCTTGTGTGATAATAGTGTTCCACCCTTCTCTTTTTCATAAACATGAATGCCCTTCGTGATTATTGAAAAAGAAACAAAAAAGTTGATGATTATTCAATGAAAATGACTATTTAAGATTCTGGTCATGGCCCCCTCCCCCAATAAAATAAAATAAAAATAAATAAAGCATTTGAAGATCTGTCATGATTCATGTGGTTTATATTGGTACTTATTGCTTTTTCAATTGTTTAGCTTGTTCAATCTGCATTCCAATCTGCACTGGGACATGTGAGGTCTGGAACTTTGGATAAATTCAAGGAGGCATTTGACAAAGCTCTGGAAAGAGGGGAAGGGTTTTCTTCAGCTGCTAATAATTGCGTCGGGTCTTATATGGCTCAATTTGATCAAGCATGTGCAGGTAAAAAAAAATCTTTATTATGTTAATTAGAGAACATTAAGTTGAAGTTAAATGGCCAGAACATGTAATGAGTACTTGGAAATGTAAAAGGCATATGGATAAACAGCTAGTGGATTGGTTACAATGATTAAGTTGGTGTTTAAAGCTGAACTGCTAGTGTGTGGTTCATTCCAATTGTCCACTATCCCAGAAGATAGACTTGATATTATTTATTGCAAATATGTAATAAATGGCCAGAACATGTAATGAGCACTTGGAAATGTAAAAGGCATATGGATAAACAGCTAGTGGATTGGTTACAATGATTAAGTTGGTGTTTAAAGCTGAACTGCTAGTGTGTGGTTCATTCCAATTGTCCACTGTCCCAGAAGATAGACTTGATATTATTTATTGCAAATATGAATTTACCTTTCTCAATTGAAATAGAACATGTAACTGATACATTCTCTTTGCAGATGTTGTTATCGAACAAGCAAACTGGGATACATCTAAAGTAAGGGAGAAATTGCTGCGTGATATTGATGCACATGTTGCGTCTGTACGTGCAGCTAAGATTTCTGATCTTACTTCATCATATGAGGTAAGCATCTAACATTGACATTTTACATCTTATGAATCTTTAAGTGATTGTCTTAAAGCTCAATAACGATGTTCGCGTTCCAGATTAGAAACATTTGTGCCTTAAGATCAATGTTAAAAATTTTATGGTTGTATAATGATATCAGAACCATGCAAGAGTGTCCACTAGAAATACAGTCATCCAGGGGAAAAGGGATAGGTTGATATAATGTATCTGGTCAATATTTTGTCTATTAATAATGGCAAGTCTAAAGTATTAGCTCTTTATCACGCTTAGTGATTACAGTTATTTAGGTAAGTCTTTTGGTGAGATTTTGCTTAATTGTCAGTTGGTTTGTTTCTATATTTGAAAGACTAACTTGCTGGGAAGTTTTCTGATAGTACTAGCATTGCAGGCAAAACTGAAAGAAGCTTTGTCTGGACCTGTTGAAGCTCTTTTGGATGGAGCTAATAGTGAAACTTGGCCATCAATACGGAACCTGCTTAGGCGCGAGACTGAATCAGCTGTTTTGGGGTTTTCTAGTGCACTTACTGGGTTTGATATGGATGAAGATGCAAGACAGAAAATGATTTTGACTTTAAAGGATTATGCAAGGGGCGTGGTAGAAGGAAAAGCAAAGGAAGAAGCTGGAAGAGTTCTAATCCGTATGAAGGATAGGTGTGACCCTTCTGCAACATCCAAGTTGACTTTTTATTTTTTTCTTCAAGGTTTACTTTAAAGGCACTAACCTTATATTTGAAAGCAGGTTTACAATGTTGTTTAGTCATGATTCTGATTCAATGCCTCGTGTTTGGACGGGGAAAGAAGATATTCGGGCCATCACCAAGACTGCTCGATCTGCTGTATGATATGATCATGAATATCAGATTCTTTATCTTTTACTATTTGTTGCATTTTGATACCTTTGTAACCAAACATATCCCTTTGCAGTCTTTGAAGTTGCTATCTGTCATGGCTGCAATTCGTTTGGATGACGATGACAATGATAATATTGAGAAAACATTAGCAGTTGCATTGGTGGATTCATCAAACAGTGCTGTTAATAGGAGCATTACAATGGTTGATCCACTAGCTTCTAGCACCTGGGAACAGGTGCATTTCTGTTGTTGTTGAGTTCTATTTGATGAAGTATTGAATTGTTTGCACATTTTGGTAGATGAATGATCTGGTTATCATCGATTAATGATCTGGTTGTCTGTTAATGGTTATTCCCTAACAGTGTGACATGTGAATTGACTAGAATTTATTTTAAACCACAAAATGCTAAATTTTGGTTCCTTTGTTCTTATGGTTTGAGATATTTTCTATCTCTAGCACTGATCAGTCATTTGTAACCAAATTTTCCATGCAGGTTCCATCCTCTAATACGTTGATCACTCCTGTCCAGTGCAAATCTTTGTGGAGACAATTTAAAACAGAGACAGAGTACAGTGTCTCACAGGCCATTTCTGCACAGGCATGATGTTTCACATTTTTTTTTTTAAGATTTTAAAGTTTCGTCTATGTTTAGAAAAAAAGAAAAATATATTTTGGAAAAATTAATATCAATTTCGTTCCTATGACTTTCTTTTGTATATTATCAATTTTGAACCAGTAGCTGAAGCCATATGCTTTAATTTTAAAAGAAATAAGGCAAGGCTATATATTTTTACGTTGAGTGTTGCCTGTATTTTGTTTAGTTGTTGGCAAGCATGATCCGAAGTATTTTACCCTTTTGGTAGTCTTGTTTAGGTTCTATCTGTAATCTATGCATAATGATTTGCTGTACCTAGTTGGTATAATTAGTTCATTAAACATCACAGATGGATGGATATATTGTCAAGGCTTTTGATTTTTGTTCTCCTTAGAAAATGTTTTTACTAATTTTTTACATTGATGTAATATTTTTTCATTTTCAGGAGGCCAGCAAGCGTAATAACAACTGGTTGCCTCCCCCATGGGCAATAGTTGCTTTGGTTATTCTGGGATTTAATGAATTTATGACACTTCTAAGGTGCATTTCCACTGAACTCATCTAATGTCTATTTTCTTGCTTTCTATTTCTCATTCAAGAATATGGCCCTGATTTCACTTGCTCTTAAGTCTGTTTCTCTCTCCTCTAGTAGCTGCACAGTGTAAAAGTAATGATGGTAAAAGAAATATATTTTTATGTGTTGGACACTAACTATTGCGCGGGCATTTTAAGGACGTAAACTCTTCGCTTTTGTCCTACTATTTAATTAGTCTCACCCAAGTTTGGTATTCTCCATGGCAGAAATCCCTTGTGGTTGGGTGTCATCTTTGTTGGTTACCTACTCGTCAAAGCCCTATGGATGCAGCTTGACATTTCGGGTGAATTTCGTAATGGTGCTGTGAGTATTACTTCTTCAATCCCAAATATTTATCATTAGTGTCTCTCTTTCCTGTTTTATGGAGTGTGGTTGTGAATCTTGTGATATGTTACAGTAGGAGTAAGTTCAGCTAAAGAGTTGCTGGGAATAGAGATTCAACCGTTGAACCATAAATAGTTCTTTAGCTTGAATTATCTAGATCTTTGACAACTGTTCACTCTATTATTCTGTATCTCTATAATCCTTATATCTTCTGTTTTGCTTTCAGCTTCCGGGAATCATATCTTTGTCTAGCAAATTTATTCCAACTATCATGAACCTTGTCAAAAGACTAGCAGAGGAAGGACAGAACCCTGCAAATAACAATCCTCAGAGAAACCAGCCAAATAATAATCATAATGCTCTTACAGGTAGTGCTGTGTCATCTAGTGCTTCTTCTAATGTAACTTCATTGGACAATGAAAAGGAATATTCTAGTCCATCAAAATATGAGTAGGTGAAGAGAGCATCTTTATTGAAAGAGCAGTTTCTTCATTTGGAATATGGTGTTGTCTTCTGGCTGCATGCTGGCCTTTTGCTTGTCCACATATTTATCTCTTTGTGAGCATTCAAGACATTCAAAGGCATTGGTTTTTTTGCAAGTGCCGTATACAGGGGGCAATGGTTTATTTCATAGGTAGTCCCCCTTAAAATAGTTCTCTTATCCAGTTTAGGTGCTTCAATTAGTTGAAGTTAGCCTATTATTCTTCATGGTCATTGATGGTATGCTGTTTCTGCAATCAATTTTGTTTGTATTTATCAGTGTTCCGGGTGTATCTGTGAGAATTTATTAATTTGGCTCGTGTATTTATATTAGATTTCAAAGATTTATCAGAGGCTTTTGAATGTTTGCCACTTGTAATACGAACTGTTGGTGTTCATGTGTCACATGGCGTTGAAAGGGGAGAGATTGTTTATTACTATTTCTTGGCTATTTGATATTCTTTAACATGGTACTGAAAATTTCCAAAAAAAAAAAAAAAAAGTGGCGCTGAATCAATTACTGGATTACCTTTATTCTGATTAACAATAGTAATAGTGATCTCATTATTGCCTTCTCTAGTAAAACTCTTCATACTTTTGTTGAACACCGTTACAAGACTTTAAATTGTAAATGAAACCTAAAATCTTTGGTTCAAAATTTATAGGAAATGGTGCATACTCTGTAAAATTCAATAAAGTTTCATCATCTAAGTGTAACAATCTTAATAAAATAATAACTAAAACTTTCTAGAATTGGAATTGCTATTAATAATATTTTCAGAGAAATTGCCTTTATGTAGCTTTTGTATAGGAGTTCAAACATAGCGACAATTTATGAAAAAAATATAGTTTTTTGTATTTTTAAGAGATGGCAAAGTGTGCATTTATAATTACTAGATTGAAGTATTTGTACTTGTGTGATGCACGGGATTAAGTCGTTTGAAAGAACAATTTGTATATAATAATCTCTTACTACTCCCTCCGTCCCTTATTGTAGGGCACCATTTTGGTAGAATTGATGTCCCTTTTTATAAGTCAGTTTTAAAATATCTAGGTAGTATTAATGAATTTATTCCAAATATACCCCTCATAATTGCATAGGGTTGATAAAATAATATGGTTTTGAAAACCGAACCGGATCGGCCGGTTCAACCGAAAAACCGGTGAACCAGTGGAGGTGCCGGTCCGGAATAAGCCAGAAACCGTTCTGCAAAAAATCTGGATTGAATCGGTTGAACCGGTATTAAACCGCCAAACCGGTCAAAATCGGTGGAAAACCGGTTTGGCCCGATTTGAATTTGAAAGCCCAAATTCAGCAAAAAAACTAGGTTTTTTTTTAAAAAAAAAATAACGGAATCCTATATGCTGGTAACTTAAACGACACCAATATGAGTCTCACTTGTTGATTACGCGTATGCTCTCATCTCAACGAGAAAGATATTAAAAATTTAGATTTTAGAACTGAGAAAAATCAAAAATCAAAAAGACAAAAAGGCAAAAAAGTGAAGTAAAAAAAGAAATAACGTGAGTGACGCACAAGAAGGCAACATCAATAATCAATATAGAAAAAGCAAAAAGCACAAAAAGGTAAAAGAAGGCAACATCAACATCAATTATATGATTATATGCATACGCGTACATTAAGACCGGTTGGACCACGGTTCAATAATGGTTCAACCATTGAACCTTGAACCAGTACCTTGACCGGTTCGGTTTTCAAAACATTGAATAATAATTAAGAGAGAAATGAATAGAGTTTAAATTTTAAATAGGGGTAACTCTGGAATGACAACATATTTTTTTGATAAATTTGAGAATAATAATCACTTTTCTTAATCTGCGTGAATTAGATAAAAGTGACTTATATTAAGGGACAGAGGGAGTATAAAACAGTGCTTTTTAATTAAATGGTGGTTTGTGTAAATTAGTCTCTTTCACTTGTACCCTTGCTAAAAACAAAAAAGAAAAGGATTAATATGTAAATTTAAATTCCTTTACAACTAACTACCCTAAGAAGTTCCTACTTAAAAAAAAAAAAAAAAAAAACTAACCTAGGAAGTTTGCAAAAAAGGTTAATTGAAAATCAAAATTTCATAACTGCTTCATAGCAGTTTCATATAGCAAATGTCTTTAGGAATGCTCTCTATTTCAATCACCATCTATCTAAACAATGAGAATGCGGATGAACAAGCACAACAGTATCTGTCGAAAAGCTAGTATTTCCTCCGTCTTTAAATATAAGACCTTTTTGACATTTTTATTTTGTCCCTATTTATAAGACTCTTTACCAATTTTCAATGAGCATGAATTACTTTTTTCCATAAACACCCCTATATATTTAACACTTTTTACATTCCCAATAATATTAATAGGGGTAATTTTGAAAATACATATCAAAAGTTCACATTTCCAATACAATTAACTAAATTATTTCACTTTCTTAATAAACGTGAAATCTTCCAAAGTGGTCCTATATTTAAGGACGGAAGGAGTATAAAATAAACGGTTTTGATATAAAGGTTGAGTTTAAGCAATAAATAAGATTTGAAAGTTATTAAAAATATTCTAATTAATTAATACTCATTTATTATTTTTAATTAAACAATATCTTATCTTTATTTTCCTATTAACTCCTATCAAGCACAATTTTTAGCATTCCCAAAGTTACCCATTACTCCCTCTGGTCCTATTTATAGAGCATACTTAACCATATCACATGGACGAAGGAGGGTAGTTAGGTTTCTTGAAACTTTAAAAAAATACTTCAACATTACAATCTTACCCTCTTAACTTACATTGGAAATTTCACATTGTATTACTTCACATTAATGGGCAAAGAGCAAATAAGAGAAAATAGCAATAAATGCCTCCTAGAAAATACAAAGTGACTTATAAATAGAACCAAAGAATCCTTCTAGAATGTGACTAATAAATAGGACTGGAGGGAGTATCTTTGTTCGACGTCTCTGTTTACTCATTATATGTTCATACGGCTCTATCACCAAAAATCTTACTTCCTCCGGTCTTATATATAGGGCATACTTAACCGTATTCCCCGGACTAAAGAAAGTGGTTAGTTTTGTGAATTTTATGAGAATATATTATAACATTACAATTTTATCCCCTCCACTTTACTTGGAAAGTTCACATTCATTAATGAATAACAAAAAAACATAGTTAGTCAAAACATTTAATAAGGGCAAAAAAGAGAAAAAACAATTAATGATGCATTAGGAAATATAAAGTACCCTATATATAGGACCAAAGATTTATTCTAGAAGGTGTCCTAGATATAAGAACGGAGGGAGTATTATTCTAACAACAAGTTCATAACTTCATAAGGTGTTCATATGGCTTTGTGTTACCAATACTCCATCCGATTCGAAATATAAGAATAAAAAACATACTTCTTTTAGTTTAAAATATAAGCGAAATTAACTAACTTTATTAAATTTTGTTTCATGTCCAATGCCACTTTCCTAAAACATCTCTAGAAAATTGTTATTTTATTTAATTTTTGTTTCATTCCTAATACCACTTTCCTAGAATATCTCTATTTTTATTATAAATTTGAGAACATTAATTACAATCAACTAACCTTCTTAATAAGTGTAAAAATAGTTAAATTTGCTTATAATTGAACCCAGAAGAAGTATCTTATTATTTCTTAAAAACTTCATAATTTCATAAGACACTCACTCTCTATTCACTTTATGATTGGGTTTTTTCATTTAGGTCATTCAACATGTACATGCAATTTCTTTCAATTTTTATTTCTGTCATTATTATCTCCTCTCTATTTTATAAACACGCCAGGAATTTAACTTTTCCCTTGTTTTGTTATTATTGTGTGTTGATTTTGGCCAGGAATTTATGTAACATCCCGAATTTTAATCCCAAGAATAAACAGAATAATAGTGGGATTAGAAAAATGATAATTTTGCTAAAGAAGACTTAAGGTGAAGGATTAGGATCAAGTTTAGTGCTATGAAGTCGTTAGATAGCCTAAGCAAGGAATAAGAAGTTGTGAGTTGTGAAAACGAGCGTTAGAAATGGCTTATTCGGAGTTTGAAATACGGGATATTAGAAAATTAAAAATAAAAGATTTAC
The DNA here is from genome assembly GCA_037953625.1 of Crotalaria pallida. Lineage (NCBI taxonomy): Eukaryota > Viridiplantae > Streptophyta > Magnoliopsida > Fabales > Fabaceae > Crotalaria > Crotalaria pallida. Next base: position 26,505,913 of record CM075654.1, read on the forward strand.
AACTCTAAATAAAAATTCCACTGTTGGATATGAAGGCTAATATGTAGGGAAGCTTGCTTTCAAATTTGAGCAAGATCTGATGGTTAACGAAGAAGATATGACATTTTGAAATGCAAAAGAATTAAAAGAAAACAGAGTCGAATTGATTCGACTGCTTTCTTGAATCGATTCCTTAATCGATTACATAAATCGATTAGCTTGTGTGGTGCAGCTTAAAACGCGTTTTGGCCTTCTTCTTCACTCACACTTCCATTGTTTCTCTCTCCTAGGGCCACGAACTCCTATCTTTCCCTCTCTAAATTCCTTCTCAAATCACCACATAAATCCATAATAAACCACCAAAAATCAATCCCTATCACCCATAAACACATAATCTCCCATCAATCTTGTAACACCCCGAATTTTAATTCCCAAATAAAAAGGAAATATAATAAACAAAAATTAATTATACGGAAATAATTAGTTTTGTTTATTATTTGTGTTTGCAATTAAGTTATTAGCAAAAGAAATATATTGGAAAAATATTTAGGCTGAGAAAAATAGTACTTTTGAAGGTTGGTCCTTGGGAAGGTCCCAAAGTGCAATATTGAAGAGATATTTGGAGGGAAAGTGAATAAAAATCAAATTTTTTAAAAAAGTAGCCGTGATAATCGATTACCACGAGCAGGTAATCGATTACCCCGATGCTGCAGAAGCTAGGTAGTGGATTTGATGAATCAACAAGGAAGAAGACCCCTTGTTGACACCTAGCAAAGCCCAAAACACGTAGTGGGACGTGTGTTAACATGCATGCAACGCACTGGAGGCTTTAAATTGAGGTGGGTTGATGCAAATTGAGGTCCTAAAGCTCATGACCTCTGTTTTGGTTCAGTTTCAGTTACCTTTCTTCTTCGCATTCATTCTCTTTCCATAGCCAAACACAGATAGCAAGCTTTACATCATTTTAAAGCTTGTTACAAGACCTTCAAATAGAAACCAAGATCGTTCGATTTGGTGGTTTGTGTTAGGAGATATAGAGCTGCAAAGTGAGGCCCTGGAACCTGGAAACAGAGTGTCCAGACTTGAGGAGGCTCACTTTAGGCAACGATTGTGGTAAGTATAAGCTACCAATTCGTGTCAAATCTGTTTCTACTTCAAGTAGGAAGTGTCTAGTTAAATTATTGACCTTAGTTTCTCGTTTTCATGTCCAATTGCTTGGTCAATTTCTCTGATGAACATGCATACCCGAATCTGGTTTTGGCCTGAAAACAGAGAGTTGGTGTTGAAGGAACTGGGCATTTCTCTGACTTGTAATCAATTTGAAAAGCTTCATTGAGGTAAGGGAGATGCTTTACTTTCACTAGAATGGATTGGAATGAGTTTATGCATGTAGGGTGAACCACCATGAGGTTCAAGGGCACTTAGAATTAGTTTAAAGGCTTGGAGGCCAATTTGATGATAAAAATTGATTTGAGCAAGTTTGTTTATGCATGATGATGCTGTGTGAATGATTGAATTGGATTAAAAAGCTCTGAATAAAAATCTCACACGTTAAGTTGTCAAATAGTAAATTGGATGTTGATTTTGTGATCTGATGAGTTTGGAATGAAATTGATGTTGTAAACAAGTTCTATTTATTGCCTTTAAGCTGTGTGTAAGGTTGGATTTGAGTAAAATTGAGTATGGTTGATTTTGGTACTTAAAAACCAGTTTCAATGTAATTCTGTAGTCGTGGTAATCGATTACCAGGTTGGGGTAATCGATTACCCAATTAAAAATGAAACAGTTCTGGGAAATACATTGCAGTAATCGATTACCAGGCTTGAGTAATCGATTACCAGTCTGAAAAAATGGAATAAAAATTATTTTGTGATATAAAAATAATAATCATTCATATTTATGGAAGAATTTTTAGTATCAAAGTCAATAATACTTCTCAACTTTTGATAAAGGTAATTGATAAATGGATTATGAACTTGTGGTGTGGATCAAATTGATAACTCAATGAGATCATACATGCTAGAGGCATCGGACATTAGGTTGATTAAGAATGTGGATATCGTATGAATGAGCAAATGTATGTGTTATAATTGTTTGTGTAAGAAGATGAAAGTATGATTTGGCCTCTGATGTGAGGTAATGTGAAATGAAAATGTGATAAGTGCGTTGGCCTCTGATTTGAGGTGACGATTAATGGAAAGTGATGATTAGGCTGACCTCTGTTATGAGGGGCACAAAATGAATTAAAGTAATAAAGTGTTGACCTCTGACCTGAGGGACACAAGATGAGATGAATGTTAATGAGTGTTGACCTCTGACCTGAGGGACACCGGATGAATTAAAATGAAAGTGTGTGTTGACCTCTGACCTGAGGGGCACGAAAGGAAATAAAATGAATGGGTGTTGACCTCTGACCTGAGGGACACCAAATGAATTAAAGTGAATGGGTGTTGACCTCTGACCTGAGGGACACCGGATGAGATGTGTATTGGTGTGTTGACCTCTGACCTGAGAGACACACCGTGAAATAAGAAATTGAAGTGTTGACCTCTGACTTGAGGGACACATAATTTAAATAAGGAAAAGTATGAGGGCCTCTGTTTTGAGGTGATAAATGTGATGAATGAAAATTGGTACATTGGCCTCTGATTTGAGGTGATGTACCGAAATAAAGTAAGTATGTGAAAAGAATAAAAAGTAAAGGAAATGGATGTTGAAATGAATAATGGAAATGGATGTTGAATGGAATAATGAAAATGGAAATGTGGAATAAATAATGAGTATGGAAATAATGAAATGAGTATGGTGTGCAATATGTGAATATATGCTTATTTGCTAGTTATGTTTGACCTAGCGGGTTGTTATGTCTAGTTAGAGACTGCTTTCTATTTCATGTGCAATGCTCACTCCCTTAACGTTTTTCAGGTATGGAGATTGAGTTGGCATAGCCCCCGGCCGAGCAGGAGTACTTTCCCTTACAGGGAGAGTAGGGTTATTATGGGTTTTAGAGCATGATATGGACCTAAGCCTCCTACACCATTATGATGTAAATGTGTTATAAATATTTTTAAGTGAGGCTTAGGATGTTTTGTTTTGATAAAGTTATAAGTTTTGGTTTTCAATACTCAAACTTAGTATTTTCCGCTGAAACTCTGAATAATTGATGCCTTTGATATATTTGGAGCCCATTGGGCCTTAATATGACTTATATATATAATCTGAAGCCCTGCTGGCTACTGGTTGTTTACTTGAAATTGTTTATCACAGGTTGAACTTTTGAATTAGTCCGAAAAACAAACAAAACTCCGTCCGTTTGACGGGTGATTTTTATTAAATTAAAATGAAATTTCAAATTCACATTTTTAATAGCGGGGTCTTAAGGGTAAAAATCTTAGGTGTTACATTTATGGTATCAGAGCAGTTTCTCGTCGGCCTTGGAGTTATACAAACTCCAAATGATTACTCACCTAGCGAGTAATTGATGCTCATAGTAATAGTCTAGGATTATAATAGGATAATTATAGTACTATGTATTTACTTAGTATTTGAGTCTTATTGGTCTGTTCACTCTGGCTAAGCAACTGATATGGTTGCAGGTAACTAACGTTTGGCAAGTCCATACGAAGTGCTTTTAAATTCGAAGTTGTGAAGTTAGTTTGCTCTTCTGTTAGCTAAATATTGAACTAGTAATGTTTTAGGATAGAAGTGTTTAAAACACTTTGGATTTGCCTTTCCAAATACAATCCTGTTCTTATAGAGAACGTATGAAAGACCTTATAAGGAATTCTTCAGTTTGAGAATTCTAGTATCAAGTGACCAATATTATGTTGTGATGTTGTTATTTGATGTAATGTAAGGTTAGAATTGATCACTCTAATCCTTGCATTTTTTAAATGATGACATTACTGACAGAACCCGACAGTGATGTGTTGTTGGTAGACGTGAGGATGGGATTGATCACCTCAATTCTTGCATCAATCAATAAATGCTATCATTGTAACCTTTAAAGTGAAAGTAGACAACCAAAGTAGTGACTTCCAAGGAAAATAATTCTTGTAAGTGAAGCCAACCTAACCCAGAAACGTTCGTTCAAAAGCTTCATATAGAGTTAGAGAGTAGATAGAAAATAGTTCTAAAGAAAGGAAGTCTTGGTGTATGCTACTTGTTCCAAAGTAGTATAGCTAAGTGCTAATCCCTTGGATGAGTTAAGAAAACTCTCCAGAAATTATTCTTAACCATCATATCAACTAAACCAATCTTGAAGCAATTTGACAGTTGCTTCGAATCTTTTCCTGGTTCTTAGATAACCATTCGTAAGAATAGCCGGGTGTGCCAAATTTGTAAAATACCTGCGTTAAGACCAAACAATCTCGATAATTGACCCAGCCAACGGCAAGTTGTCGTACCCTTCACCTTTGGTAGTTGGGTAAATCTTGGAACTAATGTGGACTCCTTCCTTCCTATTCTTTTTAATCGATTCATGGAAGAAGTTGATTGTGGAGCATTTAGTAGGAATTGTGTCTGCTCTATTCAACTAAGCATTGGGGGGAAACTCTTAACCTTTTGGGGTGCTTATTGTTCATGAATGCTTGTGTTTTTGAAAGGTTCTAAATCTTACCGGTGCTAGTCAATCCTTGTGAGGAGACAAACTCTAAGGCGTTCTATCCTACAAAAATCTTCGCATGGCATGATCCAAGGGTATCTATTCTGGGAAAGATTCTAAAACTATTACGGAATGCTAAATATTTCGAGTTTTCCCATATCTAGCCAATGCAGTTCCTGCCTTACATCTATCAGAAGGACGATCGGAAGCGGATTCACCTGATCCCACATCCTTTAGCATAGCGGTAATTGGATATGTCGATGCCAAGTGGGGGAGCACATCCTACCCTAATTTAAATTTGGTCTAGGTAAGGGCAAATCGAAAGACTGGCGGAAGAAACCGAAGGGAAGTAAAGATAAGAGTCACAAGCCCTACCATTGGGATGGTCCTTCATTTACTAAACTTAACGGAATTTCGGGGACGAAATTCCAATAAGTGGGGGAGGATTGTAACATCCCAAATTTAATTCCTAGTATAATTGATGATGGGTCAAGCTTAGAGTGAAGGAAATAATGATATTGAGTTAAAAATAGTGGATTGAAGGCTTGTTTTAGGATTAATAACATAGGATATTAAGAAATTTAAAATAAAAGATTTACAACTCTAAACACAAATTCCACCGTTGGATGTGAAGATTAGTATGTAGGGAAGCTTGCTTTAAAATTTGAGGAAGATCCAACGGGTAACGAAGAAGTTATGGCCTTTCAAAGTCTGGATACTACAAAATTGTGCAGCTTAATCGCCTCTTAATCGCCTCTTAATCGATTAAGCTGAAATTTAATCGATTAAGAGCTGCTGCTGATGAAAAAAATAAAAGCAAAAGACACGCTCTTTCTTTCCCAAATTCGTTTCTCTCTTCCTCTCTCCCCTAGGGTTCCATTCTCCATCATCAAATCCACCAAGAGCAAGTGAGATTTCTTCATTCCATCAACAAATCTCTTCCTTCTTCACTTCAAGTAAGTGTTTAATGCCATGGATTTCCTATTTTCTCTCTCTAAATTCGTTTTCCCTTTCTCTCTCTTTTCTTCCATGGTGATTTTCAACTCTAGGCCATGGAAGCTTCACATTTTCTTGAGTTTTGGCAAGAGGCTATGGCATAAATGCTAACTCTTCTTGTTATGGCTATTATATTAGGTTCCTCCCTCTTCCTTCGGATTCTAACTCAATTGGTGGCAAGGCTTTCAAGCTTGGAGCAAGCAAAATCACCTTATCTCCAAGTGTTTGAGGTAAGGGGGTGGATTTTGCCTTGTTCTAGGGAGTGAGTTCTAGTTAGTATATAATGATTTGTTAGGGTTATGTGTTAGGGGAGAAAATTAGATGATAAAACCCTAGGTTATTGAATATAAAATTCTAACTAATTAAATATGTATGATGTTGAATGTAAAGACTAGGAAAAGAGAACCCCATGATATGAAAATGAATTATTTGACAATTGAAACTTGGATAGTGATTACAAAGAAGTGCAAGAGGAATTGGGTAATATGATAGTGAAGTTGACATAAATGAATTCTATGATTATTGATTTTAATTGTAAAGCCTTGTATTAAATGATAATTCACTGCTATTGCAAATATGTGTATGTGTTATGGAATAAATTAATATAGGAAGAAAAGGGAATGGAAACGATTATATGTGATGAATGTGCGTATTTGTATCTAAATGCTAAATGAGTATAAATGTTAAGTATTGTCAATTGTGAACAAAGGTCATGGCTTATGAATTGAACTTGTGAATATCGGAAATGGAAGCAAATGATTTTGTGTAAACAAAAAGTAAAAGGTGATTTTATTATGTGGTGATAAAGCAAATATGTGAGAAGGTGAAATATGTAATTTGAAATGAAGTGTAATATAAATGTTGGACTATGAAAGAGAATACTATTTGGTATGATTGTGATAACTGAGAAAGGAAATGAATAAGGTAATTACATGAATAATTAGTTGTTGAATGCGTGTTGTTGTATTTAAATGTGTTAAAATTGATTGAACAAGAAAGTGAATAATTCTTGGCCTCTGAAATGAAGCGCCGAATATTGAGAATGTGGTATATATGTTGGCCTCTGTTTTGAGGTAACATTCCTTAACTTGTGATAAATTGTTTATGATGAGAATGATTAGGAGTTGAATGTGTGCTATTGTATTTAATTGTGTTAAGAATGTGGATATCGTATGAATGAGCAAATGTATGTGTTATAATTGTTTGTGTAAGAAGATGAAAGTATGATTTGGCCTCTAATGTGAGGCAATGTGAAATGAAAATGTGATAAGTGCGTTGGCCTCTGATTTGAGGTGACGATTAATGGAAAGTGATGATTAGGCTGACCTCTGTTATGAGGGGCACAAAATGAATTAAAGTAATAAAGTGTTGACCTCTGACCTGAGGGACACAAGATGAGATGAATGTTAATGAGTGTTGACCTCTGACCTGAGGGACACCGGATGAATTAAAATGAAAGTGTGTGTTGACCTCTGACCTGAGGGGCACGAAAGGAAATAAAATGAATGGGTGTTGACCTCTGACCTGAGGGACACCAAATGAATTAAAGTGAATGGGTGTTGACCTCTGACCTGAGGGACACCGGATGAGATGTGTATTGGTGTGTTGACCTCTGACCTGAGAGACACACCGTGAAATAAGAAATTGAAGTGTTGACCTCTCACTTAAGGGACACATAATTTAAATAAGGAAAAGTATGAGGGCCTCTGTTTTGAGGTGATAAATGTGATGAATGAAAATTGGTACATTGGCCTCTGATTTGAGGTGATTTACCGAAATAAAGTAAGTATGTGAAAAGAATAAAAAGTAAAGGAAATGGATGTTGAAATGAATAATGGAAATGGATGTTGAATGGAATAATGAAAATGGAAATGTGGAATAAATAATGAGTATTGAAATAATGAAATGAGTATGGTGTGAAATATGTGAATATATGCTTATTTGCTAGTTGTGTTTGACCTAGCGGGTTGTTATGTCTAGTTAGAGACTGCTTTCTATTTCATGTGCAATGCTCACTCCCTTAACGTTTTTCAGGTATGGAGATTGAGTTGGCATAGCCCCCGGCCGAGCAGGAGTACTTTACCTTACAGGGAGAGTAGGGTTATTATGGGTTTTAGAGCATGATATGGACCTAAGCCTCCTACACCATTATGATGTAAATGTGTTATAAATATTTTTAAGTGAGGCTTAGGATGTTTTGTTTTGATAAAGTTATAAGTTTTGGTTTTCAATACTCAAACTTAGTATTTTCCGCTGAAACTCTGAATAATTGATGCCTCTGATATATTTGGAGCCCATTGGGCTTTGATATGACTTATATATATAATCTGAAGCCCTGCTGGCTACTGGTTGTTTACTTGAAATTGTTTATCACAGGTTGAACTTTTGAATTAATCCGAAAAACAAACAAAACTCCGTCCGTTTGATGGGTGATTTTTATTAAATTAAAATGAAATTTCAAATTCACATTTTTAATAGCGGAGTCTTAAGGGTAAAAATCTTAGGTGTTACAATGGCCAAACTCGAGACGTATTCTGGGAATGCGGGCAGCACTCTACGAGCTCTAAGGGTGACGTCGTTTATGTGGTATCCGAGTTTGAGACGCGTTCGAAGGAATGTGGGGCATGTTAGTGGAGGTACTCCGGGAGCCTAAGAATGTGTGTTGGCCAACGATGTTAATCATGTACATGTGAATATTATGCATTGACATGTGCATGATGATTAATTTTCATTGATGCATGTATGATGATGAGTATGCATTGGTTATATGCATGATAATGTGATGATTATTGATGAATATGAAATGTTATCTGTTCAAGTGTATAATTTAATTTGTGTCATTACCTTCCATTTAATTATGTGATTGTAGTTGCTTACTCCCTAGCCCTATATGTAGGTGATGGCACGCTTTCTAGCATTTGTGGAGATGAGGCCGCGGTAGGCATCAAGTCAGAAAAATTTTTATTTTGTCCACTCCCCCAAACTTAGAGGTTGGCTTGTCCTCAAGCAAACTAATCTAACCTAAACTACAAAATAAAAATTAAAACTACGAAAACAGGACAATATTTTTGCAAAGTACCAGGTCTAGGGTGACATATTGGGAACAAATGGGAGCAAATGGGTTCACACCCCCAAACTCAGATTCTGCACCCTCTCCACACCTGGGCGTGGCTTGACCTGTGACTTCATTTTTTTGTATTTTATAAAACTAAACTACCATAAAAAAAATAAAATCTAAGGGAGCTACTTAACAATGGGTTGCCTCCCAACAAGCGCTTGTTTAACGTCACGAGCCTGACGGGTCACCTCTTTTCAGAGGTTAGGGTGGTTGCCAAGATCCTTACAAGGGTCGCACCCTGCTTTTCAACTTCTTTCCAACACTCTCTCCATTCGAGTGTTGAATGCACATGAGAGGAGAGAAATTCTCCGCGGTGATTGGTGATTTTTCAAAAATTTTAATTGTAGTTTGCTCACCATTCACTCGAAGAATTACATCTCCCCTAGGCACATCAATCACTGCCCCTGCTGTGGCCAAGAATGGCCTTCTAAAAATTAGAGGAATATTTTCATCCTCTTCTACATCTAAGATCATGAAATCTAAGGGCAGGATAAAATCTTTCACCTTAACCAAAATATCTTCCACCACTCCATAAGGGCGGAGGGTGGTTCTATCAGCTAACTGAAGTAATGCTGGGGTAGGCTTAACCTCTCCTAAGTTTAATGCTTCACACACAGACAATGGCATAATGTTTACGCTAGCTCCTAAGTCACAGAGAGCCTTACCTGAGTACTCCTTGCCTATGCTAATTGAAATGGTGAAGCTACCTATATCCTTCAACTTTGGTGGAAGGTTGGATTTGATGATGCTGCTGCACTTCTCTGCTATCGGGAATGTCTCCTCAGTGAGCATCCGCTTCTTCTTCGTCAGCAACTCCTTCATGAATCTCGCTTACAGAGGCATTTGTGAGAGAGCCTCTGCAAATGGGATGTTGATCTGCACCTTCCGTAGAAACTCCAAAAATTTGGAGAATTGCTTCTGGTCTTCCTCTTTCTTCAACCTTTGAGGATAAGGAATCCTTGGAGGTAGTGGTGCTGGTTTGGGTGTGCCTTTCTCTTTCTCGAGATCCGTAGGTGGATCCTGCGTCTGTTGCATTGCAGTTGAGCCTCCTCCACTTGGTTGCTTTTGCTCATCTTCCTTCTTCTCAACCTCAGTTGCATCATCCTTCCTCATTGGCTCCTCATACGACTTGCCACTTCGAAGGGTAACTGCCATGCAATGCTCCTTGGAGTTTGTTATGATCTCTGACATCTGATTTGCAAGCTTACCTACTTGTATCTCCAAGTTGCGGATGCTAGCTTCTTGATTGGTGAGTGATCGAGGTCGTACCCGATCAAATAAAAGGGGTTTAATTCTGTAGTACTAGGAAGATGATCCTAGGTCGTTTCCCAGCGAATATCGGTTTAGGCAAAGTATCAAACACGTAGTGTGCAGTAAAATGGGGGGTTTTTGTATGTATCAGATGTGAAGAACAAAACACAAAACAGAATATTAAAACTAAGAAAATCATAAACAAAAGTGGGCAAACCCCTTTGGCTACGTACACTACTCAATCCTATCTCACTAAAGATCGATTCCTCTCCTCTCCTCTATCCAACTCGTGACAACCAAATACTAAGCGAAAATTTAGTTATCACTCCAAACCCTAACTTCTAATTAAGCATTAGAAATCAGAATTGGAGTTTTTACGAGTTAATACAAATTAAGCATTTATATTCATGTATTATCTCTACGAAATGGAATTAAGCAAACCACTACACATTGATAAACATGAAAATAGAGGAGAGAAAACAAAATTGCATTAATAACAAGAACTCAAGAGTAGATAATACAATACCAAAGGGATTAACCCTTGAAGTCTAGCCTTCCATGGCCATAAATGAAGAAAAACGAGTAGAAATGGGGAAGAACAAAACCCTAGCAGCCACCACCACTTGGGAGAGCCAAGAGAGAAGTTCTAACCTAGAGAGAGAGTGAGAAATCTGAAAATGGGAGAGTGGTGATGGTTTACACGAGTTTCTCCTTCTTTTAGTCACAAAATGGGCCTAAAACATGGGCCCAAGTCCTAAGAAACACTATTCTGAAAATTACAACTAAAAAGGGATCTAAATGTAAATTACAATCTTCACTTCAATACTTCAATCTTCATTTCCAAAATGCCCAAAGTGTCCTTGTGCCAAATATGACCTGAAAATAGAAATAGAATTAATTAGGCTAAATAATCCCAAATTAAACAATATTTGGAATATTAGTCCAATAAACTCTAAATCACTAAATCAAGCTAAACAATGTCAAATGGGAAACAAGTATCAATAATAGGAGTAAAATAATGCAAGGAATAATGGGAAATAAAATGCTCATCAGTGAGGCTCGCTCTTGTCCCTTCCATGAATGTGGTAGTGTGGGCGGCTAGCTTTTCTAGTGCTGCTTCCCATGCTGGCTTCTGTATCTGTTGTGGCTGTTGTGGTGGGTTGAGGGCTGGGCTGCACCATGGGTTATTGGACTTATTTGTTGGCCCCAGATTGTAGGTGTTGGGGTACATATTGTGACACCCTTCCGAATTACCCAAGTTTAATATAGTACTTAAGCTATTATATTGGATAAGATATGGACTTGTGAGTATTAAGAAAATATGTAAGTGAAATTTTTCTTTTTAAAGCGGGTGCACAAATCAACACTTGGAATTCTTGGAGAATAAACTCTAAAGCATTTCGAAACAGTTGTATCGAATTCGGCGATTTCTAAAACCTTTTCAAAAGTTGGGTAACATTCGTCTTTTGAAATCGTGTTTATATCATAGAAAATAACTAAAGCTACCCGTGCTTTATTTGATAAAACTGATACCATCGAATAGTTTTCACAACCGAACTCTCAAATAGATTAAATCAGAGTAAGCGGAAATTATAGGACTATGCAACTAATAGTAATATAACCATAGGTATATACATATATATGAAAAGAGTTATAAGTACATAGTCCCAACATCAAGTCTCCAAGATCCAAAATACAAGTCCACAAACAAATCTACATAGCAGTGCAACCAAAACCCTAGAGTACTCCAAAAGTACATCTACAACATATATACATAACCAAAATATAACTCTAAGGGTGGTCACGTAGATTTGGCAGCATCAGATGTAGTAGTAGTGATAGCAGTAGTCTCCAAGAAGCAAAAGTAGTAAGGTAGTAGCATCATCATCAACACAGCAGCAACAAGATCTCCTCCATAGCATCCACACATCGGATCCTCTGATTCTCATCACATACCCTATGCACATACCTAGGGATCATCGTCCCTCCAATCACTCCCAGTAGAATGCACGACAGGCTCGCTCCCACTCTCGTCCTCCACCGGATCCTCCTCGATCTCATCCGAGGGAGAGTGTACCCTACCACTGGGTACCGGGTCAGGTGATGGTGAAACCCTGACTGGGCTCCTCGGATCAGAAGGGAGAGTCTCCTCGCGGACGACTCTCGAGGTAAAAGGGTGAGAGCGGGTAGGTCGAAAATGAAAGCTGTGATAAGAGCGAGCTGGTCGCATGGGAGGTGGTCCATGGTAAGTATAAAACGGGGGTACGTGCATAGTGTATATGATGGGAATCCTAAACCTACGAGGACGGAATCGCATCAGCGGGTTCGGGTGGTAGAAGGTAATCTCTACCTCTCCCTCGAACACCGCGCGATGGTCCTCATAGATCCATATGCCACTAGGAAGTGGCCGGATCTCGATGCAAGCAATGTAACGAGGCATCACCTACAAGGGCATAGGGGTAAGCAATTCTATAAACATAATCAACAGAGAATAAATTGTGCAATATGAGTATGTAAATGTGCATCAATTTATAACAATCATATATAACACTTAGCAGTTAGTTAATGCACATAGGATGCTCACACTTGTTTCGTTTATCATAATTAATTTAAATGAGTGGCATGATGCATGAGTTTAGCTCTCAAGCCTATCTCCATCATTCTATGTCACTCTCTGACGTCCATCCCTGACAACCCAGCACTCAACAGTGCGTTGTATTCCTAGGTATACAACAATTCGTACATTCACCTAGAATGTACACGACAAGCTTGGAATCCATGCCACCCGAGCATATCCCGTCATCCAAACGGTCCGTCATCCAAACGGTATAACCATATCGGCATCCACTAAGCCGACCACGTCAACGACGTGTCATCAAGCAAGCGTATTGGCACTCCCAGAGGCCCTCCACATGTTTACCAAAAACATGATATACGACCTATCATCCAAACTCCAGTATGAATGCATTAACTTCACTTAAAAGGAATTGATTGATGTTTTATCCTTTTATTAATACATTACATGCCTCCCGAGCAACGTATCATTATTCAAATGAAAACATCATAACGTCAATCAATTTCCTTTAAGTCTGGGATCACTTGGTTTATTGTCCTTTACCTGTTAGAAAATGATTTAGAATTGGAAATGGTATTTTTTTAAGTTTCTGACTAAAAATACTCGAGTGTTTTCCATAATACTCGAGTAATTCATCAGTTTCCAGATTTCACTCGAGTAGTTCATAATTATACTCGAGTCGTTCATGTCCTTTTAGAGATTTAAGTTTTCAGATCTTCATAAATATACTCGAGTAATTCATGAGATACTCGAGTAGTTCTTTACCCAGAATACTCGAGTAGTTCATGTATTACTCGAGTTGTTCATCAATTTTTTACTCTTGTTGCATCTGAAATACTCGAGTGCCAAGCCTGACTCTCAAGTTGGTGCGCCAATTTTCACACTGGTGCACCACGAAATACTCGAGTGTTAAGCCATATACTCGAGTATTTGCAGGCAGAACAGACTGAAAACTTGGTTTTTACATACCATTTCAATTTCTAAACAATTTTAACCCAAACCAATGATCACAATAGTTCATATACCATACATTGAACATGTTACAATACTCATTTCATATCAAATAACAAATTTGACAGAGAATTAATCATTTATGCATAAAATACACAATTTAGCAACTCAACACCTCAAATTGCAAAATAAACATCACACTCATAAAACAATGGTCATTTAAGCTTGCATGCATGATTTAGAACTTGCTCAACACAGTCATAGAGCATGGATTGGTCTCCAAACCAAAGTTCCTATTCAAACTAAGCCCTTAGAGCCTCTTGGTGGCTCTCTAACACAATTAATGGAATTTAAACTCTATCTAGTGCAAGAAATTACTTCCCCTTACCTCTCAGACGTGAATCAACAAAGGATTGACAAAGAAAAGGCTCCACAACTCTCAGAACAACTTCAAGCATCACATGCAGAGCAGTTTGAGTGCAACACCAAAATGGAATTGGTTCACACATGAAACAGAGAATAAAATTGGGGAAATTAGATTTTCTAAACTCTATGCAACATAAACTAACTAAGGAAACCGAATTTGGGACTCAAGGATTAGTGAGCTTACCAGAAATTGAACTCAAAGTAAGCTCCAGACCAAGGCTTGACTAGGAACAGCTTCACTTCAACTCCTTGAATCTTCCACCACACTCACTCAATCCTCACGATTTTGGTGTTTATACAAAGCTCGTGATGTGAGCTTTGTATTCGTGTATCACTCGAATCCTAACACTCAAAATTGAAGAAGAATCGAAGGCAACAACTTCAGAACCCTAACTTGATCAACAACCCAAAATTAACCAAAAATCTTCACGAATTCGGTGTTGTTGAGCTTAAAAAGACATGGAGAAAGCTCATGCAGGGCGACACGACGTCCTTGAGCTGTTGATGATGGAGTATTCGTGTCAACGGAGGGGAATCGGTGGTGGTGACTCACCAAACGCACTAACTCGGGCAACTCTGTCCAGAATACTCGAGTATTCCAGCAAATACTCGAGTATTTTGCCCAATTTTTGAAAAATAATTATTTTATTTTCTTTCCCTCCAAAACCTTTCCTATAATTACCTCTAGGTCCTGTAGTGGACTTGTAGTAAACCGAGCGTTGGCCGACCGAAGCCTCATTGCTACGATTGATATGATACTACAATAGGGTAAACGGTCGGACACTTATACCGAGCAAACTGGGTTGATACGTGTAGGTTACGTACTGATGAGGTTACCACCGAGCACAGGACTCTCAATCTGATCCTTAACGTTTACAGCCTCATCTAACCGTAACTACTCCTAGATTCCCATGACTCTTGGTTAGATAAAACAACATTGGATAGAGTTTATCATTTACAGGATTTATGGATATTATCTTATCACATCCTATACAAATCCTAGTTGAATTCTTCCTCTTTAGAAGCCTTATCAAGACGGCCCATAGTACACAGGTAATCCCCTATAAGAACCACCATGCTATAGGGGCAAAGGTACGTCTTCTCATCCCTAAGTTGACACTAGCACACACATTGTTGACTAGGGAGAACCTGATTATCCCAACTGGATATTCAGAAATCCTAAAGAGTCCTACATTAACATCTTGGCTGAGATCATTCTTCAAGGCTCTTCCATAGCTTTAAGGTTGATCTTGGTTAAGGACACGACATTGGCGCCTTCTGTGGGAACCTGAATAACATATCATTCCCACCACCACCAGAAGTCAGGTCGGTGATCTCCGGGAGCGCATCGCCCGCACCCGTGGCAGGCCCAAAAATGCTAATAATAATGAGCCACAGCCTCACTCTGCAGGCGATCTACGTGACATCCTCAACCATAATCGTGGAAATAATGGGCAACCACCACGAAGATCTCATTCTGGGCCAGGGAATAACCCCCAGCCACGAAACCATTCGCAAGGCCAACCACCGCCAAACCAAAGCCAAAATCGTAGTGGAGCTCATGCTGTACACCCCCAAACACCACAATCTTCCCATCCTAGGGCTGGGAGCAATCCACAACCCCTCCAGGTTTTACGTACCATACAGCCTCCACCACCACCACCACCCCCTCCAACACCACCTCCCTCTACCCATGGTGATTCAAGTAGCACAGCTCCTACCACACGAAACACTTCTAGAACCACTGGAACACGAGCACACCATGGGTGAGACACCCAACGTACCCCTCCTATCCCACATAACCCTGATCATATAAGTACGACACCTAGAACCAGACTGAATCCAAGTAGATCTGCTCCGGGAAACTCTCGTCATAGCCATTCCATTAGCAGATCCTATGCAACTACTGCCTCCGCTCGGGCTCGGGAGCAAGAGATGATCAATATTCTTAATAGGCAGACCACTTTAATAGAACAACAAGGACGTGCTATTGCCGACCTTCAACAACAAGCTATGGCAAGGATTGCTCAAAATCAATCAACCTCTATTCCACCACAAAACCAACCAACCTTGGACCCACAACCAGCTCCGATAATGCAGCTTCCCCCACCAAATTTTCATGTTAACCCCTCCACAAATCAAGATCAAGTCGGGTCCCACCCTGGTCATCCTTTCACTCCATATATAATGGCATTTGAAACCCCTCAAGGATACTTGGGCCCCTCTAATGTGCCACATTATAACGGTCTAACTAACCCAGTGGACCATATTGTGTCTTATGAAGGGGCAATGAATTGTTATGGGGGTGGTGAACAAATGAAATGCCGAGCATTTTCTATGACACTCGAAACCTCGGTTCTAAGGTGGTATTCTTCCCTCCCTCCTAACTCCATTAATTCCTGGGAGGAGATGAAGCGTGTATTTCTTAACAGATATACTGCTAGCTGCATTCAACCCAAATCCGACCATACCTTGGCATCTGTTACACAAAGGCCAGATGAACCACTGAAAGATTACTTATCATGTTTCCACGCGGAAGCAGGTTCCGTTCCACGGTTAGAACCAGGAGTAGCAGTGCTGAAGAGTTCAAAATGCAAATTTCATAGTGACATCTATCAAAAACCTGCTGAAGAGTTGCATTCTCTCGGTGCACCTTGGCCCTTTTACCAATGGGGCATGGACATCATTGGAAAATTCCCCACCGCACCAGGCCAGTTTAAGTTTGCAGTAGTGGCTATTGATTACTTCACCAAGTGGATCGAAGCAATGCCATTAGCAACAATCTCAACAGCTCGGATTCAGTCTTTCTTCGTCAAGGAGGTGATTTATCGATTCAGAGTTCCACATGCCATAGTCACAGACAATGGATCACAGTTCGCAGCATCTCACTTCCAACAATTAGCAGCCGACCTAAACATCACTCACTATTTTAGCTCTGTTGAACATCCACAAACAAATGGTTTAGCCGAGGCGGCCAACAGAACCATCTTGGATGAGATCAAAAAGAAGCTCGGAAATGCTGCTGGCACTTGGGCAGATAAACTTCCGAGTGTCCTATGGTCACACAGGACAACAATACACTCGTCCACAGGTGAAACTCCTTTTCGTTTGACATACGGCTGTGACGCAGTCATTCCAATCGAAAAGCGAATTCCTACCTTCATGACACTTGAACGTCCTTCAGAGACAAATGACCATTTGATCAGTGAGGAGCTTGTTTTATTGGAAGAAGTTCGAAAAAATGCCGCAGCCCATGAAAGCAAAATGAAGGAGCGACAGGCTCGGGAATACAACAAGAGGGTTCGTCCAAGAAGCTTTGAAGTTGGTGACTTAGTCCTTCGTCGAGCTGACATTGGCAAAGGAAATGCTGGAGTCGGAAAACTCCAACCAAAATGGGAAGGACCATATCGAGTGAAGGCTAAATCTGGATCTGGGGCATACAAACTGGAGTCTCTCTCAGGCATGGAAATCGGTAACACATGGAACGTTGCCAAACTCAGAGCTTATTAAAGTTAAGCTCAAACTTTGTTTTTTCACTTTTTATAGTTAGGTAAATTTATTGCTCAGTAATGATTAGGTCGAATAAACGAAGGGTAACATCCTTCTTAGATTAGTGACAGTTGTTAGGAATTAGATTGATAGGAATTTGTTAACAGATGAACAACTTCATTTTTTGTTTTTTTCGTTTATCAATAAATGCATCAATTTATTCGTAATCCTCGTTTGAACATTGTGAAGTAACATGCGACTCATTTGCTTCGGCTAGCCACCGAGCCAAATCGAAGTACAACTCCTAACAAGAGTTCAGCAACGTACTCATAGAACACCCGAATCCAGGAAACTACTTTCCTTATTTTGCGGTCCGAGGATCCCACTTCGGCTAAAGTTGGCGATCCAAGTTCTACTCACAATGAATTGTATATTTATAAATTCTCAAAACTTATCTTAAAACTCGTTAATTGGCAAACACTGGAAGCGTGACAAACGCAATGATAATACGTCAAATAAAGTTGTCATTATCATAAATCGCAAGTTGATATAAACTGTTCAAAATGACGCTCGAATAACACGAGCAATCGAAAGACATAGCTAATTGTTCGGCGTAGCAAAAGGTTAAAGACAAATTGTGGCAACATTAGCAAGTTAAAAACGCTCCGAAAACAGCGAGCAAAATGAAAATCAACAAAACAGCAAAGATTAAAAAGTGCAACATCACTCCTCAAGGTCAGATAAAGCTACATTTGAATCATCAAAATTTGGCTCCTCAGTCAACTCCTCAAGGGGATTGGAAAGATCTTCTGCCTGCAGATCTACCTCGGCCCCGGTCTCAAGGTCGACCAACTTTCCATTTTGAACAGCATGAAATGGATGAGCCCCGACCACCCTGAACTCTAATTCAGGGTTCAGAAATTGAACTTGCTTAATGGCCGAGACAAAGGAGTCATCCACTGCTTTTCCCCAATTGTAGAAGTTAGTTGCTGCCTTCTTCTTGTGGAAAAGTGCTTTCTCCCTCAACTTCCGAGCAACTGCTGCAGACTTTTCAACTTCAGATTTTAGTTCATCCATCTTCTGCTGATGCACTTGGAGTTCTTTCTTCAGAGTCTCCTCGGCTTCCTTCTTCTTAACTTCAGCTGCTTTTTAAGAAACCTTTAAGGAATCTCTCTCCTTAATCAATTCCCCCTTGTCGGCCTTCAAGTTCTCCAGTTCATTCTTCACTCGGATCAATTCATTCGAGAGACTAGCCTCTTGAGCAGCTGATACCGGACGAGCTTCCTTTTGTTCAGCATTGTAACCGGAAAAGAGTCCCTCAGGGTGCTTAGCCAAAAAATAGGCGAGATTGGCACCGCGAAGAAAATATTTTGCAAAGGTCATATTGCAACGAGACCACTCATCAATACTCAAATTTCCAAACCTAGAACAGTCAGTCTCAGATAGGATGTATTTCCCAAACCTCTCATCAAACTGCAGATCCCATATGGATGTTTCCCGAGGGATCGCAGTAGAAGTTGGAGCAACATCAGTAGGAGTAGCAGTAGTTCGAACACTTGGTCCTTCAGCCCTTGGGTTGGCACCCTCCGGCACTTTCTCTTTTCCCTTATCCAATCGATGGCGACAGATTAAAGGTTGGAGAGGAGAAGTAGCTTGAACTTGACCACTAGGGGCCACTGAGACAGTAGAAGCAACAGCAACCACGTTTGTGGCTTGGTGAGGAGAAGCCTCGGGAGCCGAGGCAGAATGAGTAGGGGTGGAAACACTTAGGCTTGGAGTGCTCAGACTCGAAGATCCTGATGTAGCAGGTGTCTTCCTCTTCTTGCCGCCTTGAACAAGAGCTGCCATACGCTCATCCATTTTTTCTGCAAAGGAAACAAAGAAACATTAGAGCCGATCAAATCACAAATATAAAAGCAAAAAATAAAGCACTATACCAAGCTCGGTCTTAACGTCCGAAGATGGGATGTTCACGATATCCCTCGTCTCTATCATGCCAGCTTTCTGAAAATACCTTTCCACCTCCCGACACACATCCTTTTCGTACTCAGCAAGTTCTTTCCAGTCTGATGAGTATGAAGCAATCGATCGGTTAAAGAAGCTGGCACTCCATTGAATAGGAAATCGGGGAAGTGGTCGTCTTTCCCCCGGCCGAGTGAACCAGCAGACGCCATTACCAGTAAAATTATACTTAAAGAAAAAAGGTTTAAAGCCCTTCCAAGATTCAGAGTATTTTGTGAAAATAGCGTATCCCCTACGAGATTTAAGAGAGACCCAGGGTTTCTTTGCCGAACCTTTCTCGAAAGAATTACACTGAGGAGCAAAAATGTGAAAAAAGATATTAAGGTTGCAGCTCCAATTAATCGCCGAGCAGACTTGTTCAAAGGCTTTTACAAACGCCCAAGCATTCGGATGTAGTTGAGAAGGAGCCACTCTTAAGAAATTCAAAACGCCCATCTCAAAATCGGTAAAAGGCATTCTTATCCCAAGCCGAGTAATCACTTCTTCGTAAAAATAGAAAGCTGTGCTACCGTCCGGAATTTTGGTACAAACTCTCTCATTCTTACCCACTGGAGTAATGGAATACAAACTCCCAGTATTGTCTCCTGGACATGGCAAAATTATAGCTCGAGTTTGATCGAGTGATCGTTGTGTTGTAAGCTCAGATCGTGTACCAAGAACCTCTCGATCCACCCAATCATACTCAGCCCAATCTGTCGGAAGTGGGTAGAGATCAGGATTAGTAACACACTTCCTCTTCATACCTGAGGAAAAGGGGGCACATTTGGAGTCAGAACCACAAAAACTTGATTATGTCTGATCAAATACTTACGGTCGTTTGGGAAACACCTCCCTTTCTGGGCAGAATTTCCCCAAACCAATTGAAATGTCTAATACCTCTATGCTGCCTCCTTAACTTCCGTTGTTCTACTCTCTCGGCGATCCTATAGTGAATCACGCCCTGTCTGAACTCTCTCAGAGCCTGAGGGAAATGCACGGATATTGGTTTAATACAAATTTCTGGGTTCCCTTCTTTAGATGTTCTTGGCACATCAGAGTTTACGGATTCCTCACTCATGGTAAATGACGTTCCAATACCAACCCTAAGAAGTTAAGTGCAGAAAAGTATAAAGCAAGCCTAAGAAATACTACAACGATCACTCCATAGGTAAAGTGGATAAAAGAATTGCGAAGGGCAAGTGGGGGATCATAGCAACACCAGCAACAGCAACGATTTGGGGTTTTCACTAAACCCAGAAAACAAACCCCAGAAAACAAAAACAAACCCCAGAAAACAAAAACAAACCCCAGAACAATCTCAACCCAGAAAAACGAACAACACCCGCAAAACCCAGAAAAACAAACAGCACCCACAAAGCCCAGAAAAGCGGATGAACTCAATAAACCCAAAAAATGGAGAACCCAAGAACGATCTTTTCAAAAAATCAAAGAAGAAGGGTCGGTAAAAATACTTGAAAAACAAAATCCTACATAAACATAGTAAGAAAGCAAAAGCAATCGCATGCAAGATATCACAAAAAGAAGAACATGCAAGACAACATTCAGAGAAGAAAATTAATCAGAAAAAGAAAGAGTACGGTACCTGCTAGCCAAAAAGTATCAAGTGACGAGAAAAATACGAAATCAACACCGGGAAGTGCACTCGGTATGGTGAAGAGAATCGAAGCAACAAGAACGTCCTTGGAAGTTTCTGGCTTTGTTTGACAAAGATTTCAGAAAAATGAGGAAACAAGAAGAAAAAGAGTTCGAAAAATGCTTGAAGAAATGAGTAAGTGAGAAAACCGCCCTTTGATGTTCTTTCTAAAACTTCCCTCCACTATCTCAAAAGGTTTGGGCCTAAGGCGGAAAAAGCCCGTTTAGCGTTGAAAATGGAGTACGTGGCACTTCTGATGGATTTGAAATCATAACGTTACATTTTCCAATAAAGTTAAGGACACATGTAAGCACAGGGAGAAGTGGAAGGTCACTCTGGGGTCAATCAAACGACAGCCTTGATCAAAATGCAAAAATGCTCGGACCTCTCTTTCAATCATCAAGAGTTCAATCGGAAAAAGATCCGATCGTCTCAGAAGCTCGGCAGGGCTCAAATCACCCAACCGAGCTTGGGGGGCTTATGTAGTGGACTTGTAGTAAACCGAGCGTTAGCCGACCGAAGCCTCATTGCTACGATTGATCTGATACTACAATAGGGTAAACGGTCGGACACTTATACCGAGCAAACTGGGTTGATACGTGTAGGTTACGTACTGATGAGGTTACCACCGAGCACAGGACTCTCAATCTGATCCTTAACGTTTACAGCCTCATCTAACCGTAACTACTCCTAGATTCCCATGACTCTTGGTTAGATAAAACAACATTGGATAGAGTTTATCATTTACAGGATTTATGGATATTATCTTATCACATCCTATACAAATCCTAGTTGAATTCTTCCTCTTTAGAAGCCTTATCAAGACGGCCCACAGTACACAGGTAACCCCCTATAAGAACCACCATGCTATAGGGGCAAAGGTACGTCTTCTCATCCCTAAGTTGACACTAGCACACACATTGTTGACTAGGGAGAACCTGATTATCCCAACTGGATATTCAGAAATCCTAAAGAATCCTACATTAACATCTTGGTTGAGATCATTCTTCAAGGCTCTTCCATAGCTTTAAGGTTGATCTTGGTTAAGGACACGACAGGTCCCAATCTAGGGACTAATATGCAAAATATTTATTTTATGCAATATTATATTTATTAAGTCAATTCACACACATATACTAATTATATGAACACATATTTTAATCAAGGATTAATATAGAAATAATTAACTATAATTAATTTATAATTAACATTTCATTAATCGGGGATTAAAATTTTGGGGTGTTACACTACTCCCCCACTTACAAGGAATTTCGTCCCCGAAATTCAACTTATACAAACAGGTCAGGATAGTCCTGACGCATCTTATCCTCTAATTCCCACGATGCTTCCATTACGTCGCCACAAACCCAGACGACTTTGACCAGACAAATGTCCTTCCCTCTAAGCTGTTTGACTCTTCGGTCTTCAATGTGAACTGGCATAGCTTTAAAGGTTAGGTTCTCATGAATTTCTAAGTCATCCGGTTGGATTCTAAGGACAATGGTGGGGTCATGGACATATCTTTTCAGTTGAGACACATGGAATACATTATGAAGGTTAGCTAGCGACGGAGGCAGGGCTAACTGATAAGCTACTGGGCCGACTCTTTTGAGGATTTGATAGGGACCAATAAACTTAGGTGATAGTTTCTGGGTTTTTAAGGCTCTACTAACACCTTTTGTTGGTACTATTCTAATGAACACATGGTCTCCTTCAGCAAACTCTAAAGGTTTTCTTCTCCTATCAGCATAGCTTTTCTGCCTACTCTGAGCCGTCTTCATCTTCTCTTGTATCATCTTGATCTGTTCCGTGGTCTCTTGCACAAAATCTGGCCCAACCAGAGAACTCTCCCCCACTTGAAACCAGCATAACGACGTCTGGCACTTTCTCCCATACAAAGCTTCAAATGGTGCCATTCCAATGCTCGTGTGGTAACTGTTGTTGTAAGTGAACTCCACGAGTGGCAACATTTGTTCCCAGTTCCCTTGACCTTCCAACGCACAGGCTCGTAAAATGTCCTCCAGTGACTGAATAGTCCTCTCCGTTTGACCATCAGTCTGAGGATGGTATGCAGAACTTAACTTCAATCTTGAACCCAGAGCTTTATGCAGATCTTCCCAGAACTTCGATGTAAACCTCGGGTCGCGATCTGACACAATGCTTGGCGGTACCCCATGCAGACGAACAACTTCCTTAATGTACAACTGGGTGAGCTTTTCCAAAGAGTAGCGCATGTTAACAGGAATAAAATGCGCTGACTTGGTTAGACGATCCACGATCACCCAAATTGCATCATGACCAGTAGATGTCCTTGGCAATCCCGACACAAAATCCATCGAGATACTATCCCATTTCCACACGGAAACTTCCAAGGAAAGTAACTCTCCTCCTGGCCTTTGATGTTCCACTTTCGCCTTTTGACACACCAAACAACAGACCACATACTCAGCTACGTCTTTCTTCAAACCAGGCCACCAAAATATCTTCTTTAGATCCTGGTACATCTTAGTAGCTCTTGGATGCATACTCATCTTACTCTTATGCGCTTCATCCAGAATCATTCTTCTTACTTCCAAATCATCAAGGACACATATCCTTGTCTTAAAACGCAGGATTCCATCCTTTCCTTCTTGAAATTCCAACTCCTTACCTTCTTGCATCAACTTCTTTCTTTCCATCAGCTTCTCATCCTTGTGTTGTAATTCCCGAATCCTTTGCAGAAACTCATTAGCAATCTGCAGCATCCCCATTTTAATGTTTGTCGGCTCCACTTGCATCGTCAGGCTCAGATCCCGGAACTCCTCTATCGATGCAGCTTCTCTGACCATCATCGCACTGATGTGCATTGCCTTTCTACTTAATACGTCCGCCACGACATTTGCCTTCCCAGGATGGTAATAGAGCTCGAACTCATAATCCTTCAAAAACTCCATCTATCGACGCTGTCTCATATTCAACTCTTTCTGATCGAAGAGGTACTTTAAACTCTTATGGTAACTAAACACCCGGTGTAACACCCCGCATTTTTCCCGTACGTGCGTGAACGAATAAACTTTGAAATTATGTTTTATAAAAGATTTTTTTTTAGAAAAGAGTTTTATTTGAGAGAGAAATAAAGCATTGATTTTCTGGATTGTTATAAACCAAAACGCACTACTACAAAATGCATAATTAAAGGCGGTGTTTTAAGGGCGGTTCCTAAATGGAACTTCCCTCTTTAGTTTAAACTGATTTAAGAGAAAGGTTATTTCATTTAACCAGCCTTAAATATATAATTTTTAAGGGCAGTTGCTAACGGAACCACCTTCATTTATCCTAAATAAAATACAGATGATTTTAGAAGAGGGTTCCTTTATTCAACCGCCAACTTAAATCTAAAATTAAAAAAAAAATACCCAAAAGCCTCACACTAAACACACTCACACACTCACTCAGTCACACTCACGATACACTCACAACCCAGAAGATCAGAAAACACACGCACACACTCGCACTTCCCGCCGTCGCCACCATCGTGCAACAGTCCTCCTCTCACCGCCGTCGCCACCACCGTCCTCCTCTTACCGCCGTCGCCACCATCGTCCTCCAACAACACACAGTCAAACACTCTCACCCACTGTTGCCTCCTCTTATCGCCGCCGCCACCATTGCATGCAATCTCCTCTCAGCTCATTCTAAGTAAGCAAAATCATATTTCTCTCATTCTCTCTTTAAGTTTCCTTTTTTTTTCGATTTTCCCCTTTTTTTATTCTGGTAATAGAGTTTAGGGTTTTTGATTTTCCCTCTTTTTTATTCTGCTTTTTGGGTTTTTGATTTTCCCTCTTTCTGATTTGGGGTTTTCACATTAATTTTGTGCATGTTTCTATTTAAGGTTTTTGATTTAGGCCCTTCCCCTGTCCTCTGTTTTAGATTTTGTGCTTGTGTGCTTGTGAAAGAAAGAGACAGAGAGAGAGAGAGAGAGAGAGAGAGAGAGAGAAATAGACCATGATGAAATATTTTACCCAAGGATTTTGTGTCAAGCAGGCAAGGAACATTGTAGCAGTGTCTCAGTTAAGAAAGATACACTGAAGAAGAATGATAAAACTTATCGAATTTATTTTTGAAGGCTAAACCTTGTCGATTTTAAATATGTATCAACTATAAAAATCACTAGAAGTTGAATTTCACATAATCATTAATTCCAACATCTTACCGTATTGAAGTCAACTTCTTTAAGAATGTCACATATGGCATCACGCAACTGATCATCACTGGGGTTCAACTTTTGTTTCTTCTTGGAATTGTGTCATACTGACTCACATCTCTCTCTGTGGAATCATAAAACAGATCAAAAAAATGAGCTTGGAAGAGAGTCTAATACCAAAAGAGGCAGAACAGAGAATAGAGAGATATGATGAGGAACACAGAGTTACATGGGAAAGTTACACCGGAGAAATGAAGAGAATATGTGTAGTAGCAGGGCCAATGGTGGTTGTGCTTTCTTCCCAATTTTTGTTGCAGATTGTGTCAACAATGATGATTGGTCACCTTGGTGATGAGCTTTATCTCTCTAGCACAGCCTTAGCCATCTCCCTTGCTGGGGTCACTGGATTCAGTTTTCTGGTAAGTTGCTATTGCATTTGTCAGATCTCAAAAATATCCATGGCATATAATTACACACATACATTTTTTTTTAATTTTTGTTTTTTGTTTTTTTCTTCTCAAAAACATATTCATAGTACATGTGTTGTGTCACCTTTATCATAGATTTACCAAAATATGAGACACGTTGACAAGACATGACTTTTTCTCGGTTCCACTGAATCAAATGGAATCTGTAGATCATACAGTAATTCATAACACTATATTCCATTTAACCATACGCTCGGGGTTGTAATATCGCTAATTTTAATATCATTTTATAAAGCGCAAAAACTATAAGTCTTTTTTTTATTGAACAGAGCATGAAATCTCAACTGTAGGGTGGTGTGTCTAAAAAATTCCTACCGGACTATCCAAATATTCGGTCTACTTTTTTCGAATTGGAACTACTATCACATTTGTGAACTGATGCTAGAAGGTTGCCATTAAGCATTGAATAGACACAATCACACAATTAAAGGAGATTTTCTTTATCAACTTTTTTTTTCTAACATGTTAGCTTTCTCATAACAATGTATTGTTTTCATCACCAAGTTACTAAGATTATTATTGTATTCTCACATGCTAACAGATGGGAATGGCGAGTGGACTGGAAACTATATGTGGACAGGCTTTTGGAGCTAAGCAATACAATAAAATTGGAACACATACACTGCTATATTCTCTCTTATATTGGTTTCTATTGTCTTGTCTTTTCTTTGGATCAACATGGAAACGATACTGGTTTTCATAGGTCAGGACCCTCTAATTGCACGTGAAGCTGGGAGATTCATAATTTGGCTTCTTCCTGCACTTTTTGCAAATGCAATTTTGCAGCCATTGATTAAATATTTCCAAATGCAAAGTATGCTTTTGCCCATGTTCTTAAGTTCTTGCATCACCATTGGTGTCCATATACCACTTTGTTGGGCTTTAGTATTCAAGTCTGGTCTGAACAATATTGGAGGAGCATTAGCAATTGGCATTTCTAACTGGGCAAATGTGATTTTTCTTGGATTATACATGTATTACTCTTCTACTTGTGAGAAAACTCGTGCACCAATTACTCTGGAGCTGTTCCATGGAATTGGGGAGTTCTTTCGCTATGCTATCCCTTCTGTAGTAATGGTTTGGTAATGTATCTTCCTATTTAGATGAAATAGCATATATTCTATAATGTATTATATTTTTTCCTAACATATTTATGTTATGTATTTTGTTCATGGTGATGACTTTATCCTCGAGTGGTGGTCCTATGAGTTGCTCGTCTTATTGTCTGGGCTGTTACCAAATCCACAACTTGAAACTTCTGTTCTATCTGTTTGGTATGCAAGTTACATTTTTTTATTAATCTTTTTCCATAACTTTTAAGGTTGTCATTGTACTAATTCCTTGTAATTTTTCTAGTCTCAATACCATCACAACTCTCTATACTATTATCTTCGCATTTGGTGCAGCAGCAAGGTATATATACATCATAAACTCATTCATTCTTCGAATTTTATATGTCACTCTATCTACTATTCAATTTAGATGTATATGTTAATTAACTAATTGTGCTGACTGTATTGTAAAAATGAAATGCCATGTGTTCATATTCTTTACTCTGGCTGGGATAGGTAAACTAATTAAAAATAAGTTCATTTGTTTCATCTTTATGTTAAATTATATCTAACACTTCACTCTAAGCCTGTGTTTTCCAAGTTTCTTATTGGCTGAAATCTTTGTTAAGTTGTCAGATTTAATGACACACTAAGAACCTATCTTGTCATTGGATTATAGATTAACCAGTTTAGAGTCTCAAATTTAGCTTATTATTTTAATTCCAAGGAATAGTAGGGTGGGTCTGCTGGTGGGATCAGTTAAAAGGATTTGCAAGAAATAAGCTTTTTGAACTTGCATACTTTACATTTGACATATCATGGGCAAAATGCCTCAATTTTTCTGATTCCTATTAGAGTTTGGAGCTTTGGCTCTTAACAAAATTCATTCACCTGATTTTAATGTCATCTTTGCTTTATAGTAATGACTTTGAATAGTAGTAATGACTTTGCTTTATAGTAATGACTTTGATATAGTAGAAGAAATTAGTTGAATGGCTTGAGTCAATGTACATATTCTTGCTTTATAAAAAACCACTTATGATCAAACAATATCATCCTCTGTGCTGTCCCTAGCTTGGTCTCAAATGAGTAATCTTATTGTTTGACCTTTCCATCTTCTCTTTCATGTTGATAGAGATATGTAGCTTGTGAGAAAAATTGTTCGAAGTTAGAAATGTGGTTGATCTAATGAGTAAATCACAACTGGAATTTAAAACATAAACTTGGAAGGTAGACATATACACATGTGATTTAATCTTATTAGCACAAAAAATCGTGATTTAATCTCATGTTTCAGAATTTTGTATCTATGCTTTTTCTAATGTGAGTGGAAGTTTTTGCATGAGATTAACTCGTCCTTCTATGAAACAGGGAGAAAGAGACGTTACTCATTAGTTAGGTAGCTTATAAGCTATTTAACTAAAGTATTTGATTTAAATTTTTTTTCTTATTACAGCTAGGAGGATTAATTTTTGAAGGGGTGGTAGCTATTATTCTGACCTTTTTCTTTCCAGGAGTTTCATGGTGAGGAGGGAATTGTTACTATAATCAAGAAGGGGGTATCACTATACATTGTTTTGGAAAATTATTAAGTATCTTGTAGGTGATACTTGAGAATTAACAACTTCTGGTGTAGGTTCTCCTTCTGCTGCAGGCAATGGAGATATAACATTGGCTCTTCTTTTAGTTTTCTAAGTAATTGTATTGCAGATTGTTTGAGGCTCCACTCTTAGGTAACAGTGAATACTACCAAGCCTAAGTAAAACTATCATTTGCTTCTCTCTTATAATTCCACACCCTTGGGCTTCTCTTCTGAATCAATTGTTATTCTTTCTGGCATGAACATTGTTTTAGATAAGAGATTAGAATCAATTTCTTCAAATATGCAGTCTTTAGAGTGAACATATATTTTCACTACATTCTTGTTGAGTAGAATCATTACTCTCACAAAGTGCAGCATAATTGTCATAGTTAGATTCATATATGTCATGGCAAAAGATTTGAAGAACATCTAATAATGTCTTTATTTTTTGGTATTTGCAGTATTACCATTGCTTGGTGGTAGCCGCTCGCCGCTTATTTATCGCTTGCATCACTTTTCCTTGATCTTGTAAGTAGTTTTTGTTAAATCTCTACTATTTTGCCTTAATTTATCGCTCCTATTGTCATCTCTACTTGTATTTTTGTTTGCATACTTAAATCTAGTATCTCACTTATACTCGTTTCTCTTTTTAGTTTGAGCTAGTTACTAAGGAGTTATAACTGTAAGTTAGTATTTGGCTATTTCAGGTGTTTGAATGTTTCTGAATTTTTATTATTAGTGTGCAGTTGGAAAGTGTGTGGGTTTGCATAAACCGTATATTTTCTAGAATGGAGTGTGTCTTTCATCCATTTAGCCATGACCAAGGCTATTTCTTATATTAAAGAATTGCCCCCTTTTTATGTTTATAACTTCATATTTGGTGAAAAACATTTTTGCTTTTCAAGCAGATATGCTCGTTGTGTAATGTCTTAAGCAACTCATTGGGATTTGATAAATTAAGAAGCTTATCAATATTGGAGAGGAGGTTCGGGTGCCGTGAAAGGTTGCAATTTGAATGGGACTAACGCTGTATGTCTTTATTTTCTGAAAAATTGTCTACATCACTGGACTTTGATTCCTGAATTTTCTTCATTTTATGCATGTGTACTTATTCCTGTAACATTAGGTAGAGATATGAAGGGTGGTGAATTACTTAGGTAGTTACGAGGGTTACTGTAGTATCCTTTTGTATTCTTTAGTTTGTAATTTTGTATTGTCTTATTTGTTACAAATAATTAAATATTTTTAATTACATAATTATTGTTGTATGTCTTATTTTTGTAATTACATAAATACTTGTAAATTAAAAAATTTACACATTAGTTCTATAATTAGATTATGTTTGATGCATAATTTTTTTTTGTGAATCTTGCATAATTTTTGAAATAACATAGAAATTAAAAAAATTTACACGTTCTATAATGACTAATTCCAAAAATTCAGGGATGAAAAAAAAACTTAAAACAAGCTAAGAGAGGTTCAAAAAATAGGAAGCAGAGATAAAAAATAAAAAAAACATAAAAGAGGGCGGTTCAAAAAATGTAACAGAGGGCGGTTCAGATGAAAGGAACAAAGGAGGTTATTTAAATAAAAAAGGGCGGTTCGGAACTGCCCTTAAAAAAAGTTAAAGAGGGCGGTTCCGAACCACACTAAAAAAAGAAGTACTTACAAAGGCGATACATTTAAGAAGGGTTCGGAACCGCCCTCTTTTATGCAAAATAACCTCCCTCAAAATGTTTTTATGTAGTAGTGACGTTTTTGTAAATGAAAAGTGAATGATTTTGTTGAAATGAGAATGCTTGGCTAAATGATGATTTATTAATAATGGTTTTGAAAATGATTTTGGATATGAATTTTGAAAAATTGCTTTGAAGAAAATGAATTTAATAAATTGGCTTGGAAACTTTGTGAGTGCTTGATTTAATGTGTATGTGTAACGTGTGATGTGATTTTTGAGTTAATTTAATTATGTATGAATTGGACGATATAGTAGAAAATAGAATGTGAATTATGTGCATGTGAGTGTTATATATGTATGTGTATGAATATGCATGTGTATTGTGCGTGTATATATGTGTGTGTTTGACCATATAATGCATGGAAAATGAACAAGAAAATGTAATTGGGAAATAAAAATAAAAGACATGTGCATGTGTGTGGGTGTGCCACGGTGAAGGTGTGTGTTGTGTATGCATGAAGGTGCCACCTTTAGTGAATGCATGTAAGTGAATGTGTGTGCTATGTGTGTTACACGTGTGTGTGTGGGTGGCGTGTGTGAGAGCTAGGGTTGATGTTGGAAGCTTAGTGCTTAAGGAAGTGGAAACTAAGTTAGCCATCCAACAAAACTAGAACCTAACCAAATGACAAATCCTAACTAGTTGCTAACTATTACTTAAGCCTAAGTGACCCCTAAATTCCTAGACTAGCCTACATTGTCCCCTTGACTTTATGAACCTCATCCATGCAAAATGTAGAGGACTTAATCGCCCTTTTTGGTTCCTCATGGCCGAATTACTTCCAAGGCCCAATTAGGAAATTGTGAGCTTGCCTTTATATAGGATTGATCATAGTTCATTCACCCATTTCCTTTCCCATTCCTTCACACCAACACAAACGTATCTCTAAGGGATTCATCAACCCCTTAGAGAAAGAAGAAAAAAAAAATAGAGAGGAAGAGAGTGGTAGTTGGCCGTGAGACTTGAAGAAGAAAAGGAAGGAGTTCAAGCCCAAAACTTAGGAGCTTTCTTTGAAGAGCAAGAACCTTAGGAGCTAGAAGACCAACCATTCATGGTAGGGCTTGAAGATTATGATGAAGATTTTGTAATAGTGTAGATTTCCTTTCTAGTTGTAGATCCTTGACTTTCTTCTTTGCATGTTCATTTTCTTGAGTTGAGAAATGATTTTATGTATGATCATCTCTATTCTTGGACTTTATGGACTAAGAACAATTTGTAACATGTTAAACTTGTATTTGATGTTCGATCAAGACTTTGCTTTACTAGATCTAAAATTTTTCTAACTAAACTTTTAAAGATCTAAAGAAAAATTAAGGCTTTGTGAAAACTAACATGAATCTTTTTGCATGTCTCCTTTTCTTTTTCTAGACCGTGATGTGTATGTGCTTTAACCTATGATTTAAGTTTGATTGATAATAAAGTGAAATTAAATGGCTTGCATGATATGTGTGTGTTGATCTTGTGTATTTGTGCTTGAAAAACTTTGATCTTTGATTTGTGCATTTCTTCTTCACGGTTTTGCCCTATAAGAACCAAGTTAGTTTCATTTTGTTTTTGCATGTATAATTTATTAATTGATCTATAGATTTCAAGCATGTAAAAGTCTAAATTCTTGGTTAAAAACTTGGAAACAATTTTCATGTTACCATTCGGTTTTGGGAACAAATCCTTCTTCAATAATTTTCATTCCCTTGTGTGTTTGAGTTTGAATAACTAAAGTGTTTTCTTAATTGCATGGATTGATCAAGTGTTTGATGTTGTGTGAAAGGCCATTCGACCATGTTGATTATTTAAGATCTATGCCTCTTTGCATCATGAGATTCGGTCATCCTAGAGAAAACTAGGGAACTAGGTTTGTTTTTCAACTAGGGTGCATACCTGATGAAACTAATTAAATTTAGGACTTAAAAAGTGCATACATAAAGTAAATGAAGCTAGAAGAAAACATGTGTGAATCTTGATGTGGTTTGTGACTTTAATTGTTGCTTGATTTTGTTTTAAAATGAAATTTAAATTAATAATTTCCCTAATGGTATGCTCACGGGTCCTAGGTCAAAAGAGGGGGAATGATTTCATGATCTCATGTTTTTAGTTGTGCATTAAACCTTTGCAAAACCATGTATGCATAATTCGGCCAAAGCCTATGAATATAATTGGAAAATGGTTTTCATGAAACAACTTATGATTATAGCTATGTGTGTGATACTGTATGGTGTGTGTCTATCCTTTCATCTTTTGGTTTTAAGAAATGAAAATAAATGATTTGATTTGGTTATGTGAGAAAGAAATTTTGTAATAATAATCCCATAATTTCAAGTTGATAAATTTTATTAGGAATTAGAAATTATTGGCTATAATGATTCGGTCCTTGGGAAATTAATCTCAATGTTTAACTTTTATTATTTTCTTAAGAGTAATTTAATTAAATTATTACGGTTAAGATTCGATAATTGGTGAATGATGTGAAATGTGATTCGCATGAGTGATACTTGTGAATGTTGTAATTGTTCTTTATACTAGCTGAATGTATCGAACTAATATTGTTTTGAGATACTGTTTGTGAACTTGTATGTGAATGCTCCTTGTCCTGAGTTTGTGTGTGTTGCTGTTATGATAATTGAATGTGTTGAGTTCTGAATCTGTTTGTGAGTTTTGTTTGTATTCTAAAGAAATTAAAAGTGTTTTATTTAAAATTGTGAGTTAAAATGACTCAAATTAATTTGGAGCTTTACCTCCTTTAAACTTTGAGAGGATTTTTCAATAAGTGGTTTTGAAATTTTATTCTTTTGGATTTATTTTAATGAAGAGATTATTTTAAAGTTTTCTTAAAAACCTTTTTAATTAATTTGGATTTGAAATCTTTGAGCATGAGTAACGAGTTTCAAGAAAAGAATTATCTTAGCGAGTTTTCAAAACGAAATTAATGATTTATCGAAACGTTCTAATTGATGAGCATTTTATTTCCCATTTTTTCCTTACATTATTTTACTCCTATTATTGATACTTGTTGCCTATTTGACATTGTTTAGCTTGATTTAGTGATTTAGAGTTTATTGGACTAATATTATGAATATTGTTTAATTTGGGATTATTTAGCCTAATTAATTCTATTTCTATTTTCAGGTCATATTTGGCACAAGGGCTTTTTGGACATTTTGGGAATGAAGATTTAATGTTGGAAGAAAAGATATACGATGAAGTGAAGATTGTAATCTATCTTTAGGATTAGTTGAGATTTAGTTATATCTTTTAAGATTTAGATTTTATCTATAAGATATTTTTAGATTTAATTTAGAGATAAGCTTTCCTTAGGATTTGGGCCCATGATTTAGGCCCGTTTTGTGATTTAAAAAGCCAAATTCGTGTAAACCCTTGGGGAGACCTTCCATTCACGTTTTTTTACATTCTCTCTCATAGAGAAGGCTTAGTTTTGCTCTCCAAGCTTGTGGTGGCTGCTAGGGTTTCTCTCTCTTCCCTTTTCTACACGTTTTTGGTATTTTTCTTCATGGAAGACTAAACTCTTAGGTTAAATCCCTTTGGTAATGTATCACATACTCTTGAGGTTTTATTCTTAATGCTATTTCGTTTTTATTCACTGTTTTCATGCTTATTGATATGTTATGGTTCGCTTAGTTCCATTCTATAGAGATAATCCATGTGTATGAATGCTTAATTTATGCAAACTCGTAAAAACTCCATGCTTTGGCTTTTAATGCTTAATTAGAGGTTTGAGTTTTGGGGTGAGAATTGAATTTTCGCTTAGTATTTAATTCTCACGAGTTGGACAGTGAAGAGGAAAGAAATTGATCTTTTGTGACCGATGATAGAGTTGTGAATGCGAGTCAAAGGGGTTTATCCGCTTTTCCTTATCTGTTTCTTCGTTTTGATTTAATTCTGTTTTGATTTCAATTATTCAATATTCAATACAAAAAAAAAAAACCCCCTGTTTTCTATGCATACTATGTGTTCGACCTTTTGCTTGATAAGATATTCTTTGGGAGACGACCTAGGAGTCACTTCCTAGTACTATACTTTAACTGTTTTTATTTGTATCGGGTACGGCCTCGATCAAATTTGGCGCCGTTGCCGGGGAATATCGGTTCTTGCCAAAGGTCATTAGTAGTTAGTTAGTGTCGTAGTTAGTATAGTTACTATAGTGTGTCGTGTCTGATTTAGGGTCTAGTAGTCAATTCTGATAACCGGTTGAAGTTGCACTGTTTGCTGTTTTGCTATTTTGTTGCAATTAGTGTATTTGATTGATTCTGTGGTTGCTAGTTCACATAGTTGTGGGTGGAATTTTTCCACGAAAATTTATATCCACACTACTTTTATCATATAAAAAGGTTTCGAGGCACCACGATCACTCAGATCATCACTGGTTGTGAGTTCCAGAAAATTTTTCCAAGTTTTAGCAGCACTTTCTTCAAATCGTCGCAACTTTTGACCCGTAACTCGGAATTTGACGAATTTTATATCAAATCGAAGGGAATTTTCTGAATAATCTGATTTTTCTGACTTTGTCAGAAACCTCCTTCGTCTGGATCCTGAAAAAGCCGTTTTACTATTTCTTTTTTATTTTACAAGTTTTATTTTCTTAGTTTTTGGTCTCTGATTTAATTGTTTGACTTGGTTCCCTTTCGAATTTTGTCCTCAAACTTTTTGTGGTATGTTTTCATGATTTTAGGGTGCTGAAAAAAAATAAAGAAAAAATTTTAAAAAAATAAAAAATTTTGTTGCCTATTTTGGTCATGTATATTAGTGACAGTTTGCTATGCTTAATGGTGTTCTGTTCAGTATATGACTAGGGGCAACCCAAGCTACTTTCATCCATATAACCCTGAAATTGATAGAACTTATCACAGACTAGTTAGACAAAATAGGAACCAGTCCATAGGTAGTGAGTCTATTGAGTCTTTACATAGTGAGTCTGCTTCTTTTTCTTCTATTCCTATAAATTCTGATTCTTATTCTGATTATTCTGAAAATATGGCTCAACCTCCACCACGTGAGAGGACATTGAGGGAGCTGGCTGCACCTGATTTCACTATTGAAGATTTGTGCATCCAGTATCCCGATGACCCGTATGAGCTAAGGTCTGGACTAATTCATTTGTTGCCCAAGTTTAATGGTCTTGCAGGTGAGGATCCTCATAAACATCTCAAGCAGTTCCATATTGTCTGTGCTACTATGAAACCACATGATGTGCAAGAGGATCATGTTTGTCTTAAGGCATTCCCACACTCCCTAGAGGGGCTAGCCAAGGATTGGTTGTACGATCTGGCCCCTGGTTCTATCACAGTCTGGGATGACCTGAAGAGGGCATTTTTGGAGAAATTCTTCCCTGCATGCAGAACAACAGCAATCCGAAAGGATATATCAGGCATCAGGCAACAAAGTGGAGAAAGTCTCTATGAGTATTGGGAGAGATTCAAGAGACTGTGTGCGAGCTGCCCCCACCATCAGATCTCAGAGCAGTTGCTTATTCAATATTTCTATGAAGGTCTCAACCTCATGGAGAGAAACATGCTTGATGCTGCAAGTGGTGGTGCCCTAGGAGACATGACACCTTTAGAAGCCAGAGTCAAGATTGAGAAGATGGCTTCCAATTGTCAACAATTCCATGCAAGGGGCAACAGCGATGCAATCATAGTGAGAGGAGTGAATGATGTTGGCACAAGTTCTGGTAAGGTTGAGAAGCTTGAACAGAAGATAGATTCACTTACAACTTTGGTCACTCAATTGGCCATCAACCAGAAGAAGTTGTCTCTGCCTGCTAGATTATGTGGCATATGCACATCCGTTGAGCACCCCACAGATGCATGCCCTTCTGTGCAGCAGCAGCCCACGACTGGTGCTGACCAACCTGAGGCATATGCCGCCAACATCTTCAACAGTAGAAACCAGCAGCCACAGAACTTTGATCTCTCTACCAATAGATACAACCCTGGTTGGAGGAACCATCCCAACCTGAGATGGTCTGATCAGCAGCAACCTTCACAGGTTCAATTTCAGAACAATTCTAGACCACCATATGTACCTCCTCCAGTCCAGCAACAGAGACAACAACAGGCTAATTCTGCACCACCAGCTCCTACTACTGAGCAGCAGCCTTCATTGGAAGAGCTGATGAAACAGATGACCATGCAAAATCTCCAATTCCAACAGGAAACTAGAGCATCCATTCAAAGACAAGAGGCCTCCATTCAATCTTTGACCAATCAGATGGGACAGATGGCAACAACAATCAACACTATGCAATCTCAGAATTCTAACAAGTTGCCATCCCAAACAGTGATCAATCCAAACCAGAATGTGAATGCCATTAGTCTAAGGTCAGGGAAGCAGATTGTCACACCCACACCAGAATCTGACCTCAACAAAGATGATCTAGTTTCAACCAACAAGAAGAGCCAAATGGTCGAGGAGAGTGAGCACACAAGTACCAGAAAATCCCATCCAGCTCAGCCTTCCACAAGCACAACACCTGCTGCTGCCCAACAACCACCCCCCATTCCTCTTCCTTTCCCACCAAGGGGGGTGACTCAAAGCAAGAAAATAGAAGAGATTGACAAAGAGATACTGGACACATTCAGGAAGGTGGAAGTCAACATACCCCTTCTTGATGCAATCAAGCAGATTCCAAGGTATGCAAAGTTCTTGAAGGATCTATGCACACACAAACGGAAGCTCAAGGGCAATGAGAGGATCAGCATGGGAAGAAATGTCTCTGCTCTTATAGGTAAACCCGTCCCTCATATTCCTGAAAAGTGTAAGGATCCTGGAACTTTCTCTGTGCCTTGTATCATAGGTAATACTAAATTTGAGAATGCTTTGCTAGATTTAGGAGCATCTATTAATGTTATGCCTATGTCTGTTTTCAAGTCTCTTTCACTTGGACCCCTTCAACCTACGGGTGTGGTTATTCATTTGGCAAATAGATCTACTGCCTACCCCGCAGGTTTGATAGAGGATGTCCTGGTTCGGGTTGAAGAGCTTATCTTTCCTGCTGATTTTTATATTCTTGATATGGAAGAGGACACCTCTCGTAGTGCTGTCCCTATCATATTAGGGAGACCATTTTTGAAAATAGCCCGAACCAAGATAGATGTGCATGCAGGTACACTTTCCATGGAATTTGATGACAGTGTGGTTCGATTCAATATTTTTGATGCTATGAAACATTTTTCTGATGACCACTTTGTTTTTCATGTTGACTTGATTGATGATCTGATTGATGAGCATGTTCTAGACTTTTTGCATGATTATGATTTGCCATCTTTCACTAGCTCATTTACTTGTTCTGCATGTTCTGATTCCGAAATGTGCACTGCATGCATTGAAATTGACCAGTTTTTAAATTCTGCTACTGCATCTATTGATTCATATGATATAGATTCAGATCATGCTAACCCCATTTCTGTTTTGCATGAGTCTAATTCACTTGTTCAGGTGCAGGCGGGAAAATCCAATTCTGCTGCTCCTTTAGTTCCATCTGTGATGCAGGCACCTTTAATGGACCTGAAGCCCCTTCCTCCTCATCTCAAATATGCTTACTTGGAGGCTGAGCAGAAACTTCCAGTGATCATCTCTACCTCCCTTTCTGTTGATCAAGAGAAGAAGCTGCTGGATGTGATTAGAGCAAACAAAAGGGCAATAGGATGGACTTTGGCAGACATACCTGGTATTAGCCCCTCCATGTGCATGCATCGAATTTTATTGGAGGATGGGGCTAAACCAGTGAGACAACCCCAGAGACGGTTGAACCCCCAGATTCTTGATGTGGTGAAGAAAGAGGTCACCAAGCTGTTGCAAGCTGGCATTATCTACCCCATTTCAGACAGCACTTGGGTAAGCCCGGTTCAAGTAGTTCCCAAGAAGTCTGGGGTGACAGTTGTCAAAAATGAGAAGGATGAGCTGATTCCCACTAGAGTGCAGAACAGTTGGAGAGTCTGCATTGATTATAGGAAGCTCAACCAGGCGACCCGCAAGGATCACTTTCCTCTTCCCTTCATTGATCAGATGTTGGAGCGCCTGGCAGGTAAATCTCACTATTGCTTCTTAGATGGTTTCTCTGGTTATTTCCAAATCTGTATTGCACCAGAGGACCAACATAAGACTACATTTACCTGTCCTTTTGGTACATTTGCTTATAGGAAGATGCCTTTTGGCCTATGCAATGCTCCTGGCACTTTTCAAAGATGTATGATGAGTATTTTTAATGACTTACTTGAGCATTGCATAGAGGTCTTCATGGATGATTTTAGTGTATATGGTTCCTCTTTTGATGCATGTCTTGATAGTTTGTCTAAGGTGCTTAATAGGTGCATTGAGACTAACCTTGTCATGAATTTTGAAAAATGTCATTTTATGGTAGAACAAGGCATAGTCTTAGGGCACATTATTTCGCATAAGGGAATAGAGGTTGACCCTGCTAAGCTGCATGTAATATCACATTTGCCTTACCCCTCTTGCGTGCGAGAGGTGCGTTCTTTTCTTGGCCATGCAGGTTTCTATCGCAGGTTTATTCAGAACTTTAGCAAGATAGCCCTTTCACTATCCAACTTGCTTCAAAAGGATACCGCATTTGAGTTTGGAGACCAATGCAAGAAAGCATTTGATGAGCTAAAGAGAGCACTCACCACCACTCCCATCATCCAACCACCTGACTGGACTCTCCCATTTGAGCTCATGACCGATGCCTCGAATTATGCTTTGGGAGCAGTTCTCTCCCAAAGGGTTGGTAAGATGTCTCATGTGATTTATTATGCATCTAGGACTTTAGATTCAGCACAAGTTAATTACACCACAACTGAAAAAGAGTTGTTAGCCATTGTCTTTGCACTTGATAAGTTTAGATCATATCTATTAGGTTCTAAGGTTGTGGTGTATACTGATCATGCTGCTCTGAAGTATCTTTTGAAAAAGACAGATTCCAAACCTAGGTTGATTAGATGGATGTTGCTCCTCCAGGAGTTTGATCTTGAGATTCAGGATCGGAGTGGTGCACATAACCTTGTCGCAGACCACTTGAGTAGAATAGAGAGAGAGGAGGATGCATTTCCTATCCGGGATGACTTCCCGGATGAGCAGCTTTTAGTTTTGCATGTTTCACATCCCCCTCCCCTTATTCCTTGGTTTGCTGATATTGTAAATTATATAGTTGCATCTGTTTTTCCACCCTTGGCATCCAAAGCTCAAAGAGACAAATTGAAGAGCGATGCCAAGTATTATGTATGGGATGACCCCTATTTGTGGCGTTTTTGCAGTGATCAGGTCATTCGCAGGTGCATTCCAGACCAGGAGATCCAATCGGTTCTCCAATTTTGCCATGCTTCACCAGTTGGAGGCCACCTTGGCACTCAAAGGACAGCACGAAAGGTGCTGGATTCTGGATTTTATTGGCCTACCATCTTCAAGGATGCAAGCAAAATCTGCAGCTCATGTGAGCAATGTCAAAGGGCAGGAGGCACCCTATCTTGGAGGCAACAGATGCCGCAACAACCTATATTGTTCTGTGAGGTGTTTGATGTCTGGGGTATAGATTTCATGGGCCCCTTTCCTGTTTCTTTTGGTTTTTATTATATCTTACTTGCTGTGGATTATGTATCCAAATGGGTGGAAGCTAAGGCCACCAGGACTAATGATGCTCAGGTTGTTGTAGATTTTGTCAGGACTAATATCCTTTGCAGGTTTGGCATACCTAGAGCCATAGTCAGTGATCAAGGCACACACTTCTACAATAGATCCATGCAAGCTTTGCTCAAGAAGTATGGGGTTGTGCACAAAGTTTCTACACCATATCACCCCCAAACCAATGGGCAAGCTGAGATTTCAAACAGAGAGATCAAGCAGATTTTGGAGAAGATGGTGAAGCCTAATAGAAAGGATTGGAGCACACAATTGGAGGATGCTCTATGGGCCCATCGGACTGCTTACAAGGCACCCATAGGGATGTCACCCTATCGGGTTGTCTTTGGTAAGGCATGCCACCTGCCTGTGGAGATAGAGCACCGTGCATATTGGGCTGTGAAGCAATGTAACTTAGCTCTTGATCAAGCGGGTGAGGAGAGGAAGCTGCAGTTGAGTGAGCTAGATGAGATCTGTTTGGAGGCCTATGAGAATTCCAAGTTCTACAAAGAGAAGACCAAGAAGCTCCATGATAGCTCAATTTGCAGAAAGGAGTTCTTGGTTGGTCAAAAAGTGTTGCTCTACAACTCTAGGCTTGGACTCATGAGTGGAAAGCTCCGCTCTAAATGGATTGGACCGTTTGTAGTCACCCAGGTGTTTCCTTATGGCACTGTGGAGATCAAGAGTGAGTCCACAGACAAGAGCTTCAAAGTCAATGGCCACCGACTCAAGCCTTTCCTCACTACCCCTTCTTTGGATGATGCACCTGTGGAGGAAGCCTCATTGGTCGACCCCATTTTTGACCCACCATGATTTAGGGAGTCTTCTTTTCTCCTTCTTTACTACTTTTATTCCACTTGTCTATATCTGTCTGATTCTGCTATTTGTTTTACATTGAGGACAATGTGTGATTTAAGTGTGGGGGGGAGAGTAGTTTAGGTTGCATATTTTTGCTTTGATTTTTTAGGTTTTGCTAAGTTTTGGGCATTTTCTTGCATGTTTTTGCTTCATTTTAGTAGAGTCTTGGTATCTTGTGTCTGAATTCATGCATTTCTGTGTGTAAAGTTGCTTTTGATAATTAAGAGGTGGTAACACTGTGATAGAATTGTCCCTTTTGTGAGGATTTGAGCCTTAATTGTGGGTGGATTGCTATATATGCCACCTAATTTTTCTTTCATGTGTGATTGCACTCTGGATTACTTGCACTCTAGAACTTGACTTGACTCTTGTTGATACTTGATATTCCCATGCACATTTTGAAATGATTTAGGCATTGTTTTTTCTTGAATAAGCCACTAGCCATATGAGCCTACCTTGAATGAATTTATCCTTTGATAGCCCCTTTGAGCCTTTATATCCCTTTTCTTTGTTCTTTAGCTCATTACAAGCCTATGACTGAAAAACCATGATTGTCCTAACCTTAGGGAATGTTGGAGCTTTGGAATTGTTTTGGGAATGGGTATTAAGTAAGCGAGGGTGCTTTGTTCTTCATCTCTTGTGAGTTCTGGGTTTTGCCTCTATGGTCGGTGATGTAATTATGGCTTTATCTCATTATGCCATTTTTATTGTTTCTTCTTTTCTTTCGTTCATGAAGTTCTTCAATGTAATGCAATTCAAAAAAAAAAAAAGAAAAAGAAAAAGAAGAATAAAAAAAAATGGAATAAAAGGTTGATTGAGGCATGGAGGATTGGAATTAGAGGTTGTTGTTATGTTTACCATTTCATTCTGGGGTGGATTGTGCTTATTTTTTTACTTGTTCCCCATTGCTCCTCTATTCCCTGGGTTTTAGCTACATTTCCCATATTTTTATCCTACCTTGTCCTTGGCCCCATTACAACCCTGAAAAGACCTTTTGATCTTAATGTGCATGTGTGTTGATTGTTGATGTTAGAGGCTTGTCAAGCCTATGGTTGTGTTTGTTTTTCATGATGTGCCTTGAGTGTAAACACTGATTAACCTTAAACACTTGAGTGTAAACACTATTGAGTGATCCTTGTGAGTTTCTATCATCTTTGTGACTACCCTCTTGATGTCATTGGTTTTCTTTGCATATTTGAAATAATTGGATGATGTTCATGAATGCCTTGATTCTTTGGTCCTTATTTTCTTCATGTGCTCGATTTTGCCCATTTCTTTGCATTTCCTAGAATTCATTGTGAAGTATGTAATCTCTTAGGTTTGCATTCATTAGTTGTAGTAATCTTGTTGCATGATTCACTTTGGTGCATATTGATTTTCTCAGTCCTAATTCTTAGTTTTGCCCAGGAGTGCAAAAGGATAAGTGTGGGGGTATTTGATGAGCATTTTATTTCCCATTTTTTCCTTGCATTATTTTACTCCTATTATTGATACTTGTTGCCTATTTGACATTGTTTAGCTTGATTTAGTGATTTAGAGTTTATTGGACTAATATTATGAATATTGTTTAATTTGGGATTATTTAGCCTAATTAATTCTATTTCTATTTTCAGGTCATATTTGGCACAAGGGCTTTTTGGACATTTTGGGAATGAAGATTTAATGTTGGAAGAAAAGATATATGATGAAGTGAAGATTGTAATCTATCTTTAGGATTAGTTGAGATTTAGTTATATCTTTTAAGATTTAGATTTTATCTATAAGATATTTTTAGATTTAATTTAGAGATAAGCTTTCCTTAGGATTTGGGTCCATGATTTAGGCCCGTTTTGTGATTTAAAAAGCCAAATTCGTGTAAACCCTTGGGGAGACCTTCCATTCACGTTTTTTTACATTCTCTCTCATAGAGAAGGCTTAGTTTTGCTCTCCAAGCTTGTGGTGGCTGC
This sequence comes from Crotalaria pallida, assembly GCA_037953625.1. Lineage (NCBI taxonomy): Eukaryota > Viridiplantae > Streptophyta > Magnoliopsida > Fabales > Fabaceae > Crotalaria > Crotalaria pallida. The sequence continues at coordinate 26,548,428 of CM075654.1, forward strand.
TAGGGTTTCTCTCTCTTCCCTTTTCTACACGTTTTTGGTATTTTTCTTCATGGAAGGCTAAACTCTTAGGTTAAATCCCTTTGGTAATGTATCACATACTCTTGAGGTTTTATTCTTAATGCTATTTCGTTTTTATTCACTGTTTTCATGCTTATTGATATGTTATGGTTCGCTTAGTTCCATTCTATAGAGATAATCCATGTGTATGAATGCTTAATTTATGCAAACTCGTAAAAACTCCATGCTTTGGCTTTTAATGCTTAATTAGAGGTTTGGGTTTTGGGGTGAGAATTGAATTTTCGCTTAGTATTTAATTCTCACGAGTTGGACAGTGAAGAGGAAAGAAATTTGATCTTTTGTGACCGATGATAGAGTTGTGAACGCGAGCCAAAGGGGTTTATCCCCTTTTCCTTATCTGTTTCTTCGTTTTGATTTAATTCTGTTTTGATTTCAATTATTCAATATTCAATACAAAAAAAAACCCCCCCGTTTTCTATGCATACTATGTGTTCGACCTTTTGCTTGATAAGATATTCCTTGGGAGACGACCTAGGAGTCACTTCCTAGTACTATACTTTAACTGTTTTTATTTGTATCGGGTACGGCCTCGATCATTAACGCACGGGAAAAATGTCTAGTTCGGGTGTCGGACACGAAGGGAACGGTGCAGAGTTAGCAACGGGAAACCTTGGAATGGAACGCATTCGGATGTGTCGTCATCCAGGTGAGAGAGAAGCTCCCCTTAAGACGCCGTGGTATTAGGCAACATATTAAGGCGTCCAATCATCTCAAAGGTTGGACCCGGTCTCGTTAAGGCGAGGAAGAGGGATAGTGAGTGTTTGTTTGTTTGTTTGTGTGTCGTGGGCTATCCCTACAAGTCGCTGAGACCGAAGTGTTGTCTATAGTTATTATGTTTGTTGAACGGATATGATGTTTATTATGCATGAACTGATGGTTAGTTTAGTATGTGAAGTGAATTAAGTAAGCTGTTAAGAGATGTTTGATTTTACCCTGAGACCTGAAATCATAATAATGAGGAAATGAGACTGAAAGAGAAAAGAGATGCGAATAAGAGATATGAGAAGGAATTGAGAAAGAAATAGTCGGTGCATTAAGATTAATGAGAAAGTTATAAGAAACGAATGAGAAAGATGATGTGAGTGAAGGAAGAGATAAAGAGCTGAAATTGGAAAGAGAGTGTGATTATGGAAGTGAGAAGTGGTGGAGTAAAGATGTGATCCCTCATGCATGTTTTTGGGAAGAAGCTTAGTGTTGAGTTGAGCTTGCTCCTCCACTAACACTCACCCAAAAATATGATTTTTGAAAACAATTTTTGAAAAGAAACTTTTGAAAAGATTTTGTGAAGTCATCTTTTTGAAAAGGTTTTGCGAAAAGAGTTTTTGAGAAAGAAGAGGGAATGAGTCTTGAGGAAGTTGGAAAGAATTATGCTGAGAATGTTCTGACGAGAATTATTGGGATGAGTTTGATGTGTGGCTTGAGGCCATTGTGATTTTAGGGGGAACAGATTGCGTTTAGTGGTCGGGCTTCGTTGAAGGGATGCACCAAGGACGAGCCGACTGTTAGGATTCAGCCGTTAACTAAAACGTTAAAACTATAAAAGATTTAAAAGACATTTACAATTACAGTGAGGTATGAGTGTCGATCCGAAGTAGTGGAGAGGAAGGAACGATAAGTATCTGCGGATACTTAGGACGAGATTGCATAAGGGGAGGACGATGACGGTGAAACGTCAAGAAGTCTAGAGTATATTTCTAGGCGGAACGAATCCCACATGTGGTGCACTAACGTGGTGGGGACTGGGTCTAATACCGTGGTAAGTTCCGCATCGCGAACTAGAAATTATACTGTCGTCCCCTTGATTGCAAATCGAGAACAGTGAGAGGGACTGGAACGGGGCATTTGTGTTTGCCGCCGAGGGCGTGCATTGATTAAATGATATAATTATGATTTGAGGCAAGGCCTCCTGGTCTGGGACCATTTATGTGTTGGACAGCTGTCGTGCCCGCGTGGTAAAGGTCCTGTACTCCTGTTTGCTTCCGACTAGGTTGGGTGGATGACCGAGGAGATGTAGATGTGTGTGACTCCTTCAATGATGATGTTCCCCCATCATTGAAGCGAACCAATACGTTAAAACTTAAAGAACAAATATGTTTCAAAGAGGAACGTAATGAGATATTAATTAATTGGAAAAGATTTAAAAGATAAGTGTAAGAAATAATTATTGAGATGAGTTATGAGTTTGGGACCCCTGGATCGGGTAAAATTGTGGAAGTTTATGAGGATGAATTTGAGTATGTGACTATGAAATGCTAAGTACGAGATGGCGTCCCTCTATACGTACGTAATAGTGATGTTGTCGTTGTTTGTGTTGCTTATTGTTTTTCCTTAATACTTGCCTATTGTAATTCCACACAGTCGACATAACTGTTTGGGTAGCTTACTCTCTCCTCTTCTTCTGTACTTCCGCTTTCCTTCCGGAAAATATCATACGGCAACCAGGCGCCAAAGAGATTGAGGTTCCAAATCCAGTTTGATCGGAGGGTAGGAACATCTTCGCTAAAAGGAGGACAACTCTACTGGCGGATCGAGAATGGAATCTACCAAGAGTCGAAGATAGATGCGGAGTCTTAGGGCGCATGACTAGAAGCTAGGGTCTTCCCTCAGGGCATTGTACTCCAGTGTAAGTCCTTAGTACCTAGCTCTATCATACTGTAACCCAATAAAGTTTTGAACGATGTTTTGAAATAGTGAAATGGGCTACATTTTAAATCATGCTAAAAAAAAAACAGGTTTCAAAGCGCGATGTCTTGTGACATCTCGGTTTGGAACGTGAAAGGTTTATGTAATGTGAGAACACGAGTTTTAAATGTAACTGTGTTTTAAAAGTCTAAGGGTTCTCACGTGTACATAACACTTGTTTTTTAAAAAAAAATGGCCCAAATTTTCACGGTATTTACTTTAAGCTTTCAAGTTGCCAAATCGGGGTGTTACAGAATGGTATCAGAGCTATGTTGAACTAAGTAACTTTACACATGGGCTTACGTACTCTGCTGTGTGTCTTCGTGTATGAGTTAGTATTATTCTTGCGATAGACGAGAATAGGAACGCTAAGCGTGCGCAAACATTTCCATGGTGTATGACGGTTCCGTCTATGGCAACGACCGAGAGCAGATACCGGTGTTACCCTAAGATGTCGACGTACGAATAAAATCTTCCTTCGTTGAATCCTTCTTTGCTGTGAACCCCTTTGTTTGTGAAAACCCCTCAGTTGTTAAGATCTTGTCTTGTGACTAGATTCCCCTTATTGTTGAAGCCTTTCTTGTATAAACCTTAGGTGATGCCAAATTGCTTTGGCATGACGTTTGAAAAAGCCCTTTCTAAAAATCTTAGACTCTGTTTTGATAAAGCTTTGATTGTTGATGAACCCAAAGTCTCTTCTTCTGATTCTTGATTATCTATCCATTCTTTCCAAAAGTTTGATGAGAAATTTGAACCCTGATGCCCTATACCGGTCTAGTAGATGGTATAGAATGGCGGGTAAATTGTGAAATGATGAGTCAGTATGGAACAAGAGAGGTATGAGTTATTCAAGTTGGGGAGCAATTGGAGATGCGAGTTTATGAGTTGTAGCTCGTCTAGGCTTGAACCAGTAAGAAGAATGAAGTGCTGGAATGTAGTAGTGTTTTAGATCCCAAATGAAGTGTAACCCTGTCATTTTGGATGCCAATTGAGGCCCTTGAACCACCCATTCTTTTGTTACCTGTGGAATCAAATCGTTGGAACCCACCAAGTTTGTTGTTGAAAGTACCCAAGAGATTACTTTTGCAAGTAATCCGTCCAATCCATTTGAAAGGGATGACGAATAGATAGTGCGTGAGCGAAGATGCGACGATTGCGCGGAAGGAATTTCTTCAAGGAGTTACGCGTCCACTGAGCAGTCGGGCTCTACACGGCATTTCTCGAGGACGAGAAATCTTTAAGTTGGGGAGAATGTAACACCCCGCATTTTTCCCGTACGTGCGTGAACGAATAAACTTTGAAATTATGTTTTATAAAAGATTTTTTTTTAAAAAAGAGTTTTATTTGAGAGAGAAATAAAGCATTGATTTTCTGGATTGTTATAAACCAAAACGTTTTTGTAAATGAAAAGTGAATGATTTTGTTGAAATGAGAATGCTTGGCTAAATGATGATTTATTAATAATGGTTTTGAAAATGATTTTGGATATGAATTTTGAAAAATTTCTTTGAAGAAAATGAATTTAATAAATTGGCTTGGAAACTTTGTGAGTGCTTGATTTAATATGTGTATGTGTAACGTGTGATGTGATTTTTTTGAGTTAATTTAATTATGTATGAATTGGACGTTATAGTAGAAAATAGAATGTGAATTATGTGCATGTGAGTGTTATATATGTATGTGTATGAATATGTATGTGTATTGTGCGTGTATATATGTGTGTGTTTGACCATATAATGCATGGAAAATGAACAAGAAAATGTAATTGGGAAATAAAAATAAAAGACATGTGCATGTGTGTGGGTGTGCCACGGTGAAGGTGTGTGTTGTGTATGCATGAAGGTGCCACCTTTAGTGAATGCATGTAAGTGAATGTGTGTGTGTGCTATGTGTGTTACACGTGTGTGTGTGGGTGGCGTGTGTGAGAGCTAGGGTTGATGTTGGAAGCTTAGTGCTTAAGGAAGTGGAAACTAAGTTAGCCATCCAACAAAACTAGAACCTAACCAAATGACAAATCCTAACTAGTTGCTAACTATTACTTAAGCCTAAGTGACCCCTAAATTCCTAGACTATCCTACATTGTCCCCTTGACTTTATGAACCTCATCCATGCAAAATGTAGAGGGCTTAATCGCCCTTTTTGGTTCCTCATGGCCGAATTACTTCCAAGGCCCAATTAGGAAATTGTGAGCTTGCCTTTATATAGGATTGATCATAGTTCATTGACCCATTTCCTTTCCCATTCTTTCACACCAACACAAACGTATCTCTAAGGGATTCATCAACCCCTTAGAGAAAGAAAAGAAAAAAAATAGAGAGGAAGAGAGTGGTAGTTGGCCGTGAGACTTGAAGAAGAAAAGGTAGGGGTTCAAGCCCAAAACTTAGGAGCTTTCTTTGAAGAGCAAGAACCTTAGGAGCTAGAAGACCAACCATTCATGGTAGGGCTTGAAGATTATGATGAAGATTTTGTAATAGTGTAGATTTCCTTTCTAGTTGTAGATCCTTGACTTTCTTCTTTGCATGTTCATTTTCTTGAGTTGAGAAATGATTTTATGTATGATCATCCTATTCTTGGACTTTATGGACTAAGAACAATTTGTAACATGTTAAACTTGTATTTGATGTTCGATCAAGACTTTGCTTTACTAGATCTAAAATTTTTCTAACTAAACTTTTAAAGATCTAAAGAAAAATTAAGGCTTTGTGAAAACTAACATGAATCTTTTTGAATGTCTCCTTTTCTTTTTCTAGACCGTGATGTGTATGTGCTTTAACCTATGATCTAAGTTTGATTGATAATAAAGTGAACTTAAATGGCTTGCATGATATGTGTGTGTGTTGATCTTGTGTATTTGTGCTTGAAAAACTTTGATCTTTGATTTGTGCATTTCTTCTTCACGGTTTTGCCCTATAAGAACCAAGTTAGTTTCATTTTGTTTTTGCATGTTTAATTTATTAATTGATCTATAGATTTCAAGCATGTAAAAGTCTAAATTCTTGGTTAAAAACTTGGAAACAATTTTCATATTACCATTCGGTTTTGGGAACAAATCCTTCTTCAATAATTTTCATTCCCTTGTGTGTTTGAGTTTGAATAACTAAAGTGTTTTCTTAATTGCATGGATTGATCAAGTGTTTGATGTTGTGTGAAAGGCCATTCGGCCATGTTGATTATTTAAGATCTATGCCTCTTTGCATCATGAGATTCGGTCATCCTAGAGAAAACTAGGGAACTAGGTTTGTTTTTCAACTAGGGTGCATACCTGATGAAACTAATTAAATTTAGGACTTAAAAAGTGCATACATAAAGTAAATGAAGCTAGAAGAAAACATGTGTGAATCTTGATGTGGTTTGTGACTTTAATTGTTGCTTGATTTTGTTTTAAAATGAAATTTAAATTAATAATTTCCCTAATGGTATGCTCACGGGTCCTAGGTCAAAAGAGGGGGAATGATTTCATGATCTCATGTTTTTAGTTGTGCATTAAACCTTTGCAAAACCATGTATGCATAATTCGGCCAAAGCCTATGAATATAATTGGAAAATGGTTTTCATGAAACAACTTATGATTATAGCTATGTGTGTGATATTGTATGGTGTGTGTCTATCCTTTCATCTTTTGGTTTTAAGAAATGAAAATAAATGATTTGATTTGGTTATGTGAGAAATAGAAATTTTGTAATAATAATCCCATAATTTCAAGTTGATAAATTTTATTAGGAATTAGAAATTATTGGCTATAATGATTCGGTCCTTGGGAAATTAATCTCAATGTTTAATTTAAATTATTTTCTTAAGAGTAATTTAATTAAATTATTACGGTTAAGATTCAATAATTGGTGAATGATGTGAAATGTGATTCGCATGAGTGATACTTGTGAATGTTGTAATTGTTCTTTATACTAGCTGAATGTATCGAACTAATATTGTTTTGAGATACTGTTTGTGAACTTGTATGTGAATGCTCCTTGTCCTGAGTTTGTGTGTGTTGCTTTTGTGATAATTGAATGTGTTGAGTTCTGAATCTGTTTGTGAGTTTTGTTTGTATTCTAAAGAAATTAAAAGTGTTTTATTTAAAATTGTGACTTAAAATGACTCAAATTAATTTGGAACTTTACCTCCTTTAAACTTTGAGAGGATTTTTCAATAAGTGGTTTTGAAATTTTATTCTTTTGGATTTATTTTAATGAAGAGATTATTTTAAAGTTTTCTTAAAAACCTTTTTAATTAATTTGGATTTGAAATCTTTGAGCATGAGTAACGAGTTTCAAGAAAAGAATTATCTTAGCGAGTTTTCAAAACGAAATTAATGATTTATCAAAACGTTCTAACGCACGGAAAAAATGTCTAGTTCGGGTGTCGGACACGAAGGGAACGGTGCAGAGTTAGCAACGGGAAACCTTGGAATGGAACGCATTCGGATGTGTCGTCGTCCAGGTGAGAGAGAAGCTCCCCTTAAGACGCCGTGGTATTAGGCAACATATTAAGGCGTCCAATCATCTCAAAGGTTGGACCCGGTCTCGTTAAGGCGAGGAAGAGGGATAGTGAGTGTTTTTGTGTTTGTTTGTGTGTCGTGGGCTATCCCTACAAGTCGCTGAGACCGAAGTGTTGTCTATAGTTATTATGTTTGTTGAACGGATATGATGTTTATTATGCATGAACTGATGGTTAGTTTAGTATGTGAAGTGAATTAAGTAAGCTGTTAAGAGATGTTTGATTTTACCCTGAGACCTGAAATCATAATAATGAGGAAATGAGACTGAAAGAGAAAAGAGATGCGAATAAGAGATATGAGAAGGAATTGAGAAAGAAATAGTCGGTGCATTAAGATTAATGAGAAAGTTATAAGAAACGAATGAGAAAGATGTTGTGAGTGAAGGAAGAGATAAAGAGCTGAAATTGGAAAGAGAGTGTGATTATGGAAGTGAGAAGTGGTGGAGTAAAGATGTGATCCCTCATGCATGTTTTTGGGAAGAAGCTTAGTGTTGAGTTGAGCTTGCTCCTCCACTAACACTCACCCAAAAATATGATTTTTGAAAACAGTTTTTGAAAAGAAACTTTTGAAAAGATTTTGTGAAGTCATCTTTTTGAAAAGGTTTTGCGAAAAGAGTTTTTGAGAAAGAAGAGGGAATGAGTCTTGAGGAAGTTGGAAAGAATTATGCTGAGAATGATCTGACGAGAATTATTGGGATGAGTTTGATGTGTGGCTTGAGGCCATTGTGATTTTAGGGGGAACAGATTGCGTTTAGTGGTCGGACTTCGTTGAAGGGATGCACCAAGGACGAGCCGACTGTTAGGATTCAGCCGTTAACTAAAACGTTAAAACTATAAAAGATTTAAAAGACATTTACAATTACGGTGAGGTATGAGTGTCGATCCGAAGTAGTGGAGAGGAAGGAACGATAAGTATCTGTGGATACTTAGGACGAGATTGCATAAGGGGAGGACAATGACGGTGAAACGTCAAGAAGTCTAGAGTATATTTCTAGGCGGAACGAATCCCACATGTGGTGCACTAACGTGGTGGGGACTGGGTCTAATACCGTGGTAAGTTCCGCATCGCGAACTAGAAATTATACTGTCGCCCCCTTGATTGCAAATCGAGAACAGTGAGAGGGACTGGAACAGGGCATTTGTGTTTGCCGCCGAGGGCGTGCATTGATTAAATGATATAATTATGATTTGAGGCAAGGCCTCCTGGTCTGGGACCATTTATGTGTTGGAAAGCTGTCGTGCCCGCGTGGTAAAGGTCCTGTACTCCTGTTTGCTTCCGACTAGGTTGGGTGGATGACCGAGGAGATGTAGACGTGTGTGACTCCTTCAATGATGATGTTCCCCCATCATTGAAGCGAACCGATACGCTAAAACTTAAAGAACAAATATGTTTCAAAGAGGAACGTAATGAGATATTAATTAATTGGAAAAGATTTAAAAGATAAGTGTAAGAAATAATTATTGAGATGAGTTATGAGTTTGGGACCCCTGGATCGGGTAAAATTGTGGAAGTTTATGAGGATGAATTTGAGTATGTGACTATGAAATGCTAAGTACGAGATGGCGTCCCTCTATACGTACGTAATAGTGATGTTGTCGTTGTTTGTGTTGCTTATTGTTTTTCCTTAATACTTGCCTATTGTAATTCCACACAGTCGACATAACTGTTTGGGTAGCTTACTCTCTCCTCTTCTTCTGTACTTCTGCTTTCCTTCCGGAAAATATCATACGGCAACCAGGCGCCAAAGAGATTGAGGTTCCAAATCCAGTTTGATCGGAGGGTAGGAACATCTTCGCTAAAAGGAGGACAACTCTACTGGCGGATCGAGAATGGAATCTACCAAGAGTCGAAGATAGATGCGGAGTCTTAGGGCGCATGACTAGAAGCTAGGGTCTTCCCTCCGGGCATTGTACTCCAGTGTAAGTCCTTAGTACCTAGCTCTATCATACTGTAACCCAATAAAGTTTTGAACGATGTTTTGAAATAGTGAAATGGGCTACATTTTAAATCATGCTAAAAAAAAAACAGGTTTCAAAGCGCGATGTCTTGTGACATCTCGGTTTGGAACGTGAAAGGTTTATGTAATGTGAGAACACAAGTTTTAAATGTAACTGTGTTTTAAAAGTCTAAGGGTTCTCACGTGTACATAACACTTGTTTTAAAAAAAAAATGGCCCAAATTTTCACGGTATTTACTTTAAGCTTTCAAGTTGCCAAATCGGGGTGTTACACCGGGAACGTAGTGCCATAGAGATAATGCCTCCAGATCTTTAATGCAAACACCACAGCTGCCAGCTCCAGATCATGAGTTGGATAGTTCATTTCATGAACTTTTAGCTGTCTCGAGGCGTAGGCGACAACTTGCCCCTCTTGCATCAAAACACTCCCAAGACCTTGTTTCGACGCGTCACAGTACACATCAAAACTCTTCTGTGTATCGGGCAGAACCAATACAGGAGACGATGTCAACCTTTCCTTCAATTCCCGAAAACTCCTTTCACATTTCTCATCCCATATAAATGGTTGATCTTTCCGAGTCAACTTTGTCAAGGGTAATGCAATCTTTGAGAAACCTTCGATAAATCTTCTATAATACCCAGCCAAACCAAGAAGGCTTCTCACCTCCGCGACCGACTTTGGTTGCTCCCATTGCAAAACCGAACTTACCTTCGTCGGATCTACTGCTATTCCATTATTCAAAATCACATGGCCCAAAAACTTAACCTCCTCCAGCCAGAACTCACATTTGGTAAGTTTGGCATACAACTGCTTCTCCTTTAGAATGCTCAACACTATCCTCAAGTGTTCAGCATGCTCCTCTAGGCTTTTGGAGTAAATGAGGATATCATCAATGAACACAACCACGAACGAATCTAAATAAGGTCTAAAGATCCGATTCATATAGTCCATGAAGATAGCTGGTGCATTAGTCAATCCGAATGGCATCACAACATACTCATAATGTCCGTATCGAGATCGAAATGAAGTCTTAGAGATATCCTCTTCTCTAATCCTAATTTGATGGTACCCCGACCTCAAATCAATCTTGGAAAATATTGAAGCCCCACGAACTTGATCCATAAGGTCATCTATCCTCGGCAATGGATACTTGTTCTTGATCGTGACCTTATTCAATTGTCTGTAGTCAATGCACATCCTCATGCTGCCATCCTTCTTCTTGACAAACAAAACCGGAGCACCCCAAGGTGACACGCTTGGTCGAATCATCTGCTTCTGCAACAGGTCCTCAATCTGCTTCTTCATTTCAGCCATTTCCGGTGGTGCCATTCTATAAGGAGCAATAGAAATGGGACCAGCTCCCGGAACTAGATCGATACCGAATTCAATCTCTCTTCTTGGTGGCAGACCAGGGATCTCGTCAGCAAATACCTCCGGAAAGTCTTTGACAACAGGAATCTCTTCTATCCTTGGACCATTCTCTTCTACCTCAGAGTTGAACAAGCACACGTAGCCGGAGGGTTTTGAATTTCTATAGGTCACTACTTTTCTATCACAATCAATGATCACTTGGTTTTGACTTAACCAGTCCATTCCCAAGATCACATCTAATTGTGCCAAGGGTAAGCAGATCAAATCTACTTTAGAGGTTTGTCCTAACACTTCTATACAACAGTTAAGACATGCTCTAGAAACAACTACAGGAGCATTAGTAGGGGTTTCTACTTGCAAAACATAAGGTAATTCAGACACAGATAAACTTAGCCGATCTACACATTCATATGAAACAAATGAATGCGTAGCACCGGAATCAAACAGAGCATAACAAGGCTGACCATTAAGCAAGTATTTACCTTGCACCAGATCAGAAGACCGACTTGCTTCCACACCATTAAGAGTGAAAACCCTTCCTTGAGCCATAGGCCTATCCGCAGTCCCTCTTGAATTGGCTTTGACCGGTTCCTTACAATCCCTTGCAAAATGTCCCGGCTTTCCACAGTTGAAGCATCCACTTGTCCCCCAACAAACACGGCCATAGTGGCTGCGCTTGCACTTATCACAGAATGGAGCATCGCCCCGAAAATTCTTTCCATCCGAACCACCAGCTTTTCCCTTGCCTTTCCCTCGGCGATCATACGGACCTTTGCCTCGATTATTGAAACCTTTACGTCTTTGAGGTCCATAGTTCTGATTGTCCTTCTTTTCTGAGACTTGCACCTCCTCAGCCTTTGTGTCATCTTTATACATCCTAAACATGTCCACAAGTGCAGGAAAGCTTTGAATCCGTTGATAACTGAAGATCGACTTCAACTTGGGCCTCAAGCCTCCTTCAAACTTAATGCATTTGCTTCTTTCATCCGGATTGTTCTGATAATATGGAGAGTACTTCATAAGCTCCTCAAACTTGGCCGCGTACTCACCCACACTCATATTACCTTGCTTCAGCTGCAAGAATTCTACCTCCTTCGTTCTCCTTAGATCCTCAGGGAAATACATATGGAGGAACTTCTCCATGAATACACCCCAACTTACTTCCCTTCCTTCGTATTGCAGAAGTTGCATCGTGTGATTCCACCAATTCTCAGCTTCATCCTCCAACATGTATGTTGCATACGCCACCTTCTGAGCATCAGAACACTCCAACGTTCTCAGAATCTTATCCATGGTGTGAATCCATTTATTGGCCTCTTCCGGTTTAAATCCTCCTTCAAACTTTGGCGGATTGCAACTTCTAAAATCAGCCAGAGTCTTCGCCTCAGCGTTACCCACATTACACTGATGAGGCGGGTTAACCGGTTGAGATGGTTGTTGAGACTGTCGTTGCATAGCTTCCAACACCGTGGTGATTCGTTCTAACATCGCATTGGTGTGATTTTGGTTTCTAGTTGCCATATTAGACCTGCGCTTTGGGCTTATGGTCACATATGCTGAACTAAAGAAACTTCAATTACACCACCTATGCTAAGGCTATAGCTTAAGATTCTAACTTCACATTCAATTGCGTCTTGTGCTCAAAAGAGACAAGATACAAACAAATCAAGGGTATCTAAAGCTCAACAAGCAAAATAATAACATTTAAAATAATGTACATGCCCTGGAGATACCTGCTTGATATTGATGGCTACCTTTCTGAACTACTTTCATTACTACAGGATCTGGCTTTTGCTCTGATACCACTAAGTGTGACACCCTTCCGAATTACCCAAGTTTAATATAGTACTTAAGCTATCATATTGGATAAGATATGGACTTGTGATTATTAAGAAAATATGTAAGTGAAATTTTTCTTTTTAAAGCGGGTGCACAAATCAACACTTGGAATTCTTGGAGAATAAACTCTAAAGCATTTCGAAACAGTTGTATCGAATTCGGCGATTTCTAAAACCTTTTCAAAAGTTGGGTAACATTCGTCTTTTGAAATCGTGTTTATATCATAGAAAATAACTAAATCTACCCGTGCTTTATTTGATAAAACTGATACCATCGAATAGTTTTCACAGCCGAACTCTCAAATAGATTAAATCAGAGTAAGCGGAAATTATAGGACTATGCAACTAATAGTAATATAACCATAGGTATATACATATATATGAAAAGAGTTATAAGTACATAGTCCCAACATCAAGTCTCCAAGATCCAAAATACAAGTCCACAAACAGATCTTCATAGCAGTGCAACCAAAACCCTAGAGTACTCCAAAAGTACATCTACAACATATATACATAACCAAAATATAACTCTAAGGGTGGTCACGTAGATCTGGCAGCATCAGATGTAGTAGTAGTGATAGCAGTAGTCTCCAAGAAGCAAAAGTAGTAAGGTAGTAGCATCATCATCAACACAGCAGCAGCAAGATCTCCTCCATAGCATCCACACATCGGATCCTCTGATTCTCATCACATACCCTATGCACATACCTAGGGATCATCGTCCCTCCAATCACTCCCAGTAGAATGCACGACAGGCTCGCTCCCACTCTCGTCCTCCACCGGATCCTCCTCGATCTCATCCGAGGGAGAGTGTACCCTACCACTGGGTACCGGGTCAGGTGATGGTGAAACCCTGACTGGGCTCCTCGGATCAGAAGGGGGAGTCTCCTCGCGGACGACTCTCGAGGTAAAAGGGTGAGAACGGGTAGGTCGAAAATGAAAGCTGTGATAAGAGCGAGCTGGTCGCATGGGAGGTGGTCCATGGTAAGTATAAAACGGGGGTACGTGCATAGTGTATATGATGGGAATCCTAAACCTACGAGGACGGAATCGCATCAGCGGGTTCGGATGGTAGAAGGTAATCTCTACCTCTCCCTCGAACACCGCGCGATGGTCCTCATAGATCCATATGCCACTAGGAAGTGGCCAGATCTCGATGCAAGCAATGTAACGAGACATCACCTACAAGGGCATAGGGGTAAGAATTCTATACACATAATCAACAGAGAATAAATTGTGCAATATGAGTATGTAAATGTGAATCAATTTATAACAATCATATATAACACTTAGCAGTTAGTTAATGCACATAGGATGCTCACACTTGTTTCGTTTATCATAATTAATTTAAATGAGTGGCATGATGCATGAGTTTAGCTCTCAAGCCTATCTCCATCATTCTATGTCACTCTCTGACGTCCATCCCTGACAACCCAGCACTCAACAGTGCGTTGTATTCCTAGGTATACAACAATTCATACATTCACCTAGAATGTACACGACAAGCTTGGAATCCATGCCACCCGAGCATATCCCGTCATCCAAACGGTCCGTCATCCAAACGGTATAACCATATCGGCATCCACTAAGCCGACCACGTCAACGACGTGTCATCAAGCAAGCGTATTGGCACTCCCAGAGGCCCTCCACATGTTTACCAAAAACATGATATACGACCTATCATCCAAACTCCAGTATGAATGCATTAACTTCACTTAAAAGGAATTGATTGATGTTTTATCCTTTTATTAATACATTACGTGCCTCCCGAGCAACGTATCATTATTCAAATGAAAACATCATAACGTCAATCAATTTCCTTTATGTCTGGGATCACTTGGTTTATTGTCCTTTACGTGTTACAAAATGGTTTAGAATTGGAAATGGTATTTTTTTAAGTTTCTGACTAAAAATACTCGAGTGTTTTCCATAATACTCGAGTAATTCATCAGTTTCCAGATTTCACTCGAGTAGTTCATAATTATATTCGAGTCGTTCATGTCCTTTTAGAGATTTAAGTTTTCAGATCTTCATAAATATACTCGAGTAATTCATGAGATACTCGAGTAGTTCTTTACCCAGAATACTCGAGTAGTTCATGTATTACTCGAGTTGTTCATCAATTTTTTACTCTTGTTGCATCTGAAATACTCGAGTGCCAAGCCTGACTCTCAAGTTGGTGCGCCAATTTTCACACTGGTGCACCACGAAATACTCGAGTGTTAAGCCATATACTCGAGTATTTGCAGGCAGAACAGACTGAAAACTTGGTTTTTACATACCATTTCAATTTCTAAACATTTTAACCCAAACCAATGATCACAATAGTTCATATACCATACATTGAACATGTTACAATACTCATTTCATATCAAATAACAAATTTGACAGAGAATTAATCATTTATGCATAAAATACACAATTTAGCAACTCAACACCTCAAATTGCAAAATAAACATCACACTCATAAAACAATGGTCATTTAAGCTTGCATGCATGATTTAGAACTTGCTCAACAGAGTCATAGAGCATGGATTGGTCTCCAAACCAAAGTTCCTATTCAAACTAAGCCCTTAGAGCCTCTTGGTGGCTCTCTAACACAATTAATGGAATTTAAACTCTATCTAGTGCAAGAAATTACTTCCCCTTACCTCTCATACGTGAATCAACAAAGGATTGACAAAGAAAAGGCTCCACAACTCTCAGAACAACTTCAAGCATCACATGCAGAGCAGTTTGAGTGCAACACCAAAATGGAATTGGTTCACACATGAAACAGAGAATAAAATTGGGGAAATTAGATTTTCTAAACTCTATGCAACATAAACTAACAAAGGAAACCGAATTTGGGACTCAAGGATTCGTGAGCTTACCAGAAATTGAACTCAAAGTAAGCTCTAGACCAAGGCTTGACTAGGAACAGCTTCACTTCAACTCCTTGAATCTTCCACCACACTCACTCAATCCTCACGATTTTGGTGTTTATACAAAGCTCGTGAAGTGAGCTTTGTATTCGTGTATCACTCGAATCCTAACACTCAGAATTGAAGAAGAATCGAAGGCAACAACTTCAGAACCCTAACTTGATCAACAACCCAAATTTAACCAAAAATCTTCACGAATTCGATGTTGTTGAGCTTAAATAGACATGGAGAAAGCTCATGCAGGGCGACACGACGTCCTTGAGCTGTTGATGATGGAGTATTCGTGTCAACGGAGGGGAATCGGTGGTGGTGACTCACCAAACGCACTAACTCGGGCAACTCTGTCCAGAATACTCGAGTATTCCAGCAAATACTCGAGTATTTTGCCCAATTTTTGAAAAATAATTATTTTATTTTCTTTCCCTCCAAAACCTTTCCTATAATTACCTCTAGGTCCCAATCCAGGGACTAATATGCAAAATATTTATTTTATGCATTATTATATTTATTAAGTCAATTCACACACATATACTAATTATATGAACACATATTTTAATCAAGGATTAATATAGAAATAATTAATTTATAATTAACATTTCATTAATCGGGGATTAAAATTTTGGGGTGTTACACATATTGTTTTTAAGTACTCCGCCACCCACAAAATTAGCCTCCTCCTCGATGGTTGCCTGGCCCTTTACGACTTCGAAAGCGCAATCACCATTCCGGTGATCTCCCCCACAAAACTCGCACCTCAAAGTGGTAGCTACAACTTACATACTGATCCGGCTCATCTGCTTCATTAATGCAGCAATCTGCTGCTGCATCTGCTTGTTCCGCTGAATCAAGATCTGGGTTTGAGTAGAATCCAGATCATAACTCTTCAGAACGCTTTGCTCCACCTGGGTCCTTAGTCCCTGGTTGCTGCTGAATGTCATGTTTGTAATAACTTCCTTGGCCTCTTCAACAGTCTTCTTCATCAGCGATCCACCAGCTGCTGCATCAATCATGCTTTGATTGAATCGGTTGAGCCCATTATAGAACAATTGAATCTGCTGCCAGTCTTGCATATAAATTGGGAACTTCCTCAGTAGCTGGTTGTAGCGCTACCAAGCTTCATGCAACGGCTCGTCATCCTCTTGCATGAATGAGTGAACATCCTGCCTCAACTTTGCTTGCTTCCCAACTGGAAGGAACTTATCCATGAATTTGGAGACAAGTATTTTCCAGCTGGAAAGACTCCCTGGTGCTTGGTTGTTCACCCACGTTAGCGCCTCACCCCTCAGCGAGAGAGGGAACATCCTCATTCTGATGGTCTCCTTCATAGCACCCTCGATTTTGAAGAATTCGAGCATACCCAGAAAGTTGGCGATATGATCCTTAGGTTCTTGATGTGGCGCACCACTGAACTGATCCTGCATGATGAGGTGGATGTACTATGGATCGATCGCGAATGCAGTTGCAGTGATGGCTGGCCAGACTATGCTGGAAGCAAGGAAGTCCGGGTCCACAGTTGCATATTCCGCCAAAGTCTTCCGGGGAGGAGGAGGCGGATAGGATCCGTGAGATCCTCCTCCTCCAGCCATATTCAAATTTTGTTCCTTCCCCTCTTGTGCTAGTTTCTTCCTCCTCTTTGCACTCAAATAGATAGTGTTACCTGCACAGCACAAAAACAACAAAAAGATTACACAGCACCTGTCGAGACAAGAACACTAAAAAAATATATTTCACTTAAAACTATTACTAAGTACCGAAAACTAATTGAAACGAATTTCAATCCCCAGCAACGGCGCCAAAAACTTGTTGGGTCACCGGCAAGTGTACCGGATCGACAAGTAATATAGTCAATAAGACCAGATATCGTCCCTCAGGGATTGCAAATTGTTCAATTAATTCTCACCGAATAGTAGTTAGAAGTGAAATCTATAGGTTTTGAATTAATTAATTAAGATTGAATTGAAATAAAATAAAAATAAAAAAGAAAATAAATTAAAAACAGAAATTAAATAGAAGTTTAGAGCAATTTAAGAAAACGAGTTACAAACATGGTTTCATTGTAGGCGTTGTTTATTTATCATGAATCTTTGTTTTTCCCTAAATCAAGAACAAATTCCTAAGGTAGTAATTACTAGATCCCTCTTGTGCAATTACTGTTTAATTTCCAACTTGATAACACTTAATCCCTTAAGTGATTAAACCATTGAATAACCATTAATTAAGAACAGTGGAATTTATAACAAGTTATATAATTACCCAAAAGTATCCCTACGAGTTGAATAATTATATTGTTTGATTGAAGGCCTATTCTAAATCCCAATCTCTCAATTGAAGAATTAGAGATCCAAAACATAGATTAGCTACTTCCATGCATAACAGTGAAAATACAATCAAACACTTGATTTAGAAACGGAAAAACATCAATTCATGAAATCAATAAACTAATCCACACAAATCCACCAATTCCTAACACGAGGGTTTTAGTTACACATTGAGAAAATAAGAACAGAAACAATAGAAGAGTAATCCATAATCATAGACAATTAGGATTACCGCGAAGAAATCTTCAATCTTCCAATCTTCGATCTTCTTCTCCTCTAAAAGCTCTCCAAAATCATGTAATCTCCCTCTCTAAAAGCTGCTAACCTAATTCTAAAACTAAAATAAATATATAATTACAAATCCTAAACAAATCTCTCAAAAACGCATCAGAAAGTGGCCCAACTGGGCCTGGACAGGGTACGCGTGCCTGGGCGCCCAGGACCTCACGCCTGGGCGTGGGGAGCTCCACGCCCAGGTCTGATTGATGCTTGACAACGGGGGCTGCGCGCCTGGGCGTGGGGAGCTCCACGCCTGGGCGTGCCAGCCTGTGAATTCAATGCTCCTAATTATGTGGATTATGTTTTGATGATGACAAAATAATTAACAAATCATGCCTTGAAGATATTGCAACATCAACATCAACAAGAAGTCAAGAAAAGAAGACAAGTGCCCAATCATTCTCAATCAAATATTAATTGTAAATTTCTAATTTATGTTGAGAGTGGTTGAGAGTGGGTAGAAATAGTTAGTCTCTTCTAGGAATAAATTTTTATATGTTTATTAAGTTGAGATTGACCAAAAATTAATACTTGAGAGGAAAAATAAAATTTAAAAATAATTTTTCCCATATCTGATCAAAATACTCGAGTATTTTGATAAAGACTCGAGTATATACTCGAGTATTTATAGAAAAACTCGAGTATTTGTGCCAGGTCAGCAATTATGACCGTTAGTCTTGTTCGTGCACCAATTCACTCGTGACCGACCAAAAAGACTCGAGTTTTTACCAAAAGACTCGAGTATTTTTGTCCAGTCAGCAAAAATGAACGTTGGAGAAACTCAAAAACCCAATTGAGGGCATTTGAGTCTCATCCAACCCCAAGAGAGAATTCAGAACCTTATTGTAAAATTTCTCTTTGAATTTGTGCAAGAACAAACAAGACAACAACACATCATTGATTCAAGCTTTCTTAATTTCCTCTTCTCAAGTGTTAATTCCCAAAAAGCTCAACTTCTCACTCATATTGTCATTTTATTCCAAGTTGAGTTTTTAGGCCTCAATTCTTACATTGAGCTGTGCTTATTTGTGCTAATCCATTGTGAGATTAGTAATACACATACAAAAAGCTTGATTATTCAAAGTCTTGGATTGTTCCCAAGCAAACCCTAAGTGGCTTAGGGTGTTGGAAGTCTTGAGAGGTTCTCAAGCACAAGACTAGGAAGTTCCTAGCCCGGTGGAGTTTCTTGAAGGGAGTTCAAGGAAGCTTTGTGAAGAGTTATTCAATCACCGGAATCAAATTGGGGTAGAAATCAAGAGTTTGGTACACTCTTGAAAGGGTTAGGTTGAGTGAGGCCATTCTCAAGCAATCCTTTGTAATTTCTAACAATTTGATTATTAGTAGAAACTCCTAAGTGATTAGGAGGACTGGATGTAGCTCATTGTTGGAGTGAACCAGGATAAAATTGCTTGAGTGTTGGTTTATTGCTTTTAATCTACTTTCTAGCTCAATAGACTTAAGTCATTTCAATCAATTAGGATTTATACAATTAGGTAGCAAGTTCAAGGAATCTTTGTGTTTAAAAGTTATTTAGATTGCTTGCTATTCTGTTGGATAAGTTCCTGTTTATTATTGAATTGATTTGAGTTAAATTGCTGAATTTTCGTTTCTGGTTTTTCTGCTATCTGATAGGAAAAACTCGAGTATTTCAGAAAAGACTCGAGTTGTTCATCACTGAAAAACTCGAGTATTTCACAAAAGACTCGAGTCTTTTGTGTCTGATTCCAGAAAATTCAGTCTTAGCTCCATTCTTCAATTATCAATCGAAATATTTGGTATTAGTGCTTCAAAATACTATTCACCCCCCTCTAGTATTTGCTTAGCCCGCTTGTTGGTTTCCAACACAGCCTACTTCCGACTCCATTTCACTCCGTTCTTGCGCCATTTTCAAGGTCCTTTCGTCCTCTTTTCAGCTCCAAAATTATTTTCTTCAATTAAGCTCCAAAAGTACCTGAAACATACCCAAAACGGATCAAAACGTTCAAAGGATTCAAAATTACCTAACTTCCTAAAAACCATACAAAAATTCCTAAATTTACAAGAGAAACAAGCCAAATCCATTGTAAAAGGGAATCTAAATCATTTTCAAAACATCATATATTGGACACATATCAACGATTATTTCGAAAAAGTTTCCGCAAAAGTTTTTACTGAAAGCAGGTACTCAACTTTTAATTACTAAGGAAATACTTGGACAAATAATGAATCATTGAAGGAAAAAGTTTTCGTGAAAATTATCATCTCTTTCTCCAATAATAAGAGACTAAGTATTTCTAAATAAAAACAAATATAATGTGTATTTGGGGAATAAATGCAAGGTCGCGACAAATCTCTCCTATTTCATCTCACACACTAAAACCCTAATTTTCCCTCTCCTCCCTTGGAACCTCAAGAGCACCCACCATGGGAGTTCATCATATCTAAGTAAGTTGATTCAAGTTTCACCCCTTTCTCCTTCAATCTACACAAATCATCATCATCTCTAACCATTCTTATTTTTGTTGTGTCATGGTGAGTTAGGGTTCTCACTCTCTCTCTTCTCCATAGCTCTTGGAGCTCCTTCTCTCTCTCTACATCAAGGTTAGGTGAAACAAGTTCTATTCCTCCCTTCCACTGCACATTTGAAGGCTATTTGGTTGAAGCTCAAAAAGGGGATTTTAAAGAGTTAGGGTTTGGTACTCCCTTCTCTCTTTTTGTTGGTTAAGGTAAGGATGTGGTATTATCGATTCTTAGGGCATGTGTTCTAGCTTGTGTATAGTGATGGCTATGAGGGATGGATATGATAGTGATAAACCTTAGGATAATGTACTTGATTAGGGAAAAATTGTTAGAGTTGGGATTATGGAAATTATTGTGATGATTGCTGAATGTATGGTGTGTGATGTTATGTATTTGTGTATGTCTTAGTTACTTGCATGATGTTTTGTGCTAGAATAGGATTTATTGACTTAAGTGAAATATTTAGTAGTAGGAAGTGTTAGTTCGCTAGGAGATATGCTAGGATAGTTATAAAACCATTTAAAAACTTTAGCGGGAAAACTTAGCAAAATGATAATAAGATAGTTAGGGTTGTTGAACAAGGAGTAGTTAAAAGTAGCATAGAAACACTTAAGGATTGAGTTAAGGAGTGAGTGGAAATCGATCGAGCAATTGAAATAGATGAATAGCTAAGGTAGTACATGAATAGATTAGGATAGAACTCTAGGGTAGTAGAAAAGGAACACTAAGTGAATAGTAGGAAATTAGGAATTTAATTAATAGTTCTTGGTAAGGTATAGATTAATTGAGGCTAGGGTAATGTACTTAAATATAATAGGCTAGACAAGGCTAACTAAAATGAACTAAGACATGAGGGAAATTAATAGAAGGTAGTACCTAATTTAGGATTTGCCCAAAAAGACTTAAACCCACATTAGTGACAAAGATAGACTTGATGAGATTAAAAATTAATAGAGATTGGAATAGAGAACGTAAGCATGAAATAGGGGTTAATTCACTAGTCGAAAAACGTAAAAGAATCTAGGGAATAGTAATAAAGAGATGAGCGATGAATTAGTAATATAATAGTCTAGAAAATCATAAGGGTAACAAAGTGAGCCCGTAATAGTGGAAGGAACGAAGGTTAAGGGTAGAGAATAGGATAAGATAGAATAGGATTAAGAATAGAAAATGAGAGAAGGATAAGATAAGATAGAATAGGCTTAGGAATAGAAAGTGAGAGAAGAATGAGATAACAAGAAATAGGGATTACAATAGGTTATGCGGATGCCATGCCAAGTAAGTATGCCCTGGTGGGGTGCATTGGTTGCGTAAGCCGCACGATTTAATGGCGTGTGCAGCGGTAAGACGCCCCGATGTTGGAGCGCAGTGGTGGGTTCGCAGTACCTGATAGAGTTGAATAAGAGTAAAGAGAAAGAGAAGAATGATACTTCACAGGCTAGTCATAAGACCCTATGAACAGGAAAGCTTAGCACAGGTTGGTCATAAGACCCAATGGATAAAAAGATAGGACACTGGTTGGTCATAAGACCCAGTGGATAAGAGAAGAGGACACAGGTTGGTCATAAGACCCTGTGGATAGAAATGTGGCACAGGTTAGTTGTAACACCCCGATTTGGCAACTTGAAACTTAACTTACTTAAATTAAATATAGTGAAAATTAGGGCCATTTTTTTTTCTTTTCTCGTAAAACAAGTGTAACAAAGACATGAGAACATTTAAACTTTCAAAACATAATTTCATTTAAAAACTCATGTCCTCATATTACGTAAAAATCTTTCAAGTTCCAAACCGAGATGTCACAAGACACCGCACCTTGAAACTCGTCTTCAAAACATCATTTAAACATAGCCCAGTTTACTTGTTTTCAAAACATCCATATTTAACAAATCTTTAGTCGGGGTACAGTATGATAGAGCTAAGGTAACTAAGAACTTACAATGGAATACATTCCGCCAGGGGGATCACCTAGCTTCTAGTCATACTCCCTAATACTCGTCGTCTAACTCCGACTCCTGGCAAATCAAGCTCTCCACTTGCAAGTAGAGTCATCCTCGTCCGCTGCCTCAGAAACTTCTTCCACAGGGTTGTCTTGCGTGTGATGGAGATTCTCCTATCTCCCGAATGAGCTGGAACCTCACTATACTACCCATCTATTGTTCGTACAAAATTTTCCAAGAGAAAGCAGAAGTACAGGAGAACAGGAGAGAGTAAGCTACCCAAAACAGCTATGTCGACTATGTGGAATTACAATAGGCAAATATTAAGACAAACAATAAACAGACAAACAATGACACAACATAATAATCATCACAAAATAAACTCAATCTCTTATGATAGCATTCTTAAAATTTTTCTTATCATCTTCCACAGCTCTTATCCATTCTTTCTTCCATCATACTTTCCCAAACTCATCACGCATTCCAAGAATCCTTTCTTATGCTTGTCTTATAAACTTATTCAATGCTTGATATCTTTAGGTGTACTTTTCTTTGAAACATCTTAGCCTTTTAAGTTTTATCGTTCCGGTTCGCTCAATGATGTGGGGAATCATCATTGAGGAAGTCACACACGTCTACATCTCCTCGGTCATCCACCCAACTTAGTCGGAAGCAAACAGGAGTACAGAACCTTTACCACGCGGACACGACAGCTGTCTCACAATCAATTGGCCCCAGGCCAGGAGGACTACATCCTCAAATCAATTCAATTCATATCATTTCATTCATATCATATAATCAAGGCACACTGTCTCAAACTCACAGTGGCAATCTCAAATGCCCCGTTCAAGTCCCTCTCACTGTTCTTGATTTGCAATCTGTGACGCTCTCTTTTTGACTTGAAAATAATTAATATTTCCAAATAGTTTACTACTTGCTATCAAAATTAGGACTAGAAAATTTTTCCTTTTTAATATTATTACTTGCTCAACCAAAACCTCTTTTTGACATCAACCGTTACATGAATTCGGCATAGTACTATCTTAAATTGAGAAAAACTCTCGAGAACGCATTTTCTTGATTATAAAGAACATTACTAGTATTTATCAGTTGAATACACTATTTGCCTCTCAAGTGGGATTTGAATAGATAAAATGTATATGTTTCGCTGAATTCTTTATAAATTGAAATCAGAGTTCGCGGAAGAAAAATAATACTTATGGGGCACTGCTGAGGAAAATAAACATCATATATATATATAGATCATACCATCAAATAAAACCCCATCAGTACAGTAGCAAGTGATAAAAAGTCGAGATAGAAAGTTTTGTTAAGACATATATAGACCAGCTGCACTAAAATAAAAGCTCACTCTAAGACCTCTCAATATATACAATATATAACAAAGTCCAAAAGCAGAAGTCCCAGAGCAAGTCCTCCATGTCCTCAGCAGCTCCTCAGATCCTCCACAGCTCTATCCCTAGGATCTAGGATCCAAAACACCTATGCTATGCAGGCTCCTATGAACCAGCGGGTCCACCTCTAGCAGAAACAGTCGGCTCAACATGCACCTCCTCCTCGCTCTCATCCTCCACAGGGTCCTCCTCGACCTCGCCCGACGGTGTAGAGACCCCACCACTGGGTCTAGGATCCGCAGATGCAGTCCTATCATACTCAGTCGGACCAGGAGAAGGAGTCTCCTCAGTGACAACTCTATGGGATGAAGGATGGGAACGAGTGGCAGCTCTAAATCTAAAACTATGAAAACGACGCATAGGTCGAGCCGGGGGTGGTCCTCTATAAGTATAAAAAGGTGGAACATGCATAGTATAGACTAATGGGATCCTAAATCGACGAGGTCGCACACGCACCAGAGGGTTAGGGTGGTAGAGAGTGATCTCAACCTCCCCCTCAAAAGTGGCACGGTGCTCCTCATACGTCCATATACCGCTAGGGATAGGGCGTATCTCGATGCAGGCTAGGTATCTGGCCATCACCTTGATCGAGGCCGTACCCGATACAAATAAAAAATGTTTAAGTATAGTACTAGGAAGTGACTCCTAGGTCGTCTCCCAAGGAATATCTTATCAAGCAAAAGGTCGAACAGATAGTATGCATAGAAAACAGGGGGGTTTTGTATTGAATATTGAATAATTGAAATCAAAACAGAATTAAATCAAAACGCAGTAACAGATAAGGAAAAGCGGATAAACCCCTTTGGCTCGCGTTCACAACTCTATCATCGGTCACAAAAGATCAATTTCTTTCCTCTTCACTGTCCAACTCGTGAGAATTAAATACTAAGCGAAAATTCAATTCTCACCCCAAAACCCAAACCTCTAATTAAGCATTAAAAGCCAAAGCATGGAGTTTTTACGAGTTTGCATAAATTAAGCATTCATACACATGGATTATCTCTATAGAATGGAACTAAGCGAACCATAACATATCAATAAGCATGAAAACAGTGAATAAAAACGAAATAGCATTAAGAACAAAACCTCAAGAGTATGTGATACATTACCAAAGGGATTTAACCTAAGAGTTTAGCCTTCCATGAAGAAAAATACCAAAAACGTGTAGAAAGGGAAGAGAGAGAAACCCTAGCAGCCACCACAAGCTTGGAGAGCAAAACTAAGCCTTCTCTAAGAGAGAGAATGTAAAAACGTGAATGATAAATTGTGGCTGCTAGGGTTTACACGAAATTGGCTTATTAAATCACAAAACGGGCCTAAATCATGGGCCCAAATCCTAAGGAAAGCTAATCTCTAAATTAAATCTAAAAATATCCTATAGATAAAATCTAAATCTTAAAAGATATAAACTAATCTCAAATAATCCTAAAGATAGATTACAATCTTCACTTCATCATATATCTTCTCTTCCAAAATTAAATCTTCACTCCCAAAATGCCCAAAAAGCCCTTGTGCCAAATATGACCTGAAAATAGAAATAGAATTAATTAGGCTAAATAATCCCAAATTAAACAATATTCAGAATATTAGTCCAATAAACTCTAAATCACTAAATCAAGCTAAACAACGTCAAATGGCTAACAATTATCAATAATAGGAGTAAAATAATGCAAGGAATAATGGGAAATAAAATGCTCATCAAACACCCCCACACTTATCCTTTTGCACTCCTGGGCAAAACTAAGAATTAGGACTGAGAAGATCAATATGCACCAAAGTGAATCATGCAACAAGATTACTACAACTAATGAATGCAAACCTAAGAGATTACATACTTCACAATGAATTCTAGGAAATGCAAAGAAATGGGCAAAATCGAGCACACGAAGAGAATAAGGACCAAAGAATCAAAGCATCCATGAACATCATCCAATTATTTCAAATATGCAAAGAAAACCAATGACATCAAGAGGGTAGTCACAAAGATGATAAAAACTCACAAGGATCACTCAATAGTGTTTACACTCAAGTGTTTAAGGGTAATCAGTGTTTACACTCAAGGCACATCATGAAAAACAAACACAACCATAAGCTTGAGAAGCCTCTAACATCAACAATCAACACACATGCACATTAAGATCAAAAGGTCTTTTCAGGGTTGTAATGGGGCCAAGGACAAGGTAGGATAAAAATATGGGAATGTAGCTAAAACCAAGGGAATAGAGGAGCAATGGGGAATAAGTAAAAAGAATAAGCACAATCCACCCCAGAATGAAATGACAAACATAACAACAACCTCAAATTCCAATCCTCTATGCCTCAATCAACCTTTTATTCCATTTTTTTTCTTTTTTTCTTCTTTTCTTTTTTGCAGAACTTCATGAACGAAAGGAAAGAAGAAACAACAAAAATGGCATAATGAGATAAAGCCATAATTACATCACCGACCATAGAGGCAAAACCCAGAACTCACAAGAGATGAAGAACAAAGCACCCTCGCTTACTTAATACCCATTCCCAAAACAATTCCAAAGCTCCAACATTCCCTAAGGTTAGGACAATCATGGTTTTTCAGTCATAGGCTTGTAATGGGCTAAAGAACAAAGAAAAGGGATATAAAGGCTCAAAGGGGCTATCAAAGGATAAATTCATTCAAGGTAGGCTCATATGGCTAGTGGCTTATTCAAGAAAAACAATGCCTAAATCATTTCAAAATGTGCATGGGAATATCAAGTATCAACAAGAGTCAAGTCAAGTTCTAGAGTGCAAGTAATCCAGAGTGCAATCACACATGAAAGAAAATTAGGTGGCATATATAGCAATCCACCCACAATTAAGGCTCAAATTCTCACAAAAGGGACAATTCTATCACAGTGTTACCACCTCTTAATTATCAAAAGCAACTTTACACACAGAAATGCATGAATTCAGACACAAGATACCAAGACTCTACTAAAATGAAGCAAAAACATGCAAGAAAATGCCCAAAACTTAGCAAAACCTAAAAAATCAAAGCAAAAATATGCAACCTAAACTACTCTCCCCCCCACACTTAAATCACACATTGTCCTCAATGGAACACAAATAGCAGAATCAGACAGATATAGACAAGTGTAATAAAAGTAGTAAAGAAGGAGAAAAGAAGACTCCCTAAATCATGGTGGGTCAAAAGTGGGGTCGACCAATGAGGCCTCCTCCACAGGTGCATCATCCAAAGAAGGGGTAGTGAGGAAGGGCTTGAGTCGGTGGCCATTGACTTTGAAGCTCTTGTCTGTGGACTCACTCTTGATCTCCACAGTGCCATAAGGAAACACCTGGGTGACTACAAACGGTCCAATCCACTTAGAGCGGAGCTTTCCACTCATGAGTCCAAGCCTAGAGTTATAGAGCAACACTTTTTGACCAACCAAGAACTCCTTTCTGGAAATTGAGCTATCATGGAGCTTCTTGGTCTTCTCTTTGTAGAACTTGGAGTTCTCATAAGCCTCCAAACGGATCTCATCTAGCTCACTCAACTGCAGCTTCCTCTCCTCACCCGCTTGATCAAGAGCTAAGTTACATTGCTTCACAGCCCAATATGCACGGTGCTCTATCTCCACAGGCAGGTGGCACGCCTTACCAAAGACAACCCGATAAGGTGACATCCCTATGGGTGCCTTGTAAGCAGTCCGATGGGCCCATAGAGCATCCTCCAATCGTGTGCTCCAATCCTTTCTATTAGGCTTCACCATCTTCTCCAAAATCCGCTTGATCTCTCTGTTTGAAATCTCAGCTTGCCCATTGGTTTGGGGGTGATATGGTGTAGAAACTTTGTGCACAACCCCATACTTCTTGAGCAAAGCTTGCATGGATCTATTGCAGAAGTGTGTGCCTTGATCACTGACTATGGCTCTAGGTATGCCAAACCTGCAAAGGATATTAGACTTGACAAAATCTACAACAACCTGAGCATCATTAGTCCTGGTGGCCTTAGCTTCCACCCATTTGGATACATAATCCACAGCAAGTAAGATATAATAAAAACCAAAAGAAACAGGAAAGGGGCCCATGAAATCTATACCCCAGACATCAAACACCTCACAGAACAACATAGGTTGTTGCGGCATCTGTTGCCTCCAAGATAGGGCGCCTCCTGCTCTTTGACATTGCTCACATGAGCTGCAGATGTTGCTTGCATCCTTGAAGATGGTAGGCCAATAAAATCCAGAATCCAGCACCTTTCGTGCTGTCCTTTGAGTGCCAAGGTGGCCTCCAACTGGTGAAGCATGGCAAAACTGGAGAACCGATTGGATCTCATGATCTGGAATGCACCTGCGAATGACCTGATCACTGCAAAAATGCCACAAATAGGGGTCATCCCATACATAATACTTGGCATCGCTCTTCAATTTGTCTCTTTGAGCTTTGGATGCCAAGGGTGGAAAAACAGATGCAACTAGATAATTTACAATATCAGCAAACCAAGGAGTAAGGGGAGGGGGATATGAAACATGCAAAGCTAAAAGATGCTCATCCGGGAAGTCATCCCGGATAGGAAATGCATCCTCCTCTCTCTCTATTCTGCTCAAGTGGTCTACGACAAGGTTATGCGCACCACTCCGATCCTGAATCTCAAGATCAAACTACTGGAGGAGCAACATCAACCTAATCAACCTAGGTTTGGAATCTGTCTTTTTCAAAAGATACTTCAAAGCAGCATGATCAGTATACACTACAACCTTAGAACCTAACAGATATGATCTAAACTTATCAAGTGCAAAGACAATGGCTAACAGCTCTTTTTCAGTTGTGGTGTAATTAACTTGTGCTGAATCTAAAGTCCTAGATGCATAATAAATCACATGAGACAGCTTACCAACCCTTTGGGAGAGAACTGCTCCCAAAGCATAATTCGAGGCATCGGTCATGAGCTCAAATGGGAGGGTCCAGTCAGGTGGTTGGATGATGGGAGTGGTGGTGAGTGCTCTCTTTAGCTCATCAAATGCCTTCTTGCATTGGTCTCCAAACTCAAATGCGGTATCCTTTTGAAGCAAGTTGGATAGTGGAAGGGCTATCTTGCTAAAGTTCTGAATAAACCTGCGATAGAAACCTTCATGGCCAAGAAAAGAACGCACCTCTCACACGCAAGAGGGGTAAGGCAACTGTGATATTACATGCAGCTTAGCAGGGTCAACCTCTATGCCCTTATGCGAAATAATGTTCCCTAAGACTATGCCTTGTTCTACCATAAAATGACATTTTTCAAAATTCAAGACAAGGTTAGTCTCAATGCACCTATTAAGCACCTTAGACAAACTATCAAGACATGCATCAAAAGAGGAACCATATACACTAAAATCATCCATGAAGACCTCTATGCAATGCTCAAGTAAGTCATTAAAAATACTCATCATACATCTTTGAAAAGTGCCAGGAGCATTGCATAGGCCAAAAGGCATCTTCCTATAAGCAAATGTACCAAAAGGACAGGTAAATGTGGTCTTATGTTGGTCCTCTGGTGCAATACAGATTTGGAAATAACCAGAGAAACCATCTAAGAAGCAATAGTGAGATTTACCTGCCAGGCGCTCCAACATCTGATCAATGAAGGGAAGAGGAAAGTGATCCTTGCGGGTCGCCTGGTTGAGCTTCCTATAGTCAATGCAGACTCTCCAACTGTTCTGCACTCTAGTGGGAATCAGCTCATCCTTCTCATTTTTGACAACTGTCACCCCAGACTTCTTGGGAACTACTTGAACCGGGCTTACCTAAGTGCTATCTGAAATGGAGTAGATAATGCCAGCTTGCAGCAGCTTGGTGACCTCTTTCTTCACCACATCAAGAATCTGGGGGTTCAACCGTCTCTGGGGTTGTCTCACTGGTTTAGCCCCATCCTCCAATAAAATCCGATGCATGCACATGGAGGGGCTAATACCAGGTATGTCTGCCAAAGTCCATCCTATTGCCCTTTTGTTTGCTCTAATCACATCTAGTAGCTGCTTCTCTTGATCAACAGAAAGGGAGGTAGAGATGATCACTGGAAGTTTCTGCTCATCCTCCAAGTAAGCATATTTGAGATGAGGAGGAAGGGGCTTAAGGTCCAATAAAGGTGCCTGCATCACAGATGGAACTAAAGGAGTAGCAGAATTGGATTTTGCCGCCTGCACCTGAACAAATGGATTACACTCATGCATAACAGAATTGGGGTTAGGGTTAGAAAATCTGAATCTATATCATATGAATCAACAGATGCAGTAGCAGAATTTAAAAACTGGTCAATTTCAATGCATGCAGTGCACATTTCGGAATCAGAACATGCAGAACAAGTAAATGAGCTAGTGAAAGATGGCAAATCATAATCATGCAAAAAGTCTAGAACATGCTCATCAATCAGATCATCAAGCAAGTCAACATGAAAGACAGAGTGGTCATCAGAAAAATGTTTCATAGCATCAAAAATATTGAATCGAACCACACTGTCATCAAATTCCATTGAAAGTGTACCTGCATGCACATCTATCTTGGTTCGGGCTGTTTTCAAAAATGGTCTCCCTAATATGATAGGGGCAGCACTACGAGAGGTGTCCTCTTCCATATCAAGAATATAAAAATCAGCAGGAAAGATAAGCTCTTCAACCCGAACCAAGACATCCTCTATCAAACCTGCGGGGTAGGCAGTAGATCTATTTGCCAAGTGAATAACCACACCCGTAGGTTGAAGAGGTCCAAGTGAAAGAGACTTGAAAACAGACATAGGCATAACATTAATAGATGCTCCTAAATCTAGCAAAGCATTCTCAAATTTAGTATTACCTATGATACAAGGCACAGAGAAAGTTCCAGGATCCTTACACTTTTCAGGAATATGAGGGACGGGTTTACCTATAAGAGCAGAGACATTTCTTCCCATGTTGATCCTCTCATTGCCCTTAAGCTTCCGTTTGTGTGTGCATAGATCCTTCAAGAACTTTGCATACCTTGGAATCTGCTTGATTGCATCAAGAAGGGGTATGTTGACTTCCACCTTCCTGAATGTGTCAAGTATCTCTTTGTCAATCTCTTCCATTTTCTTGCTTTGCGTCACCCCCCTTGGTGGGAAAGGAAGAGGAATGGGGGGTGGTTGTTGGGCAGCAGCAGGTGTTGTGCTTGTGAAAGGCTGAGCTGGATGGGATTTTCTGGTACTTGTGTGCTCACTCTCGTCGACCATTTGGCTCTTCTTGTTGGGTGAAACTAGATCATCTTTGTTGAGGTCAGATTCTGGTGGGGGTGTGACAATCTGCTTCCCTGACCTTAGACTAATGGCACTCACATTCTGGTTTGGATTGATCACTGTTTGGGATGGCAACTTGTTAGAATTCTGAGATTGCATAGTGTTGATTGCTGTTGCCATTTGTCCCATCTGATTGGTCAAAGATTGAATGGAGGCCTCTTGTCTTTGAATGGATGCTCTAGTTTCCTGTTGGAATTGGAGATTTTGCATGGTCATCTGTTTCATCAGCTCTTCCAATGAAGGCTGCTGCTCAGTACTAGGAGCTGGTGGTGCAGAATTAGCCTGTTGTTGTCTCTGTTGCTGGACTGGAGGAGGTACATATGGTGGTCTGGAATTGTTCTGAAATTGAACCTGTGAAGGTTGCTGCTGATTAGACCATCTCAGGTTAGGATGGTTCCTCCAACCAGGGTTGTATCTATTGGTAGAGAGATCAAAATTTTGTGGCTACTGGTTTCTACTGTTGAAAATGTTGGCGGCATATGCCTCAGGTTGGTCAGCACCAGTCGCTGGTTGCTGCTGTAAAGAAGGGCATGCATCTGTGGGGTGCTCAGCGGATGTGCATATGCCACATAATCTAGCAGGCAGAGACAACTTCTTCTGGTTGATGGCCAATTGAGTGACCAAAGTTGTAAGTGAGTCTATCTTCTGTTCAAGCTTCTCAACCTTACCAGAACTTGTGCCAACATCATTCACTCCTCTCACTACGATTGCATCGCTGTTGCCCCTTGCATGGAATTGTTGACAATTGGAAGCCATCTTCTCAATCTTGGCTCTAGCTTCTAAAGGTGTCATGTCTCCTAGGGCACCACCACTTGCAGCATCAAGCATGTTTCTCTCCATGAGGTTGAGACCTTCATAGAAATATTGAATAAGCAGCTGCTCTGAGATCTGATGGTGGGGGCAGCTCGCACACAGTCTCTTGAATCTCTCCCAATACTCGTAGAGACTTTCTCCACTTTGTTGCTTGATGCCTGATATATCCTTTCGGATTGCTATTGTTCTGCATGCAGGGAAGAATTTCTCCAAAAATGCCCTCTTCAGGTCATCCCAGCCTGTGATAGAACCAGGGGCCAGATCGTACAACCAGTCCTTGGCTAGCCCCTCTAGGGAGTGTGGGAATGCCTTAAGACAAACATGATCCTCTTGCACATCACGTGGTTTCATAGTAGCACACACAATATGGAACTGCTTGAGATGTTTATGAGGATCCTCACCTGCAAGACCATTAAACTTGGGCAACAAATGGATTAGTCCAGACCTTAGCTCATACGGGTCATCGGGATACTGGATGCACAAATCTTCAATAGTGAAATCAGGTGCAGCCAGCTCCCTCAATGTCCTCTCACGTGGTGGAGGTTGAGCCATATTTTCAGAATGATCAGAATAAGAATCAGATTAAGAATCAGAATTTATAGGGATAGAAGAAAAAGAAGCAGACTCACTATGTAAAGACTCAATAGACTCACTACCTATGGACTGGTTCCTATTTTGTCTAACTAATCTGTGATAAGTCCTATCAATTTCAGGGTTGTATGGATGCAAGTAGCTTGGGTTGCCCCTAGTCATGTACTGAACAGAACACCATTAAGCATAGCAAACTGTCGCTAATATGCATGACCAAAATAGGCAACAAATTTTTTTTATTTTTTTAAAATTTTTTTATTAATTTTTTTCAGCACCCTAAAATCATGAAAACATATCACAGAAAGTTTGAGGACAAAATTCAAAAAGGAACCAAGTCAAACAATTAAATCAGAGACGAAAAACTAAGAAAATAAAACTTGTAAAATAAAAAAGAAATAGTAAAACGGCTTTTTCAGGGTCCAGACGAAGGAGTTTTCTGACAAAGTGAGAAAAATCAGATTATTCAGAAAATTCCCTTCGATTTGATATAAAATTCGTCAAATTCCGAGTTACGGGTCAAAAGTTGCGATGATTTGAAGAAAGTGCTGCTAAAACTTGGAAAATTTTTCTGGAACTCACAACCAGTGATAATCTAAGTGACCGTGGTGCCTCAAAACCTTTTTATATGATAAAAGTAGTGTGGATATAAATTTTCGTGCAAAAATTCCACCCACAACTATGTGAACTAGCAACCACAGAATCAATCAAATACACTAATTGCAACAAAATAGCAAAACAGCAAACAGTGCAACTTCAACCAGTTATCAGAATTGACTACTAGACCCTAAATCAGACACGACACACTATAATAACTATACTAACTACGACACTAACTAACTACTAATGACCTTTGGAGGGAACCGATATTTCCCCGGCAACGGCGCCAAATTTGATCGAGGCCGTACCCGATACAAATAAAAACAGTTTAAGTATAGTACTAGGAAGTGACTCCTAGGTCGTCTCCCAAGGAATATCTTATCAAGCAAAAGGTCGAACAGATAGTATGCATAGAAAACAGGGGGGTTTTGTATTGAATATTGAATAATTGAAATCAAAACAGAATTAAATCAAAACGCAGTAACAGATAAGGAAAAGCGGATAAACCCCTTTAGCTCGCGTTCACAACTCTATCATCGGTCACAAAAGATCAATTTCTTTCCTCTTCACTGTCCAACTCGTGAGAATTAAATACTAAGCGAAAATCCAATTCTCACCCCAAAACCCAAACCTCTAATTAAGCATTAAAAGCCAAAGCATGGAGTTTTTACGAGTTTGCATAAATTAAGCATTCATACACATGGATTATCTCTATAGAATGGAACTAAGCGAAACATAACATATCAATAAGCATGAAAACAGTGAATAAAAACGAAATAGCATTAAGAACAAAACCTCAAGAGTATGTGATACATTACCAAAGGGATTTAACCTAAGAGTTTAGCCTTCCATGAAGAAAAATACCAAAAACGTGTAGAAAGGGAAGAGAGAGAAACCCTAGCAGCCACCACAAGCTTGGAGAGCAAAACTAAGCCTTCTCTAAGAGAGAGAATGTAAAAACGTGAATGATAAATTGTGGCTGCTAGGGTTTACACGAAATTGGCTTATTAAATCACAAAACGGGCCTAAATCATCGACCCAAATCCTAAGGAAAACTAATCTCTAAATTAAATCTAAAAATATCCTATAGATAAAATCTAAATCTTAAAAGATATAAACTAATCTCAAATAATCCTAAAGATAGATTACAATCTTCACTTCATCATATATCTTCTCTTCCAAAATTAAATCTTCACTCCCAAAATGCCCAAAAAGCCCTTGTGCCAAATATGACCTGAAAATAGAAATAGAATTAATTAGGCTAAATAATCCCAAATTAAACAATATTCAGAATATTAGTCCAATAAATTCTAAATCACTAAATCAAGCTAAACAATGTCAAATGGCTAACAATTATCAGTAATAGGAGTAAAATAATGCAAGGAATAATGGGAAATAAAATGCTCATCACACCTAAACAGGGCACAGGGAGTAAATATACACATATACATAATTGATAAAGACTAAAATTACAATCACAAATATATCATGGACAGATCATAATGCAAATACATATGAGCACACCAATTTTTCAACATTATAACTCTTATAATGCAGGTGGCATGATGTATGATTTTCTATCCACAACTGAGGCCTCTAAATGTCCATCTTGGACGTCCATCCAGTACACCCTTGTGTTCCCAGAACACCGACATTAGTTCCCAGAACATAATGTCGAACCATACTTGGATAAAAAGCATCACTCCCGGAGTGTGCACCACGTTCCCAGAACGCCACGTTCCCAGAACGCATAAAAACCAGGTCCCGGACACTGGCCACATATCTATAATGTGTCATCAAGTAGGTTATACTTTGGTATTTGATGAGCATTTTATTTCCCATTATTCCTTGCATTATTTTACTCCTATTATTGATACTTGTTGCCCATTTGACATTGATTAGCTTGATTTAGTGATTTTGAGTTTATTGGACTAATATTTCGAATATTGTTTAATTTGGGATTATTTAGCCTAATTAATTCTATTTCTATTTTCAGGTAATATTTGGCACAAGGACACATTGGGAAGTTTGGAAATGAAGATTGAAGCATTGAAGTGAAGATTGTAATTTGCATTTAGGTCCCTTTTTAATTGTAATTTTCAGAATAGTGTTTCTTAGGACTTGGGCCCATGTTTTAGGCCCATTTTCATGACTAAAGAGGGGAAATTCGTGTAACCCCCAAGAACACACTCCCATTTCAGATTTCTCACTCTCTCTCTAGGTTAGAACTTCTCTCTTGGCTCTCCCAAGTGGTGGTGGCTGCTAGGGTTTTGTTCTTCCCCATTTCTACTCGTTTTTCTTCATTTATGGCCATGGAAGGCTAGACTTCAAGGGTTAATCCCTTTGGTATTGTATTATCTACTCTTGAGCTCTTGTTATTAATGCAATTTCATTTTCTCTTCTCTGTTTTCATGTTTATCGATGTGTAGTGGTTTGCTTAATTCCATTTCGTAGAGATAATACATGAATATAAATGCTAAATTTGTATTAACTCGTAAAAACTCCAATTCTGGTTTTTGATGCTTAATTAGAAGTTAGGGTTTGGAGCGATAACTGAATTTTCGCTTAGTATTTGGTTATCACGAGTTGGACAGAGGATAGGAGAGGAATCGATCTTTAGTGAGCTAGGATTGAGTAGTGTACGTAGCCAAAGGGGTTTGCCCGCTTTTGTTTCTGATTTTCTTGGTTTTTATATTATGTTTATGTTTTGTTCTTCACATTTGTCACACACAAAAACCCCCCCATTTTACTGCACACTACGTGTTTGATACTTTTCCTAGACCGATATTCGCTGGGAAACGACCTAGGATCACCTTCCTAGTACTACAGAATAAACACCTTTTATTTTGATCGGGTACGGCCTCGATCAAAATTTGGCGCCGTTGCCGGGGATTATCGATTCTTGCCAAAGATCATACAGTAGTTAGTTAGATTAGTTAGTGTAGTTAGTGCGTGAATAAGCATTCTGATAACTGATTGAAAGTTGCCCTGTTTGCTGATTTGTTGTTCTGCACAACTGATGCTATTCTAGTGATTATGTGAGTGCCATTCAACATAGCTGTGGGTGGAATTTTTGCACGAAAATTGGTATCCGCACTTGTTTCATCATATATTAGTGTGTTGATGCATCACAGACACTCAGATAGGCACTGGTTGTGAGTTCCAGAAAAATTTTCCAAGTTTCAGCAGTACTTACTATAAATAGGCGTAACTTTTGATCCGTAACTCGGAATTTGACGAATTTTATATCAAATCGAAGGAAATTTTCTGAATAATCTGATTTTTCTCACTTTGTAAGAAAACCCCTTCGTTTGGATCCTGAAAAAGCCTGTTTACTATTTCTTTTTTATTTTACAAGTTCTATTTTCTTAGTTTTTGGTCACTGTTTTAATTCTTTGACTTGGTTCCCTTTTGAATTTTGTCCTCAAACTTTCTGTGATATGTTTTCATGATTTTAGGGTGCTTAAAAAAATAAATAAAAAATTTTGTTGCCGATTTTGGTTATGCATATCTGTTACAGTATGCTATGGTTGATGCTGTTCTGTTCAGTACATGACTAGGGGCAACCCAAGTTATTTGCATCCTTACAACCCTGAAATTGATAGAACTTATCACAGCTAGTTAGACAAAATAGGAATCAGTCATTAGGTAGTGAGTCAGAGTCATCTTATAGTCCATCTAATTCTGATTCTGTTTCTATTTCTTCTATTTCTTCTACTTTTATTCAATCTGATTCTATACATTGTGATAACATGGCTCAACCCCCACCAAGGGAAAGGACACTTAGGGAGCTGGCTGCACCTGACTTCACTATTGAAGACTCGTGTATCCAGTATCCTGATGAGGATGTTCCTTTTGAGCTTAGAACAGGACTAATCCATTTGTTGCCCAAGTTTCATGGTCTTGCAGGTGAGGATCCTCATAAGCATCTCAAGAAATTCCATATAGTGTGCACCACAATGAAACCACATGATGTGCAAGAGGATCATGTTTGTCTCAGAGCATTTCCACATTCCTTAGAGGGTCTAGCATAAGATTGGTTATCTGACTTGGCCCCTGGTTCCATCACAAGCTGGGATGACTTGAAGAGGGCATTCCTAGAAAAATTCTTCCCTGCAAATAGGACCACTGCAATCAGAAAGGAAATTTCTGGTATCAGGCAACAACATGGAGAGAGTCTCTATGATTATTGGGAGAGATTCAAGAGGTTGTGTGCTTCCTGCCCTCACCATCAGATCTCAGAGCAGCTTCTCATCCAGTACTTTTATGAAGGTCTCAACTTCATGGCAAGAAACATGGTAGATGCTGCAAGTGGTGGTACATTGGGAGATATGACACCCTTACAAGCCAGGAGCAAAATTGAGAAGATGACTTCCAACTGTCAACAATTCCATGCAAGAAGCAACAGTGATGCAATAGTTGTGAGGGATGTAAACGATGTTGGTGCAGACTCGGGCAAGGTTGAGAAGCTTGAGAAAAAAATTGATTTACTTACAACATTGGTCACACAATTGGCTGTCAATCAGAAAAAGATGATACTTCCTGCTAGAGTGTGTGGCATATGCACATCCATTGAGCACCCCACAGATGCATGCCCTTCCCTTCAGCAGCAACAGCCGATGACTAGTGGTGACCAACCCGAGGCCTATGCAGCAAACATATACAACAATAGAGGCCCACAACAACACAATCATGACCTCTCTTCCAATAGATACAACCCTGGATGGAGGAACCATCCCAATCTGAAGTGGTCTGATCAACAACAGCAACTTTCTCCTAATGTTCCATTTCAGAACACCGCTGGACCGAGTAGACCACCATATGTACCTCCCCCCATCCAGCAGCAAAGGCAACAACAACAGCAGCAAGTGGTTCATCCTGCACCATCAGCCCCTCCATCCAAGCAACCTACCTTGGAGGAGTTGGTGAGGCAAATGACCATGCAAAATCTCCAATTTCAACAAGAAACTAGAGCATCCATTCAGAGACAAGAGGCATCCATTCAGACTTTGACAAATCAGATGGGTCAAATGGCAACTTCTCTCAACAACTTGCAATCTCAAAATTCTGACAAGTTGCCTTCCCAAACAGTGATCAACCCTCAGAATCAGAATGTGAGTGCCATCAACCTGAGGTCAGGAAAGCAGATTGTCACACCCACACCACAACCTCACCTCAACAATGATGCTCTAGCTTCCTCTAAAGGGAAGATCCAAGTGGTAGATGAAGGCGAGCAAGCTAGCACCAAAGAGAATCATCCAACTCAACCCTCCTCAACTTCAACCACAAGCCCTGCTGTTGTCCTACAACCTCCTCCTGTTCCTCTTCCATTCCCACCAAGAGTGCCTCAAAACAAAAGGGTGGAAGAGGTGGACAAGGACATTCTTGACACATTCAGGAAGGTGGAAGTCAACATACCCCTTCTTGATGCAATAAAACAGATTCCAAGGTATGCGAAGTTCCTTAAGGAGTTGTGCACTCATAAGAGAAGACTCAAGGGCAATGAGAGGATAAGCATGGGAAGGAATGTCTCCGCTCTCATAGGTAAACCTATCCCTCACATTCCTGAAAAATGTAAGGATCCTGGAACTTTCTCTATACCTTGCATCATAGGCAATGTTAAGTTTGAAAATGCTATGCTAGATTTAGGAGCATCCATAAATGTCATGCATATGTCTATTTTTAAGTCTCTTTCTCTTGGACCTCTTCAACCTACGGGTGTGGTGATTCAATTGGCAAATAGAAGTACTGCCCACCCCGCAGGTTTGATAGAGGATGTCTTGGTTCGGGTTGAAGAGTTGATCTTCCCTGCTGATTTTTACATACTTGATATGGAAGATGACTCTCCCCGTAATGCTGTTCCTATTATTTTGGGGAGGCCATTTTTGAAAACAGCCCGAACCAAGATAGATGTGCATTCAGGTTCACTTTCCATGGAGTTTGATGGCAGTGTGATCCGATTTGACATTTTCCATGCTATGAAACATTTTCCTGAGGATCACTCTGTTTTCCATGTGGACTTGCTTGATGATTTGATAGATGAGCATATGCTTGACTTTTTGCATCATGATTTTGAATTGCCATCTTTCACTGATTCATTTACTTGTCCATCATGCACTAACTCTGGATGGTGCACCGCATGCACTGAAATAGCTCAGTTTCTAGACTCTGCCACTGCATCTGATGATTCATATGTTATAGATTCAGATTATGCTAACCCTAACCCCATATCTGTTATGCATGAGTCTGATTCACTTGTTCAGGTGCAGGCAGCATAATCCATTTCTGCTGTCCCTTTAGTTCCATCTATTATGCAGGCACCCTCATTGGACCTGAAGCCCCTCCCTCCTCATCTCAAATATGCTTACTTGGAGGATGAGCAGAAACTCCCAGTGATCATCTCTACCTCACTTTCTGTTGATCAAGAGGAGAAACTGCTGGATGTGATAAGAAAGAACAAGAGGGCAATTGGATGGACTTTAGCATATATTCCTGGAATTAGCCCCTCCATGTGCATGCACCGCATTTTTTT
Organism: Crotalaria pallida; assembly: GCA_037953625.1. Taxonomy (NCBI): domain Eukaryota; kingdom Viridiplantae; phylum Streptophyta; class Magnoliopsida; order Fabales; family Fabaceae; genus Crotalaria; species Crotalaria pallida. Next base: position 26,588,007 of record CM075654.1, read on the forward strand.
GGAGGATGGGGCTAAACCAGTGAGACAACCCCAAAGACGATTGAACCCCAGATTCTTGATGTGGTTAAGAAAGAGGTCACCAAGCTGCTCCAAGCGGGTATCATCTACCCAATTTCAGATAGCACTTGGGTGAGCCCGGTGCAAGTTGTCCCCAAGAAGTCTGGTGTCACAGTTGTCAAAAATGAGAAGGATGAGCTGATTCCCACTAGAGTGCAGAACAGTTGGAGAGTCTGCATTGATTGCAGAAAGCTCAACCAGGCGACTCGCAAGGATCATTTCCCTCTCCCCTTCATTGATCATATGTTGGAGCGCCTTGCAGGTAAATCTCATTATTGCTTCTTAGATGGATTCTCTGGTTATTTTCAAATTTGCATTGCACCAGAGGACCAACATAAGACCACATTTACCTGTCCTTTTGGCACATTTGCATATAGAAAGATGGCTTTTGGCCTATGCAATGCTCCTGCCACATTTCAAAGATGTATGATGAGTATTTTCGCTGACTTGCTCGAGCATTGCATAGAGATCTTCATGGATGATTTTAGTGTTTATGGCTCCTCATTTGATGCATGTCTTGATAATTTGACTAAGGTGCTTAACAGGTGCATTGAGACTAACCTTGTCTTGAATTTTGAAAAATGCCACTTCGTGGTAGAACAAGGCATAGTCTTAGGGCACATTGTTTCACACAAGGGCATAGAAGTTGACCCTGCTAAGCTGCATGTAATATCACATTTGCCTTACCCCTCTTGCGTGCGAGAGGTGCGTTCTTTTCTTGGTCATGCAGGTTTCTATCGCAGGTTTATTCAGAACTTTAGCAACATTGCCCTTTCTCTTTCCAAGTTGCTTCAAAAGGATGCCCATGGGAATTTGGAGACCAATGCAAGAGGGCATTTGATGAATTGAAGAAAGCACTGACCACCACTCCCATCATCCAACCACCTGATTGGACCCTCTCATTTGAGCTCATGACTGATGCTTCAAATTATGCTTTGGGAGCAGTTCTCTCCCAAAGGGTTGGTAAGCTGTCGCATGTGATTTATTATGCTTCTAGGACTTTAGATGCAGCACAGGTTAATTACACAACAACTGAAAAAGAACTTTTGGCTATTGTTTTTGCACTTGACAAGTTTAGATCATATTTGCTTGGTTCTAAGGTTGTAGTGTACACTGATCATGCTGCTCTGAAGTATCTTTTGAAAAAGACAGATTCCAAACCTAGGTTGATTAGGTGGATGTTGCTCCTCCAGGAGTTTGATCTTGAGATTCAGGATCGGAGTGGTGCGCATAACCTTGTCGCAGACCACTTGAGCAGGATAGAGAGAGGAGGATGCATTTCCTATCCGGGATGACTTCCCGGATGAGCAGCTTTTATCTTTACATGTTTCCCATCCCCTTCCCCAAACTCCTTGGTTTGCAGACATTGTTAATTATCTGGTTGCTTCTGTTTTCCTGCCTTGGCATCCAAAGCTCAAAGAGACAAATTAAAGAGCGATGCCAAGCATTATGTATGGGATGACCCCTATTTATGGCGTTTTTGCAGTGATCAGGTCATTCGCAGGTGCATTCCAGACCAGGAGATCCAATCGGTTCTCCAATTTTGCCATGCTTCACCAGTGGGAGGCCACCTTGGTGCTCAAAGGACAGCACGAAAGGTGCTGGATTCTGGATTTTATTGGCCTACCATTTTCAAGGATGCGAGCAACATCTGCAGCTCGTGTGAGCAGTGTCAAAGAGAAGGAGGCGCCCTATCTTGGAGGCAACAGATGCCGCAACAACCTATGTTGTTTTGTGAGGTGTTTGACGTCTGGGGTATAGATTTCATGGGCCCCTTTCCTGTTTCTTTTGGTTTTTATTATATCTTACTTGTTGTGGATTACGTATCCAAATGGGTGGAAGCTAAGGCCACCAGGACTAATGATGCTCAGGCTGTTGTAGATTTTGTCAGGTCTAATATCCTTTGCAGGTTTGGCATACCTAGAGCCATAGTCAGTGACCAAGGCACACACTTCTGCAATAGATCCATGCAAGCTTTGCTCAAGAAGTATGGGGTTGTTCACAAAGTTTCTACACCCTATCACCCCCCAAACCAACGGGCAAGCTGAGATTTCAAATAGAGAGATCAAGCGGATTTTGGAGAAGATGGTGAAGCCTAATAGAAAGGATTGGAGCACACGATTGGAGGATGCTCTGTGGGCCCATCAAACCGCTTACAAGGCACCCATAGGGATGTCACCCTATCGGGTTGTCTTTGGTAAGGCGTGCCACCTGCCTGTGGAGATAGAGCACCGTGCATATTGGGCTGTGAAGCAATGTAACTTAGCTCTTGATCAAGCGGGTGAGGAGAGGAAGCTGCAGTTGAGTGAGCTAGATGAGATCCGCTTGGAGGCCTATGAGAACTCCAAATTATACAAAGAGAAGACCAAGAAGCTTCATGATAACTCCATTTCCAGAAAGGAGTTCTTGGTTGGTCAAAAATTTTTGCTCTACAACTCTAGGCTTGGACTCATGAGTGGAAAGCTCCGCTCTAAATGGATTGGACCGTTTGTAGTCACCCAGGTGTTTCCTTATGGCACTGTGGAGATCAAGAGTGAGTCCACGAACAAGGGCTTCAAAGTCAATGGCCACCGACTCAAGCCTTTCCTAACCACCCCTTCTTTGGATGATGCACCTGTGGAGGAGGCCTCATTGGTCGACCCCACTTTTGAACAACCATGACTTAGGGAGTCTCCTTTTCTCCTTCCTTACTCTTTTTATTACACTTGTCTATATCTGTCTGATTCTGCTATTTGTGTTCCATTGAGGACAATGTGTGATTTAAGTGTGGGGGGAGAGTAGTTTAGGTTGCATATTTTGCTTTGATTTTTTTTTAGGTTTTGCTTAGTTTTGGGCATTTTCTTGCATGTTTTTGCTTCATTTTAGTAGAGTTTTGGCATCTCGTGTCTGAATTCATGCATTTCTGTGTGTAAAGTTGCTTTTGATAATTAAGAGGTGGTAACACTGTGATAGAATTTTCCCTTTTGTGAGGATTTGAGCCTTAATTGTGGGTGGATTGCTATATATGCCACCTAATTTTCTTTCATGTGTGATTGCACTCTGGATTACTTGCACTATAGAACTTGACTTGACTCTTGTTGATACTTGATTGCTCATGCACATTTTGAAATGATTTAGGCACTTTCTTTCTTGAATAAGCTACTAGCCATATGAGCCTACCTTGAATGAATGTATCCTTTGCTAGCCCCTTTGAGCCTTTTTATCCCTTTCCTTGTTCTTTAGCTCATTACAAGCCTATGACTGAAAAACCATGATTGTCCTAACCTTAGGGAATTTTGGAGCTTTTGAATTGTTTTGGGAATGGGTATTAGGTAAGAAGTATGCTTTATGCTTTAATTGGTTGAGTTCTTGGTTTTGCCTCATTGGTTGTTATAGTTATGGCTTCATCTTCATGCCATTTGTGTTGTTTCTTCTTTTCTTTTTGTATATCTCTCAAAAACAAAAAAAAATAAAGACAAAAATACAAAAAAAAAATGCAAAAAAAAAGAGAAGAAAAAAAAAGAAAAAAGAAGTGAATAAAAGGTTGTTGAGGCAAAGAGGATTGGAATTAGTGGTTGTTGATTTTGGGGTGGATTTTGCTTACTTTTTACTTATTCCCCATTGCTCCTCTATTCCCTTGGTTTTAGCTACATTCCCATATTTTTATCCTACCTTGTCCTTGGCCCCATTACAACCCTGAAAAGACCTTTTGATCTTAATGTGCATGTGTGTTGATTGTTGATGTTAGAGGCTTCTCAAGCTTATGGTTGTGTTTGTTTTTCATGATGTGCCTTGAGTGTAAACACTGATTACCCTTAAACACTTGAGTGTAAACACTATTGAGTGATCCTTGTGAGTTTTTATCATCTTTGTGACTACCCTCTTGATGTCATTGGTTTTCTTTGCATATTTGAAATAATTGGATGATGTTCATGGATGCTTTGATTCTTTGGTCCTTATTCTCTTCGTGTGCTCGATTTTGCCCATTTCTTTGCATTTCCTAGAATTCATTGTGAAGTATGTAATCTCTTAGGTTTGCATTCATTAGTTGTAGTAATCTTGTTGCATGATTCACTTTGGTGCATATTGATCTTCTCAGTCCTAATTCTTAGTTTTGCCCAGGAGTGCAAAAGGATAAGTGTGGGGGTGTTTGATGAGCATTTTATTTCCCATTATTCCTTGCATTATTTTACTCCTATTATTGATACTTGTTGCCCATTTGACATTGATTAGCTTGATTTAGTGATTTTGAGTTTATTGGACTAATATTCCGAATATTGTTTAATTTGGGATTATTTAGCCTAATTAATTCTATTTCTATTTTCAGGTAATATTTGGCACAAGGACACTTTGGGAAGTTTGGAAATGAAGATTGAAGCATTGAAGTGAAGATTGTAATTTGCATTTAGGTCCCTTTTTAATTGTAATTTTCAGAATAGTGTTTCTTAGGACTTGGGCCCATGTTTTAGGCCCATTTTCATGACTAAAGAGGGGAAATTCGTGTAACCCCCAAGAACACACTCCCATTTCAGATTTCTCACTCTCTCTCTCTAGGTTAGAACTTCTCTCTTGGCTCTCCCAAGTGGTGGTGGCTGCTAGGGTTTTGTTCTTCCCCATTTCTACTCGTTTTTCTTCATTTATGGCCATGGAAGGCTAGACTTCAAGGGTTAATCCCTTTGGTATTGTATTATCTACTCTTGAGCTCTTGTTATTAATGCAATTTCGTTTTCTCTTCTCTGTTTTCATGTTTATCGATGTGTAGTGGTTTGCTTAATTCCATTTCGTAGAGATAATACATGAATATAAATGCTTAATTTGTATTAACTCGTAAAAACTCCAATTCTGGTTTCTGATGCTTAATTAGAAGTTAGGGTTTGGAGCGATGACTGAATTTTCGCTTAGTATTTGGTTATCACGAGTTGGACAGAGGAGAGGAGAGGAATCGATCTTTAGTGAGCTAGGATTGAGTAGTGTACGTAGCCAAAGGGGTTTGCCCGCTTTTGTTTCTGATTTTCTTGGTTTTTATATTCTGTTTATGTTTTGTTCTTCACATTTGTCACACACAAACCCCCCCCCCCATTTTACTGCACACTACGTGTTTGATACTTTGCCTAGACCGATATTCGCTGGGAAACGACCTAGAATCACCTTCCTAGTACTACAGAATAAACACCTTTTATTTTGATCGGGTACGGCCTCGACCAGTACTCCCGGAGTACCCTCCTCATATTCCTAGAATATGATAAACGTTCCTACCAACCAGACTTCCAGTCTATATGTATGCAAAAACATCAGGTTTGGTTTTTATCTTTACATTAATTAATGTGATTTAGAAATATTCCAATTTCTACTTTTGAATGATTTATTTGAGGTATAACATTTGACATAAAAATTCCCCTTTGAATTTTTCTCAAAACATGCCTTTTTATCTTAGATTGGGTAAAACAAAGTCAATGGTATTCAAAAACTTAACTTTTTATTTTTCAGATTCAGGTACTAACCGGTTACAGTTTCAGGCTAACCGGTTAGAATTACAGACCTGAACTGTTTACCATTGCAATTCAGAAAAACCCTTTTTCTTGAATTCTATACCCAATCCAAAACACATTTAACATTGTTTTATACCTCAAAAACCATTGTTTCAACATTCAAAAGTCCAAATCACATTTCCTTTTCTAATGAACATAATTTCCTCTTGAAATTATTTCATTAACTTAAGGCGTTAAATTTGATCTTTCAAATCAGAACTTTGACAACTCAAGTTCAGATCATGTATAATGAAATTAAAGCTTAAATTTGAGCAGAAACCATTAAGATTTCAGGACTGTTTAATAAACTCATTTTCTTTGAAAATCTGCAGTGTCTAACCGGTTACGAAAATCGTGTAACCGGTTAGATTATGCAGTCAGACCATTAAATCAAGAGTTTTAACAACTCAATTTCTTCCTTTCTCAAATCTAACCAAATTCCAGTATGCACAAAGTTCATATGCCTTAAAATAAACATGTTTACACCCAGAAACACATTCATATTGCATGCATCAAGTTTATTGTATCAAATTGCATGAAAATTCACATAAACACAATTTAACACAACAAAACTTAGATTAAGCACTCAAACACAGAATTCAGCATTTATATAGCTTGCATGCATCAAATTAGAGTTGCTCCAAACCACAGTGAGCAAGTTTTTGGCCTCCAAGCCTTTGTGCTTAAAAACACATAATGCCCTTTTGAGTTTTGTGAACTCAAATCCTAAATCATTCGATTTTTAGTCTAAATCTAGTATATTATAGACTTCTCCCATACCTCTAAGACGATCTTGATGAAGGTTATCACTGGATTTGAAGAAAAACCACAGATTCCCACAATTTCCCCAAGTCTGCTCTCAGATTCGGTTTCCAGCAACAGGGTCCAGAAACCACCAAATTTGACCTAGAAATTGGCCAAAGAAATTGGGGAAAATGATCAGAATTCAAAGTAGGGTACATGCACTAGAGAATCAAAGAAGTTTGAGACTTAAAGGTCAACTAAGCTTACCAAAATCGAGTCTGGAAATCAGCTTCCAGAATCAGAACAGCACAGAGCTCAGACTCAATCTCCTGGCTTCCAAGCTTGATTCCTCCTTCCACACTCACTCTTAACTCACAAATTTGGTATCAACACGAAGCTCTGGATGTAAGCTTCGTGTTTGTGTATCACTCGTCTCTCAACACTCAAGAACGAAGGAGAAATCGTCCTCACGAAATCAGAACCCTAAATCAGCCCCTTCAACCAGAAATCAAGTGAACAACCCTAAATTCATCAGAAACTCCTCTATTTATAGACAATTTGAGGTAGCATGCAGGGCGACGCGTGGTTCTCCACTCATCCAAGGCTGTAATCGTGGCGATTACGGAGTAATTCGAGTGATTACTCATCAAAATCCACTAAACCAGTTTCTGAGTTCATCGTCTAACCGGTTACAGGGCATTACTAATCGGTTAGATCAGTTCAAAATTTAAAAATTATTATTTTTAAATCTTTCCCTCCAAGAACCATTCTAATATTGCCTTTTAGTCCTCATCCAGGGACCAAAATGCAATTTTCTTATATTTTGCATTTATTTGCCATATAAAAATATTTCCACTTATTTTTATATTTAAGGCTAATTAAATACAAAACATAAACTTGAAAAATACTATAAATTAATAATAAAACTTTTTATTATTAATTTCCTATTATTCGGGAGACGAAAATTAGGGGTGTTACACAATCTAGGGGGCGACGGTACAATTCTAGTCTGCAGTGCAGAACTTACCACGGCATTGGACCTAGTCCCTACCACATTAGTACGCCACATGTGGAGTTCGTTCTGCCTAGAAATATACTCTAGACTTCTTGACGTTTCACCGTCATTGTCCTCCCCTAATGCAATCTCCTCCTGAGTATCCGCAGATACCCATGGTTCTTTCCTCTCCACTACTTCGATACGACACTCATACCTCACCGCGTTATTCATGTCTTTTAAAGTCTTTTAAAGTTTCAGCGTTTTAACGTTTTAATTAGCAGCTGAATCCTAACAGTCGGTTCATCCTTGGTGCATCCCTTCAATGAAACCCGACCACTAATCGCAATCTATTCCCCAAAGAATCTAAGCGGCATCTTGCCTCAAATCACTTTCTCATGCATCTTAACAACATTATTCTCATCAGCTCATACTCAGCAGCATCCTCAGCATCTTTCTCATCATCATGGCTCAGCACCATCATCGTCAGCATCCTGCTCCTCAACTGTTACTTGGTAGCACCATCAGCATCGTTCTCCTCGATTGTTGCTCAGCAGCATCATCAGCATCTGTAACACCCCTAATTTTCGTCTTCCGAATAATGAGAAAAATAATAATAAGGTTTGATACTAAATTCTTTCAAGTTTATACTTTAATTCTATTCTGTATTGATATACAAAATATAGGTAAAGATAATTTTTGGTAAGTGAATAACCAAAAACATGGGTATTGCATTTTGTTCCCTGAGCCAGGACCTAAATGTAATATTAAAAGGGTTTATGGGAAAAGAATTATTAAATTAATAATTTTCTAAAATTTACCAGTAGGTAACCGGTTAGAAAGGCTTTGTAACCGATTACACGATGAACTCAGGAAAACCCAGATAGTGGATCTTGATGAGTAATCAACCAATTTCACCACGAATTGCCACGAAACCCACTCAATTGCCAGTGAGAGATACGTGTCGAGCTGCATGCTCATCAATTTCTCTATAAATATATGATTTGAGAGTCAAATTGAGGGTTCTTTGATGATGTGTTGGTGTTGAAGCTGAGTTAGGGTTTCTATGTTACACTGTCAAATTCTCTCTGATCTTTGAGAGTCAAACCAAGTGAAATACACCATATTAAAGCTGAGTCTTCCAGCTTTGTATGGAGGTATGGAGAGTGAATTGAGAGTGAGTATTGAAGAAGTTGTTAGCCTTGGAAGATTGAGGAATCAGTCTGTCTAGAACCAGAAACCAGTTCGTGAGGCTCTCTTTAGGGCATGATCTTGGTAAGTACATGCACTCTTTAAGCCTCAAATTTGTTTCCAAAGCTAGTGCATGTTACCTAGTTTGAGTTCTGATGGTTTTCCCCAATTTCTTTGGCCCATTGATATGTCAAGTCTTCTGGTCTTTGAACCTTGTTGATGGAAATCGTGGCTGAAACAGAACATAGGAATTGTGAGGAAATTGTGGATTTTCTTCAAGTTCCAGTGTTGATCTTCATCAAACTCAACCTTGAGGTAAGGGAGAAGCTTTCTTTTTCTAGAATGGGAATAGATTTCATGGAATATTAGTTTGAGTCACCATGAGACTCACAAAGGGCATAGTGTATAGTGAATAAAGGCTTGGAGGCCACTAGATAATTTGATTCTGTCTGCAACAGATTTATGAATTACATACAAGTGATATAGAAGCATTAATCGGAGATTACATGTATTGATATGAGCTATGTGTTAACAAGTGATGTTAATTGTGATTAAAATTAGTTATATGCAATGTTGATGCTCTAAATGACATGTATGCAAGATTTGATGTGTTTCTGTGGCTGAGCAGAAATTACTCAAGGTATATGGGTGCATATGATCATTTAAATGAGTTAGAATTGAGTATTGAAAGGAAATGTTTGTAAAATCCTATTTTTCAGTGCACATACTGTAACACCCTAATTTTCGTCTCCCGAATAATAGGAAATTAATAATAAAAAGTTTTATTATTAATTTATAGTATTTTTCAAGTTTATGTTTTGTATTTAATTAGCCTTAAATATAAAAATAAGTGGAAATATTTTTATATGGAAAATAAATGCAAAATATAAGAAAATTGCATTTTGGTCCCTGGATGAGGACTAAAAGGCAATATTAGAATAGTTCTTGGAGGGAAAGATTTAAAAATAATAATTTTTAAATTTTGAACTGATCTAACCGGTTAGTAATGCCCTGTAACCGGTTAGACGATGAACTCAGAAACTGGCTTAGTGGATTTTGATGAGTAATCACTCGAATTACTCCGTAATCGCCACGATTACAGCCTTGGATGAGTGGAGAACCACGCGTCGCCCTGCATGCTACCTCAAATTGTCTATAAATAGAGGAGTTTCTGATGAATTTAGGGTTGTTCACTTGATTTCTGGTTGAAGGGGCTGATTTAGGGTTCTGATTTCGTGAGGACGATTTCTCCTTCGTTCTTGAGTGTTGAGAGACGAGTGATACACAAACACGAAGCTTACATCCAGAGCTTCGTGTTGATACCAAATTTGTGAGTTAAGAGTGAGTGTGGAAGGAGGAATCAAGCTTGGAAGCCAGGAGATTGAGTCTGAGCTCTGTGCTGTTCTGATTCTGGAAGCTGATTTCCAGACTCGATTTTGGTAAGCTTAGTTGACCTTTAAGTCTCAAACTTCTTTGATTCTCTAGTGCATGTACCCTACTTTGAATTCTGATCATTTTCCCCAATTTCTTTGGCCAATTTCTAGGTCAAATTTGGTGGTTTCTGGACCCTGTTGCTGGAAACCGAATCTGAGAGCAGACTTGGGGAAATTGTGGGAATCTGTGGTTTTTCTTCAAATCCAGTGATAACCTTCATCAAGATCGTCTTAGAGGTATGGGAGAAGTCTATACTATACTAGATTTAGACTAAAAATCGAATGATTTAGGATTTGAGTTCACAAAACTCAAAAGGGCATTATGTGTTTTTAAGCACAAAGGCTTGGAGGCCAAAAAACTTGCTCACTGTGGTTTTGAGCAACTCTAATTTGATGCATGCAAGCTATATAAATGCTGAATTCTGTGTTTGAGTGCTTAATCTATGTTTTGTTGTGTTAAATTGTGTTTATGTGAATTTTCATGCAATTTGATACAATAAACTTGATGCATGCAATATGAATGTGTTTCTGGGTGTAAACATGTTTATTTTAAGGCATATGAACTTTGTGCATACTGAAATTTGGTTAGATTTGAGAAAGGAAGAAATTGAGTTGTTAAAACTCTTGTTTTAATGGTCTGACTGCATAATCTAACCGGTTACACGATTTTCGTAACCGGTTAGACACTGCAGATTTTCAAAGAAAATGAGTTTATTAAACAGTCCTGAAATCTTAATGGTTTCTGCTCAAATTTAAGCTTTAATTTCATTATACATGATCTGAACTTGAGTTGTCAAAGTTCTGATTTGAAAGATCAAATTTAATGCCTTAAGTTAATGAAATAATTTAAGAGGAAATTATGTTCATTGGAAAAGGAAATGTGATTTGGACTTTTCAATGTTGAAACAATGGTTTTTGAGGTATAAAACAATGTTAAATGTGTTTTGGATTGGGTATAGAATTCAAGAAAAAGGGTTTTTCTGAATTGCAATGGTAAACAGTTCAGGTCTGTAATTCTAACCGGTTAGCCTGAAACTGTAACCGGTTAGTACCTGAATCTGAAAAATAAAAAGTTAAGTTTTTGAATACCATTGACTTTGTTTTACCCAATCTAAGTTAAAAAAGGCATGTTTTGAGAAAAATTCAAAGGGGAATTTTTATGTCAAATGTTATACTTCAAATAAATCATTCAAAAGTAGAAATTGGAATATTTCTAAATCACATTAATTAATGTAAAGATAAAAATCAACCCTGATGTTTTTGCATACATATAGACTGGAAGTCTGGTTGGTAGGAACGTTTATCATATTCTGGGAATATGAGGAGGGTACTCCGGGAGTACCAAAGTATAACCTACTTGATGAAACATTATAGATATGTGGCCAGTGTCCGGGACCTGGTTTTTATGTGTTCTGGGAACGTGGCGTTCTGGGAACGTGGCGTTCTGGGAACGTGGTGCACACTCCGGGAGTGATGCTTTTTATCCAAGTATGGTTCGGCATTATGTTCTGGGAACTAATATCGGTGTTCTCGGAACACAAGGGTGTACTGGATGGACGTCCAAGATGGACATTTAGAGGCCTCAGTTGTGGATAGAAAATCATACATCATGCCACCTGCATTATAAGAGTTATAATGTTGAAAAATTGGTGTGCTCATATGTATTTGCATTATGATCTGTCCATGATATATTTGTGATTTTAATTTTAGTCTTTATCAATTATGTATATGTGTATACTTACTCCCTGTGCCCTGTTTAGGTGATGGCCAGATACCTAGCCTGCATCGAGATACGCCCTATCCCTAGCGGTATATGGACGTATGAGGAGCACCGTGCCACTTTTGAGGGGGAGGTTGAGATCACTCTCTACCACCCTAACCCTCTGGTGTGTGTGCGACCTCGTCGATTTCGGATCCCATTAGTCTATACTATGCATGTTCCACCTTTTTATACTTATAGAGGACCACCCCCGGCTCGACCCATGCGTCGTTTTCATAGTTTTCGATTTAGAGCTGCCACTCGTTCCCATCCTTCATCCCATAGAGCTGTCATTGAGGAGACTCCTTCTCCTGGTCCGACTGAGTATGATAGGACTGCTTTTGCGGATGCTAGACCCAGTGGTGGGGTCTCTACACCGTCGGGCGAGGTCGAGGAGGACCCTGTGGAGGATGAGAGCGAGGAGGAGGTGCATGTTGAGCCGACTGTTTCTACTAGAGGTGGACCCGCTGGTTCATAGGAGCCTGCATAGCATAGGTGTTTTGGATCCTAGATCCTAGGGATAGAGCTGTGGAGGATCTAAGGAGCTGCTGAGGACATGGAGGACTTGCTTTGGGACTTCTGCTTTTGGACTTTGTTATATATTGTATATATTGAGAGGTCTTAGAGTGAGCTTTTATTTTAGTGCAGCTGGTATGTATATGTCTTAACAAAACTTGCTATCTCGACTTTTTATCACTTGCTACTGTACTGATGGGGTTTTATTTGATGGTATGATCTATATATATATATATGATGTTTATTTTCCTCAGCAGTGCCCCATAAGTATTATTTTTTTTCCGCGAACCCTGATTTCAATTTATAAAGAATTCGGCGAAACATATACATTTTATCTATTCAAATCCCACTCGAGAGGCAAATAGTGTATTCAACTGATAAATACTAGTAATGTTCTTTATAATCAAGAAAATGCGTTCTCGAGAGTTTTTCTCAATTTAAGATAGTACTATGCCTCAAAAAGAGGTTTTTGGTTGAGCAAGTAATAGTATTAAAAATGAAAAATTTTCTAGTCCTAATTTTGATAGCAAGTAGTAAACTATTTGGAAATATTAATTATTTTCAAGTCAAAAAGAGAGCGTCACACATACTATCTAATCTAACCGGTTAGACGATATTCGTAACCAGTTAGATGCTGTGTAATTTTAAAAGAAAAATAAGCTTTTGGAAAGTTGGCAATATGCTCCTATTCCTACTCAAAATCTAAACTCTGATTTCAATGAAGATCAATCTGAAAGCAGGTGATTAATTACTGTTGTCTTAGATTGTGGATTGAGAAATCAATACCTTGAGGTTTTGGCATAACTTAAGAGTTAACCTATGCTTCAATGTTAATAAATTGTGAATTTAGGCCTGTGAATGATGAGCACAAGATGTTTGAGGTATAAAGTAATGTGGAAACCTGTTTATGAACTGAGTAGGAAGTTCAAGAAGAGGGATTTCTTGAATTTCAAATGCTGAAACAGTTTCAGAAGAGTGACTCTAACCGGTTATCCTGAGATTGTAACCGGTTAGTATTTGAAATTGAAAATTTAAAGTTAAGTCTTTTAATGAAGAGGTGATTACCCTTAGTTAAGTCTACTCAATTCAAGTTAACTGGCATGATTAAAGTTATTTTGGGCATATCGTATCATGTCAAAGTTTATACCTCAAACCAATCATTCCAAGGAAAGTACGAGGCGAACCTAAATCACAATGACTAAATCAAAGATAAAAACCAACGTTTGCAGTGATGCATTCATTCATAGAGATATGGAGAATAGGTTGGCAAGGAATAATTCTCATATTCTGGGAATGTGAGAAGGGTACTCCGGGAGTACCGAAATTGTAACCTACTTGATGACACATTATAGATATGTGGCCAGTGTCCGGGACCTAGTTTTATGCGTTCTGGGAACGTAGGCTTTCTGGGAACGTGATGCACACTCTGGGAGTTGTGTTTATTTTCCAAGTACGGTTTGCCACTCGTTCTGGGAACGTTTGGTGGTGTTCTGGGAACACCGGGATATCATTTGCCAGATATCAAACATTGTTGGAGGCCTCGGTAGTGGATGGAACCATGCATCATGCCACCTGCATTAAAAGAGTTGGAATATTAAAAAAGGGGTGTGCTCATATGTTGTTGCATTTTGTATGCTAACTGAATAATTGTGATTGATAATACTATTTCTTATGTCTATCTCATTCGATTATGCAAATAGATATGCTTACTCTCGTGCCCTTGTAGGTTAGGGACCAACATTGTAACATCCTCACTGATGAGTAAGGGTAGGAGACCCATAAAGAGTATTTGAGAATAGAGGAAAAAGTGATTATCGGTTTCGTGCACAACAGTCGAAAATCAAATGGAACAGATGGTGGAACCAAGATCCCGGATCAACTCTAGGACATTTCTGTGATAGTTCCTAGGTTATATTTTGAAATCGGTGATCCAAGATGACATTTTAAGTTCCTTTGCACGATCATCTTATTTTAACCACACAAAAATATCAATTGAAACCCTTTTCAATGATCAATATATTACTACGAGCTGATCTCGATATTTTACCACCAACTCTGAATTTATTATGCACCCTATGTTCTAGAAACCCCTACTTTTCTGTAAATTATCGGGAAAATTTCCAAATCTATTTTGAACTCAGATTTAGATTTGAATATACAGCCGATTTTTCATGCAATGAAATGTTTAGTATTGAAATTTTTAGAGCGACAATTTGAACTCGTATTGAAATATATTCAATTATTCTACCTTATGAAGTTTATTGAAAGAGCGTTACAGCATCACTCTCCTTAGTTGTTCCTCAGCAGCACCATTATCACCACGCTTCCGCTCGCCTTAGCGAGTATTTCTTGTTACCATCTCGAGCATTATCTTTCCATCTCAATTCTTTCTCAGTTCAACTATTAATTCTCTTTCATTCACTACTTATCTCTTTCGCAGTTTCATTCTCATCATTCCTCATCTCTTTCTCAATTTTTTTTTTACGATTCTTATCCGTATCTCTTTTCTCTTTTCACTCTTAATTCTTTACTTTCACAAGTTCATTATTATCATTCACATACTAAGGAAATCAAGTAACTCATGCATAGTTAATAAAACAGAACATCATACCAATCAGCAAAAACATACCAATTATAGATAACAATTCAATCTCAGCGATTCGTATGGATAGCCCAACAAACAGCAAACAAACAAACAACGGCTATCCTACCATATCGCCTAACGAGATTGGGGTCCAATCTTTGAGATGATTGGACGCCTTAATATGTTACCTAAAGACCACGACGTCTTAAGGGGAGCCCCTCTCTCACCTCGATGACGATACTTTCGAAAGCTTTCCGAGATTTCCCAGTCGCTAGCCTTGCCACGTTTCCTTTGCGTCTGTCACCCGAACTAGAACATTTTTCCCCGTGGGTTAGAACGTTTTCGATAAATTCTTAACTTCGTTTTGAAAACACTTTGAAACAATTCCCTTTTTAAAAGCACATTGCCAATATCCAAAAGGTTTTAAATCCAAATCAAATTTCTAATAAAAAGGTTTTCAAGAAAACTTTGAAACAATTCTAAAAATAATCTTTTCATTAAAACAGAATTCATTCCTCTTAATTTGAAACATTCCGGTTATAAAATCTTTGTCTTTATGCCTTAAACAGAATACGGAAATTTAAAAAAATAAAATTCCAAATCCACATAAAATTGATTCATTAAATTCTATACTTCACACATCATCAAATACTGATCAAAGAATGTCATTTAAAAAGTTTCAAATCAGCTTAAGTTGTTTAAATTATACTTTTTAAATAAAATATTTTTCACAATTAAATCTCACAAACAGATTCAGAACAATTCCAATTCAACACATTCAAACAGCATAAGGAACAACACATACATGTATATACATAAACCGTGGCATACACATACACACATATACATACATGTTTTGCATTTTTTATTTTCTAATCATATTTACTTAAAATCATCAATTCACATAATAATGCAATTAATTCTAAAGAAATTATATGCACACAATAATTTTCATGCATCACTCATTACACACATTACACCAAACACACACAAATCACATAAAATTCATGCCATGATAAAATTTTCATTTTTTTTACAAACATATTTCCTCAAAATTCGTACTTTCATAACTCTGAAAATAAATTTTTATAACTCAACCCAGATAATTCCAAAAATCACATTTTCAAAATCTACGTTTCAAGATGATCGTTTTGATATAAAGATCGTGAAAATCCGAGTTACGGTTAAAAAGTTACGAATTTTCAAAGTTTACAAATGCAAAAACTTCATTTCAAGTAAAAATCACCTTTTAATAAAATCATCACTTCGTAAATCATTCTAAACTTAACAAAATCATTTCCATCTCAACAAAGTTCTTCACTTCTCATTTATAAAAACATTTTGTTTATAAAAACCCTTGAAAACCAACATTTTATTTCTTTCTCGCATAAAATACTTTTTCTGAAAAATCTCTTATAAAATAGGATCTCAGGGTTTATTTTGACGAAAATCGTTTACGTACGTATGGGAAAAATGCGGGGTGTTACATTAGTCATAAGACCTTGTGGGCTAGGAACACTTCGCAGGTTGGTCATAAGACCCTGTGGATAAAAACACTCATCCCAGGTTGGTCATAAGACCCTGTGGATGTGATAGAGGACACAGGTTGGTCCTAAGACCCTGTGGATAGGAAAATTGGCACAGGTAGGTCATAAGACCCTATGGATGACGAGTAAGACGAAAGTAAAGAAAAGAAAGGTAAGAATAGGAAAGGAAAAGAGAATATGATTAAGACTGAGAAAGAAAGTAGGATGGTTATGAATAGATGTGTATTGTGTGTTATGAATTACGATTGATTGATGTGTATGTTCTTAGTTGTTATTATGCCTTGTTAGACACTATTTCCTTAGGTATGTGTAATGCTACCCTTCTTGCTATTTTTATTACAGGTACAGAAGGAGCTTACACGAGTCATGGCCGATCAGGAGTACACTCCACACCGTGGAGTGTAAATTTAAGCATTGAGAGAACTAGAATCAAAGTGTGTAATTAATATAGCTTAGTTTTGTAGCCTACAACTTGTATTATATTTGTATCTGCGCATTAGGTACCTCTGGCTGTATTTAGTATTTAAGTTTAAGTTTTAATTTACTCTGATTCTGACAGGTTTATAAAATGTAATATTTGGGAAAATCCGATAAACAGAGGAAACTCTATCAGATTTTATCTAGGAATTTTCGAGTCCTAATTATTGACAACTTCATTATTAGTAATTAAACTACTTAATTTTGAGGGTGTTACAATTTCTCCTCCTCCATATTAAACGGGTGATGGTTGCTATATAAACTGTACTATTTGACAAGGAAAAAGGAGCTTATGGCCAGAATAAGAGGAATCCAAAATTCTGCTTCCCATTCTACTATTTTATTTCTTCAAAAGCTTGAATGTGATCTTCAATATGATCTGGATGCTACCTTCAAACAGGAAGAGTCCTTATGGCATCAAAAGTCTAGAAAAGAGTGGATTACTGGTGTGACACCCTTCCGAATTACCCAAATATAATATAGTAATTAAGCTTTTATATTGGATAATATATGGACTTGTGAGTGTTAAGTAAATATGGAAAATAAAATTTTCTTTTTAAGCGGGTGCACAAATCGTCATTTGGAATTCTTGGAGAATAAACTTTGAACCATTTCAAAACATTTGTATCGAGTTCGGCGATCTCTAAAATCTTTTCACAAATAGGGTAACATTCGCTCTTTTGAAATGTATTTGTATCATACAAGTAATTAAGTTACCCTTGCTTTGTTTGGTAAATCCGATACCATCAAATAATGTTTATAGCCGAGCTCTTAAAGGGATTACATCAGAGTAAGCGGAAATTATCAGACTATGCAGTCACTAGTAATATAAACATAGGTTTTATATATAGTTAAAGTCATAGATACATAGTCTCATCATCATGTCTCCAAGATCTCAAAATACAAGTCCATAATCTGATCTACATAGTGATATGACCAAAGCCCTAAAGCATATCTACAATATGTGTACATAATCAAAACATAAACTCCAAGGGTGGTCACGTAGATCTGGCCTCATCAGATGCAGTAGTAGTGATAGCAGCAGTCCCAAAGAAACATAAGTAGTAAGGTAGTAGCATCATCAACAACACAGCAGCAGCAGCAAGTCTCCTCCACAGCCTCCACACATCGGATCCACTGATCCTCATCATATACCCTATACACATACCTAGGGATCATCGTCCCTCCAATCACTCCCAGTAGAATGCACGACAGGCTCGCTCCCACTCTCGTCCTCCACCGGATCCTCCTCGATCTCATCCGAGGGAGAGTGTACCCTACCACTGGGTACCGAGTCAGGGGATGGTGAAACCCTGACTGGGCTCCTCGGATCAGAAGGGGGAGTCTCCTCGCGGACGACTCTCGAAGTAAAAGGGTGAGAGCGGGTAGGTCGAAAACGAAAACTATGGTAAGAGCGAGCTGGTCGCGTGGGAGGTGGTCCATGGTAAGTGTAAAACGGGGGTACATGCATAGTGTATATGATGGGAATCCTAAATCTACGAGGACGGAATCGGATCAACGGGTTCGGGTGGTAGAAGGTAACCTCTACCTCACCCTCGAACACCGCGCGATGGTCCTCATAGATCCATGTGCCACTAGGAAGTGGCCGGATCTCGATGCAAGCAATGTAACGAGACATCACCTACAAGGGCATAGGGGTAAGCAATTCTATACACATAACCAATAGAGAATAAATTGTACAATATGAATATTTAAATATGCATCAATTAACAACAATCACATATAACACTTAGCAATTAATGAATGCACATAGGATGCTCACACTTATTTTATTTATCACAATTAATTTAAATGAGTGGCATGATGCATGACTTTAGCTCTCAAGCCTATCTCCATCATACTATGCCACTCTCTGACGTCCATCCCTGACAACCCAGCACTCAACAGTGCGTTGTATTCCTAGGTATACAACAATTCGTACATTCACCTAGAATGTACACGACAAGCTTGGTATCCATGCCACCCGAGCATATCCCGTCATCCAAACGGATCGTCATCCAAACGATATAACCCTATCGGCATTCCCTCAGCCGACCAAGTCAACGACGTGTCATCAAGCAAGCGTATTGGCACTCCCAGAGGCCCTCCACATGTTTATCAAAAACATGATATACGTCCTACCAACCAAACTCCAGAATGAATGCATTACCTTACTTAAAAGAGATTGATTGGCGTTTTATCCTTTTATTAATACATTACGTGCCTCCCGAGCAACGTATCATTATTCAAATGAAAACATCATAACGTCAATCAATTTCCTCTAAGTCCAGGATCACTTGGTTTATTGTCCTCTACGAGTTACAAAATGACTTAGAATTGAAAATGGTATTTTTAAGTATCTGACTAAAAATACTCGAGTTTTCTCCAAAATACTCGAGTAGTTAATCATTTTCCAGATTCTACTCGAGTTGTTCATAATTATACTCGAGTCGTTCATGTCTTTTCAGAAATTTAGGGTTTCAGGTTTTCATAAATATACTCGAGTATTTCATGAGATACTCGAGTATTCCATTACCCAGAATACTCGAGTAGTTCATACATTACTCGAGTGTTCAATCTGATTCCCAAGTTGGTGCGCCAATTTTCACTCTGATGCACCACGAAATACTCGAGTATTAAGCCAAATACTCGAGTATCTGCAGACAGAACAGAGTGAAACTTGGTTTTTAAATACCATTTCAATTTCTAAACATTTTTAACCCAAAACAGTGATCACAATAGTTCATATACCACATATTGAACATGTTAACATACTCATTTCATATCAAATAACAAATTTGACAGAGAATCAATCCATTATGCATGAAATATACAATTTAGCAACTCAACACTTCAAATTGCAAAATAAGCACAATATTCATGAAACAAAGTTCATTTAAGCTTGCATGCATGATATAGAACTTGCTCATCACAGTCATAGAGCATGGATTGGTCTCCAAACCAAAGTTCCTATTCAAACTAAGCCCTTAGAGCCTCTTGGTGGCTCTCTAACACAATTAATGAAATTTAAACTCTATCTAGTGAATATCATTACTTCCCCTTACCTCTCAGATGTTTTCCAAACAAGGATTGACAAGAAAAAGGCTTCAAAATTCTCAGACCAACTTCAAATGCCACATGCAGAGCATTTTGAGTACCACACCAAAATGGAATTGGTTTGTACATGAAACAGAAGATTAAATTGGGGAAATTAGATTTTCTAGACTCTATGCAACATAATCTAACTAAAGGAATCGAATTTGAGACTCAAGAGTTCGTGAGCTTACCAGAATCAATGATCAAAGTAAGCTCCAGACCAAGACTTGTCCAGCAACAGCTTCACTTCCCAGCTCCAATTCTCTCAACACACTCACTCAAATCTCACGATTTTACTGTCTATACAAAGCTCAAGATGTAAGCTTTGCATTCGTGTATGATTTGTGTTTTGGATCTGAACAGAGAATGAGAATCGAAGGAGACGAATTCGAAACCCTAACTTCTTTAACTTCAACAAGATTAAGCAAAATTCTCTACCAAGTGAGGTTGATGAGCTTTTATAGACATGGAGGGGTATCATGCATCACGACACGACACCCTTCAGCTGTTGACGACGGAGTATTCGTGTCAACGGAGGGAACTCGTTGGCGGTGACTCATCAAACGCACTAACTCGTGCAGTTTGACCCAGAATACTCGAGTTTTTCAGAAAATACTCGAGTATTTTTCCCAATTTTTGAAAAATAATTATTTTATTTACTTTCCCTCCAAAATCTTCCCTATAATTACCTCTAGGTCCCAACCCAGGGACTAATATGCAAAATACTCATCTTAGCCATTTTTTATATTTATTGAATCAATTCACACACATATACCAACTATATAAACACATATTTTAATCAAGGATTAATATGGAAATAATTAATTATAATTAATTTATAATTAACATTTCATTAATCGGGGATTAAAATTTTGGGGTGTTACACTACTACCCCACTTACAAGGAATTTCGTCCCCGAAATTCAACTTATACAAACAAGTCAGGATAATCCTGACGCATCTTATCCTCTAGTTCCCACGATGTTTCCATTACATCGCCACAAACCCAGACGACTCTGACCAGATGAATGTCTTTTCCTCTAAGCTGCTTGATTCTTCGATCTTTAATACGAACTGGCACAGCTTTGAAGGTTAGGTTCTCATAAATTTCTAAGTCATCAGGTTGGATTCTAAGGACAATGGTGGGGTCATGGACATATCTTTTAAGTTGAGACACATGGAATACATTATGAAGGTTAGCTAATGACGGAGGCAAAGCTAATTGATAGGCTACTGGGCCGATTCTTTTGAGAATTTGATAGGGACCAATAAACTTAGGTGATAGTTTCTGGGTTTTCAAGGCTCTACTAACACCTTTGGTTGGTACGATTCTAATGAACACATGGTCTCCTTCAGCAAACTCTAAAGGTTTTCTTCTTCTATCAGCATAGCTTTTCTGCCTACTCTGAGTTGCCCTCATCTTGTATCATCTTGATCTGCTCCGTGGTCTCTTGCACAATATCTGGTCCAATCAGAGAGCTCTCCCCCACTTGAAACCAACATAACAGCGTCTGACACTTTCTCTCATACAAAGCTTCAAATGGTGCCATTCCAATACTCGTGTGGTAGCTGTTGTTGTAAGTGAACTCCACGAGTGGCAACATCTGCTCCCAATTCCCTTGCCCTTCCAAAGCACAGGCTCGTAGAATATCCTCCAATGACTGAATAGTCCTCTCCGTTTGGCCATCAGTCTGAGGATGGTATGCAGAACTCAGTTTCAATCTTGAACCCAAAGCTCTATGCAGATCTTCCCAAAACTTTGATGTAAACCTCGGATCGTGATCAGACACAATGCTTGATGGTACTCCGTGCAGACGAACAACTTCCTTGATGTACAACTGAGTGAGCTTTTCCAATGAGTAGCGCATATTCACGGGAATGAAATGCGCTGACTTAGTCAAACGATCCACGATCACCCAGATTGCATCATGACCAGTAGATGTCCTTGGCAATCCCGACACAAAATCCATCGAGATACTATCCCATTTCCACAACGGAATCTCCAAAGGAAGTAACTCTCCTCCTGGCCTTTGATGTTCCACCTTGGCCTTCTGACATACCAAACAACATGCCACATACTCAGCTACGTCTCTCTTCAAACCAGGCCACCAAAATAGCTTCTTTAAGTCCTGGTACATTTTGGTAGCTCCCGGATGCATACTCATCTTACTCTTATGCGCTTCATCCAGAATCATCCTTCTTGCTTCTAAGTCATTAGGCACACAAATCCTTGTTTTAAAGCGAAGGATTCCATCCTTCCCTTCTTGAAACTCCAATTCCTTGCCTTCTTCCCTCAACTTCCTTTTTTCTATGAGATTCTCATCCTTGCCTTGCAATTTCTGAATCCTTTGTAGAAACTCATTAGCAATCTGCAGCATCCCCATCTTGATACTTGTCGGCTCCACTTGCATCGTCAGACTCAAATCCCGGAATTCCTCTATCAGTGCAGCTTCTCTGACCATCATTGCACTGATGTGCATTGCCTTCCTACTCAATGCATCTGCCACAACATTGGCCTTTCCAGGATGATAATGGAGTTCAAACTCATAATCCTTCAAAAACTCCATCCATCGGCGTTGCCTCATATTCAACTCCTTTTGATCAAAGAGGTACTTTAAACTCTTATGGTCACTGAACACCCGGAATGTAGTGCCATAGAGATAGTGCCTCCAGATCTTTAATGCAAACACCACAGCTGCCAGCTCCAGATCATGGGTTGGATAGTTCATTTCATGAACTTTTAGCTATCTCGAGGCATAGGCGACGACTTGTCCCTCTTGCATCAAAACACACCCAAGACCTTGTTTCGACGCGTCACAATACACATCAAAACTCTTCTGTGTATCGGGCAGAACCAATACAGGAGACGATGTCAACCTTTCCTTCAACTCTTGAAAACTCCTTTCACATTTCTCATCCCATAGGAATGGTTGATCTTTCCGAGTCAACTTCGTCAGAGGCAGTGCGATCTTCGAGAAGCCTTCGATAAACCTTCTATAATAACCAGCCAAACCAAGGAAGCTTCTCACATCTGTGACCGACTTTGGTTGCTCCCATTGCAAAACCGAACTCACTTTCGTCGGATCAACGGCTATTCCCTTGTCCGAAATCACATGCCCCAAGAACTTAACCTCCTTCAGCCAGAACTCACACTTTGTAAGTTTGGCATACAATTGCTTCTCCTTTAGGATGCTCAACACTATCCTCAAGTGTTCGGCATGCTCCTCCGGGCTCTTAGAGTAAATGAGAATATCATCAATGAACACAACCACGAACGAATCTAGATAAGGTCTAAAGATTCGATTCATGTAGTCCATGAAGATAGCTGGTGCATTAGTCAATCCGAACGGCATTACGACATACTCATAATGTCCGTATCGAGATCGAAATGCAGTCTTAGAGATATCCTCCTCTCTAATCCTGATTTGATGGTATCCTGACCTCAAATCGATCTTGGAAAATACCGAAGCTCCACGAACTTGATCCATAAGGTCATCTATCCTCGGCAATGGATACTTGTTCTTGATGGTGACCTTATTCAGCTGCCGGTAGTCGATGCACATCCTCATACTACCATCTTTCTTCTTGACAAACAAAACCGGAGCACCCCAAGGTGACACACTTGGTCGGATCATCTGCTTCTGTAACAATTCCTCAATCTGCTTCTTCATTTCCGCCATTTCCGGTGGTGCCATTCTATAGGGAGCGATAGAAATGGGACCAGCTCCCGGAACTAGATCGATACCAAATTCAATTTCCCTTCTTGGTGGCAAACCAGGAATTTCGTCAGCAAAAACTTCCGGGAAATCTCTAACAACAGGGATCTCTTCCATTCTGGGACCATTCTCCTCCACCTCAGAGTTGAACAGACACACGTAGCCGGAGGGTTTTGGGCTTCTATAGGTTACTATCTTTCTGTCACAATCAATGATCACTTGGTTTTGACTTAACCAGTCCATTCCCAAGATCACATCTAATTGTGCTAAGGGTAAGCAGATCAAATCTACTTTAGAGGTTTGTCCTAACACTTCTATACAACAGTTAAGACATGCTCTAGATACTACAACAGGAGCATTAGTAGGGGTTTCTACTTTCAAAACATAAGGCATTTCAGACATCATCAAGCCTAATCGGTTTACACATTCATACGAAACAAATGAATGCGTTGCACCGGAGTCAAACAAAACATGGCAAAACTGACCATTAAGCAAGTATTTACCTTGCACCAGATCAGAAGATCGATTCGCTTCCACACCGCTAAGGGTGAAGACCCTTCCTTGAGTCACCGGTCTATCTGCAGTTTCTCTGGAGTTGACTTTGGCCGGTTCTTTGCAATCTCTTGCAAAATGCCCCGGCTTTCCACAATTAAAGCAACCACTTGTCCCCCAACACACACGGCCATAGTGATTGCGCTTGCACTTGTCACAGAATGGAGCCTCGCTCCGATAGTCCCTTCTATCAGAACCACCAGCTTTTCCTTTACCTTTCCCTCGGCGATCATATGGACCTTTGCCTTGGTTGTTGGAACCTTTACGCCTCTGAGGTCCATAGCTCTGATTGTCCTTCTTGTCCAAGACTTGCACCTCCTCAGCCTTTGTATCATCTTCATACATCCTACACATATCCATCAATGCAGGAAAACTTTGAATCCTCTGATAGCTGAAAATCGACTTCAACTTTGGCCTCAAGCCTCCTTCAAACTTAATGCATTTACTCCTCTCATCTGGATTGTTCTGGTAGTATGGAGAGTACTTCATCGGCTCTTCAAACTTAGCTGCGTACTCACCCACACTCATGTTTCCTTGCTTCAGCTGCAAGAACTCCACCTCCTTCTTCCTTCTCAAGTCCTCAGGGAAATACTTTTGGAGAAACTTCTCCATGAATACTCCCCAACTTACCTCTCTTCCTTCATATTGCAGAAGCTGCATCGTGTGATTCCACCAGTTCTCAGCTTCCTCCTCTAACATGTAGGTTGCATACGCCACCTTTTGAACATCAGAACACTCCAACGTTCTCAAGATCTTATCCATGGTGTGAATCCACTTGTTGGCCTCTTCCGGTTTAAATCCTCCTTCAAACTTTGGCGGATTACAGCTTTTAAAATCAGCCAAAGTCTTCGCTTCAGCGTTACCCACATTACCTTGATGAGACGGGTTGACCGGTTGAGATGGTTGTTGAGACTGTCGTTGCATGGCTTCCAGCACCGTGGTGATCCTTTCTAACATCGCGTTGGTGAGATTTTGGTTTCTAGTTGCCATATTAGACCTGCGCTATGGGCTTATGGTCACATATGTTGAACTAAAGAAACTTTCATAACACCACCTATACTAGAGCTATATTTTAAGCTCTTAAATCTATAATCAATTGTGTCTTGTACTCAAATGAGACAAGATACAAACCAAATCAAGGGTATCTAAAGCTCAACAAGCAAAATACTAACATTCAAAGTAATGTAATTGCCTTGGAGATACCTGCTTGATGTTGATGGCTACCTTTCTGAACTACTTCCACTACTACAGGATCTGACTTTTGCTCTGATACCACTCAGTGTGACACCCTTCCGAATTACCCAAATATAATATAGTAATTAAGCTTTTATATTGGATAATATATGGACTTCTGAGTGTTAAGAAAATATGGAAAATAAAATTTTCTTTTTAAGCGGGTGCACAAATCGTCATTTGGAATTCTTGGAGAATAAACTTTGAACCATTTCAAAACATTTGTATCGAGTTCGGCGATCTCTAAAATCTTTTCACAAATAGGGTAACATTCGCTCTTTTGAAATGTATTTGTATCATACAAGTAATTAAGTTACCCTTGCTTTGTTTGGTAAATCCGATACCATCAAATAATGTTTATAGCCGAGCTCTTAAAGGGATTACATCAGAGTAAGCGGAAACTATCAGACTATGCAGTCACTAGTAATATAAACATAGGTTTTATATATAGTTAAAGTCATAGATACATAGTCTCATCATCATGTCTCCAAGATCACAAAATACAAGTCCATAATCTGATCTACATAGTGATATGACCAAAGCCCTAGAGTATCCCAAAAGCATATCTACAATATGTGTACATAATCAAAACATAAACTCCAAGGGTGGTCACGTAGATCTGGCCTCATCAGATGCAGTAGTAGTGATAGCAGCAGTCTCAAAGAAACATAAGTAGTAAGGTAGTAGCATCATCAACAACACAGCAGCAGCAGCAAGTCTCCTCCACAGCCTCCACACATCGGATCCACTGATCCTCATCATATACCCTATACACATACCTAGGGATCATCGTCCCTCCAATCACTCCCAGTAGAATGCACGACAGGCTCGCTCCCACTCTCGTCCTCCACCGGATCCTCCTCGATCTCATCCGAGGGAGAGTGTACCCTACCACTGGGTACCGGGTCAGGGGATGGTGAAACCCTGACTGGGATCCTCGGATCAGAAGGGGGAGTCTCCTCGCGGACGACTCTCGAAGTAAAAGGGTGAGAGCGGGTAGGTCGAAAACGAAAACTATGGTAAGAGCAAGCTGGTCGCGTGGGAGGTGGTCCATGGTAAGTGTAAAACGGGGGTACATGCATAGTGTATATGATGGGAATCCTAAATCTACGAGGACGGAATCGGATCAACGGGTTCGGGTGGTAGAAGGTAACCTCTACCTCACCCTCGAACACCGCGCGGTGGTCCTCATAGATCCATGTGCCACTAGGAAGTGGCCGGATCTCGATGCAAGCAATGTAACGAGACATCACCTACAAGGGCATAGGGGTAAGCAATTCTATACACATAACCAATAGAGAATAAATTGTACAATATGAATATTTAAATATGCATCAATTAACAACAATCACATATAACACTTAGCAATTAATGAATGCACATAGGATGCTCACACTTATTTTATTTATCACAATTAATTTAAATGAGTGGCATGATGCATGACTTTAGCTCTCAAGCCTATCTCCATCATACTATGTCACTCTCTGACGTCCATCCCTGACAACCCAGCACTCAACAGTGCGTTGTATTCCTAGGTATACAACAATTCGTATATTCACCTAGAATGTACACGACAAGCTTGGTATCCATGCCACCCGAGCATATCCCGTCATCCAAACGGATCATCATCCAAACGATATAACCCTATCGGCATTCCCTCAGCCGACCACGTCAACGACGTGTCATCAAGCAAGCGTATTGGCACTCCCAGAGGCCCTCCACATGTTTATCAAAAACATGATATACGTCCTACCAACCAAACTCCAGAATGAATGCATTACCTTACTTAAAAGAGATTGATTGGCGTTTTATCCTTTTATTAATACATTACGTGCCTCCCGAGCAACGTATCATTATTCAAATGAAAACATCATAACGTCAATCAATTTCCTCTAAGTCCAGGATCACTTGGTTTATTGTCCTCTACGAGTTACAAAATGACTTAGAATTGAAAATGGTATTTTTAAGTATCTGACTAAAAATACTCGAGTTTTCTCCAAAATACTCGAGTAGTTAATCATTTTCCAGATTCTACTCGAGTTGTTCATAATTATACTCGAGTCGTTCATGTCTTTTCAGAAATTTAGGGTTTCAGGTTTTCATAAATATACTCGAGTATTTCATGAGATACTCGAGTATTCCATTACCCAGAATACTCGAGTAGTTCATACATTACTCGAGTGTTCAATCTGATTCCCAAGTTGGTGCGCCAATTTTCACTCTGATGCACCACGAAATACTCGAGTATTAAGCCAAATACTCGAGTATCTGCAGACAGAACAGAGTGAAACTTGGTTTTTACATACCATTTCAATTTCTAAACATTTTTAACCCAAAATAGTGATCACAATAGTTCATATACCACATATTGAACATGTTAACATACTCATTTCATATCAAATAACAAATTTGACAGAGAATCAATCCATTATGCATGAAATATACAATTTAGCAACTCAACACTTCAAATTGCAAAATAAGCACAATATTCATGAAACAAAGTTCATTTAAGCTTGCATGCATGATATAGAACTTGCTCATCATAGTCATAGAGCATGGATTGGTCTCCAAACCAAAGTTCCTATTCAAACTAAGCCCTTAGAGCCTCTTGGTGGCTCTCTAACACAATTAATGAAATTTAAACTCTATCTAGTGAATATCATTACTTCCCCTTACCTCTCAGATGTTTTCCAAACAAGGATTGACAAGAAAAAGGCTTCAAAATTCTCAGACCAACTTCAAATGCCACATGCAGAGCATTTTGAGTACCACACCAAAATGGAATTGGTTTGTACATGAAACAGAAGATTAAATTGGGGAAATTAGATTTTCTAGACTCTATGCAACATAATCTAACTAAAGGAATCGAATTTGAGACTCAAGAGTTCGTGAGCTTACCAGAATCAATGATCAAAGTAAGCTCCAGACCAAGACTTGTCCAGCAACAGCTTCACTTCCCAGCTCCAATTCTCTCAACACACTCACTCAAATCTCACGATTTTACTCTCTATACAAAGCTCAAGATGTAAGCTTTGCATTCGTGTATGATTTGTGTTTTGGATCTGAACAGAGAATGAGAATCGAAGGAGACGAATTCGAAACCCTAACTTCTTTAACTTCAACAAGATTAAGCAAAATTCTCTACCAAGTGAGGTTGATGAGCTTTTATAGACATGGAGGGGTATCATGCATCACGACACGACACCCTTCAGCTGTTGACGACGGAGTATTCGTGTCAACGGAGGGAACTCGTTGGCGGTGACTCATCAAACGCACTAACTCGTGCAGTTTGACCCAGAATACTCGAGTTTTTCAGAAAATACTCGAGTATTTTTCCCAATTTTTGAAAAATAATTATTTTATTTACTTTCCCTCCAAAATCTTCCCTATAATTACCTCTAGGTCCCAACCCAGGGACTAATATGCAAAATACTCATCTTAGGCATTTTTTATATTTATTGAATCAATTCACACACATATACCAACTATATAAACACATATTTTAATCAAGGATTAATATGGAAATAATTAATTATAATTAATTTATAATTAACATTTCATTAATCGGGGATTAAAATTTTGGGGTTTTACAACTGGGGTGATAGAAATACTAGATATTATCATTCGCGCACTATTTCTAGAAGAAAAAAGAATAAAATTTGGTGCTTAAAAGATGATTCTGGTGAATGGTGCTATGATGATATTATCAACTGTCAGAATGTGAAATCCTTTTTTCAAAGCTTATATTCTGAAGATTGCACTAGTAGACCTTCTCTTAATTGTAGCTTCTCTTATCCTCCCAACCAGTGTGATTTGTCTAATTTCGGTATTACTACTTCTGCTGATGAGATTAAAAAAGAGCTTTTCTCTCTTGGTTCTCTTAAAGCCCCAGGTGAAGATGGTCTCCCCAGTATCTTCTATAAACATAATTGGCATATTCTTGATAGCAACTTTATCGAGTTTATCCAGTTTGCGTGGAATCATCATGAAGCTATTAAAGCTATAAATTCTACTCTTCTAGTTCTTGTTCCTAAAGTTGATACTCCGCAATGAGCTTCTCAATTCTGTCCTATAGCTCTGTGCAATGTTGTGTATAAATGCTTAACTAAAATTATTGCTAATAGGCTCAAACATCTGACGAACCATTGGATATCACCTCATCAAGCTGGTTTTGTTCCAGGAAGGAATATTCAAGACAACATCATTAATGCGCAGTAGTTGGTTCATTATGTGGAAATATGGATTTCCCCTATGCCTAGTGCATTGTGTTTTGATGATAACAAATCATGTTATTTGTTTTACCTTTATTCTGCCTATATTTGACTAAGTGTATTTACAATTGCCCATTATACATTATCTTATTCTTGACTGACTTGGGCGTTGGAGATATTATTGTGCAGGATATTGGAAACCTTGAGGTTGATGCCAAAGATCTAATAATTGTTTGAGTTATTGATTATGCATCAATTCAGGGGGAGAATGTCTATATTGATTTTCCTATGTGTGAGGGGGAGATATATATATATATATATATATATATATTTGCATATGCTTTAACCCTTGTCTTGCAGAGAATAGGTTTGACATCAACAAAAAGGGGGAGTGTTAGAATTCAACGTGGAAGAACGTTGAAGAGTTTTGATGATGCCAAACAAGGACCAATCATAGTAAAGTGCAAGTCAAGTTTCAAGCAAAGAGCTTCAAGATGCTATCTCTCCGTTCTCATTAGGAAATCAATGTAAGGCTAGAATAATTGTGTCACTTATGTTTAGGCCTTATTTAGAGTTCTTGGAGAAGAAGCGTTTTAAATCTAAAAATGTTTTAATTGCAAAAAGAGTTTTCATGAAAATCAGTTTTCTATCTTAGTTTCTGCGCAAATGATTGATGAAACAAAACTCTGGATATTTTTATGTTATGCAAAAAGGAGTAATCGATTATCTGTGCCAAGTAATCGATTAACTTTGTTGCATCATAGAAAAACCAGAGTGTTTGTAATCGATTAAGTGAACTTTACTAATTCATTACTTTCTAATGAGAGTAATCGATTACCTGGATAAAATTGTTGCATCATATATTTTCCTGAGACAAAGTAATCAATTACATGTCTTGTAGTAATCGATTACATGATGTTGCATCATACAAATATCAGAGGCTCAGTAATCGATTATTTGATTTGTGATAATCGATTATATGAGTTGCATCATATAATAAATAGGGGTGAAGTAATCGATTAAATATTCTTGTTCTAATCGATTACTAGTTTTTCAAAAGAATTTAGAAGTTTCTATTTTTGAAGGGATAATCGATTACCTCCCTGAAGTAATCGATTACTTCAAGTTTTATTGAAAAACGTGTCAGAATCATTTTGATTTATTTCCATATTTGTTTTTACATAATTGATTCTGATTTATTTTCAAAATTCGAAATTGATTTTATTTTTGAAAATATTCCTTTTTAAGTTGTTTCAAATCCTTTATTTTATTCTTTAAATATATTTGATTTGATTTTGATTTCAAAAATATTATTTTATTTATTTGATTTCAGAAAATCAATCTTTATATATTTCCTGATTTGTTTTTGATTTGATTTTGAATTTGATTTATTTCCAAAATCGTTTTTGATTTGATTCTGATTTTATTTTCAAATTCAAAATTCAAATATTCTTTTCAAATCTTTTAAAATAGAAAGTCTTTCTCTCTTTTTCTAAGAACGCTCTTGATAACATTTTTGAGAAAACGCTTTTTTACGTTTTGTTCTTCTTCTTCTCCATATTCTCTGAATCTTGGCCTATGCTATAGTGAAACCTTTATCCATAGCCATTAGATCTTTTATTGTTGTATCAGTGTTATTTAGAACACACTTTTGTTAGAGGCCTATTATTGTTGTATCCGCACTATCAAGAGTGCATTATAGTTGTTGTACTCAATCTCATATCCGTAACCGTGATTGTAAAGGGCTGTGTGACCCTTAGAGACTAGGGAGTGAATCTCCTAGTTCGGACGTGCGGCGTTCGAGTTGTATAGGGTGAGGAACCCTTGTGTTGGGTAGTGCTAGACGAATGGCGGGTCACCTAGTAGTTAGGCTATCTGTAAAATCTAGGAAGGGTCTTCCTAGTTGTTTTTGAGGTCCCTAGCGAAAGGAGGTTCCTAGTAGCTTGCAGGGCGCTTGAACGAGATCGTACCCCATCAAAATAAAAGGGGTTTAATTCTGTAGTACTAGGAAGGTGATCCTAGGTCGTTTCCCAGCGAATATCGGTCTAGGCAAAGTATCAAACACGTAGTGTGAAGTAAAATAGGGGGGTTTGTATGTATTAGATGTGAAGAATAAATCACAAAACAGAATATTAAAACTAAGAAAATCAGAAACAAAAGCGGGCGAACCCCTTTGGCCACGTACACTACTCAATCCTAGCTCACTAAAGATCGATTCCTCTCCTCTCCTCTGTCCAACTCGTGACAACCAAATACTAAGCGAAAATTTAGTTATCACTCCAAACCCTAACTTCTAATTAAGCATCAGAAACCAGAATTGGAGTTTTTACGAGTTAATACAAATTAAGCATTTATATTCATGTATTATCTCTACGAAATGGGATTAAGCAAACCACTACACATTGATAAACATGAAAACAGAGGAGAGAAAACGAAATTGCATTAATAACAAGAGCTCAAAAGTAGATATTACAATACCAAAGGGATTAACCCTTGAAGTATAGCCTTCCATGGCCATAAATGAAGAAAAACAAGTAGAAATGGGGAAGAACAAAACCCTAGTAGCCACCACCACTTGGGAGAGCCAAGAGAGAAGTTCTAACCTAGAGAGAGTGATAAATCTGAAAATAGGAGAGTGGCATGGGGTTTACACGAATTTCCCTTTCTTAAGTCACATAATGGGCCTAAAACATGGGCCCAAGTCCTAAGAAAACCTATTCTGAAAATTACAACTAAAAGGGACCTAAATGCAAATTACAATCTTCACTTCAATACTTCAATCTTCATTTCTAAAAGGCAAAACTATTAGATTGGTCCTGTAAGTTATTTTTTGGTTGCGATTTCGTCCCTTAACTTTTTTTCGTTTCAAATAAATCCGTAAGTTTGTAACTTGATTCAAATAAATCCTTCCATCCAATTTTGTCTTAACACCGTTAATGGGAGCCTCCTATGTGGCAACCATTGGTCTTACGTGGCTAAAACTCAACGATAAACCCCCAAAATGATGTCATATGAGGCCAAAAGAGAAAACCAAAACAGTTAGGGATGACCCAATAAGCTTCTTTCTTAACCACGTCAAGAATCTGGGGGTTCAACCGCCTTTGGGGTTGTCTTACTGGTTTAGCCCCATCCTCCAACAAAATGCGGTGCATGCACATGGAGGGGCTAATTCCAAGAATATTCGCTAAAGTCCATCCAATTGCCCTCTTGTTCTTTCTTATCACATCCAGCAGTTTCTCCTCTTGATCAACAGAAAGTGAGGTAGAGATGATCACTGGGAGTTTCTGCTCATCCTCTAAGTAAGCATATTTGAGATGAGGAGGGAGGGGGTTCAGGTCCAATGAGGGTGCCT
The DNA here is from genome assembly GCA_037953625.1 of Crotalaria pallida. NCBI lineage: Eukaryota > Viridiplantae > Streptophyta > Magnoliopsida > Fabales > Fabaceae > Crotalaria > Crotalaria pallida. The sequence continues at coordinate 26,620,975 of CM075654.1, forward strand.
GCATAACAAATGGAACTAAAGGGACAGCAGAAATATTCCGCTGCCTGCACCTGAACAAGTGAATCAGACTCATGCATAACAGATATGGGGTTAGGGTTGGCATAATCTGAATCTATAACATATGAATCATCAGATGCAATAGCAGAGTCTAGAAACTGAGCTATTTCAATGCATGCGGTGCACCATCCAGAGTTAGTGCATGATGGACAAGTAAATGAATTAGTGAAAGATGGCAATTCAGAATCATGATGCAAAAAGTCAAGCATATGCTCATCTATCAACTCATCGAGCAAGTCCACATGGAAAACAGAGTGATCCTCAGGAAAATGTTTCATAGCATGGAAAATGTCGAATCGGATCACACTGCCATCAAACTCCATAGAAAGTGAACCTGAATGCACATCTATCTTGGTTCGGGCTGTTTTCAAAAATGGCCTCCCCAAAATAATAGGAACAAAATTACGGGGGGAGTCATCTTCCATATCAAGTATGTAAAAATCAGCAGGGAAGATCAGCTCTTCAACCCGAACCAAGACATCCTCTATCAAACCTGCGGGGTGGGCAATACTTCTATTTGCCAATTGAATCACCACACCCGTAGGTTGAAGAGGTCCAAGAGAAAGAGACTTAAAAACAGGCATAGGCATGACATTTATGGATGCTCCTAAATCTAGCATGGCATTTTCAAACTTAACATTGCCTATGATGCAAGGTATAGAGAAAGTTCCAGGATCCTTACATTTTTTAGGAATGTGAGGGATAGGTTTACCTATGAGAGCGGAGACATTCCTTCCCATGCTTATCCTCTCATTGCCCTTGAGTCTTCTCTTATGAGTTCACAACTCCTTAAGGAACTTCGCATACCTTGGAATCTGTTTTATTGCATCAAGAAGGGGTATGTTGACTTCCACCTTCCTGAATGTGTCAAGAATGTCCTTGTCCACCTTTTCCACCCTTTTGTTTTAAGGCACTCTTGGTGGGAATGGAAGAGGTACGGGAGGAGGTTGTAGGACAACAGCAGGGCTTGTGGTTGAGGTTGAGGAAGGTTGAGTTGGATGATTCTCCTTGGTGCTAGCAAGCTCACCTTCATCTACCACTTGACTCTTCCCTTTAGAGGAAGCTAGAGCATCATTGTTGAGGTGAGGTTGTGGTGTGGGTGTGACAATCTACTTTCCTGACCTCAGGTTGATGGCACTCACATTCTGATTCTGAGGGTTTATCAATGTTTGGGAAGGCAACTTGTCAGAATTTTGAGATTGCAAGTTGTTGAGAGAAGTTGCCATTTGACCCGCCATTTGACCCATCTGATTTGTCAAAGTCTGAATGGATGCCTCTTGTCTCTGAATGGGTGCTCTAGTCTCTTGTTGAAATTCGAGGTTTTGCATGGTCATTTGCCTCACCAACTCCTCCAAGGTAGGTTGGATGGATAGAGGGGCTGATGGTGCAGGATAAACCACTTGTTGCTGCTGCTGTTGTTGTTGCCTTTGCTGCTGGATTGGAGGAGGTACATATGGTGGTCTACTCGGTCCAGAGGTGTTCTGAAATGGAACATTAGGAGGAGGTTGTTGTTGTTGATCAGACCACTACAGGTTAGGATGGTTCCTCCATCCAGGGTTGTATCTATTGGAAGAGAGGTCATGATTGTGCTTTTGTGGGCCTGTATTGTTGTATATGTTGGCCGCATAGGCCTCGGGTTGGTCACCACTGGTCATTGGTTGTTGCTGCTGAAGGAAAGGGCATGCATCTGTAGGGTGCTCAATGGATGTGCATATGCCACACACTCTAGCAAGAAGCACCATCTTTTTCTGATTGACAACCAATTGTGTGACCAATGTTGTAAGAGAATCAATTTTCTGCTCAAGCTTCTCAACCTTGCCCGAGTCTGCACCAACATCATTTACATCCCTCACAACTATTGCATCACTGTTGCTTCTTGCATGGAATTGCTGACAGTTGGAAGCCATCTTCTCAATTTTGCTCTTGGCTTGTAAGGGTGTCATATCTCCCAATGTACCACCACTTGCAGCATCTACCATGTTTCTCTCCATAAAGTTGAGGCCCTCATAAAAGTACTGGATGAGAAGCTGCTCTGATATTTGATAGTGGGGACAGGAAGCACACAACCTCTTGAATCTCTCCCAATATTCATAGAGACTCTCTCCATGTTGTTGCCTGATACCAGAGATTTCGTTTTTGATTGCAGTGGTCCTGTTTGCAGGGAAGAATTTTTCCAGAAATGCCCTCTTCAAGTCATCCCAGCTTGTGATGGAACCAGGGGCCAAGTCAGATAACCAATCCTGCGCCAGACCCTCTAAGGAATGTGGGAATGCTCTGAGACAGACATGATCCTCTTGCACATCATGTGGTTTCATTGTGGTGCACACTATGTGGAATTTCTTGAGATGCTTATGAGGATCCTCACCTGCAAGACCATGAAACTTGGGCAGCAAATGGATTAGTCCTGTTCTAAGCTCAAAAGGAACATCCTCATCAGGATACCGGATACACGAGTTTTCAATAGTGAAGTCAGGTGCAGCCAGCTCCCTAAGTCTCCTTTCCCTTGGTGGGGGTTGAGCCATATTATCACAGTGTACAGAATCAGATTGAACAAAAGTAGAAGGAATAGAGTAAGCAGAAACAGAAGCAGTATCAGATGGACTATAAGATGACTTTGACTCACTACCTAATGACTGGTTCCTATTTTGTCTAACTAATCTATGATAAGTCCTATCAATTTCAGGGTTGTAAGGATGCAAGTAGCTTGGGTTACCCTTAGTCATGCACTAAACAGAACACCATCAACCACAACAGACTGTAACAGATATGCATGACCAAAATCGGCAACAAAAATTTTTTATTTTTAAAATTTTTTTTCTTTATTTTTTTCAGCACCCTAAGATCATGAAAACATATGACAGAAAGTTTGAGGATAAAATTCAAAAGGGAACCAAGTCAAACAATTAATACAGGGACCAAAAACTATGAAAATAAAACTTGTAAAATAAAAAAGAAATAGTAAACAGCCTTTTTCGGGTTCCAAATGAAGTGATTTTACAGAAAATTGTTAAAAATCAGATTATTCAGAAAATTCCCTTCGATTTGATATAAAATTCGTCAAATTCCGAGTTACTGATCAAAAGTTACGCCTATTAATAGTAAGTACTGCTAAAAATGGAAAATTGTTCTGGAACTCACAACCAGTGCTCATCTGAGTGTCTGTGATGCATCAACACGCTAATATATGATGAAACAAGTATGGATACCAATTTTCGTGCAAAAATTTCATCCATAGCTATGTCGAATGACACTCACAAAAGCACTAAGATAGCATCAGTTATGCAGAACAGCAGAACAACAACAAAGCAACTTTCAATCAGTTATCAGAATGCTTATTCACACACTAACTACTCTCACTAACTACTGTATGACCTTTGGAAAGAACTGATACTCCCCGGCAACGGCGCCAAGTTTTGATCGAGGTCGTACCCGATCAAAATAAAAGGGGTTAATTCTGTAGTACTAGGAAGGTGATCCTAGGTCGTTTCCCAACGAATATTGGTCTAGGAAAAGTATCAAACATGTAGTGTGCAGTAAAATGGGGGGGGGGGGTTTGTATGTATCAGATGTGAAGAATAAATCACAAAACAAAATATTAAAACTAAGAAAATCAGAAACAAAAACGGGCAAACCCCTTTGGCCACGTACACTACTCAATACTAGCTCACTAAAGATCGATTCTTATCCTCTCCTCTGTCCAACTCGTGACAACCAAATACTAAGCGAAAATTTAGTTATCACTCCAAACCCTAACTTCTAATTAAGCATCAGAAACCAGAACTGGAGTTTTTACGAGTTAATACAAATTAAGCATTTTATTCATGTATTATCTCTACGAAATGGAATTAAGCAAACCACTACACATTGATAAACATGAAAACAGAGGAGAGAAAACGAAATTGCATTAAAAACAAGAGCTCAAGAGTAGATATTACAATACCAAAGGGATTAACCCTTGAAGTCTAGCCTTTCATGGCCATAAATGAAGAAAAACGAGTAGAAATGGGGAAGAACAAAACCCTAGCAGCCACCTCCACTTGGGAGATCCAAGAGAGAATTTCTAACCTAGAGAGAGTGAGAAATCTGAAAATGGGAGAGTGGTATGAGGTTTACATGAATTTCCCTTTCTTAAGTCACAAAATGGGCCTAAAACATGGGCCCAAGTCCTAAGAAAACCTATTCTGAAAATTACAACTAAAAGGGACCTAAATGCAAATTACAATCTTCACTTTAATACTTCAATCTTCATTTCCAAAATGCCCAAAGTGTCCTTGTGCAAAATATGACCTGAAAATAGAAATAGAATTAATTAGGCTAAATAATCCCAAATTAAACAATATTCGGAATATTAGTCCAATAAACTCTAAATCACTAAATCAAGCTAAACAATGTAAAATGGGAAACTAGTATCAATAATAGGATTAAAATAGTTCAAGGAATAATGAGAAATAAAATGCTCATCAGCGCTCTAGTTGTATTTGGGGACGCAGGGGCGTCTTCGGTTTTTTAGTGAAAAGCTCAAGCGGGTCACTTGGGGACTGGATGTAGGCTGTTTTGCCGAACCAGGATAAAATCTCCGGTGCACAATCTTCTATCCCTATCTCTTTTATATTCCGTTGTTATATTTATTTGTTGTGCATCATAACATCTATTTTCGTAATAATCTATTTTAAGTGAATTTAAAATAATAAGCGCGGTAACGGTTTTCGTTGTTCTTATTTTAATTCGTATCCGCGCATATTAGTTTTTCATAATAGTATTAATATTATTCGCTTCCGCGCAACCGTTTTCAAAATTATATTGTTTTCCGCTGCAAATCTCTTTAAGTTTGTTGAAAACGTTTTAAAGCGAATATTTTCCAATGTTTTTGTAAACACCCAATTCACCCCCCCCCCCTCTTGGGTGACGGCTGCCAAACCTAACAATTGGTATCAGAGCTTCGTGCTCTGGTAAAGGCCTAACAACCTGAGTTAAAGATCCGTTGTAAATTGGCAGCAATTGGGATATTTTATCTGCTTTTAATATGGAGGGATTTTCATTCGATGAAGCGCCATTTTTAGATGGAAATAATTTTCATTATTGGAGTGCGGGAATGAAAATATTTTTACAATCTATTAGCATTCGTTTATGTCATGTTGTAAATGAATTTGACAAAAAATCCTTTTCTTTGAATATTCAAGCTATTCATATTTTGAGAAATGTTTTGAATGATGATGCATATGCTAGAATTAAGGATTTTGAATGTGCTAAAGATATTTGGGATTTTCTAAACACATACTATGCTACTCCAATAATGCTTTGAGTTGAAACAATATTTTTAGGAGGAAAAGATGCCTTTGTGAGTTTTGATTTTAAACAAGGATCACATTTTTCAGAAATAGAAAATTTTTGCTTTGGCAAACCAACTACTAAGTTTTTAGAAGATAATTTATTTAAATGGTTCATGTGGATGTGACCTATTCTACGATGCCATAGCCAAGATTCATCATCTTTACTTAATAAACATTTAGCATCATTTGAGGGAATTGAGTTAAGGTCAATTAAATAAATATTGTTTACCCTGCGAGCAATAAGCTTAATAAGATTATCAACTTTTCCCTCGACAATACAATTTTCAGAATCAAATATAACCCTATTGCCCTTATCACATAATTGACTAATACTTAGCAAATTATGCTTTAAACCCTCAACATGTATCACATTTTCAATACAAGGGTTAGGAGGAGTACCTACTTTACCAACGCCAAGTATCCTTCCTTTGTTGTTGTCACCGAAGGTCACGTGTCCTTGGTCCTTGGGAGTGAGATATGAGAATTTGGATTTGTCTCCAGTCATGTGTTTAGAGCATCCACTATCCAAGTGCTAGCAAGACATCCTGTCCTCCGACATGACCTACAAAACAAATTCAGCTTTTTCCTTTAGGTACCCATATCATCTTGGGTCCTGGAGAGTTAGTGGTACCATAGTTAGGGGTGTTCAGAACCGAACCGATCCATTGGATAACCGAAAAACCGATCCAAAAAACCGAAACCGAAAGAAAACAAAAAAAAATTGGATAAATTTGGATGAGTTGATGGCAAAACCGACCGGTTCGGTTTTTGGTTTCTAGATTCAAAACCGGACCGATCCAAACCGAACCGGTGTTTAATGCTCTTTCTCCATTTTTCTGTATGGGCCTTGAGTAAAATTTGAGCCCAAGTGAGTCTCATTATAAACTACTCCACCGTTCCAATTCCCAATTTGGCCAACCCTAACTTCACTACTTCCTCAGTAGTCAGTTCCTCCCTTCCTCTAAATCCTCAAACCTAAGTTGGCGCCGCTCCTTCCTCTCTCTCATCAATTCGGCCGCTGCTCCTTCCTCTCTTGCCAAAGCGTCGCTCACCGTCCTCACTGCTGCGGCACCGCTGCTGTGCTCACGGCTCGGGTTGCTCCGCTGCTCCCATTCACCGGTGGTTCACTTGTCGTGGCGGTTCGGTTGCTGCTAGTGGTTCGCTGCTCCGATTCCCTTCTCCGATTTCCTTCTCGGTTCCTTTCTCACAGCCACAAAAAACCTCCCTTCGATCCACCCCTTCACGATCCACCATTCTCCCTCCTTCGATCCACCGTCATCGATCTCGAAACCGGTGTCGATCGGCTCATCTCTGCCACTTCGATCTTCGAGCTTCGATCTCCGATCTCTGAATCAGAAGAAACCCTTCCTTTTTTCTGTTTTTTTCTATGTCAATATTCATATTTTCTTGGTTTATTTTCATTTTCTCTGTAAATTCGTAAAAATATATTTTTTTTAAATTATGATGACGAGTTTATGTGTATTTTTTGGTTGTTGATGATGTTTTTTTTTGTTGCTGATGAATTTTTGGCGTTGGTGATAATTTTCGTTTCTTGTTAGGTGAATATTAGATATTTTTTATATTGAAAAGAAAATGAATGAATCAAACCGAGTCAAACCGAAACCGAATGTATTTTTTGGATTGGATCGGATCGGATGTCTTAAGCGAAACCAACCGAACTGAGCCGAACTGATGTTAATTTTTATCTTTGGATTGGATGCTTTTTTTCACAAAAATCGAACCAAACCGATCGATGAACACCCCTAACCATAGTGCCCTTTGTGCCACCTTATAACATCATTGTTCTTTTTAATGAACTTAACTTTTCAGTGTTTGCACTCATGTGCGCCATGACCCTTTTTACCACAATAATAGCATAGAATAAGAGGCTTCTTATAGGTGCTAGCATGGAAAAAACGGTACTTAATTTCTTTTGATGTCTACCAGGTTGATAACCTATACCTGCCCTATTGAAAAAGCATTTTTGTCTCCCTAGCATCAAATTTAAGGTATTTCTTCCTTTTGTAAATTTCGCAAGTGTTTCTTTTAAATCTTCATTTTCTTTTACTAAATCCTTGCAAAACTTACAAGAAGATGAACTAGCCTTAATTTTGATTTCATTACTAGAGGTGTTTGAAGAATTTTTCAAAGTAGAATTCAACTCTATAATTTTATTTTTCAAAACTTCGTTTTCTTTAGAAATTTCTTAATTCTTTTGTAAAAGTAAAGCTGAATTTTTCTTTTCCAAAGCAACCAATAAGGATAACCTCATTGATTCCTCATGTAATTCTTCAAATGCCTCTTGTAATTCACTATAAGAAGGTTCAATATCAAGTTCATGAATTACCTCTTTTCCATGTGCCATGAGACATAGGTTGGTTGTTTCATCCTGCTCATCTGAGTCATCATCCGAGCTCTCCTCATTGTCCAACCATGCAAGCTATGCTTGTCTCCCTTTCCTTGAGCTTGATGCATTTCTTTCAGAATTCTCCTTCTTTTTTTGATATTGAATGCAGTCCGCCCGAATATGCCCCGGTTTGTCGCATTCGTGACAAGTGATAGAAGAACCTCCACTTTTGTGTGCATCTTTCTTCAAGGAATTATTGAAGTTGTTTTTCTTTTTCAAAAATCTTTCAAATCTTTTCACCAAGAGTCCCTTGTGCTCATCACTGATAGAATCTTTGTTAGAGTCTCCTTCTGATGTTGGTGCTTCAGCCTTGAACGCAAGACCTTTCACCTTTTTGTTCTCCTCTTCGTGCTGTGCTAATCTTTTGAGTTCAATTTCATGTTCCTGAAGCTTTCCGAAGAGAGTCGCCAATGTCATTGTTGAAAGATTTCTTGACTCCATAATTGTCGTCACTTTGGGTTGTTATTCTCTTCCTAAGCACCTCAGCACTTTGTTGATTAGCTCTTCATTGGTGAATTTCTTCCCCAATGTTATGATTTGATTAACGATCATTGTGAACCTCTTTTGAATTTCTTGGACCGATTCTCCGTCCTTCATCCTGAACAGTTAATATTCTTCAGTTAAGGTGTTGATTCTCGACCTCTTAACCTAATTTGTACCTTCATGTGTGACTTCCAAAGTATCCCACATTTCTCGTGCTGTCTCACATGTAGATATCCTGAAAAACTCATCATAACTCAAAGCAGATGTTATTATGTTTTTCGCTTTCAAGTCGTACTGGACTCTTCGTTCCTCCTCTTCCGTCCACTCACCCATAGGCTTGTGGTAACACCCTTATTTTATTTATAAAAATAGTAAGTAAAAGTCTATAGTTTAAATAATGTACTTAAAAATTCCTTTTTACAATTCAAGTTTACAAATAATTCTGGGCATCCATTTACAATATAAGTAGCACAAATATAAAGTTCCCTTCTTTCCATTCTTTTGCTGCGCCACTCTGATCCACAAGCTCCTTAGCAATCACCTAAAATGTTAACCACTAAGGGTGAGACCTTTTCACAACACAGTGAATCAAAAGATAGTATAAAGCTCATAATATAAACTTAAGAATAACAATTAAATCAAGTCAGGGATCAACCAATTCATCACATTCTCATTTGCATTATACACAACAAATCCATATCCATTTTCATTATTCATTTTTATTTCCCTTTTCCTTTACCATTTTCATTTCCATTCTCATTATTCATTTCCCCTTAATTTCTTTATCAATTCCATCTTTCGTTTCCTTTATTCATTAACAGTTTCCCTTTTTCTTCTTAGTGTGTATGCATCCTCAGGTCAGAGGCCTACATACACACCCCATTTTATTTACCAGGTATGCATCTTCAGGTCAGAAGCCTACATACTTGCCACTTGATGAATGTATGCATCCCCAGGTCAGTGGCCTACATACATTCATCCCATTTTATTTTACCATGTATGCATCTTCAGGTCAGAAGCCTACATACATGCAAATTTATGAATGTATGCATCCCCAGATTAGTGGCCTACATACATTCATTCCATTTTAACATATTACTTGATAAATGTATGCATCCACAGGTTAGGGGCCTACATACGTTTATCTCATTCAATCACATTATTAAATAAATGTATGCATCCATAGGTCAGGGGCCTACATACATTTATTCCATTCATACAAATTACTTGATAAATGTATGCATCCACAGGTCAGGGGCCTACATACATGCCACTATATGAATGTATGCATCCTCAAGTCAGAGGCCTACATACATTCACATTCTTAATTACCATTATACTTCAACTTTTACCCTTAATTATTTCTTAGCACAAATTACAGTCAATTATCCATTATAAATTTCTATACATACCCAATGCCATACAAGCCCATAGTTAAACAATTAAGGCACAAATATTCACACATTCACATTTAGCACCTAATCCACATAATAAAATCGATCTCCGCAATCCATAACAACCAACAATCAACAATCAGTCGACATACTCAGGTATGTCTCAGAGTGCTTAAAGTAAATCAACTCCCTAGGGTTCTTCACTTCCTACTTTAATAATATATAAAAAGAATTAACATAAACATTATCAATAATTTAACAAAATCAACCAAACACATAACAGTCAGCCCAATCAATTCTAATCAACTATTTATTTAATACCCACAACCCAATCTAACTATTAAACCCAAATTCTATTATAAACTATAACTATCCCTAACTCAAAGTGTGGAAAAGAGACTCCCCTTACCTTAGAGCAGGAGAGAACTCACACAAAGCTTCAAAAACCTTGGATCTACCCCGGATCTGCCTTGGTTCCAACTCCCTTGCCCGATTTCCACTCTGTTCTTCAAGATTGGAGGAAAGAGAGGCCACGAGTGAGAGAGAGAAGACTTGTGGTTGCTTTAGACACATGCTCCCATGGTGGAGGTTGGAGATGATGATTTATTGTTAATGGTTGAGGATCCATTGGTTGGGAAAGAGGAATGGATTTGGGACCCTAAAGGAGAGAGGGAGAAGACGAATTGAAGGGGAAGAAGAAGGAGTGTGTGTGGGTGTGTTGTTCTATGCTCAAAGGTGTTGATGGTGATGGTGGATAGCCTTGAGCAAGGATCAATGGAAGGAAATGGTGATTGAATCTTGGGTGCCCTAGAGAGAGAGATTTGAAGGCAAAGAGGGAGAGAGAAGAAGAAGGTGTGTTTTTGTTAATGTTATGGGCATGGGAGTATTATTTGTTTCAGGGGTGTGAGGTGTGTGGCTGGGGTTACTTTACTTGGGGAGAAAGGCCAAACGTGTGGTCCACACACGTCTATTTTTTTTTCCAGATTTACACAAGGGTAATCGATTACTTTCCCTCAGTAATCGATTACTCCCTTGATGCAACACCTCTAGTACATCCAGCAGAGGACAAGTAATCGATTAATCCACTTAAAGTAATTGATTACTTCACAAGATAATCGATTTGTTCCATGAATTAATCGATTATCAATGTTGCAACATTTAAGTGTTTTCACCAGAGGTCTTGTAATCGATTAACCCCTGAAGAGTGATCGATTACTCTAAGAAAACTCCTATTTTGGCCAATTTCTAACTCTAAGACACTACTCTTAAATCCTACCCAAGGCTTACTATGGGTTTCATCATGAATTCTAGCTTAGGTTTTCCTAATTAGACTTGGGACAAAAATAAGGGATGTTACACTTGTTGACGGTAATTCCATTTACCACACAGGTAGGAACGTGGGGTCCATTAACAACAGGTTCCCAAACTTTTAATCCTACTCCTTGAATAAAAATTTTCATTCTCGCTTTCCAATAAGCGTACCCTACACCATCAAATGTAACATCCCAAATTTTAATCCCAAGTTTAATTAGGAAGACCTAAGTTAGAATTTATGATAAAAACCATAGGAAATCATGGGTAGAAGTTAAGAGTAAGGTCTTAGAGTTAGAATTTGTCAAAATAGGAGTTCTGGGCAGAGTAATCGATTACTTTGTGGGCAAGTAATCGATTACAAGCTCTCTGGTAGAATTTCTTTGATGTTGCAGCAATTGTAATCGATTACTCTTAAGGAGATAATCGATTATTTCATGTGGTAATCGATTACTTAGAGGCAAAGTAATCGATTACCAATGCTCTGGTGATTGTATGATGCTGCAAAAATAATCGATTAATTGGAGGAAGTAATCGATTAATTTTGGCAAAGTAATCGATTACTTAGGGCAAGTAGATGCTGAAAATAAAAATAAAGTAAGGGGTGGAAACGTAATTTCCACCCCCTTATCCGCTATTTCAGCCACTCATCTCCCCCTCCTCATCCATAAACGCGATCCTCTCTCTCTCATCCTCTCACTCTCTTTCGCTTTTCTTCTTCTCTCCTTCGTGGAAGAGGATCTCCCATGGAGGCTTGGAGCTTCAAATCATCTCTCCACCAATCCCTCTCCCATGTAAAACCCACCTTCTCCTTCATGTTTTCTTCTTCTCTTCCTTGTCCATGGTGATTATCCTTCTCTCTCACCCCATGGCTCTTTCTCTCTCCTTCTCTCCCATCTCCATCAACAACCAACACAAAACCACCATAAACCACCCAAACCCTCCCTTCCAAGCCTATAATCATGAGACCCACCTTCTCCCTCAAGCTCTCTCTCACTCGTGGCCTCTTTCTCTCTCCAAGGGTTTTTCTCTCTCCTCCAATCTTGAAGAACGGAGTGGAGATCGGTCTAGAGATCGGGAAACAAGGTAGATCCGGAGTAGATTTGGGGTCCCTGGAGCTTTGTGTGGGCTCTCTCCTTCTCTAAGGTAAGGGGAGTCTCTTTTTCACACCTTGAGTTAGGGATAGTTAGGGTATATAATAGGACTTGAGTTAAGTAGTTAAATTGGGTTGTGGGTAGCAAAATAGCACCTGTTTTAAGTTGGTTTAGGGAGAATGAATGTATTTTGATTTAATTTAATAATTTAATTTAATTGTCATAAATTTGCAAAAAAAAACAACCCTTTATGTATGTTGTAAATGTAGGAAGTGAAGAACCCTAGGGAGTTGACTTATATTTAAGCACGCTGAGACATACCTGAGTATGTCGATTGATCTGTGAATATATGTTGTTTGTTGAGAGTTGCTATATTCTTTATGTGTATTAAAAGGGTATAATTAAGAATAAGTAATTAATTATGAGAAAATAAATAATGCAAGCTAGTAGGTGGTAAGAGGATTAGTGGTCATAAGGATATTACATGGCTTAGGTGATAATTGGTTATTTAAAGATGAACAGGTTTATTTAGGATGCTTGAAGTTGGGTTCTAGACTTAGTTTGGAATTTATGTGTTTATGAATTGCATTGGCGAAAAGTATTGGAGTACAAATTAAGTTAATGCATGTAGGTGGATGATTGTTGTCTGTTATAAATGGCTAATTAAATTGTGTGCTTTATGGTGAATGTGTTTGGAATTGAGAAGGACGGTTGAATTGATCATTGGGACATTGGGACACTAGGTGTTCCTGCTAGGTGTACAAATGCCCCATTAGGGCCAAATGCCCCATCAGGCTAAAATGCCCCATTATGTAAAAATGCCCCGTTAGGAGTCAATGTTCCCAAATGATCAATTCAACGAAAACTAAATGAATGGAAAAGGTGAAAAAGATTAAAGTGTGTAAATTAAATATGCTAAATAATGTGATAAGTATGAGTAAAAGATTATATGTATTAGTCCTAACGGGTGAGGCCTAGTGGGTGATAGTCCTGATGGGTGTCAAAGTCCCTAATGGGTGTACAAATGCCCTAGCAGGAGCAACCAATTCCTAGTGGTACAAACTAAAAGAAAAGTGGGTATGTTGTCCTCTGACCGTGAGGAGACATACGATTTTATGTTGGTATGTTGTCCTCTGACCGTGAGGAGACATACGATGATATGTTGGGTGTGTTGTTCTCTGACCGTGAGGAGACACACGTCATATGGTTTTTAATGGGAGATGAAAATGATTTTGGAAAATATGAAAAAGTGAAGCATTTTTGTTATTCATGGCTTAGTTTGATTATGATGCTTAAGTTGCTAGTATGTGCTCTTTACTATCTTATAATTCAAGGTGTTGTGAAAAGGTCTCACCCTTAGTGGTTATCATTTTAGGTGCATGTCAAGGAGCTTGAGGATCAAAGTGTCGCAGCGGAAGATTTGGAAAGAAGGAAATTATAAGTTGCGCTACTCATATTGTAATTGAAATACCCAATTTCATATGTAAATTTGATTTATGAAAAGGAAATTTTAAGCTCTCCATTTTAATTATTAAACCTTTTGAATGATATTTTTATATAAAAGTTGGGTGTTACATTTATGGTATCAGAGCAGTTCCTTCCTTTCAACCTGAGGGAAAGTGGTCCCGATCTTGCTGCGAACACTCTCATCTCAAGCTTCTTCTTCAGAGGTGAGACCCTTTTCTAAGTGGAATTTTTAAGATTTGGTGAATGGTGAAAATGTTTGATGTTAAGTATTCAATTGAAAATTTGTGATTTGTTGATGTTTGATTTTGGATTATGAAATGTGTGATAATGGATAAGTCGCAGCAAAGATTGATCCTTGGAAACACCAACCCATTAGGTGCCCTGTTAGGTGACAAGTTACCTATTAGGTACAAGTTACCCATCCAGGTGAAAATGACCTATTAGGCCCCATAAATGAGCCGTTAGGCGGGTGTACCCAATGGATCAATCTGTTGCGCAATTGGTATGAATATGAAAGTGAAATGTATCTTGTACAAGTAAAAGAATTAAAATTTTATTTTAGTCCTAATGGGTGTCAACCGTGGCCTAATAGGTGGAAATGACCTGGATTGGGTGAAAATCCTAGTGGGTGAGAAATAACCTAACAGGTGCGCGAATTTCCTAATGGAGAACTACTAATTTTGATAACAAAAATGACCAAGGAGAATAGAATGTGATTCTTTGGGAACCTAAGTCGGATCCCATAGGGAATTCAAAGAATTGCATCCTATAGGTGTGGCACGTTTGTAAGCAGAAAACTCCAAAGGTGCAAATTGATTCTTGTTTAAGGGATGCAAATTCCAAGTTGAGTTAATTAAAAGTTAAAGTTTCTTACAAAGGAAATCTTACTAATTAATAACGGAGTGCATAAGCTTTAACTAGATAACGAAGGCTATTACCACTGATGGAATGTAGTGTCGGAATTGGCCAATCCGATGTTGCATTTATCGGGAGGTGATGTCGTCGAAATCTAGGAGTTGTGCATCAACGTGAATTAGTAATGGATCTCCTGTGTATAAAAACTTATGTGTTAATTCTTTTATGTTTGTTTGCTTTGCTAAGTGTTTTGTGTGTGATCTTAATGCATGTTTGTTGAATAATTTGGTGTCAAAGTAATTGAACCGGGATTAGAAATGGAACCGCATGGAATAAATAAATTATGAATCTCGAATACTAATCCAACCGAGTGATTAAGGTCACGTTGATTCGATTAGTATTTAAGAGAACGAAAAATAATGTTTAAACTAAATTAATAAGCGGTTTTGTAACTAAACTTGATTCAAGTGATTGTGGCATCAAATGAAAATAGGCATCGAGAACTAATCGATCGGATTTAAACCACTGAATCATATTAATTTGAGTTACAAATAAAAACAAACTTTTTGTCCAATTTGAGAAGCGGTTTGAATTCAATCAAGAGGTTCTCGAAATCAGTTTATATGTGGAATAGTGTAGTGTTAAAGTAAGCGGACAAAAAAATTAGAGGTGGAACCATGAGAATTAAAATGATTTACTACCTCGATTCTAATCTATCCGAATGACTCAGTTTGCATCGGTTAGACTAAAATCCATAAAAACAACAAAAACATCTTTATTGAACTCGTGGTTGATTCCACCACTAATTTAATTTTCGATGACTTTAATATTAATCGAAAGTTAAGTTGAAGCTTCTAATGATTGAACTTGAACCCCGAGTTACTATAATAAAATTTTGTAACGAAAAAAGGTTTATCTAATCGAGGATGGGGTTAAAAATCAACATAGAAGTTCTTACCTCACTTTTGATTACATCATCGGTAGTGTATTTGGTATATATATGACCAAGTCTATGTCTATGTGGAAATGAATTTAAACTTTCGAAAATGTTTTCAAAATGATTTGGGATTAATAACTTTTCAATTGCCCTCTTTATGTTTGAAGTCCCAAATTACTTTCCACTAAGCATTGACTAAAAGTGTTGTCTTTGAAAATTGTGTTCTTGATGAAACTGAATTTTGTTTGTGTATGTTTGATTGATATGTGTGCTTGATATTTCTATGTGCAAAGCGAAATTTGTGTTTGATGCTTGTGAGTGTTTAAAATGAATTTCAAAAGTTTGCACCGAACTACAATTATTCCAAATAGATCGTGAGGTCGCACGGTAATTTTTCAAGAAATAGTAAGAAAAAAAGGATTTCTAAGTGATTGAGTAGTGAATTTTGTAACCAAGTCACACTTCGGTCAAATAGGAACCCTTCTTATGCGACTCAAATCAATTCGGAGTGAAAACTCAAATTTTAAACTTGAAGTAAAAAGGGAATATAATTGTTGTAACTCTCACAGAATGAACTAAACTAAACTTTTCCAAGTTCAAGGCACATTCCCTCTTTCTTTGAGTTTATCCATCTTGAGTGATTTGTCACTCCTTCATCTAGGATCTTATGAGATTAGATGAAGGTAGCTCTTCATGGTAAGGTGCATGACTAAAAGTTTTAGTGAATTTTCAAATGAAATTAATTGTTCCTCATCAAGAGAGGAACCTAATTTGCAAAAGAATTTTGTTTCTATAAATGTGTCATTGTTTTCTAAGTGTTCCTCTAGTATGGGATATTCTTCCTAAATTTTAAACCCTCATACATAGTGATTTTTCAAACCAAAAGTTTTAAAATGTATGTGGTTGTAGTTAAGTGTTTTCTTTTGGGCAACCAGGGTTTTTATATGAAATGAAAAAAAAAAGTTTTGGGGTTTAGGTTATTTTTTTGACTTGGAAGAATTGATATAAGCACCCTAAGGTTGAATTATTGTTTTATGTAACACTTCAAGCCAATTGGAGCAAGTTAGCGTTTTTAAACAAAATGAATTTAATGTGCTCTAATCGGTTTGACAATCTTGCACAACCTTGGGCCAAGTATAGGTGATATCCCATTAAATTTTGAGGCCAATTGGAGTTTGTTTATTATTTTTAAATGGATTTGACATAGGTTCACCCGACCATTGCAAATCTTTTACAAGTGGTCGTAGGGTCGAAAGTGAACCTAATGAACTCTGATTGACTTGAAAATTTACCATAATGTTCTATTATGTTCAGGGACGCTATCTCTCAATTCTTCAAAGACCTTGGAAAATTGAATTTATAAAATGCATTTTGGTTGCAAACGATGTAAGTCCTATTCCCCGAACCCCTTTTTAAACGATTTTTAAACATGTGAAGATTGTGATGAATGTGTTTGTAGAGGTAAGTCTTAGTTCTAAGTTAGACAAGGATTAGCCTTGGAGGAAGTATGATGGAGTCATGTCGTGTTTGGAATGTATGCTGAAGTGGAATGTTGTGTATATTTGAATGATATCTATGTGATTTATGTTTGTTTGATTGTTGAATGTTGTTGTTTTGGAGTCTAGGAATAGGATAAGTGGTAGGTTTTGGAGCTAGATTATAATCAACCCTAGCAGGTAATAGTGTTTAGAGTTTTGTAGCACCCTCTCAAGCCCTCTGATGTAGAATTCCGGAGGGAACCCAGCTGATCTTAGAAAACCCGATAGAATCTTCGCATCGAGGCGAACCAAATTAAACCATAGTCGGTACTCTTCAATGAGTACAAGAGTCTAGTGGCGTATACATGCGGAATGGTATGCCAAATCTAAGTGGGGGAGTAGAACCAAAGTGGAATAAGTTGTGTAGCTTAGAAACCTTTGTCTGGGATGGTCCTCCTTTGAAGGAAGTTGAGCGGAATTTCGGGAACGAAATGCCAATAAGTGCGGGAGAATTGTAACATCCCAAATTTTAATCCCAAGTTTAATTAGGAAGACCTAAGTTAGAATTTATGATAAAAACCATAGGAAATCATGGGTAGGAGTTAAGAGTAAGGTCTTAGAGTTAGAATTTGTCAAAATAGGAGTTATGGGCAGAGTAATCGATTACTTTGTGGGCAAGTAATCGATTACAAGCTCTCTGGTAGAATTTCTTTGATGTTGCAGCAATTGTAATCGATTACTATTAAGGAGATAATCGATTATTTCATGTGGTAATCGATTACTTGGAGGCAAAGTAATCGATTACCAATGCTCTGGTGATTGTATGATGCTGCAAAAATAATCGATTAATTGGAGGAAGTAATCGATTAATTTTGGCAAAGTAATCGATTACTTATGGCAAGTAGATGCTGAAAATAAAAATAAAGTAAGGGGCAGAAACGTAATTTTGACCCCCTTATCCTCTATTTCAGCCACTCATCTCCCCCTCCTCATCCATAAACGCGATCCTCTCTCTCTCATCCTCTCACTCTCCCTCGCTTTTCTTCTTCTCTCCTTCGTGGAAGAGGATCTCCCGTGGAGGCTTGGAGCTTCAAATCATCTCCCCACCAATCCCTCTCCCATGTAAAACCCACCTTCTCCTTCATGTTTTCTTCTTCTCTTCCTTGTCCATGGTGATTATCCTTCTCTCTCACCCCATGGCTCTTTCTCTCTCCTTCTCTCCCATCTCCATCAACAACCAACACAAAACCACCATAAACCACCCAAACCCTCCCTTCCAAGCCTATAATCATGAGACCCACCTTCTCCATCAAGCTCTCTCTCACTCGTGGCCTCTTTCTCTCTCCAAGGGTTTTTCTCTCTCCTCCAATCTTGAAGAACGGAGTGGAGATCGGTCTAGAGATTGGGAAACAAGGTAGATCTGGAGTAGATTTGGGGTCCCTGGAGCTTTGTGTGGGCTCTCTCCTTCTCTAAGGTAAGGGGAGTCTCTTTTCCACACCTTGAGTTAGGGATAGTTGGGGTATATAATAGGACTTGGGTTAAGTAGTTAAATTGGGTTGTGGGTAGCAAAATAGCACCTGTTATAAGTTGGTTTAGGGAGAATGAATGTATTTTGATTTAATTTAATAATTTATTTAATTGTCATAAATTTGCAAAAAAAAAAACCCTTTATGTATGTTGTAAATGTAGGAAGTGAAGAACCCTAGGGAGTTGACTTATATTTAAGCACGCTGAGACATACCTGAGTATGTCGATTGATCTATGAATATATGTTGTTTGTTGAGAGTTGCTATATTCTTTATGTGTATTAAAAGGGTATAATTAAGAATAAGTAATTAATTATGAGAAAATAAATAATGCAAGCTAGTAGGTGGTAAGAGGATTAGTGGTCATAAGGATATTACATGGCTTAGGTGATAATTGTTTATTTAAAGATGAACAGGTTTATTTAGGATGCTTGAAGTTGGGTTCTAGTCTTAGTTTGGAATTTATGTGTTTATGAATTGCATTGGCGAAAAGTATTGGAGTACAAATGAAGTTAATGCATGTAGGTGGATGATTGTTGTATGTTATAAATGGCTAATTGAATTGTGTGCTTTATGGTGAATGTGTTTGGAATTAAGAAGGACGGTTGAATTGATCATTGGGACATTGGGACACTAGGTGTTCCTGCTAGGTGTACAAATGCCCCATCAGGCTAAAATGCCCCATTAGGTAAAAATGCCCCATTAGGAGTCAATGTTCCCAAATGATCAATTCAACGAAAACTAAAATAATGGAAAAGGTGAAAAAGACTAAAGTGTGTAAATTAAATATGCTAAATAATGTGATAAGTATGAGTAAAAGATTATATGTATTAGTCCTAACGGGTGAGGCCTAGTGGGTGATAGTCCTGATGGGTGTCAAAGTCCCTAATGGGTGTACAAATGCCCTAGCAGGAGCAACCAATTCCTAGTGGTACAAACTAAAAGAAAAGTGGGTATGTTGTCCTCTGACCGTGAGGAGACATACGATTTTATGTTGGTATGTTGTCCTCTGACCGTGAGGAGACATACGATGATATGTTGGGTGTGTTGTTCTCTGACCGTGATGAGACACACGTCATATGGTTTTTAATGGGTGATGAAAATGATTTTGGAAAATATGAAAAAGTGAAGCATTTTTGTTATTCATGGCTTAGTTTGATTATGATGCTTAAGTTGCTAGTATGTGCTCTTTACTATCTTATAATTCAAGGTGTTGTGAAAAGGTCTCACCCTTAGTGATTATCATTTTAGGTGCATGTCAAGGAGCTTGAGGATCAGAGTGTCGCAGCGGAAGATTTGGAAAGAAGGAAATTATAAGTTGCGCTACTCATATTGTAATTGAAATACCCAATTTCATATGTAAATTTGATTTATGAAAAGGAAATTTTAAGCTCTCCATTTTAATTATTAAACCTTTTGAATGATATTTTTATATAAAAGTTGGGTGTTACATCAAACATGGGGGGCCTATTAATAGAACTCCCTTCACCACCAAACGGAGAGTTTGAAGCTATTACTCTTGAGACTGTTAAGTCATTTAAGATAAGAGACTAGCTCTGATGCCAATTGTTAGGATCGGCCTCAAACCTCAAGAGGGGGGGTGAATCGAGTTTTATTAATTTATTGAAAATTACTCGAACGTTTAAAAAAAAAATTTGTGAAGAGATTAGAAATTCGAACGTGAAGGCGAATCGTTAGATAAATAATTAAATAGTGTTGCGCGGAAACGATTTAAAACAATAAAATAGCGGAAAGTAAAAGAGATAGGGAAGAGGAACACGCAAACCAATTTTTATACCGGTTCAGTCTTTCCAGCGAAAGACCTACGTCCAGTCCCCAAGCGACCCACTTGAGCCTTTTATAAACTTTGAATTGAACCGCACCCAATTACAACCAAAACGCCCCGCACACTACTAGGAACCTCCGTTTGCTAGGGACCTCAAATCACACAAGGGTTCCTCACCCTATGAACGTGCCACACGTTCAACTAGGAGATACACTCCCTAATCACTATGGTCGAATATGATATGATGTGAGTGATACAAATTTGATGTGTTCTAGATAACACAGATACAACAATAATGCTCTACTGATAATGAAGGATTTAGATCACAAGTGTTGAGGCCAAATAATATTAACAATGAATAACGTGTTCTTGGAGGAGGAGGAGGAGGAGGAGGAGGAGGAGGAGGAGGAGGAGGAGGAGGAGGAGGAGGAGGAGGAGGAGGAGGAGGAGGAGGAGGAGGAGAAGAACGTGTTGATCAGAAAGAAATTGAAAAATAGGATTAGTCTTGAATAGATTTTAGAAAACAAATAAATAAAGATTATTTTGAAATCAACAATAGCTAAAAGATTTCATAATAAGATTAAAATAGATTTCTAAATTAATTTTAAAATCAAAACAGAATAAAAAAGATTTAGAAAATAAATCCAAGATTTGATTCTTAAAACAAATAAGGAATATTTTCAAAAATAAAATCAATTACAAATTTTGAAAATAAATCAGAATCAATTATATAAAAACAAATCTGGAAACATTTAAGATTGATTTTGACACGGATTTCAAGAAAACTTAAAGGTAATCGATTACTTGAAGAAGGTAATCGATTATCTTCATTTTGAGAAAACTTTGAAATTAGTTTTTAAGAAAGTAATCGATTATTAAAACCAAGGTAATCGATTATCAACTTTCTGTGAAAACAGTGAAATTCATTTTTAAGAAAGTAATCGATTATAAAAACAAGGTAATCGATTATCTACTCCCTGTGAGGAAGGTAATCGATTATTTAAAATGTAATCGATTATATTTTAATTAAAATTCTCAAGTCACAACTCAGAAGCTTGGTAATCGATTATCCAAGAAAAGTAATCTATTACTTCTGCTTATTTTCATAAAAATGATTTTCTAAAGCAGCGTATGTAACCATAGGTTCTCATAAATAATTTTAACAGAAAATCTAACTTAAAAACATTTTCGCAAAAATTCTTTATCTTATCCTTAGAATTGAACAAGTAATTTGGCCATAAACACATGTAATAAAAATTCTTCATTACCATACAAATTTCCTATAGGCAAGACTATACTAAACATTGAACATGAGAGCTTGAGCCTTGAACTTGAAACTTGAGCTTGAAACTTGATGCTTGAAACTTGATGCTTGAAACTTGGAAGTTGTTGTTATCATCAAAACTATCTTCTAGAAATCTTCTAGCATAACTCTTTACGTCCTTTAGGACAAGCTTGATTTCCAACAAATTTGTGTCTTCCTAAATCTCGGGGTGGCCTTGGTTTTAAAAGAATTGCTACTTTTAAAGATTACTGATAACCTAGAATATTCTATAGCTGATGGCAGGGGAACTTGGTTTTGGAAAGACAAATGGCTGGGTGATAATATTACTTTGAAGGATTTTTCTCTCCACTCCATTGGTCTTGAATAGGACATTACCTTGGTAAAAGATATGACAGATCCGGATGGAAATTGGAATTTTCACCTATTGCAAAGCGTTGTTAACCAATATGCGTTAAATAAATATGACATGACTGTATCCTTACTAATAGAAGAAAAAGCAAATGGGGCTTAGGAAATTCTGATTGTAACATGTGTAGAGGGGTTGAGGAAACTTCCCTACATGTGTTTAGATATTGTCCTAACGCTCTTAAGATGTGGAGGGCTTTGTTGGGACAAAAATATTGACCCTAGTTTTTTCCGTGATGCTCTTTCTACTTGGATCTGTATTAATTTTAATACTAGATGGGGAAGGTTTGACAGGGACCAGTGGATAATTATCTTTATGTGCACTTTGTATTATCTTTGGCAATGGAGGAATAGAGCATGTAATGACACTAATTTTACTTATCCTCATAACCTTAAACAATTTATTTTGATGCAAGTACAGGATATTATTAATTTCAACAACAAGGCCACAATGAAAAATTTGGAAAAGGCTTATATTCGTTGGATAAAACCTTCAGAAGGATGGATTAAGCTAAATACTGACGGTGCTTCAAAGGGTAACCCGGGCATAGCAGGATGCGGAGGAGTCTTTGGAGACAATGAAGGCAAATGGAGATTTGGTTTTTACTATAAAATCGACATTACTACTGCCTATAATGTAGAGTTTTGGGGAATCCTTATTGGTCTCAATATTGCTTGGAAAAGAGGTATCAAAAACCTTATCATACAGTCGGACTCTCTTTCAATTATTAATTTTCTTAATAAGGGAGATAGAAACAAAGGTATCAGAATGTTAATTCTTTCAATTATTGCTTAAACTCAACTCTTAGAACGGAGTATATCAAAACCGATAACTTTGAGAAAAACAAACATGCTTACAATTCATAGCTACTCCCTCCGTCCCTTATTATAGGGCACCATTTTGCTAAAATTGGTGTCTCTTTTTATAAGTTGTTTTAGAATATCTAGGTAGTATTAAAGAGTTTATTCCAATTACACCCCTCATAATTGCATAAGGGTGATAGAGTAATAATTACAATAGAGAGAAATGAATAGAGTTGTAAAGTTTTAAATAATGATAACTTTGGAATGACAATATATTTTTCGATAAATTTAAGAATATTAATTACTTTTTTTAATCTATGTGAATTAAATAAAAGTGCATTATATTTAAAGACAGGGAATATAATCTAATTGCCCTAGACTTGTGATTGAGCTGTCATTGTACAACATAATTGACACGGTGATCAGAAATTACAATCAAATCCAACGGCGAGAGTCTATTGACTCTATCCGTGGCATTCATTTCCTCATTAAATGCCTTACTGGTTGTAGTGGAGAGCTGCAGCATTATTTGTTCTTGATTTAAATTTTCTTCCTTATTGTTTCTCTATATTAACTAGACTTATTTATAGTTTTGATCCCTAAAAGTTTAGCGTGTTTTGGTTTTACTTCCTAAAAGTTATTTTGACTGTGACTGATCCTTAATTTTTCAAACATTTTGGTTTTGGTCTCATCTGTTAGAAAAATCAATTATTTGTTGACGTGGTTAACGGAAACTCACACCAACAGTTACGTGGTGTGAGATAGCGCCAAATAAGTATTGTAAAATAGATGATTCAGGTCATAAACGTAAAATTATGCGTATGTGACCATTTTGCGTGTGGGACCATTTTGTGTCCAAAGATCTGTATCATCCATGTCATATCATTTATTTGGCTACTTCTCACACTACGTGACTGCTGATATGGTGTTCCGCTAACCACGTCAGCAAATAACAGTTTTTTCATAATGGAGTGGATCAAAACCAAAATATTTGAAAAATTAAGAATCAGTCCCGGTCAAAATAATTTATAGGCACTAAAACCAAAATACGCTGAACTTTTAGGGACCAAAAGCATAAATAAGCCTATTAACTAATACTCACTTCGTTTCTATTTATCTCACTTCGTTTCTATTTATCTGTCATATTTCAAACAAAACAGACCCTTTAAGAAATCTAATCATTACTTAGATTTCCAATACATTAATTATTTTTTTTCCACTATACCCTTTTTCTCTCTATAATCATTAATTTTTCTCCACTACTTACATAAACCAAGACATATTAAATAGGGACAAACATGAAAAATAACATTTATTACACTCTTGAAATCTTTAATGCAAAATACGTCATATAATAAAAAACCAACGGAGTACTCATTATATCATATGAATCTTCTTATGGTTAAGATGCATTTTAATTTTTAAGTATGTACTCTTTTTGGTCTTGTTTATTAGCAAAACTAACTATCGACACAAGTATTAAGAAAAAATAGTTAGATGCATTTAATTTTCTCAAATTCATAAAAAAGTAGACTAGTTTAGTAAAGTTGTATTGGAAATGAAACAAAAATTAAATGTTTCAACCACTTTATAAAGATAGTTTAGGAATGATTGTATTGTGAATAGAAAATTAGTTAGTTTTTGCTTATATTTAAGACCACTAATGAAATGTCTTTTTTTACTTATAATTGAGATCGGATGGAGTACTCCTTTGACTTGAAATATAAGAAAAAAACATACATCTCTTCATTTAAAATATAAGAAAAACTAACAAACTTTCTTAAATTTTATTTCATTCTCAATAATACTTTCTTAAACATCTCAAGAAAATTATTATCTTATTTAATTTTTGCTTTATTCCCAATGCGACTTTCCTAAAATATCTCTATTCTTTTATAAATTTCAAAAAATTAAATACAATTAATAACTTTTTTAATAAACATAAAATTAGTATTTTTTTTAGGCTTATTTAAGTTTTTGGTCCCCGAAAGTTCACCGTGTTTTGGTTTTAGTTCCTATCTTTTTATTTGATCGATCCTAGTCCTTAAAAGTTCAAAAAAATTTGGTTTTGATCCTTGCCGTTAAATTTTGCCGTTAATGCTGACGTGGCAAATGGAATTTTAAAAAAATAATAAAAAATAATTAAATTTATAAAAAAATTAAAAAAATTAAAAAACAATTATTTAAGTTTTTGGTCCCCGAAAGTTGATCGTGTTTTGGTTTTAGTCCTTATCTTTTTATTTGATCGGTCCTAGTCCTTAAAAGTTCAAAAAAAATTGGTTTCGGTCTCAGCCGTTAAATTTTGCCATTCATGCTAACGTGACAAACAGAATTTAAAAAAAAATTTAATTAAATTTATAAAAAAAAAATTAAAAAAAACCCCCAAAACCTGTACCCAACCCCACCCCACCCACCCTCCCCTCTTCCTCTCTCTCTGTCCCTCAATCACTTGGCTCTCTCCCTTCCTCACGCCCTTCATCACGCCACCGCTCTTCCCTCTCTCAAGAACACAAATCGCGTTTCTCTCCCTCCCTCATGTCACTGCTCTTCCCTCTCTCAAGGCAAAATCGCAACTCTCTCACCCCTCACCAAGGGCTTACGGCCTCATCTCTCTCACTCACGTTTTCCCTCTCCTTGCCTCTTCCCTCTCTTCTTCCCTCATCAAGGCCTCTTCCTTCATCTCCAATCGACACATGAAAACTTACAAAGTGATGTCTCTTCCCTCACAAATCACGCCCTTATAAAGCTTCGTTCGGCACATGTATGCTTCTGCATCTCCGATTTGGGATTATATGATGTATTTAATTAACTTTTTATTATTTTTTTAAAATTCCGTTTGCCACGTCAGCATTAACGGCAAAATTTAATGGCAGAGACCAAAATCAAACTTTTTTGAACTTTTAAGGACTATGACCGATCAAATAAAAAGATAAAGAATAAAACCAAAACACGACTAACTTTCGGGGACAAAAACTTCAATGAGCCTTTTTTTTTATAATTCTAGCGGAAGAGACTACATATGATGTACACACAAACCAAGGCCAACCAGAGGCAGCCAGGTAGGGAAGAAGCAGCTTCTTCAGTGAGAGCGTGCTTTTTCTGTGTCCTGAGAGTCTCAATGGCTTCAGTTTGTGCACCAAAATTCTTGTTTTGCTTAGTTCTATGGCACTTCAACTCTCTACCTCCATGTCAAGGTAGATTCACAAACCACCTCTTACTTCTTCATCCGCCTATATAGCACTTTCTTACATTATTTACTTTCATCCTTGTTCCTTCCTACCTCTTTATGTTCAAGATATACAAGAGTAGTTCTTTCTATTTTTAAATTATAAAGAAAAAGGAAAAATAATGACATCCTTTTCGTAAATATATATATATATATATATATATATTTCGGCTCTTTTTTTTCTTCCTTCTATTCTTCCTTCTATCAAGGATAGACAAGCGAATTTCTTCTATCTCTGTCTTACATTGTTCTTTGTAAATATACCTCTTTCTATTTTTTATTTTTTTTTATAGATTAATGGGTATATACTAACGGTGGTGTAAAGTTTTTTACATCATCAATCCATCATCTACCGTTTATTTGTATTACTTTAATTTAGAAATTAACGACCATAAATTAATGATAATGAACGATGTATTGATGATGTAAAAAATTTATACACGATCAATGCATTCTCCATTTTCTCTCTTTTTCATTATCTAATAGCATCGGGTTTTAGTTGTCTTCCTATCAGGTTTCCATACATATAGGTAAGAATTTGCAAAATGTAGTGTGTGAAACACCAATTTATCTCAAAGAATCTCATATGATTTGTAGCCATGCTTCTTGTTTCTTATATATTCATATGGATTTTCACTTTAGAGCATATTGAGTAGTGTTATATGAACGTTTAGAATTGACATCTAGATCAAACATCTATTTGTCTTATCAATAAATTTTGTACACAAAACAAACAGACGTAACATCCAAATGTCAATTCTGGATGTTCACGAAATATTATTGATATGTATATCTAGACTAGATGCCTAGATCACATACAACATTTTCAATTTGTAAGTTTTTGAACATGAACAGATAGATTAATCTCTTTTATAGATAAAGTTAATGATCATCTAGATAAATAGTTTTTTCTCTCTTCATAATAAAAAAAATATTTTACTATAACAATATTTCCTCTCACTTTTGTTGCAGCAGTTTTTTTTTTTTTTTTGGGTGTAAGTTGCAGCAGTTTTATACATTGAAATTGAGAATCTAATTAAATCAAAGTGGTGAGTGGTGAATAAATTTGATTGCAGGAAAGCAGATGTGGTATGAAGAACAGTACCCTTTTATCAGAAATGCCAGCTCATTTTCATCACCACCATCAATTTCAACTACCTCCACCAGTAATGCCTATGATTACATAATAGTGGGAGGTGGCACAGCTGGGTGCCCTCTGGCTGCAACCTTATCTCAGAACTTCAGTGTCCTGTTACTTGAAAGAGGGGGTGTTCCTTTTACAAACTCCAATGTCACATTCCTAAATAACTTTCACATTTCCTTAACAGACACTTCACCAAATTCAGCTTCACAGTACTTCTGCTCAACAGATGGAGTCCACAATGCAAGGGCTAGGATTTTGGGTGGTGGCAGTTCTATCAATGCTGGCTTCTATACTAGAGCAAGCCCAAGGTAATCTTCACACTATCTTGATGTGTAATTCACTAATTCTATCTTTTTCACCCATGACTCTCTTTCAAAAATATTCTTCCTTTCTACCCTTTTTTTTTTCATCAATTTCATTTTGCTTATTAAGCTATTTTAGTCTTCGTATTACGCAGCCAAAACATAACTTGAGAGAATCAAACCATAATACGACCATAACACCAGAAAAAGAATATAAATGTAGAAACTCCCTGGCCTGCATATCAAAACCAAATTAATGGCAGTGTGAGAGTAGGGTATGAGAATCTCTAAAATAAAGACGTGATACATTTATTACTCCTCCCTTCAATCCACATCCAAGTTTATTTTCATTTACTCCCGGACATCACAACTTGACAGTAATTTCTCCGGTCCTATATATAGGACATATTCTAGAAGCAATCTTTGGTCCTATATATAAGACATTTTGTATTTTCTATGCATCATTTTGTTTTTTCTCTTTTTTGTCCTTATTAAATGCTTTGACTATTTATGTGTTTTTTGTTGTTCATTAATGAGTGAGAATTTTTCAAGAAAAGTTGAGAGGGCAAAATTGTAATGTTACAATATATTCTCATGGAATTCATAAAACTAACTACTTTTCTTGGTCCGAGGAATATGGTTAAGTATGTCCTATATTTAGGACCGGAGGGAGTAACACATTACACATCTTCAAAGATCATCTGATTTGTACACATCCACAATGGCACAATTGACATACCACTGGTAGCTGTATATAAAGACCATAATTTTACCAATTTCTTTTCTCTATTCGCATCCAATAATAATATGTAACTTTAATACTTCATTCGGTCTTTATTATAAGCGCATTTGACTAATTTTCACATTATTTAAGAAACTTGGTTAATATTGTTAATGATATTGGAAATATAAATATTTTGTACTCCTTCCGTCCCTAATTATAAAGCCCTCTTAACACTTTTATTTTGTCCCTATTTATAAGACCCTTTACCAATTTTCAATGAGCATTAATTATTTTTTTCCACAAACGCCCCTATTTATTTAACACTTTTTAGATTCTCAATAATATTAATAGGGGTAATTTTGAAAATACATATCAAAAGTTCACATTTCCAATACAATTAACTAAATTATTTCACTTTCTTAATGGACGTGAAATCTCTCAAAAGGGCCTTATAATTAGGGACGGAGGCATTATACTTTTTCAAAAATACTCATATGATTATTATTGGGAATCTAAAAAGTGTTGAGTAAATAGGGGTGTTTGTGGAACAAAAGTAATTATTGTCATTAGAAGTTGGAAATGAGGTTTATATTAAGGACAAAATTTTTTTCCAAAATGGGCTTATATATAGGACCGGATGGAGTAATAAGTATTTTAAAAACAGTTAAATTATCTAATCTGCACATTCTAATATAGTAATTTATAAAACAACAGTGATTCTATATATTACTATAAATTTTAGGCAAATCTGCTTCATTAATCTCTTAAGTTATTTACTTGTTTGAAAGTGGTTCTTCAACTTTTTTTGTTTGAAAGTGATCCTTCAAGTTTTTTAGTTTGAAAGTGGTCCCTCAAGTTTACTTCCGTTAACATGGTTGGTCCTTCCGTTAATTTTCCATCTCCGGGGATCTTCTCCATTGGAATTTTCGGTCAACACCATTCTTTCCGGCAATAAAGCTCTACCTTTTTTTTTTTTTTTTCATTCGTCGCCAACAAAGTGTTCAGATTGGATCACCATTCTCTCTACCATTCTACATCGCGTCCAGAAGATGGTGTGATGGGATTTGTGTGGTTGGAGATAAAAGATATTGGCCAGAAAAAATGAAATTTCATGGAAAAAGATGATCGAAGATGAAAAATTTGACGAAAGAACAAATGTGTTAACGGAAGTAAACTTAAGGACCACTTTCAAACCAAACCACTTTGAAACAAATAAATAACTTAAGGGAAAAAAAACAATTTTGCCTAAATTTATTTTAGCAATAGTATTTTTTTTTTAACTATTTACTTTTACGGATGCAACAACCATTCGCTTTTATTAATGGATCTACGGGTACCAACTAATGAACTAGCACGCGAAGGATGTTACTATAGCTTCAAGTTTCCAACAGCTTCTTGGATTTTTATTAAATAAAAAACGAAAATTATTTCAAGTTGACGAAATTAAAATTGTGGTTATGTGCTTAAATTTTACATCTTTGGAGAGTTGGCAGAAAAAAAAAATTATTTTATTTGAGCCTATCACTTTTCAAATTTTTTTTTTGCGTATCACTTTAGACTTCAATTTTTGTTAATTGAATTACAAATTGATTTCTACTCCTACTTAATTTTTGAGGAAGTCATTAAGGTTCTCTTCAAAAATCTGGTCCATCTTAGGAAGGACAACCACTGGAACCCCTCAGCTTAAACAGTTTTCTTTATAAATCTGGTCCATCTTAGTAAGGACAACCACCGAACCACTATAATCTGGTACATCTAATTAAATTCACTATGTCAAACTCATATTTATTGATACACGTGCTGCAGCATCGAGCTAACAGAGATAAATGTGTGTAGTTTGTTTAAAAAAAAAAAAAAAAAAGTCTTTTAACAAGTGCTAAGGGCACCTATTAAGCTTTCTAAAAAAGGTTTTTTTATTTTATGTATAGGATAAGAAAATACAAATAGTAAAATTGTATTGAAGAATTAAATAATTAATATTTAAGTTATTAAGTGTATTAGTTTTCCAATAAAAATTTACTTTTTAAGGTTTGGTTAACCTATGCACCAGATGCATAGCTTGAAATGACAAAAAAAACTCTTAACATAGTGAGAGAAAAAAAGCATTTGTGAGATCCTAATAGCATTCACAAGGGCTGGATGTTTTTTATTTTTTTTCTCATCTGGTTCTCGAGTACTATCTAGGTACATCCGAATTCGATTCGGATCACATATCTGACTATGGCAGGCCATCCGGTTCTCAAGTACTACCTAGGTACATCCGGATACGATCCCGGTCACGTGCCTGACTATAGTTGGTGAGTCACCCAACATAAATTTTCTGCATTCACAAGGAATCGAACCCGAGACCTTGCTTAAACGAGACCGAATTGCTTACCATTCGTACCAATCCATGTTGGTAAGGGGTGGAGGTTTTGTTCCTCCCTAATTAAGAATTATCTTTCACGGGTGTGAAGGACAATATTTTTGTCCTTATTTGGGGATTGTTCCAGAAAAGGGACAACTTTTAGTTTGGAGAGAAAAATATTTTGATGATAAAAAATTAGTTTATGGGTGTAAAGAAAATATGATAATTATCCTCAAAGTAAAGAAAAATATGAAAAATACAGTAATAAAATAATGGATGAAATCCAATTAGGGAAAAAAAATTGTCCAGCAACGTAGATGCTATAATCCCTCTGAAAACAAGTATTCACTCCGGCTCAAATTATAAGCAAAACCAACTAATTTTGCGCTTATTAAGGAGGTTAGTTGATTGTATTTAATTCCTTCAATTTTATAAAAAAATAGAGGTATTTTAATAAAGTTGCATTGGGAATGAAACAAAAATTAAATAAAATAACAATTTTATATGAATGTTTTTGGAAAGTGGCATTGGGAATGAAATAAAATTGGGCTTTACTTCGGTACCCTCTTAAAATAGAGGGTTTATGTACCCTTTTAACGTGGCTTAATAGAAATTAGCCACGTGTTTTTTTTTGCCACGTCATCGGGGCATATTTTTAATTTATAAATTTTATAATTAGGTCCCTAAAATATTTATTTAAAAATTATTTTTATCCTTAATGTAATTTACCAAAAATATCATCATTCTAATATTAATTTTGATCTACCTAAAATACCTTATTTTAGTATTATTTTTCATCTACCCAAATTTTAATTTTATATTTCATCTACTCAAAATACCCTGATTTTAATATTATTTGTATTTACCCAAAAAAAACCGTTAAAATTTTATAATTTCTCATTTCACTACTCACTCACGTTATTCTTCTCCATCAATCTATCAGACCCTTCTTCTTCTATCACTGTCATGTACCAACATCATTACCTTCTTCTTTTTTATTCATAAATTCTTCATTGGAAAACTCAAACCCAGGAACATACCTTCTTCATCATCACTTTTTTTTTATTCTTCACTCTCCAACCCGTTTTCATTTTCAAACCCAATCCAAATTTCGTCGCCGCCACCACCATAGATAGGTTCTCTTTCTTCCTCTTTTAGGGATTTCATTGCCTTATTATTTAATTAAATCAATTTCATTCATTCTGTTTTTGGTGGCTTCTAGTTATTAAGAGTTCAGGATATACGATGAGACTCACATTGTTTGATATGCTAATATTTTCTACTTCTTCTATCCCATTATCTTGGTAAAAAATGTAGTTTTTTTTGTCCCAAATTAAAATAAAAATAATTAATGAAAAATCTTGAAGATAGTATATTATAGTATTAAAAATCTTAAAAATAATTAATGAAAAATCTTAAAGATCGTAAAAATAATATGAAAATTTGTGTGATAGAAATTTGTAATTGATGAATGAATCATACATTATATTTAATTTTGAAAATAGAATCATGCATTGAATCAAAAATATATTCTCTCGTTTTTATTTACTATTTTGACTTTTACTACCAAGATAATTGGACCGAGGGAGTGTCTCAAATTTTTTTCCCTTATCTCCTACTCTATTAGAGGAGCGAAGTTTCTCTTATCTTATTTTATGTTCATATCATCTCATTTAATTCTCAATTTTTTCACCTTATCTCCTACTTTATATTAGAGAGGTGAAGTTCATCATATTTCATGCTCATATTATCTCATTTAATTGTCTCTCATATACTCCATTTGTCCTATTATCCTGGTAAAAAAATGATTTTTTTTATCACAAATCAAAGTAAAAATAATTAATGAAAAATCTTAAAGATTACTTATATATTATCTTAAAAATTGTATATATTTTTTTTGAACTGCAAAGAAAAATTTCATTAAATAAACAACGGACAACCAAGCATCATAGTACACAAAAACGGCCCCACCTTCTATTAAAAATTGTATATCACATTAAATTTTTTTAAAATAATTAATGAAAAATCTTAAAGATTGTAAAAATGATATGAAAATTTGTGTGATAGAAATTTGTAATTAATGAATGAATCATACATTATATTTTATTTTGAAAATAGAATCATGCATTATATCAAAAAGATATTTTCTTATTTTTATTTACTACTTTGACTTTTATCAAGATAACGAGATCGAAGGAGTGTATCTCAAATTTTCTTTCCTTATCTTTTGCTTCATTAGAGGAGCAAAATTTCTCTTATCTTATTTTATGTTCATAATTCTCAATTTTTTCTTACCTTATCTCCTACTCTATATTAGAGAAGTGAAATTTATCTTATTATGCGCTCATATCATCTCAATTTATTGTCTCTCATATACTCCCTCCGTCCCACTATTTTGGTAAAAAATGAAGTTTTTTTTTTGTCCCAATTCAAAGTAAAAATAATTAATGAAAAATTAATTAAAAATTGTATATTACATTAAAATTCTTTAAAACAATTAAAGAAAAATCTTAAAAATTGTAAAGATGATATGAAAATTAGTGTGATAGAAATTTGTAATTAATGAAGGAATCAAGCATTATATTTTATTTGAAAACAAAATCAAGCATTATATCAAAAAGATATTCTCTTCTTTTTTGTTGACTACTTTGACTTTTTCTAAGATAATGAGACACGTTGCTTCTCACCACCACTCAACTGTATTAAAAAAACATTATTGCTAAAAATTGAGTTTTTTTAATGAACAATTTAAGACTTTTGTTAATGAAAATGTGAAAACTTTTATTTTCTTCATTATTACGTTTGGGGAATAAAAAAAATAATCATGTGTTATGAGTTTATACATAATTGTGGTTCCCTAGGTAGAGAGCAACAATCAACCAAAAAACATCAACGTATACTGCTGACAGCAACCCACAGAAATAAAATCTAAAGGATATGAACGTTCCTAAAAGAGGAAGAAAGAGAACCTATCTATGGTGGTGGTGGTGCCGGAATTGGGATTGAGTTTGGAAATGAAAACGGGTTTGGAAATCAGAGGGAATAATATAAAAGAAGGTGATGATAAAGAAGGTATGCTCTTGCGTTTATTGTTGGGTTTTTTTTTATGAAGACGAAGGTATGAATAAAGAAGAAGAAGGTGATGATGTTGGTACTTGACAGTGATAGAAGAAGAAAGGTATGATAGATTGATGGAGAAGAA
This sequence comes from Crotalaria pallida, assembly GCA_037953625.1. Classification (NCBI taxonomy): domain Eukaryota; kingdom Viridiplantae; phylum Streptophyta; class Magnoliopsida; order Fabales; family Fabaceae; genus Crotalaria; species Crotalaria pallida. The sequence goes on from CM075654.1 coordinate 26,654,539, forward strand.
TAACGTGAAAGGACAGTGAAATGAGAAATTATAAATTATTAAGAGTATTTTGTATAAATATAAATGGTATTAAAATGAAGGTACTTAGGGTAAATGAATATAAAATTAAACTTAGGTATTTTGGGTAGATGAAAAATAATATTAAAATGATGGTATTTTGGGTAAATTACATTAAGGATAAAAAAATATTTTTAAATAAATATTTTAGGGATCAAATTATAAAACTTATAAATAAAAAATATACCCCGTTGACATGGCAAAGAACAACACATGGCAAATATCTATTGGTCCATGTCAAAAGGGTACCAAAACCCTCTCATCTCATAGGGTTCCCAAGCAAAGCCCAATAAAATTTAAGAAAGTTGATTAGTTTTGCTTATATTTTAAACCAAGAGATTATGTTTTTTGTTGCTTATATTTCAAGCCGGAGGGAGTAGAATATTACAAAAGGAAAGGATTTTCAACTACTCCTATATTATTACAATGTACATCACACGGAAAATATAACTACTTTTGAGGCTTCAAGCCATAAAATAAGACATCAATTTAAGTGATTATTGGAGTATAAAATGCAAAACAAAGTATTAATTATTAAAATAGTAAAAAGGAAAATAAAGGAAACTGTATAAGAATTACTGTTCAAAAAGCAGCCTCTAATACATGCAACAGCTAAATGTGACTGCCTTAGTGAAATTGACTTGGATAAGGCAACACTTTAGTGGAAACATTACAATTCTTGAACATTTACCTCTAACATGTCTTCTCTTGACATTTTATATGTAATGCAGGTTTATAGAGAAGGTGGGGTGGGATGTGGTGCTAGTAAATCAGTCTTACCCATGGGTTGAGAAGAGAATTGTTCATCGTCCAAAGTTTTCACCTTATCAGGCTGCAGTGAGGGACAGCCTCCTAGATTCTGGGGTGTCTCCTTTTAATGGATTCACCTATGATCATATCTATGGAACCAAAGTTGGTGGAACAACCTTTGATAGATTTGACCGTCGTCACACAGCTGCTGAACTTCTTGCTTCGGGGAACCCTGACAAACTTACTGTTTTGGTCTATGCCACTGTCCAAAAGATAGTTTTTGAAGATAAAGGTACATATAACATTTATGTTCCGAAAATACTAGTGATAATTTATACGACATGGATGAAGTTCCTCTAAGATGAATTTGTCTCTAAAGTGAGAAAGTGAAAATGTAATCACCCTTAATTTGATTCAGTGCTTAAAAATCTCAACTCAATAGATGATCTAATGGTAGATACATACACTCTCACTTTCTTACTTTAGAGGCAAACTCTCTTTAGAGAAAGCATTTCGTATATTTGATATATCAAGTGAATGTGTGTTAGTGTGAGATGTGAGAGGAGTAAATCTTTGCCATTAAATCATGTATTCATGGTCAAAATCAAAAGACAGTCATGTGACTACTTTAAGTGATCACAAGATCAGTAACTAACTTTTTAAATCATTCATGTATGGGTTAAAGGTCCAAATTAGCTCCCCTTACCTCTCACAAAGTAGAACACTTTTCTCACAAGATATGTCTATATCTTTAAGTGTGTGTGAAGTCAAAGATGTATATGTTAACGTTTTGACAATGAAGTCCTTTGACTGAAATAGGGAATGCCACTGTTGCAGGAAAAATACCAAAAGCTATTGGGGTTATTTTCAAGGATGAAAATGGGAGACAGCATGAGGCAATTCTAGGAAATGATAGGCATAGTGAAGTGATAGTGTCTAGTGGGGCAATTGGGACTCCTCAATTGCTAATGCTTAGTGGAATTGGACCAAAAGCAGAACTCCAGAACTTGAACATAACAGTAGTTCTTGACAACCCATTTGTTGGGAAGGGAATGGTAGATAACCCCATGAACACAATCTTTGTGCCTACAAATAGGCCACTAAATCAGTCACTCATACAAACAGTGGGTATTACCAAGTTTGGTGTGTACATCGAGGCTAGCAGTGGGTTTAGCCAGTCCAGTGATAGCATTCACTGCCACCATGGCATGTTGTCAGCTGAGGTATGCAATATTTCTCTAAATTTACACAATATTAATATAAATAATGTGGAACACACACAGTTGCACGATAATTGTAAGTTCTAAGGTTCTAAATTTCGGACCGCAATTATAATTGTCGCATCAGTATTGCAGTTTTGATAGTTTCTGGAACTGTTTTGCAAATGTAATTGCAGCCATGTTTGACTATATTTTGTGAGAATTATTCACAATTATGTAACTGAAAGTATGACTGTAATTTAAAACCAATATAAATTATTAATCATATATTAGTGTCAAATGCCACTTAGCATTTAGTACATTAATCATAGCAAAAGAGTACTGACCAATTACTAGCTACCTAAAAATTGGTCTAAAAATTCACATATTGAACATGATCCAGAAATCTGCATAGTAGAATAGCAGCGACGAGCAAGAAATATCCATCACAAGTCATTTTTTTCATTTTTATTACATGATAAACCAGATTGGACAGCTCTCCACAATTCCTCCCAAGCAAAGATCAAAAGAAGCTATTAAAGCTTTTTTGGAGAACAAGCGAGACATACCGATTGAAGCATTCAGGGGAGGCTTTATCTTGTCCAAAGTTGCAAGTGCATGGTCAGCAGGTGAGCTCAGACTGAACAACACCAATGTGGAGGACAACCCTATTGTTACCTTCAACTACTTCAGCCACCCTTATGATCTTCAGCGCTGTGTTGAGGGCATTCGCTTGGCGACTAAGGTTGTTCAGTCACAATGCTTTACAAACTACACCTTGTGTGACAGAAAGACCACAGAGAAACTGCTTAACCTAAGTGTTAAGGCTAATGTCAACCTCATACCTAAGAATGCCAATGACACAAAATCACTAGAGCAGTTCTGTAGAGACACTGTCATCACAATTTGGCACTACCATGGTGGGTGCCATGTGGGGAAGGTAGTCAGCTCCGATTACAAGGTTGTCGGTGTTGATAGACTGCGTGTGGTAGATGGCTCAACATTTGCTGAATCACCAGGAACTAATCCTCAAGCAACTTTGATGATGATGGGAAGGTATGTACATAGAGATAATAATACTGAGTAAACATGTTTGGATAAAATCTAATTACAGAAGTTATGGTACTATGCTAATAGTACGTTTTTGTTCATGACAGGTACATGGGACTGAAGATTTTAAGAGAGAGATTGGGGAAATTGGCTGGTATATAAGGAGGTCTGTGTTTCATCAAATCTAATTAAAAACAAAAGTTTGTAAGATGAAGAAATCAGAAGCAGTGTTTGCATATTATAAAAAAAGTACTAGTTGTAGGATTGGAAATTAATGTAGTTTGATTATTGTAATATTTAGTAAACAGTGATTATTAGTTAAAGTATAAGTAAATGTGGAGATAAAATTAATGAAAATATCACTTGTACAAGACTACAAGTTTCCTAGAAACAATGTATAGGATGCTTAATAGTATCCTTATTATTATATCAGGTGATGTGATGAAATGAGAGAGAAAAAAGATAAGCAAGTATGCTGGAAACATAAACATATGATATTCATGTTTTCTTGGTAAAATATGGCATTATTATTTTTTGAACAAATACCAGAACTTTAGTGGTTTAGATGAAGTGGTGTGTTCTATGGCATGGTATATATTCAAACCAAATGAACCCTTTATCATAGCTAGTACTGTGTTTTCATTTTGCAATGGCTAATGTATTACTTGAGTGCTGCTTGTTGTCATCCGCAATTTTTAGGAAATTGCTTGCAAATCTGATGGTCACGCTCTTGCACTACATCTCTAGTTTCCCGTTTATTACAGTGACATTTAGGACATGGACGTTGTATTGCTCCATTGACAGATGGCATCTCAAATGCAAAATATAGGAACATAGCCATCCCATGTAGATATTTAGTTGTGTTACTTGGCATATCAATCCACCATTTATCCATTGTCAGGACCGTGCAAATAAGTTGTAGAAATAGAGTAGAAAGTATATCATATATTAGCATGATGCAAGAATAATTGCAAGATGATATGTAGTAGTATTTATGGGAATGCAAAACAAGCAGGTGTGAAGTGAACTAAAACGATAAGTATTAGGAATGAGGAATGAGGTACCTTCTTTGACAAAAGCAAACAAAGTAAGACCAAAGAAGCGACCATGGAGAAATACCCGGACAATCAACCAAGCAAATCAACAAAGCAAATCTACAAATAATAGTAAGCATAAGAACTAACATGATTGTCCCAAAAATCAATATTTATCTTATAACTCGTATCACTCAAAACGATGACTAAAAATTGCAACAATATGAAATTCAAGCAGAATCAGAACTCAGAACTACACTTTCATGTATGCAACATGCAAGAATGTGACAGCAAAAAATATAAGGAAATATCAGAAATCAATCATAAAAAATTGTTGGAACAACAATAATAGAAAACAGAAGAGAAAGAGAGAGCACACAGAATTTGTTACGCAGAATTTGTTACGCAGTTTGGCCAATTATGTCTACGTCTGCCACTATAGAGCAGCTATAGTTCCGTATTATTTTTTGTGTTAATCAGGGTTACAGAATACAAGCATATATAGTAGAAAACGGTTTACATTAAGGCCCATAAACCTATGAGCCATACTCAACAATCTCCACCTTGGCGAATATCAGACCCCTGTGAAGATCCTCTGTGCAAAGTCTTTCCTGACAATTAGGGTGTGTGATTTATGCTTAATGCTGAGAAATATGTAACAAGTCCAAACAGTGTTTGAACTTGTCACTGGTGACTGGCTTGGTCAACATATCAGCTGCATTTTCCGAGGTGTGAATCTTCTTAAGGAATATCTGTTTGGATGCTAACAACTCCCTGATCTTGTGGTACCTCACATCAATATGCTTGGTTCTAGCATGATACACCTGGTTGTTTGCCAAATAGATAGCACTCTGACTATCACAATGCAGCTGAACTCCACCTTGCTCAATACCCAACTCTTTCACTAACCCAGTAAGCCACAATGTTTCCTTGGCAGCTTCAGCTACTGCCATGTATTCTGCCTCAGTTGTAGACATAGCTACTACATCTTGGATTGCTGACTTCCAACATATAGGTCCACCTGCAAGAGTAAAGACATATCCTGTTGTAGACCACCTATCATCAAGATCACCAGCATAGTCAGAATCCACATATCCTACAACTGAAAGAACACCCTGCTCCCTGCTGAACATGATACTGTGATCCGGTGTACCCTTCAAGTACCTTAGGATCCACTTGACTACTTCCCAATGTTGCTTGCCTGGCTTGGACATGAACTTGCACACTTGACTGACTGCTTGTGCCAAATCTGGTCTAGTGCAGACCATAGCATACATCAAACAACCAACTGCACTGGCATAAGGAATCTTAGACATAGCTGCAATCTCTGAATTTGTCTTCGAACATTGTTCCGAAGAGAGTTTAAAATGATTCGCCAATGGGGTACTCACAGGCTTTGCTCTACTCATGTCAAATATGCTCAAAACACCTTTAACATAGTTTTTCTGAGACAGCCATAGTCTTCTAGCTCCTCTGTCCCTGTGAATTTCCATTCCAAGAATCTTCTTTGCAGCACCCAAGTCCTTCATATCAAACTCCTTACCCAACTTGGTCTTCAACTCATTTACATCATGTAAATGGTTGGCAGCAATCAGCATGTCATCAACATAAAGTAACAAGAAAATAAAAGAACCATCATCAAGGCACCTCATATAAACACAACAGTCATAAACACACCTTTTATAGCCAATCTGGAGCATGTATGAATCAAAGCGCTTGTACCATTGCCTTGGAGCCTGCTCAAACCATACAAAGACCTCTTCAACTTGCAAACAAGTCTCCCCTGTCCAGGTTCACTGAATCCCTCAGGCTGCTCCATGTAGATTTGTTCTAGATGCATATCCCTGCTGGCTACCATGGCTAGTATTACCCTGATAGAAGTGTGTCTCACCACTGGACTGAAGATCTCATCATAGTCAATCCTCTTCTGCTGTGAATACCCCTTTGCAACTAGGCGAGCCTTGAACTTTTCTGGCTTTTTCTTGTATACCCACATGCAACCAATAGCTTTCTTCCCTTGTGGCAACTGAACAAGATCCCATGTCTCATTTTTCTTCAAAGACTCCATCTCCTCCACCATAGCACCCATCCATTCATCTTTCTCCTGGCTAGCCATAGCCTCTTGAAAGGTAGAGGGGTCTTCTGAGCTGGTAAGAAGAACATATGCAACTAACTCTTCAAACCCATATCTCACTGGAGGTACAATGCGACGGGGCTCCCTATCACGCACAAGGGAATAATCATTTATTCCATCTGAATCTGAACCTGATTCATGCTGTTGTGGAGCTACAATCTGCCTAGGACTCTCTGGTGTCTTCTCAATGTCCACCTGAATCTTGTCCTGACTGGAATTTTCAAACTCAGTATCTGACACAACTGTCACCTCTGACTGTTTCAACATGGTCTGCTCATCAAAAACAACATCTCTGCTAATAACCACCTTCTTCTGAACCGGATCCCACAACTTATACCCCTTCACACCTAGGGGTGTAAGTGAGTCAGAATTAACCCGCGAACTCGATGAACCCAACCCAACCCAACCCATATTTGACGGGTTGGGTCGATTTAACGGGTTGGGTTGGTTTTTTATTTTGTAACCCAATCAAGTATGGGTTGGGTCTCGGGTTTATTATCTTAAAAACCGATTAACCCAACCCAACCCACTAAATAGATATATTTTATTTATTTATTTATTTCTAACATATTTTGTGCTTAATTTATCATAATTTGATGAAAAATTGTGTAACTGTATAGTTTATGGATAATATGGTTCATAATTATGTAATTTGGTTGATTTGGATAATATTTAATTACTTATTTATGTGATTTTTGTTCTATTTTTAATTTTATTTTTATATTTACTTAGATTTTTTTAGTTTTTATTTTATAAAAATCAAAATACATAAACTCAATCACCCAACCCAACCCAACCCGAATTTTCATGGGTTGGGTTGGGTCGGTTTTAACACTCAAATTAAGAATAACCCAACCTGTAACACCCCGCATTTTTCCCATACGTGCGCGTAAACGATTTTCGACAGAATAAACCCTGAGATTTTATTTTATAAGAGATTTTCAGAAAAATATTTTACGTGAGAGAGAAATAAAGTAATGATTTTCATAGATTTTTATAAACCAAATGTTTTTATAAATAAGAAGTGAAGAATTTGTTGAAATTTGAAATGATTTGATTCATAAAAAATGAATTGTGATTTTATTAAAAGATGATTTTGCTAGAAATGAAGTTTTTGGAACTGTATCTTTGAAAATTCGTATCTTTTTAACCGTAACTCGGATTTTCATGATCTTTATATCAAAACGATCGTCTTAAAGCGTAGATTTTGACAATGTAATTTTTAGAATTTTCTAGGTTGATTTATAAAAATTTATTTTCAGAATTATAAAATACGAATTTTGGAAATTGTATTTTGAAGAAAATAAATTTATTGATCTGGCTTGAAATTTTTATGTGATGAGAGCTTGATTTAATGTGTGTGTTTGATGTATGATACATGAAATTATTGTATGAATGTGAATTCTTTGAATTAGTTGCCTTGTTGTGTGAATTAATAATCTTAAGTAAATGTGGTTAGAAAATAAAAATGTAAAATGTATGTGTATGTGTATATGCCACGGTTTGTATGTATGAGTGTGTAGGTATATATTTGTGTATGTATGTGTATGTTGTATGTGTGTGTGTGTGTGTGCATGAGCTAGGCTTATGATTCTCTAGAAGCTTGGTGAGTAAGTTAAGCCATAACCATGAGGAAACTTAGTTAGAACCAAACCAAACTAAGTAACCAAACCCTAACTATTAGCTAACTAATACTTAGCCCTAAAGTGACCCCTAGAACCTAATCTATGCTACCTTGTCCCCTTACATATGATAAAATCCACCCATGCATCTTTTTGGAAGCCCAAAACCGCCCCTCCCATTGTGTTATAGCCAAACCTAAACCTAAGGGCAAAATGGGGAATGATTCGTGGCCTATATATGTATGTGTAGCCTTAGTTCATTTCTTCCACCCAATTCATTTCTTCACAACACAAACACCCCTCTAAGAGCCCATTCCACTCTTAGAGAAAGAAAAGAAAAGAAATAGAGAGAGAGAGAGTGGTGGCCGAGAGCTTTAGGAAGAAGGAAGAAGAAAATACATGCTAGATCAAGCCTTGTCCTTTGAAGATCTAAGTGTTAGGAGACTAGAAGACCAACTCTTTCATGGTAGGACTTGAAGATCAAAAGGAGGATTTGTAATAGTGTAGTTTTTCTCTTTTGTTTGTAGATCTATTTCATTTTCTTCTTTGCATGTTCATTTTTATGATTTGAGAGATGAACTTATGTGTTGATCTTCTTTGATCTTGGACTTAAGGACTTAAAACAATTTGTAATATGTTAGATTTGATGCTTGATGTTTCGATTGAGTTTTCTTAAAGGATCTAATGTTTTTCAAACTAAAATCTTGAAGATCTAAAGAAAAGCTAAGATTTTTGTAAAACCTAAAATAGATCTCTTTGCATGTCTATTTTTCTTGCTCTAAACCGTGAATTATATGTGTTTATGTGATGATTTGATGACTAAATCCATGATCTAATCTTAATTGATAATAAAGTGAAATTATTTGGCTTTGCATGTTAGATCTTTTGTTGAAACCATGATCTATGTGTATTTCTATGGTTATTTGTTGAATAAAAATATGATCTAAACTTAATTTGTAAAAAGGTTTAAGTCTTTGGTCTTGCATGTTAATTTTGTGATGATCTTAGTTGATCTAAGTGCATGTATATGATTATCTTTGTTTGATGTGTAAAAATTTAAGATTTTTGGTTTGCATGATAATTTTAATGAAAAGATCATGTTTTCCTTTTTGTATGTGCCACGGTTTTTACTAAAGAAATATGTTTTAAAAATGATCTTGAACATAACCATGTTTGATCTAGTGTTTGAGTTGTGCATGTTTTATTTTGGTAAAGGCCATTCGGCCAAGCTTGAAATTAAAAGGATCGTTGCTTTTTATTTTGTGAAGAGTTGATGTATGTGTATGTTAAGACTAGATCTAATAATTTTAAGAATATGCATGTTATTTTCATGAAGTTAAAATAAGATCTTGATTTTTGGTTTGAGAAAAGTGAATGAACTTGAGTTTATTTGTGTATGTGATGAGAGTAAATGATGTAATGTGGTGTTTTACATGACTTGATGTAGTTTGTTACTTTGAAAGTTGCTTTAAAAATTATATGCCTTGGTTGTAGCCATGTGACTTTGTGTGTGTTGAAAAATGAATGAAAAACCTTGTCTTCTTGCATGTTGACATTCGGCCGCCCTAGGGAGAAATAGGAAGCTAGGCTTGTTCCTCATTTAGGTTGCATATATGATGAATCTATCTTAATATAAGAGCTTTAAAAAGTGTATGCATGCTATGATTAAGTTTTTGAAAGAAAATATGTGTGAATCTTTGAAGTAGTTTATGATTTAAATTGTTGTCTTGATTTAAGCTAAGAAAATGAATTGAAAATTATTGATTTTCCTATTGCATGCTCTCGGTTTTAACCCTAAAAGAAAGAAAATGATTTCATGCATTTATGTTCTTGTTTGTGCATTTAATCTTTGCAAAACTATATGTGTATGATTCGGTTAATGTATGTTCATGTAGTTGAAAAATTGTCTTCATGAAAGTGATGTGTGTTTACTTTTATCTTTTTGATTTTTTTAAATAAATAAGTTGATTTGATTATGTGAAAAGATTTTTATAATGCTAATTCAATGATTTTTAGTTTTACAATTTATTTATGATTGGGAAATTGTTAACCATGTAGGATTCGGTTTTTATTAAGTTAATTAAAAGACTAAGTCTAAATTATTTTCTTAAGAGTAATTGAATTAATTTATTAAGATTATAATTTAATTAATGATTTTAAATGTGACTTCCTGTGTATATGTTTGTGAATGCTTTGAATGCTTTGAAAATTTGTGTGTGATTGTTCTTTATGATTGAATGTATTGAATTGAAATTGTTCTGAATCTGTTTGTGAGCTTTATTTGTGAAAATCTATGTTTGGATTTTAAAGGAATTGAAAAAGGTTTTATTTGAAAAGAATGATTTAAACAACTTAAATTGACTTGAAAATTTTATCTTCTTGAATTTTGGTATTTTGTCTAAAATAGATTTTTAACGTGTTATTTCTTGGGATTTCGTTTAATGCTGAAAGATAATGATTTTATAACCGACATGTTTTGTTAAACTAAGAGAGATGGATTTGATTTTAATAAAGAAATCATTTTATAAATTGTTTCAAAGTTTTCTTGAAAACCTTTTCTTAGAGATTTGAATTGGATTTAAAACCTTTTGGGTATTGGTAATGTGTTTTCGAAAAAGGGAATTGTTTCAAGTGTTTTCAAAACGAAAATTAAGAATCTTTGTAAATCGTTTCTAACGCACGGGAAAAATGTTCTAGTTCGGGTGTCGGACGCGAAGGAAACGTGGTAAGGCTAGCGACTGGAAAATCTTGGAAAGCTTTCGGATGTTTTGTCATCGAGGTGAGTGAGAGTGTTGTGATCCCGTAATGTGGTTGCTCGCAATCTGACTAGATGGATTGTGAACGTACTGCGAATTAGGCGATATAGATATTGGTGTTAGATGTTACCTATTTTGTTTACGTGCTAAATGTTTATTTGTTGTGCATACTTTATTCTGTTTAGAAATTGTTTGATTATGTCTGAATAGTGAAACAATAATAATGAAACCGTGAAAGTAATGAGATAAGACTGAAAAGAGAAAAGAGATGCGAAAAAGAGATATGAGAAATAATTAAGTAAGAGATAAATGATGAGTTAAGACTAAAGAGAAGATTATAAGAAATGATTAAGAAAGAGATAAAACGCAATGCGAATGAAACTGTGAAAGTGATAAATAATGAAAAGATGTTGTTTGAGATGGTAACAAGAAATACCCGATAAGGCAAGCGGAAGCGTGGTGATGACGATGCTGCTGATGGTGCTGCTGAGGAACAACTAAGGAGAGTGATGCTGATGATGCTGGGGAGCAACGAACGAGGAGAATGATGCTGATGATGATGCGGCTGGATCCTGATGATGAGAAAGATACTATAGATGCTGCTGAGTGTGAGCTGATGAGAATAATGTTGATATGCATGAGAAAGTGATTTGAGGCAAGATGCCGTTAAGATTCTTTGGGGAACAGATTGCGATTAGTGGTCGGGCTTCGTTGAAGGGATGCACCAAGGACGAGCCGACTGTTAGGATTAAGCCGCTAACTAAAACGCTAAAACCTTAAAAGACTTAAAAGACATTTACAAATGCGGTGAGGCATGAGTGTCGTATCGAAGTAGTGGAGAGGAAGGAACCATAAATATCTGCGGATACTTAGGAGGAGATTGCATTAGGGGAGGACGATGACGGTGAAACGTCAAGAAGTCTAGAGTACTTTCTAGGCAGAACAAACTCCACATGTGGTATACGAACGTGGTAAGTTCTGCACCGGAACTAGAATTGTACTGTCGCCCCCTAGATTGCAAATATTGAACAATGAGAGGGACTGGAACGGGGCATTTGAGATTGCCGTTGTGAGCATGCGTTGATAATATATGAAATGATATGATATGAATTGAATTGATTTGAGGCTGTAGTCCTCCTGGTCTGGGACCAATTGATTGTGAGACAAATGTCATGCCCGCGTGGTAAAGGTTCTGTACTCCTGTTTGCTTCCGACTAGGTTGGGTGGATGACCGAGGAGATGTAGACGTGTGTGACTTCCTCAATGATGATGTTCCCCCATCATTGAGCGAACCAGAACGATAAAACTTAAAAGACTAAGATGTATCAAAGAAAAGTACAATAAAGATATCAAGCGTTGAAATAAGAACTATAAGACAAGCACGAGAAATGATTCATGGCATAATACATCTCGAGGCAACGATTGAAGAAAGAATGAAAAAGTATTTCGGAAAGATTAAGAGAAATTTTGATGTAAGCGTATTGAATTATTTGGCTATGAGTAATGATATTTATATGTTTGGAACATTATGATATGCTTTGTTATATGTGATTCATATGTGCTATTTGTATAACATGATACATATATGTTGATGATGATGTGATTGCATTATAATGAGTGTCTATGTTATGCTGTTTTATTTGTATTGTTCTGTCTATCTTTATATTGAGTCTACCCTGAGACCGCATGGTCAACCCGTTAGTGTTCGGAACACTGACTCTCTCCTACCATGTTGTCGTATCGGCAATTGCTGATATTGCAACTGGTAGATGGCGTAGCGTGTAGCGATCCATTTGTACCCCTGCAAGGAGAAGCAAGGAGGAGCGTAGAAGTTTGTTCCTGACGATGGTATCCGGAGGAAATCCCTGAGGCAACAGACGAGGACGACTCTACCTGCAATTGGAGAGGTTGGTCGGCCGAGATCCGGAGTTAGACGACGAGTCTTAGTGTGTTTGACTAGATACTAGGTAATTCCCCCTCAGAGCATTGTACTCCATTGTAAGTTCTTAGTTTCCTAGCTCTATCATACTGTACCCCGGCAAAAGTTTTAATTAATACTGATGATTTGAAATAAGTCAATGGGATGTGTATTTTTAATAATGTTTTGAAAACGAGTTTCAAGGTGCGGTGTCTTGTGACATCTCAGTTTGGAACTTGAAAGGTTCTATGCAATGTGAGAACAGGAGTTTTAAAATGTAACTGTTTTGAAAATCTAGATTGTTCTCATATTGTGTAACACTTGTTAAAAAAAAAAGAAAAAAAAATTTGGCCCAAATTTTCACTACATTGAGTTTAAATAACGGAAGTTTTCAAGTTGTCGAATCGGGGTGTTACACAACCCAACCCAACCCAATTTATTTTGGTTGGGTTGGGTGTTAAACCTCATCAAAACCCAACCCGACCCGACCCTTTACACCCCTATTCACACCTTTATTGTAACTAAGAAAGATGCATTGTTTTGACTTGGCGTCAAGTTTAGACCGATCCTCACTGGAAATATGCACATATGCAGAACACCCAAAAATCCTCAAATTACTCAAATCAATGAAGTTACCTGACCATACCTCCTCTGCAACTTTTCCATCCAAAGAAGCTTGTGGTGATCTGTTGACCAGATAGCATGTCATATTGATTGCTGCTATCCAGAATCCTTTTGAAAGACCAGCATTCAACCGAGGACACCTTGCCTTCTCTGTCAGATGTAACATCCCTAAGTTTAATTTCGGTATAATATGATTTATGCTAAGCATTTAGGAGAATTATCAAGTTTTAAGAGAGGATTTTAAGTAGTGATCCAAGCCTGAGTGAGAGTGGGGGCCTAAGGAAATGAATTGGAGTTAGAAAATCATCAGAATCTGACTTTTCACTGAAGTAATCGATTACTCTGCATGGCAGTAATCGATTACAAGGCCTCTGGTGGAAACACTTAAGATGTTGCAGCAAATTAATCAATTACAAGGGTAAAGTAATCGATTACTTTGAGTAGTAATCGATTACATTCAGGGGGTTAATCGATTACTTAGGCTCTGATGGATGTACTAAGAAATGTTGCATTGAAGAAATAATCGATTACCAGGCTAGGGTAATCGATTACTTTAGGGTCTGTACAAAAAAAAAGGGAAAAGTGGAGTGCACGTGATGCACTCCCCTCCACAAAAATAGAATCTTTCTTTAGGGCTTTCATTCCTATCCACTCATTTTCCTTCTCAAACAAATAAAATTTCTCACTCTCTCCCTCATAACCCACTCTCTCTCAAACTCATCTTCTTCGTCCCTCTCTCATTCACGACTCCCTCCTCTTCCACCTAGGGTTCCACTTGCTTCTCCACAAATCAAGAAAAGGCAAATGACTTCACACCCATTTCATCATCAAATCTTGATATTCTCCTCTCCAAGTAAGTATTAAGTTATGAGTTTCCCTCTTTCTCCCTCTAAAACTTGTTTTCTCCTTTCTCTCTCTACCATCCATGGTGGCTTTCAAACTCTATTTTCCTTGAATCTTGGCATGAACCATGGTATAGATGATAATCTTTTCTCCTTGTGACTCTTGTTTTAGGCTCTTCCCCTCTCTTGTTGGTCATAAGTTGTTTGGTGGGAAAGGCTCAAGTTAGAACAAACAAAATTACTCTATCTCTTGATATTTTGAGGTAAGGAGTGAGTATTACCTTAATTTAGGGATGAGTTTCTAGTATGTATATAATACTTGCTAAGAGTTAAGTGTTAGTTAGGGCATAAAACCATAGGGTAGGGAACATGAGTAATGATTATAGAATTGAAGTAATGGAATTTAATTAATCATGATGCTGTGTATATGTGAATATTTCTGAATATGTGTATGTTTGAATTTAAGTGTATACTGTGGAATTGTTAGTGATGATGCTAAGTTGTTTAATGATGTGTTGATGGCCATGTGACTAAATGAATAATGGATTATGGAAATAAATGAATGGGATTAGTGTTCATAATACTGGGAAAATGAATTGATTAAGGGTTAGGAAAAAGTGAAGTGATGGTTAGAGAGGGAATTATGAATGAATAAAGGAATGAAAATTTAATAAAAGAGAAGGTCACAAAGACCCAGCGTATTGAAATAAACTTATTAATGCGAAGGTGTATGTACCCAGCGCGATATGCGAAGGTCAAATCACCCAGCGCGATAATAAAACATAATAATGCGAATGTATATGTACCCAGCGCGATATGCGAATGTCATATCACCCAGCGCGATAATAAAACATAATAATGCGAATATATATGTACCCAGCGCGATATGCGAAGATATATGTACCCAGCGCGATATGCGAAGGTCATATCACCCAGCACGATAATAAAACATAATAATGCGAAGGTATATGTACCCAGCGCGATATGCGAAGGTCATATCACCCAGCGCGATAATAAAACATAATAATGCGAAGGTCTTATCGACCCAGCGCGATCATTTATAATTAATTAATGCGATGGTCACATCGACCCAGCGCGATCATTTATATTTAATAATGCGATGGTCACATCGACCCAGCGCGATCATTTATATTTAATAATGCGAGGTCGACACCGACCCGACGCGATAAAGAGTTAAAACAGGGGGAAACAAAGTAGACTTGTAGCATGATAAATTAGAGAATAATAATTTGTTGGTTTGAAAGAAAAGATGGAGGTATTGAGATGAAATAAAGGTCGGTAATGTTTTGTGTTAATAACTCTAAGTGTGAATGACTATGTGAAATACCTGAACTATATGTGTTTGGCTTGGTCGGTTATTATGTCATATGAGAAACTGCTATTCCTACTTTATTGTGTAGTGCTCACCTCCTTACCATTTTTCAGGTATTGAGCTGGAGCATACACCAGATTCGGCCGAGCAGGATTACTATCCCTTACAGGGATAGTAGGGGTGTTAGGGGATAGGATATGGCACTGGGCCTAAGCCTCCTATATTATTTTGATGTAAATGTGTTGTATATACTTTTTGAGCGAGGCTTAGGATATATCACTTTTGCTAAAGGCTTAGGGTCTTTGAAACTTAATATTTCTAACTTGGTGTTTCGCTGCTACTTTTAACTCTGATGTTGATTTTATATTTTTGAGCCCTTTGGGCCTCGATATGATGCAAATATACTCTTGATGCAAGCCCTGCTGGCTACTGAATGTTTATTTGATAAATGTTTTCACAGGTGAAATTTTGGGATAAGTCCGAATTTCAAACGAAACTCCGTCCGTTTGACGGTTGATTTCATTAAATAAAAAGGAATTTTTAAGTTCATATTTTCAAGTGATGGGGTTTTAAGGGTAATAATCCTAGGTGTTACAATATGGTATCAGAGCAGTTTCTCCTCGGTCTTGGAGTTATGCAACTCCAATAATTACTCACCTAGCGAGTAATTGATGCTCATAGTAATGGTTTAGAATTTCTATAAGATATTTATAGTACTATATATATATGTATATATTTAGTAAGCCTTACTCGTCTGTTCTCCGTGGAGAAATAGTATAGCTGGAAGAAGGGTAGGAAATGATGGTCTAGCAGCCATTCTGGAGCATTTGACTCAGATGCAGCAGCAACAAAGAGAACAGATGGCAGCTGCAGCAGCAGCAGCAGCAGCTCTGCAACCAGCTCCAGTTGAGGTTGACTGGATGGCTAGGTTTCGAAAGAATGATCCACCTCGTTTCGAGGGTGGAAATGACCCTGATGGAGCCCAGAGATGGATTCAGGAGATCGAGAAGATCCTCCGCTCTATTCACCCACCCATGGAGCAGCATGTTCGACTGGCTGATTTCATGCTGACTAATGAGGCTGAGCATTGGTGGGATCAGCAAAGGAGGGGATTGGTGGCAGCCAATCCGGTTGTTTCTTGGGAAGTGTTTAAGGATCTTTTCCTGGGGAAGTATTTCCCAGAAGATGTCAGGAGGGAAAAGGAGATTGCTTTTCTCCAGCTGAGACAAGGCTCTATGTCAGTTGGAGATTACGCAGCTCGGTTTGAAGATCTTATTCGTTTTTCTGATTATCGTGATGCAAGTGAGCGCGGTAAATGTGTTAAGTTTGAAGCTGGACTTCGAAGTGATATTCGTCTCTCTTGTGAGTATCACAATATTGACAACTTGGCCCGCTTGGTCAACATGGCAAGCACTTATGAGAAGGGTCTTAAGAGGAAAATGTCGGAAGATAAAAGCAGGACAGGGCAGGGAAGTGGTGGTCCAATTAAGGATAAGGGACCAATTCTGAAGTCAGAACCATATCCTTCACCTAGGGCACTAGTTCCCATGGCACCTGGACAGACAGTGAATGCGTATGGTCCCATTCCCACTTGCCAACATTGTGGCTAGATGCATAGGGGAGTGTGTTGGAGTCTGAACCCAAATATAAAAGAAGCACTTTGCCATCATTGCGGGAAGCCGGGTCATTATGCAGTCACTTGTCCCCAAAGGACAATGAAGAAAGAGGTGAACGTAGTTAAGGCGCAGAAAGATGGTAACGACAAACCACCTAAAAAGGGCAAATTATTCACCCTCGATGGCGAAGAAGTGACGGAAGCTGATGAGTTGGTTGGAGGTACACGTTAGGTATTCTTTTGTATTAGTTTTGTAAAGCATATGACGTATATCTTATTTCTCGTTCCAATTCGGGGCGGGGGTTGTTCGTTATAAGACTGATCTTGTAGGAAGTTAGAAGAAGTTTTAAGGAAAGTAGTAAGTGTAGAAATCATAAGTGAAGTAGCAACTTTGATTTTTAATCAAAGATCCCTTTTACTTCAACCTACCCATGATTCCCTTCTTGTTTCTTGTCCTAGAATGCCTTTGGTTTCTTAAATTTCTATTCTGATTAACCCATTCGTTTCGCTAATGAAGAGGAGAATCCTTACCACGAACGGATGCTCTTCTGCAATTAGTCATCCAAATCTCATGGCCTTAGTTGTTCTCTTCGGAAAACAAGTTTAAGTTCCTTGAGAGTTACCATGAATCCATTCCTCTTTGTACCTTAAGTCCGTATGCTATTATAGAAGTGGCATAAAAGCCGACTAGAAACTGGCACATCCAGTTCTTAACTTGTTGGCAGCAATTCAAGTAGCATGCCAATGCTAAGTGGGGGAGAGCTTAGCAACCTAACTTAGAATCCCATTTAAATAAGAGCGAGACATAAGGGAAGTGAAGGTATGAGTTATAGGCCCTACCTTGGGATGGTTTTCCATTTAAGGACCTTAACAGAATTTCGGGGGCGAAATTCCAATAAGTGGGGGTGAATTTTAACATCCCTAAGTTTAATTTCGGTATAATATGAATTATGCCAAGAATTTAGGAGAATTATCAAGTTTTAAGAGAGGAT
Source organism: Crotalaria pallida (assembly GCA_037953625.1). Lineage (NCBI taxonomy): Eukaryota > Viridiplantae > Streptophyta > Magnoliopsida > Fabales > Fabaceae > Crotalaria > Crotalaria pallida. The sequence goes on from CM075654.1 coordinate 26,672,465, forward strand.
TTTAAGTAGTAATCCAAGCCTGAGTGAGAGTGGGGGCCTAAGGAAATGAATTGGAGTTAGAAAATCATCAGAATTTGACTTTTCACTGAAGTAATCGATTACTCTGCATGGCAGTAATCGATTACAAGGCCTCTGGTGGAAACAGTTAAGATGTTGCAGCAAATTAATCGATTACAAGGGTAAAGTAATCGATTACTTTGAGTAGTAATCGATTACATTCAGGGGGTTAATCAATTACTTAGGCTCTGATGGATGTACTAAGAAATGTTGCATTGAAGAAATAATCGATTACCAGGCTAGGGTAATCAATTACTTTAGGGTCTGTACAAAAAAAAAAGGGAAAAGTGGAGTGCACGTGATGCACTCCCCTCCACACAAATAGAATCTTTCTTTAGGGCTTTCATTCCTATCCACTCATTTTCCTTCTCAAACAAATAAAATTTCTCACTCTCTCCCTCATAACCCACTCTCTCTCAAACTCATCTTCTTCCTCCCTCTCTCATTCACGACTCCCTCCTCTTCCACCTAGGGTTCCACTTGCTTCTCCACAAATCAAGCAAAGGCAAGTGACTTCACACCCATTTCATCATCAAATCTTGCTATTCTCCTCTCCAAGTAAGTATTAAGTTATGGGTTTCCCTCTTTCTCTCTCTAAAACTCGTTTTCTCCTTTCTCTCTCTACCATCTATGGTGGCTTTCAAACTCTAAGCCATGAAGCTTTATTTTCCTTGAATCTTGGCATGAACCATGGTATAGATGATAATCTTTTCTCCTTGTGATTCTTGTTTTAGGCTCTTCCTCTCTCTTGTTGGTCATAAGTTGTTTGGTGGGAAAGGCTCAAGTTAGAACAAACAAAATTACTCTATCTCTTGATATTTTGAGGTAAGGAGTGAGTATTACCTTAATTTAGGGATGAGTTTCTAGTATGTATATAATACTTGCTAAGAGTTAAGTGTTAGTTAGGGCATAAAACCATAGGGTAGGGAACATGAGTAATGATTATAGAATTGAAGTAATGGAATTTAATTAATCATGATGTTGTGTATATGTGAATATTTCTGAATATGTGTATGTTTGAATTTAAGTGTATACTGTGGAAATGTTAGTGATGATGCTAAGTTGTTTAATGATGTGTTGATGGCCATGTGACTAAATGAATAATGGATTATGGAAATAAATGAATGGGATTAGTGTTGATAATACTGGGAAAATGAATTGATTAAGGGTTAGGAAAAAGTGATGGTTAGAGAGGGAATTATGAATGAATAAAGGAATGAAAATTTAATAAAAGCAAAGGTCACAAAGACCCAGCGCGACCATTTAGAATCCATGTTGCGAAGGTCACGGTGACCCAGCGCGATGAAATAAACTTATTAATGCGAAGGTGTATGTACCCAGCGCGATATACGAAGGTCATATCACCCAGCGCGATAATAAAACATAATAATGCAAAGGTATATGTACCCAGCGCGATATGCGAAGGTCATATCACCCAGCGCGATAATAAAACATAACAATGCGAAGGTATATGTACCCAGTGCGATATGCGAAGGTCATATCACCCAGCGCGATAATAAAATATAATAATGCGAAGGTATATGTACCCAGCGCGATATGCGAAGGTCATATCACCCAGCGCGATAATAAAACATAATAATGCGAAGGTCTTATCGACCCAGCGCGATCATTTATATTTAATAATGCGATGGTCACATCGACCCAACGCGATCATTTATAATTAATTAATGCGAAGGTCTTATCGACCCAGCGCGATCATTTATATTTAATAATGCGATGGTCACATCGACCCAGCGCGATCATTTATATTTAATAATGCGAGGTCGACACCGACCCGACGCGATAAAGAGTTAAAACAGGGGGAAACAAATTAGACTTGTAGCATGATAAATTAGAGAATAATAATTTGTTGGTTTGAAAGAAAAGATGGAGGTACTGAGATGAAAGAAAGGTTGGTAATGTTTTGTGTTAATAACTCTAAGTGTGAATGACTATGTGAAATACCTGAACTATATGTGTTTGGCTTGGTCGGTTATTATGTCATATGAGAAACTGCTATTCCTACTTTATTGTGTAGTGCTCACCTCCTTACCATTTTGCAGGTACTGAGCTGGAGCATACACCAGATTCGGCCGAGCAGGATTACTATCCCTTACAGGGATAGTAGGGGTGTTAGGGGATAGGATATGGCACTGGGCCTAAGCCTCCTATATTATTTTGATGTAAATGTGTTGTATATACTTTTTGAGCGAGGCTTAGGATATATCACTTTTGCTAAAGGCTTAGGGTCTTTGAAACTTATATTTCTAACTTGGTGTTTCGCTGCTACTTTTAACTCTGATGTTGATTTTATATTTTTGAGCCCTTTGGGCCTCGATATGATGCAAATATACTCTTGATGCAAGCCCTGCTGGCTACTGAATGTTTATTTGATAAATGTTTTCACAGGTGAAATTTTGGGATAAGTCCGAATTTCAAACGAAACTCTGTCCGTTTGACGGTTGATTTCATTAAATAAAAAGGAATTTTTAAGTTCATATTTTCAAGTGATGGGCTTTTTAGGGTAATAATCCTAGGTGTTACATCAGAGACTTGTTCATCCTCTCTGCAACTTCATTCTGCTGTGGAGTCTTCCTCACAGAAAAGTGCCTCTGTATCACATTATCCTCAAAAAAATGCATGAATTTCTTGTCAGTGTATTCAGTTCCATTATCAGACCTAAGGTATTTCAATTTTCTCCCTGTCTGGTTCTCTACCTCTGCCTTCCACAATTTAAACATGACAAAGACCTCAGATTTATGTTTCATAAAGTGGACCCAGACCTTGCGAGAAAAATCATCAGTGAATGTCACAAAATACCTGAAACCTCCAAGGGAGGGCTCCTTTGTAGGCCCCCAGACATCAGCATAGTCTAAGATTCCCTTGGTCTTGTGCTTCCCGGTCTTGAAACGAACTCTACACTGTTTCCCAAGAATACAATACTTGCACAATCCAATTCTGCAACTGCGTACACCCTTCAGCAAATTCCGCTTATGTAGTTCCAGCATCCCACGTTCACTGAGATGACCCAAACACATATGCACAGTTTAGTTGCATCATTATCAGATTCAACAGATGCTGCATCACCCATAACTGTGCCTCCCAACAGCTTGTAAATGTTTCCAGCAGTTCTCCTTGCTCTTGTTACTGTCATTGCACCCTTGCTGACACTAATGATGTCTCTATCTCCATCAGACTTGAATGAATAACCATTCTCCTGAAGAGTGCCCAGAGAAATCAAATTCTTCCTCAATTCTGGAACATACCGCACCTGACTCAACATGCGCATGCCACCATCATCTAAAGCAATTTTGATTTGCCCCATTCCCTTGATGATACAGGTTTTATCATCGCCTAGATAGACAACACCAAAATCGCTTGATTTAAATGAGCTGAACCGCTCCCGGTGCGGTGTCATATGATAGGAACAACCTGGGTCCAGAATCTATGCATCAATGCACTTTGCAGATGAAACACAAAGCAGATCCTCCTCACTGCAAGAACCATCAGACTGTACTACGTTTGTTGAACTACTGCCTTTGCCTTTGCCTGATCTGTTTGGACAGTCCCTCTTCCAATGCCCAATCTGCTTGCACCCAAAACATTCTGCTGTTTTTCTGTCCTTGGACTTCAATCTCTTCTTCTTCCCAGAACCCGCTTCTTTACCCTTGCCTCTTCCACTGTCTGAATCACCTTTCACAAACAGACCTTCACCTGGACTTCCTCCACCTTCTTCTACACTTAGGCGACGTTGTGCGTGTTGCAAAAGTGTAGAAGAGATACTGTCCAGCGTGGCTGAATCCTTCCCGTATGTGAGAGTGGTCACCAGGTGGTCATAAGAACTCGGTAAAGAGCACAACAAAATAATGGCTTTATCCTCATCGTCAACCTTCACGCCGAGCCGAGTCAAATCAGCGAGGATGTTGTTGAAAGTATTGACATGAGACTGCACATCAGTGTCGTCCTGCATCTTCAGGCTATAGAGACACTGCTTCGCGAACAATTTGTTCATTAGCGTCTTGGACATGTACAGGCTCTCTAATTTAGCCCAGACATCCTTCGGAGTTGTAAGGTCCAGAATATGATTCATCACGCCATCCGAAACGCAAAGTCTTATCAAACCTGCGGCCTTCTCCTGCATCTCGCTCCAATCAGCGGTCGCGATGTCTGCCGGCTTCTCATCGCGCAACGCCTTCTGTAAACCCTCTGTGCCAACAGATCCTTAACCCTCCGCTGCCACAAACCGATATTGCCTGTTCCATTGAACCGGGCGACTTCGAATTTCGCACTAGGATTAAGCGCCATTTGATACCAATTGTTGGAACAACAATAATAGAAAACAGAAGAGAAAGAGAGAGCACACACATAATTGGTTACGCATTTCGGCCAATTATGCCTACGTCTGCGACTATAGAGTAGCTATAGTTCCGTATTATTTCTTGTGTTAATCAGGGTTACTGAATACAAGCATATATAGTAGAAAACAATTTACATTAAGGCCCATAAACCGTACCGTGGGGGGCTTCGCCCCCCAACACCCTAATCACCCCCCCAACATAGAATTTGGTCGTGATGGGCAAAGGGTCATAAGAATGGGCCATACTATGACCCTTTGCCCTTTTGCAGCACCTATGAGTCATACTCAACAAAAGTATAAAAGAGAAAGAGATCCAAAATAAGAAATATTTAAGAATTAATGAATCTAAAAATAAAGAATGCAAGAACATCTAAATCATTAGCGAGAGAAAAAATATCCAAACGACAAGCGACAAGCGACATCTAAGGATCAATACACTTCCTAGCTTAGTAAGAGTTTAGAGTTTCAATTAAGAATGTATCTGCAAAAATGAAAGTAATAACTTTGGATTAAACAGATAATTCAATTTAATTAACAATAAATTCAGCCATAATAAAATAATTATTCGATTGAAGCAACTGTAAACTGCGCAATAATAAAGAAACATATTATAACAAAATTGAAGCAACGCTAAATTAATATCTTGTAAAAAAAAATTTACTTCAATTGAAGTAAGACTAAATTCATCGCTAACAAACAAACAAACATTCAATTGAAGTAACCTAAATTAAGTATTCATAACTAATAAACCAAGATACAGTAATGTACTCAAAACAGCATACAAACATATATATATATATATATATATATATAAGGAGGAATCCGTTTATACCAAGTTAAATTACATTAACTCTTATATCGTTTATAACTTTTTATACAACGTGCTTTATTTTTTTTTATCAGCACGTGAATTTCACTAATCCATCTGTTGATTAATAACTATCCAGTCATCTAGATCATGTGTCAAATTTGAAAAAATTTAAACATCATTGAATATATATTCAAATAGCTCCATTTATTTAAAAATCATTGAATATATATATATATAGATATACTAGTATTTATTTATCCCGTGCAATGCACGGGTTATGAGTTTTTTATTTACCAATAATTAAAGTTTAAACATTTTGCATGTCAAAAATATCTTTAAAAATATGAGTTAATTAGGATTATTGTTTAAAATTGATAAAGAAATAGAAAAAAAAATTAGAAATGCAAGGATTATTATGCATTAGAATTTTTTGTATAAAGGAAGTACATGCTGAAGTAGAATTTTTTCTCCATCAATAAATTAATGCAATAGAATATGAACATTAGTTAATGTGTACATGTGTATTAATAAGCTGTATTAGTTTATATTTAAATTTTCTCTTAAATAGTTTAAAATATTGCACCACTTTATTATATCGAAGAATCATTACATCTAATCATGCATTAGTTTGAAACAATATATCTTTTTGTTGATATTTAATTTGAAACAATATATCTCTTGGTGATATTATTAATTTTTTTCCGAGTAATTTAAAATTAATATTTTGAAAATTAAAAAAAAGTTATCACAAGTGACAAGTCGTTTCAATATTTATGTGATATGTTGTTTCAACAGTAAAGTGATATGGGTTTTAGTCCAAAAGACATATCTTTTGGAGAATTTTTTATTTTTTTTAAAACTATTATGAAAGGGTGTTAATCCAAAAGACATATCTTTTCAAGATTTTTTTTATTTGTTTAAAAACTACTATGAACGGGTGTTAATCCATAACTCATATCTTTTCAAGGAATTTATATTTTTTTAAAACTATTATGAAAAGTTGTTATTTCATAAGACATATCTTTTCATGAATTTTATATTTTTTTAAACAATGAATGACGTGACACGTGACATATCTCATACGTGCCCATTTTCCTAACTTTTATTGTGAGAGTTCCCTTTCATGAGGAGCTTTCTGCATTTAGTATTTGGAGTCAAAATTATAAAATAGTGTTTGATATATATATATATATATATATATATATATATATATATATTCAAATAGCTATTTTTATATACTTTTAAGACATACATTTCGTTAATCTGACATATATAAATGAAGTACTAAATGATTTTGGATTTTTGTGAAATTTGATATAGACGACCTATAGGATAAAAATTATCAATGGAGTGGTTGATTTGATTAAATTTGACTTGGTGCAAGAGTTATGAACAGTGTAAGAGTTGATATAATTTAACTTTGTATAAACAGATCTCTCATATATATATATATATATATATATATATATATATATATATTCTCATTAGTTTCACCTATATGTGTGTGAAAACTACATAGACACCGAAATGGCAAAAGAAAGAATGCATAAACTCTGATCTTCCCACCAAGGGAGCATGAACATGACACATGACTACGACAAAAACAATATAAAATGTTATAAAATAGGGTGAGGAGTATCCAAAAAGTGTTAACCATAGATACATTTCTTACACATAACAGGATGGTTAGGCAATAACAAAGTCTCTCTTAGATTATGAAGAATCAGAAACAAATGGAGATTAGTTAGTTGAACTAAAGAGAAGACTATTACTTACAATGTTTGAAAGTTTCTAATTACTGTGCTTATGCTTAATTGTTATTTTCCTTTAATATTTCACAGAAAAAGCACATAAATGAAAACTGCAAATGCTTGACAGAAACAACAAATAAACCAAAATTAATTAATGAACAAGCTTCCGAATAAGCATCATTGAACTGCCAGTACTTTCAAATTACCTGATATTCCATTCCGAGCTGAGAAGAATGCACGAGGAACGAAGCGGAGAGGACGAGAGACGGTGTAACAGAATCAACGAACACAGGAACAGAAGGAAAAAATTTCACGAACAAACATGAAAGAAGAAGATGAAGCTGCGATGAGAGAAGGGAGAAGACCGCCAAAGTTTTCACACAAAAGGGGTTTTGCAAATTGTATTTGTACATGAATTTCTCCTGAAAGGGTTCAAAATAGAAACCAAGAATGGATGACATCATCTAAGCCTCCCCACCCCAACTTTTAGTCCTAAACCCTAATTTAACTGGGAAATGATAGAAATACCCGTCTTCTTATTTTTTTCCTCCAAACCCCATATCTCCTTGTCTTTCCATCCAAAGTTCAAACCTCAAATCCCAAAATCTCAAATCCCAGGTTTCTCTACCTTCTTACCCAAGCAACATATTAGAAACCCCTCTACTTCCATCCAAAACCTCTCATAACTCTAAAAAAGAAAACTTCGTCCAAAAGAAAGACACTTTCCCCTCACTCACCTTCAGAGGTACGTTCATTGAAGCTTGTATACGTGTTGTTGAAGGTAACCGTCTTCTCTTTCTTTTTTTTTTTCACAATTATTTCTGTAAGTGTTATCCGAGAAGTACTTATCGAAAAGATTTATTTTTATACATATCTTTTTATACCAAAACAGCTATTTGTTCACACAGATTTGTATTAAAAAATATGTTTTAGTAAATTCCAATACTCCCGTGTCGAAATTTGATTTTTTCGAGACTGATTCGTAAGAATGTACTAAAACAAAGAGCAGGGAAATGGGGTGGCAATGTCTGTCTCCAGCGACACAGTGAATGAAAGTGAATGGAAGAGAGGAAAAAAAGTGGGGTTTGTGAAATTTTAAATGAATGGAAGAGACGGAAGGGAGGGAATATGTATAAGGATATAATTGGGATTAAAAATATTGAAGGCTGGGGCTAAAATTTGAGCTTTGAGGACTAAAGTTGGGGCCAAAGTTTTGATGATCTCGCAAAAGGGGTTGGTAAAATGTACAGGAATTTCATCACAAAAAAATAAAATAAAATAAAATGTACAGGAATTTCCCTCAAAAAGGTTTCAAAATAGAAACCGGGAATGAACAAAGGGTTAGTGCTGGGGCGCTGGTAAGGGAGTTATTATTATTACTCACTCTGTCCCTAATTATAAGACCCCGTTGAGTAAAAAAATTTGGTCCTAAATATAAGACCCTCTTGTAAATTTTTCCAAAATTACTCTTACATCTAATCATTGTGGTCTAAGTTTTTGTGAGAAGAAATAAATAAAATTGTATTGGAATATGAAATGGAGCTTGGTTAACGGAGCTTGTTTAATGTTGTAAATGACTTGGAAATTGATTCACTGCATTAAATATAGATGATGGAGTATCTAGGAATTAAATTAATTATTGAAAAATAAAAAACTATTACGTTCTAATAATTGGTAGAGGGGTATTTTTGGAAAACATATCAATTTTAATGTAGAATTCAAAAATACGTAAAAATGCCTAAGAGAGCCTTATAATTAGGGACGGAGGGAGCATTATTTTAAAAAAAAAGATTAACTACCTCATTCATGAGTTTATGTCAGCTCTTGCCTTTGTATCCTTCGTTATCAAAATTACATCATTACTTTTTATATAGATAAAAGTTATTAACGTTAATTCTTGGTATGGATTGAGATGAATAATGACAATAGAATATTATAAAGTAATGTGAGTAACTTTTTTTAATATAAAGATGATAGTGTGATTTTGATATTGTGACATAGGAAAATAATGAAGCCATAAATGTTATTCGTATAATATTATTGGGACAAAAATTGGATTGCTTGTTCATTTGTTTAAAGCACATCTGGTTTTATGTTTTATGTTTTTTTGGTTTTTTTTATGTGTTTGATCTCTGAGTCTAGTCATATGTGAAAAAAAATACTTTTATATATGATAGGCCTTTCGTTATACGTGACAAATCTCATGTACAAAGGATTTGCAAGTTAAATCATTCCTTTTTGGAAGTCACGTAGGGAGGATAAGGGTGATAAATCATTTCTACGTGAGTGCAGTCACACAATTCTCTTCATACATGGCTGAACTTGTAAGATCCCCAATTTTATTATATAGTTATATGTGTTAAGTAGTTAAAATTATGTTAATAGTTTAATAGTTTAAGTAGTTAGAAGTTTTAATTAGTTTTGAGTAATTAAGAAGTTTAATAGTTATATAATTCTACGAAAATGAAATTTTAATATTTTAGTATGTATTTTATTTTTCGGGAGGTTTTGGAAGGTATTAAATTGTGTTTAAAAAAAAGTTAGCACCAGCCATGCAACTGTGGGCACGGGACGCACTGGCTAGCCATATCTGGTGCGCCAGTTTTCTAGCCAGGTGCACCAGGCGTGCACCAAATCCCGTACGCACCAGAAATCCCGCACCGGTGCGCAGGAAACACGCACCAGCTCAGCCAGCCAGCGCACCAGATTTTCGTCCCATGCACCAGCCGCATCAGACTCCCGCACGCCCAGGCGCGCTAGTGCCTTCGCCCAGGCACGCACACCAGATATAATTCTGGCGCTGCTGCATTTGCCACAAATCGCACCAATCTCTCCTTCCTTCTCTCTCATGCGATTTTCACCCTCCAAAACCCTAAATCCTACACTTCATGAATCCACCCAAAATCCACACAAATCATCCCTAAAAATCAACTTTCCATCATAAATCAAACACTTTTCCTCTTTAAAAACCCAAAATCACTCACTTTTCCCTCAAAACCCAAGAACACCCAAAACCCTAACTTTCTCAATTAAGCACATAGAGTCATAGAATCAAGAAAGAAAGCCTAGAAAGAGGTAGGATAGAGAACGAAAATCTAGTGGCTAAGGAGTTTGGATTCAAAGCTTAAGAGTGGTTCTACACAATCCCTCACTTTCTCTTTCTCTCTCTAAGAGGTAATGTGGGGGTACTTTGGTTTAAATTAGGGAAAATGTTTAATGATAATAATAAGTGTATAATTAGGTGTATTAAATTGTTTGTAGACATTAGAATTAAATTTTCATGATCTATGAGTTTATGTCATATTGAATGTTTTCTTTATGTGTTATGTTTTGTATGTTCAAGGTATGAAATTATGTGAATTGATGCTCTTGTAGTATAAATGATGCAAACATATGTTTAATTTGTGCTTAATAATTATTAAGCTTGATTATTGATTGTTAGGCATAAACTAGCATAAAGTGCTTTCTAATTAGATTTGAGCTAAACAAATGCAATTTTCTAAAGAACAAAGGGTTCAAATTTAATTAGAAAGAGTCTAAGAAATTGCATCATGCATGGAGAAAAGATGGACGTTAGGAGTAGAGGAAAAACATTCGTATAACGTGAAGGCAAGAGTAACTAGATTGTGCGATTGAAACAATCGCCGAGAATTGTTATGGAAAACTTTGATCTTCCAAAGGACACAGATTTGATTCCCGTGTTAAGGGTTGGTTTTATGCAAACTATAACAATTCTGTCAGTTACTTTGGCTTATTTTGGCCGGTCGAGGGTGATCCTTATTACAGACAATTTGGACGAATCAATCCAAGTTGTATGAAGAACCCCAAAAATGGGGTGAAGTACTGAGCAAGTAAGTTATAGGTTGAAGGATGCTTACTCCCGTTTGGTTTTTCCCCAGAGTGGAGGGTGATGTGAGGAAATGTGTGATGTAAAAAAAGCAAAGCAAAGCCAAAGAAATGAAAAGTAAAGAAAAGGAAAGGAGAAAAGTGCATGCATATGCATCTATATGATTTAATTCATTGAATCTAATAAAAAGAATAAAGTAAATGAAATGAAATGCAAAAGTAACACATTGGATTCAAGAATTAAATCAAAGTGAGCGACGTTGAATTGCATCCCATGTGAATGCTTGAGTATGCATTTTATAAGGTTTATGTTGCATATATTTTGATGATGGAAATGTGAAAGTTACTTTGTGTATGTGAATGCATTTAATTATGCTTTATTATTGTTATTAAGTGTTTTCTTTGATTTAAATTCAAATTACTCATCTCTTTGTGGTATCATTTTAGGTACTCACGACGAGGAACTTTCCACTGTTACCTCTGCCGAGGATATACACACTCATGCATGTCTCATATTTAGTTCTATGTATATTCATATTATGTTTCCTTTTTGTTGTAAAATATAAAAGTATGTAAAAGATAAAAAGGTTGTGAAGGATATTTAAATATCCTCCTTTTTAAGAAACTCTATCTTATCACAACCTATATTTTGGTGTGTAAATGAACTTATATGGACTTTGAATCTAAGTAGTTTGTAATAATAGTTTATATGAATGATTGTGAATAAAAATATACATATGTTATAATTGAATTGTTCTGGTTTTGACAGGTTTTATAGTTTTCAATTTGGGGAAACTCCATATTTTTTAAACAAGACCTTGCAAAAATTTATCTAAAATTTCACTATTTGTATTAAAATAAAATGAATTAAGTTTAGGTGTTACATAACTCATGTAAGAAGGATTTAGGTGTGAAATTATTTCTACGTGAGTCCAACAATAAGGTGTTTTGATTATTAGTGGGTTGTCGTTACTCCAAGTCTTTCATTGATCCATCCATTCCAATAGATGATAGGAAAATCAATATCAATGAAAAATATACATTAGCCCAAAGGACTATAGGGTTTACAAGTGGGTAGATTTTGATGTGTGAAGCAAGTGAGCTTCGACATTGTTTTGATGAATACAAAGGGATAAAAGAACAATTACTATAAGAGAAGAACAAAGACTTGAAAGACACATTTTTATAGGATTAGTTTCTTTAGCATTTATCAATTAAGAAATTGGTCCTTAAGATGTTTGTTTTGGCGGAGTTTAGGTTGGATAGTGAATCTCCATTAATTTCATATTGATCATTATGCATTGAGTCATTACATAAACCAATCTTTTTGAAAATGATGCATATAACTTTCTAAATGTTTTAAACTTGTTTCATGCATCATATAATTGATTGATTGTGGGTATTAATCTTTTAGTTTTAATGTTTTAGTCAAATCATCTTTAAAACATAGTACATTAGCAAAATAACATTGCATTAATCGACTAAGACTATGTTATAACCAATTAACGCGTGTTGAATTGAAAGGACTGCTGGTTTATTAACCCGATAACCGGTTAAGATTCCATTGTAACCAGTTAATATAGTTCAATTTGGCCAATAATTATTATTTTCAAGAACGATAAGCGGTTAAGGTTAACTTTTTAACTCGTTAACATTTTAAAAATTTTCCAAGATCGGTTTGTTATTGAACTAACTCATAAAAGGGTCTTGGCATATATAAAACCATGATTTCAATAGTGTTTAACTCTGTTTTTCATAACTTTCATACATGAAAAAAAAGGCCATTACATTGCCAGAGAAAATTATCACAATATTCATTCTTCTTCTCATTTCTTCTTGAACTCTCATTCATATTTTTCACAATTCTAATTGTGTGAGATTCAAGAGCATTAGAGTTTACATTAGAGTTGTTATTCTGCACATGTGGTGGTCATTGAGAAACAACACACAATTTGTACAAGCTTGCGGTGTGAGGCATCACCATTATTGAAAGCATTGTAAGAGGTGAGGAATCTCCTTCAAGGATAGGCTAGAGAGTGAGGCATCTCTTTAGTTTTTCCAAAGGATTCACAGATTCTTAGAGTATTGAGAAGATTGTGCAAGAGGATGAGGAGTCCCTAGAGAGCATTAGCAAGTGAGGAGATCAACCAATATTCCTAAAAGATAGTGAAGCAACTCTCCCGAATCTGAGAGGGAGGATAGGACGTAGCCTTCGATGATTGAGGGCGAACCGGTATGAATCCGCGTGTTAACTTTTCTATCCCTTCTCCTTTACGCTTTTGATATTTTGATTATTTGCTTAGTTTCTCATTTTGATTGAGTTGAATATTGCAATATTCAAATTTGATTATATATGTTTTGATAATGTATTAGTGTCCTATAATCATTGTTAGAAAGTTTGTTAATTGGCTGTATTGAAATATTTGAGAAAGATCAATTTTCTTAAACGATTAGGTTTCAGGAAATTGGTAGTTGAACTAATGAACTGAAGTCTTAACCAATTAAGATAGTATATTTTTAAGTCACTTAACCAGCCAATTTATCAATCAGTTAAGGTGACACTAACTTGGATATTTTTGATAGTTTGCGAAAAGAAAAAAAGGTCACAACTTAGCCTATTCACTCCTGTCTAGGAGTGTGGGAGTCCCTTGTATCCCAACACGAAGACCTTTTCGAGTTGTAGACACCTAATTTTGTCCGGGGTCAAAAATTATATTTTCATAAATATTTTGTTTGGGTAAGATTTTTATCCTCAAGTTTTTATAATTGAATTTTATAAATAAGATAAAAAAAAGAGTTTGTTTGGACCCATTATTTTCTAATTAACTTTTGGGATTTATTTAAAAAAATAAACAAAATAAAAATTGCATTGAAAATTTTTGAGAAGAAAATTAATTGAAAAGATTGTGTCCAAAATTTTGACAAAATCAATTCAAAAGATTGAAAATCAATTATTTTTAAAAAGAGAAAGATTTTGATATTTAATTAAAAATCAATTTAGAAAATTTTGAGAATCATTTCAAAATCATTTAAAAATTTTGAAAATCAATTTGAGAAATTGAGAATCAATTTAATTTAATTGAAGATTTGTTTTAATCATAAATATTTGAAAAAGATTACAATTGATTTTTGACAAATTAAAATTTTTTTTGATTGAAATCAATTTGAATTTAGTTGATGATATGTTTTATTTGGAAGGAGTTATCAACTTTTTTTTTTAAAAGATTGAAAATTAATTCAAAAAGAAATTGATAATCAATTGAAAATCAAGTAAAATGTTTTGAATCAATTAAAGAGGATCGAAAATCAATTTGATTGAGTTGAGAATATTTTTTCGATTGCAATTTTCTGATTCAAATCAAAAAATTATTTGGAAAGGATTATCCTCTTTTTGAAATGATTAAAATCAATTCAAATTTTGACAATCAATTCAAAAGATTGAGAATAAATTCATCTTTTATTTGAGAATCAATTTGATTTAATCGAGGATTTTCTTTTAAAATCAAAAATATTTGAAAAGATATTATTATTATTTTGAAAAGATTTGAAATTGATTTTTAACGATTTTTTCTTAACTTAACTTCTACTATAAATTGAAGTCATTCTTCACTTTGGAGGGGGCAGAAATTTTTTTGAAGAGAGGTGCACACAAAAATTCGAGAGGAATAATTATACATAGAGTTTTGTGATAATTTTTCCTTTCGTTTTCCGTGCCCCCTTATTTTCATTCCAAGAACCGCATGCTGTTGTGCTGCAGTGGTCCAATGATCATTGTGATAACCGGAATGCAAACTATCCCTCACCTTCAAGATTTGCTTCCACTGCCAACTGGAACCTTGCTTAACCTCAGCAGCCCAGAAATCCTGGTCTTTTAAGTAAATGTTGCTAATCCACCTGACCCAAAGAGAGTCCTTCTTGGAAGCCAAATGCCAGACATGTTTACCAATAGCAGCCCTGTTCCAAATGCTGCTATCCTTGAAATTCAGCCCACCAACCTTCTTAGGTCTGCACAGCTTAGACCAAGCAACTGATGCATGAGTCATACCAGAATCAGAGACTCCCCATAGGAAGTCCCTACAAAGCTTCTCAATTCCTTTAATTGTAGCTTTAGGAATTATAAATACTGATGCCCAATATGTATGTAATGACAACAACACAAAATTTATGAGACAAACTCTGCCTTGATAAGACAGCTTCCTGGACTTCCAACTAGCAATTCTCCTTGTGATTCTGTCAATCAGAATTTGGCATGTTGAATTAGACCACTTCCTTGCAGATATGGGGAGCCCCAGATACCTGAAAGGGAAGGTGCCTTTCTTAAAGCCAGTTATAGCCAATAACTCATCCTGCTTCTGCTGATTTAGACCTGCCATGTACAAGTTTGATTTTTCTGGACTAGCATATAGACCAGATCTCATAGAAAATGATTGAAGAGCCTGATTCAAAATAGACACACTTGCTGGATGACCTTTGCAAAAAATCATCAGGTCATCAGCAAAAGCTAGATTCACCAGCTTAAGATCCTTGCAAAGAGGATGATATCTGAAGTTCCTGTGCTTTGCTGCATGCTGCAGGGTTCTAGTCAATACTTCCATGACTAGCACAAAAATTAATGGAGAGATTGGATCTCCTTGCCTTAGGCCTCTCTGACCCTGAAATTTGTGAGAACTTTGCCCATTTATCACAACTGAAAACACTGCAGTTTCTATACAAGTCATTACCCAAGTCCTGAATTTTTCTGGAAAGTGGAATGCAACTAGCATCTCATCAATAAAACTCCAATCCAAGGTATCATAAGCCTTTCTAATATCAATCTTCATAAGGCTTCTTGGTGACACTGTCCTCCTACCATATAACCTGAGAAGCTCTTGAGAAATAAGGATGTTATGCACAATACTCCTTCCTTTGACAAAACCAGTTTGATTATCCTGAACTAAACTTGGCAGAACTGCATTTAGTCTTGTACATAAAAGCTTGGAAATGCATTTATAGATTGTGTTACAACAAGCTATTGGCCTATAATCACTGACAGAATTTGGGCAATCAGACTTTGGAACCATGACAAGACTAGTTTCATTCACATTCTGCTGCATATTACCTGTCTGAAAAAAATAGTTCACAGCCTCACAACATTCATTGCCAATATGCTGCCAAGCATCCTTGTAGAACCCTGAACCAAAACCATCAGGTCCTGGTGCTTTGTCAATATGAATAGACATGAATGCTTGCTTGATGTCCTCATCTGTAAAAGGTTGAATCAAATTAATTTGTTGCTCCTGAGATAGAACAGAACCTCCTGCCATCATTGCATTATCCCACTCCATCCTCTGATCTCTTTTCCTGAACAAGGCTTTATACCAATCCACAAAAGTCTGCATAATCTCCTTCTGGTCATTTATAACAGCACCATTCTCAGTCATAACCTTTAGAATCCTATTCCTGTAAGTTCTCAATTTGATAGCCTGATGAAAATGCCTTGTACTCTGATCTCCAACTTTCAGCCACTCAATCTTGGCCTTCTGATTTAGGAAAGCTAGTGCAGCTCTCTGAACAGCCTGATATTGCTTAGTTACCTCTTTCTCAGCTTCCTGAAGCACCAGATTAGAAGGATTTGTGACCATCTCATATTGAATAAAATCCAATCTCAACCTCAAATCCTCCTCCTGTTTATCAATTCTTGCAAAATGCTCCCTATTCAACTTCCTAAAGGGCTGTCTTAACAAATCCAGTCTTGAAGTGAGTCTAGCCATAGGATTGCCAATCAGGTTCACAGACCAAATAGCCTTTACAATCACCTCAAAATCTTTATGTTGTGACCACATATTAAAATACTTGAAGTTCACCCTCTGATGATGGTACTGAATTTTCCAGTCAACAAGAATTGGGGAGTGATCAGATACACCAGGTTGAAGGAAAACTGTCTCAGGATTTGGCCAACTACTACACCAAGCCTGATTAACCATTGATCTGTCTAACTTGCTATGAATTCTGTCATCACCAATCTGTTTATTACACCAAGTATAATAGCATCCACTATATCTCATATCCATAAGGCCACAGCCCTCAACACAATCCCTTAGATCAGAGTTATGCAGCAGGTCCAAAGAGCTCCCCCCTAGCTTTTCTTGAGGCTCAAGGTAGGTATTAAAGTCACCTAACACCAGCCAAGGAACAGTAACAATTGAGTGAATACCATACAATACCTCCCAAAGTTCCTTCCTCTCAGCTATGTCATTTGCAGCATACACATAGGTTACAAAAAATTCAGAATTATCAATCACAGACACCACATGGCAGTGAACATATTGAGCTGATCTAGCTACAATAGTTACTGTAAACATATCTGTTCTCCAAATTACCCATATTCTTCCAATTGGACTCACATCTAGATTGATATAAGACCCCCAGCCAGAAGCAACATAATTCAAAACTGTCTGATAGGTATGCACCCTCAGTTTATTTTCTAAAATACCAAACAAACCAACTTTATTATTACAACAGAAGGCTCTTACCTCCCTTTGTTTTTGAGGGCTATTAATCCCTCTAACATTCCATGCTGAGATTCTATCCATTAGGAGAATTGGATGAACCTTCCCCCCTCTGAATTGCATTCAATCTTTGCTGAGCCCTCTTCCTTGTAGTGACTTGAGTCCAATTCCCTGCATCAGTTTGGTCTTGCCAGCATCCGCAAGTTCCTTCTCTGTTTCTTTTCTAGCACCATCTATAACAACAACACTCTCATTTTGACCTGCCTTGGCTGTAGGACTATTAAAATCCTTTAACACCTCTTGAGCTGATTCAATGTTCTCTGCAGGTATAGTACCATTATCAAGACTTTCCTGCAATTTTAGCTTATCAACAATCTCCTCAACCCCTTTATGTGTTGGCTTGTTTTTGACCACCCACTGTTGTTTAACTCCTTTCCTGCACATAGCAGCATCATGACCATAGGCTGAGCATTTGTTACACAGAGTTGGCTTCCACTCATAAATAACCTTCTGTGCTATGATATTTCCCTTCTCATCCTCAAAGTACACCTCATCAGGAAGAATCATAGGATCAACCTCAATGAGGACCCTAGCAAATTGGATCCTATTTCTTCCTTTTGTCACCTTATCCACCATTATAGGAATTCCAACTAAGCTAGAAATTTTGCTCAATGCTGCAGGACCCCAGAATTTGGTGCTCAGATCAGGAAACTGAATCCAGACTGCTACACGATCTAAAAATCCTTTCTTCAATGGTCTGCCCGTCCAAGGTGCCAAGATCATTGGTTTTTTATCAAAGTGGTTTTTATCAAAGTGGTACACCCCTATCTCTAGAATTGTGTTCCTGGCTTCTATTGAATTAAAACGAACCACTACAATGCCATCAGTGTTCATAAGGATTTTATCTATGCCATAGCTGCCCCATGCTTTTTTAATATAACCACTTATAACACTGTATGGTGGTTTGGCTCCTAGGACATAGCACACTAAGGCATTGCTCCAGTACTTCACTTCATTCTCAACATCAGCCAATTCAATCTTCCCTACAGATTATCCTTCCTTCAATTCAGGTTGATAAAATTGTAATTTTTCTCCTGCATTCCGCAATTTTGTGATGTCAAAATTGTCCCATATTGATGCCTTTCGGGTATACTCTCCTTGCTTGTCACCGACTTTCAATTGATCATCCAAGGATTCATGAGGGCTCCTTGGCTTATCATGTTTTTGTTGATCTCTCGTACCCTGTCCTGATCAGCCACACATGAATTAGCCTTCTCTCCTTTTCCTTTGAGTCTTGCCTTTATGGCATCAAGTGTCTTAATGAGTGAGTCCGCTTCCTTGATGCTCAAGTTATCTATTCCTGCTAAGTCTTCTTCTTCTAGGACAGTCAAGTCTAAACCTGCTAATGCTTTCACTGGATCATTGTGTTCCTCTTCCAAGCGTTTGCGAGTCGACGGTGATGGTGTGGTGGTAGCGTTGGCTTTTCCTTTTTTCTTCGTCATGATTACGACGGCGTGGCGGCTGTTAGGTCACCACGAGTCAGAGAAAAGGTTTGGCCATTTCCAAAATAATTAATTTAACAAGAACTACGTAGCCTTGATTTCTCATTTTATGAGGATACGTAGGACCAAGGGCAACCTTGTCTGGCACAACAATAGAAAACAAATATTTTTTTGGCAAACCAATTATTTAGGTCTTTTAATTAAAATCAATCAAAGGTACCATTTTCAAATGGGCGAACGGGGTGCTAATACCTTCCTCGACTCGTAACCGACTCCTGAACTCAGAATTTATCTAGTTCGAGACCAATGTTTTATCTCTTTTAATTAATTATTAATTTTCCGCGTTTTTGCAACAAAATGCGGTGGCGACTCCATATTGGGTCAGTCGACCCCCACTCGTAAGCAAGGCCCCAAGGGCGACCCACGACCCCGGCCGCGACACAAGTTACAAGACTTATCCTTTTGTGAGAACCCACTAAATTCTGGAAAATACTTTGGGGCAATTCTTTGGGAAGACGATAAGATCTTCCAAGATTAGGGTCGAGACCTTCTTGAACCCCATTTTGTTATGATGCATAGGTAAATGTTCAAGTGCAGTGGACTCGGAATCCCTTTAGACAACTTCTTTGTTGGAATTCTGAATTACTTCCTCTGTTTCTATTTATAGGGCATACTTATCCATATCATATAGATCAAGGAATGTGTTTAAGTTTGTTGAAACTTTAAAAAAATACATTAAGATTATAATTGTAGTGTCCCGGTATTGATGAACACCACAATATGTGTTTGGGGTTGTTGCAGCTGACGAGGGTGACCCCGATCCTACGTACCCCCAGTGATAAGGGATCAAGCCACACGTAGTTCTTGAGAGTAGGGATGAGAGAACATACCTTAGCCCCTATAGCATGGCGATACTTATAGGGGAAGTTGTGTTGTGGTGCCTTATGGGCCTGTTCGGCCCAGTAGGGCTGACGTGGCTCTTAGAGGATAAGAAGGATGAGTTATTCACCCTTATCCTGCACTAGAGAGCTCATGCTCATCCTGTAGCGGTAGGATTTATTATTGGTTAACCCTACAAGCCCCCCAAGCTCGTATAGGCTCGAAGAGCCTGTGCTGAGCTTCTGAGAGTTGGTGGTGACATAAAACATTATTTGCGGCTGAGAACTTTTTATTCGGAGGAGTGTCGTGGATGGTTGATTAGGACGTATAAGATTGTTCGCAGTTAAGGCCCTTAGTCGTGTATCGTCATGTACTGAGTTCAAAGTCGAATTGGACTATTGTTTTTAAAGTCACTATGCTTTTAAGGAGACATCCTTTTATGCGCTTGCCATGGTGACAGCCAAAAGGCTTGTGCCAAGGTATGCTGGCACGACTCAAACTATTATTTGAGTTCGAGGTGTGCCAAGATTATCACCAATTGGATCGTAACGTTTACGAGGGATTGCTGTCGTAATGCCAACCTTAGCCGAGGTGTATTCCTCGATCCGCGATGTATTTGGCCAGATATGAGCCGAGAGGCTTTGAGCCGAGAGGCTAAGCCAAGTTATCGGGTCGCAATCCTCGTTTTCACTTGTAGCCTCACCGATCTGGCCGGCTAACCGAGATCGTGGGCAAGTGCATAAGAACATGATCCGAAGTGAGTGAGTTTAACATGTCTCCTTAATAAGGAAGGTAAATTATCAATCTGTTGCCTCATGGGACGTGGTGGTCCTCTTTGGCACGACATTTGATCTCGAGCAACTTATGCATCATATAATACCAGTATCAAGGTCGGCCAATGTCAGCTATGTATATGCCTCATCACATACTAGTACCCTACTCGGTAAAGCCTGAAAAGGCTTGTGTCAAGTTCATAAGGTCTGTGAAACGCTCGGGACCAAAGTGGGCGAAGAAAGGTTAGAGTATCAAGATCAACTCTGTACACCCTCCTCTACCTGAAAAAGGAGATCGAGAAAGCTCGTAGAAGATTGTGCCGGGTATATAAGAATTGTGAGACATTTATTGTTGTAGTTCGAGGCACCCTCGGACCCGGTATAGGTCCGAAAGCTCGGTGAGAGGTTCTAAAGATGTGGTGCGAAGGCACCCAAATATTGCAGGAGCATCTGCTGCTCAGGGCTTTACAGTTCTTCTCGGATTATTTTGTAGAGTCGGAGTCTGTTCCTTCCCCGAAGCAGCGAACATCGTGTTCGAGAATAGCCACTCGACCCGAAGAGTTGGAGGCTCGAATTAATTTCAAGACTCAGAGTCCATTCTATCCGCCGAGCAGTAAGCTTCATGGCCGAATAAGGTTAGAGTGGTGTCGGTGTTTCACATACCTCTTCAAAATAATCAAGAGTTGTTTTCCGCCAATTAGATCGTGTTCATCCAAGCCTCTTTGAGAGACAGTCGGATTCAGATCTGTGTAGGCGAACGCTGAGCGAAGGTTGAATATTTGCGAGTTGTGGGTGTGGAATCAGCATTGTGTGGTTCCTCAGAGATGCTGGGATCCGAATTAGATCACTGGGTGTTGGCACTGCGGACCGTTATACCAAATAGGAAAGGTCGCGATGGTGCACAAACCAAGGAAAAATTGATCGGCAACCGGTGTGAGGGACTTGAATTAAGTTGGGTCGTCATACTCGGACTCGAATTAACATAGGTCATCATGCTCGGCAGATCCGATCGTTATGTTTGTACCTTTTTATGATGTATAAAAACAACGATTAGAATATCAAGTAATAGATGATATGTAATGACATTAATTAGCGAAGTATGAATTAATTCACTGTTAATTACGATTATTATCTAAGATAACACATGTCATGTGGTAAGTGATTCAATAGTAACACATGTCATGTGGCAAGTGATTCAATAGTAATGAATATGACAGTTAAACCATATGTTAATGGGGTAATGAGAAAGATCCTTCCCTGTCAGTCTTCGTGTTTAGACTATTTCTGAATGTTGATATGCCCGGCACCCTCTTGGCAGTGAGGCATTTCCTCTTTTATTGTTGGAATGGGCGGTTGCCTAGTATTCTTCATCCTCTTCCTACCAAAAACCTTGTATGCCGTTATGGACAAGTCATTGTGTAGCACTTGTGTGAGCAAGGCCGGGATCCCGAGGAGGAATCTTGACAACGAGCGTCTTTTGGCTCTAAGTGACCGTGAGAGGCAAGGGTGTCGTGGCAGAGGGTACGAGGATGTTGTAGGCTTTGGTTGTTATTTGAAGCGGGAATCCGAGTAGTGACTTTGAGGTCATAATCAATGATAAATTGAAATGGTCACAGTAAGCATGTGTAATAGAGGAGACAACCATGTCATCGTGACTGAGTAGTCTAGCACCGATTAATTTGAGGATATCTTTGGCGGTTGAAAGCTCGAAATGGGCCTTTTAGAGAAATGTGTCATCATAATCGTACCTCGCATGTGTAGACAAAATTAATATTTGGTAATCGTCGTTATTTAACAATTTATAACAATTAAATAACGATAATAACAATTATTGGCAAAGATACCATGTATAATATCGGTATAGAGGTAGTATGATTTAATAATATCACACGTAATAAACATAATAATGACAATTATTGAGGTTAATACCCTCGTAAATCATAGAAGATTATCTACGAAAAGAAGCATGATTATAAATATATCACGCGTTATAAAAATAATAATGATGTTAATAATCGTAAATTATAGATAATGGCTTTTATTGTGAAGAATATTTTGCATCATGTCATGTATCTTAAAAGAAAGAAAGATAAAATGATCATATACTATCAAATAATAAGAAGCATATTATGAAAATAATTAGCAAAAATATTTAATTTTAATTCTTCAGATAATTACAAAGAGCATATCAAGATATTCATTTAAATTAATCGTAAGTACGTTGAACAATAGCAGGTAGTCAAATAGTAGCATCATGATATGAATGATGATATGACAATATACATGATAAAATTAAAAAGACTACTTCGCTGGATTTGAGGCGTGAGTCAGTCTTGTTTTGCCGATGAGGCGGCTCCTTATTTGAAGGTTGAATTTTATTTGGGCCTGTATCAATTAAGCCCATATAGTTTTTTTTGTTTGGGCCTGTATCTCTTAAGCCCGTATAATATTTTTTTTTGGGCCTGTTTGGCCCGTTTAGGTTGGGTCATCTAGATCATTTACTGAATAGCACGGATCATCACACATGTACCTCGCATATGTATACGAAAACAATAATTAATTAGTTATTGTCGTTCAAGTTGATAATTTATAACCACAATAATGATAATTATTGGCAATTTATATAATATATAATATTGCTATAAAAATACTAAGTGACACGTAATGACATAAATTAGCAAAAATATAATTTATTTTTGCTGTTAACTAATAGTCATGTGAGTCAATTAAATATGTGTGACATTATTAAAAATTAAAAAGAGTAGCTTCCCTGATTTAGAAGTTAGAAGATTTGTTGCTGTGAAGCTTTGATCGAAATTGCTTTTTATTTTTGGCTTTGACTTGGACTAAGGCCCTTCCCTGGTTTTCTTTTCGGTAATGGGCCTGGAGTCCATTAGGGTTGAAAGCCTATTGTAGCAACTATGCTGCAGAATGGTGATGCGGCAATGTTGCAGCGGTGGTGCTGAACGGGGACCAGAGACCGACACGGGTGGTGCGGCTCACACCTGTGGCGGCTGTGGAGGGTGAACTTGACGGTGGTTGCCTTGGCAGGGCTTGCGACAACTGAGGAAGATGAGAGGCGGCGGTTTGGCATCAAAGAGCAGTTGCTAGGCTTGCGTCGTTAACGACACCGGTCACACCATCGTACCCTTCTCCTTAGTGAACTGCACACAGCGGCAACTACCTCGTTGCTATTTCTTTTTCGCCCTCCTCGGTGTGGTGACAAGATCAAGGACCACCATCCCCGACACCAAGTTGCGGCACCGTGAGCAGTAGGCGCGATTCCTGCGCTGGTCATGTGGCCCTTTTCATCGTCATGCTTGCACGGGTCTTGGCGGTGAAGACTGTTTGTTCACGCATGGAACAAGATGACACCCATGGCTTGTGCGCCGGTATCGTTGTTGGTGTCGGTGTTTGGGGTCGAAGAGGAAGCCATGGACTCCGCGGTTGCAAGAGGAACGCACGGTCCGGAACAACCTTGACGGCGGTGCCTTTATTGAGCCGGTCACCTTGAACGTCACCGTGCACACCGGCGATGAATAGTACCGAGGGACCTTGCCGTGAACGACACCGTGACAGCCTCGTCAACACCATGACCGAAATTTATTTTTTGAATGGGGATCGAAGTTTATCGTTCCCACAGACGGCGCCAATGTAGTGTCCCGGTATTGATGGAACACCACGATATGTGTTTGGGGTTGTTGCAGCTGACGAGGGTGACCCCGGTCCTACATACCCCCAGTGATAAGGGATCAAGCCACACGTAGTTCTTGAGAGTAGGGATGAGAGAACATACCTTAGCCCCTATAGCATGACGATACTTATAGGGGAAGTTGTGTTGTGGTGCCTTATGGGCCTGTTCGGCCCAGTAGGGCTGACGTGGCTCTTAGAGGATAAGAAGGATGAGTTATTCACCCTTATCCTGCACTAGAGAGCTCATGCTCATCCTGTAGTGGTAGGATTTATTATTGGTTAACCCTACAATAATTTTACCCTCTTATCTTGTATTGAGAATTTCATAATGTATTATTTCACGTTAATGGATAAAGGGCAAATAAAAGAAAATAACAATAAATGCTTCTAAAAAATGCAAAATGCCTTATAAATGGGACCAAAAAATTCTTCTAGAATGTGCCCTATAAATAGGTCTAGAGGGTGTATTAAATACTCCCTCCGGTCCTATATATAGGTCACATTGTAGAAAGTTTTCTTGGTCCTAATTATAAGTCACTTTATGTTTTCTATGCATCATTTATTGATTTTTCTCTTTTTTTCCCTTATTAAATGTTTTGACTATCTATGTGTTTTTTGTTGTTCATTAATGAGTGTGAATTTTCCAAGAAAAGTTAAGGGGGTAAAATTGTAATGTTACAATATATTCTCATAGAATTCATAAAACCAACCACTTTCCTTGGTATGTGTAAGTCGGTTAAGTATGCCCTATAATAAGGACAGGAGGAGGGAGTATTGTTGCCTTTATAACTTTTCCAAACTCTTGGGAGCTGTTGACGACATACAAACAGGTTTGTGAAATAATGTTAAGCGGTTCAAAACCCCTGTTGCAGGGTAGGAGTTGTCCTGTACAGCTATTCTTCTTCTTGTTCAAGGTAGATCATCTGAAACCCCGTGGTCACTTCTCAAAATGAACCTATCAAAACTGAACTCTGTCTGAACCGTTGACTTGCACAACATTTTAGGTATAATTTTCATTGTTCTCTGAACTTTGATTTTATGCAACTGCTTTTCTACTTTCTTTTAATACAAATTGTTCCCCCACAACAATATGCCAAGTTTTGCTTCGAATATTGCCATGTTAAAGGAAAACAAGGCTGTTGAGGCCCCAGCTTAGGGTTCTAGGCAAAAAAACAAACTTCTGACTTCTCTTAAAACTCGCTCCAAGAAGCATTGTTCTCGAGCTGAGGGTCGTGTTCAGGAGTGTCCGGTGAAGAAAAAGGTCTAGCCTAACACCCTTGTGGCAAAAAAAACCAGGTGGCCAATCCACCATTTTTGCAAGTGTCATCTCTCCTTTAAAGACAATCTCTCTCCTCTAGAGGCAATCCCCGGGATTGAAATTGCTGAAACCCAAACCTCCATGAAGATCTGTGATAAGCACACAGAACAGTAAATGATTAAGAGGAATAAAGAGTTTCTATTACTAGTAAAATAAACCAAATTCTTCTCCAGATTTCTCATAAAAAACTACGAACTTCTCCTTCCAGGAGATATAGCTACAGCAAAAGACTCCAAAGAAAAATACAATCTTGACCATACAGGTGGCCAAATCACAAGACAACAGACTATTCTAGAACTTCCTTCACAATACTTAGCCCACTAAAATAAAAACAAGTTAAGTCTGAATAAACCCATTTAACCATTGTGGTCTCCTAGTCCTCCTAATGGGCCTGTCCATATCATTACCTATCCCTGTGAGGCCAACCTTGTCCTCAAGGTTGTGTGTGGGCTTGCTAGAGGATGTAACAATTTGAGAGGGTGAAAAATTCGGTGATAAGGGAGGGAAATTTTGAGGACAACTGGCAGGCATAAGGGAAGATTCTGGAGCATCTTTTTGAATAAGTGGTGTAGGAGAGTCCACGGTATTGGAAATAAAAGAGGGTGTTTGAACAGTTGGCAAAGTTCCCAATGTCTTAATCGGTGCAGTGTGGACAGACATAGTGGATGGTTGAGATGTAAAGTTAGGATCTAACGGTGAGGGAAACACATGGGAAACTGATATGTCTGACTGTTGAAGCTTAAAGGGTTTGGAGATAGAGTTGTTGTTGTTTGCTTTCTCGCCAAACTCCTTCTCTCCAGATAACAATTTCTCTTCAACACTCTCCACATAAACTTCATCTTGCATGCGGTTCTGCTCAACTCGTGTAGGCTTCTCACCATGACCGTATGCCACATCTGAGCTTGCAGCGGCGTGAGACATCACCGGCGGCGGATCTGCAGCATCCGGAAGAGGCGATGGGTCCTCCGGTAAGGGAATAAAGGACACTGTAGGGTCACCCACAAATCGTTTTAACAGTGACACATGAAAGATGGGGTGAACGCGGCTGCCGGCAGGGAGGAGGAGCTCGTACGCGACGGCGCCGACGCGGCGGAGGACGCGATAAGGGCCATAATAACGCCGGGAAAGCTTCATGGAGGACCGTCTCGCTAATGTTTGCTGTCGATATGGCTGTAGACGGAGTAAAACCCAATCTCCTTCCTCCAAGGTAAGATCTTTTCTTCCAGAATCAGCTTGTGATTTCATCCGTTGTTGAGCCCGACGGAGATTCTCCTTTAACTGAGAGATGAGGTTTGTGCGGTGTTGCAGAGAGCTCTCTAAAGTGAGGTTGGTGGCTGAACCAGGTAGGTAGTGTTTCAGAGACGGCGGTGGACGACCGTACAAGGCCTCGAAGGGGGAGATGCCGGTGGCTGAGTGGTGGCACGTGTTGTACCAGTATTCAGCAAGGGAAAGGTGTTTGAACCATTTACGAGGATGCTCACCCGTGAAACAACGAAGGTACTGCTGGAGACATCTATTAACAACCTCCGTTTGGCCGTCGGACTGAGGATGATAGGCAGTGCTGAAGCAAAGAGTGGTACCAAGTAAGTGAAATAACTCCTTCCAAAACTTACTCACAAATACTTTATCCCTGTCTGAAACAATGGATTTTGGAACACCATGTAACTTAACAATTTCATTAAGGAATCTTGAGGCTAGACTCTCTGCACTGAAATGTGTTGGTAGGCCAATAAAGTGGGCATATTTTGATAAACGATCAACAATAACCCAAATAGAAGTGTGTCCAAAAGAAGGGGGTAAATTGGTTATAAAATCCATTGTTATGTCTTCCCAAACTCTGTTAGGAATTGGAAGAGGTTGTAATAATCCTGATTTTTTTTGTGGAAGGTACTTGTTATATTGGCATGTGACACAATGGCGCAAGAAGGACTTAGCATCTCGATACAATCCTGGCCAGTAGCATGAGGCTGCCAAACGATCTACTGTCGGTTTCAATCCAGAGTGACCAGCGGCAGGGGTGCTGTGATACTCCTGAAGCAAGGATTGCCTCAGATCTCTATAATCAGGTATGAATAATCTCCCCTGGAAATACAAAAGTCCTTGAGAAAAATGGAATTTTTTTTTCATAGTAACATCTTCTTCACTTTTCTGTATTAATTCTTTCCCTTCTGGTGTGAGATAAAATGCCCGAAGGTCAGCTAGGATATTTGGTACAGGGGAAGTGAGGGCTGTGTAGACTGCAGAATCATCAGAATGACACCGAGATAAAGCATCGGCGACTCTGTTTGAGGTACCTGGCCTATACTTTATTTCAAATTGAAAACCAATAAGTTTGGTAGCCCATTTCTGTTGTTCAGGGGTGTGTAAGCCTTGTGTCATGAGGTGCTTTAGACTTTGCTGATATGTAATTATTCGAAAATGTCTGCCAATAAGATATTGACGCCACTTTTTTACTGCCTCTGTGACAGCGAACATCTCTCGGACGTAAGCGGAAGCATTTTGCATTCTTGGTGACATCTTCTTGTTGAAGAAGGCAACAGGATGGCTGTTCTGGGACAGCACTGCACCAATAGCAACAGCAGAGGCATCAGTCTCCACATCAAAAGTGGTGGAGAAATCAGGCAATTGCAGAACTGGAGTATTAGTCATAGCATGTTGTAATTCTGTAAAGGCTGATTGAGCTAATTGTGTAGTCCATGTAAACTGCTTTAACTTAAGAAGGTCGGTGAGGGGAGAGGCGAGAGCGGCATATCCTTTAACAAACTTGCGGTAGAAACCAGTTAGGCCCAAAAACCCGTGGAGAGCAGTGAGAGAGTGCGGCGGTGGCCAGGCCAAGATCGCTTGAATCTTATCTGGATCAGGTTTGACACCTGCTGCTGAAATAATGTGGTCGAGGTAGCTAACTGAACTCACCCCAAAAGTACACTTAGACAACTTGGCAAAATAATGATTAGAAACTAATAGGGATAATACAGTCTCTAGGTGTACAAGATGATCAGATAAACAAGTGCTATAAATAAGGATATCATAAAAAAAAACTAAAACAAACCGACGTAAATGTGGCCGAAGCATGTCGTTCATGGCTGCCTGGAATGTAGAAGGGGCATTGGAGAGCCCAAATGGCATGACCAAAAACTCATAATGGCCATCGAACGTACGGAAAGTCGTCTTGTGTGTGTCCTCAGAACTAACTCGGATTTGATGATAACCCGAGCGTAGATCGATTTTAGAAAAAATGGTAGCACTCCCTAGCTCGTCCAATAACTCGTCAATAGTTGGAATAGGAAAACGATCTTTGATTGTAATGGAATTTAATGCACGATAATCTACGCAAAATCTCCAAGAACCATCTTTTTTTCTAACAAGTAAAACTGGAGAAGAAAAAGGACTAGTACTAGGAACTACAATACCCTCTTTAATCATATCCTGTAGCATGCTTGTCATAATGTCTTTTTGGGAATGTGGATAACGATAAGGTTTGACATTAATTGGTGAAGTGTTGGGGAAAAGGGTAATATGGTGGTCATGGGGTCTAGATGGAGGTAGGCCATGGGGGGTGCTGAAAACAGTAGAAAATTTGTCTAATAACTTTTGAATCCGTGGGTGGGTAGTGTGTGTATGGCAGGTTTGTGGGGAGGTGGACGTAGGGTCATGGGGTAGGTAGGTAATGGTGTGAAGAGAGGCAATGCCATCCATCTGGAAAAGGCGTGAGAGTTGGTGGAAAGTAGAGGGTTGAAGTGTAATGGTTGTGTCGCCCTTCAATGTGATGGTGTCCTTTTCCCATGTAAAGGACATTGAAGGGATGGTAAAATCTGAAACAATAGGACCAAGTGTCTGCAGCCATTCTATACCAAGTACAACATCAGCACCCTTAATAGGCAATAGATAGAAAGGAATATGGAAAACTTGATTCTCTAGTGTAATAGGTGTGTTCGAGCAAAGCCCACTGCAGTAAATATGAGCCCCGTTACCTACCATGACAGGAAATTGAGGGGTTGGAGTGATAGGTAAATGTAAATAATGGGCAAGGCGGGGTTGAATCACATTATGGGAGCTTCTAGTGTCAACAAGTACTGTAACTGGATGTCCATGAATGATAGCAGTGAAACGGAGTGTCCGTGGTGAAGGATTTCCTTCAAAAGCCTGTTCGGATAGATGGAAATGAATCAATTCAGCAGGGACATCAGTAGGATCAGGGGAGGACAGAACAGCGTGATCAGGTATGGGGTCTAAGGAAATGAAAATGTCTTGGTCATGAGTAGTAGGGGGGTCATCTGTTAGTAGGAGTAGGAATTGTTTTGGTTGGCAGCGGTGACCAGCCACAAATTTTTCATCAAATTGTAACATAGGCCTAAGGCGCGCCGCTCTTGCATTTGAGCGGAGGTCACTTTGCGAACAAGTAGGGCATTAGGTGTGGGTGGGGATGTCGGGGTTGGGCGGGTTGAAGGGGGTGGAATTGGGTTAGAGTGAATGGGTGGGAAACGAGTAGTACGCTGAAAGGTGGATTTAGAGTCTTTCAACTTGGCTTCCACAAGTTTGGCCAAACCCAAGGCTTCAGAAACATCTTTGGGCCTTAAAATTGAAAGTTCACGCTGAATTTCAGGGAGTAAACCAGATACAAAGCAATTAAGTAGGACCTCTTGGCTAAGCCCCAAAATTCTGTTGCTTAATTTTTCAAATTCTTGCTGAAATTCAGCCACGGTCCCACGCTGTCGAAGTTTGAATAAGGCAGCTTGATGGTTTTCATAGCTGGAGGGACCAAAACGAACTTCTAATTGACGTGTGAAATTGTCCCAAGTTGTTAAATGGGCATTATGAACCAACCATTTAAACCATGAGAGGGCCTCACCTTTCATATAAAAAGATATAATATGTAATCGCTGGTCAGGTGGCACCATATAAAGTTGAAAAAATTGCTCCGCTTGGAAGAGCCACTCTAAAGGTTCACTACCATCAAATTGACTTAATTGAAGTTTGGGGGGTCTAGGTTGAGGAGGAGGCATGGGATGCATCATGAAAGGGCCACGGTTTTGAGAGGGATGAGGGGAAAAAAAAGGGGGGGGGGGGTAAGGGGAAGTAGTATAAAATGGGGCACCGGGGGGAACAAAGGGTGGTGTTTGGGGAACAAAGGGTGGTGTGGGTCCAGGAGGGTTTTGGAATGTAGAAGGTCTAGGGTTAGAGTGATTAGAACTAGAAGCATGAGTGATACCTGGGTCTGGTGGTTGTGGCGGCACTGTAGGTAGAGAGGCCAGTCTATCCGTGATGGAACGAAGGGCTTCAGCAATAGCTTCATGACGTGCATCTTGCTGATCTTGGTTTTCTTTAAGTTTGTCACAGAATATTTGAAGAAACCCCTCATCAATTGTAGAATTTTTTGGAGGCATGATGGACAAGAATGAAAGCACCAATTGATAAGCACACAGAACAGTAAATGATTAAGAGGAATAAAGAGTTTCTATTACTAGTAAAATAAACCAAAATTCTTCTCCAGATTTCTCATAAAAAACTACGAACTTCTCCTTCCAGGAGATATAGCTACAGCAAAAGACTCCAAAGAAAAATACAATCTTGACCATACAGGTATCCAAATCACAAGACAATAGACTATTCTAGAACTTCCTTCACAATACTTAGCCCACTAAAATAAAAACAAGTTAAGTCTGAATAAACCCATTTATCCATTGTGGTCTCCTAGTCCTCCTAATGGGCCTGTCCATATCAATCTGCCTGCTACTCCTCCTATGATAATGAGAGCTATGATGAAGAGAGCCTTTCAGATGCCTTTGGTAGCCGAGATACTGGCCTCAAAAGAAGTTGTTAACAATGATGCTTACATTGGAACTGTTGTTGTTTCCAACCCTACTCCCAATCAACACATTTGGGATTCTGATTTCTGAGGTTGTTGTTACTTCGGAAGCGGTCATGATTGAAAGATTCAGACATCATTTTGAAGGGTCAGATCTCTGTAGGCTGTAGCTACTTTGGTTGCTTCTTTCTGGCTATTATGAATAAGGAAGCACCAACACGATATGGAATACGGATACGACATGATACGGGATACAGCTATACGACCAACAAAAAATATAAAATGTTAAAGTAAATGGTTAAAAGTGTCTAAAATGGATACGTGTCTAACACGGAACACGACACGTATCGAACACGATACGACAATAAATATGAAGTATCGGTGCTTCCTTGATTATGAGGTACTTTACCCTGTCTGCTTCATTTCAACTATAGATTCTTGCTACTACATACTATTGATGCCCCATATGCCCAGTTGAATTCTTGCCTTTGGACGGACTCTGCCCGAACAATCCCTTCATTTGAAGGAGTTGCCGCTAGCTTGCTTGACGGGGTCGAAGTTGTTTCATCGACTTGTAAGCATTATCTCAAGCCCCCTAATCCAACTATGATGTGTAACGCACATAATTGATGAACAAAATTAAAATTAGGTAAAATTGCTTCATTGGCCCCTTATGTAACAATTTAAATTTTTTAATATTAAGAAAATGTAAATTTTGAACTAATGTGTTGCTTTAATTATTTCTTAAGTGTTAAAAAAATAAAAGAAAATAATAAAATAAATAAAGAAAAGAATTAATTTGTAAAAACAAATATTTGAATAGGATTAAATTAATCCTGTCATTATAAAAAAAGGGGTCTGATGCTATTAATCGATTAAAGAAACCCTTTAACCGGTTAATGACTGGAAAAATTGAAAATAAAAGGCAATGGGGCGAGGAAGAGCATAGAAAACTCTAGGTTTCCTTCCCTTCTCTCCCCATAGGCGGTGGGGAAGAGTATATGTATTTATGGGGGCTTGGAATTTGGCCCCAACATGCAAAATCTCTCTTCCAATGTGTCCTTCATAACACCTTCATACACTATAAATATTTGTTTCACTTGGAAAGTAACGTGAGTTGGCGACTCTCCACTAGATATAATATAAACAAAAGTGTCCAGTTTTCCCAAAATAACAAAATCGTATCTTTCACAATCGTACAACTAATGACTACAAGATAATAATAAGGAGGACTAAAATAAGTAACATCTTACAATCTTACAGACTAAAATTTTTTTTTTAAATCTCAAACATAAAAGTGAAACCACCTTACAATATTGAGGACCAAAGTGATAGTTTTGTAAAAAAAAATTGTTTCATGAGGTTTACACTTGGACAAAACAAAATAAGCCGAACCTACAGATTTTTCTTTCCATCCTCTACTGAATTGTAGTATAACTTAGTCATGAAGCTATAACTAACCGTGACTCATGCCATCATTGCTACCATGTTATTCATAACTCATAAACCAAACGGAGGTAGAACAACAAAAGGAGAATAATCACACATATTCTTAAAAGTGATCAATTACATTTCTATATTACAAATAAAAAACACATAGATAATGTAAGTGATGCATGGCATACAAGGGTTTTAGAAACGTTAATCCTTTCTTCTTCTTTTTTTTTTTAAAAAATAATTTTTTTATTTAAAATTTTTTTATTTAAAATCTTGGATGTAATGCATGAGGCCTCTTCTTCACATTTCGTGAATCCATTCTCTATAAATCTTTGTTTCCCTTGGAAAGTAAATATGAGTTGGTGTTTATCCGCTAGATATAATATAAACAAAAGTGCCCAGTTTATCACAAAATAACAAAATCATATCTTTCACAATCGTACAACTAATGATTACAAGATAATAATTAAGGCAGTTACTTCGTAGATTCATGAATAGTATTTGCTATGTACATGAATCTACTAATGCATGAACCAGAATTACTGCACTTGATTATACAAGAACATAGGCACTGACTACTCAATTTTCAATAAATTTATTATTTCTAACACTTACAAGGACACAAGTTTATTCATTTATCTCAGGTCAAGATGTTTGTGACCAACAAGATGGCTGCTTGGGGACTTTGAACAACAAGAAATGCAATCTCTTGAAACTTAAAGCATGAGATACAAAATCATTCTATTGTTTTATGAGTCTGATTGCAGTTTACAGTCTATTTTACTATCCTAGTAACAGATAGAGTGACCAAATCAACTGTCCCACAAAGTGCGTTACAATCCTATACCATGGATTCTGATCGGTCAATTGATTTAAAAATTAATAATAAGAGGCATTGTTACTTGACTAACAAGAATCCATGACACTGGGTTGTGACATGCTTTGGGAAAGCAGATGTAATCCAATAAACAGAAGTCTTCTCTCACCATAATTTGTATTAAGGCTGAAGTGAAAGTTTAGTTGAAAATCCATGCTCACTAGTGCTACCTCTAGACAAACTTCTCAACTTCTGCCAGAACTGTCTTTTCCTCCCAATG
Organism: Crotalaria pallida; assembly: GCA_037953625.1. NCBI lineage: Eukaryota > Viridiplantae > Streptophyta > Magnoliopsida > Fabales > Fabaceae > Crotalaria > Crotalaria pallida. The sequence goes on from CM075654.1 coordinate 26,706,280, forward strand.
GTAAGAGGTCCTGAAGCAGAATGCCGCCGGAAGGACTCAAAGTCCTGGCCTGAAGTACTGAGAAGCTCAGATGTTGATATTGGTAACTTTACTTCATCAGATTGATAGCCAGATATTGGTGTATGATACTCTAATAAATCCTCTCTCTCAATCGAAACTCTAGAAAGTTTCCCTTCTACATCACCTAGAGGAACCCCTTCTTGAAAGCTACTTGATCTTATATAACTTGGTTCCTCAAACTCACTACATACCAGCTTCAAGGCTTGAACAACTTCACCCATGAAAGGACGTTGAGACACTTCTGGTTGCACACACATGGATGCAATTGCTGCAACTTTTACCAAAGTATCAACCGAAATGTTGGCCTTTATAACTGGGTCTATGATCATATCTAAGCCCTCCTTGCTAGTGAGAAGAGGACGAGCCCAAGTAACAAGATTTTCTTGACCTGGTGGTTGTGACAAATCCACAGGCTTTCTTCCAGTTAGGAGCTCGAGGAGCACAACTCCGTAGCTGTAAACATCACTTTTGACAAGAAGATGGCCAGTCATTGCATATTCAGGAGCTAAGTAGCTGCAAAACAAGATCCCAATGAAATGAATTTGGTTTTTATCTTAAGGAACCAATGCCTATGGTAAATTAAAACACCAAAGATGTGGAATGAAATGAGTACCTTGCATGTCTAGTTATTGTGTATCTCCCTGAACTTTTTGGGAAAATTCATATAGATCCCTGAACTTTAAACCTTCCAATTGGTCCCTAAACTTGAAAAAAATTGTAATTAAGTTCCTCGTACACATCTTTGTTAGGGTTCCATTAGAGTTTCATTAAGTGATTCATCCACTAGTGCATTTTTGGGTCCCTGAACTTTCTGGGAAAATTCAAGTAGGTTCTATAGTGTTTGTCTATTGGAAAACCGAACGTAGATGTGCATGAGGGGCTCAATTACAAATGCTCACAAGTTTAACTGTTTAAGGACTCAATTACAAACTTTAAAATTCAGCATTTTATTTGAATTGCCCCTAAAAGTTCAAGGACCTAGTAAGTAAGTACACATGTTGCCATGTTAACCATAACCATCACATTCATTTTAGTATAAGCACAAAAAGGTGTATAAGGATTTATTACCCAAATGTCCCCATAACATGTGTGGAGATGTGCTTGTCTCCCTCATCCAGTGCTGTTCTAGCCAATCCAAAATCTGAGACTTTCGGTGTAAAGTCATATTCCAACAATATGTTGCTGGACTTGAAGTCCCTATGTATGACACATGGATTTGAATCTTCATGCAAATAAGCCAATCCCCTAGCTGCACCAAGTGCAATTTTCATTCGGGCATCCCAATCAAGTGGATCAGTTTCCTTATCAGCTCCTGTGAAAGTTCACAAAAATAAAAAATTAGTCTCTAGAAAGAGTTATAACTTTTAAATTTTGATTTCCAAAAGCATTAGTCAAATTTTTTAACAGTGCCTTTGCTTACTATGTAAGTGGGATTCCACACTTCCATTGGGGACAAGCTCATAGACTAGGCAGTGACTCTTTTTCTCTGTGCATATACCAAACAATTTAACTAAATTTCTATGGTGCAGGCGGCTAAGCATCTCAACTTCTGCTAAGAATTCACGGCCGCCATGCCGATCATCTCTTTTGAGAATCTTCACTGCTACATCCCTCCCATCATTTAGAATACCTTTGTAAACAAGTCCAAAGCCACCTTCTCCTAATATTCTTGAAGAATCAAAGTTATTTGTTGCTTTCTCTATGTCACTCAGGCTAAATATCTTAGCAGACCCTGTATATGTTATTGTTCCAGAATTGAAGGACAGTGATCCAGAACTTGGCATGATCCCATGAGTCAATGACCTAGCAGCCCCTGCTAGGTGGAAATTTAGTTATATATTTAAACTTACCTCCACATAATAATCAATGATTGAAATATAAATTCATAGATGGGGGCTCTCAAAACTAAATATCTAGGGAGTTTTGAAATGAAATATCAAGAAAAAGAAGTCACAAGGAATAGAAAAAAAAAAGGACTGAATCAGCATTATAACCCAATTCAAATTTAGAATTGAAAAGAACTCCTTTAATAATAAATTATTTAAGTAATACTACCAAAAGTAGTACATAATATCATGAAATATAACACGAATTGATATTTAAATGAAATGAATTCTTAAACTAATATAATCCAAACCAATCCTTATAATAGATTTCATTTATACGCGAAACCAATTCTTTCATTTTAAAGATTCCAAAACAATGTAAAAGTACTTCAGGTAAAGGCAAATTAGTATGCTATAAAATTATTTAACAAAGGAACAGTTTAATGACATGTAGTTATAGAAAACAAGAACATTCTTGGTACTGTATCTAAAGTGAGAGCAAAACATTGACAGAGTCAGTAATTGGACTAACCTGATTGTTTGGAAGAGGATGAAATTAAAACATCTTGAACTTGTTCAAGTTTAAAAATACAGGAGCTGCATTTCAACAGAAAAAGCCAGGCAAGTCCAATGAATAGAACAAAAGCAGTAATTGATGACAGCACAATTATAACAATCATTCTTCCACCACTCCCTTCTTTTTTCTTCCTTGAGACATCTACTCCCAAAGGTTTCATCATTGCACTATTGTTGTCTTGACCTGGATATGGCCCATCGTCTTTACTAGAAACATTCGAGGGAGTAGTAGGTGGAGATGGTGGAAGACCTGCGTGTGTAATCCAAATGTATAAATATACCATAGATATTCACTTTATAACAAAAAAGACTAATAAAACTCATAATCAATGATAACCTGGATAATGAACATAGAGTACTTCATAAGCACCGAAAAGCGAATCATCTATGTGAATCTCCCCGTGCCAAAACTTCTTATATATTAAAAATGCTGTCGCATCATCGAATTTTATTCCTTTAGGTACCAAGTTTATGAGAACATTGGTTTTCTGTAGTTGCTGTTTAGCTGCATCAGCTCCCACAATGCGAACTTGGCTATGGTTCAACAAAACACTGGCTGCAATTTCCTCAGCCAGCTTTGAAACCAAAGGAAAAAATTTGTATATTGCAGTGTTAATGCAGAGTTTGACTTGAAGGGGCCACACACAACCGCAAGGGGATCCAGGAGGTGTATATGTTAAGGGCTCTGAGCAAGTCGTTGGCAAACAATCTACAAAATCATATAGCCTTCTTGAGATAATTGAAAAAGAAAGAACAACTTCACAAGCATAATTTAAATAACACTCTAAGCTGATACAGTTGCAAGATATAAGTTTAGATTACCCTTATTAGGAGGTGGAGGTGGAAAAACCAAAGCATATGCTGGCGGTGGAGCCTTTATCTTCTTCAATGATGAACCTAGAGGTGAAATTCTAGGTGAAGGGGAAGGCACTGATGGAACAATGATATAATAAACTGTCAGGTGCTAATCAACAATCCGAGCAAATAAAATATATGAATGAAATTAATAGCAAAGACAAAAATAAGCATTTTATACCATTAAGGTGGCCTGACAAAACGGCTGGTGATGGTGATGGTGCAAAGGCACGGGAAACCCTGCTCTTTGGTGAAGAGAAAGGTGGATGTGCTTTGAAGACTGAAGGATCTGCATTTCATGACATGTTTTACAAAGAAATGAAATAAATTTTGACCTTTTAATGTCAAAAATAGTAAAACTTGTGTAAGAATTTTATATCAGCTCGTTCAATCTGAAAATCAAACCTTGAGGGCCATAACTAGGAGGGTGGATCGGGTATATTGGTGCTGGAGTTCGGTTGGTGGACTTTCTTCTGGAATAGTGATGCTTATGATGTGATAATGGAGAATCTACATAACCATGAGTCCATTCTTTTGTAGAAGTTTTTGGAATCGACTTAAAAGGTGGAAGTGCGATACTTGCAGGAACTGCAGAAGATGACTTTGATGGTGGGAATGCAATACTAAAATGGCCTCCGCCTCTGGAATGGTGCAGATTGGGGGCTGCACGTGGAAGGGTGAATTTTAATTTAGGATACTTATGTGCATGATGAACTTAATATAGAGGAGGTTGTTGACTATAAAATAAGTTAATTTGAAAATTACTCCAGCTGAATCTAATTATAGATTTGTGGATAGTTTTGGAGAGGTGCTTCAACCAATTGTCCACTTAATCTTTCATTGATTATCTAGACCTTATTCATGATCTTCAATATGTTCTGAAGGCGTAGCTAGTTAGAAAGCTAAATTACTGAAATTAATTGCTTAAATTTGTTTATCTGAAACCTTTGCTACTCTCATGGAGTTTGAACAACAGCCATGGCTAGTTGGGATTTATTTCATCTGGACCTTGTTACAGAAGAGGTAATCAATTGTTTTTAATGTTTAACCACATAACAAAACATTGATGTGTAAGCTGATGCTATCACTGATGTTTTCCATGCTATGGCTCAAAAAGCATTTCATCTCAGTGGCCATTCAAAAATCAAAGCAGTTTTGTAGCCTTATTGGGCATTCAAATGTCTCCATTCTCAACATATTGATGCTTCTTACTTCTTACTTCTTACCAGTCTATAATGTCTACCAATTATATGAAACTTTTATGAGTGATTGGGCTAGCGGCTAGCCTGAAGAAGTCAAAGATATATTAATGAGATAACTAGACACAAAAATCGGTGTGGAAGTAAATTGTTCACATATCCTTGTTAGTGCAGCAGGTTGCGGCAACCAATGCCATGCTCATAGGGTGACTGGCACAGATCTTGGCCAAGCTAAAGCTTTGTTATCACTAAAAAATTAAAAAAAAATCATTGACTGATTTCTTTTGCATATTACATGAACTGATTGTCAAAATTTCTACACAATTGACACTGTCCCAGCTTGGTGCTTCTACAATCCAGAGAATGCTGTCCAATAAATGGTTGCACACTCAAACTATCAATCATGCTAACCAAAAACTATGGCATGTGCCTAAATGCTAAATGCATACAACTAGCACCCTCAAAATTGAAATAAAAGACTAGTAAGGCTCAAAGTTTATTTCTTGGGATCCCTGAGCAATAGTTTTGATATTAGTCAGCACAGATCAAAAGAATTATCAATATTTTATCGCATATGAAAAGCTCACTACCAATAGTATTTTCATTTCCATAGTAATTTGAAAACTTTTTAATTAATTAGTTATGACGGTCCAATGATATTGCATTGCTATATATATATATATATATATAGAAGTATCAAACTCTAATAAATTTAAAGTTGGTATCTGACTTCCTATTTTCTTACAATACAATGTGAATGTGAGCAAAAGATAACATAGCAAACATAGCATATGGGAAAGTTACAGATAGGCCAAATTATGATATGCAAGGTCTTAAATCTGGTCCCATAAAAAAAATTTCAAGGACTAAAAGTGAATTTTCACGTTTTGAGGAACTAAATGTCCCAACTTAAAAACATGAGGGACTAAAGTGGTACTTCACTCTTTTTTTTTTTTTTTTTTTTCCAGAAATGTGTGCACTGTAACAACTTTAGAACTCTTTAACCAGATATAACCATCGTTTAGTTTTGAATTCGTTTCCCATCTGATGACTTTCACAATCAAATATGAATTCTGAACAACATTTCACTTTCATCACATTAATTTACTGGCAGGTCAAATGGATCACACATGTACATTGCTAAAACTAACACATAACACCTAAATTATGCTCATACCTGCATATTCATGAAGCTGCTGAGTACTAACAACTAAATGCAGACCAATTAGCAGAGGAAAGAGCATCAGACCCATTTCCATTCAAAGGACTGGTAGATCAACTTTGACAGTATCTCAGCTTTCACCAGCAATCCAAGAAGAATAAAATTCTCTTGAGAATTTTGAAGAAACAGCAACATATAATGTGAACATATGATGAAGAAAAACTTGGATGTCAGCAGAGCCAACAATAATGTGAACAAGAGTGGTGTTGGTTCTTGGAGACAGCCATGTTTGGTATTCTTTTTTTTTTCAGAACAAGAGCTCTATACTAAGAGTTGAAGACATGTGATGAGAATTGTGTAAGGATAGGTTTCATTGTTCTTTTGAGAAAAATCTAAGAACACAAAAAAGCAGACACCACGTTTTCCTTTAAAGCATAAAGCACAGTAACTCTTCCGTATAAGAGTTGGTGGGGTTAGACATGTGGGAGTGTACTCAATTAAGGGAGAGAGTTAAGCATTTTCCTACAAATAATGGCCAAAAAGTAAGAGATTTTTTGTTGAATTAATAACTTAAAGCTTGACTTTCTCTTCTGTTTATCCAACCAATAATTCACCCAAAACATGATGAGATATTGGGATTATATATCTTAAGTTTTATGCATCCATCTCCTTAGTCTTAAGAGTTTTTGAGTTAACCGATGAGGTCCAGCATAGTTGGTAGATAGATCTTGATGTCAGGGATTCAATCCTGTCGTGAGCATGAAAAAAGCTTTATTGATAAAAAAAAACTCACTACAGTGATTTCTACGCCTCGGAAAGGATTAGTCTTCGGCTATAACCGGAAGATACCCTTGATGTATAGAAAAAAGAGTTTATGAGTTAGAATCTCATTTAAGTTAACATCAACGTGATTACAAGTTTTGGATTGAATCTTGAGTTTAGTCATTTATTTTTAAGACTCTTTCTCAAAACAAAAAATAATTTGGACAAAATTGTCATGTTTCTTGATATTGCAAGGTGATTTTAGTTTCGTCTTTTAGATTTCGAAAATTTATTTTTAGTATCTGATACTGTAAAATGTTACTCATGTAGTCTCTAAAAATGATTTCATTTAATTTCTCTTTTAGTTTAATCTCTAACTTATAAACATATAATTCAATTTGATCCTTGAGATTACTAAATATAATTAAGTTACATTTTTGGGATGACGGCTAACCACCTACATGAGACTTAGGTGAGTAACATTGTACAATCTTGAGGACTAATAGGAATTTTCGAAATCTTAGGACGAAAATGAAACCACCTGGCAAAATTGAGGATCAAAATGAGAGTTTTGTCAAATAATTTGTTATTCATTCATGTTATGACAATGATGTGTGTGTAATGTACATCGTAATTCCTTTTTAGTTTGTATTTATTTTAATATTTATTCATGCATTTCATTATAATTTAGCATGCATTTAGTTCATTTAGATCATAATTCACTTGGAAATTTTTTTGATGTTTGTGATGTGCAGATTATTAATTTGGAGGTTTGGAACTTTGGAAAATAAAAGAATGTATCAAAGAAGATATGTAAAGAGTTTCTGGGAGCAAAAGTATAGGAAAAAAAAAGAGATATGGGGCATGTGAGATGGGGAGATAGGTTAAGTGGGCCTATTTTATTATTTTGGCCCAAATACTTGGAAGAAGCAAACATATAATTTTCAACGAAAAAAGATAGAAATCCTGGTAGAAACTATTTAGGAGATAACAAATTAGGAAATATGAATTGAAGGTGGCACAACTCTCTCAAGGAAGAATTAGAAAGCGATTGAAGACAAAACAATTCTTGTCCTCTATCTTTTGGTTATTTCTATTTTTTATGCCTTATTCTTATTATTATTTTTTTTAACATGAACATGACTGAGTAGTTTCCTGTTTTATAAGGATTAAGATTAGCCGATGGAGGCATTGACATGATGTTTTGATATTTTATCTTTTATTTATGCTAGACATTATTTTTATTTAATTTTGACGTTCTTAATGCTTGTGACTGTGTAGAGCTCTATAATTGCATTATCGCATATAGTAAGGGAAAAACTGAAATGTGAACCTTAGTATTAGAAAACACAAGCTTAAACTTAGGAACGTAAATTACGAAAGTAGTTTTAATTCCTGAGATGACTCATCAATTATGAAAAGAACACTTAATGGATTTGATGTGCCTTAATTACCACGAAAGCAGGAGTTAGGAACCATTGGGTATGTTGCTAGATTCGGAAAGGAACTAATATTCTGCATTAGGGTAATTCACCTTAAAAATAAATCTAGCAAAATAAAAGAGATATCACTAAAAAGTGTGAATGTGGATATGTAGTGAAACTAATTCTTGAAAATTTCCCAATTCAAATATTTTTTTTTGGTTTTTGGTAAAATCCCAATTCAAATCTTGCTTCAATCCTTTATATTTATTTTATTTTATTTTTCTCAAAATCAATCTTTTAATTTTATTTCTCAATTTTCTAATATATTGGTTAAGATATGTAACATCCCTGGAAGATAATTAGATTGAAGACTATCTCCACATACTTTAGCGTGCTTTGTCCTCACTCGCGCTTCCTGGGAAAACTTCCCAAGAGGTCCCCCATGCCATAATTGCTCCACGTCAAGCATGCTTGACTGTGAAGTTCTTAACTGATGGGCTATCCAAAAAAAAATGCATCTTGTTGATATGGATAGTACTAATCAATTCATTTAATCCTTCCTGTATTATATAGTCCCATACCTACACAGTTTCAGAACCCCCTACTCATTCCGATGTGTCGGTTCATTCCCTTAAAAGTCTGACAGGTGTAACACCTGAATCCTTAATCCTCAATGTAATAATATAATTATGTGAGTAATAATTATATTATGATAATTTGAGTAATTATTATTTGCTATTGTTATGTTATTTTAGTCAATTATGAGCCAAAAATTTGTTTTAACATAAGGAAATATGAATTATAAATCATCAAATAAGTTATTTGTTTGAAATTTTGATTTTTTTAACATTGTAACTGTTAGAAGTCAAGGCACTCCAATGGACTTCAAGTTATGATACAAAGTTTTGATGATTAACAAACAAGCTCCTACAAGTCAAGAAATCAAGCCAAGTGTCAAACAATCTCAAGAATATTTATTTTTCCATTATCTAGAATTTCATGTAAAGTAATGACAATTTAGTATTCTTGAATTAGGCCTGTAAGAACTACAATCGGTGGGTGAAATAACTAGGAGACACTAGGAGAACACCTAGAAGGGGGGTTGAATAGGTGTTAAAGAAACCTTGAAAGATTTTCGAAAGAAACGAATCGAAACAATTAAAACAAATGATTTTTACAAAAAATATACTGTCTTAATCGATTAACTTCAGTACTAATCGATTAATGCCGAAGCTAACTTTTGAACTAATCGATTAACTAAGTCGTTAATCGATTAATGTCGAAAGCTGCTTAAAAACTAATCGATTAACAATCGACTTAATCGATTAATTTGAAATAAAAATTCAGTTTTAATCAAATACGAAAATCAATCAATTAACACATAAGATCAGAGATAAAGCGGAATTGATTAACACCAATATTCTTATTGATTACCTAGGTTATGAAAATGATTTTCCCCAAATCAATTTGCACAATTAAGATTCAATTCAATCAATTATGAAAATCAATTTTTCTAGGTTTTCAATCAAGAACAATATTGAAATGACTTGAATGTAAAGAGTTAAGAGTTTAGAGATACTGCACAGTGATTTATCCTGGTTCACTTTCATCCACTTGAAAGCTACATCCAGTCCCCTCTTAAACCAAGAGAGATTCTCACTATGAGGAATTAGAGTTCTCAAATTACAAGTAAATGCCTCTCAAGACTCCCTTCTTGATAGCCTACAAGAGATACCACACCCTTGCCTTGCAATCCTATTGAATCTAATCTAACCTCTTCTCTTGCTTGTTGATATCCCCACAACAAGTCTTCCACTTGCTTGATGATGCCTCACACCAAGGCTTCCACTTGCTTGATGATGCCTCACACCAAGGCTTCCACTTGCTTGTTATCACAACAAGACTTCCAATTGCTTGTTAATGTAACATCCCTAATTTTAATCCCAAGTATAATTATAAGTTCTATCGAATTAAATAATTGTATCTTGAAGTCAATCGCTTAAGTGTTTGGTATTTTTATAAAATACATAATTACAAAGGCATATTTAATTATATTTTAAAGTGAATTCTTCTAAAAAGAAAATTATCATATTAAAGTAATACTAAACAGTTTGAGATATTTTACTTAAATCTTATATATTCAATAATGAATTATGTTAGTGTTTTAAATATTCGACTCTAGAACATTTTAAAAAAAAATAAATATATTTGCTTATTTGATTTGATGACTAAGTTCTATTTTTGGATACTCATAAAAAAAACAAATAATATTGATTTTTATTTAATATAAATAATAGATAAATAAAAGTAAAGGAAAGAAAACGTGGGAGTGTGTGTGCAATGAGGGAACCCTAATTTCCCTTCTTAATTAGAGTCCAGCCGCCAACCCCCCATCCCCTATGTCTTCCCTCCCTCGTGTTCCCCTCTTCTCGGCGCTCTCTCTCTCCCTCTCCTCCTTGGACCGCCGGAGCCACCACCCCACACACCGTCATCGCCTCCCTCACTCGCGTCTCTCTCTCTCTCTCGTCTCGGTTTCTCCCTACGTCGATCGCCTCGAACCGCCGCTGCTGCTCCTCCCTGGACCAAGAGGTCCCCTGCTCACGACTCGTCTCTCCAGTTGCGAATGGTCCTTCCTTGTTCCGCCGTTGACGCCGCCACGGTTGGGGGAGACAAGATGTACTTGCAGCGAACTAGCCACAGCCTCCGCCTCCTCTTTGCGCCGGCGACAGCCACCACTGTGCCAAACCGCCGTCGCCTCTCCGGTGCTCTCTCCCAATCCATGTCCAGATCGCAATCCTTAAAGGGAGTCGTCATCAACACTCACGCCACCGTCACCGGTCACCGGGATCGAAGCTCGTGGCGGTGCTCTTTGCTTGCTGCTGTGCCGTGAACCGTTCGGGTTGAGATCGACCGAACCGGTCTTAGTCCTTGCTGCTTCAAAAATCCGATGTTGAGGGTAAATCCCTAATACCCTTTTAATTGCTTTATGTCGTATTTCAAAAATAATAATGATAATAAAATTAATAATATTGGTAATAATTATAAAGTATTAAATGGTTTCGGAAAGTTAGTGTTTTGGAACTTTATTATTGTTTTGGAAATTTTATGGTAGTATGATTTCATATTAAGTTTAATATATCGTTGTTGATAATAACTCAGTTAGTTGCTTTGACTTGTTGTAATACCGGGTTAATGGTTATGTCGAACAATTAGTTTTAAAAGTATTATTGTTAAATGCGTTGCGTTCCTAAGTGATTGAGTTGTAGGTTAGTCGAGCTGGATTGTCCCTGAACTAACCATACACCAATTAAATAGGAATTCGATATATGTTCGACATACGTTAATTCGGGTTAAAGACTTTAACTTTGATTTCGAATTGAAAGGAAGCGTGGTTGTTTGAACGTTAGAAATGTAATTTGGACTTATTTTAAATCGAGGCATTCCTTTTAATTCGGAATTAATAGTGTCAAGTAACATTAGCATTTGATTCTCTGAGTTATTATCAAAGTTACGTAATCTTGGTTTGTTTTGAAAGATTATATTAGTTTTGAAAGTTAAGGCGTTTTCAATAAGGAACCGTGCTATTTTATTAAGAATGCAATGGTTTTAAGTTTAATTTCCATTTAGTTAGGATTTATGAATTACGTTCAAACAATCTTTTGATTTGATAACGTAACAAAATATGATATATTGTTATTTTATCAGTTTTGGATATTCGAAGTAGTTTATTTTGAATTCCATAGCTAAATCCCCTATTACGTAAAGTTTGAAAGTATTTGTTTTAAATATGATTTTGACATGTTTTCACCTTGAGATTAGCTTACTAATTGATATTAAAATCTGTTTTTGAGAACATCAAAGGGCCCCCCTTTTGTTAATCTACTTCACGTGTAGCGTGTAAGGAAATATGTATTTTTATAACGTATTGAATAACACCACAAATCAATACTGATTTTGGTTTAGTAAATAAAAGCGTCTGTGTGGTTGTTTATCTATCGTCTATGAGTAGGCCTTGGCGCATTATATTGATTATTATTTATTTTATATAATATGATTAGACGACGAAGGAGCTTGAAAACTTGTCGCCACATGTAAGCAATGGGCTAGGATACTCTTGGACAGTGTCGCACAAAAAGGAGCGTGTCTTTGGAAAAGCAAGGTAAGGGAGTGGATATAGTGAGCATTGGTTTGTTCTAGGGAATAGGTTCTAATTAGTTCATAAGAGCTTGCTAGGATTTATATGTTTACTTTGGTGTTATTAAACCCCTAGGATTATGAAGGAATGGAATAGTTTGATTTAGGTAAAGAAATAAAAAGTAAACTTTGAGAATGCAAAGAAATTGGTATGTTTTAATGCTAAATGCTCTTTATATTAAATGTTGATTGAATTGGTGAATATCTGTTAATGTGAGCAATTGATCTAATTTGTGAGTTATTTGGAATATATGTGGATTTTACTTTTATGTGATAATGCAAGTAATGTTGCCAATGATTCTAAGTGTGATAATTGTTTTGAATATAAATAAATGGAATTATAAAAATGATTAAAGTTGCAGCTATGATTGATCCTTGGGATACACCAACCCATTAGGTGCCCTGTTAGGTGCAAGTTACCCATTAGGCACAAGTTACCCAATCCAGGTGCAAGTTACCTATTAGGTCCCGTAAATGCCCGTTAGGCGGGGGTATCCAATGGATCAATCATGCTGCACAATAATAAAAGTTTTGAAAAATAGAAAATGTGAATGTGATGGTAAAAGAGTTGAGATGTTGTTTTTAGTCCTAATGGGTGTCAACCGTGGCCTAATAGGTGTCAAGTTACCTGGATTGGGTGAAAGTCCTAGTGGGTGTGAAATGCCTAACAGGTGCGCTAATCCCTAATGGTAAAGAAAAGATAAAACGATTTAAAAGATGATGAGATGTGTGTATGTTGTCCTCTGACCGTGAGGAGACATACGTTGTTATTTGGGTATGTTAGCCTCTGATTGTGAGGTGACATACGGTGTATGATTTCGAAAGAGTGTATGACTTATGGTTATGAGTTGAAAACTGATAATAAGAGTAATTGAAGGTAATGAAAATGGAATCACAAAGACGAAAGGTGAAACAAGATGATAAGTAATGAGAAATATAAATGAAATCTGAAATGGATTGCCAAATTGTGAATGCATGATAATTGCCTGTGAATAAATTGTGCTATATGACCTAATTGATAATTGTGTCTGGCTTAGTGGGTAATTATGTCTAATGAGAAACTGCTTTCCTATTTCATGTGCAATGCTCACTCCCTTACTATCCTTTACAGGTACAGAGATTGAGATTGCACTATTACTGGCTGAGCAGGAGTGCACTCCACACCGTGGAGTGTAATTTAGTTTAGAGTGTATTATGGTCATTTAATTATAATTAATCTATTTTGGGTTTTTGAAATAATCTAATCACTGTAAGCCCGAGTTTATTATATGTCGTTGTTAGGGCTGGTAAAGTTAATTATTTTATTTAGAAGTTGAAATCTTTTTCTGGATTGTACTGGTTTGACAGGTGAAAACTCTAAATTTTTGGGAAGTCCGATAAACAGAGGAAACTCTGTCGGATTTTCATTAAGTTTTAAAACGAAATTTTCAAGTCCTAAGTAAAAATCAACTTAATTATTAGTAATTAAACTATATAATTGTGAGGGTGTTACATTATGGTATCAGAGCAGTTTTTCCTCGGCCTTGGAGTGTGGATTCATAACTCCTGTGGTTTACTCACCAAGCGAGTAACCGATAGATAATTAAATGTTTAAATTAGTTAGATTAAGAATTAGGATTTTGTAGACTTAGAATAATAACTCTGCATTCATAGTTATTGTCTAGGTGTTTGTTTCAAACTCCACGAAGTATTCAAATCTAATATCCATATTTGTATGTATTGTCACACTTGGAAAACATGCAATTGTCAACACTAAAGGAAGTGAAAGACCCCAACGGGCTAGGGCATACTAGTTACCACCCCAACGGGAATGATTCGCCCTTAGGATTGAATCAAGTGCACGAATTCCAAATGTGACAATTCACACAAAATAATTCGAATGAAATTTTCATACAAGAGCATTAACAAGTTGTTCGCCATATGACCCAAAAAAAAATCAGTTAATACGAAAATGATTTTACCCCAATGGAATGTAAGGTTGGGCTTGATCACCCTATTGTTTGCATTTATTGGAGGGTGATATCATTGAAGTTTATGGGTTTAAGATCATGAATCGATAATTGGTAATAATTAAAATTTACTTAAAACAATTTGTTGTAGTTAATACCCTTTTAATTTGAAATGCTCTCTAATCAGAGTGCACGATGGAATAACTAGAAGACAATCCTAGAAAATTTTATAGATTTTCCTCTTTCCTTTTCATGTATCCAACTTATGTTAGGTGTCTCGAATCTGGAGCGTTGCTTCTGTTGTGTAGGACCTTGATAATTGCATGGCATCTTGAACCTTTCTGAATGAGCAGGGTTTCTATGTGGCTCAAACATAATTAGAGAATCGTTAGTCTTTTCTTTAATCACATATCGGTTCCTGAAGGCAACATACACTTATGACTTGATAAGTCATCAATACCTGAATTTGTTTTTGTTTTATAATCCTTGCTATTCCTTTTACGCCAAGAAGTTTGATTGTTCGGTAACTCTGTTCGATTCCAATTGTATATTGGCAGTCATAGACTCTAATTATCTCTCGCAGTGTTTGAATACCTACATGCCAATTTGAATCATGCCAATTGTCAGGAAATCATGTTAGTGTGACCTAGGATTGCATGGCATGCTTATTCTAGATAGAACTCACATTCAAAGCCAGTAGAAACTTTTGAAACCTTGCCCCCTATTCCTTGTTCAATACTAAAACTTATCATGTGACAATGTTCTGGATTGTCTTATCTTTAGATTGGAGTAACATTTTATGAGTTCATCGTATTAAGCCTCTCTAATATGTAGTCAGCAAAATCTCCTATCCTACCCATAATGGTGTTGCCATCCAAGAGAATTTTAGTTCCGCTCACTGTTATCTAATATTATTGTGCTATTGTCAAATTGACAATCCTTGAGTCAATCAAATTGTCAGTGATGGTTTACCCTACATTCTCCCTTACTAGATTAGCTATTCTATGCCTTGCGAAGAGTTGAGCAAACTCGTGGAGTTCAACATCGGCATGAAGGGTACCTCTCAGCTTGCAAGATAACTAAGACCCTCATGCTACAAGTAGTGCTTGTTTATAGTTACGTTAGTCTCAGTTTGTTGGAACAAACGTCAAGAATTCTCGGATCAGTGAGCCTCGATCTTATCATAGAAGGAATCCTAAACAGGAACTCAACTGAACTCGTTGATGTTAAGGAAGGTATAAGCGTGAGACAAACTTTTGGCTGATAGAGTCGGGAATAGACTTGAGAAACACCAAAGAATAGCGATCTAGGAGCATCATAAGTGGGGGAGTGAACTAGGAAAGAGTTGGGTATCATAGTTAGAGGCCCTGTTTAAGTGATGAATCTCCATTCACTTGAACCAATCGGAATTTCGGGGACGAAATTCTCCTAAGTGGGGGAGAATTGTAACATCCCTAATTTTAATCCCAAGTATAATTATAAGTTCTATCGAATTAAATAATTGTATCTTGAAGTCAATCGCTTAAGTGTTTGGTATTTTTATAAAATACATAATTACAAAGGCATATTTAATTATATTTTAAAGTGAATTCTTTTAAAAAGAAAATTATCATATTAAAGTAATACTAAACAGTTTGAGATATTTTACTTAAATCTTATATATTCAATAATGAATTATGTTAGTGTTTTAAATATTCGACTCTAGAACATTTTAAAAAAAAAATAAATATATTTGCTTATTTGATTTGATGACTAAGTTCTATTTTTGGATACTCATAAAAAAAAACAAATAATATTGATTTTTATTTAATATAAATAATAGATAAATAAAAGTAAAGGTAAAAAAAAAAAAAAAGAAAAGAAAGAAAACGTGGGAGTGTGTGTGCAATGAGGGAACCCTAATTTCCCTTCTTAATTAGAGTCCAGCCGCCAACCCCCCATCCCCTATGTCTTCCCTTCCTCGTGTTCCCCTCTTCTCGGCGCTCTCTCTCTCCCTCTCCTCCTTGGACCGCCGGAGCCACCACCCCACACACCGTCATCGCCTCCCTCACTCGCGTCTCTCTCTCTCGTCTCGGTTTCTCCCTACGTCGATCGCCTCGAACCGCCGCTGCTGCTCCTCCCTGGACCAAGAGGTCCCCTGCTCACGACTCGTCTCTCCAGTTGCGAATCGTCCTTCCTTGTGCCGCCGTTGACGCCGCCACGGCTGGGGGAGACAAGATGTACTTGCAGCGAACTAGCCACAGCCTCCGCCTCCTCTTTGCGTCGGCGACAGCCACCACTGTGCCAAACCGCCGTCGCCTCTCCGGTGCTCTCTCCCAATCCATGTCCAGATCGCAATCCTTAAAGGGAGCCGTCATCAACACTCACGCCACCGTCACCGGTCACTGGGATCAAGCTCGTGGCGGTGCTCTTTGCTTGCTGCTGTGCCATGAACCGTTCGGGTTGAGATCGACCGAACCGGTCTTAGTCCTTGCTGCTTCAAAAATCCGATGTTGAGGGTAAATCCCTAATACCCTTTTAATTGCTTTATGTCGTATTTCAAAAATAATAATGATAATAATGTTAATAATATTGGTAATAATTATAAAGTATTAAATGGTTTTTTTTTGGATGAACCAGGGTATCCACCCGCGCAACTGGGTGACTAATCCCTCGCACCACGGTCGGGCCCTTTCGGGGGCGATGCTCCCAGTAAGGCTTGCTCCATTCACATGCGCCTCGGGTACGACTCGAACCCACGACCACATGCTTAAGGGACACAAGCCCCTTCCACTTGTGCCAGCCTCCACTGGTAGTATTAAATGGTTTTGGAAAGTTAGTGTTTTGGAACTTTATTATTGTTTTGGAAATTTTATGGTAGTATGATTTCATATTAAGTTTAATATATCGTTGTTGATAATAACTCAGTTAGTTGCTTTGACTTGTTGTAATACCGGGTTAATGGTTATGTCGAACAATTAGTTTTAAAAGTATTATTGTTAAATGCGTTGCGTTCCTAAGTGATTGAGTTGTAGGTTAGTCGAGCTGGATTGTCCCTGAACTAACCATACACCAATTAAATAGGAATTCGATATATGTTCGACATACGTTAATTCGGGTTAAAGACTTTAACTTTGATTTCGAATTGAAAGGAAGTGTGGTTGTTTGAACGTTAGAAATGTAATTTGGACTTATTTTAAATCGAGGCATTCCTTTTAATTCGGAATTAATAGTGCCAAGTAACATTAGCATTTGATTCTCTGAGTTATTATCAAAGTTACGTAATCTTGGTTTGTTTTGAAAGATTATATTAGTTTTGAAAGTTAAGGCGTTTTCAATAAGGAACCGTGCTATTTTATTAAGAATGCAATGGTTTTAAGTTTAATTTCCATTTAGTTAGGATTTATGAATTACGTTCAAACAATCTTTTGATTTGATAACGTAACAAAATATGATATATTGTTATTTTATCAGTTTTGGATATTCGAAGTAGTTTATTTTGAATTCCATAGCTAAATCCCCTATTACGTAAAGTTTGAAAGTATTTGTTTTAAATATGATTTTGACGTGTTTTCACCTTGAGATTAGCTTACTAATTGATATTAAAATATGTTTTTGAGAACATCAAAGGGCCCCCCTTTTGTTAATCTACTTCACGTGTAGCGTGTAAGGAAATATGTATTTTTATAACGTATTGAATAACACCACAAATCAATACTGATTTTTGTTTAGTAAATAAAAGCGTCTGTGTGGTTGTTTATCTATCGTCTATGAGTAGGCCTTGGCGCATTATATTGATTATTATTTATTTTATATAATATGATTAGACGACGAAGGAGCTTGAAAACTTGTCGCCACATGTAAGCAATGGGCTAGGATACTCTTGGACAGTGTCGCACAAAAAGGAGCGTGTCTTTGGAAAAGCAAGGTAAGGGAGTGGATATAGTGAGCATTGGTTTGTTCTAGGGAATAGGTTCTAATTAGTTCATAAGAGCTTGCTAGGATTTATATGTTTACTTTGATGTTATTAAACCCCTAGGATTATGAAGGAATGGAATAGTTTGATTTAGGTAAAGAAATAAAAAGTAAACTTTGAGAATGCAAAGAAATTGGTATGTTTTAATGCTAAATGCTCTTTATATTAAATGTTGATTGAATTGGTGAATATATGTTAATGTGAGCAATTGATCTAATTTGTGAGTTATTTGGAATATATGTGGATTTTACTTTTATGTGATAATGCAAGTAATGTTGCCAATGATTCTAAGTGTGATAATTGTTTTGAATATAAATAAATGGAATTATAAAAATGATTAAAGTTGCAGCTATGATTGATCCTTGGGATACACCGACCCATTAGGTGCCCTGTTAGGTGCAAGTTACCCATTAGGCACAAGTTACCCAATCCAGGTGCAAGTTACCTATTAGGTCCCGTAAATGCCCGTTAGGCGGGGGTATCCAATGGATCAATCATGCTGCACAATAATAAAAGTTTTGAAAAATAGAAAATGTGAATGTGATGGTAAAAGAGTTGAGATGTTGTTTTTAGTCCTAATGGGTGTCAACCGTGTCCTAATAGGTGTCAAGTTACCTGGATTGGGTGAAAGTCCTAGTGGGTGTGAAATGCCTAACAGGTGCGCTAATCCCTAATGGTAAAGAAAAGATAAAATGATTTAAAAGATGATGAGATGTGTGTATGTTGTCCTCTGACCGTGAGGAGACATACGTTGTTATTTGGGTATGTTAGCCTCTGATTGTGAGGTGACATACGATGTATGATTTCGGAAGAGTGTATGACTTATGGTTATGAGTTGAAAACTGATAATATGAGTAATTGAAGGTAATGAAAATGGAATCACAAAGACGAAAGGTGAAACAAGATGATAAGTAATGAGAAATATAAATGAAATCTGAAATGGATTGCCAAATTGTGAATGCATGATAATTGCCTGTGAATAAATTGTGCTATATGACCTAATTGATAATTGTGTCTGGCTTAGTGGGTAATTATGTCTAATGAGAAACTGCTTTCCTATTTCATGTGCAATGCTCACTCCCTTACTATCCTTTACAGGTACAGAGATTGAGATTGCACTATTACTGACCGAGCAGGAGTGCACTCCACACCGTGGAGTGTAATTTAGTTTAGAGTGTATTATGGTCATTTAATTATAATTAATCTATTTTGGGTTTTTGAAATAATCTAATCACTGTAAGCCCGAGTTTATTATATGTCGTTGTTAGGGCTGGTAAAGTTAATTATTTTATTTAGAAGTTGAAATCTTTTTCTGGATTGTACTGGTTTGACAGGTGAAAACTCTAAATTTTTGGGAAGTCCGATAAACAGAGGAAACTCTGTCGGATTTTCATTAAGTTTTAAAACGAAATTTTCAAGTCCTAAGTAAAAATCAACTTAATTATTAGTAATTAAACTATATAATTGTGAGGTGTTACAGTTAACACAACAAGACTTCCAAGACTTCTTTTGCTTGATGAACAACCACCAAGTCTTCCTTTGTTGTAGATAGCTTGCCTTCTTTGCAATGATTACAACTCAAATGAAAAACAATGACAATCCTATGAATCTCTTTCAAGAGCTATGAAAATATCAACATAAGAGATTCAAAGATTCTTGATCAAAGAATATAAAAATTAAAAGCTTTGATCTATGAAAGTGAGAGAGAATAGAGTGACTTGATTCTTTGTAAAATGAATATCAAAATGATGTATATTGATCACAAAGGTTAGGAAAAAGGTTTACATAGAATACCCAAAAGTTAGGAAACAATAGAAATTGATTTTGCCTTGAAAAGCTTATTTTAAAAACTGATTATGCACGTGTTAATCGATTAAATATCAGCTTAATCGATTAAGCACTGTTGCTCAAAATGTCTTAATCGATTAAATACTTCCTTAATCGATTAAGCAAGTTCAAAATCACTTAAAACTTGTTTTCTCAAAAACTAAACCTTTTCTTTCAAACCTTTAAGCCACCTATTGATTTTAGGTTAAGTGAATACTCAAATTATGATATAATCATGACCTTGATAGAGATTCACTACCCTCTATAGACTCTACCCAAACTCATTAAAAATAAAAGACTTGAGAGGCTAAAGATATTACAATAAAACACAAACTAAGTCTTCATGAGCTTGCTCTCTCTTCATCAATGTTGAGTGTTGATTTGCTTGTTGAACTTCTTCAAACTTTAAGCTTGATCAAACCATTTGTAGCTTGTTCAAAACCTTTGTCATTATCAAAACATTCTCACTGGATCTAACAATCTCCCCCTTTTTGAAAATGACAAACCATGTTTTGAATTTGTTTGAAGTCCTTTGAAGTTGTTGATACTTGAACCATTTGATCACTTGGTGAGACTCTTGCTCCCCCTCAATTAATGCTTTTGACATTTGAAATCCAATTGAGATAAGCTTGATTCTCCCCCTATCTTCAACAACTTTGCTCAACCTATATAAAAACAACAACAAAACAACCTCTTCTCCCCCTTTTGGCATTATCAAAAAGTAATATATACCAATTGAAATATAAAATTCTAAGCCAAAATAAGAGATAGTCAATGATCATTTCTTCACAACATTGATACCAATTGCAATTAATGATACCAAATGTAAAACTAAAGATCTATACTTTGAAATGTGATACCAATTGGAAAGAAATATAACAATGAAATATAATACCAATTGTAACTATAAAGTTATCATATCACTTAACAAAGAAGAATATCAATTGTAAAGAAATATCACAATAGATCACAATAGCATGATAATCATATAATAATCACACAATGATATCAATTGAACTTTTGTAGAAGTAATACCAATTATACATTTTCAATAGCAATTGTCAAAGACTAATAGCAAGATTAGAATATACCAAATATAAGTCCAATTGTGAATACTTGCTATGTCTTATAAGAAATTCACTTGATACCAATTGTGAATATCCAACCATATCAATTGTACCAAAATGTAGGAGTTTCACTTGAGATTTGAAGAAGCAAATAATGAATAACACTTGTAAGCCTTTTGCTCTTCAATCACACCTACAAAACAATCATGCTTTTCTTTTTGGTATCCAAATGGTTTTGGATCCATTTTTGTTAGTTAAGGGACTCTCACCCTTCTTAACCCAAACAAAATCTCCTTTAGGTATACCATGCACTTTAATATAACACACATTTGAAGTATGTCCGTGAGTACCACAATAGAAACATGTTGGTGCATTTGAAAAATCAACTTTAGAAAAATCAACAACATTTCTATGAGACTTACTCTTAGCATTAGTATAACCCAAACCAAACTTGTTTGAATTTTCTCTTTGAAAATTTAACAATGTGCGCAATTTAATATCACCACTTGAGAAACTTGCAAGTTTATTTTTCAAAATAGCATTTTCATCTTTAAGCAACTTGCAATTCTCACAATCAACCACAATATTCAATCTACTAGCACAATCACAAGAAGAACTAGCATATATAAGATCAAGAGTTTCATTTTGAAGATTAAGCTCATCAACTTGTTTTTGAAGTTCTAAAATCTCTTGTTGATGTTTCAAAATGAGCTTCTTCCTTTCAATGTTTTTCAAAGCTAGTTTCTTAAGATGTTCATGCATTTCTTCATAAGCATTATATAAAATTTCATATTTGGAAGAAATTTCGGATTTAGTTTCACTTACATCGCTTTGGTCGCTTTGTTCACTTGATTCATCATTTGAACTTTCCTCTTCATCTACTAGAGCTATCAAGTTGAGACATGCGGCTTCTTCATCATCCGAAGAACTATTTGATGTGCTTTTCTTGTCTTCTTCATCATCACTATTCCAAACTATGTATGCCCTTTTGTGTTTTGAATTTTTCTTCTCTTTCTCCTTCTTCTTGAGATACTTAGAGCATGAATACTTGAGATGACCGGGCTTTCCACATTCATGGCAAACTACTCCTTCTTTTGTTGTCTTTGTCTTGTAGTGTGGGGAATTCTTCTCTTTACTTTTGTCTTTGTTCAACCTTCCTTTTCTCCTTAGAAGCTTGTTAAACTTTCTTACTAGAAGTTTCATCTCTTCTTCATCAATGTCCGAATCGGAATCTTCATCATCATTATCATCAGAACTCTCTTCCTTTTTATATGACCTTTGAGCTTTAAGAGCGATTCCTTTTCTTTCTTTGTTCTTGTCCGATTCTTCATGCAAATGTAAACGTTCAAGCTCCATTTCATGTTCTTGAAGCTTTCCGAACAGTGTAGCTAAGTCCATGGTGTCCAAGTCCTTTGATTCAACAATTGCGGTAACCTTGGGTTGCCATTCCCTACTCAGACATCTTAAAACTTTGTTAACAAGTTCACATTCATAAAAGTTTTTCCAAGAGCAATGAGATGATTAATAATATGAGCAAAACGCTTTTGCATAAGACATATAGATTCATTAGGCAACATACGAAACAATTCATATTCATGCATCAAAGAATTTAATCTAGCACGCCTAACTTCACTAGTGCCTTCATGTGTGACTTGCAAGGTGTCCCACATTTGTTTGGCATTAAGACATTGGGAGACTCTAAAGAAATCATCATAGATAGAGCGGAGGTGATGATATTCTTAGCTTTTAAATCATATTGAATTTTCTTTTTATCATCATCGGTCCACTCATCTCTGGGGGTAAGTTGAGATACACCTTCTACTTCTTTTGAGGGAATATGAGGACCATTTTCAATGGCTTCCCAAATGTTCATGTCTATGGCTTCTATAAAGATTCTCATTCTAACTTTCCAATAAGCATAACCCTCTCCACCAAACATAGGAGGGTGGCCAATTGAAGCACCTTCACCACCAAAGGGATTCGTAGAACCCACTATAGTTTCCTCAAGGATCTTAACGAAAAAGCTCTATGCTCGTGTCTTTCGACCGAGCTCTGATACCAATTGTAAGAACTACAATCGGTGGGTGAAATAACTAGGAGACACTAGGAGAACACCTAGAAGGGGGGGTTGAATAGGTGTTAGAGAAACCTTGAAAGATTTTCGAAAGAAACGAATCGAAACAATTAAAACAAATGATTTTTACAAAAAATATACTGTCTTAATCGATTAACTTCAGTACTAATCGATTAATGCCGAAGAACTTCAGTACTAATCGATTAATGCCGAAGCTAACTTTTGAACTAATCGATTAACTAAGTCGTTACTCGATTAATGCCGAAAGCTGCTTAAAAACTAATTGATTAACAATCGACTTAATCGATTAATCTGAACAGTATCTGATAAAAATTCAGTTTTAATCAAATATGAAAATCAATCAATTAACACATAAGATCAGAGATAAAGCGGAATTGATTAACACCAATATTCTTATTGATTACCTAGGTTATGAAAATGATTTTCCCCAAATCAATTTGCACAATTAAGATTCAATTCAATCAATTATGAAAATCAATTTTTCTAGGTTTTCAATCAAGAACAATATTGAAATGACTTGAATGTAAAGAGTTAAGAGTTTAGAGATACTGCACAGTGATTTATCCTGGTTCACTTTCATCCACTTGAAAGCTACATCCAGTCCCCTATTAAACCAAGAGAGATTCTTCACTATGAGGAATTAGAGTTCTCAAATTACGAGTAAATGCCTCTCAAGACTCCCTTCTTGATAGCCTACAAGAGATACCACACCCTTGCCTTGCAATCCTATTGAATCTAATCTAACCTCTTCTCTTGCTTGTTGATATCCCCACAACAAGTCTTCCACTTGCTTGATGATGCCTCACACCAAGACTTCCACTTGCTTGTTATCACAACAAGACTTCCAATTGCTTGTTAACACAACAAGACTTCCAAGACTTCTTTTGCTTGATGAACAACCACCAAGTCTTCCTTTGTTGTAGATAGCTTGCCTTCTTTGCAATGATTACAACTCAAATGAAAAACAATGACAATCCTATGAATCTCTTTCAAGAGCTATGAAAATATCAACATAAGAGATTCAAAGATTCTTGATCAAAGAATGTAAAAATTAAAAGCTTTGATCTATGAAAGTGAGAGAGAATAGAGTGACTTGATTCTTTGTAAAATGAATATCAAAATGATGTATATTGATCACAAAGGTTAGGAAAAAGGTTTATATAGAATACCCAAAAGTTAGGAAACAATAGAAATTGATTTTGCCTTGAAAAGCTTATTTTAAAAACTGATTCTACACGTGTTAATTGATTAAATATCAGCTTAATCGATTAAGCACTGTTGCTCAAAATGTCTTAATCGATTAAATACTTCCTTAATCGATTAAGCAAGTTCAAAATCACTTAAAACTTGTTTTCTCAAAAACTAAACCTTTTCTTTCAAACCTTTAAGCCACCTATTGATTTTAGGTTAAGTGAATACTCAAATTATGATATAATCATGACCTTGATAGAGATTCACTACCCTCTATAGACTCTACCCAAACTCATTAAAAATAAAAGACTTGAGAGGCTAAAGATATTACAATAAAACACAAACTAAGTCTTCATGAGCTTGCTCTCTCTTCATCAATGTTGAGTGTTGATTTGCTTGTTGAACTTCTTCAAACTTTAAGCTTGATCAAACCATTTGTAGCTTGTTCAAAACCTTTGTCATTATCAAAACATTCTCACTGGATCTAACAAGGCCATATTTAGAGTTCTTGGAGAAGAAGTATTTTTATAATCTAAAAGTATTCCTTGAAAACGATTTTAAAACGGATTCTGAGAAAATGCTTTCGAAAAACCTCTAGCTATTTTTCTAAGTTACGAAAAACTGTTTTTACAAGTTTCAGTCAGAGTAATGGATTACTTGGAAAGGAGAATTGATTACTTCTGCAATATCATAGAAAAACCAGAGAGCTCGTATTCGAGTATTTGAACTTGGCTAATCTATTACCTCTGGCTGAAAGTAATCGATTACTTTGCTCAATTAATCGATTAGAAATGTTGCATTATACAATGTGACAGAGGCTCTAGAATCGATTAGGCATGTTGCATCATACAATGTGACAGAGACTCTCGAGGTTTGAGGCCAATTCTAACAATTGGCATCAGAGCTAGACTCTTGTATTTATAGGACTTAACCATCTCAAGAGTGAAATGGCTTCAAACTCTCTCTTTAGTGGTGAAGGGAGTTCTATTAATAAACCCCCTATGTTTGATGAAGTGGGGTACGCGTATTGGAAAGCGAGAATGAAAATTTTTATTCAAGGAGTTGGGTTAAAAGCATGGGATGCTGTCGTTAATGGACCCTACGTTCCTACTAATGTGGTAAATGGAGTGACAATTAACAAACCCATGGGTGAGTGGACGGACGAGGAGTGTAACACCCTCACAATTAAGTTGCTTAATTACTAATAATTAGGTTGAGATTAATTAGGACTTAAAATTTTTTAAATAAAATCCGACAGAGTCTCCTCTATTTATCGGACTTATCCAAAATTTACACTTTATATGTAACGACCCAACTTATATTCCAAAAATATAGACCCTTTTTTTTTTAAATTATGCTTTTAATGGAATTATAAGTTAAGTCCTTAGGATTCTACTCATTGCGGAAATTAAAACATAACACATCTTATGGAATAATATACATCATCATACATTATGAAATCAAAAGTGAGGTTACATTACATCATCATCATTAGCAGCAAGTTGCATATGTCAAAGACTAACATAACTTAGGATTAGATTAAACTAGACTCTAGGCCATTATAATATATTACATCAAAAGATATAACGACCTAGAGCATTCGGTTTGAAACTCATGATATAAAGCACATCATCCTCTACCCTCTTTCCCCAAGGGGAGGGTGTAGGATGCACACTTCTGGAATACTTCCTTTGATGGAATGCGACGATTCAGGTGATAGATGGCCACTTCCACTTCGCCCTATAGCATAATGCGCCCTCCAACGCAGTGCCACTCCCAATTAGGGAGTAGCCTCATCTTCATGTGGATGGAGTTTTGAGACATTACCTAACAAACAAAAAGGGAAAGGAGTAAGTCATAGCCGAAGCACATACAAAGAACAATTAAAGGAACTAAAAATGATCAAACACAAGAAATCAGATGACAGGTAATATTCATAACCAATGGCACACCATTATTTGCAAACATCATTATCTGATTATTAGTAGCATGATGCATGAATAATGTTATCATTCTCCATCTCTTGGATCCAATATCAATATCTTCGCAACCCTTCGTCCAAATCATAATCAAATCACTAGACTAGGAAAGCAACTGGGAGTAAACGCCTTTCATCCAAACAAAGGCTTGTACACGCAACTCATCTATGCGTACCATGCATACTCAAAACCAAAACCAGGGCCGGACCAAGCCAAAGGACCGTCCTCCGTAGTCAAGATATGTCCCAAGAGGTCGATAGGATATATTACAGTTAAGCAAAACTATCCCACGAAAAATCTGCAGAACCCCCCATCATAGGACCATTTTATCCATAATAATCCCCAGGGGTCACTTGACGATTCACCGTCAGACCTAACTATTAGATCTAGTGTGATGGTTTTGATAATGACAAATGTTTTGAACAAAGATACAAATGTTTTGATCAAGTTCGAGTTATGGAGAAGCTCATCAAGTTCAACAAGATCAACAAACAACAAATGATGAAGAGAGAGCAAGCTCATGAAGATTCAATTTGTGTATTATATTGTAATATCTTTATTTTGAGTCTTAGAGTTTGATGAGTTTGGGTAGAGTTATTGGAGGGTAGTGAATATCTATCAAGTGCATGATCATATTATATTTTGAGTATTCACTTAACCTAAAATCAATAGGTGGCTTAAAGGTTTAAAAGAAAAGGTTTAGATTTGAGAAAACAACTTTTTAATTGACTTTTACAGTGGCTAATCGATTAAGTAGAGTGAGCTAATTGATTAACACACATTTAACAGTGCTTAATCGATTAAGGCTATGTGTTAATCGATTAACGCCCGTTTTACTGGTTTTTAAAATACGTTTTTCACTTCTCAAAATCAGTTTTTAAGTTTCCTAACTTTTGGGTATTCTATAAAAACCTTTTCCTAACCTCTGTGAATAATGAGAAAAAATCAATTTCATTTTTCATATCATTTTTGGAAAGATCAAAGCCACACTATTCTCTCAACATTCTCTCTCACTTTCAAAAGATCAAAGCTTTCATTTTCACATTCTTTGATCAAGAATCTTTGAATATCTCATGTTGATATTTTCATTGTTCTTGAAAGAGACTCATAGGATTGTTATTATTTTCTATTGTGTTGTAATCATTGCAAAGAGGCAAATATTCTACAACAAAGGAAGTCTTGTTGGTTGTTCATCAAGCAAATCAAGTTGGAAGTCTTGTTGTGTTAACAAGCATTTGGAAGACTTGTTGTGGGGATATCAACAAGCAAGGGAAGAAGGTTAGATTAGATTTCAATATGATTGCAAGACAAGAGTGAGGTATCTCTTGGAGGCTATCAAGAAGGGAGTCTTGAGAGGCGTATTACTTGTAATTTGAGAATTCTAATTCCTTTAGTGAAGAATCTCTCTTGATTGAAGAGGGGACTGAATGTAGCTCATGGTGGTTGTGAGTGAACCAGGATAAATCACTGTGCAGTATCTCTATTCCCTTAACTCTTTACATTCTTGTCATTTCATATTGTTCTTGGTTGAAAGCCTAGAAAAGATTGATTTTCTAAAATTGGTTGAACTAGCTTTTAATTGTGCAAATTGAATTAGGGAAAATCATTTTCATAACCTAGGTAATCAATAAGAATATTGGTGTTAATCAATTCCGCTTAATCTCTGATCTTATGTGTTAATTGATCGATTTTCGTTCTTGATTGAAAAGTGACTTTTCAGTTTTAACATTGGTTAATCGATTAACTGAAGGTGTTAATCTATTAAGCAAAAATCTACTTTCAGGCATTAATCGAGTAACTGGTCAGTTTAATCGATTAACTCAAGTTTTTCAAAGGTTAATCGATTAAGAGCTGAAAGTTTTGTAAAAATCATTTGTTTTATTTGTTTCGATTTGTTTCTTTCGAAAATCTTTCAAGGTTTCTTTAACACCTATTCAACCCCCCTTCTAGGTGTTCTCCTAGTGTTCCTTAGTTAATTCATCCACCGATTGTAGTTCCAACACTAACCTCTGCACATTCTTAATCCGGTTCTTCGAACCATCTGTGTCTTTCCTGTCATCCTATCTTACCAACCATATCACCTCATATGAATGCACAATGTGGTCGTCTCTTTGAACATAGATTTCATTTTAATTTTCACCATCACATTCATTTTCAATGCCATAAGGACATTACTCTTGTAATAGTTGATTCATACTTTGGTTCATATTCTAGGTAATGGTTAAATAGAACAGGTTCGAAATAAAGACTTATAACATTTAGGAACTCCATCGGTGGCATGGCCACCTTTGATGGCGTTCAGGAAATAATCCATGCTAAACATTTTAATATGAAGAAACTCCATCGGTGGCATAACCTCCTTTGATGGTATTTATAAAACATAAATGACATTAAGAATTTCCCATCGGTGGCATAGCCTCCTTTGATGGTACTTATACGAAATTATAAATTAGAGATTCAATATCAATAATAATAATAATATAAAGAGGTCCCACCGGCGGCATAGCCATCTTTGGTGGTTTGATGAAATAACGTAAAATACACAACATGAAATTAAATAATGATAAAGGAACTTCCATCGGTGGCATGGCCTCCTTTGATGGAATTAAAAGAATCAAATAACATAAATTAAATATAAAGCATAAAGAGTTCCAACGGCGGCATAGCCACCTTTGATGGTTTGTAAGAAATATTTGCATTTTTAAAATTGAAACAAAATCCCATTGGGGTGATAGTCCGCCAAATGGGGTTAAATAATGCCACTGGGTAATAGTCCACCTTACTGGTCTTAGGATACATGAAGTTTGAGTATAATAAGCATTAATCATAATCCAATCAAGTTTCATTTGATTTTCTTTTATTTTTAATTTTCTTAAATAGTGACTAACCGGTTACTAACTTCACTAACTTGTTAGTTCGGAGAAAACCAGTACAAAAATGAGGTTTTGATATTCCAATTCGTGTTAACTCTTTCCTTAACCAAAAGCAACTCAAAAAGCAATTAGAGATATCAAATAACATATGTTAGCAGCTTTACAACCTTACAAAAACATCAATTACATGATTAATTCATGGTATGTGCATAAACTTGAAAAAGCACATTCAAATTTGGGGAAAATCATTTCAGTGATTAATAGAACAAACTTAGCATTCCTTTAGCTTCCTTATATCAAATATAAGTTGTTCAAATCGAGAATTAAGTTATCTCTGACCTCTAAGTCAGAAAACCAATTCATGTTTCATTTCAATTCAAATGCCCTTGAGTTCAATGGAACTCCTGTTTTTTTAGTTGATTAATTGTTGTTCTAGAACTTGGGTTAACTTCTCCCTTACCAATATAAAGTGTTTGAATGGTTTGAGGACTGGAAAGAGGGATTGAACACGAATTTGGATGAATTCCTCTTCATTGCAACAACTCTGTTTTCAGTTTAATAGAGGGTATTGGACATACTTTTTCAATTGATTAGAGCAAGATAAAATCATGAGTAAGGTTTGGAATAGAAACTAGGATATGAGAGCTTGAAGATGCAACAAGTTTTAAGCTCAGAGAGGACCCATACTCACCACACGTATTCAATGTTCAGAGCTAAACGATTCTGATTTCTTGCACTTTCAGTATCAACAAGGCCACTTTGAAGCTCAATATATAACTTGAGTTATGGTTGATGGGTTTGAGTGTAACACCCTGAATTTGAAATTCTAAGTTTAGCTATTATGATAATAGACTTAAGATGCGAGGGTGAAGGAAAGATTGAGTTGAGAGCTAATAAAACATTAAATAGTTGTTAAATGATAAAAGTTATCAAATATAAGGAAAAATTAGGAATAAAAGATTTACAACTCCAGACGAGGATTCCACCGTTGGATATGAAGTTTGGATTTTTAGAAACCATGCCTTAAAATTTGAGCAAGATCCAACGGGTAACGAAGAAGTTATGGAAGTTTGAAGTGTGAGGAATGGCGCGCCAGTTTTCCCCATGCCAGGCACCAGGTGCGTGCAACACGCACCAGACCTCCTCCTGATGCAGAACTCGCGCTCAAGCGCGCGAAACTCGCGCCCAGGCGCGCGATCAGGGCTGATGCGTTTTCAGCCTTTGGATCTAATCTTGGTGGCCAAGTTTTAATCTGGGCCACACGATTTCCTTGAGGCCATGAGTCAAAAATAAAAAGAAAAACACTCCCTCTCACCATACAATCATCCATCATCAACATCACTCATCTTCTCCTCCTTCTCTCTCTAAACCCTAAGCTTCAATCTCATCACCCACTCCATAAGCACTTGATTTTAAATTAAATCAAGTCATAATTATCATTCTCCATCAAAACCCCATCAAGAAAATGTGTTGAGAATCATTTTCTCCACTCTCCCTCTCTCACACGAATTTCCCCTTTCTCTCTCCTTTTGATCTTCAAGCTCCTCAACCATGGAGGAACCACCATGACCACACCACCACCTTCAAGGCAAGGCAAAGAATATTCAACACCATCCACCCATCATCAAAGAATCAACCAACTACACTCACTTACACTCTCTTGGGGTGGCAAGCTCACTAAGGAAACTTAGAATCTTCAAGCTCTAAGGCTAAGTCACAAGCTCAACTTCCTTATCTTTTGGTTTGTGAGGTAAGGGGGTGGGTATTGGCTTGCTCTAGAAAATGGTTTGTATTTAGATATAATGATTGGCTAGGAGTTATGTATTTGGATAGGAAATTAGAAACCCCAAGTTAGAACTAAGGAAAATGGAAATAATAGGCTTGATTTATTAATTATGGAACTCTAAGAAATATAGAAATGAGGTTAGGTTTTAACTAAGAAAATAAATGGCATGAACCCTGAAGCTAGGATTTTTGAACCAATAATTCAGACAAATGGAAAATGTGGTGATTCATGAATATATGAAAATGTGAATATTGGTGTTACTTGCACTAATTGTGTAGGTGAAAAGTGATATGCATGAATAGTAGTAGTTGTAATTATTTGTTATACTTGGCATTACTTGAACATTGGAATGGTGATAATTGTGAAAGTGAAATTGTGGTTACTTTGTTATATATGTGATGATAATTGTTATTGAAATGGCTAGGTGAAAATAAACGGAATTGGTCGGTAAACGAATAACATATAATATGGATAACTAGTACTGGATCCATGGGCGATGTATGTAGGCCTTCGATTTGGTGGAGACATACATCGTAGTGGGCGGTGTATTGTAGGGCTTCGATTTGGTGGAGACAATACATCGTAATTAGGGGTTGTATTGTAGGCCTTCGATTTGGGGGAGACAATACAACTAAATAAATTGGGCATGTATGTAGGCCTTCGATTTGGTGGAGACATACATGTTAAATGGGGGATGATGTATTGTAGGCCTTCGATTTGGTGGAGACAATACATCGTCCTTAAGGGTTGGAAAATAAATGGGTGATGTATGTAGGCCTTCGATTTGGTGGAGACATACATCGTGATTGGAGTATGTATGTAGGCCTTCGATTTGGTGGAAACATACATACACCATAAATATAAGGAAATGAATAAGGAAAAAGGTAAGGGATTAAGAAAGGATTTCTTTGGGAAACTGGGAAAAACAATTAAAAGGGGACTTGCACTTGGAAAATGATGGAATCGGAAAATGTGGTATGCTTGTAATGAAATTTGTAATTATGTGAACAAGTTGCTAATTGTGTTTGGCCTAGTGAGTTGTTAGGTCTATCTAGAAACTGCCTTTCTATTTCATGTGCAATGCTCACTCCCTTACCATTTTTCAGGTATAGAGATCGAGATAGCACAGCCCACGGCCGAGCAGGTTCACTCTCCCTCACTGGGAGAGTAGGGTTATTATTGGGATTAGGAGTTTATTTGACCTAAGCCTCCTTATTCTTTTGATGTATATATATATGATGTATATATATTTTGGGAGAGGCTTAGGATATTAATTGGGGCATAGTTATGTGTTGAGTTTCATGATAATTGTTTTTGGTACAAATACTCCGCTAAAACTCTGATGTGATAAACTGATGTGGGTGCTTATGATGCACATTATATATATGGCCCTGCTGGCTTCTGTTCATTTTAATTATCTGGTTGAAGCTTAATGCAGGTTAAACTAAATTTTTGGGAAAGTCCGAAATACAAAGGAAACTCCGTCCGTTTGACGGTGGATTTTTAATTAACTAAAAAGGAATTTTTAAGTGCTCTAATTTATTTATAGGTAAATTAACTGAGGTGTTACATTTATGGTATCAGAGCAGTTTCCCTCGGCCTTTGGAGTATGAACTCACTATTCCTATGGTTACTCACCGAGCGAGTAACCAATGTACTTAGTTCAGTGTCTGAGTTGAAGTTGTAGGATATCTATAGTTTTGTTAAGTGTTCTGTCATTGACTTGTTGTCCCTCCATGACTCAACAGTATGGCAGGGAGACGGGCTGACAATGATAGAATTGCTGCAATCCTCGAAACTCTGGTTCAGTTGCAGCAGAACCAAGCCCAAGCTCAGCAGAACCAAGCTGAGAATCTTGCAAATCTGCAGCAGAATCAAGCCCAAAATATAGCAGTAGCAACAGCAGCAGCACTACAACCTCCTCCACCACCTCCGGTCGAGATTGACTGGATGGCCTGCTTTAGAAAAAGCGATCCGCCGAAGTTCGAGGGGGGCTACAACCCTGATGGAGCTCAAAGATGGCTCCAGGAGATGGAAAAGGTTCTTCGCTCGCTGCAGCCACCGGGTGATCAATACATGCGACTCGTGGAGTATGTTCTAAAAGGTGAGGCGGAACATTGGTGGGACCAAAAGAGGAGAGGTTTGGAAGCAGCTAATGAGCTTATTTCATGGGATCTTTTCAAGGTCCGTTTTCTGGGAAAGTACTTTCCGGAAAATTTAAGAAGGGAGAAGGAAGTAGCTTTTCTTGAACTGAAACAAGGGAGCCTCAGTGTTGGAGAATATGCAGCTCAATTCGAGGATCTCATTCGCTACTCTGGCAGCTATCGAGATGCAGATGAACGTACTAAGTGTATCAAGTTTGAGTCTGGCCTTAATTCCAAGATCAAAACTCTTTTTGTCTATCAAGGAATCTCTAGTCTCTCTCAACTAGTGAACATGACCAGTGCTTATGAAGATTCTCTCAAACAGGAACAGGCAGAGGAGCGGAGCAAGGCACCTCAGAAATTGTCTGGTCCTATTAGGGGCAAGGGTCCTATGCAAAAATCTGGCCCTTATTCTAATCCCAGGCCTTCAGTTCCTAGAGGAGCAGGGCAATCTGCAATAACTCTTGGTCCCGTCTCTATTTGTCCACATTGTGGGAGGCAACATAAGGGAGTGTGTTGGAATCTGGGTCGAAGAGATGAAATCTGTTACTTATGTGGACAGTCCGGTCATTTTGTTGCCAATTGCCCTAAAAATACTGTAAAGAGAGAGGTCAATGTGGATAGAGCACAGAAATCTGGTGGGAGTCAGCCAATGCAGAAGGGCAAGGTGTACACTCTAGATGGCGAAGAGGTGACAGATGATGATGAACTGATCAAAGGTATTTGTAATGTTAATGGCATTTCTTGTGGTGTTTTGTTTGATTGTGGTGCATCCCATTCATTCATTTCTATTGAATGCATGAAGAGACTAGGGTTGTCTGTAACACCCCAAAATTTTAATCCCCGATTAATGAAATGTTAATTATAAGATTAATTATAATTAATAATTTCTATTTTAATCCTTGATTAAAATCTGTGTTTATGTAGTTAGGAAATGTGTGTGAATTTATTTAATATAATTATGCATGAAATAGATATTTTGCATATTAGTCCCTGGGTTGGGACCTAGAAGTAAATATAGGAAAGGTTTTGGAGGGAAAATAAATAAAATAATTATTTTTCAAAAACTGGGCAAAATACTCGAGTATTATTCTGAATACTCGAGTATTCTGGTCAGAGTTGCAGGAGTTAGTGCGTTTGGTGAGTCACCACCACCGATTCCCCTCCGTTGACACGAAATCACCTCTCAACCACGTCTCCCATCGTCGTGTCGTTGTGCATGAACGTTCTCCCTGTCTATTTAAGCCATTCATCAACGAGATTGAGGGTTTTGTTGATGAAATTGTGAAGTTTGCATGAGCTAGGGTTCTTGATTTGCTTCCTTCGATTCTCCCTCTGTGTTCTGATTCAAACCACAAACGATACACCAATACAAAGCTCACATCACGAGCTTTGTATAGATACCAAATTCGTGAGTTGAGAGTGAGTGTGGTGGAAGAATCAAAGCTTGGAAGTGAAGCTGGTTGCTGTCAAACTTGTTCCTGGAGCTCACTTCGATTTCGATTTCTGGTAAGCTCACGAGTCCTTTGAGTCTCAATTCGATTTCTCTAGTTAGTATGTGTTGCATAGAGTCTAGAGAAACTAATTTCCCCAATTCTTATATCTATTTCATGTGTCAACCAATTCAATTTTGGACCTCTACTCAAAACTGTCCTGCATGTGATGCTTGAAGAGGTTTTGGTGCTGTGGAGCTTCTTCTTGCAAATTCTCTTGTTGAGTCACGTCTGAGAGGTAAGGGGAAGTTGTTTTATGCACTAGATAGAGTTTAAATTCCATAATTTTCATTAGAGAGCCACCAAGAGGCTCTAAGGGCTTAGATTGAATAGGAACTTTGGTTTGGAGACCAACTCATGCTCTATGGTTGTTTGGAGCAAGTTTCATATGATGCATGCAAGCTGTAATGAGCATTATTTCACAAGTTTGTTGAGTATTTTGCAAATTAAGAGGTTAACTTGTGAAATTGTATGTTTTATGCATAATCTTGTGATTCTCTGTCAAATCTGTAATTTGATATGTGCTAAGTGTTGTAACGTGTTCAATATATGGTATATGAACTCTTTTGATCATTGGATTGGACTAAAAATGGTTAGAATTGAAAATGGTGTGTTAAAACCAAGTTTCCAGTCTGTTCTGTGAGAAAAGACTCGAGTACTTGGCTTGATACTCGAGTAAAATTTTGATAAAACAATGTATTTAGTGTTAGAACACTCTAGTATCGGGCCCAGGACTAGAGTAATAACTGATTCATGGGGAACTCTTAAGGTAAACCACTCGAGTAAGGCAGGGGTCACTCGAGTGTTCTGGAATTGATGAAGAACACTCGAGTACTCATGAACTACTTGAGTATTTTGATGAGTCTGAAACCCAAATCCCCAGAAAGACATGAACACTCGAGTATCCTGAAGAACACTCGAGTAATCTGGAAATAGTTGAAGAACACTCGAGTATTCTGAAGAACACTCGAGTAGTTTACCTAGAATCTGAGAAACACCATTTTTACTTCTGACTCATTTGGTTAATGATTAAATAACAATAATCCAAGGGATCTGGACTTAAAAGAAATTGATTAATATAAGTATACCGTTTGGATGACGAGACGTTGCTCGGGTGGCACGCTATATATTAACCAATTTCCTTTAAGTTTAAAAATAATGCATTCATTCTGGAGTTTGGATGATAGATCGTTTATCATGTTTTGGTAATATTAGGAGGGCCTTTGGGGGTGCCAATTGACGGCTCGCTTGATGACATGTTATGGTTGACGACGTGGTCGGCATAGTGAGATGCTGATTTGGTTATACCGTTTGGATGACGGGCCGTTTGGAGGACGGGACGTTGCTCGGATGGCACATTATAACTTTGCTCGGGTGGCATGAATTCCAAGCTTGTCGTGTACATTCTTGGTGAATGTACGAATGTTGTACACCTAGGAGTACAACGCACTGGTGAGTGCTGGACGAAGTAAAGGATGGACGTCAGAGAGTGTCATAGAATGATGGAGATAGGCTTGAGAGCTAGAATCATACATCATGCCACTCATCTAAAACAATATTGAAAAATGGAACCAGTATGAGCATCCTACTTGCATTCATCAATTGTTAAATACTAAATGTGCTTGTTGTTTATTATTGCATAACTTTACATTTATATTGCTCGCATATTTATACTCTATTGATTATGTGTATAGAATTGCTTACCCCTATGCCCTTGTAGGTGATGTCGCATTACATCGCTTGCATCGAGATCCGGCCACTTCCTAGTGCCATATGGATCTACGAGGACCATCGTGCGGTGTTCGAGGGGGAGGTAGAGGTCACCTTCTACCACCCGAACCCGCTGATTCGATTTCGTCCTCATAGGTTTAGGATTCCCATCATATACACTATGCACGTACCACCTTTTTACACATATCATGGACCACCTCCCACACGACCAGCTTGCTCATATCACAGTTTTCGTTTTCGACCTGCCCGCTCATACCCTTTTTCTTCTAGAGTCGTTCGCGAGGAGACTCCCCCTTCTGATCCGAGGAGCCCAGTTAGGGCCACACCATCTCCTGACCCTGTACCCAGTGGTAGGGTACACTCTCCATCGGATGAGATCGAGGAGGATCCCGTGGAGGACGAGAGCGGAGGTGAGCCTGCCATTCATTCTACCGGGAGTCAGTGGAGGGATGATGATCCCTAGGTATGTGTATATGGTATATGATGAGGATCAGGGGATCCGATGTGGGGATGCTGTGGAGGAGACACTGCTGCTGCTGCTGTTGATGATGATGTTTTCTTTTGCTACCTGGAGACTGCTACTACTATCACTACTACTACTACTGATGCTGCCAGATCTATGTGACCGCCTCTATAGTTCATATTTTTGAGTTGTATATTTTGTAGATATACTTTTGAGAACTCTAGGGTTATGGTTTTCTGTTTACGTAGATCTTTTGATGGACTTGTATTATGGATCTTGGAGTTATGACTACTGGGACTATGTATTCCATGACTTATATATATATATATATCACTTATGTTCGTATTACAACTATGCATAGTCCTACCTCTTCCGCTCAATCTGATAAGGATTAATTAACGGATTCGGTTATGTTATTTAAATAGTAACAGTTCCACGAAAGAAAAGAATAGATATGCATCGCTTAATTATTTCACTATGTTAATACGATTTTCAAAAGCACCGATGCTATCTGGATTATGAAAAGGTTTTTTATCTTAGCAAATGCCGAATCCAATACAAAGTTTAGAACGACATAAATTATATTCTCCAAGAATTCCATGTCTGGGTTTGTGCACCCGCCTAAGAAAAGAAAATTTTATTTCTACATTTTTCTTATATAATCACAAGTCCATATATTTAACCAAGTAATACTTAATTATTGTAATATTTACTTGGGTTGGGAAAAGGGTATCACATTGTCTACTATAGAAATGCCTTATAAATTGTCAGTCTCTACTCCTACAAATTCTTCAGTAGTTACTTCTCAAATGTGTCTGGATTGCCCACTCCGAGTTTTGGAGCGGGAATTCAAAGTCAATCTCATTTGTCTGCCCCTGACTAGATTAGATGTTATTCTGGGTATGGACTGGATGGCTCAACACCATGTTATAATTGATTGTCGTGAGAAAGCAGTCATCTTTAGTGATTCTTCTCTGTCCACCATAGAAGTTGATGAAGTATCAGATGTAAGTCAAATCCCTGTAGTCCGTGAGTTTTCGGAAGTCTTTTCTACCGAGATTCCCGGATTACCTCCAAAAAGAGAAGTTGAGTTTGTTATTGATCTGAAGCCTGGTACAGGCCCAATTTCTATTGCACCTTACAGAATGGCGCCTCCAGAATTGGAAGAATTGAAGAAGCAATTGGAGGAGCTATTAGCAAAGAAACTTATCAGGCCAAGTGTATCACCCTGGGGTGCTCCTATCCTTTTTGTCAAGAAGAAGGACGGTAGCCTTCGGATGTGCACTGATTACAGGCAGTTGAATGTAGTGACAGTAAAGAACAAATATCCGCTCCCTCGCATTGATGATTTGTTGGATCAGTTGAGGGGTGCATCAGTGTTCTCTAAGATTGACCTCCGATCGGGATACCATCAGATCCGTATCCGTGAAGAGGACATCTCAAAAACTGCTTTCAGGACGCGTTATGGGCACTTTGAGTATGTGGTGATGCCTTTTGGATTGACCAACGCTCCTGCAATATTCATGGACTACATGAATAGGATCTTCATGCCATACTTGGATTCTTTTGTCATTGTATTCATTGATGACATCCTGATTTATTCTAAGAGTCCAGGAGAACATGAGGAGCATTTGAGGATAGTGCTGCAAATCCTCAAAGAAAAGCAGTTGTATGCCAAGCTCTCTAAATGTATCTTTTGGTTGGATGAAGTTCATTTTCTGGGACATGTGATTTCTGCACGGGGAGTTGCTGTGGATCCCTCTAAGGTGGAAGCCGTGTTAAAGTGGGAGAGGCCCACAACAGTTACAGAAATCAGAAGCTTTCTAGGATTGGCAGGTTACTACAGGAGATTCATTGAAGGTTTCTCCAAATTGGCCCTTCCATTGACAATGTTGACTAGAAAAGATGTCCCTTATCAATGGTCACCGCAGTGTGAGAGCAGTTTCTTAGAGCTGAAGAAGAGATTGACGAGCTCTCCGGTTTTGATCTTACCGGATCCAACCCAACCCTTTGATGTGTATTGTGACGCTTCAAAGCAAGGCTTGGATTGTGTACTTATGCAGCAATGCAAGGTGGTGGCTTATGCATCTAGACAGTTGCGACAACATGAGCAGAATTATCCGACTCATGACTTGGAATTAGCAGCTGTGGTGTTTGCACTGAAAATTTGGAGACATTACTTGTATGTCACCAAGTTCGAAGTGTTCAGTGACCACAAGAGTCTCCGTTATCTCTTCGATCATAAGGAGTTGAATATGAGACAAAGGAGATGGATGGAATTCTTGAATGACTATGATTTCCATCTTCAGTATCACCCTGGTAAAGCTAATGTGGTAGCTGATGCATTGAGTCGCAAAACCCTCCATATTAGCAACTTAATGGTGAAAGAGATGCAGCTGATCCAGGAGTTTAGTGATCTCAACTTGAACATGCTGGTGAAAGAGAAAAGTATTGTTCTGGAAATGTTGCATGTCACTAGTGAGTTGATGGATTTGATTAAGGAAAGGCAAGCAGATGATGAAGAGCTCCAGAAGTTGTTGGAAGGAGCAGCAAGTAAAGGGGAACCTGATTTCATCAAGGGTGCAGATGAAATCATCAAATTTAGAGGTAGAATATGTGTTCCAATGGACTTTGAGATTCGAAGAGACATATTGTGGGAAGCTCACCAATCAAAAATGAGTTTCCATCCCGGTACAACAAAGATGTATCAGGATTTAAAGAAAATCTATTGGTGGCCAGGGTTGAAGACTGATGTGGCCGAACATGTGTCTCATTGCTTGACTTGTCAGAAGGTGAAGATTGAGCATCAAAAGCCAGGTGGTCCGTTGCGATCACTTGACATCCCTGAATGGAAGTGGGATAGCATAGCCATGGACTTTGTGACAGGTCTACCTAGAACTGCTGCAGGTTGTGATGCTGTGTGGGTAGTTGTAGACCGCTTAACAAAGTGTGCTCACTTTATCCCAATCCATAAGAAGTACACACTGGAGAAGTTGACACAATTATATATTCGGGACATAGTGAAGCTTCATGGTGTGCCTTCTAGTATAGTGTCTGATCGTGATCCACAATTTCTATCCAGATTTTGGCAGAGTCTTCAACAGGACTTGGGGACTAAGTTGAGATTTAGTACAGCCTATCATCCTCAAACTGATGGGCAGTCTGAGCGTACTATTCAGACTTTGGAGGATCTGTTTAGGGCTTGTGTTCTAGAGCAGGCTGGTAGTTGGGAGCAGTTGTTACCATTAATGGAGTTTACTTACAACAACAGCTTTCACTCTAGCATTGGTATGGCACCGTTTGAGGCACTCTATGGCAGAAAGTGTGGGACGCCTCTATGTTGGTTCCAGATCGGTGAAAATTTGTTGACTGGGCCAGAGTTGGTGCAAGAAACCACTGAGAAGATCGCTATGATTAAGGGTAAGATGAGAACTTCTCAGGAACGGCAAAAGAGCTATGCAGACAAGCGCAGGAGACCCCTAGAGTTTGATGTGGGTGACCATGTATTTCTTAGGGTGTCCCCTACCACAGGAATTGGTCGAGCAATCAAGTCAAAGAAGCTGACTCCGAGGTTTGTTGGACCTTATGAGATTCTAGAAAGAGTTGGACCTTTGGCGTACAGGATTGCTTTGCCTCCACATTTATCTAGGCTTCATAGTGTATTTCACGTCTCTCAGCTCCGGAAATACATTCATGATCCCTCTCATGTGGTAGCAGCTGATGATTTGCCATTGAAGGAGAATCTTACTTTTGAGGTTCTTCCAATCAGAATCGAGAATAGACAGATAAAGCGACTCAGAGGCAAGGAAATCTCATTGGTAAAGGTGATCTGGAATAGGAATGATGTCGAAGAAGCAACATGGGAGTTAGAAAGCAAGATGAAGGAGTCGCATCCGCAATTGTTCAATGCCAACTGAATTTCGGGGACGAAATTCTGGTAAGTGGGAGAGAATTGTAACACCCTCAATTTGAAATTCTAAGTTTAGCTATTATGATAATAGACTTAAGATGTGAGGGTGAAGGAAAGATTGAGTTGAGAGTTAATAAAACATTAAATAGTTGTTAAATGATAAAAGTTATCAAATATAAGGAAAAATTAGGAATAAAATATTTACAACTCCAGACGAGGATTCCACCGTAGGATATGAAGTTTGGATTTTTAGAAACCATGCCTTAAAATTTGAGCAAGATCCAACGGGTAACGAAGAAGTTATGGAAGTTTGAAGTGTGGAAAACCAAGTGGCCAAACAGCAGACTGAGGGCGCCCAAGCGCGCAAGGCCCGCGCCCAGGCGCGATTAATTGAACAGTGTTGCAATCTCACAGGTAGATTTGCGCTCAGGCGCGTCTTCCATGCACCCATGCGCGTCCCATGTGCACCAGCTCGAGGAATGGCGTGCCAGTTTTCCCCATGCCAGGCACCAGGTGTGTGCAACACGCACCAGACCTCCTCCTGATGCAGAACTCGCGCTCATGCGCGCAAAACTCGCGCCCAGGCGCCCGATCAGGGCTGATGCGTTTTCAGCCTTTGGATCTAATCTTGGTGGCCAAGTTTTAATCTGGGCCACACGATTTCCTTGAGGCCATGAGTCAAAAATAAAAAGAAAAACACTCCCTCTCACCACACAATCATCCATCATCAACGTCACTCATCTTCTCCTCCTTCTCTCTCTAAACCCTAAGCTTCAATCTCATCACCCACTCCATAAGCACTTGATTTTAAGTTAAATCAAGTCATAATTATCATTCTCCATCAAAACCCCATCAAGAAAATGTGTTGAGAATCATTTTCTCCACTCTCCCTCTCTCACACGAATTTCCCCTTTCTCTCTCCTCTTGATCTTCAAGCTCCTCAACCATGGAGGAACCACCATGACCACACCACCACCTTCAAGGCAAGGCAAAGAATATTCAACACCATCCACCCATCATCAAAGAATCAACCAACTACACTCACTTACACTCTCTTGGGGTGGCAAGCTCACTAAGGAAACTTAGAATCTTGAAGCTCTAAGGCTAAGTCACAAGCTCAACTTCCTTATCTTTTGGTTTGTGAGGTAAGGGGGTGGGTATTGGCTTTCTCTAGAAAAGGGTTTGTATTTAGATATAATGATTGGCTAGGAGTTATGTGTTAGGATAGGAAATTAGAAACCACAAGTTAGAACTAAGGAAAATGGCAATAATAGGCTTGATTTATTAATTATGAAACTCTAAGAAATATAGAAATGATGTTAGGTTTTAACTAAGAAAAATAAATGGCATGAACCCTTTAGCTAGGATTTTTGAACCAATAATTCGGACAAATGGAAAATTTGGTGATTCATGAATATATGAAAATGTGAATATTGGTGTTACTTGCACTAATTGTGTAGGTGAAAAGTGATATGCATGAATAGTAGTAGTTGTAATTATTTGTTATACTTGGCATTACTTGAACATTGGAATGGTGATAATTGTGAAAGTGAAATTGTGGTTACTTTGTTATATATGTGATGATAATTGTGATTGAAATGGCTATGTGAAAATAAACGGAATTGGTCGGTAAACGAATAACATATAATATGGATAACTAGTACTGGATCCATGGGCGATGTATGTAGGCCTTCGATTTGGTGGAGACAATACATCGTAATTAGGGGTTGTATTGTAGGCCTTCGATTTGGGGGAGACAATACAACTAAATAAATTGGGCATGTATGTAGGCCTTCGATTTGGTGGAGACTTACATGTTAAATGGGGGATGATGTATTGTAGGCCTTCGATTTGGTGGAGACAATACATCGTCCTTAAGGGTTGGAAAATAAATGGGCGATGTATCTAGGCCTTCGATTTGGTGGAGACATACATCGTGATTGGAGTATGTATGTAGGCCTTCGATTTGGTGGAAACATACATACACCGTAAATATAAGGAAATGAATAAGGAAAATGGTAAGGGATTAAGAAAGGATTTCTTTGGGAAACTGGGAAAAACAATTAAAAGGGGACTGACACTTGGAAAATGATGGAATCGGAAAATGTGGTATGCTTGTAATGAAATTTGTAATTCTGTGAACAAGTTGCTAATTGTGTTTGGCCTAGTGAGTTGTTAGGTCTATCTAGAAACTGCCTTTCTATTTCATGTGCGATGCTCACTCCCTTACCATTTTTCAGGTACAGAGATCGAGATAGCACAGCCCACGGCCGAGCAGGTTCACTCTCCCTCACAGGGAGAGTAGGGTTATTATTGGGATTAGGAGTTTATT
Source organism: Crotalaria pallida (assembly GCA_037953625.1). Lineage (NCBI taxonomy): Eukaryota > Viridiplantae > Streptophyta > Magnoliopsida > Fabales > Fabaceae > Crotalaria > Crotalaria pallida. Next base: position 26,749,133 of record CM075654.1, read on the forward strand.
TGACCTAAGCCTCCTTATTCTTTTGATGTATATATATACGATGTATATATATTTTGGGAGAGGCTTAGGATATTAATTGGGGCATAGTTATGTGTTGAGTTTCATGATAATTGTTTTTGGTACAAATACTCCGCTAAAACTCTGATGTGATAAACTGATGTGGGTGCTTATGATGCACATTATATATATATGGCCCTGCTGGCTTCTGTTCATTTTAATTATCTGGTTGAAGCTTAATGCAGGTTAAACTAAATTTTTAGGAAAGTCCGAAATACAAAGGAAACTCCGTCCGTTTGACGGTGGATTTTTAATTAACTAAAAAGGAATTTTTAAGTGCTCTAATTTATTTATAGGTAAATTAACTGAGGTGCTACATTGAGTGTTTTCAGTTTCTATATCAAGATTGGATATAGAACTCAAGTTGTGTATGGTTTTTGAGGCTTGTTGTGGCTCAGAACAGGGAAAATGAAAAGGAGAAAGTTAGCTTCAGAAAACAGAGGGCAAACTCTGTTTTGGGGAAATTTGGTGCAAGAATTGAACTCAAGACTACTCCCTTGATATTTATAAGCCTCAAGATTACTTAAGGATGAAGAAAGAACGTCCGAGGAAGGTTTAAAGGTATAGGGTGCTTGAAATTTGATCAAAACCGCCTTATATTAGTTTTAGACTGCATCTACTAACTGGTTACCCGATTCACTAACTAGTTAGTTCGTTGTAAGTTTGAAAAATTATATTTAAATCACTTTCCCTCCAAAATGATTTTAATTCTAATTCTACTTATTTGAAATGAATAAAAATACCAAAAATTCATAAAATTTATATTTCTAAATTTATTTTCATATTTTCTAATTTATTTTATAAAATTCCATAATAAGGGGTAAAATTACCGTTTTAACCCTTTCCTTTAATAATAACAATAATAAAATAGTAGTAGTAATAATAATAATAAGACAAAATACTACAAAATTTATATAACACAAACAAACTTGCTTTAAATAATATTCACATAATATATATATACTTATATATATATATATATATATATATTCGAGAATAATTCCAGTGGGTGTTACAATTCTCCCCCACTTTTAGGAATTTCGTCCCCGAAGTTCACACAAAATTACTTGGATTCAAAAAGATGAGGATACTGATTCCTCATTCGATTCTCAAGTTCCCAAGTGATATCACTAACTCCGCCTCGTTCCATACGACTTTAACTAATGGGATTTCTTTCCCTCGCAAAGTCTTGACTTTTCGATCTTCAATTCGGATTGGACTAGCTTCAAAGGTTAGATTTTCTCACAAGGGTATTTGTGACACCCTTTTTATAATATCCAAATAGTTAATATAATAACTATCTCTTTATTGAATACAATATGGACTTGTAAGTATTTATCGAGAAATTGTAGAAATAAGGATTTTTCTTTTAAGGCGGGTGCACAACCAAAACATGGAATTCTTGGAGAGAATAATTCATATCATTTTAAACATTGTATTAAATTCGGCATTCTCTAAAACCTTTTCACAAACCAGATAGCATCGGTACTTTGAAATTGCATTTACATAATAGAAATTAAGCGATGCTACCCATTCTTTCGTTTTGCGGAACTAATACCATTCTTTTCTATCGTAGCCGAATTCTTTAAATAAATTTAAATCAGAGTAAGCGGAAATAGTAGGACTATGAATATTTGAAATATAAACATAATTATATATATATATATATATAAGTAAGACAGGAAATACATAGTCCCAAGGTGATATCTCCAAGATCCAAGTACAAGTCCATGACAGGTCTATATCAATCTAAAACCATAAACCTAGAGATCTCAAAAGCATATCTACAAAATATACATATCAAAATATGCACTCTAGAGGTGACCACATACATCTGGTAGCACCAGTAGTAGTAGTAGAAGTAGCAGTCTCCAGATAGCAGAAGTAGTAAACATCACCAAACATCATCATCAACAGTAGCAGCAGTATCTCCTCCACAGCATCCTCACACCGGATCCCCTGATCCTCATCATGTACCATATGCACATACCTAGGGATTATAGTCCCTCCACTGACTCCCGGTAGAATGAATGACAGGCTCGCCTCCGCTCTCGTCCTCCACAGGATCCTCCTCGATCTCATCCGATGGAGAGGGTACCCTATCACTGGGTACAGGGTCAGGAGATGGTGAGACCCTAACAGGGCTTGTTGATTGTCTAGCAAGAGTACTAGGTCGACAAGTAATACAGATAGTAAGTGAGTATCGTTCCACTCGGGGATTGCAAATTGTTTCTAATAACTTTTCACCAATTCGTAATTATTAATGCAACTTGTTATTGAATTTTAGAAAGAGAAGGAGAATTTAAATAAAAATAAAATAAAAAGATTGAGGAGATAAGATGATCAGAAAGCAATAGAAAAAGGTTAGGAACTTGGTTTCGTTGTATGATTCACTTATTTAACTATGAATTAGATTTTCCTTCAAATCAAGAACAATTCCTCTCAAATAGCAATTATTAGATCTCTCTAACATTACCCTTTACTCTCTAAATACTTAATCCTTGATCTCTCTACAAATTACAACATTGGAAAATAAGATATTCAGCACAAGGGAATTACCAAATTATATAATCATTCAATTATATCTCTATATTTTGAACTGATTATACCGTTGAATTGCATGGCCTATTCTAAATCCTAATTCTCACTAGTAACTTAGAAAATCCTCAACATAAATTGCGCAGGTTTATGTGATAAAAACACAATCAACGCTTGATTTAAAAACATGAAAACACTAAATCATAAATTAAAATAAGTTACATCATACAATTTACACCATGTTCCTAACAAGAGGTTTTAGTTACACATTGAAATAAAGAAAACAGAAGCAAAGAGAAAACCTCTTATCATAGACAATACAGGTTAACTCTTGTAACATCCCAAATTTTAATTCCAAGTTTAATTAAGAAGACCTAAGCTGGAATTTATGAGGAAAACCATAGGGAACCAAGGATAGGAGTTAAGGGTAGTGTCTTAGGGTTAGAATTGGTCAAAAATAGGAGTTTTCAGAGGAGTAATCGATTACCTGCAGGGTGTAATCGATTACATGCTCTCTGGTGAAATCATACAAAAGTTGCATTAAAAGTAATGGATTACTTGGGCACAGTAATCGATTACTTGGGCAAAGTAATGGATTACTTAGGCAAAGTAATCGATTACTAGTGCTCTGGTGATTGTATGATGCTGCAAAAATAATCAATTAATTGGAGGAAGTAATCGATTATTTTGGCAAAGTAATGGATTACTTTAGGCAAGTAATTGATTATTCAGGTCTGATGCAGAAAAAAATAAAGTAAGGGCAGAAACGTAATTTCCACCCCCTTATCTCCTTATTTCAACCACCCATTCCCCTTCCCCTTATCCTATTCGATCTTCTCTCTCTCTCTCTCTACCCCTTCTTCCTCTCCTCTTCTTCGTATTCTTCCTCCTCCCCTTCTAGGATTCCATTCTTCTTCTTCTTCCAACCAAGAGCAAGAAGCTCTTTCCATTACCATCATCAACCTTCTCCCTTTTCAACTCCAAGTAAGGGTTTGATCATGGATTCCTTCCTTCTCCCTTCATGAGATTTGAACTTCTCTCCCTTTCCCCTCTCATATATTTTTCTCTCCCTCCTTCACACAAACCACCATCAACCACCCCAAATCCACCCTTTCAAACCTTCACCCATGAGATCCATCTCCTTCCTCATGACTTTGCCTTCATCTCCTCCCTTGGTGGCCTTCTCTCTCTTCATGAAGCCCTTTCTCTCTCCTAGGGCTCCTTTCTCTCTCCTCCAATCTCAAGACTCAAGTGGAATTTGGGCCTAAGGAGTTGGAATCAAGGTAGACCCGGAGTAGATTCATGGTCCCTGGAGCTTTGTGTGGGCTCTCTCCCTCTCTAAGGTAAGGGGAGTCTCTTTTCCACACTTTGAGTTAGGGATATTTGGGGTATATAATAGGATTTGGGCTAAGTAGTTGAATTGGGTTGTGGGTAGCAAAATAGCACCTGTAAAAGTGGTTTAGGGAGAATGAAGGTATTTTGATTTAAGTTAATAATTTAATAATTTAATGATTTAATTTAATTGTCATAAACTGCTAAAAACCCCTTTATGTATGTTGTAAATGTAGGAAGTGAAGAACCCTAAGGAGTTGACTTATATTTATGCACTCTGAGACATACCTGAGTATGTCGACTGATCTGTAATATATGTTGTTTGTTGAGAGTTGCTAGGTTCGTTATATGTGTGTTAAATGAGTATATTACGATTAAGTGTTAAGGAATGTGATAATTTGATAATGTTGGCTATGAGGTGGAGTAATAACTAAAGGACATAGGGATAATACTTGAATGCTTAAATAAGAAGTGTAATATAATCGTGTATTTAAGGTTGATGATGATTATTGGGAATGCAAGGGATTGGTTTCTTTAGTGTTAATTAATAGTACGAATATTAGTGGGGAAGAGAATGATTTCTTGTTTGAATTGGTAATATAGTAAAATGATGATGAATAATTGTGATTATGTGATGTTTGTAAATCTGAATGATATATGTACTTGAATGTGAATATCTGCTAATTGATGTAAAAGACAAAATGAATGATGTTGAATTATTTGTTGTTATGTGATGTGGAAATTGAGAATGATGTGATTGCATGAATGTGGATGATTGTTATCTGTTATAAATGACTAATTGAATTGTGTGCATTGTGGTGAATGTGTTTGTGTTGTTAAGGACGGTTGAATTGATCATTGGGACATTGGGACACTAGGTGTTCCTGCTAGGTGTACAAACGCCCCATTACGGCCAAACGCCCCATCAGGCTAAAACGCCCCACTAGGTATAAATGCCCCGTTAGGAGTCAATTTCGCAAAATGATCAATTCAACGAAAACTAAAAGAATGGAAAATGTGTAAAATACTAAAGTTTGTAAATGGAATATTTTAATGAATGTGATAAGTATGAGTAAAAGATTATATGTATCAGTCCTAACGGGTGAGGCCTAGTGGGTGATAGTCCTGATGGGTGAATAAAGTCCCTAATGGGTGTACAAACGCCCTAGCAGGAGCAACCAAGTCCTAGTGGTACAAATTAAAAGATAAGTGGTATGTTGTCCTCTGACCGTGAGGAGACATGCGGTAATATGATGGGTGTGTTGTTCTCTGACCGTGAGAAGACACACGTTTTATGGTTTATAATGAAAATGAAAATGATTTTGGAAAATGATAATGTAGTGTATTTTGTTAGTCATGGCTTGGTTTGATTATGATGCTTAAGTTGCTAGTATGTGCTCTTTACTATCTTCTAATTCACTGTGTTGTGAAAAGGTCTCACCCTTATGTGGTTAACATTTTAGGTGAATGTTAAGGAGCTTGAGGATCAGGGTGTCGCAGCGGAAGTTTTGGAAAGAGGGAAGAAATTATATGTTGCGCTACTCATATTGTAATTGAAATACCCAAATTTCATATGTAAATAAGATTTATGAAATGAAAATTTTAAGTTTCTCCATTCTAATTAGTAAACCTTTTGAATGATATCTTTTATAAAAACTTGGGGTGTTACAACTCTCCAAGAGACGTTCAATCCTCACGAAGATATCTCTTGTAGTGATGATCTCCAATCTTCGTGCCTTGCCTCCTTGCTCTCAATAGATGTTACTAACCTCTCTCTCTAATTCTAATTGAATTCTATGATCTCAAAACCTACTGAAAACTATTTACAAATCCTCTATTTAAAGAGTAAAACAAATCCTAAAATAAATCATAATTAAATCTAGTAGATAAGGTCCATGTTTATCTTCTAATTTCTGACCAAGTCTAAGATATGAAGCCAAATTAGACTTCTCTTCTTCTACTTTGTTCAGAATCTGGTCAAATTGGGCCTCCAGCAGGTGCGCGCGCCCCAGGCGCACGCGACCTCGCGCCCCAGGCACGAAGGTCTAATGACAACTTCTTTTCCACACAGGCGCGCCTCAGGCGCCCCCATCCCCGCATCCCAGGCGCGCGGGACCTACTCCGGCTCTGTTTTGCTCCGTTCTTTTTCCATTTGCAAGATCTTTTCGTCCTCTTTTCAGGTCCATAAATATTTTCTCCATTTGAGCTCCAAAAGTACCTGAAACACTAGCAAACGGATCAAAACGCTCAAAGGACCCTAAACTACTAAAAATAATTAAAATCTACTAAAAAGTCCTAAATTTGCTAGAGAAACAAGCCAAATACATAGTAAAAGGGAGTCCAAATAATGTCAAATCTATATATATTGGACCTAAATCACTCCCGCAAACTTAGCATTTTGCATGTCCCAGGCAAAAGTAAAATAAAAATCTAAACAAAAGACAACCTCCCTACATCAATATGAACACACCTAATCTAAGACTTCGAATCATGACTTCGACACATATCTTCACAAGCTATTTACACAATCACAAACTAGTTAGAGTAACAAACCCAATCAGAACTCAGGACTAGTGAACACTCTCAACCTCTCAAATGTTTCTCTCAAAAGAGTATAAGGGTAGTATTTAATTTAAGCACACAAGTTCATCAATGATAAAGTGCTACCATATGCTTGACCATAGACCAACATCTCCATTGAAATTATAGAATGCACACAAAAATCAAAAGGTCTTTAGATTTGGTTGTAATGGGGCCTGGCTAAAGTGTTAGGTGGGATAAAAGAAAGAAGGAATAATGAACTAAGGGCTAAAATGCAAAGCAAAATTCCCCTAGAATCATGAATGAGCACTAAGTATATTACAATGAAATTCAACTCAATCACAACTTTTATTCTTCTTACTTTTCAATTTTTAATTCCTCTACTCTCTTCCTTTTCACTTTTATTTAATTAATTAATTAATTTATTTTTTAGGAAGAGAAGTAGGAACAACACTTTAATTTTTTTTCTTTTCTTTTGCATCACATTCCACTTAATTGCTCATCCAAAATTCCTAAGGTACTCTCAAAGAATTATGCAATTAATGTAGGGTACCAAAGAAAAATTATATAACATTATAAGGCTCAAAATGGGCAACTAAGGGAACAATTTTCAATGCAACATTCTGAAGGCCTCAAAAACACAACCTAGGTGCCTTAATCATCTTAATGCATGCAATCAATCATCAATTTTGAAATGGTCACAGGTCAAGTTCTAGAGCACAATCATCAAAGAGAACACACTCATGAAAGAATAGGGGTCTCAAAATCAGAATATTTCAATAAAATTCATACCCCTCAATATAAGGCTCAAAACCTCACTGGGCTAATGTCAGTTCACTAATCACAAGTTCTGAAAGCATTTGTCAAAATAACTAGTTTACAACCATATTTACAGCTCAATCAAATAGAGTCAAAAGTCAATGAGTCTAAGTCCTAAACTAAGTATGTACATGCATCATTAGAGAAAAAGTCCTAAGCTTATAATAATCACTTACTTTCACTAAGGACACAAACCAATACCAATATGGGAGAAAAAAAAATTCAGATATGAAAAATTTTTATTTTGTATATACTCCCCCAAACTTAGATGTTGGCTTGTCCTCAAGCAAACTATGACCACTTATGAAATGTAGTATCGGAAATGGCCAATCCGATGTTGCATTTATCGGGAGGTAATGTCGTCGAAATCTAGAAGTTTGTGCATCATCGTGAATTAGTAATGGATCTCCCGTGTATAAAACTTATGTGTTAATTCTTTTATGTTTGTTTGCTTTGCTATGTGTTTTGTGTGTGATTTTAAAGTGTATTTGTTGAGTAATTTGGTGTCAAAGTAATTGAATCGGGATTAGAAATAGAACCGCATGGAATAAATAAATTGTGAATCCCGAATACTAATCCAACCAAGTGATTACGGTCACGTTGATTCGATTAGTATTTATTAAGAGAAACGAAAATAAGGTTTATACTAAATTATTAAGCGGTTCTGTAACTAAACCTGATTCAAGTGATTGTGGCATCAAATGAAAATAGGCATCGGGAACTAATAGATCGGATTTAAACCACTGAATCATATTAATTTGAATTAAAAATAAAAACAAACTTTTTGTCCAATTTGAGAAGCGGTTTGAATTCAATCCAAAGGGTTCTCGAAATATGCTTATATTTGGAATGGTGTAGTGTTAAAGTAAGCGGACAAAAATTAGAAGTGGCGCCATGAGAATCAAAATGATTTACTACCTCAATTCTAATCTATTTGAGTGACAAGGTTGCACCGGTTAGATTAGAATTCATGAAAACAACAAAAACATCTTTATTGAACTCGTGGTTGATTCCACCACTAATTTGATTCCGGTGACTTTAATATTAATCGAAAGTTAAGTTGAAGCTTCTAATGATTGAACTTGAACCCCGAGTTACTATAATAAAATTTTGTAACGAAAAGAGGTTTATCTAATCAAGAATGGGGTTAAAATTCAACATAGAAGTTCTTACCTCACTTTTGATTACATCATTGGTAGTGCATTGGTATATAGGAAGAAGTCTATGTTTATGTGGAAGTGAATCTAAACTTTCAAAAATGTTTTCAAAATGATTTGGGATTAATAGCTTTTCAATTTCCATCTTTAGGGTTGGAAGTCCCAAATTACTTTCCACTAAGCATTGACTAAAAGTGTAATTTTTGAAAATTGTGTTCAAGATAAAACTGAATTTTGTTTGATATATGTGCTTGATATGTCTTTGTGCAAAGTAAAATCTGTAGTTGGTATTTGTGAGTGTTTAAAATTGAATTTCAAAAGTCGCACCGAACTGTAATCATTCCAAATGGATCGTGAAGTCGCATGGCAAATTTTAAAGAAATAGTAAGAAAACAAGGATTTCTAAGTGATCGAGTAGTGAATTTGGTAACCAAATCACACATCGGTCAAATAGGAACCCTTCTTATGCGACTCAAACCAATTCATAATGAAAACTCAATTTTTAAACTTGAAGTAAAAAGGGAATATAATTGTTGCAACTCTCACAGAATGAACTAAACTAAATTTTTCCAAGTTCAAGGCACATTCCCTCTTTCTTTGAGTCTATCCATCTTGAGTGATCTTTCACTCCTTCATCTAGGTTCTTATGAAATTAGATGGAGGTAGCTCATCATGGTAAGGTGCATGATTAAAAGTTTTAGTGAATTTTCAAATGAAATTAATTGTTCCTCATTAAGTGAGGAACCTAAATTGCAAAAGAATTTTGTTTTTACAAATGTATCTTTGTTTTCTAAACGTTTCCACTAGTATGGGATCCTTCTTCCTAAATTTCAAATCCCCATACCTAGTGATTTTTCAAACCAAAGGTTTTAAAAGACTTATGTGTTTGTAGTTAAGTGTTTTTGGGTAGTCAGGGTTTTTATATAACGGGAAAACTAAGTTTTTGGGTTTAGGCTATTTGTTTGATTTGGAAGAATTGATATAAACATCCTAAGGTTGAAATATTGTTTTACTTAACATTTCAAACCAATTGGAGCAAGTTAGTATTTTAAACAAAATGAATTTAATGTGCTCTAATCGGTTTGGCAATTTTATACAACCTTGGGCTAAGTATATATGATGTCCCATCAAATTTTGAAGCCAATTGGAGTTGTTTGCTAATTTTTAAGTGAATTTGACATAGGTTCACCCCGATCCTTACAAATCTTTTACAAGTAGTCGTAGGGTCAAAAGTGAACCTAATGAACTCTGATTGACTTGAAAATTTACCATAATGTTATATTATGTTTAGGGACGCTATCTTCCAATTCTTCAAAAACCTTGGGAAAATTGGATTTGTAAAACGCATTTTGGTTGAAAACTATGTAAGTCCTATTCCCCGAACCCCTTTTTAAACGCTTTTTAAAATATGTGATGATGCTTGTGAATGTGTTTGTAGAGGTAAGTGTTAGTCCTAAGTAGGCTAGGAATAGTTAGGAAGGAAGCCAAGTTGAGTCATGTTTAGGTTTAACGTGTAAGATATTGTGGATTGCTGTTGTGAATGTTTGACCCTTGAATGATGTTTACATGATTTATGTTTGTGTGAATGATGGATGTGTTTGATTAGAGTTTAGGTTTAGGACATAAGTAGTAGATTTTGGAGTTAGAGTATAATTTACCCTTTAGGGTAGTAGTGTATAGAGTGTTTTAAGTGCCCTGTCCAACCTTCGAAGTAGGATTCTGCAGGAAAGCCAACTGACCTTAGAAATCTGTTAGAATAGTAGCCTAGAGGTTGACCCAAATTAAGCTATAGTCGGCACTCTTCAAATGAGTGCAAGAGTCTTGTGGCACCTTCATGTTGAATGGTATGCCAATCCCAAGTGGGGGAGTAGACCTAAGATGAGTTAGTTGCGTAGCTTAGCAAAACTTTTCTGGGATGGTTCTCCAATTAAGGATTGTGAGCGGAATTTCGGGGACGAAATTCCAATAAGTGGGGGAGAATTGTAACATCCCAAATTTTAATTCCAAGTTTAATTAGGAAGACCTAAGCTGGAATTTATGAGGAAAACCATAGGGAACCGAGGATAGGAGTTAAGGGTAGTGTCTTAGGGTTAGAATTGGTCAAAAATAGGAGTTTTCAGAGGAGTAATCGATTACCTGCAGGGTGTAATCGATTACTTGCTCTCTGGTGAAATCATACAACAGTTGCATTAAAAGTAATGGATTACTTGGGCGAAGTAATCGATTACTTGGGCAAAGTAATGGATTACTTGGGCAAAGTAATCGATTACTTGGGCAAAGTAATGGATTACTTAGGCAAAGTAATCGATTACTAGTGCTCTGGTGATTGTATGATGCTGCAAAAATAATCGATTAATTGGAGGAAGTAATCGATTATTTTGGCAAAGTAATGGATTACTTTAGGCAAGTAATCGATTACTTCAGGTCTGATGCAGAAAAAAAAATAAAGTAAGGGCAGAAACGTAATTTCCACCCCCTTATCTCCTTATTTCAACCACCCATTCCCCTTCCCCTTATCCTATTCGACCTTCTCTCTCTCTCTCTACCCCTTCTTCCTCTCCTCTTCTTCGTATTCTTCCTCCTCCCCTTCTAGGATTCCATTCTTCTTCTTCTTCCAACCAAGAGCAAGAAGCTTTTTCCATTCCCATCATCAACCTTCTCCCTTTTCAACTCCAAGTAAGGGTTTGATTATGGATTCCTTCCTTCTCCGTTCATGAGATTCGAACTTCTCTCCCTCTCCCCTCTCATACATTTTTCTCTCCCTCCTTCACACAAACCACCATTAACCACCCCAAATCCACCCTTTCAAACCTTCACCCATGAGATCCATCTCCTTCCTCATGACTTTGCCTTCATCTCCTCCCTTGGTGGCCTTCTCTCTCTTCATGAAGCCCTTTCTCTCTCCTAGGGCTCCTTTCTCTCTCCTCCAATCTCAAGACTCAAGTGGAATTTGGGCCTAAGGAGTTGGAATCAAGGTAGACCCGGAGTAGATTCATGGTCCCTGGAGCTTAGGGGAGTCTCTTTTCCACACTTTGAGTTAGGGATAGTTGGGGTATATAATAGGATTTGGGCTAAGTAGTTGAATTGGGTTGTGGGTAGCAAAATAGCACCTGTAAAAGTGGTTTAGGGAGAATGAAGGTATTTTGATTTAAGTTAATAATTTAATAATTTAATGATTTAATTTAATTGTCATAAACTGCTAAAAACCCCCTTTATGTATGTTGTAAATGTAGGAAGTGAAGAACCCTAGGGAGTTGACTTATATTTATGCACTCTGAGACATACCTGAGTATGTCGACTGATCTGTAATATATGTTGTTTGTTGAGAGTTGCTAGGTTCGTTATATGTGTGTTAAATGAGTATATTACGATTAAGTGTTAAGGAATGTGATAATTTGATAATGTTGGCTATGAGGTGGAGTAATAACTAAAGGACATAGGGATAATACTTGTATGCTTAAATAAGAAGTGTAATATAATCGTGTATTTAAGGTTGATGATGATTATTGGGAATGCAAGGGATTGGTTTCTTTAGTGTTAATTAATAGTACGAATATTAGTGGGGAAGAGAATGATTTCTTGTTTGAATTGGTAATATAGTAAAATGATGATGAATAATTGTGATTATGTGATGTTTGTAAATCTGAATGATATATGTACTTGAATGTGAATATCTGCTAATTGATGTAAAAGACAAAATGAGTGATGTTGAATTATTTGTTGTTATGTGATGTGGAAATTGAGAATGATGTGATTGCATGAATGTGGATGATTGTTATCTGTTATAAATGACTAATTGAATTGTGTGCATTGTGGTGAATGTGTTTGTGTTGTTAAGGATGGTTGAATTGATCATTGGGACATTGGGACACTAGGTGTTCCTGCTAGGTGTACAAACGCCCCATTAGGGCCAAACGCCCCATCAGGCTAAAACGCCCCACTAGGTATAAATGCCCCGTTAGGAGTCAATGTCCCAAAATGATCAATTCAACGAAAACTAAAAGAATGGAAAATGTGTAAAATACTAAAGTTTGTAAATGGAATATTTTAATGAATGTGATAAGTATGAGTAAAAAATTATATGTATTAGTCCTAACGGGTGAGGCCTAGTGGGTGATAGTCTTGATGGGTGAATAAAGTCCCTAATGGGTGTACAAACGCCCTAGCAGGAGCAACCAAGTCCTAGTGGTACAAATTAAAAGATAAGTGGTATGTTGTCCTCTGACCGTGAGGAGACATGCTGTAATATGATGGGTGTGTTGTTCTCTGACCGTGAGAAGACACACGTTTTATGGTTTATAATGAAAATGAAAATGATTTTGGAAAATGATAATGTAGTGTATTTTGTTAGTCATGGCTTGGTTTGATTATGATGCTTAAGTTGCTAGTATGTGCTCTTTACTATCTTCTAATTCACTGTGTTGTGAAAAGGTCTCACCCTTATGTGGTTAACATTTTAGGTGAATGTTAAGGAGCTTGAGGATCAGGGTGTCGCAACGGAAGTTTTGGAAAGAAGGAAGAAATTATATGTTGCGCTACTCATATTGTAATTGAAATACCCAAATTTCATATGTAAATAAGATTTATGAAATGAAAATTTTAAGTTTCTCCATTCTAATTAGTAAACCTTTTGAATGATATTTTTTATAAAAACATGGGGTGTTACAACTCTCCAAGAGACGTTCAATCCTCACGAAGATATCTCTTGTAGTGATGATCTCCAATCTTCGTGCCTTGCCTCCTTGCTCTCAATAGATGTTACTAACCTCTCTCTCTAATTCTAATTGAATTCTATGATCTCAAAACCTACTGAAAACTATTTACAAATCCTCTATTTAAAGAGTAAAACAAATCCTAAAATAAATCATAATTAAATCTAGTAGATAAGGTCCATTTTTATCTTCTAATTTCTGACCAAGTCTAAGATATGAAGCCAAATTAGACTTCTCTTCTTCTACTTTGTTCAGAATCTGGTCAAATTGGGCCTCTAGCAGGTACGCGCGCCCCAGGCGCACGCGACCTCGCGCCCCAGGCGCGAAGGTCTAATGACAACTTCTTTTCCACACAGGCGCGCCTCAGGCGCCCCCATCCCCGTGCCCCAGGCGCGCGGGACCTACTCCAGCTCCGTTTTGCTCCGTTCTTTTTCCATTTGCAAGATCTTTTCGTCCTCTTTTCAGGTCCATAAATATTTTCTCCATTTGAGCTCCAAAAGTACCTGAAACACTAGCAAACGGATCAAAACGCTCAAAGGACCCTAAACTACTAAAAATAATTAAAATCTACTAAAAAGTCCTAAATTTGCTAGAGAAACAAGCCAAATACATAGTAAAAGGGAGTCCAAATAATGTCAAATCTATATATATTGGACCTAAATCACTCCCGCAAACTTAGCATTTTGCATGTCCCAGGCAAAAGTAAAATAAAAATCTAAACAAAAGACAACCTCCCTACATCAATATGAACACACCTAATCTAAGACTTCGAATCATGACTTCGACACATATCTTCACAAGCTATTTACACAATCACAAACTAGTTAGAGTAACAAACCCAATCAGAACTCAGGACTAGTGAACACTCTCAACCTCTCAAATGTTTCTCTCAAAAGAGTATAAGGGTAGTATTTAATTTAAGCACACAAGTTCATCAATGATAAAGTGCTACCATATGCTTGACCATAGACCAACATCTCCATTGAAATTATAGAATGCACACAAAAATCAAAAGGTCTTTAGATTTGGTTGTAATGGGGCCTGGCTAAAGTGTTAGGTGGGATAAAAGAAAGAAGGAATAATGAACTAAGGGCTAAAATGCAAAGCAAAATTCCCCTAGAATCATGAATGAGCACTAAGTATATTACAATGAAATTCAACTCAATCACAACTTTTATTCTTCTTACTTTTCAATTTTTAATTCCTCTACTCTCTTCCTTTTCACTTTTATTTAATTAATTAATTTATTTATTTTTTAGGAAGAGAAGTAGGAACAACACTTTAATTTTTTTTTCTTTTCTTTTGCATCACATTCCACTTAATTGCTCATCCAAAATTCCTAAGGTACTCTCAAAGAATTATGCAATTAATGTAGGGTACCAAAGAAAAATTATATAACATTATAAGGCTCAAAATGGGCAACTAAGGGAACAATTTTCAATGCAACATTCTGAAGGCCTCAAAAACACAACCTAGGTGCCTTAATCATCTTAATGCATGCAATCAATCATCAATTTTGAAATGGTCACAGGTCAAGTTCTAGAGCACAATCATCAAAGAGAACACACTCATGAAAGAATAGGGGTCTCAAAATCAGAATATTTCAATAAAATTCATACCCCTCAATATAAGGCTCAAAACCTCACTGGGCTAAAGTCAGTTCACTAATCACAAGTTCTGAAAGCATTTGTCAAAATAACTAGTTTACAACTATATTTACAGCTCAATCAAATAGAGTCAAAAGTCAATGAGTCTAAGTCCTAAACTAAGTATGTACATGCATCATTAGAGAAAAAGTCCTAAGCTTAGAATAATCACTTACTTTCACTAAGGACACAAACCAATACCAATATGGGAGAAAAAAAAATTCAGATATGAAAAATTTTTATTTTGTATATACTCCCCAAAACTTAGATGTTGGCTTGTCCTCAAGCAAACTAATCTAGCCTAAAACTACAAAATAAAAATTAAAACTACCTAAGAAAGCTGGACAATATTTTTGTGAGATACAGGTCCCGGGGTGCAATATTTAAAAAATTGGGGCTAATGGGGTCCAAATCCTAAAAATACAAACCTAATCCTAAAAAAAATCTATCCCTAAAAAAATAGAAAATAAAAAAACGAAAAAAAAATCTATTCTAAAAATAATCCTAAGAAGATAAATCTAATCCTAAAAAGATAAAAACAAAATACTAAAAAGATATAAAACTAATCTAATCCTAAAAGATAAGAAAAAAAAATATCCATTGCTAAAAAAAATAAGATAAAAATAAAAAAAATTTCCTAGAGATAAAGATAAATCTAATCCTAAGAGATAAAGATAAATCTAATCCTAAGAGATAAGATGATAAAATTAGAATTTGACCCCAAAACTGAACTTTTGCACCCCTTAGACCTTGACTTCGGTTTTTTTTTTTAACAACTACCCAAGAATTGAAACCTACACTACTGCTTATGTATGTAACACCCTATAATATTTACCCTTAATTTCCTTTATATCAAAAATACCGATTTAAAAATTCATTTTTAATTCATGAAAATCAACCGTCAAACGGACGGAGTTTCGTCTGTTTTTCGGACATTTCAAAATCTTCAACCTGATAAACACATTTACTTAATATCAACAGTAGCCAGCAGGGCTCAAATATAGATATAAGTGCATCACATAGTTGCCCCATGGGCTCAAGTGTAATACATCAACGTCAGTGTGTCAGAGTGCCAGCAACAGTGCTAAGTATGCAAAACAAGAGACCATATCCGCAACTATGCCCAAAAATGAATCATAAGCAAATGCACCAAAGAAACTATCCTAAGCCTCTCACAAAAGAGCATATACAGCACATATACATCAAATAATATAGAGGCTTAGGTCAAAAGAATGCATCTAATCCCAACCCTACTCTCCCTGTGAGGGAGAGTACTCCTGCTCGGCCTGGTCATGTGTAAACTCAGCCTCGGTACCTGTGGAAATAGTAAGGAGTGAGTATTACACATAAAATGGGGAAACAGTTTCCAATTACGACATAATGCTATACCAAGCCATACACATTTAACAATTCAATAACAATATAATAAAACTCAAGAAATCACAATTCATTATCAAAGTATTCCATTGGTTTCTCAAGTCAATCTTGCCTATTCATTCTTATACATCATTTTCATAAAGTCTTTTATTCCTTACACTTTAATCATATTCATAATTCTTTTCAATCTGTCCCTGGTCACGACCTACTGCGTCTGCACTCCTGTGCACTCACGTCTTACTGCGTCCGGGTATAATTCATTTTCATTCTTTCCCCTGGTCACGACCTACTGCGTCCGCACTAATGTGCTGGTCACGACTTACTGCGTCCTGGTATGTTTTCATTCTCCCCCGGTCACGACCTACAGCGTCTGCACCCCTGTGCACTCACGTCTTACTGCGTCTGGGTATATATTTCATATTCATTTCATCCCTGGTCACGACCTACTGCGTCTGCACCCCTGTGCACTCACGTCTTACTGCGTCCGGGTATATATATTTTCACTTTCATTTCATCCTTGGTCACGACCTACTGCGTCTGCACCCCTGTGCACTCACGTCTTACTGCGTCCGGGTATAATTCATCTTCATTTCTATAATAACCTTTCCTCTTAATCATATTAACCATTACATTTTCCAGAAAAACCACTTAACTTCTTATCAAGTAAATTACTCAAAATTAATCACCACATTACACATTTGCATCATCAACTCATCACAACATATCTCATAATTTAATTAGCATCTATTAAACAACTTTATTAATACCGTCACCATTATCCTTGATTTCCATTCTTTGCCTTGTTTTTTAAAAATAAAATCATCTATCATTCATTTAGCAAAATAAGCACTTTAAACTATAATCATCACCAAATCACAAGTTTATATATCAATATTAAAAATGAAGCATATCATCATCTAATTATTTTCCCTATGTCATAAACTCTAATTAATAACTACCCTATGGTATAACCACCCAAACTAACACATAACTCTTAGTACCCATTATATACATATTGCAAACTAAACCCCAGAGTAAGGTAATACTCACTATAACCCACTCCTTACCTCAAGCTCTTAGAGATAGAGAGAGAATTTGTGCTTGGAGCTCTCTTGAGAAAGAGCCACAATTCAAAAGAGAGGGAGGAACCTAAAATCAATAAAATAAAGGAACAAAATATTAAACTTTGCCAAAGAATCTTGAGGAAATTCGTGACCCCATCAAGTTCCTCAAGGTTGTTGACTAAAGCTTCAAGGGAGGAAGAGGGAGAGAGAGAAATTCGAATTCTAGGGAGAGAAAGAGAAGAATAAAATCAACATTCACTTACTTGGAGCAACAAGGAAGGACTTGGGGATGGACTTGGAGTGATCCTCTTGAGGATTGATTGATGAAAATGGAAGATTTGGTGCCCTAGGAGAGAGAGAGTTCGAATTTCCTAAGAACTAAGAGGTGGACGCACCTTTATTTTTTTTCAGCATCTACAGCCTCTAATCGATTATTAATCGATTATGCACTTTCCAATTTTCTGGGCTTAATCGATTAAGCTGCAGCTTAATCGATTAAGTTGCAGAGTTTGCAGCACCCCGACTTTGAATGGCCATAACTTCTTCGTTACCCTTTGGATCTTCCTCAAATTTTAAGGAAAGCTTCCTCACATATCCTACTTCACATCCAACGGTGGAATTTATGTTTTAAGCTACCAATCTTGTTATTCTAATTTCCTAAGTTCCTATGTTTTAAACTTACGGTTGCATGCTAATTTGGCTAAGTTTCTAACTTATGCTCTCATTTCTTCTATCCTAAGACCATCGCAACATAAATTACAATATAAATAAAGTTTGGGATGTTACAATTCTCTCCCACTTACCCGAATTTCGTCCTCGAAATTCAGTTGTCATTGAACAAGTTTGGAGGAGATTGTCTGATCTTGCTTTCCAACTCCCAAGTAGCCTCCTCCACATTGTTCCTGTTCCATATGACTTTCACCAAACTAATCTCCTTGCCTCTTAGCTGTCTCACTTGCCTGTCTTCAATCCTCACTGGTAACACCTCAAAAGTCAAATTCTCCTTCAAAGGCAAATTGTCCAGTGTGACCACATGAGTAGGATCATGAATGTACTTCCTCAGTTGGGAAACATGGAATATATCATGAAGCCTGGCTAAGTGAGGGGGCATAGCAATCCTGTAAGCTACCGAACCAACCTTCTCCATAAGGTCCAACAAACCGAGGAGTTAGCTTCTTGGACCTAATTGCTCTACCAATTCCTGTGACCGGAGACACTCTTAGAAACACATGATCCCCAACATCAAATTCCAAAGGTCTCTTTCGCCTGTCAGCATAATTCTTCTGGCGATCCTGGGAAGTTTTCATCTTGTTCTTGATCATGGTAATCCTCTCGGTTGTTTCCTTCACAATATCAGGACCTGTCAACAAATTCTCTCCTATTTGGAACCAACACAGAGGCGTCCTACACTTCCTGCCATAGAGAGCCTCAAATGGTGCCATGCCAATACTGGAGTGAAAACTGTTATTATAAGTAAACTCCATCAATGGCAGTAACTGCTCCCAACTACCAGTCTGCTCCAGAACACATGCTCTCAACAAGTCCTCCAGTGTCTGGATAGTACGCTCAGATTATCCGTCTGTCTGCGGATGGTAAGCCGTACTAAATTTCAGCTTAGTACCCAATGCCTCCTGAAGACTCTGCCAAAATCTAGACAGAAATCTCGGATCACGATCGGATACAATACTGGTAGGAACACCATGCAACTTGACTATGTCCCTGATATACAACTGAGTCAACTTCTCCAGAGTGTACTTCTTGTGAATCGGAATGAAATGAGCACACTTTGTGAGACGGTCCACAACCACCCAAACTGCATCACATCCTGCAGCCGTCCTAGGTAGACCCGTTACAAAGTCCATAGCTATGCTATCCCATTTCCACTCCGGGACCTCAAGTGATCGCAATGGACCACCAGGCTTTTGGTGCTCAATCTTAACTTTCTGGCAAGTAAGGCAATGAGATACATGATCTGCTACATCGGTTTTCAACTTTGGCCACCAATAAATCCTTTTCAGATCTTGGTACATTTTTGTTGCACCAGGATGGAAATTCATTTTGGTCCGATGTGCTTCCCACAGAATATCCCTCCTGATCTCGAAGTCCATGGGAACACATATCCGACCCCTAAATCGGATAATGCCATCTATGCCTTTTACAAAATCGGGCTCTTCATTGCCTGATACCCCTTCCAACAACTTCTGTAATTCTGCGTCATCAGCTTGTCTTTCTCTAATAAGGCTAATCAAGTCATTGGTAACCTGCAACATTTCTAAAGCAATGCTCTTCTCTTTCACTTGCATGTTTAAATTGAGGTCACTGAACTCTTGGATTAGCTGCATCTCCTTCACCATCATATTGCTGACATGCAAAGTCTTGCGACTTAATGCATCAGCCCTTACATTTGCTTTGCCTGGATGATACTAGAGATCGAAATCATAGTCCTTCGGAAACTCCATCCACCTCCTCTGTCTCATATTCAACTCCTTTTGATCGAAGAGATAGCGAATGCTTTTGTGATCGCTAAAGACTTCAAACTTTGAGCCATATAGATAATGCCTCCAAATTTTCAAAGCAAAAACTACTACCGCCAACTCAAGATCATGAGTGGGATAGTTCTGCTCATGCTGCCTCAACTGTCTGGATGCATAGGCTATGACTTGTCCTTGCTGCATCAGCACACAACCCAACCCTTGTTTTGAAGCATCACAATACACTACAAAGGATTGAGTCGGATCCGGCAAAATCAACACTGGAGAACTAGTCAATCGCCTCTTCAACTCTTGGAAGCTCTCTTCACATTCTGGGGACCATTCAAACGGAACACCTTTCCGCGTAAGAGTAGTCAAAGGAAGGGCTAGTTTAGAAAACCCCTCAATGAACCTCCTGTAATACCCAGCCATACCAAGGAAACTTCTGATCTCTGTGATGGACTGAGGTCTCTCCCACTTAAGCACCGCTTCCAGCTTAGAAGGGTCAACAGCCACACCCTTCTCAGAAATCACATGCCCTAGAAAATGCACTTCATTTAACCAGAAACTACACTTGGAAAACTTGGCATAAAGATGCTTGTCTTTGAGAACTTGGAACACCGTTCTCAAATGCTCTTCATGCTCCTTCTGGCTTTTGGAATAGATAGGAATGTCATCAATGAACACAATGACAAATGAGTCTAAGTACGGCCTGAAGATCCTGTTCATGTAATCCATGAAGATAGCAGGTGCATTCGTGAGACCGAAAGGCATCACCACATATTCAAAATGCCCATACCGAGATCTAAAAGCAGTTTTAGGAATGTCCTCCTCTCGGATACGGATTTGATGATATCCAGATCGGAGGTCAATTTTTGATAAAACTGCAGCTCCCCTAAGCTGATCCAACAAATCATCAATGCGTGGGAGCGGATATTTATTCTTCACCGTCACCGCATTCAATTGACGGTAATCAGTGCACATGCGGACACTTCCATCCTTCTTTTTAACAAAAAGAATAGGAGCTCCCCACGGAGAAACACTTGGCCTTATGAACCCCTTAGCCAAAAGCTCCTCCAACTGCTTCTTCAATTCCTCCAACTCTGGAGGGGCCATTCTGTAAGGCGCTTTAGATACCGGGTGTAACACCCCAAATTTCGTTTCTCGATGTAATACAATTATGATTTATGGAAGATTATTTTATAAATTATTTTCTTAATCATAATTATATTTCGTAAATCAATTAGGATGATTATGAGTTAGTATTGGTATTTGCGAAAATAGAAAAATATTTTAGCAAGAGAATAATATGTGAAAATGAGATTTTTACATATTAGTCCCTGAATGAGGACCTAGAAGCAATATTAGGAAGACTTTGGAGGGAAGGGCATTAAAATAAATATTTTTGAAATTTGACCAAAAACACTCGAGTATTTATGGAAATACTCGAGTAATCGAGTCAGTGGAGAACTCGTGAGTGCGGTTGATGAGTCAACACACGACGATTTCCCTTGATTGCCACGAAAACACTTCATGGACACGCTTATGGGCATCGTGGCAAGCTGCATGATCATGAGCAACGTCTATTTAAGCGCTTGGTTGATGAGGGTGGAGGATTTGGTTGGCTTTGCTCTGAAAACATAGAGTTAGGGTTCCTGATTTCGAACGTTGATTACTCGATCGTGTTTGAGAGTGGTTTTGAGAGTGATACACCATTGAAAAGCTCACATCACGAGCTTTACAAAGATACAAAGATTGTGAACTGAGTGTCTGTGTGGAAGGAGAATCGAAGTTGGAAAGTAAGGGTGTTTTTGCTACCAAAATTGAAAGCTGAGGTCTGGAGCTCACTTTCAACTTGGATTGTGGTAAGCTCCTGAACCCTATGACCCTCAAATTCGTCTATACCTCTAGATTAAGTTGTAGAGAATCAATCCTAATCATTTTCCCCAATTTTAAATCGATTTTTGCATGTTAAATTCTCTGGTTTTGGTAGTCTGTTCAACTATGGCTGCATGCAAAGGATTTTTGAGGATTCATATTTCCAGCCAATCTCTCTGCAAACTCAGTGTTGATTCACGAATTAGAGGTAAGGGTGAAGCTTCTAATTCACTAGAATAAGTTTAAATTATGTGAAATTAGGATGGGAGTCAATAAATGACTCTATGGGCATAGTTGGAATAGGTTTGAGGCTTGGAGGCCTTTCTGGACTTAACTGAGAGTTTGGACAAGTTTGTTAGGTCATATGCAAGGTGTACCAATGCTGAAAATGTAATGGATATATGTAGAATTGAATTTGGTATGCCAAGTTGTGGAAAAATGCATTTTATGCAATATTGTTGATAATCTGTGATTCAGTGTTAGATGTTGTTAATTCTATATTGGAACATGTTTAAAATGTGTAATGTAAGCTATATTGATCTTTGGTTTGGACTGGAATGGACTATAATCGAAAATGGTATGTTAACACTCAAATTTCAGTGCTGTCTGTCTGCAAACACTCGAGTATTATGGGTAATACTCGAGTATTTTGCCTGTTTTGGGAAAATTGATTTTCTGGAAAACTCAAGAACACTCGAGTATTCATGAGGAACACTCGAGTATTCTGGCGATTTTTAAGTGTATTTCTGGAAAATAAAAGAACACTCGAGTCTCATAAAGAACATTCGAGTATATGGATGAATTTTTAAAAATCAAGTTCTGGAAACAAAGAACACTCGAGTTCCATGAGGAGCACTCGAGTATTTTGGGAAAACTGAGGAACACTCGAGTCTAGGAGAATCTACTCGAGTATTTTGGGACCAGAGACAGAAAAACAACTTCCTTTTTAACATACCTGATGGAATGTCGATTAAGATCAATTATGCTTGTGGGAAAAAGTATCATGTTCCAATAAAAGGATTGGGAAAGTATTAACAACAATTTAACTCACTGAGGGAAAATATTGGATGCACATAATAAGATTATTGGTTAATCTTCGTGTATAATCACATAATAAGATTATTGGTTAATCTTAGTGTATAATTTTATGTGCATACATGCATGGTGAAAGGTTGGGGATAATTCGGTGGTGACTGGCTCGATGACACATTTTGGTAATGTGGGCAGCATTTGGGAATGCTGTTACGTCTTGGTGACGTTGTGTGCACACTATCCGAGTAGTACCACAATACATGTTGGTCATGTATGCGAATTATTGGAATGAACGTTCAATGGACAATGGAATTGGGAGACATGCATCATTACTCATAATTAATGGAATTATTATAAATGGAATACGCATGTTCATTTACATCTGCATTTGCATTGGATGTTTGTAACTGGCAATTGTTACATGCTTTATTTATTCTTATTTGATTATGTGGATTATGTGCTTACCCCTTATTGCCCATGTTAGGTGATGGCACGCTATCTAGCTTGCATCGAGTTGCGCCCGCTCCCTAGTGGAGTGTGGTACTACGAGGACCACAGAGCCACATTCGAGGGTGAGGTGGAGGTGACTCTATACCACCCCAACCCTTTGGCTCGTGTCCGTCCTCGTAGGTTTCGCATCCTTATTATCTATACTTTGCATGTACCCCCTTTCTATACTTATCATGGACCACCCCCGACTCGACCTGCTCGTCGCTTCCACTCTTTCCATTTTCGAGCTGCTACTCGATCTCATCCCTCTGCTTCTCGAGTGATTCGAGAAGAGACTCCTATGCCTAGTCCGATGAGTCCGGTTCATGGGACACCTTCAGCGGACCCAGTGCCCAGTGGTGGGGTACCCACTCAGTCGGAGGAGGTAGAGGAGGATCCGGAGGAGGGTGAGGATGAGGACGAGCCAGTCGAGCACTCCACTGGGAGCTAGTGGGGAGTTGGGGATCCACCAGGTGATGCATAGTATAGATGATTAGAATGTGGGACGGGTGGAGCAGCTGCTGGAGACTCTGGAGATCATGCTATGGAGGAGGATCACTGGACCACTTTTGGGATTTCATCTTTTGCTCTATATATATATTGTATATTTTTGGGAGATCTCAGTGACGTGGTCCTATGTTATAGTTTGATATTATGGACTTGTATTTTGTACAAACCTGCTATCTCGACTTGACTTGGATGTATGTTGACTCTTTTTATGGATGATAGATATATATATCTATTTTCTTTCTATAAATAGATGTACGTGTGAATTATCAATTCAAGGTCTCTATTTTCCGCTTACTCTGATAATTATGGTATTTCACCTTAATAAAAAAAAATGATTTCATAAATTTTCTGGAAAGATTTTTAATAACCACAAATGGATACCAAGTTATTTTATAAGAGCTTTATAAATTAGATTTTTATTATATCTCTTCTCGAGCAAGTCCATATATTCTACTCAAATAAACAATAACAGAGAAATTCTTTTTAATAAAGTAGTATAATAAAGGTACGTGACACCGGGCCGGCACCAGGCATCAGATCAATGCCAAATTCTACTTCTCTGGCTGGAGATAATCCGGGAATGTCAGCTGGAAAAACATCCGGAAACTCACAAACCACTGGGAGTCTACTGATATCTGATGCTTCCTCATCATCTAATGCCGACGCTGAAACTTGACAGAAAATTACTGACTTCTGGCTACAATCAAGAAGGACACGGTTCTGGGACATCCAGTCCATGCCTAGAATGATATCCAGCTTGGTTAAGGGCAAACATATCAAGTTTACTTTGAATTCCCTCTCTGATACTCGAAGAGGGCAATCCAAGCACATCAAAGATGTAACCACAGGTGAATTTGTAGGGGTAGACACAGACAATTTAAAAGGCATCTCAATAGCAGATAACTTTAATCTTTTTATGCAATTGACAGAAATGAATGAGTGTGTAGCTCCACAATCAAAGAGAATGCCACATGCAACATCATTTATATGGCCAATACCTCGAATCAGCTCATCAGCCTCTGTAACTTCCTCGCCATCCAGGGTATACACCTTGCCCTTCTGAGTTACCCGATTGTCACCAGCTTTCTGTACCTTGGCCACATTCACCTCTTTCTTCACTACATTTCTGGGACAATTCATCACAATGTGGCCCGGCTGACCGCACCTGTAACAGACTATCCCACCCTTGCTCCGGTCCAGCCTCCAACAATCTCCCCTATGCTGCTTACCACAATGTGGACAAGTCGGAATAGGACCATAGGTACTCACTGCTGGGCCTGTTCTAGGCTGGGAGTAAGGACCTGGTCGCTGCACCGAACTCTTGCCCCTAATAGGACCTCCAGCTTTCTGTACACTTTTGTTTCTTTTCTCAACTGCTCGTTGTTTCCGACTCTTTTCATAAGTACTAGTCATGTTGATCAATTGAGACAGATTGGCGATGTTCTGATACTCAAAAGCCATCTTGATTTCAGAACGAAGTCCGGTCTCAAACTTGATGCACTTGGTCCTTTCATCAGCATCCCTGTAACTCCCTGCATATCGGATCAAGTCCTCAAACCTAGCAGCATACTCCCCAACGCTCATGTTCCCTTGTGTAACACCCAACTTTTAATTAAAAATATTCATTCAATTTATTTCATAAATACAAGGGAGAACTTAAAAATTTCTTTTCATAAATTAAATTTACATTCTAAAAATGGGTATATCCAATTACAATATGAGTAGCGCAACCATATAATTTCCTTCTTTCCGTAAGTTCCACCGCGACACTCTCTGATCCTCAAGTTCTTCTTCATTGACCTAAAAATGTTAACCACATAAGGGTGAGACCTTTTCACAACACAGTGAATTAGAAGATAGTAAAAAGCACATATTAGAAACTTAAGCATCATAATCAAATCAAGCCATGGATAAAAAATGCTTCACTTTTACATTTTCCAAAATCATTTTCATTTCCTTTATTTTATCTTGGTCTCACATTGCCGTAGCTTAAGTGAGCACCAAGCTGCAACCTTATACTTTTCCCGAGATCTCACATTGCCGTAGCTTAAGTGAGCACCAAGCTACAACCTTATAATCTGCACGTGACCTCACATTGCCGTAGCTTAAGTGAGCACCGGGACGCTTACTTATATTTAGTCCTTACATTACAATTTACTTATATCATCATTGATCTTTATTCTTTTAGTTTGTACCACTAGGTAATTTGGTTGCTCCTGCTAGGGCGTTTGTACACCCATTAGGGACTTTATTCACCCATCAGGACTTTCACCCACTAGGTCTCACCCGTTAGGACTAATACATATAATCTTTGCTCATACTCATTAAATTCCTTAGCATATTCAATTTACATACTTTAGTCCTTTTCACATTTTCCAGTCTTTTCGTTTTCGTTGAATTGATCATTTTGGGACATCGACTCCTAACGGGGCATTTACACCTAGTGGGGCGTTTTAGCCTGATGAGCACCTAGGCCCTAATGGGGCGTTTGTACACCTAGCAGGAACACCTAGTGTCCCAATGTCCCAATGATCAATTCAACCGTCCATATCAATCCAAACACATTCACCACAAATCACACAATCCAATTAGCCATATATAACAAACAATAATCATTCAATTCATGCGTTCACATCATTCTCAATTTCCACAACTCATAACAAAAATTAACTAACATCATTTATGTTCCTATACTATTCGTCTATGCAATTCATAAACACATATATTCCAAATTACAATTAACACTCGTCATATTAGCATTCCTAATTAAACCTGTTCATCAGCAAATAAACACTTACCATTTAAGCCCTGCAATATTTCTATGAACACTGATTCTCTCTACCACCTACTAGCTTGCATTATTTATTCTCTCATAATTAATTACTCATTCTTAAATATATTCTTATACCCATTATTCCTTTTATCACCTCCTAGCCAACATTATTTGATTTATCACTTTAATTAACCCTTAGTCGAAATATACTCTTCTAACACACATAAAACGAACCTAGCAATTTAACAACAAACAATATATATCACAAATCAATCGACATACTCAGGTATGTCTCAGAGTGCTCAAATATAAGTCAACTCCCTAGGGTTCTTCACTTCCTACATTTACATCATACATAGAGGGGGTTTTTAGCATATTTGTAACAATTAAATTAAATTATTAAATTAACTCAAAATATATTCATTCTCCCTAATTCAACTTATATCAGGAGCTATTTTGCTACCCACAACCCAATTCAACTACTTAGCCCAAATCCTAGTATATACCCCAACTATCCCTAACTCAAAGTGTGGAAAAGAGACTCCCCTTACCTTAGAGAGGGAGAGAGCCCACACAAAGCTCCAAAGACACCAAATCTAAACCGGATCTACCTTGATTCCAACTCCTTAGCCCAATTTCCACTTGAACCTTGAGATTGGAGGAGAGAGAAAGCTTCATGAAGGGAGAAAAGGCCACCAAAGGAGGAGGTGAAGGTAAAATCATGAGGAAGATGATGGTCCTCATGGGTGAAGGTTTGGAAGGGTGGATTTGGGTGTTTGTTGATGGTTGATGGAGTTTTATATGAGAGAGAGAGAGAGAAAACCAAAAATAGAGAGATGAGAGGAAGAGAGAACCGTATGAGAGGGAGAGGGGAGAAAGGAGATGAAACTTGATCTTGGATCCATGGCCTTGATGATTCTTGATGAGCATAAAGAGAAAGAAGAAAGCAACTTGGTGGGAGAATGGAGGAGAAGATCGAAGGAGATGAGAGAGAGAGAGGTGGGTTGATGAGGGAGAAAATGGATGAAAGAGGGAGAGTGAGTTTGTTTTTATTTTTTGTTGGGAAAAGAATGAGTGGCCCTAAATTAAAGAGAAGGGGAAAAGATTCCCTTTGAGTGGCTATGAAGCCTCCCACGCACACCCTCTTTCTTTTTTTTTTCTGCATCAGACCTGAAATAATCGATTACTTTCCCAAAGTAATCCATTATTTTGCCAAAATAATCGATTACTTCCTCCAATTAATCGATTATTTTTGCATCATCATACAATCACCAGAGCACTGGTAATCGATTACTGTGCCTGAGTAATCCATTACTTTGCCCAAGTAATCCATTACTTTGCCCAAGTAATCGATTACTTTGCCCAAATAATCCATTACTTTTCCCAAGTAATCCATTACTTTTAATGCAAATTTTGTATGATTTCAGCAGAGAGCATGTAATCGATTACACCCTGCAGGTAATCGATTACTTCTCTAAAAACTCCTATTTTGACAAACTCTAACTCTAGAACACTACCCTTAACTCCTATCCTTGGTTTCCTATGGTTTTCCTCATAACTTCTAACTTAGATCTTCCTAATTACTCTTGGAATTAAAATTTGGGATGTTACAATTCTCCCCCACTTATTGGAATTTCGTCTCCGAAATTCCGCGCATAATCCTTAATTGGAGAACCATCTCGGAAAAAGGTTTGCTAAGCTACGCAACTAATTCATCTTAGGTTTACTCCCCCACTTGGGATTGGCATACTATTCAACATGAATGTGCCACAGGAGTCTTGCACTCATTGAAGAGTACTGACTATGGTTGATTCGGTCTGACTCGAGGTGGAAGCTCTAATAGATCTACCAAGCTCTAATAGATCCTGGATTCTAAACTCAGGTTTAACTTCACAAGGAAGTTGGGAATGATTTTCTAACATCCACTGGGTTTCTTTCGAAATTCTACTTCGCAGATTGGACGGGACACTAATACGCTCTAAATACTATTACCTTAATGGGGATACTTATACTCTAACTCTACATTCTATTACTTATAACCTAAACTCTAATCAAACACATCCATCATTCACATAACATAAATCATATAAGCATCAATCAAGGGTCAAACATTCACACAGCAATCCACAATATCTTACACCATAAACCTAAACATGACTCAACTTGGCTTTCTTCCTTACTATTCCTAGCCTAACTTAGAGCTAACACTTACCTCTACAAACACGTGCACAATTATCAGCACATATTTTAAAAAATCTTTTAAAAAGGTTTTTGCATAGCTTGCAACCAAAAATTCATTTTACAAATTCAATTTCCCAAAGTTTTGAAAATTTGGAAGACAGTGTCCCTGTACATAATAGAACAGTATGGTAAATTCTCAAGTCAATCAGAGTTCATTAGGTTCATTTTTTTTGACCCTATGACCACTTTGTAAAAGATTTGTAATGGTCGGGGTGAACCTTTGTCAAATCCATTTAAAATAGCAAACAAACTCCAATTGGCTTCAGAATTTGATGGGACATCAACTATTCTTGGCCCAAGGTTGTGTAAAATTGTCAAACCGAGTAGAGCACATTAAATTTATTTCGTTTAAAAACGATAACTTGCTCCAATTGGCTTGAAGTGTTTCATAAAACAATAATTCAACCTTAGGGGTTTAAGTCAAGTTTTCCAATTCAAACAAAATCTTAAACCCAAAAACTTAGTTTTTCATTTCATGTAAAAACCCTGGTTACCCAAAAACACTTAACTACAAACACATATACGTCTTTAAAACCTTTGGTTTGAAAAATCACTAGGTATGGGGATTCAAAATTTAAGAAAAAGATCCCATACAAGTTGAATATTTAGAAAACAACAGCACATTTATAAAAACAAAATTCTTTTGCAATTTAGGTTCCTCTCTTAATGAGGAATAATTAATTTCATTTTGAAAATTCACTAAAACTTTTAGTTATGCACCTTACTATGATGAGCTGCCTTCATCTAATTTCATAAGATTCTAGATGAAGGAGTGGCAAATTACACAAGATGGATAAACTCAAAGAAAGAGGGAATGTGTCTTGGACTTGAAAAAGTTTAGTTCATTCTGCGAGAATTGAAACAATTACATTCCCTTTTTACTTCAAATTTAAAAGATCGAGTTTTCATTCCGAATTGATTTGAGTCGCATAAGAGGGGTTCCTATTTGATCGATGTGTGACTTGGTTACCACAATTAAGTTAATTCACTAATCGATCACTTAGAAATCCTGGCTTTTCTTACTAGTTCTTGAAAATTTGTCGTGCGACCTCACGATCCATTTGGAATGATTATAGTTCGGTGCAACTTTTGAAATTCATTTTGGACACTCACAAGCATCAAGTAAAAACTTCACTTGGCACAAAGACATATCAAGCACACACATCAACCAAACACACACAAACAAAATTTAGTTTCATCTAGAACACAATTTTCAAGAACAACACTTTTAGCCAATGCTTAGTGGAAAGTAATTTGGGATTTCATACATGAAGAGAGAAATTGAAAAGTTAGTAATCCCAAATCATTTAAAAATATTTTCAAAAGTTTAGGTTCACTTCCACATAACATAGACTTTTTCATATATACCTATGCACTACCAATGATGTAACCAAAAGTGAGGTAAGAACTTCTACGTTGAATTTTAACCCCATCCTCGATACCTCTTTTCGTTACAAAATTTTATTATAGAAACTCGGGGTTCAAATCCAATCATTAGAAGCTTCAACTTGACTTTCTATTAATATTAAAGTCACCGAAATCGAATTAGTGGTGGAATCAACCATGAGTTCAAGAAATATGTTTTTTGTTGTTTTTATGGATTTTAGTCTAACCGACGCCGACTGAGTCATTCGGATAGATTAGAATCCAGTAGTAATTCATTTTTATTCTCATGATTCCACTTCTAATTTTGTCCACTTACTTTAACACTACACCATTCCACATGTAAGCATATTTCGAGAACCCATTGGATTGAATTCAAACCATTTCTTAATTTGGACAAAAAGTTTGTTTTTATCTTTAATTCAAATTAATATGATTCAGTGGTTTGAATCCGATCTATTAGTTCCCGATGCCTATTTTCATTTGATGCCACAACCACTTGAATCAAGTTTAGTTACAGAACCGTTTAATAATTTAATATAAACATTATTTTTCGTTCTCTTGAATACTAATCAAATCAACGTGACCTTAATCACTTGATTGGATTAGTGTTCAAGATTTATAATTTATTTGTTTCATGCGGTTCCATTCCTAATCCCGTTTCAATTATTTTGACACCAAATTACTCAACAAACATGCATTAAGATCACACACAAAACACTTAGCAAAGCAAACAAACATAAAAGAATTAACACATAAGTTTTATACACAGGATATCCATTACTAATTCACGATGATGCACAAACTTCTAGATTTCGACGACGTCACCGCCCGATAAATGCAACATCGGATTGGCCAATTCCGACACTACATTTCATCAGTGGTAATAGCCTTCGTTATCTAGCTAAAGTTTATGCACTCCGTTAATAATTAGTAAGATTTCCTTTGTAAGAAACTTTAACCTTTAATTAACTCAACTTAGAATTTACATCCTTTTAACAAGAATCATTTTGCACCTTTGAAGTTTTCTGCTTACAAACGTGCCACACTTATAGGATGTAGTTCTTTGAATTCCCTATGGGATCCGGCTTAGGTTCCCAAAGAATCACATTCTATTCTCTTTTACTATCAAACATTTTCACTTAAAAAGGGTCTCACCTTTGGAGAAGAAACTTGAGATGAGAGTGTTCGCAGCGAGATCGGGACCACTTTCCCTCAGGTCGGAAAGGAAGGAACTGCTCTGATACCATAAATGTAACACCCAACTTTTAATTAAAAATATTCATTCAATTTATTTCATAAATACAAGGGAGAACTTAAAAATTTCTTTTCATAAATTAAATTTACATTCTAAAAATGGGTATATCCAATTACAATATGAGTAGCGCAACCATATAATTTCCTTCTTTCCGTAAGTTCCACTGCGACACTCTCTGATCCTCAAGTTCTTCTTCATTGACCTAAAAATGTGAACCACATAAGGGTGAGACCTTTTCACAACACAGTGAATTAGAAGATAGTAAAAAGCACATATTAGAAACTTAAGCATCATAATCAAATCAAGCCATGTATAACAAAATGCTTCACTTTTACATTTTCCAAAATCATTTTCATTTCCTTTATTTTATCTTGGTCTCACATTGCCGTAGCTTAAGTGAGCACCAAGCTGCAACCTTATACTTTGCCTGAGATCTCACATTGTCGTAGCTTAAGTGAGCACCAAGCTACAACCTTATAATCTGCCCGTGACCTCACATTGCCGTAGCTTAAGTGAGCACCGGGACGCTTACTTATATTTAGTCCTTAAATTACAATTTACTTATATCATCATTGATCTTTATTCTTTTAGTTTGTACCACTAGGTAATTTGGTTGCTCCTGTTAGGGCGTTTGTACACCCATTAGGGACTTTATTCACCCATCAGGACTTTCACCCACTAGGTCTCACCCGTTAGGACTAATACATATAATCTTTGCTCATACTCATTAAATTCCTTAGCATATTCAATTTACATACTTTAGTCCTTTTCACATTTTCCAGTCTTTTCGTTTTCGTTGAATTGATCATTTTGGGACATCGACTCCTAACGGGGCATTTACACCTAGGTGGGCGTTTTAGCCTGATGAGTACCTAGGCCCTAATGGGGCGTTTGTACACCTAGCAGGAACACCTAGTGTCCCAATGTCCCAATGATCAATTCAACCGTCCATATCAATCCAAACACATTCACCACAAATCACACAATCCAATTAGCCATATACAACAAACAATAATCATTCAATTCATGCGTTCACAACATTCTCAATTTCCACAACTCATAACAAAAATTAACTAACATCATTTATGTTCCTATACTATTCGTCTATGCAATTCATAAACACATATATTCCAAATTATGATTAACACTCATCATATTAGGATTCCTAATTAAACCTGCTCATCAGCAAATAAACACTTACCATTTAAGCCCTGCAATATTTCTATGAAAACTGATTCTCTCTACCACCTACTAGCTTGCATTATTTATTCTCTCATAATTAATTACTCATTCTTAAATATATTCTTATACCCATTATTCCTTTTATCACCTCCTAGCCAACATTATTTGATTTATCACTTTAATTAACCCTTAGTCGAAATATACTCTTCTAACACACATAAAACGAACCTGGCAATTTAACAACAAACAGCATATATCACAAATCAATCGACATACTCAGGTATGTCTCAGAGTGCTCAAATATAAGTCAACTCCCTAGGGTTCATCACTTCCTACATTTACATCATACATAGAGGGGGTTTTTAGCAGATTTGTAACAATTAAATTAAATTATTAAATTAACTCAAAATATATTCATTCTCCCTAATTCAACTTATATCACGTGCTATTTTGCTACCCACAACCCAATTCAACTACTTAGCCCAAATCCTAGTATATACCCCAACTATCCCTAACTCAAAGTGTGGAAAAGAGACTCCCCTTACCTTAGAGAGGGAGAGAGCCCACACAAAGCTCCAAAGACACCAAATATACACCGGATCTACCTTGATTCCAACTCCTTAGCCCAATTTCCACTTGAACCTTGAGATTGGAGGAGAGAGAAAGCTTCATGAAGGGAGAAAAGGCCACCAAAGGAGGAGGTGAAGGTAAAATCATGAGGAAGATGATGGTCCTCATGGGTGAAGGTTTGGAAGGGTGGATTTGGGTGTTAGTTGATGGTTGATGGAGTTTTATATGAGAGAGAGAGAGAGAGAAAACCAAAAATAGAGAGATGAGAGGAAGAGAGAGAACCATATGAGAGGGAGAGGGGAGAAAGGAGATGAAACTTGATCTTGGATCCATGGCCTTGATGATTCTTGATGAGCATAAAGAGAAAGAAGAAAGCAACTTGGTGGGAGAATGGAGGAGAAGATCGAAGGAGATGAGAGAGAGAGAGGTGGGTTGATGAGGGAGAAAATGGATGAAAGAGGGAGAGTGAGTTTGTTTTTATTTTTTGTTGGGAAAAGAATGAGTGGCCCTAAATTAAAGAGAAGGGGAAAAGATTCCCTTTGAGTGGCTATGAAGCCTCCCACGCACACCCTCTTTCTTTTTTTTTTCTGCATCAGACCTGAAATAATCGATTACTTTCCCAAAGTAATCCATTATTTTGCCAAAATAATTGATTACTTCCTCCAATTAATCGATTATTTTTGCATCATCATACAATCACCAGAGCACTGGTAATCGATTACTGTGCCTAAGTAATCCATTACTTTGCCCAAGTAATCCATTACTTTGCCCAAGTAATCGATTACTTTGCCCAAATAATCCATTACTTTTCCCAAGTAATCCATTACTTTAATGCAACTTTTGTATGATTTCACCAG
The DNA here is from genome assembly GCA_037953625.1 of Crotalaria pallida. Taxonomy (NCBI): domain Eukaryota; kingdom Viridiplantae; phylum Streptophyta; class Magnoliopsida; order Fabales; family Fabaceae; genus Crotalaria; species Crotalaria pallida. The sequence goes on from CM075654.1 coordinate 26,783,020, forward strand.
AGAGCATGTAATCGATTACACCCTGCAGGTAATCGATTACTTCTCTAAAAACTCCTATTTTGACAAATTCTAACTCTAGAACACTACCCTTAACTCCTATCCTTGGTTTCCTATGGTTTTCCTCATAACTTCTAACTTAGATCTTCCTAATTACTCTTGGAATTAAAATTTGGGATGTTACACCTTGCACAAGCTGCAGAAAGGTTATCTCCTTCTCTCTACGAACATCCTGAGGAAAGTATTTTCCGAGGAAACGGTCCTTGAACAACTCCCAAGTGATCACCTGGTTGCTCGCCTCCAAACCCCTTCGCATCTGTTGCCACCAGTGTTCTGTTTCACTAGTCAACATGTATTGTGCTAGCAGAACCTTTTGTTCCTCCGGTGGTGCCATGGTATTCAGGATCTTTTCAATCTCCTGCAACCACAGTTGTGCCCCATCGGGATTGAACCCTCCTTCGAACTTCATCGGATCATTCTTTCTGAATCGTGCCAACCAATCGATAGCAACTGGAGCTGGTGGCTGAGGATTCATTGCTGCTGCTGCTGCAGCTGCTGCTGCTATGTTATTCCCCTGATTCTGTTGTAGCTGTACCAGTTGTTCCAGAATAGCGCAGATCCCATCATTATCGATCCGCCTACCAGCCATTCTGTTTAATCATGCATAAGGCCGACAGTTAATGCTTAATAGCATGATTAGTAGTATAAACATCCTATCAATATATTCTAGACTTTAAACTATAATTATCGATTACTCGCTTGGTGAGTAATCACTGGAGTAGCTCATAACTCCAATGGCCGAGGGAAACTGCTCTGATACCATAAATGTAACACCCTATAATATTTACCCTTAATTTCCTTTATATCAAAAATACGGATTTAAAAATTCATTTTTAATTCATGAAAATCAACCGTCAAACGGACGGAGTTTCGTTTGTTTTTCGGATATTTCAAAATCTTCAACCTGATAAACACATTTATTTAATATCAACAGTAGCCAGCAGGGCTCAAATATAGATATAAGTGCATCACATAGTTGCCCCATGGGCTCAAGTGTAATACATCAACGTCAGTGTGTCAGAGTGCCAGCAACAGTGCTAAGTATGCAAAACAAGAGACCATATCCGCAACTATGCCCAAAAATGAATCATAAGCAAATGCACCAAAGAAACTATCCTAAGCCTCTCACAAAAGAGCATATACAGCACATATACATCAAATAATATAGAGGCTTAGGTCAAAAGAATGCATCTAATCCCAACCCTACTCTCCCTGTGAGGGAGAGTACTCCTGCTCGGCCTGGTCATGTGTAAACTCAGCCTCGGTACTTGTGGAAATAGTAAGGAGTGAGTATTACACATAAAATGGGGAAGCAGTTTCCAATTACGACATAATGCTATACCAAGCCATACACATTTAACAATTCAATAACAATATAATAAAACTCAAGAAATCACAATTCATTATCAAAGTATTCCATTGGTTTCTCAAGTCAATCTTGCCTATTCATTCTTATACATCATTTTCATAAAGTCTTTTATTCCTTACACTTTAATCATATTCATAATTCTTTTCAATCTGTCCCTGGTCACGACCTACTGCGTCTGCACTCCTGTGCACTCGCGTCTTACTGCGTCCGGGTATAATTCATTTTCATTCTTTCCCCTGGTCACGACCTACTGCGTCCGCACTAATGTGCTGGTCACGACTTACTGCGTCCGGGTATGTTTTCATTCTCCCCCGGTCACGACCTACAGCGTCTGCACCCCTGTGCACTCACGTCTTACTGCGTCCGGGTATATATTTCATATTCATTTCATCCCTGGTCACGACCTACTGCGTCTGCACCCCTGTGCACTCACGTCTTACTGCGTTCGAGTATATATATTTTCACTTTCATTTCATCCCTGGTCACGACCTACTGCATCTGCACCCCTATGCACTCACGTCTTACTGCGTCCGGGTATAATTCATCTTCATTTCTATAATAACGTTTCCTCTTAAGCATATTAACCATTACATTTTCCAGAAAAACCACTTAACTTCTTATCAAGTAAATTACTCAAAATTAATCACCACATTACACATTTCCATCATCAACTCATCACAACATATCTCATAATTTAATTAGCATCTATTAAACAACTTTATTAATATCGTCACCATTATCCTTGATTTCCATTCTTTGCCTTGTTTTTTTTAAAATAAAATTATCTATCATTCATTTAGCAAAATAAACACTTTAAACTATAATCATCACCAAATCACAAGTTTATATATCAATATTAAAAATGAAGCATATCATCATCTAATTATTTTCCCTATGTCATAAGCTCTAATTAATAACTACCCTATGGTATAACCACCCAAACTAACACACAACTCTTAGTACCCATTATATACATATTGCAAACTAAACCCCAGAGTAAGGTAATACTCACTATAACCCAATCCTTACCTCAAGCTCTTAGAGATAGAGAGAGAATTTGTGCTTGGAGCTCACTTGAGAAAGAGCCACAATTCAAAAGAGAGGGAGGAACCTAAAATCAATAAAATAAAGGAACAAAATATTAAACTTTGCCCAAGAATCTTGAGGAAATTCGTGACCCCATCAAGTTCCTCAAGGTTGTTGACTAAAGCTTCAAGGGAGGAAGAGGGAGAGAGAGAAATTCGAATTCTAGGGAGAGAAAGAGAAGAATAAAATCAACATTCACTTACTTGGAGCAACAAGGAAGGACTTGGGGATGGACTTGGAGTGATCCTCTTGAGGATTGATTGATGAAAATGGAAGATTTGGTGCCCTAGGAGAGAGAGAATTCGAATTTCCTAAGAACTAAGAGGTGGACGCACCTTTATTTTTTTTTCAGCATCTACAGCCTCTAATCGATTATTAATCGATTATGCACTTTCCAATTTTCTGGGCTTAATCGATTAAGCTGCAGCTTAATCGATTAAGTTGCAGAGTTTGCAGCACCCCGACTTTGAATGGCCATAACTTCTTCGTTACCCGTTGGATCTTCCTCAAATTTTAAGGAAAGCTTCCTCACATATCCTACTTCACATCCAACGGTGGAATTTATGTTTTAAGCTAGAAATCTTGTTATTCTAATTTCCTAAGTTCCTATGTTTTAAACTTACGGTTGCATGCTAATTTGGCTAAGTTTCTAACTTATGCTCTCATTTCTTCTACCCTAAGACCATCGCAACATAAATTACAATATAAATAAAGTTTGGGATGTTACAATGTACAAAAAAAAAAATCCACCAGGATCCCAAATTCTATGGGTGAAATCCCATGTGATACAAATCCCAACAAAATTTTCTTTTCTTCCATCATCCATCATGAAGTTGTTAACTCCATTAGTCAGGAAGATTACTTTCTCATGCTTCTCATTGCCTAATAATGACTCAGATTGCTCTAGATATTTTTCATAAAATTACTTAGGCTGAATATAATAGAAAAATTTTGAATCACCCAAGCATGAACTAGATTTAATAAAATTCTCTATAACAACAAATTCCTCATGCAAGGGTGGTTCAATTTTTTCTACAATTTTCAAACCTTCTATTATTATATTTCGATCCTCTTCCTCAAACCTATCATGCACAATTTCTTTTTCATATTTTTGCTCCTCCAAAGGGATTTGATCATTGGTCACATCCATCACCATAACTTCTTCCTCTTTTTTAGGAGAGTCAAAAATTGTTGATAATGCTTGTGACTCCTCAAATAAATGTTTTGAAATTTGCTCAAGTGCTATTTTTATGTTCTCAAAACTTTTTCTATTTTCTTCATCTATAAAATTAATTTCTTGAACATTACTACTAACTTTTTGAGCTAATTTCTCTTGGTTAATTTCCCATGACTCTTTCTCCACAGGGGGAGGAATTAGCTCAACACGAGGGACTCCAAAATTATTTTTGCAATCTTTAGCATAATCCTCAGCGGTTTGAGCCAATTTCTCTAGAGCTATTTCCATTGGGGTTTTACTAGGAGGAGGAGGCTCCACATGAGAAAATTGAGAATAGTATCTTCCCTTTTTCATATCATTAATCTGTTGATTCATTATCTCTATATCTATTTCCCATTGGGCCTTCCTAGGAGTTATGTTTTGTGCAACATAGTATGGAGGATAAGGATAATATGGAATAAATCTATCACAATCTGAATCACTATTACAACTATAATTATACATGAGAAAGTACAAATTACACAAATAATTACAAAATGTACCAAAAAGAAATTAGAATCGAATTTCAATCCCCGGCAACGGCGCCAAAAACTTGTTGATTGTCTAGCAAGAGTACTAGGTCGACAAGTAATACAGATAGTAAGTGAGTATCGTTCCACTCGGGGATTGCAAATTGTTTCTAATAACTTTTCACCAATTCGTAATTATTAATGCAACTTGTTATTGAATTTTAGAAAGAGAAGGAGAATTTAAATAAAAATAAAATAAAAAGATTGAGGAGATAAGATGATCAGAAAGCAATAGAAAAAGGTTAGGAACTTGGTTTCGTTGTATGATTCACTTATTTAACTATGAATTAGATTTTCCTTCAAATCAAGAACAATTCCTCTCAAATAGCAATTATTAGATCTCTCTAACATTACCCTTTACTCTCTAAATACTTAATCCTTGATCTCTCTACAAATTACAGCATTGGAAAATAAGATATTCAGCACAAGGGAATTACAAAATTATATAATCATTCAATTATATCTCTATATTTTGAACTGATTATACCGTTGAATTGCATGGCCTATTCTAAATCCTAATTCTCATTAGTAACTTAGAAAATCTTCAACATAAATTGCGCAGGTTTGTGTGAGAAAAACACAATCAACGCTTGATTTAAAAACAGGAAAACACTAAATCATAAATTAAAATAAGTTACATCATACAATTTACACCATGTTCCTAACAAGAGGTTTTAGTTACACATTGAAATAAAGAAAACAGAAGCAAAGAGAAAACCTCATATCATAGACAATACAGGTTAACTCTCCAAGAGACCTTCAATCCTCACGCAGATCTCTCTTGTAGTGATGATCTCCAATCTTCGTGCCTTGCCTCCTTGCTCTCAATAGATGTTACTAACCTCTCTCTCTAATTCTAATTGAATTCTATGATCTCAAAACCTACTGAAAACTATTTACAAATCCTCTATTTAAAGAGTAAAACAAATCCTAAAATAAATCTTAATTAAATCTAGTAGATAAGGTCCATGTTTATCTTCTAATTTCTGACCAAGTCTAAGATATGAAGCCAAATTAGACTTCTCTTCTTCTACTTTGTTCAGAATCTGGTCAAATTGGGCCTCCAGCAGGTACGCGCGCCCCAGGCGCACGCAACCTCGCGCCCCATGCGCGCAGGTCTGATGACAACTTCTTTTCCACACAGGCGCGCCTCAGGTGCCCCCGTCCTCGCGCCCCAGGCGCGCGGGACCTACTCCGGCTTCGTTTTGCTCCGTTCTTTTTCCATTTGCAAGATCTTTTCGTCCTCTTTTCAGGTCCATAAATATTTTCTCCATTTGAGCTCCAAAAGTACCTGAAACACTAGCAAACGGATCAAAACGCTCAAAGGATCCTAAACTACTAAAAATAATTAAAATCTACTAAAAAGTCCTAAATTTGCTAGAGAAACAAGCCAAATACATAGTAAAAGGGAGTCCAAATAATGCTCAAATCTATATATATTGGACCTAAATCAGGGCTCCTCAGATCAGAATGGGGAGTCTCCTCGCGATCGACTCTCGAAGAAAAAGGGTGTGAGCGGGTAGGTCGAAAACGAAAGCTGTGATATGAGCGAGCTGGTCGTGTAGGAGGTGGTCCATGATAAGTGTAAAAAGGTGGTACGTGCATAGTGTATATGATGGGAATCCTAAACCTACGAGGAGGGAACCGGATCAGCGGGTTCGGGTGGTAGAAGGTAACCTCTACCTCTCCCTCGAACACCGCGCGGTGATCCTCGTAGATCCATATGCCACTAGGAAGTGGCCGGATCTCGATGCATAGGGGTAAGAAATTCTATACACATAATCAATAGAGCATAAATTTATATACAATGTGAAGATGTAAACATGCAACAATTATCAACAACCACATTTAGAACTTAGCAAATATTAAATGCAAGTAACATGCTCATACTTATTTCATTTATCAACTTTTTAGGTTAAATGAGTGGCATGATGTATGAATCTAGCTCTCAAGCCTAACTCCATCATTCTATGTCACTCTCTGACGTCCATCCTTTACTTCCCAGCACTCAACAGTGCATTGTACTCCTAGGGGTACAACATTCGTACATTCACCAAGAATGTACACGACAAGCTTGGAAATCGTGCCACCCGAGCAACGTCTCGTCATCCAAACGATATAACCATATCATCAGCATCTCACAGTGCCGACCACGTCGTCAACCATAACGTGTCATCAAGCGAGCCGTCAGTTGGCACTCCCAGAGGCCCTCCTCATGTTACGAAAACATGAATAACGAACTAACATCCGAACTCCAGAATCAATGCATTATCTTGGTTTTAAAGGAATTGATTGATTTATTTCTTTTTATTAATACATTACATGCCACCCGAGCAACGTATCATTATTTAAAGGAAACCATCATATCATCAATCAATTTCTTCTTAAGTCTAAGATCACTTGGTTTATTGTCCTTTAAGTGTTAACAAAATGCTTTAGAATTAAAAATGGCATTTTTAAGTTTCTGGGTAAAATACTCGAGTATTCTTCATAGTACTCGAGTAGTTTCTTAGTTTCCAGTTTTACTCGAGTAGTTCATAATTATACTCGAGTCGTTCTTACTTTTTCAAGTTTTAGGTTTTCTAAAAATACTCGAGTAGTTCATGAAATACTCGAGTCGTTCATCAACCCAGAATACTTGAGTAGTTCATGCATTACTCGAGTTGTTCATCAGACTATACTCTTGATACATTTGTTAATACTCGAGTCCCAAACCTGATACTCGAGTCGTGGTGCCAAAAGCTACACTGGTGCATCACGAAATACTCGAGTATCGAGTCATCTACTCGAGTATTATCAGACAGAACAGACTGAAAACTTGGTTTTTACATACCATTTTCATTTCTAACCATTTCTAATCCAATCCAATGATCAACAGAGTTCATATACCATATATTGAACATGTTTAAACACTTAGCTCAGATCAAATTACAGATTTGACAGAGAATCATAAGATTATGCATAAAACATGAAAATTCACAACTCAACATATCAAATTGCAATATACTCAATAAACTTGTGAATTTAAGCTCAAAACAGCTTGCATGCATCATATGGGACTTGCTCAAAACAACCTTAGAGCACAGGTTGGTCTCCAAACCAATTTCCCTATTCAATCTAAGCCCTTAGAGCCTCTTGGTGGCTCTCTACTTAAATTCATGGAATTTAAACTCTATCTAGTGAATAGAAAGCTTTCCCCTTACCTCAAAGTCGTGAAGCAACAGAAAATTCGCAAGAGAAACTCCTCCAACACCAAAAACGACTTCAAGCACCACATGCAGGACAGTTTGAGTGGAGTACCAAGATTGAATTGGTTGACATAGGAAACAGAGATAGAAATTGGGGAAAATAGTATTTCTAAACTCTCTGCTACATCTACTAACTATAGAAACAAATTTGGGACTCAGTGAACACGTGAGCTTACCAAAATCAAGGCTCCAAGTAAGCTCCAGAGAATGGTTTAACAGAAACAGCTCCAACTTCCAAGCTTCAATTCTTTCTCCATACACACTCTCAGCTCACGAATTTGGTGTCTATACAAAGCTCAAGATGTGATCTTTGTATTGGTGTATAATTTGTGACTCGAATCAAAACACAGAGGGAGAATCGAATTCTCAAACTCAGGAACCCTAACTTAAACAACAAACCCGAATTTGACCAAATGCCTCAACAATTCGAGTTTAGATGGCTTATATAGACAAGAAGCAGGTCCATGCATGGCGACATGAAAGCCATGGACGTGGGAGGGTGGTGTTTTCGTGTCAACGGAGGGGAATCGCTGGTGGTGACTCACCAAATGCACTAACTCGTGCAACTCTGACCAGAATACTCGAGTAGTCACGATAATACTCGAGTATTTTGCCCAGTTTTTGAAAAATAATTATTTTATTTACTTTCCCTCCAAAACCTTTCCTATAATTACCTCTAGGTCCCAAATCAGGGACTAATATGCAAAATATTTATTTTATGCATAATTATACTTATTAAATAAATTCACACACATTTCCTAAATACATAAACACAGATTTTTAATCGAAGATTAAAATAGAAATAATTAATTATAATAAATTTTATAATTATCATTTCATTAATCAGGGATTAAAATTTTGGGGTGTTACCGTATTTCATATGGTTTAATTCGAACAATAGAGGAGGGGTCATGGACATATTTTCTAAGTTGAGAGACATGAAAGACATTATGTAGATTGGACAAAAATGGAGGTAAGGCGAGTTGATAGGCCACAGGGCCGACTCTTTTCAAAATATGATAAGGGCCTATGAATTTTGGAAACAACTTTTTGGGCTTCATTATACGTCCAACATCTGTTGTCGGAACAACACGAAGAAAAACATGTTCCCCTTCTTGAAATTCCAATTTGGTTCTTCTTTTATCAGCGTAACTTTTCCGTTTACTCTGTGCAACCTTCATCTTTTCTTGAATTACTTTAATCTTTTCCGTCGTTTCTTGTACTATGTCAGGGCCGACAATCGCTTTCTCCCCCACTTGGAACCAACAAAGCGGGGTTCTGCACTTCCTTCCATATAACGCTTCGAATGGTGCCATACCAATGCTTGCATGATAACTGTTGCTGTACGTGAATTCCACTAATGGCAACAACTGATCCCAGCTCTCGTGATTCTCTAAGGCACATGCTCGCAGCAAATCTTCGAGCGACTGAATCGTTCTTTCCGATTGACCATCTGTTTGAGGGTGATAAGTTGAACTCATTCTCAACTTCGTACCCAAAGCGTGGTGCAAGCTCTGCAAAAATATGGAGGTAAATCGGGGATCACGATCTGATACGATGCTAGACGGAATTCCATGCAGTTTAACGATCTCTTTAATATAATGTTGCGTGAGATTTTCCAACGAATATCTCAGATTAATTGGAATGAAGTGAGCCGACTTTGTCAATCGATCCACTATAACCAACACAACTTCATGTCCTCCTTGTGTCCTTGGAAAGCCAGACACAAAATCCATCGCTATACTGTCCCACTTCCACTCCGAGACATCTAACGACTGAAGTTCACCTCCTGGCCGCTTATGTTCGATCTTCGCGTTTTGACAAACGAGACACGATGATACATAAGTTGCCACGTCTTTCTTCAATCCCGGCCACCAAAACATTTTCTTCAGGTCTTGATACATCTTGGTAGCTCTGGAATGCAAACTCATTTCGCTCTTATGCGCTTCATCTAAAATGACTTTCCTTAACTCTTGATTGGCGGGAACACAAACCCTACCTTTGAATCTCCACACTCTATCAGCTCCAATTTGAAAATCAGGTTCTCGACCTTCCATGCTCAACCTTTGCTTCTCTTGTAGCTCTACATCCTCTTGTTGTAGTTCCCGAACTTGAGTAAGGAACACATTGGAAATTTGCAGCATTCCCAACTTAATACTCTTCTGAGTAAAACACACAACCATATTCAAATCTCGAAATTTTTCAATCAATTCCGCCTCTTTCACCATTAATGCACTCATGTGCAACGTCTTACGGCTCAGAGCATCAGCTACCACATTAGCTTTTCCAGGGTGATGGTGTACCTCAAAGTCGTAGTCCTCGTGAAATTCCATCCACCTACGTTGTCGCATGTTTAGCTTCTTCTGACTAAACAGGTACCTTAAACTTTTGTGATTTGTAACAGTCTCACTTTTATTAGTTAATTTAGGATTTTATAAAAATGGTAATTGAAAATTTCTTTTTAAATTAAAATACTTAAAAATATTTTTTTTTTCCGAAAAACGGACAGAGTTTCCTCTGTTTTTCGGACTTCCCAAAAAATTTCCTCTTAAAACCTGTCAGTCCAAGAATATTTAAAAAGATAAACAACAACAGTTTAATAGTCATAACAGATCCTAACGCCCGATTAGTATAAGCTTCAGGGCACGACTAATACATATTCTAAAATTACAAAATTAGTTGTCCACTCATATTATATAATATACATTCCACGTAGTGGAATGAAAATCCTGCTTGGCCATGTCCTATGTAAGCTCCACTTCAGTACCTGCAAAAATATAGCAAGAAGGGTAGCATTACACAGAACTTAAAAAGATGAATTCTACAAGAGACATAGCAATAAACTAAGCCTACCCTATTATTGATTTCAGTTACTCATAAATATCCATATAATTATTTTTCTTTTAGTTCTCCAATTACTCTCACACATCCACGCTTAGCCTTCAAATTCATTTTATCTCATTCCTTAGTCGCTTTCCTTTCCTATTCTTTTTCTTTTACTTTGTCTTTTCATTTTCTTTCTTTTTCATTTCACTTATATTCTTTGGCCACAGGGTCATCACGACCATCCTGTGCCGATTATCTTTTATATTTATTAGGCCACAGGGTCACCACGACCATCCTGCGACGATTATCCTTTACATTTATTTGGCCACTGGGTCACCACGACCATCCTACGACAATTTATCATTTATATTTATTAGGCCACAGGGTCACCACGACCATCCTGCGATTTATATTTATTACGCCACAGGGACACCACGACCATCCTGCGACAATTATCATTTATATTTATTAGGCCACAGGGTCACCACGACCATACTGCGACAATTATCATTTATATTTATTAGGCCACAGGGTCACCACGACCATCCTGTGATTTATATTTATTAGGCCACATGGTCACCACGACCATCCTGCGATTTATATTTATTAGGCCACAGGGTCACCACGACCATCCTGCGACAATTATCATTTACATTTATTAGGCCCATCCTGCGATTTATATTTATTAGGCCACAGGGTCACCACGACCATCCTGCGCCGATTAACATTTATTTTCTTTCTCATCATTAATTCTTCTTAGTCTTTTCTCTTAACTTTTAGTTCCTTAGTTTTCTTTAATTCTTTTAATTTCTTAACCCTTCTTTTATCTTCTTATATTTAAATGTTTCTCATTTTTAACTAGTTCTGCTTGATTAAACCATATACGCTATATCTTAAATTCTCGTTCCTAGCCCTTAGTTATTTCCCTGTTCTCTTTCTTTCTTTTTCTTCTTCTCTTCCTTTTTCTTTTTCCTTTATTATTTTTAGTAATTACTCTAGTTTACATCTAACTGCACTTTGCTTTGATATAGTCGTTATATCTTAAACTCTCATTTCAAATTCTTAGTTATTCCATTAATTCCTTTGTCTCACACTTTCATTTACTTATTATTCCTATTTTATTACTCTACTTTAATTAGATACCCTTCTTAACTTAGCTTTGTTTCCATATCTTATTACAACATTTTATTTAACTTCCTTAAAAACTCACTCTCTCCTTGCTTTAGTATCTTTTTATTAATTTCCTCTTACCGGGTATCTATTTTCGTGTACATCAAATCCATTACTTTGTTTCTATTCCCATATTCGACTCCGCACGTATTCCCTATTCCATATTCTAATCCCTCTTTTATCCCATTTAAATCTTCACTTACTAATTTACTTATTATCTTTCAGCTGATTAGTTCTACTCTTTTTACCTATTACGTTTACTCTTTTATTCTTTTACTCCCGAGTTTAGTTTGTTTATCCTTAAATTCTCCCTTGTGTCGGTGTATACTTTTCTACATTTTCGTTCATTATTAACCATTTAATATCCTAAATATACTCATTCGTTCCGGACCTTGTCTTACACGTACATATTCTATTCCGTAAGGTGGGGTTTCCTTTAATAATTCTAATTACTTCCTTTATGTCAAGGGGGAACTACCCTAAGGTCCATTAACATATTACCCTATTCCTAGTCACCACTATAGCATCCTAAAATTTACTTCTCAAGTAGAGGTAATACGACCCTTCTTACCTCGGTTGACGAAAGTAAAGAGATAACCTCAACTCCGAAGAGGGAGCGGTGATCCGTGAAGCTTTAGTGACCCGGGTGATGAACGGGTCGACGGCGATCGACGTTGATGGCGAGAACAATCACGGCTGAACCTAGGCAAGAGCTCCAAGCTTTGGCGCACCCAACACAAGTCCGGTGCGATCACGGTCGGTAACGGCGTCGGTGGAGGGAGGGAAGGAGAGAGAAAGCTCAAGGAAGAGAAGGGAGAGAAGGAACTTGGAATCAATAGGGTAAGGGAGAGGGAGAGTGATCTATGATGGTGGTGGTGGTTCCTGGCGGCGGTGGCATGGCCGAAAGGGAAGGAAGAGAGGGAGAAAGAAAGAGAGATGGAAACCAAGAGGGAAGAGAGAGAGAGAGTGGATCTATGGGAAGGGAGGAAGTGTCAAAGAGGTGACGGTGGTTTTGGGTGGCTCTCCGACGGTGGTTCGTGGTGGTGTTGGGAGCGGAGAGAGAGAGGGAGTGAAGAGAGAGGAAGAGGGGTTTGGAATGGGTTTTTGGGGGGTGTTTGGCGCACCATTTATGGTGCTGATACACATCAGCTTCGCGCTGCGAGCCTGGGCGCAGCCTCCTGCTCGCCTGGGCGAGAATGCTGCTGTGGCGTAGGTCTGATGCGCGCTCGCGCGCCTGGGCGAGCTGTTGGCGCGCCTGGGCGAGAATCTGTTGACTTAGTGTTGACCGTGCTATAACTTCTTCGTTAACCGTCGGATCTTGCCCAAATTTGGAGACAAGCTTCCGAAGACACTTATCTCCATATCCAACGGTGGAATTCATGTTTTGATATGTAGATATTTTATTTTGAATTTCCTAATTTAGGGTGTTTATAACACCGAAAACATCGACTTTTAACACTCGTTTGGTCTTCTTTAAATTTCTTTTCCGATGCCAACACTCCTTGTTTCCTTTATGACACTAAGAGAATTCCTAATCCATTATATTAAATCCCATTTAGGATAATCCTTTCTTCCAAATCTTATTATTATTATAATTATTATTAGAATTAAATTTCGGGATGTTACATTTCTCCCCCACTTAATTGAATTTCGTCCCCGAAATTCGGGTTGCTCCGTAAAGTGGAGAACCATCCTGCTAATGGGGTTCCTGTCGGTTCTATTTCCCTGCTTCCTGTGTGTTTAGGTCCATTCTTCCTAGTATTGTCGTGTCTGTCTTCGTATGCTAAGTATCTCCCCTATCGTGACAGGGTTCACAATTTCCTTATTATTAAAGTTCCATCTCCCATTCCTTGGATTGAAATCCTCCCCCACTTGGCATTGACATACTTGATTATATCCATGCTAGGGGGTATGCTCATTCGTTGCTCAGAATAGAGTACACAGGTTCCCGGCCGGTATCCAAGGCTGAAAAGAGGGCACATGGGTGACTATCTATCGGTAGGCATAGAACTATGCCGGGTTTCTACGACTTGGAGAATTCTCACATATACATCTGAGATGATGGAAACTTGAAGAGAGTGAAGATGAAAAGAAGAAACATGAAGCACTCAAGAATGAGTCTCATGTTCTTTGCAAGATGACCCAGGATGTACTGGATACATGACAAGCAAGGAGACAATGGAGATTATCCTTAACTGTGCATTTTGAGCAGAAAGTCATCGAAAGATGCATTCTCTATGGACCTTCGACTAATTTGATTGATCTCGATAAGGGTATCTGTCGCAGCGGCTAGGACTTGTTTTCTTCAAGGGAATCGTTCGGGTACTTCGATCCGATTCTTGGGCGAGTTTTAAGTTGTCTACTATCTAATTCGATTGGTTGTAAGAGGATGATTACAGGATTCGCTCGAGTCTCTCAAGGATTCTATACTCTATTACTCTCCTTTATAATGCTACACAAGAATTTACAAGGAATTCTTTTCGAGTTGGTTCTGCTCTGTCTAGGGGCCTACTTTTAAAAAAATTGCTTAATTTGATTATTTCAGCATTGGATGAAATGTGACAATGACATCGATCACTAATAGGTGCGAAGATCGAGGTGATCAATCCCAATCTCACATCCATCAATAGCGATATCATCGTCATGTTTGGTGATGTTATAGTCCCCTAGTAGATGTAAGAATCAGAGTGATCAGTTCTAACCTTACCTTCTACCAGTGGCAATACCATCATTTTGTTTGGCGGAACTTTAACTAATGTACTATCAACTATCGATTTCTTCTAAGTTAATTCAACATGCATACTTTATGCAAAAACATCCTAAGTAACCATTGGGTACATTATCAATCGCTAAAAGTACCTCAGATAAGTTTATTCCTCGTTCTACGTGCTCATAGGACATTCTGCAGTACGATGTCCGAGTTGCCCGCATCGGAAATAGAGACCTTCCTTTCTGTACTGCTTAAACATCCAACATATACGATTATGGAGTCCTCCACAATACGGACATGGTGGCCTAGTTCTCGGAGCATTCACATTCAGGTTTGCAGCTTCTGTAGCCACGGCTTCGGCGCCAATGTTAGCGTATGGGTCTGATTTCTGAGCCGGTTCCCTGTCTCTGCTAGAACCCTCTGACCTCTGAAATGCTTTGTTCCGATCTGCATCCGCCTTCCTCTTGAGCCCTTTTTCATAAGTGCTCGCCATATTGACCAATCGTGACAAATTATCAATATTGTGATACTCGCAAGAGAGGAGAATATCACTCCTAAGTCTAGCTTCAAACTTAACACATTTGCCGCGGTCACTTGCATTCCGATAATAAGAAAAGCGGATGAGATCCTCAAATCGAGCTGCATAGTCCCCAACTGACATAGAACCTTGAGTCAATTGGAGAAAAGCAATCTCCTTTTCCCTTCTAACATCTTCAGGGAAATACTTCTCCAAGAAAAGATCCATGAACACCTCCCAAGAAATCACCGGGTTAGCTGCCACCAATCCTCTCCTTTGCTGATCCCACCAATGTTCTGCCTCATTGGTCAGCATGAATTCAGCTAGTCAGACATGCTACTTCATTGGTGGTTGAAGAGAATGGAGAATCTTCTCCACTTCTTGTATCCACCTTTGATCCCCATCAGGATCATTTCCACCTTCAAAACGAAGCGGCTCACATTTCCTAAATCGTGCCATCCAGTCAATTTCCACTGGAGCTGGCAGAGGAGGTTGCAAAGCTACTACTGCGGCTGTTGCTGCTACTGCTGCTGCAGCTGCCATCTGCCCACCCTGTTGCTGTTGCATCTGAACCAGATGCTCCAGAATAGCAGCAATTCTATCATTACTTGCTTGTCTTCCAGCCATTCTGTTTAGCCAGGGAGAGCAGATCATTAAGGCTTAATACTCATATATATATATATATATATATATATATATATATATACTTAGTATAAATATCCTATTAATACCTATAGACTCTTACTTTGTACACCAATTACTCGCTGGGTGAGTAACCATTGGAGTAATATAACTCCAAGGCCGAGGAAAAACTGCTCTGATACCAAAATGTAACAGTCTCACTTTTATTAGTTAATTTAGGATTTTATAAAAATGGTAATTGAAAATTTCTTTTTAAATTAAAATACTTAAAAATATTTTTTTTTCGGAAAAACGGACAGAGTTTCCTCTGTTTTTCGGACTTCCCAAAAATTTTCTTCTTAAAACCTGTCAGTCCAAGAATATTTAAAAAGATAAACAACAACAGTTTAATAGTCATGTGTATATACCATTAATTCTGGGTATCGATTCCTTAAGGGTAATCGATCGATTTTCCCTATGCATCGATTTATCTGGAACCGTATAAACATTCAAAAGCACAGCTTCATTTCATGGCTTATGGTTCATGATAAACTTCAAACTTTAGATAATATGAAGTGGAGCTACATACCTAACCACTGCTGCTTGTGTATGATGGCTGAAGAAAATCGTGCTCATCTCTTCTTTGTCTGTAAGTGGAGCAGAGAATTACTTCGATTAAGCTCAGATTGGTTGAGGCTGACTTCGATCCCAGCTCGTCATGCACACTGGATTCGCTGGGTTCTTCATGCATTTGGTCGAAAACGGAGATTCAAGGTTGTTGGAGCTCTTCTCACAGCTGTAATTTATGAGATCTGGAAAGAAAGGAATAATCGTATTTTCAGGAACTGTGCTCAAACTCCAAATAATGTGTTCAGTGTTATGAAGAAGAAGCTTACTCATAGATTTGCCTATTGTTATCCAGATTTTAGATTGGCCCATTAGTCGTTGGTTATTGTTTCTTTTTTTGTAAGGATTTTGTTTTAATTTTGTTTGGAAAAAGAACCCTTCCTAGAAGGTGGCTTTTTCCTGGATTATTACCTGAGAGACTTATTTTTTATTTAGAACCCTTCCTAGAAGGTGACTAAATAAGAGATGAGTTGTCTTTTGATGTATTCTCTTTGCATGTGGTAATTGATTTTTTCTTCTACCAAAAAAAAAAACAGTTTAATAGTCATAACAGATCCCAACGCCCGATTAGTATAAGCTTCAGGGCATGACTATTACATATTCTAAAATTACAAAATTAGTTGTCCACTCATATTAAATAATATACATTCCACGTAGTGGAATGAAAATCCTGCTCGGCCATGTCCTATGTAAGCTCCACTTCAGTACCTGCAAAAATATAGCAAGAAGGGTAGCATTACACAGAACTTAAAAAGATAAATTCTACAAGAGACATAGCAATAAACTAAGCCTACCCTATTATTGATTTCAGTTACTCATAAATATCCATATAATTATTTTTCTTTTAGTTCTCCAATTACTCTCACACTTCCACACTTAGCCTTCAAATTCATTTTATCTCATTCCTTAGTCGCTTTCCTTTCCTATTCTTTTTCTTTTACTTTGTCTTTTCATTTTCTTTCTTTTTCATTTCACTTATATTCTTTGGCCACAGGGTCATCACGACCATCCTGTGCCGATTATCTTTTATATTTATTAGGCTACAGGGTCACCACGACCATCCTGCGACAATTATCATTTACATTTATTAGGCCACAAGGTCACCACGACCATCCTGCGACAATTTATAATTTATATTTATTAGGCCACAGGGTCACCACGACCATCCTGCGATTTATATTTATTAGGCCACAGGGTCACCACGACCATCCTGCAACAATTATCATTTATATTTATTAGGCCACAGGGTCACCACCACCAACCTGCGAGAATTATCATTTATATTTATTAGGCCACAGGGTCACCACGACCATCCTGCGCCGATTAACATTTATTTTCTTTCTCATCATTAATTCGTCTTAGTCTTTTCTCTTAACTTTTAGTTCCTTAGTTTTCTTTAATTCTTTTAATTTCTTAACCCTTCTTTTATCTTCTTATATTTAAATGTTTCTCATTTTTAACTAGTTCTGCTTGATTAAACCATATACGCTATATCTTAAATTCTCGTTCCTAGTTCTTAGTTATTTCCCTGTTATCTTTCTTTCTTTTTCTTCTTCTCTTCCTTTTCCTTTTTCCTTTATTCTTTTTAGTAATTACTCTAGTTTACATCTAACTCAACTTTGCTTTGATATAGTCGTTATATCTTAAACTCTCATTTCAAATTCTTAGTTATTCCATTAATTCCTTTGTCTCACACTTTCATTTACTTATTATTCCTATTTTATTACTCTACTTTAATTAGATACCCTTCTTAACTTAGCTTTATTTCCATATCTTATTACAACATTTGGTATAACTTCTTAACAACTCACTCTCTCTTTGCTTTAGTATCTTTTTATTAATTTCCTCTTACCGGTTATCTATTTTCTTGTACATCTAATCCATTACTTTGTTTCTATTCCCATATTCGACTCCGCACGTATTCCCTATTCCATATTCTAATCCCTCTTTTATCCCATTTAAATCTTCACTTACTAATTTACTTATTATCTTTCAGCTGATTAGTTCTACTCTTTTTACCTATTATGTTTACTCTTTTATTCTTTTACTCCCAAGTTTAGTTTGTTTATCCTTAAATTCTCCCTTGTGTCGGTGTATACTTTTCTACATTTTCGTTCATTATTAACCATTTAATATCCTAAATATACTCATTCGTTCCGGACCTTGTCTTACACGTACATATTCTATTCCCTAAGGTGGGGTTTCCTTTAATAATTCTAATTACTTCCTTTATGTCAGGGGGGAACTACCCTAAGGTCCATTAACATATTACCCTATTCCTAGTCACCACTATAGCATCCTAGAATTTACTTCTCAAGTAGAGGTAATACGACCCTTCTTACCTCGGTTGACGAAAGTAAAGAGATAACCTTAACTCCGAAGAGGGAGCGGCGATCCGTGAAGCTTTAGTGACCCGGGTGATGAACGGGTCGACGGCGATCGACGTTGATGGCGAGAACAATCACGGCTGAACCTAGGCAAGAGCTCCAAGCTTTGGAGCACCCAACACAAGTCCAGTGCGATCACGGTCGGTAACGGCGTCGGTGCAGGGAGGGAAGGAGAGAGAAAGCTCAAGGAAGAGGAGCGAGAGAGAAGGAACTTGGAATCAAGAGGGTAAGGGAGAGGGAGAGTGATCTATGATGATGGTGGTGGTTCCTGGCGGCAGTGGCATGGTCGGAAGGGGAGGAAGAGAGGGAGAAAGAAAGAGAGAGGGAAACCAAGAGGGAAGAGAGAGAGAGTGGATCTATGGGAAGGGAGGAAGGGTCAAGGAGGTGGCGGCCGTTTTGGGTGGCTCTCCGGTGGTGGTTCGTGGTGGTGTTGGGGGCGGAGAGAGAGAGGGAGTGAAGAGAGAGGAAGAGGGGTTTGGAATGGGTTTTTGGGGGGTGCTTGGCGCACCATTTATGGTGCTGATACGCATCAGCTTCGCGCCGCGCGCCTGGGCGCAGCCTCCTACTCGCCTGGGCGAGAATGTTGTTGTGGCATAGGTCTGATGCGCGCTCTCGCACCTGGGCGATAATCTGTTGACTTAGTGTTGACCGTGCTATAACTTCTTCGTTAACCGTCGGATCTTGCCCAAATTTGGAGACAAGCTTCCTAAGACACTTATCTCCATATCCAACGGTGGAATTCATGTTTTGAGATGTATATATTTTATTTTGAATTTCCTAATTTAGGGTGTTTATAACACCGAAAACATCGACTTTTAACACTCGTTTGGTCTTCTTTAAATTTCTTTTCCGATGCCAACACTCCATGTTTCCTTTATGACACTAAGAGAATTCCTAATCCATTATATTAAATCCCATTTAGGATAATCCTTTCTTTCAAATCTTATTATTATTATAATTATTATTAGAATTAAATTTCGGGATGTTACATTTCTCCCCCACTTAATTGAATTTCGTCCCCGAAATTCGGGTTGCTCCGTAAAGTGGAGAACCATCCTGCTAATGGGGTTCATGTCGGTTCTATTTCCCTGCTTCCTGTGTGTTTAGGTCCATTCTTCCTAGTATTGTCGTGTCTGTCTTCGTATGCTAAGTATCTCCTCTATCGTGACAGGGTTCACAATTTCCTTATTATTAAAGTTCCATCTCCCATTCCTTGGATTGAAATCCTCCCCCACTTGGCATTGACATACTTGATTATATCCATGCTAGGGGGTATGCTCATTCGTTGCTCAAAATAGAGTACACAGGTTCCCGACCGGTATCCAAGGCTGAAAAGAGGGCACATGGGTGACTATCTATCGGTAGGCATAGAACTATGCCAGGTTTCTACGACTTGGCGAATTCTCACATATACATCTGAGATGATGGAAACTTGAAGAGAGTGAAGATGAAAAGAAGAAACATGAAGCACTCAAGAATGAGTCTCATGTTCTTTGCAAGATGACCCAGGATGTACTGGATACATGACAAGCAAGAAGACAATGGAGATTATCCTTAACTGTGCATTTTCAGCAGAAAGTCATCGAAAGATGCATTCTCTATGGACCTGCGACTGATTTGATTGGTCTCGATAAGGGTATCTGTCGCAACGGCTAGGACTTGTTTTCTTCAAGGGAATCGTTCGGGTACTTCGATCCGATTCTTGGGCGAGTTTTAAGTTGTCTACTATCTAATTCGATTGGTTGTAAGAGGATGATTACAGGATTCGCTCGAGTCTCTCAATGATTCTATACTCTATTACTCTCCTTTCTAATGCTACACAAGAATTTAGAAGGAATTCTTTTCGAGCTGGTTCTGCTCTGTCTAGGGGTCGACTTTTAAAAAAATTGTTAATTTGATTATTTCAGCGTTGGATGAAATGTGACAATGACATCGATCACTAATAGGTGCAATGATCGAGGTGATCAATCCCAATCTCACATCCATCAATAGCGATATCATCGTCATGTTTGCTGATGTTATCGTCCCCTAGTAGATGTAAGAATCAGAGTGATCAGTTCTAACCTTACCTTCTACCAGTGGCAATACCATCATTCTGTTTGGCGGAACTTTAACTAATGTACTATCAACTATCGATTTCTTCTAAGTTAATTCAACATGCATACTTTATGCAAAAACATCCTAAGTAACCATTGGGTACATTATCAATCGCTAAAAGTACCTCAGATAAGTTTATTCCTCGTTCTACGTGCTCATTGGACATTCTGCAGTACGGTGTCCGGGTTGCCCGCATCGGAAACAGAGACCTTCCTTTCAGTACTGCTTAAACATCCAACATATAAGATTATGGAATCCTCCACAATACGGACATGGTGGCCTAGTTCTCGGAGCATTCACATTCAGGTTTGCAGCTTCTGTAGCCACGGCTTCGGCGCCAATGTTAGCGTATGGGTCTGATTTCTGAGCCGGTTCCCTGTCTCTGCTAGAACCCTCTGACCTCTGAACTGCTTTGTTCCGATCTGCATCCGCCTTCCTCTTGAGCCCTTTTTCATAAGTGCTCGCCATATTGACCAATCGTGACAAATTATCAATATTGTGATACTCGCAAGAGAGGAGAATATCACTCCTAAGTCCAGCTTCAAACTTAACACATTTGCCGCGGTCACTTGCATTCCGATAATCAGTAAAGCGAATGAGATCCTCAAACCGAGCTGCATAGTCCCCAACTGACATAGAACCTTGAGTCAATTGGAGAAAAGCAATCTCCTTTTCCCTTCTAACATCTTCAGGGAAATACTTCTCCAAGAAAAGATCCTTGAACACCTCCCAAGATATCACCGGGTTAGATGCCACCAATCCTCTCCTTTGCTGATCCCATCAATGTTCTGCCTCATTGGTCAACATGAATTCAGCTAGTTGGACATGCTGCTCCATTGGTGGTTGAAGAGAACGGTGAATCTTCTCCACTTCTTGTATCCACCTTTGAGCCCCATCAGGATCATTTCCACCTTCAAAACGAAGCGGCTCACATTTCCTAAATCGTGCCATCCAGTCAATTTCCACTGGAGCTGGCAGAGGAGGTTGCAAAGCTGCTACTGCGGCTGTTGCTGCTGCTGCTGCTGCAGCTGCCATCTGCCCACCCTGTTGCTGTTGCATCTGAACCAGATGCTCCAGAATAGCAGCAATTCTATCATTACCTGCTTGTCTTCCAGCCATTCTGTTTAGCCAGGGAGAGCAGATCATTAAGGCCTAATACTCATATATATATATATATATATATATATACTTAGTATAAATATCCTATTAATACCTATAGACTCTTACTATGTACACCAATTACTCGCTGGGTGAGTAATCATTGGAGTAATATAACTCCAAGGCCGAGGAAAAACTGCTCTGATACCAAAATGTAAAAGTCTCACTTTTATTAGTTAATTTAGGATTTTATAAAAATGGTAATTGAAATTTTTTTTTAAATTAAAATACTTAAAAATATTTGTTTTTCGGAAAAACGGACAGAGTTTCCTCTGTTTTTCGGACTTCCCAAAAATTTTCTTCTTAAAACCTGTCAGTCCAAGAATATTTAAAAAGATAAACAACAACAGTTTAATAGTCATAACAGATCCTAACGCCCGATTAGTATAAGCTTCAGGGCACGACTATTACATATTCTAAAATTACAAAATTAGTTGTCCACTCATATTAAATAATATACATTCCACGTAGTGGAATGAAAATCCTGCTCGGCCATGTCCTATGTAAGCTCCACTTCAGTACTTGCAAAAATATAGCAAGAAGGGTAGCATTACACAGAACATAAAAAGATAAATTCTACAAGAGACATAGCAATAAACTAAGCCTACCCTATTATTGATTTCAGTTACTCATAAATATCCATATAATTATTTTTCTATTAGTTCTCCAATTACTCTCACACTTCCACACTTAGCCTTCAAATTCATTTTATCTCATTCCTTAGTCGCTTTCCTTTCCTATTCTTTTTCTTTTACTTTGTCTTTTCATTTTCTTTCTTTTTCATTTCACTTATATTCTTTGGCCACAGGGTCATCACGACCATCCTGTGCCGATTATCTTTTATATTTATTAGGCTACAGGGTCACCACGACCATCCTGTGACAATTATCATTTACATTTATTAGGCCACAGGGTTACTCTCTCTTTGCTTTAGTATCTTTTTATTAATTTCCTCTTACCGGTTATCTATTTTCTTGTACATCTAATCCATTACTTTGTTTCTATTCCCATATTCGACTCCGCACTTATTCCCTATTCCATATTCTAATCCCTCTTTTATCCCATTTAAATCTTCACTTACTAATTTACTTATTATCTTTCAGCTTATTAGTTCTACTCTTTTTACCTATTACGTTTACTCTTTTATTCTTTTACTCCCGAGTTTAGTTTGTTTATCCTTAAATTCTCCCTTGTTTCGGTGTATACTTTTCTACATTTTCGTTCATTATTAACCATTTAATATCCTAAATATACTCATTCGTTCCGGACCTTGTCTTACACGTACATATTCTATTCCCTAAGGTGGGGTTTCCTTTAATAATTCTAATTACTTCCTTTATGTCAGGGGGGAACTACCCTAAGGTCCATTAACATATTACCCTATTCCTAGTCACCACTATAGCATCCTAGAATTTACTTCTCAAGTAGAGGTAATACGACCCTTCTTACCTCGGTTGACGAAAGTAAAGAGATAACCTCAACTCCGAAGAGGGAGCGGCGATCCGTCAAGCTTTAGTGACCCGGGTGATGAACGGGTCGACGGCGATCGACGCTGATGGCGAGAACAATCACGGCTGAATCTAGGCAAGAGCTCCAAGCTTTGGAGCACCCAACACAAGTCCAGTGCGATCACGGTCGGTAACGGCGTCGGTGGAGAGAGGGAAGGAGAGAGAAAGCTCAAGGAAGAGGAGGGAGAGAGAAGGAACTTGGAATCAAGAGGGTAAGGGAGAGGGAGAGTGATCTATGATGGTGGTGGTGGTTTCTGGCGACGGTGGCATGGCCGGAAGGGGAGGAAGAGAGGGAGAAAGAAAGAGAGAGGGAAACCAAGAGGGAAGAGAGAGAGAGTGGATCTATGGGAAGGGAGGAAGGGTCAAGGAGGTGGTGACGGTTTTGGTTGGCTCTCTGGTGGTGGTTCGTGGTGGTGTTGGGGGTGGATAGAGAGAGGGAGTGAAGAGAGAGGAAGAGGGGTTTGGAATGGGGTTTTGGGGGGTGTTTGGCGCACCATTTATGGTGCTTCGCGCCGCGCACCTGGGCGCAGCCTCCTGCTCGCCTGGGCGAGAATGCTGCTGTGGCGCAGGTCTGATGCGCGCTCGCGCGCCTGGGCGAGCTGTTGGCACGCCTGGGCTAGAATCTGTTGACTTAGTGTTGATCGTGCTATAACTTCTTCATTAACCGTCGGATCTTGCCCAAATTTGGAGAAAAGCTTCCTAAGACACTTATCTCCATATCCAACGGTGGAATTCATGTTTTGAGATGTAGATATTTTATTTTGAATTTTATAATTTAGGGTGTTTATAACACCGAAAACATCGACTTTTAACACTCGTTTGGTCTTCTTTAAATTTCTTTTCCGATGCCAACACTCCCTGTTTCCTTTATGACACTAAGAGAATTCCTAATCCATTATATTAAATCCCATTTAGGTTAATCCTTTCTTCCAAATCTTATTATTATTATAATTATTATTAGAATTAAATTTCGGGATGTTACATGATTGCTAAACACGTGAAACGTAGCTCCATACAAATAATGTCTCACAGATTTAGGGCAAACACTATAGCAGCTAACTCCAGATCATGCATCGGGTAATTCTCCTCATGAATCTTCAGCTGTCTTGACGCGTAGGCTACCACATTTCCTTCTTGCATCAGCACGCTGTAAGGTCCAATATTTTAAATAAATAAAATATTTTATAAATAATATTATTATATTGAATAAAATATTAATTTTTCTAATTTTTAGTCAAAAGACTTGAATCTTTTGGAAAGACTAGAGTATCGTAACTAGCAGTTAGATAATTTGAAATTCTGGTTGAAACACTCGAGTCTTTTGGAAAAGACTCGAGTAGTTCGAGCAGTGTGGCTGTGTGTATAAGTCGGTTTCAATTCAAACTTCGAACCAAAACGCGTTTTCCTTAGTTCCAAGCACAGAGCTGGACTTTACTTCGAAGGAGGGTAATCCTAGACTATAAATAAGTCATTGGGGAAGCTAGAAACTCATCAAAATCACTCAAAACCCAAATTTCTGTCCAAAATTCTCTGTTTTCTGGTTCTATCTTTGATCACTTCGTTCTCTCTCAATTCTCACCCATTTCCTCTGAAATCAAAACACAAATTGAAGTTCTAATTCCAATATTGAATTAGAACCAAAAACCACTCAAAATAACCTCCCGTAGATCGAGTTCTAAGCTTTCAAAGTTAGGAGTTTGGAGCTGCAAAAACAGAGTACAACTCAGTGTTAAACACCCTTCTTTCTTGAATCGGTTTGGTAAATCCAGGAACCACTCTTGATTCCAATTTTGTTTCTGATTAAAGTTGGCATTTCCTAGTTGCTTAAGCTAACTTATTTCATTCTTTTTCATGTCTTATTCGTGGTGCAATTGATTGCTAAAGTCAGCCAGTGCAACTGTTTTTGCATAGGTCAAGAACAGAATTTTGATTTAACCTCTTTTCTCATCAATCAATCCTTTCTTTAGCTTCTCTAAGGTAAGGGAGGATTTATCTAAATACTAGAATGAGTTATTTCAAGCTAGAAATGTAGGAACCATTAAGGATCAAAGAGGGATGCAACTTGAATTGGGATTCTGACTTGGAGGTCAGAAACCCATGGTTTTAATATTCAAACAAGTTTAAATGAACCTAATGATGCTCACTGGATTGTGTTTCGAACTTAAAATCAAGTGGAAATGAAATTTTTTTTTGGTAAATAAAAAATTGCATTACCAACGAACAAATGAAAACACATCAAGGCAATAATCTAGCCCCTAGCCACCTTCTAGGAAGGGTTCTAAGGGCTAGAAAATCCCAAAAAAAAGAAAAAACTAAATATAAGTAAAGGCCCTAAACCATTACCCTTATTCTATTAAGTATGGTGCTGGTCGGCCCATTATTACTAGCCCAATTACTACAAAAAAACAATTTAGTAGCTAACTCATGTTGAAGAAGAACAAACACTTGATGAGGTTGGAGACTTTTTTGTCTGAAGACCCTTCGATTTCGCTCTGTCCATACGCCGTAGATGCACGCTTCCACCACCGCCGTGACCAGCTGTCTTCTCTGCTTGTGTCTGAACCCGTGTTGTAACCATATAAGCCAATTTGGAAGCTTGTAATGTATGACCTCCACCCCAATCCAGTTCCCAGCTAGCTCTAGGAGCTTCCTACTGCAATCACACTCAAAGAACAAATGGTTGCATGTTTCCTCCACTCCATCACAAAGCTCATAGATCGGCGAAACCTGTAGGAAAGGAAGATTGTCCTTCGTCTTCAAGCTCTTGTGTGCTAGAAGCCAGAAGATGAAGTTGTGTTTTGCTATGCTCAAGGGTTTCTAGATTAATCGGTGATTGGGGAACATTTGTTGAGCACCTTTCAGGTATTCATACCCTTCTTTGATAGTGTATTGTTGTTGATTTGCCATCAATTGAGCAAATTTAGAGGTTAGCTTGTCTCTCACTTTCAGTAGTTGTTTCCAATGCCAGTTATTGGTTTGTGTTGCTTGAATAGTTTGAAATGAGTCCCGCTTTAAGTATACTGCATTAATCCATCTGAGCCATAGGGAGATTTTGTTTACCATTATTTACCAAGCTTAATTTCCTAGTACAGCCAAGTTCCATAGATATATATTTTGGAAACCAAGTCCCCCAAATTTCCTCTCTCTGCAAACCATGTTCCACGATACTGTGCCTTGACTCTTCCTCTTTGATTTTTTCCCCATAAGAAATGTAATGTAACACCCTATATAATAATTACCCTTCATTACCCGAAAATTAGGATTTAAAATTTATTTTTCATTAATTCAAAAACATCAGAGTTATAAGCGGAAGACTTTAATACATCAAAATCAAAAGCATAAATTAAGTACATCCAGTTCGGTCATTCAAAATACAAATCAGTGTTTTAGCTCGGCCCAACTGGCCGAGGCCCAATACAAAACAATATTTTTGCTCGGCCCAAATGGTCGAGACCCATCCACCTATCTGACTCTAAATAACTTACTCTCCCTGTGAGGGAGAGTGATCCTGCTCGGCCGGGGACTGCGTCTGCTCAGGCTCAGTACCTGAAAAATGGTAAGGAGGTGAGCATTACACAGAACTTAAATAAGCAGTTTCTAAAATGCCATACCGAACTACCAAGCCAAACACAAGTAGTCAATTAACAAATAGTAACAAGTAATCAAACCACATGCATACATCATCATGTAATATTATTTAGCTCGGCTCACATCCTACCATCTAATTTAGCTCGGCTCACATCATTACCTAGTTTATCCTTTACCTATTAGCTATACCTCGGCACATCCTACCGATTCCCCTTATACTCATTCCGTAAATCTTACACTCGGCATCTCGGCCACTATCCTCTTACCTCGGTAAACCATCTCTCTACCTCGGACTCATTACTCATTATTCCATTTTCACATAGTTTACAATCTTTTACTCTTCTCGGATGCATACACCCAGTGCATGTCTTACACCATTTAAGGTCGGGTATCGGAGTGTCATCCATAACTGCGAGTACCCAGTACCCGTCTTACAGCTGCACATACCCGGTATGCGTCTGACGCGATCAATGCACGCACCTAGTACGCGTCTTCTATGACCAGGAGCACTACCGCCGATCATTCTATGGAGTAAGGAGTGTCCATAACTGCGAGCACCCAGTACTCGTCTTACAGCGGCGCATCTCGGCGACTTACGCGATCAATGCACGCACCCAGTACGCGTCTGCTATGACCAGGAACACATCCCACCGATTCCGTTCTCGGAACCCTATGTGAATCATAACTGCGAGTACCCAGTACCCGTCTTACAGCTGCACATACCTCGTATGCGTCTGACGCGATCAATGCACGCACCCGGTACGCGTCTGCTATGACCCGATCACACAGCCATTTCTCTTTTATTCCTCTTATCCTTTTAACCATTTTAGTTCGGCCTATCTCGGCTCAAACTCTTAGTCTCTTTAACCATTTATTTAGCTCGGCCTCTCTCAGCTCAACCCTTTAACCATTCCCCTTTTCCCTTAACCTTTCTCATTATCTGACTTATTACTCTATCTCTCCTACTATCCATATTTACCATTTTCTCAACCCATTCGCAACCTCTCCCAGCTCAGCCCAACTCGGCCACAGATATGAATAACAATTATCAAAGCTCATAAACATTTATAACAAAGTTCATAAACACTTATACAACAACAATAAGAATAAAAGCATTCAACCAATCCATCATGTAAATACCAACATATAGCATAAAACAAAATTCTTCCCTACTTCAAACTCATGTTTCTAGTTCATTTATTAGTTCCCTTTACCCTTTTTACCTCTTCTTTCTATCATTAACCTATATCCATTCCCTAATCTAACACCCACTCTTAGTACCCTTTATGAACACCCTAGAAACCCAAACTCAAGTAGAGGTAACACTCACTCCTTATCTCAAACCGTGAGAGATAAGAGTTGAGAGCTTGAGAATGGTTTCCTTGACCTTGACCTTGTGAGCTTCACACCTCTTGAATCCTTTCCTCCAAGCTGCCACGAGCTCCACCAGGCTGCACACAAGCTCCACCAGCCCCACACGAACTCCACAGCTGTCCAGGGGCGTCCGGGACGGAAGAGAAGACGGCGGAAGGAGGGTTCTCTGGTTGGGGAAAAGAGGGAAGAAGAAAGTGGGTTGGGGTTTTGCTGGAACTTTGAGAGAAAGAGAGAGAAACGTGGGGGAGAAAAAGAGTGAAAGTGAGAAGTGTTATGTTGTGTATGTTGACTCTCTTTTATTCATTTAGGGGAAATATTTGTGTGGCTCTCATTGGAGGCTTCTTGGGGAAGCTAGAATGTGTGGACATGATTCATTGGCTTCCAAAGGAAGCCATGAATAGTACATTGAAAGGGACATAAAGCAATGATAGTGACATAAAGTGAATGACAATGACATAAAGTGAAGGATAGTACCGTACGGACGGTACGAAAACCAAAGGGTTAACAGCTCCACATGAGCTGGCACGGAGGAGCTAGGACGTGTTGGCTCGGGTACGTCGGCTAGGATACGTCGGCTCGGTTTGTAGGAACAGCAGTAGTCCGAGCTTCCTTCTCGGATGATACTGTGAGGTGCGGTGAGGTCGGCTAATCCGGACTGGACAACAAGTTCCGCGTTTGGTTCCCATCCAGCTCGGTTCATATGCACACAATCTCCTCTAGCTCGACCGGGATCGGACCGAGGTCCAATGCTTACATACTAGGTCGGCCTATGCTTATACTACCCTTCTAACCTTGTACAATTTCTAAGGCCTAATCCTATCCTTAAAATAAATATCTATATACTAAAATTATATTATTTAATATTAATTTTCAGGATGTTACATGTAACATCCCGCATCTTCTGGACTCAAATAGATCAATGAGATTTTATTTAAAAAGGATTTTGAGACTTTAAGAGGGATTTTCAGATGAATGTTTTAACAAATGATTTTTTTTTTTTTTAGTTTGAATTCCTGAAAACCAAGTTATGATTTTGTTATTTGAGATTTCTTAAAGAAATGAAATTTTGTTTTATGATTAAAATGAATTTGGTTACTTTGAAAATGCATATCTTTTCAACCGTTGTTTGGAAAATTATGATCTTTATACGAAAATGATCGTGTTAAAAAGTAGAATTTAAATATGTGATTTTTTTTATGATTTTTGGATCAATTTGCAAAATGATATTTTTCAGATTTTGTCAAGTTTGAATTTCGAATGTATTGAGGTTGAAAAGTATTTAGAGACCTCAAATAATTTATTTTAGTGTGAAAATATGGTTTTAGAAAATAAAGTAAAGTTTACATTTTTAGCCAAATGGTATGGTTTATTGATTTTTTACAAAGTATATATTTGGAAATTTTTGATTTTGTGAACATTAATGTTTTCTTATGATGAGAATAAAAGTAAATTTGAGAAGAATGAATGCATAACTTGTGTGAATGTGGATGTATGTGTGATGTGTGTCTTGAGTTATGTTATTTAGAAATATGATGCCCTAAAGTATTGTATGTATGTTTGAATATGTGTTAAGTATATGCATTGAATTCTTAGGATATTCCATGATTTAATTCTATGTGCTTGTGATGATAAAATGAAAGGAAATTTTATTCACTCATGTGTGTGTGTTCGGCCAAGTATAGCTTAAGAGGACCAAGTAGGAGTTCATTTTCTTAGGTATTAAGAAAGTTAGAATTAGAAGAAAATAAGTAGGAAAATGAGATGGTGTGTGTTATGATGATAGTAAGACTTTTCTTCCACCATGTCTCCCATGACAAGACCCTTCCCATGCAACATTTTGGTTGGACCAAATCACCCTTGAACCAACACCTTGGACCGAGGCTAGAAGAGGAAAATTACACACCCTTGCCTTTGCCTATATAGCCGTGTGTGTGTGTGTAGTTGGCTAGTTCATTTCTTCATTTCCTTCATTTCATTTCCTTTCTTTCACAAACACAAACACTTTGGTCCAAGAGCACATCAAGCTCTTGAGACCCATAGAGAAAGAGAGTGAGGCCGTGAGAGAGAGAGAGAGAGGAGAGGAAGAGTGAAAATCTAAAACTTCTTGACCTAATACCTCTAATTTCTTCCTTCACACACATCCTTCTTCAAAGATCAAGAAGAAACCACCCATCAACCCTAAAGAAGAGGAGGCCGAAGCAAACCCTAGAAAGGAGGAGAGGAGATTTGAAGTTTGAAGTTAGAAATTTTATTTAAGGTAGTTGTTTAAGAAAAGTTTTAGTGTAATAATCTTGTATTGTAAAGGACTCTATGATGGACTTTGTTTAAGCTTAATTTTTGTGATGCATGTGTTTATTTTTGAGTGATCTTGAAGTTTAAATGGCTTGCATGTTATTTTTATGTCTTGATCTTGAATATTTGTGCTTGAAAGCTTTGATCTTTAACTTGTAAAATTTTCTTCTTCACGGTTTGTTTGAAGATTTGTGTTTAAGTTTATGTATTTGCCTTGATCTTATCTTGCATGTCATGATTTGTGGTTGATCTTTGAAAAAGCAAGAAGCTTGAACCTTGTATGTTTGTTTTGAGTAAAAAGTCTTGGTTTTTCTTGGATGCACGTCACGATTTTCAAAAGAAAATAAGATTAACAAGCTCTAAAAATAATTTTTGGTACAAAAATGATTTGAATCAAGACCTTGTTTGTGTAATAATGATGGTGATGATTCGGTTGGAGTTTTAAGAAATAAAATGTTGTTTTAAAGTTTTGCAAGAAACAAGAACATGATTTGATCTTGAAACTTTAATCTTTGCATGTGAAAATGAAACCCAAGATCTTGCCTTTTTGCATGTTATCATTCGGCCAAACCTAGGGAAAGTAGAAAATCATGTTTGAACATCATTTCAAGTTGCATGCATGATGATATTTATGTGATTTAAAGATTTAAAGTGCATGCGTGAAATTTTTAGAGGTTAAAGATCTTGATATGATTCTTGATGTTATTGTGATTTAACTAGAACTTGTTGAACTTTGGTGGAGCTCACGGTTTTCCCTTTATAAATATCAAGCTTGTTCATTTTATTTTGCATGTGTGTTTTATTGTTAGGTTTAAGGATTTCTAGACCTATGGCGCTTGAATCTTTGATTAAAAACTTAAAAGTAATTTTTCATGCTCCATTCGGTTTGGGCAAGAAATAAAAGAAATGAATTGATTTTCTTTTGCATGCTAATTTAGAAGTAGAACTAATTGATTTGTAAGAAGTTGATATATTGAAATCATAGCAAAGATGTTCCTTTCTTTTATTTCGGTGATGATGTTTAAAGTAGGATATTGTGCTTTAAAAGATTATTTTCGACATGTGCATGTTTTGTTTATGTGTTAGTAATCATTAGTGTTTGAAATTTTGAATGTAAACTTTGTCGCATATACGATGAGATTCGGCCATGCATAGGAAATAGGAGCATATGTGTGATTTTTTGTTTTAAGTGCATGAATGATGAGTGCAAGGTGATGCATGAATTGTAAATGGTTTAAACCCTTGTGTTACTTTCTTTGATTCAATCCGGTTTAAAGAAAATAAAGCAAGTAAAGTGATTGATTAATTGAAAAAAAAAATATTGTTTTGAAAAGATTTTCATAAGATTATTAAAGTGCATGGTTTAAATTTAAAGGTGTTTTATATGTAAAAACCCTTAAGATAAATGTGGCCTTTAAAGGGGTCAAGAAACTAATTATGTTTTTAAACAAGTGTTTGAAAAGAGTATTTTAAGCTTTAATTCCTAAACGTGTTATTAAATGAATGTTTTACTTGATTTTGACTGTGAGTTTAAAACCCAAAGTGATTTCAAAGTATTGAGAGGAAGCGAATACTTTATTTTCAAATAAAAAAGTTTTGTAACGTTGTTTTATTGAATAAGAATAATTTTAACAAGAGAGAACTATTTGAGTGCCAGTAACGATCGGGAAGCAGATACGAGCGTCACGTCGGGAACCAAGGAGCGTGGTGAAGATTGTCGTCGGTCGAGGTGAGAAAGAAGTTTACCCCAAACACCGTGGTATTTAGGTAACATATTAAGTGTTTCGACCATCTCAAAAGTCGAAACTTTGTGGTTCTTAGTCAGTAACACAGTGGCAATTGTTTGGTTGTGTGGCCACTTGTGTGAAGGAGACAAAGACCACGCGAAATTAGGTGGTGAGTTTATGTGATGAAGTATGAATGCTAGCATGTTATTTATTTGCTTATTGATGAATTTATTATGCATGATAAGATCTGAACTGTTGTGGGTTACAATAATGATGTGAACAATAATAATGAATAAGAAGAATAAAAGAAATGTGAGATAAAGTTTGAGAAAGATCTATGACGTTGTCGTGGAAAAGACCAAGTGATGAAAGTGATGAGATGAGCCAGATCTGGGGAAAGAATGATGCTGTTGTTGCTTTCTGAGGCGAGATATGTTGAGGTTGAGTTATGAGGAGCTTGAAGGTTGGGATTGCAAAGGAGACACAATGTTATCATGAGGAAAATCATGGAATGCTAATTTTGAGGAAGTTTTTGGAGTAATATTTTGAAGAAGTTTACAAACGATATTTTTGGAAAAAGATTTATGAAACATTATTTTTGAAAAGAATTTGTGAAACATTATTTTTGAAAAGAATTTGTGAAACATTGTTTTTGAAAAGAATTTGTGAAATGCTATTTTTGAAAAGAGTTTGTGAAACACTATTTTGAAGAGAGATTGTAAAACATTATTTATGGGAACGTTTGTGAAACCTTATTTTTGGAAAGAGTTTGTGAAACATCATTTTTGAAGGAGTTGGTGAAACACTATTTTGAGAAAGTTTGTGAAACATCATTTTTGAGAATATTTGTGGAATATCATTTGAGAAAATTTATGAAAGGATATTTTAAGAAGATGAGGAAACAAGATTTTTGAGTCAAATTATGGAATGTAATTTTGAGAGAATTATGGAATGAGGAATTTGGAAAGAAGGAGAAACGAGATGCAGACTTTTCGAGGCAAACCCAGCTCTGTGCTATGTTGAGGAAATAGGTGTTTTGCGATTAGTGGTCGGGACTCGTTGAAGGGATGATCTAAGGATGAGCCGACCAATAGGATTAAGACCTTAATTAAATTATTAAAAGACTTTAAAAGACATGGATTAACGCGGTGAGCTATGAGTATAATATTGAAGTAGTGGAGAGGAAGGAACCATGAGGATCTACGGATACTCAGGTGGAGATTGCATTAGGGGAGGACAGTGACGGTGAAACGTCAAGAAGTCTAGAGTACTTTCTAGGAAGAACGGACTCCATATGTGGCATACGAAATGTGGTAGGGACCGGGTCCAATGCCGTGGTAAGTTCTGCACTGCAGACTAGAATAGTAATGTCGCCCCCTAGATTGCAAATCTTGAGCAGTGAGAGGGACTGGAACGGGGCATTTGATTTGCCAATGGACCCGAGTTTTCTACAGTGAGCCTTAATTATTTATATGATATGATATTGAATTGAATTGATTTGAGACTGTACCCGAGATTTCTACAGTTCTCCTGGCTTGGAGCCAATTGTTGAGACAGCTGTCGTGCCCGCGTGGTAAAGGTCCTGTACTCCTGTTTGCTTCCGACTAGGTTGGGTGGATGACCGAGGAGATGTATACGTGTGTGCTAACTTAGAGAGCGACCTTTCCTCAATGATGATTAATTTTTCCCCACATCATTGACGGATACGAATTCATAAAACTTAAATAAGAAAAGAAAGAAATATATATATATATATATATATATATTATTGAGAATAATTCTTAAGTGAAAGCATGGAAAAGAGGATGAGATTGTGTGGTGATGGAATCAGAGTTGCGCAGCAGAAGCGATTTATGGAAGGTTTTGTGGATATGTAAAAGGTCTTGAGAAGAGAAAGTAATGGAATAGAGTAAGTGCTTTGTATGTTAATGGTAGGAATAAATATGATTGCTTTTATATGTTGTTTGCTATTGTTATTTCTTAATATCTTGCCTATTGTAATTCCACACTGTTGGCATCACATGCTTGGGAATACTTACTCTCTCAAGTTCTTCTGTCTGTGTATTTGTTTATATGATGTCAACATCCGAGACGAAGGAAGATGGGAAGTGAACTACAGAGGTTGGGAGTGGCGCGGAGTCACTAAGGTTCATATCTTCGATCCTAACCATACCCTGCAAGGGACAGCTCCAGATACTCGTACTTGTCGTTTCGTGCTCGCGGACTTGCAGACGGGAGGACCAGATGACTATCATGGTGGACATCCGATGCCTTTGCCTGCACGGATTGACCCTGAGGCTGAGGAACTCGAGGAGTTGGATGAGGTATTGAATGACCTACCGGAAGAGGCTTTTGAGGCTATGCAAGAGGATGAGCCTGAGGCTTTTGAGGCTTTTAATTGTGAAAGAGTTTTGAAAATTTAATGGTTCTCATGCTCATGTTACCCATCCATGTTACATGTTTAAAAAAAAATTGCCCACATTTTTACTACATTTTATGATTAAAGAAGTATATTTTCAAGTTGCCAAATCGGGGTGTTACAAGAAACCTCTGCATAATTTGTCCACTTCTCTTATAATTGCTTTTGGTATGATAAAAGTGGTTGCCCAATAAACATGCATAGTCATAAGCACCGAATGAATTAGTTGAGCACACCCTTGGAAAGATAAGTTACGAGTTGTCCACATGTTTAGCCTTTTTGTGATCTTTTCTACCAGTGTTCTACACGTAGCCACACTCCATTTTTTTTGCTACTATAGGAAGACCCAAATATGTAAATGGGAAGGAGCCCCTACTGAACCCAGTGAGATTCACCAATCTCTCTTGCATGTTTACATTAAC
Source organism: Crotalaria pallida (assembly GCA_037953625.1). NCBI lineage: Eukaryota > Viridiplantae > Streptophyta > Magnoliopsida > Fabales > Fabaceae > Crotalaria > Crotalaria pallida. Next base: position 26,817,969 of record CM075654.1, read on the forward strand.
ACCAGCAATGAAAATCTGAGATTTAGTTTGGTTAGCACACAATCCAGAACTGAGAGCAAAATCTGAGAATGCCTTAACCAGAATTCTTACACTTGCTTCATTTTCTTTACAAAAGATCATTAAATCATCTGCAAATGCAAGATTTATCAAACCCACTCTTTTGAACATAGGATGATATTTGAACTCTTTCACAGTAGCTGCATACATCATTTTCCTAGTTAGCATCTCCATTACAATAACAAACAAAAGGGGTGACATAGGGTCCCCTTGTCTCAGTCCTCTAGTGCTAAAGAACCTGCCCTGCACACTGCCATTAATCACCAATCTGAAAGAAATAGATTTCACACACACCATGACCCACTTGATATACTTATCTGGAAATTTTAGAGCCTCCAGACTCCTCTGAATAAACTCCCAACTTACACTGTCATAAGCTTTCTTTAAGTCTACTTTCATCAAGCACCTGGATGAGACATTTTTCCTTCTATATAATCTCAAAAGATCTTGTGTGATATGAACATTGTGTAGTATTGATCTATCTTTTATAAATGCTGCTTGATTATCATGAATCAGCTCAAGCAAGCACTCTTGTAAACATTTACATATTAATTTAGATACCAACAGACTATTGAAGAATACTATTGAAGAATCTCGTAATACTATTGAAGAATCTATTCATGTATTATTTGATGAATCCGATCCCAGAAAGTTGGGAAAGGTATCTGTTAATGACATTTCTGGTATCCTTGGAGATTTATACATAGATGAGAATGAGGATTCCAATGCCAAAGAAAAGGATAAATCAAAATCGAATGAAAAGCAAAATGAATCTGTTGAGGATAAAAATCAAGAACAATCCATGGAACTCAATTCTGATTTGCCTAAGGAATGGAGAACATCGAGGCACCATCCAATTGACCAAATCATAGGTGATATCACAAAAGGTGTAAGTACTCGCAATTCTATTAGCAATCCGTGTAACTATTTTGCCTTTGTTTCTCAAGTGGAGCCAAAGAATATTTTCGAGGCTACACTTGATGAACATTGGTTACTGGCTATGCAAGAAGAATTAAACCATTTAGAAAGAAACCGGGTTTGGGAACTTGTTCCTAGGCCTGATTCTCATCCGATTATTGGAACTAAACGGATTTATAAAAACAAACTTGATGAGGCTGGTTTAATTGTTCGAAATAAAGCTAGGTTAGTTGCACAAGGTTACAACCAGGAAGAGGGGATTGATTATGAGGAAACATTTGCCCCTGTTGCTAGGTTGGAAGCCATTAGGTTGCTCTTAGCTTTTGCATGCATTTTAGATTTCAAATTATATCAAATGGACGTAAAGAGTGATTTTCTGAACGGTTTTATTAATGAAGAAGTATATGTGTGTCAACCCCCCGGCTTTGAAAATTATGAACACCCTGATTATGTTTTTAAATTGAAAAAGGCTTTGTACGGACTCAAACAAACTCCTAGAGCGTGGTATGACCATCTTAGCAAAATTTTTTTCTTGAAAATAATTTTTAAAGAGGGAAGGTTGATAACACACTTTTTATCAAAAAGAAAGGAGAGGAAATTCTTTTAGTTCAAATTTATGTAGATGATATTATTTTCGGTGCTACTAATGAAACCCTTTGCAATGATTTTTCAAGTATGATGCAGGAAGAGTTCAAAATGTCTATGATGGGCGAGCTGAACTTATTTCTAGGATTGCAAATCAAACAAGGATGGAATTTTCATTAGCCAAACAAAATACTGCAAAGAAATATTGAAAAGATTCGGCATGGATAAGGCCAAGGCAGTAGCAACACCAATAAGCACATCTTGCTATCTGGATAAAGATGAAGGAGGTAAATCCGTGGAAATCACTAAATATCGAGGTATAATCGGATCCCTTCTCTATTTAACGGCAAGTAGGCCAGATATTATGTTTAGCTTATGTTTATGTGCACGTTTTCAAGCGAAGCAAAAAGAAACGCACATGGTTGCTGCCAAACGAATTATGAAATATCTTTCTGGCACAACTGATATCGGTTTATGGTACCCCAAAGGTTCCTCTTATAACCGTGTTGGGTATTCCGATTCTGATTTTGCTGGGTGCAAAGTAGATAGGAAAAGCACGAGCGGCACTTGTCACCTCCTAGGTAATTCATTAGTATCATGGTCTAGCAAGAAACAGTCTAGTGTAGCCCTATCCACAGCTGAGGCTGAATATGTCGCTGCGGGTAGCTGTTGTGCACAAATCTTATGGTTAAAACAACAACTCCTAGACTTTGGTGTAAGTCTAGATCACATTCCCATTAAATGTGATAACCCTAGTGCAAACACTATTACCAAAAACCCTGTGCAATATTCTCGCACTAAGCATATAGAGATTCGTCACCATTTTATACGTGATCATATTCAAAAGGGTGATTGTGTTATTGAGTATGTTGATACTTCGCGGCAGTTAGCTGATATCTTTATGAAACCGCTTCCAAAAGAAAATTTCTTCTTCATTCGTAGAGAAATTGGTTTAACTTCTGCCTCTCACCTGTTTTGAGTATGTGATTATTATATCTCTCTTGTTATTATTAATGTGTTTAGTTAGTGTTTCAGGGGGACTTAGCACATCCTTTTTGACGATTACAAAAGGGGGAGTGATACTCTTATGGTTATATTGAAATTATTTGATGTTTGTGCATCAATATAGGGGGAGATTGCATATATACAGGAGGAGATGATATTGTATATTCTTTTTAATTGTTCTAGGGACGGTTGAATTTCAATTTTATATATATTTTGCTTGTATAACACTTGTGATGCAGATAGTCAAGTACAGATCAGAATAGTTGTTTGTCATCATCAAAAAGGGGGAGTGTTGGAAGTCAAGCCGGTGTTGGAAGACATGCTTCAAACTCTCTCATGGACTTCAAGCAAATATCAAAGTTAATGTTTTGATTATAACAAGCCAACTCAAGATTCAAGCTCACAAGATTCAAGATTGAAGGCTCAAGCAAGATATAGCTTAGAAGCCTTTTCCCTTAGGACATTTGTAAGGTAATGAAGTTTCTGTTCTTAAAGAGTTTAAAAGGCCAATGAGTTTTTCATTTAAAAAGGAGAAGAAAATGTGTTTTCATGAAAAGTTGTTTTTATCTTAGTTTTGGGGAAAATACCTGATGTTACAAAACTCTGAATATTTTTATGAATGCAAGAAGGAGTAATCGATTACTTGCTTGAGTTAATCGATTAACTTTGTTGCATCATAGAAAAATCAGAGAGCTTGTAATCGATTAAGTGAACTTTTCTAATCCATTACTTTCTTATGAGAGTAATCGATTACCTGGCTCAAGTAATCGATTAAAATTGTTGCATCATGTAACACCCCTCAAAATCCTCGTACGGTTTTAATCTCTAAAAAGAATTATTTTTGAGAAAAGTAATTTTTAAAGGATATTTTCTTAAACAAATTCCCAAATCCATGTTTTCAAAGTGGTAAATGATTTTAAAGAAATGATTTTTTCATGGAATAATGTCATGATTTTTAAAGTTGAATTTTTGGAAATGCTTATGTGTTTAAGATTCTTTTTAAGGAAATAGTAAATTTTTCAACAAGAAACTATTTTATGGAAAGGTGATTTAATTTATAAAAATATGTGTGCTAGATATTTTTGGTGTTATTGTGATTACTTATTTTTCTATGTATGCATGTGTATGTACGGTTTTTACATGTGTGTGTGTGTAGAATTTAATTAGAGGAAAGAACATGATTATATATGCATGAATGTGTGTGTTAGTATGATGTGTGCATGTGAATATGTATGTACGTGTGTGTTAGGCATGTAAGTAAGTGAGTGTGTGTATGCATGTATATGTGTGTGTGCCGTATGTATGTGTGTGTGTGTGTGAAAGCCTAGAATTTTCTCTAAGTGTGGAGACCAAGTAACCAAATCCTAACCAAGTCCTAACCAAACCCTAACTATATGGTGGAAACCCTAATGGAGAGCCAACTAACCATTAAGCCTAGATTGACCTTAAGCACCTAATGTTCCCTACATGTCCCCTTAAGAGATGCTAACCTCCACCCATGCAATTTTATAGAGAGCCGAATTTACCCCTCCCTCCAAAGCTCTTGGCCGAATTACCAAAGGACAAAATAGGAAGCCATGAATTGCTTATATAAACCTTGGCCCTTAGCTTCATTTCATTCATTCTTCACCCATTCTCATTTCACTCTTCCGTCCCAAACACCAAACCAAATACAAGTCTAAGAACTCATCAAACTCTTAGACTAAGAAAATAGAAATAGAGAAAGAGAGAAAGAAGAGGAGGCCGTGAGGAAGAAGGAGAGGAGATCAACCCAAAACCTAGGAATTCTTTGAAGATCAAGTGTTAGAAGACCTATTTCATTGGTATAACCGAAGATCCTAGAAGAGTAGAACTAGTTTTTATTTTGTAATCTTGTAATTTTTCTTTTCTTCTCTTGCATGTTCATTTTTATGGTTTGATCTAAGGTTGCATGTGATGTTCTTGCCTTGATCTTGATTTTTAAGAACTAAATAAATTTGTAATGAACTAAATGATGGACTCTATGATTCGGTTGGTATTTTTCATGATAGATCTTGATGTTTTTCTTTTAGATCTAAAGTTTTGTTTATAATCTTTGTGAACTTGAAGTAGATCTTCTTGCATGTTTGATTTTATGCTTAAAACTGTGAACTATGAGGTGTTTATGTTTTTATTTGTTAAATCAATGTTTGACCTAAACTTGTTTTTAATTTTTAGTCTTGCATGTTGTTTGAAAATGATTTGTATGACCTTGAACCTTTGTATGTCTTGATTCTTAGTTTAATCTTAAGAAAAGCTTTGATTTATGTTTTGATCTTTGCTTTTATTTTATAAAGCTTGATTTGTGTTTTGATCCTTGATTTTTGTCTTGATCTTAAGCTTTGAAAATGATTTTTGAAACAAAAGCTTTTATGTTTTCTTTAAGCATGACACGGTTTTTGGTCCCTTTTCCATATAAAATGATTTTGTCTATGATTTGTGTTAGTATGTTTAATTGCATGACTTGACCTACATGATTTAAGTGCATGCATGTGAATGTTGAACCTTGAAAAGTTATTTTTATAAATTAAAGGTGTGTATCCATGATTCTTGCATGATTTGATAGAAAAAGCTTAGGACTTAATTCTTCCATGTTAAATTTAAATAAAAGATTATGATTTCTTGAATTGCATGCCTCGATTTTTGGAAGGAATTAGGGAAGTAAGTTTTTAAATGATTTTTGATTAAGAGTATGATTTAATCTATGTGCTAATCTTGTGTATGATGCATTCGACCATGTTTAAATTTATATCCATGCTTTTTATTTTGTGAAAACTTGATATATGCTCTATGTTCTTGCATGATTCTTGATTAGATAAATTTAAGTTTGATTGTTTTCTAAGTTGTAGCTCACGATTTTTGTTAAGAAAAAGAAGAAAATAATTACATGATTTTATATGTTTGATAATGAATGAATCTTGTTGTGATTTGTGTGAGAGATTCAGTCTATGCATGTTAATTAGGTTAGAATTTCTTTCCATGAAGTGAAATAGAAATAATGAATATATTTTGTGAAATGATGCTAAGCTAATTAGGTTTAAGAAGAGTTTTGTGTTTAAGTGAAATTATGTGTGTACATTCGATTTGTGAGCTTAAGCATGTTTAAGTGTTTTTGTTTGACAAAAGTTAAATGTTTTTGAAATCAATTATGTGTTGAATAATATTTGCTTAAGAATGAATGTTTGTTTGTGATTAAGTTAAATGCTTGGTTAATTGTTTATGTGCTTTGATTTATTACAATGTGTTGTTGTTTATGTGTGTAAATTGTTTTGAAATTTATTTGGTTTGATTTGTTTAAGTTTGTGAGATTGTGTTGGTGACTTGTTTTCTAATAAAAACTTGAGTTTTAAAGAATGAACCTTGAACTAAAAAGTATTTTAAACAAAACGAGTTTTTACGATGTTTCCGGATTTTATAAAATTGATTTTTGTGAAACATTTTCTTGCTGTCCAAGTGTATTTTAAAGTTGTTTTTGATTTCTAAAATTGAGTTCGTGAGACTCAAAGTTTGGTTTTCAAAAAGTCATTGATTTTAGAAAAACCCGGATTGAAACCGGTGAATTTTTCGGTGTTTTTGAATGAGGTTATGGTGCTGTCCAAGACGGACCAGCCACCTAACCAAGTAATTTAAATTATTTTATTTGGTGTTTTCAAAGTGTTTAAAGAACTAAGGAAAGTTAAAAGTGTTTTAAGAAAATAATCATGTTTTAAGATTTCCGACGAGGAACGAAAGAACGTTTTAGTTAAGAAAATGTTTTCTTAATAAAAGTCAGTAATGAAAAAGTATTTTAATTAATTTGAGGAACGTTACAGACGAGGGATTAAGGCAGTGGCAGCAACCAAGATCAGAGAAGACTGTGCGCATCTAATTGCTGGACCTCAGGTGAGAGAGTAGCTTTCCTAAGACACCGTGGTAGTAGGTGTTATATTAAGACGTTCCATATCAGCTCAAAGATCGGAACTCAGTGGTTCTGAGTCAGTAGTATAGTGGCAATTGTTTGCTTTGTGTGGCCACTTATACGAAGAGGACAAAGACCACCTTGTTGTGTGTGATGTTTGTATGCTAATGGTGTGCTGTTTATATTGGTTCATTTATGCATGTTGATATTTGTAGTGTCCCGGTATTGAAGGAACACCACGATGTGTGTTTGGGGTTGTTGCAGCTGACGAGGGTGACCCCGGTCCTACGTACCCCCAGTGATAAGGGGATCAAGCCACACGTAGTTCTTGAGAGTAGGGATGAGAAAACATACCTTAGCCCCTATAGCATGGCGATACTTATAGGGGAAGTTGTGTTGTGGTGCCTTATGGGCCTGTTCGGCCCAGTAGGGCTGACGTGGCTCTTAGAGGATAAGAAAGATGAGTTATTCACCCTTATCCTATACTAGAGAGCTCATGCTTATCCTGTAGCGGTAGGATTTATTATTGGTTAACCCTACAAGCCCCCCAAGCTCGTATAGGCTCGAAGAGCCTGTGCTGAGCTTCTGAGAGTTGGTGGTAACATTAAAAAATTGTTTGCAGGCGTGGTCTTCCGCTCGGAAGAGCGTTGCGGATGGTTGATAGTGCTCTTTTGTGCTCGGATGATGAAACTGAACGAGTACCCCGATCTCGAACCGAGTTCCCACGGGGGGATCCGCCACAAGCTCGGTGAGGCTCATCTCGAACCGAGTACAAGCTCGGTGAGGAACATCTCGAACCGAGTACAAGCTCGGTGAGGAACATCTCGAACCAAGTACAAGCTCGATGAGGCTCATCTCGAACCGAGTACAAGCTCGGTGAGGTACATCTCTAACCGAGTTCCCGCGGGGGGATCCGCCACAGGCTCGATGACTCGGTGAGGCTCATCTCGAACCGAGTACAAGCTCGGTGAGGAACATCTCGAACCGAGTTCCCGCGGGGGGAGTTCCAGAATGGATTTGGGGATGCTCCGAGATGAGGGTGATGAAGTTATGAGTGTAGTCAAAGTCGAATTGGACTATTGTTTTAAAAGTCACGCCATTTTTAAAGAGTCATCCTTTTATGCGCTTGCCATGGTGAAAGCCGAAAGTCTTGTACCAATGTATGCTAGCACGACTCAAACTGTTATTTGAGTTCGAGGTGGGCCATGATTATCACCAATTGGACCGTAACGTTTACGAGGGATTGCTGTCGGAATGACAACCTTAGCTGAGGTGTATTCCTTGATCCGCGATGTATTGAGCCATATATGAGCCGAGAGGCTTTGAGCCGAGAGGCTAAGCCAAGCTATCGGGTCGCAATCCTCGTTTCCACTTGTAGCCTCGCCGATCTGGCCGGCTAACCGAGATCGTGGGCAAGTGTGTAAGAACATGATCCGGAGTGAGTTTAACATATGTCCTTAATAAGGACGGTAAATGATCAATTTGGTGCCTCCTGGGACGTGGTGGTCCTCTTTGGCACGACATTTGATCTCGAGTAACTTATGCATCATATAATACCAGTATCAAGGTCGGCCAATGTCAACTATGTATATGCCTCATAACATACTAGTCCCCTACTCGGTAAAGCCTGAAAAGGCTTGTGTCGAGTTCATAAGGTCTGTAAAACGCTCAGGATCAAAGTGGGCCTCGGACTCGGTATAGGTCCGAAAGCTCGGTGAGAGGTTCTAAAGATGTGGTGCGAAGGCACCCAAATATTGCCGAAGCATCTGCTGCTCAGGGCTTTACAGTTCTTCTCGGACTATTTTGTAGAGTCGGAGTCCATTCTACCCGCCGAGCAGTAAGCTTCGTGGCCGAATAGGGTCACTCGAGTGGAAGTCATCGAAAGTTTATCGAGCTGATGAAGCGGCCGAGGATGCCGAGAAGGGAAAGAATGAAGCCGAGGAAGAAAGAACAGGTAGAGAAGGCAAGCTGATAGATCATCAAAGCTGGAGCAAACTTTTACTCCATTGCATAACCAACCTTCTTACTTGATAAAGCCTGAAGAGGCTTGTGCCGAGTTAAGAAGTCCTTTAAGGTGTGATAGTTGTTTTCCGCCAATTAGATCGTGTTCATCCAAGCCTCTTTGAGAGACTGTCAGATTCAGATCTGTGTAGGCGAACGCTGAGCGAAGGTTGAATATTTGCGAGTTGTGGGTGTGGAATCAGCATTGTGTGGTTCCTCGGAGATGCTGGGATCCGACTTAGATCACTGGGTGTTGGCACTGCGGACCGTTCTACCATATAGGTAAGGTCGCGATGGTGCGCAAACCAAGGAAAAAGTGATCGACAACTGGTGTGAAGGACTTGAATTAAGTTAGGTCATCATGCTCGGCAGATCCGACCGTTATGTTTGTACCTTTTTATGATGTATAAAAACAACAATTAGAATATCAAGTAATAGATGATATGTAATGACATTAATTAACGAAGTATGAATTAATTCAATGTTAATTACGATTATTATCTAAGATAACACATGTCATGTGGTAAGTGATTCAATAGTAATGAATATGACAGTTAAACCATAAAATTGAAATAATATTAATGGGGTAATGAGAAAGATCCTTCCTTGTCAGTCCTCGTGTTTAGACCATTTCCGAATGTTGATATGCCCGGTACCCTCTTGGCAGTGAGGCGTTTCCTCTTTTATTGTTGGAATGGGCGGTTGCCTAGTATTCTTCATCCTCTTCGTACCAAAAACCCTGTATGCCGTTATGGACAAGTCATTGTGCAGCACTCGTGTGAGCAAGGCCGAGATCTCGAGGAGGGATCTTGACAACGATCGTATTTTGGCTCTAAGTGACCGTGAGAGGCAAGGGTGTCGTGGCAGAGGGTACGAGGATGTTGTAGGCTTTGGTTGTGTCATTTGAAGCGGGAGTCCGAGTAGTGACGTTGAGGTCATGACAAATCGAAATGGTCACAGTAAGCATGTGTAATAGAGGAGACAGCCATGTCATCATGAGATTTTGCCGAACCCTATTGAAGGCGCTGTAATATTAGATGCCCATCGTGACTGAGTAGTCTAGCACCGATTAATTTGATATATTTGGCGGTCGGAAGCTCGAAATAGGCCTTTTAGAGAAATGGGCCATCATAATCGTACCTCGCATGTGTAAACAAAATTAATAATTGGTAATCGTCGTTATTTAACAACTTATAACAATTATATAACGATAATAACAATTATTGGCCAAGACACGATGTATAATATCGGTATAGAGGTAGTATGATTTAATAATATCACACGTAATAAACATAGTAATGACAATAATTAAATATCGTGCAACCAGACAGGATTGCCCATGAAAAGACAATAATTAAATATCGTACAACCAGACAAGATTGTCCATGAAAAGATGCATGACTTCAGGTATATCACGCTCAATAATTGTAATGAATGACATTTATAAATATGCCAGAGTATTTAATGACAACAAATCAAATGATGAAAGCATTAATTCATGAAAAATGAGAATGCGCGATATATATCTCAAATAATAAGCGATATGTAAAGGAATTATAAGGAACTAAGTATTAAAAGCACATGTCAGAAATATTGCGTCAGTTGAGTTAATATCAACATGTGTGCAAAGTAACCACATAGAATGCCAAGTAAATAGGAAAATAATGTGGGAACGAGAATTCCTTCCCTGATTTAGTGAGGTGAGGAGCGTCGGTTTGAAGTCTTCTATCAATCCTTTCCAAATGAGCTTTTGTTGAGCATCGAGGCCTGACCTTCATTTTCTTTAAATTAATTTGGGCCTGTTTAGCCCGTATCAAATAAGCCCGTATAGGTTGGGCCATTTATACCGTTTACTCCCTGGCTCGGGCTATCATACGTGTACCTTGCATGTGTGTACGAAAACAATAATTAATTAGTTATTATCGTCTAAGTTGATAATTTATAACCACAATAATGATAATTATTGGCAATTAATAAAATATTTGTTCAATTATTTAAGAATTAAAAGAAATAGCTTCCCTGATTTACGCATGAGTATTGAGTTGTTGGGCCAATAGAGGTGCTGATAGTCCATTCCACTTTTCTTTTTCTATTTATTTTTTTTTAGGGCCTGTTGAGGCCCTTTTCTTTTCTTTTTTCTTTTTTTTAGGGCTTGTTGAGGCCTTTTTCTTTTTTTTCTTTTTTTTTAGGGCCTGCAGCCCATTAGGGGCTGAAACCCTAATGCAGCAGCAGCTGCGTGTTGCTAATCCCAAACCAACAGGGATGCGGCGACGGAAATGGGGAACCAAAGTCCCTGGCTGTTGCGGCTTACATCGGTGGCAGCGGTGGTCTTGTTCCTACAGGACCCGTGGCGGCGATCGTTGCCAGCAGTGGCGCGAGCGACAGCACCGTGAGGGCGCGAGCAACAGCACCGTGACTTCGAGTCCCAACGGTGTTCGCTGCCTTGTGCACTATGGCGTGCGGTGGTGGGCTATGGTGGCCTCAGAGACTCGTCGCGCGAAGGAGGTGAGGGATATGGTGACTTGCGGCTTGCTCCTTTGTCTGTCTCCTTCCTCCCTGAACCTCTGTGCCTTCATCCATGGAGAACGAAGGTGTGGCGGCGGATTTGTTGGCACCGCTGTTGGTGACGGAAAACGAGACTGATGCAGCCATGAGATTCGCGTGTAGCACGGTAGCCATGACTCGATCGCTGGTCAAATATGGAATGTAGCAGCACCGGCGATAGGTGAAGGGGCTGAACCGCCTCGTCAGCGGACTCCTAGCCACGAACTGCACTGGCGGCAACGACGTGCTTGGCGGTGACGGCGCAAATCTTCAAGAACACCACCATCAAGAACGTCATTTTCTCTTTCAAACCTAGAACACGTCGTTGCTGTTGTGTATTCTTTTATTTTTATTTTTTTTTAAATGTGGATGGGAATCGAAATTTATCGGTCCCCACAGACGGCGCCAATGTAGTGTCCCGGTATTGAAGGAACACCACGATGTGTGTTTGGGGTTGTTGCAGCTGACGAGGGTGACCCCGGTCCTACGTACCCCCAGTGATAAGGGGATCAAGCCACACGTAGTTCTTGAGAGTAGGGATGAGAAAACATACCTTAGCCCCTATAGCATGGCGATACGTATAGGGGAAGTTGTGTTGTGGTGCCTTATGGGCCTGTTCGGCCCAGTAGGGCTGACGTGGCTCTTAGAGGATAAGAAGGATGAGTTATTCACCCTTATCCTATACTAGAGAGCTCATGCTTATCCTGTAGCGGTAGGATTTATTATTGGTTAACCCTACAAGCCCCCCAAGCTCGTATAGGCTCGAAGAGCTTGTGCTGAGCTTCTGAGAGTTGGTGGTAACATTAAAAAATTGTTTGCAGGCGTGGTCTTCCGCTCGGAAGAGCGTTGCGGATGGTTGATAGTGCTCTTTTGTGCTCGGATGATGAAACTGAACGAGTACCCCGATCTCGAACTGAGTTCCCGCAGGGGGATCCGCCACAAGCTCGGTGAGGCTCATCTCGAAACGAGTACAAGCTCGGTGAGGCAAGCTCGGTGAGGAACATCTCGAACCGAGTACAAGCTCGGTGAGGAACATCTCGAACCGAGTACAAGCTCGGTGAGGCTCATCTCGAACCGAGCACAAGCTCGGTGAGGTACATCTCTAACCGAGTTCCCGCGGGGGGATCCGCCACAGGCCGATGACTCGGTGAGGCTCATCTCGAACCGAGTACAAGTTCGGTGAGGAACATCTCGAACCGAGTTCCCGCGGCGGGAGCCGCCATAGGCTCGGTGAAGCTCATCTCGAACCGAGTACAAGCTCGGTGAGGTACACCTCTAACCGAGTTCCCGCGGGGGGATCCGCCACAAGCTCCATGACGCTCATCTCGAACCGAGTACAAGCTCGGTGAGGAACATCTCGAACCGAGTTCTCGCGGAGGGATCCGCCACAGGCTCGGTGAAATGTAGTGGATCTGAGAAATAGATCCACCACGATGTGTGTTTGGGGTTGTTGCAGCTGACGAGGGTGATGCCGGTCCTACGTACCCCCAGTGATAAGGGGATCAAGCCACACGTAGTTCTTGAGAGTAGGGTTGAGAGAACATACCTTAGCCCCTATAGCATGGCGATACTTATAGGGGAAGTTGTGTTGTGGTGCCTTATGGGCCTGTTCGGCCCAGTAGGGCTGACGTGGCTCTTAGAGGATAAGAAGGATGAGTTATTCACCCTTATCCTGTACTAGAGAGCTCGTGCTTATCCTGTAGCGGTAGGATTTATTATTGGTTAACCCTACAAGCCCCCATGCTCATATAGGCTCGAAGAGCCTGTGCTGAGCTTCTGAGAGTTGGTGGTGACATAAAATATTGTTTGCGGCTGAGAACCTTTTATTCGGAAGAGTATCACCGATGGTTGATAGCGTTCTTCGTGCTCGGATAATGACAAGGAAACCCGATATGAGATTCTTCATAATTAGCAAACGATTCCGAGCAGGGGAAATCAACAAAATATTCTTCATGCCCGGAACGAGAGACTCTAGTGGGGAACATAGTGCGAGGTTTCCACAATCGTCTTACGAATCCGAGAAGAGAAGGGTAGTGCGTGATTCCCGACATTCTGAATGTATGAGATACCAAAAAGGGGGGACGTTGTCGAACGTCTGCGCGCAGTTGGCACATGTATTCGAAGCAAGGAACCGTACACAGGCTTCTCTACGCTCGGAACAGAAGCGCAAAGAGGGAAACTCGGCACAGGGGTCCTCACCATCATCAATACGTTTCGAATAGAGTAACATGTTATTGTGTTCACTATGCTCGGAAAACGATTTGCCCATTGATGAGAATCTTGAAATAGGACACTCAGTTGCTCGGGCCATCATACGTGTACCTTGCATGTGTGTACGAAAATAACGATTAATAACCATTAAATAATAATTATTGGAAATTAATAAATGACATGTAATCAAATTAATCATGCGCTAATGATGATATTGGCAATTGAATAAAAAAGTTACTTCCCTGTTTTGTTGTTGTTGTTGTTGTCCACATCCTTTTTTTTTTTGGTTAGGGCCTGTTGAGGCCCTTTTCTTTTCTTTCCCTTTTTTTTTAAAAATTTTTGGGCCTGATTAGCCCCCCCCCCCCCCCCCCGTTTTTTTTTTTGGGCCAACAGCCCATTAGGGGCTGAAACCCTAATGCAGCCCATTTGCTACCGCATGTTGATGCTGCTGCTTGCAAGTGGGTGTGGCGGCGGCAAACACTGGAAGGGAGAGCACCGGAGGAGCAAGCGGCGGGAGCCAACCGCGACGTGAGGGACGTTTCCACCAGCAAGGCGGTGCCCATCGCTCCTTCTTCTTCCTCGCAAGACCAACGCGGTGCCGGCGGATTGTCGTGTTCATCGCCAGGAGAATCGTGGATGCCATGTACCTCCGTCGATCCTCGTCGCTATCACCGTTTGGGACCACTGGATCAGAGCTTGCCTAGGGATGTCGATGCAGTGAAGGAGAAAAATCACTTGGAAGGCGTATGGGTTTCGCGGTGTCTCCGCCGTGATCGCTGCTGGTGATGAAAACCGGGACCGATGAGGTTTTGATGGCACTCGATGTGATCTTCGCATTGGGCGCAGCACCGCAGATAGCGAGGTCTTCAATAGCGGTGGCGGCAGGCTTGATGATCCAAGGTTGTTTGCGGAACCTCTACGGACACGAACCTTGGAAACTCGACTTCACTGTCATGGCGGAGTTTCACATCGAACCGGCAGAACCACTCTCACATAACCTAACCGCGAACGGTACCTGCAGATAGAGTTCCTAGTCACAAGCTACACCAGAAGCGACAGCAGTGCTTGGCGGTGACGGCGCAGGCGATGGACGTCACTGCATTTTCCGATTTGGACCGAAGAAGGAGGAAAACGCTGCTGTTCTTCCCTTTTTTTTTGTAATTGTGGATGGGAATCGGAGTTTATCGTCCCCACAGACGGCGCCAATGTAGTGTCCCGTTATTGAAGGAACACCACGATGTGTGTTTGGGGTTGTTGCAGCTGACGAGGGTGACCCCGGTCCTACGTACCCCCAGTGATAAGGGGATCAAGCCACACGTAGTTCTTGAGAGTAGGGATGAGAAAACATACCTTAGCCCCTATAGCATGGCGATACTTATAGGGGAAGTTGTGTTGTGGTGCCTTATGGGCCTGTTCGGCCCAGTAGGGCTGACGTGGCTCTTAGAGGATAAGAAGGATGAGTTATTCACCCTTATCCTATACTAGAGAGCTCATGCTTATCCTGTAGCGGTAGGATTTATTATTGGTTAACCCTACAATATTATTATTTGTTGAGTATAAGTTGATGTCGGGGAATAACGATAATAAAAGAGATGAGAATTAAAAGACACCAAGAAGAGATAACCCTTGTGTGGCTTAAGTCCTTGTGGAGTAAGGCAGCCTGAGCTTGATAAGACATTGAGAGTGGAGATAATGAGAAGAGGATTGAGAATGATTGGAAAGGAAATAGAAAAGAAAGATTGAAAGTGATAAAGAGATGAGATTGGAGATGATGGTTTGATAATGATGCGAACGAGCCAGAGCGAGGAAGGAATGTTGATGATGTTTGGAAAGTGAAACGTGATGAGAGTGAAGCTTGATTCTGGTTAAAATTTCTTGGACTGAGTCTAGCGTTGAGTTGAGCTTGCTCCTCCACTAGTTCTCAAGAAGAGAAAGTTTTTGTGAAAAACTTTTGAAATGAAATTTTTGAAAAGGTTTTCGAAAATGGGATTTTTGGAAAGGACTTATAAAAAGAATTTTTGAAAAGAGTTTGCGAACTGAATCTTTTGAAACGAATTTACGAAATATAGTTTTGAAAGGGGTTCCCAAAATGAGATTTTTGAAAAGAGTTTACAAAATGTATTTTTAAAGGGGTTCCCAAAATGAGAACAATTTTCCGAAATAGATTTTCTGAAAAGGGTTGTGAAAGGAGATTTTAGCAAAAAAGGTATGAAATGAAATTTTTTAGAAAAGGGTTCATGAATTAGAGTTTTGGAAGAAATTTTTATGAAAAGGTTGTTTGAAGAGAAGTTTTGTGATATGATTCAAGTTGTGAATGTGATTCCGCTCTGTGCCAAGTTTGAGAAAGGAAAAGTGATGCAAAGCTAGCGGTCAGGACTCATTGAAGGGATGCACGAAGGGTGAGCTGACCATTAGGTTAATTAAAAAGATAAAAGCCTTTAAAATACATTAACAGCGAACGCGGTGAGGTATGAGAGTTAACCCGAAGTAGTGGAGAGGAAGGAACCATAGGTATCTTCGGATACTTAGGAGGAGATTGCATTAGGGGAGGACGATGACGGTGGAACGTCAAGAAGTCTAGAGTACTTTTCTAGGCGGAACGAACTCCACAAGTGGCGCACTAACGTGGTGGGGACTGGGTCTAATGCCGTGGCAAGTTCTGCATGATCAGCTAGAAATTGTACTGTCGCCCCCTAGATTGCAAGTCTAGAACAGTGAGAGGAACTGGAGTGGGGCATCTTGTTTGCTAGTGTAGTGAGACAGTGTGCCTTGTATATGTATATGAATTGAATTAATATGAATTGAGGCTGAGTCCTCCTGGTCTGGGACCATTTGTTGTGAGACAGCTGTCGTGCCCGCATGGTAAAGGTTCTGTACTGCTGTTTGCTTCCGACTAGGTGGATGGATGGCCGAGGAGATGTAGACTTGAAACGTGAGTGCTAACTACGAACGGACGCGTACCTCGATGATTCTTTAATCCCCCTTAATCATCGATGGTTGTAATTTGATAAGACTTGTTAAAAAAAGATTTATAATTAAGAAAAGTAAAGTTTATGAAGTTTTGATGATGAGAAGGTGAAGTTTGGAACAAGTGATGGAAACCCTTGAAGAGGGAAAGGGAATAAGTGAAAGATTGGGAATGGTGAATGAAGAAGTGATTGAGGAAATGATTGAAAATAAAAGATGTTTATATAAGAATGTCGATAAGTAAATATAATGTGAATATGATGATATGCTTGAGTGCTGTGTTGTGTGTGCCTTGTTTGTATTGTGTGTGCTGTCTTGATATCCCGCCTGCGATAAATCCACAACGTCGACGACTTGTCGTTCGGTTCGCTAACTCTCTCCTGCCCGTTGGTATATCGGTGCTTCTGGTACTCCAACGTGCAGATGGAGTATCGCATGGAGATTGCAACCTGGACTAGACATGGATGTGGCTGGAAGCGTACCCCCTCTGGTTGGGTATGGATTGGCGACACTCAGATCGTGATTCTGGATCCAGAGCATCAACTTTGCGGAGCTAACTTAGGACCTCTCTTGGATCAAGTTTCTGTTCGTGGATATAGAGACTACAAGGAGAAGGTGCGATGTGAAGCTCAGCGGATCACAGCTACTCCCGCTAGGATGCAATGGGTGCCAAAGAATGGCGGACCAGCAGCAAGGGAGATGGCTTCATCTTCTGAAGTCAAGAAAGGATACAAGAAGGAGGATCGAGAGTTGCATCCCATAGTTTTCATTAGGAAGAGTTAGAGGTAGGGTAATTAGTTTAAGTTGTTGTGAGTGTGTGAGTCAAGGATTATCTTAGCAAAGTACCACTGCTGTAATTATGCCCTACTTTTATTTTGTGAACTGGCCGAATCTTTGTTTTAACAAAATATGAAATCGTTTTGAAGAATGCAAAGAGTTGGGTGCGGAAAGGTTTTACGTAACAACCCGGTTTTCAAGTAAGGACGTGAGCATGCACCAATAGATTTTCTAAAGCTTTCAAAAAAAAAAATTTCCAAATTTTTAGTAACTTTTTTTTAAATAAATGATGATTATTTTCGGGAGGTGAAAATCGGGCTGTTACAGAAGTGGTATCAGAGTGATGTTAATCCTTTGTGGCCTTAAGCCCATGCTTACATGCTTTGCTTGTTTGATTGCTTGTTTGTTTGTGTGACTGTGAGTGCTTGCTAGTGCAAAGCTAGGAGTGTGAGATTTGGTTCTTGTCTTCCTAAGGTGACAGACTTGATTTGTCTCTAGTACCCGCGGTATTAGATTAAGGACCCTGATGGTTAAGTTAGTTTAGGCGGATTCTAAGATTGAGATCTCATGACCCTTGAGGTAGTTTGTTAGACCTAAGTTTGTTGACCCCGATGTATCTTTTTGGTATTACCCTTAAGGAAGTAGGATGTTATTTTTGAGACCCCGTGCTTGTTGAATTGTTTCAACAACGACAGTTAGTCAGAATCCAAATTCTTTCTTAAACCTTCCTATTACACCGTATCCTTACCAATCTTTTTTGAGATTTGTTAACTTGGTTTGTGGTATTAGGAGTATTGTAGTACCCAAATAGTTTAGGCTTGAATGATTGTGGATGGATAAGTGGTGGTTATTGAGTAAAATGTAGAACAATGGTGAGTTTAGTAGTAATTTTGATCAAAGTTGGGGAGCCACAAGGAAGAAAGGAGGTGTATATTGACCCTAGTTTGAAGGAACAGTGAGGAAGATTAGACCCCCTTGGTGCTATGGTTAGATGTTTAAATGGAGATATAGTAGATGAAAGCCTTATAGTCAGAAGAATTAGAAGAAGGAGTGATTGTTTGTAGGTTAGTGAGATCCTAGAGTGTAGGAGATAGTGAGTATTTCAGGCTAAACCCGATGCTTTTGGAGATGTGTGAATTTGTTTGCTTGATTTCCCCTGGGTCTGTACCCAAAGTTGTGCTCGCTGTGGTGGCGATCAGCTAAAGGAACGACATCTTCTTCGGTTAGTCTGTGTGACTTAACCCGGTTCGACACGTAAGTGGTTTGCTATGGAACTTCTCATCCGAGAATGACACGCGAGGAGTATTGTGAAGAGCTTATTGTCAGTGAAAGAAAGGATGACTGCGAAGCGAGAATGAGAATTTTCTCATGGACATCACAACGATGTGAGAGTTGCTATGCCCTGCTGCCCAACCGCAACGTATTTCTCGGGGACGAGAAATCTTTATGTTGGGGAGAATGTAACACCCCTCAAAATCCTCGTACGGTTTTAATCTCTAAAAAGAATTATTTTTGAGAAAAGTAATTTTTAAAGGATATTTTCTTAAACAAATTCCCAAATCCATGTTTTCAAAGTGGTAAATGATTTTAAAGAAATGATTTTTTCATGGAATAATGTCATGATTTTTAAAGTTGAATTTTTGGAAATGCTTATGTGTTTAAGATTCTTTTTAAGGAAATAGTAAATTTTTCAACAAGAAACTATTTTATGGAAAGGTGATTTAATTTATAAAAATATGTGTGCTAGATATTTTTGGTGTTATTGTGATTACTTATTTTTCTATGTATGCATGTGTATGTACGGTTTTTACATGTGTGTGTGTGTAGAATTTAATTAGAGGAAAGAACATGATTATATATGCATGAATGTGTGTGTTAGTATGATGTGTGCATGTGAATATGTATGTACGTGTGTGTTAGGCGTGTAAGTAAGTGAGTGTGTGTATGCATGTATATGTGTGTGTGCCGTATGTATGTGTGTGTGTGTGAAAGCCTAGAATTTTCTCTAAGTGTGGAGACCAAGTAACCAAATCCTAACCAAGTCCTAACCAAACCCTAACTATATGGTGGAAACACCCTGTGATTATGGAATGTATCACTCTTTATGATTATGGAATTCAAGGATTCCTAAGGCTTTTGGGTTTGATCTTCTTCTTCTTCCTCTTCTTGAACTCTCGGTCTCACTCTCTCTCTATGTCTTTCTCTAAGAGTTTGATGGGGAACTCTTATAAGAAGTGTTTAGGTTGGAATGAAAATGTGAAAGAAATGAATTGAGGGATGAGCTACGGTCTTGGGCTTAAAAAGACACACAAACATTTCCCTTCTTGCCCTTGAAATAATTTGGCCAAAGAGCTTTTGAGGGAGGGGTAAATTCGGTTCTCCATAAACTTGCATGGGTGGAGGTTAACATTTGCCAAGGAGACAATGTAGGGGACACTAGGTGTTTAGGGGTCACTTAGGTTTTAAGACTTTTTGGTTCTCCTTAGGGTTTCCATTATTTGGTTAGGGTTTGGTTAGGACTTAGTTACCACCTAGTTACTTGGCTATCACATAAAGAAATTTCTAGGCTTTCTACACACACATACATGCACGACACACTCATATATTTATGCATACACACCTACATTCACATACACATTTACACGTTACATACATACATGCATATATAATCATGTTCTTTTATTAATTAAATCTCACATAATCCTATTCACACAAAACCGTACATACACACACCTTCATGCATTCATAAAAATAAATCTTTTTAAGCATAAGAATTTGTAAACACACAACTATTCCAACTCAATTTCTAAAACTCATATTAGCATCTCAGAAAAATCATCTCTTTAAAATCATTCATTGCCTAGAAAACGTGAAGTGGGAAAATCATTTAAGAAAATATTCTGTAAAAATACTTTCCTCAGAAATCTAAATCTTTGTAGTATTTTAAATTAATACGAGGAAATTGCGGGGTGTTACAAGGTGTATATACTTAGTTTAGGATTAGACTCTTTGATTCATGTTATTTATTTGTTGAGCTATAAATATTTTTGAAATTTGGTTATTTTGACAAGGTTTTTCAGAACTTGAAATTAGTGAACTGACTTGAGCCTATTTGATGGGGTATGATTTTATTGAAATATTTTGATTTGAGACCCCTATTTCTTTCATGAGTGTGTTCACTTTAGTTTTGTGTTCTAGAACTTGACCGGTGACCATTTTGAGATTGATAATTGATTGCATGCATTAAGATGATTAAGGCACTTAGGATGTGTTTTTGTGGCCTTCAACTGTTTTGAATTGATAAATATTCCCTTAGTTGCCCATTTTGAGCCTAATGATATTATGATTTTTCTTTGGTACCCTGCATATTGATTTCATATTCTTTGTGAGTACCTTGGAAATTTTGAATGAACAATTGAGAGGAATGAATAAGAAAAGTGAAAGTAATAAGAAAAGTGTATGAGTTCTATTTCTCTTCCAAGTGAAAGAAAGAATAAAAATAATAAATGTAAAGGAAGATAATACAAGGAAAAAAAATTGAAAAAGAAAGGAAGAATAAAATGTTCCTGATGTGAGTGTGAGTCTTTATTGTATTCATTGCTCATTCATGGTTTTTGAGGAAACTTGCTTTTGTAAATATTTTTGTGAGTTAGCCTTTGTTTTATCACTTTTTTCTTTTATCCCACCTGACACTTTTATCCATGGCCTCGTTACAACCAAAATAAAGACCTTTTGATTTTTGCATGTATTCAATAATTTCAGTGGAGATTTGGGTCTATGGTCAAGCATATGGTAACACTTTACTATTGTATGAACTTGAGGGAATTGTTAATAACCTTGATACACATGAGAGATATACGCTGAGAGGTTGAGAGTGTTCACTAGTTCAGTTCTGATTAGTTTTGAGTTCTGATTAGTTTTGTTTCTTTAACCAAGTTTTGATATGTGAATAGCTTATATAAATATGTGGCTGTGTTGATGGGTCGAAGTCTTAAATTAGGTGTTGTACATTGTTGGAAGTCAAGCTGGTTGGAAGACATGCTTCAAACTCTCTAGACTTCAAGTCTAATTCAAGAAAGTGTTTTGATGATAACAAGCACCCTCAAGTTCAAGCTCACAAGTGCAAGTGTCATTCAAGATTGAAGACTCAAGCAAGCATAGATTAGAAACCTTCTCCTTAGATCAAATGTAAGGTAATGAAGTTTTTGTTTCTTTAAGAGTTACAAAGCCAATATGTTTTTCATTTTAGGAGAGAAGAAGAAAAACGTGTTTTGGCATATAAAAGTGTTTTCT
Organism: Crotalaria pallida; assembly: GCA_037953625.1. Taxonomy (NCBI): domain Eukaryota; kingdom Viridiplantae; phylum Streptophyta; class Magnoliopsida; order Fabales; family Fabaceae; genus Crotalaria; species Crotalaria pallida. The sequence goes on from CM075654.1 coordinate 26,839,243, forward strand.
GCATTTAACCTTAGTAAAAATACTTGATGTTACAAAACTCTGTATATTTGTATGTTTGCAAAAGAGAGTAATCGATTATCTTCTCAAGTAATCGATTAACTTTGTTGCATCATAGAAAAATCAGAGAGGTTGTAATCGATTAATTGAATTTTGTTAATCAGTTACTTTCTTATGAAATTAATCGATTACATGAGTCAAGTAATCGATTATAATTGTTGCATCATATATTTTTCAGAGGCTTAGTAATCGATTACAAGCTCTGTAGTAATCAATTACATGATGTTGCATCATATGCATAACAGAGGCTCAGTAATCGATTAACTTACTAGTGTAATCGAATATTATGAGTTGCATCATGCATTGAACAGGTGTGGTGTAATCGATTAACTATTCTTGGTATAATCGATTACATGTTTTTTTCAAATGAATTTAAGAATTTCTATTTTTGAAGGAATAATCGATTACCTTCAGAAAGTAATCGATTACTTCATGTTTTATTGAAAAATGTGTCAGAATCATTTTGATTATTTCCTGATTTGTTTTTATATAAAAGATTCTGATTTATTTTATAAAATTCGAAAATGATTTTAAATTTGAATTATTTCCTTTTTGGTTTTAAGAATCAAGTCTTTATTTTATTTTGTAAATCGTTTTGAGCTAGTTTTGATTTTAAAACTTATTTCAAATCTTATTTTATTTTATTTTGATTTGTTTTTACTTATTAAAAATCTTTTTGATTCTAAATTGTTTTTCTTTTTAAATAAAAATCACTCCAACATTTCAAAACAGAATTATTCAGATCATTCACTCATCTTTTCTATTGCACGTTTCTCTCTTCTTCTTCTTCTCAAGTCTTCTGCTTTTCACGTTCATATTTTTGAAGCACAAAAATCCTTATTGGCTGAGTGACTTCTAGAGAAACTTCTACTTCATTATCATAGAGCATATTGTAGAACCCGTGTTTTGAGAACACATTATACTTGTTGTTATCACTCTCATTCATATTGTTCTAAACCTTAGTGGTTAGGGAGAGAATCCCTTAGTTGACGTTGATACGTCGTAGGGCGAGGAACCCTACTGTGTGATTGAGGCCCCTAGTGAACGGAGGTTCCTAGTAGTGTGCGGGGTGCTCTTGGTTGTAATAGGGTGCGACTCTATTGCTTGGTATAAGAACTCTCAGGCGGGTCGCTTGGGGACTGGACTAGGCCTTTCTACTGGAAGGCTGAACCAGTATAAAATTCACCGGTGCAAGCTTTTCTATCCCTATCTCTTTTAATTTCCGCATATTTTATTTTTTACGTTTCCGCGCTACTCGTTTACTATTTTCTATCGTTTTCGCGATCCGTTTCAAACGCTTAATCTCTCCATCTCAAATCAATTTTTTAATTTATAACGGTTTTTACAATACATTAATAAAACTCGATTCACCCCTCTCTTGAGATTTTGAGGCCAAAACCAACAATTGGCATCAGAGCTAGTCTCTTGTGTTAAGACTTAACCGTCTCAAGAGTATGGCTTCAAACTCTCTGTTTGGAGGTGAAGGGAGTTCTATTAACCGTCATCCCATGTTTGATGGGGTAGCAACGCGTATTGGAAAGCCCGTATGAAAATTTTTATTCAAGGAGTTGGATTAAAAGTTTGGGATGCCGTCGTAAATGGTCCCTATGTTCCTACCTATGTAGTTAATGGTAACACCGTCGATAAGCCTATGGCTGAATGGACGGAGGAGGAGGAACGTAGAGTCTAGTACGACCTGAAAGCGAAAAATATTATAACATCTGCTTTGAGCTATGATGAGTTTTTCAGGATATCAACATGCGAGACAGCACAACAAATGTGGGATACGCTGGAAGTCACGCATGAAGGTACAACTGAAGTAAAAAGGTCAAGAATCAACATGCTTATTGGTGAATATGAGCTATTCAGAATGAAAGATGGAGAATCGATTCAAGAGATCCAAAAACGCTTCACAATGATTGTAAATCAACTGACGACATTGGGGAAGAAATTCACCAATGAGGATCTCATCAACAAAGTCCTAAGGTGCTTGGGAAGAGAAGGGCAACCCAAAGTGACGACGATCGCTGAATCAAGAAATCTTTCAACTATGACGCTGGCAAGTCTCTTTGGGAAGTTACAAGAACACGAAAGTGAACTAAAAAGGTTGGCTCAGCATGAAGAAGAGAACGAGAAAGTTAAAAGTTTGGCATTCAAGGCTGAAGCACCTGTAGCTGAAAGTGACTCGGACAAAGAATTATTGAATGATGAACACATGGGTCTATTGGTGAAAAAGTTTGGGAAATTTCTGAGGAAGAAGAATTTCAACAAAAGAGACAACAACAAGAGTGGAGGATCAACCATTACATGTCATGAGTGTGGCAAGCCTGGTCACATCAGAGCAGATTGCTACCAGTTGAAAAAGAAAGACAAATTCAGAAAAAGGCACCTCGAATTCAAAGAAAGGGAAGCAAGCATACTTGGAATGGCTAGACAATGAAGGAAGCTCAGATGAAGATTCAGACGAACAAGAGGAGACCGCCAACATATGCTTAATGGCTCACGGAGATGAGGTAACCACTTAACTAAATTTTTCTTATGATGAATTACAAGAAGCATTTGATGAATTGCATGAGGAATTGATGAGGTTATCCTTATTGGTTTCTCTAGAAAAGAAAAATTCAGCTTCTCTTTTAGAAAAGAATAAAGACCTTAGTAAAGAAAATGAATTTTTGAAAAATCAAAATAAGGAGCTGAATTTGACTTTGAAAAATTCTTCAAACACTTCGAGTAATGACATTAAATTTAAAGCTAGTTCTTCTTCTAGTAAATTCTGCAAGGACTTGGTTAAAGAAGTTGAGGATTTAAAAGAAACCCTTGCTAAATTTACAAAAGGTAGAAATACTTTAAATTTGATGCTAGGGAGACAAAAATGTTTCTTCAATATAGCGGGTTTAGGATATCAACCTGGTAGGCATCAAAAGAAGTTAAGTACCATTTTTGTCCCTGCTAGTAATCATAAGAAACCTCTTATTATTTGTCATATTTGTGGTAAAAAGGGTCATGGTGCACATGAATGCATACACCGAAAAGTGAAGTTCGTTAAACCGAACAATGAAACTAGAAGGTGGCATGATTTAAAGTATGGCTATACTAACGCTCAAGGACCCAAAAAGATATGGGTACCTAAAAAGAAACCTTGAATTCTTTGCTTGTAGTTTACTCCGGAAGAAAGGAAGTCGTGGTGGTACTTGGACAGCGGATGTTCAAAAGATATGACTGAAGATAAATCTAAATTTTCGCATCTCATGCCTAAGGACCAAGGACATGTGACTTTCGGAGATAACAATCAAGGAAAGATTCTCGGAGTCGGTAAAATTGGTACACCTCCTAACCCTTGTATTGAAAATGTTTTACATGTTGAGGGCCTAAAACACAATCTGCTATGTATTAGTCAGTTGTATATTTGATTCTGATAGATGTATTATCGAGGGAAAAATTGATAGTCTTATTAAGCTAATTGCTCGCAGGATAAACAATGTTTATATTATTGATTTTAATTCAATTCCCTCAAATGATGCGAAATGTTTATTATCTAAAGAGGATGAGTCGTGGCTATGGCATCGTAGAATAGGTCACATCCACATGGCTCATTTAAATAAAATTTCTTCTAAAAACTTAGTAGTTGGACTGCCAAAGCAAAATTTTTATTTTTCTGAAAAATGTGATCCTTGTTCTAAATCAAAACTCACAAGGGCTTATTTTCCTTCTAAAAACCTTGTTTCATCTCAAAGGCCCTTGGAACTTTTACATATGGATCTTTTTGGACCGTGTCAAACAAAAAGCTTTGGTGGCAACTATTATTATTTAGTTGTGGTGGATGACTATTCTAGGTATACATGGACACTTTTTATTACTCATAAAAATGACGCATTTCATGAATTTAAAAAGCTAGCCAAGATTGTTCAAAACCAATTGCATTTAAGCATTGCATCCATTAAAACTGATCATGGTGGAGAATTTGAAAATCATCTTTTTGAAAAATTTTGCGAAAAACATGGAATTAAGCATTATTTTTCAGCTCCAAGAACTCCTGAGCAAAACAGGGTTGTGGAGAGGAAAATCGTTCTTTAAAAGAGCTTTCAAGAACAATGCTTAATGACATGAATTTGCCTGCATACTTTTGGGCCGATGCAGTGAGTACAGCTTGTTATGTTATGAACCGTGTTTTAATTAGGCCTATTTTAAAGAAAACCCCCTATGAGCTGTACAAGGGGAGAAAACCAAATATTTCCCATTTTCGTGTTTTTGGATGTAAATGTTATGTGTATAATAATGGTAGAGAAAATCTAGGAAGTTTTTAGGCTAGAGCTGATGAGGGCATTTTCCTTGGGTATTCTGTTTCAAGCAAAGCATATAGGATTTACAATAAATCTCCTAATACTATTGAAGAATCTATTCATGTATCATTTGACGAATCCGATCCCAGAAAGTTGGGAAAGGTATCTGTTAATGACATTTCAGGTATTCTTGGAGATTTGTTCATTGATGAGGATGAGGAGCCAAATGCTAAAGGAAAGGAGCATTCCGAAAGAAAGGAAAAATCAGTCGAACCAGTTGAGGAGAAAAATCAAGAACAATCCTTGGAACTCAACGCTGATTTGCCTAAGGAATGGAGAACATCGAGGCACCATCCCATTGATCAAATCATCGGTGACATCACTAAAGGTGTAAGTACTAGCAATTCTATTAGCAATCTATGTAACTACCTTGCGTTTGTTTCTCAAGTGGAGCCAAAGAATATTTCTGAGGCTATGCTTGATGAGCATTGGCTTTTGGCAATGAAAGAGGAATTAAACCAGTTCGAAAGAAATCAGGTGTGGGAACTTGTTCCTAGGCCTGAGTCTCATCCGATTATTGGAACTAAGAGGATTTATAAAAACAAACTTGATGAGGTTGGTTTAATTGTTCGAAACAAAGCTAGGTTAGTTGCACAAGGTTACAACCAGGAAGAGGGGATAGATTATGAGGAAACATTTGCCCCTGTTGCTAGGTTGGAAGCCATTAGACTGCTTTTAGCTTTTGCATGCATTTTAGATTTTAAATTATATCAAATGGACGTAAAGAGTGCCTTTCTTAATGGTTTTATAAATGAAGAAGTTTATGTGTGTCAACCTCCCGGCTTTGAAAGTTATGAACACCCGAATTATGTTTTTAAATTGAAAAAGGCTTTGTACGGTTTGAAACAAGCTCCTAGAGCGTGGTATGACCATCTTAGCAAATTTTTATTGGAAAATAATTTTGAAAGAGGGAAGGTTGATAACACACTTTTTATCAAAAAGAAAGGAAATGACATTCTTTTCGTTCAAATTTATGTTGATTACATTATTTTCGGTGCTACTAATGAAATCCTTTGCAAGGAATTTTCGAGTATGATGCAGGAAGAGTTCGAAATGTCTATGATGGGCGAGCTGAACTTTTTCCTGTGATTGCAAATAAGGCAAGCAAAGGATGGGATTTTCATTAGCCAAACAAAATACTGCAAGGAACTTTTGAAAAGATTTGGCATGGATAAGGCCAAGGCAGTAGCAACACCAATAAGCACATCTTGCTATTTGGACAAAGATGAAGGATGTAAATCCGTAGAAATCACAAAGTATCGAGGTATAATCGGATCCCTTCTTTATTTAACGGCAAGTAGGCCGGATATAATGTTTAGTGTTTGTTTATGTGCCCGATTTCAGTCGAATCCAAAAGAAACGCACATGGTTGCTGCCAAACGTATAATGAAATATTTGTCTGGCACAACTGATATGGGTTTATGGTACCCCAAAGGTTCTTCGTGTAATCTTGTTGGGTATTCTGATTCTGACTTTGCTGGCTGCAAAGTAGATAGAAAAAGCACTAGCGGCACTTGTCATCTTCTTGGCAATTCATTGGTATCATGGGCTAGCAAGAAACAGTCTAGTGTGGCCCTATCTACAGCTGAGGCTGAATATGTCGCCGCAGGTAGTTGTTGTGCGCAAATCTTATGGTTAAAACAGCAACTCCTAGACTTCGGTGTAAGTCTAGATCACATTCCCATTAAATGTCATAATACAAGTGCTATTAGTATTACCAAAAACCCAGTGCAAGATTCTCGCACTAAGCATATAGAGATTCAACACCATTTTATTCGTGATCATATTCAAAAGGGTGATTGTATTATTGATTATGTTGATACTTCACGGCAGTTGGCTGATATCTTTACGAAACCGCTTCCAAAAGAAAATTTATTTTTCATTCGTAGAGAAATTGGTTTAACTTCTGCCTCTCACCTCTTTTGAGTTTGTTACTCTGTTTATCTCTCTTGTTATTATTGATGCATCTTCTTAGTGTTTCAGGGGGAAATTGCACATCTTTTTGAAGATTACAAAAGGCGGAGAGATATTCTGATACATTGATTAATTCGTACAGGAGGAGATACCCTGAAAGATGCAAATATTGTTCGAAATGATATACTTTTATGCATCTATACAGGGGGAGATGATATGAATTATTATATTTCCTGTAATTAGTGTTCTAAGGAAGGTTTTGTTATTATATATATATATTTTGCTTGTATAACACTTGTGATGCAGATAATAAAGAACATATCAGAATGGTTGTTTGTCATCATCAAAAAGGGGAGTGTTGGAAGTCAAGCTAGTTGGAAGACATGCTTCAAACTCTCTAGACTTCAAGTCTAATTCAAGAAAGTGTTTTGATGATAACAAGCCAACTCAAGTTCAAGCTCACAAGTGCAAGTGTCATTCAAGATTGAAGACTCAAGCAAGCATAGATTAGAAACCTTCTCCTTAGATCAAATGTAAGGTAGTGAAGTTTTTGTTTCTTTAAGAGTTACAAAGCCAATAAGTTTTTCATTTTAGGAGAGAAGAAGAAAAACGTGTTTTTGCATATAAAAGTGTTTTCTGCATTTAACCTTAGTAAAAATACTTGATGTTACAAAACTCTGTATATTTATATGTTTGCAAAAGAGAGTAATCGATTATCTTCTCAAGTAATCGATTAACTTTGTTGCATCATAGAAAAATCAGAGAGGTTGTAATCGATTAATTGAATTTTGTTAATTAGTTACTTTCTTATGAAAGTAATCGGTTACATGAGTCAAGTAATCGATTATAATTGTTGCATCATATATTTTCAGAGGCTTAGTAATCGATTACAAGCTCTGTAGTAATCGATTACATGATGTTGCATCATATGCATAACAGAGGTTCAGTAATCGATTAACTTACTAGTGTAATCGATTATTATGAGTTGCATCATCCATTGAACAGGAGTGGTGTAATCGATTAACTATTCTTGGTATAATCGATTACATGTTTTTTTCAAATGAATTTAAGAATTTCTATTTTTAAGGAATAATCGATTACCTTCAGAAAGTAATCGATTACTTCATGTTTTATTGAAAAACGTGTCAGAATCATTTTGATTATTTCCTGATTTGTTTTTATATAAAAGATTCTGATTTATTTTATAAAATTCGAAAATGATTTTAAATTTGAATTATTTCCTTTTTGGTTTTAAGAATCAAATCTTTATTTTATTTCGTAAATCGTTTTGATTTAGTTTTGATTTTAAAACTTATTTCAAATCTTATTTTATTTTATTTTGATTTTGTTTTACTTATTAAAAATCTTTTTGATTCTAAATTGTTTTTCTTTTTAAATAAAAATCACTCCAACATTTCAAAACAGAATTATTCAGATCATTCACTCATCTTTTCTACTGCACGTTTCTCTCTTCTTCTTCTTCTCAAGTCTTCTTCTTTTCACGTTCATATTTTTGAAGAACAAAAATCTTTATTGGCTGAGTGACTTCTAGAGAAACTTCTACTTCATTATCATAGAGCATATTGTAGAATCCGTGTTTTGAGAACACAGTATACTTGTTGTAATCACTCTCATTCATATTGTTCTAAACCTTAGTTGTTAGGGAGAGAATCCCTTAGTGGACGTTGATACGTCGTAGGGCGAGGAACCCTGCTGTGTGATTGAGGCCCCTAGCGAACGGAGGTTCCTAGTAGTGTGCGGGGTGCTCTTGGTTGTAATAGGGTGCGGCTCTATTGCTTGGTATAAGAACTCTCAGGCGGGTCGCTTGGGGACTGGACTAGGCCTTTCGACGGGAAGGCTGAACCAGTATAAAATTCATCGGTGCAAGCTTTTCTATCCCTATCTCTTTTAATTTCCGCATATTTTATTTTTTACGTTTCCGCGCCACTCGTTTATTATTTTCTATCGTTTTCGCGATCCGTTTCAAACGCTTAATCTCTCCATCTCAAATCAATTTTTTAATTTATAACAGTTTTTACAATACATTAATAAAACTCGATTCACCCCCCCCCCCCTTCTCGAGATTTTGAGGCCAAAACCAACATACATTTTGATTTAGAAGGTAGTCTTGTGTTTATGAATTTTTATTTTACTTTTGCCTGGGACATGCAAAATGCTAAGTTTGGGGGTGTGATGAAGGTCTAATATATGATGTTTTAAGGCTTAATTTCACTTTCTTTTGCTATGGTTTTGGCTTGTTTCTCTTTTAAATATAGGTATTTTGTATTAGTTTTTGGAATTTTTAGTTTATTAGAATACTTTAAACGTTTTGAGCCGTTTTGGGTATGTTTCAGGTACTTTCGGAGTGTAAATGAATAAAATAAATATGGAGCATGAAAGGGGACAAAAAGACCTTGAAAATGAAGCAGAACGAAGAAAAATGGAGTCGGAGCAGGTCCCGCACGCCCAGGCGCACAGATCCGCACACCCAGGCACACAGATCCGCATGCCCAGGCGCGCTCACCGTGGTAAAATGACAGTGTTTGGTATTTTGGCCATAACTTGAGTTACGCTTATCCAAATGAGGCGATCTTGATATTATTTTAAAGCTAAGGAAAACATCTATATCTTTTTCAGAAATAGCCTTGCTCAAATTCGTCCATCTTTGGGTCAAAATCAGGGCCGAAGTTGCGCGTCAGACATGAGAAAGCCCAAATGGGCCAATTTCTGATCAGTTATGAAGGATTTTGATAAGATTAAGATTTTATCTATTTATTTATGTTTTTAGGATTAGTTTTAGAGAGAGATTAGAGAGTCATAATCAGAAATTATTGAGGGAGATTGCATTCTCTGGAGAGCATTCAGAGGAGGAATTCATTGAAGGCTGAAGATTCAGATCAATGATTAGTGGTAATTTAGGAATGAATTACTTCTATTCTTATTTGTTCTTCTTCTCTATGATTTGTAACTAAACCCTCTTGTGTTAGGAACATGTGGATTTGATTATGTAGTTTATTTATATGAATTAATGTTTTTCCGTTTCTAAATCATGTGTTTGATTGTGTTTTATTTCCAATTCATAAATCTAGCTAATTTATGTCTTGTTTTGGATCTCTAATTCTTCAATTGAGAGATTATGAATTAGAATAGGCCATGCCTTCAAACAATATAGTTATTCAAAAAGTAGAGATACAATTGGGTAATTATATAACATGATTAATTCCCTGTTCTTAATTAAGATTATTCAATAGTTTAATTTCTTAAGTAATTAAGGATTATCTAATTGAATAAGAAACGGTAATTATACAAGAGGGATCTAATAGTTACCAATTTAGGAATTCGTTCATGATTTAGGGAAAAACATTGATTTATGATAAATAAATGAAATAACTAATGAAACTAGTTCCTAACCATCATTCACCCATTGTTATTTGTTTTTTTATTTATTTTTCCAGCAGCAAAATATTCATTTAATTAATTTATTTAATTCTGAAATTTAATAGATTTTACTCTTAATTACTCTTAATTAGAAATAAGTTAAATAATTCTTGGTCCCACTGGGAACGATATCTGGTCTTAACCGACTATATTACTATCCAATCTAGTATACTTGCTAGAAAGTGATCACCAACCATATCACCACATATGAATGCACAATGTGGTTGTCTCTTTAAACATAGATTTCATTTTCATTTTCTCCATCACATTCATTTTCAATTCCATAAGGACATTACTCTTGTAATAGTCGATTCATACTTTGGTTCATATTCCAGGTAATGGTTAAATAAAACAGGTTCGAAATAAAGACTTAAAACATTTAGGAAGTCCATCAGCGGCATGACCACCTTTGATGGCGTTCAAGAAATAATCCAAGTTAAACATTTTAGTATGAAGAAACTCCATCGGTTGCATAGCCTCCTTTGATTGTACTTATACCAAATTATAAATTAGAGATTAAATTAGAGATTCAATATCAATAATAATGATAATATAAAGAGGTCTCACCGGCGGCATGGCCACCTTTGGTGGTTTGATGAAATAAACATAAAATACACAACATTAAATTAAATAATGATAAAGGAACTTCCATCGGTGGCATGGCCTCCTTTGATGGAATTAAAAGAATCAAATAACATAAATTAAATATATAGCATAAAGAGTTCCATCGGTGGCATAGCCACCTTTCGCGGTTTGTAAGAAATATTTGCATTTTTAAAATTGAAACAAAATCCCATTGGGGTGATAGTCCGCCAAATGGGGTTAAATAATGCTACTGGGGTAATAGTCCGCCTTAGTGGTCTTAGGATACATGAAGTTTGAGTATAATAAGCATTAATCATAATCCAATCAAGTTTCATTTGATTTTCTTTTATTTTTAATTTTCTTAAACAGTGACTAACCGGTTACTAACTTCACTAACCTATTAGTTCGCAGAAAGCCAGTAAAAAAATGAGGCTTTGATATTCCAATCCGTGTTAACTGTAACAGCCCGATTTGTCACTTGAAAAATTATACTTCATTTAATTAAATATAGTGAAAATTTGGGCAGAATTTTTTTTTATATTTATATGAAAACATGGACATGAGAGTCTTAGAGTTTCAAAATATTCCATTAAACATTTCTGTAAATAAAATTGATTTCTCATGTCGCATATCATCCCTCAAGTTCCAAACCGAGATGTTACTTAACATCGCACTTTGAAACCTTCTTTCATAAATTTTTTTCAAGAAAACACATTCTTTTTCTCATTAACTGAAAACCTTGGTTCTGCATAGTCATACATATTGAAACATAAACAAGGGGTACAACATGGTACAGCAACAGTGTCTAAGCAACTGCAATGGGTACAATGCCTTAAAAGAAAAATACCTAGTATCTAATCCTATCTACTAGCCTTCATCACTGGAGTCCAGTGCAAGAGCCTCAAATGCCTCATCCGGAAACATAACCTCGAGAGAGTAAGCATCCCGATCGACGAATCGTCGACGATGTGGGTTTACAATAGGCAAGATATCAAGACAACACAAACATAACAAAATAATATAAATGCAGCACAACATTCATGATCATCGTCATCATCAATTATTATTTCAACAGTGCAAGCTTACTTTCACATATCAATATCATCAATCTCTTCTCGACGGAATGATTCTTTCTTTCTCAAGTTCTTTTCTCAATCACATCTTATGAATCTTTTAATTACATTCATTTTCGTCTTTCATAAAGTCTTATATATATATACCATTCTTTCATTATCAAGTCTTATGAATTCGCGTCCCTCAATGATGCGGGGAATTGATCATCATTGAGGAGGTTGGTTAGCACACACGATTACATCTCCTTATATCCACCCATGCCTATGTCGGAAGCAAACAGTAGCACATGATCTTCCCCACGTAGGCTGGCTGCCAAAACATATCGTAATCATCACATTTCATCATCATATCATATCACAATTCATCATAACAGCAACACGAACAGCCACCTCGTTCCAGTCCCTCTCCACTGTTCACAAATTGCCATAGGGGTGACAACACTATTCCAGTTGGCCGTTCAGGACTTACCACGGTTATTCGGGACCGGCTCACCCATACCACATATGGAATTCGTCCCGCCCAGAATAGTACTCAAGGCATCATGACGTTTTACCGCCCTAGCCTACCCTAACGCAATCATGTCCCGAGTATCCGCAGATAACCCAGGGTATCTTCCTCTCCACTACTTCACACTCGTACTCGCCACTATAGTCAATTTCTTTTAAAGTCTTATTAGGTTCTTATAAGCTCAATTAATTTCTTTAATCTTACGGTCGACTCATCCTCGGTGCATCACTTCGACAAGTCTCGACCACTAACAACTTCTTTTCTTTTCCCCAACAATAGCATTGTACAAGGCTTCGACTTCCAGCAACTGTTTGGCACCACGACTATCGCATAGCTCACATGGTTGACTTAAAGTCCTAGCCTTACGTATATTCCGTTAAGCACCACAACCATCGAATAGCTCGCATGGCCGACTTGAAGTCCTAGCCGTAGAGGTGTTCCTCAAGAAGTTACTTGATACAAGCATCGTTCTAGAGATGTATTCTCATATCTTCAGAGTTAGGACTTATACTTTCCGAGCATCACTCCATGAATATATTCTTGGTCCAGCAACATTGCCATTCAACTTTCACAACAACAGGGACATCACTTGCCCTTATACTATATTACTCTTTGTTCATCATCAATATCAATTCAATCTCATCTTATCTCAGGGCATAATTCGTATCTTGCATCACGTTAACTTTAAATCATCATCCACGAACGTATTCTCATATTATCACTGTTTCATCTTGAACTTTCTCCATATCAGGAACTTAACTTGTCTTTTATATCACATCACTTTTGATCAACATCTTTTATCCTTAGAACTGAATTTACAATATTTTCACAACTTTTGAATTATTCTGAGTCTCACTTACCATTTCATGATTTCCATTATTTCACTTACATAAAACCCAATCAAGACGTAGCAGACGTCTCTCAGCATATTCTTCATAGTCAATAACAGATATACATATTCCTCATGCATAAATAAATAAATGAATGCATGCTATTATCAAAACATAATCATATTGTACACATCATAACATAATATGTGGTCTTTTTCTCCTTCGTATAAGTGGCCACACAATCACAAACAATTGTCACTATATTACTGACTCAGAACCACGAAGTTCCGACCTTTGAGATGATCGAGAACGTCCTAATATGTTACCTAAATACCACGGTGTCTTAAGGAAGCTTCTCTCTCACCTCAACAGACGTGCAGGTCTCCAAGCGTCCTCCATGAAATGTCGATCCGCTATTCCTTTCCTGCTTTCTTCCCGTAGTTCGAAACTAAAACATTTTATACTTACGTTAAAATCATTTCAATAAATTCTTATACTTTCAAAAACATTTTAAAACATCTCTAGCTTTGCAAAATCATTATAATGCTTATGTTCGTTCGACAACTTTTAGTCACATTGTCAATATTCACATGACTTTAAGTCTAAATAGAATCTATAACATTTTGATTAAAACTGAAAACACTTTCGAGAAGCTCTTAAAAAAAAGAATTCCGAAAACAACTTTTTATTATCATTAAATTCATCTGAACTCTTTTAAAATTAATATCTTGAAAATCATTAAGTTTCCAATCCAAAAGGTCATTTTGCTTTATTAAATCATTCTAGACAGTACCTATTTATGAAAATGACTTGTTACTTTATATCCAAAATACTTAAAGTCCTTGTAATACTTTGTTACCCAAACTTCATGTATCTTAAATTTAAGGAATCAATCATTATAACTACAATCATTCTCACGCAATATTAAACAGCATGCATACATCACACAAACACTTTTGCACTAAATCAGGTTATCACATACAACACATAATAGTTCTTGGACAAAATCTAAGTAAATTCCAAAGTCACTTTTCACACTTTGATTTTACAAGAAAATCACTTATAAGTCTTATACTAAAAATCCTTAAAGCAAAACACTTAACTTAATCATGGTTTCGACTAACTTATCACAACAAAGAAATTAAGACAGCATCATACATAAAACATTGCAATGTCACTTAAACACATTTATACATTTCTAAGAATCAATTCTCCTCATCTAAAAATCTACTTAACATATTACCGTTATAAACATCTAAATCATCCATTTATACTTACTAATGATGACAAACAATATTTCAAATCAACTTTTCTACTTACAATCTTTCTCTTAAAACCGAATTCATAAATGAAACTAACACAAACTAAATTTTCTATTTTCCTTCTTCAAAATAAATTGAAACCACTTAATCATTTAATCATAATTTGAATTCATAATCCCGAACAAACATAGTCAACCAAACTCAATTAAAATAATAACATATAAGATTTTAAAACTTGTAACTCATCATAAACAAATTAGTCCTAATTCTTTTAAAGCAATTCATTTCTTTTTTTTTTTGAAAATTCCTCTTGGTTCTTGTTAAGCAACATAAAACATAATCGTTTTCTCAAAACCACTCCAACTTTCTAATACTATAAGTTCTCCAAAATTATTTGAAAACAACCAATAAAGAAATTTAAACTAATTGATTTAGTTACTGGTCCAGTCTTGGACAACCACGTTTTAAAGTCCGAAAACATCGAAAAATCACAATTTTTCAATCTAGCTTTCACTATATACAAGAGTACTTAAAAATTAAACTTTATAGCAATTGAAAACACTTTTTAAATGAAAATCAAGACATAAATTTTTAAGGCATACATCTTTATGCATGTACTCATCATCTCAAGATCAAATCAAAAATATCATGCATGCATGACACTTAAATATATTTTTTTAACACCAAAAATCACATTTTTATACTTTTCATCACATGCATGCAAAACTAAATAATTATAAACTCAAACCATGCATCAAAGATCATTATTAACAATTTAGTTTCGAAAATCGAACATCCTTACCTACCTAAATCAACCTTGGCCGAATTATTGAAGAAGAAAAAACTAATTTTTGTCAAATCTTTAACATGCAAAAATCAAGCTTTTCACTTTTCTATTTAAGTAAAACATACATCAACACTTTTCTTTTTATTTTCAACCAAAACATTAGATCTTAAAAATCAAAGTCACATATTCACATGCAAATGATTAAAACACATAGATCAAGTCCTAAAACTAACATGCATGTACTCAAATAAATTAACAAAACATGAGCTCTTATTTTTTATAGGCTTGGCCAAATTACTCATCACAAAAATGAACATTCATACAAATTTTTGCAAAAAAAATCATGATCAACACATATAAATTACATGCATGTATCATTTATAGATATTCTAAGCTTAAATCTACAACATGCATCACAATCTTAATACTTTACAAATTTTTCAAAAACTTCAAACAAAATTACATCAAGAAGAAGAAAAAGAAGAAGAAGAAACAAGCCACCTACATCCACAATCTCTTGAGAAAAATACTTAGAGCTTCAAGAAAATTTTCTTCTCTTCCTCTTCCTCTCTTCCTCTTCCTCGGTTTCTCTTTTCTTCTTTTTTTTCTTTGTTCTAGAGTTTGATGAGCTCTAGAACCAAGTGTTTAATCTCTTAGTGAAAATGAAGAAGAAGGAAAGCAACCAAGCACACACACACACACTCTCAAGTATTTATAGGCAACAAAATCCATGGGGTGAAAACACCACAAATTTCGGGTTCATGGGCCAAAAATGAGGGCAATTTAGTCTCTACAATAAGTTTCATGGAAGAAGTCCTATCATGCACTATTCACTCATCACATCACCTCTTAAAGATATACTAGTTTATTCATTATATTTTTTTTATTCATTTCACTTTTTTTTGTATTGCCTTTAATAAAATAATTTCCACAAACTTGTCCTCCTTTGGCCCATTAGGCCGAGGCAACCATCCAAGAGGGAATAAAAATTTTCCTTTTTATAAGAAGACAAACAATAATATTTATAGTTGAAAACTCCGAAAATACACTTTTTAAGTAAAATAATTAACTGCACTAATCGGCTATAGTTACAGTCCCTATTATATTTTCTAAAATTATATTTTCATGTATATAAGAGATTTTAAAAAGGAATAGTTTATTGGGGGGCTCTAACTATTTTTAATAATAAATACTTTAAAAATTCGTACTTTACAGACCTGGAAAATAATTTTTCGTAAATCAACCTAGAAAATTTTAAAAGTTACATTTTTAAATTCTATATTTCAATACGATTGTTTTCATATACAGATCATAATATTTGGAGTTACGGTTAAGAAAATATAAATTTTCGAAGTTATTAAATCTATTAAGACTCATAAAGAAATTTTTCTAAAAGAAATCACAAATAATAGAATCATGACTTATCTCTTATCAGTTAAATCGGTTCAAACTCAATAAAGTTATTTTCTTTAAGTCTAAGAAAATAATTATTTACAGAACTCTATCAAATTTCATAATGTGTTGCTTAAAAAACTAAAATATTCACTTTAAACCTTTATAAAATAAATTCTCAGAATTCATTTTACTAGAAATTCATTTATTTAGGTAAGGAAAAATGCGGGATGTTACATTCTCCCCAACTTAAATATTTCTCGTCCTCGAGAAATGAGGTGCGGAAATCGCTTGGCCTGAGAGTGTTAGCTCATTGGAGGGATTCTTTTCTTCTTCAGTTGTAGTGATCGTCAAGTCTTTGGATATTTACCATTTATTTATGATCCTTAGAGGTGATTCAAAGTGATTACTTGCAAAAGTAATCTTTTGGGTCATTCTATCATCAAATACCGTGGAGTACAAATGACACAGTTTTGTTATCAAAGGAAGACTTAAGAGTGTTCAATGGTATGAGAGCAATACTCCAAGGGATAGCACGTTTATGACAATCTTTACAAGGGCATCACTACTCTCATGGTCTCTTCTTCTCAACTTAACCCTCTCCAACTTAAGTAGGTTACTACAAAACTTCAAATCTACCTTTACTCCCCAACTTTGATAATTCATATCCTTTTCCGTCTCATCTATTTGTTAATATTTGACAGGACTAGGTCCTCAAAGCTTTCAACATTTATCCTCTTTAATTTGTATTAAAATACTTCCCATCACTCTTGTTCAAACCTATTCTATCGTCATCTCAAACTCCACCTAATAATTGTCCTTATCAGTTTACTATGGTCACCATTATCCATTCCTTTCTCGAACAACTACTAATCCCTTAAGAAATATGTATCATCTGACTCTTTCACTTAAGTGCTTATTTAAATAACTTATATATTTTAATCCTTTTCCCACTCTACTTGTCTCATCTTAGTGTTCTAAACCATTAAAAATGCTCTACTTCAAGGATTTATTCCCCAGATTAACGATCTCAACTCTTATTGACACCCTCAAATTCATAGCTCACTAACACCTATGTCCATCACAACGTCAATTCTTAGCCACCCGACCTAGTTTTTGATCATCACTAAGGGGTTTCGTCTGTAAACTTTATTACTT
Organism: Crotalaria pallida; assembly: GCA_037953625.1. Classification (NCBI taxonomy): domain Eukaryota; kingdom Viridiplantae; phylum Streptophyta; class Magnoliopsida; order Fabales; family Fabaceae; genus Crotalaria; species Crotalaria pallida. Next base: position 26,856,587 of record CM075654.1, read on the forward strand.
CATCGGTTCAACTTCATCGTATTATTACGTATCCACCCCCGATTAGACGAGTTTCCTTCTCCAACTAAGACTTTTATGACTTCAGATTGTCAACTTGTCTTGGATTTTTCGTCGCCTTACTACCATCTATACCATCATTTTAACTATCCGGCATTCAAAATTATTAGTCCTAATCACCTTGTATAGTTCACCATCTTACTTAAGGCTCTTCAGAGGTACTCCTACCCTACTTCATCACTAATGTATGTCCTTTACTCTCGTATATTATCTCTTATCCTCCTTGATCATTGCAACTTTTACTTTTCTACATCTCACCATCCACTTCCTAATTTGGGAATATCTACTTGACTGGCAGAAGGTGTCACGGTTTACAATTATCACATAGGCCTCGGAGAAGACACACGTCTTGTCAAAGCGATTTGACAACACCTAGGGTCCATAGAATGGGTTCGCATTTTAGGATTTATTGGAATTAAGTCAAAGGGTCACAGAATTTCTTCAGAAATTATTCCAGGTATAACAATGAACAACATGAATTAAATTCAAGTCTCAAATCAAGGGTTCAGAGGTCATTATGGGCAAAAGGGTTCATATCGAAGAGAGCTTCAACAAGGAAAGGAAAGTGTGGTACACAAGACAAAGTCTCAAGACGACGCTAATCACTATTCTTTGTACCCGCCGTAGGCAATTTCCCGACGCATCCCAGAAAGGCGTTCGCTTAACTTCGTACCCCTATCCTTACAATAATGCAATCCTAACACTAATATACACATAGAGTTACACAAGCAAAGCATGAAAGGCCATGCTTAAGGCTACTTAGGACAACCATTGCTCTGATACCATCTGAAACAGCCCGATTTGTCACTAGAAAATTATACTTCATTTAATAAAATATAGTGAAAATTTGAGCAGATTATTTTTTATATTTATATGATAACATGGACATGAGAGTCTTAGAGTTTCAAAATATTCCATTAAACATTTCTGTAAATAAAATCGATTTCTCATGTCGCATATCATCCCTCAAATTCCAAACCGAGATGTTACTTAACATCGCACTTTGAAACCTTCTTTCATAAATTTCTTTCAAGAAAACACATTCTTTTTCTCATTAACTGAAAACCTTGGTTCTGCATAGTCATACATATTGAAACATAAACAAGGGGTACAACATGGTACAACAACAGTGTCTAAGCAACTGCAATGGGTACAATGCCTTAAAAGAAAAATACCTAGTATCTAATCCTATCTACTAGTCTTCATCACTGGAGTCCACTGCAGGAGCCTCAAATGCCTCATCCGGTAAATCTTTTAGTGCCGCCTCGAACTCCTCTATCTCCTCCCATCGTCCGTCATTATGAACGTCGAAAGTAAACTTGATCAGATCCATCCACTATAGGGTAGCACCATATAGACAAACATGCAAACATAACCTCGAGAGAGTAAACATCCCGAATGACGAATCGTCGACGATGTGGGTTTACAATGGGCAAGATATCAAGACAACACTAACATAACAAAATAACATAAATGCAGCACAACATTCATGATCATCATCATCTTCGATTATTTTTTCACCAGTGCAAGCTTACTTTCACATATCAATATCATCAATCTCTTCTCGACGGAATGATTCTTTCTTTCTCAAGTTCTTTTCTCAATCACATCTTATGAATCTTTTAATTGCATTCATTTTCGTCTTTCATAAAGTCTTATATATATATATATATATACCATTCTTTCATTTTCAAGTCTTATGAATTCGCGTCCCTCAATGATGCGGGGAATTGGTCATCATTGAGGAGGTTGGTTAGCACACACAACTACATCTCCTCATATCCACCCATGCCTAAGTCGGAAGTGATCGAGGCCGTAACCGATCAAAATAAAAGGGGTTTCATTCTATAGTACTAGGAAGATGATCCTAGGTTGTTTCCCAGCGAATATTGGTTTAGGCAAAGTATCAAACACGTAGTGTGCAGTAAAATGGGGGGGGGTTTGTATGTATCAAATGAGAAGAACAAACACAATACAGAATATTAAAACTAAGAAAATCAGAAACAAAAGTGGGCAAACCCCTTTGGCTACGTACACTACTCAATCCTAGCTCACTAAAGATCGATTCCTCTCCTCTCCTTTGTCCAACTCGTGACAACCAAATACTAAGCGAAAATTTAGTTATCACTCCAAACCCTAACTTCTAATTAACCATCATAAACCAGAATTGGAGTTTTTACGAGTTAATACAAATTAAGCATTTATATTCATGTATTATCTCTACGAAATGGAATTAAGCAAACCACTACACATTGATAAACATGAAAACAGAGGAGAGAAAACGAAATTGCATTAATAACAAAAGCTCAAGAGTAGATAATACAATACCAAAGGGATTAACCCTTGAAGTCTAGCCTTCCATGACCATAAATAAAGAAAAACGAGTAGAAATGGGGAAGAACAAAACCCTAGCAGCCACCACCACTTGGGAGAGCCAAGAGAGAAGTTCTAACCTAGAGAGAGTGAGAAATCTGAAAATAGGAGTGTGTTGTGTAACACCCCTCAAAATCCTCGTATTGTTTTAAATTCAAAAAAGAGCTTTTTTTGAGAAAAGTATTTTTGAAAGGGTATTTTCGTAAATAAATTTATTAATTCATGTTTTCAAAGTGGTAAATGATTTTTCATGAAATAATGTTATGAATTTTAAAGTTGATTTTTGAAATTTATTTTTAAAAGGTGTTTTGTTTCCTATAAATATGTGTGTTTGATATTTTTGGATATTTTAAGGGAATTGTGATTTTTTTACATAAATGATTTTCTAGGTGTGTACGTGTATGTGTATGTACATTTTTTTCATGAATGTATGCTTATGACCATGTGAAAATTTAATTAATAAAAGAACATGATGATAAATGCATGTATGTATGTGTGTAACGTGTATGAGAATGTATGTGTTAGTATGATATGTGTATGTGGGTGTAACGTGTATATGCATGAATATAGGTGTGGTAGATATGTGTATGTGAATGTGTATGTGAATATGTGTATATATGTGTGTGTGTGCCGTGTATGTGTGTGAGTGTGGAGAGAAGCCTAGAAATTTCCTAAAGTGTTAGCCAAGTAACTAAATCCTAACCAAACCCTAACCAAATAGTAGAAACCCTAATGGAGAGCCAACAAGTCTTTGCCCCCTAAGTGACCCCTAAGCACCTAATGTCCCCTACATTGTCTCCTTAGAGATGCTAAATTCCACCCATGCAAAATTATGAAGAGCCGAATTTACCCCTCTCTCTAAGGCTTGTGGCAGAATTACCCAAGGGCAAAAGGGAGACCACGAATTTGCCTATATAAGTGAGTGACCTTGGTTCATTTCCTTTACCCATTTTCATTTCACTCTTTCGCCCTAAACACAAACCAAAAACAAGTCTATAGAGCTCATCAAACTCTTAGACTAAGAAAAAGAAAATAGAAAGAAAGAAGAAGAAGAACCGTGAGGTAGGAGAGGGAAGAAGAAAAGGAGATCAAGCCCTAAACCTAGGAGTTCCTTGAAGATCAAGTGCTTAGAAGACTAGAAGACCTATTTCCTTGGTATAACCGAAGACCTAGAAGTATTAGAATTAGTTTTGATTTGTAATCTTGTAATCCTTGTTTCTTTTCTTTGCATGTTTGTTTTATGTTTTGAAAGATGACTTTATGTGTTGATCTTCTTAACTTTGGACTTTTAAAGACTTAAATTAATTTGTAATAAGTGTAGTTTATGTTTGATAATTCGGTTGGTGTTGTTCATGATAGATCTTGATGTTTTCATGGTGGATCTTTATGTTTTACAAGTTAAATCTCTTAGATCTAAAGTGTTGTTTTGTGAGTTTGAAGTAGATCTCTTTGCATGTTTGATCACTACTACATAATTGCAAAAAAGTTCCCAGATATTAATCCCGGTTCCGTTCCGGAACTGGGATTAATAGACAAATGATAGTTAAAAAATATCATTAACTTATTGATCCCGGTTATAAAAAACACGGAACCGGGATCAATATTATAACATAAATAATTTTGTATTTTTTTAAAATTAAAAATCACACTAACCTTATTTATCCCATTGTTTTACTTCAACTGGGATAAATAATAAAAACACGGAATCGGGATTAATAAATAAATATAAATATGTGAATTTGTGTGTTAATCAAAGGGAAACCCTTGCTGCCTCCCCTTCCCATACGTATACTCCTCCTTCTTCATGGGTCTCTTCTCCCTCCACCGGTTTCTGTTCGTGCCGCCGCTCACCTAGCCGCTGTCGCCGTCGCGCGCAACCTCCCTCTTCCGGCGTCTCCATACCGCGCTCTCCCTCTTTCCTTCTCCTCCCTTGATTTTTTCTCTCTCTCGATTGGGATGCGAATTGCAACCCACCAACCTTTGCCGCTACAGGACCGAACCGCTGCTCAGGTGCGTCGGTCATCGCCATCGTCTGCCTCTCTCCCTCTTGCCTCGAGCTTCTTTCTCTTCAAGTTAAGTTGATTGCTAAAAACTTGAATTTATATTTTACATCACATATTCTTCTTCTTATGACACTTAGTGATAGACTAAGGAGATTCAATTAGCTGTACTTTTGGATTATCTATATTTGTTTTTGTCTTATCTTTTTCGTTTATAGAAATAGGTTATCTTATTAGAACTTGTTCACTTTGATGAGTTCAAGTAAAATATTCACGATTAATAGGTAAAGTATGATTAGAATTTCCTGGTATATTTTAAATTATAATGTTGTGGTTCTTGTGCCATCTTTCAAGAGACTATATAAAAGATTGAGGTTGTTAATTTATTGAATTCATGATTACAAATAGACCTGATAATTGCTTTGATTGACAACTTTTCATTCTTTGTGGGAGAGGATGAATGGATAAAAACAAAGTAACTAAACTTGTGCAATTTCCTCTCATTATTCCCTCTACATGAAGCAATATGCTCTGCTTTGCCAAAAATATCAGCACTGCAGGTAAATTTCTGGGTTGCAACTACCCTATGGTCTTTGCTTCGCCTATGAAGGTGAATTTTTGGGTATTTCTTTCGTTTCATTCTTGTTTGTTAGCTTTTTCATGTTTCTCTGTTACATGTGAGTTGATGGGGAGAATGGCCATTTAAAATGGTCCAACTCATTATAAAAAACAAATTTAAAAATCCTTAAGCATTCAGAAATGTGCCTTAACAAGGCATTTTTTTAGTGAAGATATGCTGCTATAAGCGCATTAGTTTTCACTTTCTGTTTAAAAGATCAGCAATTAATTAAGCAAATCAATTGTATTATATTTTGTTGGACATAAGCAGTATTTCATTGTGTATAGATGACTTTGTATATGGTCAATTTTGGCTGTTGTAGGTGTTCACTCTTGTGCATGTTACATTGTGATTGCCCCTGCGTATTACTTTGTGGGGGGTACTGGGTGCATAAATTATATCATTCCTTAGTTATTCTTACTCTTGTTGTCCTTCTCTTGCCCCAGATTTCTAATGCTGAATTTACACTAGTGCAAAATGTTCAAGAAAATGCAAATATGCGTTCAAAAATAGCTCAATCACCTGACAAAGTACAGGTACTATATTTATTTGATCAAAAATAGCTTACTGTTTTGTTGTACCATAGCATTTCCTGTATTTTTTTAATATTATAGAAGTTATTAAGAGGAAAGAGATAGTACAAATGCTAGAGGATATTAAATCCTCAAGAACTTAACAAATGACATTTGAACATACAAGGAGAAACAAAAATTATGAACAAAAGACATGCAATGAAGCATGCTAATCTCTTTGCAGAGCTGCCAGAGACACCCCCTAAAAACGCCATTAACTTAACAGCACAAAGAAGCTAGAAAAACTTCTCTATCCCAAATTAACTCAATAGAGAGCTGATTCCTTGTAAAGATTTAGAATTTTCAACCATTTCCATAATCACATCACATCACACGCGGGTTAATTAGTTCTAACATAGTAAGAATTAATGTAATGGGATATCAGTGGAATGCAGAAGAATATTGCTTAGCATATGAAAGAAGTTATTTCAATAATTGCCTATTAGTATTAACATTAATTAGTGAAAAAAGACCTCCAAAGTAGAAGTAGAAATAGTTGGTTTCGTATGTATGTACCCGAGCAGAAGGGGCAGGGGGGTGGCGAAGAGGACAGCGGAAACTGCGCCTAAGGGTGTGATGGTCATTGAGAGTCCTTTAGGCGCCAATAACTGATCCATCTTTCCCAATAATGCCATTGCTGCAAATGCCCCTACATTTTTTATTCATGTGCTACTTTACTTGTGGGTTCAATTTCAATAAAACATAATACATATATATGAAGCTCAATTGCTAGAATTATGGAATATAAAGTGCTGAGCATAAAAAAATAAAGGAAGTGGAAGTAGTGTTAGTAGCAGTAGTACCAGCAGAGGGCCAGAGAATGTTGCTGAGGGAAGGAGTGGAAGTGGGTTTGAGAGGTTTCCAATCATCAAAAATGGATGATGACACGTCACTTGATGAAGCCACAATAATCATCCCATGTCTTCTTCTTCTTCTGCTTGTAATTGTAGAAGATGATGATGCCGCCCAATGGCAATAATCCAAAACCAATGCCTTCCCTTTTATGAAAGACTGGGAAGCAACAACAGGCGAAGAAGAAAAAAATGCAGATGGTGGTAATGATATAGGTGTAGTATAGCGTATGCTGCTGCTATTGCCAACACAAAGAAAAAGACTTTATTTGGAGTTGAAATTATAAAATGGAAATAGGATTTGTTAGAAAATTTATGCGAAGTGTAAAGAGACCATATCCTTTTATCTGGATTAGAAGAGAGATAATTGAATCCAGCAAACAACAAAATAGTCTGTAAATCAGACTTCCCTTTCAAATTCCTGAAGTGGAAATTTCAGGAAATAGTAGAATGAGAAGACGAATAGAGCTGATGTATAGGCATTTTCTTCAAATGATAGGACAAAAGACATTGAGAAACTTGTTTCATTGTGGTTTGGTTTTTGATTACATCTTTATTGATACTGAATTGATGAATTAGTATTTATTGTTGAAAAATGTTAATTTCGACCTTTAGGGTTGAAGATACAGACTAAAAAATAGGAGATTAGTATCAGGAATTGATGAGTTTAGGACTTTGAGAAGTAGTGGACTGGGGATTCCAATGCACACACACTTTATTTAATCTTGCATTGTTACTGTGAGGATGATTATGAATTATAAAGTGTATTTTCCGTATATAAAATGTTGAGAAGAAATCTGAGTTTTGCTAGTGATGCACAACTTGCTCTTGAGAAGGCTGAATCTGGTATTAGATAGGGGCTTAGTGGGGATGTCAACAACCTGTTGTTCACCAGGAACATGCTCAACAACTATTTTCTTTGCGATGATTGACATACACCATACTGGTGAACCTTAAGTATCGTACAACCATCTCAATTACTACTTCAATCTAAAGGTGAAATTATCTATTAAGTTTTTAGCATATGTATGAATGTATATGCTGAAATTTAGTGTTGCATCTTTACATTTGATTTATTTGCATGGCAAGTCTGATTATATATTCATCAGTTTCTCATTTTTAAATGTAAGCAGATATATATTTGGCTCAGTTCATATTATTATTTTTATATTGCCTGGAATATCTGTCTTTACAAATTATGTTACCTATAAATAAGCATATATGTCTCTAGTTTTCCTGCTACATGAATCCCACATTACATTTGAAATCTGATTTGGTCTTCTCGATTTCCTGCTACATGAATCTGATTTGCTCAATAATAAAATCCAGCAAATTTTTAAGTGCAATTTGTGCCTGATCACTGATATATCTGTTTAAAAGGTCATACGAACTTATCAATTATGGACCTTAATGTATTGTTTCTTTGGTACCTCTGTAATCGACAAAGTAAAGCATCCTCCCTTTTTTTTGCTTTGAACTTCTTAGCATTCATGCTTACAGTTTAGCCGTTACTGAGTCTCTTAAAGATGATTTAACAAGTTTTAGACTATAAAGGATTCAGACCATTCTTTGTTGCTTTGGTTGCAGATTATATACTCTGGTTACAGTTGCACTCAGGGCTGGTTCTTCACACCTTGCACAAGTGATCCAGGTTTAAGGTAGTGTTGCTTTTGCTTTATCCATGTTTCTATTTGCACTTTAATTACTACCTTAGATTATTCAGAAATAAAAAATTCTTAAAATTCCTCTTTGGCATCAGGGGACTTAGAAACATTTTGCGTATGCATGACTTCCTTCAATTCCCTCACTCACTCTTAATTGCTTGGTAATTATATTACGTGTCAAGAATGCTATTGTGGTGATTGCCAATTTGCCACTGACTTCTGATCATTTCATACTGAATATATAAACTTTGCTTAGTTAATTAAGTTTGTTAATTGTGTTTTTCAAATTTACTGATGTTTGATTGAAAAAGATATTTTATTTACTTTCAGAGAGGCTTTGTTGAAGTTAATGAAGTCAAGGATGAATGGACAACATATGTTCTTGACGAGTTATTTTAGCTTAGTTTTGAATTTAGGGCACCATATATATTTTTGAATGTGACTATGTAGCATCTATATGATCGAGCTTGGCCTTTTGTATGTATGGAGACATTTGTTTTGGTTTGGGAGTTATCTATCTTAAATGTGTATTGACAATTTGACATTCACGTTTCTAATGTATATAATTATGACATTTATTTGTGGCAAAAAAAATGTTGACAATTTATTTAAAAAAATGTTGACAATTTATTTAAATATATGGATATAGCAAATATTATAAATTAATATATATATATATATATACTAAATAGCAAAATATTATAAATTTAAAAAAATATATATATATTCACTAAAGATCCCGGTTCATTTCAAAAAACTCAACAGTGATCATATATACTAAAGATCCCGGTTCATTTTAAAAAACTCAACAATGATCATATATATTTAAGATCTCGGTTCGTTATTAAAAATATATACTATTGATCCCGGTTCCTTGTTTTTTTATTGATCTCGGTTCCGTGTTTTCTAAAACACCTGGGATCACAAGTATCAGACTTGTTATACTAGGGGATACAATCCCGGTTCGGAACCGGGATCAATATGCATGTGGAACCGGGATCTTTTAGCATTTCTGTTGTAGTGGATTCTTATGCTTAAAACCGTGAACTAGGAGATGTTTTAGTGTTTATTTGGTAAATCAATGTTTGATCAAAACTTTTTCTTGAAATTTTTGGTCTTGCATGTTGTTTGATGATGGTTTATATGATCTTGAACTTTGCATGTCTTGATTTTTGGTTTAATCTTAAGAAAAGCTTTGAGTTGTGTTTTGATCTTGGATTTTTGTTTTGATCATGATTTTGTCTTGAGTTTGTAAATGATTTTTGAACAAAAGCTTTGGTGTTTTCCTAGAATATGCCTCGGTTTTGGTTTCTTTTTTCACTCAAAATGATTTTTGTCTTTATTTGTGCTATTGTGTTAATTTTATGACTTGATCTACATGATTTAAGTGCATGCATGTGAGTATTTAACTTTGAAAAGTTATTTTTATGTTCCTTTGAAAAACAAATTGAAAGTGTTTATGTTAACCTATGATTTTTACATGATTTGTTAGAAAAGCTTAAGATTTAGTCTTGCATGTTAATTCTAAATGAAAAGACTATGTGTTCTTTGTTGCATGCCTCGGTTTTTGGAAGAAAATTAGGGAGATAAGCTTTAAAATAATTTTCTTTGTATGAACATGATTTAATCTAAGTGTTAATCTTGTGCATGTTGTATTCGGCCATGTTTGAATTAAAATCCATGCTCTTTATTTTGAGAGAACTTGATATATGCTCTATGTTCTTGCATGTTCTTTGATTCGATTCAAGTTAAGAAAAATGAATTGAAGTTTGATTATTTTGTCAATCAAATCCCTTCATTTTGTCAAAACCGAATTAAGCCAAAGAAAATAACACAAAGAGTCAACTAAAAACCTTTTGTAAATATTAATATTCAAATCATTTTCAAACACACATATTGAACATGTTAAATCATTTATAATTCAAGCATGTATACAAAACAAGAATCAAACACAAACTTCTATTATTTTCTATACATGGCCGAATCCCTTCTATATAGGATAAGGCTATATTCACAATTTCAAACACACATACAAAACATGCACATATGGAACATGATCATTTAAACACATTATCCTACTTTAAACATCACAACCGAAAATAATTATTAAAAGAAAGGAATGTCTTCAATTAAATTCATGTTATCATCTTTTAAATCACTTAGCTTTACCCCTAAATCATCATGCAAATGAAAATCAATTCATTTCTTTTATTTCTTGCCCAAACCGAATGAAGCATAAGAAAAATAATAACTCAAAAAGATAATCACATACCAAACCAATCCTATTCATTCAAAGCTAACTCAAATAATAACACTCAAGGAAATAAAAATGGGTTGAATGAAATTTGTTCCAAAACCGAATAGGACCATAAAAATCACTTTTAAGTTTTTAATCAAAAATTTAGGTTTTCTCATACTTAAAATCCATAGATCCATCAATATAACACACATGCAAAATAAAACAAACAAACTTTAATATTTATAAAGGCAAAACCGTGAGCTTCACATAGGACTTCATCAAACTTTAATTTTATTTCTTTAAATAAATTTATCACAATAAAAATCAAAGGTTATATCAAAAATCTTTAGATCACATAGATTTCAACATGCATGTAACTAAAATAAGGATCAAACATGGTTTTCTACTTTTCCTAGGTTTGGCCGAATGACAAAGTACACAAAAGCAAGGTCTTGGGTTCTATTTTCACATGCAAGGCTTTAAAACAACATTTTCTTTTCAAACATCAAGAAATCATCATCACACACACAAGATCTTGGTTTAGAGAAATCCTTTTTATACCAAAAATAATTTTTGAACTTTTTATCATAATTTACTCCTTGAAATCGTGACATGCATCAAAGAAAATTAAGACTTTTTACTCAAAACACACAAAGTTCAAACTTCATGCTTTTGCAAAGATCTACCATAGATCAAGACGTGCAAGAAGAGATCAAGACAAAAACACAAACTTAAACACAAACTTCAAACAAAACCGTGAAGAAGAATTTTTACAAGTTAAAGATCAAAGCTTCCAAGCATAAATTTTCAAGATCAAGCCATAGAAATTACATGCAAGACATTTAAAGTTCAAGATAATAAAGAAATAAGTGCATGCATCTCAAGAATTAAATTTAAACAAAGTTCATTACAAAGTCCTTTACAAAACTAAGATTATTACATTAAAAATTTCTAAACAACTACCTCAAATCAAACCCTCTAACTAAATCTTCAAATCCTTCAAGCTTCAATTTCTCCTTTCCTTCCCGTAGGGTTGCTTCGGCCTCTCCTTCTTAGGGTTGATAGGTTGATTTTGCTTTTGATCTTTGAAGAAGGAAGGGATTAAAGGAAGAAATCAAGGTGTTTGGGGGTTTTACTCTTCTTTTCTCTTCTCTCCTCTCTCTCGGCCACTCTCTCTTCTAAGGTCTCAAGAGCTTTGTGTTGCTCTTGGGACTAAAGGTGTTTATGTTGGTGTGAGGATGTGAAGGAAATGAATGAAAGAAATGAGAAATGAATCAACTAGCCTAACACACCCACACACACGGTTCATCTAGGCAAAGTCAAGGGTTGGTAATTTTCCTATCTTGTCCTCGGTCTTAAGCATGGGTTCAAGGGCAAGTTGGTCCACTCCTAAAGTTGTATGGGAGGTCTTTTTCGTGGGGGACAAAGAGGGAAGAAAAGTCATTCCTAGGCTTCATGAGTCACACCCTAGGTTTCCACTTGTTTTCCTTTCAATTTTTCTATTTAATTTTTCCATCTAAATTCTATTTTCTTAATGGCTAAGGGAATGCATCCTAACTTGGTCCTCCTAATCTCTTCATGGCCGAACAATACACACACCTACACATATATCTCATTTCATCATAGCAACACATAGCATTAAGTTATGGAATCATGCATGTATTAACACATATTCAATCATTCATATACACACATGCATACAACACTTTTAGGAATCATGGTTCCTCTCAAAACATACGGCACACACATACATCATACATACATCATACAATTCATTCACATTCACACAATTCATGAATTTCATTTTTATTTCTTAAGGTAAGAAAACACACATTCACATTATAAAAATTCCAAAGATGCAACTTTAAAGAAAATCAATTCACTTTATCAATTTAATTTCAAAATAAGCTTATCTTTGAAATAAAATCTTACTTCCATACAAATCAAAGACTTTTAAAGAAACCATTTATTAAAAACCTCAAATCAAATAAAAAGAAAATTCGTTTCTTTTAAGAAATCTCAAACACCAAAATTATATCTTGGTTTTCTTGAAATCAACTTCAAATAAAAATCATTTGCTAAAACACTTTAACTGAAAAATTTCTCTTAATTTCCGAAAAATCCTTTTTAAATTCTCAAAAATTCTTTTTAAATAAAACCTCATTGATTTATTTGAGTCCAGAAGATGCGGGATGTTACATTCTCCCCAACATGAAGATTTCTCGTCCTCGAGAAATGACTCGCAAAACCATCTCGTTCAAGAGTGCGTAGCTCCTTGTAGCAATCTTCTTCCTCATTCTCATACGAACTAACTGTTGTGACATACCATTTATTAGCTGCCCTCATAAAGAATTTGAAAGAGTCCCAATCAAAAGCAATCTGTTGGATCATCCCATTGTCAAATACAATGGTGTACAACGACAAGGCTTTGCTAAGCGGGTTAAAATTTTAAGGGTGTTCAAAGTTGCTGAAGCAAATAGCATCATAAAAAGAAATGTCATGCTTATGCCAATCTAAGCAAAACACCATCCGTAGGGCTCCTCTTCCGACTTACCCCTTTCTAGAAATTTTCAGCCTATCCAGGTCACCTCAAAACTTTAAATTTCCATCTACTCCCCAACTTTAATGACTCTTATCTCTATAAACCTCAATCACATACACAAACTCTAGTCCAACAAAACTCTCAATCCTTACCATTACCTTAGATTCCACTAAACACTCACCCTTATAACTTCGTCTTATTCATCACTAATCCTTCTTTTCTTCAAGTGTCTCCTAATCCTCAAGGGACATATGCTTCACTTTACTCCTCCTATTACCTACTGGCCATAGTACTTAAGCATCCTAACCCCTTTTTCCCATCCTTCATGTTTCACCTTAAGGTCTATATCCATTGGAGTTCTTCAAATCCTACGATTACCCATCTAATTAAAGGCCTCCATTCCTAACAGGGCTCTTCTAATCCACAATTTACCGTCACACTTCCATCATTTGTCCTAACGTTGATCATCACTTAAGGGTTCTAACCATATATGCCTTCACTTCATCTACCCAATTCCACACCATTAATAGCAATTAGCACAAGACCATATCATTCAATCTTCCTAACTCCGACTCTACAGTCACTAACTCTCCTGACTCCCTTGGATTTCTTACTGTCTCAATACTATTCCGGACCAAAAACTTAGACTATTTACCCTCATTCACACTTAATTCTAACTGACTCATACAGTCCTCCATCTTAACCCAAAACTTAAAGACATCATTACTCTACCTTATGACCGATACATCTCCCTTATCCGCTCCTTCTAGTCCTTATTTCCTCAGATATTGCAAATCTAACCAATCAACACCTCACAATCCACTCCTAGTTCAGGGATAGCTACTTGACTAGCATAAGTCATCACCAAAAATTTAGGGGTCAAACGGCCTATAAATTGAGTTCACAAATTTTGGGTTCAATCAAATTAGGAAGGTTCAAGGCTACTTTAGAGATCAATTTGGGAAACAAGAGATAGGCTCAAGGTTCTCATTAAATCAAGAGCTCGAAGGTCATTTTTGAACAAAGGGCTCACAACAAGCAAGGGTTCCGATATGGAATGATAAGTTCAAAGGACAAGTTTAGGTCTTGCTAGGATTCGAATCCTCGGGTTCTGCAACGAACTCTGATGCATTAAAAGCAACATGCACACACTCTCGGTATTCCTATTTCTAATCTCCCTAGACTAACACACAAGACTCACAAGGAAGTATTTTTCCCATGTATTGAATTACTTAGATCAACCATTGCTCTGATACCACTTCTGTAACACCTCGATTTGGCCACTTGAAAAATATACTGTTTTAATTCCAAAAGGCAGTGAAGATGTGGGCCAATTTTTTTTTTTAAAACCTGTAACATGGTTGAGTAGCATGAGTATGAGAACCACTAAGTTTTCAAAACCTTTTCTCAATTAAAGAATGTTCCCATATCTCATACTGAAGTTCAAGTTCCAAACCGGAGTGTCACAAGGCACTACACTTTGCAACTTGATTCTTCTCAACTCAATTATCATAGCCCATTAAAATAAATTTCTTCCACAAAATTTTGGGGTTACATCATGGCATTGCAATGAAACTAAGTAAATACAGGGAATACAAAATACTTCAGGGAAAATAGAAAGACTACCACCAGGCCCATTGAATTGAATACGGTGGTCCACAGAATAATGCCTTGCTAGGGTCGACCTCGATTACATCCGCCTCCGAGTAGTTACGTCCTTGTCCAGTTCCTCTGGCTCCTCAGCCTCGGGGTCAATGTGTACAGACAAAAGCCTCGGGTATCCATCCTGATAGTCAGCTGACCATCGACCTCGGTGTATTCATGCCACTTCCCATCTTCTTTCGTCTCGAATGTCGAACGCAAACTTGATAGAATCCATAGACTAAGGGAATAGACACCAGAACAGCAAGCATACAGAACAGAAGACTAGAGAGAGTATGTATTCCCAAGCATGTTATGCCAACGATATGGGATTACAATAGGTAAGATATTAAGAAATAACAAAAACATCTAAGCAAACCACACATACAAGCAGTCATTTTCTAACCTCTACTTTATTCCATTTCTTTTCTTTCTTAAAACTTTACATATCCACAGAACTTCCGTCAATCGATTCCGCTGTGCAACTCTGATTTCATCATCCATCTCATCCTCTTTTTCAAGCTGTCTCTTAAGAATTATTTCTTTTACAATGCAAGTTATCTTTTCTTATTTAAGTTTTATGAATTCGTACCCATCAATGATGCGGGGGATTTAATCATCATTGAGGACGGTCGCTTTCATAGTTAGCACACACGTCTACATCTCCTTGGTCATCCACCCATCCTAGTCGGAAGCAAACAGGAGTACAGGACCTTTACCACGCGGGCACGACAGCTGTCACAACACATAAATGGTCCCAGACCAGGAGGATCTCATCCTCAAATCACTTCAAAAATATCAAGGCTCACTGTCTTGCAGTGGCAAACACAATGTGTAACATCCCCGATTTTTCCCCAATTATTAGATGCCTTAATTAATAGGATTTGATAAGAGTAGTGTTATTCCAAGCCTTTGAATATGTTTAGAATGTGTTTAGAATATAGAAATTGGTAAGGGCAGGTTTGAAGAAGTAGAATTAGTTTAGAAGTGAGTTTTAGAAATGTAATTAATAGTTAAAGAGCCTAGGATCTTAGGAAATTAGGAATTTAATATCCATAGCTCCAAACCCAAATTCCACCGTTGGATGTGAAGACAAGTGTCTTGGGAAGCTTGCCTCAAAATTTGAGCAAGAGCCGACGGTTAGAAAAGAAGTTAGAGCTATTCGAAGTTATAGAGATTTAGTGGACTGATCAGATTACTCGAGTAGTGGGCAGATTAATCGATTAGATTGTATTGCCCTTTCGGCATTAATCGAGTAATGGCCTCGTTAATCGATTAATGGGGTCGAACTAATCGAGTATGTTTATAGCACCTTGCGGCATTACTCGAGTAAGGCACAGGCTAATCGAGTAATCCTTTGTAAATTAACAAGTGTTAATCGAGTAACCATCGGGTTAATCGAGAAACCCCTGTTATATCAGTTAGAAAACACGTTGAATTGGGCATTTTTCTGATTACTCTCTCTCTCTTCTCCACACGATTTTCCCCTCTTTCTTCCATAGGGTTTTGCTAATCACGAAATTAACACAAAATAACAACAAATCATCATCACCCATCATCTCCCTATTGATTCCCTACCAACTTCCCTCTCTCAAATCTTCCATTTCTTCCCTATTTCATGAAAAGCCCCAAATTGGGAACCCTAAAACCCTAACTTCCCAATCCATCCATTATAGCCTTCTAATCCTTCAAGGAGTCATAGATCGAGTATAAGAGCATGGAATAGGAGGCTAGGAACTCAGAATTGGAAGCTTGGTGTTGGTGCTTCAAGCTTTCCCCATTGTCTCCTCCTCTCTCCAAGAGGTAAGGGGGAGTACTTTGGTTCTAATTGGGGAAGGGACTCAGTGATAGTCATAAAAGTATAATTAGAAATATTGTATATGTGTTTGTTTGATTTGTATGATGATATTGTGTGTTTGAAAGTAAGAATGTGTATAATGAACTTAGGGTGTTTAGTAATTGATTATTAGATTGTTATAGCATTAAATGATAAAATGAATGATAGAATTATGATTATTGTGGTGATGTAGTTGTTTTGTCCTATATGTTAACTGTGAGTATATATGCTTTGAACTTAGGGATTAGGCTAGAAATGAATTAATGTTATTGTTATGGAATTTAATGATCGAATGAATGATTTGGTTATTGAAATTATTGTTGGATTGTTGGATGGTATATGTATATATAGTATGGCCGAAACTCTTAAGTTGGAGAACCCAACCAAATGAATATAAAGTACTAAAGGTTCGACTAATCAAAACCCACATAAAATGAACTAGAAACACGTGCATTTCGGAGTAAGGTGGACCTTAGGTGTACGGGGAAAAACACACGTCGTTTACGATTGATGAGGGCAAGAGTGAATTATGGGATTATCTTGGGGAACTTTGATCCTGCAAAGGACACGGGATCGCTTCCCGTGTTGGGGGTTGGTTCCACGCAAACCGGGGTAATTCCATCACCTTGGCTCGTTTTGGCCAGTGAGGGTGATTTCTGCTAAAGCCCGATTCGGGCAAATCAATCCGAATCGCATGAGGGACCTTCCTAAGTGGAGGTGAAGTGTTGTGCAAGCGGGTGAGCGAGGGACCTTCCTAAGTGGAGGTGAAGCACCCAATTATAGGTTGAGGAATGCTTACTCCTGGCCGGTTTTTCCCCAGAGTGGAGGGAGGGTATGTGAGGTGGTTATGTTGTCAGTGTTATGACTATTGGAAACGAAGATGTGCATTCATTATTGTGATGGGTTTAATTCACTGAATCCGATAATAGTATCAAAGTGTTAAAGTGAATAAAGTGTAAATAGTGCAGTGTACATCGGATTTAGGAATTAAACCATAAGGGAATACAGTGTATGTCATTCATATGATTGAGCATAAACGCATTGTTATATACATTGTTCTTGGGGTGAAGGAAAGGTGAATTCTTGGGGTAAAGAAACAGTAAATGTTAAGGTATATAAATGGTAAAATTGATTAGGATAAATGAATATGTATTTATGTGTGTGGGTATGTCTAGTTATGCTTTATTACTGTTGTCGAGTGTTTTCCTCGATTATTATTCAAATTACTCACCCCTTAAGTTGACCATTTTAGGTACCATAGGAGAAAGACATTCATGGCTCACGAACCGAGAAGGTATACTCTCACTTAAGGAGAGTATATCAGTACAGTGACCTCCTTGGTCACTTCATGTAGCTGCAACCATTCTAAGATATTTAACTGTAAAATGTTTTATTAATTAAACTTATTATAAGTGTTCATTTATTGTAAGTTAAGAATGTTTTTATTTTGTAAAAGGACTTTGTGAGAACCTTTCTTTTACTTAGTGCATCAAAGGTTGTGAAGGATATACAAATATCCTATCTTGAATTGTTTATAACAAAGTCACAACCTAATGTAATGTAATTTTAGTTTTGTAATTGTTTATAAACTGTTCTGGACTAACAGGTATAACGTGAATAATTGGGGAAAGTCCATATTTTAAAGTAAACTCCGCCAAAATTTTTACAAAAACCCCAAGTATTTTAATATTAAATCCTATAAAAAGTAATATATTTTAAAGTGTAAAAATTGAGAATGTTACAGTTGGTATCAAAGCAATGGTTGCAATTCTCGGCTGTGGAGTATGGATTTCCTACTCCCGAAGAGTTACTCCACATGAGAGTAACTAACCAATAGCTAGTTTAGTAGTCAAATTTTATAGTTTAAGCATGCATATTTAGTTTAAGTTAGTATGGTTTAGTAGTGTTAATAGGATAGTACTAGTAATAGTTAGTAATCTTCAATTCAAAGTGGACTAAGTAGGATTTTTAATTATAACTTGGTTATATTCTGAAGTGGACCGAAAGTAGAGACTAAAGGAAGGCAAACTCCCAACGGGATAGAGCATGAAAGTGTTACCCCAACGGGATGAACTAAACCTTAGTCTTGAATAAAGTAAGTCAACTTTGGATATGACGAAGTATTGAAATTTTTACAGAAAATAAATTTTCAACGTCTCCTTTTGAATGGAAGATGAGTCGTTCCTTATTATTTGATTGGAATTCGGATTGCACGAAAGTGGTTTTGTTTCTAATGCAATGTAGAATCGAGAAGGCCCCCCTCGATGCGTACATTTTATTAGAAGATAATACCATTGAGTCCTTGAAATCCAATGAAATAATTGTCGAATTTCTTTTCTATGCATAGGAATAGGATAAGAATTAGAAATCATTACATCATAGACACTCCGAGCATTCTTTATAAGAATGCGCAGCGGAAGTGAATAGGTGTGAACTTAGTGTACTTGCCTTTAACTATGATAACTGAGTGTCGTCTCTAATAAAATTCAAGTCCTTTCTACAATTTCACATTATGCTTGGTGATAAGTACATTACTAAATTTATAAAGTGTAAATGTGTTTTTGGCATCAAACTATTTTAAGACTTAGTTATGAAAAGTATTAATAGAATGAATTCTAATGAATGTCAAGCTTACAAGTATTCTGAGACTTTCCAATGTACGGAATTGATTCCAACTTTGAAAATTGACCGAATGTCACAATATTGATTTCTAAACATGGACTGTTAATAAAATGAGTTCCTAAGTAATGGGAGAATGGTGTAGTTTACTATTAGACTACACCAATCGCCAATTAAATAGGAATTCACCGAATGTGGCATACGTCAATTTGAAACAAAAGTTGAACTTCAAAGATGAAATAAAAGGATAGGCATATATTCAGATTTAAATATGCAGATGAAAAATAAAATTTCGACCGATACATGCAATTCCTTTTATTTAAGTTTGATGATCATAGAGGATCCTTATTTTCTTTGTCGAAGGAATCCTCGAAACTTTTGAATTAATTCTAAAACCAATGTGAAATGATTTTGGAAATCGTTATGAATACTTTAAACTCTTGGATGCTTGACATGTTTTTCCCGTTATCAACTAATTTTGTTGAAGTTTGAAATGAAATTGATTTACGAATTACGAAGAGTTTTTCCTTATTTTCAGAAAGAGATAATTTTTTTTGGGAATTCTTTATCACCAAAGAGCAAATCTTTTCTTCTAAGTTAGGACTCTTTGTTTCTAATACGATGTGGAATTGAGAAATGCTAGTGACGATAACAAAGTGGGTCAAAGGCAATGTATTTCTCATAGAGTGAGATTCAAATCTAGAATCTCAATTAAGGTAATGGATGTTATACCTTTCCTTCAAGTTCACATGGAACTCGAGGGAAATGTGGAGTTACTTAATGAATAAACTATATTCCATAATTGCAAACAATTTTCAAACCAATGTTAACTATTTTATGGAATATAGTTGTTGGGCATTAAAGTCTCAACCCTAACATCCAATGTAATGGTCTTAGCCCCAAAGCCTAGATAGCAATAAGAAAGTTTCGACTAGGATTCTAAGATAGGAAGCAATTAGATGAAATCCTAACCTAAGGAACCAAACAGGAAACCCTGAACCTCATGTGAGCGATAGACGAGCATAGACTTAGTGGAAGCCTTAAGCTTGTAGGATTTTCGTTTAGAATTAAGTAGTAGAATCTCAATAGTCTGAGGAATAGATTAAGTGATAGGAGTTAAATCCGTCTTAGTTGAGTGTTCGGGCCTAAGCCATAGGTATAAGTATATATAGATTCATATAGGAAGTAGATTTTAGTTATGGTAAGAGTCTTTGATCTTGTGTGATTGAATTGTATATAAGTATATTTGTAATTTAAAATTTTCTAAGATTATGTATTAAATCAAGTTATTGTTGGAGCTATTATTTTGTATTCTTTTATGCCAGTTCCAACTCTGGCTGTTTTTATAAACTCTGTATATTGTTTGATGTTCCTCCAAGATAAAAAAAAAATGTTTTTCCAACCACCGTTGACAGTGATCTTGTAAAAGTGCTAAGCCTTTCTTTATTTTAATTAAACATCAAACCAAGTTTTCAAGGCTAATTGCCTTATGTCCTTTGAATGTCAATTTCTAACTTTAAATATTTTCTATAGTATGTAATTATATTTTTCAAGGTGATCTTTCTTCTTTAAAGAAAATTTTATTAATAACCAAACTTATAATTTAATGAACTAAGTCCTTGTATAAAGGACAACTCATTTTATATATGTGTAAAGAATTGAAATATATCTTTTCATGTAATATTCTCAACCTAGATCACGACCATATATCAAACTAGATTTTCAAAAGACCAGCATTGTATTTACCCTTTTGTTGTTAATCCCTATTTTGACCGCATTCAGGTTTAATGTTTTCTGTAATCTTGACTCTTTTCCAAAGGGAAATTTAGAAATGATAAATTTCGAAAACGCTTTTAAAACAACCTATTGCTTTCACCCGGCGTAGGCATATCTCGAAATCACATTTCTTTTATATTGAGTAACTTTGGGTTGGAAATTTTAACTCACCTTCTTCATGAGTAACCAACTCTATTTTGGGTGACCTTCTATGTGTGCAATTGTGGTTCACCCTTTGAACCGTAACGTGCATATCTTTCCACCGAATGAATATCGAAATCTTTTCAAAACTTTTATTCCATTCAATTCAATGCAAAACTATTTTTGGTATGTATTGACAATTTTTTTTACTAACAATGTTGAGTTGATGTTTTAATTTTCCTTTAAGAAATATACTCCTAGATAAGATTTCGAAATGATATTTCTTGCATTTGAATTAAGTTTAACCTTATAAATAATTTGGAATAAATAATGTTTTAATTTTGTGTATGTTGGTTATTTTCTTAATTGTTCTTTTCAAAATTTTGCTTCGTTGTGTTAATTCCTTTTCTGGTTAAATGCTTTCTGTTTTGTTTCTCTTTGAGTATATTATTTGTGCGTGTTGTTTAAAATGTTATTCTGATGTTGATGTTTATGTTGGTCAAGAATAGTGTGCCCTAGGGAAGTTAAAGATTTTGTTTTCCTGAGTGTGGGAATAGATTAGTTTTCCGAGGAATGAACCCCAATAGGCTAGTAAGACTTAGCGTAAGAAGAAACCTCGTCAGTAGTAGAGTAGTTCTGTTCTTGAGATTCACCCGAGTTGCGTTCTAAGTGGGGGAGAAATCCCCAACAGTAATAACTCTTCCATTGCCTAGGATAAGATTCATCTTGTGATTAGAGCATATAGCTCTATTGTCTCCTCTGGTTCTTTGAACCTAGTTGAATTTCGGGGACGAAATTCCTTTAAGTAGGGGAGATTGTAACATCCCCGATTTTTCCCCAATTATTAGATGCCTTAATTAATAGGATTTGATAAGAGTAGTGTTATTCCAAGCCTTTGAATATGTTTAGAATGTGTTTAGAATATAGAAATTGGTAAGGGCAGGTTTGAAGAAGTAGAATTAGTTTAGAAGTGAGTTTTAGAAATGTAATTAATAGTTAAAGAGCCTAGGATCTTAGGAAATTAGGAATTTAATATCCATAGCTCCAAACCCAAATTCCACCGTTGGATGTGAAGACAAGTGTCTTGGGAAGCTTGCCTGAAAATTTGAGCAAGATCCGACGGTTAGAAAAGAAGTTAGAGCTATTCGAAGTTATAGAGATTTAGTGGACTGATCAGATTACTCGAGTAGTGGGCAGATTAATCGATTAGATTGTATTGCCCTTTCGGCATTAATCGAGTAATGGCCTCGTTAATCGATTAATGGGGTCGAACTAATCGAGTAAGTTTATAGCACCTTGCGGCATTACTCGAGTAAGGCACAGGCTAATCGAGTAATCCTTTGTAAATTAACAAGTGTTAATCGAGTAACCATCGGGTTAATCGAGTAACCCCTGTTATATCAGTTAGAAAACACGTTGAATTGGGTATTTTTCTGATTACTCTCTCTCTCTTCTCCACACGATTTTCCCCTCATTCTTCCATAGGGTTTTGCTAATCACGAAATTAACACAAAATAACAACAAATCATCATCACCCATCATCTCCCTATTGATTCCCTACCAACTTCCCTCTCTCAAATCTTCAATTTCTTCCCTATTTCATGAAAAGCCCCAAATTGGGAACCCTAAAACCCTAACTTCCCAATCCATCCATTAAAGCCTTCTAATCCTTCAAGGAGTCATAGATCGAGTATAAGAGCATGGAATAGGAGGCTAGGAACTCAGAATTGGAAGCTTGGTGTTGGTGCTTCAAGCTTT
Organism: Crotalaria pallida; assembly: GCA_037953625.1. Taxonomy (NCBI): domain Eukaryota; kingdom Viridiplantae; phylum Streptophyta; class Magnoliopsida; order Fabales; family Fabaceae; genus Crotalaria; species Crotalaria pallida. The sequence goes on from CM075654.1 coordinate 26,879,276, forward strand.
CCCCATTGTCTCCTCGTCTCTCCAAGAGGTAAGGGGGAGTACTTTGGTTCTAATTGGGGAAGGGACTCAGTGATAGTCATAAAAGTATAATTAGAAATATTGTATATGTGTTTGTTTGATTTGTATGATGATATTGTGTGTTTGAAAGTAAGAATGTGTATAATGAACTTAGGGTGTTTAGTAATTGATTATTAGATTGTTATAGCATTAAATGATAAAATGAATGATAGAATTATGATTATTGTGGTGATGTAGTTGTTATGTCCTATATGTTAACTGTGAGTATATATGCTTTGAACTTAGGGATTAGGCTAGAAATGAATTAATGTTATTGTTATGGAATTTAATGATCGAATGAATGATTTGGTTATTGAAATTATTGTTGGATTGTTGGATGGTATATGTATATATAGTATGGCCGAAACTCTTAAGTTGGAGAACCCAACCAAATGAATATAAAGTACTAAAGGTTCGACTAATCAAAAGTCACATAAAATGAACTAGAAACACGTGCATTTCGGAGTAAGGTGGACCTTAGGTGTACGGGGAAAAACACACGTCGTTTACGATTGATGAGGGCAAGAGTGAATTATGGGATTATCTTGGGGAACTTTGATCCTGCAAAGGACACGGGATCGCTTCCCGTGTTGGGGGTTGGTTCCACGCAAACCGGGGTAATTCCATCACCTTGGCTCGTTTTGGCCAGTGAGGGTGATTTCTGCTAAAGCCCGATTCGGGCAAATCAATCCGAATCGCATGAGGGACCTTCCTAAGTGGAGGTGAAGTGTTGTGCAAGCAGGTGAGCGAGGGACCTTCCTAAGTGGAGGTGAAGCACCCAATTATACGTTGAGGAATGCTTACTCCTGGCCGGTTTTTCCCCAGAGTGGAGGGAGGGTATGTGAGGTGGTTATGTTGTCAGTGTTATGACTATTGGAAACGGAGATGTGCATTCATTATTGTGATGGGTTTAATTCACTGAATCCGATAATAGTATCAAAGTTTTAAAGTGAATAAAGTGTAAATAGTGCAGTGTACATCGGATTCAGGAATTAAACCATAAGGGAATACAGTGTATGTCATTCATATGATTGAGCATAAACGCATTCTTATATACATTGTTCTTGGGGTGAAGGAAAGGTGAATTCTTGGGGTAAAGAAACAGTAAATTTTAAGGTATATAAATGGTAAAATTGATTAGGATAAATGAATATGTATTTATGTGTGTGGGTATGTCTAGTTATGCTTTATTACTGTTGTCGAGTGTTTTCCTCGATTATTATTCAAATTACTCACCCCTTAAGTTGACCATTTTAGGTACCATCGGAGAAAGACATTCATGGCTCACGAACCGAGAAGGTATACTCTCACTTAAGGAGAGTATATCAGTACAGTGACCTCCTTGGTCACTTCATGTAGCTGCAACCATTCTAAGATATTTAACTGTAAAATGTTTTATTAATTAAACTTATTATAAGTGTTCATTTATTGTAAGTTAAGAATGTTTTTATTTTGTAAAAGGACGTTGTGAGAACCTTTCTTTTACTTAGTGTATCAAAGGTTGTGAAGGATATACAAATATCCTTTCTTGAATTGTTTATAACAAAGTCACTGTAAGGTCCTGTATTTTTATAAACAAAATAAATAAATGTGTTGAATAAAATAATGATTTTTCTGAAATTAAGATATTTTACTCGAGTATTGTAGAGGGTACTCGAGTATAATCACTATCTGTTTGAAAATTTGAATTTTGAGTCAAAAGACTCGAGTATGTCAGAAAAGACTCGAGTGTTCTTGAGTTTTTGAAATATACTCGAGTAGAAAGAAAAAGACTCGAGTAAATCGAGCAGTCTGGCTAAATGTATAAGTTGGTTTTATAATTAATTTCGCACCAAAACGCGGTTTCTTGACGTGACAAGCATAGAGCTGAACCTTACTTCGAGTTGAAGTACTCTTAGACTATAAATTGATGCTTGGGTGAAGCATCAACACCTCTGAAGTTCCAAAACCCGAATTTGACCAGAAATTTCCCTGTTTTACAGAGTTCACTTTGATCCCTTTGTTCTCTCTCAATCCTCACTCATTTTCCTTGAAACCTAAACACAAACTGAAGTTCTGATTCCATTCTTGAATTAGAACTCGAAATCACTTCAAATAGCCTTCTGAAGATCAGGTTCTAGGCCTACAAAGTTGGAGGTTCAAAACTGAGAAAAACAGAGTAACATTCAGTCTCAAGTATTCATCTTCATTGAAATCGTTTGGTAAATTCATGGATTCTTTTCGTGTCAAACTTGTTTCTGATTAAAGTTAGTATATCCTAGTTTCTGAAACTAACTTGTTTCATTCTTTTCATGCCAAATCCGTGGTGAAATCTGTGGCCAAAGTCAGCCTGTTCAACTCTTTTTCACCAAGTCCAGAATTTGGATTTTTGATCCAACCGATTTCTCTGTCGTTTTACTTGTTGATTAGCTTCTCTAAGGCAAGGGAGGAGTTATCTAAATACTAGAATGAGTTATTTCAAGCTGGAAATGTAGGAACCTCATATGGTTCATCAAGGGGTGAAGTTTGAATTGGGAATATGACATAGAGGTCATAAACCCAAGTTTTTATAAACCAAACATGTCTAAATGGACTTAATGATGCTCACTGGATCAATTTTCGAAGTTAAAAACAAAAGGAAATGAAAATCATATGTGAAATGGTTATTTGCTAAGTTTATGTTGATTTTGTGATTTATTGCATTTGATGTTGTTTCAATATTGATTACATGTTCTAACATGTTTATTTTATGTATCTAAGTTACTGTTTTGCATAAAAGTGGAAAGGAAAGGCTCTGAACTCGAATTGGCATTATAAAGTGCAGAAACTGGTGCTGCTGCTGCTAAAACACTCGAGTAATTGAAGAAAGACTCGAGTATTCTGGAAAATGGGAAGAACACTCGAGTATGTCTTGAAGGACTCGAGTAATTTTACATGAACACTCGAGTATGTGAAGAACTACTCGAGTAATTTAAAATAATTTTCAGAAAATCTTTACTTCTTTATGAAGTAATTAAAGATTAACTCGTCTAAACTCCTATATGCTTAAATTTTAATTTCTGCTCTTAATATCTATAGATTTAATCCCATTGGTTGATTTTATCCTGGATGAGTCCTACTGGAATTTTATTCAGTGGTTGACATATTCGGACAGGATGTCCCAATGGAGGTGCGTACACCCATTTGGTTGATTTTATTCCCACGTCCCAGTGGAAGTTTTTACCCACTTGGTTGATATTTTGGGAGGCCTAGATGGGGTCGTTGCACAAATTAATGACAACGTAATTAAATTCCTATTGTATAAAACCATCACAAAGTGGCTGGGCCGCTGATGGAATTTTTGGAAAGCACAAGCACCAGTTAATGCAAAAAAAAAAAAAATGATGAAAAGATGGTTATAAGCAAGAAGGATTATGAATTTTGGGTCTCTATATTGGAGGCATGATATTCAAAGATATGAATTAAAAGAGAAAAAAGACAATGAACAATTATGTGACATTGACATGCATGGAGATGCTCCGATTTTGATTGTGGAATCTGGTATAGGTAGAAGTATTCCGCAGCCCTGAGATAGCTGTGATGCCATAGCACGAAGATGCTGTGATGATTTGGATTCCGTAACATGAAAATGTTATGATGGCCAAATTCCCAATCAAATCGTGACGCCTGGGTTGTGAATACGCTCCGGTTTGATGAACCATAGGATTATGAATATCCCGAGCCTGAGATACTCGGATGCCGAACCGCGTAGCATGAATGGAGAGTAGGCATGCATCACGAAACTAAATGAAATATTATAAAAGACAGTTTGAGCATATACATATGCATTTATTATTGCTATCTGGAAACTTGTGCTTGTTATTTCTAGCCTCTGTTATGCTCATTTGTTATTGTGTTTAGCTATGACTCACTCCTAATCCCTTGTTGTAGGTCATGGCCAGGAATATGTTTTGCGTGGAGATGAGGCCGCTCCCTAATGGGGAGTGGAACTTCGAGGATCATCGGGCCATCTATGAGGGAGACGTGGAAGTTATTTTCCGTCACTCGAACCCATGGTCCCGAATGCGTCCGCGTAGGACGAGAATCCCAATGATGTCCATTATGCACATTCCGCCCAATTTTGTGTTTCGGCATGGAACACCACCACCATCGCCAAGACGTTTTCCGAGACGCACCCTCCCACCAAGTCCATCACCCTCTGAAGAAAGAATTATTTTGGAGGTTCCTGCTCCCTCTCGTCCTTCCACTAGAGCCCGATCTCGGACTCCGGTATATGTGCCATCTGAACCGGCACATGAAGAGGAGGAGGAGGAGGAGGATCCGATAGAGGATGAGGATCCGGTGGAGGATGCTGACCCGGTGGCTGATGATGATTTCATGGACAACTCAACCGGTAGTCAGTGGGGAACTGATGATTGAGTTGAGTTGGGATGTTGGAGTGTGGATAGTGCTACTCATCAGGTTTCTCTTATCTATTTGATATTTTGAGTTCCGAACCAGTTGCTCAAGGTTATTATAAATTTTGTTGTAAGATATGTAATATAATGTAATGACCTAGAGTACTTAAGTTAAACCTAGTGGTGATAGTTTTAATGTAATGGAAATGTACTTTCCTTTTTATGAAATATAATATGAATAGTTTCTTTCATGATAATTATAATTTCCGCAAAGACTCGATAATGGATGATGACTGACTTTTAGTTTTAAAAAAAAAAAAATGGTCGAATTTTCTAAGAATGAATATTAAGTTTTGGAATAAAAGTTGGGTCGTCACATTTAGTGGTATCAGAGCAATGGTTCAACTCTCGGCCTTGGAGTGTGGCCTTACACACTAACCATTGCATACTCTAGAATCATGTTTGCATTTTGAGATATAGAATAGTAGAATCCAATTAAGTTTTCCCTTTTGGATTCTGTAGGATAGATGGCTGGACGTAATAACGCTAACATTGCTGAGGCTCTGACCCGTATGGCTGCGGTCCTGGAAAACTTGCAGCAAACCCGTCCTCCCAGCAATGTAACCCCTGTTGAATTTCAAGGACTAGATTCTTTCCGTAGATGTAAACCCCCTGGCTTCTCGGGTGGTCGTTGCCCTGAGCAAGCCCAGTTTTGGTTAGCTGAGATGAATAAGATTTTCCGAACGTTGACTCTCACGGAAGTTCAGAAGGTCACGTTCGCGGCCTACATGCTGAATGGGGAAGCTGCAACTTGGTGGGAGCAGACCCGCCAGTTCTTGGAGTATGATCATCGCGAGCTCTCTTGGGAAGTCTTCACGGAAAAATTCTTGGAGAGGTATTTCCCGGATGATGTTCGGATCCAAAAGGAGATGGAATTCTTAGACTTGAAGCAAGGCAGCATGACTGTCGACCAATATGCTGAAAAGTTTGAGGAGCTGATGAAGTACTCCCCGTACTTCCAATATCATCCTGACGAATACTCGAAGTGCACCCGGTTTGAAAATGGGCTAAGGTCAGATATCAAACTAGCTGTAAGCGTGCAAAGGATTCGTCACTATCCAATCCTGATTAGTGCATGTCGCATTTTCGAGAAGAACAACTTCAAGAAGGAAGTCAGTCAAGGAAGCCATGGACCCCACCGCAATCAGCATAAGAATAACCGTGGAAATCGTGGAGGCCCATATTGGCACAAAGGAAAGGGAAGAGCACAACCTTCTGGAGCAGTTAGTCTTCCGGCTCCGGCAGAGATTTGTAGCAAGTGTCGACGCTCTCATCCTAGTCAAGAATGCTGGAGGGACAAGCCACCAGTCTGTTTCAATTGTGGAGGGACCGGACACATCGCCCGTGCGTGCCGCCAACCCCCGCGTCAAAGCAACCAAGGACAAGGAAGCAAACCTTGGGTCAATGGAAAGGTGTTCACGATGTTTGGAGAGGAAGCAAAGCAGGCCGACAACCTTGTGCAAGGTAACCATTTCCTCAATGGCATGCCTTGTCGCTTTTTATTTGATTCCGGAGCAACGCATTCCTTCATCTCGGAGGAATGTGTCAAGCGTTTAAATTTGTCTGTCTCGGAGACCCCATTTAAACTGAGTGTGTCTACCCCCACGAATGCTCATGTTGTTGCATCAAGAGCATGTGTCGGTTGTGTGGTTAGCATAAGAGATCAGATTTCTCGAATAAATCTGATTTGTTTGCCGTTGTCCAATATCGATGTCATTTTGGGCATGGATTGGATGGCATCCAACCATGTAGTAATCGACTGCAAGGTTCGAACGATCATCTTTCCTGGTGAGAAGTCGCCGGCCAAGCAACCTGGAGGTTATGTGTGCCTATTTTCAACCATCGCTGAAGAAAAGAAAGAGGAAGCAAAGATCGAAGATATTCCGGTTATTCGAGAGTTTCCCGAAGTGTTTCCCGATGAAGTGCCCGGTTTGCCGCCGCATCGAGAGATAGAATTCAGTATTGACCTAGTCCCCGGTACTGGCCCTATCTCTATCGCCCCTTATCGTATGGCTCCAGCAGAATTAGCTGAATTAAAGAAGCAAGTGGAGGACTTGTTAGAAAAGCAGTTCATCAGACCAAGTGTGTCGCCTTGGGGAGCGCCGGTTTTATTCGTGAAGAAGAAGGATGGATCAATGAGGATGTGCATTGATTATAGGCAACTCAACAAGGTTACCATCAAGAACAAGTATCCGTTGCCAAGAATCGACGATTTGATAGATCAAGTGAGTGGAGCATCGGTATTTTCAAAGATTGATCTGAGGTCAGGATATCATCAGATCAGAGTTAAGGAGGAAGATATACCGAAGACTGCTTTTCGGTCACGATATGGACACTACGAGTATGTAGTGATGCCATTTGGGTTGACCAACGCTCCAGCAATATTCATGGATTACATGAATAGAATGTTCCGACCCTACCTGGATTCCTTCGTCGTGGTGTTTATCGATGATATTCTCATCTATTCGAAGAATCCGAAAGAGCACGCTAATCATTTGAAGATTATTTTGGAGACCTTGAAGGAAAAGAAATTATATGCTAAGCTGGCCAAGTGTGAATTTTGGCTTGAAAAAGTCAATTTCTTGGGTCATATAATTTCAAAGGATGGTGTGGCTGTGGACCCGGTCAAAGTAGAAGCAGTTTTGCAATGGGAAAGACCAAAGACGGTTACTGAAATAAGAAGTTTTCTGGGGTTAGCCGGATATTATCGGAAGTTTATCGAAGGTTTTTCCAAGTTGGCTCTTCCGTTGACTCGTTTGACCCAGAAAGAGCAACCTTTTGTCTGGGATGAGAAGTGTGAAGTTAGCTTCCAGACGTTGAAGGACAAGTTAACATCATCTCCAGTGTTAACTTTGCCCGATCCTAGGAAAAGCTTCGATGTTTATTGTGATGCATCTCGACAAGGTTTGGGTTGTGTCTTGATGCAAGAAGGGAAAGTTGTTGCTTATGCATCTCGTCAGCTGAAGGTGCATGAAGGGAACTATCCTACTCACGACTTGGAATTGGCTGCCATTGTCTTTGCTTTGAAGATTTGGAGACATTACCTGTATGGTAATACGTTCCAAGTATTCAGCGACCATAAAAGTTTGAAGTATCTCTTCGACCAAAAGGAACTGAATATGAGGCAACGTAGGTGGATGGAATTCCTGAAGGATTATGACTTCGAATTGCATTACCACCCCGGCAAAGCTAATGTTGTAGCCGACGCTCTCAGTAGGAAGATGTTGCACATGAGTACGATGATGATAAAGGAAGCTCAGCTAATTGAAGAATTCCGCAACTTGAATTTGGCAATTCAGTTCAAGCCGAGCTGCGTCAAGTTAGGAATGTTGCAAATCACAAATGAGTTTGAGGGTCAAGTTCGAAACCTTCAACAAGCGGACGAGGAGCTTCTAGAGAAGAAAAGATTAGGAATGGAAGGAGTGGAACCGGAATTCCAATTAGGATCTGATGGTATTTTGAGATTCCGGGATCGGATCTGCATCCCGGCAAATCAAGAATTAAGAAGAGTTGTATTAGAGGAAGCCCACAAGAGCAAGCTGAGTATGCATCCTGGATCAACGAAGATGTATCAAGACCTGAAGAGGATGTTTTGGTGGCCCGGACTAAAGAGGGATGTTGCGTCTTACGTAGCGTCTTGCCTTGTCTGCCAAAAGGCGAAGATCGAGCATAAGAAGCCTGGAGGAGAACTACAACCTTTAAGCATACCAGAATGGAAGTGGGATGGAATAGCTATGGATTTCGTAAGTGGTTTTCCAAGAACAAGAGAAAGCTTTGATGCAATTTGGGTTGTGGTTGATCGCTTAACGAAGTCTGCACATTTCATTCCCATCAACATGCAGTATCCGTTGGAGAAGCTTGCAAGATTGTACATTAAGGAGATTGTTAGATTGCACGAAATTCCCTCGAGTATTGTATCGGATCGTGATCCCCGTTTCGTGTCCCGGTTCTGGCAGAGTTTACATCAGGCATTGGGAACGCAGTTGAGGATGAGTTCCGCCTATCACCCTCAAACCGATGGTCAATCGGAAAGGACGATTCAATCCTTGGAAGACCTGCTTCGAGCGTGTGTTCTGGAATATCAAGAAGGGTGGGATCGGTTATTGCCGCTTGTGGAATTCACCTACAATAATAGTTATCACGCAAGCATCGGTATGGCCCCGTACGAAGCCCTCTATGGAAGGAAGTGTAGAACCCCGCTATGTTGGTTCCAAGTGGGGGAGAAGGCTCTCATCGGACCTGAATTAGTTCAAGAAACGACTGAAAAGGTAAGGACTATCCAAGAGAAGATGAAGATCGCTCAAAGTCGCCAGAAGAGCTATGCCGACCAACGAAGATCCAAGCTCGAATTTCAAGAAGGAGATCATGTATTCCTGCGGGTTGTGCCAACGACTGGAATTGGAAGGGTAATGAAGCCAAGGAAGCTATCTCCTAAGTTCATCGGCCCTTATCAGATTTTGAAACGAGTAGGCCCTGTCGCGTATCAGATCGCCCTACCCCCATTTTTGTCCAACCTGCACAATGTTTTCCATGTCTCTCAGCTTCGCAAATTTATCCAAGATCCATCTTCGATTGTGCAATTGCAACAAGATTTGATACCGCTGAAAGAAAATCTCACGTTTGATCTTGGACCCGTGAGAATAGAGGAAAGAAGGATTAAGAAGCTGCGAGGGAAAGAGATTCCGTTAGTACGAGTTCTCTGGGGGCAAGGTGGAGTGTCTGACTCCACATGGGAATTAGAGTCTAAGATGAGGGATGAATATCCACATCTATTTTTGTAAATCGGAATTTCGGGGACGAAATTCTATGTAAGTGGGGGAGGATGTAAGGTCCTGTATTTTTATAAACAAAATAAATAAATGTGTTGAATAAAATAATGATTTTTCTGAAATTAAGATATTTTACTCGAGTATTGTAGAGGGTACTCGAGTATAATCACTATCTGTTTGAAAATTTGAATTTTGAGTCAAAAGACTCGAGTATGTTAGAAAAGACTCGAGTGTTCTTGAGTTTTTGAAATATACTCGAGTAGAAAGAAAAAGACTCGAGTAAATCGAGCAGTCTGGCTAAATGTATAAGTTGGTTTTATAATTAATTTCGCACCAAAACGCGGTTTCTTGACGTGACAAGCATAGAGCTGAACCTTACTTCGAGTTGAAGTACTCTTAGACTATAAATTGATGCTTGGGTGAAGCATCAACACCTCTGAAGTTCCAAAACCCGAATTTGACCAGAAATTTCCCTTTTTACAGAGTTCACTTTGATCCCTTTGTTCTCTCTCAATCCTCACTCATTTTCCTTGAAACCTAAACACAAACTGAAGTTCTGATTCCATTCTTGAATTAGAACTCGAAATCACTTCAAATAGCCTTCTGAAGATCAGGTTCTAGGCCTACAAAGTTGGAGGTTCAAAACTGAGAAAAACAGAGTAACATTCAGTCTCAAGTATTCATCTTCATTGAAATCGTTTGGTAAATTCATGGATTCTTTTCGTGTCAAACTTGTTTCTGATTAAAGTTAGTATATCCTAGTTTCTGAAACTAACTTGTTTCATTCTTTTCATGCCAAATCCGTGGTGAAATCTGTGGCCAAAGTCAGCCTGTTCAACTCTTTTTCACCAAGTCCAGAATTTGGATTTTTGATCCAACCGATTTCTCTGTCGTTTTACTTGTTGATTAGCTTCTCTAAGGTAAGGGAGGAGTTATCTAAATACTAGAATGAGTTATTTCAAGCTGGAAATGTAGGAACCTCATATGGTTCATCAAGGGGTGAAGTTTGAATTGGGAATATGACATAGAGGTCATAAACCCAAGTTTTTATAAACCAAACATGTCTAAATGGACCTAATGATGCTCACTGGATCAATTTTCGAAGTTAAAAACAAAAGGAAATGAAAATCATATGTGAAATGGTTATTTGCTAAGTTTATGTTGATTTTGTGATTTATTGCATTTGATGTTGTTTCAATATTGATTACATGTTCTAACATGTTTATTTTATGTATCTAAGTTACTGTTTTGCATAAAAGTGGAAAGGAAAGGCTCTGAACTCGAATTGGCATTATAAAGTGCAGAAACTGGTGCTGCTGCTGCTAAAACACTCGAGTAATTGAAGAAAGACTCGAGTATTCTGGAAAATGGGAAGAACACTCGAGTATGTCTTGAAGGACTCGAGTAATTTTACATGAACACTCGAGTATGTGAAGAACTACTCGAGTAATTTAAAATAATTTTCAGAAAATCTTTACTTCTTTATGAAGTAATTAAAGATTAACTCGTCTAAACTCCTATATGCTTAAATTTTAATTTCTGCTCTTAATATCTATAGATTTAATCCCATTGGTTGATTTTATCCTGGATGAGTCCTACTGGAATTTTATTCAGTGGTTGACATATTCGGACAGGATGTCCCAATGGAGGTGCGTACACCCATTTGGTTGATTTTATTCCCACGTCCCAGTGGAAGTTTTTACCCACTTGGTTGATATTTTGGGAGTCCTAGATGGGGTCGTTGCACAAATTAATGACAACGTAATTAAATTCCTATTGTATAAAACCATCACAAAGTGGCTGGGCCGCTGATGGAATTTTTGGAAAGCACAAGCACCAGTTAATGCAAAAAAAAAATGATGAAAAGATGGTTATAAGCAAGAAGGATTATGAATTTTGGGTCTCTATATTGGAGGCATGATATTCAAAGATATGAATTAAAAGAGAAAAAAGACAATGAACAATTATGTGACATTGACATGCATGGAGATGCTCCGATTTTGATTGTGGAATCTGGTATAGGTAGAAGTATTCCGCAGCCCTGAGATAGCTGTGATGCCATAGCACGAAGATGCTGTGATGATTTGGATTCCGTAACATGAAAATGTTATGATGGCCAAATTCCCAATCAAATCGTGACGCCTGGGTTGTGAATACGCTCCGGTTTGATGAACCATAGGATTATGAATATCCCGAGCCTGAGATACTCGGATGCCGAACCGCGTAGCATGAATGGAGAGTAGGCATGCATCACGAAACTAAATGAAATATTATAAAAGACAGTTTGAGCATATACATATGCATTTATTATTGCTATCTGTAAACTTGTGCTTGTTATTTCTAGCCTCTGTTATGCTCATTTGTTATTGTGTTTAGCTATGACTCACTCCTAATCCCTTGTTGTAGGTCATGGCCAGGAATATGTTTTGCGTGGAGATGAGGCCGCTCCCTAATGGGGAGTGGAACTTCGAGGATCATCGGGCCATCTATGAGGGAGACGTGGAAGTTATTTTCCGTCACCCGAACCCATGGTCCCGAATGCGTCCGCGTAGGACGAGAATCCCAATGATGTCCATTATGCACATTCCGCCCAATTTTGTGTTTCGGCATGGAACACCACCACCACCGCCAAGACGTTTTCCGAGACGCACCCTCCCACCAAGTCCATCACCCTCTGAAGAAAGAATTATTTTGGAGGTTCCTGCTCCCTCTCGTCCTTCCACTAGAGCCCGATCTCGGACTCCGGTATATGTGCCATCTGAACCGGCACATGAAGAGGAGGAGGAGGAGGAGGATCCGATAGAGGATGAGGATCCGGTGGAGGATGCTGACCCGGTGGCTGATGATGATTTCATGGACAACTCAACCGGTAGTCAGTGGGGAACTGATGATTGAGTTGAGTTGGGATGTTGGAGTGTGGATAGTGCTACTCATCAGGTTTCTCTTATCTATTTGATATTTTGAGTTCCGAACCAGTTGCTCAAGGTTATTATAAATTTTGTTGTAAGATATGTAATATAATGTAATGACCTAGAGTACTTAAGTTAAACCTAGTGGTGATAGTTTTAATGTAATGGAAATGTACTTTCCTTTTTATGAAATATAATATGAATAGTTTCTTTCATGATAATTATAATTTCCGCAAAGACTCGATAATGGATGATGACTGACTTTTAGTTAAAAAAAAAAAAATGGTCGAATTTTCTAAGAATGAATATTAAGTTTTGGAATAAAAGTTGGGTCGTCACAGTCACAACCTAATATAATGTAATTTTAGTTTTGTAATTGTTTATAAACTGTTCTGGACTGACAGGTATAACGTGAATAATTGGGGAAAGTCCATATTATAAAGTAAACTCCGCCAAAATTTTTACAAAAACCCCAAGTATTTTAATATTAAATCCTATAAAAAGTAATATATTTTAAAGTGTAAAAATTGAGAATGTTACGCAATGCCCCGTTCCAGTCCCTCTCACTGTTCTCGATTTGCAATCTAGGGGGCGACAGTATATTTCTAGGGAGCTCGCAGAACTTACCACAGTATTGGACCCAGTCCCCACCACGTTAGTGCACCACTTATGGAATTCGTTCTGCCTAGAAACATACTCTAGACTTCTTGACGTTTCACCGTCATCGTCCTCCCCTAATGCAATCTCCTCCTAAGTATCCGCAGATACCTATGGTTCCTTCCTCTCCACTACTTCGCACTCTCATACCTCACCACGTATGTTAATGTCTTTTAGAAGTCTTTTATCTTTTTAAATTAGCCCTAATGGTCGGCACATCCTTCGTGCATCCCTTCAATGAGTCCCGACCGCTATCTTTGCACAATCTTTCCTCTCCTCATTTCTCACGTAGCACAGAGCTGGGATCACATTAACCACTTGCATCTCATTCCACAATTTCTTTTAACAATCACCTTTCTCAAACTTTCTCAACGAACTCTATTTCTCACCGTCATCTCATTTCAACATCCTTTCTCAAACCAATCTTTTCAAAAAAACTATCTCAAAACACTCTTTTATAACCTTCACAAAATACCCAACTCTTTCATAAAATCTCTCCTCGGAAATTTTCAAAAAAATCAATTTTCATAATTTTCTCAAAATCTCTTTTCACAAACTTCCCCAAGATCTTATTTTCAAAATTTTTCTTTCACAAGGAAGTCTGGTTTTCACAAAGTTTCTAAAATCCGCCTTCACGGCTTTTCACAAAATTTCTTTTCAAAACCTTTCTGAAAATACTTTTTATAGTCTTTCTCGAAAACCTCTTTTCTAAACCTTTTCAAAGATCTTTTCAAAAACATTTCCTTTCACGAACCCCTTTCAAAACCTCCTTTCAAAAACCTTTTCGGAAACTGCTTTTCAAAAATCCTTTTTCAAAACTCATAACTTTGCTGAGCGGTAATGGAGGAGCAAGCTCAACTCGACACTAGCCCCAGACCAAAAACAAAGGAGCCCAGCTCCGCTCAAATCACATCTCATGTCAACACCACTCTCCCCAGCTCTGGCTCGTCCACATCAGGTTCATCAATCCTTACTCATCCGCGATTACAATTTCCACAACATCTCAACATCTTTCTCAACTTTTATCTTACATTTCTTTTATTCTTCTTATTCATCATTATTCACATTATTTCCAATCTCATCATGCATAATCAATTCATCAAATAAACAAACAACAATATACTAGCGTTCAAACATCATCACATATAATCCTTACCTAGTTTCACGTGGTCTTTGTCTCCTTCACACGAGTGGCCACACAATCAAACAATTGCCACCGTGTTATGGTCTCAGAACCACTAAGTTTTGACTTTTGAGATGGTCGAAACACTTAATATGTTACCTAAATACCACGGTGTTTGGGGGAAACTTCTCTCTCACCTCAACCGATGACGATCTTCAATGCGCTCCTTGGTTTCCATTGCGACGTTCGTGACTGCTTCCCGATCATTACTGGAACTCAAATATTTCCCTCTTATTAAAATCATTCTTATTCAATTATCTTGAAAATAAAGCAACGTTGCAAAACTTTTTATTCGAAAATAAAGTATTCGTTTCCTCTTAATACTTTGAAATCACTTTGGGTTTTAAACTCCCAATCAAAATCAAGTAAAACACTCATTTAAAAACACATTTAGAAATTTAAAGACTTAAAATACTCTTTTCAAACACTAGTTGAAAACATACTTAGTTCTCTGATCTCTTTAAAAGCCACATTTATCTCAAGGGTTTTTAAATATAAAACATCATATAAAAACCTTTTCAAAACAATACTTTTTCAATCAAATCCCTTCATTTTGTCAAAACCGAATTAAGCCAAAGAAAATAACACAAAGAGTCAACTAAAAACCTTTTGTAAATATTAATATTCAAATCATTTTCAAACACACATATTGAACATGTTAAATCATTTATAATTCAAGCATGTATACAAAACAAGAATCAAACACAAACTTCTATTATTTTCTATACATGGCCGAATCCCTTCTATATAGGATAAGGCTATATTCACACTTTCAAACACACATACAAAAATCAAAGGTTATATCAAAAATCTTTTGATCACATAGATTTCAACATGCATGTAACTAAAATAAGGATCAAACATGGTTTTCTACTTTTCCTAGGTTTGGCCGAATGACAAAGTACACAAAAGCAAGGTCTTGGGTTCTATTTTCACATGCAAGGCTTTAAAACAACATTTTCTTTTCAAACATCAAGAAATCATCATCACACACACAAGATCTTGGTTTAGAGAAATCCTTTTTATACCAAAAATCATTTTTAAACTTGTTATCATAATTTACTCCTTGAAATCGTGACATGCATCAAAGAAAATTAAGACTTTTTACTCAAAACACACAAAGTTCAAACTTCATGCTTTTGCAAAGATCTACCATAGATCAAGACATGCAAGAAGAGATCAAGACAAAAACACAAACTTAAACACAAACTTCAAACAAAACCGTGAAGAAGAATTTTTACAGGTTAAAGATCAAAGCTTCCAAGCATAAATTTTCAAGATCTAGCCATAGAAATTACATGTAAGACATTTAAAATTCAAGATCATGAAGAAATAAGTGCATGCATCTCAAGAATTAAATTTAAACAAAGTTCATTACAAAGTCCTTTACAAAACTAAGATTATTACATTAAAAATTTCTAAACAACTACCTCAAATCAAACCCTCTAACTAAATCTTCAAATCCTTCAAGCTTCAATATCTCCTTTCCTTCCCCTAGGGTTGCTTCGGCCTCTCCTTCTTAGGGTTGATAGGTTGATTTTGCTTTTGATCTTTGAAGAAGGAAGGGATTAAAGGAAGAAATCAAGGTGTTTGGGGGTTTTACTCTTCTTTTCTCTTCTCTCCTCTCTCTCGGCCACTCTCTCTTCTAAGGTCTCAAGAGCTTTGTGTTGCTCTTGGGACTAAAGGTGTTTATGTTGGTGTGAGGATGTGAAGGAAATGAATGAAAGAAATGAGAAATGAATCAACTAGCCTAACACACCCACACACACGGTTCATGTAGGCAAAGTCAAGGGTTGGTAATTTTCCTATCTTGTCCTCGGTCTTAAGCATGGGTTCAAGGGCAAGTTGGTCCACTCCTAAAGTTGCATGGGAGGTCTTTTTCGTGGGGGACAAAGAGGGAAGAAAAGTCATTCCTAGGCTTCATGAGTCACACCCTAGGTTTCCACTTGTTTTCCTTTCAATTATTCTATTTAATTTTTCCATCTAAATTCTATTTTCTTAATGGCTAAGGGAATGCATCCTAACTTGGTCCTCCTAATCTCCTCATGCCCGAACAATACACACACCTACACATATATCTCATTTCATCATAGCAACACATAGCATTAAGTTATGGAATCATGCATGTATTAACACATATTCAATCATTCATATACACACATGCATACAACACTTTTAGGAAACATGGTTCCTCTCAAAACATACGGCACACACAGACATCATACATACATCATACAATTCATTCACATTCACACAATTCATGCATTTCATTTTTATTTCTTAAGGTAAGAAAACACACATTCACATTATAAAAATTCCAAAGATGCAACTTTAAAGAAAATCAATTCACTTTATCAATTTAATTTCAAAATAAGCTTATCTTTGAAATAAAATCTTACTTCCATACAAATCAAAGACTTTTAAAGAAACCATTTAGGCAGAAAATACACTGAAAAGTGAGGTTTTGTATACCATTTTCTACCATACTCAAATTTAACCAATCTCATTCATAAATAGAGTTCACATACCTTAATACTAGTGTGTTCAACCACAGAAACGTATCTATATTGCATGCATTCAATATGGATACTCAAATTGCACATATTTCACAACTTAATGCATCAATTCACATAATAGCTAACTAAGTCATGAATCCAACATCAACATAGCTTGCATGCATCTAGATAACATTGCTCATAACAACAATTGAGCTCAGATTGGCCTCCAAGCCACTTAACCATTTTAACTTATGCCCTTTGAGTCTCTTGGTGACTCATCCTATATTCTACCACAATTTATTCTCATTTTAGCAAATAGTAAGCTTCCCCCTTACCTCTAAATTGTGCTTGATCCAAAACATTGCAGAGAGAAAGGCTCCAACACAGGTTTCCATTAAATCCACTCCATGGTGATAGAGTTAGACAGGGTACCAAAACCAGGGAATTTGACATGCAAAACCAAATTAATAATTGGGGGAAATGGTCAAATTGAATTCTCTGCAACATGCACTAGAGGTAGGAACAGATTTGAAACCAAAAGGGTTCGTGTGCTTACCAAAATCGAGCTTCAAAGTTAGCTCCAGAAACCAGAAGCTGAGGTTTGACAGCATCAACACCTCAACTTGGCAAGCTTCGTTCTCAAACTCCAGGAACTCTCAACTCACAAACTTTATATCAATACAAAGCCCTTGATGTGAGCTTTGTAACCGTGTATCACTCATGTTCTAACTCTCAGAAACGAAGGAGAATCGCACCAGACGAATCAAGAACCCTAAAAACAGAGTTTCAACCCTTCTATCAGAAAATCAACCCAAATTCATCAACAATTTGGGTTTTTATAGAGAAATCAGACTTGCATGCAAGGCGACACGCGTTCCTCAGCGTGATTTGAGTGGGATTCGTGGCGATTTCTGGATTAATTGGGTGATTACTCATAAAAACCCACTAACCCAGATTCTGAGTTCATCGTGTAACCGGTTACAAAGCCCTTCTAACCGGTTACATGCTGATAAAATTCAAAAATTAATAATTTAATTACTCTTTCTTCAAAAACTCTTTTAATATTGCAATTAGGTCCCAACCCAAGGACTAAATTACAATATTCACATTTTTGTACAAAATAACCACATAAAAATATATCCTATATTTTTATACATAAAAACACACAATGTACAAAATCAAAAGATAGGACTATGAAGATCAATATGCACCAAAGTGAATCATGCAACAAGATGACTACAACTAAGCAATGCAAACCTAAGAGATTACATACTTCACAATGATTTCTAGGAAATGCAAAGAAATGGGAAAACTCAAGCACACAAAATAGTTAAGGATCAAAGAGTCAAAGCATCCGTGAACATCATTCAATTACTTCAAGTATGCAAAGAAACCAATGACATCAAGAGGATAGTCACAAAGATGATAGAAACTCACAAGGATCACTCAAAGGTGTTTACACTCAAGTGTTTGGGGTTAATGATTATTTACACTCAAGGCACATCATGAAAAACAAACACAACCATAAGCTTGACAAGCCTCTAACATCAACTGTAACACCCTAACTTTTAATTAGTTAATTTTAAGAATTAATAAAATTGGTACTTCAAAATTTTGACGAAAATTCGGCAGAGTTTCCTCTGTTTTTCGGACTTTCCCTAAATTTCCTGTTTGTACTTGCTCAGACCAGACTAATTTTAAAACATAAAACATAATAATACTATAACCAGTTAAAATCCTAAAGCCCGATGAGTACAAGTTCAGGGCATATACTAATAGATATTTTAAATTTCCAAAAATAGCATTTATAGTAACAACTAGAATCCTCTCATGACAACATTACACTCCACGTGGTGGAGTGTACGCCTGCTCGGCCTGCACTAGTGTAAGCTCCGCTTCTGTACCTGTAGAAAAATAGCAAGAAGGGTAGCATTACACAGAACTTAGAAAGATAGTGTCTGAGTAAGCATGGAAATAAGTTAAGCACACACACTAAACAATTCTCAGTTACAATTTATAAGCCTACATTTTACTATTTTCATTTTCCATCAACATTTCTATTCCATTGCCTTATAATTGACAAGTTCTACCTAATGTTTGCCGTTCAGTCTTTTAAATGTCAACAGGTTCTACCAAACGCCTGCCATTTTAAATCTTTTATTGACGACAGGTGCTACCGAACGCCTGCCGCTTAAATCTTTTCTTGACGACAGGTTCTACCGAACGCCTGCCGCTTAAATCTTTATTTGACGACAGGTTCTACCGAATGCCTGCCGCTTAAATCTTTTAATGGGGACAAGTTCTACCCAACGCCTGCCCTTTTTTGTTTTTATTTGCCGATAGGTTCTACCGAACTCCTGTTGTTTTAGTCTTTATTTTGTCGACAGGTTCTACCGAACGCCTCCCGTATTAATCCTTTTATATCTTTTATACTTTCTGATTCTCATAGTTCGTTTTTCTCGTTACTTCATTAGTTACAATCTTTTATTCCGGTTAGGGTGCTCATCTATCATTACATTTTTTTCCCTCCTCTTTCCTTCTTCAACTATTTAGTTTTCTTACTTTCCTCACCCTTACATTCAATCTCTGATTATTTTCTCTAGGCGATTAGTTTACTCTTTTGATTACTAAAATATTCTTTACTTAATTGTTATCCCCTAAGTTTTCTATTCTATTCCTTTTTCACCCATCCTTAGTTGTTGCCCTCTTCTAGTGCTTTAGCGATTTCTTCTATCTTATTTCTTAATTGGTCCTTTTAGTATCCCCAACTTACCTTCTAATTACTCATTAATTTCGTTCCTTAGCTACTTCTAATTCCCTCTTCTTGTTATTCCTTAGCTACTTCTAATTCCCTCTTCTTCTTTAAATTGATATTATTACTAATCTAGCATATCTTAGAATTAGTTCGCTATTTTCCCATTAATAACTATTTTCCATTGAAAACTTACATCTTATCTCAGCACAAATTATCCTGCACATAAGCTTATTATTTCTGTTCATAAACAAGTAGAACACATGGATTTAGGGTTGATTTTCTGAAATTGAGTGTTGGATGTAACACCCCGATTTGGCAACTTGAAAATGTATTTCTTTAATCTTAAGATGTAGTAAAAATATGGGCCAAAATTTTTTTTTTTAAACATGTAACGTGGTTGAGTAGCATGAGTATGAGAACCATGTTGTTTCCAAAACTCTTTCATAAATAAAAAGGTGTTCTCAAACATCATGCTAAACTTCAAGTTCCAAACCGAAGTGTCACAAGACACTACGCTTTGCAACCTAATCCTTCTCAACTCAATGGTCATAGCCCATTTATTTTATAATCAAGATCGGTGATGGTCATTAAAAATAAACTTAATCCACATATGTTTGGGGTACATCATGGTACTTCAATGATGCTATGTAAATACAGGGAATGTAATACTTCAGCTAAGGTAAAAGAAACTACCACCAGGCCCATTGAACTGAAGTCGATGGTTCACGGGAACTGCCTCGCTAGGGTCTACCTCGATTATGTCCGCCTCCAAGTAGCTAAGTCCTCGTCCAATTCCTCTAGCTCCTCAGCCTCAGTGTTAATGCGTGTAACAATGGCATTGGGTATCCACCATAACAGTCCGCTGACCCCACCGATCTCGGTGTCTTCACGCCACTTCCAACCTTGATAGTTCACTTCCCATCTTCCTTCGTCTCGAATGTTGGATGGGAACTTGACAGGACTCATAGACTAAGGGGGATAGACATCGTAACAACAAGCATACAGAATAGAAGAACTCGAGAGAGTAAGTATTCCCAAGCATGTTATGCCAATGATGTGGAATTACAATAGGCAAGATATTAAGGAGTAACAAAAAAACATGTAGGCAAACAACATATAGAAACAATCATATATGTTCCTACTATAAACATACAAAGCACATACTCGATTCCATTACTTTTCTTTTCCTAAAACTTTTAGCATCTCCACAAGACTTTTCATAAATCGCTTCTACTGCGCAACTCTGATTCCATTATCACACCATCTCATCCTCTTTTCCATACTGTTACTTCAGAAATTATTTCTTTACAATATATGTTATCTTTTCTCTTA
The DNA here is from genome assembly GCA_037953625.1 of Crotalaria pallida. Classification (NCBI taxonomy): domain Eukaryota; kingdom Viridiplantae; phylum Streptophyta; class Magnoliopsida; order Fabales; family Fabaceae; genus Crotalaria; species Crotalaria pallida. Next base: position 26,899,872 of record CM075654.1, read on the forward strand.
TGAATTTGTATCCGTCAATGATGCGAGGGATTTGATCATCATTGAGGAGGGTCGCTTTCGAAATTAACACACACATCTACATCTCCTCGGTCATCCACCCAACTAGTCGGAAGCAAACAGGAGTACAAGACCTTTACCACGCGGGCACGACAGCTGTCTAAACAATAAATGGTCCCAGACCAGGAGGACTACAGCCTCAAATCAATTCATATCAATTCACAAATATTCAGGGCACACTGTCTCACAGTGGCAATCAGATGCCTCGTTCCGGTCTCTGTCACTGTTCAAGATTTGCAATCTAGGGGGCGACAGTACTATTCTAGTCTGCAGTGCAGAACTTACCACGGTATTGGACCCAGTCCCTACCACGTCTCGTACACCACATATGGAGTTCGTTTTGCCTAGAAAAGTACTCTAGACTTCTTGACGTGTCACCGTCATCGTCCTCCCCTAATGCAATCTCCTCCTAAGTATCCGCAGATACTTATGGTTCCTTCCTCTCCACTACTTCGAATTACTCCCATACCTTACCGCGTTCGCTGTTAATGTCTTTTAAAATCTTTTATCTTTTTAAACAGCCTAATGGTCAGCCCATCCTTCGTGCATCCCTTCAATGAGTCCCGACCGCTATCTTTTCATTACTTTTTCCTTTCTCTTTCTCAGCGTAGCATAGAGCTGGGATCACATCGATAAGCTTGCATCCCTTTTCTCAAAACTTCCTCAAAATTTACGTTTCACAAAACTTTTTCTCGAAAACCGTGTTTCATAAAACTTTTCAAAAAATGTTTTTCACCAACTTGCCTTAGAAATAATATTTCGAAATCTCTTTTCAAAAATAGTGTTTCACAAACTCCTTACAAAAATAAGGTTTCGCAATAACCTTTCACAAGAATTCATTTCAAAACTTTTCTAAAACATTTTATTTACAATCCTTCTCAAAAACTTATTTTCGAAAGCTCTTTTCAATGTTCCTTTTCAAAATCCTTTTCAGAAATCTTATTTCGAAAGCTTTTCGAAAACATATTGTTTCCATGAGTACTAGTGGAGGAGCAAGCTCAACTCAACACCGGTCTCATTTCAACAATATCACAAAGGAGTCAAGCTCCACTTAAATCACATTTCACAACACAACCTCACTTTCCCTAGCTCTGGCTCATCATGTTCATCAAATCTTACTCATCAGCGATTATAAATTCCACAGCGTCTCAACATCTTTCCCAAACTTTATCTTACATTTCTTTTATTCTTCTTATTCATTATTATTATTCACATTATTATCAACAACAGTTCAAATCTCATCATGCATAATAAATTCATAAAATAAATAAATAAACAACGCACTAGCAATCAGACATCATCACATACATTCATTACCTAATTTCACGTGGTCTTTGTCTCCTTCACACGAGTGGCCACACAACCAAACAATTGCCACCGTGTTACTGACTCAGAACCACTAAGTTTCGACTTTTGAGATGGTCGAAACACTTAATATATTACCTATATACCACGGTGTTTGGGGGAAACTTCTCTCTCACCTCAACCGATGACGATCTTCAATACGCTCCTTAGTTTCCACTGCGACGCTCGTAACTGCTTCCCGATCGTTACTGGCACTCAGATAGTTCTCTCCCATTAAAAATCTCTCTTATATAATTATCTCGGAATAAAGCAACGTTAGCAAACTTTTTATTTGAAAATGAGTATTCGCTTTTTCTAAATAATTTGAAGTCACTTTGGGTTTTAAATTCACAATCAAAACCAGGTAAAACATTCATTTAAAAACTTTAAAATACTCTTTTCAAACATTGGTCAAAAACATAATTAGTTTCCTGACCCCTTTAAAGGCCACATTTATCTTAAGGGTCTTTAAATATAAAACACTTTTAAATTAAAACCACGTACTTTAGAAATCTTATGAAAACCTTTTTTAAAAAAAACTTTTCCAATCAATCAAATCATTGTACTCACTTTGTTTTTGTTAAAACCGAATTAAGTCAAAGAAAATAACGAAAAAGGGTTAAATCAAAAACCTTTTACAAATATTAAACATTCAAATCATTTTCATACACACGTATTGAACATGTTAAGCCAATCATAATTCATGCATCACTTTCACACTCATCATGCATGCATATAAAACAAAAATCACACATATATCCCTATTCTCTAGACATAGCCGAATCTCCTCCTATATGAGACAAGGTTATATTCACAATTTCAAACACTAATAATTACTTACACATAAACAAAACATGCACATATGGAAAATTAATCATTTAAAGCACAATACCCTACATTAAACATTACAACCAAAGTAATCATAAAAGAAATATTATTGTTAGAATGCTAACATCTTTCAAATCAATTAGCTTTATCCCTAAGTTAACATGCAAATGAAAATCAATTTATTTCTTTTACTTTTTGATCAAACCGAATGAAGCATGGAAAATGATTCAAACTCTTAACAATACAATCACATACCAAATTCACTTCATTTAATCAAAGCTAAGCTCAAAAATAACACATAAAGAAAATAAAAATAATCTTGAATAAAACTTGTTTCAAAACCGAATGGAATCATGAAAATTGCTTTCAAGTTTTTAATCAAAATTTAGGTTTTCACATACTTGAAATCCATAGATCCAGCAATAAAACACACATGCAAAACAAAATAAACAAACTTTGATATTTATAAAGGCAAAACCGTGAGCTTCACATAAAAATTCATCAATCTTTAATTTTAGTTCTTTAAATAAATTTATCACAATAAAATCAAAGGTTATATCAAAAATCTTTAAATCACATAAATTTCATCATGCATGCAACTAAAATAATGATCAAACATGATGTCATACTTTTCCTAGGTTTGGCCGAATGATATCATACAAAAAGGCAAAATCTTTAGATTTATTTTCACATGCAAAAATTAAAACTCATGGATCATATCATGCAAAACTTTTTGAGCATCATTTTCTTTCTTAAACTCCAACCGAATCATCATCGTCATCATCACACACACAAAATCTTGTTTAAAATCCTTTTTGTACCAAAAATCATCTTTTAAAACTTGTTATCATCATTTTCTCCTTAAAATTATAACATGCATCAAAAGAAAACTAAGACTTTACACTTGAAATCCACATGCAAACTCAAACTTCATGCTTTTCAAAGATCAATCATAGATCAAGACATGCAAAAGAAGATCAAAACAAATACATAGGTTTAAACACAAATCTCAAACAAAACCGTGAAGAAGAACTTTGACAAGCTAAAGATCAAAGTTTTCCAAGCACAAATATTCAAGATCAAGCCATAGAAATTACAAGCAAAACATTTAAACTTCAAGATCATGAGGAAATAATCACATGCATCACAAAATCAAAGTTTAAACAAAGTCCTTCATAGAAATCTTTACAACACAAAAAAGTTATTACATTAAACTCTCTCTTAAACAACTACCTTAAACAGAAACTCTAACTCAAATCTTCAAGCTTCAAATCTCCTCTCCTCCTTCTAAGATTGCTTCGGCCTCCTCTCTCTTAGTTTTAAGGGTTGGTTTTCTTCTTAATATTTGAAGAAGAATGTGTTTGAAGGGAGAAATCAAAGGTATTTGGTAGAGAAGTTTGGGTTTTCACTCTTCTTTTTCTCCTCTCACCTCTCGGCCACTCTCTCTTTCTCTAAGGGTCTCAAGAGCTTTGTGTTGCTTTTAGACCAAAGGTGTTTATATTTGTGTCAAAATAAAATGAATGAAGGAAATGAAGAATGAACTAAGGCCAATACTCACACACACACACGGTTTTATGGGCAAAAGCAAGAGGTGGAATTTCCCTCTTTTGTCCTCGTTCCAAGGTACAAGCCTAAGGGCAAATGGGTCCACTCATAAAGTTGCATGGAATGGGTCTTTTCGTGGGGGAGACAAGGTGGAAGGAAAGTCATCCTAGGCACCATGACTCACACCACCTAATTTCCTATTTATTTTCTATTTAATTTCTACTTTCTTAATGAATAAGAAAATAATATCCTACTTGGTCCTCTTGATATCACATGGCCGAACAATACACACACATACTAGGAGAAATAGAATTTATTTTCATTATATCATTACAAGAACATAGCATTAAATCATGGAATAATGCATATACTTATCACATATTCAAACATACATACAATTAATACTTTAGGGCATCTTCTTTCTAAATAACATAACTCAAGACACACATCACGCATACATCCTTATTCACACAAATTACACATTCATTCATCTATGCACCTCAAATTCACTAATTAAATTTCACACATAATTTATTGCACAAAAGCACACATGCTCACAAACTTAAAGATTTCAAAGATACATTAATAAACTGCACCATTTGGTTAAAAATATAAGCTTCACTTTATTTTATAAAACCATATTTTCATATAAATCAAAGGTTTTCAAAAGGAATACTTTATTTAGAGTCTCAAATCATTTTCATTCCTTAATACTTTAAAAAATTCGTCTTCCAATGGCTCAAAAATAAATTTTTGCAAATCAACCCAGAAAATTATAAAAATCACATATTAAAATTCTACTTTTCAACACGATCTTTTTCATATATAGATCATAATTTTCTGAAAAACGGTTGAAAAGATATGCATTTTCAAAGTTTCCCAATTCATTTTGAAAAGAAATCTTCAAATAACAAAATCATAACTTGAGTTTTTATAAAATCAAACTCAAATAAGAATCTTTGGCTAAAACATTTTTCTGAAAATCTTTCTTAAATTCCAAAAATTCTTTTTAAATAAAACCTCATTGATCTATTTGAGTCCAGAAGATGCGTGATGTTACATTCTCCCCAACTTGAAGATTTCTCGTCCTCGAGAAATGATGCGCAAAATCGTCTCGATCAAGAGTGCGTAGCTCCTTGTAGCAATCTTCCTCTTCATTCCGATATGAACTGACTGTTGCAACATACCATTTATTCGTTGTCTTCACGAAGAATTCGGAATGATTCTTTAACAGAAGCAGTCTCTTGGGTCATTCCATTGTCAAATACAATGGAGTATAAGGACAAGGCTTTGCTAAACGGGTTAAATTTTTAAGGGTGTTCAAGGTTGCTGAAACAAATAGCAACATAAAAAGGAATGTCATGCTTATGCCAATCTAAGCAAAGACACTATTTATAAGGCTCCTCTTCCGACTTACCCTTTTCTAGTAACTTTTAGCCTAATCAGGTCATCTTAAAACCCCAAATTTCCATCCACTCCCCAACTTTAATGACCCTTATCACTATATATCTCAACCACAAACATGAACTTGGTTCTCACCAACTTCCCCAGTCCTTACCGCTGTCTATTCATCTTGTCCTACTCCTCTTTACCCCATCCAAATTCATCCTATCATTGCCTTAGATTCCACTAAACATTCATCCTTATAACTTCATCTTATTCGTAACTAGTCCTTCCTTTCTTCAAACGACTACTAATCCTCAAGGGATATATGCTTCACATTACTCCTCTTATCACCTACTGATCACAATAACCTAAGCATCCTAACTCTTTTTTTTTCATTCTTCATATTTCACCTTAAGGTCTAAATCCATTGAAGTTCTTCTAATCTTAGGATTACCTATCTAATTAAAGGTCTTCAATCCTAACAGAGCTCCTCTAATCCACAATTCACCATCACACTTTCATCATCTGTCCTAACATTGATCATCACTTGAGGGTTCTAACCATAAGTGCCTTCACTTCATCTACCCAATTCTACACCATCAATAGCAATTAGCACTAGACCATATCATTTACTCTTTCTCCAATTCCAACTCTACAACTACTAACTCCTCTGACTCCCTCGGACTTCCTACCGCCTCAATACCATCTAGACCATCAATTAGACAAATTACCCTTATATATACTAAATTCTAACCGACTCATACAATCCTCCATCTCACTTAAGACTTCAACGACATCCTCACTCTATATCATGACCAATACATCTCCCCTTATCCGCTCCTTCTAGTCCTTACTTTCTTTCAATCCTGCAAATTTGGCCTAACAATACCTCACAATCTACTCCTAGTTCGGGGATAGCTACTTGACTGGCATAAGTCATCACCAAAAATTTGTGTATCAAACAGCTTGACAACAGGGAAGGCTTATAAACTGAGCTCACAAATTTGGGTTCAATCAAATTAGGAGGGTTCAAGACGACTTTAGAGATCAATCTGGGTAACAAGCAATATGGGGTAAGCTCAAAGTTAAAATCGAATCAAGTGCTCAAAGGTTATTCTGAACAAAAGGGCTCGCAACAACCAAAGGTTACAGCAAAGAATGGGAAGTTCAAACAATAATTTCATGTTTTGCTAGGATTCGAATCCTCGAATTCTACAACGCATTCTGACGCATTCCAAACAACATGCACACACTCTCGGCATTCCTATTTCTAATCATCCTAGACTAACACAAAAGACACACAAGGAAGTATGTTTCCCATGTATTCAGTTACTTATATCAACCATTGCTCTTATACCACAACTGTAACACCCCGATTTGGCAACTTGAAAATGTATTTCTTTAATCTTAAGATGTAGTAAAAATATGGGCCAAAATTTTTTTTTTAAACATGTAACGTGGTTGAGTAGCATGAGTATGAGAACCATGTTGTTTCCAAAACTCTTTCATAAATAAAAAGGTGTTCTCACACATCATGCTAAACTTCAAGTTCCAAACCGAAGTGTCACAAGACACTACGCTTTGCAACATAATCCTTCTCAACTCAATGGTCATAGCCCATTTCTTTTATAATCAAGATCGGTGATGGTCATTAAAAATAAACTTAATCCACATAAGTTTGGGGTACATCATGGTACTGCAATGATGCTATGTAAATACAGGGAATGTAATACTTCAACTAAGGTAAAAGAAACTACCACGAGGCCCATTAAACTGAAGTCGATGGTTCACGGGAACTGCCTCGCTAGGGTCTACCTCGATTATGTCCGCCTCCAAGTAGCTAAGTCCTCGTCCAATTCCTCTAGCTCCTCAGCCTCGGTGTCAATGTGTGTAACAATGGCATTGGGTATCCACCATAACAGTCCGCTGACCCCACCGATCTCGGTGTCTTCACGCCACTTCCAACCTTGATAGTTCACTTCCCATCTTCCTTCGTCTAGAATGTTGGATGGGAACTTGATAGGACTCATAGACTAAGGGGGATAGACATCGTAACAACAAGCATATAGAATAGAAGAACTCGAGAGAGTAAGTATTCCCAAGCATGTTATGCCAACGATGTGGAATTACAATAGGCAAGATATTAAGGAGTAACAAAAAAACAGTAGGCAAACAACATATAGAAACAATCATATATGTTCCTACTATAAACATACAAAGCACATACTCGATTCCATTACTTTTCTTTTCCTAAAACTTTTAGCATCTCCACAAGACTTTTCATAAATCGCTTCTATTGCGCAACTCTGATTCCATTATCACACCATCTCATCCTCTTTTCCATACTGTTACTTAAGAAATTATTTCTTTACAATATATGTTATCTTTCCTTAGTTAAGTCTTATGAATTCGTATCCGTCAATGATGTGAGGGATTTGATCATCATTGAGGAGGGTCGCTTTCGAAATTAACACCCACGTCTACATCTCCTCGGTCATCCACCCAACCTAGTCGGAAGCAAACAGGAGTACAGGACCTTTACCACGCGGGCACGACAGCTGTCTCAACAATAAATGGTCCCAGACCAGAAGGACTACAGCCTCAAATCAATTCATATCAATTCACAAATATTCAGGGCACACTGTCTCACAGTGGCAATCAGATGCCCTGTTCCAGTCCCTCTCACTGTTCAAGATTTGCAATCTAGGGGCGACAATACTATTCTAGTCTGCAGTGCAGAACTTACCACGGTATTGGACCCAGTCCCTACCATGTCTCGTACACCACATATGGAGTTCGTTCTGCCTTGAAAAGTACTCTAGACTTCTTGACATGTCACCGTCATCGTCCTCCCCTAATGCAATCTCCTCCTAAGTATCCGCAGATACTTATGGTTCCTTCCTCTCCACTACTTCGATTTACTCTCATACCTTACCGCGTTCGCTGTTAATGTCTTTTAAAATCTTTTATCTTTTTAAACAGCCTAATGGTCGGCCCATCCTTCGTGCATCCCTTCAATGAGTCCCGACCGCTATCTTTTCATCACTTTTTCCTTTCTCTTTCTCAGCGTAGCACAGAGCTGGGATCACATCGATAAGCTTGCATCCCTTTTCTCAAAACTTCCTCAAAATTTACGTTTCACAAAACTTTTTCTCGAAAACCGTGTTTCATAAAACTTTTCAAAAAATGTTTTTCACCAACTTGCCTTAGAAATAATATTTCGAAATCTCTTTTCAAAAATAGTGTTTCACAAACTCCTTTCAAAAATAAGGTTTCGCAATAACCTTTCACAAGAATTCATTTCAAAACTTTTCTAAAACATTTTATTTACAATCCTTCTCAAAAACTTATTTTCGAAAGCTCTTTTCAATGTTCCTTTTCAAAATCCTTTTCAGAAATCTTATTTCGAAAGCTTTTCGAAAACATATTGTTTCCATGAGTACTAGTGGAGGAGCAAGCTCAACTCAACACCGGTCTCATTTCAACAATATCACAAAGGAGTCAAGCTCCACTTAAATCACATTTCACAACACAACCTCACTTTCCCTAGCTCTAGCTCATCATGTTCATCAAATCTTACTCATCAGCGATTATAAATTCCACAACATCTCAACATCTTTCCCAAACTTTATCTTACATTTCTTTTATTCTTCTTATTCATTATTATTATTCACATTATTATCAACAACAGTTCAAATCTCATCATGCATAATAAATTCATAAAATAAATAAATAAACAACGCACTAGCAATCAGACATCATCACATACATTCATTACCTAATTTCACGTGGTCTTTGTCTCCTTCACACGAGTGGCCACACAACCAAACAATTGCCACCGTGTTACTGACTCAGAACCACTAAGTTTCGACTTTTGAGATGGTCGAAACACTTAATATATTACCTATATACCACGGTGTTTGGGGGAAACTTCTCTCTCACCTCAACCGATGACGATCTTCAATACGCTCCTTAGTTTCCACTGCGACGCTCGTAACTGCTTCACGATCGTTACTAGCACTCAGATAGTTCTCTCTCATTAAAAATCTTTCTTATATAATTATCTCGGAATAAAGCAACGTTAGAAAACTTTTTATTTGAAAATGAGTATTCGCTTTTTCTAAATAATTTGAAGTCACTTTGGGTTTTAAATTCACAATCAAAACCAGCTAAAACATTCATTTAAAAACTTTAAAATACTCTTTTCAAACATTGGTTTAAAACATAATTAGTTTCCTGACCCCTTTAAAGGCCACATTTATCTTAAGGGTCTTTAAATATAAAACACTTTTAAATTAAAACCACGTACTTTAGAAATCTTATGAAAACATTTTTTAAAAACAAAACTTTTCCAATCAATCAAATCATTGTACTCACTTTGTTTTTGTTAAAACCGAATTAAGTCAAAGAAAATAACGAAAAGGGTTAAATCAAAAACCTTTTACAATTATTAAACATTCAAATCATTTTCATACACACGTATTGAACATGTTAAGCCATTCACAATTCATGCATCACTTTCACACTCATCACGCATGCATATAAAACAAAAATCACGCACATATCCCTATTCTCTAGACATAGCCGAATCTCCTCCTATATGAGACAAGGTTATATTCACAATTTTAAACACTAATAATTACTGACACATAAACAAAACATGCACATATGGAAAAATAATCATTTAAAGCACAATACCCTACTTTAAACATTACAACCAAAGTAATCATTAAAGAAATATTCTTGTTAGAATGCTAACATCTTTCAAATCAATTAGCTTTATCCCTAAGTTAACATGCAAATGAAAATCAATTTATTTCTTTTACTTTTTGATCAAACCGAATGAAGCATGGAAAATGATTCAAAATCTTAACAATACAATCACATACCAAATTCACTTCATTTAATCAAAGCTAAGCTCAAAACATAACACATAAAAAAAATAAAAATATTCTTGAATAAAACTTGTTTCAAAACCGAATGGAATAATGAAAATTGCTTTCAAGTTTTTAATCAAAATTTAGGTTTTCACATACTTGAAATCGATAGATCCAGCAATAAAACACACATGCAAAACAAAATAAACAAACTTTGATATTTATAAAGGCAAAACCGTGAGCTTCACATAAAAATTCATCAATCTTTAATTTTAGTTCTTTAAATAAATTTATCACAATAAAATCAAAGGTTATATCAAAAATCTTTAAATCACATAAATTTCATCATGCATGCAACTAAAATAATGATCAAACATGATGTCATACTTTTCCTAGGTTTGGCCGAATGATATCATACAAAAAGGCAAAATATTTAGATTTATTTTCACATGCAAAAATTAAAACTCTTGGATCATATCATGCAAAACTTTTTGAGCATCATTTTCTTTCTTAAACTCCAACCGAATCATCATCGTCATCATCACACACACAAAATCTTGTTTAAAATCCTTTTTGTACCAAAAATCATCTTTTAAAACTTGTTATCATCATTTTCTCCTTAAAATTATAACATGCATCAAAAGAAAACTAAGACTTTACACTTGAAATCCACATGCAAACTCAAACTTCATGCTTTTCAAAGATCAATCATAGATCAAGACATGCAAAAGAAGATCAAAACAAATACATAGGTTTAAACACAAATCTCAAACAAAACCGTGAAGAAGAACTTTTACAAGCTAAAGATCAAAGTTTTCCAAGCACAAATATTCAAGATCAAGCCCTAGAAATTACATGCAAAACATTTAAACTTCAAGATCATGAGGAAATAATCACATGCATCACAAAATCAAAGTTTAAACAAAGTCCTTCATAGAATTCTTTACAACACAAAAAAAATATTACATTAAACTCTCTCTTAAACAACTACCTTAAACAGAAACTCTAACTCAAATCTTCAAGCTTCAAGTCTCCTCTCCTCCTTCTAATATTGCTTCGCCCTCCTTTCTCTTAGGATTAAGGGTTGGTTTTCTTCTTAATCTTTGAAGAAGAATGTGTTTGAAGGGAGAAATCAAAGGTATTTGGTAGAGAAGTTTGGGTTTTCACTCTTCTTTTTCTCCTCTCACCTCTCGGCCACTCTCTCTTTCTCTAAGGGTCTCAAGAGCTTTGTGTTGCTTTTAGACCAAAGGTGTTTATGTTTGTGTGAAAATAAAATGAATGAAGGAAATGAAGAATGAACTAAGGCCAATACTCACACACACACACGGTTTTATGGGCAAAAGCAAGAGGTGGAATTTCCCTCTTTTGTCCTCGTTCCAAGATACAAGCCTAGGGCAAATGGGTCCACTCATAAAGTTGCATGGAATGGGTCTTTTCATGGGGGAGACAAGGTGGAAGGAAAGTCATCCTAGGCACCATGACTCACACCACCTAATTTCCTATTTATTTTCTATTTAATTTCTACTTTCTTAATGAATAAGAAAATAATATCCTACTTGGTCCTCTTGATATCACATGGCCGAACAATACACACACATACTAGGAGAAATAGAATTTATTTTCATTATATCATTACAAGCACATAGCATTAAATCATGGAATCATGCATATACTTATCACATATTCAAACATACATACAATTAACACTTTAAGGCATCTTATTTCTAAATAACATAACTCAAGACACACATCACGCATACATCCTTATTCACACAAATTACACATTCATTCATCTATGCACCTCAAATTCACTAATTAAATTTCACACATAATTTATTGCACAAAAGCACACATGCTCACAAACTTAAAGATTTCAAAGATACATTAATAAACTGCACCATTTGGTTAAAAATATAAGCTTCACTTTATTTTATAAAACCATATTTTCATATAAATCAAAGGTTTTCAAAAGGAATACTTTATTTAGAGTCTCAAATCATTTTCATTCCTTAATACTTTAAAAAATTCGTCTTCCAATGGCTCAAAAATAAATTTTTGCAAATCAACCCAGAAAATTATAAAATTAACATATTAAAATTCTACTTTTCAACCCGATCGTTTTCATATATAGATCATAAATTTCTGAAAAACGGTTGAAAAGATATGCATTTTCAAAGTTTCCCAATTCATTTTGAAAAGAAATCTTCAAATAACAAAATCATAACTTGAGTTTTTATAAAATCAAACTCAAATAAGAATCTTTGGCTAAAACATTTTTCTGAAAATCTTTCTTAAATTCCCAAAATTCTTTTTAAATAAAACCTCATTGATCTATTTGAGTCCAGAAGATGCGGGATGTTACATTGGAGGCTCTGTCTAGGGTTCTTGATTCGCCTGGCTTGATTCTTCTTCTGTGTGAGGAGTGGGACTGTGAGTGATACACGAACACGAAGCTTACATCCAGAGCTTCGTGTTGATACAAAATTTGTATGCCAAAAGTGTGTGTGGAAGGAGAAATCGATCTTGGAAGTTGAAGTTGGAAAGTTATTCTGTGTTTTTCTTGTTTCTGGAAGCTAGGTTTAAGCTTTGATTTTAGTAAGTACAGGCAACTTTTAAGCCTCAAATCACTTCGATTCTTTAGTGCATGTTACCTAGAGCAAGTCCTAATTGTTTTCCCTAATTTGTTTGGTCAATCTCTATGTCAAAATCCTTGGTGTTTGGACCCTGTTGCTGAAAAACATGGTTGAGAGCAGAACCTAGAATTTCTGTGGAGTTTGTGGATTTTCTTCAATCTCAGTGATTATACTCATCAAACAAGACTTAGAGGTATGGGAGAAGTTTACTTTATACTAGATTTAGACTAAAATCGTGTGTTTTAGGATTTGAGTCAACAAAGACTCAAAAGGGCATTATGTGAAAAGGTTAAAAAGGCTTGGAGGCCAATTCTGTGACTCAATTCTTTTTGAGAAAGTTTGACAATCTGGATGCAAGTGATTTTGATGATTGAATCATAATCCAAATTCTTATTATGAGTTTTGTGGTATTAAGTTGTGTTTATGTTGATTTTTATGCAATTTGATACCCTAAATTGAATGCATGTAAGTGAAATATGTTGCTGTGGTTGAACATGTTTGAATTAAGGTATGTGAACTCTATTGATTGTTGAAATTGGTTAGATTTGAGTATTAGAAAGAATGGTATGCAAAACCTCATTTTTCAGTGTACAGTCTACATAATCTAACCGGTTATTCAAAATTTGTAACCGGTTAGATACTGTAAATTGAAATTGCTCCTGTGTTCTTACCATTTTTACTCAAGTCTATACTCTAATTTCACTTGAAATCAATCTGAAAACATGTTAATAAATACCGTTGATTTCAGATTGTAATTGAGGAGTTAATGCCTTAATGTTATAAAATAATTTCAAGAGGAAATTATGCTCAAATGGGATTGAATTGTGATTTAGACTTTGAATGATGAAATCAGTGGAATTTGAGGTATATGACAATGCTGAAAACTTGTTTATGGATTGGGTAGAGAATTCAAGAAAAAGGTGTTTCTAAATTTCAATGGTTGATAAGTTCACCATCTGTAATTCTAACCGGTTAGCCTGAGACTGTAACCGGTTAGTACCTGAAACTGAAAAATAAAAGCTAAGTCTTTTAAGTGAAAAGTTGATACCATTGGTTAAGTTTTTCCTAATACAAGCCTAATGGCATGTTTTTAAGTTAATTCATGGATGAATTTTGTGCCAAAGATTATACCTCAAATTAATCATTCAAAAGAGAAATTGAGATATTTCTAAATCACAATAATTAAAGGAAAGATAAAAACCAACCTTAATAATTGTGCATTCATGCATAGAGAGTGGAAGATAGGTTGGTAAGAAACGATTATCATATTCTGGGAATATGATGAGGGTACTCCGGGAGTACCAAATTTGTAACCTACTTGATGACACATTCTGGGAATGTGGCTAGTGTCTGGGACATGGTTTTTTTTATGCGTTCCGGGAACGTGATGCACACTCTAGGAGTGATGTTTATTTTTTCCAAGTATTGTTTAGCATATGTTCTGGGAACGTATGTTAGTGTTCTGGGAACATAGTGGTGTATTGGATGGACGTCCAAGATGGACTAGTGTTAGAGGCCTCAGTTGTGGATAGAAATCATGCATCATGCCACTTGCATTATAAGATATATAATGTTGAAAAAGGGTATGCTCATATGTACTTGCATTATTGTCTGTCCATGATATACTTGTGTTTGTATTTTAGTCTTTATTGATTATGTATATGTGTATACTAACTCCCTATGCCCTGTTTAGGTGATGGCCAGGTACCTAGCCTACATCGAGGTACGCCCTATCCCTAGTGGTATATGGATGTACGAGGAGCATCGAGCCACCTTTGAGGGGGAGGTGGAGATCACTCTCTACCACCCTAACCCTTTGGTTCGGGTGCGACCTCGTAGATTTAGGATCCCTTTAGTCTATACTATGCATGTTCCACCCTTTTATACATATAGAGGACCACCCCCGGCTCGACCAGTGCGTCGATTTCATAGTTTTCGTTTTAGAGCTGCCACTCGTATTCACCCTTCTTCCCATAGAGTTGTTACTGAGGAGGCTCCTTCTCCTGGTATGACTGATTTTGAGAGGACTGCTTCTGCAGATCCTAGACTTAATGGTGGGGTCTCGGCACAGTCGGGCTAGGTCGAGGAGGATCCCGTGGAGGATGAGGACGAGGAGGAGGTGCCTGTCGAGCCTACTGTTTCAGCTAGAGGTGGACCTGCTGGTTCCTAGGAGCCTGCATAACATAGATGTTTTGGATCCTAGGTCTAGGGATAGAGCTGCAGAGGATCAGAGGAGCTGCTGAGGACATGGATGACCTCCTCTGGGACTTCTATTTTTGTCTTGTCATATATTGTACATATTTCTGAGAGGTCTTAGAGTGAGGTTTATTTTGAGCAGCTGGTTATGTACATGTTTTATCAGAACTTGCTATCTCGACTTTTGCTACCTGCAACTGTGATACTGGTGGGGGTTTTTATATCATGATATATATATATATATATATATGATGTTTTTATTTACCTCAGCAGTGCCCCACAAGTAATATTTTTACTTCCGCATACTCTGATTTTGGTTCAAAAAGGATTCGACAATAAGTTTATATTCTATAAGTTCGATTAAACTCAAGAGGCAAATAATATGTTTTTAATAAACGTTACGAATATGTTTCATTGTGTTAAAAAGACATTGTCTTGAGAGCCTTTTTGTAATTAAGATATTATTAAGCCGAATCTGTATTATTCGTCAAGGTTAAAGGTGTTTATAATTGAGCAAGTATAAATTAAAAAGGAAAAATTTTCTAGACCCAAATTTTTGATAGCAAGTATTCTATATTTGGAAATATTTATTATTTTCAAGATATAAAACAAGGGTGTCACAACACATGCAAACAGATCACATCATAACTATATCTGTTCATCATCATAGTGGTTTTTCTCACCCAATCCCTAACCCTTAATGTCTAATCAGATACCTCACCCTAGGTTTTATTCTCTATCCATTCCTACTACCCTTAACCATCCCTATACATCATTTAGAATCTACTCCCTAAGTAGAGGTAATACAACCCTTCTTACCTTAACCTTGTAGAGAGAGAAGGGAGTACCAAACCCAAACCCGTTGAACCACAACAAAATAGCCACCAGTTTGTATGGAGGGAGAGGAAAAGAGCTTGACTCCAAAGCCTTAGATATAGAGAGAGAAAGCTCCAAGCTACGAAGGAGAGAGAGAAACTATACCCACAATGAAAAAACAAAGCAAGAACGATTAGAGATGATGATAGTTTGCGTAAATTGAAGGAAAAAGGAATGAAACTTAAATCAACTTACTTAGATGTGATGATTCTCCATGGTGGTTGTTCTCAAAGCTTCACGGATGGGGAGGGAGAATTGGGGATTGAAGTGGGTGAGAGGAAATAGAGGAGATTGATGAATGATTATGTGTTAGTGTGTGATGGGGATTGATTTTTGGTAGTTTATTATGGATTAGAGTGGAGAAATGAGAAGGAATTTAGAGAGAGGAATGGGAAGAATTTGTGCCCTAAGAGAGAGAAACAAAGGGGAAATGAATGGGGAAGAAGACCCAACGCGTTTTATTTATTTTTTTCTGTTCTGTCATGTACTAATTGGTTATTGTAATGACTAACTGGTTAGCCACTGATTCTTTTTATTTTCTTTTATTTCTTTGCACTTCAAAGTATCATAACTTCTTTGTTCCCCGTCGGATCTTGCTCAAATTTGAAAGCAAGATTCTACATAATTCTCACTTCATATCCAACGGTGGAATTTAGATTTTGAGCAATAAATCTTTTATTCTTAATTTCCTAATATAGGGTGTTTATAACAGAAAATGTAACACCCCAAAATTTTAATCCCCGATTAATGAAATGTTAATTATAAAATTTATTATAATTAATTATTTCTATTTTAATCCTTGATTAAAATTCTGTGTTATGTACTTAGGGAATGTGTGTGAAATTATTTGGTAAGCATATTCATGCATAAAATAAACATTTTGCATATTAGTCCCTGGGTTGGGACCTAGAAGTAATTATAGGAAAGGTTTTGGAGGGAATGTAAATAAAATTATTATTTTTCAAAAACTGGGCAAAATACTCGAGTATTTTCTTGACTACTCGAGTATTCTGGTCAGAGTTGCACGAGTTAGTGCGTTTGGTGAGTCACCACCAACGATTTCGTTTCGTTGACACGAAATCACCACCCTCCCACGTCCATGGATGTCGTGTCGCTGTGCATGAGCCTTTGATCCCTCTATTTAAGCCATTCATCAACAAATTCTGGGAGCTCACTTTGATCATTGATTGTGGTAAGCTCATGTCCCTCCTGAGTCTCAAAATTGATTCCTATAGTTAGTGTGTGTTGCATAGAGTTTAGAAATACTAATTTCCCCAATTGTTATCTCTGTTTTCTATGTCAATCAATTCAATTTTGGTGCTCCACTCAAACTTCTCTGCATGTTGGTGCTTGAAGTGGTTTTTTGTGTTGTGGAGCTTTTCCTTGCAATTTCTTTGTTTAGTCACGTTTGAGAGGTAAGGGGAAAGCTTTCTATTCACTAGAAAGAGTTTAAATTGCATTAAATTAATTAGAGAGCCACCAAGAGGCTCTAAGGGCTTAGATTGAATAGGGAAATTGGTTTGGAGACCAAATTGTGCTCTAAATTTGTTGTGAGCAAGTCTTATATGTTGCATGCAAGCTGTCTTGAACATAAATTCACAAGTTTATTGAGTATATTGCAATTTGATATGTTAAGTTGTGAATTTTCATGTTTTATGCATTATCATGCGATTCCCTGTCAAATCTGTTATTTGATGTCTTTTAAGTGTTTAGACATGTTCAATATATGTGATATGAACTCTGTTGATCATTGGATTTGTTTAAAAATGGTAGAATTGAAAATGGTATGTTAAAACCAAGTTTCCAGTCTGTTCTGTAAGAAAAGACTCGAGTACTTGGCTTGATACTCGAGTATTTCGTGTTAAAATGGTGTGTATTTTGT
This sequence comes from Crotalaria pallida, assembly GCA_037953625.1. NCBI lineage: Eukaryota > Viridiplantae > Streptophyta > Magnoliopsida > Fabales > Fabaceae > Crotalaria > Crotalaria pallida. The sequence goes on from CM075654.1 coordinate 26,917,496, forward strand.
TATAAACACTCGAGTACTAGGCCCAGAACTCGAGTATTAACTTATGCATGGGGACATTTTAGGGCAAACCACTCGAGTAATGCAGGAGTCATTTGAGTGTTCTGGAATTGATGAAGAACACTCGGGTACTCATGAATCACTCGAGTATTTTTATGAATCTGAAACCCAAATCCTCAGAAAGACATGAACAACTCGAGTAATTGAGAACTACTCGAGTAATCTGGAAATAATCGAAGAACACTCGAGTATTCTGAAGAACACTCGAGTAGTTTACCCAGAATATTAAAAATATCATTTTTAATTCTGAATCATTTGGTTAATAATTAAATAGCAATAATCTAAGGGATCTAGACTTAAAATAAATTGATTAATTATACCGTTTGGATGACGGGACGTTGCTCGGGTGGCACGTCATATACTAATCAATTTCCTTTAAGTTAAAATAATGCATTCATTCTGGAGTTTGGATAATAGATCGTTTATCATGTTTTGATAACATGAGGAGGGCCTCTGGGAGTGCCAATTGACGGCTCGCTTGATGACACGTTATTGTTGACGACGTGGTCGGCATAGTGAGATGATGATAAGGTTATAACGTTTGGATGACGGGATGTTGCTCGGGTGGCACGTATTCCAAGCTTGTCGTGTACATTCTTGGTGAATGTACGAATGTTGTACACCTAGGAGTACAACGCACTGTTGAGTGCTGGACAGAGTAAAGGATGGACGTCAGAGAGTGTCATAGAATGATGGAGATAAGCTTGAGAGCTAGGTTCATACATCATGCCACTCATCTAAAATAATGTTGATAAATGAAATAAGTATGAGCATCCTACTTGCATTCAATAACTGCTAAATGCTAAATGTGATTGTTGTTTACTGTTGCATGACTATACATTCACATTGTTCATATATTTATGCTCTATTGATTATGTGTATAGAATTGCTTACCCCTATGCCCTTGTAGGTGATGTCACGTTACTTCGCTTGCATCGAGATCCGGCCACTTCCTAGTGGCATATGGATCTACGAGGACCATCGCGCGGTGTTCGAAGGGGAGGTAGAGGTCACCTTCTACCACCCTAACCCGCTGATTAGATATCGTCCTCGTAGGTTTAGGATTCCCATCATATACACTATGCAAGTACCCCCTTTTTACACATATCATGGACCACCTCCCACCCGACCAGCTCGCTCATATCACAGCTTTCGTTTTCGACCTACCCGCTCACACCCTTTTTCTTCGAGAGTCGTCCGCGAGGAGACTTCCCCTTCTAATCCGAGGAGCCCAATTAGGGTAACACCATCTCCTGACCCTGTACCCAGTGTAGGTACCCTCTTCCTCGGATGAGATCGAGGAGGATCCTATGGAGGACGAGAGCGGAGGCGAGCCTGTCGTTCATTCTACCGGGAGTCAATGGAGGGACGATGATCCCTAGGTATGTGCATACGGTACATGATGAGGATCAGGGGATCCGATGTGGGGATGTTGTGGAGGAAATGCTGCTGCTGCTGTTGATGATGATGATGTTTATTTCTGCTACCTGGAGACTACTACTACTATCACTACTACTACTACTACTGCCATATCTATGTGACCACCTCTAGAGTTTCATATTTTTGTGATGTATATTTTGTAGATATACTTTTGAGAACTCTAGGGTTATGGTTTTATTTTGATACTAATCTTTTATGGACTTGTATGGGAACTTGGAGACACGGTTACTTGGGACTATGTATTTCTTGACTTATATCCATATATATAACTTATGTTCATATTACAACTATGCATAGTCCTACCATTTCCGCTCACTCTGATAAAGATTAATTAACGGATTCGGTTATGTTATTTAAAGGGTATCAGTTCCGCGAAAGAAAAGAATGGATATGCATCGCTTAATTTTACTATGTCAATACGTTTTTCAAAAGCCCCGATGCTATCTGGATTATGAAAAGGTTTTCTTATCTTAGAAAATGCCGAATCCAATAAAATGTTTAGAACGACATAAATTATATTCTCCAAGAATTCCATGTTTTGGTTTGTGCACCCGCCTTGAAAGAGAAATTTTTATTTCTACAATTTCTATATAATAACAAGTCCATATATCTTTCCGAGTAATACATAATTATTGTAATATTTACTTGGAATATGAAGACGGTGTCACACTGAGTGGTATCAGAGCAAAAGTCAGATCCTTTAATAGTTGAAGTAGTTCCAGAAAGGTAGCCATCAACATCAAGTAGGTATCCACAGGGCATATTTATTGTTTTGAATGCTTGTATCTTGTCTCTTTTGAGCACAAGACACAATTGAATATTTTGTTTAAAGTTATGGTTATCACCTTAGTATAGGGGGTGTGATGAATGTTTCTTTAGTTCAACATATGTGACCATAAGTCCATAGCGCATGTCTATCATGGCAACCAGAAACCAAAATCACACCAATGCGATGTTAGAGAGGATAACCGCGGTGCTGGAGTCCATGCAACAACAACAGCAATCTCAGTAACCATCTCAACCGGTTAATCCACCTCACCAATGCTATTTGGGTAACTCTGAGGCGAAGAGTCTGGCGGATTTTAGAAGTTGTAACCCACCCAAATTTGAAGGAGGATTTAAACCTGAGGAGGCCAATAAGTGGATTCACACCATGGACAAGATTATGAGAACTTTGGATTGCATAGAAGTTCAGAAAGTAGCATATGCGACCTACATGCTAGAGGATGAAGCTGAAAACTGGTGGAATCACACGGTTCAGCTCCTACACTGTGAAGGAAGGGATGTGAATTGGGGCGTATTTATGGAGAAGTTTCTCAATAAATACTTCCCTGAGGACTTGAGGAGAAAAAAGGAGGTGGAATTCTTACAAATAAAGCAAGGAGACATGAGTGTGGGTGAGTACGCGGCCAAGTTCGAGGAGTTGATGAAGTATTCTCCATACTATCAGAACAACCCTGATGAAAATAGCAAGTGCATCAAGTTTGAAGGAGGCTTAAGGCCAAAGCTGAAGTCTATTTTCAGCTATCAACGGACTCAAAGCTTTCCTGCACTTGTGGACATGTGTAGGATGTACGAGGATGACAAGAAGGCCGAAGGGTTGCAAGCAAAAGGGAGAAAAGATAGCCAGAATTATGAACCTCAGCGGCGTAAGGGTTTCAACAACCGAGGCAAGGGTCCGTATGATCGCCGAGGGAAAGGCAAAGGAAAGGTTGAAGGTAATGATGGAAGGAATTTTCGGAATGAGGCTCCATTCTGTGACAAGTGTAGGCGCCATCATTATGGACGTTTTTGTTGGGGAACAAGTGGTTGTTTCAATTGTGGGAAGCCGGGACACTTTGCGAAGGATTGCAAGGAACCGGTCAAAACCAATTCAAGAGGGGCAGCTGATAGGCCCGTGGTTCAAGGAAGGGTTTTTACCCTTAGTGGTGTGGAGGCAAGCCGATCTTCTGATCTGGTGCAAGGTAATTACTTGCTAAATGGTCAGCTTTGCAATGTGTTGTTTGATTCCGGTGAAATGCATTCTTTTGTTTCATATGAATGTGTAGATCGTTTGAATTTACCCATATCTGAGTTGTTATACACTTTGAAAGTAGAAACCCCTACTAATACTCCTGTAGTTGTTTCTAGAGCATGTCTTAACTGTTGCATAGAATTGTTAGGACAAACCTCTAGGGTAGATTTGATCTGTTTACCCTTATCACAATTAGATGTGATCTTGGGGATGGACTGGTTAAGTCGAAACCAAGTGATCATCGATTGTGAAAGAAAAATAGTGACCTATAGGAACCCGAAACCCTCTGGCTTCATGTGTCTGTTCAACACCGAAGTGGAGGAGAATGGTCCGAGGATGGAAGAGATCCCTGTTGTCAGAGACTTTCCGGAAGTTTTCGCTGATGAGATACCCGGTCTGCCACCAAGGAGAGATTGAATTCGGAATTGATTTAGTTCCGGGAGCGGGTCCCATTTCTATCGCTCCTTATAGAATGGCACCACCGGAAATGGCTGAAATGAAGAAACAGATCGAGGAATTGTTGCAGAAGCAGATGATCCGACCAAGTGTGTCACCTTGGGGTGCTCCGGTCTTGTTCGTCAACAAGAAAGATGGTAGTATGAGGATGTGTATCGACTACAGGCAGTTGAACAAGGTCACAATCAAGAACAAGTATCCTTTACCAAGGATCGATGACCTTATGGATCAAGTTCGTGGGGCCTCAGTGTTTTCCAAGATTGATCTGAGATCAGGGTACCATCAGATCAGAATCAGAGAAGAGGATATCTCTAAGACCGCATTTCAATCCCGATATGGGCACTATGAATATGTTGTGATGCCGTTCGGATTGACTAATGCACCAGCTATCTTCATGGACTACATGAATCGAATCTTTAGACCCTATTTAGATTCATTCGTGGTTGTGTTCATTGACAATATCCTTATTTATTCCAAGAGTCCGGAGGAGCATTCTGAACACTTGAGGATAGTGTTGAGTATCCTGAAGGAGAAGCAGCTGTACGCCAAACTTACAAAGTGTGAGTTCTGGCTGGAGGAAGTTAAGTTCTTGGGGCATGTAATTTCAAACAAGGGAATAGCAGTTGACTCGACGAAAGTAAGCTCGGTTTTGCAATGGGAACTGTAACACCCCTAATTTTCGTCTCCCAAATAACCAAGAAATTAATTATAACAATTATTTTATAATTGATTTATATTACTTTTGAAGGTTTTAGTTTTTGTACATTATGTGTTTTTATATAAAAATATGAGATATATTTTTATATGGCTATTTTGTACAAAAATGTGAATATTGCAATTTCGTCCATGGGTTGGGACCTAATTGCAATATTAAAAGAGTTTTTGAAGAAAGTAATTAAATTATTAATTTTTAAATTTTATCAGCATGTAACCGGTTAGAAGGGCTTTGTAACCGGTTACACAATGAACTCAGAATCTGGGTTAGTGGATTTTGATGAGTAATCACCCAATTTTTAAATTTTATCAGCATGCAAGTCTGATTTCTCTATAAAAACCCGAATTGTTGATGAATTTGGGTTGATTTTCAGATAGAAGGGTTGAAACTCTGTTTTTAGGGTTCTGAGATTCGTCTCTGAAATTCTCCTTCGTTTCTGAGATTTAGAACATGAGTGATACACCATTACAAAGCTTGAATCAAGGGCTTTGTATTGATATACAATTTGTGATTTGAGAGTCCTTGAATCAAGAGAACGAAGCTTGCCAAGTTGAGGTGTTGATGCTGTCAAACCTCAGCTTCTGATTTCTGGAGCTTACTTTGAAGCTCGATTTTGGTAAGCACACAAACCCTTTTGGTTTCAAATCTATTCCTACCTCTAGTGCATGTTGCAGAGAACTCAATTTCACTATTTTCCCCAATTCTTAATTGGGTTTTGCATGTCAATTTCCCTGGTTTTGGTACCCTGTCCAACTCTATCTGCATGTAGTGGATTTAATGGAGATCTATGTTGGAGCCTTTCTCTCTGCAATGTTTTGGATCAAGCACGAACCTAAGGTAAGGGGGAAGCTTACTATTTGCTAGAATGAGAATAAATTGTGGTAGAATATAGGATGAGTCACCAAGAGACTCAAAGGGCATAAGTTGAAATGGTTAAATGGATTGGAGGCCAATTTGAGCTCAATTGTTGTTTTGAGCAATGTTATCTGGATGCATGCAAGCTATGTTGATGTTGATTTCATGGCTTAATTGGATATTATGTGAATTGATGCATTAAGTTGTGAAATATGTGCAATTATGTGCAATTTGAGTATCTAAATTGAATGCATGCAATATAGATAGGTTTATGTGGTTGAACACACTAGAATTAAGGTATGTGAACTCTATTTATGAATGAAATTGGTTAAATTTGAGTATGGTAGAAAATGGTGTGAAAAACCTCATTTTTCAGTGTATTTCTGCCTAATATAACCGGTTAGTCGAAATCTGTAACCGGTTAGAGACTGTCAATTTTCAAAGAAAATGAATTTCTGAAATTTGCTAAATGTCCATACCATTTGTACTCAAGTGTAAGCTAAAATTTCATACAAAGACCAATCTAAAACTATGTGTTTGAGCACTGTTTGGTTTAGATTGGAGATGATGAGTTAATACCTTAATATCAAATGATAATTTCAAGAAGAAATTATGCACAAATGAAATGGGATTATGACTTAGATCTTTTGAATGATATTATGTGTTGAACTTGAGGTATTCTGATATGCTAAGGCCTTGTGATTGGATTGAGTAGAGAATTCAAGAAAAGATTCATTGAAAATCAATGGTTTTATATTCAGGTCTGTAATTCTAACTGGTTAGGTGATAATGTAACCGGTTAGTACCTGAAACTTAAAAATAAAGTTAAGTTTTTGAATAAGGATTACCAATGATTACAATCTCTCAATCCAGGTCTATGAGCATAGGTGAAATTTAAATTCAAAGGTGAATTTTATGAGTAAAGCCATACCTCAAGATATCATTCAGAAGTTGTGTTTTCTAAGTCATAATAATGGAATTAATGGAAAGACCAACCTTAGTAATTGTGTATGCAATGCATGTATAGAGAAAGATTATGAAATAGGTTGGCAAGGATTGTTTGTGATGTTCGGGGTACACGACCCTGTACTCTAGTAGTACTAAACTGATGCAACCTACTTGATGACACATTCTGGGAATGTGGCCATTGTCTGGGACATGGTTTCTTGGACACGTTCTGGGAACGTGATGCACACTCTGGGAACGTGATGCACACTCTGGGAGTGGTGCTTGATTTTATTCCAAGTATGGTTTGCGATACGTTCTGGGAACGTATGTGAGTGTTCTGGGAACACATTGGTATAATAATAGAATTAAAGATAAAAACCAACCTTAATGATTGTGCATTCATGCATATAGAATGGAAGATGGGTTGGCAGGAACGTTTATCATATTCTGGGAATATGAGGAGGGTACTCCGGGAGTACCAAATTATAACCTACTTGATGACACATTATAGATATGTGGCCAGTGTCTGGGACCTGGTTTTATACGTTCTGGGAACGTATGTTAGTGTTATGGGAACACATTGATATGCAACCTACTTGATGACACATTATAGATATGTGGCCAGTGTCCGGGACCTGGTTTTTATGTGTTCTGGGAACGTATGCGTTCTGGGAACGTGATGCACACTCTGGGAGTGATGCTTATTTATCCAAGTATGGTTTGCTACACGTTCTGGGAACGTGATGCACACTCTAGGAGTGATGCTTATTATCCAAGTATGGTTCGGCGTTACGTTCTGGGAACGAATGTCGATGTTCCGGGAACACGAGGATGTATTGGATGGATGTCCAAGTTGGACTTTGTTAGAGGCCTCAGTTGTGGAAGGAAATCATGCATCATGCCACCTGCATCTCGATGAGTATGCATCCGGGAGCTACCAAAATGTACCAGGACTTAAAGAAGCTATTTTGGTGGCCTGGTTTGAAGAAAGATGTAGATGAGTATGTGGCCTGTTGTTTGGTGTGTCAAAAGGCGAAAGTGGAACATCAAAGGTCAGGAGGAGAGTTACTTTCCCTGGAAGTTCCCGTGTGGAAATGGGATAGCATCTCGATGGATTTTGTGTCGGGATTGCCAAGGACAGCCACTGGTCATGATGTAATCTGGGTGATCATGGATCGTTTGACCAAGTCGGCGGATTTCATTCCCGTGAATATGCGCTACTCGTTGGAAAAGCTCACCCAGTTGTACATCAAGGAAGTTGTTCGTCTGCATGGGGTACCGTCAAGTATTGTGTCAAATCGTGACCCGAGGTTTACATCGAAGTTTTGGGAAGATCTTCATAGAGCTTTGGGTTCAAAATTGAAGTTAAGTTCTGCATACCATCCTCAGACTGATGGTCAAACAGAGAGGACTATTCAGTCACTGGAGGACATTTTGGGAGCCTGTGCGTTGGAAGGTCAAGGGAACTGGGAACAAATGTTGCCACTCGTGGAGTTCACTTACAACAACAGTTACCACACGAGCATTGGAATGGCACCATTTGAAGCTTTGTATGGGAGAAAGTGCCAGACGCCGTTATGCTGGTTTCAAGTGGGGGAGAGTTCTCTGGTTGGGCCAGATTTTGTGCAAGAGACCACAGAACAGATCAAGATGATACAAGAAAAGATAAAGACGACTCAGAGTAGGCAGAAAAGCTATGCTCATAGGAGAAGGAAACCTTTAGAGTTTGCCGAAGGAGACCATGTATTCATTAGAATAGTACCAACAAAAGGTGTTAGTAGAGCCTTAAAAACCCAGAAACAATCACCTAAATTTATTGGTCCCTATCAAATCCTCAAAAGAGTCGGCCCAGTAGCTTATCAGTTAGCCCTGCCTCCGTCATTAGCTAACCTCCATAATGTATTTCATGTGTCTCAATTAAAGAGATATGTCCATGACCCCACCATTGTCCTTAGAATCCAACCTGATGACTTAGAAGTTCATGAGAATCTAACCTTCAAAGTTGTGCCAGTCCGCATTGAAGATCGAAGGATCAAACAGCTTAGAAGGAAAGATATTCGTCTGGTCAAAGTCGTCTGGGTTTGTGGAGATGTGATAGAATCATCTTGGGAATTAGAGGATAAGATGCGTCAGAATTATCCTGACTTGTTTGTATGAGTGAATTTCGGGGACGAAATTCCTTGTAAGTGGGGGAGTAGTGTAACACCCCAAAATTTTAATCCCCGATTAATGAAATGTTAATTATAATTTAATTATAATTAATGGTTTCTATGTTAATCCTTGATTAAAATATGTGTTCATGTGACTAGCTTAGGTGTGTGAAATTATTTAATAAATATAATAATGTATAAAATAGGAGTTTTGCATATTAGTCCCTGGGTAGGGACCTAGAAGCAATTATAGGAAAGGTTCTGGAGGGAAAGTAAATAAAATAATTATTTTTCAAAATCTGGGAAAAACACTCGAGTATTATTCTGAATACTCGAGTATTCTGGGTAAACTTGCACGAGTTAGTGCGGTTGATGAGTCACCATGAACGAGTCCCCTCCGTTGACACGAATACTCCGTCGTCAACAGCTCAAGAGTGTCGTGTCGTGATGCATGATGCCCCTCCATGTCTATAAAAGCTTATCAACACTGATTTGTTGAAGCTCTTGGCCAAATTCGAAGCTTGTTGAGGAGTTAGGGTTTTGAACTTTTTCCTTTCAATTCATCCTCTGTGAGTTGTTTTGAGCTACAAACTATACACAAATACAAAGCTCACATCTCGAGCTTTGTATAAACACCAAAATCGTGAGGATTGAGTAAGTGTGGTGGAAGATTCAAGGAGTTGAAGTGAAGCTGTTTCTGTCAAGCCTTGGTCTGGGAGCTTACTTTGATCATTGATTCTGGTAAGCTCACAAATCCTTGAGTCTCAAATTCAGTTTCTTTAGTGAGTTCATGTTGTATAGAGTCTAGAAAATCTAATTTCCCTAATTCTATTCTCTGTTTCATGTGTAAACCAATTCAACTTTGGTGTTGCACTCTAAATGCTCTACATGTGATGCTTGATGTTGGTCTGAGAAGTTTGGAGCTTTGTTCTTGTCAATTCTTGGTTGATTCATGTCTGAGAGGTAAGGGGAAGTAATTATATTCATGATGAGCATTTTATTTCCCATTATTCCTTGCATTATTTTACTCCTATTATTGATACTTGTTGCCTATTTGACATTGTTTAGCTTGATTTAGTGATTTAGAGTTTATTGGACTAATATTCTGAATATTGTTTAATTTGGGATTATTTAGCCTAATTAATTCTATTTCTATTTTCAGGTCATATTAGGCACAAGGGCTTTTTGGACATTTTGGGAATGAAGATTTAATTTTGGAAGAGAAGATATATGATGAAGTGAAGATTGTAATCTATCTTTAGGATTAGTTGAGATTTAGTTATATCTTTTAAGATTTAGATTTTATCTATAAGATATTTTTTTTTAGATTTAATTTAGAGATAAGCTTTCCTTAGGATTTGGGCCCATGATTTAGGCCCGTTTTGTGATTTAAAAAGCCAAATTCGTGTAAACCCTTGAGAGAGCTTCCATTCACGTTTTTTACATTCTCTCTCATAGACAAGGCTTAGTTTTGCTCTCCAAGCTTGTGGTGGCTGCTAGGGTTTCTCTCTCTTCCCTTTTCTACACGTTTTTGGTATTTTTCTTCATGGAAGGCTAAACTCTTAGGTTAAATCCCTTTGGTAATGTATCACATACTCTTGAGGTTTTGTTCTTAATGTTATTTCGTTTTTATTCACTGTTTTCATGCTTATTGATATGTTATGGTTCACTTAGTTCCATTATATAGAGATAATCCATGTGTATGAATGCTTAATTTATGCAAACTCGTAAAAACTCCATGCTTTGGCTTTTAATGCTTAATTAGAGGTTTGGGTTTTGGGGTGAGAATTGAATTTTCGCTTAGTATTTAATTCTCACGAGTTGGACAGTGAAGAGGAAAGAAATTGATCTTTTGTGACCGATGATAGAGTTGTGAACGCGAGCCAAAGGGGTTTATCCGCTTTTCCTTATCTGTTTCTTCGTTTTGATTTAATTCTGTTTTGATTTAAATTATTCAATATTCAATACAAAAAAAACCCCCCCTGTTTTCTATGCATACTATGTGTTCGATCTTTTGCTTGATAAGATATTCCTTGGGAGACGACCTAGGAGTCACTTCCTAGTACTATACTTAAACTGTTTTTATTTGTATCGGGTACGGCCTCGATCAAATTTGGCGCCGTTGCCGGGGAATATCGATTCTTGCCAAAGGTCATTAGTAGTTAGTTAGTGTCGTAGTTAGTATAGTTATTATAGTGTGTCGTGTCTGATTTAGGGTCTAGTAGTCAATTCTGATAACCGGTTGAAGTTGCACTGTTTGCTGTTTTGCTATTTTGTTGCAATTAGTGTATTTGATTGATTCTGTGGTTGCTAGTTCACACAGTTGTGGGTGGAATTTTTGCACGAAAATTTATATCCACACTACTTTTATCATATAAAAAGGTTTTGAGGCACCACGATCACTCAGATCATCACTGGTTGTGAGTTCCAGAAAAATTTTCCAAGTTTTAGCAGCACTTTCTTCAAATCGTCGCAACTTTTGACCCGTAACTCGGAATTTGACGAATTTTATATCAAATCGAAGGGAATTTTATGAATAATCTGATTTTTCTCACTTTGTTAGAAAACTCCTTCATCTGGATCCTGAAAAAACCGTTTTACTATTTCTTTTTTATTTTACAAGTTTTATTTTCTTAGTTTTTGGTCTCTGATTTAATTGTTTGACTTGGTTCCCTTTTGACTTTTGTCCTCAAACTTTTTGTGGTATGTTTTCATGATTTTAGGGTGCTGAAAAAAATAAAGAAAAAATTTTAAAAAATAAAAAAATTTTGTTGCCTATTTTGGTCATGTATATTAGTGACAGTTTGCTATGATACATGGTGTTCTGTTCAGTACATGACTAGGGGCAACCCAAGCTACTTGCATCCATATAACCCTGAAATTGATAGAACTTATCACAGACTAGTTAGACAAAATAGGAACCAGTCCATAGGTAGTGAGTCTATTGAGTCTTTACATAGTGAGTCTGCTTCTTTTTCTTCTATTCCTATAAATTCTGATTCTTATTCTGATTATTCTGAAAATATGGCTCAACCTCCACCACGTGAGAGGACATTGAGGGAGCTGGCTGCACCTGATTTCACTATTGAAGATTTGTGCATCCAGTATCGCGATAACCCGTATGAGCTAAGGTCTGGACTAATTCATTTGTTGCCCAAGTTTAATGGTCTTGCAGGTGAGGATCCTCATAAACATCTCAAGCAGTTCCATATTGTCTGTGCTACTATGAAACCACATGATGTGCAAGAGGATCATGTTTGTCTTAAGGCATTCCCACACTCCCTAGAGGGGCTAGCCAAGGATTGGTTGTACGATCTGGCCCCTGGTTCTATCACAGTCTGGGATGACCTGAAGAGGGAATTTTTGGAGAAATTCTTCCCTGCATGCAGAACAACAGCAATCCGAAAGGATATATCAGGCATCAGGCAACAAAGTGGAGAAAGTCTCTACGAGTATTGGGAGAGATTCAAGAGACTGTGTGCGAGCTGTCCCCACCATCAGATCTCAGAGCAGTTGCTTATTCAATATTTCTATGAAGGTCTCAACCTCATGGAGAGAAACATGCTTGATGCTGCCAGTGGTGGTGCCCTAGGAGACATGACACCTTTAGAAGCCAGAGTCAAGATTGAGAAGATGGCTTCCAATTGTCAACAATTCCATGCAAGGGGCAACAGCGATGCAATCATAGTGAGAGGAGTGAATGATGTTGGCACAAGTTCTGGTAAGGTTGAGAAGCTTGAACAGAAAATAGATTCACTTACAACTTTGGTCACTCAATTGGTCATCAACCAGAAGAAGTTGTCCCTGCCTGCTAGATTATGTGGCATATGCACATCCGCTGAGCACCCCACAGATGCATGCCCTTCTGTGCAGCAGCAACCAACGATTGGTGCTGACCAACTTGAGGCATATGCCGCCAACATCTTCAACAGTAGAAACCAGCAGCCACAGAACTTTGATCTCTCTACCAATAGATACAACCCTGGTTGGAGGAACCATCCCAACCTGAGATGGTCTGATCAGCAGCAACCTTCACAGGTTCAATTTCAGAACAAGTCTAGACCACCATATGTACCTCCTCCAGTCCAGCAACAGAGACAACAACAGGCTAATTCTGCACCACCAGCTCCTAGTACTGAGCAGCAGCCTTCATTGGAAGAGCTGATGAAACAGATGACCATGCAAAATCTCCAATTCCAACAGGAAACTAGAGCATCCATTCAAAGACAAGAGGCCTCCATTCAATCTTTGACCAATCAGATGGGACAGATGGCAACAACAATCAACACTATGCAATCTCAGAATTCTAACAAGTTGCCATCCCAAACAGTGATCAATCCAAACCAGAATGTGAATGCCATTAGTCTAAGGTCAGGGAAGCAGATTGTCACACCCACACCAGAATCTGACCTCAACAAAGATGATCTAGTTTCAACCAACAAGAAGAGCCAAATGGTCGAGGAGAGTGAGCACACAAGTACCAGAAAATCCCCTCCAGCTCAGCCTTCCACAAGCACAACACCTGCTGCTGCCCAACAACCACCCCCCATTCCTCTTCCTTTCCCACCAAGGGGGGTGACTCAAAGCAAGAAAATGGAAGAGATTGACAAAGAGATACTTGACACATTCAGGAAGGTGGAAGTCAACATACCCCTTCTTGATGCAATCAAGCAGATTCCAAGGTATGCAAAGTTCTTGAAGGATCTATGCACACACAAACGGAAGCTCAAGGGCAATGAGAGGATCAACATGGGAAGAAATGTCTCTGCTCTTATAGGTAAACCCGTCCCTCATATTCCTGAAAAGTGTAAGGATCCTGGAACTTTCTCTGTGCCTTGTATCATAGGTAATACTAAATTTGAGAATGCTTTGCTAGATTTAGGAGCATCTATTAATGTTATGCCTATGTCTGTTTTCAAGTCTCTTTCACTTGGACCTCTTCAACCTACGGGTGTGGTTATTCATTTGGCAAATAGATCTACTGCCTACCCCGCAGGTTTGATAGAGGATGTCTTGGTTCGGGTTGAAGAGCTTATCTTTCTTGCTGATTTTTATATTCTTGATATGGAAGAGGACACCTCTCGTAGTGCTGTCCCTATCATATTAGGGAGACCATTTTTGAAAACAGCCCGAACCAAGATAGATGTGCATGCAGGTACACTTTCCATGGAATTTGATGACAGTGTGGTTCGATTCAATATTTTTGATGCTATGAAACATTTTTCTGATGACCACTCTGTCTTTCATGTTGACTTGATTGATGATCTGATTGATGAGCATGTTCTAGACTTTTTGCATGATTATGATTTGCCATCTTTCACTAGCTCATTTACTTGTTCTGCATGTTCTGATTCCGAATTGTGCACTGCATGCATTGAAATTGACCAGTTTTTAAATTCTGCTACTGCATCTGTTGATTCATATAATATAGATTCAGATCATGCTAACCCCATTTCTGTTTTGCATGAGTCTAATTCACTTGTTCAGGTGCAGGCGGCAGAATCCAATTCTGCTGCTCCTTTAGTTCCATCTGTGATGCAGGCACCTTTATTGGACCTGAAGCCCCTTCCTCCTCATCTCAAATATGCTTACTTGGAGGCTGAGCAGGAACTTCCAGTGATCATCTCTACCTCTCTTTCTGTTGATCAAGAGAAGCAACTGCTGGATGTGATTAGAGCAAACAAAAGGGCAATAGGATGGACTTTGGCAGACATACCTGGTATTAGCCCCTCCATGTGCATGCATCGGATTTTATTGGAGGATGGGGCTAAACCAGTGAGACAACCCCAGAGACGGTTGAACCCCCAGATTCTTGATGTGGTGAAGAAAGAGGTCACCAAGCTGCTGCAAGCTGGCATTATCTACCCCATTTCAGACAGCACTTGGGTAAGCCCGGTTCAAGTAGTTCCCAAGAAGTCTGGGGTGACAGTTGTCAAAAATGAGAAGGATGAGCTGATTCCCACTAGAGTGCAGAACAGTTGGAGAGTCTGCATTGATTATAGGAAGCTCAACCAGGCGACCCGCAAGGATCACTTTCCTCTTCCCTTCATTGATCAGATGTTGGAGCGCCTGGCAGGTAAATCTCACTATTGCTTCTTAGATGGTTTCTCTGGTTATTTCCAAATCTGTATTGCACCAGAGGACCAACATAAGACCACATTTACCTGTCCTTTTGGTACATTTGCTTATAGGAAGATGCCTTTTGGCCTATGCAATGCTCCTGGCACTTTTCAAAGATGTATGATGAGTATTTTTAATGACTTACTTGAGCATTGCATAGAGGTCTTCATGGATGATTTTAGTGTATATGGTTCCTCTTTTGATGCATGTCTTGATAGTTTGTCTAAGGTGCTTAATAGGTGCATTGAGACTAACCTTGTCTTGAATTTTGAAAAATGTCATTTTATGGTAGAACAAGGCATAGTCTTAGGGCACATTATTTCGCATAAGGGCATAGAGGTTGACCCTGCTAAGCTGCATGTAATATCACATTTGCCTTACCCCTCTTGCATGCGAGAGGTGCGTTCTTTTCTTGGCCATGCAGGTTTCTATCGAAGGTTTATTCAGAAATTTAGCAAGATAGCCCTTCCACTATCCAACTTGCTTCAAAAGGATACCACATTTGAGTTTGGAGACCAATGCAAGAAAGCATTTGATGAGCTAAATAGAGCACTCACCACCACTCCCATCATCCAATCACCTGACTGGACTCTCCCATTTCAGCTCATGACCGATGCCTCGAATTATGCTTTGGGAGCAGTTCTCTCCCAAAGGGTTGGTAAGATGTCTCATGTGATTTATTATGCATCTAGGACTTTAGATTCAGCACAAGTTAATTACACCACAACTGAAAAAGAGCTGTTAGCCATTGTCTTTGCACTTGATAAGTTTAGATCATATCTATTAGGTTCTATGGTTGTGGTGTATACTGATCATGCTGCTCTGAAGTATCTTTTGAAAAAGACAGATTCCAAACCTAGGTTGATTAGATGGATGTTGCTCCTCCAGGAGTTTGATCTTGAGATTCAGGATCGGAGTGGTGCACATAACCTGGTCGCAGACCACTTGAGCAGAATAGAGAGAGAGGAGGATGCATTTCCTATCCGAGATGACTTCCCGGATGAGCAGCTTTTAGTTTTGCATGTTTCACATCCCCCTCCCCTTACTCCTTGGTTTGCTGATATTGTAAATTATATAGTTGCATCTGTTTTTCCACCCTTGGCATCCAAAGCTCAAAGAGACAAATTGAAGAGCGATGCCAAGTATTATGTATGGGATGACCCCTATTTGTGGCGTTTTTGCAGCGATCAGGTCATTCGCAGGTGCATTCCAGACCAGGAGATCCAATCGGTTCTCCAATTTTGCCATGCTTCACCAGTTAGAGGCCACCTTGGCACTCAAAGGACAGCACGAAAGGTGCTGGATTCTGGATTTTATTGGCCTACCATCTTAAGGATGCAAGCAAAATCTGCAGCTCATGTGAGCAATGTCAAAGGGCAGGAGGCACCCTATCTTGGAGGCAACAGATGCCGCAACAACCTATGTTGTTCTGTGAGGTGTTTGATGTCTGGGGTATAGATTTCATGGGTCCCTTTCCTGTTTCTTTTGGTTTTTATTATATCTTACTTGCTGTGGATTATGTATCCAAATGGGTGGAAGCTAAGGCCACCAGGACTAATGATGCTCAGGTAGTTGTAGATTTTGTCAGGTCTAATATCCTCTGCAGGTTTGGCATACCTAGAGCCATAGTCAGTGATCAAGGCACACACTTCTGCAATAGATCCATGCAAGCTTTGCTCAAGAAGTATGGGCAAAGTTTCTACACCATATCACCCCCAAACCAATGGGCAAGCTGAGATTTCAAACAGAGAGATCAAGCGGATTTTGGAGAAGATGGTGAAGCCTAATAGAAAGGATTGGAGCACACGATTGGAGGATGCTCTATGGGCCCATCGGACTGCTTACAAGGCACCCATAGGGATGTCACCTTATCGGGTTGTTTTTGGTAAGGCATGTCACCTGTCTGTGGAGATAGAGCACCGTGCATATTGGGCTGTGAAGCAATGTAACTTAGCTCTTGATCAGGCGGGTGAGGAGAGGAAGCTGCAGTTGAGTGAGCTAGATGAGATCCGTTTGGAGGCCTATGAGAATTCCAAGTTCTACAAAGAGAAGACCAAGAAGCTCCATGATAGCTCAATTTGCAGAAAGGAGTTCTTGGTTGGTCAAAAAGTGTTGCTCTACAACTCTAGGCTTGGACTCATGAGTGGAAAGCTCCGCTCTAAATGGATTGGACCGTTTGTAGTCACCCAGGTGTTTCCTTATGGCACTGTGGAGATCAAGAGTGAGTCCACAGACAAGAGCTTCAAAGTCAATGGCCACCGACTCAAGCCTTTCCTCACTACCCCTTCTTTGGATGATGCACCTGTGGAGGAAGCCTCATTGGTCAACCCCATTTTTGACCCACCATGATTTAGGGAGTCTTCTTTTCTCCTTCCTTACTACTTTTATTCCACTTGTCTATATCTGTCTGATTCTGCTATTTGTTTTACATTGAGGACAATGTGTGATTTAAGTGTGGGGGGGAGAGTAGTTTAGGTTGCATATTTTTGCTTTGATTTTTTTTAGGTTTTGCTAAGTTTTGGGCATTTTCTTGCATGTTTTTGCTTCATTTTAGTAGAGTCTTGGTATCTTGTGTCTGAATTCATGCATTTCTGTGTGTAAAGTTGCTTTTGATAATTAAGAGGTGGTAACACTGTGATAGAATTGTCCCTTTTGTGAGGATTTGAGCCTTAATTGTGGGTGGATTGCTATATATGCCACCTAATTTTCTTTCATGTGTGATTGCACTCTGGATTACTTGCACTCTAGAACTTGACTTGACTCTTGTTGATACTTGATATTCCCATGCACATTTTGAAATGATTTAGGCATTGTTTTTTCTTGAATAAGCCACTAGCCATATGAGCCTACCTTGAATGAATTTATCCTTTGATAGCCCCTTTGAGCCTTTATATCCCTTTTCTTTGTTCTTTAGCTCATTACAAGCCTATGACTGAAAAACCATGATTGTCCTAACCTTAGGGAATGTTGGAGCTTTGGAATTGTTTTGGGAATGGGTATTAAGTAAGCGAGGGTGCTTTGTTCTTCATCTCTTGTGAGTTCTGGGTTTTGCCTCTATGGTCGGTGATGTAATTATGGCTTTATCTCATTATGCCATTTTTGTTGTTTCTTCTTCCCTTTCGTTCATGAAGTTCTGCAATGAAAAATAAAAAAAAAATAAAAAAAAAATTGAAAAAATGAATGATGAAAAAAAAAGGAAGAAGGAAAAAAAAAGGAAAAAAGAAAGAAAAAAAAATAAAATAAAAGGTTGATTGAGGCATAGAGGATTGGAATTAGAGGTTGTTGTTATGTTTATCATTTCATTTTGGGGTGGATTGTGCTTATTTTTTACTTATTCCCCATTGCTCCTTTATTTCCTTGGGTTTTAGCTACATTTCCCATATTTTTATCCTACCTTGTCCTTGGCCCCATTACAACCCTGAAAAGACCTTTTGATCTTAATGTGCATGTGTATTGATTGTTGATGTTAGAGGCTTGTCAAGCCTATGGTTGTGTTTGTTTTTCATGATGTGCCTTGAGTGTAAACACTGATTAACCTTAAACACTTGAGTGTAAACACTTTTGAGTGATCCTGGTGAGTTTCTATCACTTTGTGACTACCCTCTTGATGTCATTGGTTTTCTTTGCATATTTGAAATAATTGGATGATGTTCATGGGTGCTTTGATTCTTTGGTCCTTATTCTCTTCGTGTGCTCGATTTTGCCCATTTCTTTGCATTTCCTAGAATTCATTGTGAAGTATGTAATCTCTTAGGTTTGCATTCATTAGTTTTAGTAATCTTCTTACATGATTCACTTTGGTGCATATTGATTTTCTCAGTCCTAATTCTTAGTTTTGCCCAGGAGTGCAAAAGGATAAGTGTGGGGGTATTTGATGAGCATTTTATTTCCCATTATTCCTTGCATTATTTTACTCCTATTATTGATACTTGTTGCCTATTTGACATTGTTTAGCTTGATTTAGTGATTTAGAGTTTATTGGACTAATATTCTGAATATTGTTTAATTTGGGATTATTTAGCCTAATTAATTCTATTTCTATTTTCAGGTCATATTTGGCACAAGGGCTTTTTGGACATTTTGGGAATGAAGATTTAATTTTGGAAGAGAAGATATATGATGAAGTGAAGATTGTAATCTATCTTTAGGATTAGTTGAGATTTAGTTATATCTTTTAAGATTTAGATTTTATCTATAAGATATTTTTTTTTTAGATTTAATTTAGAGATAAGCTTTCCTTAGGATTTGGGCCCATGATTTAGGCCCGTTTTGTGATTTAAAAAGCCAAATTCGTGTAAACCCTTGAGAGAGCTTCCATTCACGTTTTTTACATTCTCTCTCATAGAGAAGGCTTAGTTTTGCTCTCCAAGCTTGTGGTGGCTGCTAGGGTTTCTCTCTCTTCCCTTTTCTACACGTTTTTGGTATTTTTCTTCATGGAAGGCTAAACTCTTAGGTTAAATCCCTTTGGTAATGTATCACATACTCTTGAGGTTTTGTTCTTAATGCTATTTCGTTTTTATTCACTGTTTTCATGCTTATTGATATGTTATGGTTCACTTAGTTCCATTATATAGAGATAATCCATGTGTATGAATGCTTAATTTATGCAAACTCGTAAAAACTCCATGCTTTGGCTTTTAATGCTTAATTAGAGGTTTGGGTTTTGGGGTGAGAATTGAATTTTCGCTTAGTATTTAATTCTCACGAGTTGGACAGTGAAGAGGAAAGAAATTGATCTTTTGTGACCGATGATAGAGTTGTGAACGCGAGCCAAAGGGGTTTATCCGCTTTTCCTTATCTGTTTCTTCGTTTTGATTTAATTCTGTTTTGATGTAAATTATTCAATATTCAATACAAAAAAAAACCCCCCTGTTTTCTATGCATACTATGTGTTCGATCTTTTGCTTTATAAGATATTCCTTGGGAGACGACCTAGGAGTCACTTCCTAGTACTATACTTAAACTGTTTTTATTTGTATCGGGTACGGCCTCGATCAATTCACTAGATAGAGATTAAATTTCATGAATTGTGTTAGAGAGCCACCAAGAGGCTCTAAGGGCTTAAATTGAATAGGAACTTTGGTTTGGAGACCAATCCATGCTCTAAAACTGTGTTGAGCAAGTTATATATCATGCATGCAAGCTTAAATGAACTTTGTTTCATGTGTATTGTGCTTATTATGCAAATTGAGGTATTGAGTTGTTAAAATGTGTTTTTATGCATGATTATTGAATTCTCTGTCAAATCTGTGTTTTGATATGAAATGAATGTTGTAACATGCTCAAATTATGTTATGTGAACTCTTTTGATCCTTGGAATGGACTGGAAATGAGTAGAAATGAAATTGGTATGATAAAACTAAGTTTTCAGTGTAAACTGCTGCGAAACACTCGAGTAATAAACAGGGTACTCGAGTAAAACGTTTGAAAAACAATGTAAATGAAGTTAGAACACTCGAGTATCGTGTCTACTACTCGAGTATCGAGCATTACCTGAGGACAAGTTAAGGTCAACAACTTGAGTCATTCAAGATCACTCGAGTATTCTGGAAATCAGGATGAACACTCGAGTAACCTATGAACTACTCGAGTAATTTAATGAATTTCAAACCCAAATCCTCAGAAAGTCATGAACACTCGAGTAATCTGGAAAACTTGAAGAACACTCGAGTGTACTGAATTTTACCCGAGTAAATTGCCCAGAACCTGAAAACACCATTTTCAATTCTGACTCATTTGGTTAAGAAATTAATAACAATAATCCAAGGGATCAAGACTTAAAGAAATTGATTAATATAATTAGATCGTTTGGTGACGATCCTTTTAATAATGAAACAAGCCTAGGTGGCCTGAAAACTATTAATCAACTTCCTTTAAGTCTAATAACGAAATGCATTCATTCTGGAGTTTGGATGGTAGGACGTATATCATTTTTTTGTTAAACATGTGGAGGGCCTCTGGGAGTGCCAATACGCTTGCTTGATGATACGTCGTTGGCGTGGTCGGCTTAGTGGATGCCGATATGGTTATACCGTTTGGATGACGGTCCGTTTGGATGACGGGATATGCTCGGGTGGCATAGATTCCAAGCTTGTCGTGTACATTCTAGGTGAATGTACGAATGGTTGTATACCTAGGAATACAACGCACTATTGAGTGCTGAGTTGTCAGGGATGGACGTCAGAGAGTGACATAGTATGATGAAGATAGGCTTGAGAGCTAAAGTCATGCATCATGCCACTCATTTAAATTAATTGTGATAAATGAAATAAGTGTGAGCATCCTATGTGCATTAATTAACTGCTAAGTGATATATGTGATTGTTGTTAATTGATGCATATTTACATACTCATATTGCACAATTTATTCTCTGTTGATTATGTGTATAGAATTGCTTACCCCTATGCCCTTGTAGGCGATGTCTCGTTACATTGCTTGCATCGAGATCCGGCCACTTCCTAGTGGCACATGGATCTATGAGGACCATCGTGCGGTGTTCGAGGGAGAGGTAGAGGTTACCTTCTACCACCCGAACCCGTTGATCCAATTCCGTCCTTGTAGATTTAGGATTCCCATCATATACACTATGCATGTACCCCCGTTTTACACTTACCATGGACCACCTCCCATGCGACCAGCTCGCTCTTATCATAGTTTTCGTTTTCGACCTACCCGCTCTCACCCTTTTACCTCGAGAGTCGTCCGCAAGGAGACTCCCCCTTCTGATCCGAGGAGCCCAATCAGGGTTTCACCATCACCTGACCCGGTCCCCAGTGGTAGGGAACACTCTCCCTCGAATGAGATCGAGGAGGATCCGGTGGAGGACGAGAGTGGGAGCGAGCCTGTCGTGCATTCTACTGGGAGTGATTGGAGGGACGATGATCCCTAGGTATGTGTATAGGGTATATGGTGAGGATCAGAGGATCCGATGTTGTGGAGGCTGTGGAGGATACTTTGCTGCTGCTGTGATGATGATGCTACTACTTGTGTTTTTGGAGACTGCTACTACTACTACCACATCTGATGCTTCCACATCTACGTGATTACCCCTGGAGTTGTATTTTGGTTATGTATATATATTGTAGATATACTTTTGGAATACTCTAGGGCTGTAGTTACACTGTGATGTAGATCTGTTTTTATGGACTTGTACTTCTGGGTCTTGGAGACTATCATGATGGGACTATGTATTATGACTCTTATTACATATATAAAACCTATGTTTGTATTACTATCAGTTGCATAGTCCAATAATTTCCGCTTACTCTAATTTAATCTATTTAAGAGCTCGGCTATAAATATTATTTGATGGTATCAGTCTTATCGAACAAAGCATGGGTAACTTTACTTACTTGTATGATACAAAGATGTTTCCAAAGAGCGAATGTTACCCTATTTGTGAAAAGGTTTTAGAGGTCGCCGAACTCGATACAAATGTTTTGAAATGGTTTAGAGCTTATTCTCCAAGAATTCCAAATGACGATTTATGCACCCGCTTTAAAAGAAAATTTTATTTCAGTTATTTTCCTAACACTCACAAGTCCATATATTATCCAATATAATAGCTTAAATACTATATTATAATTGGGTAATTCGGAAGGGTGTCACTTAGTTTCCCTTGAACTTTTTGATCGTTTGTTCATTGTTTCAGGTGATTTTGGAGCTCAAATGCAAAAATTAATTATGGAATTGGAAAGAGCACTTAAAGACCTTGAAGTAGGAAAAAGAACGGAGAAAAACGGAGCCAAAACAGGTCCCACGCGCCTGGGGCGCGTGGACGGGTGCGCCTGGGGCGCGCCATCTGATGAAAAAGCCAAGCAGCAGACTTGCGCGCCTGGGGCGCGAGACCGCGTGCCCTGGGGCACGCGTGCAGCAGAACAGGCCCAATTAGGCCAAAACTTCAGAAATTGATAGGGATTCTACTTAGTGATATTTTGTAAATATAAATTAGTGATTTAGATTTAGGTTAGGCAGCCAACTGGAGGAGAAAACAGAAATTTGAATTGAAGAGGGAGATTGGATTACTTTGGATCAAGTGGAGATTGAAGAATTTGGGGTAATTTGTCTATGAATTTCGCTATTATGTCTTCTCTTCTTCTTATTTCTATGTCTAACTAAAACCCTCGTGTTAGGAACACAGTGAATTTGTATGGCGAAGCTTATTTCAATTTATAATTTAGAGTTTTCCTGTTTTTAATTCATGCGTTAATTATGTTTTTATTGCATACGTAAACCTGATCAATTTATGTTTTGGATTTCTTAATTCTAATGAGAGTTAGGATTTTGAATGGGCCATGCAATTAACGGTATAATCAGTTTAGTTATAGAGATATGATTTAATGATTTAATGATTTGGTAATTCCCTTGTGCTGAATTTGTTATTTTCTGATATTGTAATTTGTTGAGAGATCAAGGATTAAGTATTTAGAGAATAAGGGTAATGTTAGAGAGATCTAACTATTGCTATTTGAGAGGAATTGTCCATGAATTAAAGGAAAATCTAAATTATAATTGAATAAGTGAAACCTACAATGCAACCAAGCAACGTTCCTAACCACCTTTCTCCCATAGTTTCTCAAGTTTTAATTTAATTTCAGCAACTTTTTAGTTTAGTTTATTATTGATTTCAAATCTGAATTTTAATTTAAATCACTTTTTAGTTAATATGATTTATTTATAATTACATTAAGGTGAAAATATACTAAAAACACAACTCCCTGTGGGACGATATTCGGTCTTCCATAGACTATATTACTCGTTGACCCAGTCCACTTGCTGGAACAATCAACAAGTTTTTGGCGCCGTTGCCGGGAAGTAGTTTTCTTTAGTTTATTTTTGGTACTTAGTGTAGTTATTAGTAAATTCTATTTTTTCTTTTTATTTTTCTATTTTTAATTTAGTTTAATTTAATAGGTGTTGCTTAACCATTTTTATGCTTTTGCGCTCTACAGGTAATCGAGGCCTTGTGCAACTTGATCCCGAATTGGAGCTTAGTGTGAAACGGTTGAAAAAGCAAGCAAAGCAAGCAAGAAAGATGGCTGAATCACATGGTTCTGGTGGTTCCGGTGCAACAACCCAACCTACAAGGAAGACTTTAGCTGATTACACCATAGTAGATCCAGATGTCTGCACATCCAGTGTAGTCCGGCCAGCAATTTCAGCAGCTGCATTTGAGATTGATCCTCAATATATTCATCTCATCAAACAGGATCAATTCTCAGGTGCACCTGATCAGGATCCTACTGAGCACATAGCCAATTTCCTTCAGATGTTGGACTTTTTCAAGATAGAAGGTGCAACAGATGAGGCGATTCGCATGCGTATGTTTCCTCTATATTTGAGGGATGTAACACCCTATAATTTTTACCCTTAATTCCCCCTATAATAAAATACGGACTTAAAAATTCCTTTTTAATTATATTAAAATCAACCGTCAAACGGACAGAGTTTTGTTTGTTTTTCGGACTAATCCAAAATTCAACCTGTGATAAACAATTTCAAATAAACAACTAATAGCCAGTAGGGCTTCAGATTATATTTTCTAAATCATATCAAGGCCCAATGGGCTCCAAATATATCAGAGTACATACTATTCAGAGTTTTCAGCGGAAAATAGCAAGTTAGAACATCAAAAGCCAAAGCGTGATATTTTATCAAAACAAAGTGTCCTAAGCCTCACTCAAAAGTATACATTACATTTTCTTCAACAGAACATAGGAGACTTAGGTCTATAATGTACTCTAAACCCATAACACCCTACTATCCCTGTAAGGGGAAAGTACTCCTACTCGGCCTGGGCTGTGCCAGCTCAATCTCTGTACCTGAAACTGTAAGGGAGTGAGCATTGCACATGAAATAGAAAGCAGTTTCTAACTAGACATAACAACTCACTAGGTCAAACACATTTAGCAAATAAACATATATTCACATATTGCATACCATACTCATTACAATATTTATTCCACATTTCCATTCTCATTATTCATTTCACCACTTGTTTCCTT
This sequence comes from Crotalaria pallida, assembly GCA_037953625.1. Lineage (NCBI taxonomy): Eukaryota > Viridiplantae > Streptophyta > Magnoliopsida > Fabales > Fabaceae > Crotalaria > Crotalaria pallida. The sequence continues at coordinate 26,942,255 of CM075654.1, forward strand.
GTATTTATTTTTCCCTGTGTCCAAATAATTCCCTTTTTAAACCCTTACCTTTTCCTTATTTTTACGGTGTATGTATGTCTCCACCAAATCGAAGGCCTACATACATCACGTTCCCATTACCATACCTTGTCCAAATTTATTCCCTGTTTCCTTTATTCATTTCCTTTTATTTACGGTGTATGTATGTCTCCACCAAATCGAAGGCCTACATACATACACCAACCACGATGTATGTCTCCACCAAATCGAAGGCCTACATACATCGCGTTTCCATTACCTTTGCCTTATCCAATTTTATTCCCTTTTTAAATTATGTGTCCCTCAGGTTAGAGGTCAACACCCATTCATTATACTCCATTTTGTGTCCCTCAGGTCAGAGGTCAACACTCCAATACATATTTTATTCGGTGTCCCTCAGGTCAGAGGTCAACACCCAACCCATTATTTAATCCGGTGTCCCTCAGGTCAGAGGTCAACACCCATTCATTCCAATTCATATCGTGTCCCTCAGGTCAGAGGTCAACACATTTTACCATTCATATTGTGCCCCTCATATCAGAGGTCAGCATATTCATCACTTTCCATTATTCGCCACCTCAAATCAGAGGCCAACGCATTTAATCACACCACCATATTCATTACCTCACATCAGAGGCCAAAACATACTTTCATATTCTCACATCAACAATTACATCACATTTAAACACAACCACACACATTCAACAACTAATCATTCATGCAAATTCCTCATTCACTTCCTTTCTCAGTAATCACAATCATATCCAATAGCATTCTCATTCATAGTCCAACATTTATATTACACTTCATTTCAATTTACATATTTCACCTTCTCACATTTTCGCTTTAACACCACATATTAAAATCATCTCTTACTTTTTCTTAAACATAATCCTCTTACTTTCATTTCCCATATTCACAAGTTCCATTAATAAGCCTTGACTTTTGTTCACAATTAATAATACTTAACATTTAAACTCATTTAGCAATTAAAAACAAATACACACATTCATCACATTTAATTGTTTCCATTCCCTTTCTTCCTATATCAATTTATTCCCCAACACATACATATATTAGCTACAACAATTAATTATCATTTAATTCACAACCATGCAAACAAAACCAATAATCACAGAGACCATTTTTGTGTCAACTTCATTATCAATTACCCAATTCCTCATTTAATTCAACTTAATTAATAACCAAATTTCATTTATCAGATAATTCATTCTCATACTGTGGGGTTTCCTTTTCCTAGTCATAACACACAATCATTATGCATACTTAATTAATTAGAATTTCACATTCAATAACCTAGGGATTTATAATCTAATTTTCTCCCCTAACACATAACCCTAACAAGCATTATATACTAACTAGACCCGACTCTCTAGAACAAGGCAAGCTCACTATATCCACTCCCTTACCTCAAACACTTGGAGATAAGGTGATTTTGCTTGCTCTACACTTGAAAGCCTTGCCACCAATTGAGTTAGAGTCCAAAGGAAGAGGGAGGAACCTAATATAATAGCCATAGCAAGAAAAGATTAACATTCATGTAATGAGTCATGCCAAAACTCAAGAAAAGTGGAGCTTCCATGACTTAAAAATCAAAAACCACCATGGATGGAGGAGAGAGAAAGGGAAAACGAATTTAGAGAAAGAAAAGAGGAAATCCATGGCATTAAACACTTACTTGAAGTGAAGAAGGAAGAGATTTGTTGACGGAATGAAGAAATCCCACTTGCTCTTGGTGGATTTGATGATGGAGAATGGAACCCTAGGGGAGAGAAAGAGTGAGGTTCGAATTTGGAAGAGAAAGAACGTGTGCTGCACTTTATTATTTTCTGCATCTACAGCGTTTAATCGAGTATTACTCGATTAAATTCCCCCCTCCTTCAGGTCTTAATCGATTAAGCTGCAGCTTAATCGATTAAGTTGTAGTATTTTCAGCACCCCGACTTTGAACGGCCATAACTTCTTCGTTAACCGTTGGATCTTCCTCAAATTTTGACACATGCTTCCCCACATATCCTACTTCACATCCAACGGTGGAATTTGTGTTTAGAGTTGTAAATCTTTTATTTTGAATTTCCTAATATCCTATGTTATTAATCCTAAATCAAGCCTTCAAACCACTAGTTTCAACTCCATATCATTACTTCCTTCACTCTAGGCTTGACCCGTCATCCATTATACGAGGAATTAAATTTGGGATGTTACAAGGGACAAGGCCTTTACTTGGATGAGGAATCAGCCTCCTGGAAGCCTTTCCAGTTGGGATATTCTAGTCAAAAAATTCATGGCTCAGTTTCTCCCAGCTGGAAAGCAAGCCAAGCTCCGCCAAGATGTCAACTCTTTTGTTCAAGCAGAGGGGGAGTTATTACATGATGCATGGGAAAGATACAACCAGCTGTTGAAGAAGTGCCCGACAAATGCTATACTAGATTAGATGCAGATCCGATTATTCTATGATGGGTTGAGGAGCACAAACAAATTCATGATTGATGCAACAGCTGGAGGGTCCTTGATTAAGAAGACTGTGGAAGAGGCAAAAGAAATAATTGAGACTATGGCCTACAACAGTAGTCAAGCCCTTGCTGACATGACTATCTTGAAGAATCCAGAGCTGAGCACTACCCAGATGCAGACTCTCATTTAGCAGAATAAGGAGATGCATGATCAGATCAAAGCATTAATGAAGCAGATGGGTTTGAATCAGTTGGGAGCAGTGGGTAGCACACTGGTGTGTGACTTTTGCAATGGGAACCATAGGAATGGACACTATGCCAATGAAATGGGGAAAGCAGCGACTATTGAGGAACAAGCACAATATGTGGGTGGTGGAGGAAAAAGAAACAACATGTACTCCAACACCTACAATCCAGCATATCGCAACCACCCAAATTTCTCGTGGCACAACCCAGCATTGAATCAGCCACAACAGCAGCAGAAGCCTTCCCGGGAGATAGCACTTGACAAGTTGACCAACTCCACCCAATCTTTCATTGAGGAGACTAGAGCCCAGTTTGCCAATCAGGGTGCTAGCATTCGTAATTTGGAGGTGCAAGTGGGTCAGATTGCCAAGCAGATCTCGGAGAGGTCAGTGGGAACTTTTCCCAGTGACACAATAGCTAATCCCAAGGAGATGTGCATGAAGGTGACACTCCGAAATGGCACAACATATGATGAACCAACTGCCAAGGGGAGTGCCACCAATGGAAATTCAAGCAAAGAGAAGGAGCCTAAGGGTGATGCAACATCAAAGAAGAAGGAAGTTGAAGTAGGAGCATCGAGTACGCAGGGTCCACCTGCGGATCACATATCGGTTCAGCCCATATGATGTTTTGAGTATGATTTAGACTCCCTTTTACTAAGGTTTTGGCTTGTTTCTCTTGTAAATTTAGGACTTTTTGTATAGTTTTTATGAAGTTTGGTAATTTTGAATCCTTTGAACGTTTTGATCCGTTTTGGGTTTGTTTCAAGTACTTTCAGAGCTTAAATGAATAAAATAAATATGGAGCATGAAAGAGGATGAAAAGACCTTGAAAATGGTTCAAGAACGGAGCAAAACGGAGCCGGAGCAGATGACGCATGCCCAGGCGCACATTCCCGCACGCCCAGGCGCGCGCACCATGAGAAAGTGACACTGTTCGCTGTTTTGATCATAACTTGAGCTACGCTTATACAAATGAGGCGATATAGGTATCATTTTAAAGCTAAGGAAAAGATCAACAACTTTTCCAGAAATAGCCTTGCTCAAACTCGTCCATCTTTAGGGTCAAAGTCAGTGCCAAAGTTGCTGTCAGACACAAATACGGGATTCTAAAAGGATTTTGATGATAAATTCTATTTGTAGATAAGATTCTTAATGATTAGATTATTCTAATAGGATATTATCATATCATATCAATTGGGATTAGTTGTAGACTTTAAATATAGGTTTTTCTGTAACACCCCTAATTTTCGTCTCCCGAATAATAGGAAATTAATAATAAAAAGTTTTATTATTAATTTATAGAAATTTTCCAAGTTTATATTTTGTATTTAATTAGACTTAAAAATAAAAATAAGTTGAAATATTTTTATAGGGCAAAGAAATGCAAAATATAAGGATATTGCATTTTGGTCCCTGAATGAGGACTTAAAGGTAATATTAAAAAGGTTCTTGGAGGGAAAGATTTAAAAATATTAATTTTTAAATTTTGTACTAATCTAACCGGTTAGTAATGCCCTGTAACCGGTTAGACGATGAACCCAGAAACTGGGTTAGTGGATTTTGATGAGTAATCACTTGATTAATCCCGAATTCGCCACGATTACAGCCTGAAATTAGTGGGATCACACGCGTCAACATGCATGTAATCTAATTTGTCTATAAATTGCGGATTTTTTGAGGTGTTGGGGGTTGGTTTTGTTGATCTATGTTGAAGAGGGCAAAATTAGGGTTTCGTTTTCATTCTGAGAAATTCGTTTCAGTCCTTGAGTGTTAGAGAGCGAAACACACACTTCTGGAAAGCTTGAATCAAGGGCTTTCCATTTATAACACCTAAGATTATTTACCCTTTTATACCCTTAAATAAAATAGTGAACTTAAAATTTTCTTTTTAAACTTATAAAATCTCCCGTCAAACGGACAGAGTTTTGTTTGTTTTTAGGACTTTCCCAAAATTCCGGTTTTCCTGCAACCTGATAAACAACATCATTCAAATTTCAAAGCCAGCAGGGCTATTCACACACACACACACACACATATATATATATATATATATATATATATATATCATCTAGTGCCACATCGTGCACACATCAAGATACCACAGTATGAGACATCAGAGTATAAGCATCAGAGTTAAGCGGAATATAAACAAGTTGGAAAACAGTTTTTCCCCAAAATAAGACCCCTTCCCAAAAGGAGTCGTCCTGGGCCCCCAAAAAGCTATTTTACATTATATATACAACAAAAATGATTCACATCAGGTCATCGGGCCCAGGACATTCCCATGTCCTACATAGCTAAAAGTGACCTACTCTCCCTGTGAGGGAGAGTACTCCTGCTCGGCCTGATCGGGTGCAAAGTCTTCCTCAATACCTGTGGAGATAGTAAGGAGTGAGTATTACACATAAAATGGGGAGGCAGTTTCCAATTAATACATAATGTAACACTAAGCCACACACATATAGCAGTTCAATCACAGCAAAATAAGAGTCAATGTATCACAATTCATTTTCAAGTATTCATTAGTTTCTCAAGTCAATTTTATCTCTTTATACTCATGCATTAATCTCATAATGCCCTTTATTCTCTTTTCATCATTTATAATCACATTTCTCATTCAGTGCGTTCCAGTCACGTCTTTACTGCGTTCGCACCCACAGCGCGATAACGTCTTACCACGTCTGTACCACACTCCCGGTTACAACCGGTTTGCATCACTAGGAATTTTAACGCTCTTGCCAGGCATTTGGTACACCCAAGGGTCTCTTGCTCAACCAGGACTTTCTCACCCAAAAGGCTTCACCTGTTAGGCTATGCTATCACATAATTTCCACAATTCAATTACATTCAGTTATTTGAATTCATTCACTTTTCACATTCTCAACACATTTTAGATCTTTTAGTCCGGCAGCGAATTGAGTCTTGGTGCATTGATGCCTAACAGGGAATTTGTACCTCATGGGATTTTAGCCTGGTTGAGCACTTGGCCCTTAGGACTTTGGTACACCCGGCAGGGGCACCTAGTCTATCAATGCACCGATCCTCAATTCCACTGCACTTTCCATTATTATTTACTTTATTCATTATTGTCATTCTTTGCCTTGAATTCTAATCAACATAATATCTCAGTCATTTCACAAATCAAGCATTCAAATCATCAACAATTACCAAATATCAAGATGGAACATATCAACATCAAAATAATTTCCCTAAGTCATAAATTCTACTTTTAATAATTATTCTATATCATATCAACCTAAACTAACACATAACTCTTAGTACCCATTATATGCATATTGTAAACTAAACCCCAGAGTACGGTAATACTCACTATAACCCACTCCTTACCTTAAATTAGCAAGAAGTATATAGAACCTTAGTGAGCCCTATCACAAAATCTTGGAAACATGAATTTCCTAAGTCTAGCTTGCCACCTCAATAAGGAAATGATGAAATGATGGTACACAATCCTATTTGAGAGAGCACAAGATGAGTGATCCTTGTCCTTGCCTTGGTTTTGGTTGGAAGGCATGAAACACAATCCCTACATAACCATGAGTGCATGAACCCTAAGGTTTTAGAGCACAATCTCTATGAGCTAAGGAAAGTTGAAATGGAAAGGAAATTAATTCATGGCATGAAGCTAACTTACCCCAATCAATGGTGGAAATTAAAAAACCAAGAAGAAGGAAGGAGGGAGAAAATCGTGTGAGCCAAGGGAGAGGGAAGGAATGAGTCTTCAACCAACCTCCATGGTGCAAACTTGATGGGGTTTAATGATTTTGGGTTTGAGGTGCCCAAAACCAAGTGTTTGAGAAGGATTGGTGGTGGAAATGATCTTGGAGCTTGAGAGAATTTGATGGAGATGATGAGTTGTGTTGCTATTGAAATGAGAAGGAATGAAGGGCTTCAAGTGTTTTATTTTCTTTCCATGAATCTCAGGAGATCGTGTGGCCTGAAACAAAAACTTAACCCCCAAGCTGAAAATCAACACACCAGATCTGATCTGGTGTGCGCCACGCGCCTGGGCGCGCCTATCACTCGCTTGGGCGAGTTCTGCACCAGCTGGTGCTGCTGGTGCACCTGGTGCGTGCGGTGGGGAAATTCTGGCGCGCCAAACGCGAATTGGTGCGTGCCGGTGCGGAGTCGCGCTCGCCTGGGAAAATTGGTGCCTCGCCTGGACGGGTTTTTCACTGTCTGGTGCACCAAATGAATAGTGCACCCGCCTGGGCGCATGGCTGGTGCGCCTGGGCGAGAAACAGGGTCTTCAACCTTCGATTCGCCGTAACATTTTCGTTAACCGTCGGATCGGGTCCAAATTTTTAGAAAAGCTTCTTCACCCCATAAACTTCATATCCAACGGTGGAATTTATTTTATTAGCATCCTATAATAAATTTCTAATTTTCTCTTTTCGGTCGATTTCTAACATCTAAAACGCCGATTTAACTCCCGATTTCGCTTATATGACTTTGCCCGAAGCCACAACTGCCTTCTATACAAACCCTAGGACTTATAATCACCACTCACCTATCTACCAAAATTCATTAAATCATTATTCCAATTTTTCTTAGGTTTTTATTTAATAATTTCATTTAAAATAAAGTTTAGGATGTTACACCATTGATATAAGATTTGAGAGCTGAGTGTTTGTGTGGAAGGAGAAATCAAGCTTGGAATCTAGGAATTTGAAACTGAGTTCTCTGTCATTCCCTGTTCTGGAAGCTGAATTCCAGCTTTGAGTTTGGTAAGTACAGTCCACCATTTAGCCTCAAATCTCTTTGATTCTCTAGTGCATGTTACCTATTTTGAGTCCTAACTGTTTTCCCCAATTTCTTTGGCCATTTGCTATGTCAAAACTTCTGGTCTTTGGACCTTGTTGGTGAAATTCGTGGCTGAGAGCAGAGCTGTGAGTTTGTGAGAAATCTGTGGAGTTTCTTCAATTTTTGTGTCAATCTTCATCAAACTCAGTCTTAAGGTATGGGAGAAGTCTACCTTATACTAGATTTAGACTAAAAATCAAGTGAATTAGGATTTGAGTTAACAAAACTCAAAAAGGGCATTATGTGCAATATGGCACAAAGGCTTGGAGGCCAAATTCTTGCTCAATGGTGTTTTGAGCAACTTTATGTTGATGCATGCAAAGTATATTGATACTGAATTCTGGATTTAAATGCTTATGATAAGTTTTGTTGTATTAAATTGTGTTTATGTGAATTTTTATGCAATTTGATGCAAAAAGCTTGATGCATGCTCTTTGAATTTGTTTCTGTGATGAAACATGTTTGGTTAAGGTATATGAACTCTGTTAAATGATGGAATTTGGTTAGATTTGAGAAACAAAGAGAATGATGTGTCAAAACTCTTGTTTTAATGGACTGACTGCATAATCTAACCGGTTACTCGATATTCGTAACCGGTTAGACACTGCAGAATTTCAAAAGAAAAATTAGTTTATAAAACAGTCCTGAAGTTTAACTAATTTTACTCAAATCTATACCTTAATTTCACTAGAAAGAATCTGAAAATGAGGTAACAATACTTTCTTGGTTCAGATTTTAAGGTAAAGGGTTAATACCTTAAATTAATGGAATAATTTCAAGAGGAAATTATGCTTTATTGGACACAGAATGTGATTGGAACTTTTGAATGATGAAAACTGTGATTTTTGAGGCACAACACAATGTTTAACTTGTTTATGGATTGGGTAGTGAATTCAAGAAAAAGGGTTTTTCTGAATTGCAATGGTAAACAGTTCAGGTCTGTAATTCTAACTGGTTAGCCTGAAACTGTAACCGGTTAGTACCTGAATCTGAAAAATAAAAAGTTAAGTTTTTGAATACCATTGATTTTGTTTTACCCAATCTAAGTTTAAGGGCATGTTTTGAGAAAATTCAAAGGAGAATTTTATGCCAAAGAGTATGCTTCAAATAAATCATTCAAAAGGGAAATTGGAATATTTCTAAATCACATTAATTAATGTAAAGATAAAACCAACCCTGGTATTTTTGCATCCATATAGACTGGAAGTCTGGTTGGTAGGAATGTTTATCATATTCTGGGAATATGAGGAGGGTACTCCGGGAGTACCAAATTATAACCTACTTGATGACACATTATTGATATGTGGCCAGTGTCCGGGACCTGGTTTTTTATGCGTTCTGGGAACGTATGCGTTCTGGGAACGTGGTGTACACTCCGGGAGTGATGCTTATTATCCAAGATTTAAACATGTGGGTGAAAAGGCAAAAACGTTATCAGGCTAAAAAAGAAATAAAGTAACAAGGGCATGGAGATTACTAAAATGCATGCAACGCAGAAAGAAGTTTCGATCGCTATTTCAAAAAATCAAATTGTAAATGAGGTTTTTAGTGTTGACCCTTGTAAGGTTATAATCTCGGTAAGAAAGAAGGGGAATAGTTTCATGAAGGAACCTGAAAGAAACAAAAGCAAAATTGAATACCTTACACCTTCAACATAGAATCAAAGAGAATAATAGATGCAATTCAACAAGGAGTTATTTCATGCTATCACTATAAATCATATTTAGGCATATATACCATATCATAGCCACGTGCAACTTTTGCCTGAAAGAAAGAATCATGTGCTTCAGATACATGAATGCTGAGCAGACGTGAGGTTGGATAGACTCTGGAACACACTGAACAACATGCAGTATGCCGTGCATTGTAGTGATTTTCAAAGTCCTCCGTAGAAGTCAAGCGTGCTCCACAACCAACAATGGGACAAAAGACTTCCCTGCACAAATTGACAGCTTTGAAATCAAACAAACATACTGCCATTTTATGAGGACATTTAAGCAACACCTTCATGAACAAAGAATATCATTCAACAAAGTAAGATCTAGTCATTGGAACAGTCTCAAGCTTCAGATCATAGTTTTCCAAATTGATAATGATTTTTTTTCCAAGGACTAATGGCAACACAGAAGAATATTAGCCAGTGCATGACAAATTTTTGCACTCTAGATTGAACATAGTAAGGTAACATGCTCATAATAGCAGAATATGATGATTTAGTTTGTGAGCCATAAAGATCAGATTCGTTGTTCTCAAAATTATAACCAAGGATAACCTTTGACAACTTATTCCATGTGACTTGCAGGTCCTTCTCCTTCTTTCTAGTTAGCAACTTGGAATTATTGCATAAAATGTTCAACCAAGTCAAAAAATACATTTGAAGTAAACCAATTTATCAAGTGACCGAATTCAAAAGTTTTAGCAACAATAATGCATATTGGTCTGTAGCAAATTAACTGTAGCAAATGTCGGTGTTCCGGGAACACAAGGGTGTATTGTGTAACACCCCGATTCAACAACTTGAAAACTTAAACTAAAAGTGGTAAAAATGAGGGCAATTTTTTTTTTTAAAACAAATGTTACACAAGATGAGAACACTTAGATTTTTAAAACACAGATACATTAAAACACATGTTCTCATTTTGCACAACCCCTTTCAAGTTCCAAACCGAGATGTCACAAGACACCGCACTTTGAAACCGTTTTCAAAAGCATCATTCAAAACGTAGCCCGTTTACTTGTTGCAAAACATTCATGTTTAATAAAACTTTTGCCGGGGTACAGTATGATAGAGCTACGTTAACTAAGCACTTACATTGGAGTACCATGCTCTCAGGGGAATTTCCTATCCTCTAATCTTGCTTCCTAATACTTTTCGTCTAACTCCGGACTTTGGTCGATGAAGCCCACCACGCTTCCACTGCGCCATCTACCAGTTGCAATATCAGCAAGTGCCGATACGACAACATGGTAGGAGAGAGTCAGTGTTCCGAACACTAACGGGTTGACCTTGCGGTCTCAGAGTAGACTTAATATAAAAATAAACAGATAATAAAACTAGAACCGCGGAAACATAAACACTTATCCTAATGCAATCACCTCTTCATCAACATATGCAACAAGTCATGCACTTAGCATATATGAATCATATAAAACCATGCATATAGAAATATTCCTAACACACCAATGTCATCATTCAAGGCCAAAACCTTCATCACACTTGCCTCACAATTCCTTTTCCATTCAAATCGTTGCCTCATGATTTCTTACATCACGAATCAATTCTCGTGCTCAACTTATAACTCTTATTCAGTACTTGATATCTTATTGATATACCTTCTTTGAAACATCTTTATCTTTAAGTTTTATTATTTCGGTTAGCATCAATGATGAGGGGGATACATCATTGAGCTCACACACGTCTACATCTCCTCGGTCAACCACCCAACCTAGTCGGAAGCAAAAAGGAGTACAGGACCTTTACCATGCGGGCACGACAGCTGTCACACAACAAATGGTCCCAGACCAGGAGGCCTTGCCTCAAATCATAATCAAATTCATATAATCACAATGCACGCTCTCAGCGGCAAACACAAATGCCCCGTTCCAGTCCTTCTCACTGTTCTAGATTTGCATCGAGGGGGCTACAGTACAATTCTAGTTCCGGTGCAGAACTACCACGGCATTAGACCCAGTCCCCACCACGTTAGTGCGCCACATGTGGAGTTGTCTGCCTAGAACTGTACTCTAGACTTCTTGACCTTTCACCGTCATCGTCCTCCCCTCCTGCAATCCCCACCTGAGTATCCGCAGATACCCACAGTATCTTCCTCTCCACTACTTCGATACGACACTCATACCTCACCGCGTTTGTAAATGTCTTTTAAATCTTTTAAGGTTTTGGCGTTTTAATTAGCGGCTTATTCCTAATAGTCGGCTCGTCCTTGGTGCATCCCTTCAACGAAGCCCAACCACTAATCGCAAACTATTCCCCCTAAATCTCATTAGCCCCAGGCCACAAATTACTTTCTCTTCTCATCATCAACATTCCCAAAACTCATTCTCAACAAAATTCTCATTCACATCATCACCTTTTCCTCGTTTTCTCAAAATAACTTTTCACAAAACCTTTTCGAAAACAAGATTTCCCAAAACTTTTACTTCACTAAAACATTTTCATGAACCTCATTTCATAAATTTTTCTCAAAACTTTTTCAAAAATAATGTTTCCAAAAACTTTCCCAAAAATATCATTTTCACAAATCTCTTTTCAAAACCTTTTTCAAAAATCACATTTTTGGGTGAGTGTTAATGGAGGAGCAAGCTCAACTCAACACTAAGCTTCTTCCCAAAAACGTGAACGAGGAATCACATCTCTTTCAACTCTCACTCTTCACATCTTTACCAATCTCATTCGCATCACGTTTCATCTCTCTCTCAATCGTTCCCACACTTTCTCATTATTCTTAACTCATTGCTTATTTCTTTCTCAATTACTTCTCAGACTCTCTCTTCGTTCTCATCTCATCACTTATTTCCTTCTTAATTATTCCTCATGTTTCTTATTCGTTTCCCTTTTTCTCTTTTCAATTTTCTCATTACTTTCACGATTATCACTATTTCACTGTCCAAAAACAATCAAACAATTCTCAATAAAATGAAGTATGTATAATAAATAAACACTCAGTATGCAAACGGAACAAATAAACATTTAGCACGAATATATGCATTGCCTAACTCGCAGTACTCCCGTAATCCGTCTACTCGAATTACGAGCAACCACGTTACGGGATCACCGCACTCTCACTCACATGGATGACGACATATCCAGAAACTTTCCAAGATTTCCAGTCGCCAACCTTGCCACGAGTCCTTCACGTCCGACACCCGAACTAAACATTTTTCCCTGTGCATTAGAAACGATTTACGTAAACTCTTAATTTTTGTTTTAAAAGCACTTTGAAACAATTCCCTTTTTAAAAGCATATTGCCAATATCCAAAGGACTTTTAAATCCAAATCATTTCTTTTATAAAATGTTTCCAAGAAAACTTCTTAAATCAATTTCTTTTTCAAAACAGAATCTATTTCTCCTGGTTTAAAACATTTGGGTTGGAAAAATCATTTTCTTTAAACACTGAATGAAATCTTAAGAAAACAACTCTTTGAAAATCTTTCTTAAATCAAATACAAAAATTCAAGAAGGTAAAATTTCAAAACCAATCAAATTAATTTAAGTTGTTTAAATCATTCTTTAAATAAAACATTTTTCACAAATAAATTTCACAAACAGTATTCAATACATCCTAGCAGCACAAAGAGCAATCACATACACATTTCATAGCATTCAAAGCATACCCAAACACACACAGGAAGCCACATTTTAAAGCATTTAAAATCATCGATTAAATTAATTAAATTAATTTAGACTTAATCATTTAATTATCTCACAAAACCGAATCATACTCAGGATTAACAAATTTTCTAATTACAAATAAAATTTAATACAAGAAATCATTAAATCAACTTTAGAAAACCTATTCACAGAATCAAATGGACTTATTCATTTTTATTTCTAAAATCAAAAGACCAAAGGAAACACACACATCATTTTCACACGTACACAGCATCATGCACCAAAAACATAGCTATCATCATGATCATTTCATGAAAATAATTTCCCTACCCTTTAAACATACATGGACCGAATTTCACACACATAAATTTTGCAAGATTTTAATGCACACATGAAAACATATCATTACAAAATTATTTTCTTTATTTTAAGACCAAAACCGTGATCATGCCATGGAAAAATTAGCAATTTTAATTTCATTTATAAAACAAAATCACAATTTAAACCATCGCACCTGTTTTCTTTTTAGATTCAATTTACTTCATGCATGCACTCTTTGAAATCCTAAATTCAAATACCTCATCATGTATGCATCCTATATGAGAGACAATTCTAGTTTCCTACTCCTCCTAGTTGGCCGAAATTCAACATGCATGAAACAAGGCTTTTTGACTCACTTTTTAGGCATACAAAAGTCATGCATTCACACCTAGACATGTAGGTTTTTCAAGCAAACTTTTTTAAACACTTTTAATATTTATAAAATTCAAGTTCATCATTTTCTCAAAACAAAAATAAAGATCTAATGAAAACAACATGCATGTTCTACAAATTGTTGGATCTAAGCTTAAAACACACATGCATCAACTTTTCACAAATAAAAACATGGATTTCAATTTTAATTAGGTATGGCCGAATGGCCTAATAGCACACGTAAATTCAATTACTAAATCTAAATAAGGTTTGCACTTCAAAAATCATTTTAAAAACTTGTTTCTTTAGTTTTCTTTTTGAAACCGAATCATGCATCAAGTAGAACTATGATTTTTCTTCTTTAAATTAACATGCATGCTTTAAGGACATGGATCATGAAATGTTTGCAGACAAATCAACAAGAACATCATGAAATCAACATACCAAACAAAAGATCTTAATTTATTTTTCAAGCAAACTTAGATCATAAGTTAATTCATTAAGAAATCACATAAACACATCATAGATCTCCATTTGAACAAAAAAAATTTAACATGCAAGACTGAAAATCATCATAGCTCACGGTTTCACCAAGCAATCCAACATGCAAGGCCACATAATTTTACTTTACCCTTTATTAGACTTAGATCATTAATGGACTTGTCAAATAAGCACATAAACATACATAGATCATGATTTAGGACAAGAAAGATATACATGCATAAAAGATTTAGGTTAAACTTCACAAAATCTTAAACAAAACTCTAGATCTTTAAGTTGGAGTTAGGAAAACATCTAGATCAAGTAGGAAAATTTAAACCGAACCATAATCATAAAGTCACAAATATTACAAATAATGTTTAGTCCATGAAAGTTCAAGATCAAGAAAGAATATTATACAAATTTATTTCACAAGGCATAAAAATGAGCATGCAAGAATAAAAGAAAGGGATCTACAACTAAAAGGAACAAGACTACACTATTACATTTCTTCTCTAGATCTTCGAGTTTCCTACCAAGAAGGGTTGGTCTCTTTAGGTTTTTAGCACTTAGATCTTCAAAGGAAATGGCTCCTAGATCAAGCTCCTAAGTTCCTCCTTCTTCCTCTTCTTTCACGGTCTCCTTTCCCTCTCTATTTCTCTTTTCTTTTCTATTTTTTTTTCTAAGAGGTGAGTGGACTCTTAGAGTGGTGTTTTGGTGTTGGAAGAGTGAAAATGAGAATGGGTAAAAGTGAAATGAACTAGGGGTTCATGCTTATATAGACAAGTTCACCATTTCCCCTTATGGCCTTGTAAAATTCGGTTCATGAACAAGTAAGGAGGGCGGTTTTGTCCTCACAATTGTGCATGGCTAAGGGTCTCCAAAGTCAAGGAGACAAGGAGAAGTGGACTAGGTCTTAGGGTTACTTTAGGGCTAAGGGGTAGTTTGCTCTTAGTTGGGGTTTTGCTTCCAATTTGGTTTGGTTTTGGTTTCTAGTTTGGTTCCTTAGTTTTCTTACTTCCTAAGCTTATCACACATGCACACACCCACACGTAGAAACACACACACATATGACACATACACAAACCTACATGAACAAGCTCCTACCGTGGCATTCTCACATATACACACATTTCACACACACAAGCATACATGGTTTTGATTCTTTTAGTTTCTAATTATTTTTACTTAGAAATTGTTAATTCACACCACAAATCAATTAATTCACAAATCATACTCATCCAACATATATACATATACATATCACACAGTGCACACATATTAAAGCAAACACTTTTCAAATAAAAATTCAAGCCAAATCATAAAATTTACTTTCTTCAAAACATAATTCTTAAAACTCGTATTTCACTACTCTGAAAATAAATTTTTATAAATCAACCTAGAAAAATCTGAAAATCACATTTTTTTTTAAATCTATGTTTTGAGACGGTCGTTTTTGATATAAAGTTTGTAAAAATCCGAGTTACGGTTAAAAAGTTACGAATTTTTAAAGCTTACAGACCCCAAAAATCCCAAAAATTCCATTTCAAACAAAAATCACTTTTGAATAAAATCACAACTCATTTCTTAAAAATCAAACCATTTCAAAATTCTTCTCTTCTTATTTATAAAAACATTTTGTTTATAAAAATCCTTGAAAATCAATGCTTGATTTCTTTCTCACGTAAAATTCTTTTCTAAAAATCTTTTATATCACAAAACTTTGAGGTTTATTTTGACGAAATTGTTTACGCACGTATGGGAAAAATGCGGGGTGTTACATATTGGATGGACGTCCAAGATGGACTTTTAGAGGCCTCAGTTGTGGATAGAAAATCATACATCATGCCACTTGCATTATAAGAGTTATAATGTTGAAAACTGGTGTGCTCATATGTATTTGCATTATGATCTGTCCATGATATACTTGTGATTGTAATTTTAGTCTTTATCAATTATGTATATGTGTATACTTACTCCCTGTGCCCTGTTTAGGTGATGGCCAGATACCTAGCTTGCATCGAGATACGCCCTATCCCTAGCGGTATATGGACGTATGAGGAGCACCGTGCCACTTTTGAGGGGGAGGTTGAGATCACTCTCTACCACCCTAACCCTCTGGTGCGAGTGCGACCTCGTCGATTTAGGATTCCCTTAGTCTACACTATGCTTGTTCCACCTTTTTATACATATAGAGGACCACCCCCGGCTCGACCTATGCGTCGTTTCCATAGTTTTCGTTTTAGAGCTGCCACTCGTTCCCATCCTTCCTCCCATAGAGTTGTCACTGAGGAGACTCCTTCTCCTGGTCCGACTGACCTGGATAGGACTGCTTCTGCAGACCTTAGACCCAATGGTGGGGTCTCTCCACAGTCGGGCGAGGTCGAGGAGGACCCTGTGGAGGATGAGAGCGAGGAGGAGGTGCATGTTGAGCCGACTGTTTCTGCTAGAGGTGGACCCGCTGGTTCATAGGAGCTTGCATAGCGTAGATGTTTTGGATCCTAGATCCTAGGGATAGAGCTGTGGAGGATCTGAGGAGCTGTTGAGGACACGGATGACTTGCTCTGGGACTTCTATTTTGGATTTCGTTATATATATTGTATATATCTGAGAGGTCTTGGAGTGAGCTTTTACTTTATGTAGCTGGTCTGTATATGTTTCATCAAAACTTTCTATCTCGACTTTTTATCACTTGCTACTGACTGTACTGATGGGGTTATGTTATGACTATTACATATATATGATGTTTTTCTTTACCTCAGCAGTGCCCCATAAGTATTACTTTTACTTCTGCGAACTCTTATTTCTATTAAGAAAGGATTCGGCGATAAGTTTATGCTTTATATATTCAAATTCAACTCGAGAGGCAAATGGTATGTTTTAATATTAACTATGAAGAGTATTTTCTATAGTTAAGGAAATGTTATCTCGAGAGCCTTTTCGAAACTAAGATATTGTTAAGCCGAACTTTAAAAAAAAAATGGTTTATGTTCAAAAAGGGTTTATGAACGAGCAAGTACTGGTTCTAAAAAGGAAAAATTTTCTAGCCCAAATTTTTATAGCAAGTATTCAATTATTTGGAAATATTAATCATTTTCAAGTTAAAAAGAGAGCGTCACACCCTTCGGTGGTATCAGAGCATAGGTCCTGTCCCTCATGGCCCGAAGATGCAGCTAAGTATGGTATTCAATGTTGATTGAATATGTTTTGAGTAAGTTAGTAGCATTTATGTTTTAAAGACCTTTTTAGTAACCCAAAGCCCATAGTGCAGGTCTTTCTATGGCAACCCGGAATAGAAATATTACTAATGAAATGTTAGAACGAATCACGACCGTGCTGGAAGGCATGCAGCAGCAGCAGAGACAACAACCATCTCAAGGGCGAGCTGGTAACCCATCTGCTGGCAATATGGCGAATCAGGATGCTAAGACTCTGTCGGAGTTCAGAAAGTGCAACCCACCAAGATTCGAGGGAGGATATAAACCTGACGAGGCGAACAAGTGGTTGTATGAGATTAACAAGATTTTCCGAACTCTGGAGTTTTCTGATGAACAGAAGGTGACCTATGCAGTGTACATGCTTCACGAAGAAGCTGAAAACTGGTGGGATCACACTGTCCAATTGTTGAATTTTGAAAGGAGGGCAATCAACTGGAGAGTATTTATGGAGAAATTTCTTAATAAATATTTTCCAGAAGATTTGCGGAGAAAGAAGGAAGTGGAATTCATGCAATTGAAGCAGGGGGATATGAGTGTAGGGGAGTATGCTGCCAAGTTCGAGGAGCTGATGAAGTACTCTCCCTATTACTTAAATTACCCTGATGAAAGGAGTAAGTGTGTTAAGTTTGAAGGTGGACTAAAGCCGGAGCTGAAGTCTATCTTCAGTTATCAAAGGATTCAGAGTTTCCCTGCACTTGTGGATATGTGCAGAATGTATGAAGATGATAAGAAGGCTGAGTTGATTGGAAGTCAGGTGAAGGGGGTTGGACAGAACTATGGACCACAGAGGAAGAAGAAGTTTGATCATCGGAATAATGGTCCATATTCTAAGAACAAGGGTAAGGGCAAGGCGGTGATGGATAACAAGAACAAGTCTCGCGATAATGCTCCTTATTGTGAGAAGTGTAGACGTTATCATCATGGTCAGTTTTCCTGGTCCACAGGAGGATGTTTCAAGTGTGGAAAGCAAGGTCACTTTGCTCGTGAATGCAAAGAATCTGCAAAGGGAGATGCAAAGGGATTTGCGGACAAGCCTGTGGTGCAAGGAAGAGTATTTACCCTGAGTGGTAGTGAAGCAACCCAAACCCCGAATCTCGTGCAAGGTAACTTTCTGCTTAATAACCAACCTTGCAAAATCATGTTTGATTCTGGAGCTACACATTCTTTTGTTTCTCCTGAATGTGTGAATAGGCTGAATCTTGTTGTTTCTGATTCACCCTGCTATCTTAGTATAGATACCCCTACGGGAATACCGATCTTCACCGCTAAAGTCTGTTTAGGGTGTAATGTAGAAATTCTGGGTCGTCTTTCTAAGGTAGATTTGGTTTGTGTTCCTAAGTTACAATTGGATGTGATCTTGGGTATGGATTGGTTGATGAAGAACCAAGTGATCATCAATTGTGATGAAAAGACAATTCAATATAGGACCCTTGAACCGGAGGGTTATATGTGTTTATTCTCGGCTTCTGGAGAAGAAGAGTCGATGCCGATCGAGGAGATTCCGGTGGTGAGGGAATTTCCGGAAGTATTTCCTGAAGAGATACCAGGATTACCTCCGAAGCGAGAAATAGAGTTTGGGATTGATTTAGTCCCTGGAGCTGGTCCCATCTCTATTGCTCCTTATAGGATGGCACCACCAGAAATGGTAGAAATGAAGAATCAGATAGAGGAGTTGTTGCAGAAACAGATGATCAGGCCAAGCGTTTCGGCTTGGGGAGCTCCATTACTGTTTGTAAAGAAGAAAGATGGGAGTATGAGGATGTGTGTGGATTACAGGTAGTTGAATAAGGTCACTATTAAGAACAAGTATCCTTTGCCAAGGATTGATGACCTTATGGACCAGGTTAGGGGAGCTGCAGTATTCTCCAAGATTGATCTGAGATCGGGTTATCATCAGATCAGGATAAAGGAGGAGGATATACCCAAGACTACATTTCGATCTCGATACGATCATTATGAGTATGTTGTGATGTCGTTCGGGTTGACTAATGCACCTGCTATTTTCATGGATTATATGAACCGGATCTTTAGACCATATTTGGATTTATTTGTGGTAGTATTCATTGATGATATTCTGGTCTATTCTAAAAATCCAAAAGAGCATGAAGAGCATCTCAGGATTGTGTTGAAAGTCCTGAAGAAGAAGCAATTATATGCCAAACTTACGAAGTCTGAGTTTTGGTTGAACGAAGTGAAGTTTTTGGGGCATGTAATCTCTAAAGAAGGAATTGTGGTGGATC
Source organism: Crotalaria pallida (assembly GCA_037953625.1). Taxonomy (NCBI): domain Eukaryota; kingdom Viridiplantae; phylum Streptophyta; class Magnoliopsida; order Fabales; family Fabaceae; genus Crotalaria; species Crotalaria pallida. The sequence goes on from CM075654.1 coordinate 26,961,799, forward strand.
CAGCAAAAGTAAGTTCAGTGCTAAGTTGGGAACAGCCTAAGACCGTGACGGAGGTGAGAAGTTTCTTAGGGCTGGCTGGATACTATCGTCGGTTCATAGAAGGATTTTCTAAGATTGCACTGCCTTTGACTAAGTTGACTCGGGAAGATCAACCGTTCGTGTAGGACGATCGGTGCGAAGTTAGTTTCCGTGAGTTGAAGGAAAGGTTAACATCGTCTCCTGTGTTAATCTTACCTGATCCTCACAAGAGACTTGAGCTTGTTGACACAAGTGGAGCCATCAAGTATCAAGTTGGGGATGTTGCAGATTACAAACGAGTTCTTGGAAAGAATTCGGGAGTTGCAACGAGCAGATGAAGAATTGATGGAAAAGATGAAACTAGGTTCAGAGGGAAGGGAACCTGATTTCAAGATTGGGCTTGATGGAATCCTTCGTTTCAGGACAAGGATTTGTATACCAAGAGATCAGGAAGTTAGAAGACTGATTCTCGACGAAGCCCATAAGAGTCGGATGAGTATGCATCCTGGATCAACCAAAATGTATCAAGACTTGAAAAAGATGTTTTGGTGGTCTGGATTGAAAAAGGATGTTGCAAAATATGTAGCGGCGTGCTTGATTTGTCAAAATGCTAAGGTAGAACATCAGAAACAGGGAGGACAATTGAAACCTTTGAGGATTCCCCAGTGGAAGTGGGATAGCATCTCAATGGATTTTGTGTCTGGTTTGCCAAGGATAGTAGCAAATCATGATGCAATTTGGGTAGTTGTAGATAGGTTAACCAAGTCGGCGCATTTTATTCCGATAAATATGCGTTATCCTTTGAACAAGCTTACCCAGATCTATATCAAGGAGGTAGTTCGTCTTCACGGAGTGCCTTCGAGTATTGTGTCGGACCGAGATCCCAGATTTTCGTCGCAATTCTGGAAAAGTTTGCATGAGGCTGTGGGAACAAGATTGAAACTGAGTTCTGCGTATCATCCACAGACGGATGGCCAGACGGAGAGAACGATTCAATCTTTGGAAGATGTGTTGAGAGCTTGTGCACTTGAAGAACAAGGAAGTTGGGATCAAGTGTTACCTCTTGCAGAATTCACATACAACAACAGTTATAATGCGAGCATTGGAATGGCACCGTTCGAGGCGTTGTATGGAAGGAAGTGTCAAACCCCGCTATGTTGGTTCCAAGTGGGGGAGAACTTGATGGTTGGACCAGAAATGATACAGCAGACATCTGAGAAGATTAAGATAGTCCAGGCAAAGATGAAAACGGCTCAGAGTCGGCAGAGGAGTTATGCGGATAAGAGGAGGAAACCATTAGAGTTTTCAGAGGGCGATCATGTGTTCCTTCGGATAGTTCCGATGAAAGGAATCAGTAGAGCTCTGAGAACCCGAAAGCTTTCGCCTAAGTGTATAGGTCCATACCAAATTCTTAAGAGAGTTGGCCCTGTTGCTTATCAGCTAGCTTTACCACCCTCTTTATCCAATTTGCACAACGTCTTTCACGTTTCGCAATTAAAGAAGTACGTGCATGATCCATCAGTTATTCTAAAACTCCAACCTGACGATCTAACTCTAAAGGAAAACCTGACCTTTGAGACCAGACCAGTTCAGATAGAAGATCGTGAAGTTAAGCAGCTCAGGGGAAAGGAGATACCTTTAGTAAAGGTCATATGGGAAAATGATGACGTATCAGAAGGCACATGGGAATTAGGAGAGAAGATGCGTCAAGAGTATCCGGAGTTGTTTTTGTAAACTAGAATTTCGGGGACGAAATTCCTTTTAAGTGGGGGAGTAGTGTAATACCCCTAATTTTCGTCTCCCGAATAATAGGAAATTAATAATAAAAATTTTTATTATTAATTTATAGAAATTTTCCAAGTTTATATTTTGTATTTAATTAGCCTTAAAAATAAAAATAAGTTGAAATATTTTTATAGGGCAAATAAATGCAAAATATAAGGATATTGCATTTTGGTCCCTGAATGAGGACTTAAAGGTAATATTAAAAAGTTTCTTGGAGGGAAAGATTTAAAAATATTAATTTTTAAATTTTGTACTAATCTAACAGGTTAGTAATGCCCTGTAACCGGTTAGACGATGAACCCAAAAACTGGGTTAGTGGATTTTGATGAGTAATCACTTGATTAATCCCGAATTCGCCACGATTACAACCTGAAATTAGTGGGATCACACGCGTCAACATGCATGTAATCTAATTTGTCTATAAATTACGGATTTTTTGAGGTGTTGGGGGTTGGTTTTGTTGATCTATGTTGAAGAGGGCAAAATTAGGGTTTCGTTTTCATTCTGAGAAATTCGTTTCAGTCCTTGAGTGTTAGAGAGCGAAACACACACTTCTGGAAAGCTTGAATCAAGGGCTTTCCATTGATATAAGATTTGAGAGCTGAGTGTTTGTGTGGAAGGAGAAATCAAGCTTGGAATCTAGGAATTGGAAACTGAGTTCTCTGTCATTCCCTGTTCTGGAAGCTGAATTCCAGCTTTGAGTTTGGTAAGTACAGTCCACCATTTAGCCTCAAATCTCTTTGATTCTCTAGTGCATGTTACCTATTTTGAGTCCTAACTGTTTTCCCCAATTTCTTTGGCCATTTGCTATGTCAAAACTTCTGGTCTTTGGACCTTGTTGGTGAAATTCGTGGCTGAGAGCAGAGCTGTGAGTTTGTGAGAAATCTGTGGAGTTTCTTCAATTTCTGTGTCAATCTTCATCAAACTCAGTCTTAAGGTATGGGTTTTGGCTTGATTACTTATCAAACGCACTAACCCAGTTTTCTGAGTTCATCGTGTAACCGGTTACAGAGCCCTTCTAACCGGTTACATACTGATAAAATTCAAAAATTAATAATTTAATTACTCTTTCTTCAAAAACCTTTCTAATATTGCAATTAGGTCCCAACCCAAGGGCTAATTTACAATATTCACATTTTTGTACAAAATAACCATGTAAAAATATATCTCATATTTTTATATAAAAACACATAATGTACAAAAACTAAAACCTTCAAAACTAATATAAATCAATTATAAAATAATTGTTATAATTAATTTCTTGGTTATTTGGGAGACGAAAATTAGGGGTGTTACAGGCAACTAAGGGAACAATTTGATGCAACAATCTGAAGGCCTCAAAAACACACCTAAGTGCCTTACTCATTTTCATGCATGCAATCAATCATCAATTTTGAAATGGTCACCGATCAAGTTCTAGAGCATAATTATCAAAGAGAACACACTCATGAACGAATAGGGGTCTCAATATCAGAATATTTCAATAAAATTCATACCCCTCAATATAAGGCTCAAAACCTCATTGGGCTAAAGTCAGTTTACTAATCACATGTTCTGAAAGCATTTGTCAAAATAACCAGTTCACAAGTATATTTACAGCTCAATCAAATAGAGTCGAAAATTAATGAGTCTAAGTCCTAAACTAAATAAATACATGCATCAAAATAGAAAAAGTCCTAAATCTAGAATAATCACCTACTTTCACTAGAGACACAAACCAACACCAAATATGGGGAAACAATTCAAGTCTGAAAAATCAATTTTTATTTTGTATACTCCCCCAAACTTAAATGTTGGCTTGTCCTCAAGCAAACTAATCTATCCTAAACTACAAAATAAAAATGAAAAACTACCTACGAAAGCAGAACAATATTTTTGTTGAGGTACACAGGCTGAATAAAAAGTTGGAGCCATATGAGCAGTCAGGCGCGCCTGGGGCGCGCGACCACATTGGCCTGGGGCGCACAAGGTCTGTACCTCAAATTTTTTTTTTTTTGAAAAATAAATTACACTAAATGGGTTGCCTCCCAAAAAGCGCTTGTTTAACGCCGCGAGCCTGATGAATCTCCCTTTTGCAGGGGCAAGGGGAAAAACAAAGAACTAAGGGTCTTGGAAATCCACGGTGGTTGGGTTCCTCTCCACCGGACCTCCCAAATATGGCTTAAGTCGCTGACCATTTACCTTGAAAATCACACCCTCTTTGAGATCCTTAATTGCAATAGCTCCGAAAGGAAAAACCTCCTCTATCACAAAAGGGCCAGACCACCTGGATTTCAGCTTTCCTGGGAAAAGCTTCATCCTAGAATTATACAACAAGACAAGCTTCCCTTTTTCAAAAGCTCTAGGAATTATCTTACCATCATGATGTTTCTTAGCCAATGCCTTTAACTTAGAAGACCAACTATATGCCTGCTCCCTGAACTCATCAAGTTCATGAAGCTGCAAAAGTCTCTTAGCACCTGCTTGTTTCAAATCCATGTTAAGAAATCTGGTTGCCCAATAAGCCTTATGAGCTAACTCAACATGCAAATGACAACTATTCCCAAAAACCACCTGGAAAGGTGACATTCCCAAAGGGCTCTTAAAAGCTGTCCTATAGGCCCATAATGCATCATCTAGCTTCCTAGACCAGTCCTTTCTAGACCCATTAACTATTTTTTCTAATATTCGCTTCAGCTCACGATTGGACACTTCTACTTGGCCACAAGTTTGAGGATGGTATGGTGTAGAAACTTTATGGTGCACCTCATACTTGGCCAACACCTTCTCTAACACCCGATTGCAAAACTGAGTACCATTGTCACTAATGAGAACTCGAGGCACCCCAAATCTATTAAAAATATTTTTCTTTACAAAATTCACCACTATTTTGGCATCATTCATGGGAGTGCCTCAACCCATTTGGACACATAGTCCACTGCAACAAGGATATACCTATTTCCATAAGAAGGAGGAAAGGGACCAACAAAGTCAATCCCCCAAACGTCAAAGATTTGTTGGAAGTCAAGCTTTCCCAAGGACTTAAAGTGCAAATATTCTATATGGTTTTGATGATAACAAACTCAAGATTCTCAAGTTCTTATCAAGTGCAATCACAAGATCTTCATCCTTCAAGTCTAAGCTTCAGGTTGAAGAATCAAGCAAATGAAGTTGAAGGCTCAAGCAAATAGAAGACCTTAACCTTTCCCTTAGGACATCATATGTAAGGTAATGAAGTCAAGGTTTATATTATGTTAAAAGGCCAATATAAGTTTTTCTAAATATAATTTTCATAATTAAGGAGAAGAAAAAGAAGTTTTGTGAAAATCTGTTTTTATATCTTAGTTTTGGTGAAAATAATTGATGTTACAAAACTCTGAATATTTTTATGTATGCAAGAGAGAGTAATCGATTACTTGCCTAAGTTAATCGATTAACTTTGTTGCATCATAGAAAAATCAGAGAGCTTGTAATCGATTAAGTGATCTTTGCTAATCAATTACTTTCTTATGAGAGTAATCGATTACCTGGCTCAAGTAATCGATTATAATTTTTGCATCATATATTTTCCTGAGACAAAGTAATCTATTATTGCTTTGAGGTAATCGATTACATGATGTTGCATCATACAATTATCAGAGGCATTGTAATCGATTATTAAAATAGTGGTAATAGATTATATGTCTTGCATCATACATTAAACAGAAGTGAAGTAATCGATTACATGCATGTGACAATCGATTACTGGTTTTTAAAATGAATTTCAAAGTTTCTATTTTTAAAGGGATAATCGATTATCTCCCTGAAGTAATCGATTACCTCAAGTTTTATTGAAAAACGTGTCAGAATCATTTTGATTTATTTCCAGATTTGCTTTTACATAATTGATTCTGATTTATTTTGAAAATTCGAATTTGATTTTATTTTGGAAAATATTCCTTATTTGTTTTAAGAATCAAATCCTTGATTTATTTTCTAAATCTTTTTTATTTTGTTTTGATTTTAAAACTTAAATTATTTTATTTCCAAAATCGTTTTTGATTTGATTCTGATTCTATTTTCAAATTCAAAATTCAAAATTCAAATATTTTCAAATATTTGGTTTTAATTCTTAAATCTTTTATTTTATCTTTTGATTTGATTTTGATTTCAAATCTAACTCTATTTATTTGTTTTTCAAAAATCATTTCAACACTTCTACATTCAAGAACTCTGATCATCACGTTTCTTCTTCTTCTTCTCTGGTTTTCACGTTCATACATTTTTGAAGAAAATCATAAACCTTGTATTGGCCTTGTAACACTTCTTTTGACTTCATTGCCATAGAGCTATATTGTTGTATCTGTGTTGCTTAGAACACATATTTGTTAGAGTGACCTTTTATTCTTGTATCAGCACTATTGAGAGTGTAGGTCTTGTACCCAATCACTCATACCATAACCTGTGTTGTAAAGGGGTGTGTAACCCTTAGTGACTAGGGAGTGAATCTCCTATTGCGGACGTGCTGCGTTCGTGGTTGTAGGGTCAGGAACCCTTTGTGTGTGGGTAGTGCTAGACGAACGCTGGGTCACCTAGTATTTAGGCTATCTGGAAATCTAGGAAAGGTTTTCCTAGTTGTGTATCGAGGTCCCTGGCGAAAGGAGGTTCCTAGTAGCTTGCGAGGCGCTCTGGTTGTACTTGGGGACGTGTGGCATCTTGGTTTAGTGAAAAGCGGTCGCTTGGGGACTGGAGTAGGCCGGGTTTGCCGAACCAGGATAAAATCTCTGGTGCAATCTCTTCTATCCCTTATCTCTTTATTTTCCGTTGTTATATTTATTTGTTGTGCATCATAAAATCTATTTTCATAATAATTAATTTAAAGGATTTTAAATTAATTAGCGCGGTATCATACGTTTTCGTTGTTCTTATTTTGAGTGTATCCGCGCATATTAGTTTTTCTATTATTATTAATATTATTCGCTTCTGTGCAATCGTTTTCATCATTATATTGTTTTCCGCTGCAAAATCTCTTTAAGTTTGTTGAAAAAATTTTAAAGCGAATATTTTCCAATGTTTTTGTAAACACCCAATTCACCCCCCCTCTTGGGTGACGGCTGCCAATCCTAACAATAATCCTAACAATTGGTATCAGAGCTCTGGTAAAGGCCTAACAGCCTGAGTTAAAGATCCTTGTAGATTGGCAGCGTTTGGGATATTTTATTTGTTTTAATATGGAGGGTTCTACATTCGATGATGCACCATTTTTTGATGGAAATAATTTTCATTATTGGAGTGCAAGAATGAAAATATTTTTACAATCTATCAGCATTCGTCTATGGAATGTCGTTTTACATGGTTTTGATGAAAAATCTTCTTCCTTGAATTTTCAAGCTTTGCATGTTTTTAAAAATGCTTTGAACCATGATGCATTTGCTATTATTGAAAATTGTGAAAATTCTAAGGATATTTGGGACACTTTACATCTACACTATGCTACTAATGATCTTGTTGAAAGTATAAGTGTCCACAGGAAAGAGGAGAAGGAACAACAAGAAGTTGCTATAGAACGTGAAAGGACCAACTCCCTAGACGAAGATTCTGATGATGAAAGTGAAAGCGTGGGGAGTAACTCAACAAGCGACTGTGATGACTTAGAGAGGATTTTTGAAACCTTTATGGACTCACTGGAGGAATCAAGTGACTCGGATGCGGAATCAATAGCAGTTGAAATTAAAACATCCGACTACTTGGATCTGAGGACCATGAGGTAATTTCAATTATTCCTTGTTCTAAATCTCTACAATTTGCATATAATGATTTGAATGATGGTTTGATAACTTTGGAAAATAGAAACTTGGACTCTTTACAAAAATTATCTCAAATTGAAAATGAAATTGATATTTTGAAAAATGGAGATATTTTTGATAAAGATATTTTAAGAAAACAGCTCCTCAACCATTTTTGAAAATTGCTTACATATTGAAAAACAAGTTGAGGAAGCACTTTTTGAAAGTAACATTGAAAAATCAAATTGTTCAAATTCTTTACTTGATGAAATGGAAAATAATGTGGATATCCAAAAATCAAGTGAAGTTGATGACAATAATATTTTTCAATGTGAAGTAAAAAATTCCAAGTTTTAAGAAAATAATTTTGAAAAAGTCATATCATCATCCAAACCCATTACATGTAATTATTGTGGTAATTTAGGACATATTTCTCATTTGTGCTTTTATCGGAAAAATTATAACATGAGAAATAGTTTGCAATGGGTTCCAATGTTACCCAAGGAACCCAAGACTAACCCCAAAGGACCCAAGATGAAATGGGTACCAAAAGGTTCTTCTAGTGTTGTGAATGTGCAGGAAATTGAACCAAAGGAAGAACCAATTGGACAAGGAAAGGGGAAGTCCATGAAAGTTATGGGTAAATGGTCCAAAAACAAACAATACGGTCAAAAGAGAAAGATGTTCACAACCAAAGCTTCTAACATGCAAAAAGGTGAAAACATAAGGTCAAAGATGTAACACCCTCACAATTATTTAATTAAACTGAGTTTTATAAAAATATGGACTTGAAAATTTCTTTTTAAATCTTACCGAAAATCCGACAGAGTCTCCTCTGTTTATCGGACTTTCCCAAAAATAACTTTTATAAACCTGTCAACCAGTACAGTTCAGAAAATATTTATAAACATACTAATTTAATTTTCATGCCCTGCTAATCCAATAAAACATATTCAGGGCTTGCACGAATGAAATATAACAAATCAAAAGAAAACTAAATTTTAACCTAATAAACAACTCTCTCTTCTAATTAATTTTACAACACTCCACGGGGTGGAGTGTAGTCCTGCTCGGCCAATAGAATTGCAAGCTCAAACCTCAGTACCTGTGGAAATAGTAAGGAGTGAGCATTACACATAAAATGGGGAAACAGTTTCCAAATATGACATAATGCTATACTAAGCCAAACACATTTAACAATTCGATAACAATATAATAAAACTCTGCATAACACAATTCATGGTCAACATATCCATTGGTTTTACAATTCAATTATCAAAGTATTCCATTGGCTTCTCAAGTCAATCTTGCCTATTCATTCTTATACATCACTTTCATAAAGTCATTTATTCCTTCCACTTTAATCATATTCATAATTCTTTTCAATCTGTCCCTGGTCACGACCTACTGTGTCTGCACCCCTGTGCACTCACGTCTTACTGCGTCCGGGTATGTTTTCATTTCTCCCCTGGTCACGACCTACTGCGTCTGCACTCCTGTGCACTCACGTCTTACTGCGTCCGGGTATATATTTTCATTCTCCCCTGGTCACGTCCTACTGCGTCTGCACTCCTGTGCACTCACGTCTTACTGCGTCCGGGTATATATTTTCATTCTCCCCTGGTCACGACCTACTGCGTCTGCACCCCTGTGCACTCACGTCTTACTGCGTCCGGGTATATATTTTCATTCTTCCCTGGTCACAACCTACTGCGTCTGCACCCCTGTGCACTCACGTCTTACTGCGTCCGGGTATATATTTTCATTCTCCCCTGGTCACGTCCTACTGCATCTGCACTCTTGTGCACTCACGTCTTACTGCGTCCGGGTATATATTTTCATTCCCCTTTTCTATAATAACATTTCCTCTTATTCATATCAACCATTTCATTACTCCTTTCAACCACTTAAACTGTTTAACAAGTACCTTATTCAAACCAGTCACAACATAACACCTTTACATTATCAAATCATCCCAATTATGTCTTATAATTTTAATTAGCACAAATCAACAACTTTATTAATATCATCACCATTATCCTTAATTCATACTTAATTTCCATTCTTTTGCCTTGGTTTTTAAAATAAAATCATAACTCAAACATTTAACGAAATGAGCACTTCAATTATAAACAACACCAAGTCACAAGCTTATATACAAAATATTCAAAATAAAGCATATCATCATCTAATTAATTTTCCTATGTCATAAGCTCTAGTTATTAACTACCCTATGGTATAACTACCTAAACTAACACATAACTCTTAGTACCCATTATATACATATTGTAAACTAAACCCCAGAGTAAGGTAATACTCGCTATAACCCACTCCTTACCTCAAGCTCTTAGAGAGATAGAATTTTTGCCTTGGAACACACTTGAAAAATAGCCACAATTCAAATGGAGAGGGAGGAACCTAAAATCAATAAAATAAAGAGACAACATATCAAACTTTGCCCAAGAATCATGAGTGAAATTCGTGCCCCAACAAGGTTCTCTCTAGGAGGGTGATTAAAGCTTCATGGGAGGAAGAGGGAGAAAGAGATTCGAGTTCTAGGGAGAGAGAAATAGAAGAACACAAACGCAAACACTTACTTGAAGCAACAAGGAAGGACTTGTGGATGGACTTGGAGTGATCCTCTTGAGGATTGATTAATGAAAATGGAAGGTTTGGTGCCCTAAGATAGAGAGGGATTCGAATATGGCAAGAAAGAGAAGAGAGGACGCTTTTAATTTTTTCTGCACAGACTCACTTTAATCGATTAATAATCGATTATGAAGATTCCAACATTCTGGACTTAATCGATTAAGCTGCAACTTAATCGATTAAGTTGCAGCTTAATCGATTAAGTTACAGAGTTTTCAGCAGCCCGACTTTGAATGGCCATAACTTCTTCGTTACCCGTTGGATCTTGCTCAAATTTTAAGGAAAGCTTCCTTACATATCCTACTTCACATCCAACGGTGGAATTTATCTTTTGAGCTACCAATCTTATTATTTTAATTTCCTAAGTTCCTATGTTTTAAACCTAAGATTACATGCTAATTTGGCTAAGTTTCTCACTCTTGCTCTCACTTCTTCTACCCTAAGACCATCATAACATAAATTCCAATATAAGTAAAGTTTGGGATGTTACAATTCTCCCCCACTTATTGGGATTTCGTCCCTGAAATTCCGTTCAATTCCTTCAAATGGAGAACCATCCCAGACAATGGGTCTTCTTACTACGACACTCACTTCTCTTTGGTTCTACTCCCCCACTTGGAATTGGCATATCATTTTGCATTATTACGCCACTGGACTCTTGCACTCATTGAAGTATACAAGTTATGGTTTAATTTGGTTAGTTTTCGAGGCGAAATGCTCTAAGGTTTTCAAGGTTTTACACTATTAGCAGTCTCTCATTTCAAGAGTCCTACTAGGAAGACTCCTACATGGTCTTGGGTTTCAAGAATCAGGTACGATTCTCCCAACGATTAGATATAGTTTTCTAAGGTCATCTGGGTTTTCTCAAGGGATTTTACAATAAGGGTTGGGAATACCACTATTCAGGCGAATTCCTTCCTTCATTGCCTGTTTGGTTTTGTGCTAATTAAAGTTTCCCAATGATATCAGCGATTAATAACTAAAAAGATTGAGGTGCCCATCCCTATCTCTTATCCATCAATGGTGACATCGTGGTCAGGTTCACTAACAACACTGTCACTTAGCAACTACCGTACTTAGAACAATCCAAATCTACTTCTACACCCTATCTATCCGACAGCATCCACAGGGATTTGAGCCTACTCTACCCAAGTACATACAACTTATGTACTACTCTTAAGTCCTAATCAAACACATTCATTATTCAAGTAAGCATGTATTACATACACATCATTCAAAATTCAAACATGCTCAACAACATTTCAGATCAACACATGTTTACAACCATCAATCATGACTTAAACTCTAGCTCTTCCTAATCTAGCCATGATCTACCTGGACTAACCTCAGGTTAGGCTTAAATCTGCACACACTTAAGCAGAGTTTCAAATAATCAAACCATTCAAATGCTATGCCAAAACTTTGATAAAAGTAATCACCATGTATGGGGATTAAAGTTCAATAAATACAGCCCCCATACTAAAAGAGTACTTACACATTTTGAAAGTCGATGTGGAGTTCAAGAAGATCATTTATGCATTTATATACATATATATATAAAACCAAAATAACATGCCAGGAAATATGTATGCGTTTGTTTAGGCTTAAAAATTAAAGTTGCATACAAGAAAGACATTTATATATACATATGGTAAAAGTAGCGTATTAGAAAAATATTGATGTGGTGGTATGAAGATAGAATCAAGGTTTTTGAAAAATCGAATTCTTTTCTTAATGGAAAAACATTTTCATTTGTTTTACGTACAATTCTTAGGAAAAGATTAAATCATGAAAATTTATTTTACACTTTAAAACCTTGATATGTTCATGCCAAATAACTCGGATGAAATTCCAAAAACAATCTTTGTAAATCGAAGCATATCTTTTCGAAACAAGTTACCTTCATCTAACTTCGGGGAAACTTAGAGGAAGGAATATGAAATTACTCAAGATTAGCAAACTCAATGAGAAAGGGAATATGTGGTTGATTAGAAAGTTTACTTTGATGCTTCTTCATAAATTAAAATAGTTCCATTCCCTTTGACTTTGAGTTTGGAAACTAAGCTTCATTCCGAATTGAGTAAAGTCTCATGGAAGGAGTTCCTATTTAATCGGCGTGTGGCTTGTTTTAAAAGAATGAATTCACCGCTCGATTACCTAGGAATCCCTTGTTTACTCACTAACTTTTCCAAAATTTCATGATACGGCTTAGCACTCAATTTGGAAGGATTTTCGATTTTGTTAAAAACAGTGGAATTCATTTTGAATTCAATTTCAAAACATGGAAATTCACTTTGGTTACTATCACACTTGAATATCAAATGGTTCCTGACTTTAAAATTATTTTACTTGGGAACCACTCGATCCTTTGATAGAAACACTATTTTATAAAGAGGTTTTCAAAAATGGTGTTATGCTCCAAAACAGTTTCAACATTCACATGTTCGAACGATTGCAGGTATCATCCAAATGCACAATTTATAATTTAGACGAACACAAGATAGCACGTCGCATCGTACCTATACATATATATATATACATATATCGAACATACATCCTAGATCTAAGCAATCGCCTAAGGTTTTCAAGCATTTAATTGTTTAGACCTAAACCAACGCTACGTACTACTTGAGGGTTTCTTATTTTCTATTCCATGCACATAATTCTAGCAACTATTACAGCTAACTAGACTTCTAATCCTTCTAAATTTGGGATCTTCCTAAATTCCCAAAATACTCGCCGAAACTTAAGGACAAGATGATGATATCTCCCAATATATGTATACTTGAGGTGATCGGGCTCAAACATACACCACATTAGTGATAAGACCATTCTCGTCTTACTTAAGTTCGAATCACTCAACCTATTAGTTTTAAAACATTGAAACCTTGTTTTGTGTGTCACATTTAGAATTGGTTTAATTGGCACGAAACTAAAGATCGTTTCCTCCCAGTGGGATAGCAACTTAGTGCTCTTGCCCGTTGGGGTATCGCTTCCTTAGTCTCGTCGTTCATCCATTTCTAAATCTGACTCATTGTTTTCCACAAAATTTCAGATTTGCATGGTAAGCTTCACATAGTTTAGATGAACTTAAAAGAGGTTTTCAAATGCTTACCACGCCTCCCAAATAATTAAAAGAAAAACCTACAAGAAAGCTTAAACACTCACTATACTATACTCCGCACAATCTCTATATCACCTAGCAATGATACTCACTACACCTTAAAACAAACTCTAGTTCTAACTCTAAGTTACTCGCTTGGTGAGTAAACTGCAGGAGTAATAAGTTACTCCAATAGGCCAAGGAAAAACTGCTCTGATACCACAATGTAACACCCTCACAATTATTTAATTAAACTGAGTTTTTATAAAAATATGGACTTGAAAATTTCTTTTTAAATCTTACCGAAAATTCAACAGAGTCTCCTCTGTTTATCGGACTTTCCCAAAAATAACTTTTATAAACCTGTCAACCAGTACAGTTCATAAAATATTTATAAACATACTAATTTAATTTTCATGCCCTGCTAATCCAATATAACATATTTAGGGCTTGCACGAATGAAATATAACAAATCAAAAGAAAACTAAATTTTAACCTAATAAACAACTCTCTCTTCTAATTAATTTTACAACACTCCATGGGGTGGAGTGTAGTCCTGCTCGGCCAATAGAATTGCAAGCTCATACCTCAGTACCTGTGGAAATAGTAAGGAGTGGGCATTACACATAAAATGGGGAAACAGTTTCCAAATATGACATAATGCTATACTAAGCCAAACACATTTAACAATTCGATAACAATATAATAAAACTCTGCATAACACAATTCATGGTCAACATATCCATTGGTTTTACAATTCAATTATCAAAGTATTCCATTGGTTTCTAAAGTCAATCTTGCCTATTCATTCTTATACATCACTTTCATAAAGTCATTTATTCCTTCCACTTTAATCATATTCATAATTCTTTTCAATCTGTCCCTGGTCACGACCTACTGCGTTTGCACCCCTGTGCACTCACGTCTTACTGCGTCCGGGTATGTTTTCATTTCTCCCCTGGTCACGACCTACTGCGTCTGCACTCCTGTGCACTCCCGTCTTACTGCGTCCGGGTATATATTTTCATTCTCCCCTAGTCACGTCCTACTGTGTCTGCACTCCTATGCACTCGCGTCTTACTGCGTCCGGGTATATATTTTCATTCTCCCCTGGTCACGACCTACTGCGTATGCACCCCTATGCACTCACGTCTTACTGCGTCCGGGTATATATTTTCATTCTCCCCTGGTCACGACCTACTGCGTCTGCACCCCTGTGCACTCACGTCTTACTGCGTCCGAGTATATATTTTCATTCTCCCGTGGTCACGTCCTACTGCGTCTGCACTCCTGTGCACTCACGTCTTACTGCGTCTGGGTATATATTTTCATTCTCCTTTTCTATAATAACATTTCCTCTTATTCATATCAACCATTTCATTACTCCTTTCAACCACTTAAACTGTTTAACAAGTACCTTATTCAAACCAGTCACAACATAACACCTTTACATTATCAAATCATCCCAATTATGTCTTATAAGTTTAATTAGCACAAATCAACAACTTTATTAATATCATCACCATTATCCTTAATTCATACTTAATTTCCATTCTTTTGCCTTGGTTTTTAAAATAAAATCATAACTCAAACATTTAACGAAATGAGCACTTCAATTATAAACAACACCAAGTCACAAGCTTATATACCAAATATTCAAAATAAAGCATATCATCATCTAATTAATTTTCCTATGTCATAAGCTCTAGTTATTAACTACCCTATGGTACAACCACCTAAACTAACACATAACTCTTAGTACCCATTATATACATATTGTAAACTAAACCCCAGAGTAAGGTAATACTCACTATAACCCACTCCTTACCTCAAGCTCTTAGAGAGATAGAATTTTTGCCTTGGAACACACTTGAAAAATAGCCACAATTCAAATGGAGAGGGAGGAACCTAAAATCAATAAAATAAAGAGACAACATATCAAACTTTGCCCAAGAATCATGAGTGAAATTCGTGCCCCAACAAGGTTCTCTCTAGGAGGGTGATTAAAGCTTCATGGGAGGAAGAGGGAGAAAGAGATTCGAGTTCTAGGGAGAGAGAAATAGAAGAACACAAACGCAAACACTTACTTGAAGCAACAAGGAAGGACTTGTGGATGGACTTGGAGTGATCCTCTTGAGGATTGATTAATGAAAATGGAAGGTTTGGTGCCCTAAGAGAGAGAGGGATTCGAATATGGCAAGAAAGAGAAGAGAGGACGCTTTTAATTTTTTCTGCACAGACTCACTTTAATCGATTAATAATCGATTATGAAGATTCCAACATTCTGGACTTAATCGATTAAGCTGCAGCTTAATCGATTAAGTTGTAGTGTTTTCAGCACCCCGACTTTGAATGGCCATAACTTCTACGTTACCCGTTGGATCTTCCTCAAATTTTAAGGCAAGCTTCCTTGCATATCCTACTTCACATCCAACGGTGGAATTTATCTTTTGAGCTACTAATCTTATTATTTTAATTTCCTAAGTTCCTATGTTTTAAACCTAAGATTACATGCTAATTTGGCTAAGTTTCTCACTCTTGCTCTCACTTCTTCTACCCTAAGACCATCATAACATAAATTCCAATATAAGTAAAGTTTGGGATGTTACAAAGGACCTCAAGTAAGAAGCAATGGAATGAACCACGTGGAAGAGTAAAGGAGAAATTGTCAAGGATGGCACCTAAGAGGACAAGAAATAGATGGGTCGGTCAAAGGAGAATCAAGCCTACCAACAACAAAGCTTCCCACAAGGAATATGGAAGAACCAACATGGTCAAAAATCAAAAAGTGAAGCAATGGGTAAAGGCGAATACTTCTTTGGTCAACAAACCTAAGGTACCTACCTCTTATTCTTCTTATATCAATGACTATACAAAGGTATACTTGGACTATTCTAATTTTTATTCATACCAAGGTGGATCATGTGTGCTAAATTTTTTTAAATTATTTTTTAATTATCATGATCACTCCTTGGTTGAATTAAATCATGTGTGCTTTACATTTTTTTTTAAAATTCTTTTTAGTACATGATTATTTTTGGTATAGTCCTAGATACCTATTACATATAGTGTGTTATATCATGTGTGATTAAAAATTTTTTTATCACATGATTACACTTTATATGTAATGGTATTGCATTGATATATGAGGACATGCTTTTATTTGTAAGGACATGTTTGATACGACATGGACTTATAACATAAGCATGGTGTTATTTCCTTTTTATGATTAGTTAATATGCTTAAATTGTTTATTCATATTTTACCTTCATAATATCCTTGATATTAGTGAAGAGATGCAACTAATCCTTAAGGATCCAAGTCTTTGGATACCAAAAGAAAATTCCTTAAGCAGTTTTGTAGGTATCACTACTAGTGCCAAGCCTTGGAATTCTCACAAGGAATGCATGCACGATGGATTTAAACGAAAAGATACCAAAGAAGGACATGGAAATAATCAAGGGAAATGTGACATGATGGACACAAGTGGAGTTCGCTTCAATCTATTCAATAAGGACAAGAAACCTAAAGGAAGAACTTCACAAGTGCACGCACAAACATTATAACTTGAGAAAGTGTCACAAACGACAAGTATCGCCATTCTTATTTTTTTTAACTATTTTATGTTACTTATCTTTGTGATACATATGTTTATATTAATGCTGAAATATTTTTAAATGATTTATTCCTTCTTCGATATTTTTTTTCAAATCCTTTTGAAGGAAAAATTATTTTTCAGCATGTTCGATATATTCATGTGTTACTAACTCCTAAGGATCCAATTAACTTGGATACCAAGAGATACATGTGCTAATTAGTTTTGCAGGTATTCCTTCAAGTATCTTGGAATTGAAGAAGTGTAACACATCGAACAAGAGGAGAAATCCTTCAAAATGCTACATGATAAAATTATCAATAGAAGGAACTCCAAAGTTCTCAATCATCACTATAAGTGTCACTGATCTTTTAATTATTTTAATCACTTTGTGATGCTTCTACTTATGATATGTGCTACATGACATTTTGTGCTGAAGTGCATTGAATATTTATTGTCATGGCATATAGGACTCTCAAATTTTTTTATGATAATAAGCATAAACATGTTTTATTGATGTATTTGATCTCCCTTTATAACTTGCTTGGTTGAATCATTCTTTTAGAAAGGGGGAGAAAAACTTTTTTCAAATCTGCATAAAAACATGTTTTGCTACTTCACTCTATCTTGACATCATGTGTCTTTTTAACTATGTATTGGGACAAAATTTTTGTGTTTCCCATAACTCCTTATGCTGATGTCAAATAGGGGGAGTAGAAGTATGAAACAAATCTCCTTGTTATCAATAATGCTTCTACCCAGTGTTTCAGGGGGAGTTTAGCATTTTGTTTAAATTGATAAAAAGGGGAGAGATATTTGACAAAAGACATGGGCGAAATGAAGACAAAAGGGAAGAGAAAATCAAATGTCCTTGACAAATCAAAAGGGATCATGTGATAACTCCCATAGAAAGAAAAGTGAGAAGTCAAGCTTACTCATGGGGAGAAGAAGTCTAAGCTTCATAGCTTATCTGATGAATAACAAAAGGGGGAGAAGAAAAATTCAAGCATAACAACAAGAGAAAAATTCTAAACCCACTTTTTGATGTTGACAAAAGGGGGAGAAGAATTCCCGAATGATGCTGAATGATGCAAGGAAGCGAAGTTGTTTTCTGTTATATCTAATGCATCTATATAGGGGAAGAGTATCCTTTTTGTATCTTTTTTGTACTCTTTGTGTTCTAGGGATAAGGATGTGTTTATTATATATACATTTGCTTGTATAACACTTGTGATGCAGATCATTCAGAATACAGGTTTGTCATCATAAAAAAGGGGGAGTGTTGGAAGTCAAGCTTTCCCAAGGACTTAAAGTGCAAATATTCTATATGGTTTTGATGATAACAAACTCAAGATTCTCAAGTTCTTATCAAGTGCAATCACAAGATCTTCATCCTTCAAGTCTAAGCTTCAGGTTGAAGAATCAAGCAAATGAAGTTGAAGGCTCAAGCAAATATAAGACCTTAACCCTTTCCCTTAGGACATCATATGTAAGGTAATGAAGTCAAGGTTTATATTATGTTAAAAGGCCAATATAAGTTTTTCTAAATATATTTTTCATAATTAAGGAGAAGAAAAAGAAGTTTTGTGAAAATCAGTTTTTATATCTTAGTTTTGGTGAAAATAATTGATGTTACAAAACTCTGAATATTTTTATGTATGCAAGAGAGAGTAATCGATTACTTGCCTAAGTTAATCGATTAACTTTGTTGCATCATAGAAAAATCAGAGAGCTTGTAATCGATTAAGTGATCTTTGCTAATCAATTACTTTCTTATGAGAGTAAACGATTACTTGGCTCAAGTAATCGATTATAATTGTTGCATCATATATTTTCCTAAGACAAAGTAATCGATTATTGCTTTGAGATAATCAATTACATGATGTTGCATTATACAATTATCAGAGGCTTTGTAATCGATTATTAGAATAGTGGTAATCGATTATATGTCTTGCATCATACATTAAACAGAAGTGAAGTAATCAATTACATGCATGTGATAATCGATTACTGGTTTTTAAAATGAAATTCAAAGTTTCTATTTTTAAAGGGATAATCGATTACCTCCCTGAAGTAATCGATTACCTCAAGTTTTATTGAAAAACGTGTCAGAATCATTTTGATTTATTTCCAGATTTGCTTTTATATAATTGATTCTGATTTATTTTCAAAATTCGAATTTGATTTTATTTTTGAAAATATTCCTTATTTGTTTTAAGAATCAAATCCTTGATTTATTTCCTAAATCTTTTTTATTTGGTTTTGATTTTAAAACTTAAATTATTTTATTTCCAAAATCGTTTTTGATTTGATTCTTATTCTATTTTCAAATTCAAAAATTCAAATTTCAAATATTTTCAAATATTTGGTTTTAATTCTTAAATCTTTTATTTTATCTTTTGATTTGATTTTGATTTCAAATCTAACTCTATTTATTTGCTTTTCAAAAATCATTTCAACACTTCTACATTCAAGAACTCTGATCATCACGTTTCTTCTTCTTCTTCTCTGGTTTTCACGTTCATACATTTTTGAAGAAAATCATAAACCTTGTATTGGCCTTGTAACACTTCTTTTGACTTTATTGCCATAGAGCTATATTGTTGTATCTGTGTTGCTTAGAACACATATTTGTTAGAGTGACCTTTTATTGTTGTATCAGCACTATTAAGAGTGTAGGTCTTGTACCCAATCACTCATACCATACCCTGTGTTGTAAAGGGGTGTGTAACCCTTAGTGACTAGGGAGTGAATCTCCTAGTGTGGACGTGCTGCGTTCGTGGTTGTAGGGTCAGGTACCCTTTGTGTGTGGGTAGTGCTAGACGAACGGTGGGTCACCTAGTAGTTAGGCTATCTGGAAATCTAGGAAAGGTTTTCCTAGTTGTGTATCGAGGTCCCTGGCGAAAGGAGGTTCCTAGTAGCTTGCGGGGCGCTCTGGTTGTACTTGAGGTCCCTGGCGAAAGGAGGTTCCTAGTAGCTTGCTGGGCGCTCTGGTTGTACTTGGGGACGCGTGGCGTCTTGGTTTAGTGAAAAGCTCAAGCAGGTCGCTTGGGGACTGGAGTAGGCCGGGTTTGCGGAACCAGGATAAAATCTCCGGTGCAATCTCTTCTATCCCTTATCTCTTTATTTTCCTTTGTTATATTTATTTGTTGTGCATCATAACATCTATTTTCATAATAATTAATTTAAAGGATTTTAAATTAATTAGCGCGGTATCATATGTTTTCGTTGTTCTTATTTTAAGTGTATCCGCGCATATTAGTTTTTCTATTATTATTAATACTATTAGCTTATGCGCAATCGTTTTCATCATTATATTGTTTTCCGCTGCAAAATCTCTTTAAGTTTGTTGAAAAAGTTTTAAAGCGAATATTTTCCAATGTTTTTGTAAACACCCAATTCACCCCCCTCTTGGGTGACGGCTGCCAATCCTAACAATAATCCTAACAAGATTTCCACCTCCAAAATACTTTGAAGAGGCATCTCATTCCTTCGGGAGATATTACCTATTCTTTGGCACTTATCACATTGCATCACAAAATTCCTGGCATCTTTAACAATAGTTGGCCAATAATAGCCACTTTGCAAAATTTTTGTAGCTGTTTTATCAAAACTAAAGCGACCACCATAATGTGAAGCATGACAGTGCTTTAAGATATCAGGTATTTTTTCATTAGGCACACATCTCCTAAGAATTCCATCAATTCCCCGACGAAACAGGAAAGGTTCATTCCACACATAAAACATGACATCATGTAAAAACTTTTTCTTTTGTTGAAAAGTCAAGTGTTTGGGAATGACCTTAGCTGCGTGAAAGTTGGCTATATCTGCATACCATGGTTGGTTAGCAGCTACCACCAACAGCTTTTCATCAGGGAACTCATCCTTAATAGGTACTGTTGGAAACCAACAAGCGGGCTTAGCAATTACTAGAGGGGGGTGAATAGTAATCTGAATGCAAAAGTGACTAATTTTCAAATGCAATTAAGATATAATTGATTTTGAGCAGATTTTTCTGAAACGGAGCAAGAACACTCGAGTCTTTTTCAGACTACTCGAGTAAAATAGCAAGAACACTCGAGTCTTCTGAAGAACACTCGAGTAAATCGTGCAGAGTGCAGAAAACAGTTTCTGAGAAATTTGCACTTTAAATCAATACGAATAAAACCAGTCTAGAGCAGATTAATAGATGAGTAGTAAGCAATTAAATAAAGCTATAACAACTTATAAACAACCTAATTGCTGCGGAATTACTACTCTAATTAAAAAGCCCCTTTCAAGAAACTTAGGTTTGGTTTTGACTTGAAAGTAAAGAAAGCAATAAAAAGAGGACACCACCAATTTTATACTGGTTCACTCTCTTTTAAGAGAGCTAATCCAGTCCCCCTAAGAACCTTAGGAGTGTCTACTAAAATCAAATTGTTAGAAATATTACAAGGGATATTAAGATGCCTCACTCAACCTAACCCTTCCAAGAGTGTACCAAACTCTTGAATTTCTACCCCAATTTGAATTTTGGTGATGAAGACTCCTTCTTCTCAAGCTCCTTGAAACCTTCAAGAGCTCCATCAAGCTAAGAACCTCTTAGACTTTGCTTGAGAACCTCTCAAGACTTGGATGAACCTAAGACCCACTTAGGTACACCTGGTTATCAACCAAGATATTGGAACAAGATATGTAAGTGTTTGTGGAGAAATACAACAAATGATTTCTACAACAATTAAGCACAATCTCTAACTCTTTGGACACAATAATAACAATGAATTAATAGTTGAGTTAGAGAGAATTATCACTTGAGAGAGAGAACGAGCAAAGAGAATGTTAGGCTTATGTCTTGTCTATGATCTTGTTGTCTAGTACAAAGGCCAAATCAATGGGATATATGGAAGAGGGAATGAGAGAGTGAAAACCAAGTAAATTCTCATTCTTGTCCTCTTCCAACGGTTAAAAAATTTACTGTCAGGACCAAAATACTCGAGTCTTTTTGACTCTACTCGAGTCTTTTGCCCATCTTTCAATAGAAATGCCCATGTACTGAACTAATGGTCATATCTCTGATTTGAGGCTGAAATACTCGAGTCTTTTGGAATCTACTCGAGTCTTTTGATACTCGAGTAATTTTTAGATTACTCGAGTCTTTTGCCCAGAGATGATAAAATTTAAGATTTTCAACAATTAATTTTAATTCTCTTCTCAAGGAATAATTTTACATAATCCCAACCTTTTTCATGCATTAAAATTATTTATCCTAGGATGAGATTACTTCCTAAGCTACCCACTCTCAATTATAGAAATAAAATTACAATTAAAATAAAATAGAGAATGACTAGCTAATTTGATGCACTTGATCTTCTTGACTTGGTGAGCTTGAATTCTTCCTATAAATCCATGATCTAATTATATTGTCATCATCAAAATAAATCCACCTCATTGGAGACTTGATTCTACAATCTCCCTCTTTTTGATGATGACAAAATAATTAAACCGTTCCATCACTTTTGAGAGCTCCCCCTCAATATAGGAACCTATAAACCTGTCAATCCAGAGAATTCCAAGCACAACATAATATCATAATAATCATAGTCAAGTGCACAAAATATACTTGGTATCAGAGCGAGAGCATATATAATATCAGAGTACAAAAAAAATGTGCTTGCTCTTCTCATGCCTCTTTTCTCCCCCTTTTTGTCATAATAAAAAAGATATCATTTGGAAACGGTGGAGGAGAGAAGAAGGATACCAATAACGAATACTCCCCCAAAATAATAGCAAGATAAATAAATCATGACCATTGGAGAATATGAAACATGTGAAAACCAATGAAGATCAGAGCATAAGAGAAAACAAAAAACATCATATCATAAAACATCATAAAAACTTAATCCGAGTTTGAAATCAAAAGGTCAACACACAGATACTGATAAATACCCACGCAAGGGTTACAGAAAGCAAACTAACTCCCAAGATAAAGACAAACTGAAAGACTGAAAATCCATAAAAGACATGACATAAAACATGAAAGATCTGAAAATAGAGTGCAAAGTCCACAAGGTTCAAAACATGTCCGGCGCTGGAGGGTCATGCAGAGGAAAGAATCGGCCAAAAGCAGTCATCATGTCATCAAGCCGAGCATTCATCTGAGCTGAATGTTGGTCCAACCTAGAGTAAAGCATGGCTGATTGAACTCCCATTTGTGTCTCAAGCCTGCTAATGCTATCATGCTGCTAAGACATCCGATGCTCGATACTATCCATGCGACTATCAAAGTGATCAAATCGAGCATCAAAGTGAGTCATATATCCCTGAAAGGCAGGACTACTGAAATCGATATGATCAGCAGGATCATCCTCAGTAGCACCACCACCAGCAGCCTGGTCAAACTCAGCCTGCTTCTGAGCCAACTGCTCAGCATCCACACCTTGCTGAGCTGCAGCTTGCTCAGCTGCCGCCTGAGCCTCCATAGCTGCCACCTCATCCTGCCAATAATACCTACCACCATGTAACCTCATCTTCATCTGTCGAAGTAACCTATCATGAATCGCATGCAACTCCTCCGAAGGATTAAAGGACTCCTCATCATCAGGAATGGGCACATTGAAGTGCTGGAGGAGTCTACCGACATGCATCGGGTAAGGCAAATTATGGGAGGCTTTGGAGCTCCCTGCCTTCACCATCCGAGAGAAAATAATAGTAGCCCAATTTAGTAGATTGTCATGAAGAATAGCATCCATAATTCTTATCTCTAATTGGGTTGGCTTGGAGTAGTTTGGAGAGGTTTGTGGCACAAGTTGGTGAGATACTATATGATGGAGGAGTCGGTTTGAGGCAGTCATGTGCACAGCTTTCTTTTCATTTCCGGTATAGCTACGGTCAGGGCGAAGCAAGTTTCTAAAAATAGTATCAGTATCAGCAGTGTAATTGTTCGTCCCCGTTCGTGATATACCGAAAACAGTCTCTAGATCCCTAGGGCGAATCTGAAAATGAGTACCCTCTACACTGGATTCATACCTAGAGTTATCTACCTGCTTAATATTAGCATAAAATTGGCGAACTAGCCTAAGGTAGATAGGACCATGAAATGATATAAACTGCATAAGTTTTTGGTCTCTAAGTTTTTGCACAAATAAAAAGCCATTACCCTCAAGAAAGCTCTCCGTAGTCCAACTTTGTACACCATAGGTATGAGTCACAAAAAGTTCTTCCCTCCTAGCACACTCTGCAGCAGAAAAGAAGTCCTCTTCCTCTGATGAAGATGAAGAAGGTGATGGAGTGGGCTCCCTCCTCTGCTTCCTTGGACGTTTTGGCCCTCTAGAAGTTGACATTTTCACAAATTTGGAGGAAAAATGGAGGATTTTGAACTTTTGGGAGTTAGGGTTTTGAAAAGGGGTTTTGAAATTAAAGGTGAAAAAGAGAGATTTGATGTGAAATAGGTTTTGAAAGATGATTAGAAGATGATTTTGAGTTGAAATATGTGAAAGATTTGAGTTGAAAACTGTTTTTGGCTGAGGGAAGTCGAGAGCACTCGAGTGAGGAGAAGAAATGTAAGGTCCTATATTTTAATATATGAAATAAAAGTATTTTATCAACATTAGTATCATTTAAAATAGTTAATTTTCCCTATTTTAGCAAAAACACTCGAGTATTTTGGGAGAGATTTTCCCTATATTTTAATATATGAAATTAACCAAGTTTAGGAAATTAACCGTAATTTGCGTGTGATTTTCCATAAGTGATTAGCTTAAATTGTTTCTTAAATGTGATTAAGTTGTGGTTAACATGATTAATCTTGATCTGTGAATGATAATCCTGATTAGTGATAATCAATCTTGATTAGTGATTGTTAATCCTGATTATTGTTTGTTAATTTTGCTTAGTGATTTGTTAATGGTGATTAGTGTATGATTTGTATAAGTTGATTTTTGATTAGTGAATGATTAAATTTGATTAGTGCATAATTAATTAAGATTAGAGACTAATCATGTTCATTTAGATGCTAATGATGCTTCTTTGTTTGGTTAAACTAGAATTTTGATTTAAGTGATTCTTTAAGAAGCGATTTTTAAGTAAAGCCTGACTTAGATTAGTGATTTAACTAAGTTGATTATGAGGTTTTAATCTAAGTATTTAATGCTGTCCAACACTTTATTTTACAGTGTTAAGGTTCAAAAATTTTATAAGAAAGTGTTTTATTCTAAGGTTTTTACGTATGCGTTTTATACATGAGCTTTTATCGAAAAATCAAAGTGAAAAAGTGATTTTTGGATTTTAATTGAATGATGTCCATAATTTATTAGTAATGTAATTCTCTTTCAAAAATGTTTTCAAGTGTTTAAAAGTGCAAGTATTAAGTATTATTTGTTGTAGCAAAAGTTAGTTTGAAAAATGATGATTTTTCGGTATTTCGAATCGAAAGTGGTGGCTATCCAAGGTTGGACCAGCAACGAAAGTGATTATTCTAAATTGTATTATCAAGAGTTTTCAAATGGTTTTGAAGTATTTCAAAGTGAGAAAAATTTGGAGTTGTTTTGAGAAAATGATTGTGCTTTGGAACTGTTGAACTAAAGTAAAAGAGTTTTCTAGAAAATAAATCAAGTGATGAGTTTATTTGGAATAAGTTATGATGTAAGCTTATTTAATACGAGGTATTTTAAAGACGGGGGATTGGAACAATTAGTAGCAGCAAGGACCCGCGGAGATCGTATTCATTCATCAGCTGGAGTAAGAGGTGAGAGATGCAGTAGGCCTAAGTCAACGTGACACTTAGACTCAGTTCTAATTTGAGTATATCAAGTTTGAAATTCTATTAATTGCTATATGCTATGTGCTTACATGATTATATGTTATGATTCTGATTACCATGCATTTTAATTTATTTATATATGATCTACTTGGTCTTATAAGCATGTCTAAAATATATCTGTATTACTCCGGAATTCTGGTGATGAGAATAATGTTGATGAGAAAAATGATGATGAGAATAATGTTGATGAGAATAATGTTGATGAGAATTACGAGTAAGAAATATGAGAAGAATTGTGATGTTGTTTTGCAAAAGCTCAAGTGATGGATAGAGACGTGAATCAAATTGATGAAGTGCCGATGGCAAAGAAATGTGATTGTGCAATGTTTGTGACTCGAGGCTCAATGATTTAAGCTGGCTTGCAATGATATCTTGAGGAATGTGGAACCTTGTGCTCTTTGGGAAAGATAATAACTTTGTTAGTGGTTGGGACTCATTGAAGGGATGTTACGAGGATGAGTCGACCTTAGGTCATTAAAAGACTAAAGATGTAAGAAAACTTTTAAAAGGCAATATTTAATGCGGTGAGTATGAGTGCGAAGTAGTGGAGAGGAAGATACCCCGGAGTATCTGCGGATATTCGAGTTGTGATTGCAATAGGGTAGAGCAAGGACGGTGAAACGTCAAGAAGCCTTGAGTGCTATTCTAGGCAGAACGAATTCCATATGTGGTACGGGCAGATCGGTTCTATGCCATGGTAAGTTCTGCACAGCTAACTAGAATTAGTACTGTCGCCCTCTATGGCAATTCGAGAACAGTGAGAGGGACTGGAACGAGGCAATGTGATATTTTGTATAATGAGTCAGTATGATGTTTCATAATCTATAAATAATTGTTACATGCACATTATGATTACCTGGTGCTATATGTCTTCAGTTATACGTGTCCATATATGTTTACTATCTGTTAATACTTGGAATCTATCTCCATAAATTATTCTGCATATTTTCTTCTACCTTGGGTTATCAATAGACTGCTCCGTTACTGTTGTACTTCGGGAATGCTGACCTCTCTCCTATCATGTTGTCGTATCGGATTGCTCCAGTATTGCAACGGGTAGATGGCCCAACATTTAGTGATTCATATGTGGCCCCTTGGAGAAGGAGCCTGGGAGGTAACCCCTGGCGGTTGGTGTAACGACCCAACTATCTAACTCTTAATTACTTATAAGTAAAATAGAGGAAAATTTTTCGCCAAAATAAGTTTATAACTTGTTCGTTCAAAAGCGGAAGCAACTTGCATATATCATATTGTTTCATAAAAAACATAGAGAGTTACAACTTATAACAAAAGTTCCAACTATAAAATAGACAAAACAAACTCTGAGCTACCTAATATACTACTTGTAACCTAGAGCACGGTTCTCAAAACTCCCCCATTAGAAAGGGAATTATCGCATCCCTTTCCAGCATCATTCTTCCCCTTGGAAGACGGAAGCTCCATTACCTACAAGGACAACCAGGGAGTAAGTCATAGCTAATCACGTTAAAATGAACGATAAAGAACATTGGCTAAAGACAACAAACACAAGTAATAACAGATTGCAAATGCAGGTACATATGTCAAACCCTTTTTACTCAATTAATTATTCATATTTATCAATGACATGATGCATGTTAATCTCAACAATATCCCGGGGCATCATAGCTTGGAGGAAATGGGTCATCCTGAGCTTCCTCCGCTCGACCCTCCACGACAGACAGCGTGTGCGACAGACAGCGCAAAACATCTCAACAAGCTGGAGCAAACAACCAATGCATGAATGCAACCATAATCCATTACAAATCTTTATTATCAATTCTTTATCTTAATCATCAAGGACATAGTCCTTCATTTCATCTTTGCATTCATCAATCTCATCTTTAACAATTTCTTTAGCCGGTGGTATTGTTTTCATAGAAAAATCCATCAGTCACTTGGTGATGGTTTTAGAAGTAGAATATAATCATTTATTTAATAATCCGTTGGGGCCTAGCCTCCTATTGGAAGATATTTATTGCAACGACCCCATTGGGACTCCCTTAGAAATATCAACCAAGTGAATAAAACTTTCACTGGGACGTTAGGGATAGTATCAACCAAATGGGTATATGCACTTCCGTTGGGACTCCTCTAGGGATTAATCAACCACGGAATAAGATTCCAGTAGGACACCTCCAGGATAGCTATCAACCAACGAGATTTAAGTTGTAAACATAATATTAGGAATTTAGTAATTTAGGAGTTTAGACGAGTTAATTTAGTGAAATTTTAAAAAGTAAGAGTTTTTCTGAAATTTGCTCAAATTACTCAAGTAGTTCTTGACTACTCGAGTTGTTCATGCAAAAATACTCGAGTCTTTAAAGATCCACTCGAGTGTTCTTCCCAGTTCCCAGAATACTCGAGTCTTTCTTAAATTACTCGAGTCTTTTTGCTGCAACAGCACAAGTTTTATGCACTTTTAATGCCAATTCGAGATTCTTACTCCTTTACTTCAATCCTGCACCAAACAGAGGTTATTTCTCCCATAATAAACATATTGCACATATCAATAATCATCAATTATAAAAAGAACATAATCAAATCACAGAATTTCATAAAACATAGCAAATAACCAATTCAACATATGACTTTAATTTCTACTTAATTTTAAGTTCGAAAATCAATCCAGTGAGCTTCCTTAGGTCCAATTGAAGTTGTTTGAATACAAAAACTATGGGTTTTTGGCCTCCAAACCAAATTCCCATTTCTAACTTATGTTTCCCATGAACCTCATATGGTTCCTATGAATTTAGCTTATTTTTTTATCATTCTAGCGATTAGATAACTTCTCCCATACTTTAGAGAAGCTAGAGGAACGATTGGTTGAAGAGGAAAAGGACTGGATCAAAGCTTGAGTTTCTCAACACTCAAGTTCTATACTGAACAGCGAACTTTGGCCATCAAATTCACCATGAGTAAGGCATGAAGAAGAACGAAATAAGTTAGCTTAAGAAACTAGGGAAGGCTAACTTTACTCAGAAACAAATTTGAGATCAGGAGGTGTAACACCCCTAATTTTCGTCTCCCAAATAACCAAGAAATTAATTATAACAATTATTTTATAATTGATTTATATTAGTTTTGAAGGTTTTAGTTTTTGTACATTATGTGTTTTTATATATAAAAATATGAGATATATTTTTATATGGTTATTTTGTACAAAAATGTGAATATTGTAATTTAGTCCTTGGGTTGGGACCTAATTACAATATTAAAAAGGTTTGTGAAGAAAGAGTAATTATATTATTAATTTTTGAATTTTATCAGTATGTAATCGGTTAGAAGGGCTCTGTAACCGGTTACACGATGAACTCAGGAACTGGGATTAGTGCGTTTGATGAGTAATCACTTGGATTAATCCAAAATTTGCCACGAATCCAGTCCAAACCAAGTGGGAAAGACGCGTCAGCCTGCATGAACACCAATTTGTTCTATATAAAGCTCAATCACGATTGAATCAAGTTTGATTTGGCCTTAGTGTTGAAGAATCGCTCTGTTTAGGGTTTGCAAGTTCGTCTCCTCGATTCACCTTCATTCTTGAGAGTTAGAGTGCGAGTGATACACTGTTACAAAGCTCACATCAAGGGCTTTGTATTGATATAATGTTTGTGAGTTGAGAGTCCCTGAATCAAGAGAACGAAGCTTTCAAAGTAAGGGTGTTGGAGCTGTCAACACTGATTTTGAGTTTCTAGAGCTTGCTTTGGACTTTGATTTGGGTAAGCACATGCACTTTTTGAGTTTCAAATCTGTTCAAATCTTTAGAGCGTGTTGCATAGAGTGAGTATTGATGGTTTTCCCCAATTTGTTTGTCCAATTCATGTGTCAAATCTTGTAGTTTTTGGACCCTGTCAAACCTGTTGTTGGCTGAAAATGGAGATTGTGGATTCTGGGGAGATCTTGAAAATTCCAGTGATTAAATTCATCAAGCACAATTTAGAGGTAAGGGGGAAGTTTAATATTTGCTAGAATGAGAATAAGTTATGGTAGAACATAGGATGAGTCACCAAGAGACTCAAAGGGCATAAGTTAAAATGGTTAAGTGGCTTGGAGGCCAATCTGAGCTCAATTGTTGTTATGAGCAATGTTATCTAGATGCAAGCTATATTGATGTTTTTTTTTTGGTAAATAAAAATTCATTAACCAAAAACCGCACAAAATTACAACTCGATATCCAACAATGTTTAGGTAACATCCCCACCTACTATGTAGGGTTGGACATTGCCCTAAACAAAAGCAAATAAACCAAGTATGCTAAGAAAATCTAATCTAGCATTATAATTCTGCGTGGATTCTAGATGCTATGACATGATTACAATACTTATTAATTGAATCAAAATGAACAAAAAATCTGGTTGCAAGGTCCTTTTTCATGAGAACAAAAACTTGAGCAGGTGTCCTGTTTGTGCCATTGAACAATCTCCTGTTGCGCTCCAACCAAACATTGTATACGCACGCAGCCATCGTTGCATACACCAGTTGCGCGCGCCTCTTGTTGCGGAAGGCATAGGCCAGCCAGCGTAGCCAGTGCGGAAAGCTGGTGCGCCAAACATCTACACCAATCCAGTTTGCAGCCAAAGTCAGCAGCTCCTGACTCCACACACAATCAAACATCAAATGGTCTCTATCTTCAAAATTATCATCGCACAATATGCAAGTTGGATCCCCAACATCAAAGGCTGCTAAATTGCTCTTGGTTTTCAATCTGTCCTGCACTGCCAACCAAAAGATAAAGTTATGCTTAGGTATAGAAGCCACGTTCCATACAATTTTCCACCAAAAAACTGTTGCTTGGAAGTCAAGCAAAAGTTTATACCCTTGTCTCACCGAATAGTTGCTGTTGTTCCATAATCCATTTAAGTACGCAGGCCTGAATTTATCCCTTATTTTCATGATCTGTTTCCAATGCCAGCTATCCTGTGGCCTAGCAGTATACTCCCTAATGTCTCCTTCCTTCAAATAGACACCACCAATCCAACGAACCCATAAACTGTCCTTCTTCAATGCTAGATTCCAAAACTGCTTACCCACTGCAGCCTTGTTCCAGATAATACTATTTTTGAATCCCAACCCACCAACTTTCTTACTTCTGCAGCACCAATCCCATGCCACCATGGCATTAGCCCTACCACTCTGATTGACACCCCATAGGAATCTTCTACAAGCCTGATCAACCTGTTGCAGCACTGATTTGGGAATTACAAACACACTTGCCCAATACACATGTAAAGATAGTAGCACAGAATTAATTAATTGAGACTTGCCTTGATATGATAGGTTTCTTGACCTCCAGGAATTAATCCTTTGTGTCACTCTATCAACCAAAATCTGACAAGTTTGCTTACTCCATTTCCTCACTGAAATTGGGAAGCCAAGGTATCTGAAAGGGAACATTCCTTTGTTGAATCCAGTTACATGTTGCAACCTCACTTCTACATTTGGAGAAATACCAGCCATATACAAGCTTGATTTGGCATGATTAGGATAGAGACCAGAGCTCATAGAGAAACCCTGAAAAGCATCCAATAGAATCTTCACACTTTTCTCAATACCATGGCAAAACAACATGATATCATCAGCAAAGGCAAGATTCACAAGATTTTCTGATTTGCACAGAGGATGGAACTTGAAGCCTCTTGTCCCAGCAGCAGCCTAAAGCTTCCTAGTTAGCATTTCCATTACCACCACAAAGAGGAGAGGGGACATTGGGTCCCCCTGTCTCAATCCCCTCTTGCTTTTTATGTTACCAAAAGTGCAGCCATTCATAACCAATCTGAAACTCACAGTAGAGATACATTCCAATATCCATTGCACAAACTTTGAAGGAAAATTCAAAGCCTGCAAAGCTTTCTCAATAAAAGCCCAGCTCACTACATCATAGGCTTTCCTCAGATCTATCTTGAGCAGACACCTAGGAGAAACATGCTTCCTGCCATAGAATCTTAGAAGTTCTTGAGTAATCAAGATGTTTTGAACAATATTCCTTCCACTCACAAAGGTTGACTGATTATCCTTCACCAAAACAGGCAGAACAGTCTGCAGCCTAGAGGCAATGATCTTTGCTATGCACTTATAAACTGAATTACAACATGAAATTGGTCTAAAATCAACTGCAGTAATTGGACACTCAACTTTAGGAATTAGGACCAAAGAAGTGGCATTCAACTCTTTCAACATCTTTCTAGAGCCAAAGAATTCCTTGACTGCATTACACACATCCTCACCAACAATATCCCAAGCCTTCTTATAGAACTCAGCCCCATAGCCATCAGGCCCAGGGGCCTTGTTGCTCCCCATAGTCATGAAACTCTCTTTAATCTCAGAATTAGTGACAGGTTTGATAAGTGAAATTTGCTGCTCAATATTAAGAACCTTACCTTGAATAATATCCTCAGTACTAATTCTCCAGTTACTAGCAGAAGCTTGGAATAGATTTGAATAATAATCCTCAAACACCCTGCAAATATCCTCCTGACTCCTTTTCACCTCACCATTTGCATCAGTAATCGAAAGAACCCTATTCTTGTATCTCTTAGCCTTAATTGACTCATGGAAGTACTTGGTGTTCTGATCAGCATCTTTCAGCCAATTCTCTTTTGCCTTTTGCTGAAGATAACTTCTAGCAGCCTTTGCTACACTCAGATAATCTCTATTAGCTTCCCTTTCAAGTTTCTGAAGATGAGTATTAGCTGGATCCTGAGCAAGAAGACCTTGCACCCTATCAAGATTCTGCCTGAACACAATTTCCTGCACCCTATCAAGATACTGCCTGAACACAATTTCCTTCTTTTCAATATCCGAGTACTTGTTTTTGTTCAGTTCTTTCAAAGGCCCCTGTAACCTCCTCTGCTTCTGAACCAAATTAAACATTTCATAGCCCTCAATTCTGCTGCTCTATGACTCTCTCACAATGTTAAGGAAATCTTTATCACTTGCAAGCATATTGAAAAACTTGAAGGATGAAGAAGTCCTAAAAGTCTGCTCTCTCCATTCAACAAGCATAGGAGAATGATCTGAAATCCCCTCATTAAGGAAAATTGCCTCTGAACCAGGCCACAGATCCATCCAGTGTTGATTTATCAAAACCCTATCCAGCTTTGAATAAATCCTACTCTCCTGCTGCTGCTTATTTGACCAAGTATAGAAACACCCAGAGTACTTTAGATCACTTAATTGAGCATTTAGAACACAAGATCTGAACCCCATAAGCAGGTCAATATTAACAGGTAGACCACCAAGCTTTTCTTGTGGCTCAAGAAAAGTATTGAAGTCACCTGTTACACACCATGGTTTATCCATGTGTAAGGCCCTATGTTCAATAAAGTTCCATACCTCTTCTTTTTCCAGTTCATCATTACTAGCATACACTAATGTGGCATAAAATTCATGCTGGAGCTGATTATGTTTAATGAAACAATGGATGAATTGAGCATGACTATGAAGAATCTGCACATCAAACATATCTTCTTTCCAAGCTAACCAAATTCTGCCAATAGGGACTGCATCTAGGTTGATGAATGATCCCCAACCAGGAAACAGCTTTTGCCTCAAGCTCTCATAAGAAAGAACCCTAACCTTATTTTCCAGAATAGATACAAAACCTACCTTATACCTACCAATCAACCTTTGAAGCTCAATCTGCTTATGAGGGTGGTTGATCCCTCTCATATTCCAAGTGACCAAACTATCCATTAGAAGAAGGAAGAGCATTATCACTTCCATCTCCTTTATTTATCACACCATTCCCATCCTTTTTGAGCAGAGCAGTCTTCTTTCTGGTCATAACAGTATGCCATTCCTCATCATTCTGCTTGGCATTAGGCTCCTTAATAACTTCCTAATTCTCAGCAGCCTTGTGGACTACCAATGCATCCCTAGCCTCCACAACAATAGGGTGTAATTCAGAGTCAACAAACCTTGTCAGCTGATAAAATTCCCTTATCCACCTGATCCTGTATCTGAACAGATTCCACCACTTGATTAATTTCTTTCTGAGTAGGCTTGTTCTTTACAACCCACTCCCTTTTAATCACTTTTTTATCCTTCCTGCACAGCTTCTTATCATGGCCAAATTTTGCACAATTTTCACAGAATTGAGGCTTCCATTCATAGGTAACTTTTTGAGTCAGAAGTCTTCCCTTTTCATCTTCAAAGAATATTTCATCAGGCAAGGCTGTAGGGTTAACTTCTACCAAAATTCTAGCATAATTGATTCGATCACGAGCTTGAGTCATACTATCAACCATAATAGGCACTCCAACCAGGCTGGCTATTTTACTCAAGGATGTTGCACCCCAGAATTTCACATCTAATTCATGTAGCTGTATCCATATTGGCACCTGTTCAGTATATCCTCTACCCACGTGCTTCTTATGCCAAGGTCTGATAAATAGAGGCTTCTTGTCCAAATGGAAGACTCCAATCTCCAATACATTATTCCTAGCCTCTAGAGTTGTAAATCTCACAATGACATTGCCTTCAGAGTCCATCACAATTTTATCTATTCCATGTTGTCCCCATACTCTTCTCAGGAAACCACTGATTACAGGGAAAGGTGGATTTGCTCCAAGAACAAAACAAACCACAGCATTCTCCCAAAACTTCAGCTCTTCCTTAATATCATCCATATCTATTTTTCCAAACGACACACCATCTTTTATTGTTGGTTCTCTGTATGTCAGCTTTTCTCCTGAATTCCTAAGCTTGGAGATGTCAAAAGTGTCCCAGACTGACGCCCTTTTGACATAGTTCTCACTGACCGCACCAACTCTATTAGCCGCACCATTCGCACCATCACTAGTACTTGTGCTAGCCCCTGGTGCACCCTTGCCACCACCAGGGTTCACAACTTCGTGCATGGGCTGCATGGGTTTCTTGCCTTTTATTTTTTCACGAATTTTATCAAGCTTTTCTAAAACCAATGACGCTTGATTGCTGTTCATCATGTCATTACTCGGGACAAGTTCATCAAATTCAGTTTCTTGGTCTTCAAGCAAGTCAATCTTCTCTGGGGATTTTGCGACTTTGCCATCATTCACATTAGGATCCTGGGAAGGAGAAGGGGTGGGAGATGAAGAAGGTTTTGAAGGTCTAGATGTGGGGGTTTGATGCTGCTTTCCTCGTTTCTTAGGCATGGCGCACGGTGGTTAAGCACCGAGAGAAACAAGGACGGCGGCGGCGGTGTAGGTTTAGAGAGCTAGGGCATTTTTTTTAAGCTATATTGATGTTGGATTCATGACTTATTTGGATATTATGTGAATTGATGCATTAAGTTGTGAAATATGTGCAATTATGTGCAATTTGAGTATCTAAATTGAATGCATGCAAGATAGATATGTTTCTGTGGCTAAACATACTAGTATTAAGGTATGTGAACTCTTTTGATTGATGAAATTGGTTAGATTTGAGTATTGAAAATAATGGTATGCAAATCCTCATTTTTCAATGTACATACTGCATAATCTAACCGGTTAGTCGAAATTTGTAACCGGTTAGATACTGTCAATTTTCAAAGAAAATGAATTTCTGAAATTGACTAAGTTTCCATACCATTTGTACTCAAGTTTAAGCTAGAATTTCATACAAAGACCAATCTAACACTATGTAATTGAGCACTGTTTGGTTTAGATTGGATGTGATGAGTAAATACCTTAATATCAAATGATAATTTCAGGAGGAAATTATGCATAAATGAAATTGGATTATGACTTAGATCTTTTGAATGATATTATGTGTTGAACTTGAGGTATTCTGTTATGCTAAGACCTTGTTATTGGATTGAGTAGAGAATTCAAGAAAAGACTCTTTGAAAATTAGTGGTTTTGTATTCAGGTCTGTAATTCTAACCGGTTAGGTGATGATGTAACCGGTTAGTACCTGAAACTTAAAACTAAAGGTTAAGTTTTTGAGTAAGGATTGTTAATACCAATGATTATGTAGGGTGTTCCTTCAATACCGGGACACTACATATTATATTCTCTCAATCCAGGTCTATGAGCGTATGTTAAATTTAAATTCAAAGGTGAATTTTATGAGTAAAGCCATACCTCAAAATATCATTTAGAAGTTGTGTTTTTCTAAGTCATAATAATGGAATCAATGGAAAGACCAACCTTAGTAATCATGTATGCAAACCCTGCATAGAGAAAGGTAATGAAATAGGTTGGCAAGGATTGTTTGTCATGTTCTGGGAACATGACCCTGTACTCTAGGAGTACCAAACTGATGCAACCTACTTGATGAAACATTCTGGGAATGTGGCCATTGTCTGGGACATGGTTTCTTTGACACGTTCTGGGAACGTGATGCACACTCTGGGAGTGGTGCTTGATTATATTCCAAGTATGGTTTGCGATACGTTCTGGGAACGTATGTTAGTGTTCTGGGAACACATTGGTATAATAATAGAATTAAAGATAAAAACCAACCTTAATGATTGTGCATTCATGCATATAGAATGGAAGATGGGTTGGTAGGAACGTTTATCATATTCTGGGAATATGAGGAGGGTACTCCGGGAGTACCAAATTTGTAACCTACTTGATGACACATTCTGGGAATGTTGCCAGTGTCTGGGACCTGGTTATATACGTTCTGGGAACGTATGTTAGTGTTCTGGGAACACATTGATATGCAACTTACATGATGACACATTCTGGGAATGTGGCCAGTGTCCGGGACCTGGTTTTTATGCGTTCTGGGAACGTATGCGTTCTGGGAACGTGATGCACACTCTGGGAGTGATGCTTATTATTCCAAGTATGGTTTGCTACACGTTCTGGGAACGTGATGCACACTCTGGGAGTGATGCTTATTTATCCAAGTATGGTTTGGCATTACGTTCTGGGAACGAATGTCAGTGTTCCGGGAACACAACGGTGTATTGGATGGACGTCCAAGATGGACTTTGTTAGAGGCCTCAGCTGTGGAAGGAATTCATGCATCATGCCACCTGCATTGAAAGAATTATTATGATTAACCGGGTGTGCTCATATGAATATGCATCATGATTTGCTACATGTTGACTTGTGGATGTTAGTGTTATTCTCATTTGATTATGCGAATATGTATAGCTAACCCCCATGCCCTTATTAGGTGTTGATCGTGCATCTAGCTTGCACAAAAGTCAGTGAAGGGACATGTCCTTTAGGTGCATGCAGAATATAGAATGTGTGGGTTGGGAACCCTATCGAGGATCCGGCCAGATGAATGTTTGGACAGAGGACCAGTGACCAGCTCTATAACATCTCTATTTTTAATAGTATTTATATGATACACATTTTGAAAGAGGTATCATAAGATGAATTCGGTTTCATAATAATATTTATTTGGTATCCATGGACTTGTTACACTTGATATATTTTGAGGGCATAATATGATTACTTTACTATGTTTCCGCAAACTCTGATTTTATTAGACAAATTGTCTTAAAAAGGAATTTTCAAGGGAAGGGAAAATTCTTATTTTCAGATCTTTTTCCAACGATAACAAGTCCAAGTATTCATAAACTTATTACTTTTCTTATAAAGTAAGATGATATACAAGAAGTGTTATCGGAGGGTTCCTGGATTTACCAAACCAATTCGAGAAAGAAGGGTTGAAGGTACTGATTTGCACACTATTTCTCGCAGCTTCAGGGACTCGACTTTGATGGCCTAGAACATGCTCTACAGGAGGTAGTTTCGTGTGGCTATTGGTTCTAATTCAAGAGGGGAATCAGAACTCAAATCGTGTTTTGGTTTCACAGAATTTGGTTGAGTGAGGAGGGAGAATCGAAGGTGCAAAGTTTGCACTTGACAACAGAGGGTGTTGTATAGGAATTCGGGTGTAGGGTGTTGTATAGGATCGAGGGAATCACTCCAAGGAATCCGACATCCATCGATCGCGAAATTCTGCGGAGCATTTCTCGAGGACGAGAAATCTGCAAGTTGGGGAGAATGTAACATCCCGCGTTTTTTCGACTAGGACGAATAAAATTTGATTAAAGAAAAGTTTTAAGATATTGTTTTACAAAAGGTTTTCAACAAGTATTTTATTCGATTACGAAGTAAAGTGTTTATTTTATGGAGTTTTGGCAAATAAATATTTTATGGAGTTAGTAAAAATGATTTTTATAAGAAATGATTTTTATTGATGATGATTTGTCAAAATGAATTTTCTTTATAGACTTTGAAAGATTGATTAACTTCGAAAATCCATAACTTTTTAACCGTAACTCCGATTTTGATGATCTTTATATCAAAACGATGGTATCGAAACGAAGATTTCAAAAATGTATCTTTCATAATTTTATGGGTTGATTTGCGAAAATTGTTTTTCAGTGTGATAAAGGACGAATTTCCAAGGAATAAATCATGAAAAAAAATAGTTTTTGATTTTTAATAAATTTTTCCTTTTGAGATTATCTTTAATATATTAAAGTATGATTTTAGAAAATTAAATAAGGGCTATAAGTGCGACCAATAAGTGCAGTTTATTATTTGAAGGAAAATGTGTTTAATTGTTATGCATGTGATTAAAGTGTGTGCTTGAGTGATCAATGTGTGATTGAATGTGAAGGTCTGCTTATATGTGAATGTGTAATTGTGTGAATGGGAATTTTAGAGTTAATTGCTTGGTTATGAGTTGATAATTATAAATAAATATGATTAAGAAATGAAAAGTGTAGGACATGTGTGTGCATGAGGGAGTGCCACGGTTTGGTGTGTGAGTGCATGAAGGGTATATGTGTGATATGTGTGTGGTTGACACATGTGTGTGTATGTGTGTGTTTAGGATGCATTTGCTTGGTGTAGTGTCCTTGAACACTTTATGTCCTTAACCCTCTGAGCCCTCAAGATTATGGTAATCAGGAGTTCACCAGAATGTCAAGTATCTATGTATGACCTTATGGTTCTTCTGCAGTTCCAGTTGGGAAAGGCAGGATCTCCCCCAGTCAACAAGTGTGTGCAGAGGGTCAACTTAGGGATGAGAGTACGTACTTGAAACCCTAGCTATTGTGATCTATTTATAGGGTTTGGAGGAAGTTGATGTGGCCGTATGGGCCTCGTATCAAAGTGAGCTGAACCGGGATTCTGTGAGGGAATATAGGAGATTTATTCCCTTAGAGTCCGGATAGGATCAGCTCACGATCCCATGTAGAGGCTGTTGCGAGATTCTAGGAGATATGGGCAGAAGTGATAGGAAGCCTTGGTGACTGAGTCAACCTACCAGCCGACGTTATGTCTCGGTTCTAGAATCCCGAGCCTATAGAGTGAAGACCGTTGTTGAGGCTCGGTCCCATAAAGTCCGAGCCTGGTCTTTTCGTACGCTCGGAATGAACGTGTCCGAGCGTGGGACGTTTAAGCAGACCGAAGGAAAGGTCCTTGGAAAATCCTTTATATAGGACTGTTGTTTCTATACGGTCGGCAGACCCTACAAGCCCCCCAGCTCGTAAGACTTTGAAAAGTCTGTGACGAGGTAATGAGCGCTTAGGATAGATTTTCCCGCATGCCTCGTGACAACTGTAATCGTACCGACCGCTTCGAGGTGACGTTTTGGGTTCTCGAGTTACGGCACGTTTCCTTGTAGGTTGTGCCAAATCATTGCGTTTTTGAAATTTGAAAAAGTACCTTTTAGAACTGCCACGTCTCTCCCACTGATTGGTTGCATGCGTCCATGGGCTTTTGGCCCAAATGGTTAAGATGGAGGGAAACTGGAAAGTTTTCTCTTTTAACTGAAACTTACCCTTTCTCTGCCTCATTACTCACTCTACTCCCAAAATTTCTCAGAATCCCCTTATTCTCTCTTCAAGTTCCACTGTGCTGTCTCCGTTCCCAAATCGAGATCCCCAAATCCTTCTCCAGTTTTAACAACTTCACGCAGGTAACCCCTTCTACTCCTCTTATTTCCATTCCTGCAGTTTTCCTTATTCGTTTGGGGTTGTTTTTGTTTTGGAGTGAGTTTTTCTTTGTAAACGGGTTTTCTGGTTTCGGGATTTTGCAGGGATTTCTGGGTAGAGTTTCTGGGTTTCTTTTGTTTTTAAGTGAGAGGAGTTTATACCTTAATTTGTTTGAACCATGAGAGGATGGAGAGGTTTTAGGGAAGTTTATCGTGAACTCTGTAGGAGATTAGGAGAAAATCCCTCTAGTGACAGTGAATCAAGTTCTTCATCCTTTCCTGGGGTTTCTGAAGATTCTGGGAACGAAAGGAGTCCATGCTCGGAAAGCTCCACGCCTATCCCTGCTATTCCTCCCCTCCACTCGGGTTTTTCCGAGTTAAAACCATTAACAGTAGAACATCCATTGAATCCTGCCGACGAGGCTAAGTGGTTATTAGCCTATAGATTTGCTGAGCGTAGAGCCCAAGTTAGACTTAGCCCCGATCATGATATGGGGGATAAAGAACCTGTAGGAAATCCATCTGAGGTGGGTGGAAAAAGTTCGGGGCTCGGCATTAGATTTAAAGTAAAAACTCGTGCTGTAAAAAATCCTAACGCCGAGCCTTTTTCTTTTTCCCCAGAAATGGTGGAATGCAGGTGTGTAACCAATCCTGAAGAATATCCTCTGCCGCCTAATCATGCACAGTACGATGCTGTTTTTGATCGGGAAGTGCTGGGGACAAGACCTTCATTGCTAACAACAAATAGTCTTAATCATCTCCGGCCGATACTGACACCTCCGAGAGCCGACGGAAATACCTCAGCTTTCGTATTAAGACCTTTGGGAATCGACGATCGGATTTGCTTCGAAGTACCGGAAAATCGTCAATATTTTTACTTCTATGAAGAAGTAGTAACTAAAGTCGGTATCCGCTTGCCCTTCTCCACCTTCGAGGTCGAGGTCCTCACTCATTTGGGAATAGCCCCAAGCCAATTGCATCCAAGTGGGTGGGCTTTCGTCCGAGCCTTTCAACAATTCTGCGATGTTGAAAACTTTGTCGCGTCGGTACGGTCCTTCTTTTTGGTTATATGCTCCCCAAGTAAATAAGTTTGGTGATTCCAAGGGTCTTTGGGTGTCCCTAAAGGCTCGGAGGGGACATGCCCTTTTCGCCAAGGTGACAGACTCTTGGAAATCTTTCAAACCTCTCTTCTTCCAATACGAGTATACTGGGGCCGAAGTATGTTGGTTCATGGAACAGGTTGAAGAGGATGGAGTGATGAAGGTCGTGCCTCGGTTTCCGTTGGGTTGGACGACGAACATTTATAACCGAGGGTCCTCTTTGTATCAAGTCGACTATAAGTCGGATTTAACAAAAGTCGAAAGGCGATTATGCGACCACGTTTGGGAGTATCTTCAAGCAAATGGTCAAATTGATTCAAAACGAATTCTGTTGAAAGATACGCGAGACGAAGTGAAGGCGGAGCTGGGTTTTTTTTTTTTTTTTGACTAATCCATTTTTCTTGCAGAAGCGATGGGGAAAAAAGCAACCAAAGCCAAGAAGAGTGAAGCTCGGGCAGCTAGAGTGTCACAGCTAGCAGCACTCAAAGAGTCTGCGTCCGGTTCTCCAATCAAGGGTCAATCTTCTGAGCCGACCCATCCTGAAAGGCCGACCGTTATCCCCAATACCACCCCCACTATCAGGGTTACTGGTGTTGAACAGGTGATCAGAAAGGGTCGCGTTGTAGATGCGGTGAATATCGAAATAGAAGCTCATTCATCTCCCCAAGACGTTCCCGAGCGTCCCCTCAAGAGGAATCGGCTAGATAAAGGAAAAGGTCTCGCTGGAGACTGGTTCAATTTGAGCAAGTCCAACAAAGGGATTGAAATTCCCGAGGGTAAAGAAGATGCAGCTGCCAAGACGGTGTGGGGTAGGAAGATGTCCGACTCATTTATTGCCACCGTCTTTCCTCCTGAAAATGCTGAGGTAATCGAGTCTTGGACCCCTGGGACTTGGGAAAATAATTGTAAAGCGTTGGTGAAAAGCTTCTTACGGGGCGCGAGCATTTTCCATCACCTTGGTCATCATGGTGATGATGCTTATGTTGGATTGGCTCCCGAGGAAAAGAAGAAAAGATATGAAGCCAACGAGCGGGAAGATTACTTGGAAATTCAGGTCCAAGGTCTGAATAAAAGGATACAAGAGATGGCGGCTGAAAACGAGAGGCTTCAAAAGGTTTCACAAGATTTGGAGGGGGCCAAAGTTCGGGCCGAGACAACACTTAAAGCTGCCGAGGCACAGATAAAGAGGTCGGAAGAAATTCAGAAAAAGGCTGAGGAGGATGCTGCTGCTCTTCTGGTGGCCACGGAGAAAGCTCGTTCGGCCGAGCAAGCTGCTGCAGTGGCTCAAGAGCAACATGAGTATGCTAAGGACGAGATACTCAGGCTCCGAGCTTCCTTGGAGAAGATGAGCGCGAAAGCGCTCAAGCATAAGAAAGCAGCTAAGGAGAATCTGTTCAATTGGGACCATGCAATTGAAGATTCTTTCTACAATACTGCCGAGCAACTCCGTGTTCTGAATCCCGGGCTTGTGACCAAGGGCGCTGATCCTAATTTTGCTGTGAAAAAAGGTCAAATTGTCGGCCCGAGTGGAGTTCCCATAGATCTGAATAACTCTGACCTTTCAGACCATTTGGCCGAAGATTCTGAAGGGGAAGGAACCGAGGATGCCGAAGGTGAAGAAGAAGAAGAAGACACATTCAATGCTGACAGCATCGTATTGTCCGATTTAGAATAGTTTGATCTTTTTTTTTTTTTTTTGATCACCCCAGTATTGGGTTTTTGTAACCGCCCCAGTAGTGGGTTTGAACTTTTTCTATGCTTCTTTGCTCGAAATATTATAAACGTTTATAGTATTCACAGTCAACTGTTTGCTTCTTTTTATACTTTGTGTTAAGAATTCAAGTGTCAAGACCTCGGAACTCCAGCGCTTTAGCCAAGGTGGGTTCCTCTATCCGCGATGTAAAATGATTTTAATAAACCATGTTTGAATCGGGAGTCTTAGTAGAATACTTGACGAGTTATAAGCTCTTGTTTGAGCTGTTTATAATCGTTCGCGTCATACACGGTGGCTAATCGAATATGAGGAAAAGTACGTAATACAATGAATTCAGTAACAGTCTTTTTATTAATCAGAAGCAGAAAGTACAATGGGCTCGGAGTTCCACCGAGCGTACACCATCATTAAACAAGAATGGATAAAACTAACAATTCTAACAAGAATAAATGAAACTATGAAACTATAATGAAAGAAAGATTCTAACTGTAATATCCTTTGAGCTTCGCCACATTCCATGAGTTGTTGATAGGAGCTCCCGAGAGAATTTCAAGTTTGTAGGCTCCTGTCCCGGTTTTGAATGTGACTCGGTATGGTCCTTCCCAGGTTTGGGCCAGTTTTCCATCCTTTGCATTCTTAAGACCAATATCCGCCCTTCTCAAGACAAGGTCACCTACCTCGAACTCTCTGGGGTTAACCGAGCGATTTTATCCCTTCGCCTGCATCCTTTTAGCGTGCTTCTCTCGCTCGGCAGCCAAGTCCCTGACCTCCTCCGACAAAACAAGATCCTCACACAGCAAAGTGTTGTTTAGAGGATTTGGCTGCTGCATAGCTCGGAAAGAAGGGATAATTTTTTCAATGGGGATGACTGCGTCGCAACCGTAAGTGAGCCGATAGGGCGTTTCACCTGTTGAAGTTTGGATGGTGGTGCGATATGACCAAAGCACCTCATGCAAGTTTTCCACCCAATTCCCTTTTGCTCCTTCAAGTCTTCTCTTGATCCCTTGAATGATGGACCTGTTTACTGATTCCACCTGGCCGTTGGTTTGAGGATGCTCAACCGAAGAGAAGTAATGTTTAATATCCAAAGCACTGACCAAATCTTGGAACGCCCTTGCCGCAAACTGGGTTCCATTGTCGGTACCAATATCCGTGGCACCCCAAATCGAGCCACATCTTGCCTCTCAAAAAACTTTTGCACCTTCGCCGAGGATATGGTTGCCAAAGGCTCGGCCTCAACCCATTTTGTAAAATAGTCTATGGCCACGATCACCCACTTCAACTGTCCTGGTGCGGTTGGGAACTGCCCAATCAAATCCATTCCCCATTGGTAAAAGGGATAGGGAGATGAAAGAGAATGAAGTTCCTCGGCTGGTTTCTGATAAACGTCACTGTGAAATTGGCATTTATCACACCTTTTCACATGGTCTATCGCATCTTGTTGAAGGGTAGGCCAGTAGTATCCTGCCCTTAGGACTTTTCTAGCCAGTGACTTCCCTCCAATGTGGTGGCTGCCTATTCCTCCATGAACTTCTTCTAGTGCCAGCTTTGCTTCGGCGTGGTCGAGAACCTGATCATTGGACCGTTGACCCCTCGGCGAAAGAGTACTCCCTCGGCCAGTGCAAATTGAGATGCCTTCCTGACAAGTTTCCTAGCTTCCACCAAGTCGGTCGGCAAGGTCCCTTGTTCCAAATAGCTTGCAATTGGGCTAATCCAGCTTGAATCCAGTGATATGGAGAGGACAACGCTAGGTCCATGCACCATTTCCTGAATTAAACCCTAGTCATATTGGCTTCCTTCTTAACTGCATTCTGCGGGCAATTAGAAACAATATGGCCTGGCTGCCCACACTTAAAACATGTGACTCTAGGCTGGTTCTGGCTCATACTCCAGCATACACCCCTATGAGGCTTGCCACACTGAGGACAAGGCGGAATAGGACCAGAAGAACGCCCTATAGGGCCTGCTCTAGGCCGTGGATAGGGGCCTGGCCGCTGCACCGCTCCCTTGCCCCTTACAGGCCCACCAATTCTCTGAATCGATCTGCTTTTGTCTTCCACCATCTTTCTCTTAAGCCCCTTCTCATAAGTGCTCGCCATGTTAACCAAACGGGCCAAGTTGTCAATATTATGATACTCGCAAGAGAGGCGAATATCAGTCCTGAGTCC
Source organism: Crotalaria pallida (assembly GCA_037953625.1). Lineage (NCBI taxonomy): Eukaryota > Viridiplantae > Streptophyta > Magnoliopsida > Fabales > Fabaceae > Crotalaria > Crotalaria pallida. The sequence goes on from CM075654.1 coordinate 27,006,371, forward strand.
CGACTCAAACTTGACACATTTCCCGCGCTCACTAGCATCCCGATAGTCAGAGAATCGGATAAGATCTTCAAATCTAGCTGCATAATCCCCAACTGACATAGAGCCTTGAGTTAGTTGGAGAAAGGCAATCTCCTTCTCCCTTCTCACATCTTCAGGGAAATACTTCCCTAGAAAAAGACCCTTGAATACTTCCCAAGAAACCACCGGATTGGCTGCCTCCAATCCCCTCCTCCGCTGGTCCCACCAATGCTCAACCTCATTGGTTAGCATCAATTCCTCCAGTCGCACATGCTGCTCCATGGGTGGGTGAATAGAGCGGAGGATCTTCTCGATCTCCTGAATCCATCTCTGTGCTCCATCAGGGTCATTTCCACCCTCAAAACGAGGTGGATCATTCTTGCGGAACCTAGCCATCCAGTCAATCTCAACTGGAGCTGGTTGCTAGCTGCTGCTGCTGCGGTAGCTACTACTGCTGCGGCAGCTTCCATCTGCTCTCCTAGCTGCTACTGCATCTGTGACAGATGCTCCAGGATGGCTGCAAGCCCATCATTGGCAATCCTTCTCCCAGCCATACTGCTTAGCCAAAGAGAACAGACCAGTAAGACTTTAAATACTAAAAGTATACATAATACTATAATCATGCTACTAAATTCCTAAACTTTTACTATGAGCATCCATTACTCGCTAGGTGAGTAATCATGTGGAGTTTGCAAAACTCCAAGGCCAAGGAGAAACTGCTTTGATACCATAAATGTAACACCCTATAATTAATTACCCTTAATTTCCCCTTATATTAAAATATGGACTTAAAAATTCCTTTTTAAATTATGAAAATCAACCGTCAAACGGACGGAGTTTCGTTTGTTTTTCGGACTTTTTCCAATCTTCAACCTGATAACACATGTATATAATATCAATAGTAGCCAGCAGGGCTCAAAAATAAATATATATGCAATCACATAGTTTCCCTATGGGCTCAAGAGTAGAACATCAGTATCAGTTTGTCAGAGTGCCACCAAAATGCTAAGTATGTAAATCAAGAGGCCAGAATCACAACTATGCCCAAACGTGAATCATAACCATGCACAAATGAAACTATGCTAAGCCTCACTCAAAAAGCATATACCGCACATATACATCAAATAATACGGAGGCTTAGGTCAAAAACAAAAACATCTAAACCCCAACCCTACTCTCCCTGTGAGGGAGAGTAATCCTGCTCGGCCGGTCCATGTGCATACTCCAACTCAGTACCTGAAAAATGGTAAGGAGGTGAGTAATACACAATAAAATAGGGAAGCAGTTTCTATCATGCTATACTGAACCACCAAGCCAAACACATTTAATCATTTAGTGCATATAAATCAAGTATACATTCTCAAACAATCCATTTATTTTAATTTCCACAATAGACATAGTCCTTTCATAGTTTAATTTCATCATTTCATACATTTCTAAAGCATACCAATTGACATATTTCTCCATCTCAATATAACATTTCTCAACAATCTTTTGATTTTCCATGATTTCTTTACTCATTACAACACCTTAATTTTCTCATCACATATGGAAATTTATTCACGTGGATCCATCATTGCGTACAGTCCCACAACCCGGACAACGTCTTACAGCTGCGCACTATGGCGTCTTACGCGATCTATGGGTACAGTCCCACAACCCGGACAATGCCTTACAAGATCTGGATCGCACAAGTCTATGCGTACAGTCCCACAACCCGGACAACGTCTTACAAGACATCAAATCAAATCGGTCGATGCGTATAGTCCCACAACCCGGACAACGTCTTACACGACATCAAATCAAATCAGTCGATGCGTGCAGTCCCACAACCCGGGCAACGTCTTACACGACATCAAATCAAACCGGTCGATGCGTACAGTCCCACAACCCGGACAACGTCTTACACGACCTCAAACCGAACCAGTCGATGCGTACAGTCCCACAACCCGGACAACGTCTTACACGACTTGATTCACACCCTCTTTGTTCATCAAGTCCTTGGAATTCATTTTCAATTATTTCATTTGTTGTCAATCTCATGGATTTCATCAATTTAATCATGCCATTATATTCTCACTTTCCGAAGAATCATTCATACCTATTTCACATCAACATATTCATTATCTTTCATAAGTTCCAAACTCAACATAAATTAGCACAACATCAACCACTTAATCAAATATCATATTCACATTTAAGCCCAACACACATATCAATATTGTTGGGATTCTGGCAAGTGCACCAGATCGTACAAGTAATAAAGTGATAAATAGAGTATCGTTCCCAACGAGGACTGAAACTGATTCTAATAATTCTCACCTATTCGTAGTTACTAAATGAAAATTAAATTAAAATTCAATTGTTTGAGTGGTTGTTGATTTAAATAAATAAAAATAAATAAATAAAACGATTCTTAAACAAAGAGAAAGAGTGGGACGTAGTTTCAATGAAGGTTCCTAAAACGTTTAACAATGAATTAATTTGTTTTCCTAAATTCTGAATTTGTTTTGCAAAAGTAGGAAACGCCTAATGTCTTAGAACGTTTCCGTATTTTAGAGATTAATCTCCCAATGATGTCTCAAGAGAGCCTTAAAACCTAACCCTTAATTAAGTTCAATCAAAACTTGTAAAAATTATCCAATTCATAAGAAATATGTGTATCCTTATGCAATTGAACTGCTTGATCATTGGGCATAATCCTAAATTAATATGTCTATTAAATTAGGATTCCTAAGTCATGAACTGCGCACATTCACGAACAACAATAAAAATATAATCAAACACATAATTCATAATGGAAAGACAAAATCAATGAGGAAACCGCAATTGGTGGTTGGAGAGACAAAGGAACCCTAGGAATACACCTAGAAGGGGGGGTTGAATAGGTGTACAAGATACCTTGAAAGATTTTCGAACGAAACAAATCGAAACAATTAAAACAAATGATTTTTGCAAATTCTACAGCACTTAATCGATTAACCTGAAATTTACTCGATTAAGCCTGAAAGTTCAAATTGTCCTTAATCGATTAAACGAACACTTAATCGATTAAATCCATCAGAAAATGAAAAATCACTTTTCAATCAAATACGAAAATCAATCAACTAACACTTAAGATCAGAGATTCAGCGAAAACAATTAACACCTATATTCTTATTGATTATCCTAGTTATAAAAATGATTTTCCCTTTATCAATTTGAACAAATAAAGATTCAATTCAATCAATTATAAAAATCAATCTTTCTAGGGTTTCAATCAAGAACACAATCAAATGACTTGAATATAAAGAGTAAGGGTTTAGAGATACGACACAGTGATTTATCCTGGTTCACTTTCACCCGCTTGAAAGCTACATCCAGTCCCCTCTTCAACCAAGAGATATTCTTCACTATGAGGAATTAGAGTTCTCAAATTACAAGTGATTGCCTCACAAGACTTCCTTCTTGCTAGCCTACAAGAGATAACCGACACCCTTGCCTTGTAATCCTATTGATCTTCTCTCTAATCTAACCTCTACCCCTTGTTGATAATCGACACAACAAGTCTTCAATTGCTTGATGATAATCCACACATCAAGGCTTCTCTTTGCTTGATTCACAACCAAGTCTTTCTTCTTCTTCAATGAACGTTGCTTGATGATAATCGACACACCAAGGCTTCTTGTTTGTTGTAGTGGCTTGCCTTATTGCAAAGATTACAACTCAATGAATACACATAACAATCCTAATGAATCTCAATCAATAGCTATGACAAATCACACAAGAGATTCAAAGGTTCTTGATCAAAGAATATGAAAATATAAAAGCTTTGATCTTTGAAATTGAGAGAGAATAGAGTGGCTTGATTCTTTATAAAATTAATATCAAAATGATAGGTTATGATCACAAAGGTTAGGAAAAGGTTTTTATAGAATACCCAAAAGTTATGACACTTGAAAACTGATTTTGAGAAGTGAAAAACGTATTTTAAAAATCAGTTCAGCAGTGTTTACTCGAGTAAATCTCAGCTTAATCGAGTAGTAATCAATTAAATTCATCCTTAATCGATTAAACATGTCTGATACTTGTTTAAAACTTGTTTTCTCAAAAACCAACCTTTCCTTTAACACCTTTAAGCCACCTATTGATTCTAGGTTAAGTAAAAACTCAAATTATGATTAAATCATGACTTATGAATGAGATTCACTACCCTCTAAACAAACTACCCAAATGAAAACCTATGAAGCTTGAGAGGCAAAAGATAAAACAAAAACAATTATACTCAAACTTAAGTCTTCATGAGCTTGTTCTCTCTTCTTCACTTGATGTTTGTTGTTGCTTGTTGAACTTGAACTTGATCATCACATGATAGCTTGTTCAAAACACTTTATCATTATCAAAACATTCATCATGGAACTTACAATCTCCCCCTTTTTGAAAATGACAAACTATGTTTTGAAGTTCTCCAAAAGTTCTTTGAAGTTGTTGATGCTTTAACAATTTGATCACTTGGTGAGATTCTTGCTCCCCCTCAATAAATGCTTTTGACATTTGAATCCAATTGATAGAAGCTTGATTCTCCCCCTATCTTCAACAACTTAGCTCAACCTACATAAAAACAACAAAAACAACCTTTCTCCAAACAAACATCGAAACATCTAAAAATCATAATATTTATCCAACAATCATTTCTCCCCTTTGAGTAACATTCCATTCAATTCAAAACATCATATTTAATCTCCCCCTTTGGCATTATCAAAAAGTAATATATACCAATTGAAAAATAACATCTAAGCCAAGGTAAGAAATCAATGATCATTTCTTCACAACATTGATACCAATTAAACAAATACAATAAAACTATACTTTGAAATGTGATATCAATTGGCAAGAGAATATAACAATGAAATATGATACCAATTGAGAACTAAAAAGATCATAATATCACTTAACAAAGAAGATATCAATTGTAAAGAAGTACATATATCAACAAATATTTGATACCAATTTTGATATTTCTTTAATAACAACCAAAGCATGTCACTATATCATGATAACCATCTATGAATCTACTCAATGATACCAAATGATTTAATTAAACATTTAGAAAAGTAATACCAATTGAGAAGATACCATATGAAGTTCACAAATCTAATAATATCACTTATACCAAATTGTAGGACTTCTTTTGATACCAATTGAAGATGCAAATATGAATAACACTTGTAAGCTCTCTTTGCTCTTCAATCATACCTACAAAACAATCATGCTTTGCTTTTTGGTATCCAAATGGTTTTGGATCCATTTTTGTTAGTGTAGGGACTTTCACCCTTTTTCATCCAAACAAAATCTCCTTTAGGTATACCATGCACTTTAACATAACACACATTTGAAGTATGTCCATGAGTACCACAATAGAAACATGTTGGTGCATTTGAAAAATCAACTTTAGAAAAATCAACAACATTTCTATGAGAATTACTCTTAGCATTAGTATAACCCAAACCAAACTTGTTTGAATTTTCTCTTTGAAAATTTAACAATGTGCGCAATCTAATATCACCATTTGTGAAACTTGCAAGCTTATTTTTCAAAATAGCATTTTCATCTTTAAGCAACTTGCAATTCTCACAATCAACCACAATATTCACTCTACTAGCACAATCACAAGAAGAACTAGCATATATAAGATCAAGAGTTTCATTTTCAAGATTAAGCTCATCAACTTGTTTTTGAAGTTCTAAAATCTCTTTTTGATGTTTCAAAATGAGCTTCTTCCTTTCAATGTTTTTCAAAGCTAGTTTTTCATGTTGTTCATGCATTTCTTCATAAGCATTGTATAACAATTCATATTTAGAAGAAATTTCGGATTTAGTAAGACTTACATTGCTATCCTTGCTTTGTTCACTTGATTCATCATTTGAACTTTGTTCTTCATCATCTACTAAAGTTATCAAGTTGAGACAAGCGGCTTCTTCATCATCCGATGAACTACTCGATGTGCTTTTCTTGTTATCTTCATCACTATCCCAAACTATGTATGCTCTTTTAGATTTTGAATTTTTCTTGTCTTTCTCCTTCTTCTTGAGATACCTAGAGCATGAGTACTTGAGATGTCCGGGTTTTCCGCATTCATGGCAAACTACACCTTCTTTTGATGTTTTGGTCTTGTAGTGTGGAGAATCCTTCTCTTTACTTTTGTCCTTGTTCAACCTTCCTTTTCTCCTTAGAAACTTGTCAAACTTCCTTAGTAGAAGTTTCATGTCTTTTTCATCAACATCGGAATCGGAATCTTCACTATCATCATCATCGGAACTCTCTTTCTTTTTGTAAGATCTACTCTTGACTTTAAGAGCACGTCCCTTTCTTTCTTTGTTTTTATCCGACTCTTCATTGATACTTAATCGTCCAAGCTCCATTTCATGTTCTTGAAGCTTTCCAAAAAGTGTTGCTAGATCCATAGCATCCAAATCTTTAGATTCAACAATAGCCGTTACTTTTGGTTGCCAATTCCTGTCTAAACATCTCAACACTTTGTTAGAAAGTTCACCTTGAGGAAACGTTTTACCAAGAGCAAGTAAATGATTTATAATATGAGTAAAACGCTTTTTCATATCATTTATAGATTCATTTGGAAGCATATGAAACAATTCATAATCACGCATTAAAGCATTCAATCTAGCTCTCCTAACCTCACTAGTTCCTTCATGAGTCACTTGTAAAGTGTCCCACATTTCCTTAGCACTAGAACATTGAGAAACTCTAAAGAACTCGTCATAGGATAAAGCGGAGGTAATGATATTCTTTGCTTTATAATCATATTGAACTTTCTTTCTATCATCATCCTTCCACTTATCCTCGGGGATCAATTGTTCTACACCTTCAACTAAACTAGAGGGGATATGAGGACCTTTTTCAACTACTTTCCAAATTTCACTATCTATGGCTTGGATAAAGATTTTCATTCTAACTTTCCAATATGCATAGCCTTCTCCGGTAAACAATGGAGGACGATTTATTGAAGCACCTTCACCACCAAAGGGTACGAATCCCATTGCGATTTTCTTAAAGGATCTTTACGAAAAAGCTCTTATGCTCGTGCCTTTGACCGAGCTCTGATACCAATTGAGGAAACCGCAATTGGTGGTTGGAGAGACAAAGGAACCCTAGGAATACACCTAGAAGGGGGGGTTGAATAGGTGTACAAGATACCTTGAAAGATTTTCGAACGAAACAAATCGAAACAATTAAAACAAATGATTTTTGCAAATTCTACAGCACTTAATCGATTAACCTGAAATTTACTCGATTAAGCCTGAAAGTTCAAATTGTCCTTAATCGAATAAACGAACACTTAATCGATTAAATCTATCAGAAACTGAAAAATCACTTTTCAATCAAATACGAAAATCAATCAACTAACACTTAAGATCAGAGATTCAGCGAAAACAATTAACACCTATATTCTTATTGATTATCCTAGTTATAAAAATGATTTTCCCTTTATAAATTTGAACAAATAAAGATTCAATTCAATCAATTATAAAAATCAATCTTTCTAGGTTTTCAATCAAGAACACAATCAAATGACTTGAATATAAAGAGTAAGGGTTTAGAGATACGACACAGTGATTTATCCTGGTTCACTTTCACCCGCTTGAAAGCTACATCCAGTCCCCTCTTCAACCAAGAGAGATTCTTCACTATGAGGAATTAGAGTTCTCAAATTACAAGTGATTGCCTCACAAGACTTCCTTCTTGCTAGCCTACAAGAGATAACCGACACCCTTGCCTTGTAATCCTATTGATCTTCTCTCTAATCTAACCTCTACCCCTTGTTGATAATCGACACAACAAGTCTTCAATTGCTTGATGATAATCCACACATCAAGGCTTCTCTTTGCTTGATTCACAACCAAGTCTTTCTTCTTCTTCAATGAACGTTGCTTGATTATAATCGACACACCAAGGCTTCTTGTTTGTTGTAGTGCTTGCCTTATTGCAAAGATTACAACTCAATGAATACACATAACAATCCTAATGAATCTCAATCAATAGCTATGACAAATCACACAAGAGATTCAAAGGTTCTTGATCAAAGAATATGAAAATATAAAAGCTTTGATCTTTGAAATTGAGAGAGAATAGAGTGGCTTGATTCTTTATAAAATGAATATCAAAATGATAGGTTATGATCACAAAGGTTAGGAAAAGGTTTTTATAGAATACCCAAAAGTTATGACACTTGAAAACTGATTTTGAGAAGTGAAAAACGTATTTTAAAAATCAGTTCAGCAGTGTTTACTCGAGTAAATCTCAGCTTAATCGAGTAGTAATCGATTAAATTCATCCTTAATCGATTAAACATGTCTGATACTTGTTTAAAACTTGTTTTCTCAAAAACCAACCTTTCCTTTAACACCTTTAAGCCACCTATTGATTCTAGGTTAAGTAAAAACTCAAATTATGATTAAATCATGACTTATGAATGAGATTCACTACCCTCTAAACAAACTACCCAAATGAAAACCTATGAAGCTTGAGAGGCAAAAGATAAAACAAAAACAATTATACTCAAACTTAAGTCTTCATGAGCTTGTTCTCTCTTCTTCACTTGATGTTTGTTGTTGCTTGTTGAACTTGAACTTGATCATCACATGATAGCTTGTTCAAAATACTTTATCATTATCAAAACATTCATCATGGAACTTACAATCAATTCATTGCATAAACATTAAAAAGGTTCCATATTCATCTACTCCTACATCCCAAAGAAGGATTTAGTTCATAATTGGGAGAAGAAAAGCAATAAAAGTGATAAAGAGTGACATAATTACCACTAATCTTTGCCTCTAATCTCCGTTCTTCACAAAATCAATGCAAAACTCTGCTCCCAAGTGTTCTGAATCCAAGTCTCAAATCCTAATCTACTATTATTCTATGGAGTTGTATGAGTGTCTCTCTCCCTTTTGGAATGAATCCTAATCCTATTATTATATAGATAAAAACTAACCTAATTTTCAATCTAATGTGATAAGATTTCTATTTGAATAAAACTAATCCTAAATCTGAATATAATATGATAAGATCCTATTAGAATAAACTAATCTTTAAGAATCTTATCTACAAATAGAATTTATCATTAAAATCCTTCTAGAATCCCGTATTTGTGTCTGGCAGCAACTTCGGCACTGATTTTGACCCCCAAGATGGACGAATTTGAGCAAGGCTATTTCTGGCAAAGTTGTAGATCTTTTCCTTAGATTTAAAATGATATATAGATCGGCTCATTTGGATAAGCGTATCTCAAGTTATGATCAAAATAGCGAACATTGTCACTTTCTCGCATTTTTCTCGCTCAGGCGAGAATAAGGCTCGCCTGAGCGAGTTTTTGCCTGAGAAAATTGATCTCTTAAACCCATTCTTTTTAAACGTTCAACCCCACTCGCCTGGGCGAGTCTGTGACTTTTTCCCAGCTTTTCGCCGCTTTGCTCCGAACTCCTGATTCCAAGGCTTGCTTTTTCCTTCTTTTCCATAAATTATCAAATTAAGCCTCCAAAACCTGAAATTCACAACAAATCGATACAACATCCTCAAGGATCTCGTTCATCACATTAGTAAGCACAATTTCCATCTTTTTCCTAAAATACTTGAGAAACAAGCTAAAATTACTAAGAAAGGGGATTAAAATTCATCCAAAAACATCATATATTGAGCTCAAATCACTCCCCCAAACATAGCATTTTGCATGTCCCAGGCAAAAGTAAAACAAAAATTCACAGCTTAAGAAAACTTCCTCTATCAAGATAAATCAATCCAATCAAGAAACTCGACTCACTGATGAGCATTTTATTTCCCTTCTTTCCTTGCATTATTTTACTCCTATTATTGATACTTGTTGCCTATTTGACATTGTTTAGCTTGATTTAGTGATTTAGAGTTTATTGGACTAATATTCTTAATATTGTTTAATTTGGGATTATTTAGCCTAATTAATTCTATTTCTATTTTCAGGTCATATTTGGCACAAGGGCTTTTTGGACATTTTGGGAGTGAAGATTTAATTTTGGGAGTGAAGATTTAATTTTGGAAGAGAAGATATATGATGAAGTGAAGATTGTAATCTATCTTTAGGATTATTTGAGATTTAGTTATATCTTTTAAGATTTAGATTTTATCTATAAGATATTTTTAGATTTAATTTAGAGATAAGCTTTCCTTAGGATTTGGGCCATGATTTAGGCCCGTTTTGTGATTTAAAAAGCCAAATTCGTGTAAACCCTTGGGGAGACCTTCCATTCACGTTTTTTACATTCTCTCTCATAGAGAAGGCTTAGTTTTGCTCTCCAAGCTTGTGGAGGCTGCTAGGGTTTCTCTCTCTTCCCTTTTCTACACGTTTTTGGTATTTTTCTTCATGGAAGGCTAAACTCTTAGGTTAAATCCCTTTGGTAATGTATCACATACTCTTGAGGTTTTGTTCTTAATGCTATTTCGTTTTTATTCACTGTTTTCATGCTTATTGATATGTTATGGTTCGCTTAGTTCCATTGTATAGAGATAATCCATGTGTATGAATGCTTAATTTATGCAAACTCGTAAAAACTCCATGCTTTGGCTTTTAATGCTTAATTAGAGGTTTGGGTTTTGGGGTGAGAATTGAATTTTCGCTTAGTATTTAATTCTCACGAGTTGGACAGTGAAGAGGAAAGAAATTGATCTTTTGTGACCGATGATAGAGTTGTGAACGCGAGCCAAAGGGGTTTATCCGCTTTTCCTTATCTGTTTCTTCGTTTTGATTTAATTCTATTTTGATTTCAATTATTCAATATTCAATACAAAAAAAAAACCCCCTGTTTTCTATGCATACTATGTGTTCGACCTTTTGCTTGATAAGATATTCCTTGGGAGACGACCTAGGAGTCACTTCCTAGTACTATACTTAAACTGTTTTTATTTGTATCGGGTACGGCCTCGATCAAATTTGGCGCCGTTGCCGGGGAATATCGGTTCTTGCCAAAGGTCATTAGTAGTTAGTTTGTGTCGTAGTTAGTATAGTTATTATAGTGTGTCGTGTCTGATTTAGGGTCTAGTAGTCAATTCTGATAACCGGTTGAAGTTGCACTGTTTGCTGTTTTGCTATTTTGTTGCAATTAGTGTATTTGATTGATTCTGTGGTTGCTAGTTCACATAGTTGTGGGTGGAATTTTTGCACGAAAATTTATATCCACACTACTTTTATCATATAAAAAGGTTTCGAGGCACCACGATCACTCAGATCATCACTGGTTGTGAGTTCCAGAAAAATTTTCCAAGTTTTAGCAGCACTTTCTTCAAATCGTCGCAACTTTTGACCCGTAACTCGGAATTTGACGAATTTTATATCAAATCGAAGGGAATTTTCTGAATAATCTGATTTTTCTCACTTTGTCAGAAAACTCCTTCGTCTGGATCCTGAAAAAGCCGTTTTACTATTTCTTTTTTATTTTACATGTTTTATTTTCTTAGTTTTTGGTCTCTGATTTAATTGTTTGACTTGGTTCCCTTTTGAATTTTGTCCTCAAACTTTTTGTGGTATGTTTTCATGATTTTAGGGTGCTTAAAAAATAAAGAAAAAATTTTAAAAAAAAAAAAAAAATTTGTTGCCTATTTTAGTCATGTATATTAGTGACAGTTTGCTATGCTTAATGGTGTTCTGTTCAGTACATGACTAGGGGCAACCCAAGCTACTTTCATCCATATAACCCTGAAATTGATAGAACTTATCACAGACTAGTTAGACAAAATAGGAACCAGTCCATAGGTAGTGAATCTATTGAGTCTTTACATAGTGAGTCTGCTTCTTTTTCTTCTATTCCTATAAATTCTGATTCTTATTCTGATTATTCTGAAAATATGGCTCAACCTCCACCACGTGAGAGGACATTGAGGGAGCTGGCTGCACCTGATTTCACTATTGAAGATTTGTGCATCCAGTATCCCGATGACCCGTATGAGCTAAGGTCTGGACTAATTCATTTGTTGCCCAAGTTTAATGGTCTTGCAGGTGAGGATCCTCATAAACATCTCAAGCAGTTCCATATTGTCTGTGCTACTATGAAACCACATGATGTGCAAGAGGATCATGTTTGTCTTAAGGCATTCCCACACTCCCTAGAGGGGCTAGCCAAGGATTGGTTGTACGATCTGGCCCCTGGTTCTATCACAGTCTGGGATGACCTGAAGAGGGCATTTTTGGAGAAATTCTTCCCTGCATGCAGAACAACAGCAATCCGAAAGGATATATCAGGCATCAGGCAACAAAGTGGAGAAAGTCTCTATGAGTATTGGGAGAGATTCAAGAGACTGTGTGCGAGCTGCCCCCACCATCAGATCTCAGAGCAGTTGCTTATTCAATATTTCTATGAAGGTCTCAACCTCATGGAGAGAAACATGCTTGATGCTGCAAGCGGTGGTACCCTAGGAGACATGACACCTTTAGAAGCCAGAGTCAAGATTGAGAAGATGGCTTCCAATTGTCAACAATTCCATGCAAGGGGCAACAGCGATGCAATCATAGTGAGAGGAGTGAATGATGTTGGCACAAGTTCTGGTAAGGTTGAGAAGCTTGAACAGAAGATAGATTCACTTACAACTTTGGTCACTCAATTGGCCATCAACCAGAAGAAGTTGTCTCTGCCTGCTAGATTATGTGGCATATGCACATCCGCTGAGCACCCCACAGATGCATGCCCTTCTGTGCAGCAGCAGCCCACGACTGGTGCTGACCAACCTGAGGCATATGCCGCCAACATCTTCAACAGTAGAAACCAGCAGCCACAGAACTTTGATCTCTCTACCAATAGATACAACCCTGGTTGGAGGAACCATCCCAACCTGAGATGGTCTGATCAGCAGCAACCTTCATAGGTTCAATTTCAGAACAATTCTAGACCACCATATGTACCTCCTCCAGTCCAGCAACAGAGACAACAACAGGCTAATTCTGCACCACCAGCTCCTAGTACTGAGCAGCAGCCTTCATTGGAAGAGCTGATGAAACAGATGACCATGCAAAATCTCCAATTCCAACAGGAAACTAGAGCATCCATTCAAAGACAAGAGGCCTCCATTCAATCTTTGACCAATCAGAAGGGACAGATGGCAACAACAATCAACACTATGCAATCTCAGAACTCTAACAAGTTGCCATCCCAAACAGTGATCAATCCAAACCAGAATGTGAATGCCATTAGTCTAAGGTCAGGGAAGCAGATTGTCACATCCACACCAGAATCTGACCTCAACAAAGATGATCTAGTTTCAAAAAACAAGAAGAGCCAAATGGTCGAGGAGAGTGAGCACACAAGTACCAGAAAATCCCATCCAGCTCAACCTTCCACAAGCACAACACCTGCTGCTGCCCAACAACCACCCCCCATTCCTCTTCCTTTCCCACCAAGGGGGGTGACTCAAAGCAAGAAAATGGAAGAGATTGACAAAGAGATACTTGACACATTCAGGAAGGTGGAAGTCAACATACCCCTTCTTGATGCAATCAAGCAGATTCCAAGGTATGCAAAGTTCTTGAAGGATCTATGCACACACAAACGGAAGCTCAAGGGAAATGAGAGGATCAGCATGGGAAGAAATGTCTCTGATCTTATAGGTAAACCCGTCCCTCATGTTCCTGAAAAGTGTAAGGATCCTGGAACTTTCTCTGTGCCTTCTATCATAGGTAATACTAAATTTGAGAATGCTTTGCTAGATTTAGGAGCATCCATTAATGTTATGCCTATGTCTGTTTTCAAGTCTCTTTCACTTGGACCCCTTCAACCTACGGGTGTGGTTATTCACTTGGCAAATAGATCTACTGCCTACCCCGCAGGTTTGATAGAGGATGTCCTGGTTCGGGTTGAAGAGCTTATCTTTCCTGCTGATTTTTATATTCTTGATATGGAAGAGGAAACCTCTCGTAGTGCTGTCCCTATCATATTAGGGAGACCATTTTTGAAAACAGCCCGAACCAAGATAGATGTGCATGCAGGTACACTTTCCATGGAATTTGATGACAGTGTGGTTCGATTCAATATTTTTGATGCTATGAAACATTTTTCTGATGACCACTCTGTTTTTCATGTTGACTTGATTGATGATCTGATTGATGAGCATGTTCTAGACATTTTGCATGATTATGATTTGCCATCTTTCACTAGCTCATTTACTTGTTCTGCATGTTCTGATTCCGAAATGTGCACTGCATGCATTGAAATTGACCAGTTTTTAAATTATGCTACTGCATCTGTTGATTCATATGATATAGATTCAGATCATGCTAACCCCATTTCTGTTTTGCATGAGTCTAATTCACTTGTTCAGGTGCAGGCGGCAGAATCCAATTCTGCTGCTCCTTTAGTTCCATCTGTGATGCAGGCACCTTTATTGGACCTGAAGCCCCTTCCTCCTCATCTCAAATATGCTTACTTGGAGGCTGAGCAGAAACTTCCAGTGATCATCTCTACCTCCCTTTCTGTTGATCAAGAGAAGCAACTACTGGATGTGATTAGAGCAAACAAAAAGGCAATAGGATGGACTTTGGCAGACATACCTGGTATTAGCCCCTCCATGTGCATGCATCGGATTTTATTGGAGGATGGGGCTAAACCAGTGAGACAACCCCAGAGACGGTTGAACCCCCAGATTCTTGATGTGGTGAAGAAAGAGGTCACCAAGCTGTTTGTAGGATTCTCATGTTTTGATGCTAACAATCTCTCTCCAAGAAACAACATTGGCATCAAGCAAGCTACACCACATGAAGATTAGAATTAGGATTTTTATTAATTCTATTTCAATGTAATCTTTATTTTATGCAATGCATCTCATTGGTGTGGGTAGCTTAGGTGATTTTAAGAATATTTAAATAATGTTTGATTAAGAGTGAAGATACTTTAAATCTTGATTAAATAGCTTGTGAAAATCATTTTAGAAAAACTTTGTTTTTATTCAGATTCTGATCAGTTTACTCGAGTAATAAGTACTGGATCACTCGAGTAATTTATGTCATGACAGGTTAATCGAGTAATGGTTTACACATCACTCGAGTAACTTAATCTGACATGTTTCACTCGAGTGACGTTGTTTGGTTTACTCGAGTAATTCAATCAGTGTTGGGAAAATTTTAAAAGGACTTAATTTTCTCTTTCATAAATATATACTTTCATTCTTACAATTTTCTATATACACTTTTCAAAAGCAATCCAAGAGCTATTTTACATCTTTCAAGAGCTATCAAGATTCAACAAGAAATTTTTCTTCTTCACTCTATTTTCTATCATTTTTCAAATATTCTTGAGATCATATTTTTGTTCTTAGTGGTTGTTGAAGATTTGCAATTTGTGATTGCATTATTGAAGTTTCAACACAAGTGAAGAATCTCACAAGGAAGACTTTTAGGATCAAATCAAAGCAAGAAAAGAGGATTGGTTGGAAGCATCTTCAATCAATTAGCAAGGAAATCTAGAATTCTCAAAAGGGGTAGATTAGATCAAAGTGTTTGGTACACACTTTGAGTTGGGTTTTAAGATAGGAGAACTAAGAATCTAGTTGCATCTTAAAACATTGTAAAATCTACATTTGAAGATTTCTAGTGAAGAATCTCTCTTGATTTAAGAGGGGACTGGAGTAGCTTTCAAGTGGGTGAAAGTGAACCAGGATAAATCCTTGTGTCTCTTTTATTTTCATTCCTTGTATTTCATTAATTCATTAACAATTGCATTTTTTAGGTTAGAATTGGGGGTTTCTTAATTCTACTCAATTGATCTAAAATTGCATGTTAATATTACTTGAAATTGTTCATATTAATCATTCATAATTTGTTGAATCATCATAGCATTGTTATTCTTGAAGAACTCCATTGAAAACTCAGTTTTTAATTGAATTTTACCCAGTTTACTCGAGTAAAGTTCTTGTCACTCGAGTAATCTGCTTTCAGTTTTTGAACAATACTCGAGTAGGTTTTCTGTTACTCGAGTGATTTAAAAAATAGATTTCGTAATACTCGAGTGATTTGCTGAATACTCGAGTGAAATTATTTTTGCTTGCGTATTACTCGAGTGAAGACTTGAGTTACTCGAGTAATCTGAACTGAATTTTTAGAAAACTTATTTTTCATAAAACCATTCTCTTAGGTGGACGAAAAATCTATAATAAGGCTTCAATATTCTATTCACCCCCCCTCTAGACTATATTGAGCCGCTTGCTGGTTTCCAACAAGTGGTATCAGAGCTTGGACGAAAAATCCGAGCCTTAAAAAGCTTTTTCGAAAAGATCTTTTTTACTTGGAAACAATGGGCTCAATTTCAAATCCTTTTGGTGGTGAAGGAACTTCCATTAATCGTCCTCCACTATTCAGTGGTGAGGGTTACACTTATTGGAAGGTCCGCATGAAAATTTTTATTCAAGCCATAGATATGGAAATTTGGAACGCCATAGAGAATGGACCTTTTGTTCCTCAAACGAAAGTAAATGATGTTGTTTCGATTAAACCTCAATCGAGTTGGGACAATGATGATAAGAAGAAAGTTGCATTTGATTTAAAAGCTAAAAATATCATCACGTCCGCTCTTTCTTATGATGAGTTCTTTCGAGTATCTCAATGTGTTGATGCTAAACAAATGTGGGACACATTACAAGTCACACATGAGGGCACTTCGGAGGTTAGAAGGGCTAGGCTAAATACACTCATGCATGAATATGAACTCTTTCGTATGTTACCTAATGAAAATATAGGTGACATGCAAAAGCGGTTCACTCATATCATTAATCATCTTTCTGCACTTGGAAAAGTTATAACTAATGGTGAAGTTGTTAATAAGATTTTGAGATGTCTTAGCAGGGAATGGCAACCTAAGGTGACGGCCATTATGGAAGCTAGAGACGTGGATCAAATTGACTTAGCAACTCTATTCGGAAAGCTTCAAGAGCATGAAATGGAGCTTGGACGGTTATCCATGAATGAAGATGCCGATAGAAAGAAAAAGGGGATTGCTCTTAAATCAACTTCAAAATCCCTTAAGGCACAAGAGGAAAACTTTCAAGTGGATGACTCGGACTCCGATATAGATGATGAGACCCTTGGCTTGCTAGTTAAAAAGCTTGGTAGGTTCCTTAAGAAAAAGGGGAACTTTAATAGAAATAGACAAAGAGATTCTAAGGACTCACAACCAAGAAATAAGACTAACAAGGATCACATCAAGTGTCATGGGTGTGGAAAGCTTGGTCACTATCGATCGAATTGTCCAACTAATTCTAAGAAGTCGGAAGGTGACAACTCAAAGTTCAACTCATCTAAAGGAAAAAGGGCTTACATAGTATGGGATGAAGTAGAGAGTCAATCAACATCTAGCTCGTCGGATGATGAAGAACTTGCAAATCTATGTTTAATGACAAAGCTTGATGAAGAGGAATCTTCGAGCATTAAATCAAGTGAGAACGTCAATGAGGTAGATTATCTTTCCGATGCTAGCTCAAGTTCTAATTCTCCTTCATTCAATGAATTGTAAAATGTGTATGTAGAGATGCATAAAGAGTTGAAGAAACTTGCTAAAATAAATGTTGAAAGAAAGAATTTCATAATGAAGCAACATGAAAAGATAATTGAACTTCAAAAAGATTTAGAAGAACTTAAGCTTCAAAATGAAACTCTTGAACTCATTTATGCAAACTCTACATGCAATTGTGAATTGAAATCAAATGAGACTCCATCTTGTGAAAATTGCAAGTCTTTGGAAAAAGAAGTTTTTAATTTGAATGATCGACTTGCAAGGCTCATGAAAGGAGATACTTCTTTAGATCATTTGCTTTCAACTCAAAGGAACAATAGCAATAGATCCGGTCTTGGCTATACCAAACCTAAGAAACGCAATTATCGCAAAGTTGGTGGATTTTCAAAGAATAAGATTTCTAAAAACCCAACTTGCCATTATTGTGGAATCTTTGGGCATACCACGAATAAATGTAATATAAAGAAATTTGGTATACCAAGCGGAGAATATATTTGGATTGTTAAGGGGACTTCTCCTCATGCTAACAACAAAGGACCCAAAACCACTTGGGTACCTAAGTCAACCAAATGATATCTTTCTTGTAGGTGTGTCTTCGAACAAAAGAGCGAAAATGGTACTTGGATAGTGGTTGTTCGAGACACATGACGGGAGACAAAACGCACTTCATGGAACTTACTCCGAAAAGTGGTGGATTTGTGACATACGGCGACAACAACAAGGGCAAAATTCTAGGAGTTGGGAAGATCGGTAATGTATCTAACCTTGTCATAGAAAATGTCCTATACGTAGAAGGCTTAGAACACAACTTGCTTAGTATAAGCCAACTATGCGATATGGGCAATTATGTAACTTTTACTCCGGAATTATGCTTCATTAAGTCTTCTATAGATGATAGTGTTAAGTTTGTTGGTCGTCGCTCTAATAACACTTACTTAATTGATTTGGATGAGATAACTTCACTATTTTCAAAATGTTTCAAATCTTTTGATGATGAAATTCGTCTTTGGCATAGACGAATTGCTCATGTGAATGTGAATCAATTAAACAAACTTTTACGAAAAGATTTAGTGATTGGTTTGCCTAAACTAAACTTTAAGCTTGATGGCATTTGTGACTCTTGTCAAAAGTGCAAGCAAGTTAAAAGTTCTTTTAAACCTAAAAATGTGATAAGCACAACAAAGCCTTTGGAGTTAATCCATATGGATTTGTTTGGACCTTCACAAATTAAAAGTTTAGGTGGCAATTACTATGGATTTGTTTTAGTAGATGATTTTACTAGATTCACATGGACTTTATTTTTATCCGCAAAAAGTGAAGTTTATAAATGTTTTAAAAAATATGCAAAACTCATCCAAAATCAACTAAGTTTTAAAATTGTGTCTATTAGAAGTGACCACGGAGGTGAGTTTGAAAACACTAGGATTGATGCGTTTTGTGATAAGTTTGGTATTGATCATCAATTTTCGGCCCCTAGGACTCCGGAGCAAAACGGAGTTGTAGAAAGGAAAAATAGAATGTTAGTGGAACTTGCTCGTACTATGTTGAAAGAATCAAATGTTCCTAAATATTTTTGGGCCGATGCGGTAAACACCGCTTGCTATGTGCTTAATAGGGTTCTTATTCGTCCGCATTTAATTAAAACACCTTATGAACTTTTAAAAGGGCGAAAACCAAATATTTCACATTTTCATGTTTTTGGGTGTAAGGTGTTTGTTTTAAATAACGGAAAGGAACCGGTCGGCAAGTTTGACTCTAAAGCCGACGAAGGCATATTCATAGGTTATTCAACTCATAGCAAAGCATATAGAGTCTACAATAAAAGAACATTAACCGTTGAGGAATCCGTGCATGTTGTATTTGATGAATCTTCGAAAGGAGATTGTGTTGTTTCTTGTGATGATAATATAGGTACATTTTTGGATCATGAGAATTCAACACCACAACAAATGGAAGAGAATCAAAATGAAGATAGAGAGGTGCAAGCACAAGATAAAGACTTAGCACAAGAGATTCAACCTCAATTACCAATAGCTTGGAAGTCCAACAAAAATCATCCGATTTCTAATATCTTAGGTGACATTGCGAAGGGAGTGGTAACCCGACGCACTTTAAATAATTTTTGTTATTATGTTGCCTTTGTATCTCAAATAGAACCTAAGAATATCAAAGAGGCTCTTCAAGATGATCATTGGATTATGGCCATGCAAGAAGAATTAAATCAATTTGAAAGAAACCAAGTTTGGGAGCTTGTGCCAAAACCCGATGATCGTCCTGAAATTGGTACTCGGTGGGTCTATAGGAATAAGTTAGATGAATCGGGTATTATTGTTAGGAATAAAGCTAGGTTGGTAGCACAAGGTTATAGTCAAGAAGAAGGAATCGATTACGATGAGACATATGCTCCCGTTGCTAGACTAGAAGCTATTCGTATTCTTCTCGCTTTTGCTTCAATTATGAATTTTAAATTGTTTCAAATGGATGTTAAGAGCGCCTTTCTTAACGGATACATTCAAGAGGAAGTTTATGTGTCACAACCTCCCGGATTCGAGAGTTTTGAGCATCCGGACTACGTTTTCAAACTGAAAAAGGCTTTGTACGGTTTGAAACAAGCTCCTAGAGCTTGGTACGATCGACTAAGCAATTTTTTATTACAAAAAGGTTTTAAACGAGGCACTGTTGACACTACTCTTTTTATTGAACGTTCCGGTAAGGATATTTTATTGGTTCAAATATATGTTGACGATATTATATTTGGTGCTACTAACGATAACTTGTGTAAAAAGTTTTCAGAATTGATGCAAAGTGAATTCGAGATGTCAATGATGGGAGAGCTTACATTCTTTCTTGGCCTTCAAATAAAGCAGCTTAATGATGGCATTTATATTCATCAAAGTAAATATTGTAGAGAGCTTATCAAACGTTTTGGAATGGATTCGTGCAAATCCGCTTCTACACCAATGAGCGTTGCATGCTACCTAGATCAAGATGAGGCTGGAAAAGCGGTAGAGGTAACGAAGTATCGTGGTATTATTGGTAGTTTGTTATACTTAACTGCATCTAGGCCTGACATCATGTTTAGTGTATGTATGTGTGCATGTTTTCAAGCAAAACCGAAAGAGTCGCATCTAACTGCTGTCAAAAGAATAATGAAATACTTAAAGGGTACAACAAATACTGGACTTTATTATCCTAGGGATGCTTTTCTAAAAGTTATAGGTTATTCGGACTCTGACTTTGCCGGTTGTAAAGTTGAGCGAAAAAGTACAAGCGGAACATGCCATTTAATTGGTAGTTCACTTGTATCGTGGTTTTCCAAAAAGCAAAATTGTGTAGCTTTATCAACCGCCGAGGCCGAATACATAGCTGCAGGTAGTTGTTGTGCTCAAATTTTATGGATGAAGCAACAATTATCTGACTTTGGTTTAAATTTGACAAAAATCCCTATAAAGTGTGATAACACTTCGGCAATTAATTTGACTAAAAATCCAGTATTACACTCAAGGACAAAGCACATTGAAATTAGGCATCACTTTTTGAGAGATCATGTTCAAAAAGGTGATTGTGTTATTGAGTTTGTTCAAACTTCAGATCAATTAGCTGATATTTTTACAAAACCATTACCAAGGGACACATTTTATAAGATTCGAAGAGAACTTGGTATTTTTGATGAATCAACTATTAGCTAATTGTATTTGATGCTTTTTGAAATCACCTTCAAGCCTATTTCAATGTGATTTGTATTTTGAGTTGTTGTATCTTATTAAAGTGTTTCTTAACTTTTTGATATGTAGTCATGTGTGTATGTGTTCTATAATATGCTAATTGCTTTATTTGTATGTGTGTTTCTTGCAAAATGCTAAGTGTTTCTCTGTGTTTGTGCATGAAAAATGTTTTTGCATGAAAAATTGAAATTTTTAAAAAAAAATCTGGACAGTTCACTCGAGTAACAGATTTTTTCACTCGAGTAATTTTAAAATCTCTTTCGTATTACTCGAGTAATTCTGTCTGTCACTCGATTAATTTTAAAATGACTTTCGTATCACTCGATTAAGTTCATCCATCACTCGAGTAATTTTTTTTTATCTTTCGGCATACTCGAGTAACATTCTTTTTCACTCGAGTACTGCTCGAATCACTCGAGTGACGTATGAACATTACTCGAGTAACTTACGTGATTTTAAAAGCTGAACTGTTGAAATCTGCATCATTTTCACGACTTTTTCTCTCTCTTGTTCGTCTTTCTCTCTTCTCTCTCATACGGGTCTTCATCAAATCATCATTTTTCAGCCACAAAAACTCACAAATCATACAAATTTTTTCCATATTTCCTCATTATATCATCATTTCTACTCATTTCATTCATCAATTTCACCAATTTTATCCAAAAATCCGAAAACCCCAAATCAAAACCCTAACCCCCAAAACCGAATCTGCACTTTCTGAATCAATGGCTTCTTCCTCTCACTATCAACCTCCTCAAAAGAAAGCAAAGCAAGGAGCAGGTCGTAATGATCCTTGGTTTTCTGGAATCAACCGAGATTTGCGGGAACCGGCATTTATCAATCGCTCTTTTGGTCTTACAAGGTATGTTAAGTTTGCTTGGTTGCGTAAGGAGCAATTTCCGTTTGTAGAGGATTTAGAATTTCAGAATTTGAAGAGGTTTTTGGAATTTGAGACTCATTATTACCCTAGGCTTGTCAGACAATTTTATCAGAATTTTACTAAGCTAGATGGTGAGTATCAAACAATGGTTAGAGGACATCATTTTGTTATAAAGCCTGCGGATTTGACTATGATGTTTGGTTTAGAAAACAAGGGAACTTTTATTGGTGATACTGAATGTCTGGATTTGAATGTGGATACTACTCAGATTTATACTGA
The DNA here is from genome assembly GCA_037953625.1 of Crotalaria pallida. NCBI lineage: Eukaryota > Viridiplantae > Streptophyta > Magnoliopsida > Fabales > Fabaceae > Crotalaria > Crotalaria pallida. Next base: position 27,028,792 of record CM075654.1, read on the forward strand.
TTTGTTGCGTACTGGTGAATCTTGGGGTGATAGGACTACTAGAACTGTATCACCTTTGCATGCTGTGGATAGGGTGCTCATGTACATTGTCTCTTATTGTTTGATTCCTAAATGCAATCAAAATTATGCTCAATTGGGAGATGATGATCTTACTTTGTTTCATGGGATTAAAAAGAGGTATGAGATGAATTGGAATAAAATGTTTTTAGCTCGTATGGAAGCTGCTGCTCAATCTCCTCCTACCCAATTCTTGCCATATCCTATGCATGTCACCAAGATCATGAGGTATTATCGTGTTCCAATCCCTGATGATGAGCCAGCTGAAATGGAAAAGAAAAATAACTGGTGTCTTAATGATTCGCACATTAGTTATATGAAAATTGCTTGGCATAGGGAAAGTCGCACTTGGTTATGGAAATCACAGATTAAGGAAATGGCTGAAGCTGCAAAGGCTGCAAGAGTTTCAGGTTCTAGAAAAAGGAATTTACTTGCTGATAGGGCTGGTGCATCTTCTTCTGTTCCTCCTTCTTCTACTGATCCGATGGATACCGATCGTGTTGAGGACTATATCGATTTGGATAATCTTGGTACTCCATTTGATGCACAGGCTGCTCATGAGTCATTGGTTGAGCACATCAATGCTCAATTCACTCAGTTGGAGATGAGACAGGATGTGAAGAATATTGCCATGGAGCATCGTTTGATGGATTACATGTCTGGACTCTTTTCTCATCATTTCCCTTCTCCTCCACCTGATTCCTAGACCTGTGGATGCTGATGATGTTTGATGTTGCTTTCTGTTGCATGTTTCATTTGCATATTTTTCTGTCTCATGTTTCTGACTCTGTTGCTACTATGTTTTTTTTTTCAGACCTTGCGTATGGTCTCGTTTGGTTAGTTTCGTTTTGCTTATCTGCTATGATTTGCTGCATAGTGTGATACTCTGATATTATGGTGCTATATTCGTTGTGCGTTTATATTCGTTGTTTATATTCGTTGTGGCACTATTGTGGTTTATTTTGGTATTGTCTTTATTGTTATATATTTTATATACCATTGTGAACTACTTACCTTCAACTTTTGGCAAAGGATTTTTCTCAAAAATTTTATCTTTTTAATGATGCCAAAAGGGGGAGAATATTTTTTGTTGATGTTGTTCTTGTAGGTTTAGTTTTATTATATTTTTCCTAGATGTTTTACATTTAGGGGGAGTATGTTAAAACTTAGTGCTTAATTTGAAAGGAGGTTTGTCATCATCAAAAAGGGGGAGTTTGTAGGATTCTCATGTTTTGATGCTAACAATCTCTCTCCAAGCAACAACATTGGCAACAAGCAAGCTACACCACATGAAGATTAGAATTAAGATTTTTATTAATTCTATTTCAATGTAATCTTTATTTTATGCAATGCATCTCATTGGTGTGGGTAGCTTAGGTGATTTTAAGAATATTTAAATAATGTTTGATTAAGAGTGAAGATACTTTAAATCTTGATTAAATAGCTTGTGAAAATCATTTTAGAAAAACTTTGTTTTTATTCAGATTCTGATCAGTTTACTCGAGTAATAAGTACTGGATCACTCGAGTAATTTATGTCATGACAGGTTAATCGAGTAATGGTTTACACATCACTCGAGTAACTTAATCTGACATGTTTCACTCGAGTGACGTTGTTTGGTTTACTCGAGTAATTCAATCAGTGTTGGGAAAATTTTAAAAGGACTTAATTTTCTCTTTCATAAATATATACTTTCATTCTTACAATTTTCTATATACACTTTTCAAAAGCAATCCAAGAGCTATTTTACATCTTTCAAGAGCTATCAAGATTCAACAAGAAATTTTTCTTCTTCACTCTATTTTCTATCATTGTTCAAATATTCTTGAGATCATATTTTTGTTCTTAGTGGTTGTTGAAGATTTGCAATTTGTGATTGCATTATTGAAGTTTCAACACAAGTGAAGAATCTCACAAGGAAGACTTTGAGGATCAAATCAAAGCAAGAAAAGAGGATTGGTTGGAAGCATCTTCAATCAATTAGCAAGGAAATCTAGAATTCTCAAAAGGGGTAGATTAGATCAAAGTGTTTGGTACACACTTTGAGTTGGGTTTTAAGATAGGAGAACTAAGAATCTAGTTGCATCTTAAAACATTGTAAAATCTACATTTGAAGATTTCTAGTGAAGAATCTCTCTTGATTTAAGAGGGGACTGGAGTAGCTTTCAAGTGGGTGAAAGTGAACCAGGATAAATCCTTGTGTCTCTTTTATTTTCATTCCTTGTATTTCATTAATTCATTAACAATTGCATTTTTTAGGTTAGAATTGGGGGTTTCTTAATTCTACTCAATTGATCTAAAATTGCATGTTAATATTACTTGAAATTGTTCATATTAATCATTCATAATTTGTTGAATCATCATAGCATTGTTATTCTTGAAGAACTCCATTGAAAACTCAGTTTTTAATTGAATTTTTTACCCAGTTTACTCGAGTAAAGTTCTTGTCACTCGAGTAATCTGCTTTCAGTTTTTGAACAATACTCGAGTAGGTTTTCTGTTACTCGAGTGATTTAAAAAATAGATTTCGTAATACTCGAGTGATTTGCTGAATACTCGAGTGAAATTATTTTTGCTTGCGTATTACTCGAGTGAAGACTTGAGTTACTCGAGTAATCTGAACTGAATTTTTAGAAAACTTATTTTTCATAAAACCATTCTCTTAGGTGGACGAAAAATCTATAATAAGGCTTCAATATTCTATTCACCCCCCTCTAGACTATATTGAGCCGCTTGCTGGTTTCCAACAGCTGCAAGCTGGCATTATCTACCCCATTTCAGACAGCACTTGGGTAAGCCCGGTTCAAGTAGTTCCCAAGAAGTCTGGGGTGACAGTTGTCAAAAATGAGAAGGATGAGCTGATTCCCACTAGAGTGCAGAACAGTTGGAGAGTCTGCATTGATTATAGGAAGCTCAACCAGGCGACCTGCAAGGATCACTTTCCAAATCCCTTCATTGATCAGATGTTGGAGCGCCTGGCAGGTTAATCTCACTATTGCTTCTTAGATGGTTTCTCTGGTTATTTCCAAATCTGTATTGCACCAGAGGACCAACATAAGACCACATTTACCTGCCCTTTTGGTACATTTGCTTATAGGAAGATGCCTTTTGGCCTATGCAATGCTCCTGGAACTTTTCAAAGATGTATGATGAGTATTTTTAATGACTTACTTGAGCATTGCATAGAGGTCTTCATGGATGATTTTAGTGTATATGGTTCTTCTTTTGATGCATGTCTTGATAGTTTGTCTAAGGTGCTTAATAGGTGCATTGAGACTAACCTTGTCTTGAATTTTGAAAAATGTCATTTTATGGTAGAACAAGGCATAGTCTTAGGGCACATTATTTCGCATAAGGGCATAGAGGTTGACCCTGCTAAGCTGCATGTAATATCACATTTGCCTTACCCCTCTTGCGTGCGAGAGGTGCGTTCTTTTCTTGGCCATGCAGGTTTCTATCGCAGGTTTATTCAGAACTTTAGCAAGATAGCCCCTCCACTATCCAACTTGCTTCAAAAGGATACCGCATTTGAGTTTGGAGACCAATGCAAGAAAGCATTTGATGAGTTAAAGAGAGCACTCACCACCACTCCCATCATCCAACCACCTGACTGGACCCTCCCATTTGAGCTCATGACCGATGCCTCGAATTATGCTTTGGGAGCAGTTCTCTCCCAAAGGGTTGGTAAGATGTCTCATGTGATTTATTATGCATCTAGGACTTTAGATTCAGCACAAGTTAATTACACCACAACTGAAAAAGAGCTGTTAGCCATTGTCTTTGCACTTGATAAGTTTAGATCATATCTATTAGGTTCTATGGTTGTGGTGTATACTGATCATGCTGCTCTGAAGTATCTTTTGAAAAAGACAGATTCCAAACCTAGGTTGATTAGATGGATGTTGCTCCTCCAGGAGTTTGATCTTGAGATTCAGGATCGGAGTGGTGCACATAACCTTGTCGCAGACCACTTGAGTAGAATAGAGAGAGAGGAGGATGCATTTCCTATCCGGGATGACTTCCCGGATGAGCAGCTTTTAGTTTTGCATGTTTCACATCCCCCTCCCCTTATTCCTTGGTTTGCTGATATTGTAAATTATATAGTTGCATTTGTTTTTCCACCCTTGGCATCCAAAGCTCAAAGAGACAAATTGAAGAGCGATGCCAAGTATTATGTATGGGATGACCCCTATTTGTGGCGTTTTTGCAGTGATCAGGTCATTCGCAGGTGCATTCCAGACCAGGATATCCAATCGGTTCTCCAATTTTGCCATGCTTCACCAGTTGGAGGCCACCTTGGCACTCAAAGGACAGCACGAAAGGTGTTGGATTCTGGATTTTATTGGCCTACCATCTTCAAGGATGCAAGCAAAATCTGCAGCTCATGTGAGCAATGTCAAAGGGCAGGAGGCACCCTATCTAGGAGGCAACAGATGCCGCAACAACCTATGTTGTTCTGTGAGGTGTTTGATGTCTGGGGTATAGATTTCATGGGCCCCTTTCCTGTTTCTTTTGGTTTTTATTATATCTTACTTGCTGTGGATTATGTATCCGAATGGGTGGAAGCTAAGGCCACCAGGACTAATGATGCTCAGGTTGTTGTAGATTTTGTCAGGTCTAATATCCTCTGCAGGTTTGGCATACCTAGAGCCATAGTCAGTGATCAAGGCACACACTTCTGCAATAGATCCATGCAAGCTTTGCTCAAGAAGTATGGGGTTGTGCACAAAGTTTCTACACCATATCACCCCCAAACCAATGGGCAAGCTGAGATTTCAAACAGAGAGATCAAGCGGATTTTGGAGAAGATGGTGAAGCCTAATAGAAAGGATTGGAGCACACGATTGGAGGATGCTCTATGGGCCCATCGGACTGCTTACAAGGCACCCATAGGGATGTCACCTTATCGGGTTGTTTTTGGTAAGGCATGTCACCTGCCAGAGGAGATAGAGCACCGTGCATATTGGGCTGTGAAGCAATGTAACTTAGCTCTTGATCAGGCGGGTGAGGAGAGGAAGCTGCAGTTGAGTGAGCTAGATGAGATCCGTTTGGAGGCCTATGAGAATTCCAAGTTCTACAAAGAGAAGACCAAGAAGCTCCATGATAGCTCAATTTGCAGAAAGGAGTTCTTGGTTGGTCAAAAAGTGTTGCTCTACAACTCTAGGCTTGGACTCATGAGTGGAAAGCTCCGCTCTAAATGGATTGGACCGTTTGTAGTCACCCAGGTGTTTCCTTATGGCACTGTGGAGATCAAGAGTGAGTCCACAGACAAGAGCTTCAAAGTCAATGGCCACCGACTCAAGCCTTTCCTAACCTCTCCTACTTTGGATGATGCACCTGTGGAGGAAGCCTCATTGGTCGACCCCATTTTTGACCCACCATGATTTAGGGAGTCTTCTTTTCTCCTTCTTTACTACTTTTATTCCACTTGTCTATATCTGTCTGATTCTGCTATTTGTTTTACATTGAGGACAATGTGTGATTTAAGTGTGGGGGGGAGAGTAGTTTAGGTTGCATATTTTTGCTTTGATTTTTTAGGTTTTGCTAAGTTTTGGGCATTTTCTTGCATGTTTTTGCTTCATTTTAGTAGAGTCTTGGTATCTTGTGTCTGAATTCATGCATTTCTGTGTGTAAAGTTGCTTTTGATAATTAAGAGGTGGTAACACTGTGATAGAATTGTCCCTTTTGTGAGGATTTGAGCCTTAATTGTGGGTGGATTGCTATATATGCCACCTAATTTTTCTTTCATGTGTGATTGCACTCTGGATTACTTGCACTCTAGAACTTGACTTGACTCTTGTTGATACTTGATATTCCCATGCACATTTTGAAATGATTTAGGCATTGTTTTTTCTTGAATAAGCCACTAGCCATATGAGCCTACCTTGAATGAATTTATCCTTTGATAGCCCCTTTGAGCCTTTATATCCCTTTTCTTTGTTCTTTAGCTCATTACAAGCCTATGACTGAAAAACCATGATTGTCCTAACCTTAGGGAATGTTGGAGCTTTGGAATTGTTTTGGGAATGGGTATTAAGTAAGCAAGGGTGCTTTGTTCTTCATCTCTTGTGAGTTCTGGGTTTTGCCTCTATGGTCGGTGATGTAATTATGGCTTTATCTCATTATGCCATTTTTATTGTTTCTTCTTTTCTTTCGTTCATGAAGTTCTGCAATGTAATGCAATTCAAAAAAAAAAAAAAAGAAGAAGAAGAAGAAAAAAAAACAAAAAAAAATGGAATAAAAGGTTGATTGAGGCATGGAGGTTTGGAATTAGAGGTTGTTGTTATGTTTACCATTTCATTCTGGGGTGGATTGTGCTTATTTTTTTTTACTTGTTCCCCATTGCTCCTTTATTTCCTTGGGTTTTAGCTACATTTCCCATATTTTTATCCTACCTTGTCCTTGGCCCCATTACAACCCTGAAAAGACCTTTTGATCTTAATGTGCATGTGTATTGATTGTTGATGTTAGAGGCTTGTCAAGCCTATGGTTGTGTTTGTTTTTCATGATGTGCCTTGAGTGTAAACACTGATTAACCTTAAACACTTGAGTGTAAACACTATTGAGTGATCCTTGTGAGTTTCTATCATCTTTATGACTACCCTCTTGATGTCATTGGTTTTCTTTGCATATTTGAAATAATTGGATGATGTTCATGGATGCTTTGATTCTTTGGTCCTTATTTTCTTCAGGTGCTCGATTTTGCCCATTTCTTTGCATTTCCTAGAATTCATTGTGAAGTATGTAATCTCTTAGGTTTGCATTCATTAGTTTTAGTAATCTTGTTACATGATTCACTTTGGTGCATATTGATTTTCTCAGTCCTAATTCTTAGTTTTGCCCAGGAGTGCAAAAGGATAAGTGTGGGGGTATTTGATGAGCATTTTATTTCCCTTCTTTCCTTGCATTATTTTACTCCTATTATTGATACTTGTTGCGTATTTGACATTGTTTAGCTTGATTTAGTGATTTAGAGTTTATTGGACTAATATTCTGAATATTGTTTAATTTGGGATTATTTAGCCTAATTAATTCTATTTCTATTTTCAGGTCATATTTGGCACAAGGGCTTTTTGGACATTTTGGGAGTGAAGATTTAATTTTGGGAGTGAAGATATATGATGAAGTGAAGATTGTAATCTATCTTTAGGATTATTTGAGATTTAGTTATATCTTTTAAGATTTAGATTTTATCTATAAGATATTTTTAGATTTAATTTAGAGATAAGCTTTCCTTAGGATTTGGGCCCATGATTTAGGCCCGTTTTGTGATTTAAAAAGCCAAATTCGTGTAAACCCTTGGGGAGACCTTCCATTCACGTTTTTTACATTCTCTCTCATAGAGAAGGCTTAGTTTTGCTCTCCAAGCTTGTGGAGGCTGCTAGGGTTTCTCTCTCTTCCCTTTTCTACACGTTTTTGGTATTTTTCTTCATGGAAGGCTAAACTCTTAGGTTAAATCCCTTTGGTAATGTATCACATACTCTTGAGGTTTTGTTCTTAATGCTATTTCGTTTTTATTCACTGTTTTCATGCTTATTGATATGCTATGGTTCGCTTAGTTCCATTGTATAGAGATAATCCATGTGTATGAATGCTTAATTTATGCAAACTCGTAAAAACTCCATGCTTTGGCTTTTAATGCTTAATTAGAGGTTTGGGTTTTGGGGTGAGAATTGAATTTTCGCTTAGTATTTAATTCTCACGAGTTGGACAGTGAAGAGGAAAGAAATTGATCTTTTGTGACCGATGATAGAGTTGTGAACGGGAGCCAAAGGGGTTTATCCGCTTTTCCTTATCTGTTTCTTCGTTTTGATTTAATTCTATTTTGATTTCAATTATTCAATATTCAATACAAAAAAACCCCCCCTGTTTTCTATGCATACTATGTGTTCGACCTTTTGCTTGATAAGATATTCCTTGGGAGACGACCTAGGAGTCACTTCCTAGTACTATACTTAAACTGTTTTTATTTGTATCGGGTACGGCCTCGATCACTCACTTTCTTCAAAACTTTTCTTCACAAACACATAATCCAATCAAAACTTGTTAGAGGGGCAATCTCCAAAAGAACAATGAGGCTAACAAACAACTCACAACTCACAAATCTCTCTCATGTGTATCAAGGTTTAAAATTTTGCACTCAAGTTCTACAATCACAATGTGTTACCATAAGCTTGACTATAGACCTACATCTCCACTGAATTTATTGACAACATGCACAAATCATAAGGTCTTTATTTGGTTGTAACGGGGCCATGGCTAAAAGTGTCAGGTGGGATAAAAGAATAAAAGGATAAACAAATGGATTTATCAATGAAATCACAACACTTCCCTTTTAAATTATGAAATGAGCAATAAGGTAATTACACAATCATACTCAATTCACTCGATTTTTCCTTTCCTTTCTTTCTTCTATTTCTATTCTCTTCTTCTTCTTAATTTTATTTTTTTTTAAGAAGAGAAATAGAAACACCAATTTTTAGGCACTTACACTTTCACCATTTTTCCTAACATTCCACTTAATTGCTCATTCATAATTTCAAAGGTACTTCACAAAAATAATTCAATTTATGTAGGGTACCAAAGAAAATCCTTAAATCTCAAAGCTCAAAATGGGAAACTAAGGGATCATTATGTATCAAAAATATGTTGAAGGCCACAAAAACACAAACCTAAGTGCCTTAATCATGTTCATGCATGCAATCAATTGTCAATTTTGAAAAGGTCACAAGTCAAGTTCTAGAACACATAGTAAAAGAGAACACACTCATGAAAGAAATGGGGATTTAAACATTCAGTCATCAACTATCAATTATTAATCATTACCCCTTTTGTGTATAAGCCCAAGATCTCACAGGTAAGGTCAGTTTGCTAAACACATATTCTCAAAGAGTTTGCCCAAGTAACCAATTTTCCAAAGAATTACACATTCAATCCAAGCAGTCTATTTTAGAGAAGTGAGCCTCATTCCTAAACCAGACATCTAAACCTATCAAGAGAAAGAAAATCATAAGCCTAGAATAATCACCTACTCCTACCAGGACACAACTAACAAAGCTAGGGAAAATCATCAAGTCATGAAAATTTTTTATTTTGTTGGACTCCCCCAAACTTGAAAATTAGCTTGTCCTCAAGCAACACACTAATCCTAAACAACAAAATAAAAATTAAAAACTAAAAACAAAAGCAAGGAGTTAGAGACTTCCCTTTGTAGCACGGCATTCTCTCTTGATGCACCATGGAGGAGACTCCCCCAAACTTATTCACCTGTGTCACATGAACAACTAAAAATAGTGCTTGAAGCACCCCATTAGAAGTTACATATAGAAAACTCTAAACTCTTTATTCACTCTCCTAATTAAAAATTTAAATCCTACACTACTACAAAACTAAGGAGAATCCACCAGGATCCCAAATCCTATAGCACAACTTCCATGTTATGCAGCAATAACAAGTTATTCCTGGATCCCATGGAAATATGCAGGGATGATGTTGGAGCAAATGTTTAAAAATAGTTTTAAACCCTCCCGGGTCAAATGGTTCACTTTTCACTCCAAGCATCATCACATGGTGCTTGTCGTTTTCATCATGCATGGAGTCTATGAAAGTGTAAACTCCATGGCTTAGCAACGTTGCCTTTTCAGGCTCTAAAAAGGAGAACAATGACTTATCATCATCATGAGCATCAGGGAAGTCATAAAAAATTAAGGGGTAAATTGAAGGAAAAAATTTTGAGGGTTCCACATATTCATGCAATCCAATACATTTAGCAAGAGCAGAAAATTCATCATGCAAAGTGGACCTTAATTCAACCCCTAGACTCACCCCATCATTCAATTTATCTTGTTTCACTTCCTCAATCTCATCATGCACAATTTCTTCTTTTTCTATGGGTTTAGAAAGGGGAGCACTTTGATCTTCCGTAATAGAAGATTTTTGTACCACCTCCTCTAAAAGACCATCAAAAACTTTAATCTCATCAAAAATATTTGGTGCAAAACAGGATGGAGTAGGTGACGACAAAATAAATTTGAAAATTCTATGTCATCATGAGAATAAGTCATGTTACATAATGATTCCACTAAGTAACTACTAAAAAGTACCAAAAATTATTAAAATCTAATTTTAGTCCCCGGCAACGGCACCAAAAACTAGTTGGGATTCTGGCAAGTGCACCAGATCGTACAAGTAATAAAGTGATAAATAGAGTATCGTTCCCAACGAGGACTGAAACTGATTCTAATAATTCTCACCTATTCGTAGTTACTAAATGAAAATTAAATTAAAATTCAATTGTTTGAGTGGTTGTTGATTTAAATAAATTAAAATAAATAAATAAAACGATTCTTAAACAAAGAGAAAGAGCGAGACGTAGTTTCAATGAAGGTTCCTAAAACGTTTAACAATGAATTAATTTGTTTTCCTAAATTCTGAATTTGTTTTGCAAAAGTAGGAAACGCCTAATGTCTTAGAACGTTTCTGTATTTTAGAGATTAATCTCCCAATGATGTCTCAAGAGAGCCTTAAAACCTAACCCTTAATTAAGTTCAATCAAAACATGTAAAAATTATCCAATTCATAAGAAATATGTCTATCCTTATGCAATTGAACTGTTCGATCATTGGGCATAATCCTAAATTAATATGTCTATTAAATTTGGATTCATAAGTCATGAACTGCGCACATTCACGAACAACAATAAATATATAATCAAACACAGAATTCATAATGGAAAGACAAAATCAATTCATTGCATAAACATTAAAAAGGTTCCATATTCATCTACTCCTACATCCCAAAGAAGGATTTAGTTCATAATTGGGAGAAGAAAAGCAATAAAAGTGATAAAGAGTGACATAATTACCACTAATCCTTGCCTCTAATCTCCGTTCTTCACAAAATCAATGCAAAACTCTGCTCCCAAGTGTTCTGAATCCAAGTCTCAAATCCTAATCTAGTATTATTCTATGGAGTTGTATGAGTGTCTCTCTCCCTTTTGGAATGAATCCTAATCCTATTATTATATAGATAAAAACTAACCTAATTTTCAATCTAATGTGATAAGATTTCTATTTGAATAAAACTAATCCTAAATCTGAATATAATATGATAAGATCCTATTAGAATAAACTAATCTTTAAGAATCTTATCTACAAATAGAATTTATCATTAAAATCCTTCTAGAATCCCGTATTTGTGTCTGGCAGCAACTTCGGCACTGATTTTGACCCCCAAGATGGACGAATTTGAGCAAGGCTATTTCTGGCAAAGTTGTCGATTTTTTCCTTAGCTTTAAAATGATATATAGATCGCCTCATTTGGATAAGCATAGCTCATGTTATGATCAAAACAGCGAACATTGTCACATTCTCGCATTTTTCTCGCCCAGGCGAGAATAAGGCTCGCCTGAGCGAGTTTTTGCCTGAGAAAATTAATCTCTTAAACCCATTCTTTTTAAACGTTCAACCCCACTCGCCTGGGGGAGTCTGTGACTTTTTCCCAGCTTTTCGCCGCTTTGCTCCGAACTCCTGATTCCAAGGCTTGCTTTTTCCTTCTTTTCCATAAATTATCAAATTAAGCCTCCAAAACCTGAAATTCACAACAAATCGATACAACATCCTCAAGGATCTCGTTCATCACATTAGTAAGCACAATTTCCATCTTTTTCCTAAAATACTTGAGAAACAAGCTAAAATTACTAAGAAAGGGGATTAAAATTCATCCAAAAACATCATATATTGAGCTCAAATCAAATATCCTTTAATGCATAATAATATCTTAACATAATATTATTGGCTGAAAACGCACCAGATCTTGTGCGCGCGCCTGGGCGGATCATTGGCGCGCCTGGGCGAGGCCACGCACCAACTGGTGCTGCTGAGCGAGTCGGCGCGCGTGCTGGTGCTGCTGGGGTGAGCTGGTGCGCATTCTGGTGCTGCTGATGGGGTCTGGCACGCCATTTCTCATGGCTGGTGCGCACAGGGCGCGCCTGGGCGCATGGAGGGCGCACCTGGGCAGAAATCTTACTGAGTTGGTGCATGAATTGCACCCTGGTGCGCCTGGGCGTGCACCAGAAATTTCAAACTTCGATTCGCCGTAACTTTTTCGTCAACCGTCGGATCGGGCCCAAATTTTTAGACAAGCTTCTTAATCCCCTAAACTTCACATCCAACGGTGGAATTTAATTTCCTAGCATCCTATAATAAATTCCTAATTTTCTCTTTTCGGCTGATTTCTAACATTTAAAACGCCGACTTAAACCCCGATTTCGCTTAGATAATTTTGCCCAATGCTACAAATGTCTCCTACGTAACCCCTAGTACTTATAATTACTACTCTCCTATCATCCAAAATTCTTTAAGCAATTTATTCAGTTATTTCTTGGGTATTAAACAATAATTTCACAAAAAATAAAAATTAGGATGTTACAGGAACTATTTATAGTGTAGAAAAATTTTGTATTCCCACCCCACTTAGCAAGGTAATTAACGAATCAAAGGGGGTTCGATGGCTGGAAAATTTTCTGATTTAGTCATAGTATTAACTCTTCCTATTTCCTAAGATTCCATAATCAATAATGTAGAGTTCCTATGGCACATTTTCAAATTCAAACTAACTTGATCACAAAGAAAGTCTAGATTTTTCCTCCTTAAATATGGACAGTGCAGTCCAGATTTTTATTTTATTTTACATTATTTTTTTTAATTTTAGACTTTGCATATACTCTTAACTGAAATAATTGCAAAAATAATAAACTGTATTATATAAATATAGGTAAAGCCCTGAAAATATCTTATAACACCATATTTTTAATTATAAAATGTAGTATTAAAAGGAAAAATTTATTGGAGGTCCAAAAATAATTTTTCCAACATTAAAACTCTAAATTCGTTTTTTAATTAGTACATATATAAAATTTTCGAAGAATCCAAAATAAAATTACAATTTTTACATTTTTGAAATCTACATTTCAACACGATCGTTTCATATAAAATTCATAATTTTCTGACTTACGGTTTGAAAGTTATGAATTTTTGAAGTTCTAAAACTATTTCTTCCAAAAATGCATTTTCATAAGCTTTCACAAATTAAAATTCAAAAATGCAGAAATAATATCATATGTGGATGGTGCAGCCAATGATATATTTTAAAAATAGATTTTCCATGTATAAATAAAATTTTCCTTGGTTAAAGAGACATTAAATGGCTTGAAACTCCTATCTTCAAACTAAAAACACAAAATTCGTATTTTTCACTGTAGCAGAAATAAAATTTTTAAAACTCCAGAATAAAAATAAAAACTTTACATTTTCATAATCTATGTTTTGATACGATCGTTTGGACATATAATTTGTAATTTTTCGACTTACGGTTAAAAAGATATGAATTTTTGAAGTTATATTACTATACTTTTTCAGAAATCCTTTCATATTTTTAAACAAATATCATTCAATGTTCTTATAAAATATTCTCATACAAAGAATATAATTCAAATACATTACATACAATCATATATATACATACATAATTAAAAATATAATCAATGGTTTACTATAAAAATTTTCATTTTAATAAATATCTAAAAAATATTATCATACAAATTATTATAAAATTAATTATAATTTAAATTAAATTGGGGGCAAAATTGCGGGTCTCACATAACAAGTCCATGGATACCAAATAAGTATTATTATGAAACTAAATTCATCTTATGATATCTCTTTCAAAATGTGTATCATATAAATACTATTAAAAATAGAGATGTTTTAGAGCTGGTCACTGGTCTTCTGTCCAAACATCCATCTGGCTGGATCCTCGATATCTGTATAAAGGGTTCTCAACCCACACTATCTAAACTCTGCATGCGCCTAAGGGACATCTCCCTTCACTGACTTGCGCAAGCTAGATATACGATCAACACCTAATAAGGGCATGGGGGTTAGCTATACATATTCGCATAATCAAATGAGAATAAAACTAACATACACAAGTAATCATGTAGCAAATCAAGATGCATAACCATATGAGCACACCCGGTTAATTACAATAAGTCTTTCAATGCAAGTGGCATGATGCATGCATTCTATCTCACAATCCTGAGGCCTCCAATACTAATCAATCTCGGACGTCCATCCAATACACCAATGTGTTCCCAGAACACTAACATATGTTCCCAGAACAAATAGCAAACCATACTTGGAATATATACAAGCACCACTCCCAGAGTGTGCATCACGTTACCAGAACGTATCAAAGAAACCATGTCCCAAACACTGGTCACATTCCCAGAATGTGTCATCAAGTAGGTTACACATTAATGTGTTCCCAGAACACTAACATACGTTCCCAGAATGTATCAAAGAAACCATGTCCCAAACACTGGTCACATTCCCAGAATGTGTCATCAAGTAGGTTGCATTAATTTGGTACTCCCAGAGTACCCTCCTCATGTTCCCAGAACATGACAAACGATCCTTGCTAACCTATTTCATCACCTTTCACCATGCATGATTGCACACATAATTATTAAGGTTGGTATTTCCATTAATTCCATTATTATGACTTAGAAAACACACTTTTGAATGGTATCTTGAGGTGTAATTTTACTCATAAAATTCACCCTTGAATTTAAGTTAAACATATGCTCAATGACCTGGATTGAAAGAATATAATCATTGGCATTAACAATCCTTACTCAAAAACTTAACTTTTATTTTTAAGTTTCAGGTACTAACCGGTTACATCATCACCTAACCGGTTAGAATTACAGACCTGAACATAAAACCACTGATTTTCAAAGAATCTTTTCTTGAATTCTCTACTCAAACCAATAACAAGGTCTTAGCATAAGAGAATACCTCAAGTTCAACACATATTATCATTCAAAAGATCTAAGTCATAATCCCCTTTCATTTATGCATAATTTCCTCTTGAAATTATCATTTAATATTAACTCATCACCTCCAATCTAAACCAAACAGTGCTCAATCAAATATTTTTAGATTGGTTTTTATATGAAATTCTAACTGGTTACTGCCTCAGACTAACCGGTTAGATTATGCAGAAAACACACTGAAAAATGAGGTTTTGCATACCATTCTTTTCAATACTCAAATCTAACTTATTTTCATCATTAACCAAAGTTTAATACCTTAAAGTACACATGTTTAAACACTTAAACACATCACAATTCATGCATGCAAAATCATCATACACCAAAAGTGCATAAATCACATATTTCACAACTTAATGCTTCAATTCACATAATATCCAAATAAGTCATGAAATTGTCATCACAATAGCTTGCATGCATCATATTATAATTGCTCAAAAACCAGAAATGAGCTAAGTTGGCCTCCAAGCCATAAAACTAATTCAAGCTATGCCCTTAGAGTCTCTTGGTGACTCATCCAATTTACCAAACATGTTTATCCTCACTCTAGCAAATAGTAAGCTTCCCCCTTACCTCTAGGTCAATTGAGAACAAAGACTTCACAGAGAAATGAGTTTGAACACCAAAATCCACTAATTCCCCTTCTCTGCTAGACATTCAACATAGTTTCGGTGGGTTCCCAAAATCAGAGAATTCGACATAGAAAACATGCATCAAAATTGGGGAAAATAGTTTGGACTTAATCTCTGCAACATGCTAAAGAGATTAGGAAAGATTTGGGACCAAGGGATAGCAGGAGCTTACAAAAATCGAAGCTAAAAGAGGGCTTCATGAATCTGCAACAGATTTTGACAGGTTTGCAACCTCAAATTTTCAGGTTCGAAACTCCTTCCATAGAGACTCCCAGCTTACAAACTTAGCATCAATGTGAAGCTCGTGGAATAAGCTTCACAACGGTGTATCACTCGCACTCTAACTCACAAGGACAAGAGAGAATCGAAGGAATGAATTCGGGAACCTGATTTGGGTCTAATATATAGTGTTTTGAGAATTGATTTGACTCCCTTTTATTATGTGTTTAGCTTGTTTCTCAAGTATTTTGTAGGACTTTTTGTTAATTCTTAGAAATAGTTCTTAGTTTTGAACCCTTTGAATGTTTTGATCCTTTTTGGGTATGTTTCAGGTACATATGGAGCTTAAATGCAAAATATATTGATGGACTTGGATAGAGGATGAAAAGAGCTTCAAAACGGTCCAAGAACGGAGTAAAACGGAGTCCGGAGCAGCCTGTAGCGCCCGTGCTGAAATTGTGCAGTACCGTGCGCGCCCGGGGCGCGAGGTCGCGTGCGCCTGGGGCGCGCGTGCACCAGAGAAGGCCCGTTTTGGGCCGGGTTTGATGCATTTTGATGTGGATTCAATAGGGAGTCAATGGGGGTTTGTTTTAGGCATAAAATACTAGGTTTTTCAGCAGTTTCTGTAAGCTTTTAGAGAGGGAGATTACATAGTTTTAGAGAGAGGTTTAGAAGAGGAGGCGATCCAATGATTGAGAGATCAAGGCTTCTCCATGTTAATTATGTATTATCCTTCTATTTCTTCTCTTGTTCTTCATTATTTATCATGTAACTAAAACCCTTTGTTAGGAATTGGTGGATTTGTATGGATTAATTTATGTAGTTATTGAATTAATGTTTTTCCGTTTCTAAATCATGTGTTTGATTGTGATTTAATTGTTATGCATGAATCTGGCCAATTTATATTTTGGATTTCTAATTCCCAAATTGAGAGGTTTAGGGTTTAGATAGGCCTTTCCAATCAAACAATATAATTAATCCAGGGGTAGAGATACAATTGGGTAATTATATAACTTTTATGAAATCCATTGTTCTTAACTATTATTCAGTGAATTAATCACTTGAGAGATTGAGGGTTATGAATTGAATAAGAAACGGTAACTAAACATGAGAGATTTGATAGTTACTAATTTAGGTATTTGTTAATGATTTAGGGGAAGACAATAATTCATAATTAGATAAATGAAACATACATTGAAACCACGTTCCTAACAATCCTTCTCTACCTGCTCACAACTTCTTTTAATTTTCAGCATTTAATTAGTTTTAGTTTTTAATCTCAAATCTATTTTAATCAAATCTGAATTTTAATTATATGATTTACTTTTAATTGCATTAAGGTAAAAGTAAATTGAACATTCTCACAAACTCCCTGTGGGACGATATCTGGTCTTCCTGATACGTTGACCCAGTACACTTGCTGGCATCTCAACAAGTTTTTGGCGCCGTTGTCGGGGAGTTTAGAGTTGTTCAATTTATTTTTGGTACATAGTGTAATTTTTAGTGAGTTCTATATTTTTTTTAGTTTTTAGTTTTATTTTTTTTATTTTTTTTAGTAGTTTCTTGTCTCAACAGGTGCTGCGTAATCTTTTTGTTGTTTTTGTGCTCGCAGGTATTTTATCTATTTGAGTGCAACAAAAGAGAAGTAGCACAAGAGAAGAGAACACTTAGAAGATGACTGAAGGGGGAGGATTCAACAGATCCATTCCGCCTCCTCCTTCCCGTATGACTCTGAGCGACTATGCAACCGTGAGCATGGACATGTTTGCCTCAAGCATGGTCCATCCACCAATCTCAGCACCCGCCTTCAAAATTGATCCCAATTACATAAACCTCATTAAACAGGATCAATTTGAGGGTGCGGCATATCAAGACCCGTGGGAGCATATCGCCAATTTCCTGAGCCTCCTCGACTTATTCAAAATCGAGGGTGCTTTGGATGAGGCCATTCCATTCGGATGAGATTATTCCACTTCTCACTGAGAGGCGAGGCAAGGACATGGTTGCACAATCAGGCACCTGAGAGTCTTTCCAGTTGGAAAGTGCTTGTCTCAAAATTCATTGACAAGTTCCTTCCAGCTGGAGAGCAAGCAAAGCTGAGGCAAGACATCAATTCCTTCAAGCAAGAAGAAGATGAGCCACTACATAAGGCCTGGGAACGCTACAACCAGCTGTTGAGGAAGAACCCATACCGTATGCCAGAATACCAGGAGATTACTCTATTTTACAATGGACTCAATGGGCATGACCAGACTATGATTGATGCAGCAGCAGGTGGAGCATTGAGGAAGAAAACTGTTGATGAGGCCAGAGAAATCATCACCAATTTGGTGTTCAGCAGTAGTCAGGCTATCAGAGGGAAAAGTATTCAGAATAATAAAGGTTCAAACTCTTCTTTAATCCAGGCCCTCATCCAGCAAAATAAGGAGATGCAACAACAACTAAAAGCATTGGTGAAGCAAGTTGCATCCCAGGCACTCAAGTGCAATTTTTGTGGAGGAAGTCACCGGAATAGTGATTGTGCTTATCAAGTCAGAAAGGGACCAACCACCATTGAGGAGCAAGTAAATCAACTTAATGCAACATGGTATCAACCGGCACCCAACCCACCTCAACCACAAAAGAAGGATTGGGAGAAGGCGATTGAAGCATTAACTCTCAATACCCATTCTTTCGTAGCTGAGTCTCGGGCGAATTTCAAGAATCAGCAAGCTAGCATCAATAACTTGGAGATGCGGGTAGATCAAATAGCAAATCAAATATCAGAGATAGTAACCCACACCAAGGAAAGATGCATGACAGTCACCCTTCGAAGTGGCAAGTCATATGAGGAGCCACTGAAAAAGGGTGATGCAACTGAGAGGGAGTATCAAAAGAGGGAAGAGTTCACGCCATCGGCTGAGCAAGAGGAGCCTGAAGCACTGAAAGCGCAGGGTCCACCTGCGGATCTCAATCAAGGCACACCCAAACCAGCACCACTACCTTTGAGGGTACCCTTTCCTCAGAGGTTGAAGAAGGAAGATGACACTACAACATTTTTGGCTTTCTGCAACGGCACAAAACCGTTGCTAAAAGCCCAAAAACCGTTGCAGAAAGTATATGCAACGGTTTTGAAACTGTTCTCTAGGTGAGCGTTGCCTATTGTCAAAGGCAATGGTTTTTTGAATTTGGCAACAGTTTTACTAAAACCGTTGCCCTTTGACATATAAACAGCAATGGTTTTTTTTACATAAACAGCAACAGTTTTACTACAAATAGCAACGGTTTCTTTGTTGAGAATATGCAACGATTGTATCAATAAAACCGTTGCCTTTTCCTAATAAACAGCAACGGTTTTACTATAAACGGCAACGGTTTCGGTGTTCAGAATATGCAACAACCGTGTTAGAAAACCGTTGCCTTTTCCTTTAAAACAGCAACGGTTATTTTTATTAATAGCATATGCAACTTTGGTATAACCGTTGCATTATGTTTCAGCAACAGTTATAAAATTGTTGTCAACTTCACATAGGCAACACTTATTTTAGGTTCAATCTATATGCAACACTTTAAATAAAATTATATTGAGTAGTGTATATATATGTGTGTATATATATATATACCATACAAAGAGTACATAATGAAATTAAATTATAATCATCCCCATAATGAAATTATAACAACGCACCATAATGAAATTAAATTATAATCATCACCATACATATCAAAGATTATATTGTTCCATAATCCAAAGAGTACAAGACCAAGTTAAATACTTGCTAAATAACATAATTTTTTGCTAAAGTTTAAAAAAAAAGTCAAAACTTAAATAATCCATATATATTCTTGCATTGCCAATGATATCCTTCTCATTCATCTTCGACTTGGTCTTCCTCAACATTCAAATTTTGCTGCAATATGAAAAAAAATATACATGTTAAGAATATAGAATCAAAACAAAACAAGTCAACTTTATAAAACAAAAGTTTGTACAGATAAGGAAAAAAGAAACAAGACAACATTAACCTATTCATATAAAGTCTGTACAGATAAGGAAAAAAGAAATAAATTCTGTTTTTTAAAAAGCAAAGCAGGCATCAGTTTCATATTCTGCAGCCACACATACACATGAATTCCATAGCTAAAATGCTTCCCTAAATAGTACATACCAACAATATAAATCACAATACAAGTCTTTTTTTTTTTTACAGAAATGCCTAACTTTCAAAGTGAACAGATTAACTTCAATAATCAATACAACAAAGGAACAAAAAATCAAAGTATCAGACCCAAATTTCAGGTTCATTCACAAATCAATAAGAATCAAATTTCTATAAATTAGCAAAGCTTTCTGCAGAGTAGTTTAGAAGAGGAGGGGAACTCCAAGGCTTTTCTTATTCTTAATAAATTACAATACATGTGGGGGAATTCACCCTTATAATGAAGAGCATCTCAGGAAAAATTACAAAATAACAAAAATAAAGATCGGTATCTGCAAACTTTCCATGCAATTAACAGCGACTGACTCTGGTATAACAACACTGTCGAAATTATTTCCAACCAGCTTGTACGAATAGTAGAATAGATTTGTTTTGAAAAAAAATTAATACTCCAGTCTATAACTTACACATTTTATGCCTCAGAATATTTATAATTAGATATAAGGGGTGTTTGGAAGAAGCTATGGAGACTAGAGAGTTATTTGAGCTAATGAGAACAACTTATGAAAATAGTTCATGAAAATAGCTTATGGCCTTCCTATAAACTCTTTATAGCTTATTTCAATAAGTTTATCAGATAGGCTTATGAAAATAAGCTCTCTTTAGCTTGTTTCAAAAAATGCTTATTGTGCTTAATTAAGTTGTCTACCCAAATGCGCCCATAGTAAACTGAAATTGCTTATATAACAATTCAAACTATCAACTTCAAGCATATGTATAAAATTTTCAAAAATGAAGCTGCCAAAGAAGCAAACTAGTAGAAATATTAAATTATAAAGTTAAAAGAAGACACATGTAAGATTTTACTATAATATAAAATTGAACGAGAAAATATTTGTACGACCTTGCAAAAGTAAAGACAGAATGCAAATTGCTTTCAGTAGAGTCTCATTGAACCAAAAACAGAGGGAACAACTCAAACCATGACAAAGACAAAAGATTACATGAGTGGGAAGGTAAAGCACAAACTTGGCTTAAATTTTTCTGGTCATATATGAAACCAGTTCTCGTCAACCAAGTTACTTGGAACAGCCTACAAAGAGTGCAACCGAATTTATTATAATCAACCCAAACATTAAAAAAAAGAGTAGAAAATAGGATAAAAAAAATTATTAATGACTCAATATCAAGTGTATAAGCAAAAAGCACATTTAATCTGCATAGGGTATGTTTACTTAAACTTAGAGCTACAATGATACAATGTGCTTTTTACTTGGACACTTCCCTTCCTTTTCCATCTCCCATATAATCGAAAGTAGAACCTTCATTGAAATTTATAAATCTAAATACAGGACCAGTAAAAAAAATATTTGGGGAGTCTGTATGGAATATGCACCCTTGAATTTACCAGAAGTAAGGAATATGCACACTTGAATTTTCAAATGGGAGTCTGTATTTGGGTGGGATTTTGTAAAACTACCAAAACCATTTTTAGGATATGCAGAGTTATTCTGCTATTCTCTCCTCTTTCAATTCCAATAAGAATAAGTTCAAGCAGATTCATGCAGTTTCTCACCGGCTTGTTCCTTATGGACCAAACCCTCTTCATAATTGATCACATCATAATAATAAGGGAAGATACCAAACTCATGCTTTCTTATTGCATATACAAAAAGAAGAGTCAGTGGATAGTGATCTGGAGTTTCTTAGTGTATTGTAATTTATGAACCGAGGCTTGAAAGTTGAAAAGTTAATGTAAGAGGAGGGGAACTCCAAGGCTCTTTCAATTTCATTCCATAGCTTTAGACCCAAAAAAAAGTGCAAAAAAAATTATCCCCGACCAATGTCACATATTTAAGTGCAATGTGAGTGAATTGCTTTACCCATTAAAACAGAATACCATGTTACCCTCAATTTGAATAAAATTTATCAATATTCAACATAAACATGACATGTGCCATCATTAACAGAACCTCAAGTCACAGACAAAGAACACAGGTTCACCCAAAAACAATGATTATTATATCCCTGAATGTTACGGGAGGCATGCTCACATAGGCATCAAGCCCCTGCTTTTTTTCATCAGGTTTCCAGCATCCAATTTTATTTAAATAGCAAAGTACTCTTTATTCTATTTTCCTAACTGAAGAGAACAATAGCAAACATCATAGCCACCGCTCTCAACCCTGCAGCCGATAGAATTGCTCCTATACACAATTTACAATTTAACAAAACCACAACCAGTAATGCTTATTACCCAACCACCTGATGACTTAAAAACACCTTTTTTGAATAATCAATTAAAAAACCAGAACTCTTCATGGTAACAAATGCATATCTAAACACCAGGCAAAACTCATGGATCAAAAACAGAGACAAGAATCAAACAATTGCATAGCTAAGAAACAGAGACTCATATCTAATTAGATATAAAAAATGAGATCAACAATATTAATAACTTGAGGTAATAATTGAAAAACTATAGTCCATATATTGACATAACTAAAGACCTTATCATAATATCATTGCAGTAACCCCATCCCCTAGGGCTGGAAACATCATACTAATCCTAATAAACTTAAATAATAATCATCTTGTAATAAGTTGGATTATTATAACCAGACACAAAATAAAAAACTTAAGCAAACTAGGGATACAAAACCTTTGGATCTTTTAACTTAAGACTTATAGATCACTACTCACCAGCTACCATTTTCAAATATTAAAGTCACCTTGCCTAATATAAATTCTAACCAAATGTCAAGGGGATAAGAGGACAACAATCAAAAAGAAAAGGGATCTGGATTGTCTAACATAGTGAATTCAATGTCCCTCTAACATAGTGATTACTTTAATTGAACCATTAGATATAGCACACAGTTCTTTAGATAGAGTAGTATAATGAATATTCATTTGAAGAAAAAAATTGATTTACTTAATTGAAGAAAAAAGAGGAAAAAATTGCAATATAATTATCCAGATACTTGATACTTGATAGAAATCTATATCCAAATAAAAGTTATTAAACCAAAGACATTTACAGTATACACTTTCAGCAAATAATACGGAGCTTGAAAGCAACACAAATTTCTCAAAATTGAATATCCAAGTCAGATGGATCAAGATTCAAATATTTGTGCACTAAAACTGAATCAGTTTGAGCATCTGATCAAGTACTATACGTAACCAACAAAGTGCCTCTTGTTCATAGTTCAGCAAATACAAAACATAAAACAACAATAAAACAATCCAAAAACCATTTTTGAATAATCAATTACAAAACCCTAAAGCACAAACTGTAGGACCTATAACCAGCGATTGAATCAATTTTGAAACCCTAGAACTCAAAAATGCAAACACAAAAAGTAGGGAAACAGAGAATTCAAAATTAGAATATTCATCAAACAGTTGGTGTGCGGTTACTGCAAACTGAAAAATAATAAAGAATAAAGAGATTAAAGATAGCAGAGGGGCAAAATGGAACCTTGGAATTGTAGAGTTTGATGATAAAGCCCGTGAGGAGAACTTCTGGATCTCGAATCTCAGGCCTCATGGGTTTGATTTTTGCGAAGCTAAGGTCGCCAACGCAGATTCGAAGCAGAGGGGATGCGTCGGCGAGAGAGAGGAAAGGGTAGCGCTGGCCACAGGTTATTGGCGGCGCGAGCGATGTTGGTGGCTTCGCTGGTGGCGGTTCGGTATGCAAAGGAGGCTGCTCGCGAGAGGAACGGGCGACGGCGACCGAGACGGAGAAGAGGGCGCGCGTGACGGGCTCGTTAGGTGATGGAGGCGGTGGCCGACAGAGAGAGGGCAAGAAGGGACTAACGGTGGAGGTGGAGGTGGAGGGCTTGGGCGATGGCGGTGTATATAAAGATTGAACAAAGAGAGGGGGGCTTATGTATGAGAGAAAGAGAGAGAATGTTGGGGGAGGGAGATATGAGAAAGAGAGGAAATGAATGACTTGAAGTTCGAAGGGAAGAAGAATATAATGAGTTGTGTTTTGGTTTTTAGAAGCTATGGCTTATTAGGTTTAGTTCAAGGAATGACTTTTATTTTCAGTTAAGTAAAAGAACCTTAGGGAATGGTTTTATGAATGAAATTTTTGGCAACACTTATGAAAATGTGGTATTTTCTATCAACATTTGTTGCACCGTTGCTTATTATTGTCAATTGGCTACACACAAAAAAACCGTTGCTTGTTCTATGTAAAAACCGTTGCTCATTTCATATTAAATGGCAACGAAAAAAATCGTTGCCTATTTCATATATAAGCAACGGTTTTTCATCCGTTGAAACTTTTAGTGTTGCCTAAACTAAAAACCGTTGCTTATTTCATATTAAATGGCAACAACAAAAAACCGTTGCCTATTCCATGTATAAGCAACGGTTTTTCAACCGTTGAAGCTTTCAGTGTTGCCTAAACTAAAAAATGTTGTAGTGTGACCAGAAGCAGTTCTCCAAATTCTTGGAGATGCTACGGAAGCTGCACATCAACATCCCGTTTGCTGAGGCACTTACACAAATGCCTCAGTACGCGAGATTCATGAAGGAGTTGCTTACAAAGAAGAAGCAAATGCTTTTGACTGAGGAGACATTCCCAATAGCTGAGAAGTGCAGCAAATTCATCAAGCGCAACCTTCCACCAAAGCTAAAGGACCCAGGTAGCTTTAACATTTCAGTCAGCATAGGCAAGGAGTATTCAGGTAATGCTCTCTGTGACTTAGGAGCTAGTGTCAATATTATGCCTTTGTCCTTGTTTAACAAATTGCAAATAGAAAAGATTGAGCCTACCTCGGCGTTAATTCAATTAGCTGATAGAACCTCCATCCGCCCTTATGGAGTGGTGGAGGACCTTCTGGTAAAGGTGAATGATTTTATCCTGCCCCTTGATTTTATGGTACTTGATATAGAAGAGGATAAAAATATTTCTCTAATTTTTGGAAGGCCATTCTTAGCCACAGCAGGGGCAGTGATTGATGTGCCTAGGGGAGAAGTTATTCTCCGAGTGAATGGTGAGCAATCCACTATAAATTTTTTTCCAAAACCACCAGTCACCGCGGAGACCTTTGCTCCTCTTAAATTTATTCAGCACTCTAATGGAGGGAGTGTTGGTAAAAGGTGGAGTGATCACTCCAAAGTATTCCCATTAAAAGGGTCATGGCAGCCACCTTGACCTCTAAAAAGAGGTAACCCGTCAAGCTCGTGACGTTAAAAGCGCTTGTTGGGAGGCAACCCAATGTTAGGTAATTCCCTCTTAGGATAGGTCTTAGGTAGAATTATTTTGCCATAAAAAAAAATATAAAATAGAGGTACAGACCTCACGCGCCCCAGGCGCATGCGGTCGCGCGCCTCAGGCGCGCGGAGCTGCCACAGACCCAGTTTGGGGGAATTTTTCTAGTTCCCCATTCAGCACCTGTACCTTCCCAAAAATATGTCCTGCTTTCGTAGATGTAGTTTTTTTTTAATTTTTATTTTGTAGTTTTAAGATAGATTAGTTTGCTTGAATACAAGCCAACCTCTAAGTTTGGGGGAGTATATACAAAATAAAAATTTTTCAGATCCGAATTTTTCTCTCATATTTTTGGTATTGGTTTGTGTCCTTAGCAAGAGTAATTAATTTTTCTAACCTTAGGACTTTTTCTCTGATGATGCATGTACATACTTAGTTTAGGACTTAGACTCATTGACTTTTGACTCTATTTGATTGAGCTGTAAATATGGTTGTGAACTGGTTGTTTTGACAAATGCTTTCAGAACTTATGATTAGTGAACTGACTTTAGCCCTGTGAGGTTTTGAGCCTTATATTGAGGGGTATGAATTTTATTGAAATATTCTGATATTGAGACCCCTATTCTTTCATGAGTGTGTTCTCTTTGATGATTGTGCTCTAGAACTTGACCTGTTACCATTTCAAAATTGATGATTGATTGCATGCATGAAAATGATTAAGGCACCTAGGTTGTGTTTTTGAGGCCTTCAGAATGTTGCATTGAAAATTATTCCCTTAGTTGCCCACTTTGAGCCTTATAATGATATATGATTTTTCTTTGGTACCCTGCAATTGTTGCATTAATTCTATTGTGAGTACCTTAGGAATTTGTGAATGAGAAATTAAGTGGAAAGTAATGCAAAAGTGAAAAAGTGAAAGGTGTTGTGCCTACTCCTCTTCCAATGAAAAAAAAAAGAAAAAAATAAAATCAAATAAAAGTGAAAAGGAAGAGAGTAGAGGAATTAAAATTGAAAGGTGAGAAGAATAATAAAGTTGTAAATTGAGTTGTGATTCATTGTAACACTACTAGTTGCTCATTCATAATTTCTGAGGGAAATTTGCTTTGCATTTTAGCCTTTAGTTTTATCTCTTCTTTCTTTTATCCCACCTAACACTTTAGCCAGACCCCATTACAACCAATATTAAGACCTTTTTATTTTTGTGTGCAATCGATAATTTCAATGGAGATGTTGGTCTATGGTCAGGCATATGGTAACACTTTATCATTGATGAACTTGTGTGCTTAAATGAAATATTACCCTTATACACTTTTGAGAGAAACATTTGAGAGGTTGAGAGTGTTCACTAGTCCTGAGTTCTGATTGGGTTTGTTACTCTAACTAGTTTGTGATTGTGTAAATAGTTTGTGATAATATGTGTTGGAGTCATGAGTCGAAGTCTTAGATGAGGTGTATATATGTTGATTTAGGGAGTTTGTCTTTTGTTTAGAATTTTATTTTATTTTTGCCTGGGACATGCAAAATGCTAAGTTTGGGGGAGTGATTTGGGTCTAATATATAGTGTTTTGATCATTGATTTGACTCCCTTTTATTATGTGTTTAGCTTGTTTCTCAAGTATTTTGTAGGACTTTTTGTTAATTCTTAGAAATAGTTCTTAGTTTTGAACCCTTTGAACGTTTTGATCCTTTTTGGGTATGTTTCCGGTACTTATGGAGCTTAAATGCAAAATATATTGATGGACATGGATAGAGGATTAAAAGAGCTTCGAAACTGTCCAAGAACGGAGTAAAACGGAGTTCGGAGCAGTCCGTAGCGCCCAAAACAGTCTAGGGCGCACATGATGAAATTGTGCAGTACCGTGTGCGCCCGAGGCGCGAGGTCGCTTGCGCCTTGTAACACCCCTAATTTCCGTCTCCCGGATAATAGGAAATTAATAATAAAAGTTTTATTATTAATTTATATGGTTTTCCAATTTTATGTTTTGTATTTAATTAGCCGGAAATATAAAAATAAATTGAAATATTTTTATATGGCAAATAAATGCAAAATATAAGAATATTGCATTTTAGTCCCTGAAATAGGACCTAAATGTAATATTGAAAAGGTTCTTGGAGGGAAATATTTAAAAATATTAATTTTTAAATTTTGAATTAATCTAACCGGTTAGTAATGCCCCGTAACCGGTTAGACGATGAACCCAGAAACTGGGTTAGTGGAATTTGATGAGTAATCACTTGATTAATTCGTTTAATCGCCACGAAATCAGTTCAGTGATAATGGGAAACACGCGTCAGTGTGCATGCAAGGTTAATTTCTCTATAAAAACCCATAATTCTGATCAAATTGGGTTGTTGATGCTCTGGTTTGAGGTGAATCTCTGTTTAGGGTTTCAAAATCATCCCTTCCAATTCTCTCTTGTTGTTGAGATTTAGCTTTCGAGTGATACACAGTTGTAAAGCTTACATCAAGAGCTTTACAAAGATATAAACATTGTGAATTGAGGGTTAGGGAGCTAGGAGAACGAAGTCTTTGAAGTAGAGGAGTTTAAAACTGTTTCTGCAACCAACTGATTCTTGGAGCTTAGTTGGAACTTCAATTTCGGTAAGTATATGAACTCCTTTGACCTCAAATCACTTCGAATCTCCAGTGCATGTTACCTAAATCCAATCCTAATCATTTTCCCTAATTTGTTTGGCCAAAATCTATGTTGAAATCTTTGGTGATTGGACCCTGTTGCTGAAATCGTGGTTGAAGAGAAGACTAGGGATTTTTGGTGGAATCTGTGAGTTCTCTTCAAACTCAGTGTCATTACTCATCAAACACTATCCTAAGGTATGGGAGAAGTCTACCTTATACTAGATTTAGACTAAAAATCAAGTGATTTAGGATTTGAGTTAACAAAACTCAAAAGGGCATTACGTGTGTAAAGCACAAAGGCTTGGAGGCCAAAATTCTGGCTCAATTCTGTGTGAGCAATCTTAAATTGATGCATGCAAGTGATTTAAGATTTAAAATCAGAAATTTATTGTTGATTATGAGTTTTGTGGTATTGATTGGTGTTTGTATTGATTTCTATGCAAATTGACACCATAATCTTGATGCATGCAAATTGAATGTGTTGCTGGGTATGAACATACTGCTCTTAAGGCATATGAACTCGGAGAATGTTGAAATTGGGTTAGATTTGAGAAATGAAAAGAACGATTTGTCAAAACTTTTGTTTTAGTGGGCTGACTGCATAATCTAATCGGTTACTCGCTAATTGTAATCGGTTAGACACTGTAAAATTTCAAAGAAAATCACTTTATTAAATCAGTCCTGAAGTCTTAGTGATTTTGGCTCAAATCTATACTTCAATTTCATTAGAAATAATCTGAATATGAGTTGTTATAATGTCATGTTTCAGTTTTGAAGGACAAGAGTCAAATGCCTTAAGTTAATGAGATGAACTCAAGAGGAAACTATGTTCATTTGGAAAGAGAAAGTGATTTAGACTTTTGAATGATGAAAACAGTGATTTTTGAGGCATAAAACAATGTTAAACTTGTGTATAGATTGGGTAGAGAATTCAAGAAAAAGGGTTTTTCTGAATTACAATGGTAAACAATGCAGGTCTGTAATTCTAACCGGTTAGCCTGAAACTGTAACCGGTTAGTACCTGAATCTGAAAAATAAAAAGTTAAGTTTTTGAATACCATTGGTTATGTTTTTCCCAATCTAAGTTTAAGGGCATGTTTTTGAAACAATTCAAAGGAGAATTTTGTGCCAAAGATTTTTCCTCAAATAAATCATTCAAAAGGAG
The DNA here is from genome assembly GCA_037953625.1 of Crotalaria pallida. Classification (NCBI taxonomy): domain Eukaryota; kingdom Viridiplantae; phylum Streptophyta; class Magnoliopsida; order Fabales; family Fabaceae; genus Crotalaria; species Crotalaria pallida. The sequence goes on from CM075654.1 coordinate 27,057,762, forward strand.
AAATTGGAATATTTCTATATCACATTAATTAATGCAAAGATAAAACCAACCCTGATATTTGTGCATCCATATAGACTGGAAGCTTGGTTGGTAGGAACGTTTATCATATTCTGGGAATATGAGGAGGGTACTCCGGGAGTACCAAATTATAACCTACTTGATGACACATTATAGATATGTGGCCAGTGTCCGGGACCTGGTTTTTATGCGTTCTGGGAACGTATGCGTTCTGGGAACGTATGCGTTCTGGGAACGTGGTGCACACTCCAGGAGTGATGCTTATTATCCAAGTATGGTTCGGCATTACGTTCTGGGAACGAATGTTGGTGTTCCGGGAACACAAGGGTGTATTGGATGGACGTCCAAAATGGACTTTTAGAGGCCTCAGTTGTGGATAGAAAATCATACATCATGCCACTTGCATTATAAGAGATATAATGTTGAAAAATTGGTGTGCTCATATGTACTTGCATTATGATCTGTCTATGATATACTTGTGTTTGTAATTTTAGTCTTTATCCATTATGTATATGTGTATACTTACTCCCTATGCCCTGTTTAGGTGATGGCCAGATACCTAGCTTGCATCGAGATACGCCCTATCCCTAGTGGCATATGGACGTATGAGGAGCATCGTGCCACTTTTGAGGGGGAGGTTGAGATCACTCTCTACCACCCTAACCCTCTGGTGCGAGTGCGACCTCGTCGATTTAGGATCCCATTAGTCTATACTATGCATGTTCCACCCTTTTATACATATAGAGGACCACCCCCGGCTCGACCTATGCGTCGTTTTCATAGTTCTCGTTTCAGAGCTGCCACTCGTTCTCATCCTTCCTCCCATAGAGTTGTCACTGAGGAGACTCCTTCTCCTGGTCCAACTGACTATGATAGGACTGCTTTTGCAGATCCTAGACCCAGTGGTGGGGTCTCCACACAGTCGGGCGAGGTCGAGGAGGACCCTGTGGAGGATGAGAGCGAGGAGGAGGTGCATGTTGAGCCGACTGTTTCTGCTAGAGGTGGACCCGCTGGTTCATAGGAGCTTGCGTAGCGTAGATGTTTTGGATCCTAGATCCTAGGGATAGAGCTGTGGAGGATCTGAGGAGCTGCTGAGGACACGGATGACCTGCTCTGGGACTTCTACTTTTGGATTTTGTCATATATTGTATATATTTGAGAGGTCTTAGAGTGAGGTTTTATTTTATGCAGCTGGTCTGTATATGTTTCACCAAACTTGCTATCTCGACTTTTTACTACTTGCTACTGACTATACTGATGGGGTTTTTATGTTATGACAAATATATATATATATATATGATAGGTTCCAAAGAGGTTCTTTGGTCGTCGATTTGTTGTGGGTAGTTTGTCACGAGTTTGGTACACTCGTTTTACTGGATAGGTCTAGAGGGGTAGGCTCTTGTAAATCCTTTGTAACCCAGAAAATCGATTTTTAGTGAAAGCTCTCTGAAAGGTTTTTAGAGGGCACTGGACTAGCTCTCAGGGTGAGAGTGAACCAAGATAAATCTCTGGTGTTCTTTCTTTACTGCTTTTCTATTGCAGCCGAGCATAACGTTAATTCCGCTAACCTTCTTTTATCTAAGTTTGAACTGTTATTTTTCTTAGCTCGGCCCTTTGAGTGTTGTTCTTCGAACTTAAGTCAAAAACCAGCTCTACCTTGAAGCAGCTCGGTTAACTGATTAACCATTTTGTTTATCTGATTGGTTAATCATTTAACCTTGTCTGCTCGGAAAGAAGCTCGCGTTATCTTTTAAAACCGAACAACATCAGGTTAATTTTCAATAAATCGAAAAATTGCCATATTAGCTTCAATCTCCTATTCACCCCCCTCTACTCGATTGTTAGGCCTCTTGTTGGTTTCCAACAAGTGGTATCAGAGCTCGGTCGAAAGATCGAGTGTAAAAACTTTTTCGAAAATATCCTTGAGGAAACCGAATGGCTACTAATAATCCCTTCGGAGGTGAAGGCTCTTCCATAAACAGACCACCACTATTCAATGGTGAGGGTTATGCTTATTGAAAAGCTCGAATGAAAATTTTCATTGAAGTCATAGATATGGAAATTTGGAAATCTATTGAAAATGGGCCATTTGTCCCTAAAAGAAAAATTAATGATGAAGTTGTAGAAATCCCGTGGGAAATTTGGGATGATAATGACAAAAGAAAGGTATCTTTCGATTTAAAAGCCAAAAACATCATCACCTCAGCTTTGTCCTACGATGAATTCTTTCGAGTGTCAAGTTGCAAATCTGCTAAAGAAATGTGGGACATTCTACAACTAACTCATGAAGGGACAAGTGAGGTCAGACGAGCAAGACTAAATACTCTGATGCATGAATATGAGTTATTCCGAATGCTGCCAAATGAAAATATAAATGATTTGCAGAAACGGTTTACTCATATCATAAACCATCTTAATGCTCTCGGCAAAACTTTTCAAAATGCCGAGATAACTAACAAAGTGCTTAGATGTCTTAGCAGAGAATGGCAGCCGAAGGTCACTGCCATCATGGAAGCTAAAGACTTGGACACAATGAGTATAGCCACTTTGTTCATCAAGCTGCAAGAGCATGAGATGGAGCTCGGCAGACTGACCATGCATGAAGAATCTGATAAGAAGAAGAAGGGAATTTCCCTCAAAGCTGCTATAAAGGCAACCAAAGAATCCTCTGAAGATGAGTCCAGCTCGGACATGGATGAGGAAGACTTTGGTCTCATGGTCAGGAAGTTCAGCAAATTTTTTAAAGGCAAAAAGAACTTCACAAACAGAGCAAGAGATACCAGAAGCACTCACCACAAAGGCTCAAGTTCAAAAGACCGAGTTAGATGCCACGAATGTGGTGAAACAGGTCATATTAGAACTTACTGTCCATGATTACAAAAGCAAAGTGGTGAAGAAATAAAGAAGAACAAAGACCACAAGAAGAAGAGAGCTTACATAGTATGGGATGCACCCAACAACAATACCAGCTCAAGCTCCAGCTCAGGCGATGAAGAAGAAAAAGCAATTCTGTGCTTAATTGGAAGGGAAACTGTGTTCAGAAGCCCGAGCCAAACGAGCCCCGAGCAAGATTGGTGCTCGAACCGTGAAAAGGAAGTATCGAGCTCATCACTCAGAATAGATGAACAAGATCTCCCTGTATATGACTCTTGCTCGGAGTGTGAAGATGAGGAAACTTGTTCGAGTCTCAGATATACCGATCAAGAAGACTCATCGAGCTCGACTTTTGGCACAATTAATCAAAGATCAAATTTCAAATGCTTAATGGGCAAACACAGCAAGGAAACCTCAGCCAGCCGAACAATGTCTGAACATAAAAACACTGAGGTAACCTCTACATCTGATTCTGACTCTGAATATGAATTTAATGACTCTGATGAATTGTATTCTGCTTATCTTGAAATGCAAACCGAATTCAAGAAGCTTGCTAAAAATTTCATTAAGTTGAAACTCAGTCTTTCAAAATACAAAGAGCAAGTTCTTGATTTGGAAAATTCAATTGAAATTCTGAAAAGCAGAAACGAGTCATTAGAAAACACTATCACTCAGTTGAAAAATGAAAATCTTGACTGCTGCACTAAATATGAAAAGGAAATTTCTGACCTAAAATTTAAAAGTGCAACTGTCATCAAGAGTGATGGCTTGTTTGATCGGCTTTTAGCCGAACATAGGAACTACTCGAACAAAACTGGCCTCGGCTACACTCAGACCAAGTAGAAAGCAGTAAGGAAACTCGGCTATGTCTCAAACTTTAATAACTCAAAACGGCCGAGCTGCTCTTACTGTGGCCTTCATGGTCATACACCCAATGAATGTAAAATCCGACGTCACGGTGTAACCAAGGGCAACTTTGTTTGGGTAGTCAAAAAGAAAGATCCAACTGCTAACCCCCAGGGACCCAAAACAATTTGGGTACCCGAATCAAAGAAGTAATATTTTTGTGATGTAGGTGTGCTTCTGAGCAAAGGAGAGTAGATGGTACCTTGACAGTGGATGCTCGAAGCACATGACGGGGGACAAAAATCTATTCATTGAACTTTCACATTCAGATAAGGGCTACGTCACTTATGGTGATAACAACCGAGGTAAAATATTGGGTGAAGGTAAAGTCAGTAACTCTGCCAACTTGGTTATCAATAATGTTTTACTTGTAAAAGGGCTAGAACACAATCTTTTAAGTATTAGCCAACTTTGTGATATTGGTAACCATGTTGTTTTTACCTTTACCCATTGCATTATTAAAAGTGACGAGGACAACTCTGTCAAATTTGTTGGAAAACGATTTAACAATACTTATTTGGTTGATTTGAATGAAATCACCTCTTTGGTAACCACTTGCATGGTTAGCAAAGAAAGTGACACATGGTTATGGCATAGAAGGACAGCTCATATAAATGTAAACCAGTTAAAGAAACTACAATCAAAAGAATTAGTTATTGGTTTACCAAAGCTAAATTTTAACATTGAGGGAGTTTGTTCTTCATGCAAGAAGTGCAAACCGATCAAAAAGAAAAACGATTTTCCATCTAAGTTGATGGTCTCGACAACGCATCCGTTGGAAATGTTACACATGGATTTGTTCGGACCATCACAAGTCAAAAGCTTTGGTGGCAATCTCTATGCCTTAGTAATTGTAGATGACTTTTCCAGGTTTACATGGACTTTATTTTTAAAATCAAAAAGTGGAACTTTTGAAACTTTTAAAGAGCTTGTCAAGCAACTCCAAAACCGAGCTAACCAAAAAGTAGTTGTAATCCCAACAGACCATGGCGGTTAGTTCGAGAACTACAAATTTGACAAGTTTTGTTCTAAGTTCAGAATAGAACATCAGTTTTCTGCTCCTCGGACTCCCGAACAGAACGGAGTTGTGGAACGGAAAAACCGAGTTCTAGAAGAACTAGCCCGAACCATGCTAAATGAATACAATTTACCACATTATTTCTGGGCCGATGCGGTGAACACAGCTTGCTATGTAATGAATCGCATCCTCATCAGACCAATTTTAAAGAAAACTCCATATGAACTTTATAAGGGTAGAAAACCAAAAATTTCTCATTTCCATACATTTGGCTGCAAAGTCTTCATTTTAAACAATGGAAAAGAGCATCTCGGCAAATTTGATTCTAAAGCCGATGAAGGAATATTTTTGGGTTATTCTACTCATAGTAAAGCATTTAGAGTTTTCAACAAAAGGACCTCCACTGTGGAAGAGTCCGTGCATGTGGTATTTGATGAGTCTCCTCGGAGAAACAATGTTAGTTGTGCAGATAGAGAGGATCATCATATTGCTGAACTCGATCCGAGCACAACAACTGAAAGAGCTCAAAAGGATAAAACTGCTGAAGACAAAGATCGGAAGGACAAGCTTGTTCCGAGCCAAACAAACAAGGAACAAACCGAACTCAGTCCGAGCCAAATTCAAAATAGTCATTCCGAACTCATTCCAAGCCGAGCAGAGAAGTTTGAACTCAGTCCAGCCTGGAAGAGAGTCAAGGACCATCCGATAGAGAATGTACTCGGCGACTTGAATAAGGGAGTTTTAACTCGTCGTTCTATTCAGAACTTTTGCAATTTCGCTTCCTTTGTTTCTCAAATTGAACCTAATTCGATTGATCAAGCAATTGATGATGAACATTGGGCGATTGCCATGCAAGAGGAACTGAATCAATTCATCAGAAATGATGTCTGGGAATTGGTTCCTCGGCCCAATGATCATACGATAATTGGCTTGAAATGGATCTTCAGAAATAAAACAGATGAATTAGGCTCAATTATAAGAAACAAAGCAAGATTAGTTGCTCAAGGCTACAACCAAGAGGAAGGTATCGATTATGATGAAACCTTCGCTCCAGTTGCTAGGCTTGAGGCAATCCGAATTTTACTTGCTTTTGCATCTATTATGAATTTCACCCTTTATCAAATGGATGTAAAGAGTGCTTTCTTAAATGGATTTATAAATGAAGAAGTATATGTGAAACAACCTCCTGGCTTTGAAAATTTTGAATATCCAAACCATGTATTTAAACTCAAAAAGGCTCTTTACGGTTTGAAACAAGCTCCGAGAGCTTGGTATGATCGTTTGAGCTCATTTTTACTCGAACAAGGGTTTGAGAGAAGGAAGGTTGACACAAATCTATTCATTTATAAATCCAAAAAGGACATATTGTTAGTACAAGTTTATGTTGATGATATAATTTTCGGTGCTACTAACATGTCTCTTTGCAAGAAGTTCTCTGAATCAATGCAAGGTGAATTCGAGATGTCGATGATGGGAGAACTCACATTCTTCCTTGGGCTGCAAATAAAGCAAGTTGATGAAGGAACCTTTGTGCATCAAGGAAAATACTGCAAGGCACTCCTCAAGAAATTTGGCTTAGAAAATTGCAAAGAAGCTGCCACTCCCATGAGCACATCCAGCTATCTCGGCAAGGATGAGTCAGGTAAAGCCGTGGATGTAAGCAAATATAGAGGCATGATAGGAAGCCTTCTATATTTGACTGCGTCTCGGCCAGATATTATGTTCAGTGTGTGTTTATGTGCTCGTTTTCAAGCTAATCCCAAAGAATCTCATCTTTCGGCGGTTAAGCGAATTTTTAAATATTTAAAAGGAACTGTGAACACCGGTCTGTGGTATCCTAGGGATGCCAATCTTAGTTTGATTGGGTATTCGGACTCAGATTTTGCTGGGTGCAAGCTTGATCGAAAAAGCACAAGTGGAACTTGTCATTTGCTCGGCAGTTCCCTTGTGTCGTGGTTCTCTAAAAAGCAAGCTTGCGTTGCCTTGTCAACAGCTGAGGCCGAATACATTGCTGCTGGTAATTATTGTGCTCAAATTCTTTGGATGAAACAACAGTTATCAGATTTTGGCTTAATTTTAGATCACATTCCTATCAAATGTGACAATACAAGTGCAATCAATCTAACTAAGAATCCAGTGTATCACTCTCGAACAAAACACATTGAAATTAGGCATCATTTTCTTCAAGATCATGTTCAAAAAGGTGACTGTGTCATAGAATTTGTAAGTACTGAAAATCAATTAGCCGATGTGTTTACAAAACCTTTGCCGAGGGAAACTCTTTATAAAATTCGGCGTGAGCACGGCATTCTAGACGAATCCAGTGTGTGCTCAGCGCAAGCTCAGAATCTTGGATAAGTTTAGCATGTTCTCGGCATGAGCTTGGTTCTCAGTATATCATAAATTTTGATCACCTTCATAGTCTCGATCTTTACGTTCAATTGTGTATTTGTTTAAATTTCCTGAAATTTCACATCCTTCAAAACCTCTTCCCTTCCTCTAAATTTTTATCTAAGGGGAGAAGAGTGCTGTTTTTACTATTTGAACTTTCATATTATGTTATTCGTCATTCTCACCTTTACCTTTTACCTTCTCGGATGAGAAGCATGCTTTCACTGTTAAAGAGGGAGAACGATGATCATGAAAATTTTCTTCCTTGGTTATCACTTTAAAGTCTTAAGGGGGAGAACAGTTTTGTTTTTAAATCAACAAGTGGTACATCACTATCAAGTGCTTACAGAAAAATGTTAAAATCTCTTTTTTTTTCAAAAAGGGGGAGAAAGGTGTTAATCTTTTCGTTAGTTTTTTATTTCTCTCTTTTGGCGAATGTGCTTAATCTTTGGCTCCTTTTTTATCATGCCAAAAGGGGGAGAAAGGTGTGCTTGTTGTTTGTTTTTGATGTTTCAGATTTTGCGAGCATAAATTCAAGGGGAGTGTTTGACGAGCTGCTCCAGCTCCACATTTTTACATTCTTTCAACAAGTGGAAGGGGGAGAAAGATCTGATAAGTGCATTTTCATGTGCAACATGTGGTGTATTTTCGAGCAAATTCCAATCAGTGCCAAGTCCAATCAGCTTACGAGCATACAGTCAGGGGGAGAACACAAAAAGCAACAAACTGTTAAAGAATATTTGTCATCATCAAAAAGGGGGAGATTGTAGACTCACAATGAAGAATCAAAGAACTTTTGATGATGTCGAATAAACAGACTCGGCTTATGCTTAGCGTTAGACAAGTCAAACTTATCAGCGCAAGCGTTCAGCTAAAGGCACAAGATCTGCAGAGGCTCGGAATCTTTGTTTTGCGTATGTGTTTCGCCAAAGGCAGAGGCTTGGCAGAAGCTCGGAAAACTAGGGTTCTTCGCTACCTGCATCAAGTCAGCTTTTGTAGCTCAAGCTCGGATTTGACTCGGCCCGTGATCAAGGCCAAAGTTCATCCAAGTTTGCAAGCTCGGTTATTCATTTCAAGGCAGTAAGCTCGGATGATGATTTGCTTGGTATTCGCTCGGATTAAGCTCGAAACAGCCACAACATCTTATAGGGTAAATAAGCTCGGGTTGATCGTTCTAAACTTGACTATTTGCCGACGCTCAGATCAAGATCAGAAACACCAAGCTCGATCAAAGCCAAAAGCTCGGCAATCTCTTTTCATCGTCTTCAACAATGATTGTCGTCAACCTTCGGACTCTGCTCAACTGTTCCGTACTTTTTATTACCGTTGAGTCTGGGTAGAAGTCCTAGGTTTAGCTCCTATGCTCTGACAAGTTTGAAATTCAAAATGAGTTTAAATCAAAGGTTGGTGAACTGTCACCATCACTGCTCTGCTGTCTAAATGTTACCGTTGGAAACCCCATCTCCGTACAGCTCTCTTTCTCTCTTTCTCTGCAGAAAAGAGGAGACTATAAAAGAGGGGGTCTTCAACGTTAACGGAGATTGATAGCTTTTACAACCATTTTTCTCAGAACCAAAAACTTTCATTTTTACTTTAAAACAGAGCAGAAATCAAAAACTCACAGAGAAGAAGAACATTCGATTTTCATACGAACTTAGAGACTTAAATCTTTCAAATCTTAACTCTAAGTTCGAATCAGTTCTTCTCTGTGAAATCCATCTAGAATTGACTCACTCTTGTTATTCAATATTTCATCATATTCGAAGAGTGTTTCGAATTGGAGCCATACACTTTCATCATCTTCTTCGTTGTATTTGCTGTTGTGAGAAGCTGGTCTCTGATCGAGAAAGCTTCGATTTGCAAAGGTTCCAAAGAGGTTGTTTGGTCGTCAATTTGTTGTGGGTAGTTTGTCACGAGTTTGGTACACTCGTTTGACTGGATAGGTCTAGAGGGGTAGGCTCTTGTAAATCCTTTGTAACCCAGAAAATCGATTTTTAGTGAAAGCTCTCTGAAAGGTTTTCAGAGGGGACTGGACTAGCTCTCAGGGTGAGAGTGAACCAGGATAAATCTCTGGTGTTCTTTCTTTACTGCTTTTCTGTTGCAGCCGAGCATAACGTTAATTCCGCTAATCTTCTTTTATCTAAGTTTGAACTGTTATTTTTCTTAGCTCGGCCCTTTGAGTGTTGTTCTTCGAACTTAAGTCAAAAACCAGCTCTACCTTGAAGCAGCTCGGTTAACTGATTAACCATTTTGTTTATCTGATTGGTTAATCATTTAACCTTATCTGCTCGGAAAGAAGCTTGCGTTATCTTTTAAAACCGAACAACATCAGGTTAATTTTCAATAAATCGAAAAATTGCCATATTAGCTTCAATCTCCTATTCACCCCCCTCTACTCGTTTGTTAGGCCTCTTGTTGGTTTCCAACATTTTCGGCACAATTTAAGAGAACATGATTAGCAGTTAACCAATCCATGCCCAAAATTATGTCGAGTTGGGTAAGGGGTGAGACAATTAAGTCCACTAAGTACTCTCTATCTTCTATTTCTACCGGGCATTTAGAAACAAAAGTTGACACCATGACCGGGTCACTAGTAGGGGTAGACACGATTAACTCAAAAGACATAACATTAACTGGCAAATTTAATCTCTCAACCACATTACGAGCAATAAACGAGTGCGTAGCACCCGAATCATACAACACATTCAAGGTTATCTTACGAATGAAACACCTACCTTGGATCAGATTAGCATTGTTAGCTGCTTCCGCTCCGCTCATTGAGAAAACTCTTCCTTGTCCATGGGGTCTAGCCACGTTCACAGCATTGACTTCTCGCTTGGGTTCAGGGCAGTTCCTTGAGATGTGTCCAGGTCGGTTGCAATTGAAGCAGTTGGGGTTGAAGTCTTAGATCAAGCAAAGGGTTGCACAGGGTAAGCATATTAGGCTATGCTCAAGCCGAAAGGGTAACTACACTATAACTACCAAACAAAGTCACACAATGAAAGCATATAAGGCTATGCTTAAGGCCACTAAGGATAACCATCGCTCTGATACCCAAATGTAACACCCCAATTTGGAAATAGAATTTTCACTAAAAATTTGCGCCATTTTTTTTTATAAAACATTTACATGATACCATTTAAAAAGTGAGTTTACATATCAACTTAGTTTCCAAAATATTTTTCAACTTAGTTTTCAAAAAGGTTTACTTAACTTGACTTAGTTTCTAACTCCTATCAATAACTTGGTTCATAAAAAGGTTTTCCTCAGTCTTTCAAACTTTATTCTATTTACCAAAGTGAAGTGCCACTTATCCATTCCATTCCAAAACTCAATATTTCAAAATGCGGAATAAAATTATCCTTAGATTAATTCCAAAATAAACGTTATAAAAATTGTTTAGGCTTAACAGCCAATATCCGAAATACCAAATAACAAAATAGATAAAACATCCACTGGGGTAACATAGTGATAAACAAAGGGTCCGTTATCCAAGATTACCAAACAAACAAAGATCAATATCACTAAGGAATAATCTAATCGTCCTCGTGCACATCCTCGTTCGGGTCTTCCTCTGGGTCTTCTTCCTCCTCTGGATCCTCTTCCTCCTCTAGGTCCTCTTCCTCCTCGCTGTTCTGATCAACGGGCGGGACATCATGGAATGCTCGAGATCCATCTGTCATAAGATCCCTAAGACGATATCGCACTTCCCCACAATCGGTGGCTACTCCTCGCAGTGTATGATCTCGGTCAGTAATGGTAAGTCTTGTTGGTCCCTCCCAGATCCATCCGTGTGCGGTTCTAGGCCAATGTCCCCCCACCAAAGGAGACATTTCCACTTGAATTACTCGGTCCGCCATCTAATATATTTATCATGAACAGAGACAAGAACATACAAAAGAATATAGAGAGTTAGCTACCAGACGGGCAGAGCGTCGACGGCATGGGCTTAATCCAGGGTTCACATTAGAACTAACACAAACATAATATCCTTATCACATCATTATTATCATTGAGTCTTATATCTTTATCATACTTATCATTCCTCAAGAATTCCATCTACAACTTCCATAAGTCTATCATCATTGAAACATTAGGGATGGAAACTATAGGTTAAAGGTAAATTAGCACACACGCTACATCTCCTCCTTCAATATCCAACCTCGTCCTAGTTCGGAAAGCAGATGGGATGCACAGGAGTCCTAACCATGCTGACATCGAAGCCAAAGGGTACGTATCAACTGAAACCACGCTAGTTGGCCAGCAAAAATAAAATCAATTATCAATTCATAAGTTCATCAAAAATAATCGATGGCTTCTAGTCCCATTCGGATTCCCTCTACACCATCCATGATTTGCTCAAGGGGGCGACAGCTCTATCCCTAGTTCGCGTTGTAGTCCTCGCCACGACCAACGACCAGCAGGTGCCCTTGATCACTGTAGCATCGTTCCACCTAGGGTAGTGCTCTTAGGCTTCTTGACGAATCACCATCATTGCCCTCCCCTATCGCAATCACCACTTGGGGGAATGCCCGACCTCCAAGTATACGGTATCTTTCCTGTCCACTACTTCACTCTCAACGTAGTTAGAAAGGATTGGGTCCTAAAGTCTTTTAAGTCATTTTAATCTTTTAAAGTCTTTTATTAATCCTAAGTTTGGTCGACCCATTCTAAGCCGCGCTTCTAACGGGTCTCGACCTCTAAGGGACCACAACAAAACTTCATCATCGTACAGTGGAATCCACAAGACGTAATCACGGCACACTCATTCACGTGATTAGTCACTCAAAGGGGAAATAATTACAAGTTATTGTGCCACGATGCACCATCACTGTACATAAACCTCATTTTCGCATATTATCAAAACTTAATCATTTCGTACTTCTTTCAAACGCATTACAACTTGCTCCAAGGGTTCTTTCACATACCCATAACTATCATTTCTCATCAATTCCAACATTTCTAAATCATACATTTCTTTCAGAATATTTACAACATAACCATCAACATTCTCCAAATCATTTAACAACATTTCTTATATACTCATGCAAGCATAATATAATATAACCACAATATATCAAATAGTAAAATAGTCACTGTCTCAACGAAGGACGACTAAACACATTCTACACTCAATCGTCGTCTCGTATATTGACTTGTAACTCGGATTCCGACTTTTGAGATGGTCGAAATCGTTCTAACGATTACCATGGTGCCATTGTGTCTAAAGGTGCTACTCTCTCACCTTGATGCGAAGAACTAATGTGAGCTTGATTTCCGGTCTCGCTATTCGTTCCCAATTGCAAACCTTTTAAACCGATTGTTTTCACAAAATAACCTTTATAAATATTCATACTATCTTGAAAGAAATAAATCAATATAACATTTGAAAACTTTACTTTCTCAAAGCCTTTGAAGTTTTGAAAACATGTAAATACCTAGAAAATAAATCATTTTTAAAACAAACACTAACACAACTTTAAAATTAAATATCAAATCAATATTTCTTTTTTTTTAAGAATATCTTTCAATCATTCTTTACATTTTATACAAGTACAAACAATATTTCATTCAACACATGTACTACCTTATTTATAATTATTAAAAATTACTTTAAAAATTCATTTTCTAATCCTTAACACTTATACTTTAAAATCAACATAAAATCTACATATCTAATCATCCAAGAACAATTCATAACATAAATACTACACATTCCTCATTTATGTACAGCATACATATACAAACTTAAAAATTCAATTTCTCTTAAACAGAACATTGAAAACACATGCCGATTCTTCCTAAATTCTTATTATAACTTCTACTATAATAAAATAACTAAAATTAAACAAAATAAAATAGTTGCATCTTCTGTACAGCCACAGAAAAAGTTGCATCAATTCAAGAAGTTCAAGTAAACAATCCAAAACAATTATATACAATTATACACAATTCCTACTTATGCTACAAACTTCAAAAATACCAATATTTCAAATAAAATATTACTTTTCACTATTTAAAAATTCTGGACAGCAACTTAAATTTTTTTTTTATACAATCAAAGTAATTAATCAAAAACACTTATTTCTATTTGTTTCTACATTACATTTGCACATATAAACAAGGTATCACTAACATTCTCAAAAATAATTACTTGGGTGTTTTTGAACAGGTGTTTTTGATTTATTTTATGAGTATGTGGTTGATATATTTGTAATATTATTTGCTGGAAAAAAAATGAATTATTCTCTTAAAAGAAGTCTATTTTATATTTTGTTAAGGAGTAGATCTCTTGTATTGTTTTGTTTTTAGTGTACGTAATGATGTAATTATATTATAGGGATGCTTTAGAAATTGAAAATATTTTTCTAATTTTTATTTATGCTAGTCGAAGTTCTTAGAAAAAGAAATTAAATTTATTGAATTTTTCTAATTGATTTGATGATTGCTTTAGTGTGTTTATAGAATATATTATATGTTTATATGGAAAAGATTAATTTTGAAAGTTTCATTTTATTCTGGGAATTTATTTTTAAATCTGAAAAATTTATTTATTTAAGATCCCAAATGACTATTTTTAAGAGTGTTAATGATACTTGTTTATATGTGTAAATGTAATATAGAAACCAATAGAAATAAGTATTTTTGAGTGATTAAAGTAATTTAAATAAAAATATTAAGTTGCTGTCCAGAATTTAGAATTAATGCAAAAGTAATATTTTATTGGAAATAATTGTAGTTATAGGTCTTTGGCATAAGTTAGAATTGTATATAATTGTTTTGGATTGTTTTTCTTGAACTTGTTTAAGTGATGCAACTTTTCTGTGGCTGTACAACACATGCAACTATTTTATTTTGTTTTAATTTAGTCATTTTATTATAGTATAAGTTGTAATAAGAATTTAGGAAGAAACGGCATGTGTTTTCGATTTTCTGTTTAAGAGAAAATGAAATTTTAAGTTAGAATATGTATGCTGTCCAAAATTCTAAATTAGTTGCATCAATGATAGAAATTGTTTTGGACTAAATCAATATGTGAATTTTATGCTAAGACGTTTTATATATAGAGTTAAAAAGGAAATATAAAAGTGACTTTGTAAATGTATGCCTTAATGTTCTAGTTGTTTACTAAATTGTTGTCTTACTGGTGCTTGTATGTGAAATGTCTGGTAAAAGTGATTTCGAGTTTGTATTGTATACTGTCCAAATTTGATAAATTGATTTAAGTAATTATAAAAATGATTTTAATGTATGTGTGTATGTTTGGGTATGGTTATCATATTGTTTGAATTTAGTAAATAAGAAGTGGGTTGTATCCTGATGTAAAAATATAATGTTTAGAGTCTTTAGGCAAGTTATAGTATTTCACTAGATAAGTAAATGCATGCTGTGAATATTGTTGTCTGATTGATACTATACTTCTCTAAATAATCTATATGTAACTATTTCTGTAAGTTGTAAGTATTTTGAGTTATAATTCTTAGTTCTTTGAAAATAGAGGTTAGAACTTTAATTTGATGAAAATTGTGGGTAAGTGCAATTTGTTTGAGTGGCTGTCCAGATTTGTTTTATATTGACCTTAGTAGTATGTCTGTAAGATTTATGGTGAATTGAAATAATTTAAGTGTTGCCCATAAGTGAATAAGTGTGGAAAAATATTATTTTCTTAAGCTTAATTTCATTTTTAGAATTTGGAGGTGAATCTTTTAGTAGGAAATTGAAAAGAATGAATTTTTGGGTAACTGTGAAGTAATGCAACTTTATTTCCTGCTGCTGTCCAGGGAAGATTTTTTATATAGTTGCATGATATTTAGAATAGAACTTGTTTTGACTTGATAAGTGAATGAGTTCATAATTTAGAATGATTGTTGATGTGTTAAGTGTTTGTATTGATTTTAAAAATGTGTTTCTTGGCGGTCCAAATGATTAAAAAGGTTGCATCAAGTTTAAGTTATTTGTTTTTAAATGGCTTATGTTAATCCTGGAGTGGTAGTTGTTGTTATCGTTTTTGAGTTAATAATCTCTTTTGATTTAATAATTAGTTCTAAAAATTTCCATTGACGTTTTAAAGGTTTTGATTTTGTAAAGTATGATTTATTTTAAGTATTGGAAGTTTTTGGTTCAAGTCTTTTGGATTTCCTAAAAGTGATAAAGAAAATTGTTGTTAAGGATATGTATCTTGTGGTTTGCTTAATTGGAGCTGAGTAGTGATTTATGGAATTATTTGTAAATATTATTTGGTAAAGGCTTTCAAATTGTTCGGATTCGGGTGACGTGACTTCAACTCAGGAGGACACTAAATTGTAGCTTCAACTCAAGGTGAGAGAGAAGCCTTCTTAAGACATAGTGGCATGTAGGGTAATATTAGGACGTTCTGTATCATCTCAAAGGTCAGAACTAGGAATCTATCGGTCGAGTAGTAAAACGGCAATTGAGTGTGTATCCCGCCGTTTATACGAAAAACACGATTCCTCGATATTTATTGTATGTCGGTTGATAATTGATTATGCCATGTTGTATATTTTTGAATTGTATATTATATTTTGGAAATAATGGTTCATCTTATAGAAAGATAATTAATGTTCGGTGGTTCTTATGAGAAGAGTTCTTTGTGTATATCGACCGGTCGTTCTATGAGAAGGATTTGGCATATCTTGGAAATATTATTATGAAATATAAGAATGGTTAAAGAATAATGTGGAATTGCAAAAGCGATATTAGTGTACAGTGATGGTGCAATCGGCACAAAATAACTTTACTAAATATCCCCTTTAAGTGACTAGCCACGTGGATGACTGTGCCGTGATCTAAGTCTTGTGGAATCCGCTGTACTGTAGAAGGATGTTTGATGTTTCCCTTAGAGGTCGTGACCCGTTAGAAGCGAGGCTTAGAATGGGTCGACCAAAACTTAGGTTTAAGAAAAGACTTAAAAGACTTAAAAGACTTAGGAACCCCTCTCCAAAACCTACGCGTTGAGAGTGAAGTAGTGGAGAGGAAAGATACCGAATACTTGGAGGCCGGTGTACTTTCAAGTGGTGATTGCGATAGGGGAGGGCAAGGACGGTGAACGTCAAGAAGCCTCGAGTGCTTCTCTAGGCGGGACAAGACTACAAGGACTTATCTTTCGGTAGTAGGCAATGTCGTAGCGAGGAACTGCACGATCAACTAGAGATAGCGCTGTCGACCCCTTGAGCAAGTCTTAGATGGTGAGAGGGAACCCGAATGGGGCTAGATGTCGTTGTATTTTGGAAAATGTATTGATGAAATGATTTTACTTCGGTTGTTGGATACTTGTTGGTGCGTACCCTTCGACATCGATGCCAGCATGGTTAGGGTTCCTGTGCGTCCCATCTGCTTTCCGAACTAGGATGTGGTTGGAATGATGGAGGAGATGTAACGTGTGTGCTACCAAACCCTTGAGCCTCGGTGGTGGTACCCCTTCTCGAATTTCCGGTGGTTACGAAAATGAAACTTAGAGCCTAAAGATAATTAAATATAATGGATATGGTTTCATGATGATTACCCTTTTGGTCTTAATATTCCCCTATTGTAAGCCCGCGCCGTCGACGATCATATCGTTCGGAAGTGCTTACTCTCTCTATTTCCCTTTCCTGTGGACATTGGGTAACAATGTTCACAGATGACAGATCATGTACTATCTCGAGTAGCGGTTGCTCAAGTCGGAAGAGGATCACGAGATGACGCATATATGAGGAGGAAGCAAAAGCAGCAATCAAGGAATATTTCAGACAGTGTAGCGAAAGATTGATGAAGACTAGTAGAATAGGATAGTCTTATTTTGTATTCCATCTTTGGATGGGTAGGACATGATTACTCTATCCCGAATGTAACCCCAGTTGTAATATGGATTATTTTAAAGAAATGAAAGAAGTTCCTTTTGTTATATATTATAGAGTAATTAAACTATTTTTCCGCAAGTTAACCATCGACTAAATATGACATTGAGAAAATGAGTTTTTGGAAATGTGTTGGATGTTAACATCTCTTTTTGGGAATAGAATTTATGACGCAAGTCTAAGTACCAAAACATTTTTGTAAACCAAATGAATTAAATTGTATTTATGAAAACCTTTTTGTAAAAGAATTAAACGAAATTGAATTTTGATAATGTTATATAAAAAAAAATGGCGCAAATTTTTAGTGAAAATTCTATGTCCAAATTGGGGTGTTACATTTAGTGGTATCAGAGCGATGGTTGTCCTTAGTGGCCTTAAGCATAGCCTTATATGCTTTCATTGTGTGACTCTGTTTGGTAGTTATAGTATAGTTACCCTTTCGGCTCGAGCATAGCCCAATATGCTTACCTTGTACAACCCTTTGCTTGACCTAAGACTCCAATCCCGCGTACAGAAGCAAAATGGCACGTCGACAAGCAAATGAGGAACCAGCTGCTGTTTTGGCTCAGACAGTCGCGATCTTAGCAGGAGTAAGGGACAACATGAACCTTATGCATCAACAACTTCAGCAGAATCAGAATGCGAACGCTGGTGGACAAGGAATCAGAGGACTCGACGAGTTTTGCCGTAGGAATCCAAAGGAATTCACTGGAGGTTTCACATCGGAAGAGGCAGAGGCCTGGATAGCAAGTTTGGAAAGGATTTTTGGAGGAATGATGCAATGCACCGATGAGCAAAAGATCGCCTATGCTGGATACATGATGGTGGGAGAAGCGGCCGACTGGTGGCGCAATGAGAAACAAGCATTAGGAGAAGCACTTGGAGCACTAACTTGGAATCAATTCAAAGATAGACTTTTGGTGAAATACTTTCTGGAACATCTGAAGACAGCTAAGGAATTAGAATTTCTGCGATTGGAACAAGGTAGCATGAGTGTAGGGGAGTATGCTGCCAAATTTGAGACTCTAGCAAAGTCCATGCCTTACTATGGAGAAGCTGTGAATGAGAGGTCTAAGTGTGCAAAATTTTTGGATGGATTGAAGCCGGAAATTAAGCAAGCTTTAGCTCCTATGGAGATTGCTGTGTTCACAACCCTGGTGAACAAAGGGAGTATTGTGGAAAGTGGTCTGAAGTCGAAGGATTAAGAGGAAAGTCAGCTGCACAAGTTACAAGTGGTGGTCCTGTGAGGCACCACTCAGGAAATGGAAACCGAAACAGTGGAGCCCGATATCAAGGCCCTTATGGACAAGGAAGTGTATGAAGAGACAATGGAACTAGAGGAAATTATTCAGCCGGAGGCAACAATCGTAGCAATGGCAATCGGAATAAGCATGGGAATGAGCGTAACAACAACAACCATCAAAGTAACAACAACAGCAATGGTAATACTCGTAGGGATGGAAATAGTGAAAAAGGTCGAGGAGAAGTAATTCCGTTGTGCAATCGCTGCAATAAGAACCATTATGGACCAAACTGCCCTTATGAAAACCCGAACTGCTTTAACTGCAACAAACCAGTACACATCTCAAAAGATTGCCCAGAGCCAAGACGCGAATTAGGTTCTAATCGGCCTGCTGGGATATGGAAGGGTCTCCGCTATGATCAGAAGAAGTAACGACAGTGTTTACGTTTGTGCCTTAGGATTTTTTCGTTATTTTAAATGTTGTTATGAATTGTTTAAACGGTGTGGAGTTATCCACTACTAGTATGTTTGCTTCTCTTGTTGGATTTTACTTTTGCTTCTTGACTGGCTATGTTGAAGGATTATTCCTTCTTTTTGCTTTCTATGATACAATAATATTGAAATCTTTGTGAGTTCAATGAATGTTGTGCTTAAAGTACGAGGTGTAGAAATTCTGGTATGAACATGGAAACCGGTTCTTGGAAAGGTGTGGCATTTTAAAGACTGCCGGAGGTGAATTGAGTTCAAGTCAAGGCGTTAGCCTACGTTATTTTCAATTTTTGTAAACGCAATTGCCTTTTTATCTAGTTGTGACCTTGATTTCTACGATAATTCGACCCTTGCAAATTAAAAAGACTTCCTTTTTGTCAGAAAATACCCAATCTAATGATTACATCCATCTAAATATTCGACCAAATGCCAAATTTCGGTAAATTCAAAGTTCTTTTCTTGGATTCTCGTGACTAAAACAGAACCCTACCTCATAAAGTTATGAAGGAAGTAACACTTGTATGCATAACACATGAATTTTAGGAGGCTGAAGATGGTACGGTTGTGTGAAAAGTTAGGAATTATGGGAATAATGATTTAGAGTCGGTCCCTAAGTGGTACTAAGAAGGCAAGGTAGTAAGTGAAAAGTCGGGTAGTTAGGGAGTAATCATAGTCTTATGGTGGGCTTTGATGTAAGGGTGTGTAATAGATGGTATAAGATTGATCAAAGTTGGGGAGCAAAAGGTTAAGTAGAGTCTATGTTAGAAAAGTGTAGTGACAAGTACCTGTATGGCATAAGTAGTAATTCAGCTGGTGATTATGGTTTTGATATGCATACAAGAAAGTACTTCTGGATTGACACCAAGTTCTAAAATGACAAACTCTTCTTATCAAGTCTATTCCCTAAATACTAATATCCCTCATGAGCAATTCGTATCCACTTACCTTTAATATTTTTGGTTTAACTCCTATTGTGACAATTATTGTTGTTGCCTACCTTTGAACTTGACTCACTTCGACTCCCGCGCGACGTTACGACAAAGGTTGACCAGTAAAAGAGTGTTGATCAACGAAGACATCGAAGGAAGGTTATATTCTCAAAAGAAGTAAATAACAAAGTGACGGGTAGTAAGAATGTTTGAATAACCTTGTGTGTTTCCTTGCTTGTCTCTATGCGTATTTCTCGGGGACGAGAAATCTTTAAGTTGGGGAGGATTGTGAGACCCACAATTTTACCCAATTTATTTGTGATTTTATAATTAAAATTAGGAAATTATGCTTGATTTTGATACCTGGGTTTATATAAAAAAAATAACTATATATGAAAATATATATGTATACACGTAACATATATAGGTATATATATTATATACCAATATTTTCCCTAGCCTATTTAAATGAAATATTTTTAAGGTAAAGTATTTGATTTAAATGATTTTAAAAGATGAAATGATTTTTGATGGATTAGAGTATCCGATCTTTAGAAATTCATATCTCTTCAACCGTACGTCGAAAAATTACAAATGATATGTCAAAACGATCGTATCGAAATCTAGATTATGAAAATGTAAAGCTTTGATTTTTATTTTTGAGTTTTCGAAATTTTATCACTGCTACAGTAGTGAACGAATTTTTGAGTTTTAAGAATCAAAGTATTGTTTTAATGCATTTAATAACCTTTTGACTAAAGAATATTGTATTTTGGAAAATGAAAATACATTTCTGAAGTTGTATAGGGTACTATTATTCAAATTAAGTGTATTTTCGTATTTTTATTATTTTTAAATTATTTGAAAGCTTAGAAAGTGTATTTTTGAAGGAAATGATCTTAGGACTTCAAAAATTCATAACTTTCAAACCGTAGGTCCAAAAATTACAAACTTTATATGAAAATGATCGTATTGAAATGTAGAATCTTAATATGTAAAAATAAAATTTTTATTTTACTGTTTGCGAAAATTTTTGTACAGTAGGTAGAAAATCTAATTTTAAATAATTAAGTGATTGGGTAATTATGTAGGCACCTCCACAATGAACCAATGAGAATTTTTCTCTCCTATTTCTAATATTATGCACCGCCCAAAATTAGTGTGGAAAGAGGGGAAGAATAGTTCTGAAGTTTGTGAGAATAATCCATGAATTAAAATGCTTTAGGAATCAACAAAATCCCATTTAATGCTAGTTCATGTTCCAAGTAGTGTTTGAAAATTTTTGAATGAAGCTTGATGAAGGGGGCACGAAATTTAGGTCTGAAAATGAAGGGAAATGCATCTCCAAACACCTATAAATAGAGAGCCTTAGTTCCACATCTTTCACACACTAACACTTGATAGTTTTACAAGAGAAAAAAAAATAAAATTATAAGAGAGAAAGAGAGTGAGAGGGGAGTGTAAGCTATAGGAAGGAGGGAGAGTTGCTTGGTTGCTTGAAGTTTTCTAAAAGGCTTAAGGAGTAGAGGTAACCCAAAATCACTTATTTGATTAAGCTATTTATAAGTTGTTTTGTTTATATTTTTGTTTAAGCCTTCTCAATTTCTTCTATAGCTAAGTTCTAAATTTTTATTTTCATTTTTAAGTTACCTTTGAATATATGAAATTGTTCTTAAGTCATATGAAATGAGAATGAGAAAAGGGACACCAAAAAGAGTGCTTAAAGGGATTTATCTCCCCTTTTCTTAAATTCTTAAGATGGCTAAATATTTTTGGATGAGTTTGAGTAAATTATTTCTGGGTTTATTTTATTCTAATATAATATGAAGTATAGAAATTTTGAATGGTTGAATAAGTTTTATTCATTGTCTTTTTAATTTTTTTTACTTCTTTGTGTTAATGAATAATAATCAATAAAGTAAGTAATGATAGAAAAATTTTAATTTCTGGTATTTATATATATATATGAGGCGTGTTATATATTGGAGAAATGGAAGATTGATTTGTGTATTTTAGTATGTGTACTGTGTTATTATTTAATAAAATGGAAATGAATAAAAAGGATTAAAATAGATTTTTGGTTTTATTTTATTTTCTTTTTCTGGACGTGTAATGTATATACATATATATATTTAGATTATATTATATGTTGTATTCCATGTGTACTTGAGTTTTGGTGAATCTCTAAAGAAGAATAAGTATTTTCCTTAAAGTAAAAGTAAAATTAAAATGATTTAAAGGAACTAAAAATGGTTTTTGGAAAATAAAATAATATTCTGGAAATTTTAATGCAAATGAAGTGTATGGAATTATATGTTATGGAATTTTGTTGTAATTGTTATTGTTTGATTTTATTTGATTTTTTGTTGTTTGGATTTGAGTCTGATAAGAACAATTAGTAATTGAATATGAATAAAAAAAATAAATTTTCTGGAAAAATAATAATAATGAACCGTGAGGTTATTGTATTATTCTAAGTAATTTTTGTAATTTATTTGTTGCATGATTTGTAGTTAAATTATAGTTGGTTGTTTAAAAGAAATAGGAAAAATGGTAGTTGTTATAAACCTATAAGAACAGGTGTTTTTGATTTATTTTATGAGTATGTGGTTGATATATTTGTAATATTATTTGCTGGAAAAAAATGAATTATTCTCTTAAAAGAAGTCTATTTTATATTTTGTTAAGGAGTAGATCTCTTGTATTGTTTTGTTTTTAGTGTACGTAATGATGTAATTATATTATAGGGATGCTTTAGAAATTGAAAATATTTTTCTAATTTTTATTTATGCTAGTCGAAGTTCTTAGAAAAAGAAATTAAATTTATTGAATTTTTCTAATTGATTTGATGATTGCTTTAGTGTGTTTATAGAATATATTATATGTTTATATGGAAAAGATTAATTTTGAAAGTTTCATTTTATTCTGGGAATTTATTTTTAAATCTGAAAAATTTATTTATTTAAGATCCCAAATGACTATTTTTAAGAGTGTTAATGATACTTGTTTATATGTGTAAATGTAATATAGAAACCAATAGAAATAAGTATTTTTGAGTGATTAAAGTAATTTAAATAAAAATATTAAGTTGCTGTCCAGAATTTAGAATTAATGCAAAAGTAATATTTTATTGGAAATAATTGTAGTTATAGGTCTTTGGCATAAGTTAGAATTGTATATAATTGTTTTGGATTGTTTTTCTTGAACTTGTTTAAGTGATGCAACTTTTCTGTGGCTGTACAACACATGCAACTATTTTATTTTGTTTTAATTTAGTCATTTTATTATAGTATAAGTTGTAATAAGAATTTAGGAAGAAACGGCATGTGTTTTCGATTTTCTGTTTAAGAGAAAATGAAATTTTAAGTTAGAATATGTATGCTGTCCAAAATTCTAAATTAGTTGCATCAATGATAGAAATTGTTTTGGACTAAATCAATATGTGAATTTTATGCTAAGACGTTTTATATATAGAGTTAAAAAGGAAATATAAAAGTGACTTTGTAAATGTATGCCTTAATGTTCTAGTTGTTTACTAAATTGTTGTCTTACTGGTGCTTGTATGTGAAATGTCTGGTAAAAGTGATTTCGAGTTTGTATTGTATACTGTCCAAATTTGATAAATTGATTTAAGTAATTATAAAAATGATTTTAATGTATGTGTGTATGTTTGGGTATGGTTATCATATTGTTTGAATTTAGTAAATAAGAAGTGGGTTGTATCCTGATGTAAAAATATAATGTTTAGAGTCTTTAGGCAAGTTATAGTATTTCACTAGATAAGTAAATGCATGCTGTGAATATTGTTGTCTGATTGATACTATACTTCTCTAAATAATCTATATGTAACTATTTCTGTAAGTTGTAAGTATTTTGAGTTATAATTCTTAGTTCTTTGAAAATAGAGGTTAGAACTTTAATTTGATGAAAATTGTGGGTAAGTGCAATTTGTTTGAGTGGCTGTCCAGATTTGTTTTATATTGACCTTAGTAGTATGTCTGTAAGATTTATGGTGAATTGAAATAATTTAAGTGTTGCCCATAAGTGAATAAGTGTGGAAAAATATTATTTTCTTAAGCTTAATTTCATTTTTAGAATTTGGAGGTGAATCTTTTAGTAGGAAATTGAAAAGAATGAATTTTTGGGTAACTGTGAAGTAATGCAACTTTATTTCCTGCTGCTGTCCAGGGAAGATTTTTTATATAGTTGCATGATATTTAGAATAGAACTTGTTTTGACTTGATAAGTGAATGAGTTCATAATTTAGAATGATTGTTGATGTGTTAAGTGTTTGTATTGATTTTAAAAATGTGTTTCTTGGCTGTCCAAATGATTAAAAAGGTTGCATCAAGTTTAAGTTATTTGTTTTTAAATGGCTTATGTTAATCCTGGAGTGGTAGTTGTTGTTATCGTTTTTGAGTTAATAATCTCTTTTGATTTAATAATTAGTTCTAAAAATTTCCATTGACGTTTTAAAGGTTTTGATTTTGTAAAGTATGATTTATTTTAAGTATTGGAAGTTTTTGGTTCAAGTCTTTTGGATTTCCTAAAAGTGATAAAGAAAATTGTTGTTAAGGATATGTATCTTGTGGTTTGCTTAATTGGAGCTGAGTAGTGATTTATGGAATTATTTGTAAATATTATTTGGTAAAGGCTTTCAAATTGTTCGGATTCGGGTGACGTGACTTCAACTCAGGAGGACACTAAATTGTAGCTTCAACTCAAGGTGAGAGAGAAGCCTTCTTAAGACATAGTGGCATGTAGGGTAATATTAGGACGTTCTGTATCATCTCAAAGGTCGGAACTAGGAATCTATCGGTCGAGTAGTAAAACGGCAATTGAGTGTGTATCCCGCCGTTTATACGAAAAACACGATTCCTCGATATTTATTGTATGTCGGTTGATAATTGATTATGCCATGTTGTATATTTTTGAATTGTATATTATATTTTGGAAATAATGGTTCATCTTATAGAAAGATAATTAATGTTCGGTGGTTCTTATGAGAAGAGTTCTTTGTGTTTATCGACCGGTCGTTCTATGAGAAGGATTTGGCATATCTTGGAAATATTATTATGAAATATAAGAATGGTTAAAGAATAATGTGGAATTGCAAAAGCGATATTAGTGTACAGTGATGGTGCAATCGGCACAAAATAACTTTACTAAATATCCCCTTTAAGTGACTGGCCACGTGGATGACTGTGCCGTGATCTAAGTCTTGTGGAATCCGCTGTACTGTAGAAGGATGTTTGATGTTTCCCTTAGAGGTCGTGACCCGTTAGAAGCGAGGCTTAGAATGGGTCGACCAAAACTTAGGTTTAAGAAAAGACTTAAAAGACTTAAAAGACTTAGGAACCCCTCTCCAAAACCTACGCGTTGAGAGTGAAGTAGTGGAGAGGAAAGATACCGAATACTTGGAGGCCGGTGTACTTTCAAGTGGTGATTGCGATAGGGGAGGGCAAGGACGGTGAACGTCAAGAAGCCTCGAGTGCTTCTCTAGGCGGGACAAGACTACAAGGACTTATCTTTCGGTAGTAGGCAATGTCGTAGCGAGGAACTGCACGATCAACTAGAGATAGCGCTGTCGCCCCCTTGAGCAAGTCTTAGATGGTGAGAGGGAACCCGAATGGGGCTAGATGTCGTTGTATTTTGGAAAATGTATTGATGAAATGATTTTACTTCGGTTGTTGGATACTTGTTGGTGCGTACCCTTCGACATCGATGCCAGCATGGTTAGGGTTCCTGTGCGTCCCATCTGCTTTCCGAACTAGGATGTGGTTGGAATGATGGAGGAGATGTAACGTGTGTGCTACCAAACCCTTGAGCCTCGGTGGTGGTACCCCTTCTCGAATTTCCGGTGGTTACGAAAATGAAACTTAGAGCCTAAAGATAATTAAATATAATGGATATGGTTTCATGATGATTGCCATTTTGGTCTTAATATTCCCCTATTGTAAGCCCGCGCCGTCGACGATCATATCGTTCGGAAGTGCTTACTCTCTCTATTTCCCTTTCCTGTGGACATTGGGTAACAATGTTCACAGATGACAGATCATGTACTATCTCGAGTAGCGGTTGCTCAAGTCGGAAGAGGATCACGAGATGACGCATATATGAGGAGGAAGCAAAAGCAGCAATCAAGGAATATTTCAGACAGTGTAGCGAAAGATTGATGAAGACTAGTAGAATAGGATAGTCTTATTTTGTATTCCATCTTTGGATGGGTAGGACATGATTACTCTATCCCGAATGTAACCCCAGTTGTAATATGGATTATTTTAAAGAAATGAAAGAAGTTCCTTTTGTTATATATTATAGAGTAATTAAACTATTTTTCCGCAAGTTAACCATCGACTAAATATGACATTAAGAAAATGAGTTTTTGGAAATGTGTTGGATGTTAACATCTCTTTTTGGGAATAGAATTTATGACGCAAGTCTAAGTACCAAAACATTTTTGTAAACCAAATGAATTAAATTGTATTTATGAAAACCTTTTTGTAAAAGAATTAAACGAAATTGAATTTTGATAATGTTATATAAAAAAAAATGGCGCAAATTTTTAGTGAAAATTCTATGTCCAAATTGGGGTGTTACAGTATGTACAGCCATAGAAATGTTCGGAGCGAGAATGTCAGTCTTCGGGCCGTGCAAAATTTTTGAAAAGCACGAACAAACGCCCAACCGCTAGGATGTAGTTGGGTGTGAGCCAAACGCAGCCGACGCAACAGAGCCATCTCCAGATCGGAAAAGGGCATCTTAACGCCCAATCTTATTACGACCTCCTCCTACATGAAAAACTCCCTACGGTTCCCTCCAATTGTTGTGCACACTCGGTCATTGGCCGAAGGAGCACTAATGGTGTAAGACGTCCCAGCTTCATCTGTGGGGCACGGGAGTATATTAGCTCGGATATGGCCCAGATTGCTGCCAACTAAAGCCGACGGTGTACCGAGCACCTCCAAATCAACCCAATCATAGGCTTCAGAGTTCGGAGGCACAGGAAATTCATGAGGATGTGTAACGCATCGACGAACCATATCTGGGGAAAGGGAAGCCTCGGCATCAGAATCTATAAAATCATAATCTACAGAAACCCTAACCCTAGGTCGGTTGGTCCTATAGCCGAGCCTACTACATCTCCCCCTAACCTTTACGGCTTTCCCCCAAAAAGGCCTCTCCCAGGGACGATTCGCGGCGGAGCGCTTTGAGGTGCGAAACGCTACTTGCGCCCGCTCCTCCGCTGCACGATAAGCTGACTTTCTACTCTCATCATCTATGGAATTTTGGGGATAATCCACCGATAACGGTGTCTCCACCGTAGGATCCGCCATGCGATGGCGGAAAGGGGAAGGGAGAAAATCCAAGATCTCTAAATCAGAAGAGGACGAAGATGAAGAAGAAGAGGAAGAATCTTCAATGTCACTCAACCCCAAAATTTTAGACCACTTTTCATACCATTCATTATCCATGATTAAGTAAAGAACCCAGAAACGGAACTCAGAAACGGAACCCAGAGAGAGAAACCCAGAAAGAAATGCTAAACCCAATGAAAACTAGAAAACCAGAACCTTAGAACTTAGAAAACAGTATAGCAGGAAGGGATCAAAGTACCTGAAACTTGAAAACTGGCACGAACTGAACTGAAGTAGCGAAACGGAAGCCAAAAAGCTTCAAGAGGGAATGGCAGTGAAAAAGCGATGGAGAAATATCTGAAATCTAGAAGCCAAGGAGGAAAATCGCAGGAAGGAGGAGAATATCAGAAACCAAGGTTTGGAGGAAAGTGAATAAGAGGAAAGGGAAGGGGCAGTTGAAGTTCAAAAAGAAACTTCCCCCCCCCCCCCCCACGTTTTAAGTATTTGGGCCTGTTTGCAAAGGGCCCAAAACTTACATTGAGCCACGAAAAAGGACACGTGGCGCGCAATCTGTGGAAGGAAACATTTCAAAAAGCCAAAAGGCAGCATGCATAATGATGACACCTCTGACACAAACAGCACGTGTCATTAAAAGGACACCCAAACGTCCTTTCGAACAGACGAATGGACAGCTAAGCACAACGGGTCACCTCAAGGATGTAACACTCTCACTTTTATTAGTAATTTTTAGGTTTTATTAAAATCGGAGTTTGAAAATTTCTTTTTAATACTTAAATTTCTTTAAAAGGTTTTACGAAAATCCGGCAGAGTTTCCTCTGTTTTTCGGACTTCCCAAAAATTTTCTTCTAAAAACCTGTCAGTCCAGAATTGTTTAAAAACGTAAACAACAACAGTTTAATAGTTATAACAGATCCTAACGCCCGATGGATACAAATCTCAGGGCAAGCTACTAATTCATACATAATTTACAAAAAGTAATTATCCACTCCAAAATATGTAAAATACATTCCACGTAGTGGAACATAAAATCCTGCTCGGCCAGCACTGGTGTATGCTCCGCTTGTGTACCTGAAAAATAATAACCACACAGGGGAAGCATCACACAGAACTTAAAAGAGAGATTTCTAAGCAGATATATACGACACGCCAAAACCATTCAAGCCTATGCTATGCTACTCAATTCATGTTCTTCTTTCCTCTTTACCTTCTAACTGTTTCCCAATTCTTTTTCTTCCTAATTGTTTTCTTTTAGATAATCCTTAACCTCTAATTATTCTTGTTCCTCATTACTTTCGTTATTTTCCTTTTTATTCTCATTTTCCATTTGTATTTCCATTTTAATTTCCTTTTCATTTCATTCTCATTACCCTTTATCCTTTCAATTTTCCTTTATTCCCTTTTTTTTTAATCGACACGCCCTCACAGGCTCGCATCGATGCCGATACGCCTTCACAGGCCCGCATCGGACTTCCATCTTTCCTTTCTAATCGACACGCCCTCACAGGCTCGCATCGATGCCGATACACCTTCTCAGGCCCGCATCGGACTTTCATCTATCCTTTCTAATCGACACACCCTCACAGGCTCGCATCGATGCCGATACGCCTTCTCAGGCCCGCATCGGACTTTCATCTGTCCTTTCTAATCGACACGCCCTCACAGGCTCGCATCGATGCCGATACGCCTTCTCAGGCCCGCATCGGACTTTCATTTCTCCCTTTTAATCGACACGCCCTCACAGGCTCGCATCGATGCCGATACGCCTTCTCAGGCCCGCATCGGACTTTTATCTTTTACCTTTCTTTCCCTTACTTTTTCTTTCTCTTTTTCTTTTCCTTAGCCTCTTTTTCTGGTTTGCTATATCATTCTCTTTTCTCTCGTTCCGTTACTTAGGAACTTATTATCACATTACTTATTTTCCACTATTTCCAATATTTCTCTTTACTAGTTTATTCTTACTTTTAATTAACTCTACCTAACTTGACCATATGCTTTATATTTTAACTCTTGTCACTAACTCTTAATTAATTTCATTCCCTTTCTTTTCTTTTTCTTCTTCTCTTCCTTTGATTCTTTTTCCTACATCACTCATATTTAATAATACCTAGCTCATGCACTTAGAACCAATTATATTATTTCTTCTTCCGTTAACTCTCTCTTTCTTATTTTTCGTTTATTTCTTTCCTCTAATGGCTAATTACTCATCCACTCCATTTATTTCTATTAACCTTATTTTATCCTAATTTAGTTCTCAACTCATTCCTACACTTTCTTTATTTAATTCCGGCTCTCCATGGTTAATCCCTAATTTCTCCCTTTTCTCACTTACGCTACTCACTCGTTCTTATAATTCCGTTTATCTATTTCTTTCTTATTATTCCGTTTATTTCGTTGCTAATTGTTTCAACTCTTCTTTAACTAAATTTTCTTTCCTAATTATCTTCCTTCATTATTAGCGGGCTACTCTAAGGTTCATTAACAATTAACATTTTCCCCCGGTCCTAGCGATAGATATAACTACCCAGAAATACACCCCTTAAGGACTGGTAATGAAACCCCTTACCTCAATCGATGACAGTGAGAGGGGTAACCTTAATCTGACGCTTTACTCCCCGACCCACGCTTTAGCTCGGCTCCAACTTGATCCTAAGTTTCCCCAATCTTCGATTCCAAGCACGATGGGGACAATCGATCTCGATCATGGTGATGGTGTTGCTCTTCGACACCAGGAGGAGAGAGAGAAAGCTCGGCTAAAAGGAGAAGGAGAGAGGGAACCAAGAGGGAAGAGAGAGAAAGGGCCAAAGGGAGAGAGAAAAAGAGAGAAAGGAGTTTGTGAGGGTAGTGGGTGGCCGGCGTGGTGGCTGGCCATGGTGGCTGGCCGTGGTGGCTGCGGTTTCCGGTGGAGAGACAAGGAGGAGAGGGAGAATCAAGTGAGAGGAGGAGAGAGAGAAAGCAAAAGGGGAATGAATGAAGAAGAAGACTCAACGCGTTTTATTCTGTTTCTGCACGAAGTATCCGGATACTTTGGCTGGTATCCGGATACTTTTACCAGATGCCAGATTTATTTTTTTCTATTTTTCACCTATTTTCTCCCCAACTTCAAACAGCCATAACTTCTTCTTTCACCGTCGGATCTTGCTCAAATTTGACGAGTAACTTCCTAAAAATCATATCTTCATATCCAACGGTGGAAATTATGTTTTGAGTCATAAATCTTTTATTTTGAATTTCCTAATGTCGGGTGTTTATAACACCAAAAAATCGATTTTTAACACCCGTTTGGTCTTCTTTAAATTTGCTTTTCGATGCCAATGCTCCTTAACTCCTTCATGGCACTCGAAGAATTCCTAATCCATCATTTTAAATCCCTTTTAGGATAATCCTTATTTCCAAATATTATTATTATTCTAATTATTATTAGAATTAAAATTCGGGATGTTACATTTCTCCCCCACTTATTTAGAATTTCGTCCCCGAAATTCCGTTCAATTCCTTCAAATGGAGAACCATCCCATTGGTGAGCTTCTGACTACGATTTTCACTTCCCTTCGATTTTTGTTTTCCACTCCATAGGTGGTTAGGGCCATGCCCATTTCGACGTCTGTCTTCTAGCCCCACGTACTAACTCTATCTACGTAGTATCGTCAGTTTTCTTATTATTAAAGTTCCATCTCCCATTCCTTGGATTGAAATCTTCCCCCACTTAGCATTGACATACTTGATTATATCCATGCTAGGGGGCATGCTCATTTGTTGCTCGGAATAGAGTACGCAGGTTCCCGACCGATATCCAAGGTTGAAAAGAGGACACGTGGGTCACGATCTATCGGTAGGCATAGAACTATGCCGGGTTTCTACGACTTGGCAAATTCTCACTTATGCATCTGAGATGCTTGAAGCTTGAAGAGAGAGAAGGTGAAAAGGAGAAACATGAAGTACTCAAGAATGAGTCTCATGGTCTTTGCAAGATGACCCAAGATAGACTGGATACATGTCAAGCAAGAAGACAATGGAGATTATTCCCCAAAGTATGCATTTTCAGCAGAGAGTCGTCGAAGGATGCGTTTCTATGGATCTGCGGTTAACTGGTTGGTCTCGGTCAATCGGGGTCCTATCAAATGCACAGGGTCCCAAAAGACTGAGATTATCACTTGCGGTGTTCCGACGTAACGTCTTGATTGAGATTCCACTTCGTGACTTCACTTTTATTCCGTTCACCTTTTACTCCTTCAAGTGAGTCTAGCAAAGTCCATTTTAGAATCGATCTTCACCACGTTCGCATTCTACTCCGATGCTACTTCATTCCCATTCGTTTGACAATTCCAATTCGGTAAAAGAATTCCTAGAGATCGATTCCACTTGAGGGTCAAGGTCAAGGTCTAGTTTTTCCTCTAGTTTAACCCTCATTCGATCATCCGCAGAGCGTTTGGAATTATCTACTTGGTAGTCCTATAGCTTTTGATATGGTTACGAGTTATTGTCGCTCGGATAGGATCCGAATTGAGTCATCAAGTCTCCCCCACTTATTATCAACATACCTAAGTAGGTTGAAGGCAAGGAGGAAACTAAGCTAATTCCAAGAACTGATTAACTGGGTTCTTAATTGATTGGAGAGGTGGTACATGGAATTAAGTTGACCGTTAATTGGTCTAATCGGTGTGGTTTCGAATTTTCTATGATATGACGACTCTTCACACCTACGCATACGACTAAGTTCTCATACGGGTTAGAAGGGTGGTTCAATTACTGAGTTGAATGTTCTCGGTGGAAATATAGAATAAGAGTGCCTTGAATGGGGTTGGTTTGTGAATCACTGTTCATGAGTCTTAGGAAAGATCCTATAGGATTAAAGTTCAATCGGGATCTCGACAGAGATAGAATTCCTCGATGGTTGATTCGGATTTTCAACTACGCTACTCACTCGTTCTTATAATTCCGTTTATCTATTTCTTTCTTATTATTCCGTTTATTTCGTTGCTAATTGTTTCAACTCTTCTTTAACTAAATTTTCTTTCCTAATTATCTTCCTTCATTAATAGCGGGCTACTCTAAGGTTCATTCACAATTAACATTTTCCCCCAGTCCTAGCGATAGATATAACTACCCAGAAATACACCCCTTAAGGACTGGTAATGAAACCCCTTACCTCAATCGATGACAGTGAGAGGGGTAACCTTAATCTGACGCTTTACTCCCCGACCCACGCTTTAGCTCTGCTCCAACTTGATCCTAAGTTTCCCCAATCTTCGATTCCAAGCACGGTGGGGACAATCGATCTCGATCACGGTGACGGTGTTGCTCTTCGACACCGGGAGGAGAGAGAGAAAGCTCGGCTAAAAGGGGAAGGAGAGAGGGAACCAAGAGGGAAGAGAGAGAAAGGGCCAAAGGGAGAGAGAAAAAGAGAGAAAGGAGTTTGTGAGGGTAGTGGGTGGCCGGCGTGGTGGCTGGCCGTGGTGGCTGCGGTTTCCGGTGGAGAGACAAGGAGGAGAGGGAGAATCAAGTGAGAGGAGGAGAGAGAGAAAGCAAAAGGGGAATGAATGGAGAAGAAGACTCAACGCGTTTTATGCTGTTTCTGCACGAAGTATCCGGATACTTTGGCTGGTATCCGGATACTTTTACCAGATGCCAGATTTATTTTTTTCTATTTTTCACCTATTTTCTCCCCAACTTCAAACAGCCATAACTTCTTCGTTCACCGTCGGATCTTGCTCAAATTTGACGAGTAACTTCCTAAAAATCATATCTTCATATCCAACGGTGGAAATTATGTTTTGAGTCATAAATCTTTTATTTTGAATTTCCTAATGTCGGGTGTTTATAACACCGAAAAATCGATTTTTAACACCCGTTTGGTCTTCTTTAAATTTGCTTTTCGATGCCAATGCTCCTTAACTCCTTCATGGCACTCGAAGAATTCCTAATCCATCATTTTAAATCCCTTTTAGGATAATCCTTATTTCCAAATATTATTATTATTCTAATTATTATTAGAATTAAAATTCGGGATGTTACAAAGGACATTGGCTCAGTTCGACCACGATACTCTACTCCTCGAACCAACGATATCAGAAAACTCTCAGCTCGGCTCAAGACTCAAAAAGTCTTACCGAGCTAGGGGGCTTATGTGGTAGACCGACCCTCGGCCTACCCTCTAAGTACTCGGCCGACCAGATTTCTCCATCTGACAAGTCATGCCTATCCAGGCCGAGCGCTTGTCCTAGGACCGACCATAGGGGCCTTGCCTCCTAAAGAGTCCGAGCTAGGGGCGTGTGAGCCTAAATTGCCAACAGGGATAAGATCTCCAAACACAGGATAAGGATGAATGACTCATCCCTTATCCTAAATGGGACACATCAGCAGCCTCGCTGGACCTCCGTACATGCCCACAAGGTACAATGCCACCCCTATAAATAGCTGTCTCCAGCAAGGGGCTCTGGTACGTTCTCTCTCTCCCTAATTGCACATTTTCACACACCAGTGATTAGGGAAACCCTAGCTGTCCCAACTGGACATCTAGCATACCTAAGAAATCATATACTAACATCAGACTACTCTCTACCTCACTGGTCTCTCAATACCTTTGAGCTAGGGATACATCTGGAACACCGTGTCCTAGACACTACATGTGGTATGATGCTTTGAAAAGTTTCTTTGAAAACCTACATGTCTTTGTGTGAATGCATGACTTTGTATGTTTAAAAAGTGAACCAAAAGTCTTGTTTCATGCATGTTGACTTTCGGCCAACTAGAATTGTCTCTCATTTAGGTTGCATATATGATGAGGTTTTTGAATGTAAGATGTAACACTCTTTCGATACACCTAATAAAATGGAATAATTAAATGCATTTATAAACGAGTTTGAGACTGCTGTTCGAAAGATTTTCTTTATTTCATGAAATCTTGGCTGAAATTTCAAAACTAAACCTGATTCCGCATAGGTTGAGAAACTTTTCCGTTGATCTATAGGAAACTTAAGTTCCTAAAACAAAATGTGTATGATAACTTCAGAGTTGGTGGTAAAATATTGAGATCAGCTCATAGAATTAAATAAATCATCAAAAAGGGGTTTTGACGGATATTTTTATATTAAAGTAAAGTAATTGTACCGAAGAACTTAAAATGTTATCTTAGATTCTCATTCTCCAAATATATAATCTAGATATTAACACAGAAAAGTCATAGAGCTGATCCGAGTTCTTGGTTCCATCGTCTAATACATTTGCTTTCCGACATGCTGTACACATCACTGAAAGTTTCTTTTTACTCTGTTCTCCAATGCTGTCCATGGGTCTCCTACCCTTACTCAACAACGAGAAGGTCATAATGTTGATCCCTAACCTACAAGGGCACGGGAGTAAGCATTTCCGTTTGCATAATCAAATGAGATAGATATAAGAACAATAATGTTAACAATCACAGTTATTCAAGTATCACACAAAATGCAAGTACATATGAACACGCTCCTTTTAATACTTTTAATCTTGTAATGCAAATGGCATGATGCATGGTTCCATCCACAACCGAGGCCTCCAATCATGTTGGATATCTGGCAAATGATATCCCAGTGTTCCCAGAACACCACCAAACGTTCCCAGAACGAATGGCAAACCGTATTTGGAAAAACAAACACAACTCCCAGAGTGTGTATCACGTTCCCAGAACGTCTACGTCCCCAGAACGTATTAAACCAGGTCCCGGACACTGGCCACATATCTATAATGTGTCATCAAGTCGGTTAAAATCCTGGTACTCCCAGAGTACCCTTCTCATATTCCCGGAATATGAGCATTATTCCTTGCCAACCTATCCTCCATTCCACTACAAATGAATGCATCACTTACATGATAGCTTTTATCTTTGATTTATCCATTTGTGATTTAGGTGAATCTCGTAATTCCCTTGGAATGATAGGTTTGAGGTATCAACCTTGGCATAATTGAAATACACTTCAGTTATTTTTAGTCATACAAGTGATCTTGAATTTGAGTAGACTTAGCCATGGTAATCCCTCCCTTTTTAAAAGACCAAATTCTCATTCTGCAAATACAGACACTAACCGGTTACAGTCCCAGACGAACCGGTTATAGTCACATGTCTGAATTGTTTTACCATGGAAATTTAAGAAATCTCCTTTGTCTTGAGCTCTCTACTCAGCTCACAGACTACTCTTATCCTGGCCCTGTACCTCAAACCTGTTGTGCTTATCATTCCCAAGCCTAAATCCACAAATTTATGGATAACTTAACTTTTAAGTTATCACATACTTTAAGATAATGATTCGTCTCCCACAAGCGAAATCCAACAGGGATTTTATCATCTACTTTATAGGCTAGTATCTATTGGAATTAGAGTTAAATTTGAGTAAGGACAATAGAGGCTTTTACCAACTTTAACAGCACATTCTTCTTTTAAAATTACACAGTATCTAACCGGTTACTAAAATCGTCTAACCGGTTAGATTAGACAGTTTGTGTATTACAAATAGGTTTTTGGAAACATTTTCTTCCAATACTCAATTCTAACTCCATTCAATAGTCATATAAGCCCTTATACTTTGAGAAATTTCTGCTCAACCTCAGCACAACCTCAAATCTTGCATACATGACCTTTAAAGCATCAATTTTTCACATATACTACATATATGCACACATAACAGCAAATGCCAACACATAACTCTTATTCATCAATGTACTTTTCAAATTAATGCATTCATATCATTTGCAGTAAGTCCATAGACCCTTGGTAAATAGAGTTTACTATTTTAATGGCCTCCAAGCCTTTAACTATTATACACTATGCCCTTTTGTGAGTCTCAGGGTGACTCCACCTATTAACTCATGAAATCCATTCTCATTCTAGCAACAGAAAGCTCCTCCCTTACCTTAAGGTTGATTTTGATGAAGCTCAACACTGAAACTTGAAGAGAATTCACCATTCCTTCACAAATCCTATGCTCTATATCAGTCACGATTTTCTCTCAATCATGTTCAAAGACCAGAAGATTGAACCTATCCTTGGACCAAAGAAATTAGGGAAAACTATCAAAATTCAAACTAGGTAACATGCACTAGCTTTGGAAACTGGTTTGAGACTTGGAGAGTGCATGTGCTTACCAGGATCATGCCCTAAACAGAACCTCACGAAATGATTTCTGATTCTGGACAGACCTCCCCCTCAATCTTTTAAGGCTCAGAACTTCTTCAATACTCACTCTCAAGTCATTCTCTATACCTCAATGTAAAGCTGGAAGACTCAGTTTTAACATAGTGTATCTCCTTTAGTCTTACTCTCAAAGATTAGAGAGAAATTAACAAAGCAATTTAGAAACCCTAATTCAGTCTCACACTAACACTTTATCAGCAAAAACCCTCAATTTGCCTCACAATTCACATATTTATAGAGAAATTGGT
Source organism: Crotalaria pallida (assembly GCA_037953625.1). Taxonomy (NCBI): domain Eukaryota; kingdom Viridiplantae; phylum Streptophyta; class Magnoliopsida; order Fabales; family Fabaceae; genus Crotalaria; species Crotalaria pallida. The sequence continues at coordinate 27,094,277 of CM075654.1, forward strand.
GAGCATGCAACTCGACACGTATCCTTCACTGGAGACACGAGTGGATTTCGTGGCAATTCCTGGTAAATTGGCGGATTACTCATCAAACTCCACTATCTGGGTTTTCTGAGTTCAACGTGTAACCGGTTACAAGGTCTTCCTAACCGGTTACCTACTGATGAATTTCAGAAAATTATTAGTTTAATAATTCTTTTCCTATAAGTCCCTTTTAATATTATACTTAGGTACTGGCTTTGAGACTAAAATGCAATACCTATATATTTTGATTATACCCTTGCCAACGCTCATCTTTACCCCTATGTAAATATCATTATAGAATTAAGTTGAAATATAAATTTAAAAGAGCTCAATATCAAACTTTGTGATAAATTCTCGCAGTATTCGGAGGACAAAAATTTGGGGTGTTACACTACTCCCCCATTTAAAAGGAATTTCGTCCCCGAAATTTGCTTGTCTATTCTCAAATATATTTTGGGTTCTCCCCCACTTAAAGGATTAAGATAGGATATTAGTATTCCGAGGAAATTTTTAAACTCACGAAACCAAATTTCGTCGTCCAAACATAACCAACTCCCTTTTTATTGAACGACGAATACGGTCCGCAACCCTTTTTCCCTGATAAGCCTCTCTCTCTCTATTTTCTTTCCAGGTAAGCCTTTTTAGATTGTACACACAGATTCCTTAAGGATGAATGAAAAGATATTTGTATGACTTCGTTACTCGATAATTTGGAATATTAGGGTGATCAGTCCGAATATTCAAACTATTAGTAATGAATCATACCTCTTAGGTATAATCTTTCACAAGAAAGATTATACGATATGTCTTTAAGTTAGATGAACTTAAAGATAAGTTAACGATCACTATTTAGCTTTAGGTGGATAGTCGACGTCTAGAGACATTTCCGTTGGGGAGACAAAAATTTGTCCTAACCCGGTGGTTGTTAATCTCTCTAGCCTTAACTAATCCTCCTATGGCTACAGTGTTCACGGATAGTTATCACATCCAATTGTGATAACAACTTGAAAAAAATTTGAATTGGACCTTCGACAAAGTCTTAATATTCTAAGAGGTTAGATTAACTACATTCGGAAACATTTGGCTAAATTGATTCGAAAACGAGATAACTAAGATGGTCAAATTTAGAATCCATCTCATGATTTCTCGTAACATAATAGCTTTGCTTGTCTATTTCCTCCGATGGTCAATTTCTGCTTCTCTTCTATCCCTTAATCATTTGGACTATCATAGACTACTTGCATTAAAAGTTCAATTGTTCCTCTTAATTGTTTAAAATTGCCTCAAGTGAAATCTTCTATGGAATCCTTTAAAACATTCATCTCCCTCCTTCTACAAAATATTACTATGGAATTTTAACCAACAATTGAGAAATTCCCATATCTATTGAAGAGTCTCCCAAAATTCACAAATTTCCATTTATGACTGGTTCAAGTTACAGTATGTAACCGGTTACACGACAAATCTAACCGGTTAGAGTACTGTATCAAACCAGTTACAGCAGTTTTAAAACACGACTCTCCTTCTTTTCTCCCTCCTAAAATACGATTTCCTCATTCCTCTCTCCTCCTCAAGGCTTAAACTTCTCAAATACTAAGTTCCCATCCATTCTAACTCATCACTATTGCCTTTAATCCCTTTCCCATTCTCACTCTCCTCTAGGGTTTCTTTTCCAATTCTGTTTATCCCCTTTTTACCAAACCCTAACATCCAGAATCATGTCCTCCAATCCTCCTCGTCGTGCTAGAGTCAAGTCTACTGCTACCAGACCTCCTAGAAGACCAAGAATCGAGTATTACAATGATGAAAAGTGTACGGAGAGGTTCAAGAGCTTTCGTGACAGAGGTTTTGGGCTCAAAAGATGGATGAACTTCAGTTGGTGTGCCAACAACAACTTCCAATTTCAGAGGTTGTATGAGTATCAGGGTTTGGTGACTTTTCTGGAGTTAAAAGGTTCCATCTTCCCTAGGTTGATTAGGGAGTTCTATGCCAATTTCAGGGAGTATGAAGGGAGTTATCAGTCCAAAGTGAATGGGGTGATTTTTGATGTTACCCCTATGGATTTTCTGATTGTGGGTGGACTCCAATCAGCAGGAACTTATCCCGGTGATCCCGATGATAATCGGCTGAATGTTTGCAACACTGAGGATGTTTACAGGGACAGTTTACGGAACCCGGATTTGTATTTATCTGGTCCTAGTAAATCCGTGGGTCACATGACTGTGGAGAACAGGATGATTCTCTATGTCTTGACATACTTACTGACCCCTAGGACTTCTTCCAATCACACTCAAGCCATGGCAGCAGACCTTCGGTACATGTTTGCGATCAAGAATCAAATTCAGGTGAATTGGGTGCGAGTGGTGTGTGCCTTCATGGCATAGGCGGCTGATTCGACAAGCAGTTGCTTGCCTTATCCTTTCTTTGTGAGCCGACTCATTGATTACAAAGGGATTCCCATCTCGGAGGATGAGGAGTTCGAGCCAAGTGAAAGCTTAACCTGTATTAATGATAGGATCTTTATCTCGATAGGAATTTATCAACATCACACGGACGGAATCTGGAAATGGAACGCCGACATCAAAGCCGAAGATGCTGCAGCGGCTGTGGAAAAAGAGCGACGGCGACAAGAGGAAGAAGGGGTAGGGGTTGAGCCCGAGGATGCGACTATGGGGGATGGGGTTCCAGCTACGGGTGGTGGGGAGATTCCGAGGCACTTTTCCCAGCCTTATTCCACTTTTGATGTTGGTGGAGGTTCAGTCAAGCGGGCGAGTCTACTGTTTTTACTGCTATGGAAGAGAGGATAAACGCCAGGGTGGATGCTGGTTTTGCTAGGGTCGAAGGGCGTATGGGTAGGATGGATAATCAATTTGCAAATCTGAATGGGCGTTTGATTCTCTAGGCATCACCATGGAGAACATGCACTTCCTGCTACGCACATTCGGACGCTTCCATGGTCCCCCTACACCACCTCCTGCATCTCCTCCTCATGAAGACTAGTGACTTTGAATTCCTTGTTTTGTTTAGGACCTTGACTATGTAATCCTTATATTATAGCTATGGGGTTTTTGGGGAAATTTTGGGTCTTGTAATACTGTTAGCAATATCTTCCCCTGATGCGTTTTGGCTTAATAGGTCTATCCTATGTATTTTGCTAATTATGACTTCTGCCGTCTACTTAATGTTTTATTTGCGTTGTTATGTATGAACCTTTATGCCTGTAATGAAGTGTCTTGGTTAATCATCACCGTTTCCTGTCTATGCTGTGCCTAATCCATGCTGCGCTTATATGTCTACTTGATGCATATCCTTTGCGTAACAACTGCAATCGTATTTCAGAATTACCCCTAATTCTCATTGCTTTAGCTTAGCTTGTACAATGAACAACGGACGAAGGGTTTGAAAATAAAAACTCATCGCATGACACACCGAGGATACACTCTGTACAACAGTTCGGAGCGTAATAGATATAGCATTCGAAGTGGTTCCCAACCACTCAAAACTGATTCTGCATTGTAATTGTCCTTGTCTGCATATTGTAACCGGTTACAGACTCAGCTAACCGGTTAGGTCATGCAGCAGGACAATTAATTTGAATAAGAGAGGTTTGTACGGATTGAGATTCTTGCTTTACTGTTTCATCGGAACAATTCAAACACTAACTTAAAGGCGAGAACATCGAATTAGATAAGAATTTCAAATGAAAGATGATAAAAGGAGTATGGAATATTTGAATTACAATTGTCACTCTTCCGAAACAAGGGGTGAGTAACCTTTGGGATGCATCTATTGTGGTAAGATTAAGTGCCAACAACTGATTGTACCACATCAAGTTTAAGATTAAACTATTCCTTTCACCACAGTGAATACGTGTTTCCTCCCCATTGAATTCCCTAATGGTCATTTCCCAAAATGACTACGTCATTGATTCATTTTTGGTTTTACTGGGCCAATACTCGAATTTCACTATGACAACAAATTTAAAATAAAATATTACCTCCCATCTAAGCTTCACTTCGACCATCTGATTTTCTCACTACATAATCAAACCTACTTGCTAAAAGCCAACCCAATATCAACTTGGACCCAATGAGTGAGCTTGTGAGAACAGAGTTCCCTGGAAGTAGCACAGTCATCGGAAATTTAATGCTTGAAATCATACCTCAGGAACCAAGAATAGGATCATTTGCTCTGATACCACAAAATGTAACACTCTTTCGATACACCTAATAAAATGGAATAATTAAATGCATTTATAAACGAGTTTGAGAATGTTGTTCGAAAGATTTTCTTTATTTCATGAAATCTTGGCTGAAATTTCAAAACTAAACCTGATTCCACATAGGTTGAGAAACTTTTCCCTTGATCTATAGGAAACTTAAGTTCCTAAAACAAAATGTGTATGATAACTTCAGAGTTGGTAGTAAAATATTGAGATCAGCTCATAGAATTAAATAAATCATCAAAAAGGGGTTTTGACGGATATTTTTATATTAAAGTAAAGTAATTGTACCGAAGAACTTAAAATGTTATCTTAGATTCTCATTTTCCAAATATATAATCTAGATATTAACACAGAAAAGTCATAGAGCTGATCCGAGTTCTTGGTTCCATCGTCTAATACATTTGCTTTCCGACATGCTGTACACATCACTGAAAGTTTCTTTTTACTCTGTTCTCCAATGCTCTCCATGGGTCTCCTACCCTTACTCAACAACGAGAAGGTCATAATGTTGATCCCTAACCTACAAGGGCACGGGAGTAAGCATTTCCGTTTGCATAATCAAATGAGATAGATATAAGAACAATAATGTTAACAATCACAGTTATTCAAGTATCACACAAAATGCAAGTACATATGAACATGCTCCTTTTAATACTTTTAATCTTGTAATGCAAATGGCATGATGCATGGTTCCATCCACAACCGAGGCCTCCAATCATGTTGGATATCTGGCAAATGATATCCCAGTGTTCCCAGAACACCACCAAACGTTCCCAGAACGAATGGCAAACCGTACTTGGAAAAACAAACACAACTCCCAGAGTGTGTATCACGTTCCCAGAACGTCTACGTTCCCAGAACGTATTAAACCAGGTCCCGGACACTGGCCACATATCTATAATGTGTCCTCAAGTCGGTTAAAATCCTGGTACTCCCAGAGTACCCTTCTCATATTCCCGGAATATGAGCATTATTCCTTGCCAACCTATCCTCCATTCCACTACAAATGAATGCATCACTTACATGATAGCTTTTATCTTTGATTTATCCATTTGTGATTTAGGTGAATCTCGTAATTCCCTTGGAATGATAGGTTTGAGGTATCAACCTTGGCATAATTGAAATACACTTCAGTTATTTTTAGTCATACAAGTGATCTTGAATTTGAGTAGACTTAGCCATGGTCATCCCTCCCTTTTTAAAAGACCAAATTCTCATTCTGCAAATACAGACACTAACCGGTTACAGTCCCAGACTAACCGGTTATAGTCACATGTCTGAATTGTTTTACCATGGAAATTTAAGAAATCTCCTTTGTCTTGAGCTCTCTACTCAGCTCACAGACCACTCTTATCCTGGCCTTGTACCTCAAACCTGTTGTGCTTATCATTCCCAGGCCTAAATCCACAAATTTATGGATAACTTAACTTTTAAGTTATCACATACTTTAAGATAATGATTCGTCTCCCACAAGCGAAATCCAACAGGGATTTTATCATCTACTTTATAGGCTAGTATCTATTGGAATTAGAGTTAAATTTGAGTAAGGACAATAGAAGCTTTTACCAACTTTAACAGCACATTCTTCTTTTAAAATTACACAGTATCTAACCGGTTACTAAAATCGTCTAACCGGTTAGATTAGACAGTTTGTGTATTACAAATAGGTTTTTGGAAACATTTTCTTCCAATAATCAATTCTAACTCCATTCAATAGTCATATAAGCCCTTATACTTTGAGAAATTTCTGCTCAACCTCAGCACAACCTCAAATCTTGCATACATGACCTTTAAAGCATCAATTTTTCACATATACTACATATATGCACACATAACAGAAAATGCCAACACATAACTCTTATTCATCAATGTACTTTTCAAATTAATGCATTCATATCATTTGCAGTAAGTCCATAGACCCTTGGTAAATAGAGTTTACTATTTTAATGGCCTCCAAGCCTTTAACTATTATACACTATGCCCTTTTGTGAGTCTCAGGGTGACTCCACCTATTAACTCATGAAATCCATTCTCATTCTACCAACAGAAAGCTCCTCCCTTACCTTAAGGTTGATTTTGATGAAGCTCAACACTGAAACTTGAAGAGAATTCACCATTCCTTCACAAATCCTATGCTCTGTATCAGTCACGATTTTCTCTCAATCATGTTCAAAGACCAGAAGATTGAACCTATCCTTGGACCAAAGAAATTAGGGAAAACTATCAAAATTCAAACTAGGTAACATGCACTAGCTTTGGAAACTGGTTTGAGACTTGGAGAGTGCATGTGCTTACCAGGATCATGCCCTAAACAGAACCTCACGAAATGATTTCTGATTCTGGACAGACCTCCCCCTCAATCTTTTAAGGCTCAGAACTTCTTCAATACTCACTCTCAAGTCATTCTCTATACCTCAATGTAAAGATGGAAGACTCAGTTTTAACATAGTGTATCTCCTTTAGTCTTACTCTCAAAGATTGGAGAGAAATTAACAGAGCAATTTAGAAACCCTAATTCAGTCTCACACTAACACTTTATCAGCAAAAACCGTCAATTTGCCTCACAATTCACATATTTATAGAGAAATTGGTGAGCATGCAGCTCGACACGTATCCTTCACTGGAGACACGAGTGGATTTCGTGGCAATTCCTGGTAAATTGGTGGATTACTCATCAAACTCCACTATCTGGGTTTTCTGAGTTCATCGTGTAACCGGTTACAAGGTCTTCCTAACCGGTTACCTACTTTCAGAAATTATTAGTTTAATAATTCTTTTCCTATAAGCCCCTTTTAATATTATACTTAGGTACTGGCTTTGAGACTAAAATGCAATACCTATATATTTTGATTATACCCTTGCCAACGCTCATCTTTACCCCTATGTAAATATCATTATAGAATTAAGTTGAAATATAAATTTAAAAGAGCTCAATATCAAACTTTGTGATAAATTCTCGCAGTATCCGGAGGACAAAAATTTGGGGTGTTACATAAGATTTCAAGGAGTGCATGCATGAAGTATTTGAATTTAAAAGAAAATATGTGTGAAGGTTTGTGATTTAATTGGTGTGTTGATTTAAGTTTTGAAAAGGAATTAAAATTGATAATTTTTCCTATGGCATGCTCACGGTTTAGCATTAAGATAGGGAAAATGATTTCATGATTTCATGTCTTTACTTGTGCATAAATCTTTACAAAAATTGTATGTGTATAATTCGGCCACTGTATGTTTAATTAATAGGAAAATTATTTTCATAAAATGACCATGATGATAGCTATATTTCTATATGCATAGTGTTATGTGATTGATGAAAATAATATGTGTTTCTTTTAATTCTTTTTGCATTTGATTTAATTATGTAAAAATAAATTTGCATGATGATGATTTGTTATTAGAAATTAATGACTATGTGAATGATTCGGTTTTGTTAAGTTAAATTAAAAGATTGAGTCTAAATTATTTTCTTAAGAATAATTGGATTAATTTATTGAGGTTATAATTTAATTAATGATCTTAAATAATTAAAAATGTGACTTCCTGTATATATGTTTGTGAATGATTGGAATGCTTTAAAATGTGTATGGGATTGTTCTTGCGTTAATTGAATTGTATTGAATACTGTTTGTGAGTATTGTTTGTGAAAAATGTTTTGTTTAAAAAGTGTGATTTAAATAACTTAATTTGATTGGAAAATTTTAAAGAACCTTCTTTGATCAGTGTTTGTGGATGTTTGAAGTTTAGAAATTAAATAAATCAAATTGATTGGTTTTAAAGTTTTGCCTTCTTAAATTTTGTATTTGATTTAAGAAAGATTTTCCAAGAGATCGTTTTCAAAGTTTTCTTGAGAACTCTTTTTTAAGAACCGATTTGGATTTAAAACCCTTTTTGGATATTGGCAATGTGCTTTTAAAAAGAGAATTGTTTCAAAGTATTTTAAAATAAAATTAAGAATTCACGCGAATCGTTTCTAACGCACGGGGAAAAATGTCTAGTTCAGGTGTCGGACGCAAAGGAAACGTGGCAAGGTTAGCAACTGGAAATCTTGGAAAGTTTTTGGATGTGTCGTCATCCAGGTGAGTGAGAGTGCTGTGATCCCGTAACGTGGTTGCTCACAATCCGAATAGAGGATTGTGAGAGTACTGCGAATTAGCTGATGCAAATATGTGTGTTAGACGTTCTGTTTGCATTCTAAATGCTTACTTGTTATGCATCATTAGATGTTTACTTGTTGTGCATACTTTATTTGGTTTAGATATTGTTTAATTTTGTCTGGACAGCGAAATTATGATAAGGGAATTGTGAAAGTAATAAGATGAGACCGAAAGGGAAAAGAGAAATAAATAAGAAACATGAGAAATATTTGAGAAAGAGATAAGTGATGAGTTGAGAATGAAGAGAAAGTATGAGAGTGATCAAGGAAGAGATAAAGTGTGATAAGAATGAAAGAAAGAGAATTGATATTTGAGTGAAAAGAGTTGAGATTTGAAAGAGAACATGGTTGAGAGTGAGATGTGGTTTGAGTAGAGATGTGATTCCTCGTTCATGTTTTTGGAAAGAAGCTTAGTGTTGAGTTGAGCTTGCTCCTCCATTAACACTCATCCAAAAATATGATTTTTTTGAAAAAGGTTTTGAAAAGAGATTTTTTGAAAAGCTTTTGTGAAAATGACATTTTTGTGAAAGTTTTTTTTGGAAACATTATTTTTGAAAAAGTTTTGTGAAAGGATTTATGAAATGAGGTTTCTGAAAATGTTTTGTGAGGAAAAATTTTGTGAAATTATGTTTTCGAAAAAGTTTTGCGAAAAGATACTTTGAGAAAAAACGAGGAAAAGATATTGATGATGTTGATGAGAAGTGTGTTGAGAATGAGTTTATGAGAAAGTGACATGAGGCCATTGAGATTTAGGGGGAACGGAATTGCGATTAGTGGTCGGGCTTCGTTGAAGGGATGCACCAAGGACGAGCCGACTGTTAGGATTAAGTCGCTAATTAAAATGCTAAAACTTTAAAAGACATTTACAAACACTGTGAGGCATGAGTGTTGTATCGAAGTAGTGGAGAGGAAGGTACCCCGGATATCAAGGATATTCGGGTTGTGAATGCAATAGGGTAAGCTAGGGCGGTAAAACGCCATGAGGCTTTGAGTACTATTCTGGGCGGAATGAATCCCACATGTGGCGTACTAACGTGGTAGGGACTGGGTCTAATGCCGTGGTAAGTTCTGCACCCGGGACCGGAATAGTGCTGTCACCCCTATGGCATTTCAGGAACAGTGAGAGGGACTGGAACGGGGCATTTGTGATTGCCGCTGAGAGCGTGCCTTGATTATATGATATGAATTGAATTGATTTGAGGCTGGGCCTCCTGGTCTGGGACCATTTGTTTGTGTGAAAGCTGTCATGCCCGCGTGGTAAAGGTCCTGTACTCCTTTTTGCTTCCGACTAGGTTGGGTGGTTGACCGAGGAGATGTAGACGTGTGTGAGCTCAATGATGTTTCCCCCTCATCATTGATGCTAACCGAAATAATAAAACTTTAAAAAAAAAGAGGTTTCAAAGAGATGTGTATCAAAGCGTTAGGCATCGAATAAGATGTAAAAGACAAATATAAGGAAGAATTTTTGGAATAAGAAATAAGTGTGGGAATTATGATAAAAGAAGGTTTGAGAAAATTTGTGGAAGCTCGGGAGAAAGATTCTGAGAATGTGATTATAAGAGCGGGAATGAACTAATTGGTTAAGAATGATGGTGTTGATGTGTTTGGAACGTTATGATATGTTTTATGTGGTTCATACATACTAGATGCATAACATGTTACATGTATGGTGTGATTGCATGTCATGTTGTTTTATTGTTCTATGGTATTATTTGTCCGTTTTTATATTCAATCCTCCCGAGACCGCATGGTCAACCCGTTAGTGTTCGTAACACTGACTCTCTCCTACCTTGTTGTCGTATCGGCAACCGCTGATATTGCAACGGGTAGATGGCGCAGCGTAAACGTGGTGGGCTTCATCAACCAAGGTTCGGAGTTAGACAACAAGTATTAAGAAGCATGACTAGATGCTAGGAATTCCCCTGGCGGAATGTATACCATGGTAAGTTCTTAGTTACCTAGCTCTAACATATTGTACCCCGACAAGAGTTTTTATTTAACACTTATGTTTTGTAAACAAGTAAACTGGGCTACGTTTTGAATGATGTTTCGAAAAGTAGTTTCAAAGTGCGGTGTCTTGTGACATCTCGGTTTGGAACTTGAAAGGTTTATGAATATGAGAACATGAGTTTTGAACTGTAACTATGTTATTGAAAAGTTAAATGTTCTCACGTTCATACTGTACATGTTTTAAAAAAAATGGCCCTAATTTTCACTATTTTGAGTTTAAGTTTCAAGTTGCCGAATCGGGGTGTTACAGTATCCATCTTCGTTTCTATTCTTATTATTCTTTGTGTTATTTCATTTTCGGTTTCATGGACTTCCAAAGAGGATAGATTTTTGTTGTTTCTTAATTTTAAGCTCTTGCATGTATGTTCTTAAGCCTACTTATGTTTTTCTATACTTGATAATACGTATTTTTAAGCTTGGAATCAAAAAAATAAACATGCACCATGCTTAATGGAGCTTATGGTTTTTGGTCCCTTTTGTTTAAAATAATTTTTGATCTTTGATTTATGTTTTTATGCTTAAATATGAGTTGGTATATTAATTTTGTGATGATCTTATTTGATCTAAAATGTGTGCATGTGATTATTTTTGTTTGATGCATGAAAAATATTTAGATCTTTAATTTGCATGTAAAATTAAATGAAAGACCATGCTTTCTTTTATGTGTGCCACGGTTTCAAAAGGAAGAGTAAGGAAGTGAGTTTTAAAATGATTTTTCAAGCATGAACATGTTTAGATCTTTAGATTGCATGTTAATTTTTAAGAGAAAAATTATGTTTTGTTTTATGTATGTGTTTCAGTTTTTAGAGAAAAGAATTAAAGAAACAAGTTTTAAACTGATTTTGAAAGTGCAAACATGATTTGTTTCAGTGATTAGTTTGTGCATGTTTTATTTTTAAGGAGGCCATTCGGCCATGCTTAATTAAAAAGGGAAACCCATGTTTTTATTTTGTAAAAGTGGATGCATGTATGTTTAAGCTTAGATCTAGTGATTTCATGTGCATAAAATTAAAAAGTAAATCCTTATTTTTGGTTTAAGAGAAGTTATAATCTTGAGATTATTTTTATGCATGCTTGTTTTAATAAAATTGATGCATGTGGATGTGAATGAGTTGTGTGGTGTGGTAGACCGACCCTTGGCCTACCCTCTATGTACTTGGCTGACCAGATTTCTCCATCTGACAGGTCATGCCTATCCAGGCCGAGCGCTTGTCCTAGGACCCACCCTAGCGACCTAGGACCGACCATAGGGGCCTTGCCCCCTAAAGAGTCCGAGCTAGGGGCGCGTGAGCCTAACTTGCCAACAGGGATAAGATCTCCCAACACAGGATAAGGATGAATGACTCATCCCTTTTCCTAAATGGGACACGTCAGCAGCCTCGCTGGACCTCCGTACAGGCCCACAAGGTACAATGCCACCCCTATAAATAGCTGTCTCCAGCAAGGGGCTCTGGTACGTTCTCTCTCTCCCTAATTGCACATTTGCGCACACCAGTGATTAGGGAAACCCTAGCTGTCCCAACTGGACATCTAGCATACCTAAGAAATCATATACTAACATCAGACTACTCTCTACCTCACTGGTCTCTCAATACCTTTGAGCTAGGGATACATCTAGAACACAGTGTCCTAGACACTACATTGGCGCCGTCTGTGGGGAATTTGATAAACTGTTATCCCCACTCAAAAATGGTAAACCCACGTGGAAACGCCGCAAACAGCTCGCACGGTGCAAACCACCAGGCCGGAAGAAACCGCCAGAGACTGGAAGAAGGCAGTGCTGACAATGGAAGAGATCTGGAAGGAAGAAATCCTCCCCACCAAAGCATGCCATCGGTAAGACTTGAAATCCCATCCCGCAGCCACCACTCAATACCAGCCCGAACTCACAGTGGTCCATACATCGTTCACTCCAGACAAACAGACCCCAACCCCCCCAATCGTGTACCAAACCACGGCTCCGGCCGGTCCATCGATGCCCGTGTCTCTGGAGAAGAAAGGGGACACTTCCAAGGCCGAAGGGAAACCCAGCTTGAAGAAATAATTAAACAACAAGCCCAAATGTTGGAGCAGCAGGGAAGGGCCATAGCAGAACTCCAGCAGATCCACATGTAGGCGGTTGCTGCACGAGCAGTAGAAACAGCCCCGGTAACCATACCAGCCCAGGATCCTCAAGGCCCCATTGCCCTTCCCCCACCACCTCCAATAAATCTAGCCCTTGCAGCCAGTTATGAGACTGACGACAGCGCTTACCCTGGCCACCCCTTCACTCCGCGAATCATGGCTAACGAGACACCCTCTGCATTCCTTGGCCCCACCAGTGTGGCGAAGTATAACGGGTTAACCGACCCCTTGGAACACATTTTATCTTTTGAAGGTGCAATGAACTTTTATGATGGAAGAGACCTAATGAAGTGCCGAGCCTTTTCAATGACTCTGCAACCACCCGTTTTGAGGTGGTACTCGGCCCTTCCCAGGAACTCCGTTAACTCCTGGGCAGAAATGAAGAGAGTTTTTCTCAACAGATATACTGCTAGCTGCGTCCAGCCGAAGTCCGACCACGCACTAGCAGGAGTTATGCAACTCCCAGAAGAAACCTTGAGAGAATACCTCTCTCGCTTCCACTCGGAGGCAGGATCTGTTCCAAATCTCGAACCAAGCTTCTCAGTCTTTCTCTTTACACATGGACTTCGGAACGAAGACTTCAAGAATTCCCTAGTGGGGAAGCCTCCGAGGGATATGGCAGAATTGAGGCACCGATCTACCAAGTTCATAAATTTGGAAGAATTCAGCAAATGGCAGAAACACAGAGAAAAAGGCGAGAGAGGTGAGAATTCATCTCAAGGAAAGCCGAGAAGAGACGACAGGAGGGAGGATAGAGGAAGAGGACCCAGGGGTGATAGGAGGTTTGGCGTCATGCAACCCAAGTTCGACGAGTATACCCCTCTCACGGTCCCAAGAAGTCAGATCCTGCAAGAAACAATGCAGACCGACCTTCGGATGGTTGAAAGACCTCCCCCCTTGAAAAGAAGTCAGCACCAGGATTGTTCCATGTTCTGCTCGTACCACGGAGGTTACGGGCATAATACGGACGAGTGCACCTGGATAAGAGATGTGATTGAACAATTGATAAGAGATGGAAAGTTACAACAGTATGTCAGGGAGGCACTCAACTGACATGCTCGAAGAAGGACCCCATTCCCGGACAGAAATGCCCGACCCTCAACTAGACAAACCGACCACCACGCTAGCCAACAACAACCGACCAACCCACAAAGAATCGCTACGGTAGAAGTAGCCACAGACCAGTCCCCGTAGAACCTCAGAGTCAATACCATAGCCGGAGGTTTTGCGGGAGGAGGAGAAAACAGATCTGATAGAAAAAAATACATCAACCAAGTGCTTGCCGTCCATGACCATCCAATCCGCAAAATAACTACAAAGAGTGACCCCATCTGTTTTTCGGATGAGGATCTTGAAGGAATCATCCCGGGTCACAACGACCCGATGGTCATTACTGCTCTGATAGGCAACTATGAGGTTGCCAGGATATTTGTCGACCAAGGGAGTTCGGCAGATATCATGTTCCTATATCTTTTTGAGGCTCTGAAGTTAAAAACCTCTGACTTGACCCCTTTCGAGGGGAAGTTGATCAGCTTTACAGGGGACTCGGTGGTCCCCAAGGGACACATTCAACTTCTCGTGACACTCGGGAATCACCCCTCGGCAAGAACCGAGATCATCAAGTTTCTGGTCGTCGACTGCCCATCAGCTTATAATGCCATCCTCGGAAGAACATGCTTGCAAGCCTTCGAGGCGGTCGTCTCAACCATCCATCTGACCATGAAATTTGAAGGATCAGACAGGACTGTTGTCGCCATCAGAGCCGAACAAGAAAAAGCTAGACTATGCTGCAACGCTAGTCTAGCGAAACTTAAAAGCCCCGAGGAGACCCAACCCAAGGTAAGTTTGAACAGAGGAAATGTACTCTTGGCGGACCTAGATGTCAGGTCCGATCTGGATGACACTAGACCCACCCCCCAGGGTGAGTGGGAGTTCATTGTTTTGGATGAAGAAATTCCAAGCAGGAAAGTAAGGCTAGGAACTAACCTGTCAGAAAGTATACGAGCAGAAATGCTCGAACTTTTGAAGAAAAACAAACACCTGTTTGCATGGACCTCGGCGGATATGCCGAGGATCGACCCAAACTTCATATGTCATCGCCTCAGCGTCAACTCGACCGCCAAGCCGGTCGCCCAGAAAAAGAGAAGAGTGGGAACAGAGAAAGCTGCAATCATTGAGGAGAAGGTGGCCGAGCTCATCTCGGCAGGATTCATCAGGGAGGTCAATTACTCGGACTGGCTCTCAAACACAGTACTAGTCAAAAAATCAAATGGGAAGTGGCGCATGTGCGTCGACTACACCGACTTAAACAAAGCCTGCCCGAAAGATCAGTATCCCCTCCCTTTCATTGACAAGCTTGTGGACAACTCTTCTGGGTACCAACTCCTCTCTTTTATGGATGCATATTCAGGGTACAACCAGATCCCGATGTACCCTCTGATCAGGAGAAAACGGCCTTCATCACCGAAAAGGCCACCTACTGTTACACAGTCATGCCTTTCGGATTGAAAAACGCTGGCGCAACTTACCAGCGGATGATGAACAAGGTCTTCACGGGTTTGATTGGTCCTACCCTTGACGTATACATAGATGATATGATAGCCAAGAGCAAAAGGAAGGAAGACCATCTTGGATAGAATCAGAATGTACAACATGCGCCTAAACCCCGACAAGTGCACTTTCGGGGTTCCGGCAGGGGCTTTTTTAGGTTTCATGCTTACGGAGAGAGGCATTGAGCCAACCCAGAAAAATGCCAGGCCATCTTGAGTATGCGTAGTCCATCTAATGTGAAGGAGGTTCAGAGGTTGACTGGTCGGATGGCAGCCCTCTCAAGATTCCTCCCTCAAGCAGCCAAGAGAGCACTCCCATGGTACCAACTACTCAGAAAAAACAAAAATTTCCATTGGAATGACTCTTGCGAACAAGCGTTTGCTGAGCTTAAGGAATACCTCTCAGCCCCTCCCGTCCTCACAAGCCCTCGGGAAGGGGAAATCCTGTTTCTGTATTTGTCTATTGGTGAAACATCTGTTAGCTCGGCCCTGGTCCAGGATGACTCGGGGACCGAGCAGTCTGTCTACTTCGTCAGTAAGGCCCTCCAAGGACCTGAAATAAGATATTCCAAGATAGAGAAACTTGCCTTTGCTTTGGTAGTTACTTCCAGGAGACTCCGACAGTACTTTCAGAGCCACCCCATTGTGATTAGAACAACTCAGCCGATAAGAGAGGTGCTTCACCGACCTGACTTAGCTGGAAGAATGGTCTCATGGTTCGTCGAGCTGTCAGAGTTCGATGTGACCTACGAGCCAAGGAGAACTCTCAAGTCCCAAATTTTAGCGGATTTTATTTCAGAACTATCAGACTCGGACCATCTCAACAAGGTTCAACTTTGGAAGATTTATGTTGATGGTTCTAGCCACAGTAAGGGGGCTGGGGCCGGTATAATTCTTGAAAATGCCGAGGGCCTCAGTGTAGAATATTCCCTCAAGTTTGAGTTCCCCACCTCAAATAATCAGGCGGAATATGAGGCGGTGTTGGCCGGATTGCGGATGGCCCATCAAATGGGGGCTTCAGAAATCGAAGTTTTCAGTGACTCACAGTTAGTTGTTTCCCAGGTCAACGGGGAGTTTCAGGATAAGGAACCAATTCTCCAAAAGTACCTGGAGCAAGTCAAAACCCTTTTAGACATTTTTTCACAATTTTCCATCACTCATATCCCCAGAGCCTCCAATGGGCGAGCTGACATCCTATCCAAGCTCGCTAGCACTAAAGGCCCTGAAAACAACAAGAGTCTAGTTCAAGAAACTGTCCTTTAGCCGAGCGTGGTTCTGGCAGTATCTTTACCCACCGGCTGGATGGACCCCATCAAACAGTATCTTAAATACCAAGTTTTGCCGACCGACCCTTCTCAAGGAAAGAAGATAGCCAAGCAAGCTGCCCAGTATGCCATGATCGGTGACACCTTGTATAAACGGGGAATGGACTCCCCTATGCTGAAGTGTCTAGACCCTGTTGAGGCTGACCTAGTGTTGGCCGAGGTTCATGAAGGAATTTCGAGCCATCATGTAGGTGCAAAAGCTCTAGCCCGCAAAGTACTCCGAGCAGGCTATTACTGGCCCACTCTTCTAAGCGATGCTTCAGAACATGTCAAAATGTGTATGTCCTGTCAATTCCACGGAAAGGTCATCCAACGACCCCCGACGGAGCTCCACTCAATGATCGCACCATGGCCCTTCTATCAGTGAGGCATGGACATCATCGGGAAATTTAAAACAGCTCCGGGACAACTAAAGTTCGTTGTAGTCGCAGTTGATTACTTCACAAAATGGGTCGAAGCCGAGGCTTTGGCCACAATCTCTTCAGCCAAAATCCAAAAATTCTTCCTCAGATAAGTCATCGCTCGCTTCGGTGTCCCGCACACTCTCGTAACCGATAATGGCACACAATTCACTGCTAATGTTTTCCAAGAGTTGGTCGACCACTTTCATATCACCCACCATTTTTCATCGGTCGAGCATCCGCAGACGAATGGACAGGCTGAAGCAGTGAATAAAATTATCATTGATGGGATAAAGAAAAGGTTGTTGGAAGCCGAGGGGTCATGGGCTGACCTCCTTCCAGAGGTACTATGGTCAATCCGAACGACCATACACACCTCGACAGGAGAAAGCCCATTTCGACTAACCTACGGTTGTGAGGCTATGCTACCTATTGAAACTCGGATTCCCACCTTCCGAGTATCTGAACGTCCAGTGGAGGTGAATGATGGTTTGTTAAAGGAAGAGTTAACTCTCAGCGATGAGATCCGATCCCTCGCGGCTGACCGAGAGAAAAAGGCAAAAGAAAGATAGTCCCGAGAATACAACAAATGGGTGGTTCCAAGAAGCTTCGCTGTTGGAGTTCTGGTCCTCAGACGAGCGGACATCGGTTTAAAAAATTCAAAAGAAGGAAAATTGGCAAGAAATTGGGAAGGCCCTTACAGGGTCGGGGGCATACTGATTGGAGACACTAACAAAGCAGCAATTGAACAACTCCTGGAATGCTACCAAACTCAAGCCTTACTATAGCTAATTGGAATCCCACAACAACTCCTGCAAAGTGTCAACTCTGATTTTAAAATTCTGTTGTTTAAATTTCATGTCATTTATTTTAGCGTCTTTATGTTTATATTGTATTTGAATTCTACTGTTTATCAACAGATCAAAAGAGTCTAATGAAAATTTCCTTTCAGTTTCACATCTTTTTATCTTTTCACTGTTAACGCACTAGCCATTTCCTCTCGGCTCGCCACCGAGTCGAACTTAGGCGTTTATACATGCCCTTTCAACTAGGACTTATAAACTAATAATAACAAAGTGCTTTTAGAGATGCCCGGCCAAAAACTTACACAGTTTACACAAGCCGAGGACCGAGGATCCCACCTTGGCCAAAGGTAGGAGATCCGAGATCTCGGTAACAGTTCATAACAAGATAAATAACAAAAACCGAAGATTTTGCAAAGATAAGGAGGATACTTCATAAACGGAAAAAAAACCGAGTTCTGATCAAACCGATCATATTACAGCATTCAGTACTTCAAACACAAAAAAAAAAGAAGGCACAATAGTAGCAAAGAGAAATACATCATAAAAAGGTCTAATCTTCATCCCCGAAAAGTGCAACGGTTGACCCATCAAAATCAGCTTCATCCTCATTTTCCAAGTCCAAGGGGTTGGGGAGATTCGGCATTGATAAGTCCACCTCCCTATCCTCATGTGCATAGTCAATGATACGATCACCATCAACTCCAAAGTTTGGACTTGCCCCCTCAACTCGGATGCCTGGATTCATAAGAGACAACTGTTTGCAGCATTGACAAAAGAATCATTAACTGCATGGTCCCAGTTGAAATGATTCCGCTTGGCCACAACCTTATGTTTCAAAGCTTTCCGACGAGCCTTCACCAACTCTCCCTGTAATCGACCCACCTCATTTTCAGAATTTGTTAACCGACCCTGAATACCCTCAAGCTCGGTAACTTTTTGCTGAGCTTCAGCCAGTTTCTCTTGGGCAGTTTGCAACAGCCTCCCTCTCTCAGCATCCCTTCCAGCAGCATCCTCTAGAGCCTTTTGAGCAGTCTCCCGAGCTTTCTCAGATTGTTCGAGTCTTTTCTGCAACTCGGCATTGGCCTCTGTCAGAGCATTGAGATTTGCTTCACTCTCCTTAATTTGAGTTAGCAAATTTTGTGCTCGCGCGGCAGCAGCTCTCCTCTTCTCCTTCTCAGTTGCCGAAAGAGTTGCGCTGATATCTTCGGCATTCTTACTAAGGTGGAACATGTAGCTCGCAGCCCTTAGCATATTTTTTCCCAATAAATCACAGTGACATTTCAAAGTGTTATAAGTTTGGTCCGACAATCTCTTCTCATCATTGGCAGTGTAAACCAAATCAACAAACTTCTCCTTCGTCTTTTGAGCCCAAACGGTCTCCTCCTCGGGGTCCGAAACGTCAAACCACAAATTACTTCTTTGCAGTGGTTTCAGCAACTCAACAGCTTTGCCTTTACCCTTGTCTATTCTAGCTCTTTTAGACAAAGACACTCGATCCTCCTCCTCCTCCACTTGAGCAACGGGGCTCCCAGTAGCTACCTCCACCACACGAACTGACGGTGGTCGGACATCATGCATCACTTCAACTTCAGAAGGTGATGCCTCGGCCACCGTAACTGATCGAGTCACTTCCGAGGAAACTGCTCCGCCCGAAGAGCCGACCGCCCTCGATTTAGCAAGCTCCCTCATGCGAGCAGCAGCCTTATTTTCCCTAGCCATTTTGACTGCAAAACAGCAAAACAAAAAGTACAAATGTTAAAAAAAAACAAAAGAAGCATATACCAAGCTCGGCTTTCACAAGCTCTTGGGGAAAAATAATGATGTTCCTAATATCGACTTGACCATTGGTTTTAAGGTAGTAGAAGAAGGTATCACAGGTATGCCTCTCATCGCTCGTCAATTCTTTGTCATAATGGCATTGATAAAGCTTTGGGTGTCTGTTGAAGAAGTCAGGTGTCCATGATAAAGGGAACCAAGGCTCACCGCCCTCCATAAACCAACATTCTCCCTCTCTGACAAATTGATACTTGAAAAATAACGGCTTAAAAGTTTTCCACGAATCCGTGAACTTGGCAAAAAGAGCATGCTCATTACGTGCCTTCAGCGATACCCACAGTCTTTTGGTTGACCCCCTCTCGAAAATATTTATTTGCGGTATGTACAGCCATAGAAATGCTCGGAGCGAGCATGTCAGTCTTCGGGCCGTGCAAAATTTTTGAAAAGCACGAACAAACGCCCAACCGCTAGGATGTAGTTGGGTGGGAGCCAAACGCAGCCGACGCAACAGAGCCTTCTCCAGATCGGAAAAGGGAATCTTAACGCCCAGTCTTATTACGACCTCCTCCTACATGAAAAACTCCCTACGGTTCCCTCCAATTGTTGTGAACACTCGGTCATTGGCCAAAGGAGCACTAATGGTGTAAGTCGTCCCAGCTTCATCTGTGGGGCACGGGAGTATATTAGCTCGGATATGGCCCAGATTGCTGCCAACTAAAGCCGACGGTGTACCGAGCACCTCCAAATCAACCCAATCATAGGCTTCAAAGTTCGGAGGCACAGGAAATTCATGAGGATGTGTAACGCATCGACGAACCATACCTGGGGAAAGGGAAGCCTCGGCATCAGAATCTATAAAATCATAATCTACAGAAACCCTAACCCTAGTTCGATTGGTCCTATAGCCGAGCCTACAACATCTCCCCCTAACCTTTACGGCTTTCCCCCAAAAAGGCCTCTCCCAGGGACGATTCGCGGCGGAGCGCTTTGAGGTGCGAAACGCTACTTGCGCCCGCTCCTCCGCCGCACGATAAGCTGACTTTCTACTTTCCTCATCTATGGAATTTTGGGGATAATCCACCGATAACGGTGTCTCCACCATAGGATCCGCCATGCGATGGCGGAAATGGGAAGGGAGAAAATCCAAGATCTCTAAATCAGAAGAGGACAAAAATGAAGAAGAAGAGGAAGAATCTTCAATGTCACTCAACCCCAAAATTTTAGACCACTTTTCATACCATTCATTATCCATGATTAAGTAAAGAACCCAGAAACGGAACTCAGAAATGGAACCCAGAAACGGAACCCAGAGAGAGAAACCCAGAAAGAAATGCTAAACCCAATGAAAACTAGAAAACCAGAACCTTAGAACTTAGAAAACAGTATAGCAGGAAGGGATCAAAGTACCTAAAACTTGAAAACTGGCACGAACTGAACTGAAGTAGCAAAACGGAAGTCAAAAAGCTTCAAGAGGGAATGGCAGTGAAAAAGCGATGGAGAAATATCTGAAATCCAGAAGCCAAGGAGGAAAATCGCAGGAAGGAGGAGAATATCAAAAACCAAGGTTTGGAGGAAAGTGAATAAGAGGAAAGGGAAGGGGCAGTTGAAGTTCAAAAATAAACTTCCCCCCACGTTTTAAGTATTTGGGCCTGTTTGCAAAGGGCCCAAAACTTACATTGAGCCACGAAAAAGGACAAGTGGCGCGCAATCTGTGGAAGGAAACATTTCAAAAACCCAAAAGGCAGCATGCATAATGATGACACCTCTGACACAAACAGCACGTGTCATTAAAAGGACACCCAAACGTCCTTTCGAACAGACGAATGGACAGCTAAGCACAACGGGTCACCTCAAGGACATTGCCTCAGTTCGACCACGATACTCGACTCCTTGAACCAACGATATCAGAAAACTCTCAGCTCGGCTCAAGACTCAAAAAGTCTTACCGAGCTAGGGGGCTTATTTGGTAGACCGACCCTCGGCCTACCCTCTAAGTACTCGGCCGACCAGATTTCTCCATCTGACAGGTCATGCCTATCCAGGCCGAGCGCTTGTCCTAGGACCGACCATAGGGGCCTTGCCTCCTAAAGAGTCCGAGCTAGGGGCGCGTGAGCCTAACTTGCCAACAGGGATAAGATCTCCCAACACAGTATAAGGATGAATGACTCATCCCTTATCCTAAATGGGACACGTCAGCAGCCTCGCTGGACCTCCGTACAGCCCACAAGGTACAATGCCACCCCTATAAATAGCTATCTCCAGCAAGGGGCTCTGGTACGTTCTCTCTCTCCCTAATTGCACATTTGCACACACCAGTGATTAGGGAAACCCTAGCTGTCCCAACTGGACATCTAGCATACCTAAGAAATCATATACTAACATCAGACTACTCTCTACCTCACTGGTCTCTCAATACCTTTGAGCTAGGGATACATCTGGAACACAGTGTCCTAGACACTACATGTGGTATGATGCTTTGAAAAGTTTCTTTGAAAACCTACATGTCTTAGTGTGAATGCATGACTTTGTATGTTTAAAAAGTGAACCAAAAGTCTTGTTTCATGCATGTTGACTTTCGGCCAACTAGGAGGAGTAGGAAACCAGAATTGTCTCTCATTTAGGTTGCATATATGATGAGGTTTTTGAATGTAAGATTTCAAGGAGTGCATGCATGAAGTATTTGAATTTAAAAGAAAATATGTGTGAAGGTTTGTGATTTAATTTGTTGTGTTGATTTAAGTTTTGAAAAGGAATTAAAATTGATAATTTTTCCTATGGCATGCTCACGGTTTAGCATTAAGATAGGGAAAATGATTTCATTATTTCATGTCTTTACTTGTGCATAAATCTTTACAAAAATTGTATGTGTATAATTCGGCCACTGTATGTTTAATTAATAGGAAAATTATTTTCATAAAATGACCATGATGATAGCTATATTTCTAGATGCATAGTGTTATGTGATTGATGAAAATAATATGTGTTTCTTTTAATTCTTTTTGTATTTGATTTAATTATGTAAAAAGAAATTTGCATGATGATGATTTGTGATTAGAAATTAATGACTATGTGAATGATTCGGTTTTGTTAAGTTAAATTAAAAGATTGAATCTAAATTATTTTCTTAAGAATAATTGGATTAATTTATTGTGGTTATAATTTAATTAATGATCTTAAATAATTAAAAATGTGACTTCCTGTATATATGTTTGTGAATGATTGGAATTCTTTGAAATGTGTATGGGATTGTTCTTGCGTTAATTGAATTGTATTGAATACTGTTTGTGAGTATTGTTTGTGAAAAATGTTTTGTTTAAAAAGTGTGATTTAAATAACTTAATTTGATTGGAAAATTTTAAAGAACCTTCTTTGATCAGTGTTTGTGGATGTGTGAAGTTTAGAAATTAAATAAATCAAATTGATTGGTTTTAAAGTTTTGCCTTCTTAAATTTTGTATTTGATTTAAGAAAGATTTTCCAAGAGATCATTTTCAAAGTTTTCTTGAGAACTCTTTTTTAAGAACCGATTTGGATTTAAAACCCTTTTTGGATATTGGCAATGTGCTTTTAAAAAGAGAATTGTTTCAAAGTATTTTAAAATAAAATTAAGAATTCACGCGAATCGTTTCTAACGCACAGGGAAAAATGTCTAGTTCAGGTGTCGGACGCGAAGGAAACGTGGCAAGGTTAGCAACTGGAAATCTTGGAAAGTTTTTGGATGTGTCGTCATCCAGGTGAGTGAGAGTTCTGTGATCCCGTAACGTGGTTGCTCACAATCCGAATAGAGGATTGTGAGAGTACTGCGAATTAGCTGATGCAAATATGTGTGTTAGATGTTCTGTTTGCGTTCTAAATGCTTACTTGTTATGCATCATTAGATGTTTACTTGTTGTGCATACTTTATTTGGTTTAGATATTGTTTAATTTTGTCTGGACAGCGAAATGATGATAAGGGAATTGTGAAAGTAATAAGATGAGACCGAAAGGGAAAAGAGAAATAAATAAGAAACATGAGAAATATTTGAGAAAGAGATAAGTGATGAGTTGAGAATGAAGAGAAAGTATGAGAGTGATCGAGGAAGAGATAAAGTGTGATAAGAATGAAAGAAAGAGAATTGATATTTGAGTGAAAAGAGTTGAGATTTGAAAGAGAACATGGTTGAGAAAGTGAGATGTGGTTTGAGTAGAGATGTGATTCCTCGTTCATGTTTTTGGAAAGAAGCTTAGTGTTGAGTTGAGCTTGCTCCTCCATTAACACTCATCCAAAAATATGATTTTTTTGAAAAAGGTTTTGAAAAGAGATTTTTTGAAAAGCTTTTGTGAAAATGACATTTTTGTGAAAGTTTTTTTTGGAAACATTATTTTTGAAAAAGTTTTGTGAAAGGATTTATGAAATGAGGTTTCTGAAAATGTTTTGTGAGGAAAAAGTTTTGTGAAATTATGTTTTCGAAAAAGTTTTGCGAAAAGATACTTTGAGAAAAAACGAGGAAAAGATATTGGTGATGTTGATGAGAAGTGTGTTGAGAATAAGTTTATGAGAAAGTGACATGAGGCCATTGAGATTTAGGGGGAACGGAATTGCGATTAGTGGTCGGGCTTCGTTGAAGGGATGCACCAAGGACGAGCCGACTGTTAGGATTAAGCCGCTAATTAAAACGCTGAAACTTTAAAAGACTTTAAAAGACATTTACAAACGCGGTGAGGCATGAGTGTCGTATCGAAGTAGTGGAGAGGAAGGTACCCCGGATATCAAGGATATTCGGGTTGTGAATGCAATAGGGTAAGCTAGGGCGGTAAAACGCCATGAGGCTTTGAGTACTATTCTGGGCGGAATGAATCCCACATGTGGCGTACTAACGTGGTAGGGACTGGGTCTAATGCCGTGGTAAGTTCTGCACCCGGGACCAGAATAGTGCTGTCACCCTTATGGCATTTCAGGAATAGTGAGAGGGACTGGAACGGGGCAGTTGTGATTGCCGCTAAGAGCGTGCCTTGATTATATGATATGAATTGAATTGATTTGAGGCTGGGCCTCTTGGTCTAGGACCATTTGTTTGTGTGACAGCTGTCGTGCCCGCGTGGTAAAGGTCCTGTACTCCTGTTTGCTTCCGACTAGGTTGGGTGGTTGACCGAGGAAATGTAGACGTGTGTGAGCTCAATGATGTTTCCCCCTCATCATTGATGCTAACCAAAACAATAAAACTTTAAAAAAAAAAGAGGTTTCAAAGAGATGTGTATCAAAGCGTTAGGCATCAAATAAGATGTAAAAGACAAATATAAGGAAGAATTTTTGGAATAAGAAATAAGTGTGGGAATTATGATAAAAGAAGGTTTGATAAAAGTTGTGGAAGCTCGCAAGAAAGATTCTGAGAATGTGATTATAAGAGCGGGAATGAACCAATTGGTTAAGAATGATGGTGTTGATGTGTTTGGAACGTTATGATATGTTTTATGTGGTTCATACATACTAGATGCATAACATGTTACATGTATGGTGTGATTGCATGTCATGTTGTTTTATTGTTCTATGGTATTATTTGTCCGTTTTTATATTCAATCCTCCCGAGACCGCATGGTCAACCCGTTAGTGTTCGGAACACTGACTCTCTCCTACCTTGTTGTCGTATCGGCAACCGCTGATATTGCAACGGGTAGATGGTGCACCGTAAACGTGGTGGGCTTCATCAACCAAGGTTCGGAGTTAGACGACAAGTATTAGGAAGCATGACTAGACGCTAGGAATTCCCCTGGCGGAATGTATACCATGTTAAGTTCTTAGTTACCTAGCTCTAACATACTGTACCCCGGCAAGAGTTTTTATTTAACACTTATGTTTTGTAAACAAGTAAACTGGGCTACGTTTTGAATGATGTTTCGAAAACTAGTTTCAAAGTGCGGTGTCTTGTGACATCTCGGTTTGGAACTTGAAAGGTTTATAAATATGAGAACATGAGTTTTGAACTGTAACTATGTTATTGAAAAGTTAAATGTTCTCACGTTCATACTGTACATGTTTTAAAAAAAATGGCCCTAATTTTCACTATTTTGAGTTTAAGTTTCAAGTTGCCGAATCGGGGTGTTACAGTATCCATCTTCGTTTCTATTCTTATTATTCTTTGTGTTATTTCATTTTCGGTTTCATGGACTTCCAAAGAGGACAGATTTTTGTTGTTTCTTAATTTTAAGCTCTTGCATGTATGTTCTTAAGCCTTCTTATGTTTTTCTATACTTGATAATATGTATTTTTAAGCTTGGAATCAAAAAATAAACATGCACCATGTTTAATGGAGCTTATGGTTTTTGGTCCCTTTTGTTTAAAATAATTTTTGATCTTTGATTTATGATTTTATGCTTAAATATGAGTTGGTATATTATGTTCATGAGTTATTAGTGGTTGATTTTCACAAATTTTTCCTATTTCTTTGTTGCATGCCACGGCTAGTGTAACGACCTAAGTCCTCACGGGAATTATGTAATGATAAATGCATACTATTAATGTATTTTAAAGAAACGATATTGATGTTTTTATGATGGTACATAAAAATAGAAAATAATTTGAACCGGATAATTCTATAAAACTGCGTCATTATATTTCATATAAAAAGTTTGCTTTAATATACATCATGTCACATTGTTTTAGTCAAAAGATAAAGCATCATAACTCTGAGTTTTCTAGTCTCAATCAGTACTCATATACATATATATAACCTAGAGCAGTCCACTAACTCAAAATATACTCAAAATTCAGTCTACATACTAATGATAAATACCAAGCATATCACCTCACATCTCATCCACCATCAACTGGCTCCCAGTCGATGGAATGACATGGTCGCTCTCCCCTCCAGTCTGTCCGGCATCGTCCCCAGCTGGCTCACTCTCGCCCTCCTCGGGATCCTCCTCCTCAGAGTCCACCTGAACCACCGGAGGCACACGTTCCGGTGATGGTTCAAATCTCACAGTCCGAGATGGACCCGGACAGGAAGGATCCTCAGGTGCAGCTCTCTCCGGAGGAATACGAGCGGGAGCAGCTGGTCTGAAACGAAAATGAGAACGACGAAGTGCAGGCTGGGGCGGTAGAGTACCATGTCGATAAGTAAAAGCAGGAGGTATATGCTGAGCATATATCAGAGGTATGCGGAACCGACGAGGATGCATATACGCCAAGGGGTTCGGGTGGCGGAAGATCAGCTCCACATCCCCCTTGAACGTGTGCCTCTCACGGGACGCATCTCCAGGCACGCCAGAAATCGAGACATCACCTAATAAAGAAATTAGGGAAAGGGAGTAAGACAGTGTCATTCACGTACAAATGAATAATTAAATGAACTAGGAATAAACAAACACAATTAGTCAAGTAGCAATTAAAATCACATAGGCAAATAAGCAATCTCAAAGAATCAATTAATAATTACTAAATAATAAATAACAAGCAGTAATGTATGTTTCTAATGCATGTGCAATGCAATGCGGTGCAATTACTCGATGCAAACTCCTCTGTGATATTTTACAAATATCATGTACTTGGAAATTTCACGTTTATCGATAACGTCCTCAACGATTAAATTTAGGTTTTATCAAAAACGTTCAAACGATCAAATTTTACGTTTTAACGACAACGCTAAAACGCTCCACGTACGTTTGACGACAACGTACCAACAATCATACTAATTAGGAGAAGCAATTGGGAGTAAACGTCTTTCCACCAAGTATATATTACAAATCATGTGTAAATTATACTAAAGACCGTCCTCCGCAATCACGAAATACTCCGAGAGATCGATAAATCAAAATTATAGACATTGTAAAATTATCCCGAGTCGAGTCTGCAGAACCCACTCATTATAGGACTATTTTACCTATAATTAATTCTCACGGTTATTTGACGTATCACCGTCATAAACCTAATCTCCGCGTATTCTCATACCGATTTAATTAAATCGAATGTGTCTTTTCCTATTATCTTATCTTAACTCCTTAACACCATGCATGATTTCAATCACAATCAAGTTATTAGGATTGAATTCAAATTATTTCATTGGTATTGAATTGATGTTAAAAGAAAGTGACACCAAAATATTCATTGTAATAGTAAAAATAAAGTTTTTATTTTGAAAGAATTAATTACAAATATTAATAAAATATTGGATTAAAGAAAAATATATTTTTCAGGTTCTGTACAGTGTTTAACAGGTTAGAAAGTCGTGTAACCGGTTAATAATGTACTTTAAAGAAATGATATTGATGTTTTTCTTATGGTACATAAAAATAGGAAATAATTTGAACCGGATAATTCTATAAATCTGCGTCATTATATTTCATATAAAAAGTTTGCTTTAATATACATCATGTCACATTGTTTTAGTCAAAAGATACAGCATCATAACTCTGAGTTATCTAGTCTCAATCAGTACTCATATACATATATATAACCCAGAGCAGTCCACTAACTCAAAATATACTCAAAATTCAGTCTACATACTAATGATAAATACCAAGCATATCACCTCACATCTCATCCACCATCAACTGGCTCCCAGTCGATGGAATGACCTGGTCGCTCTCCCCTCCATTCTGTCCGGCATCGTCCCCAGCTGGCTCACTCTAGCCCTCCTCGAGATCCTCCTCCCTAGAGTCCACCTGAACCACCGGAGGCACACGTTCCGGTGATGGTGCAAATCTCACAGTCCGAGATGGACCCGGACGGGAAGGATCCTCAAGTGCAGCTCTCTCCGGAGGAGTACGAGCGGGAGCAGCTGGTCTGAAACGAAAATGAGAACGACGACGTGCAGGCTGGGACGGTAGAGTACCATGTCGATAAGTAAAAGCAGGAGGTATATGCCGAGCATATATCATAGGTATGCGGAACCGACGAGGACGCATATACGCCAAGGGGTTCGGGTGGCAGAAGATCAGCTCCACCTCCCCCTCGAACGTGGCCCTACGCTCCTCATACTCCCATGTCTCTCTCACGGGACGCATCTCCAGGCATGCTAGAAAATGAGACATCACCTAATAAACAAATAGGGCAAAGGGAGTAAGACAGTGTCATTCACGTACAAATGAATAATTAAACGAACTACGAATAAACAAACACAATTAGTCAAGTAGCAATTAAAATCACATAGGCAAATAAGCAATCTCAAATAATCAATTAATAATTACTAAATAATAAATATCAAGAAATAATGTATGTTTCTAATGCATGTGCAATACAATGCGATGCAATTACTCGATGCAAACTCCTCTGTGATATTTTACAAATATCATGTACTTGGAAATTTCACGTTTATCGATAACGTCCTCAACGATTAAATTTACGTTTTATCGAAAACGTTCAAACAATCAAATTTTACGTTTTAACAAAAACGCTCAAACCCTCCACGTACGTTTGACGACAACGTACCAACGATCATACTATATAGGAAAAGCAATTGGGAGTAAACGTCTTTCCACCAAGTATATAATTACAACTCTTGTGTAAATTATACTAAAGACCGTCCTCCGCAATCACGAAATACTCCGAGAGATCGATAGAATAAAATTATAGACATTGTAAAATTATCCCGAGTCGAGTCTGCAGAACCCACTCATCATAGGACTATTTTACCTATAATTAATTCCCACGGTTATTTGACGTATCACCGTCATAAACCTAATCTTCGCGTATACTCATACCGATTTAATTAAATCGAATGTGTCTTTTCCTATTATCTTATCTTAACTCCTTAACACCATGCATGATTTCAATCACAATCAAGTTATTAGGATTGAATTCAAATTATTTCATTGGTATTGAATTGATGTTAAAAGAAAGTGACACCAAAATATTCTTTATAATAGTAAAAATAAAGTTTTTATTTTGAAAGAATTAATTACAAATATTAATAAAATATTGGATTAAAGAAAAATATATTTTTCAGGTTCTGTACAGTGTTTAACAGGTTAGAAAGTCGTGTAACCGGTTAATAATGTACTTTAAAGAAATGATATTGATGTTTTTCTTATGGTACATAAAAATAGGAAATAATTTGAACCGGATAATTCTATAAAACTGCGTCATTATATTTCATATAAAAAGTTTGCTTTAATATACATCATGTCACATTGTTTTAGTCAAAAGATAAAGCATCATAACTCTGAGTTTTCTAGTCTCAATCAGTACTCATATACATATATATAACCCAGAGCAGTCCACTAACTCAAAATATACTCAAAATTCAGTCTACATACTAATGATAAATACCAAGCATATCACCTCACATCTCATCCACCATCAACTGGCTCCCAGTCGATGGAATGACCTGGTCGCTCTCCCCTCCATTCTGTCCGGCATCGTCCCCAGCTGGCTCACTCTAGCCCTCCTCGAGATCCTCCTCCCTAGAGTCCACCTGAACCACCGGAGGCACACGTTCCGGTGATGGTGCAAATCTCACAGTCCGAGATGGACCCGGACGGGAAGGATCCTCAAGTGCAGCTCTCTCCGGAGGAGTACGAGCGGGAGCAGCTGGTCTGAAACGAAAATGAGAACGACGACGTGCAGGCTGGGACGGTAGAGTACCATGTCGATAAGTAAAAGCAGGAGGTATATGCCGAGCATATATCATAGGTATGCGGAACCGACGAGGACGCATATACGCCAAGGGGTTCGGGTGGCAGAAGATCAGCTCCACCTCCCCCTCGAACGTGGCCCTACGCTCCTCATACTCCCATGTCTCTCTCACGGGACGCATCTCCAGGCATGCTAGAAAATGAGACATCACCTAATAAACAAATAGGGCAAAGGGAGTAAGACAGTGTCATTCACGTACAAATGAATAATTAAACGAACTACGAATAAACAAACACAATTAGTCAAGTAGCAATTAAAATCACATAGGCAAATAAGCAATCTCAAATAATCAATTAATAATTACTAAATAATAAATATCAAGAAATAATGTATGTTTCTAATGCATGTGCAATACAATGCGATGCAATTACTCGATGCAAACTCCTCTGTGATATTTTACAAATATCATGTACTTGGAAATTTCACGTTTATCGATAACGTCCTCAACGATTAAATTTACGTTTTATCGAAAACGTTCAAACAATCAAATTTTACGTTTTAACAAAAACGCTCAAACCCTCCACGTACGTTTGACGACAACGTACCAACGATCATACTATATAGGAAAAGCAATTGGGAGTAAACGTCTTTCCACCAAGTATATAATTACAACTCTTGTGTAAATTATACTAAAGACCGTCCTCCGCAATCACGAAATACTCCGAGAGATCGATAGAATAAAATTATAGACATTGTAAAATTATCCCGAGTCGAGTCTGCAGAACCCACTCATCATAGGACTATTTTACCTATAATTAATTCCCACGGTTATTTGACGTATCACCGTCATAAACCTAATCTTCGCGTATACTCATACCGATTTAATTAAATCGAATGTGTCTTTTCCTATTATCTTATCTTAACTCCTTAACACCATGCATGATTTCAATCACAATCAAGTTATTAGGATTGAATTCAAATTATTTCATTGGTATTGAATTGATGTTAAAAGAAAGTGACACCAAAATATTCTTTATAATAGTAAAAATAAAGTTTTTATTTTGAAAGAATTAATTACATATATTAATAAAATATTGGATTAAAGAAAAATATATTTTTCAGGTTCTGTACAGTGTTTAACAGGTTAGAAAGTCGTGTAACCGGTTAATAATGTACTTTAAAGAAATGATATTGATGTTTTTCTTATGGTACATAAAAATAGGAAATAATTTGAACCGGAAAATTCTATAAAACTGCGTCATTATATTTCATATAAAAAGTTTGCTTTAATATACATCATGTCACATTGTTTTAGTCAAAAGATACAGCATCATAACTCTGAGTTATCTAGTCTCAATCAGTACTCATATACATATATATAACCCAGAGCAGTCCACTAACTCAAAATATACTCAAAATTCAGTCTACATACTAATGATAAATACCAAGCATATCACCTCACATCTCATCCACCATCCACTGGCTCCCAGTCGGTGGAACGACATGGTCGCTCTCCCCTCCAGTCTGTCCGGCATCGTCCCCAGCTGGCTCACTCTCCCCCTCCTCGGGATCCTCCTCCTTAGAGTCCACCTGAACCACCGGAGGCACACGTTCCGGTGATGGTGCAAATCTCACAGTCCGAGATGGACCCGGACAGGAAGGATCCTCAGGTGCAGCTCTCTCCGGAGGAATACGAGCGGGAGCAGCTGGTCTGAAACGAAAATGAGAACGACGAAGTGCAGGCTGGGGCGGTAGAGTACCATGTCGATAAGTAAAAGATGGAGGTATATGCTGAGCATATATCATAGGTATGCGGAACCGACGAGGATGCATATACGCCAAGGGGTTCGGGTGGCGGAAGATCAGCTTCACCTCCCCCTTGAACGTGTGCCTCTCACGGGACGCATCTTCAGGCACGCCAGAAATCGAGACATCACCTAATAAAGAAATTAGGGAAAGGGAGTAAGACAGTGTCATTCACGTACAAATGAATAATTAAATGAACTAGGAATAAACAAACACAATTAGTCAAGTAGCAATTAAAATCACATAGGCAAATAAGCTATCTCAAAGAATCAATTAATAATTACTAAATAATAAATAACAAGCAATAATGTATGTTTCTAATGCATGTGCAATGCAATGCGGTGCAATTACTCGATGCAAACTCCTCTGTGATATTTTACAAATATCATGTACTTGGAAATTTCACGTTTATCGATAACGTCCTCAACGATTAAATTTAGGTTTTATCAAAAACGTTCAAACGATCAAATTTTACGTTTTAACGACAACGCTAAAACGCTCCACGTACGTTTGACGACAACGTACCAACAATCATACTAATTAGGAGAAGCAATTGGGAGTAAACGTCTTTCCACCAAGTATATATTACAAATCATGTGTAAATTATACTAAAGACCGTCCTCCGCATTCACGAAATACTCCGAGAGATCGATAAATCAAAATTATAGACATTGTAAAATTATCCCGAGTCGAGTCTGCAGAACCCACTCATTATAGGACTATTTTATCTATAATTAATTCTCACGGTTATTTGACGTATCACCGTCATAAACCTAATCTCCGCGTATTCTCATACCGATTTAATTAAATCGAATGTGTCTTTTCCTATTATCTTATCTTAACTCCTTAACACCATGCATGATTTCAATCACAATCAAGTTATTAGGATTGAATTCAAATTATTTCATTGGTATTGAATTGATGTTAAAAGAAAGTGACACCAAAATATTCATTTTAATAGTAAAAATAAATTTTTTATTTTGAAAGAATTAATTACAAATATTAATAAAATATTGGATTAAAGAAAAATATATTTTTCAGGTTCTGTACAGTGTTTAACAGGTTAGAAAGTCGTGTAACCGGTTAGTCACATTCAAATTTCCCTCTTTTCCAATTTTATAGTAACTTAGTAGTTGCAGTAACCGGTTAGTCACTGCAGCATCAGTGACAAAACATGACTTTTTATACATCAATTCAAAACCTTTCACTTTCAATCCTTATCAATCACTTACAGAACATTCTTGAGCATATTTAAACATATTCAAATCAACTATACACATCAATTTCATGAGATTCATATATAAATTATCAAGTATGCATAAAATCACATATTTAGCACTTAATATGTCAAAATCAATTTCAGAGCTTCTCAAGTCAAATTTTCAGTTCCTTTAGTTCGTGTTCAATTAATATAAAATGCTTGAATGAGTTTTACATCCTATTTTGGCCTCCAAGCCAAAGTCCCAATTTAAAACCTATGGCCCTTGAGCTTGTTAAGATCTTTTACATTCCAAGCCATTCAATAATCATTCTAGCAAATGAATATCTTCTCCATTACCTATTGAAGCTTTAGAGACTGATTGGAAAGCAAAGGAAATGGTTCAACACGATTTTGAGACAAAACCCACCTCAGCTGCAACTCTGTTTTTAGTTTCAACAGAGGGTATTGATCAGAGATTTTCAACTTGAATAAATGAAATAAACGTGTGAGAAAGGATTAGAATCAAAACTAGGATATACTAACTAAAGATTGAAACAAATTTGAGACTCAAAGGTAGCTGGAGCTTACCAAACGAAATCAAGAAAGAGAGCTCCAAGAACAGATTCGTGCTCTGTTTTTCAGCACCAACAGAGTCAAATTGCAGAGCCTATAACTTCTTCTATAGTGTATAAAATTGAGTGGGACTTGTTTCTTTTTCAAGAGGGTTCAAAGAGCTTTGTTTTGATATAGAGTTTGTGTGTGTTGATGCTTCATAAAGAAAGAATGAACTCAAACACAGCCACAACAAAAAAATGGAGTCTGAACTTGTTTTATGAGATGTTAGGAATGATTTGTGTGGCTTTAGAATGGGTAAAGTCACCAACACCCACCACCACTCGTTCCTGGCAGAGACAAGACGTTTTTTCAGGCTAAGGTGGCTGATCTTTAAGCCAAAAACGTGTTTCCCTTTCCAATTCGTGTCCATAACAATCTCAGTTCTGGGTTTCTGAGAGCACTAACCGGTTACTCGTATCACTAACCGGTTAGTGAGACACAAAAATCACAAAATATTATATTTTATTCTATTTTCTTTTCTTTTATCAAATACTTATTAAATACTTCTTTTATATCCACAAAAGAAATAATTACCTTAATAAAATAATTTCCTTTAATTATTTCTTAATTTATTTTTAAAACATAATTATATTCTAATCATCATAATTATATTATAATCACATTATAATTTTTTTAATAATTAACGTAATTACATGTAATTATAATTTATAATCGGGGATTAATTTTTGGGGTGTTACACTTCTCCCCCACTTAAAGGAATTTCGTCCCCGAAATTCGACTTACTGAAATAACTCAGGATACTCCCTACGCATACGCTCTTCTAATTCCCAAGTTGATTCAGACACATTGCCTCGATTCCACAAAACCCTAACTAATGGAATTTCTTTCCCTCTAAGCTGCTTCATTCTTCGATCTTCGGTTCTTACTGGACCAGCTTCAAGCGTGAGATTCTCCTTGATCGGCAATATGTCCGGTTGAATATGAATTACAGCTTCAGGGTCATGCACATACTTCCGAAGTTGCGAGACATGAAAAACATTATGGAGATTTGCAAGAGAAGGGGGTAAAGAAATCTGGTAGGCAACTTTACCTACTCTCTTCAGGATTTGATATGGCCCAACAAATTTTGGCGATAGCTTCTTCGGCTTAAGGGCACGACCAATTCTTTTTGTTGGTACCACTCTCAGAAATACATGATCACCTTCGTTAAAATCCAAAGAATTTCTTCTCCGGTTAGCATAGCTTTTTTTAAAGGCTCTGAGCTGTCTTCATCTTATCCTGAATCATCTTGATCTTCTCGGTGGTTTCTAGCACAATATCGGGACCAATAATTGAGTTCTCCCCCACTTGGAACCAACATAGCGGGGTTTGACATTTTCTACCATATAACACTTCAAATGGTGCCATTCCAATACTTGCATGGTAGCTGTTGTTGTAAGTGAATTCCACTAACGACAACAACTGTTCCCAATTTTCTTGATATTCCAGAACACAAGCCCTTAGGAGATCTTCTAAAGTCTGAATAGTTCTTTCTGTCTGCCAT
Source organism: Crotalaria pallida (assembly GCA_037953625.1). NCBI lineage: Eukaryota > Viridiplantae > Streptophyta > Magnoliopsida > Fabales > Fabaceae > Crotalaria > Crotalaria pallida. The sequence goes on from CM075654.1 coordinate 27,129,341, forward strand.
CTAATTGCGGATGGTATGCGGAACTCATACTCAGCTTCATTCCCAAAGCCTGATGCAAACTTTGCCTGAATCTTGAGGTAAACCTTAGATCTCGATCAGAGACAATGTTGGAAGGTATGCCATGCAAACAGACAATCTCCTTTATAAAGAGTTGAGTTAACTTCTCTAAGGAATAATGCATGTTCATTGGTATAAAATGAGCCGATTTGGATAATCTATCTACGTCTACCATAATAGCCTCATGACCCAACGAAGTTCTAAGCAATCCAGATACAAAATCCATAGAGATGCTATCCCATTTCCATTGAGGAATCTCGAAAGGTTTTAGTTCTCCACCAGGTTTCTTATGCTCGATCTTTGCCTTTTGACAAATCAAACAAGATGTGACATAAGAAGCTACATCTTTCTTTAATCCCGACCACCAGAATATCTTCTTCAAATCTTGATACATCTTGGTTGATCCTGGATGGATACTCATCTTACTTTTATGTGCCTCTTCCAAGATTGTTCTCCTCAACTGGTGGTCATTTGGAATGCAAATTCGTCCTTTGAATCGAAGGATTTCGTCTGATCCAACTTGAAAGTCCGGTTTTTTTCCTTCGGCTGATAACTTCTTCTTCTCTTGGAGATCTACATCACTTTGTTGCATTTCACTAATTTGAGTTAAAAACTCATTAGTAATCTGCAACATTCCCAACTTGATGCTACCTTCTTCCAGTTGCATTACTAAACTCAGATCTCTGAATTCTTCGATTAGTGCTAACTCCTTAATCATCATAGCACTCAAATGAAAGGTCTTTCGGCTTAACGCATCCGCTACTATGTTGGCTTTGCCGGGATGGTAATGAAGCTCAAAATCATAATCCTTTAAAAATTCCATCCAACGACGTTGCCTCATGTTAAGCTCCTTCTGATCAAAGAGATATTTCAAACTCTTGTGATTACTAAACACTACTGCTGCCAATTCCAAGTCATGAGTAGGATAATTTTCCTCATGGGTCTTCAATTGTCTTGACGCGTAAGCAACAACTTTACCTTCCTCCATCAATACACATCCTAATCCTTGTTTTGAGGCATCGCAAAATACCTCAAAACTTTTGTGTGGATCAGGTAATATTAATAGAGGAGATGAGGTCAACCTTTCCTTCAAAGTCGGGAAACTATCCTCGCACTTCTCGTCCCAGATGAAATGTTTCTCTTTACGAGTTAGATGCGTCGTAGGAAGAGCAATCATCGAAAATCCTTCAATAAATCTATTATAGTATCCAGCTAACCCCAAGAAACTACGCACTTCTGTAACTGAATAGGGTCTTTCCCATTTCAACACAGCATCAACTTTTGCTGGATCCACTGCTATTCCGTCTTTTGAAATCACGTGCCCTAAGAAATTAATCTTCTCCAACCAAAATTCACACTTCGAGAACTTAGCATATAACTGCTTTTCCTTCAACACTTCTAACACCAGTTGAAGGTGAACTGCATGCTCTTCCGGATTCTTTGAGTAGATAAGTATATCATCAATGAATACCACTACAAAAGAATCAAGATAAGGTCGAAAGACTCTATTCATATATTCCATAAATACGGCAGGGGAATTGGTTAATCCAAATGGCATCACTACATACTCATAATGACCATATCGAGATCGGAATGCCGTCTTTGGAATATCCTCTTCTCGGACTCGAATCTGATGGTACCCCGACCTCAGATCGATTTTAGAGAAGATTGCAGCTCCTCTAACTTGATCCATTAAATTGTCGATTCTCGGCAATGGATACTTATTCTTAACTGTGACTTTATTTAATTGCCGATAATCCACACACATTCTCATGCTTCCATCTTTCTTTTTAAAAAACAATATCGGTGCACCCCAAGGGAAAACACTCGGTCTGATAAATTGTTTCTGCAACAACTCTTTGATTTGCTTCTTTAGCTTAGCCAACTCCGGTGGCGCCATTCGATAAGGTGCAATTGAGATAGGACCAGTTCCCAGGAATTAACTCGATGCTAAACTCAATTTCACGGCTTAGGTGGTAGTCCAGGGACTTCTTCTGGAAAGATTTCTGGAAAATCCTTTATCACAGGGACATCTTCAATCTTCGCTTCCTTCTCAACCTTTGCACAGGCTAACTTGATACCGTCTTTGGTTATCACATCACGATAGGTAATGATTTTTCTATCACAGTCAATGAGCACTTGGTTCTTGGACATCCAATCCATTCCCAAGATAACATCTAATTGTGATAGAGGAAAACAAGTAAGGTCTACTTGGGTTATTCGATCTAACACCTGAACGGTACAACCCAAACAGGCTTTAGATGTAATGACTACCGGGTTGGAAGGGGTAGACACTTCAAGCTTATAGGGTGTATTGATTATGGTTAAGTTTAATCGATTAGCACAATCATATGAAACAAATGAATGTGTGGCTCCAGAATCAAACGAAAAGTTACAAGGTTGACCATTTAGAAGAAAGTTACCTTGGACAAGATTTTCAGATTGGCTAGCTTCGACACCATTGAGAGTAAAGACTCTCCCAAAACTGGTTGGTTTTCTGTCAGCATTCCCAGATTCCACCTTCCTTGGTTCCTTGCAGTAATGAGAAATATGACCAGGATTTCTACAATTGAAGCAAGTAGGAGTCCAGCAAGTTGTTCCAAAATGGTGCTTCTTGCACTTGTCACACAGAGGGGCTGGGTTCTTGACTCCTGAATCAGCTTTACCCTTATTCTTCTGATGGTAAGGTCCTCCTTTACCATGCTGATTCCCACCCTTGTGGCGCTGCGGTCCATATCCTTGCTGATTCCTTTTAGCTCGCATAAACTCTTCTTCAACTTTCTTGTCTTCTTCATATATTCTGCATTGATTCACTAAGGCTGGAAAACTTCGAATATTCTGATATCCGAAAGTAGACTTCAAATCCGGTCGCAGTCCATCTTCAAACTTGATGCACTTCGAACGCTCATCAGGGTTATGATGATAGTATGGAGAATACTTGCTCAGTTCCTCAAACTTCGCAGCATACTCTCCCACTGTCATGTCCCCTTGAGTCAGCTTAAGGAATTCGATTTCCTTTTTCCTTCTTACATCCTCAGGGAAATACCTTTCGAAGAATTTCTCCATGAAAGTATTCCATGTCACAGCTCTACCTTCAACAGCTAAAAGTTGAGTAGTATGATTCCACCAATCCTCAGCTTCATTTGTCAGCACATAGGTGGCAAAAGTCACCTTCTGATTATCAGTGCAATTCATGGTTCGGAAAATCTTTTCCAAATCATGAATCCGCTTTTGAGCCTCATCTGGGTGATGTCCTCCTCCAAACTTGGGTGGATCACATTGACGATATTCAGAAATGCCTTAAATTCAACTGGATTCGGGTTCCTAGGTGGTTGCTGCCCTGCAAGGTGCTGTTGCATATTCTCAAATACTCTCGAGATTCAATCTAATGCTTCAGCAAGTTGATTATTATTTCGAGCAACCATAGTAACCTGCACTATGAACTGAATCAATAATCAATCTTAAGACTAAACACAACCTCTAATACCAACATACTCTAGTGGTTAGTATGTAAGGCCATACTCCAAAGCCAAGAGTCGGGACCATTGCTCTGATACCATAAGTGTAACGACCTAAGTCGTCACGGGAATTATGTTATGATAAATGCATATTATTAATGTACTTTAAAGAAATGATATTGATGTTTTTCTTATGGTACATAAAAATAGGAAATAATTTGAACCGGATAATTCTATAAAACTGCGTCATTATATTTCATATAAAAAGTTTGCTTTAATATACATCATGTCACATTGTTTTAGTCAAAAGATACAGCATCATAACTCTGAGTTATCTAGTCTCAATCAGTACTCATGTACATATATATAACCCAGAGCAGTCCACTAACTCAAAATATACTCAAAAGTCAGTCTACATACTAATGATAAATACCAAGCATATCACCTCACATCTCATCCACCATCAACTGGCTCCCAGTCGATGGAATGACCTGGTCGCTCTCCCCTCCAGTCTGTCCGGCATCGTCCCCAGCTGGCTCACTCTAGCCCTCCTCGAGATCCTCCTCCTTAGAGTCCACCTGAACCACCGGAGGCACACGTTCCGGTGATGGTGCAAATCTCACAGTCCGAGATGGACCCGGACGGGAAGGATCCTCAAGTGCAGCTCTCTCCAGAGGAGTACGAGCGGGAGCAGCTGGTCTGAAACGAAAATGAGAACGACGACGTGCAGGCTGGGACGGTAGAGTACCATGTCGATAAGTAAAAGCAGGAGGTATATGCCGAGCGTATATCATAGGTATGCGGAACCGACGAGGACGCATATACGCCAAGGGGTTCGGGTGGCAGAAGATCAGCTCCACCTCCCCCTCGAACGTGGCCCTACGCTCCTCATACTCCCATGTCCCTCTCACGGGACGCATCTCCAGGAACGCTAGAAAATGAGACATCACCTAATAAACAAATAGGGCAAAGGGAGTAAGACAGTGTCATTCACGTAAAAATGAATAATTAAATGAACTAGGAATAAACAAACACAATTAGTCAAGTAGCAATTAAAATCACATAGGCAAATAAGCAATCTCAAATAATCAATTAATAATTACTAAATAATAAATATCAAGAAATAATGTATGTTTCTAATGCATGTGCAATGCAATGCGATGCAATTACTCGATGCAAACTCCTCTGTGATATTTTACAAATATCATGTACTTGGAAATTTCACGTTTATCGATAACATCCTCAACGATTAAATTTACGTTTTATCGAAAACGTTCAAACAATCAAATTTTACGTTTTAACAAAAACGCTCAAACCCTCCACGTACGTTTGACGACAACGTACCAACGATCATACTATATAGGAAAAGCAATTGGGAGTAAACGTCATTCCACCAAGTATATAATTACAACTCCTGTGTAAATTATACTAAAGACCGTCCTCCGCAATCACGAAATGCTCCGAGAGATCGAAAGAATAAAATTATAGACATTGTAAAATTATCCCGAGTCGAGTCTGCAGAACCCACTCATCATAGGACTATTTTACCTATAATTAATTCCCACGGTTATTTGACGTATCACCGTCATAAACCTAATCTTCGCGTATACTCATACCGATTTAATTAAATCGAATGTGTCTTTTCCTATTATCTTATCTTAACTCCTTAACAACATGCATGATTTCAATCACAATAAAGTTATTAGGATTGAATTCAAATTATTTCATTGGTATTGAATTGATGTTAAAAGAAAGTGACACCAAAATATTCTTTTTAATAGTAAAAATAAAGTTTTTATTTTGAAAGAATTAATAACATATATTAATAAAATATTGGATTAAAGAAAAATATATTTTTCAGTTTCTGTACAGTGTTTAACCGGTAAGAAAGTCGTGTAACCGGTTAGTCACATTCAAATTTCCCTCTTTTCCAATTTTACAGTAACTTAGTAGTTGCAGTAACCGGTTAGTCACTGCAGCATCAGTGACAAAACATGACTTTTTATACATCAATTCAAAACCTTTCACTTTCAATCCTTATCAATCACTTACAGAGCATTCTTGAGCATATTTAAACATATTCAAATCAACTATACACATCAATTTCATGAGATTCATATATAAATTATCAAGTATGCGTAAAATCACATATTTAGCACTTAATATGTCAAAATCAATTTCAGAGCTTCTCAAGTCAAATTTTCAGTTCCTTTAGTTCGTGTTCAATTAATATAACATGCTTGAATGAGTTTTACATCCTATTTTGGCCTCCAAGCCAAAGTCCCAATTTAAAACCTATGGCCCTTGAGCTTGTAAAGCTCTTTTACATTCCAAGCCATTCAATAATCATTCTAGCAAATGAATATCCTCTCCCTTACCTATTGAAGCTTTAGAGTCTGATTGGAAAGCAAAGGAAAATGTTCAACATGATTTTGAGACAAAACCCACCTCAGCTACAACTCAGTTTTCAGTTTCAACAGAGGGTATTGATCAGAGATTTTCAACTTGATCAGAGGGTTTTAGGAATTGATTCGATACTGAGCATGAATGTTAGTTGAGTGACCTTGTATTAATTATGTGTTTTGTTTTAAGCAAAAGGTTAGCAAGTTGGAACATTGGAGCTGTAACACCCTCACAATTATATAGTTTAATACTAATAATTAAATTGATTTTTAAATAGGACTTGAAAATTTCGTTTTAAAACTTAATGAAAATCCGACAGAGTTTCCTCTGTTTATCGGACTTCCCAAAAATTTAGAGTTTTCACCTGTCAAACCAGTATAATCTAGAAAAACATTTCAACTTCTAAATATAATAATTAACTCTACCAGCCCTAACAACGACATATAACCAACTCGGGCTTACAGTGATTAGATTATTTCAAAAAAAAACCAAAATAGATTAATTATAATAAAATGACTATCATACACTCTAAACTAAATTACACTCCACGGTGTGGAGTGCACTCCTGCTCGGCCAGTAATAGTGCAATATCAATCTCTGTACCTGTAAAGGATAGTAAGGGAGTGAGCATTGCACATGAAATAAAATTGCAGTTTCCATATAATCATAATCAATCCACTAGGCCAAACACAAATAGTAAAGGAATAACATACAGCATTTACACGACTAATCACAATCAACCTCTTCCTACTCTTTCTATTCCTTATCATTATTCCATATTTACTTTTTCCTCAACAAGCCCTTAATCGACATTAATATTTATTACCATCTCCTGTATTCCTTGTCATATTCATTTCTACTACCTTAATCCTTTTTCATATTTATTTCCATTACTTTTATCCATTTTTCCTTTATTCCTTTTTCCATTAGGCGTAACCTCAAAACAGAGATCTACGCTTTCCCTTGGGTGTAACCTCAAATCAGAGATCTACACACGGTGTATGCAACCACAAACAGTGATCTGCATACACTTCCTTTCTTTCCTTTTTAATTGTACACCACAAGGAATTTGGTTACCCGCTAGGTAATTGGCACACCTGTCTAGGGACTTGTAACACCTGCCCAGGACTTTACACCCATCCAGACCATAACCTGTAGGACTATGTACATATTTACCATTCCATTATTTATTTCAATTATTGGTGTGGAAAATTGATCCTGTGGGTCACCCGGCGCCTACAGGGCGGTTTGGCCTGATGGGTAATTGGCCTGGCAGGTAATTGGCCCTAACAGGTAATTGGAACACCTAGCCGGGTACCTAGTGTTCCGGGCCCCACTGATCAATTTCCACTTTGGTTACCTTTACCATTACTACTCAGTCAATAGGCCAATACATTAATTATAACCAACAACACAATTCCAACAATAATCACAAGTAAGTATATTTATAACTCATTTCAATTACTTCCGGTACACAGAGATTACTCATTTCAAATAACCACAAATAAACACTTATTATCAACAATCAACATCATAATCCATTCCAAATCCAATAAGCACATAATGCACATTATCCATGTTGTCATTTTGAAATAATCACAAATAAATATTTTATCATCAATAATCATAACCATTTACCAAGTCTTTACATAACATTATAGCCCAATAGTCATAAACCTTCACATATAATTTCACATTTAAATTCCACATTACTTTCCCTTTATTAATTATGATTTCCTAAATGCATTTCTACCATGTTCACCATTCCCTAAATTTACTATCCAAGATTCTACCCTTAGTTTTTATAAACACATAACTCCTAGAAAATCACTATAACCATAGGGATACCCAATCTTAGATCAACCAATGCTCACTATAATCCACCCCCTTACCTTGCTTTTCCAAAGACACGCTCCTTTTGTGCGACACTGTCCAAAAATATCCTAGCCCATTGCTTACACGTGGCGACAAGTTCTCAAGCTCCTTCGTCGTCTAATCATATTATATAAAATAAATAATAATCAATATAATGCACCAAGGCCTACTCATAGACGATAGATAAACAACCACACAGACACTTTTATTTACTAAACCAATATCGGCATCGGATTTGTTGTTTGATTCAATATGTTATAAAAATATATTTTTCATTACACGTGAAGTAGATTAACAAAAGGGGATCCTTTGGTGTTCTCAAAAACAGATTTTAATATAAGTTAGTAAGCTAATCTCAAGGTGGAAACACGTCAAAAACATATTTAAAACAAATACTTTCAAACTTTACGTGATAGGGAGTTTATATTTGGAAATCAAAACAAACTTCTTCGAAATCACCAAACTGATAAATATCAACATATCATATATTGACAAATTATCAAATCAACAGATTGTTTGTACGTAATTCATAAACCCAAGTCAAATGGAAATTAAACTTAAAATCATTGTGTCTCGATAAAATAGTACGATTCTTTATTAAAAAGACCTTAACTTTCAGAACTTGTATAATCTTTCAAAACGAACCGAAATCACGTAACTTTGATAATAACTCACAAAATCAAATGTTAATTTTACTTGACACTATTAATTCCAAATTGAAAGGAAATGCCTCGATTTAAAATAAGTCCAAATTACATTTCTAACGTTCAGGCAATTATACTTCCTTTCAATTCGAAATCAAAGTTAAAGCCTTTAACCCGAATTAATGTATGTCAAACATATATCGAATTCCTATTTAATTGGTGTATTGTTAGTTCAGGGACAATCCAGCCCAACTAACCCACAACTCAATTACTTAGGAACCCAACGCATTTAACCAAAAATACTTTTAAAACTAATCGTTCGACATAACCATTAAACCGGTTTTACAACAAGTCAAGGCAACTAACTGAGTTATTATCAACAACAATGCATCAACTTTAAATACAAAATCATAATACCATCAAATTTCCCAAAACAATAATAAGGTTTTCAAAACACTAACTTTCCCAAAACAATTTAACACTAAATAATTTCTACCAATATTCATTAAAATTAGTATTAATATAAAAATTAAAACATATCATAGAGTCATTAGAAAAGTATTAGGGATTTACCCCTAAGTCCGATATTCGAAGCACCACCGATAACGAGGATGGTTCGGTCCTAGCTCCTTCATTGATCACAGGTACGACGGTACCGGCATCGGTGCAAGCGGTTAGGGCAGCAGCTCCTTCAAACGCACCCCACGGCTGTGACAGTGACAGATCGGTGGCCCACGGTGGTGATAGCAGTGACGATACGAACCGAAGAGAGGAATGAATGTTGGCGGTGCTCCACAGCGGCAGCAGCAGCCAAAAATCAGTGGCGGCGGCAGCGGCATCCTCCATGGCAACGCAGCAAGGGACAGCGACAGCTTGGAGCTAGACGAAGACGGCGCGAAATCGCGACCCAGGGAGAGCAAGAGTCGCGGCTGGAGGGAGGAGAAATGATGGTGATGGCGGTCCGATTTGAGGAGGAAGGGAGTCGCGAGTGGCGGCACGAGCTTCGTGACGGCGTGGTGCTCGCGATTCGTGAGGAGACCGGAACGGGGAGAGAACGACGAGAGAGAGACGCGAGTGAGGGAGGCTGAGAGCGAACGCATCAGAGGAAGACAAGTAGCGGTGGCCCTCTGGTGGTGGTGGTGGCGAGAGAGATGGGACCAAGGTAGAAGAAGAATGGAAGGGGGGGCGGCTGCTGTAGTTTTAGGGTTTCATACCCCCTTTGCACACCCACAGTCACGTTTTCTTTCTTTCTATTCTTATTCTTCTTTTTTTTTATACTAACACACATTTTATTTTATTTATTTATTATGTTTTTTTTTTAAAGAAATACATATGTAGATATAAATATACTAATATAAATACAAATTGTTTTTAAACCCAAAATACTATTAGTAAGATTTAAACATATACTTACATTTATTTATTTATGCAATCAAATCTAAATAAATACCACTAATATAACTTTAAACAATGATTAATAATATAGGAAAATTACAAAGTTAATAATTTGAAATATTAAAACAAACTATTTATTTAATGAATACATCAAAAGCAAGGTGAAGTATGTGATGTAAAGAATATATATATTTTTATGAGAATACTCAACACTCAAATAATTTGATTTCAAGAATCAATTATTTAATTCGATAAAACTTAAATTATATTAGGGAATAAAATTAGGGATGTTACAGGAGCAGGTGTAACACCTTATGATTTATTACCCTTAATTCCCCATAATTAAAAATGCGGACTTAAAAATTCCTTTTTATTTTATTAAAAATCAACAAGTCAAACAGACGGAGTTTCGTTTGTATTTCGGACTTTTCTAAAATCTCAACCTATTTAACACATTCACATAATATAAACAGTAGCCAGCAGGGCTCATATCATATATATATGCATCATATAAGTGCCCCATGGGCTCAAAAGTAGAACAACAGTGTCAGTGTTCAGAGTACCAGCATAAAGACCAAGTATGTGAATCAAGAAACAAAACACAAACTGTGCCCAAATGAAAACATCCTAAGCCTCACTAAAAAAGTATATACATCACATATACATCAAAAAAAGGTAGGAGACTTAGGTCAATAAAAGTTCTCTAAATCCCACACAACCCTACTCTCTCTGTGAGGGAGAGTAACCCTGCTCGGCCAGCCCTGGTGTATGCTCCAGCTTAGTATCTGAAAAATGGTAAGGAGGTGAGCATTACACAATGAAATAGGGAAGCAGTTTCTATTATGCTATACTGAACCACCAAGCCAATCACATCTAATCATATAATGCACATAAACCAGTAAACACTCCCAAACAATTCAATGATTTCCATTTCAATAATAAATTAGTTCATTTATAGTGTTAATTTCATTATTTCATACCATTCCAAAATATACCAAATTACATATTTTTCATTCTCTTGTATAAGGTCACAATCCACTTCTAGTCATATACTCTTTGTGTTTTTGTAAAGATTTTTAGAATTTATTACGTGGATTTCCATCATTGCGTACAGTCTCCTTCGGACAACGTCTTATAGCTGCACACAATGTGTGTCTTACGCAGTCTATGCGTACAGTCTCCTACGGACAACGTCTTACAAGACCTGGATTCCACAATTGGAAGGTGCATCCATCATTGCGTGCAGTCTCCTTCGGACAACGTCTTACAACAGCGCATCAAGTGCATCTTACGCGATCAATGCGTACAGCCTCATACAGACAACGTCTTACAAGATCTGGAGAGGCACAATCCAATTATACTTTAAATAATATATGGTTTGTGTGTCCATAATTGCGTACAATCTCCTTCGGACAACGTCTTACAGCGGCGCATCAAGTGCGTCTTACGCGATCAATGCGTACGGTCTCCTACGGACAACGTCTTACAAGATCTGGATCACACACTCTTTTTCCTTTAAATCTTTTAATTTCATTTTCAATTATTTCATTTGTAGTCATCCTCATATATTTATCAATTTAATCATGAGATTACTATTGGCATTTGCATGCATTTTAGATTTCAAATTATATCAAGCCTTTCTTAATGGTTTTATAAATGAAGAAGTGTATGTTTGTCAACCTCCTGGTTTTGAAAATTTTGAACATCCTGATTATGTTTTTAAATTGAAAAAGGCTCTTTATGGACTCAAACAAGCTCGTAGAGCATGGTATAAGCCATTGACCAAATTTTTATTAGAAAAGGATTTTGAAAGGGGGAAGGTTGACAACACACTTTTTATCAAAAAGAAAGTAAAGGACAATCTTTTAGTTCAGATTTATGTTGATGATATTATATTTGGTGCTACTAATGAAACCCTTTGCAAGGAATTTTCAAGTGTAATGCAGGAAGAGTTCGAGATGTCTTTAATGGGAGAGCTTAAATTCTTTCTTGGATTACAAATCAAACAAGCAAAGGATAGGATCTTTATTTGCCAAACTAAATACTGCAAAGAATTATTAAAAAGATTTGGCATGGATAAGACCAAAGCAGTAGCAACACGAATGAGCACATCATGTTATCTGGATAAAGATGAAGGAGGTAAATTTGTTGAAATTAATATCGAGCTATGATCGGATCCTTCTATATTTAACAGCAAGTAGGTCGGACAATATGTTTAGCGTATGCATATGTGCACGTTTTCAGGCGAATCCAAAAGAAACGCACATGGTTGTTGTCAAAAGAATAATGAAATATTTATCTGGCACAACTGATATGGGTTTATGGTACCCTAAAGGTTCCACTTGTAACCTTGTTGGGTATTCCGATTCTGACTTTGCTGGGTGCAAAGTAGATAGGAAAAGCACAAGCGGCACTTGTCACCTCCTAGGTAGTTCTTTAGTGTCTTGGGCTAGCAAGAAACAGTCTAGTGTAGCCCTATCCACAACTGAGGCTGAATATGTCGCTGCGGAAAGCTGTTGTGCACAAATCTTATGGTTAAAATAGCAACTCATAGACTTTGGTGTAAGTCTAGATCACATTCCCATAAAAAGTGATAACACTAGTGCAATAAACATAACCAAAAACCCAGTGCAACATTCTTGCGCAAAGCATATAGAGATTCGTCATCATTTTATTCGTGATCATATTCAAAAAGGTGATTGCATTCCTAAAGAAAATTTCTTTTTTATTCGTAGAGAAATCGGTCTAACATCTGCCGCTCACCTTGATTGATTATGTGAGCACGTATATTTACTCCCTTGTTATTATTAATGTATCTATTCAGTGTTTCAGGGGGAGAAAGATTAATTTGATTATTGACAAAAGTGGGAGAAGGATTATTTATCTCCACCATTTTTTGATGTTGACAAAAGGGGGAGATGTATTCTGAGCTTCATATAGCCTTTTATGCATAACAAAAAGCGGAGATGAATTGCATATCAAAATGAGAGAAGGATCATGAGCTTCATAGATTATATTTTTCATACTAACCATTTGTGCAGTGGGAGATTATGAAAAGATTTTATTATTATTCCCTATCATTTGAAATTTCCCATGTTTTTATTGAATTATATTATGCTATACTGTCTTGGTTAACGACTGTGACGCAGAAACACGTACAAGGACTTGGAAACTCAGAAAAGGTTTGTCATCATCAAAAAGGAGGAGTGTTGGAAATCAAGCTTTCCCCAAAGGACTTAAAGAGTCAATGCTAGAATATTTCTAGAAGATGATAGAGTTTTGATGATTACAAACAAGTTACAAGTTTCAAGCATCAAGTTGCATTAAGTCTCAAGCAGTTCAAGGCTCAAGCTTCAAGCATCATGTTTTGTATAAGCCTTGCCTATAGGAAATTTGTAAGGTAATGAAATTTTATTACATGTGTGTATTGGCCAAATGAATTTTTCAGTTTAAGGAGAAGAAAAAGAGATTTTAGTGAAAATCAGTTTTAATCTTAGTTTCTGTGGAAGTGCATGATGAAACATCTCTGGATAATTTTATCTAAGTTATAAAAATCTATTTTTACATGTGCAAGAGAGGATAATCGATTACCTTCTCAAAGTAATCGATTACTTTTGTTGCATCATAGAAAAACCAGAGTGTGAATAATCGAGTAAGTGAACTTGAATAATCCATTACTTTTTAATATGAGTAATCGATTACCTAGATCAACTAATCGATTATAAATGTTGTATCATACATTTTCTTGAGGCAGAGGAATCGATTACTGTAATAGCCCGATTTTCACTTCCAAAACCTTAACTGATTCATTGTTAATTTGTTGTAAAAATGAGGCCATTTTTTTTTTAAACATAAGATCATTATTGTTAACACTTATTTGAAAATGGAGTTGTCACTTGTAAAACTCTCTCAACCAAACACCATCATAACATAACATCATTTCATTACGAATAGAAGCCATAAGTACGAGAGTCTCACTCCAAAAGTTTTCCAAAAGCAGGCCATAGTTACAAAAGATTACAAACCATAATTTAAAAAGTAGCTTAATTACATCCATGGTACTTTACATAGTAATCCTCGATTGGAACTTAGATCCTAGACACACTACATTGCCTAGACACAGAACACAGGACATCACTCTTCAGCCGAACTAGCATCCGTCTCCATATCTTCACTCGAATCCGCCTCTGCTTCGTGACCAGAGTCACTAGCGTCTTCTTCCTCCATTGGTTGAGGAATCACAACAGCCAGAGGTGCAGAATCACCTTCATACTCGTGATGCTCCCTCGGTCTGCCATCTTGATAGTCACGAAGAGTGACCTGCCCTACGTGCACGTCCAGACTCGTCCCTCACAAAATATGCCTTGGATCATCAATCTCCAACCGAGTTTCCTCTCTCCAAATCCAGCCTTCAGGAACAACCTCCCATGCTCCTCCCTGAAGAGGCCACATGTGGATTGCTACATGATACGCCATCTACCCGTTGTAATACCGGCGAATGCCAATACGATAATCAGGTAGGAGAGAGTCAGTGTACCGAACACTAACGAGTTGACCGTGAGGTCTCAGGGTAGACTCAATAGAAAGAAAGACAGATGACAGGGGGCCATATACAAAACTAGACAGGATAACCAGGGTATAGAGAATAAGCAAGGTAAAATAAATAACCAGAACAGAATAGCAAAGCAAGTAACATGACATAAACATAACATAATAATCAGAAATACATAAGTTTTACAAACAACATCCAAAGCACATATAAATAAAGCATATCATATCATTCGGAATCATTACTCCTTTCACTGAGCAACTCCACTTTTTCCAACATCCAGGCTCATCACAATCTTTCTCAATCATTCCATCATTCATTTATATTTTTATTCTTTGAATCTTAAGTCTTATCACAATTCGGTTCACTCAATGAGATGGGGGAACCATCACTGAGGAAAAATGCACATGTCTACATCTCCTCGGTCTCCATCCAAACCTAGTCGGAAGCCAACAGGAGTACAGGACCTTTACCACGCGGGCACGACAACTGTCTCAACAATTGGCTCTAAGCCAGGAGGACTACAGCCTCAAATCATTTCATATAATATCAATTTCATATAATCAAGGCTCACTGTAGAAACAATGGCAATTCACGATGCCCGTTCCAGTCCCTCTCACTGTTATAGACTTACAATCAAGGGGGTGACAGTATCATTTCTAGTTAGCTATGCAGAACTTACCACGGCATTGGACCCAGTCCCTACCACATTCGTATGCCACTTGTGGGATTCGTTCCGCCTAGAAATATACTCCAGGCTTCTTGACGTTCACCGTCCTTGCCCTCCCCTCATGCAATCTCCTCCTGAGTATCCGCAAATACCCATGGTATCTTCTGTAAGTTCCATTGAGAATGTTTTGATAATGACAAAAGGTTTTGAACAAGCTACTAAGGTGTTGATCAAGTTTCAAGCTCAACAAGCAACAACAAACATCAAGTGAAGAAGAGAGAACAAGCTCATGAAGACTTGAAGATCTAGTTTGAGTTTTGTTATTGTTTTATCTTTTGCCTCTCTAGACTTTGTCTTTTATTTGATGAATTTGGGTAGAGTTCTATAGAGGGTAGTGAATCTCTATCATGGTCATGATTAAATCATAATTTGAGTTTTCACTTAACCTAAAATCAATAGGTGGCTTAAAGGTTTGAAAGGAAAGGTTTAGTTTTGAGAAAACAAGTTTCTATGTGATTTTCCAGATTTAATTGGTACTTAATCGGTTCTTAATTGGTGCTTAATCGATTAAACTGAAATTTAATCGATTAAGACCTGCTGTACTGTTTTTTAAAATACGATTTTCACTTCTCAAAATCAGTTTTTAAGTGCTCTAACTTTTGGGTATTCTACATAAACCTTTTCCTAATCTTTGTGATCATCTAGAATCATTTTCATACAAGTTTTACAATAAATCAAGCCACTCTATTCTCTCTTAATTTCAAAGATCAAAAGCTTTCTATTTTCACATTCTTTGATCAAGAACCTTTGAATCTCTTATGTTGATTTGTCATAGCTATTGAAAGAGATTCATAGGAGTGTCATTGTGTTTTCAATTGTGTTGTAATCTTTGCAAGAGGCAAGCCATCTACAACAAACAAGAAGACTTGGTGTGTCGATTATCATCAAGCAAATTTCTCATTGAAGAAGAAGAAGTCTTGGTTGTGAATCAAGCAAAGTGAAGCCTTGGTGTGTGGATTATCATCAAGCAAGTGAAGACTTGTTGTGTGGATTATCAACAAGGGGTAGAGGTTAGATTAGAGAGAAGATCAATAGGATTACAAGGCAAGGGTGTGGAGTATCTCTTGTAGGCTATCAAGAAGGGAGTCTTGAGAGGCATTTACTTGTAATTTGAGAACTCTAATTCCTCATAGTGAAGAATCTCTCTTGGTTGAAGAGGGGACTGGATGTAGCTTTCAAGTGGATGAAAGTAAACCAGGATAAATCACTGTGCCGTATCTCTAAACCCTTACTCTTTACATTCTTGTTGTTCATTGTGTTCTTGGTTGAAAACATAGAAAAAGTGATTTTTCATAATTGATTGAATTGAATCTTAATTGTTCAAATTAACTTGGATAAAATCATTTTCATAACCTAGGTAATCAATAAGAATATAGGTGTTAATCCTTTCCGCTTAATCTCTGATCTTACGTGTTGATTGATTGATTTTCGTATTTGATTGAAAAGTGATTTTTCAGTTTTTACCTGTCATAATCGATTAGTAATCGATTAAGTGAAATTGTGCTTTCTGATCTTAATCCATTAAATTGCAGGTTAATCGATTAAATCTCAGTTTAATCGATTAAGTGCTGACAAATTTGCAAAAATCATTCGTTTTGATTGTTTCGATTTGTTTCGTTCGAAAATCTTTCAAGGTTTCTTTTACACCTATTCAACCCCCCCTTCTAGGTGTTCTTCTAGGGTTCCTTAGTTGTTTCAACCACCAATTGCGGTTTCCTCAATTGGTATCAGAGCTCGGTCGAAAGACACGAGCATAAGAGCTTTTTCGTAAAGATCCTTTAAGAAAATCGCAATAGGTTCCATGAATCCCTTTGGTTGTGAAGGTGCTTTGATTAGTCATCCTCCACTCTTTAATGGTGAGGGATACGCTTATTGGAAAGTTAGAATGAAAATCTTTATCCAAGCCATAGATAGTGAAATTTGGAAAGTAGTTGAAAAAGGTCCTCATATCCCCTCTAGCTTAGTTGAAGGCGTAGTACAATTGACCCCCGAGGATAAGTGGAAGGATGATGATAGAAAGAAAGTTCAATATGATTATAAAGAAAAGAATATCATTACCTCCGCTTTATCTTATGATGAGTTCTTTAGAGTTTCCCAATGTACTAGTGCTAAGGAAATGTGGGACACTTTACAAGTGACTCATGAAGGAACTAGTGAGGTTAGGAGAGCTAGATTGAATTCTTTAATGTGTGATTATGAATTTTTTCAAATGCTTCCAAATGAATCTATTAATGATATGCAAAAGCGTTTTACTCATATTATTAACCATTTACTTGCTCTTGGTATGACTTTCTTACAAGGTGAACTTTCTAACAAAGTGTTGAGATGTTTAGACAGGAATTGGCAACCAAAAGTAACGGCTATTGTTGAATCTAAGAATTTGGATGCTATGGATCTAGCAACACTTTTCGGAAAGCTTCAAGAACATGAAATGGAGCTTGGACGTTTAAGTATCAATGAAGAGTTGGATAAGAACAATGGAAGAAAGGGACTTGCTCTTAAAGTCAATAGATCATACAATAAGAAAGAGAGTTCCGATGATGATAATAGTGAAGATTCCGATTCGGATGTTGATGAAAAAGAAATGAAACTTTTACTAAAGAAGTTTGACAAGTTTCTAAGGAGAAAAGGAAGGTTGAATAAAGACAAAGGTAAAGAGAAGGATTCCCCACACTACAAGACCAAGACATCAAAAGAAGGTGTAGTTTGCCATGAATGTGGAAAACCCAGTCATCTCAAGTACTCATGCTCTAGGTATCTCAAGAAGAAGGAGAAAGACAAGAAAAATTCAAAACACAAAAGAGTATATATAGTTTGGGATAGTGATGTAGAAGAGAAGAAAAGCACATCGAGTAGTTCGTCGGATGATGAAGAAGTTGCTAATCTCAACTTGCTTGTTCAAGTCAATGAAGAGGAAAGTTCAAATGATGAATCAAGTGAACAAAGCGAGGATAGCAATGTAAGTCATACTAAATCCGAAATTTCTTCTAAATATGAAATGTTATATAATGCTTATGAAGAAATGCATGAACAACTTGAAAAACTAGCTTTGAAAAACATTGAAAGAAAGAAGCTCATTTTGAAACATCAAAAAGAGATTTTAGAACTTCAAAAACAAGTTGATGAGCTTAATCTTGAAAATGAAACCCTTGATCTCATTTATGCTAGTTCTTCTTGTAATTGTGCTAGTAGATTGAATATTGTGGTTGATTGTGAGAGTTGCAAGTTGCTTAAAGATGAAAATGCTATTTTGAAAAATAAGCTTGCAAGTTTCACAAGTGGTGATATTAAATTGCGCACATTGTTAAATTTTCAAAGAGGAAATTCAAACAAGTTTGGTTTGGGTTATACTAATGCTAAGAGTAATTCTCATAGAAATGTTGTTGATTTTTCTAAAGTTGATTTCTCAAATGCACCAACATGTTTCTATCGTGGTACTCATGGACATACTTCAAATGTGTGTTATGTTAAAGTGCATGGTATACCTAAAGGAAAGTTTGTTTGGGTTAAGAAGGGTGAGATTCCCTTAACTAACAAAAATGGATCCAAAACCATTTGGATACCAAAAAGCAAAGCATGATTGTTTTGTAGGTATGATTGACGAGCAAAGGGCTTACAAGTGTTATTCTTAAATTTGCATCTTCAATTGGTATTACATTTGCATCTCAAGTGAATGACCTACAAAGTGGTAAAATTTGGTACAAGTGATATTGTTGAATATTCTTATTTGGTATCAATTATAGTTTTTCTCAATTGGTATAATTGAATTGTCCTCAATTGGTATTACTTTTTCTAAAGTTCAATTGGTATCATTGAGTGATGATTAGATGATTATCATGATTTTGTGATATTTTGTCAATTAGTGACAATTAGCTTTTCAATTGGTATCATTGATTATTTTTGGTTCTTATCTTTCAATTGGTATCAATGTTGAAAAGGAATGATTGGTGATTTCTCTTATTTTGGCTAAGTATTTTATATTTCAATTGGTATATATTACTTTTTGATAATGCCAAAGGGGGAGAAATAGTTTGTTTTGGGAGAATGGTTGTTTTTCTATAGGTTGAGCAAAGTTTTTGAAGATAGGGGGAGAATCAAGCTTCTATCAATTGGATTTCAAATGATCAAAAGCATTTAGCAAGGGGGAGCAAGAGTCTCACCAAGTGATCAAATATTTAAAGCATCAACAACTTCAAACAACTTCAAAACATGTTTGTCATTTTCAAAAAGGGGGAGATTGTAAGTTCCATTGAGAATGTTTTGATAATGACAAAAGGTTTTGAACAAGCTACTAAGGTGTTGATCAAGTTTCAAGCTCAACAAGCAACAACAAACATCAAGTGAAGAAGAGAGAACAAGCTCATGAAGACTTGAAGATCTAGTTTGAGTTTTGTTATTGTTTTATCTTTTGCCTCTCTAGACTTAGTCTTTTATTTGATGAGTTTGGGTAGAGTTCTATAGAGGATAGTGAATCTCTATCATAGTCATGATTAAATCATAATTTGAGTTTTCACTTAACCTAAAATCAATAGGTGGCTTAAAGGTTTGAAAGGAAAGGTTTAGTTTTGAGAAAACAAGTTTCTATGTGATTTTCCAGATTTAATCGGTTCTTAATCGGTGCTTAATCGATTAAACTGAAATTTAATCGATTAAGACCTGCTGTACTGTTTTTTAAAATACGATTTTCACTTCTCAAAATCAGTTTTTAAGTGCTCTAACTTTTGGGTATTCTACATAAACCTTTTCCTAATCTTTGTGATCATCTAGAATCATTTTCATACAAGTTTTCAATAAATCAAGCCACTCTATTCTCTCTTAATTTCAAAGATCAAAAGCTTTCTATTTTCACATTCTTTGATCAAGAACCTTTGAATCTCTTATGTTGATTTGTCATAGCTATTGAAAGAGATTCATAGGAGTGTCATTGTGTTTTCAATTGTGTTGTAATCTTTGCAAGAGGCAAGCCATCTACAACAAACAAGAAGACTTGGTGTGTCGATTATCATCAAGCAAATTTCTCATTGAAGAAGAAGAAGTCTTGGTTGTGAATCAAGCAAAGTGAAGCCTTGGTGTGTGGATTATCATCAAGCAAGTGAAGACTTTTTGTGTGGATTATCAACAAGGGGTAGAGGTTAGATTAGAGAGAAGATCAATAGGATTACAAGGCAAGGGTGTGGAGTATCTCTTGTAGGCTATCAAGAAGGGAGTCTTGAGAGGCATTTACTTGTAATTTGAGAACTCTAATTCCTCATAGTGAAGAATCTCTCTTGGTTGAAGAGGGGACTGGATGTAGCTTTCAAGTGGATGAAAGTGAACCAGGATAAATCACTATGCCGTATCTCTAAACCCTTACTCTTTACATTCTTGTTGTTCATTGTGTTCTTGGTTGAAAACCTAGAAAAAGTGATTTTTCATAATTGATTGAATTGAATCTTAATTGTTCAAATTAACTTGGAGAAAATCATTTTCATAACCTAGGTAATCAATAAGAATATAGGTGTTAATCCTTTCCGCTTAATCTCTGATCTTACGTGTTGATTGATTGATTTTCGTATTCGATTGAAAAGTGATTTTTCAGTTTTTAACTGTCATAATCGATTAGTAATCGATTAAGTGAAATTGTGCTTTCTGATCTTAATCAATTAAATTGCAGGTTAATCGATTAAATCTCAGTTTAATCGATTAAGTGTTGACAAATGTGCAAAAATCATTCGTTTTGATTGTTTTGATTTGTTTCGTTCGAAAATCTTTCAAGGTTTCTTTTACACCTATTCAACCCCCCTTCTAGGTGTTCTTCTAGGGTTCCTTAGTTGTTTCAACCACCAATTGCGGTTTCCTCATCTTCCTCTCCACTACTTTGCACTCTCATACCTTACCGCGTATGTTAAGTCTTTTAATGTCTTTTAGTTAACCTACGGTCGGCTTGCCCTTAGTCCATCCCTTCGACAAGACCTGACCACTAAGGGTTACATCTTTTCCCCACTTTCACATAGCATTCTTTCACTTTCTCAAGCCACTTGGCACAACTCCGTCACATCATTCCCGTAGGGATTCACATAACTCTCTCTAACGATCATTCTCCGTCTTGAACCCGCCAGCACGATCTCAGCTCCACGAGTGCAATCTCCTCGTCTAGTGCATTGTTGCTCCACAACATTTCCGTGAATCACATCATACGTCGCTCTTTCACTTATCTTTACGTTTTACTTTCTCTTTTAAATTCTCATTATCATTCATCACACCTCCAGATTCACCAAACAGAATGTAGTATTTTTAACAATAGAATTACAAAGGAACTAATGCAAAACAGAAATAAGCATGCATCAATTTAATAAAACATATAAACATATAACACATAATAGATGGCGTAAACCTCTTTTCATCACCACCCGAGCAACTACGTTACAGGTTCACCGCACTCTCACTCACTCACTCACCTCTTACTCCAACAAAAGAAACACGTTGACCTCAGAAATCTCTGGCTTCTCCTTGTACGTCGTTCCCACCGTCTACTGAATACCTCAAGGTAAATAAATACGCTTTTGTCAAAAACCATTTCAATTAAAAATCACCACTTGGTCTCTTCACTTGAAATCCTTTAAAATCATTTGAAAACTCATATTAAAACAAATAAAAGAATTAGTTTATGTGGCTGTATGAAATAAGTCCAGCCACCTTTTCAATTTGTAAAACATTGAAAAATCAATACTTTTCATTCCAACTTTTGTTATTTCAAATAACACTTGAAATCCACATTTTTCATAATTCAAAAACACTTTAAAAATTGAAATACTTTGTAATTAAATCTTGGACAACAAGAACTAAAAATCAAAATCATGAAAATACTTTTGGAAATAATCAAATGCATTTACTCATTTTCTTTTATTAAAACCGAATTGAGTAAAAACCATCACAACAAAATTTAAATAATTTTTCTCAAAATAAAATCACAAGACATAATTATTTCAACAAGTCAATCACATGCAAAAGGAATCTAGCCTATTAAACCTACTAAACCTATACTAGGCTGAATCATCATCATGGCACAAAAAAGTCTTTGATGAAAATTTCTACATGCAAAACCTTAAAATCAACAAATCAAAGCATGCACTTTTAAACACATGGTTTTAGGAAATACCACTCCCTTTTTCTTCACAAAACCGTGACCTCTTTGTCACTTCAATCATGTTTTCATTTTTATTTTTCTTTTGCATGTGCTTTTAAAAATCATTTGAAGTAAAACAGAATCACATGCAAGAACCTTTTTATGAAAAACAATCATGATCTTTTTGTTTCAAGGCTTGACCGAAAACTCATCAACAAAATCAAGTGAAAAACTTAGATCTTTACTTTTCAAACACACATGACTTAGATCAAAGTAAAACCATTTTGAAAAAGTTGTTTTCCTTTACTTTCTCTTCAAAACCGTGACATGCAAACCAAGATCAAGACTTTTTGAGTAAAAAAAATCACATGCAAGACTTTAAGATCAAAGCTATTGAAAGATCATGGCAAGAATCAAGCCTTTTTCAAGATCAAAACAAAAGATCAAAACCTTTTTCAAGATAAAACCAAAGATCAAAGCTTTATAAAATTAAAAATCAAAACCAAAGCATTTTAACCACTTAGATCATCTTTAACAAACATCAAACTAACATGCATGAACTCAAATCAAACTAGAAATCATCATGACCTAGTTTCCTAGACATGGCCGAATGGTAGAGTCCATGGTTTAAGGTTCTACAAGTTTGTGTGGCTCTTGAAAACTCAAGATCAAGGCTAAATAATTACATACAAACATAGATCTACTAGAAAAATAGACATGCAACCACAAATGAACCTTACAAAACTTAGAAAAACGAAAACTACTCTAACACTCTATGATCTTCGAACAAACCAAAGAAAAAGAGAAGATCTTCAACCTCCTTCACTTGATCTTCAATAAAACCTAGAGCTTTTGGGCTTGATCTCCTTCTTCTTCTCCTTCAAGCTTCTCGGCCTCACTCTCTCTCTCTCTCTCTATCTCTCTCTATTTCTTTCTAAGAGTTTAAGGAGAGCTCTTAGAATAAGTGTTTAGAATGAATGAGAAATGTGAAGGAAATTGGTTGGAATTGAACTAAGGTTGTGGGTATAAATAGGCAATCGAGTATTTCCCCTATTGCCCTTGAAGAATTCGGCCAAGAGTGTTTTGCTTAAGGGGCAATTTTGGCTTTCCAAAATGTTGCATGGCTTAGTGTCATGTCATGAGACAAATGGAGTAGAATTAGGCTTTAATCTCATTTCCTATTGGTTGGTCAATTTTCTTAACTATGCTTTTCACTTAACCAAACCTATATGATGCTAGTCTACTACCTTAGGGTTCTAGAAAAATCAAACTCTATTATGCATGCACATACACACATAGCCGAACACATACATACACAAACACATGGAAAATAATTTTATTTTCTTCTCATAAAATCATTCTTGTATCAAAAATCATGGTTTCCTTAAAATACAAAATATCAAATACTTAATTATCTCAACTCAAAAACTCAATTCAAAACTCATAATGTTTTCTCATAAAAAAATCATTTTCTTTGAAATCGTTTATACTTGAAATCATAAAAGGAATCCAATTCAAGAAATATTCTTTCAAAATACTCTTTTTAAAACACTTTCTCAAAACAATCTTTTTATCATTAAAAACAAATATGAGGTATTCAGACGGGGTGTTACAATTACTGCTTTGATGTAATCGATTACATGATGTTGCATCATACAAAAATCAGAGTCTCTGTAATCAAATATTAGATAAGTGGTAATCGATTATATGAGTTGCATCATAAACAGGAGTGAAGTAATCGATTACTTGGAATGAATAATCGATTACTGAATTTTTCAAATGAATTTCAAAATTTTATTTTGAGGGAGATAATCGATTACCTTCCTGAAGTAATCGATTACCTCAAGTTTTATTGAAAAATGTGTCAGAATCATTTTGATTTATTTCCAGATTTGTTTTTTCTTAATTGATTCTTGATTTATTTTCAAAATTTGAAATTGATTTCATTTTTGAAAATATTCCTTTTTGATTTATGTTTCAAATCTTTTATTTTATTTCTTAAATCAATTTGATTTGTTTTTGATTTAAAAAATATTCCTTTACTTTTTTATTTCTAAATCAGATTTTATTTTTTTTCATATTTCTAAAAAAAAAACTCTCTCCTACATCATTCATTCTTCTAATAATTCTGATAACGCTTTTTCTCTTCTTCTTTTTCTCCACATTCTTCAAGTTTTTCATCGTTCATATTTTTGTGAAGAAAACACTAGTATTGGCCAGCACTCTTGTGATTTAATCTCATTATCATAGAAGCTATATTGGTGTATCCGTGTTGTTGAGAACACACTATGCGATTGTAATCACTCACATCATACTGTATTGAAACCTTAGTGGTTAGGGAGTGAATCCCATAGTTGAACGTGTGAGACGTTCGTAGGGTGAGGAACCCTGCTGTGTTGTTGAGGCCCCTAGAGAACGGAGGTTCCTAGTAGTGTGTGGGGTGCTCTGGTTGTAATTGGGTGCGGCTCAATTCAAGTATATAAAAGGCTCAAGCGGGTCGCTTGGGGACTGGACGTAGGTCACTCGCTGGATTGACCGAACCAGTATAAAAAGTGGTTTGCGTGTTCTTCTTCCTTATGTCTTTTAATTTCCGCAATTTCTATTATTTACATTTCCGCACAACTCTTATTTTCATTATTTATCGTTGTCGCTCTCCATCACAATCTCTTAATCTCTCCATCACGAAAATATTTTTAAATTATATGTGCTTTAAACTAATAAGACTCGATTCATCCCCCTCTCGAGATTTTGAACCACGATCCTAACACAACAATCTCCCACGCTTTCTTGAAAAAGAGTTGTTCTAAAAGTTGGTAGTTAACTGCTTGAACCAATTAGCAATAGTTAAATCAACGAGTTAAATTCATAAAATTAAAGCAATTTAACTCTATTTCCGCAAATTTTTTAAGTGACTATAGTTTACTATTATACACCTATTCACCCCCCTGTAGGTGATATTACTAGCCACTTGTATTCCAACATCCGAAACTACAAAATGCTTTGATTATTGTTACGACTTATAATTTATTGTACATAAGCACTTGACTGATGGTGGCTCAGGGAACTTGACCGTCATTTCATTTTCCAACTGAATGCTTTTCCCTATATTCATTTTAACTTCATTTACACTTTCTTGATCTTTGGATCAGTTTGGAAGATTAGATCATTTCCATCATACATCTTGTAAGTTTTCTTTTCTTTAAATGGCTAAAAAAAAGCATCTTTCATTCTCTACATAGTCATATTGATACAACATAAAGAGTTTATTTCACATTCAACAATAGTATATGGTCATTATCTTTAGTCAACTAAATTTCAACAAACTACTCATCCTTGACTTGTTGTTGCACTACCATAATAGATGCTCGACTCTCAAAATCTTTTGAAGCAAGCAAATCACCAATGACACCTAACTCAGAAAATTCACTCCAATCTCCAAGTCCATTTGTCTGAGGTGAGTTTATCCCATGTCTTCTCCCAACTATGAAAAAATCATGTACTTTTATTATATCCCGAAGAAAAGATGATGTGTTTGGCCCATCATTTGCTATGATTTTTCTATAACTTACATTTCCCAAGCTAGAGTGTTCTTGCCTAATATCTGCTAAAGCCTCATTATCTATCATATCCTCCATGTCTGCCATGTGTTCCGTATGAACAAGGTGATACACAACCAAGTTGATCTTAGGGTTCCTTGTTGATCTTTTGGCTAAGAAAAAAGCCTCCCTGTCATCTTTTCCGCCCACAAAAACCATGGCTAATCGAATATTTGAGTCCTTTTTAAAGGTAGCACGACTCACAAGGATTCCAATTGAGCAAGGAGCTATTTGTAGGACCTTACAATTTAATAACCTTATGTTCTTGTCATCAAATTCAATGCCACCATCAACAGACCATCTTTGATGGAATTGAAGGATTATAATGGATGCATCTTTGTCCAATGCAAGTTGACAAACATCTTCATGCATTAGGCTTGGTGGAGATATAGCTGTGTAAGTTTGTGTTGTTACTGTACCAGGGTTTTCATGTTCATAATGGTCAAAAGCAAGGACGACTTGATTTGAGTAAGAGTTGTGCATACGGGAACCTGACATCGTTCTTTGAAGATGATGGGAGATGAAAACGGGATTGGAAATTCCGACCAGCTCGATTAAATGAATTGCATCCACAATGATAGGTTGTTCTAATGTTGGACAACAAAGTTCAAGGACGGCTTTCATGCCAAATATATGAGATTGTTTATGAATGCAACCAACCATTCTTAGCTTCGAGTGTGGCGTTAAACTCATGATATTCCTTTTTTTGTAGCAAGCATATTTTCTTGATGGATCATACAGATATTTCACAGACCATTTCACCATGCATGATATGATCATTATGGAGAACATCATGATTCCACAAGTGTCGTCTTCAATAGCCTACATACATGCAAATATAAATGAAATTTATTAATGCATTTATATTTTTAAAATTTGTTCAAACAAATAAAAGATAATGGTTTTATCAAAAGCAAAATTTAGTAGCTTTATATGTGAGTGTATGTTTGAATGGATATATACCTGTAGATCTCGTAATCCACTATACGTTCCAACTTCCACTATGCCTTTGGTGCTCAAAATCAATGCAAGGGCTAAAGCATCTTTGAAGGGCATCTTCCAATAAAGGGTAGGAATAATGCATGCTATTATTTTGATATAGTGGACAAAAAAAACGTACTGAATCATTCTGAAAGATGATTTTAATGGATACCATAAGGAAAGATTTGTATCCATCATGCAACAAGTAACATATATTGGCAAGAGTAAACTTGTATAAAGGAAATTAAGCTTTTTGACCAATGCAGATCCTAACGGAGAACCTTCTGGTACACCTAACCCAAAAACAAAAGCACCGAGGGTGAAATTTTGCCTCATTTTATTTGCAACCCAACCTGAAACAAGTGCCATCGACATGATAAGGTAGATGTAGCATTCCTTCACTGTTCTTCCTGCTGGAGTATTCCTGATGATTTGAAACATCACTGGGCGACAGACTAATTTAATAAAGAGACAAAATGCCATCAAACATAAAATATTTAGTCCCAAATTAAGACCATTATAATGTCTGATTATGGTAAAGGAAATAGTTCCCACAATTGTTCCCACTACTTCGCTCACCAATACTGAGGACAATGCCAATCTTCCAAGTTCTGAGTTTGTGATTTGAAGTTCCTTGAGAAGGGAAGCAACAACTGCAGTGGAAAGTGAAGTCTGTGTCAGAACGACATAAATAAATTCATTGTCTCTCCGGTATTTAAGTCTTTGAAGACAAATAGCTGGAGGTGTAACCAATCCAATAAGTGCAATGATCCATGGCTTGACTCCGGTCCTTTTAATCACGCTGAAATCAATTTCTACACCAGTTAAGAACATGAAAAATGCAAAACCTATTGATCCTATTGTCTCAAGTATGTCATGACTTCCTATAGGAAATAACACATTCTTGTAATTGAGTGCTTTGCCTGGCTCAAGTAAAGAGCATAGAATTAGTCCGGTCTGCAGGAACACGAGATTGTTTTTATATTAAATTCATAATTCATTCTAAATTATAGATGTATTGATTTGAAATATGAAAAAAGGAAAAATAGAATATTTTTTTTAATAAAATTAAATTACTATAATATATTTTTTTGATAAAACAAATTGATTTAAAGAGAAAGCAAGCATAAAGAATTCTTGCTACTCATAAGTTTAAAGAATAGAGAATAAAAGAAAGATACATGATATATAAAAACCAAAAACCACTCCTTCCTACTACGTGTTTTTGGAATTTCTTATTTTTAATTCAAGAAACTTATTGGGTAGGTGATTCGGTGTTATGCAAGTTGTATGTATTGATTACATGAACGGTGATAAATGGTGTTTGGGAAATCAATGGTGGAAAATTATGATGAAATGAATGCAGTGAGAAATCATAGATGTAACTAGTATGGTCATGGGTGACAAATGCTATATATAACTTTTGTGATCAAAATCGTATTGAACACAGGTATAGAGCCTAATGTACACTACAATTAAAATTTAAGGAACCAACATCCAAATTGGAAGAAACACTAGGAGTTTATTTTTATGTAGAAGAACATACCAACATTTGTGAAACAAATACAGGGAAGTTCAAGTGCTTCAAGATGAATTGGCAAATCAAGGTGATAGCATAAATCACAAGCAACTGCAACTCAAATACAGGGAATAAACTTCTCATTGGAGTTTTGCCACTATTTTTTCCACCCCATATGCCATCTGAATTACTGATAATAGGAATGGTAGAACAAAGTTTAAAAAAGGTGTAATTTTTTGAAGAATCATAGAATAGGGAAGCATTTGATAATAAAGTGTCATTTACGTTGAAATTCATTTTTGTTCCCTATGCCAAGTTCATAGAGAAAATGGATGAAGATAGAATTGAGAACAAAAGTTCAATGGAGATAAAGTTGTAGGATGGATGAAAAATGAACCAAAATTCAATTATTATAACATTATTTTCTGTTCATTTGTTGTCACAAAGTTTTTATTTTTTTGCATTAACTAAAGGTATCTCCCACCTACGGGTAAAGAGCTAATCTCTTTCAACCTTTTCTAACATGTGTCATTCTCAAGTATTGAATAATAACCTTTGACCTTGTATGATATTTAAGGATCAATCCTATTTTTACACCATACATGTGTCATTCCCAAGTATTGAATAATAACCTTTGACCTTGTATGATACTTAAGGATCAATCCTATTTTTACACCATATGATCAACTTCCTGTTGATAGATGTCATAATATAGAAAAGGGAATAACTAATCAACTGAATTATAAGTTGTACCCTGTAGGAAATAACAACAATATAATGACACCCAATGCCATAAATATTTTGTAGATTGTTATAAGTTATTCCAGTGTATTCTTGTGGTAAAGTATTCTTATGGAAGTTAAGACCATAAGAATGTGTTTACAAAGTTGGACGGTACTTTTAACCGAATATGTAGCAGCGTTAAATCTCAGGGCCAACTGTCCCACCCATTAGAGATGCCTACAAGCCAGCGAGGAGATTAGTCATTGCCGTCGGCAGTGGACACTCCAGTCATGGACCAAAAAAAATATTATATCTACACATTACGTTAGAAAAAGATAATCATAATGTGTCATTTCAGATTTGTGTAATATAAGAATTTTACTTATAAATCTTCTCGCTTTATTTTGTTTTAAGTTGTAATGAATGCATCCATAGAGAACTTCAACATTCGGATTTTTCAATTTCATGCCAATTTTGCTTATCTGGCTTTTGACGTATTTATTAATGAGTAATATGTCAGATTAGTCCCTGACTTTGTAAGCGTCGGTCAAGTTAGTCCCTGACTTTATCGAAATAGCAATTTAGTCCCTGAGATTTCATTTTAATTCACATATGTCCCTATCTTTATCCCATTTTAAAGCAAATACATCCCTGCGATAGTGGTGGCAGGGACTAACTTGATTGACGTTCTCCTATCTCAGGGACTAACTTGCTATTTCGATAAAGTCAGGGACTAACTTGACTGACGCTTACAAAGTCAGGGACTAATCTGACATATTACTCATTTATTAATTTGATAATCTATGAAGCTTATCTATTACAGTAAAGCAATCTCTCGATCTTGCTTAGAGTGTTTTTTCCTTATGGAAGACTCGAACTCAAATTCGTGTTTTAGATAAATATGGATGGACCACCTATTATATCAATTAATAATTTTTTTAACTCATGCACGCCTAACTCAAATTTAATTATTATAATCATTCAGATAATGTGTGTAGACACAAACAAATTTCCATACTGAATTTCTCTATTAATAAAGATATATATGATTATATTAGATAAATAACATACTATTACACGAACACGTGGGTGTAGTTCACATGATCATTTACTAAGACTGAATCCTGAGTTCGATCCTAGGCATCACCATGTACTTGCGAGTGAATAATAATTATTTTTTTAAGTTATTTAAAAAAATACTATTGTTCTAATTCATGATTTATGTAAAACCCATAAGAATTATCTCTGAACTTATAAATAGAAATATTATGAAAATATTACTTTGAAATGTGAAAATAATTAGAGGAATAATTTCTATTTAATTTTGTAGGGATAACCAAGATAAACCTCCCTAAACTGACCGAAGACTCGGAATGGATCCATTTTATCGACCGTTCAGACCAATTTCGACAATTCGACCCCTACATGGTTGTTCACCAACCGTCCATACCGAGTCGGCCCTGAAAAGGGCCCTCGGTAGGCCAGTGAGACGGGATTACTCGGCACTCGGTCTGTAACACCCTGATTTGGCAACTTGAAAAATATACTTCTTTATTCACAAAATGTAGTGAAAATATGGGCCATTTTTTTTAAAACATGTAACGTGGTTGAGTAGCATGAGTATGAGAACCACTATGTTTTCCAAAACTCTTTCGCAATTAAAAGGTGTTCTCACACATCATGCTAAACTTCAAGTTCCAAACCGAAGTGTCACAAGACACTACCCTTTGCAACTTGATTCTTCTCAAATCAATTATCATAGCCCATTTTCTTTTATAATCAAAATCCATAGTGCCCATTAAAACAAATTTCATTAAAAGTACATCTGGGGTTACATCGTGGCACTGTGTAACACCCTAAATAATAGTTACCCTTAATTACCCCAAAGTTAGGATTTAAAACTTCTTTAAAAAAATATGATATTTGCCAAAATAATACTTCCTTCCATTAATAACGAGAATATCAGAGTTAAATAAGCGGAAGACTTAAATGCATCAAATACATAAAGTATAAGTTTAGGTACATTTAGTTGGGTCATTCAAAATACAATCAGTGTTTTAGCTCGGCCAAACTGGCCGAGCCCCATCCACCTATCAAACTCTAAATCACTTACTCTCCCTGTGAGGGAGAGTGATCCTGCTCGGCCGGGGACTGCGTCTGCTCGGGCTCAGTACCTGAAAAATGGTAAGGAGGTGAGCATTACACAGAACTTAAATAAGCAGTTTCTAAAATGACATACCGAACTACCAAGTCACACACAAATAGTCAAATAGCAAATAAATCACAAGTAATCAAACCCATGTATCTCATGCATATATCAACGTTTAGCTCGATTCGCATACCCACATCCTTGTCTAGCTCGACTCACATCATAAACCAGATAACGCATTACTAGCTTTAACTCGGTTCATCCTCTCATGTCTCGGGTTACCATCTCTATCTCGGGTTCATTACTCATTACTTCCCTTTTCACATAGTTTACAATCTTTTACTCTTCTCGGATGCATACCCCCAGTGCATGTCTTACACCATTTAAGTCGGGTATTGGAGTGTCCATAACTGCAGTACCACGATACTCGTCTTACAGTTGCGAGCACCACAATGCTCGGCTTACGCGATCAATGCACGCACCCAGTACGCATCTGCTATGACCAGGAACACTACCGCCGATCATTCTATGGAGTAAGGAGTGTCCATAACTGCGAGTACCACAATACTCGTCTTACAGCTGCGAGCACCACAATGCTCGGCTTACGCGATCAATGCACGCACCCAGTACGCGTCTGCTATGACCAGGAACACATCCCACCGATTCCGTTCTCGGAACCTTGTGAGTCATAACTGCGAGCACCACAATGCTCGTCTTACAGCCGCGAGCACCACAATGCTCGGCTTTACGCGATCAATGCACGCACCCAGTACGCGTCTGTTATGACCCGACCACACAACCATTTCTCTTTAATTCCCCTTATCTTCTTAACCATTACTTTTAGTTCGGCCCACCTCAATTCACCTCTTTAATTTAATCCTCTTTGCATCTATCTCGGCTCAGCCCTTTACCCATTTCCGATTTCCATTATTCCTATTATCTATCTCATCTACCTATCTCATTATATAACTTATTAATTCGTCTTTTCGATCCACCCTGGTTACCATTCTTCTCATTCTCCATTCTCACCCTCTCTCGGCTCGGCCACAGATACAAATACCAAATATCAAAGCTCAACATTCATGCACAAAGTTCATAAACACTTATACAACATCTGCAATAGGAATAAAGCATTCGGCCAATCCATCATGTAAATACCAACATATAGCATATAACAATATTCCATGTTCACCTAACATCCAGGTCTCTAGTTCATTTATTAGTTCCCTTTACCCTTTTTACCTTTCCTTCCTCATGTTAACCTAGATCCATTCCCTAATCTAACACCCACTCTTAGTACCCTTTATGAACACCCTAGAAACCCAAACTCAAGTAGAGGTAACACTCACTCCATACCTCAAACCGTGAGAGATAAGAGTTGAGAGCTTGAGAATGACTTCCTTGACCTAGACCTTGACCTTGTGAGCTTCACACCACTCGAATCCGTGTCCTCCTTGCTGTCACCACAACACCACCATGGTCCAGGGACACCGGAATAGAAGAGAACAGAGAGGAGGAGGGTTCCGTTTTGTGAGAAGAGAGGGAGAAAGAAGGTGTTGGGGTTTTGTTTGCTGAAGCTTTGGAGGAGAAAGAGAGAGATTCATAGGAGGAAGAGAATGAGAAATGCAAAGTGTGATATGTGGTGTTTTGGGCTTTCCTTTTATTCATTTAGGGAAAATATTTGTGTGGTCAAGATTCATTGGCTTCTTGGGGAAGCTAGAATGTGTGGACAGGGTTCATTGGCTTCTTGAGGAAGCCATGAATAGTACTTGAGAGGGACATAAAGCAATGAAAATGACATAAAGTGAATGGCAAGGACAGCGTACGGATGGTACGAATCCCAAAGGGATACAGCTCAACATGAGCTGGCACGGAGGAGCTAGGACGTGTTGGCTCGGGTACATCGGCTAGGATACGTTGGCTCGGCTTGTAGGAACAACAGTAGTCCGAGCTTCCCTCTCGGACAGGACACTGAGATCGGCTAATCCAGACTGGATAATGGGTTTCACGTGGGGTTCTCTTTCAGCTCGGCTCATAAGTACACAATCTTATCTAGCTCGGCCGGGATCGGGCCGAGGCCTTAATCTCACATCCTAGGTCGGCCTATGCTCATACTACCCTTCTAACCTTGTACAATTTCTAAGGCTTAATCCTATCCTTAAATAAATATTTATATACTAAAATTATATTATTTAATACTAATTTTCAGGATGTTACACACTGCAATGATGAATAAGTAAATACAGGGAATATAATACTTCAGCTATGATGGAAGAAACTACCACTAGGCTCATTGAACTGAAGTCGATGGTCCACGGGAAATGCCACGCGAGGGTCGGCCTCGATTACGTCCGCCTCCGAGTATTCATGTCCTTGTCCAATTCCTCTAGCACTTCAGCCTCGGGGTCAATGTGTGCAGACAAAAGCATCGGGCGTCCACCATGATAGTCAACTGACCCGCCGATCTCGGTGTCTTCACGCCACTTTCTCGATAGGCCACTTCCCATCTTCCCTCGTCTCGAATGTCGAACGTGAACTTGACAGGATCCATAGACTAAGGGGATCGACATTATAACAACAAGCACACAGAACAGAAGGACTCGAGAGAGTAAGTATTCCCAAGCATGTTATGCCAACGATGTGGAATTACAAAAGGCAAGATATTAAGGAATAACAGAAACATAGAAACAAACAACATATAAGAGCAATCATATATATATTCCTACTGTTAACATACAAGGCGCATGCTCGATTCCATTACTTTTCTCTTTTTAAGACTTTTAGCATCTCCACAAGACCTTTCATAAATCGCTTCTGCTGCGCAACTCTGATTCCATCACCATATAGTCTCATCCTCTTTTCCATGCCTTCACTTAAGAACTATTTCTTAACATTGAGAATTATCTTTTCTTACTTAAGTTTTATGAATTCGTATCCGTCAATGATGCGGGGGATTTAATCATCATTGAGGAGGGTCGCTCTCGAAGTTAGCACACACTTCTACATCTCCTCGGTCATCCACCCAACCTAGTCGGAAGCAAACAGGAGTACATGACCTTTACCGTGCGGGCACAATAGCTGTCTCACAACAATTGGTCCCAGACCAGGAGGACTACAGCCTCAATTCAAATCATATCAATTCATATATACTCAAGGCACACTGTCTCATAGTGGCAATCAAGATGCCCACTCCAGTCCCTCTCACTGTTCAAGATTTGCAATCTAGGGGGCGACAGTACTATTCTAGTCTGCAGTGCAGAACTTACCACGGCATTGGACCCAGTCCCTACCACGTCTCATATACCACATGTGGGGTCCGTTCTGCCTAGAAAGTACTCTAGACTTCTTGACGTTTCACCGTCATCGTCCTCCCCTAATGCAATCTCCTCCTAAGTATCCGCAGATACTTATGGTTCCTTCCTCTCCACTACTTCGAGTTACTCTCATACCTTACCGCGTTCGCTGTTAATGTCTTTTAAAGTCTTTTATCTTTTTATTCAACCTAATGGTCGGCCCATCCTTCGTGCATCCCTTCAATGAGTCCCGACCGCTATCTTTTGCATCACTTTTCCTTTCTTTTTCTCAGGGTAGCACAGAGCTGGGTTTGTCTCGACAACTTAGTATTCCTTATTCCATTTTTCTGTCAAAAATTCTTTTGTAAACTTTCTCCAAATTACGTTTCACAAAAAGTAATGCTTCACAAAACTTTTCTCAAAAACCGTGTTTCATAAAACTTTTCACAACTGATGTTTCACAAACTTTTCAAAAAAAAATGTTTTCCACAAACTTTCCTTAGAAATAATATTTCAAAATCTCTCTTCAAAAATAGTGTTTCACAAACTCTTTTCGAAAGTAGCATTTCACAAACTCTTTTCAAAAATAATGTTTTCACAAACTTTTCTCAAAAACAATATTTCACAAATCTTTAAAAATCTCGTTTCAAAACCTTTTTCCAAAAATTCTCATTTTCAAAAACCTTTTCAAGAATCTCTTTTCAAAAAAAAAATCTTATTTCAAAAAATTTTCGAAAACACATTGTTTCAACGAGTACTAGTGGAGGAGAAAGCTCAACTCAACACCGGTCTCATTTCAACAATATCAACACAACCAAACAATTGCCACCGTGCTACTGACTCAGAACCACTAAGTTTCGACTTTTGAGATGGTCGAAACACTTAATATGTTACCTAAATATCACGGTGGTTGGGGGAAACTTCTCTCTCACCTCAACCGATGACGATCTTCAATACGCTTCTTAGTTTCCACTGCGACGCTCATAACTGCTTCCCGATCGTTACTGGCACTCAAATGGTTCTCTCTCATTAAAAGTCATTCTTATATAATTATTTCGAAAATAAAGCAACGTTACAAAACTTTTTATTTGAAAATGAGCATTCGCTTCTTCTCAATAATTTGAAATCACTTTGGGTTTTAAACTCACGATCAAAATTAAGTAAAACATTCATTTAAAAACACGTTTAGAAAATTAAAAACTTAAAATACTCTTTTCAAACACTTGTTAAAAACATAATTAGTTCCCTGACTCCTTTAAAGGCCACATTTATCTTAAGGTTTTTTAAATATAAAACACCTTTTAAATTAAAACCATGTACTTTAATTATCAAATAAAAATCTTTTCAAAACAATACTTTTTCAATAAATCAAATCACTTTAACTTACTTTATTTTTGTTAAAACCGAATTAAGTCAAAGAAAATAACACAAGGGTTAAATCAAAAACCTTTTACAAATATTAAACATTCAAATCATTTTCAAACACACATATTGAACATGTTAAGTCATTCATAATTCATGCATCACTTTCACATTCATCATGCGTGCATACAAAACAAGGATCAAACACAAACTCCTATTTTTTATGCATGGCCGAATCCTATCACACATAAGACAAGGTTTATATTTACAATTTCAAACACTAATGATTACTAACACATAAACAAACATGCATGTATGGAAAATAATCATTTAATCACATTATCCTATTTTAAGCATCATACCCAAAATATTTATTAAAAGAAAAGAAATATCTTCACTTAAAATCATGCTAACATCTTTCAAATCAATTAGCTTTATCACTAAATTAATATGCAAAGGAAAAATCAATTTATTTCTTTTACTTTTTGATCAAACCGAATGAAGCATGGAAAATGATTCAATATAATCACATACCAAATTCACTTCATTTAATTAAAACTAAACTTAAACCATAACACACAAAGAAAATGAAAATAACTTAAGTAAGATTTGTTCCAAAACCGAATAGAACACAAAATCACTTTCAAGTTTTTAATCAAAATTTAGACTTTCATATGCTTGAAATCCATAGATTCATCAATAAAACACACATGCAAAACAAACTAAACAAACTTTGATATTTATAAAGGTAAAACCATGAGCTTCACATAAAAATTCATCAACTTTAATTTTATTTCTTTAAATAAATTTTATCACTATAACATCGAGAGACATATCAAGATCTTTCACCTCCAAAAATTTCATGCATGATTCATGGCATTCTAATAATGAGAAAACACACACATAATCACAAACTCAAGATTTTCCAAATATATATAAAACCGTACCATTTAGCTAAAAACACAAACTTTACATTATTTTCTAAAACCATATTTTCACATACATCAAAGATTTTCAAAAAGAATAATTTATTTACAGTTTCAAATCATTTTCATCACTCAAAGCTTCAAAAATTCGTCCTTTAAAGGATCAAAAATATATTTTTGCAAACTAACCCAGAAAATTATAAAAATCACATATTTAAATTCTACTCTTCAACGCGATCGTTTTCATATAAAGATCATGATTTTCTGAAAAACGGTTGAAAAGATATGCATTTTCAAAGTTTCCAAATTCATTTTGAAAAGAAATCTTAAATAACAAAATAATAACTTGGTTTTCATGAAATCACACTCAAATAAAAATCATTTGCTAAAACATTTTTCTGAAAAATCCTTCTTAAATTCTCAAAATTCTTTTTAAATAAAACCTCATTGATCTATTTGAGTCCAGAAGATGCGGGATGTTACACGGTCTGTTACTCAGGCCACGTGTCTCCTCCCCCCGTCTCACCTACGACTTAGACATGAGAAGGGTGGATGTTGCGCTGTCCAGGTTCTAGAACATGCTACGCTGTCTACATTCTAGAAGGATACAGATATTTTGCCAGATATTTTCACAGGACCTAATGTAACATCCTACCTTTTTAATTTAAAATATATTGCTTTAGATTAATGATTTAGTAACAAAATATTTGGGGTTTTATAAAAATTTGGCAGAGTCTCGTTTAAAATATGGACTTTTGCCAAGTTAAATTTATACCTTTCAAGTCCAGAACATTTTATATAAATACACTTATAATTACATTTGTGACGACCCGTGTAACACCCCAAATTTTCATCCCCTAGTGTAATGAAAATTTTGATTATGAAAGGTTATTTCATAATTATTTTTCTTTAATCATAATTATTTATTTCATAATTAATTTAGATTAATTATGTGTTAGTGCTGATACTCAAATGAGGTGGAAAAATATATATATATATATATATATATATATATAAAGTTTTTACAAATTAATCCCTGAAGGAGGACCTAGAAGCAATATTAGGAAGGTCTTGGAGGGAAGGGTATTAAAATAAATATTTTTGAAAAATTGGCAAAAATACTCAAGTATTCCTGGAAACACTCGAGTAATCGAGTCACTGGAGAACTCGTGAGTGCGTTTGATGAGTCAACACTCGACGATTCTCTTTCGTTGACACGAAAACACCTCAGGGACACGTTAATGAGCTTCGTGGCGAACTGCATGATCACTAGAAGTGCGTATTTAAGCAAATGGTCGAAGGAAATGGAGGATTTTGGTTGAATTTCCCTGGAGATAGCAACTTAGGGTTTCCAATTTTGTGCTTTGATTACACGAACGTTGCTGAGAGTTAGATTGAGTGTGATACACCATTGTGAAGCTCACGTTTCGAGCTTCACAAAGACATAAGATTCGTGAGTTGAGGGGCTGTGTGGAAGGAGAATCAAGGATCGAAAGAGGAGGGATAGTTGCTGCCAAGCCAAGTTCCTGAGGTCTGGAGCCTACTTGGAGCTCGGATTTTGGTAAGTTTATGAGCCCTCTGAATCTCAAATTCGTTCCTACGTCTAGTCTATGTTGCAGAGAATAACTCCTAACCTCTTTCCCTAATTTTTACAATGATTTGGCATGTTAAATCCTCTGGTTTTGGTACTCTGCTCACATATGGTTGCATGTAAAGGATTTTTGGGGTTTAGCATTTCCAGCCAATTTCTCTGCAATCTCTGTGTTGATTCATGATTTAGAGGTAAGGGTGAAGCTATTAATTCACTAGAATAAGTTTAAATCATGTAAATTTAGGATGAGAGTCAACAAAAGACTCTATGGGCATAGTTGGAAATAGGAACAAGGCTTGGAGGCCTCTCTGTGTTCAAATTTTGTGTTGGACAAGTTTATTAAGTTACATGCAAGTTGTACCAAAGTGGTTATTGTGCTAAATGTGCCTAAAACTGGATTTGGTATGTTGAGTTGTGGAAAAATGGACTTTATGCATAATTAATGCTATTATGTGATTCAGTGTAATATGTTGTTAATTCTATATTGGAACATGTTTAATATGTGTAATGTAAGCTTTGTTGATCCTTGGTTTTAACTGGAATTGGCTATAATTGGAAATGGTATGTTAAAACGCAATTTACAGTGTTATTTGTCTGAAAACACTCGACTATTGGGGATGACACTCGAGTGTTTCGACCAATTTAAAAAATTGAATTTCTGGAAAACGAAGAACACTCGAGTACTCATGAAGAACACTCGAGTATTTTGATAAGACCTGAAAATGAATTTTTGGAAAACGAAGAACACTCGAGTATTTTGATAAATATGAGGAACACTCGAGTATTCATGAAGAACACTCGAGTATTTTGATAAAACCTGAAAATGAATTTCTGGAAAACGAAGAACACTCGAGTATTCATGAATCACTCAAGTACTTTTGAAAAAGTATGATTCACTCGAGTCCAGGAAAGTTCACTCGAGTCTTTTGTCCAGGGACAGAAAAGTAATTTTCTTTAAAACATACCTAAAGTATTTCCAATTGAATCAACTATGCTTATGGGGAAAATATCATGTTCCAATAAAAGAATGGGAGGATTCTTAACAACATTGTAATTCACTGTTGAAATATTATTGGTTGCACATAATAAGATTATTGGTTAATCTTAAATGGATTAATTTATGTGCATTCATACATGGAGAAAGGAGATGGATAATTAATTCGGTGGTAACTGGCTCGATGACACATTTTGGTAATGTGGGAAACATTGGGGAATGTTGTTACTTCCTGGTGACGTTGTGTGCACACTATCCGAACAGTTTCACAATACATGTTGGTCATGTATACGAATTACTGGATTGAACGTTCAATAAAAAATGGAAATGGGAAGCATGCATCATGACACATAAATAATGGGATTATCATAAATGAACCATGCTTGCTCATTTGTCTATGCATCGGACTCTTTGGTACCTGTGAATGTTACTTGCTCTATTTATTCTTATTCGATTATGTGGATTATATTGCTTACCCCTTATGCCCATTGTAGGTGATGGCTCGCTATCTAGCTTGCATCGAGTTGCGCCCACTCCCTAGTGGAGTGTGGTACTACGAGAACCATAGGGCCACGTTTGAGGGTGAGGTAGAGGTGACTCTATATCATCCTAACCCTTTGGCTCGAGTACGTCCTCATAGGTTTCGCATCCCTATTATCTATACTTTGCATGTACCCCCTTTTTGTACTTATCATGGATCACCCCCGACTCGACCAGCTCGTCGATTTCATTCCTTTCGCTTTAGAGCTGCTACTTGATCTCACCCCTCTGCTTCCCGAGTGATCCGTGAGGAGACTCCTATGCCTAGTCCGATAAGTCCGGTTCATGGGACTCCTTCAGCTGACGCAGTGCCTAGGGCACCCACTCAGTCGGACGAGGTTGAGGAGGACCCTGAGGAGGCGGAGAGTGAGGGCGAGCCAGTCGAGTAGTCCACTGGGAGCCAGTGGGGAGTTGGGGATCCACCGGGTGATGCATAGTATAGATGGTTAGGATGTGGGACATGTGGAGCAACTGTTGGAGATTCTGGAGACTGATGCTATGGAGGAGGATCATCGGACCACTATTGGGATTTTATATTTTGCTCTATATATATTGTATATATTTTTGAGAGATCTCAGTGAGGTGGTCTTTTCTTTTGATTTCACATCATGGACTTGTATTTTGTAAACTTCTGCTACCCCTACTTTGACCTTGACTTATGTTGGTACTTTTATGTGATCATATGGTTAGACATATATATATATATATATATATATATATATATATATATATATAAATATCTTTATATAAATGACATGGAATGTGGAATATCAAATCAAGGTCACTATTTTATTCAAATTCCGCTTACTCTGATAATCATGTGTTTTGATTCCAACGAGGAAAATTCCAAGGGCGAGTTGGGAAGTTTTAAATAATTGAAAGATGAAAACCCAACTTATGCAATCACAACTTATTTTCATTACTTATCCATCGAACGCAAGTCGATATATATATTATACAATTACAAATAGAGGCTATATTTTGTAATTTAAGGAGAGGGTGTGACACTTTTATGGTATCAAAGCATAATGGTCCTGATTCTTGATCCTCTCAAGCATGATCTACCAGAAGATGCTACAGCTGGGTAAAGTTTCTTAGCTATTTGATTTGTTTCATATAGCTTGAGTTCTATTAATGATTGTTTAGAATAGAACTAGATAGATTTCAATGGTTTAGATAGATCTTTAACGACCTAGGTCCATAGTGCAGGCTCACTATGGCATCGCGTTATAGAAATCATACGAACGATCTGCTAGAAAGGATCACTGCAGTCTTAGAGAATATGCAGCAGAATCAGCATCAGCAACATCAACCTCAGTCCGTTAATCCACCTTCAGCGGGTGTAGCAGCTACGGAAGCCAAAACTTTGTCGGATTTCAGGAACTGCAATCCCTCGAAGTTTGCTGGTGGGTTTAAGCCTGAAGAAGCTAATAAGTGGATCTTGGAAATGGGCATGATCTTTAGAACTTTGGAATGCTCCGATGCGCAGAAAATAGTTTATGCTGTTTTCATGCTGGAAGGCGAAGCGGAACATTGGTGGAATCATACTGCCCAGTTACTGGCCCATGAAGGAAGAGACGTAACTTGTGAAGTATTCATGGAGGAATTTCTCAAGAAGTATTTTCCTGATGACTTAAGGAGAAAGAAAGAGGTGGAGTTTCTACAACTCAAACAAGGCAGCATGAGTGTGGGCGAGTATGCTGCGAAATTTGAAGAATTGATGAAATACTGTAACACTCCTTTTATGTCATCTTACTTTATAAGAAAAGTAATAAGTTTAAGAATACTTGGACTTGTTATTGTTGGAAAAAGATCTGAAAATAAGAATTTTCCCTTCCCTTGAAAATTCCTTTTCACAAACACTTGATTAATAATGAGGTTGACTAACAAAATCAGAGTTTGCGGAAACATAGTAAAATCATCATATTATACCTCCCAAAATATATCAAGTGTAACAAGTCCATTAATACCATATAAGTATGATTATGAAACTGAATTCCTCTTATGATACCTTTTACCAAAATATGTATCATATAAATTCTATTAAAAATAGAAATATTATAGAGCTGGTCACTGGTCCTTTGTTCAAACATCCTTCTGGTCGGATCCTCGATATCTTCACAACAGGTTTCCAACCCACACTTTCTATACTCTGCATGCACCTAAAGGTCATCTCCCTCCACTGACTCTTGTGCAAGCTAGATGCACGATCAACACCTAATAAGGGCATGGGGGTTAGCTATACATATTCGCATAATCAAATGAGAATAAAACTAACAACCACAAGTTAACATGTAGCAAATCATGATGCATAATCATATGAGCACACCCGGTTAATCATAATAATTCTTTCAATGCAGGTGGCATGATGCATGATTTCCTTCCACAACTGAGGCCTCTAAAAGTCCATCTTGGACGTCCATCCAATACACCGTTGTGTTCCCGGAACACTGACATTTGTTCCCAGAACGTAATGCCAAACCATACTTGGATAATTACGCAACACTCCCAGAGTGTGCAACACGTTCCCAGAACGTGTAGCAAACCATACTTGGATAAATAAGCATCACTCCCAGAGTGTGCATCACGTTCCCAGAACGCATAAAAACCAGGTCCCGGACACTGGCCACATTCCCAGAATGTGTCATCAAGTAGGTTGCATATCTATGTGTTCCAAGAACACTCACATACGTTCCCAGAACGTATATAACCAGGTCCCAGACACTGGCCACATATCTATAATGTGTCATCAAGTAGGTTACAATTTGGTACTCCCGGAGTACCCTCCTCATATTCCCAGAATATGATAAACGTTCCTACCAACCAAACTTCCATTCTATATGAATGCACAATCATCAAGGTTGGTTTTATCTTTAATTCCATTATTATACCAATGTGTTCCCAGAACACAAACATACGTTCCCAGAACGTATCGCAGACCATACTTGGAATAGAATCAAGCACCACTCCCAGAATGTGCATCACGTTCCCAGAACGTCTCCAAGAAACCATGTCCCAGACAATGGCCACATTCCCGGAATGTGTCATCAAGTAGGTTGCATCAGTTTGGTACTCCTAGAGTATAGGGTCATGTTCCCATTAATTCCATTATTATGACTTAGAAAAACACAACTTCTGAATGATATCTTGAGGTATGGCTTTACTCATAAAATTCACCTTTGAATTTTAAATTTAACTTATGCTCATAGACCTGGATTGAGAGAATATAATCATTGGTATTAACAACCCTTATTCAAAAACTTAACTTTTATTTTTAAGTTTGAGGTACTAACACTACAACATTTTTAATTTTCTGCAACGGCACAAAACCGTTGCGTAAAGCCCAAAAACCGTTGCTGAAAGTATATGCAACGGTTTTAAAACTGTTCTCTAGGTGACTGTTGCCTATTGTCAAAGGCAATGGTTTTTTGCTTTTGGCAACAGTTTTATAAAAACCGTTGCCCTTTGAGTAATAAATAGCAACGGTTTTTATTTACATAATAGGCAACGGTTTTCTATAAATAGCAACGGTTTTTTGTTTGGGAATATGCAACAATTTTGTTAATAAAACCGTTGCCTTTTCCTAATAAACAGCAACGGTTTTACTATAAATAGCAACGGTTTCATTGTTCAGAATATGCAACAGATTAGAAAACCGTTGCCTTTTCCTTTAAAACACCAACGATTATTTTCATTAATAACTTATGCAACACTGATAAAACCATTGCATTATGTTTCAGCAACAGTTATATAACTATTGTCAACTTGACATAGGCAACACTTATTTTAGATTCAATCTATATGCAACACTTTAAATAAAATTATTTAAATAAAATTATATATATATATACACACACACATAATGGAATTAAAATATAACCATCACTATACATACCAAAATAACATAAGATTATAACATAAGATTATATTTTT
Organism: Crotalaria pallida; assembly: GCA_037953625.1. Classification (NCBI taxonomy): domain Eukaryota; kingdom Viridiplantae; phylum Streptophyta; class Magnoliopsida; order Fabales; family Fabaceae; genus Crotalaria; species Crotalaria pallida. The sequence continues at coordinate 27,173,164 of CM075654.1, forward strand.
CCATAATCCAAAGAGTACAAGACTAAATTAAGTACTTGCTAAATAACATAATAATTTTTTGCTAAAGTTTAAAAAAAAAAGTCAAAGCTTAAGTAATCCGTATATAATATATATATATATATATATATATATATATTCTTGCATTGCCAATGATATCCTTCTCATTCATCTTCGGCTTGGTCTTCCTCAACGTTCAAATTTTGCTGCAATATGAAAAAAATATATATGTTAATATAGAATCAAAACATCATTACAATATATATATATATATATATACACACACACACCTCTTCATAGCAGTTGATTCTTATATTTTCTTATATTTTGCGTTAGCAACCGAAACCATGGAACCAAGTGTAACAAGCAAATAAAAAGATTAAAAAAAATACTCAAAGGCTAAAGGTATGGCAAATTTCAGGAAAGTTTACAGGTATTTCCTCATAGATATCCACCCATGATAAGTTCTTCTCGATCTATTTCACCAAAAGAAATAAAATAAGTGACCAAATGGTTGAACTTCAACCTAAAGAAAGCATGACCTCAAGAAGAAGATTCATACGTACCTTTGTGGCAACATTAAGATCCAAATGTGAGTAAGAAGGTTCAGACCATCAAATCAATCATGAGTATCTAAAATTAAAGTTGATTATCACAATTCTTCTGAAATTCATTCTTTTTTTTTTTAAATATGCCTTCTGAAATTATGTTTAATATCATATATCTTCTAAGAACCAACAAACCAAGTAAAAATTGATCCATGGCACAATGAGAAACATCGCACAAATGTGTGAAAACCTTTTAAGCCGAAAAGGTTGCCTATCCAGAACAGCTGCTTTGTAATCTTCCTTGTCTAAGAAGGAGACCTGCAGCACAAGGACAAATATGGTCAAGGTTCAAACATGCTATAGTCAAGGCTGCCAAAAATACACAAGGAAATTAGGAATGATTAATAGGTTCAAACATGCTAATACAGACCAAACAGTCGGTCTAGCTAACGAGAACTATTGACGTAGAAGAATAAAACAAGCAGAAAGAAAGTGACCAGAAGAACATACCTCAATAGACTTGATGAAGGGCAATGCTGCTTTCTGTCCATGAGCACTTGCAACCTGGAGAGTCCAGTTGACATATTTTTTATCTGTGATGCAAGTGAATGGACAATGTGAGAGATATAAACCAATGCCCTGTGTAAGTGCTAGTCATTCTAGTGTCTTGGTATTTTAGCTGTGATATAAGTGCAACCTAGAGTTACGAGATTATGAGTAAGCCAGCCAATTTTCAGACAGTGCCGAATGAGTTCACAGAAATAAAAGGAATAAAACGCATATTAATTTATTTTGTAAATAGTATGTTTGCCCAGCTACTTTGACACGTTATGCAACCTGAGAGGCCGTTGGTTCTAAGTTTGGAAGAAATGATGCTAAATGTTGATTAAAAATACATGCAAACTCTCTTTATGAAGCAGAATAACTGTATTAACAACTTCAATATTTCCCTTTGTGTCATAATATGAAATAATTGAAACTTCTCAAGATTTTGGCAGGTGAACCTGTGACAACTCACAATTGTTACAGTCTACTAGCACAAGCAACATGGGGCATTAAAGAATCAGATTATGAGTTCCATTTTGTTCACTCAAGTATCTAGTGAAATTTTGTGAGTATAACTTAAAATTTACAAATTTAATATTGGTTACCATTGCTCAAAGCATGCGTCATAATAATCTGGAAAAGATCAATCCTGACAAATGGAGGAATCTGCAGATTCAGCTGCTCCATGACACCTGCAATTACCTGTTCCAGTTTAAAATTTATATTAGTGTACATTAAAAAATAAAATAAAATAAAATGAAAACAGGAAAAGAAAACAAGAACATGGAAAAGATTAATTTTTTGAACCTTACAAAAACTTTGTATTAGAGGTTTGGAAAATGGAAAAGAATAAGTTTTCTGTAACACTGTATACTAAATACAGGAAAACATTGAAAACATAATAAACAAATTCATGAAGAAAAACACTTTGGAACTTTAGAATTTTAAAGCTACCTAGCAGATTTAAGGAAAACTTTAGAACTTTAGAATTTTAAAACTTTGGAACTTTAGAATTTCAGAAGAGACTAAAACTTAAGCTCCAGATCCCTTTCACTTGTCATTCCAATACAAGAAGTCACTTTGACGGTACACACCGGATTATTCAAGCAGCCAAGCTTTTTTCTAAACATTATTAAGCCTCTGTTCATCAGGTATGAGCAGAAATCACTACTTATTCTACTTTTGTTCAGTCAAGAATTAACAATAAAACTCCTACAAAACTGGGAAAAAAGGTCTGGAGAGGGAGATAGAGACACCAGGATGGGGGAGTACTGAAAAATTTAGAGAATAAAAGATAAGAAAAATCATGTAAACCCTGTCCCCAAGCATAACACTATATCTGCTTGTTTGCAGTGCTTCTCAGCAGGATTCATCTCCTTTGGAGGCAATGCATCCTTTACATACAAGGAGACACAGACATGCTGAGGGAATAACAGACACAAGCAAACACAAATGTTTATCAATTGGTCCTTAATCATATCCTCAAGCACAAAAGTTTTCACACACATTAACAACTAAAATCAACAAATAGTGAGTGTCTCTTAAGGGTTAGCCACTTAGCTAACTACTATCCTCATAGGAATAACTCTGACCACTGTTTATAGTGAGAAATCACCTGTTTAGGAGCCACAGGCATGAATTCTTACAATGTCTACCCACCACCAGTGGATCAAAATCAAGCAACGTCATTAAAGCACCACACCAAGAATCCAAATTTTAAGAAGCTTGAATAATGGACAAGGGTAGCACCTTTGTTAAACAAGGTTTATATAAGACAAATTATTTCATAACCGAAATTATCCCAGTCTGTATTGAAATTTTTAAAAACACCAAAATTTGTGTTCCTCCTATAAGCATGATCAATGCAGACATGTGACCCATGCATATTTCTATTGATTTTCAGTTCAGAGAAGATCAAGCTATAATGAGGTGCGACCGTACGAGACATAATTGTATTCTGTTACATGGTAATCATTGTGTACATGTGAAGCAATAAGTGATATGAAATGGAGAAACCAAAAAACAGCAGAAAATATATTGTATTCTGTTACATCTTTTGAAGAAAAAGAAGTTATATTATAATCTTCAAGATTTGGCTGAACACATAGGAACTGAGCAAAATAATAATAAGAACAAAAATAGAAGCAAAAACAAAAACAAAAGTTCCACATTAAAAAGAGCATGAGGAGCAATCTTTGTAATACAGAGAAGAGAACCCAACTTCATGTCATTAAATCAAGTGAAAAAGTAGAAAATAGAAACCCTCAGATAATATAAATCTCTTGAACACAAATTATGTAACCCTAAAAGCAGAGATTGAAGAAAATCGAAATTATGTAATCCTAAAAATAGCAATTGAAGGAAATCTAAGGAGACAAAGCAAGGATGACACAATTTGAGCTTACCTTTCCACGATGAAGAAGCAAGGAGGAGGCTTCACAGTTCACGATGTCTCTGCCGTCGGGGACGACGATGCTGTTGCCGTCGAGTTTTGGAGTGTGGTGGCTGCGACGGTTTTGGGGTGTGATGGCGTCAACGGTTTTGGGTGGCTGCGATCGGTTTGGGGTGTGATGGCGTTGGGCGTGTTTTGGCTGCAGAGGGAGTTTGTGAGATCTTGAAGGGCCATCGAGCCTTCTTCGAATGAAAGACGTAGAGAGGAAGAGAGGGAAAGGGATTGATAGATTAAGACTCAATTGGCCGAAGAAATGAAACGATAGGGTTGGGGGTTTTAATTTTAACTTAGAGTTTTCAGCAACGGTTTTCTTAGGAAAAAAAAGAAACGGTTTTTCTTATCAAATTTTAGGCAATGATTTTATTTTTAAAAGAAAGCAAGGTTTTTCTTATCAAAGTTTTACGCAACGGTTTTATTTAAAAAAAAGCAACGGTTTTCTTATCAAGTTTTAGGCAACGGTTTAAAAACGTGGTTCTTTCCATCAACATTTAAAAAACCGTTGCCTATATGGAAGGATATGTTGATATGAAGTAGTTCGCAACAAAAATGAATAAAAACCGTTGCTAATTGGTATTATTTGGCTACACACGAAAAACCGTTGCTTATTCCATGAATAGGCACCGGTTTTCTAACCGTTGAAATTTAAGTGTTGCCTAAAGCCAAAAATGTTGTAGTGTAACCGGTTACATCATCACCTAACCGGTTAGAATTACAGACCTGAATGTAAAACCACTGATTTTCCAAGAATATTTTCTTAAATTCTCTACTCAATCCAATAACAAGGTCTTAGCATAACAGAATACCTCAAGTTCAACACATAATATCATTCAAAAGATCTAAGTCATACTCCAATTTCATTTATGCATAATTTCCTCTCGAAATTATCTCATTACCTTAAGGTATTAACTCTTTAACTGCAATCTGAACTATCACCGTGAAATCAACTTATTTTCAGATTGTTTTCCATGAAATTAAGGCCTAGATTTGAGTAGGATTTATAAGACCACAACACTGATTTTGTAAACTTATTTTCTTTTGCATTTTAACAGTGTCTAACATGAGTTTTAACAAACCATTCTCTTCATTACTCAAATCTAACCAAATTTCAACCTTTAACAGAGTACATATACCTTAAATAAATATGTTTAAACACAGAAACATATCTATCTTGCATGCATTCAATTTGGATACTCAAATTGCACATAATTGCACATATTTCACAACTTAATGCATCAATTCACGTAATATCCAAATAAGTCATGAATCCAACATCAATATAGCTTGCATGCATCTCAATAACATTGCTCATAACAATAATTGAGCTCAGATTGGCCTCCAAGCCACTTAACCATTTCAACTTATGCCCTTTGAGTCTCTTGGTGACTCATCCTATATTCTACCACAATTTATTCTCATTCTAGCAAATAGTAAGCTTCCCCCTTACCTCTAAATTGTGCTTGATCCAAAACATTGCAGAGAGAAAGGCTCCAACACAGATTTCCATTAAATCCACTCCATGCTGATAGAGTTGGACAGGGTACCAAAACCAGGGAAATTGACATGCAAAACCAAATTAAGAATTGGGGAAAATGGTCAAATTGAATTCTCTGCAACATGCACTAGAGGTAGGAACAGATTTGAAACTAGAAGGGTTTGTGTGCTTACCAAAATCGAGCTTCAAAGTCAGCTCCAGAAATCAGAAGCTGAGGTTTGACAGCATCAACACCTCAACTTGGCAAGCTTCGTTCTCTTGATTCAGGGACTCTCAACTCACAAACTTTATATCAATACAAAGCCCTTGATTCAAGCTTTGTAATGGTTTATCACTCATCTTCTAACTCTCAGAAACGAAGGAGAATTTAAGAGACGAATCTCAGAACCCTAAACAGAGCATCAGCACTTCAGATCAACAAAATGAGCCAAAATCTCGATCAATTGGGCTATTTATAGAGAAATCAGGCTAACATGCATGTTGACACGTCCTACCCCACCAAGAGAAGGATGAATTCGTGGCAGATTTCTGGGTTTTGGCTTGATTACTCATCAAACGCACTAACCCAGTTTTCTGAGTTCATCGTGTAACCGGTTACAGAGCCCTTCTAACCGGTTACATACTGATAAAATTCAAAAATTAATAATTTAATTACTCTTTCTTCAAAAACCTTTCTAATATTGCAATTAGGTCCCAACCCAAGGGCTAATTTACAATATTCACATTTTTGTACAAAATAACCATATAAAAATATATCTCATATTTTTATATAAAAACACATAATGTACAAAAACTAAAACCTTAAAAACTAATATAAATCAATTATAAAATAATTGTTATAATTAATTTCTTGGTTATTTGGGAGACGAAAATTATGGGTGTTACACTACTCCCCCACTTAAAAGGAATTTCGTCCCCGAAATTCATCTTTTGAAATTTTCCACTTTTCCTAAATGTTTTTATACTAGAAAACTTCATCTTGCTCCCAACAATTTGTTCTTTAGGGTCCTCCCCCACTTAAAAGAGTTTCGATATAGTACTTTTATTTCGAAACATTTCTAATAAAACCTTTCACCTTAAACCAAAATTCTTTTCATAAAACACTTAGGTAGAAGAATTTCTTTTAAAAGAAATACTCTTTACACCTCACATAAATATTCTTCAATTAAAACATTTTCCAATAAACTTTTGGAAAAAATTTTGGGCTGCGCACTCTGATCTCTCAAGCACGATCAAAGAAACATTTGTATGACTTCATTTCTTAATAGTTTGAGACATTAGGGTGATCAGTCCTAATATTCAATTCATTAATAACAAAATCATCCCTTTCAGATATAATCTTTCGCAAGAAAGACCATACGACAGGTCTTTAAGTTAGATGAACATAAAGATAGGGTAATTATCACTATCAGAGTTAGTTAGATAGTCAAGTTCTGGAGACATTTCCGTTGGGGAGACAAAGATTTGTCTTATCTCGGTGGTTGTTAATCTCTCTAGCTAGAACTGATCTTTCTATTTCTGTAGTGTCCACAGATATTATCACATCCAACTGTGATAAGGGTTTTGATCACAGAAAGATTGGAGTTGAACTTCCAACAGAATATTGATACTTTCAAACAATTAGATTAACGTAGTCAAAAATGTAACACCCCTAATTTTCGTCTCCCGAATAATAGGAAATTAATAATAAAAAGTTTTATTATTGATTTATAGAATTTTCCAAGATTATGTTTTGTATTTAATTCGCCTTAAATATAAAAATAAGTTGAAATATTTTTATATGGCAAATAAATGCAAAATATAAGAATATTGCATTTAGGTCCCTGAATGAGGGCTTAAAAGTAATATTGAAAAGGTTCTTGGAGGGAAAGATTTAAAAATATTAATTTTTAAATTTTGAACTGATCTAACCGGTTAGTAATGCCCTGTAACCGGTTAGACGATGAACTCAGGAACTGGTTTAGTGGATATTGATGAGTAATCACTGGGTTAATTCGATTAATCGCCACGAATCCCACTTGATGCATGTTGGAGGACGCGTGTCTTCCTGCATGTCAACAAATCCCTCTATAAATTGATGGATTTCTGAAGGATTGAGGGTTGATGCGTTTGATTTCTTGTTGAGAGGCTGAAATTAGGGTTTTCAATTCGTGGAGGGCAATTCTTCTTTTTCCTTGAGAGTCAGAGAACGAGTGATACACAAACACGAAGCTTACATCCAGAGCTTCGTGTTGATACCAAATTTGTGAGTCAAGAGTGAGTGTGGAAGAAGGAATCAAGCTTGGAAGTTGGAGGTGGAAAACTGAATTCTCTGTTTTGCCAGTTCTGGAAGCTGAATTCCAGCCTTGAATTTGGTAAGTGTAGCTCACCATTAGGTTCCGAATCTTTTCCAATTCCTCGTGCATGTTACCTATTCTGAGTTCTAACTATTTTCCCCAATTTCTTTGGCCAAATCCTATGTCAAATTTGGTGGTTTCTGGACCCTGTTGCTGGAAACCGAATCTTAAAACAGAACTTTGGGTCTGAGAGGAAGTTATGGAATTTTCTTCAAACCAGTGTCAAACCTTCCTCAAAATCATCTTAGAGGTATGGGAGAAGTCTTCACTATGCTAGATTTAGACTAAATGTCAAATGAATTAGGATTTGAGTTAACAAAACTCAAAAGGGCATTATGTGTTTTTAAGCACAAAGGCTTGGAGGCCAAAGTTTTGGCTCAATCCTGTTTGAGCAAGTTTAGATTGATGCATGCAAAGTGTTTGAATGTTAAATTCTAGATTTGAATGATTAATATGAGTTTTGCTGTGTTAAATTGTGTTTATGTGGATTTTTATGCAATTTGATGCAAAAACTTGATGCATGCACTTTGAATATGATTTCTGTGATGAAACATATTTGTTTAAGGTATATGAACTTCATGGAATGATGGTTTGTGGTTAGATTTGAGAATTAAATGAAATGGTGTGTTAAAACCTTCAATTTGAGGGACTGACTGCATAATCTAACCGGTTACTCGATTTCCGTAACCGGTTAGACATTGCAGAATTTTAAAGAAAGATTAGTTTATTAAATCAGTCCTTAAGTTTTAGGTGTTTTGCTCAAATCTATACTATAAATCCATTATAAATAATCTGAATATAAAGTGTTATGATTCAGATTAGAAGTAAAGAGTTTATACCTTAAGTTCATATAGTAATTTTCAAGAGAAAATTATGTATGATTGGAAACAAATGTGATTTTAATTTTGAATGATGGAAACTGTGATTTTGAGGCATAAAACAGGGTTTAAGTGGTGCATAGATTGGGTAGAGAATTCAAGAAAAAAGGGTTTTTCTGAATTGCAATGGTAAACAGTTCAGGTCTGTAATTCTAACCGGTTAGCCTGAAACTGTAACCGGTTAGTACCTGAATCTGAAAAATAAAGAGTTAAGTTTTTGAACACCATTGGCTTTGTTTTATCCAATCTAAGTTAAAAGGCATGTTTTGAGAAAATTCAAAGGAGAATTTTATGCCAAATATTATGCCTCAAATTAATCATTCAAAATGGAAATTGGAATATTTCTAAATCACATTAATTAATGTAAAGATAAAACCAACCCTGATATTTGTGCATACATATAGACTGGGAGTCTGGTTGGTAGGAACGTTTATCATATTCTGGGAATATGAGGAGCGTACTCCGGGAGTACCAAATTATAACCTACTTGATGACACATTATAGATATGTGGCCAGTGTCCGGGACCTGGTTTTTATGCGTTCTGGGAACGTGGTGCACACTCCGGGAGTGATGCTTACTATCTAAGTATGGTTCGGCATTACGTTCTGGGAACGAATGTCGGTGTTCCGGGAACACAAGGGTGTATTGGATGGACGTCCAAGATGGACATTTAGAGGCCTCAGTGGTGGATAGAAAATCATACATCATGCCACTTGCATTATAAGAGTTATAATGTTGAAAAATTAGTGTGCTCATATGTATTTGCATTATGATCTGTCCATGATATACCTGTGATTGTAATTTTAGTCTTTATCAATTATGTATATGCGTATACTTACTCCCTGTGCCCTGTTTAGGTGATGGCCAGATACCTAGCCTGCATCGAGATACGCCCTATCCCTAGCGGTATACGGACGTATGAGGAGCACCGTGCCACTTTTGAGGGGGAGGTTGAGATCACTCTCTACCACCCTAACCCTCTGGTGCGTGTGCGACCTCGTCGATTTAGGATCCCATTAGTCTATACTATGCATGTTCCACCTTTTTACACATATAGAGGACCACCCCCGGCTCGACCCATGCGTCGTTTTCATAGTTTTCGCTTTAGAGCTGCCACTCGTTCCCATCCTTCCTCCCATAGAGTTGTCACTGAGGAGACTCCTTCTCCTGGTCCGATTGATTACGATAGGACTGCTTCTGCAGATCCTAGACCCAGTGGTGGGGTCTCTACGCAGTCGGGCGAGGTCGAGGAGGACCCTGTGGAGGATGAGAGCGAGGAGGAGGTGCGTGTTGAGCCGACTGTTTCTGCTAGAGGTGGACCCGCTGGTTCATAGGAGCCTGCATAGCATAGGTGTTTTGGATCCTAGATCCTAGGGATAGAGTTGTGGAGGATCTGAGGAGCTGCTGAGGACACTGAAGACCTGCTCTGAGACTTCTATTTTGAGACCATGTGATATAGTGTATATATTTTGAGAGGTCTTAGAGTGAGGTTTTATTTCATACAGCTGGGTTGTATATCTTTTTACAAACTCTTGCTATCTCGACTGATGTTACTTGCTACTATTGTACTGATGGGGTTTTATTTTATGCTATGATCTATATATATATATATATATATATATATATATATGATGTTTATTTTCCTCAGCAGAGCCCCAAAAGTATTATTTTTACTTCCGCGAACTCTGATTTTAAGTTACAAGAGATTCGGAGATAAAGTTATATGTTATATTTTATATACTCAAATACCACTCGAGAAGCAAATGATATGTTGTCATAATAGCTACTAATAATGCTTTCTATAACTAAAGAGATGCGATCTCGAGAGTCTTTTCGAACTTAAGATTGTGCTGAGCCGAATTCAAAAGGATTTATGATTGAGCAAGTACTAGCTTTGAAAAGGAAAAATTTTCTAGCCCTAATTTTGATAGCAAGTATTCAACTATTTGGAAATATTAATTATTTTCAAGTTAAAAAGAGAGTGTCACAAAAAACATTTGATTACGTTAACCCAGATCAAAGGAAGAGATAGGCTTGGGTTGTTTACGTCAGGATTACACTCAATTCTCATCTCAGCCGGTGAATTCTTCTCGTGCTGGATTTGTCCATTCCTTTCTCACCTTTTCCTTCAAGACAATTTGGTGAATAATACTCCAGCTTCCTAAAATCGGAATTGACTATTCCCTTAGGTACATAACATTTAAACTCAAAGTGATGTGCCTCCCAGTTTTCACCTTGAGATGGACAAATGTTCCCTTCCCTATTTCCTCCTTAGTCATTTTTCTCCAATCGAGGATTCCTTAACCTTGATATTTCCGTGGTAGATATTCTCCCATTTACTTTTCCTCTTTCTCCAGTTGGGCCTTTATTTCATCAATCTTTCTCTTATTCTGAACTCAGACCTTTCTCGCATGAAATTCATGTACTTTCCCATAGTCCTCATACATGCTTACCAACATCGAGAAATTCCTTATTCCTTGATAGTTGATAGCTAACTTGGGTTCAAACATAATCTATTCTGGAAGTTCATGCCTTTGGATTTCTCATCTAGGTTGTCCTAGACAACACTTCCTAAATCCCTTACTTCCATAATATATTTTCTAATATCCATAATCACAAACTTTAACTCTAAAGATTAAATCTCATTCGTTTCTTCATAGAGATCTAACTCATTTTCCTCAAAAGTTAACTTCTCTTTCTTCTCTTCATCTTCTGATGGTAATTCACGAATCCGATTCAGGAATTCGTTGGTGATTGGCAACATTCCCAATGTAATACTAGAGGGTTCCTCTTGGGTTACCAGACTTAGGTCTCTGAATTCTGCGATCAGGATAACCTCCTTAATTTCAACTCTCGGTTAGTCCATAAATATTGTGATTCAATCCTCTTAAATCAATTTCAATGCTGAATCAAGGCATTAAGTTATTTTACCACATTAAATCCTTTCCTTAAATTTTACTTAGGTAATTGACATTGAGTTTTGATTGGAGGAAGATGTTTATTGATGCCAAAAGTTACTTCACAATTGACTTAAATTTTTAATTTAAACTTTCAGCTTCTAACCGGTTACAAGAAACTCTAACCGGTTATGAAGTATTGTTTTAGAAATAAAACCAAAGAATTTCAAAAAAACCATTTTCTTTACATCATCCAATCCAACTCAAAATAGGATTTATTCATAATCTAATACCTTGATTCCAACTGAATCCATCACTGAAATGATTTAAATCATAATCTACTCACATTTTCCATAATTCCTCTTGGACTAATCATATTATATTGGGGTATAATCCATTACTACCCTACCATAATTAAACAACATCCTATCATTCAATACCATCAGTTGATCTTTCCAAGTCAACTTGGTCAAAGGCCATGCGGTCTTAGAAAATCCTTCAATAATCCGGCAATAGAATCCAGCCAGCCCTAAGAACTTCTTTACTTTAAAGATCACATGCCCTGCGAACGTAACTTCGCTCACCCAAAATTCATCTTTGGTGAGCTTAGCACACAACTACTCCTCTTGCAGGATTCTCAACACAATCTTGAGATGTTTCTCATGCTCCTCTGGATTCTCAGGATAAACCACAAACGAATCCAAATAGGATCTAAAGGTCCCGTTCTTATAATCCATAAAAGAACAGGTGCATTAGTCGATCCGAACGGCATTATTTTCTACTCGTAATGTCCGTATCGAGATCAAAATGCAGTCTTATGTGTATCCCTGCCCCGAATCCTGATTTGGGGTTAATCCAACCGCCAATCAATCTTAGAAAACACTTAGACTCCTTTAACCTGGTCCAACCAATTCTTTTAGCAACTTCTCTACGTGTTTCTCCCTTTTGACCATTCCCGATGATACCATATCGTATGGGTAGTAGAGAGGGAATCAGCTTCAAGAATTAACTTGATTCCAAACTCTATCTCTTTGCTCAAGGGTGAACCTAACATCATTTCTTGAAACCCAGATTTCTTTGACCCCCTATTTCCTTCACTTCACTGCTGCCCAGAAGCAGACACATGGGTCCATTGGATTTCAGATTCGAAACTTGGAAATCCCAATACAGGGTTGTTCTATCGTCATTAATCATGATCACTTGATCCCTCGGCTCCCAAACCGTGCTTAAGATCAAATATAATCATGACACAGGTAGTTAGACAGAGTCTAATACCTTAGTAGAACGATCCAGACGTACCTTGGAAACAACTACAAGGAGATTTGTAGAATCCTCTGCTTTGAGATAGCAGATTGGATAAGGCATAGAGCAACTTTGATCAACGCCCGTATCCATAAGGAACAAAAGAAAGGATAACTTTAGAGTTTAACAAACTCAACAAGGTTGATCTTTAAGGTAATAACTGCCCTGCACTAGGTCTGAAAAGTTGATTAACTTTAACAATGGTGAGGGTAAATACTCTTCTCCAGAGTCAAGGACTTAACTACAACTCCTTAAGATTTCCTTATCACTGGTTCTATGAGAACTGATAAACCAACACTATGGTTTTGGGTTTACAACATGTCTAAAGAGAAGCATACGACTATCATACTTCTACTTAGACTACATAGAACACTTCTTAATAGCAGGATAAGCTACTTATCTAGAGCCATTACCCATAACCTTAGCTCTAGTTTGGAAGTATATGAAAGCATACTTCCCAAGAAACATTGCAGATATCGATGACCAGCGTATTGGACCACACACCCAAGGACCAGAAGTCAGGACCATTGCTCTGATACCATAAAAGTGTAACACTCCTTTTATGTCATCTTAATTTATAAGAAAAGTAATAAGTTTAAGAATACTTGGACTTGTTATTGTTGGAAAAAGATCTGAAAATAAGAATTTTCCCTTCCCTTGAAAATTCCTTTTCACAAACACTTGATTAATAATGAGGTTGACTAACAAAATCAGAGTTTGCGGAAACATAGTAAAATCATCATATTATACCTCCCAAAATATATCAAGTGTAACAAGTCCATTAATACCATATAAGTATGATTATGAAAGTGAATTCCTCTTATGATACCTTTTACCAAAATATGTATCATATAAATTCTATTAAAAATAGAAATATTATAGAGCTGGTCACTGGTCCTTTGTTCAAACATCCTTCTGGTCGGATCCTCGATATCTTCACAACAGGTTTCCAACCCACACTTTCTATACTCTGCATGCACCTAAAGGACATCTCCCTCCACTGACTCTTGTACAAGCTAGATGCACGATCAACACCTAATAACGGCATGGGGGTTAGCTATACATATTCGCATAATCAAATGAGAATAAAACTAACAACCACAAGTCAACATGTAGCAAATCATGATGCATAATCATATGAGCACACCCGGTTAATAATAATAATTCTTTCAATGCAGGTGGCATGATGCATGATTTCCTTCCACAACTGAGGCCTCTAAAAGTCCATCTTGGACGTCCATCCAATACACCGTTGTGTTCCCGGAACACTGACATTCGTTCCCAGAACGTAATGCCAAACCATACTTGGATAATTACGCAACACTCCCAGAGTGTGCAACACGTTCCCAGAACGTGTAGCAAACCATACTTGGATAAATAAGCATCACTCCCAGAGTGTGCATCACGTTCCCAGAACGCATAAAAACCAGGTCCCGGACACTGGCCACATTCCCAGAATGTGTCATCAAGTAGGTTGCATATCTATGTGTTCCAAGAACACTCACATACGTTCCCAGAACGTATATAACCAGGTCCCAGACACTGGCCACATATCTATAATGTGTCATCAAGTAGGTTACAATTTGGTACTCCCGGAGTACCCTCCTCATATTCCCAGAATATGATAAACGTTCCTACCAACCAAACTTCCATTCTATATGAATGCACAATCATCAAGGTTGGTTTTATCTTTAATTCCATTATTATACCAATGTGTTCCCAAAACACTAACATACGTTCCCAGAACGTATCGCAAACCATACTTGGAATAGAATCAAGCACCACTCCCAAAGTGTGCATCACGTTCCCAGAACGTCTCCAAGAAACCATGTCCCAGACAATGGCCACATTCCCAGAATGTGTCATCAAGTAGGTTGCATCAGTTTGGTACTCCTAGAGTGCAGGGTCATGTTCCCATTAATTCCATTATTATGACTTAGAAAAACACAACTTCTTAATGATATCTTGAGGTATGGCTTTACTCATAAAATTCACCTTTGAATTTTAAATTTAACTTATGCTCATAGACCTGGATTGAGAGAATAAAATCATTGGTATTAACAACCCTTATTCAAAAACTTAACTTTTATTTTTAAGTTTCAGGTACTAACCGGTTACATCATCACCTAACCGGTTAGAATTACAGACTTGAATGTAAAACCACTGATTTTCCAAGAATCTTTTCTTAAATTCTCTACTCAATCCAATAACAAGGTCTTAGCATAACAGAATACCTCAAGTTCAACACATAATATCATTCAAAAGATCTAAGTCATACTCCAATTTCATTTATGCATAATTTCCTCTCGAAATTATCTCATTACCTTAAGGTATTAACTCTTTAACTGCAATCTGAATATCACCGTGAAATCAACTTATTTTCTGATTGTTTTCCATGAAATTAAGGCCTAGATTTGAGTAGGATTTATAAGACCACAACACTGATTTTGTAAACTTATTTTCTTTTGCATTTTAACAGTGTCTAACCGGTTACGAATATCGAGTAACCGGTTAGATTATTCAGTCTGACACTAAAACATTACTTTTAACAAACCATTCTCTTCATTACTCAAATCTAACCAAATTTCAACCTTTAACAGAGTACATATACCTTAAATAAATATGTTTAAACACAGAAACATATCTATCTTGCATGCATTCAATTTGGATACTCAAATTGCACATAATTGCACATATTTCACAACTTAATGCATCAATTCACATAATATCCAAATAAGTCATGAATCCAACATCAATATAGCTTGCATGCATCTCAATAACATTGCTCATAACAATAATTGAGCTCAGATTGGCCTCCAAGCCACTTAACCATTTCAACTTATGCCCTTTGAGTCTCTTGGTGACTCATCCTATATTCTACCACAATTTATTCTCATTCTAGCAAATAGTAAGCTTCCCCCTTACCTCTAAATTGTGCTTGATCCAAAACATTGCAGAGAGAAAGGCTCCAACACAGATTTCCATTAAATCCACTCCATGCTGATAGAGTTGGACAGGGTACCAAAACCAGGGAAATTGACATGCAAAACCAAATTAAGAATTGGGGAAAATGGTCAAATTGAATTCTCTGCAACATGCACTAGAGGTAGGAACAGATTTGAAACTAGAAGGGTTTGTGTGCTTACCAAAATCGAGCTTCAAAGTCAGCTCCAGAAATCAGAAGCTGAGGTTTGACAGCATCAACACCTCAACTTGGCAAGCTTCGTTCTCTTGATTCAGGGACTCTCAACTCACAAACTTTATATCAATACAAAGCCCTTGATTCAAGCTTTGTAATGGTGTATCACTCATGTTCTAACTCTCAGAAACTAAGGAGAATTTAAGAGACGAATCTCAGAACCCTAAACAGAGCATCAGCACTTCAGATCAACAAAATGAGCCAAAATCTTGATCAATTGGGCTATTTATAGAGAAATCAGGCTAACATGCATGTTGACACGTCCTACCCCACCAAGAGAAGGATGAATTCGTGGCAGATTTCTGGGTTTTGGCTTGATTACTCATCAAACGCACTAACCCAGTTTTCTGAGTTCATCGTGTAACTGGTTACAGAGCCCTTCTAACCGGTTACATACTGATAAAATTCAAAAATTAATAATTTAATTACTCTTTCTTCAAAAACCTTTCTAATATTGCAATTAGGTCCCAACCCAAGGGCTAATTTACAATATTCACATTTTTGTACAAGATAACCATATAAAAATATATATCTCATATTTTTATATAAAAACACATAATGTACAAAAACTAAAACCTTCAAAACTAATATAAATCAATTATAAAATAATTGTTATAATTAATTTCTTGGTTATTTGGGAGACGAAAATTAGGGGTGTTACAATTGTTGTGTGTTTGTATGTTTTATGTTTGTATGGTCCTTCTATCTTGCCTATCGTAATTCCACACCGTCGACGATTCGTCGTTCGGATCGCTTACTCTCTCCTGTTCATTGGCATATCGGTGTTGCTGATATCTCAACGGGCAGATGGAGTATTGCATGGATGTCACTACATGGAGCAAGTATGGACGAGGATGGAAGCGTACCCCATACGGCTGGGTATGGGTCGGCTATTCCCAGATCGTGATTCCATCTGGAACATCTACTCAGTGGAGCTAACCTGGAGCTGCATGTGGGACAAGTCAACGTACAAGGCTATAGGAATTTCAAGGAAAAGATTCGGTATGAGACTCAGAGGAACTCTACCATTCTCAATGGAGTGGAGCCGAAATCCACTAGCAATGAGGAGACCACAGCGAGGAGAACGTCATCTTTGGGAGCGAGGAGAAGACGTAAGAAAAAGGAAGAACTTTACCCGATCGTCTTCAATAGGAAAGTTTAAGAATAGGATTATAGGTTATGCTTGTGGTGAGTGTTTTGAGTTAAGGATTACCTAAGTGATGAACTATCGCTGTAACTTAACTTATTCTGAAGCATGCCCTACTTTTTATACAACTTAGTGAGAAAAGTTTAATGTCCTTTTGTTGTAATGAAAAGAACTATTTTAAATTGGAACCAAACCATTTTCTTGATAAATGTTTTTGAAAACCCAGATGAATGAGTGTTGGTTTTAGTAACAACTCGGTTTTCGAAAGAAAGTGTGGAAGGACATCAAGAACTTTTCAATAATGTTTTCAAACACTTCCACAATGTTTTATAAAAAATAAAAAATAAAAAATTGGCCTTATTTTTGGTAACTTTAATACATAAAAGTTAATTGTTTTGAGTTATGAAAATCGGGCTGTTACAAAGGGGACAATGTAGGGGGTATTAGGTGCTTAGGGGTCATTCTAGGTTTAAGGACTTGTTGGCTCTTCTTTAGGGCTTCTACTAATTTAGTTAGGGTTTGGTCAGGATTTTGGTTCATTTGGTTACTTGTTCTACACTTAGGAAATTTCTAGGCTATCCTTTACACACATACATACACACACGGCACACACATATATTCACATACATGCACACACTTACCTACACGCCTAACACATACACACATACATATATACATACTCATATACACATGCTCATACACGTTACACTCATACATACATGCATATATCATCATATATTTTTCACTAATTAAAATTTCACATAATCCTAAGCATACACACACACAAAACCATACATACATATACATGCACACACATAGAAATAAAAATAATTTTATTCCTTATAAAATCATTCATGTGTAAAAATCAAAATTCCTTTAAAATATCCAAAAATATAAAACACACATTTATAGAAAATAATTCACCTTCTTCATAAAATAATTTCTTATTTAAAATTCACCATTTCCTTAAAATAATTTTAAACACATAATCATTTCTCAAAAACTCAACTTAAAAACTCATAACATTATTTCATGAAAAATCATTTCTTTAAAATCACTTACCACTTTGAAAACTTGAATTAAGAAATTTATTTAAGAAAATACTCTTCTAAAAATACTTTTCTCAAAAATAATTCTTTTTAGGGATTAAAACAGTACGAGGATTTTGAGGGGTTTTACATAAGGAAAAGAAGAAACTCATGAAGGAAGGCAAAGAGTTAGAGTTTCAAGAAGGAAAAGATGAAATCCTTCGCTTTAGAGCAAGGATTTGAGTGCCTGACAATTTAGAAGTAAGGAGGATGATTATGGATGAAGCGCATAAGAGCAAGATGAGTATGCATCCAAGAGCTACCAAAATGTATTAGGATTTGAAGAAGATGTTTTGGTGGCCTGGCTTAAAGAAGGACGTAGCTAAGTATGTGGCATGTTGTTTGGTATGTCAGAAGGCTAAGGTGGAACATCAAAGGCCAGGAGGAGAATTACTTCCCTTGGAAATTCCATTATGGAAATGGGATAGTATCTCGATGGATTTCGTGTCAGGATTGCCAAGGACAGCTACTGGTCATGATGCAATCTGGGTGATCGTGGATCTTTTGACCAAGTCGGCGCATTTTATTCCCGTTAATATGCGCTACTCTTTGGAAAAGCTCACTCAGTTTTATATCAAGGAAGTTGTTCGTCTGCATGGGGTACCATCAAGTATCGTGTCAGATCGCGATCTGAGGTTTACATCAAAGTTTTGGCAAGATCTACATAGAGCCTTGGGTTCAAGACTGAAGATGAGTTCGACATACCATCCACAGACTGATGGCCAAACGGACAGAACTATTTAGTCACTGGAAGACATCTTAAGAGCTTGTGCTTTGGAAGGCCAAGGGAATTGGGAGCAAATGTTGCCGCTCATGGAATTTACTTACAACAATAGTCACCACGCGAGCATCGGTATGGCACCATTTGAAGCTCTATATGGAAGGAAGTGTCAGACACCGCTATGCTGGTTTCAAGTGGGGGAGAATTCTCTGGTTGGACCAGATTTTGTGCAAGAGACCACAAAACAGATCAAGATGATACAAGAAAAGATGAAGACTGCTCAGAGTAGGCAGAAAAGTTACGCTGATAGGAGGAGGAAACCTTTAGAATTTGCTGAAGGAGACCATGTGTTCATTAGAATAGTACCAACCAAAGGTGTTAGTAGAGCCTTGAAAACCCAGAAACTATCACCTAAGTTTATTGGTCCCTATTAAATTCTTAAAAGAGTCGGCCCAGTAGCTTATCAATTAGCCCTGCCCCCGTCACTAGCTAATCTTCATAATGTGTTTCACGTGTCTCAGCTGAAAAGGTATGTCCATGACCCCACCATTGTCCTTAGGATCCAACCCGATGACCTAGAAATTCATGAGAACCTAACCTTTGAAGCCATGCCTATTCGCATTGAAGACCGAAGAGTCAAGCAGCTTAGAGGGAAGGATATTTGTTTGGTCAAAGTCGTCTGGATTTGTGGCGATGTGATGGAAGCATCTTGGGAATTAGAGGATAAGAAGCGTTAGGACTATCCTGAATTGTTTGTATAAGTTGAATTTCGGGGACGAAATTCCTTGTAAGTGGGGGAGTAGTGTAACACCCCAAAATTTTAATCCCCGATTAATGAAATGTTAATTATAATATTAATTATAATTAATTATTTCTATTTTAATCCTTGATTAAAATTCTGTGTTATGTATTTAGGAAATATGTGTGTATTTATTTAATAAGTATAATTATGCATAAAATAAGCATTTTGCATATTAGTCCCTGGGTTGGGACCTAGAAGTAAATATAGGAAAGGTTTTGGAGGGAAAGTAAATAAAATTATTATTTTTCAAAAACTGGGCAAAATACTCGAGTATTATTCTGAATACTCGAGTATTCTGGACAGAGTTGCACGAGTTAGTGCGTTTGGTGAGTTACCACCACCGATTCCCTCTCCTTGCCACGAATACTCCATCCTCTACACTTCAACACAGTCGTGTCGACATGCATGAGCTCGATTGAGGTCTATAAAAGCCAATCAACACCGAATTGTTGAAGCATTTGGTCAAAATCGGATTAGTGGTTCAAGCTAGGTTTCTTGATTTGCTTCCTTCGATTCTCCCTCTGTGCTTGGAATTAGGACACAAATTATACACTAATACAAAACTCACATCTCGAGCTTTGTATAAACACCAAATTCGTGAGTTGAGAGTGAGTGTGGAGGAAGAATTGGAGCTTGGAAGTGGAGTCTCTTGCTGTCAAACCTTTCTCTGGAGCTTACTTTGGATTCAAATTTTGGTAAGCTCACGCACTCTCTGAATCTAAAACTTGTTCCTCTAGTTAGTATGTGTTGAATAGAGTCTAGAGAAACTAATTTCCCCAATTCTTATTGTTGTTTTATGTGTCAACCAATTCGATTTTGGTGCTCTGGCCAAACTGTTCTGCATGTTGGTGCTTGAAGTCGTTTTTGGTGTTGGAGAGCTTTTTCTTGTGAATCTTATGTTGGTACACGCCTGAGAGGTAAGGGGAAGTTGTTTTATGCACTAGATAGAGTTTAAATTTCAAGATTTTCATTAAAGAGCCACCAAGAGGCTCTAAGGGCTTAGATTGAATAGGAACTTTGGTTTGGAGACCAACTCATGCTCTATGGTTGTTTGGAGCAAGTTTCATATGATGCATGCAAGCTGTAATGAGCATTATTTCCCAAGTTTGTTGAGTATTTTGCAAATTGAGATGTTAAGTTGTGAAATTTTATGTTTTATGCACAAACTCATGATTCTCTATCAAATTTGTTAATTGATGAGTTATAAGTGTTTGAGCATGTTCAATATGTGTTATATGAACTATGTTGATCATTGGATTGGACTAAAAATGGTTAGAATTGAAAATTGTATGTTAAAACCAAGTTTCCAGTCTGTTCTGTAAGAAAAGACTCGAGTACTTGGCTTGATACTCGAGTAAAATTATGATAAAACAGTGTATTTTGTGTTAGAACACTCGAGTATCAGGCCCAGGACTCGAGTAATAACTGATTCATGGGGATCTCTTAAGGTAAACCACTCGAGTAATGCAGGGGTCACTCGAGTGTTCTGGAATTGATGAAGAACACTCGAGTACTCATGAACTACTCGAGTATTTTTATGAATCTGAAACCCAAATCCCTAGAAAGACATGAACACTCTAGTATCCTGAAGAACACTCGAGTAATCTGGAAATAAGTGAAGAACACTCGAGTATTCTAAAGAACACTCGAGTAGTTCATCCAGAATATTAAAAATATCATTTTTAATTCTGAATCAATTGGTTAATGATTAAATAACAATAATCCAAGGGATCTGGACTTAAAAGAAATTGATTAATATAATTATACCGTTTGGATGACGAGACGTTGCTCGGGTGGCACGTTATATATTAACCAATTTCCTTTAAGTTTAAAATTAATGCATTCATTCTGGAGTTTGGATGATAGATCATTTATCATGTTTTGATAACATGAGGAGGGCCTTTGGGAGTGCCAATTGACGGCTCTCTTGATGACACGTTATGGTTGACAACATGGTCGGCATAGTGAGATGCTGATATGGTTATACCGTTTGGATGACAGGATGTTGCTCGGATGGCACGTATTCCAAGCTTGTCGTGTATATTCTTGGTGAATGTACGAATGTTGTACACCTAGGAGTACAATGCACTGGTGAGTGCTGGACGGAGTAAAGGATGGACGTCAGAGAGTGTCATAGAATGATGGAGATAGGCTTGAGAGCTAGGATCATACATCATGCCACTCATCTAAAACAATATTGATAAATGGAACCAGTATGAGCATCCTACTTGCATTCAATAAATGTTAAATGCTAAATGTGATTGTTGTTTGTTGTTGCATAACTTTACATTCACATTGTTCACATATTTATACTCTATTGATTATGTGTATAGAATTATTTACCCCTATGCCCTTGTAGGTGATGTCTCGTTACATCGCTTGCATCGAGATCCGGCCACTTCCTAGTGGCATATGGATCTACGAGGACCATCGTGCGGTGTTCGAGGGGGAGGTAGAGGTCACCTTCTACCACCCGAACCCGCTGATTCGATTTCGTCCTCGTAGGTTTAGGATTCCCATCATATACACTATGCACGTACCACCTTTTTACACATATCATGGACCACCTCCCACACGACCAGCTCGCTCATATCACAGTTTCCGTTTTCGACCTACCCGCTCACACCCTTTTTCTTCTAGAGTCGTCCGCAAGGAGACTCCCCCTTCTGATCCGAGGAGCCCAGTTAGGGTCACACCATCTCCTGACCCTGTACCCAGTGGTAGGGTACACTCTCCATCGGATGAGATCGAGGAGGATCCCGTGGAGGACGAGAGCGGAGGCGAGCCTGTCGTTCATTCTACCGGGAGTCAGTGGAGGGATGATGATCCCTAGGTATGTGTATATGGTATATGATGAGGATCAGGGGATCCGATGTGGGGATGCTGTGGAGGAGACACTGCTGCTGCTGCTGTTGATGATGATGTTTTCTTTTGCTACCTGGAGACTGCTACTACTATCACTACTACTACTGATGTTACCAGATCTATGAGACCACCTCTAGAGTCTATATTTTTGAGATGTATATATTGTAGATATACTTTTGGGAACTCTAGGGTTATGGTTTTCTGTTGACATAGATCTTTTGATGGACTTGTATTATGGATCTTGGAGTTATGACTACTGGGACTATGTATTCCATGACTTATATATATGTATATATATATATATATATATATATATATCACTTATGTTCATATTACAACTGTGCATAGTCCTACCTTTTCCGCTCACTCTGGTAAAGATTAATTAACGGATTCGGTTATGTTATTTAAATAGTATCAGTTCCACGAAAGAAAAGAATAGATATGCATCGCTTAATTTTACTATGTCAATACGTTTTTCAAAAGCACCGATGCTGTCTGGATTATGAAAAGGTTTTCTATCTTATTAATTACCGAATCCAATACAATGTTTAGAACGACATAAATTATATTCTCCAAGAATTCCATGTTTTGGTTTGTGCACCCGCCTTGAAAGAGAAATTTTTATTTTCACAATTTATATGTTAATAACAAGTCCATATATTTTACCATGTAATAATTAACTATTGTAATATTTACTTGAGTTGAGAAAAGGGTGTCACAAATGTCATCAAGTTAGTCCCTGCCGTCACTATCGCAGGGATGTATTTGCTTCAAAATGGGATAAAGATAGGGACATATGTGAATTAAAATGAAATCTCAGGGACTAAATTGCTATTTCGATAAAGTCAGGGACTAACTTGACCGATCCTTACAAAGTCAGGGACTAATTTGACGTATTACTCTTTAAAAAACCGTGGTCAGAACATAGAATAGACCACGGTTTTACAAAAGTGGTCATTAATATGCAAATTTTTCATTCCCACCATAACATTTAAAAAAAACCGTGGCCTATTACATTTAGGCCACACTTTACAAATGTGGAACATTTAAAGACCACGGTTTTTTAACAAATTTTATTAGACCACGGTTATACACATGTAGCTTTAAAAATTAACCTATAAATTGTGGCCAGAAGTTTTATATAGGCCACGGTTTTTAAGGGCAAAATATTACACTACAGGTTTTATTATGTGGTCTATAAATTTGTTAATAAAACCATGGTCACATATCAGTAAAAAAATTTGTGGGACTAATCAAAACTCATAGCGGGATCTAAATGAAAAAAGAAATAAGAAAAAACAAAACAAAAGTCTCACCCTTGTATAGTAATTAGTAACTCACGCTGGTACAGTGTTCTTCATCAGGCCAAATTAAAAGGAAGGCAGAACGACAACACTCACTCAGCAATGGTGGAAATGGAATGGCCGAATGACGAGAGTCACCCTTGCGGCGGCGTCAATCGTCCTTACGACGACGTCTCTCCCTCCTTCAGCTAGTTATTACTCGATCGGTCTCATTCTTCTAAATCTAGCGAACCCTATCACGACGACGGCGACGACTCCGATGCCAGATTAGGGCTGGTTTTCATTTTCTTAATCTATTTGAAGGTATGTAACCTTATTTCTTTTTCACTTGTTGTTATTGTGGGTTCTTTCACTTTGTGACGACCCGCAAATTCCTCGTATTATTTAAACCATAAAGAGATTTATTTTTGAGAAAGTGTTCTTGAAAGAGTATTTTTTTGAATGGATTTCTTATTTCACGATTTTAAAGTGATGAATGATTTTTAAAGAAATGGTTTTCATGGAATGATATTATGAGTTTTAGAAATTGAATTCTGGAGTGGTTGTGTATTTAATATTTTTATGCTTCAAAAAGATAGTTATTTTCATGCATGAGTAATTGTGTGAGAAAAAAAAATATTTTCTATGTATATGTGTATGTGTGCTACGTGTATATGTATGTATGTATGTATGTAAGCCTAGGATTTTTCATTTTAGGACAAGGAGCATATAGAATAATTAGAACCATAAGGAGATTAAATTAGTAGAAAAATTTGAAGTAGTAGAAACTAATCATGCATGAAGTGACCTAAAGCCCTAAAATTACTCCTAGGTGTCCCCTTGATAAAGTCCACCCATGCAACAAATTGAAGTGCCAAAATCGCCCCTTCTCAACACACATGAACCAAAACCAAACCAAGGGCAAAAGAGAGACTTCACGGCTTGCCTATATAAGCTTTGGCCCTTAGTTCATTTGCATTCATTCTCATTCACTTCTTCATTTCATTTCCTTTTTCATTCTTCCACAAACACTTGGTCCCAAGAGCAACACAAAGCTCTTGAGACTTAGAGAGAGAGGTAGGCCGAGAGAGGTAGGAAGAGAAAGAGAGTGGAAGATCCAAGTTTACACCCTTGATTCCTTCTTCACACACTTCCTTCTTCAAAACTCAACAGGAAAATCACCTACCACCCAAGGGAGAGAAGGCCGAAGCAAAAAGCTACACTAGTGGAGAATATGGATTTTACATCAGCTATTTAACATCTGTTTTAAAAAACTGATGTAAAAGCAAAATGCGGTGGCAAACTTGTAATTATTTTTTAGAGGGAGAACTTTCCGCATCAGTTTTATTAATAACAGATGTGGAATGTCCAAATTTTTTAACTTTCCACATCATCTCTATATAACTGATGCGGAAACCCCAAATTTCTTTTACTTTCCGCATCTCTTTTTTAATAAATGATGCGAAATGTCTTTTTTTTTGCATTTTCCGCATCAGGTTTTGATTAACTGATGCGGATTGTCCCACTAAATTAAACCTTCTCTTCTTCTCTCTATCGATTCATATTGTTCCATGTTCTCTTCCCTGAGCACACTCTCTTCACTCCCCTACTCTTCGTCGTCGCTGAGCACTCGTTGTTCTTCGTCGTCGCTGTGCCGTCATTGTCATCGATGTGCCGTTGTCGTTGTTCGTGGCTGTGTTGTTCTTCGTCGTGTCGTTCTTCTCTCTCTTCGTCGCTATGTGTTCTTGGTCGCTCTTCGCTGCTTTGTTGTTCTCTCTCTTCGTCGCCGATTCTGATTCAGAGCTTCGACTTGCTGCGTGACACTCTCAGGCTCCTTACTCTTCCTTTTTTAATTTTGCAGTGTATGCTATTTTCAAAATTAGGGTTTGTTCAGTTATGCATAATTTCATTTAGGTTGTTTTAAATCACACTTCCTCTGTATTTGTTGCTGCCTTCAGAATTTTTTTTTATTAAATTCACGTTTCTTCTTCCTATGTCTCCACTTTCTCTTGCTGCCACATCCGCTAAACTAGGGTTTTACACACTAGAGGTTTTCTGAGCCGCCTCATTTTTCTGCCAAAATGGTTAGTAACTTTTCTTCCTTGTTCCCCGCTTCTTCAGATCTGAAAAATGAGATTCATATGTTTTTCCTTCTGCTCTCTCTGTTCATGTTTGTTACTACTTTAACAAATCTTATCATATATTTTTAAAGATTTTTTTCTTCATTTGTTTATTAATTTTATTATGTAATTAATGTTGTGGTTTTGGGTGGTTGAGTATAGGTTCTTCAGAACGATATTGATTTGCTAAATCTCCCAGCTGATCTTGAGAAGAGGAAGCACAAGCTTAAGCGTCTCGTTCAAACTCCAAACTCCTTCTTCATGGTATATAAAACTCTCTCTCTTAATTATTCAAATAACCTTTTTTTTTGGGGATTTTAATTAGTTTTTTCCCTTGTTTTTCTCTCTCGTGTTGCAGGATGTTAAGTGCCAAGGATGTTTCAATATGTAAGTTGAATTTTTTGTTGTTTGATTTCTTTTCGTAATTGTTTATTTTTTTTTTCTACGATATCTACCTAACTACATGCAGTTAGACATATGTTTTGCTAACTACATGAAATTCTTTTTCTTGGGTAAGTACACATCCACTTCATATTAATCTATTGTTTATTAGGCTAGAACGGTAATGCTGAAGCATGTAAAATAGTAATATCCTCTACATCACAGATTTGTAAGGAAAACATAAATTAATGTGAAATAAAGAACAGCTAACCCTTTCCAAGGTCATCCTCAAGTTCATGAACCACTAAGGCTCTTCCAATAGCTGAATTGGGGCCTAAGAGTGGTATCTGCATGTTTTAGGTCGAACACCACAATAAGCTACTATAAAAAAGAAACTATAGCTCTTACAAAAATGACTTGGAACTGAAACCCACTGAACCAACATAAGGAGCAAGGCCTTAAAAAACAGTAAAAGACAATTATATCAAAACTCGCTTGCACCTGATAATCCACAATTGTTGCTTCTGCAATCCCTGAATTTATTTTTAAAAAAAGAATTTAAATTATAATAAATAGGTTCATAAAGCATTCCAAGCAGAGGGAGAGGAATGAGAAAGGGAGCATCAAATTACCATCAGCATTAGCAACTATGTTTCCCAGGTCACCCGCATGGCGTATTTTATCAGCCGGAGCACCATGTGTCATAATGGTTGATGAGCAAGTACGTCTACTTCTGGTCGAATCCGTAATTCTTAAGCTTAGTCCCATGGGATCCGTAATTCTAGGAAGAGAAGAGGGATTTTGAATATTGAAGTTAGGATTTTGATTTAAGGTAGTTGTTTAACCTTTTGAGAGTTTAAATGTAATAATCTTGTGTTGTAAAGGACTTGATGATAAACTTTGTTTGAACTTAAAGTTTAATGATGCATGTGTTTATTTTTAAGTGATCTTGAGTTTAAAGGACATGCATGTTATTTTTTAGCTTTGATCATGAATATTTGTGTTGGAAAAGTTGGATCTTTAACTTGTAATCCTTCTTTGTCACGGCTCTAACCAAAGTTTGCGATTAAACTTGTTTGTTTGCCTTGATTTTCTTATGCATGTAATGATTTATGGGTGATCTATGAAAAAGCATGAAGTTTGCGTCTTGCATGTCATGATCATGACTTGATTTATGAAAAGCTTTGATCTTTAGTCATGCATGTGGTTTTTGAGCAAAAAGATTTAGTCTTTCTACAATGCATAACACGGTTTTGAGAGAAATCAAGGAAACAAGCTTTTGAAAATGATTTTGATGTAAAAGGACTTGATCTATGACAAAGTATGAACTTGATTCTTGCATGTTAAATTTGAGTGAGAAGATGTGACTTTTCTTTGATGCATGTTTCGGTTTTGAAGAGAGATTAAGTTTTCATGCTTTAAAAAAATTATTTTTGGTTTAAGCATGACTTGATCGAAAGTGATGTGGTTCTTGCATGTTGAAAATAAAATCAAAGATCTTGTCTTTTTCATGATGTCATTCGGTCAAGCCTAGGAAAAATAGGAAATCATGTTTGATCATCATTTAAGCTACATGCATGATGAAATTTATTACATCTAAAGACTTAAAGTGCATGCATGAAATTATTAAGATTTGGAAGATAAAGCTCTTGATATGATACTTGATTTTATTGTGTTGATATAAGTTAAAGAAATGAAATTTAAATTTGTTAAAATTCTATGTGAAGCTCACGATTTTTAACCCCCTAAATATCAAAGTGGTTATTTTATCTTGCATGTATGTTTTCTTGATAGATTTATGGATTTTAAATGTATGAAAGTCTAAATCTTTGTTTAAAAACTTGGAAGTAATTTTCCTACTCCATTCGGTTTTGGAGCAAGTTTTATTCAAGTCGTTTTTATTTTCTTTATGTGCAATTGTTTGAGTTTAGCTTTGAGCAAATAAAGTTGATTTGATACATAATTTTGTTATTAAGAGTTTGAGTTATTTTCTATACTTCATTCGGTTTGGTCAAGAAATAAAAGAAATAAATTGATTTTACCTTGCATGTTGATTTGAATGATAAGACTTTGGTGTGATCTTTGATTTGATTTAAGTTAAGAAAATGAATTAAAGTTTGCTAATTTTTCCAAGAAGAGCTCACGGTTTTGAATATAAAAGAAAGAAATAATTTCATTATTTTATGTTCTTGATGTTGAACAAATCTTTGCTTGGACTTGTGCATATATTCGGCCAATGCATGCTACTTAGACTAGGATTCTTTTTCATGAAGTGACATAAAAGTAATGAGTGTGTTTTGTGAAATAATGCTAAGCTTATTGGTTTGGAAGATGTTTTGTGTTTAAATGTATATATGTGTATGTATTCGGTCAAGGGCAAAAGGAAGAGTAAATAATTTTGTTTCATGAAAAAAGAAAGTGGAGTTTAAATGCTTGAAATAAATTAAGTTGATTTAAAGTGTTTGAACTAGTAATTTTGGTTTATTTTCTTGGAGCAATTCGGTTCCTTGGTATGTAAGTAGGTAAATATGAAAATGAAATGTGATTTGCATTATGTGAACTTGTGAATGCCTTGGAAATTTAATGTGATTATTCTTCATGCTAATTTATATTTGAAAAGTGGATGATTTATATGATGTGATTTATCAAAGTAATGTTTGTTGTTTGTGTATGTTTTTAGAAACTCAAGTGAATAAGTTTTGGTTTTAAGTAACAACTCGGTTTTCGAAAAAGAGTACTGAAGGACATTAAGAACTTTTCAATAATGTTTTCAAACACTTCAACAATGTTTATAAAAAAATAAATTTTGGCCTCATTTTTGCAACCTAAATGTATAAAAGTTGGTTATTTTTGAGTTACGAAAATCGGGTTGTTACACAAGTTAATAACGTAAATGTGTTCTATTTAATTCTAGGAATTTTAAAGACGAGGGATTGGGGCAGCTGGCGGCGACAAGGATCCGCGGAGATCGTGCGCATTTAATTGCTGGACCTGAGGTGAGAGAGAAGCTTTCCTAAGACACCGTGGTATTTAGGTGATTTATTAGGACGTTCTGGATCATCTCAAAGATCGAAACTTAGTGGTTCGGAGTCAATAGTATCGTGGCAATTGTTTGTGTTGTGTGGCCACTTATACGAAGGAGACAAAGACCACATGTTGTTGTGTGATGAATGTATGTGTTGATGATGTGAAATGACATGCTCATGTTTATTTGTTTAATTATGCACGCATGATGATATTTAAATTGTTGATAAATATGAGTAGCCTGCTGATGGATGTCTGTTACGTCCTGAAACTGAAATGAAATGAATAAGTTGTAAAAGTAATGAAATGAAATTGAAGTAAAAGACACAAAGAGAAGATATAATACCCTGTTTGGCCTAAGTCCTTATGGAATAAGGCAGCCTTGATAAGATATTAAGAAAAGGAATAATGATAAAGGATATGAGACTGATTAGAAAAGAGATATGTGCTGAGAAAGAGATAACGAGTTGAGATTGGGGAAAGATGTGATGATAATGCTAAGGATGAGCTAGAGCTAGGGAAAGTAATGTTGTTGTTGTTTATTGAAATGAGATGTGATCTGAGTGGAACTTGGTTCCTTTGCTGATGTTGTTGGAATGAGACTTGTGTTGAGTTGAGCTTGCTCCTCCACTAGTGCTCACTGAAACGAGGTTTTCAGAAAGCTTATAAAATGTATTTTGAGAAAAGTTTGCGAAACGAGATTTTTGAAAAGGTTTACAAATGAGATTTTTAACAAAGTTTGCGAAACGAGATTTTTTTTGAGAGAGTTTACAAAATGAGGTTTTTGAGAAAATTTATGAAAGGATATTTTGAGAAAATTTATGAAAAGATATTTTGAGAAAATTTATGAAATGATAATTTGAGAAAGTTTACGAAATGATATTTTGAGAAAGATGATGAAATGAGATTTTGAGACAGATTATGAAATGCGATTTTGAGAAAGTTATGAAATGAGACTTTGAGTAAGTTTATGAAAAGAGAAAGATTGTGGAACGAGATGTTGAGATGTTGAGCAAGAATGTGAAATGAGATGTTGAGAAAGTTTATGAGATGAGAGGCAAGATTGTCGATGCGATCCCAGCTCTGTGCTATGTTAAGAAAAGAAAGGAACAATGATGTTAAAAGTTAGTGGTCGGGACTCGTTGAAGGGATGCACCAAGGATGGGCCGACCTTAGGTTAATTAAAAAGATAAAAGACTTTAAAAGACATTGACAAATGCGAACGCAGTGATCTATGAGCGTGATATCGAAGTAGTGGATAGGAAGAGACCATGAGTATCAAGGATACTCAGGTGGAGATTGCATTAGGGGAGGACGATGACGGTGAAACGTCAAGAAGTCTTGAGTACTTTCTAGGCAGAACGAACTCCACATGTGGTATACGAACGTGGTAGGGACTGGGTCCAAAGCCGTGGTAAGTTCTGCAGCGCAATTAGAACTAGTACTGACGCCCCCTAGATTGCAAATCTTGAACAGTGAGAGGGACTGGAGTGGGGCATCTTGATTTGCCATTGTACCCGATTTTTCTCCAGTGTGCCTTGATATTACATGATTTGATATGATATGATTTGAATTGAGAATGTACCCGAATTTTCTACAGTTCTCCTGGCTTGGAGCCATTTGATTCGTGAGACAACTGTCGTGCCCGCACGGTAAAGGTCTTGTACTCCTATTTGCTTCCGACTAGGTTGGGTGGATGACCGAGGAGATGTAGACTTTAGACGTGTGTGCTAACTGCGAAAGAAACGAGTACCTCGATGACATTTTAACTCCCCCAATCATCGAAGGTCGTGATTTGATAAGACTTGATAAGATAAGATTTATAATTATAAGCAAAAGCTTATGAAATATTGATAATGAGAAAGGAATTAAGAATGGAAAGTATGGAAAGACGAATGAAGCCCTATGAAGAGGGATATGAATGAAAGTGAAAGATATGCAAGTTGGAGAATGAGGAATGAGTTGAGGAAGAAGAATGATTATGTTGAGAAATGATAATAAGTTTGGCAAGATGATAATGAATGATAATAATGATGATAATGATAATGATGTTGATAATGATAATATGCTTGAATGCTATGTTGTATGTATGTTGCTTTATTATGTTTGTATTGTCTTATATCTCGCCTATCGTAATCCCAAACCATCGACGATGCATCGTTCGGATCGCTTACTCTCTCCTATTCGTTGGTATATCGGTGTTGCTGGTATCTCAACGGGCAGATGGAGCATCGTTTGGAGATCACTACATGGCGCCGTCAGGGAAGTGGTTGGAAGCCTAGTTGTGATTTTATTAAAGGATGATTTCTATTTGAAATGAATTTTCTTCTAGATTTGTTAACTTTGAAAATTCGTATCTTTTTAATCGTAACTCAGAATTTTATGATCTTTATATGAAAACGATCGTTTTGAAACGTAGAATTTAAAAATGTAACCTTTAGAATTTTCTGGATTGATTTATAAAAATTTATTCCTGAGTTTGTAAAATACGAATTTTGAGATTTGTATTTTGAAGAAAATAAATTTATTGCTATGGCTTAAAATTTTTATGTGATATGTGCTTGATTAAATGTGTGTGTAATGAGTAATGCATGAAGATGATTGTATGAGTGTGATTCCTTAAAATATGTTTGCATTATTGTATGAATTAGTAATTATAATGTTTTAAGTGAATATGAGTAAGAAATAAAAATGTAGGACATGTATGTATATGTATGTGTGTGCCACGGTATTTGTGTGTGTATGTATAAGCCTAGGATTTTTATTTTCTTGGACAAGAAGCCTATGGAAGAAATTAGAACCATAAGTGAACTAAGTGTGTAGAAAGTTCAAAGTAGTAGTGCAAAAAGTACTTAAGCATGAAGTGACCTAGTTCCTTAATTCACTCCACCATGTCCCCTTGGTTAGATTCCTTACATGCAAACTTTTAAGAGGACCAAACTACCCCTCCCAATTGTGCATGACCGAAACACAACCAAAGGGAAAGGAAGGGAAAATTCGGTTGGCCTATAAGTAGTGGAAGCCTTAGTTCATTTCCTCCCATTCATTTTCATTTCTTCACCTCCACACAAAACACAACTCTAAGAGCCCATCCAACTCTTAGAGAAAGAAAAAGAAATAGAGAGAGAGAGAGAGAGGGTGGCCGTGAGGCTTAGGAAGAGGAAGAACGAGGTTTGGAGCTAGATCAAGGAGTTCCCTTTTAAGATCAAGAGTGTTAGGACTAGAAGATCAACCCTTTTCTTGGTAGATGACTCGAAGATCAAGAGGAAGATTGTAATAGCTTAGATTTTTCTTTTGATTTTGTAGATCTTTCTTCTTTACTTCTTTCATGTTTGTTTTTATAGCTTGAAAGATGAGTTTATGTGTTGTTCTTACTTGACCATGGACTTTAAAGACTAAAAGTGATTTGTAATATGTTAAACTTTATGCTTGGTGATTCGGTTCAAAGTTTTCTTGATGGATCTTGATGTTTTTCAAACCGAAACTTTAAAGATCTAAAGAAAGTTGAGATTTTTGTGAAGCTTAAAAAAAACTTCTTTGCATGTTGAGTTTTCTTACTTAAAATCGTGATTTATAAAGATTTCATGAGAAGATGTGATGAATAAATCTATGATCTAAGCTTGATTATTAATAAAGTAAAAATCGTTGGCTTTGCATGTTGAATCTTTTTGTTAAACCGTGATCTGATCTATGATGTGTTCCTATGATTATTCGATGAATAAAAATATGATTTAAATTTGATTAATAATAAAGTTAAAATCTTTACTCTTGCATGTTAATTTGGTGATGATCTTAGTTGATATAAGTGTGTGCATATGATGATTTTTGTTTAATAAGCAAAAAGTTAAGATCTTGAAGCATGTATGTTAATTTTAAGTGGAAAGATCATGACTTTATTTGATGCATGCCACGGTTTCAAATAGAAAATTAAATAAACAAGTTTCAAAATGATTTTCGAAGTATGAACATGATTTAGCCTAAGTATTTGTTCTTATGCATGTTATATTTGGTGAAGCCTATTCGGCCATGCTTGAAAAAAAAGAGGATCTATGCTTTTTATTTTGTAAAAAGTGGATGCATGTGTGTTTTAAAACTAGATCTAATGATTTTAAGTATATGCATGTCATTTTTAGAAGTTTAAAGTGCAATCTTGATTTTTATTTAAGATAAAGTGATGAACTTGAGCTTATTTGTGCATGTTAGAAAGGTTTGAGAGAAATCTTATTTTGATGACATTAATGTATGTTGATGTGAGTAAATGATGAAGTATGTGCTTTGAAAAGTAATCTTGAAAGTTTACATGACGTGATTTTATTTTGTGACTCTTGCATGTTGAAAAATGAATAAAGACCTTGTCCTTGTTAATGATGATATTCGACCAACATAGGAAGAAGTAAAAAGCTATGTTTGTTCCTCATTTAGGGTGTTTGCATGATCAAACTATTTTTAATGTAAGAGCTTTAAAGTGTATGCATGAAATAATCAAGTTTTAAAAAGAAAATATATGTGAATCTTTGGAGTAGTTTGTGACTCAAAATTATTGTTTTGAAAATAAACTAAAATTGTTAATTTTTCTTCTTGGATGCTCACGGTTTTTAGCCCAAAACAAAGAAAATGATTTCATGATTTTATGTCTTTATTTGTACATTAAATCCTTGCAAAATTATATGTGTATGACTCGGCCAATGCATGTTCATGTAGTTGAGAAATTTTCTTCATGAAATGACCTTTGATAATGGCTATATTCCTAGGTGCATGATGTTATGTGTTTGATGGAAGTGATGCGTTGTTTCCTTTAATTTTCTTGGTTTGAGATGTGAAAGTAAATGAGTTGATTTAGTTATCTAAAAAGAAATTTTTGTAAGGATAACTCAATGATTTCAAGTTTTAAAATTTATTAGTGATTAGGAAATAATGGCCATGGTGATTCGGTCCTTGGTGAGTTAATCACAAGGCTAAGCTTGAATTATTTTCTTAAGAGTAATTGAATTAATCTATGACGAATATAATTTAATTAATGATTTTAAATGATGTAAAATGTGAATTTCATTATGTGAGTTTGTGAATGCTTTGAAACGTGTATGTGTTGCTCTTTATGCTAATTGAATGTGTTTTGGAAAAGATTTAAATTGAATTGGAATTGTTCTGAATTTTGTTTGTGAGAATTGTAACAGCCCGATTTTCGTAACTTAAAAATAACCAACCTTCGTTCATTTATGTCGCAAAAATGAGGCCAAATTTTTTTTTTTTTTTGTAAAACATTATTGAAGTGTTTGAAAACATTACGAAAGAGTTCTTGCTATTTTTCAACACTTTTTTTTTTTGAAAATCGAGTTGTTACTAAAACCAAACTTATCCACTTGGGTTTACAAAAAAGCATTTTTCAGGAAAATGGTTTAGTTCTAATTTAAAATAGTTCTTTACGTTTCATCAAAAGGGCCATTGGACATTCTTCACAAAGTTGTAATAAAAGTAGGGCATGCTTCAGAAGAAGCTCGGTTACATCATTTGTTCAGCACATAGGTAATCCTTAACACAAAATACTCACCACAATCTAACCTAACCATACTATCCGTAAACTACCCTATTGAAGACAATCGGGTGAAGATCCTTCTTCTTATTGCGTCCTCTCTTCGCTCTCGAAGGTGATGCCCTCCTTGTTGTTGTCCCATCATTACTAATGGATTCCAACTCCGCTCCATTGAGGAGGGAAGAATTCCTCCGGGTCTAGTACCGAAACTTCTCTACGTAGTTCTTATATCCTCGCACGGTGACTTTCCCCAAGTGTGGCTCCAAGTTGGCTCCACTAAGTTGATGTTCCGGATCTGAAATCATGATCTGAATGTAGCCGGTCCAGACCCAGCCGCATGGGGTGTGCTTCCAACCTCTTCCATATTTACTCCACGTGGTAACGTCCATGCAATACTCCATCTGCCCGTTGAGATACCAGTGGCACCGATATGCCAACGAACAGGAGAGAGTAAGCGATCCGAACGACGTATCGTCGACGGTGTGGGATTACGATAGACAAGATAATAGGATCATACAATCATACAATACAAAATACAAACACACAACACTCAAGCATATCATCAATATCATTATCATTATTATCAGGCTTACTATCATTATTATTATATTATCCTTCATTTTCATTCCAACTTAATTTCACTTCTCATAAACATTCTTACTTTCTTTCATTCACCTCCTTTTTATAACCATACTTTTCTTCTTATTCCATCTTATCAATTCACACTCTTTTATGATTGGGGAGCTTTAAGATCTCATTAAAATTTTCATCTCCTTCTCGGCTATCACTCACGTCTACATCTCCTCGGTCATCCACCCAACCTAGTCGGAAGCAAACAGGAGTACAGGACCTTTACCGTGCGGGCACGACAGCTGTCACACATCAAATGGTCCCAGACCAGGAGGACTACAGCCTCAATTCAAATCATATCAATTCATAAATATTCATGGCACACTGTCTCACAGTGGCAATCAAGATGCCCCACTCCAGTCCCTCTCACTGTTCTAGATTTGCAATCTAGGGGGCGACAATATGTTTCTAGTGGGCCCGCATAACTCACCACGGCATTGGACCCAGTCCCTACCATGTTCGTACGCCACATGTGGAGTTCGTTCTGCCTAGAAACACACTCTAGACTTCTTGACGTTTCACCGTCATCGTCCTCCCCTAATGCAATCTCCTCCTAAGTATCTGCAGATACTTATGGTTCCTTCCTCTCCACTACTTCGCACTCTCATACCTCACCGCGTATGTCTTTTAAAGTCTTTTATCTTTTTAATTAACCTAAGGTCGGCCCATCCTTCATGCATCCGTTCAATGAGTCCCGACCACTAACTTGGCACAGCCTTTCTCTCATCAATTCCCACATAGCACAGAGCTGGGATCACCTCGAGAAACTCATGTCTCATTTCTCATCCTTTCTCAAAAACAGCTTTTCATAAGTTTTCGCAAAAGATTCGCTTCATAATTTTCTCAAAAATCATGCTTCATAAACTTTCTCAAAAATCTCATTTCACAAAATTCTCCAAAAACAATGTTTCACAATCTTTCTTCAAAAATAGTGTTTCACAAACTCTTTTCAAAAATGGTGTTTATTAAAAGCAAGGTTTCACAAACACTTTTCCAAAAATAAGATTTCATAAAATCCTTTCAAAAATAATGTTTCATATAAAATAACATTTCACAAATCTTGTCAAAAATCTCCTTTCGAAAACATTTTCAAAAATCCATTTTCAAAAATTTCCTTTCACAAACCTTTTTCAAAAAATCTCTTTTCACAACTCTTCACAAAAATCTCTTTTTAAAAACCTTTTTCGAAAATCACATTTTTGGGCTGAGCGCTAATGGAGGAGCAAGCTCAACTCAACACTAGTCTCATTCAAAACAAAAACAAAGGAGCCAAGCTCCGCTCAATTCGCAACTTATTTCAACAATCCACATCACTCTCCCCAGATCTGGCTCAAACTCATCATTATCATTCACTCTTCCCCAATCTCAACTCTTTCTTTCTTTCTTTCTTTTCCAGCTTACATCTTTCATCGTTATTCCTTTCTCTTTATATCTTTATTTCCATCAATTTACTTATTTTCTTTTCATTTTCTTATTCAGGACATAGCAGACGTCCCTCAACATGTTACTCATATTAAATTAACAGTATTCAATATAAGCATGCATAATTAAATAGATAAATATAAACATGCTATCCACACACAATCAGCACACAATAACAATGTGGTCTTTGTCACCTTCGTATAAGTGGCCACACAACACAAACAATTGCCACTATACTACTGACTCCGAACCACTTAGTTCCGATCTTTGAGATGCTACGGAACGTCCTAATATATCACCTAACTACCACGGTGTCTTAGGAAAGCTTCTCTCTCACTTGAGGTCCAGCTATCTAATGCGTACCGTCTCCTCGGATCCTTTTGTTGCCGGCTGCCCCAATCCCTTGTCGTTAAGATTTCCTCGTACTAAATAAAATACACTTATGTTATTAACTTGTTCTAAGAAAATCATTTCTTAATTCGTGACACTTTCCGTTCTTCATCAAAAGACTTAAAACACTATTGTTTTATCAAAATAATTCTCATATTTTCTAGTACTTTAATTATTTTAAAACCATTTGAAAACATTCAATAAAATGGTTTAAATCATTTGGTTTGGTTGCTGGTCCGTTTTGGACAGCACCATAAACATGTTTGAAAACACCGAAAAATGTCCCGTTTTCAATCCAGGTTTTTCTTAAATCGAATATCACTTGAAAATTCTTCTTTAAATCACTTGAACACATTTTCAAAGTTAAGAAACCATTTTAAATAATTTTGGAAAGCAAGGAATTATCTTATAAAAATCACTTTGATAAACTCTGGAAACATCATAAAAATACTTTTCGTTTTAAAGAACTCTTTAATTTGAAATTATCACTTTGAAACTCAAGTTTTTACCATAAAACAAACTTTGGACAGCCCTAAACATAATTTAAAAATCTCAATTAAATCAAATGGAATTAATTAATTTCCAAAACCAATTACACATTCACATATTTTCAAACATCAACTAACACATAAACAACAAGCAACATTTTACCAAGCATATAATCAATTAAATCAACATCAAGGCAGTTGTATAACTCACAAACAGTTCATAACACAAACACTTAGGCATTCATGTATCAAACCAGGATACAAGCCAGTTACCTTAAACAACTAGATTCTTTCCAAAAGTCATTGTGTGAAATTATTTTCATGCAACTAAATTTCCTAGACTCATTTACACTATATGACCGAATCAAATTCAAGAAAACAAGTTAAGGATTCACATATTTCAAACACATAAATTAACTTAATTTATTTCAATTATTTAAATTCCATTTTCTTCTTCATGAAATAAGATTATTTACCCTTCCTTTCGTATTTAAAACCGTGAGCTCTACTTGGAGAAATTATTAGACTTTAGTTTATTCCCTTTTACTTAAATCAATCTATTAAAGCAAGCATTACATGAAAATCTTATTTTTCATGCTAGAACCGAATGGAAACAAATATTTACAACACAATTTCAAACAAATTCATTTAACATAATTCTTCAAGATATACTCATTACTCCAAGTCAATTCATAAGAAAAAGAACCCTAGTCTACTTATCAAACATAGGCCGAATCTTACTATGACAAAACAAGGTTCTTGGTTTATTTTTCAACATGCACAAATTAAGGGTCATGGGCTTTATCATGCACTTTCTTACACAACAATTTAAAAATATTATTTCCTTTTTCAAAAACAAACCGAATGCACACCACTTGAATTTCAAGTTTTTACTTCAAATCTTTATCATGCAAGATCACAAAACATGAATCAAGTTAAAAATCATTTTCCAAAACTTGTTTCCTTGATTCCTTTATGAAACCGTAATGGTTCTCAAGGAAGATTAAATATTTTTACTTAAAATGACATGCATGCACCTAGATCTTGTAGTTCAAGCCATAAAATCAATTATGATAGCACAAATCAAAGATCAAAACCACTTTAGGTAAGAAAAGGTCAAAACCCCGAAAATCAAAGTTTTATTAAAACCAAATCAAAAATCAAACATTTCAACAACTCAAATCAACTTGCAAAGGCAACATGCAATGACTTAGATCAAATTAAAAAGCATCAAGACCTACACTTTTAATTATGGCCGAATTATAAAACTCAAGATCTAGTGTTTTATTAGTTCATTTACTCTTAAAAATTCAAGATCCAAGTGCAAACAACACATGCAAGTACACAAAGTACCAAGATCATCATCAATTCAACATGCAACACCAAAATCTCAACATTATTGTTAAGTAAATTTAGATCGTTCATTTATTTATCAAATCTCCTCTTAAAAGCTTCATGGTTTACGGTTTGAAGAAAGAAATTCAACATGCAAGAGGATTCATTTTAAACTTCACAAAATCTTATCAAATCTTTAGATCTAAAAGATTTAGCTTGAAAAACTTTATGATCTTTCATGAAAAACTTAATCAAGTTATAGAGTTCATTGTTTAGACGTTTAGAAGTTATTTTTAGCTTTGAAAATTCATGATCAAGCACAAACACACTTGTACTCATCATTTAGGCTTGAAGAATTAACATGCAAAAGAAAAGGAGAAGAAAATTACAAGATCAAAAGAAAAATCTATCTATTACAATTTCTTCCATGATTTTCGAACTACCCACCAAATCAAAGTCTTCTAGCTTCTAGGTGCTTGGATCTTCAAGGGAAGTTCTAGGTTTTTTTTTTGGCTTGGTCTCTTCCTCCTTCTTCCTCTCTAGCTCACGGCCTCCCTCCTTTTCTTTGGGTGTTGAGAGCTTGGTTTTTGCTCTCAACAAATGTGTTTGGAAAGGGAAGGAAATGAAAGAAGTGAATGGAAAAATGGATGAAATGAACTAAAGACTATGGCTTATATAGGCAACTTACTACTCCCTCTTTTACCCTTGTAAATTCGGCCTTAGGTGAGTAAATGGGAGGGGCAACTTTGGCAATTCAATTTGTTGCATGGGTGGAGATTATCAATTCTAAGGGGACAATAAGGAGTGATTTAAGGGACTAGGTTTCTTTAGGTTTATTTACTTTTTGGCTAATAGTTAGGATTTAGTTACTAACCTAGTTACTTATGGTTCCATCCTAGTCCATGGCTTCTTGTCTTAGAAATAAAATCCTAGCCCTCATACATGCATACATACACGTAGCATACTCCTAAACACATATACATGCATCACACATCACACATATACGTACATACATACATTCATGCATTATGTAACACCCCGATTTGGCAACTTGAAAATGTATTTCTTTAATCTTAAGATGTAGTAAAAATATGGGCCAAATTTTTTTATTTTTTTTTTAAACATGTAACGTGGTTGTGTAGCATGAGTATGAGAACCATGTTGTTTCCAAAACTCTTTCATAAATAAAAAGGTGTTCTCACACATCATACTAAACTTCAAGTTCCAAACCGAAGTGTCACAAGACACTACGCTTTGCAACCTAATCCTTCTCAACTCAATGGTCATAGCCCATTTCTTTTATAATCAAGATCGGTGATGGTCATTAAAAATAAACTTAATCCACATAAGTTTGGGGTACATCATGGTACTGCAATGATGCTAAGTAAATACAGGGTATGTAATACTTCAGCTAAGGTAAAAGAAACTACCACCAGGCCCATTGAACTGAAGTCGATGGTTCACGGGAACTGCCTCGCTAGGGTCTACCTCGATTATGTCCGCCTCCAAGTAGCTAAGTCCTCGTCCAATTCCTCTAGCTCCTCAGCCTTGGTGTCAATGCGTGTAACAATGGCATTGGGTATCCACCATAACAGTCCGCTGACCCCACCGATCTCGGTGTCTTCACGCCACTTCCAACCTTGATAGTTCACTTTCTATCTTCCTTCGTTGCAAATGTTGAACGTGAACTTGACAAGATCCATGGACTAAGGGAATAGACATCATACCACCAGCATACAGAACAGAAGGACTCGAGAGAGTAATTATTCCCAAGCATGTTATGCCAACGATGTGCAATTACAATAGGCAAGATATTAAGGAGTAACAGAAACATACAAACAAACAACATACAAGAGCAATCATATATATATATATATGTATACTCCTACTGTTAACATACAAGACACATGCTTGATCCTATCACTTTCTTTTCTTAAGACTTTTAGCATCTCCACAAGACCTTTCATAAATCGCTTCTGCTGCGCAACTCTGATTCCATCACCATACGGTCTCGTCCTCTTTTCCATGCCTTCATTTAAGAACTATTTCTTAACATTGAGAATTATCTTTTCTTACTTAAGTTTTATGAATTCGTATCCGTCAATGATGAGGGGGATTTTAATCATCATTGAGGAGGGTCGCTCTCGAAGTTAGCACACACGTCTACATCTCCTCGGTCATCCACCCAACCTAATCGGAAGCAAACAGGAGTACATGACCTTTACCACGCGGGCACGACAGCTGTCACAACACATAAATGGTCCCAGACCAGGAGGATCTTGTCCTCAAATCATTTCAATAATAACAAGGCTCACTGTCCACGCAGTGGCAAACACAATGCCCCGTTCCAGTCCCTCTCACTGTTCTCGATTTGCAATCTAGGGGGCGACAGTATATTTCTAGTGGGCCCGCAGAACTTACCACGGCATTAGACCCAGTCCCCACCACGTTAGTGCGCCACATGTGGAGTTCGTTCTGCCTAGAAATATACTCTAGACTTCTTGACGTTTCACCATCATCGTCCTCCCCTAATGCAATCTCCTCCTATGTAACCGCAGATACTTATGGTTCCTTCCTCTCCACTACTTCGAATTACTCTCATACCTCACCGCGTTCGCTGTTAATGTCTTTTAAAATCTTTTATCTTTTTAAACAGCCTAATGGTCGGCCCATCCTTCGTGCATCCCTTCAATGAGTCCCGACCGCTATCTTTTCATCACTTTTTCCTTTCTCTTTCTTAGCGTAACACAGAGCTGGGATCACATCGATAAGCTTGCATCCCTTTTCTCAAAACTTCCTCAAAATTTACGTTTCACAAAATTTTTTCTCGAAAACCGTGTTTCATAAAACTTTTCAAAAAATGTTTTTCACAAACTTGCCTTAGAAATAATATTTCGAAATCTCTTTTCAAAAATAGTGTTTCACAAACTCCTTTCAAAAATAAGGTTTCGCAATAACCTTTCACAAGAATTCATTTCAAAACTTTTCTAAAACATTTTATTTACAATCCTTCTCAAAAACTTATTTTCGAAAGCTCTTTTCAAAGTTCCTTTTCAGAAATCTTATTTCGAAAGCTTTTCGAAAACACATTGTTTCCATGAGTACTAGTGGAGGAGCAAGCTCAACTCAACACCGGTATCATTTCAACAATATCACAAAGGAGTCAAGCTCCACTTAAATCACATTTCACAACACAACCTCACTTTCCCTAGCTCTGGCTCATCATGTTCATCAAATCTTACTCATCAGCAATTATAAATTCCACAACGTCTCAACATCTTTCCCAAACTTTATCTTACATTTCTTTTGTTCTTCTTATTCATTATTATTATTCACATTATTATCAACAACAGTTCAAATCTCATCATGCATAATAAATTCGTAAAATAAATAAATAAACAACGCACTAGCAATCAGACATCATCACATACATTCATTACCTAATTTCACGTGGTCTTTGTCTCCTTCACACGAGTGGCCACACAACCAAACAATTGCCACCGTGTTACTGACTCGGAACCACTAAGTTTCAACTTTTGAGATGGTCGAAACACTTAATATATTACCTATATACCACGGTGTTTGGGGGAAACTTCACGTGGTCTTTGTCTCCTTCACACGAGTGGCCACACAACCAAACAATTGCCACCGTGTTACTGACTCGGAACCACTAAGTTTCAACTTTTGAGATGGTCGAAACACTTAATATATTACCTATATACCACGGTGTTTGGGGGAAACTTCTCTCTCACCTCAACCGATGACGATGTTCAATACGCTCCTTAGTTTCCATTGCGATGCTCGTAACTGCTTCCCGATCGTTACTGACACTCAAATAGTTCTCTCTTATTAAAATCACTCTTATTCAATTATCTTGAAAATAAGGCAACGTTACAAAACTTTTTATTTGAAAATGAGTGTTCGCTTCTTCTTAATGCTTTGAAATTACGTTGGGTTT
Source organism: Crotalaria pallida (assembly GCA_037953625.1). NCBI lineage: Eukaryota > Viridiplantae > Streptophyta > Magnoliopsida > Fabales > Fabaceae > Crotalaria > Crotalaria pallida. Next base: position 27,215,996 of record CM075654.1, read on the forward strand.
TAAACTCACAATCAGAATCAAGTAAAACATTCATTTAAAAACACGTTTAGAAAATTAAAAACTTAAAATACTCTTTTCAAACACTTTAAAAAAACATAATTAGTTCCCTGACCCTTTTAAAGGCCACATTTATCTTAACGGTTTTTAAATATAAAACACCTTTTAAATTAAAACCATGTACTTTAGAAATTATATGAAAAACCTTTTCAAAACAATACTTTTTCAATCAATCAAATCATTGTACTCACTTTATTTTTGTTAAAACCGAATTAAGTCAAAGAAAATAACGCAAGGGTTAAATCAAAAACCTTTTGCAAATATTAAACATTCGAATCATTTTCAAACACACATATGGAACATGTTAAGTCATTCATGATTCATGCATCACTTTCACATTCATCATGCATGTATACAAAACAAGAATCAAACACAAACTCCTATTTTTTTTATGCATGGCCGAATCCTATCACACATAAGACAAGGTTTATATTTACAATTTCAAACACTAATGATTACCGACACATAAACAAACATGCATGTATGGAAAATAATCATTTAATCACATTATCCTACTTTAAGCATCATACCCAAAATATTTATTAAAAGAAAAGAAATATCTCAAATGCTAACATCTTTCAAATCAATTAGCTTTACCCCTAAATTAACATGCAAATGAAAATCAATTTATTTCTTTTATTTCTTGATCAAACCGAACGAAGCATAAGAAAATAACTCAAAAAGATAATCACATACCAAATTCACTTCATTTAGTCAAAGCTAAACTCAAACCACAACACACAAAGGAAATGAAAATAACTTGAATAAATGTATTCCAGAAACCGAATGGAACATGAAAATTATTTTCAAGTTTTAATCAAAGATTCAAGCCCCATAGGTTTAAAAATCCCTAGATCCATCAATAAATCACACATGCAAAGCAAAATGAAACTAACTTGATATTCATAAAGGCAAAACCGTGAGCTTCACATAAAAATTCATCAATCTTTAATTTTATTTCTTTAACTAATTTCATCACAATAAAATCAAAGGTTATATCAAAAATCTTTATCATTCAAGCCTTAAATAAGTTCATGCATGCACTTAATATCTTTGGATGGAATAAATTTCATCATGCATGTAACTAAAATAATGATCAAACATGATGTCGTACTTTTCCTAGGTTTGGCCGAATGATAATCATACAAAAAGGCAAAATCTTTAGATTATTTTTCACATGCAAATATTAAAACTCGTGGATCATATCATGCAAAACTTTTTAAAGCATCATTTTCTTTTTCAAAGCAACAACTGAATCATCATCATCATCACACACACAAAATCTGGTTTAAAAATCTTTTTTGTACCAAAATCTTTTTTATAACTTATTTTTTCTTTCAAAAATCATGACTGCATCAAAGAAAACCAAAGCTTTACACTTAAAACAAACATACAAAGCTCAAACTTCATGTTTTTTTTTTCAAAGATCAATCATAGATCAAGGCATGCAAGAGAAGATCAAGGCAAAAACATAAGTTTAAACACAAATCTCAAACAAAACCGTGAAGAAGAAATTTTACAAATTAAAGATCAAAGCTTTCAAGCATAATTATTCAAGATCAAGCCATACAAATTACATGCAAAACATTTAAACTTCAAGATCATGAGGAAATAATCACATGCATCACAAAATTAAACTTAAACAAAGTCCATCATAGAGTTCTTTACAACACAAAAATTATTACATTAAATTCTGTCTTAAACAACTACCTTAAACAAAAACTCTAATCTTCAAGCTTCAATCTCTCTTCTCCTTCTCCTAGGGTTGCTTCGGCCTCCTCTCTCTTAGGGTTAATGGTTGGTTTTCTTCTTAATCTTTGAAGAAGGATGTGTTTGAAGAAAGAAATCAAAGGTGTTTGGGTTGGGTTCATACTCTTCCTCTCTTCTCCTCTCGGCCACTCTCTCTTTTCTCTCTAGGTCTCAAGAGCTTGATGTGCTCTTGGACTATGTGTTTGTGTGTTGGTGGAATGTGAAGGAAATGAAGAATGAACTAAGGCCAACACTCACACACCCACGGTTTTATGGGCAAGGCAAGGGCTTGGGATTTTTTCCTCTTTTGTCCTCGGTTTAGGGCGCAAGCCTAAGGGCAAATGGGTCCAACCAAATAGTTGCATGGGAGGGATCTTTTCATAAGGAGACAAGGTGGAAGGAAATTCTCACTAGGCATCATGACACTCACACCCTAATTTCCTATTTATTTTCTATTAAATTTTCACTTTCTTAATGAATAAGAAAATGTTTTCCTACTTGGTCCTCTTGATCTCATATGGCTGAACAACACACACACACATACTAGGAGAAATAAAATTTACTTTGATTAAAAGAAATGATAATTCAAGCATACAATTAAATCATGGAATCCTAAGAATTCAATGCATACACATATTCAAACATACATACCATACTTTAGGACGTTATATTTCTAAATAACATAACTCAAAACACTCATCACATATACATCCACATTCACACAAGTTATGCATTCATTCATTCATGCATCTCAAATTCATTAATTAAATTTCACACATAATCTATTGCACAAAAACACACATGCTCACAAACTTAAAGATTTAAAAGACACATTAATAAACTGCACCATTTGGTTAAAAATATAAGCTTCACTTCATTTTATAAAACCATATTTTCACATAAATCAAAGATTTTCAAAAAGAATAATCTATTTAAAGTCTCAAATCATTTTCATTCCTCAATACTTTAAAAATTCGTCCTTTAAATACTCAAAAATAAATTTTTTGCAAACCAACTCAGAGAATTATAAAAATCACATATTAAAATTCTACTTTTCAACGCGATCATTTTCATATATAGATCATAATTTTCTGAAAAACGGTTGAAAAGATATGCATTTTCAAAGTTTCCCAATTCATTTTGAAAAGAAATCTTCAAATAACAAAATCATAACTTGAGTTTTTATAAAATCAAACTCAAATAAGAATCTTTGGCTAAAACATTTTTCTGAAAATCTTTCTTAAATTCCCAAAATTCTTTTTAAATAAAACCTCATTGATCTATTTGAGTCCAGAAGATGCGGGATGTTACACATTATCATGCTATTCTTTTACTAATTAAATTTTCATTTAGTCCTAAGCAGATACATACACACCAAAACCGTGTACACACACCCACATATACCTAGAAAATAATTCTTTTCATCATAACATGACTCATGTATAAAAATCATTATTCTTTTAAAACATAAAAATATCAAATGCACAATTTGCTTCTCAAATCTCAACTTTAAAATACTTAATATTATCTCCTGAAAATCATTTCTTTTAAATTTACTCAAGTTATGATTCGTAGGGAAAAGGAGATCGCTTTTCTGCATCTGGAGCAAGGAAGTATGAATGTCGGTGAATATGCGGCACAATTTGAAGATCTGATTCGCTATTCTGGCAGTTATAAAGACGAATGCACCAAGTGTATTAAATTTGAAGCAGGTCTCAATGCCAAGATTCGGACTATCTTTGTGCACCAGGGTATAGCTAACCTCTCTCAGCTGGTGAATATGACTAGCGCTTATGAGAAGAGTTTGAATCAGCGTGAAGCAGAGAAAAGGAGCAAGATTATACCGAATGAAGTAGGTCTTAACAGGGGTAAGGAATTGGCTCATGAATCAGACCCACGCTTTGACATCAACACTATGGAAGTAGTACCGAGGGACGTGGCCTTTAATGTGAATGCCCCGATAACCAGGCCACCATGCCCACTATGTGGGGGAGTCCATCGGAAACTGTGCCTGATGTTGAAACAACACAGAAAACAGGGTCTCTGCTATATGTGCGGACAACCGGGACACATTGGGGCGAACTGTCCGAGACGTATCGGAGAAGGGAGCGAATAAACTAATCCAAGGTACTTTTCATATTAATGCTGCATCAACTAGTTACTTTAGCGTCCTTGCCTAGAGTAAGTGTGAGTAGTGTGATCTAGAAGGAGTCGATAAGTGTTAAAACCTTAGCTAGAAATTTCACCAAGCTCAATTGTGATAGTGTCGTCCTCTAATAGAGTGTAAGGTCAGGATTGGTCATCCTTTCTCTTGCACCTGTTAAAAGATAATGCTATCATTCAATAACGCAGTGATGTACAGTTGATAAATGTGAGATTGGGACTGACCACCTCGGTCTTCGCATTTATTGACATGTTATATTATTGCAATCATCTAGTTGAGATCCGAACAAACCATTTAGGAATTCTATCTCTGTCGAAAGCCCGATTGAACTCTAATCCTATAGGATCTTTACCAAGACTCGTGAACAGTGATTCACAAACCAACCTCCTTCAAGACGCTCTTATTTTATATCTCTACCGAGAACATCCAACTAAATGATCGAACCACCCTTCTAACTCGTATGAGAACTTAGCCGTATGCGTAAGTATGAAGAGCCTAGCTAGTCAATTCTTGGAATCAACCCAGTTTCCTCCCTGATTTCGACTTACTCAGGTATGTTGATACTAAGTGGAGGAGAATTGACGACTCAATTTCGGATCCTACACGAGCGGCAATAACTCGTAATCATACCGTAAGCCATAGGACTACTAAACAGATAATTCCAAACATGTCGCGGAGAATCGAATGAGGGTTAAACTAGAGATAAAACAAGACCCCCCCCCCCAAAATAACACCGAATTGAGAAGCAACAACTAGACCTTGACCTTGACCCTCAAGTGGAATCGATCTCTAGGAATTCTTTTACCGAATTGGAATTATTAAACGAATGAGAAGGAAGTAGTATCGAAGTAGAATGCAAACGCGGTGAAGATTGAAGTTAAGAGTGACTTTGCTAGACTCACTTGAAGGAGTAAAAGGTGAACGGGATAAAAGTGAAGTCACAAAGTGGGAATCTCAATCAAGACGTTACGTTGGAACACCGCAAGTGATATTCTAAGTCTTTTGGGACTCGGTGCATTTGATAGGACCCCGAGTAACCGAAACCAATCAATTAACCGTAAATCCATAGAAAACGCATCCTTCGACGGCTCTCTGCTGAAAAGGCACACTTTGGGGATAATCTCTATTGTCTTTTTGCTTGACATGTATCCAGTCCATCCTGGGTCATCTTGCAAAGACCATGAGACTCATTCTTGAGTGCTTCATGTTTCTTCTTTTCATCTTCACTCTCTTCAAGCTTCAAGCATCTCAGATGCAAAGGTGAGAAATTTCCAAGTCGTAGAAACCCGGCGTAGTTCTATGCTTACCGATAGATAGTCACCCACGTGTCCTCTTCTCAGCCTTGGATACCGGTAAGGAACTTGCGTACTCTATTATGAGAAACGAACGAGCATACCCCCCTAGCATAGATATAATCAAGTGTGTCGATGATAAGTGGGGGAGGATTTCAATCCAAGGAATGGGAGATGAAACTTTAATAATAAGAAAACTGATGATGCTACACCGATAGAGTTAGTACGTGGTGCTAGAAGGCAGACGTTGGAATAGGCATGACCCTAACCGCATACGGAGCGGAAAGTAAAAACCGAAGGGAAGTGAAAACCGTGGTCCGAAGCTTACCAATGGGATGGTTCTCCATTTGAAGGAATTGAACAGAATTTCGGGGACGAAATTCTAATAAGTTGGGGAGAAATGTAACATCCCAAATTTTAAACCCAGATACAAATGAATTAATAATAATCTGGGATAATAGGGATAATACAAATAAAGCCATAAATAGGTATTAAAATAAGTGCACAAGAATTAGAAAAGATTAATAATAATAATAATGATTTAGAAAAGAAAGGAGCATTAAATTGGAATTAGGAACAGGCCAGAAAAATAGATAATTCGGTGTTAAAACATAACGTAGGTTAGAAAATCAAAATAAAATATTTAGGACTCAAAACAAAATTTCCACCGTTGGATATGAAGATATGATTTTTAGGAAGTTGCTCCTCAAATTTGAGCAAGATCCGACGGTGAACGAAGAAGTTATGGCAATTTGAAGTTGGGGAGAAAATAGCTGAAAAATAGAAAAAAATAAATCAGGCATCTGGTAAAAGTATCCGGATACTTCGTGCAGAAACAGCATAAAACGCGTTGAGTCTTCTTCTCCATTCATTCCCCTTTTGCTTTCTCTCTCTAGGGCTCAAAACCCCATTTCCGCCCCTCCTCTTTCAACTCCGGCCTCCTCCTTCCTTCACCACCCAAAACCGCCGCCACCTCCTTGGCTCTTCCTCCTTCCCCATAGATCCGCCCTCTTTCTCTCTCTCCTCCTCTCACTTGATTCTCCCTCTCCTCCTTGTCTCTCCACCGGAAACCGCAGCCACCACGGCCAGCCACCACGGTCAGCCACCACGCCGGCCACCCACTACCCTCACAAACTCCTTTCTCTCTTTTTCTCTCTCCCTTTGGCCCTTTCTCTCTCTTCCCTCTTGGTTCCCTCTCGGTTCCCTCTCTCCTTCCCCTTTTAGCCGAGCTTTCTCTCTCTCCTCCCGGTGTCGAAGAGCAACACCGTCACCGTGATCGAGATCGATTGTCCCCACCGTGCTTGGAATCGAAGATTGGGGAAACTTAGGATCAAGTTGGAGCCGAGCTAAAGCGTGGGTCGGGGAGTAAAGCGTCAGATTAAGGTTACCCCTCTCACTGTCATCGATTGAGGTAAGGGGTTTCATTACCAGTCCTTAAGGGGTGTATTTCTGGGTAGTTATATCTATCGCTAGGACCGGGGAAATGTTAATTGTTAATGAACTTAGAGTAGCCCGCTAATAATGAAGGAAGATAATTAGGAAAGAAAATTTAGTTAAAGAGGAGATAAAACAATTAGCAACGAAATAAACGGAATAATAAGAAAGAATAAATAAACGAAATTATAAGAACGAGTGAGTAGCGTAAGTGAGAAAAGGGAGAAATTAGAGATTAACTATGGAGAGCCGGAATTAAATAAAGAAAGTGTAGGAATGAGTTGAGAACTAAATTAGGATAAAATAAGGTTAATAGAAATAAATGGAGTGATTGAGTAATTAGCCATTAGAGGAAAGAAATAAACGGAAAATTAGAAAAAGAGAGTTAACGGAAAAAAAAAGAAATAATATAATTGGTTCTAAATGCATGAGCTAGGTATTATTAAATATGAGTGATGTAGGAAAAAGAAACAAAGGAAGAGAAGAAGAAAAAGAAAAGAAAGAGAATGGAATTAATTGAGAGTTAGTAACAAGAGTTAAAATATAAAGCATATGACCAAGTTAGGTAGAGTTAATTAAAGGTAAGAATAAACTAGTAAAGTGAAATATTGAAAATAGTGGAAAGTAAATAATGTGATGATAAGTCCCTAAATAGCTGAATGAGAGAAAAGAGAATAACACAGTAAACCAGAAAAAGAGGCTGAGAAACCGAAAAAGAGAAAGAAAAAGAAAGAGAAAGAAAGGTAAAAGATAAAAATTCGATGCGGGCCTGAGAAGGCGTATCGGCATCGATGCGAGCCTGTGAGGGCGTGTCGATTGAAAAGGAAAGATGAAAGTCCGATGCGGGCCTGAGAAGGCGTATCGGCATCGATGCGAGCCTGTGAGGGCGTGTCGATTGAAAATGAAAGATGAAAGTCCGATGCGGGCCTGAGAAGGCGTATCGGCATCGATGCGAGCCTGTGAGGGCGTGTCGATTAAAAAGGAAAAGTGGAAGTCCGATGCGGGCCTGAGAAGGCGTATCGGCATCGATGCGAGCCTATGAGGGCGTCTCGATTAGAAAGGAAAGATGGAAGTCCGATGCGGGCCTGAGAAGGCGTATCGGCATCGATGCGATCCTGTGAGGGCGTGTCGATTAAAAAGAATATGAATGGAAAATGGATAAAGGATATGGAGTGTATGCAGATCATTGATTTGTGGTTGCATACACTGTGCGTAGATCTCTGATTTGAGGTTACGTATAAGGGAAAAAGGAATAAAGGAAAATGGAAATAATAAAGGGTAATGAGAATGAAATAAAAAGGAAGTTAAAATGGAAATACAAATGGAAAATGAGAATAAAAAGGAAAATAACGAAAGTAATGAGGAACAAGAATAATTAGAGGTTAGGGATTATCTAAAAGAAAGCAATTAGAAAGAAAATGAATTGGAAACAGTTAGGAGGTAAAAAAAGGAAAGAAGAATATGAATTGAGTAGCATAGCATAGGCTTGAATGGTCTTGGTGTGTCGTATGTATCTGCTTAGAAATCTCTCTTTTAAGTACTGTGTGATGCTTCCCCTGTGTGGTTAATATTTTTCAGGTACACAAGTGGAGCATACACCAGTGCTGGCCGAGCAGGATTTTAAATTCCACTACGTGGAATGTATTTTTCATATTTTGGAGTGGATAATTACTTTTTGTAAATTATAATATGAATTGGTAGCTTGCCCTGAAACTTGTACTAATCGGGCGTTAGGATCTATTATGACTATTAAACTGTTGTTGTTTACGTTTTAAACAATTCTGGACTGACAGGTTTTTAGAAGAAAAATTTTGGGAAGTCCGGAAAACAGAGGAAACTCTGCCGGATTTTCGTAAAACCTTTTATAAGAAATTAAAATCAAAAATGAATTTTCAAACTCCGATTTTAATAAAACCTAAAAATTTCTAATAAAAGTGAGAGTGTTACACTACCACTTAAATCCTATATCTAGGCCCTAATCAACCACATACACCAATCAAACAGACATAAATCATATAATCCTCATACAAGGTTCATTCATTCATAACAACGATCCACAAAATCACACACTTCAAACAGATACAAAACTCAACCCTACTTCTTCCTAAGCTAATCCTTGTCTAACTTAGGACTACAACTTGCCTCTACACACACATTCATCACAATCATCACACATTTGAAAGTCAGTTCGAAAGGGGTTCGGGGAAAGGGGCTTATATAGTTTGCAACCAAAATGCATCTCATCCATTCAACTCCCTAATGTTTTGAAAAAGATTTGAAAATATTATCCCAATACATAAAAGAACATCATAGTAAATTTTCAAGTCAATCAGAGTTCATTAGGTTCGTTTTTGACCCTACAACCACCTAGTCAAAATTTTGTAATGGTCGGGGGTGAACCTACTTCAAATTCACTTAAAAATAGTAGACAAACTCCAATTGGCCTCAAAATTTAATGGGACAACACCTAAACTTAGCCCAACGTTGCGTAATATTGCCACACCGATTAGAGCACGTTAAACTCATTTCAGTTAAAACACTATCTTGCTCCAATTGGCTTGGAATGTTTCATGAACAATAAATAATTCAACCTTAGGGTGTTTAGGCCAAAAAATTTCCACGTCAAATAAATATCCTAAACCCAAAGACTTAGTTTCTCCACTTTATATAAAAACCCTGATTTCCCCAACAATCACGTAACCACAAACACATATATCTTTTAAAAATTCTAGGTTTGAACAGTCACTAAGTATGGGGATTTAAAATTTAAAAAGAAGATCCCATAATAGTAAAACAATTAGAAAAGCAATTTCACTTTTTCAAAATCAAAATTCTTTGGAAATTCAGTTCCTCTCTTGATGAGGAACAATTAGTTTCGTTTGAAAATTCAATAAACTTCTTAATTGTGCACCCTACAATGAAGATCTACCTCCATCTAATTTCATAAGAACCTAGATGAAGGAATGAGGGATCACTCAAGATGGGTAAACTCAAAGATAAAGGGAATATGCCTTGGACTTAGAAAATTTTAGTTTAGTTCATCTTTAAAAGTTGACACAATTACATTCCCTTTGACTTCAAGTTTGAAAATTGAGTTTCATTCCGAATTGATTTAAGTCGCGTAAGAAAGGTTCCAATTTAATCGAAGTGTGACTTGGTTAAAAACAATTTAGTTAATTGACTCCTCGATTACTTAAGAATCCTTGCTTTTCCTACCATTTCCTTAAAAATTTGATGTGCGACCTCACGATCCATTTGGAATGATTGTGGTTCGGTGCACCTTTTGAAATTCATTTTAAACACTCGCATTATCCAACAAATATAAATCATAAACTCCACTCACAAGCATCAAACAAAATTCATTTATTATATATTAATATCAAACACATAAGTCAATCAAGGGTACACAAACCTAATTAATTCTATCCTGAACACCTATTCCAAAAGCAACATCTTTAGTCAATGCTTAGAGGAAAATAGTTTGGAACTTTCAAGCATGGGAATGGAAATCAAAAAGCTCTTAGTTTCAAAATTGCTTGAAAACATTTTCAAAAGTTTTATACCCATCCCCACCTAAGCATAGACTATACCGAAGTGATGCGAGGACCTTTAGATTGAATTTTCAACCCCTTTCTCGATTAAAGAAACCTTTTTCCCTTTATAAAATCTTATGGTTATACTCGGGTTCAAATCCAATCAATAGGAACTCCATACTTATCTTTTGTTTAGTATTAAAATCATCGGAATTAAATTAGCCGTGGAATCAACTGCAAATTTAATATCAATATTTTTGATACCAAACTAGTTGTCAAACACATATATTCAAAACATAAACAATTAAACATGGCAAAGCGAAGAGAAGCATATCATTGGCATTAAGGTTTCATACATAGGAAATCGTTTACAACTTCACGATAGTACACAAACTCTTGAATTTCGGTGACTTCACCTCCCAATAGATATAATGTCGAATTGGCCATTTCCAACACTACATTTAATCGGTGGTGGTAGTCCTCGCAATTCGGTTGAATTCTTGTACTACATGCTCGAACGCATTGACATTAATTAGATTTCCTTTGTATAAAACTTTAACTCTCGATTAGTCCAAAAACTCAACATATACACTCTCGACTAATCGTGTTCATACCAATTAAGGTTTCCTGTTTGCCATTGGGTGCATACTCAGAATATCCAATTCTTTGAATCACTAAGGGATCCTGCTTAGTTTCCAAAGAATTCTATTCTCTTCCGTTTCCATAATTAAATTCTTTTACATTGTCAATTGTCAGTGTTCCCAATGCAAACATAAACCCATTCGGTTCATTGCAAATGTGCACAACCATAGTATCAAACATATACAAATCCACTTGTTATTCAAAAGTTTTCACTTATATGGGTCTCACCTCTGGTTAGGAAGCCTGAGATGAGAGTGTCGCAGCGGGATCGAGATTACTTTCCCTCAGGTCGAAAGGAAAGAACTTCTCTGATACCATAAATGTAACACCCCGTAATATAATGAATAATAAACAATAAACTTACGGTTATGTGATTTGTAATCTGTTTACAATATAGTTGATTTGTTCCAAGCTTAGTTGATTTGTTTACATTTTCTCATAAATTTAGTTGATTTGTTCCAAGCTTAGTTGATTTGTTTACATTTTCTCATAAATTTTACTTTTGTTGCAGGATGTTCATTGGTACTTCCAAAAGGATGGAGCTGGCTCAAGTTATAGTTAGTAGTATAGCTAATTCTCCTGCCAATTTCAGTACCTACAAGTAGTTAGTTTAGTGTAGAAGCTAACTTATCAAGTGTTTATTTTATTGCTTGATGATAAGTCTTCAATTGCTTAGAAAAAGAGAAAAAGAGAAATAATCCTCTTTAAAAATAAGGAAACAGACGAGTTATCACTGAAATCTGTAGCTTAAAAGTCGTGGTGGACAACTAAGGCTGAGACTCTCTGTATAAAATATGAACTGAGCTAGTTTTAATGGGCTAGACTGGATGGGGTAATGTTACAGGTTCTATTTTTAATATCTTCAATTTTATTTATATCGGTAAAAACCAGCATAGGTTGAAAAAAAGCATCTAATATTATTCGTATTTAAATTTTAAACTCATTAAGACATCTGTATCTAAGTGGTTTTAAATAAACAATTCTATAATGAGGTGCCCAGTTGCAAAGTTTTCTTGAAATTTCCTATGATCCTTGGTATATTCGACTGATTACTATGAATCTATGATTTATGGGGAAAGGATACAAATTAGCTAACATCTTTGATATATATGCTGAGGTGGATTCTAGTGATTTGCTTAAAGCATGAGTGTTTGTTGAAGAACTACCTTTGTGTCTTCCTTCTTTTATTTTTATTGTCAGTTTAGCGGTAAACCAATTTCTGGAAAATATATTATATGTAATATCACAAGATTAGATTATATATAGTTTACAAAAATTCTTATCACACACTACTAATAGTTCAATCTTTTTGTAAGCTCTTGATAGATTCGTTACTGAAATAATGTATAGGGGGATATCCAAGCAGGTGTATAAATGCAAACACTTGTTCTTTTCCTGGATTTTTATTTGTTTGCTTTTTTCCATTATAAATTAATGAAACACACCCTATTAATGAAACGATTCTTAAAACATAAACCTATTTCTTGTCTCACTTTGATTTGAAGGAAAAAAATTAAGTATCTGAATTAGCCTCTTACGGTTATGTGATTTGTAATCTGTTTACAATATAGTTGATTTGTTCCAAGCTTAGTTGATTTGTTTACATTTTCTCATAAATTTAGTTGATTTGTTCCAAGCTTAGTTGATTTGTTTACATTTTCTCATAAATTTTACTTTTGTTGCAGGATGTTCATTGGTACTTCCAAAAGGATGGAGCTGGCTCAAGTTATAGTTAGTAGTATAGCTAATTCTCCTGCCAATTTCAGTACCTACAAGTAGTTAGTTTAGTGTAGAAGCTAACTTATCAAGTGTTTATTTTATTGCTTGATGATAAGTGTTTATCTTATACTAAGTAATACTGGTAATTAAGAATTATATTACTACTATCTTATACTAACCAGAAAAAGAGGCTGAGAAACCGAAAAAGAGAAAGAAAAAGAAAGAGAAAGAAAGGTAAAAGATAAAAATTCGATGCGGGCCTGAGAAGGCGTATCGGCATCGATGCGAGCCTGTGAGGGCGTGTCGATTGAAAAGGAAAGATGAAAGTCCGATGCGGGCCTGAGAAGGCGTATCGACATCGATGCGAGCCTGTGAGGGCGTGTCGATTGAAAATGAAAGATGAAAGTCCGATGCGGGCCTGAGAAGGCGTATCAGCATCGATGCGAGCCTGTGAGGGCGTGTCGATTAAAAAGGAAAAGTGGAAGTCCGATGCGGGCCTGAGAAGGCATATCGGCATCGATGCGAGCCTATGAGGGCGTGTCGATTAGAAAGGAAAGATGGAAGTCCGATGCGGGCCTGAGAAGGCGTATCGGCATCGATGCGATCCTGTGAGGGCGTGTCGATTAAAAAGAATATGAATGGAAAATGGATAAAGGATATGGAGTGTATGCAGATCACTGATTTGTGGTTGCATACACTGTGCGTAGATCTCTGATTTGAGGTTACGTATAAGGGAAAAAGGAATAAAGGAAAATGGAAATAATAAAGGGTAATGAGAATGAAATAAAAAGGAAGTTAAAATGGAAATACAAATGGAAAATGAGAATAAAAAGGAAAATAACGAAAGTAATGAGGAACAAGAATAATTAGAGGTTAGGGATTATCTAAAAGAAAGCAATTAGAAAGAAAATGAATTGGAAACAGTTAGGAGGTAAAAAAAGGAAAGAAGAATATGAATTGAGTAGCATAGCATAGGCTTGAATGGTCTTGGTGTGTCGTATGTATCTGCTTAGAAATCTCTCTTTTAAGTTCTGTGTGATGCTTCCCCTGTGTGGTTAATATTTTTCAGGTACACAAGTGGAGCATACACCAGTGCTGGCCGAGCAGGATTTTAAATTCCACTACGTGGAATGTATTTTTCATATTTTGGAGTGGATAATTACTTTTTGTAAATTATAATATGAATTGGTAGCTTGCCCTGAAACTGGTACTAATCGGGCGTTAGGATCTATTATGACTATTAAACTGTTGTTGTTTACGTTTTAAACAATTCTGGACTGACAGGTTTTTAGAAGAAAAATTTTGGGAAGTCCGGAAAACAGAGGAAACTCTGCCGGATTTTCGTAAAACCTTTTATAAGAAATTAAAATCAAAAATGAATTTTCAAACTCCGATTTTAATAAAACCTAAAAATTTCTAATAAAAGTGAGAGTGTTACACTACCACTTAAATCCTATATCTAGGCCCTAATCAACCACATACACCAATCAAACAGACATAAATCATATAATCCTCATACAAGGTTCATTCATTCATAACAACGATCCACAAAATCACACACTTCAAACAGATACAAAACTCAACCCTACTTCTTCCTAAGCTAATCCTTGTCTAACTTAGGACTACAACTTGCCTCTACACAGACATTCATCACAATCATCACACATTTGAAAGTCAGTTCGAAAGGGGTTCGGGGAAAGGGACTTATATAGTTTGCAACCAAAATGCATCTCATCCATTCAACTCCCTAATGTTTTGAAAAAGATTTGAAAATATTATCCCAATACATAAAAGAACATCATAGTAAATTTTCAAGTCAATCAGAGTTCATTAGGTTCGTTTTTGACCCTACAACCACCTAGTCAAAATTTTGTAATGGTCGGGGGTGAACCTACTTCAAATTCACTTAAAAATAGTAGACAAACTCCAATTGGCCTCAAAATTTAATGGGACAACACCTAAACTTAGCCCAACGTTGCGTAATATTGCTACACCGATTAGAGCACGTTAAACTCATTTCAGTTAAAACACTATCTTGCTCCAATTGGCTTGGAATGTTTCATGAACAATAAATAATTCAACCTTAGGGTGTTTAGGCCAAAAAATTTCCACGTCAAATAAATATCCTAAACCCAAAGACTTAGTTTCTCCACTTTATATAAAAACCCTGATTTCCCCAACAATCACGTAACCACAAACACATATATCTTTTAAAAATTCTAGGTTTGAACAGTCACTAAGTATGGGGATTTAAAATTTAAAAAGAAGATCCCATAATAGTAAAACAATTAGAAAAGTAATTTCACTTTTTCAAAATCAAAATTCTTTGGAAATTCAGTTCCTCTCTTGATGAGGAACAATTAGTTTCGTTTGAAAATTCAATAAACTTCTTAATTGTGCACCCTACAATGAAGATCTACCTCCATCTAATTTCATAAGAACCTAGATGAAGGAGTGAGGGATCACTCAAGATGGGTAAACTCAAAGATAAAGGGAATATGCCTTGGACTTAGAAAATTTTAGTTTAGTTCATCTTTAAAAGTTGACACAATTACATTCCCTTTGACTTCAAGTTTGAAAATTGAGTTTCATTCCGAATTGATTTAAGTCGCGTAAGAAAGGTTCCAATTTAATCGAAGTGTGACTTGGTTAAAAACAATTTAGTTAATTGACTCCTCGATTACTTAAGAATCCTTGCTTTTCCTACCATTTCCTTAAAAATTTGATGTGCGACCTCACGATCCATTTGGAATGATTGTGGTTCGGTGCACCTTTTGAAATTCATTTTAAACACTCGCATTATCCAACAAATATAAATCATAAACTCCACTCACAAGCATCAAACAAAATTCATTTATTATATATTAATATCAAACACATAAGTCAATCAAGGGTACACAAACCTAATTAATTCTATCCTGAACACCTATTCCAAAAGCAACATCTTTAGTCAATGCTTAGAGGAAAATAGTTTGGAACTTTCAAGCATGGGAATGGAAATCAAAAAGCTCTTAGTTTCAAAATTGCTTGAAAACATTTTCAAAAGTTTTATACCCATCCCCACCTAAGCATAGACTATACCGAAGTGATGCGAGGACCTTTAGATTGAATTTTCAACCCCTTTCTCGATTAAAGAAACCTTTTTCCCTTTATAAAATCTTATGGTTATACTCGGGTTCAAATCCAATCAATAGGAACTCCATACTTATCTTTTGTTTAGTATTAAAATCATCGGAATTAAATTAGCCGTGGAATCAACTGCAAATTTAATATCAATATTTTTGATACCAAACTAGTTGTCAAACACATATATTCAAAACATAAACAATTAAACATGGCAAAGCGAAGAGAAGCATATCATTGGCATTAAGGTTTCATACATAGGAAATCGTTTACAACTTCACGATAGTACACAAACTCTTGAATTTCGGTGACTTCACCTCCCAATAGATATAATGTCGAATTGGCCATTTCCAACACTACATTTAATCGGTGGTGGTAGTCCTCGCAATTCGGTTGAATTCTTGTACTACATGCTCGAACGCATTGACATTAATTAGATTTCCTTTGTATAAAACTTTAACTCTCGATTAGTCCAAAAACTCAACATATACACTCTCGACTAATCGTGTTCATACCAATTAAGGTTTCCTGTTTGCCATTGGGTGCATACTCAGAATATCCAATTCTTTGAATCACTAAGGGATCCTGCTTAGTTTCCAAAGAATTCTATTCTCTTCCGTTTCCATAATTAATTTCTTTTACATTGTCAATTGTCAGTGTTCCCAATGCAAACATAAACCCATTCGGTTCATTGCAAATGTGCACAACCATAGTATCAAACATATACAAATCCACTTGTTATTCAAAAGTTTTCACTTATATGGGTCTCACCTCTGGTTAGGAAGCCTGAGATGAGAGTGTCGCAGCGGGATCGAGATTACTTTCCCTCAGGTCGAAAGGAAAGAACTGCTCTGATACCATAAATGTAACACCCCGTAATATAATGAATAATAAACAATAAACGTTTGAAAATGAAACATAGGACTTTAAATTTTCTTTTATAAATCAGAGTTCACAAATAGCATTGGGGGCTTTCAGTTACAATATAATAAAATACACTTGAGTTCCTTTCTTTCGACTGATCCACTGGGCACTCTGATCTCCAAGCTCCTTGCTCAAGTACCTAAAATGTTAACCACATAAGGGTGAGACCTTTTCACAACACATTGAATTATAAGATAGTAAAAAGGCACATAATAGAAACTCAAGCATCATAATCAAACCAAGCCATGAATAACAAAATGCGTCACGTTCTCATTTCCAAAATCATTTCCATTTCCCATATAAAACCAAATAACGTGTGTCTCCTCACGGTCAGAGGACAACACACCTAACATAAAACCGCGCATGTTTCCTCACGGTCAGAGGACAACATACCCACTTTTCTTTCTTTTACTCATTTCTTTTATTTTTATTAGGCCACAGGATCACCACGACCAACCTGTGCCGTTTACCTTTTATTAGGCCACAGGGCCACCACGACCAACCTGCGCCGTTTTTATTAGGCCACAGGGTCACCACGACCAACCTGCGCCGTTTACCTTTTTATTTTTATTAGGCCACAGGGTCACCACGACCAACCTGTGACACTTATTCTTTTATTTTCTTTCTCATCATTAATTCATCTTAGTCTTTTCTCTTTACTTTTAATTCCTTAATTTTTTTTAATTCATTCATAACAATCAAGCACATTTATCACAACGTACACAACTCAATTAACCACTTATAACATTTACGAACATCAACTTTCATACATATAACCCAAACAACCATTCACATATTTATATCACTCTTACTTACCACTCAAACATAACAACAATTAATTCAACCTCAAGTACAAATTCCATCACCAATAACCAAAACAAATCATAGATTCCTATAATTTTTCCCAACTAATGCTCATACTATTCTTTGGCGCTTAGAATCACTTTTATGTATTTTCCATAAGCATGTTCATCCTTAACTAAGAAATTATAATACTCTTATCATTCGAACATTCATGTAATTTACTCATGTTTCATTAGTCATTCCATCACCTATTAGCCCATACTTTCATTTTATCATAAAGTGTGCCTAACAATATCTAAAAAAAGAGCAACAGATATCACAAGTCAATCGACATACTCAGGTATGTCTCAGAGTGCGGTAAAATAAGTCATCTCCCTAAGGTTCTTCACTTCCTACTTTACAACATATACATAAGGGGGTTTCTAGCAATCTATCAATTAAATATTTATATTAAATCAAAAATACATTCAACATATCTAAACCAACTCTATTAAGGTGTTATTTTGCTACCCACAGCCCAATTTAACTACTTAACTCAAATCCTATTATACACCCCAACTATCCCTAACTCAAGGCGTGGAAAAGAGACTCCCCTTACCTGGAAATCCTAGCAATAACAACAGAGCCACGTTTACATCCGCGACTTGCTCCAGGGTTAAGGTCAATAGCGTGTTGAATCTAAGAAGGAACATATGATAAAACTAATTATAACATTAAAATATATATATATATATTCAAATAAATTCATTTTTTGTCAAAATACTAAATATATATATAATTGTATAATAAAAATATCACTTTTCCCTAAAAGATCTCTTTATTTGAAAATATAGGATACTAAAAATATTGATGGATCGTCAAATAAATTAGGTAGATGGATAGAGGGAGTTGAGGAAATTATATACCTAAGAAGGATTTGATATTGAACAGTTGGATCTTGAATTATTGCACCGGGAAAATTGAAAAATCTAAATGTTTCCCCTTCTCTGATCCTCGCCTCCGAGATCCCTCTCTCTCTCTGCATATTTCTATTTCACACTCTCACTCTCTCTTCGTCTCCTTCTATCTCTCTATTTCACTCTCTCTCTCTCACATCTACTTCCTTTCTTTTCCTTTCTATGACCTTATTCTTTATTTCTATCTCTAATGAGCTGTACGGTGGGGAAAGGGGTTTTGGGTAGATTAATAGGAAAATATATATATTTTAATGATTTGTTCTTGTTTGTGGGTCAATGTGTGTAGGTATTTTGGATTATAACTAAAAATTGGATGATAATAAAAATAAAATACATTCAGGTAAAACAATATTGTATTTTGAATTATTCAAAACTGATTGAAAAATAAGAAAGTTACCGGTCCCTCCGGATAGCTATTGCGTAATAAAAATTATCAAAATTTAAAAGTAAATATATTTTCTCAATCTTGATATTAAACTTGATAATATATAATATTTAAAATTTTGAAGTAGAAGATTATTATATATAACTTAAACCGGTAATATATTAAATCAGTCCAGAAGCTAAAATAAAACAGCCTCCGAAAACTATGAAAATTTACAGGGAGGCTCAAAATATTAAGTAAAACATATTTTTCTAAAGAAACTATTTATAAAAATGCCTCTAAGGCTTGCCACTTGAGCTCCCTGTCAAAATGTTAATTAAACTAAAATAAAAGTACTACTTTATTTTTGGAAAACGTATGATAACAAATTTATACTTATTTTGATTAGAAAACATATTTGAAATATAATGATTAAATCAGAATTTTATTCCGAGACTCAAATATTGAAAACATCATATTAAATCATTTAATTATTTTGCTAGAGGTATTAGAAATAACGGGATGTTACAAGAATTATGAGAATGATTGAGGTAGAGAGAAGTCATGATGTGAATGAAACTGTGAAAGAAATAAATAACGATGGGAAGAGAATCATGAGTTGAAATCGAGAAAGAGTTAAAGTGAGAAGATGATTTTCAAGATTGTGATACGAAATACCCGATGATGTGAACGGAAGTGCTGAAATGATGAGGAGAAATACGCTGACGGTGCTGCTGAGCAACAACTGAGGAGGAAGACGCTGATGGAATTGCTGAGCAACAACTAAGGAGAAAGACGCTGATGGAATTGCTGAGCAACAACTGAGGAGAAAGACGCTGATGGTGCTGCTGAGTAACAACTGAAGAGAAAGACGCTGATGGTGCCGCTGAGCAACAACTAAGGAGAAGGATGCGGAGGATGCTTCAGAGCAATGATGATGAGAAAGATGCTGATGGTGCTGTTGAGCGAGAGCTGATGAGAATAATGCTGATGAGATGCATGAGAAAGATAAGTGATGCAAGATAGAGATGTGATTCTTTGGGGAACGGATTAACGATTAGTGGTCGGGACTCGTCGAAGGGATGCATCACGGATGAGCCGACCGGTAGGATAAAGCCGCAAATTAAAAATTTAAAATTTTAAAAGACTTTAAAAGACATTAACGAATGCGGTGAGGCATGAGTGTGATATCGAAGTAGTGGAGAGGAAGGAACCATGAGTATCTACGGATACTCAGGTGGAGATTGCATTAGGGGAGGACGATGACGGTGAAACATCAAGAAGTCTTGAGTACTTTCTAGGCAGAACGAATTCCATATGTGGTATACAAACGTGGTAGGGACTGGGTCCAACGCCGTGGTGAGTTCTGCACGATCAACTAGAATTAGTACAGTCGCCCCCTAGATTGCAAATCTTGAACAGTGAGAGGGACTGGAACGGGGAATTTGTGATTTGCCACTGTACCCGAGTTTTCTACAGTGAGCCTTGATTATTTGATATGAAATGATATGATATGATATGAATTGAATTGATTTGAGACTGTATCCGAGTTTTCTACAGTTCTCCTGGCTTGGAGCCAATTGTTGAGACAGCTGTCGTGCCCGCGTAGTAAAGGTCCTGTACTCCTGTTTGCTCCGACTAGGTTGGGTGGATGACCGAGGAGATGTAGACGAGTGTGCGAGCTGAATGATGATTTCCCCACATCATTAAGTGAATCGAAGCGATAAGACTTAAAAGATTAAGATGCTTAAAAAGAAAAAGTATCGTAATGATATCAAAGGTTGAGAAAGATTTACAAGGTAGTTATAAGAAAGGATTTTTGGGATAATTGATATGTTTGGAAATCATGGTTGAAGAAAGAATTGATAAGAGTTGTGAAAGCTTATGAGAAAGATTTTG
The DNA here is from genome assembly GCA_037953625.1 of Crotalaria pallida. NCBI lineage: Eukaryota > Viridiplantae > Streptophyta > Magnoliopsida > Fabales > Fabaceae > Crotalaria > Crotalaria pallida. The sequence goes on from CM075654.1 coordinate 27,236,656, forward strand.
AAATGTGATTACAAGAATTTAAGTATAAGATTGTGTTTAATTACATGATGATGATGATTATGTTGTTGTTATGATTTATATGTTGTTTGTTGTTTTGTCTTAATATTTGCCTATTGTAATTCCACATAGTCGACATTGATTGTTTTGGGTAGCTTACTCTCTCGTGTATATCTGTCTTGTGTTGGGAAATTTTTGTATGATCTTTAGATGGAAAATATAGCGAGGTTCCGGCTCATTTGGGAGATAGGAGCATCTCCAGTGAAAGGGAATAACATAACCATGACCGCCCGCGTCATAGTGTACATAGAGATGAAACGGCGAAGAAAAGAAATCATGGAGAGGCTTTTAGCTCGTGAGAGGGAGAAGGAGAAGGCACAAGACGACTCTATGGAAGAGACCCCTGAGACGGTGGACGAGGATGATTCTGCTTTGCGGTCTGAAAGCTTGACGTGCCCATATTCGGAGCTAGATGGCGAGTCTTAGTGCGTATAACTAGAGGATAGGTAATCCCCCCAGAGTATTGTAGTCAATTGCAAGTTCTTAGTTGCCATAGCTTTATCATACTGTACCCCGGCTAAAGTTTTGTTAGCACTGATGTTTTGAACAAGTAAATGGGCTGTTATAATTAAATGATGTTTTGAGAAACAAGTTTCAAGGTGCAGTGTCTTGTGACATCTCGGTTTGGAACTTGAAAGATTTTAGGCAATGTGAGAACATGAGTTTTTAATTGTAATCAAGTTTCGAAATCTTAAATGTTCTCATGTTCTTGTTATACATGTTTTTGAAATCTTAAATGTTCTCATGAAACTATATAAAAAAAAATTGGCCCAAATTTTCACTATATTTCATTTTAAGTAGGTGTGGTTTCAAGTTGCCAAACACTACTCGAAAAAATGGATTTTACATCAGCTAATTAACATCTGTTTTAGAAAACAAATGTAAAATCAAAAGGCGGTGGCAAACTTGTAATTAAGTTTAAGAGGAAAAACTTTTCGCATCAGTTTTTTTCATAACAGATGCGGAAAGTCATAGTTTTTTGAACATTCCACATCTGTTTTTTTTACCAGATGCGGAATGTCTTATTTTTCCTACTTTTCGCATCAGGTTTTAAATAAGTGATGCAAAATGTTAATGCGATGACAAACTTGTAAATTAAATAAATTTAGGTAATAAATTTTCCGCATCAGTTTTTTCAGTTTTTTTATAACTGATGCGAAAACCCTTATTTTCTTACACTTTCCGCATCTAATTTTATTTAAGTGATATTTTTACTACTTTTCGCATCATATTTTAAATAAGTGATGCGAAATGTCTTGCTAAATTACTCTCTTCTTTCGTTCATTTATATATTTAGCCCTAACTCGAGGTTGCTAAATTACTCTCTTCTTCTCCGATCCCGCCGTCCTCTTCTTCTTCAATCCCGCCGTCGCTGCTCCTTTTCCACCGCAACCCGCGTCCTTCTCACTCGACGGGTCTCACTCGAAGCCACCCTCCACTCTCTCTTCTCACTCGAAGCCACCCTCTACTCCCGGTTCTCACTGCTCCCGAAGCCACCATCCACCCTCCACCTCTCGTAATAGATTAGGGTTCAGAAGATCACATTCCTTCTTCTTGATTTCGCTCACGATTTTCGAATTCCTCAGAAGATCACAAAATTTCGCTCACCTCTCGTAATGGATTAGGTACTTTGATTTGAACACTAGGGTTTTTACTTCCGTTGACAATATTTTTGACTTCCATTGTGTTTATGCTCTGTTCTCTGTTCTTTGTTGAACAGTAGGGCTTGTCTCAATTTTGTTTCTGTATGCGTTTGATTTTCTTCTTTGCGGTTTTCTTTCTCTGCTATTGTTTGTGAGTTCTTCTTTTTTATTAATTGTTGTTTTGGTTTCTTCTTTTTCTTATTTGGTTATTTGTGTGATGTGCTATTGTTGGGTTAAAGTGAGCTTGTTAATTTGCAGAAGTATAGGCTTGGACAGCAGGCTAGAAAACAAAATGAAGAACATCACATAGAGAAGAATAGTGAGTACATTACAAATACTTTTAACCCGTGCAGAAGTAACGTTGACTGTAATTCATCATCAAAATTAACTTTATTTTGCTAAACTTTGACATACTTCAACTCTACAATTGCAACAAGCAAAGGCCAACTAAACATGACTTATATATATATATATATATATATATATATATATATATATATATATATATATAGATGTCATATTCAAATTAGTTTCAAAACTTGAATGTGGCTTACCATGAGTATTAGTCAGCAGGAATAACACGGTAAAGAACCATATGATTGTGAGCTTAGATTGTTAAAATGATAAGTAATTATTGAAAGCAAAGCAAAAGATGAGATTCATACGTTATCCCCACAACAACTTTAAAATCCTCTTCAAGTGATCTACTGATATACTTCTTTTTTATTGGTAGATATCATCATTCATTAGAGGTTAGAAGAGTACCATAAAATAATATAGAAGGATGCAAAATGTGAAATTGTGAATGGAGAAGTACAAAATAGGTGGAGAACTGAAATTATCAGTTAATGATATTAGCATTAGTACCATGGATTGGTGAAGAATCAAGAATTTGGAATATTTGATGTTTGAATTAAGTAAAACACCACACTGTGTGTCTGGTTTTTCTCTTTATAATTTTATGTTGTTAATGTTCACTAACTATTGCTTAGATTTGTATTCCTCTCGCTTTCTCCTGACCATCATCGAAAAATTTCAATTTAGAGGCATAATATTGATTTGCTTGTTAATTTGCAGAAGTATAGACTTGGACAGCAGGCTAGAAAACAAAATGAAGAACATCACATAGAGAAGAATAGTGAGTGCATTACAAATAATTTTAACCCGTGCAGTGGTTTCCCTAGCTATCTTCTAGCTTGACCAACTTCTCCCAGAGATTTTGCCATTTTATTCACCTTATAGAAGGAGAAGTTATTTAATCTTTCTAGTAGACTTGTTTATTTGCTTAAATAGACAAAAACTTGGAAATGTTTGATAATATTCCTTTTTTGTATGTTTTTTCTTAGGATGTTCATATGTAAATTTTAGTCACCGTTCTTCCGGACCTAGCACCAGTTACAGAGGTGATAATGAAAGGGGGTATGCTAAAATTTAAGCAGTAATTTCACTTTTGTTTAGGATATATTGCATGACAATACTTTCCATGTGACAGATTCTCATGTAAGTATTCTTATCTATATAACTATAACAGAGAAATCCCAATAGCAGAAGCACTGAGACACCAAATTGAAGTTCAAAAGAGATTGGAAGAGCAGCTGGAGGTATTCATCATTTTCAGTGTTAGTCATTGAAAATTTTTAAAGTCTTATCCATATTTTCTTTACATCTTAAGTATCTCAATTAGTTTAACTAATGTTGGGATGCATACAGGAACTGCTAGTGCCTACAGCCCACCACATTGGAAGCTAACTTTGGATGAGTTCCTAATGCGGTAATGCCACATTGTTAATATTTCACGTGGGGGATAGATTGGAGAGTGATTTGGTCTTGGTAAATTTATGATTGGTCATGGTATTATAATGTATTTGGTCCATTATTCTTGATAAAAGTATTGTAAGTTTGTAACTAAGTATTTCAATAAAAAATCTATTGCACAAATATGTTTTAAAATAATTCTAGCTTATCCTACAATCATGATATATCAAGGTATCTTCAATTTCCCAGGAAAAAACATTGTATATGAGATCATATTTGATAAGCATTGGATGACTTACTTTATTTTGTAGAAACTTCCCATGCTTCACTTAGAGATTTTGGTTTGTCGGAGACCAAACTTTTTTATGGCAATATGCTGCTTTTTGAAGTTCTTTGGTGTGTTTGGTTGGTATTGAATGGCCATATCTCAATGGATTTCACCCTAGATTTACTTTTTTATGGCAATATGCGGCTTGCCAAGTGATATACAAAAATTATCTAGCATTATCTCTTTTGTTGCTATTTTTGCTTTTCTTCTGTGTGTAATTTATTATTTAGAGTTAAATTGGACTCTAATTTGCAGCGTCGGATTGAAAGATTGTTGGAAAGCTGCTCCATGAAGAAGGATGAAATTGCAAATATGTTGGAAAAGACATCGCAAGTTAAGCAAATGAAGGATAATTTAAGCCGGTCTGTGTCCTTGGTATGTTTTATGTGGGAGGCTTTACTCCTACTCCTCCTTTTTGTTGAATTCTTTTAAACAATATGTAGATGAAATTCTCATCCTGCAACAAGGAAAATCTTTCCATTTCTTTGCTTTACCACTTCTGAGTTTTGCCTTTTTACCTCTTTTATTTCCACCTTGTACTTGCCATTTAATTGAACATCTGGTTGGGAATACTTTGCTTTTCTCTATGTCTATTTTATGTTGTAGACTTGTAGTAAATATCATGTTTTTGGTTTTCATTACTCATGACTTGTAGTAAAGAACCAGAGTTTAGTTTGCTTGATTTATATTGTGGCTGTGGAGCTATGTCAACTGGTTTGTGCCTTGGTGCAAATTTGTCTGGTTTTAATCTTGTTACAGTTAGCTCTTTGCTTTTTATCTAGGTTCGAACTCAATTTGGTTCTTTAGCATCAATTATTATTATTATTGAAGAATTAGCTTGATGTCGTGTGAGTATTTATTTTCTTGATCAATTTGAATATTTATTCTTTTATATATATTTTTTTGCATATTATGATTTCAGTATGATATTTCTTCTGATAAGTTCAAATCAAGATTAAGACCCTCAAAATGCATTTTGCTTATTGTATGCCGTATTGCCCAAAGAACCATATTTTCTCTGCAGCACTTTTGCTGTAAGTGTTCTTGATATCCTATTTTCCTGCATCATTATGATATCCTATTATCTTGTTATTATGTTATGTTTGTAAATGTTTTTTATGTTTTGTCTGATAAGTCTTGTCAAAAAGGCCAGACAAGCTTGTGTATCTTAGAAGCATGGCAAGAATTATTAGTTTGAATCTAATACATTGTACTTTTAGTAAGTTCAATTTGTTATTTGGGCATCCTCTTTAAAAATAAGGAAACAGGCGAGTTATCACTGAAATCTGTAGCTTAAAAGTCGTGGTGGACAACTAAGGCTGAGACTCTCTGTATAAAATATGAACTGAGCTAGTTTTAATGGGCTAGACTGGATGGGGTAATGTTACAGGTTCTATTTTTAATATCTTCAATTTTATTTATATCGGTAAAAACCAGCATAGGTTGAAAAAAAGCATCTAATATTATTCGTATTTAAATTTTAAACTCATTAAGACATCTGTATCTAAGTGGTTTTAGATAAACAATTCTATAATGAGGTGCCCAGTTGCAAAGTTTTCTTGAAATTTCCTATGATCCTTGGTATATTCGACTGATTACTATGAATCTATGATTTATGGGGAAAGGATACAAATTAGCTAACATCTTTGATATATATGCTGAGGTGGATTCTAGTGATTTGCTTAAAGCATGAGTGTTTGTTGAAGAACTACCTTTGTGTCTTCCTTCTTTTATTTTTATTGTCAGTTTAGGGGTAAACCAATTTCTGGAAAATATATTATATGTAATATCACAAGATTAGGTTATATATAGTTTACAAAAATTCTTATCACACACTACTAATAGTTCAATCTTTTTGTAAGCTCTTGATAGATTCGTTACTGAAATAATGTATAGGGGGATATCCAAGCAGGTGTATAAATGCAAACACTTGTTCTTTTCCTGGATTTTTATTTGTTTGCTTTTTTCCTTTATAAATTAATGAAACACACCCTATTAATGAAACGATTCTTAAAACATAAACCTATTTCTTGTCTCACTTTTATTTGAAGGAAAAAAATGAAGTATCTGAATTAGCCTCTTACGGTTATGTGATTTGTAATCTGTTTACAATATAGTTGATTTGTTCCAAGCTTAGTTGATTTGTTTACATTTTCTCATAAATTTAGTTGATTTGTTCCAAGCTTAGTTGATTTGTTTACATTTTCTCATAAATTTTACTTTTGTTGCAGGATGTTCATTGGTACTTCCAAAAGGATGGAGCTGGCTCAAGTTATAGTTAGTAGTATAGCTAATTCTCCTGCCAATTTCAGTACCTACAAGTAGTTAGTTTAGTGTAGAAACTAACTTATCAAGTGTTTATTTTATTTGTAGTTTGTATTAAATTACTTAGGATATTTTGCCTTTTGGAATCATTTGTATTATAACACTATTTTTTGGTATTAAATGTGGATTCATTTGTATTATGAGTTTATAAGCTTATTTTGCCTTTTGGATCCATTAATGAAGGTCATCAATAGATATAAAAAATATAAAAAAAAATCCAACTTTTCCACATTTGTTTGCGAAAAGTGGACATTCCGCATCTGTTTTATCGCAAAACAGATGCGGAATGCGGAAAGTGGACATTCCGCATCTGTTTTATTGTAAAATAGATGCGGAATGTCCACTTTCCGCATCTGTTTTTTACTTTTTAAGGTAAAAAACATATGCGGAATATCCACTTTCCGCATCTGTTTGGGTTCGTAAGTGATGTGGAAAGTAACTTTCCGCATCAGTTATGGAACTTTCCGCATCTGTTTTTAAAAGTGATGCGGAAAGTCCAACCTTTCACATCTATTTTTAAAAGTGATGCAGAAAGTCATTACTTTTAACATCTCTCACATTTATATTTATATCATTTATAAAACAGTTGTGAAATGCGTTTTAAAACAGATGTTAAATGCCCGATCTCCAGTAGTGAAATCGGGGTGTTACATTACACCCAGATGGTAATTTTGGACCCGGAGCACAGACTGAGCGGAGTCAATTTGGAACCGCATTTGGGCCAAGTCACGGTACGAGGTTACAACAGCCACGAAGAGAAGGTGCGGAATGAGACTCAGGAAAACTCCACCACTCTAGGTGGGGTAGGGTTGGAGGCAATCGATAATGGGAAAGCAACGACAGAGATGACATCAACTTCGGGAGTGAAGAAAGGGCGCAAGAAGAAAGGGAAGCTTCATCCGCCGGTTGTGTTCGACCGGAAGGTTTAAGGATAGTGTTGTCAGTTTAAGTTTGTAGTGATTGTTTTGAGTCAAGGATTACCTAAGTGATGAACTAATTATGTAATTCAGCTTATGTTGGAACATGCTCTACTTTTAAAAATGTGTAAGAATGAAACCTTGTGAGAATTGAGTAAGTCCTTTTGATGTAATGCAAAGAACTACAGAGAGTTTGAAACCAAACCCTTTTCCATGATAACTGATTTTGGAAACTCAAGTAAGCATGTATGTGTTTCAGTAACAACTCGGTTTTCAAGGAAGGATGTTAAAGTACATCAAGGACTTTTCAATAATGTTTTAAAAAAAAAAAATTGGCCTCATTTTTGCAACTTAAGAAATAAAAGTTGGATATTTTTGTGTTACGAAAATCGGGCTATTACACATTTCTTCAACAATATTTTGTTTTTTGTTTTTTCTTCAACAAGAAATAATAACTTGTTGCCAATTTTGTTTTTTTTTAATCAACGAAAAAACGAATTTTATTATGCAGGGTATTAGAGGTACTCGATATTGTCAACCATACAAACCATAACTAATCTACAACACATATACTTACATTACAATTGGTTAAAATACAGTAGTATGTTCAAAGGTTTAGCCATGAAATTTGCTAACACAGGTTATGTGATCAGTGAGCCACCTACCCAACAGAACATTATCCAACTCTAGAAGTTTAAAATTGATTTATTATACACCAAATTTCTAGCATGGTTTCCATATTATTTATTATTTATTATATATACACTAAACTTCTAGCATAGTTTCCGGTTGGTGGAAGTATTTCACTGCCTCTAGAGCATGATTAATCACTTTCCGAACATTTTTTTCACTTATGCTAAAAGACTAAAGACTAAAGTTATGACTTGGTCTTTGCGAAAAACATTGAGACATATCACCAATACATGAAACCTCCACAATGTCAGAAATTTGAGACTGAAACAGCCTGATTATGTAGTCATTTTCTATTCAAAGAGTGGGGAAGAAGTTGCACTCACTCTTCTAGACCATCCCCAATTTTGATGGATAACTTTAAACATATTCAACGACTTAGATTTCAGAGGAGTATGGCCAAACTATTTGAATAAATTGGTTATATGAGCAATTCACCCAATTTTTATATTTAATAAAATAAGATGGCCTATTCACAGTAGCCCAGAGCTGTACTTATGTATATATGTTGGTATAAAACAAAATGTTAGAGGAGTTTGTTCTTTTAATGATTTTAGTTATTATGATCAAGGCATAGCTTAAAATATAGGAGATGTATATGTTGTTACTATTTAATACTGTTCCTCTCTAATCAATTCTTATATCAATATTATAAGCAGTTCGGAAAAGATCCCTACAACTAGAACTTTTAATACATATGCAATGACCATGTGGAAACTGCATTATATAGAGTTCAACAAGCACACCCATGGGTTTTGTGTCCAGTCAACAAAAGAGTAGCAGAGTCTTGGTATTTTAGCCTTGATTATGCTCCAAATAGTGTCTTGGGTTTTGTTTTACCGGTGGGTGGAGAGATGTACTCTGGTTTATATACAAACTCTGATTCTATGTGGCTGCTTCGGGGTGAGTGTAATTTGATGTCTGGTCTGCGGGGTGACTCTGTTCTGTCGCAATGAAGCAAAGAGGAGTATAGAAGGCTTGAAGATTGGATATTGTTCCAGGCGCGCTGATTGATGCTGATCTCTTTGGCATATTATTATTTTTTCTTTAGTTTTGACAGATTGGATTATGTACTATGGTGGTTGGTGAATTTTAATCCTTGTTATGTAGGATCGATATATATGTAGTAAGCTCCAGCCTAGGCCTTTGTTTTTCTTCAATACTGTAAAGCAGTGTGGGTGATCAACCTGCAACACGAACTCTTGTTCTTTTTTTGGTTGTGTGCATAAATTTGCCTGGCCTCAAACTTCTCTTCAGCTTGGTTATAAAATTTATTTGATTTATCTAAAAAAGAAAGAAACCATTGACAGGTTTTCTATGAATTGGTTGATTTGGCGGGTGATGCTTCTCATACTGCTGAGGATTGCCAAGCCACTATCAAATATCAATGGAACTCATCATTCCATTATTCATTTCTTGAATGATGCTTTGAAGGGTTTTTGTGAAATTTGTGTAGTTATTTCTAAGTTGTTCAAAGGGTCCTAATTAATCTTTTGTTATATTTTATATTCATTATTCATAGTATAAGAGAAACAAAAATATTGTTAATAAGTGCACGGTTCAAGATTATTTTTCTTTTTTCTTTTGGATAACATAAGATTGCTTTCTATGAAATGCTTATCATTTGTTGTTTTTTCATGAATGCTATTTGTATTTTGGTATTTATATATTCCTGAATATTTATGTTTTCTTTTCCGGCAACCCAGTTAAAAGATGAAAGCTCAAGACAAGGGTGAAAAGAGTACTTCAAGTTCTGAACTATCTCCTATAATATTGAGAAGGTATAATTTGTGATCTACTCCTTTGTACATGCATGGAAGAATGTTAGATTCTAGTTGTCAATATGTTACTATTCTTTGCTTTTATTTGCTTATTAATGCTTTTAAATGTTGCTTTTAATCAAATCAAATATGTTACTATTATGTGATTGTAAGTTGGGAGATGTTATTTGCACCCTTGTTATTACTCCGTACACCCAATTATTATAATTTTTTACACCAAGTTTCCAATATTACCCTAATCATTATTACTCACACCCATACATCCATTATTTACACCCATAACTAATATTTACACCCCTAATCCTAAAAACCTATATATATCAATACTCACACCCTATATATTACTACTTACACCCAACTTCTTCTTCTCCATACAGATCCTCTTCTCCATAAAAACTTTGTTCACCACTTTGTTCACTCAAAACCTTGCATACCCTTTTTAATCATTGAAAACATTATTGTGAATTTTGTTGATTTGTTGTTTTTAATCAAAGGTAATATCTTCTTTTCCTTGTCAAAATTCATGAATGCAGACGCAAGATAAACAAATCAGATGCGCAATCTGTCCATAAATCGGATGATCAATCCGTAACTATTACACGGATGCGCAATCCGTCAATAACGAAGGATGAGCTATCCGTCTATAAAACGGATGATCAATCCGTCAAAGAGACGGACGAGGGATCCGTCTAGGGCTCCACGGATACTGAAGTAGGATAGGAATAACTATTAATACAAATTCACCATGCAGATTCAATGGATGGCAAAATTATCAACGTCCTAAGACCCCATGATGCAGATTGTTTATGGAGTTCAATGTATGTGGATCACAAACTGTGGCGATGGCTAAAAAGGCCTGTATAATGTCACCTCAGGAAATTTGGTTTGCAATTACTCATAAATAGTTTTTACACAAGGACATGACACTAACCTTTAAGAGAGAAGAAGTTAAAGATGAAGGAATGAATGAAGAAGAAGAGGAGACAGTGAAGAAAAAAGGTTTTAAGGTTTAGTGTTTGAATAGAGTGGGTGTGGAAGGGAAATGGGTAGTTTAAGAGTAATGGGTGTAAGTGAAAATGAAAAGAAGGTTTAGTTTTTTTAGAAGGAGGGTAATATTATTAACTTGGTGTAAAAAATTATAAAAGTTGGGTGTATGAAGTAATGACAAGGGTGCAAATAACATCTCCCTTGTAAGTTTAGTGTTTGTAACAATGGTATTTTATATTTTCACACATGTACGTTGAAAAGGAAGGTTATCATGCTCAAGATATTGATGATGAACAATAATAATGTTCACCTCAAGATTTATAAAAGCATGTAATGGTTAAAAAAACCGTGGCCATGGAGTGTTTGTTTAAATTTATATTGTAGAATGTTTTTTTAAATTTGTAAAAGAAATATGTGGTTTGAAAATGGTTAAAAAAACCGTGGCCTTGGAGTGATTCTAAAAATCGTGGTCTAAACATATAACAACGTATAAAGGATTGTGGTCTAAAAATGGTTATGAAAACCGTGGTATAAAATATATTAAAACTGTGGGCTAAACTTAATAGTGACACGTAAAAAACTGCAGTATAAAAGTAATAATGAAACTGTGGTTTAAAAAAAGGCTGAAAAACTGTGGTATAAACTAAAGACCACACATAAAAAACTGTGGTCTTAAATGTGTTAAGAAAACCATGGTTTAAAATATTTGTCTAAAACCGTGGTTTAATCAAACAACCACACTTAAAAAACCGTGGCCAAAAAGATGTAATAAAAACCGTGGCCTAAATGCTACATTAAACCGTGGCCTATTCTGTCACACCCTCTCTATTGTTTATAAAATATAGTATCTCTATTGTTTATTGAATAGAATATATGGACTTGCGTGAGTAGAGAAGTAATGAAAAGTCTCTTTTTTTTTTCTTTTACTATATATATATGAGGAAAATGAGTTGTGATAGCATAAGTTGGGTTTTCATTTTTCTAAAACATCCCAACTCGCTCTTGGAATTCTTCTAGTTAGAATCAAACCACATGATTATCAGAGTAAGCGGAATTTGAATAAAGTAGTGACCTTGATTATTTGATAATTCACATTTCACTTCATTTATATAAAGATATATATACATAACTAACCATATCATAATATAAAAGTACCTACATACATCAAGGTCAAAGTCGAGATAGCAGAAGTTTACAAAATACAAGTCCATGATAAAAGACTAGAGAAAAGACCACCTCACTGAGATCTCTCAAAAATATATACAATATATATATAGAGCAAAATATAAAATCCCAGCAGTGGTCCGATGATCCTCCTCCATAGCATAAGTCTCCAGAGTCTCCAGCAGCTGCTCCACATGTCCCACATCCTAACCATCTATACTATGCATCACCCGGTGGATCCCCAACTCCCCACTGACTCCCAGTGGAGTGCTCGACTGGCTCGCCCTCACTCTCAGCCTCCTCAGGGTCCTCCTCTACCTCATCCGACTGAGTGGGTGCCCTACCACTGGGCACTGGGTCAGCTGAATGAGTCCCATGAACCGGACTCATCGGACTAGGTATAGGAGTCTCCTCACGGATCACTCGAGAAGCAGAGGGGTGAGATCTGTAGAAGCTCTAAAACGAAAGGAATGAAATCGACGAGCTGGTCGAGTCGGGGGTGGTCCATGATAAGTATAAAAAGGTACATGCAGAGTATAGATAATAGGGATGCGAAACCTACGAGGACGGACACGAGCCAGAGGGTTAGGGTGATACAGAGTCACCTCTACCTCACCCTCAAACGTGACCCTGTGGTCCTCGTAGTACCACACTCCACTAGGGAGTATGCGCAACTCGATGCAAGCTAGATAGCGAGCCATCACCTACAATGGGCATAAGGGGTAAGCAATATAATTTACATAGTCGAATAAGAATAAATAAAGCAAGCAACATTCACAAGTACCAAGTAATCAGATGCATATACAAATGTGCAAGCATGGTTCATATATAATAGTCCCATTGTTTATGTGTCATGATGCATGCTTCCCATTTCCATTGTTTATTGAACGTTCAATCCAGTAATTCATATACATGACCAACATGTATTGTGAAACTGCTCGGATAGTGTGCACACAACGTCACCAAGACGTAACAGTATTCCCAAATGTTGCCCACATTACCAAAATGTGTCATCGAGCCAGTTACCACCGAATTAATTATCCATCTTCTTTCTCCATGCATGTATGCACATAAAAAATTTATCCATTAAGATTAACCAATAATCTTGTTATGTGCATCCAATATTATTCCATCAGTGAATTACAATGTTGTTAATAATTCCTCCATTCTTTTATTGGAACATGATTATTTCCCCATAAGCATAGTTGATTTCAATTGACATTACTTTAGGTATGTTAAAAAGAAAATTACTTTTCTGTCCCTGGTCCAAAAGACTCGAGTGAACTTTCCTGGACTCGAGTGTTCCTCAGATTCATCAAAATACTCGAGTGTTCTTCATGAGTACTCGAGTGTTCTTCGTTTTCCAGAAATTCATTGTTAAATTCATCAAATTACTCGAGTGTTCCTCATGAGTACTCGAGTGTTCTTCGTTTTCCAGAAATTCATTTTTAAATTCATCAAATTACTCGAGTGTTCCTCATGAGTACTCGAGTGTTCTTCGTTTTCCAGAAATTCAATTTTTCCAAAATGGTCGAAACACTCGAGTATCATCCTTAATACTCGAGTATTTGCAGACAGATACCACTGTGAATTGTGTTTTAACATACCATTTCCAATTATAGCCAATTCCAATCCAAACCAAGGATCAACAGAGCTTATATTACACATATTAAACATGTTCCAATATAGAATTAACAACATATTACACTGAATCACATAATATCATCAATTATACATAAAATCCATTTTTCCACAACTCAACATACCAAATCCAATTCTAGGCACATTTAGCACAATCACAGCTTTGGTACAACTTGCATGTAACATAATAAACTTGTCCCATGCACAATTTGAACACAGAGAGGCATCCAAGCCTTGATCCTATTTCCAACTATGCCCATAGAGTCTTTTGTTGACGCTCAACCTAAATTCACATACTTTAAACTTATTCTAGTGAATTAATAGCTTCGCCCTTACCTCTAGGTGTAACACCCCGATTTCGACAACTTGAAAACATCATTTCTTTAACAAGATAATTTTATTTCCACATTTTCTTATATACTTACAAGTCCATATATTATCTGATAAGATAGTTAAATTACTATATTAAACTTGAGGTAGTAAGAAGGGTGTCACATGGACAACCATTGCTCTGATACCACTTTGTAACACCCCAATTTCGACAACTTGAAAACATCATTTCTTTAACAAGATATAGTAAAAATTTGGGTAAATTTTTTTTTACATGGTGACATGGACACGAGAACCTTTAAGTTCAAAAACGTTTCAGTAACTTAATTGAAATAAAATAACATTCTCATGTCACACATCACGAGTCAAGTTCCAAACCGAGATGTTACTTAAAATCGCACTTTGCAACTTGGCTTCATAGATCTCTTTTGAGAAAAAAGTTTCAAATCTTGTTTCATAAAACCGTTCAAGTTCCTTAAAACCATACTCAATAAAATTCCAAGCGGGGTACAAAATGATATAGCAATGTCAACCAAGTAGTTGCAAGGGATACAGTGCTCGAAGGGATTACCTACTGCTAATCTTCCTAACTGAAGTCCACTGCAGCAGCCTCATCGAGGTGATGTACAGATTTACTGCAGGGTCGACCATCTACCCGTTGCAATATCGGAATAACCCGATACGACAACATGATAGGAGAGATGGTCAGTATTCCAGAAGTACAAACATGACAGGACAATAAAATAATAACTTCATATAAAATAAAATGAACATAACAAGGACTAGAGGCATATAATAAAGGCATATAATTCTCATGCAATAACAGTTACTCATGCTATACATATGACAACTACATTCACATAAGCATATAGGAAACACTTATAAACAAAGCACATAATATTAAATCAAACATATCATAATTTAATAACCACACACTCATTGCATAAAGCATCATCATTCTTCTCAGACATTTCCAGTCTCATCATCCTCTTTCCAATAATCACTTATACTTTTCTTCTTTGAATCTTTCTTAATAAATTCTTCATAAATTCCTTATGCTTTCTTTCTTATAATCTTTTATCATTATTAAGTATTATCAAACGGTTCGCTCAATGATGGGGGGAACATCATCATTGAGGGAGTCACACACGTCTACATCTCCTCGGTCATCCACCCAACCTAGTCGGAAGCAAACAGGAGTACAGGACCTTTACCACGCGGGCACGACGGCTGTCTCACAATCAAATGGTCCCAGACCAGGAGGACTACAGCCTCAAATCATATCAATTCAATTCATATAATATCATATCAATGCACGCTCTCAACGGCAATCTCAAATGCCCCGTTCCAGTCCCTCTCACTGTTCTAGACTTGCATCGAGGGGGTGACAGTATAATTTCTAGTTCGCGATGCAGAACTTACCACGGCATTGGACTCAGTCCCTACCACGTTAGTACGCCACATGTGGGATTCGTTCCGCCTAGAAATATACTCCAGGCTTCTTGACGTTTCACCGTCCTTGCCCTCCCTTCCTGCAATCCCCACCTTAGTATCCGCAGATACCCATAGTATCTTCCTCTCCACTACTTCGATACGACACTCATACCTTACCGCGTTTGTAAATGTCTTTTAAAGTCTTTTAATTCTTTTAGAGTTTTCGTTAGAGACTTAGTCCTAACAGTCGGCTCGTCCTTAGTGCATCCCTTCAACGAAGCCCGACCACTAATCGCAATCTGTTCCCCCTAAATTCTCATTGGCATCTTGCCTCATATTTCGTTCTCATGCATCTCATCAGCACTATTCTCATGAGCTCATGCTCGACAACATCATCATCAGCATCATTCCTCTCTTCAGTTGTTGTTCAACAGCATCATCAACATTGCTCTCCTTAGTTGTTGCTCCACAGCACCATCAACATCGCCGCTCGCCTTATCGAGTATTTCTTATCGCTATCTCGAGCATTATCTTTTCATTTCCGTTCTTTCTCAAACTTAGTTATTAATTTTCCTTCTTTCATTATTTATCTCTTTCACAATTCGTTCATCTCATGATTTATTTCTTTCTCATAATTTTCATTATTACATATACCCACATTCAGCTTTTCCAAACAGAACAATATATACTGAACAACATAATAACAGGGAAATCCAATACGTAATAAAATCAATCATGCATCATATCTAACAAAACAAATAGACATCTAACACATATACCTATGACAATTACTCAGGTTAGACTCGATGTACTCAGTTTAGGACTGAGTCTAAGCATCACGATGACTTAGGCCTACTGCATCTCTCACCTCTCGCTCCAGCTTCTGAAATCATTGCGGGTTCATCCCAACAAGTCAGCTGTTCCACTTCTTGACTTATACGTACCTTGTACTAAATAGACGATACTAACGTTACAAGTCTATTTTAAATAATCGTCGTACTTAATATCTAAACGTGTTTTCGAAAACTCTTTTTATTTCTCGTCGGAAAATCGTAAAACGCTAAGACTTTTTCGATTCAAACCTTTCTCAATTTAATTACCACTTAAAACTTAAACTTTAAACCAATCAAATAAATTTTTTGGATTGAAAAACAATTTAATTAAAAGCTGGACAGCAATTACACAAGTCCATAAATCATTTTTCAGAAAACCCGAAAACACCGTAAAATCATACTTAAGTTCTTATAATACTTTGCTATAAAATAAACACTTAAACGATTTATTTTTCAAACTTAAAACCGTGAAATGAATTAAGGGCAGCAACCATTAAGTCCAAGGTTTTTCAATTAAATCAAGATTATTTCAAAACCAACTAATTTTCAAAACCAATTACCACATCAAAAATAACACTTTGGTTAATTAAATAATTCATTCATGCATACATAAACATATCATCAAACAATCACTCAATCAATCATTTCAAGACATCATGATTATCATACAAGCCAGCCAAGTCATAACATAAAGCATAAAAATTCATATTCATCAAAAACATTTAAATGGAATCCTAGTGTGATTACAAATAAAACACAAAAGATAAAATTCAAAACCATATAAAATTAATTTATTTAATCCTCAAAATTTCCAGAACACACACATATATGCCAAAGTTCATCATATAAAATTTTCAAGCCATTTAAACAATCCTAAGCTAGGTTTCAAATCAGATTTAGCATGAAAAACAAAACGGTACTGTTGCTGGTCCGAGGTAAAAACATCATGATTAAAAATAGTTTTTCAACTCCGAATTGCATAAAAATTGGTATAAATTTTCCTTATACATTCAAGACTATCTCATAAAATTTTCAGATTATTTGGAGTTGTGAAAGTTATACATTTCCAATTAAATTCATCACTAAGTCCAGAAAATCTGAACCAAACGGTTCACTGTTTTGCCTTTATTAAAAATATCAATTCAACTCCAAATCTCTTCAAATTTTACAGAGAACATCTATAGAGGTTAAGGAAGCTACTCTTAAAATTTCAAACAATTTGAAGTAGCAAAAGTTTTAAAATTCTGTTTCTCTTTAGACCGAAAAACTTATTTTCGTAAAATCGTTTTCACAAAGTTGGTTCTCATAAAAATAGGAAATAAATTCCAAAAATCATTTAAAAATTCATAGAAGTTCATTTTGATATACTTAGGTCAGTGACAAAATTTCAGAATTATTGAGCACACATAAACATCATTTAGCAAGGTCAAAAACACATACAAATCACAATTTCAGCATACACTTTTATTCAACAAATTTGTTTATTCATTTATTTTCATGAAAATCAAAATACACTCATACACACAAATCAATACAAAAGTCAATCCATCAATCATTATTTTTCAAAAACCGAATTAACATGTCATGAAAACAATTTTCTTTAACTCAATTACAACATGCATCAACGTACTTCTTAGAAATAAAAATCAAGCCTTTTAAATTAAAAATTAAGAATCAAATTAAACTATCCTAGATCTAGACATGAACATATCTAAAATTAATAGATCTTAAGAAAAATTTTACATGCATTAACATTCAAGAACCAAAATCAAAGCTTCAAGAGAAAAATCAAAACCAATCATCAAAACTTATTCTTTTTCACTAGATCATTACATGCATGTAGCAAAGACTTCAATTAAAAATTTATTTCTAAAGATCTAAGCCCTCACCGAGCATACATAAGAAAAATAAATTCATTTTATTAAAAATTTCATGCTTTAAGTTGAACTCTTTTATTAAAAATAATTTTCTTTACATGCACCCAAAAACCGAATCAAGTAAGAAAATAAAATCAATCACAAAAATTCTTTTTAAAACCAAATTGAACATCCAATTCTTAAGAATAGTAGATCTCTTATTTTTAAATCAAGATCTTTCACATGCATGCAAGAAAAGTTAAGATCAACTTGAGAAAATCATATGGATGCAAAGAGAAACACTAGATCTAGTTCAAAACCAACATGCATCAAAGATTAACTTCAAAAATCAATTTCTTTTTTTTCCAAATACATGCATAAAATCAAAGTTCATCAAAGAAAACAAGAATCATTCACACAAAATACTTGGAAAACCGAATCACCCTTCAAATCTTTTTGCATGTTCATTTTGTTGTTTTAAAACTTTAATCTTCATTCATTAGTCTTTGAAAAACATAGATCAACAATAAAAATTAACATGCATGAACAAGCTTTAGACAAATCAACACTTATGCAACAAAACCAAAAATAAAAATAATAGAGAAGGGAGAACAATCAAGGATCAAGGTTATACCTAAGGGAAATGAATGGAAATAAGTTAAGGATCAAGGCTTCTCTCCTTCCTCTCCTCTCTCCCTCGCGGTTTTCTTCTCTTTCTCTCATGGTTCTCTCTTTTTTTTTTCTAAGGGTGTTGAGCTTGATAGTGCTCTAACACCAAGTATGTTTGGGTGGAAGTGTGAAATGAAGGAAATGAATGAATGAATGGAACGAAGGAATGAATGGAAGGATGAGGGAAATAAACTAAGTGTGAGGAACAATTTCCTCTTTGGTCTCTAGTTGGTTCGGCCCTTACATGCTTCTAGGAGGGTAATTTTGGCATTCTAAGACTTCTAGCTACTTGGTCCCCAAGTTCCTAATTTCTTTTCTTTTTATTTTATTTCCCTTTCAACTTGGTCACCAAGCAAAGCTTCCTAGGTACACACATACACCACTCATACACATGTCACCCATGTACATATCACACACATATCCTTCATGAACACACAAAACGTGGCACTCATGCACACACACACATGTCTTACAATTTTTATTTCTTAATCATATTTATTTATAATTATCAACTCACATAACCAAGCAATTAACTCTAAAATCCCCATTCACACAATCATACATACACATATAAGCACATATTCACATATCATACACACATTCATAAATTAATCACACACTTGATCCCAAAACAAATAACTAAACATACATATTAACAATTAAACACATTTTCTTCTTAAATAATAAACTGCACTTATTGGTTGCAATTATAGCCCTCATTCCATTTTCTAAAATCATACTTTAATATATTAAAGATAATCCCAAAAGGAAAAATTTATTAAAAATCAAAAACTATTTTTCATGATTAATTCCTTGAAAATTCGTCCTTTACAGTACTGGAAAATAATTTTCGCAAACCAATCCAGAAAATTTTGAAAGGTACATTTTTGAAATCTACGTTTTGATACGATCGTTTTGATATAAAGATCATAAAAATCAGAGTTACGGTTAAAAAGTTATGGATTTTCGAAGTTGATCAATCTTTTAAAGTCCATAAAGAAATTCATTTTACAATAAATTACCAATCAATAAAAATCATTTCTTATAAAAATCAATTTTACTAACTCCATAAAATCAACACCTTATTTCGTAACTGAATAAAATACTCATTGAAAACTCTTTGTAAAATAATGTATTAAAACTTTTCTTTAATAAAATTTTATTTGTCCTAGTCGGAAAAACGCGGGATGTTACATTCTCCCCAACTTGCAGATTTCTCGTCCTTGAGAAATGCTACGCAGAATTTCGCGATCAACGGATGTCGGATCCCTTGGAGTGATCCTCCCAATCTATAGCAGCAGTCATCGTCTTCGAGTCGGCGCATATACATTGTTCTTTCATAGATGATCTTCGTAGGCCATTTCACCATCAGACACAAGGGGATACTAATGGTATAGCTTTGTCAACAAGAGTTCAAAGGATTCAATGGTTTCGAAACAAAATTCAAAAAGAATAGCACGCTTATGCCAATCCTGACAAGGATACTACTTTCTTCATGGTCTTTCTTCCTTAATTTGACTCTTCTCATCCTTTTAAGCAGAGGTGAGTTATTACAAACCTCAAAATCTCCGTTTATTCCCCAACTTTGACAGATCATATTCCTATACATCACATCTATCCAATAACATTTGACAGGGACTAAAGTCATAAAATTTCCCAACCTTTACCAATTCTAGTTTACCTTACAAAACTTCCCATCACTTTGTTCAAGCCTATCCGAGTATCATCTTAAATTCTGCTAACTAAACCAAATTTTTGTGCTCTAAACCATTAAAAACTCTCCAACTTAGGGATTGATCCTTCAGATTAACGATCTTAGCACCTAATGACACTCTTAATTTCACAGCTTAGGGTCACCTATGTCCATTAAATTGTCAAATCTTGGTCATTTAACCTAATTTTGGTTGTCACTTAAAGGTTCTATTCACCACTCCATCTAGTTGATCTTATGGTCCTATTATAAGTTCACATCTACTCCAATCATTCACCTACTCCAACTAAAGCTTTTCTAACTCCAACTCTTTCAGACTCGTCCCAGACATCCACCATCTTAACACCATCTATACCATTACTTGGGTTAGACTAATGTAAAACCTTTCAGTTTTAATCCTTTTATACACTCCACTATCTTACTTATGGTTCTAGGGGTACTCTTTTTCTAATGTATCACATCCGTTCATGCTTATTCCTTCCTCAACCATTAGGACTCTTTCCTTAACAATGCCTCACCGTCCACCTTATAACTTAGCATATCCAGTCGATTGGCATAAGGTGTCAGGGTCTAAGGTTTTTTATGGAAAGCTTTTAGAGAAAACAAACGTATTGTTAAGGCAATTCAACAACACATAGGGTTTACATAGGAAGAAGTTTCAACAAGGAAAAGAGGATTCTAGTCGCAAAACAAGGTCGCATATCAATAGCTCAGAGGTTGTTTAAAACAAAAAGGGATTCTCAACAAAAGAGATTCTCAACAAAAGAGATTTCAATAGTCAAGAGAGGTTCAGGTCACAAAGAATAAAGCCTCATTATGATTCTGATCACTGTTCCTTGTACCACCGTAGACAAATTCTTGACACGCTCCGAAGATAGAGAGATAGAACGATAGACATGGTGTGAACGCTCGTGTTATTTCGTACTTCTATTCTTACTTATCTTAATTCTAACACTAACACACAGACAGACACACACGAGCAAGCATGTAAGCCCATGCATCAGGCTACTTTGGACTGTAACACCCCAAAATTTTAATCCCCGATTAATGAAATGTTAATTATAAAAATTAATTATAATTAATGATTTCTATTTTAATCCTTGATTAAAATTCTGTGTTATGTATTTAGGAGATGTGTTTGAATTTATTTAATAAATATGATTATGCATGAAATAGATATTTTGCATAATAGTCCTTGGGCTGGGACCTAGAAGCAATTATAGGAAAGATTTTGGAGGGAAAGTAAATAAAATAATTATTTTTCAAAAACTAGGCAAAACACTCGAGTATTTTCTGGAATACTCGAGTATTCTGGACAGAGTTGCACGAGTTAGTGCGTTTGATGAGTCACCACCAACGATTTCGTGTCGTTGACACGAAATCACCACCATTCCACGTCCAAGGAGGTCGTGTCGGCTTGCATGAGCGTTTCCATGGTCTATAAAACAAATCAACACTGAATTGTTGGGGTATTTGGTCAAATTCGAAGCTGAGTGTTGAAGCTAGGGTTTCTAAGTTCAGGCGTTCGATTCTCCTTCTCTGAGTCAAATTGAGTAACAAATCATACACTAATACAAATCTCACATCACGAGCTTTGTATAGACACTAAAATCGTGAGGTTTGAGTGAGAGTGAGTGTGTTGGAAGAATTGGAGCTTGGAAGTTGGGGTTGTTCCTGTCAAAGTGGTTCTGGGAGCTCACTTTGATTCTGATTTTTGGTAAGCTCACGAGTCTTTGGGTCTCAAATTCGATTTATTTAGTTGGTATGTGTTGCTTAGAGTCTAGAAAAACTAAATTCCCCAATTCTTATCTCTGTTTCATGTGTAAACCAATTCAATCTTGGTGCTGCACTCGAAACTGCTATGCATGTGATGCTCAAAGTGGTTTTTGGTGTTGGAGAGCTTTTTCTTTGGAATCCTCTATTGGTGCACGTCTGAGAGGTAAGGGGAAGTTGTTTTCTGCACTAGATAGAGTATGAATTTTATTATTTTCATTAGAGAGCCACCAAGAGGCTCTAAGGGCTTAGTTTGAATAGGAACTTTAGTTTGGAGACCAAGTTATGCTCTACGGATGTTTGGAGCAAGTTTCTCATGATGCATGCAAGCTGTGATGAACACTAATTCATGAATTTGTTGATTATTTTGCAATTTGAGGTGTTAAGTTGTGAAATTATATGTTTTATGCATTAATGATTGATTCTCTGTCAAATCTGTAATTTGATATGAATTGAGTGTTGTAACATGTTCATTATGTGGTATATGAACTCTGTTGATCATTGGATTGGACTAAAAATGGTTAGAATTGAAAATTGTATATTAAAACCAAGATTTCAGTCTGTTCTGCAATAAAACACTCGAGTATTATGCTGGTTACTCGAGTAATATTTTGGTAAAACAATGTATTTTGAGCAAGAACACTCGAGTACCATGCCTAGAACTCGAGTAATCGAGTGTTGCATGGGATATGTTAAGGTAAACCACTCGAGTAATTCAGGGGTCACTCGAGTATTCTGGAAATGCTGAAGAACACTCGAGTAACTCATGAATCACTCGAGTATTTTTATGAATCTGAAACCCAAATCCTAGAAAGACATGAACACTCGAGTAGTTTCAAGAACACTCGAGTAATCTGGAAATAGTTGAAGAACACTCGAGTCTTCTGAAGAACACTCGAGTAATTTACCCAAAATCTTAAAATACCATTTTTAATTTTGAATCATTTAATTAATAATTGAACGACAATAATCCAAGGGATCTAGACTTAAAAGAAATTGATTAATATGAGTGTACCGTTTGGATGACGGGATGTGCTCGGGTGGCACGTTATATATTAACCAATTTCCTTTAAGCTTAAAAATGATGCATTCATTTGGAGTTTGGATGGTAGGTCGTTTATCATGTTTTGGTAACATGAGGAGGGCCTCTGGGAGTGCCAATACGCTTGCTTGATGACACGTTGAAGACGTGGTCGGCTTAGTGGATGCCGATATGGTTATACAGTTTGGATGACGGACCGTTTGGATGACGGGATGTGCTCGGGTGGCACGAATTCCAAGCTTGTCGTGTACATTCTTGGTGAATGTACGAAATATTGTATACCTAGGAATACAACACACTGGTGAGTGCTGGGTTGTCAGGGATGGACGTCAGAGAGTGACATAGATTGAGGGAGATAGGTTTGAGAGTTAAATTCATGCATCATGCCATTCATTTAAATTAACTGTGATAAATGAAACAAGTGTGAGCATTCTACTTGCATTCAATAACTGCTAAGTGCTAAATGTGATTGTTGTTCATTGCTGCATATTTACACATTGTACATTTCTGCTTTGTTGATTATGTGTATAGAATTTCTTACCCCTATGCCCTTGTAGGTGATGTCTCGATACATCGGTTGCATCGAGATCCGGCCACTTCCTAGTGGCACATGGATCTATGAGGACCATCGCGCGGTGTTCGAGGGAGAGGTAGAGATTACCTCCTACCACCCGAACCCGTTGATTCGATTTCATCCTCGTAGATTTAGGATTCCCATCATATACACTATGCATGTACCCCCGTTTTACACATATCATGGACCACCTCCCACACGGCCAGCTCGCTCTTATCATAGTTTTCGTTTCAGACCTACCCGCTCACACCCTTTTTCCTTGAGAGTCGTCCGCGAGGATACTCCCCCTTCTGATCCGAGGAGTCCAGTCAGGGTCACACCATCTCCTGACCCCGTACCCAGTTGTAGGGTACACTCTCCATCGGATGAGATCGAGGAGGATCCCGTGCAGGACGAGAGCGGAGGCGAGCCTGTGGTTCATTCCACCGGGAGTCAGTGGAGGGATGATGATCCTTAGGTATGTGTATAGGGTGTATGATGAGGATCAGGGGATCCGATGTGGAGATGCCATGGAGGAGATTCTTCTGCTGCTGCTGTTGATGGGGATGTTTCTTTTGCTACTTGGAGATTTTTGCTACTATCACTGCTACTACTGATGCTGCCAGATCTATGTGACCACCTCTAGTGTCTATATTTTTGAGATGTACATATTGTAGATATACTATGAGTACTCTAGGGCTATGGTTTTATTTTGAACATAGATCTGTTATGGACTTGTGTTATGGATGTTGGAGACATGACTTATGCTTGGACTATGTATCACCTGACTTTTTAATTATATATGTATATAAAGTCTATGTTATATTTCTATCAGTGGCATAGTCCTATAATTTCCGCTTACTCTGATTTAATCTTTTTAAAGAGCTCGGCTACGAAAAGGATAGCTCCATTTACTTTCTATCATATAAAGACGATTTCAAATACGAATGGTATTCCGGTTATGAAAAGGTTTTAGAGATCACCGAACTCAATACAACTGATTTAAAATGGTTTAGAATTTCTTCTCCAAGAATTCCAAGTTTTGGTTTGTGCACCCGCTTAAAGAGAAAATTTTATTTCCACATTTTCTTATATACTTACAAGTCCATATATTATCTGATAAGATAGTTAAATTACTATATTAAACTTGAGGTAGTAAGAAGGGTGTCACACTGAGTGGTATCAGAGCAAAAGTCAGATCCTGTAGTAGTGGAAGTAGCTCCAGAAAGGTAGCCATCAACATCAAGCAGGTATCCGCAGGGCATATTTATTGTTATGAATGTTTGTATCTTGTCTCTTTTGACCACAAGACACAATTGAATGTTGATTTAAAGTTATAAGCTATAGTCTTAGTATAGGTGGTGTGAGGAATGTTTCTTTAGTTCAACATATGTGACCATGAGCATATAGAGCAGGTCTATTATGGCAACTAGAAACCAAAATCACACCAATGCGATGTTAGAAAGGATAACCGCGGTGTTAGAGACCATGCAGCAACAATCTCAGCAACCACCTCAGCCGGTTAATCCACCTCATCAATGCAATGTGGGTAGTACCGAGGCGAAGAGTCTGGCTGATTTTAGGAGTTGTAATCCGCCTAAGTTTGAAGGAGGATTTAGACCTGAGGAGGCCAACAAGTGGATTCACACCATGGACAAGATTCTGAGGACTTTGGACTGCACAGAAGCTCAGAAAGTGGCATATGCAACCTACATGCTGGAAGATGAAGCTGAGAACTGGTGGAATCACACGGTTCAGCTCCTACACTATGAAGGAAGGGATGTGAATTGGGGTGTATTCATGGAGAAGTTTCTCAATAAATACTTCCCTGAAGATTTGAGGAGAAAGAAAGAATTGGAGTTTTTACAGCTGAAGCAAGGAAGCATGAGTGTGGGTGAGTACGCGGCCAAGTTCGAGGAACTGATGAAGTACTCTCCATACTACCAGAACAATCCCGATGAAAGGAGCAAGTGTATCAAGTTTGAAGGAGGCTTGAGGCCCAAGTTGAAGTCGATTTTCAGCTACCAGAGGATTCAAAGTTTTCCTGCACTTGTGGATATGTGTAGGATGTATGAAGATGACAAGAAAGCTGAAGAGTTGCAAGTCTCAGAAATAAAGGACAACCAGAATTATGGACCTCAGAGGCGTAAAGGTTCCAACAACCGAGGCAAGGGTCCGTATGATCGCCGAGGGAGAGGCAAGGGGAAGGTTGGTGGTTCGGATGGAAGAAATTTTCGGAGCGAGGCTCCATTTTGTGACAAGTGTAAGCGCCATCATTATGGCCATGTTTGTTGGGGAACAAGTGGCTGTTTCAACTGTGGGAAGCCGGGACACTTTGCGAGAGACTGCAAGGAACCGGTCAAAGCTAATTCAAGAGGGACTGCGGATAGGCCTATGGCTCAAGGAAGGGTTTTCACTCTTAGTGGTGTGGAAGCAAGCCGATCTTCTGATATGGTGCAAGGTAAATACTTGCTAAATGGTCAGCTCTGTAATGTCTTGTTTGATTCTTGTGCAACGCATTCATTTGTTTCATATGAATGTGTAGATCGTTTGGGTCTATCTATGTTTGAATTGCCATATATTCTGAAAGTAGAAACCCCTACTAATGCTCCTGTAGTTGTTTCTAGAGCATGTCTTAACTGTTGTATAGAAGTGTTAGGACAAACCTCTAAGGTAGATCTGATCTGTTTACCCTTATCGCAATTGGATGTGATCTTGGGGATGGATTGGTTGAGTCAAAACCAAGTGATCATCGATTGTGATAAGAAGATAGTGACCTATAGAAACCCAATACCCTCTGGCTAAATGTGCCTGTTCAACACTGAAGTAGAGGAGAATGGTCCAAGGTTGAAAGAGATTCCTGTCGTCAGAGATTTTCCTGAGGTATTCGCTGATGAGATACCTGGTTTGCCACCAAGAAGGGAGATTGAATTTGGAATTGATCTAGTTCCGGGAGCTGGTCCCATTTCTGTCGCTCCTTATAGAATGGCACCACCGGAAATGGCTGAAATGAAGAAGCAGATCGAGGAGCTATTGCAGAAGCAGATGATCCGACCAAGTGTGTCACCTTGGGGTGCTCCAGTTCTGTTCGTCAAGAAGAAAGATGGTAGTATGAGGATGTGTATCGACTACCGGCAGCTGAATAAGGTCACAATCAAGAACAAGTACCCATTGCCAAGGATCGATGACCTTATGGATCAAGTTCGTGGGGCTTCGGTATTTTCCAAGATTGATTTGAGGTCGGGATATCATCATATCAGAATTAGAGAAGAGGACATCTCTAAGACTGCATTTCGATCCCGATACGGGCATTATGAGTACGTTGTGATGCCGTTCGGATTGACCAATGCACCAGCTATTTTCATGGACTACATGAATCGAATCTTTAGACCTTATTTAGATTCATTCGTGGTTGTGTTCATTGACGATATCCTTATCTACTCTAAGAGCCCGGAGGAGCATGCTGAACACTTGAGGATAGTGTTTAGTATCTTGAAGGAGAAGCAACTGTATGCCAAACTTACAAAGTGTGAGTTCTGGCTGGAGGAAGTTATGTTCTTGGGGCATGTGATTTCAAACAAGGGAATAGCAGTTGATCCAACGAAAGTAAGCTCGGTTTTGCAATGGGAGCAACCAAAGTCAGTCACGGAGGTGAGGAGCTTTCTTGGTTTGGCTGGTTACTATAGAAGATTTATAGAAGGATTCTCGAAGTTAGCATTGCCCTTGACAAAGTTAACTCGGAAAGACCAACCTTTTATTTGGGACGAGAAGTGTGAAAGGAGTTTCCGAGAATTGAAAGAAAGGTTGACATCCTCCCATGTATTAGTCTTGCCTAATACGCAGAAGAGTTTCGAGGTGTATTGTGATGCATCGAAACAAGGACTTGGCAGTGTTTTGATGCAAGATGGGAAGGTAGTCGCTTATGCCTCGAGACAGCTAAAAATTCATAAAATGAACTATCCAACTCATGACCTAGAGCTGGCAGCTGTTGTCTTCGCTCTCAAGATTTGGAGGCACTATCTCTATGGCACAACGTTCCGGGTGTTCAGTGACCATAAGAGCTTAAAGTACCTCTTCGATCATAAAGAGTTGAATATGAGGCAGCGCCGATGGATGGAGTTCTTGAAGGATTATGAGTACGAACTTCATTACCATCCTGGGAAGGCAAACGTGGTGGCTGATGCGTTAAGTCGAAAGTCAATGCATATCAGTGCGATGATGGTCAGGGAAGCTGCACTAATAGAAGAATTTAGAGATTTGAGTCTGACAATGCAAGTGGAGCCAACAAGTATCAAGATGGGGATGTTACAAATTGCAAATGAATTCTTGCAAAGGATTCGAGAATTGCAACAAGACGATGAAGGACACAAGGAGAAAAGGAAGCTTATGGAAGAAGGGAAAGAGTTAGAATTTCAAGAAGGAAAGGATGGAATCCTTCGCTTTAAAGCAAGGATTTGTGTGCCTGATAATTTGGAGATAAGAAGAATGATTCTGGATGAAGCGCATAAGAGCAAGATGAGTATGCATCCGGGAGCTACCAAAATGTATCAGGACTTGAAGATGTTTTGGTGGCCTGGTCTAAAGAAAGATGTGGCGAATTATGTGGCGTTTTGTTTGGTGTGTTAAAAGGCGAAGGTGGAACACCAAAGACCAGGAGGAGAATTACTTTCCTTGGAAATTCCATTATGGAAATGGGATAGTATCTCAATGGATTTCGTGTCAGGTTTGCCAAGGACAACCACTGGTCATGATGAAATCTGGGTGATCGTTGATCGTTTGACCAAGTCAGTGCATTTTATTCCCGTTAATATGCGCTACTCTTTGGAAAAGCTCACTCAGTTATATATCAAGGAAGTTGTTCGTTTGCATGGGGTACCATCGAGCATCGTGTCAGATCGCGATCCGAGGTTTACGTCGAAGTTTTGGCAAGATTTGCATAGAGCTCTGGGTTCAAGATTGAAGCTGAGTTCTGCATACCACCCTCAGACTGATGGTCAAACGGAAAGGACTATTCAGTCATTGGAAGATATCTTAAGGGCTTGTGTTCTGGAAGGTCAAGGGAATTGGGAGCAAATTTTGCCGCTCGTGGAATTCACTTACAACAATAGTTACCACGCGAGCATCGGAATGGCACCATTTGAAGCTTTATATGGAAGAAAGTGTCAGACACCGTTGTGCTGGTTTCAAGTGGGGGAAAGTTCTCTGGTTGGACCAGACTTTGTGCAAGAGACCACGGAACAGATCAAGATGATACAAGAGAAGATGAAGATGGCTCAGAGTAGGCAGAAAAGCTATGCTGATAGGAGGAGGAAACCTTTAGAGTTTGCTGAAGGAGACCATGTATTCATTAGAATAGTACCAACCAAAGGTGTTAGTAGAGCCTTGAAAACCCAGAAACTATCACCTATGTTTATTGGTCCCTATCAAATTCTTAAAAGAGTCGGCCCAGTAGCCTATCAATTAGCCCTGCCCCCGTCACTAGCTAACCTTCATAATGTACTCCATGTGTCTCAACTGAAAAGATATGTCCATGACCCCACCATTGTCCTTAGAATCCAACCTGATGACCTAGAAATTCATGAGAATCTAACCTTCGATGCTATGCCAGTTCGCATTGAAGACCGAAGAGTCAAGCAGCTTAGAGGGAAGGATATTTGTTTGGTCAAAGTCGTTTGGGTTTGTGGTGATGTGATGGAAGCATCTTGGGAGTTAGAGGATAAGATGCGTCAGGACTATCCTGACTTGTTTGTATAAGTTGAATTTCGGGGACGAAATTCCTTGTAAGTGGGGGAGTAGTGTAACACCCCAAAATTTTAATCACCGATTAATGAAATGTTAATTATAAAAATTAATTATAATTAATGATTTCTATTTTAATCCTTGATTAAAATTCTGTGTTATGTATTTAGGAGATGTGTTTGAATTTATTTAATAAATATAATTATGCATGAAATAGATATTTTGCATACTAGTCCCTGGGCTGGGACCTAGAAGCATTTATAGGAAAGATTTTGGAGGGAAAGTAAATAAAATAATTATTTTTCAAAAACTGGGCAAAACACTTGAGTATTTTCTGGAATACTCGAGTATTCTGGACAGATTTGCACGAGTTACTGCGTTTGATGAGTCACCACCAACGATTTCGTGTCGTTGATACGAAATCACCACCATTCCACATCCAAGGAGGTCGTGTCGGCTTGCATGAGCGTTTCCATGGTCTATAAAAGCAAATCAACACTGAATTGTTGGGGTATTTGGTCAAATTCGAAGTAGAGTGTTGAAGCTAGGGTTTCTAAGTTCAGGCGTTCGATTCTCCTTCTCTGAGTCAAATTGAGTAACAAATCATACACTAATACAAAGCTCACATCACGAGCTTTGTATAGACACTAAAATCGTGAGGTTTGAGTGAGTGTGTTGGAAGAATTGGAGCTTGGAAGTTGGGGCTGTTCCTGTCAAAGTGGTTCTGGGAGCTCACTTTGATTATGATTTCTGGTAAGCTCACGAGTCTTTGGGTCTCAAATTCGATTTCTTTAGTTGGTATGTGTTGCTTAGAGTCTAGAAAAACTAAATTCCCCAATTCTTATCTCTGTTTCATGTGTAAACCAATTCAATCTTGGTGCTGCACTCGAAACTGCTCTGCATGTGATGCTCAAAGTGGTTTTTGGTGTTGGAGAACTTTTTCTTTGGAATCCTCTGTTGGTGCACGTCTGAGAGGTAAGGGGAAGTTGTTTTCTGCACTAGATAGAGTATGAATTTTATTATTTTCATTAGAGAGCCACCAAGAGGCTCTAAGGGCTTAGTTTGAATAGGAACTTTGGTTTGGAGACCATGTTATGCTCTATGGATGTTTGGAGCAAGTTTCTCATGATGCATGCAAGCTGTGATGAACACTAATTCATGAATTTGTTGATTATTTTGCAATTTGAGGTGTTAAGTTGTGAAATTATATGTTTTATGCATTAATGATTGATTCTCTGTCAAATCTGTAATTTGATATGAATTGAGTGTTGTAACATGTTCATTATGTGGTATATGAACTCTGTTAATCATTGGATTGGACTAAAAATGGTTAGAATTGAAAATGGTATATTAAAACCAAGATTTCAGTCTGTTCTGCAATAAAACACTCGAGTATTAGGCTGGTTACTCGAGTAATATTTTGGTAAAACAATGTATTTTGAGCAAGAACACTCGAGTACCATGCCTAGAACTCGAGTAATCGAGTGTTGCATGGGATATGTTAAGGTAAACCACACGAGTAATTGAAGAACACTCGAGTATTCTGGAAATAGTTGAAGAACACTCGAGTCTTCTGAAGAGCACTCGAGTAATTTACCCAAAATCTTAAAATACCATTTTTAATTCTGTATCATTTGATTAATAATTGAACGACAATAATCCAAGGGATCTAAACTTAAAAGAAATTGATTAATATGAGTGTACCATTTGGATGACGGGATGTGCTCGGGTGGCACGTTATATATTAACCAATTTCCTTTAAGCTTAAAAATGATGCATTCATCTGGAGTTTGGATGGTAGGTCGTTTATCATGTTTTGGTAACATGAGGAGGGCCTCTAGGAGTGCCAATACGCTTGCTTGATGACACGTTGAAGACGTGGTCGGCTTAGTGGATGCCGATATGGTTATACCGTTTGGATGACGGACTGTTTGGATGACGGGATGTGCTTGGGTGGCACGGATTCCAAGCTTGTCGTGTACATTCTTGGTGAATGTACGAAATGTTGTATACCTAGGAATACAACGCACTGGTGAGTGCTGGGTTGTCAGGGATGGACGTCAGAGAGTGACATAGATTGACGGAGATAGCTTTGAGAGTTAAATTCATGCATCATGCCATTCATTTAAATTAACTGTGATAAATGAAACAAGTGTGAGCATTCTACTTGCATTCAATAACTGCTAAGTGCTAAATGTGATTGTTGTTCATTGCTGCATATTTACACATTGTACATTTCTGCTCTATTGATTATGTGTATAGAATTGCTTACCCCTATGCCCTTGTAGGTGATGTCTCGATACATCGCTTGTATCGAGATCCGGCCACTTCCTAGTGGCACATGGATCTATGAGGACCATCGCGCGGTGTTCGAGGGAGAGGTAGAGATTACCTCCTACCACCCGAATCCGTTGATTCGATTTCATCCTCGTTGATTTAGGATTCCCATCATATACACTGTGCATGTACCCCCGTTTTACACATATCATGGACCACCTCCCACACGGCCAGCTCGCTCTTATCATAGTTTTCGTTTCAGACCTACCCGCTCACACCCTTTTTCCTCGAGAGTCGTCCGCGAGGATACTCCCCCTTCTGATCCGAGGAGTCCAGTCAGGGTCACACCATCTCCTGACCCCGTACCCAGTAGTAGGGTACACTCTCCATCGGATGAGATCGAGGAGGATCCCGTGGAGGACGAGAGCGGAGGCGAGCCTGTCGTTCATTCCACCGGGAGTCAGTGGAGGGACGATGATCCTTAGGTATGTGTATAGGGTGTTATGGATCTGTTATGGACTTGTGTTATGGATCTTGGAGACATGACTTATGCTTGGACTATGTATCACCTGACTTTTTAATTATATATGTATATAAAGTCTATGTTATATTTCTATTAGTTGCATAGTCCTATAATTTCCGCTTACTCTGATTTAATCTTTTTAAAGAGCTCGGCTACGAAAAGGATAGCTCCATTTACTTTCTATCATATAATGACGATTTCAAATACGAATGCTATTCCGCTTATGAAAAGGTTTTAGAGATCGCCGAACTCAATACAACTGATTTAAAATGGTTTAGAATTTCTTCTCCAAGAATTCCATGTTTTGGTTTGTGCATCCGCTTAAAGAAAGAAAATTTTATTTCCACATTTTCTTATATACTTACAAGTCCATATATTATCTGATAAGATAGTTAAATTACTATATTAAACTCGAGGTAGTAAGAAGGGTGTCACATGGACAACCATTGCTCTGATACCACTCTGTAACACCCCGATTTCGGCAACATGAAAACATCATTTCTTTAACAAGATATAGTAAAAATTTGGGTAAAATTTTTTTTTACATGGTGACATGGACACGAGAACCTTTAAGTTCAAAAACTTTTCAGTAACTTAATTGAAATAAAATAACATTCTCATGTCACACATCACGAGTCAAGTTCCAAACCGAGATGTTACTTAACATCGCACTTTGCAACTTGGCTTCATAGATCTCTTTTGAGAAAACAGTTTCAAATCTTGTTTCATAAAACCGTTCAAGTTCCTTAAAACCATACTCAATAAAATTCCAAGCGGGGTACAAAATGATATAGCAATATCAACCAAGTAGTTGCAAGGGATACAGTGCTCGAAGGGATTACCTACTGCTAATCTTGATGTCTAATCTTCCTAACTGAAGTCCACTGCAACAGCCTCATCGAGGTGACGTACAGATTTACTGCAGGGTCGACCATCTACCCGTTGCAATATCGGAATAACCCGATACGACAACATGATAGGAGAGATGGTCAGTATTCCAGAAGTACAAACATGACAGGACAATAAAATAATGACTTCATATAAAATAAAATTAACATAACAAGGACTAGAGGCATATAATAAAGGCATATAATTCTCATGCAATAACAGTTACTCATGCTATACATATGACAACTACATTCACATAAGCATATAGGAAACACTTATAAACAAAGCACATAATATTAAATCAAACATATCATAATTTAATAACCACACACTCATTGCATAAAGCATCATCATTCTTCTCAGACATTTCCAGTCTCATTATCCTCTTTCCAATAATCACTTATACTTTTCTTCTTTGAATCTTTCTTAATAAATTCTTCATAAATTCCTTATGCTTTCTTTCTTATAATCTTTTATCATTATTAAGTATTATCAAACGGTTCGCTCAATGATGGGGGGAACATCATCATTGAGGGAGTCACACACGTCTACATCTCCTCGGTCATCCACCCAACCTAGTCGAAAGCAAACAGGAGTACAGGACCTTTACCACGCGGGCACGACGGCTGTCTCACAATCAAATGGTCCCAGACCAGGAGGACTATAGCCTCAAATCATATCAATTCAATTCATATAATATCATATCAATGCACGCTCTCAGCGGCAATCTCAAATGCCCCGTTCAAGTCCCTCTCACTGTTCTAGACTTGCATCGAGGGGGTGACAGTATAATTTCTAGTTCGCGATGCAGAACTTACCACGGCATTGGACCCAGTCCCTACCACGTTAGTACGCCACATGTGGGATTCGTTCCGCCTAGAAATATACTCCAGGCTTTCTTACGTTTCACCGTCCTTGCCCTCCCCTCCTGCAATTCCCACCTGAGTATCCGCAGATACCCATAGTATCTTCCTCTCCACTACTTCGATACGACACTCATACCTCACCGCATTTTAAATGTCTTTTAATTCTTTTAGAGTTTTCGTTAGCGGCTTAGTCCTAACAGTCGGCTCGTCCTTAGTGCATCCCTTCAACGAAGCCCGACCACTAATCGCAATCTGTTCTCCCTAAATTCTCATTGGCATCTTGCCTCATATTTCGTTCTCATGCATCTCATCAGCACTATTCTCATGAGCTCATGCTCGACAGCATCATCATCAGCATCATTCCTCTCTTCAGTTGTTGTTCAACAGCATCATCAGCATTGCTCTCCTTAGTTGTTGCTCCACAGCACCATCAACATCGCCGCTCGCCTTGTCAAGTATTTCTTATTGCTATCTCGAGCATTATCTTTTCATTTACGTTCTTTCTCAAACTTAATTATTAATTTTCCTTCTTTTATTATTTATCTCTTTCACAATTCGTTCATCTCATGATATATTTCTTTCTCATAATTTTCATTATTACATATACCCACATTCAGCTTTTCCAAACAGAACAATATATACTCAACAGCATAATAACAGGGAAATCCAATACGTAATAAAATCAATCATGCATCATATCTAACAAAACAAATAGACATCTAACACATATATATCACATATAATCATGCAGCACATAACCTATGACAATTACTCAGGTTAGACCTGTAACACCCCAAAATTTTAATCCCCGATTAATGAAATGTTAATTATAAATTAATTATAATTAATGATTTCCATATTAATCCTTGATTAAAATCTGTGTTCATGTAGTTAGAGAATGTGTGTGAAATTATTTAATAAATATAATAATGCATAAAATAATATTTTTGCATATTAGTCCCTGGATTGGGACCTAGAAGCAAATATAGGAAAGGTTTTGGAGGGAAAGTAAATAAAATATTTATTTTTCAAAAACTGGGCAAAATACTCGAGTATTTTCTGGAATACTCGAGTATTCTGGGTAGAGTTGCACGAGTTAGTGCGTTTGGTGAGTCACCACCACCGATTCCCCTCCATTGACACGAATACTCCATCATCAACACTTCATCTATGTCGTGTCGCCATGCATGAGCTTTCTCTTTGTCTATTTAAGTGAATCAAACTCGATTTGTTGAAGCTCTTGGTCAAATTCGAAGTTTGTTGAGAAGTTAGGGTTTCGAACTTGTTTCCTTCGATTCCTCTTCATTCCTGAGTGTTAGGATTCGAGTGATACATGAATACAAAGCTCACATCATGAGCTTTGTATAAACACCAAAACCGTGAGGATTGAGTGAGTGTGGTGGAAGATTCAAGGCTTGGAAGTGGAGCTGTACCTGGTTGAGCTGTTGTCTGGAGCTTACTTTGATTCTAATTTCTGGTAAGCTCACGAGTCTTTGAGTTCCAAATTCGATTTCTCTAGTTATAATATGTTGCATAGAGTCTAGAAAATCTAAAATCCCCAATTTGTATCTCTGTTTCATGTGTGAACCTATTCAATTTTGGTGGTGCACTCAAACTGTTCTGCATGTCATGCTCAAAAGGATTTCTGGTGTTGGAAAGCTCTTCTTTGGAAATTCTCTGATTGATTCACGTCTGAGAGGTAATGGGAAGTAATTTTGTACACTAGATAGAGTTTAAATTCCATTAATTTCATTAGAGAGCCATCAAGAGGCTCTAAGGGCTTAGATTGAATAGGAGCTTTGGTTTGGAGACCAATTCATGCTCTATAATTGTGTTGAGCAAGTTCTGAATCATGCATGCAAGCTTAAATGAACATTATTTCATGAGTATTGTGCTTATTATGCAATTTGAGGTGTTGAGTTGCCAAATTGTGTATTTTATGCATTAATGATTGATTCTCTGTCAAATCTGTAATTTGATATGTAATGAGTGTTGTAACATGTTTATTTTGTGATATGTGAACTTTGTTGATCCCTGGATTGGACTAGAAATGAGTAGAACTGAAAATGGTGTGTTAAAATTAAGATTCCAGTCTGTTCTGCTGTGAAACACTCGAGTATTGGACAGAGTACTCGAGTAAAATGTTTGTAAAACAATGTGATTTGAGCAAGAACACTCGAGTATTGTGTCTAGTACTCGAGTATCGAGTAAGACCTGGGGACATGTTAAGGCAAACCACTCGAGTAATGCAGGGGTGACTCGAGTATTCTGGAAATCATGAGGAACACTCGAGTACCCATGAACTACTCGAGTAATTTAATGAATCTGAAACCCAAATCCCCAGAAAGTCATGAACACTCGAGTAACCCTAAGAACACTCGAGTAATCTGGAAAAGTTGAAAAACACTCGAGTATGCTGAATTATACTCGAGTAATTTACCCAGAACCTGAAAAGCACCATTTCCAATTCTGACTAAATTGGTTAAGAGTTTAACAACAATAATCCAATGGATCTGGACTTAAAAGAAATTGATTAATATAAGTGTACCGTTTGGTGACGGTTCTTTTTAATGATAAAATATGCCTAGGTGGCCAGTAATATATTAATCAATTTCCTTTAAGCTTAGAACGTGATGCATTCATTATGGAGTTTGGATGGTAGGACGTATATCATGTTTTTGGTAAACATGTGGAGGGCCTCTGGGAGTGCCAATACGCATGCTTGATGACACGTTGTTGACGTGGTCGGCTTAGTGGATGCCGATATGGATATACCGTTTGGATGACGGAATGTGCTCGGGTGGCACGGATTCCAAGCTTGTCGTGCACATTCTAGGTGAATGTACGAATGGTTGTATACCTAGGAATACAACGCACGGTTGAGTGCTGGGTTGTCAGGGATGGACGTTAGAGAGTGATATAGTTTGATGGAGATAGGCTTGAGAGCTAAATTCATGCATCATGCCACTCATTTAAATTAAGTGCGATAAATGAAACAAGTATGAGCATCCTATTTGCATTCAATAACTGCTAAGTGCTAAATGTGATTGTTGTTCATTGTTGTATATTTACATATTCATATTGCACAAATTTATACTCTGTTGATTATGTGTATAGAAATGCTTACCCCTATGCCCTTGTAGGTGATGTCTCGTTACATCGCTTGCATCGAGATCCGGCCACTTCCTAGTGGCATATGGATCTATGAGGACCAACGCGCGATGTTCGAGGGAGAGGTAGAGATTACTTTCTACCACCCGAACCCGCTGATTCGATTTCGTCCTCGTAGATTTAGGATTCCCATCATATACA
Source organism: Crotalaria pallida (assembly GCA_037953625.1). NCBI lineage: Eukaryota > Viridiplantae > Streptophyta > Magnoliopsida > Fabales > Fabaceae > Crotalaria > Crotalaria pallida. The sequence goes on from CM075654.1 coordinate 27,273,750, forward strand.
CTATGCACGTACCCCCGTGTTACACATACCATGGACCACCTCCCACACGACCAGCTCGCTCTTATCACAGTTTCCGTTTTCGACCTACCCGCTCACACCCTTTTTCTTCTAGAGTCGTCCGCGAGGAGACTCCCTCTTCTGATCCAAGGAGCCCAGTTAGGGTCACACCATCTCCCGACCCTGTACCCAGTGGTAGGGTACACTCTCCATCGGATGAGATCGAGGAGGATCCAGTGGAGGACGAGAGCGGAGGCGAGCCTGTCGTGCATTCTATCGGGAGTGATTGGAGGGATGATGATCCCTAGGTATGTGCATATGGTATGTGATGAGGATCAGGGGATCCGGTGTGGGGATGCTGTGGAGGAGACTTTGCTGCTGCTGCTGTGATGATGATGATGCTGTTACCTTTTGCTACTTGGAGACTACTACTATCACTACTACTGCTGCTGGTGCTGCCAGATCTACGTGACCACCTCTAGAGTCCATATTTTGCTATGTATATATTTTGTAGATATACTTTTGAGTACTCTAGGGCTATGGTTATATTATGATGTAGATCTGTTATGGACTTGTTGGATCTTGGAGACTTTGTTACTGGGACTATGTACTCATGACTCTTTTCATATATATAAAACCTATGCTTATATTGTTATTAGTTGCATAGTCCTGTAATTTCCGCTTACTCTGATTTAATTTTTTTAAGAGTTCGGCTGTAAAAAGGATTAGATGGTATCAGTTTTACAAAACAAAAAGAATGATTAGCTTCTCTTATTTTCTATCATATAAATACAATTTCAAATGCGAATGCTATTCAGCTCGTGAAAATGGTTTTAGAAATCGTCGAATTCAATTCAACGGTTTAAAATAATTTAGAACTCCTTCTCCAAGAATTCCAAGCTTTGGTTTGTGCACCCGCTTTAAAAGAAAATTTTACTTTCACATTTTATAAGACTTACAAGTCCATATCTTCTCCAATATAATAGCTTAATCACTATATTATACTTGGTATACTGGGAAGGGTGTCACACTTAGTGGTATCAGAGCAAAAGTCAGATCCTGTAGTAGTGGAAGTAGTTTCAGAAAGGTAGCCATCAACATCAAGCAGGTATCTCCAGGGCATGTTCATTATCTTGACTGTTAGTATCTTGTTTACTGAGCTTTAGATACAATTGACTTGTTTGTATCTTGTCTCTTTTGAGCACAAGACGCAATTGAATGTGAATTTAGAATTTTAAGCTATAGCCTTAGTATAGGTGGTGTAATTAAAGTTTCTTTAGTTCAACATATGTGGCCATAAGCCCATAGCACAGGTCTATTATGGCAACTAGAAACCAAAATCACACCAATGTGATGTTCGAAAGGATCACCACGGTATTGGAGGCTATGCAGCGACAATCTCAGCAACCATCTCAACCGGTTAATCCGCCTCGTCAGTGTAATGTGGGTAACACCGAGGCGAAGAGTTTGGCTGATTTCAGGAGTTGCAATCCGCCTATGTTTGAAGGAGGATTTAAACCGGAAGAGGCCAATAAATGGATTCATACCATGGATAAGATTATGAGAACCTTGGAGTGTTCGGAAGCTTAGAAGGTGGCATATGCAACCTACATGCTGGAAGATGAAGCTGAGAATTGGTGGAATCACACGGTTCAGCTTTTGCAATATTAGGGAAGGGATGTGAATTGGGGTGTATTCATGGAGAAGTTTCTTCATAAATATTTCCCTGAAGATTTAAGGAGAAAGAAGGAGGTGGAGTTTTTTACAACTGAAGCAAGGGAGTATGAGTGTGGGTGAGTACGCGGCCAAGTTCGAGGAGTTGATGAAGTACTCTCCATACTATCAGAACAACCCTGATGAAAGGAGCAAATGCATCAAGTTTGAAGGGGGCTTGAGACCCAAATTTAAGTCGATTTTCAGCTACCAGCGAATTCAAAGCTTTCCTGCTCTGGTGGACATGTGTAGAATGTATGAAGATGACAAGAAAGCTGAAGAATTGCAAGTCTCAGAAAAGAAGGACAATCAGAACTATGGACCTCAGAGACGTAAAGGTTTCCACAACCGAGGTAAGGGTCCGTATGATGGCCGAGGGAAAGGCAAGGAAAAAGTAGGTGGATCGGATGGAAGGAATTTTCGGAGCGAGGCTCCATTCTGTGACAAGTGAAAGCGCAATCATTATGGCCGTGTTTGTTGGGGAACAAGTGGCTGTTTCAACTGTGGGAAGCCGGGACATTTTGCAAGAGACTGCAAGGAACCGGCCAAGACTACCTCAAGAGGGACTGCTGATAGGCCTATGGCTCAAGGAAGGGTTTTCATGCTTAGCGGTGTGGAAGCAAACCGATCCTCTGATCTGGTGCATGGTAAATACTTGCTTAATGGTCAGCTTTTTCATGTCTTGTTTGATTCGGATGCAACACATTCATTTGTTTCATATGAATGTGTAGATCGGTTAAGTTTACCAGTGTCTGAATTACCTTATGCTTTGAAAGTAGAAACCCCTACCAATGCTCCTGTAGTTTTTTCTAGAGCATGTCTTAACTGTTGTATAGAAGTGTTAGGACAAACCTCTAAGGTAGATCTAATCTGCTTAACCTTAGCACAATTGGACGTGATCTTGGGGATGGACTGGTTGAGTCAAAACCAAGTGGTTATCGATTGCGATAAAAAGATAGTAATCTATAGAAACCCAATACCTTCTGGCTACATGTGTTTGTTCAACACCGAAGTGGAAGAGAACGGTCCAAGGATAGAAGAAATTCCTGTTGTCAGAGACTTCCCGGAGGTATTTACGGATGAGATTCCTGGTCTACCACCAAAGAGAGAGATTGAATTTAGTATTGACCTAATTCCGAGAGTCGGTCCCATTTCTATCGCTCCTTATAGAATGGCACCACCGGAGATGGCTGAAATGAAGAAGCAGATTGAGGAGCTGTTGCAGAAACAGATGATCCGACCAAGTGTGTCACCTTGGGGTGCTCCGGTTTTGTTCGTCAAGAAGAAAGATGGTAGTATAAGGATGTGCATCGACTACCGACAGCTGAATAAGGTCACCATCAAGAACAAGTATCCGTTGCCAAGGATAGATGACCTTATGGATCAAGTTCGTGGAGCTTCAGTATTCAGCAAGATTGATTTGAGGTAGGGGTACCATCAGATCAGGATTAGAGAAGATGATATCTCTAAGACCGCATTTCGATCCCGATACGGACATTATGAGTATGTTGTGATGCCGTTCGGATTGACTATTGCACCGGCTATTTTCATGGACTACATGAATCGAATCTTTAGACCCTATTTAGATTCATTCGTGGTTGTGTTCATTGATGATATCCTTATTTATTCCAAGAGCCCGGAGGAGCATGCTGAAAATTTGAGGATAGTGTTGAGCATCCTAAAGGAGAAGCAGTTGTATGCCAAACTTACAAAATGTGAGTTCTGGCTGGAGGAGGTTAAATTCTTGGGGCATGTAATTTCGAACAAGGGGATAGCGGTCGACCCGGAGAAAGTTAGTTCAGTTTTGCAATGGGAGCAACCGAAGTCGGTCACAGAGGTGAGAAGCTTTCTTGGATTGGCTGGGTACTATAGAAGGTTTATCGAAGGTTTTTCAAAGATTGCATTACCTTTGACGAAGTTGACTAGGAAAGACCAACCTTTCACGTGGGATGAGAAGTGTGAAAGGAGATTCCAAGAGTTGAAGGAAAGGTTGACATCCTCTCCTGTGTTGGTTCTGCCCGATACACAGAAGGGTTTTGATGTGTATTGTGACGCATCGAAACAAGGTCTTGGAAGTGTTTTGATGCAAGAGGGGCAAGTCGTCGCCTACGCCTCGAGACAGCTAAAGGTTCATGAAATGAACTATCCAACTCATGACCTAGAGTTGGCAGCCGTTGTCTTTGCGTTAAAAATTTGGAGGCAGTATCTCTATGGCACTACATTCCGGGTGTTTAGTGACCATAAGAGTTTAAAGTATCTCTTTGACCAGAAGGAGTTGAATATGAGGCAACGCCGATGGATGGAGTTCTTGAAGGATTATGAGTTTGAACTTCATTACCATCCTGGGAAGGCAAACGTGGTGGCTGATGCGTTGAGTCGAAAGGCAATGCATATCAGTGCAATGATGGTCAGGGAAGCTGCACTGATAGAAGAATTTAGAGATTTGAGTTTGACGATGCAAGTGGAGCCGACAAGTATCAAAATGGGGATGCTGCAGATTGCTAATGAGTTTCTATAGAGGATTCGGGAATTGCAACACGAGGATGAAAGACTTAAGGAAAAGAAGAAGCTGATGAAAGAAGGCAAGGAGTTGGAGTTCCAAGAAGGGAAGGATGGAATCCTTCGTTTTAGAACAAGGATTTGTGTGCCTGATTATCTGGAAGTAAGGAGGATGATTCTGGACGAAGCACATAAAAGCAAGATGAGTATGCATCCGGGAGCTACCAAAATGTATCAAGACTTAAAGAAGATATTTTGGTGGCCTGGTTTGAAGAAGGATGTGGCTGAATATGTGGCATGTTGCTTGGTGTGTTAGAAGGCAAAAGTGGAACACCAAAGGCCAGGAGGAGAATTACTTCCCTTGGAGATTCCGTTGTGGAAATGGGATAGTATCTCGATGGACTTTGTGTCGGGATTGCCAAGGACAACTACTGGTCATGATGCAATCTGGGTGATCGTGGATCGTTTGACCAAGTCGGCGCATTTCATTCCCGTGAATATGCGCTACTCTTTGGAAAAGCTTACTCAGTTATACATCAAGGAAGTTGTTCGTCTGCATGGGGTACCATCAAGCATCGTGTCAGATCGCGACCCGAGGTTTACGTCGAAATTTTGGCAAGAACTGCATAGAGCTCTGGGTTCAAGATTGAAGTTAATTTCTGCATACCATCCACATACTGATGGTCAAACGGAGAGGACTATTCAGTCGCTGGAGGATATCTTACGAGCCTGTGCTTTGGAAGGTCAAGGGAACTGGGAACAAATGTTGTCACTCGTGGAATTTACTTACAACAATAGTTATCACACGAGCATTGGAATGGCACCATTTGAAGCCTTGTATGGAAGAAAGTGTCAGACACCGTTATGCTGGTTTCAAGTAGGGGAGAATTCTCTGGTTGGGCCAGACTTTGTACAAGAGACCACGGAACAGATCAAGATGATACAAGAGAAGATGAAGACGGCTCAGAGTAGGCTGAAAAGCTATGCTGATAGAAGAAGGAAACCCTTAGAGTTTGATGAAGGAGACCATGTGTTCATTAGAATAGTACCAACCAAAGGTGTTAGTAGAGCCCTGAAAACTCAGAAACTATCACCTAAGTTTATTGGTCCCTATCAAATCCTCAAAAGAGTCGCCCCGGTAGCCTATCAATTAGCCCTGCCCCCATCGCTAGCTAACCTTCACAATGTATTCCATGTGTCTCAACTGAAGAGATGTATCCATGACCCCACCATTGTCCTTAGAATCCAACCTGATGACCTAGAAATTCATGAGAACCTAACCTTCGAAGCTATGCCAGTTCGCATTGAAGGTCGAAGAATCAAGCAGCTTAGAGGGAAGGATATTTGTCTGGTCAAAGTAATCTGGGTTTATGGTGATGTGATGGAAGCATCTTGGGAATTAGAGGATAAGATGCGCCAGGATTATTGTAACATCCCGTTATTTCTAATACCTCTAGTAAAATAATTAAATGATTTAATATGATGTTTTCAAGATTTGAGTCTCGGTATAAAATTTTGATTTCATCATTATATTTGAAATATGTTTTCTAGTCAAAATAAGTATAAATTTGTTATCATACGTTTTCCAAAAATAAAGTAGTACTTTTATTTAGTTTAATTAACATTTTGACAGGGAGCTCAAGTGGCAAGCCTTAAAGGCATTTTTATAAATAGTTTCTTTAGAAAAATATGTTTAACTTAATATTTTGAGCGTCCCTGTAAATTTTCATAGTGTTCGGAGGCTGTTTTATTTTTAGCTTCTGGACTGGTTTAATAAATTACTGGTATAAGTTATATATAATAATTTGCTATTTCAAAATTATAAATATTATTTTTTATTAAGTTTAATATCGGGATTGAGAAAATATAATTACTTTTGAATTTTTATACTTTTTCTTACGCAATAGCTATCCGGATGGACCGATAACTTTATTATTTTCTAATTAGTTTTGAGTAATTAAAAATACAATATTATTGTACTTAAATGTATTTTATTTTTAGGATCGTCAAACTTTTAGCTATAATCCAAAATACCTACACACATTGACCCACAAATGAGAACAAATTATAAAATAATAAATAATTTCCTATAACTACCCTTAGCCACCCCTCAACCCGTCAGAGAGAAAAAAAATAAGAAAGAAGCAAATAGAATGTATGAGAGAGAGAGAATCAGAGTAGAGTAGTTCAGTCCAGCGAGAGAAGAAGCTATTAGCACTTTGGTTTGAGTACCTTCCTTATCTTCAAACCCTTGGGTTTTCATCTCTCTTTTATTTATGTTCACTCTTTCAATGATTTGAAAGAAAGTGGAAGAGCAGCAACTCACGGCCAGAGAGAGGGATCAGACGCGAGAATCAGAGAAGGAAACATTTAGGTTTTTTCAATTTCCTGGTCCAATAATTCAAGATCCAACCGTCCAAACTTAAATCTTTCTTAGGTATATAATATCCTCAACTCCCTCTACCTATCTATATAATTTATTTTACGATCCATTAATATTTTTATTATCCCTATATTTTCAAAGAAAGATATGTTTTAGGGAAAAGTGATATATTTTCATTGTATAACGATATATATTTATTATTTTGAGAAAAATGAATTTATATGATATATATATTTTAATGTTATAATTAGTTTTATCATATGTCCCTATTTAGATCCAACACACTATTGACCTTGACCCTGGAGCAAGTCGCGGACGTAAACGTAGCTCTGTCGTTATTGCTAGGATTTCCAGGTAAGGGGAGTCTCTTTTCCACACTTTGGGTTAGGGATAGTTAGGGTGTATAATAGGATTTAAGTTTAATACTTAGACCGGGTTGTGGGTAGCAAAATGGTTTTTTAATTAAAATTGATTTAGGGGTGATTAGTATGTTTATGGTTAAATTAATATTAATTAAATTGTTTATGTTAAATTCTCTTTTTATTGATATTAAAGTAGGAAGTGAAGAACCCTAGGGAGTTGACTTACATTCAATGTACTCTGAGACATACCTGAGTATGTCGATTGATTGGTGATATTGGTTGATGGTTGATAAATTGATGTGACCCTATATGTGAGTAATTAATGGCGTATGTGTATAAATATTGAAACGGGAATGTGATGTAAAAAGGAATAATAAATTGGAATTGGATATATATATAACTTGAAATTGTTGTGTGTGAAGAATGTTTGGAAATGTGAGATTTGGGTAATACTTGGTAAATGGTGGTTTGATATGTGAATTAAAGGAATGATTATGTCTGCTAAAAGTGATGAAAATGAATATTTGATATTACTTGCAATTCTCTGAGTATTTGATGAATGGTGTGAATGTGGTGCTTGACTTTTTGTGAATGAGTTCTGATCTGGAATAAAAAGGAATGCAGTGTGGTTGATCCTTGGATGCCCCGGCACACTAGGTGCCCTGCTAGGTGGTGAATTGCCTGCTAGGGCCGAATTGCCTGTCAGGCGAATTGCCCATTAGGTCCTAAATTCCCGTTAGGCGTCAGTGCGCCAATGGATCAATACACTGCATAACCACCTGAAAAAGTTAATAAATTGTGGACTGGAATTGAGAAATGAATAATTAATGGAAAGGTAATTAATTGCGTTGTCCTAACGGGTGATGCCTAATGGGTGTCTCAGTCCTGACAGGTGTAAAGTGTGACGACCCAACTTTTATTCCAAAACTTAATATTCATTTTTAGAAAATTCGACCATTTTTTTTTTTGAAACTAAAAGGCAGTCATCATCCGTTATCGTGTCTTTGCGGAAATTATAAAATCAATTATCATGAAAGAAACTATTCATATTATATTTCATAAAAAGGAAAGTACATTTCCATTACATCAAAACCATCAACACTAGGTTTAACTTAAGTACTCTAGGTCATTTCATTATATTACATATCTTACAACAAAATTTATAATAACCTAGAGCAATTGGTTCGAAACTCAAAATATAAAATAGATAAGAGAAACCTGATGAGTCGCATTATCCACATTCCCACATCCCAACTCAACTCAATCATCAGTTCCCCACTGACTACCGGTTGAGTTGTCCATGAAATCATCATCAGCCACCGGATCGGCATCCTCCACCGGATCCTCATCCTCTATCGGATCCTCCTCCTCCTCCTCCTCTTCATGTGCCGGTTCAGACGGCACATATACCGGAGTCCGAGATCGGGCTCTAGTGGAAGGACGAGAGGGAGCAGGAACCTCCAAAATAATTCTTTCCTCAGAGGGTGATGGACTTGGTGGAAGGGTGCGTTTCGGAAAACGTCTTGGCGGCGGTGGTGGTGTTCCATGTCGAAACACAAAATTTGGCGGAATGTGCATAATGTACATCATTGGGATTCTCGTCCTACGCGGACGCATTCGGGACCATGGGTTTGGGTGACGGAAAGTGACTTCCACGTCCCCTTCATAGATAGCCCGATGATCCTCAAAGTTCCACTCCCCATTAGGGAGCGGCCTCATCTCCACGCAAATCATGTTCCTGGCCATGACCTACAACAAGGGATTAGGAGTGAGTCATAGCTAAATACAATAACAAATGAGCATAACAGAGGCTAGAAATAACAAGCACAAGTTTTCAGATAGCAATAATAAATGCATATGTATATGCTCAAACTGTCTTTTATAATATTTCATTTAGTTTCGTGATGCATGCCTACTTTTCATTCATGCTACGCGGTTCGGCATCCAAGTATCTCAGGCTCGGGATATTCATAATCCTATGGTTCATCAAACCGGAGCGTATTCACAACCCAGGCGTCACGATTTGATTGAGAATTTGGCCATCATAACATTTTCATGTTACGGAATCCAAATCATCACAGCATCTTCGTGCTATGGCATCACAGCTATCTCAGGGCTGCGGAATACTTCTACCTATACCAGATTCCACAATCAAAATCGGAGCATCTCCATGCATGTCAATGTCACATAATTGTTCATTGTCTTTTTCTATTTTAATTCATATCTTTGAATATCATGCCTCCAATATAGAGACCCAAAATTCATAATCCTTCTTGCTTATAAACCATCTTTTCATTTTTGCATTAACTGGTGCTTGTGCTTTCCAAAAATTCCATCAGCTGCCCAGCCACTTTGTGATGGTTTTATACAATAGGAATTTAATTACACTGTCATTAATTTGTGCAACGACCCCATCTAGGACTCCCAAAATATCAACCAAGTGGGTAAAAACTTCCACTGGGACGTGGGAATAAAATCAACCCAATGGGTGTACGCACCTCCATTGGGACATCCTGTCCGAATATGTCAACCACTGAATAAAATTCCAGTAGGACTCATCCAGGATAAAATCAACCAATGGGATTAAATCTATAGATATTAAGAGCAGAAATTAAAATTTAAGCATATAGGAGTTTAGACGAGTTAATCTTTAATTACTTCATAAAGAAGTAAAGATTTTCTGAAAATTATTTAAATTACTCGAGTAGTTCTTCACCTACTCGAGTGTTCATGTAAAATTACTCGAGTCCTTCAAGACATACTCGAGTGTTCTTCCCATTTTCCAGAATACTCGAGTCTTTCTTCAATTACTCGAGTGTTTTAGCAGCAGCAGCACCAGTTTCTGCACTTTATAATGCCAATTCGAGTTCAGAGCCTTTCCTTTCCATTTTTATGCAAAACAGTAACTTAGATACATAAAATAAACATGTTAGAACATGTAATCAATATTGAAACAACATCAAATGCAATAAATCACAGAATCAACATAAACTTAGCAAATAACCATTTCAACATATGATTTTCATTTCCTTTTGTTTTTAACTTCGAAAATTGATCCAGTGAGCATCATTAGGTCCATTTAGACATGTTTGGTTTATAAAAACTTGGGTTTATGACCTCTATGTCATATCCCCAATTCAAACTTCACCCCTTGATGAACCATATGAGGTTCCTACATTTCCAGCTTGAAATAACTCATTCTAGTATTTAGATAACTCCTCCCTTACCTTAGAGAAGCTAATCAACAAGTAAAACGACAGAGAAATCAGTTGGATCAAAAATCCAAATTCTGGACTTGGTGAAAAAGAGTTGAACAGGCTGACTTTGGCCACAGATTTCACCACGGATTTGGCATGAAAAAGAATGAAACAAGTTAGTTTCAGAAACTAGGATATACTAACTTTAATCAGAAACAAGTTTGACACGAAAAGAATCCATGAATTTACCAAACGATTTCAATGAAGATGAATACTTGAGACTGAATGTTACTCTGTTTTCTCAGTTTTGAACCTCCAACTTTGAAGGCCTAGAACTTGATCTTCAGAAGGCTATTTGAAGTGATTTCGAGTTCTAATTCAAGAATGGAATCAGAACTTCAGTTTGTGTTTAGGTTTCAAGGAAAATGAGTGAGGATTGAGAGAGAACGAAGGGATCAAAGTGAACTCTGTAAAACAGGGAAATTTCTGGTCAAATTCGGGTTTTGGAACTTCAGAGGTGTTGATGCTTCAACCAAGCATCAATTTATAGCCTAAGAGTACTTCAACTCGAAGTAAGGTTCAGCTCTATGCTTGTCATGTCAAGAAACCGTGTTTTGGTGCGAAATTAATTGTAAAACCGACTTATACATTTAGCCAGACTACTCGATTTACTCGAGTCTTTTTCTTTCTACTCGAGTATTTTTCAAAAACTCAAGAACACGAGTCTTTTCTGACATACTCGAGTCTTTTGGCTCAAAATTCAAACTTTCAAACAGATAGTGATTATACTCGAGTACCCTCTACAATACTCGAGTAAAATGTCTTAATTTCAGAAAAATCATTATTTTATTCAACACATTTATTTATTTAAATAATTTATTTATTTATTAAAATACAGGACCTTACATCCTCCCCCACTTAAATAGAATTTCGTCCCCGAAATTCCGATTTACAAAAATAGATGTGGATATTCATCCCTCATCTTAGACTCTAATTCCCATGTGGAGTCAGACATTCCACCTTGCCCCCAGAGAACTCGTACTAACGGAATCTCTTTCCCTCGTAGCTTCTTAATCCTTCTATCCTCTATTCTCACGGGTCCAACATCAAACGTGAGGTTTTCTTTCAGCGATATCACGTCTTGTTGCAACTGCACGACTGAAGATAGGTCTTGGATAAACTTGCGAAGTTGAGAGACATGGAAAACATTGTGCAGGTTGGACAAGAAAGGAGGTAGGGCGATCTGATATGCGACGGGGCCTACTCGTTTCAAAATCTGATAAGGGCCGATGAACTTAGGAGACAGCTTCTTTGGCTTCATTACTCTTCCAATTCCAGTCGTTGGCACGACTCGCAGGAATACATGATCTCCTTCTTGAAATTCGAGCTTGGATCTTCGCTGGTCGGCGTAACTTTTCTGACGACTTTGTGCAGTTTTCATCTTTTCTCGGATAATCTTTATCTTCTCAGTCGTGTCTTGAACTAGATCAGGTCCGATGAGAGCATTCTCCCCCACTTGGAACCAACATAGCGGGGTCCTACATCTTCTTCCATAGAGAGCTTCGTATGGAGCCATATCAATGCTCGCATGGTAACTATTGTTATAGGTGAACTCCACAAGTGGCAATAATCGGTCCCAACCTTCTTGATATTCCAAGACACATGCTCGCAGCAGGTCTTCCAAAGACTGAATCGTTCTTTCCGATTGACCATCGGTTTGAGGGTGATAAGCGGAACTCATCCTCAACTGCGATCCCAAAGCTTGATGCAAACTCTGCCAGAACCGGGATACGAAACGAGGATCACGATCCGATACGATACTCGAGGGAATTCCGTGCAATCTTACGATCTCCTTAATGTACAATCTTGCAAGCTTCTCCAATGGATATTGCATGCTGATGGGAATGAAATGTGCAGATTTTGTTAAGCGATCAATCACAACCCAAATTGCATCAAATCCTTCTCTTGTTCTTGGAAATCCACTTACAAAATCCATAGCTATTCCTTCCCACTTCCATTCCGGTATGCTTAATGGTTGCAGTTCACCTCCGGGCTTCTTATGTTCGATCTTCGCCTTTTGGCAGACAAGGCAAGACGCTACATAAAACGTGACATCTTTCTTTAGTCCGGGCCACCAAAACATCCTCTTCAGGTCTTGATACATTTTCGTTGATCCAGGATGTATACTTAGCTTGCTCTTGTGGGCTTCCTCTAATACAGCTCTCCTTAATTCTTGATTCGCCGGAATGCAGATTCGATTCCTGAATCTCAAAATACCATCGGATCCTAATTGGATATCCGGTTCTACTCCTTCCATCCCTAATCTTTTCTTCTCTAGAAGCTCCTCGTCTGCTTGTTGTAGGGTTCGGACTTGACCCTCAAACTCATTTGTGATTTGTAACATTCCTAACTTGACGCAATTCGGCTTGAACTGAATTGCCAAATTCAAGTTTCGGAATTCTTCAATCAGCTGAGCTTCTTTTACCATCATCGTACTCACGTGAAGCATCTTCCTACTGAGAGCGTCGGCTACAACATTAGCTTTGCCGGGGTGGTAATGCAATTCGAAGTCATAATCCTTCAGGAATTCCATCCACGTACGTTGCCTCATATTCAGTTCCTTTTGGTCGAAGAGATACTTCAAGCTTTTATGGTCGCTGAATACTTGGAACGTATTACCATACAGGTAATGTCTCCATATTTTCAAGGCGAAGACAATGGCAGCTAATTCCAAATCATGAGTAGGATAGTTCCCTTCATGCACCTTCAACTGACGAGATGCATAGGCGACAACTTTCCCTTCTTGCATCAGGACACAACCCAAACCTTGTCGAGATGCATCACAATACACATCGAAGCTTTTACTAGGATCGGGCAAAGTTAACACTGGAGACGATGTTAACTTGTCCTTTAACGTCTGGAAGCTGACTTCACACTTCTCGTCCCAGACAAAAGGTTGCTCCTTTCGGGTCAAACGGGTTAACGGAAGAGCCAACTTGGAAAAACCTTCAATGAACTTTCGATAATATCCAGCTAACCCAAGAAAACTTCTTATCTCAGTCACCGTCTTTGGTCTTTCCCATTGCAAAACTGATTCCACTTTGGCCGGGTCCACAGCCACACCATCCTTTGAAATTATATGACCTAAGAAATTGACTTTTTCAAGCCAAAATTCGCACTTGGTCAACTTGGCATATAATTTCTTCTCCCTCAAGGTTTCCAAGACAATCTTCAAATGACTAGCGTGTTCCTCCAGATTCTTCGAATAGATGAGAATATCATCGATAAACACCACAACGAAGGAATCCAGGTAGGGTCGAAACACTCTATTCATGTAATCCATGAATATTGCTGGAGCGTTGGTCAACCCAAATGGCATCACTACATACTCGTAGTGTCCATATCGTGACCGAAAGGCAGTCTTTCGTATATCTTCCTCCCTAACTCTAATCTGATGATAACCTGACCTCAGATCAATCTTTGAAAATACCGATGCTCCTCTCACTTGATCCATCAAATCGTCGATTCTTGGCAACGGATACTTGTTCTTGATGGTAACCTTGTTGAGTTGCCTATAGTCAATGCACATCCTCATTGACCCATCCTTCTTCTTCACGAACAAAACTGGCGCTCCCCAAGGTGACACACTCGGTCTGATGAACTGCTTTTCCAACATATCCTCCACTTGTTTCTTTAATTCAGCCAATTCTGCCGGAGCCATACGATAAGGGGTGATAGAAATAGGACCAGTACCGGGGACTAGGTCAATACTGAATTCTATCTCTCGATGCGGCGGCAAACCAGGTACTTCATCGGGAAATACCTCGGGAAAATTTCGAATGACCGGAATGTCTTCGATCTTTGCTTCCTCCTTCTTTTCTTCAGCGATGGCCGAAAATAGGCACACATAACCTCCAGGTTGCTTGGCCGGCGACTTCTCACCAGGATAGATGATCGTTCGAACCTTGCAGTCGATTACTACATGGTTGGACGCCATCCAATCCATGCCCAAAATAACATCGAGATTGGACAACGGCAAACAAATCAGATTTACCCGAGAAATCTGATCTCCTATGCTAACAACACAACCGACACATGCTCTTGATGCAACAAAAGGAACATTCGTGGGGGTAGACACACTTAGATTGAACGGGGTCTCCGAGACAGACAAACTTAAACGCTTGACACATGCCTCCGAAATGAAGGAATGCGTTGCCCCAGAATCAAATAAAAAGCGACAAGGCATGCCATTGAGGAAATGGTTACCTCGCACAAGGTTGTCGGCCTGCTTTGCTTCTTCTCCAGACATTGTGAACACCTTTCCATTGACCCAAGGTTTGCTTCCTTTTCTTTGATTGCTTTGGCGCGGGGGTTGGCGACACGCACGGGCGATATGTCCGGTCCCTCCACAATTGAAACAGACTGGTTGCTTGTCCCTCCAGCATTCCAGGCCAGGATGAGAGCGTTGACACTTGCTACAAATCTCTGTCGGAGCTGGAAGACTTGCTACTCCAGAGGGTTGCGATTTTCCCTTTCCTTTGTGCCAATAAGGGCCTCCATGATTTCCGCGATTGTTCTTGTGCTGATGTCGGTGGGGTCCAGGGCCTCTTTGACTGACTTCCTTCTTGAAATTGTTCTTCTCGAAAATGCGACAGGCACTGATCAAGGTTGGATAGTGACGAATCCTTTGCACGCTTACAGCTAGCTTGATGTCTGACCTCACCCCATTCTCAAACCGGGTGCACTTCGAGTATTCGTCAGGATGGTATTGGAAGTACGGGGAATACTTCATCAGCTCTTCAAACTTTTCAGCATACTGGTCGACAGTCATGCTACCTTGCTTCAAGTCCAAGAATTCCATCTCCTTTTGAATTCGGACGTCATCCGGAAAGTACCTCTCCAAGAATTTCGCCGTGAAGATTTCCCAAGAAAGTTCGCGATGATCATACTCCAAAAACTGGCGGGTCTTCTCCCACCAAGTTGCAGCTTCCCCATTTAGCATGTAGGCCGCGAACGTGACCTTCTGAGCTTCCGTGAGAGTCAGCGTCCGGAAAATCTTATTCATCTCGGCTAACCAGAATTGGGCTTGCTCAGGGCAGCGACCTCCCGAGAAGCCAGGGGGTTTACACCTACGGAACGAATCTAGTCCTTGAAATTCAGCCGGGGTTCCATTGCTGGGAGAACGGGTTTGCTGCAAGTTTTCTAGAACCGCAGCCATACGTGTCAAAGCCTCAGCAATGTTAGCGTTATTACGTCAGCCATCTATCCTACAGAATCCAAAGGGGAAAACTTAATTAGATTCTGTTATTCTATTTCTCACAAATGCAAACATGATTCTAGAGTATGCAATGGTTAGTGTGTAAGGCCACACTCCAAGGCCGAGAGTTGAACCATTGCTCTGATACCACTAAATGTGATGACCCAACTTTTATTCCAAAACTTAATATTCATTTTTAGAAAATTCGACCATTTTTTTTTGAAACTAAAAGTCAGTCATCATCCATTATCGAGTCTTTGCGGAAATTATAAAATCAATTATCATGAAAGAAACTATTCATATTATATTTCATAAAAAGGAAAGTACATTTCCATTACATCAAAACCATCAACACTAGGTTTAACTTAAGTACTCTAGGTCATTTCATTATATTACATATCTTACAACAAAATTTATAATAACCTAGAGCAACTGGTTCGAAACTCAAAATATAAAATAGATAAGAGAAACCCGATGAGTCGCATTATCCACATTCCCACATCCCAACTCAACTCAATCATCAGTTCCCCACTGACTACCGGTTGAGTTGTCCATGAAATCATCATCAGCCACCGGATCGGCATCCTCCACCGGATCCTCATCCTCTATCGGATCCTCCTCCTCCTCCTCCTCTTCATGTGCCGGTTCAGATGGCACATATACCGGAGTCCGAGATCAGGCTCTAGTGGAAGGACGAGAGGGAGCAGGAACCTCCAAAATAATTCTTTCCTCAGAGGGTGATGGACTTGGTGGAAGGGTGCGTTTCGGAAAACGTCTTGGCGGTGGTGGTGGTGTTCCATGTCGAAACACAAAATTTGGCGGAATGTGCATAATGTACATCATTGGGATTCTCGTCCTACGCGGACGCATTCGGGACCATGGGTTTGGGTGACGGAAAGTGACTTCCACGTCCCCTTCATAGATAGCCCGATGATCCTCAAAGTTCCACTCCCCATTAGGGAGCGGCCTCATCTCCACGCAAATCATGTTCCTGGCCATGACCTACAACAAGGGATTAGGAGTGAGTCATAGCTAAATACAATAACAAATGAGCATAACAGAGGCTAGAAATAACAAGCACAAGTTTTCAGATAGCAATAATAAATGCATATGTATATGCTCAAACTGTCTTTTATAATATTTCATTTAGTTTCGTGATGCATGCCTACTCCTCATTCATGCTACGCGGTTCGGCATCCGAGTATCTCAGGCTCGGGATATTCATAATCCTATGGTTCATCAAACCGGAGCGTATTCACAACCCAGGCGTCACGATTTGATTGGGAATTTGGCCATCATAACATTTTCATGTTACGGAATCCAAATCATCACAGCATCTTCGTGCTATGGCATCACAGCTATCTCAGGGCTGCGGAATACTTCTACCTATACCAGATTCCACAATCAAAATCGGAGCATCTCCATGCATGTCAATGTCACATAATTGTTCATTGTCTTTTTCTCTTTTAATTCATATATTTGAATATCATGCCTCCAATATAGAGACCCAAAATTCATAATCCTTCTTGCTTATAAACCATCTTTTCATTTTTGCATTAACTGGTGCTTGTGCTTTCCAAAAATTCCATCAGCGGCCCAGCCACTTTGTGATGGTTTTATACAATAGGAATTTAATTACGTTGTCATTAATTTGTGCAACGACCCCATCTAGGACTCCCAAAATATCAACCAAGTGGGTAAAAACTTCCACTGGGACGTGGGAATAAAATCAACCCAATGGGTGTACGCACCTCCATTGGGACATCCTGTCCGAATATGTCAACCACTGAATAAAATTCCAGTAGGACTCATCCAGGATAAAATCAACCAATGGGATTAAATCTATAGATATTAAGAGCAGAAATTAAAATTTAAGCATATAGGAGTTTAGACGAGTTAATCTTTAATTACTTCATAAAGAAGTAAAGATTTTCTGAAAATTATTTAAATTACTCGAGTAGTTCTTCACCTACTCGAGTGTTCATGTAAAATTACTCGAGTCCTTCAAGACATACTCGAGTGTTCTTCCCATTTTCCAGAATACTCGAGTCTTTCTTCAATTACTCGAGTGTTTTAGCAGCAGCAGCACCAGTTTCTGCACTTTATAATGCCAATTCGAGTTCAGAGCCTTTCCTTTCCATTTTTATGCAAAACAGTAACTTAGATACATAAAATAAACATGTTAGAACATGTAATCAATATTGAAACAACATCAAATGCAATAAATCACAGAATCAACATAAACTTAGCAAATAACCATTTCAACATATGATTTTCATTTCCTTTTGTTTTTAACTTCGAAAATTGATCCAGTGAGCATCATTAGGTCCATTTAGACATGTTTGGTTTATAAAAACTTGGGTTTATGACCTCTATGTCATATCCCCAATTCAAACTTCACCCCTTGATGAACCATATGAGGTTCCTACATTTCCAGCTTGAAATAACTCATTCTAGTATTTAGATAACTCCTCCCTTACCTTAGAGAAGCTAATCAACAAGTAAAACGACAGAGAAATCGGTTGGATCAAAAATCCAAATTCTGGACTTGGTGAAAAAGAGTTGAACAGGCTGACTTTGGCCACAGATTTCACCACGGATTTGGCATGAAAAAGAATGAAACAAGTTAGTTTCAGAAACTAGGATATACTAACTTTAATCAGAAACAAGTTTGACACGAAAAGAATCCATGAATTTACCAAACGATTTCAATGAAGATGAATACTTGAGACTGAATGTTACTCTGTTTTCTCAGTTTTGAACCTCCAACTTTGAAGGCCTAGAACTTGATCTTCAGAAGGCTATTTGAAGTGATTTCGAGTTCTAATTCAAGAATGGAATCAGAACTTCAGTTTGTGTTTAGGTTTCAAGGAAAATGAGTGAGGATTGAGAGAGAACGAAGGGATCAAAGTGAACTCTGTAAAACAGGGAAATTTCTGGTCAAATTCGGGTTTTGGAACTTCAGAGGTGTTGATGCTTCAACCAAGCATCAATTTATAGCCTAAGAGTACTTCAACTCGAAGTAAGGTTCAGCTCTATGCTTGTCATGTCAAGAAACCGCGTTTTGGTGCGAAATTAATTGTAAAACCGACTTATACATTTAGCCAGACTACTCGATTTACTCGAGTCTTTTTCTTTCTACTCGAGTATTTTTCAAAAACTCAAGAACACTCGAGTCTTTTCTGACATACTCGAGTCTTTTGGCTCAAAATTCAAATTTTCAAACAGATAGTGATTATACTCGAGTACCCTCTACAATACTCGAGTAAAATGTCTTAATTTCAGAAAAAACATTATTTTATTCAACACATTTATTTATTTAAATAATTTATTTATTTATTAAAATACAGGACCTTACATAAAGTCCCTAGTAGGTGCCGAATTGCCTAGCAGGTGCGCTAATTCCTAGTGGTGCAAAGATAAAAAGAAAAAGAGAATATGATTTGTATGTTGTCCTCTGACCGTGAGGAGACATACAATGTATAAGTGGGTATGTTGACCTCTGACCGTGAGGTGACATACAGTTTTATGAACCTGGAAAGAGAATGAATATGGAAATGTATTTGGATATTGAAAATATGTGATTATGATACATTTTGTTAATCCATGGCTTGATTTACTTATTATCCTTGAGTTTTTGTTATATACCATTTTACTATCTTTTAATCCACTGTGTTGTAAAAAGGTCTCACCCTTATGTGGTTAACATTTTAGGTACTTGAGCAAGGAGCTTGGAGATAAGAGTGCTCAGCGGATCAGTCGAAAGAAAGGAACTCAAGTGTATTTTATTATATTGTAATTGAAAGCCCCCAACGCTATTTGTGAACTCTGATTTATAAAAGAAAATTTAAAGTCCAATGTTTCATTTTTGAAACGTTTATTGTTTATTATTCATTATATTACGGGGTGTTACATTTATGGTATCAGAGCAGTTCCTTCCTTCCGACCTGAGGGAATGTGGTCCCAATCTCGCTGCGAACACTCTCATCTCAAGCTTCTTTTTCCAATGGTGAGACGCTTTCTAGTGGAAATTTTAAGGTTAAGTGATTGATGAATAGGTATAGTTTTAAATGCTTATTTGTGATTGATTAATGTGCCCTTTATGAGCAGAATGAGTTTATGTTTGCAAATGGGAATACTAATAATTGTCAAGTTAAGAAAATTGTGTACTCAAGTGGAAACAGAAGTGAATTCTTTGGAACCTAAGCGGATCCCTTAGGGATTCAAGGAATCACATATTGTAAGTGTATATCCATTTGCAAACAGGAAACTTAGAAGTGTGCAGATTGATTTCTATCCTAAGTTTTGAGTTAATCAAAACTTGAAGTTTCTTACAAAGGAAATTTTGCTAATCGAAACGAAGTACATAAACTTTAACTGGATGGCGAGGGCTATTACCACTGATGGAATGTAGTGTCGGAACTGGCCAATCCGATATTGCATTTATCGGGAGGTGAAGTCGTCGGAATCTAGGAGGTTGTGCACTATCGTGAATTAGTGAGTGATTTCTTATGTATAAAACTTTTATGATTGTTATGTTGTTCCTCTTTGCTTTGCTTTTGTACTGTGTATGCTTGATTATGTGTTCGATGAATAAATTGGTGTCAAAGTAATTGAACAGGGATTAGAAATGGAACCACATGGAATAAACAAGTTATGATCTCGGATACTAATTCAATCGAGTGACTAAATTCATGTCGATTAGACTAGTATTTAAGAGAACCAAAAACAACATTTAAATTAAAATAATGGTCGAATTCCATAGCTAATCTCAATTCAAGTAATTGTGATACCAATCGGGAAAGCAAGAAAACGAGTACTGATCGATCGAATTTGAACCGCCGAACTATGATAGTTTTAAATTGCAATCATAAAAGTAACTTTTGTCCACGTTGGGGAAGCAGTTCGGATTCAATCAAAAGGTCCTCGGATATATGTTTTCACAAGGAATGGCTTAGTGTTAAAGTAGTCGGAAAGGAAGTAGAAGTGGAATCATGAAAATTAAAATGATTTATTGACTTGATACTAATCTAATTGAGTGTGTTAGTTCACATCGACTAGATTAGGATCTATGAAAAACAACAAAAACATTTGTATTAAATTTGTAGTTGATTCCACATGCTAATCTAATTCTGATGACTTTAATACTAAACAAAAGATAAGTATGGAGTTCCTATTGATTGGATTCGAACCCCGAGTATAACTATAAGATTTTCTAAAAGGAAAGAGGTTTCTTTAATCGAGAAAGGGGTTGGAATTCAATCTAAGGGTCCTCGCATCACTTCAGTTTAAATTGATGCTAGTAGTTTTGCATATATAGAGTCTATGCTTACGTGGGGATGAGTTGAAACTTTTGAAAAATATTTTCAAACAATTTTGAAACTAAGAGCTTTTCTATTTCCACCCCCATGTGGGAAAGTTCCAAACTATTCTTCACAAAGCATTGACTAAGAGTGTTGTTTTTGGGAATTGTGTTCAGGATAAAATTGATTATGTTTGTGTATGTTTGATTGATATGAGTGTTTGATATTAATATATGAAAAATGAATGTTGTATGATGCTTGTGAATGGAGTTATGATTTAAGTTTATTTGTTTGACAATGTGAGTATTTAAAAAAAAGGAATTTCAAAAAGTGCACCGAACAACAATCATTCCAAATGAACGTGAAGTCGCACGACAAATTTTCAGGAAATAGTAAGAAAATCAAGGATTCTTAAGTAATCAAGGAGTGAATTAACTAAATTGTTTTTAACCAAATCACACTTCGATTAAATAGGAACCCTTCCTATGCGACTCAAACCAATTCGGAATGAAACTCAATTTTCAAACTTGAAGTCAAGAGGAATGTAATTGTTTCAACTTTTGAAGATGAACTAAACTAAATTTTTCCAAGTCCAAGGCATATTCCCTTTTTCTTTGAGTTTACCAATCTTGAGTGATCTTTCACTCCTTCATCTAAGTTCTTATGAAATTAGATGGAGGTAGCTCTTCATGGTAAGGTGCATGATTAAAAGTTTTATTGAATTTTCAAATGAAACTAATTGTTCCTCCAAGTGTTTTACTAGTATGAGATCTTCTTTTTAATTTTTAAATCCCCATACTTAGTGATTGTTCAAACCAAGGATTTTTAAAGATGTATATGTTCGTGGTTAGGTGTCTGTTGGGGAAATCAGGGTTTTTATATAATGTGGAAAACTAAGTTTTTGGGCTTAGGATATTTATTTGACCTGGAAAATTTGGCCTAAACACCCTAAGGTTGAATCATTGTTCATGAAACATTTCAAACCAATTGGAGCAAGTAATGTTTTAACTGAAATGAATTTAACGTGCTCTAATCGGTTTGGCAATTTTACACAACCTTGGGCTAAGTTTAGGTGTTGTCCCATTAAATTTTGAGGCCAATTGGAGTTTGTCTACTATTTTTAAGTGAATTTGACGTAGGTTCACCCCCGACCATTACAATTCTTTGACAAAGTGGTCGTAGGGTCAAAAATGAATCTAATGAACTCTGATTGACTTGAAAATTATTTACCATGATGTTCTTTTATGTACAGGGACACTACTTTCAAATTTCATAACATTAGAAAAGTGAATTGATGGAATGCATTTTGGTTGCAAACCATATAAGTCCTATTCCCCGAACCCTGTTTTAATTGATTTTCAAATATATGATGATTGTGATGAATGTGTGTGTAGAGGTAAGTTTTAGTCCTAAGTTATACAAGGATTAGCTTAGGAAGAAGTAGGGTTAAGTCATGTTTCTGTTTGAAGTATGTGATGTTGTGGATTGTTGATGTGAATGATTGAATCTTGTATGAAGCTTATATGATCTATTTCTGTTTGAATGGTGTTTGTGGTTGGTTAGGGCCTAGGTATAGAATATAAGTGGTAGGTTTGGAGCTAGATTAGAATCGACCCAAGCGGGTATTAGTGTTGGGAGCATGATAGTAACCTTTCCAAGCCCTTTGGAAGTCTTATTAGTAGGACTCCTGAAAATTTTAACCGAAAGAATAGTAGACCTTAGTAGATCTAATAGAGCCTCCACATTGAGACTGACCAAATTAAACCGTAGTTGGTGCTCTTCAATGAGTGCAAGAGTCTAGTAGCGTACTCATGCTGAATGGTATGTCAATTTCAAGTGGGGGAGTAGAACTAAAGTGAAGTAAGTAGTGTAGCTTAGAACCCTTTTTCCGGGATGGTTCTCCAGTTAAGGATTTTGAAACGGAATTTCGGGGACGAAATTCCAATAAGTGGGGGAGAATTGTAACATCCCGTTATTTTTAATACCTCTAGTAAAATAATTAAATGATTTAATATGATGTTTTCAAGATTTGAGTCTCGGTATAAAATTCTGATTTCATCATTATATTTGAAATATGTTTTCTAGTCAAAATAAGTATAAATTTGTTATCATACGTTTTCCAAAAATAAAGTAGTATTTTATTTAGTTTAATTAACATTTTGATAGGGAGCTCAAGTGGCAAGCCTTAAAGGCATTTTTATAAATAGTTTCTATAGAAAAATATGTTTAACTTAATATTTTGAGCGTCCTTGTAAATTTTCATAGTGTTCGGAGGCTGTTTTATTTTTAGCTTCTGGACTGGTTTAATAAATTACTGGTATAAGTTATATATAATAATTTGCTATTTCAAAATTATAAATATTATTTTTTATCAAGTTTATTATCGGGATTGAGAAAATATATTTACTTTTGAATTTTTATACTTTTTCTTACGCAATAGCTATCCGGATGGACCGATAACTTTATTATTTTCTAATTAGTTTTGAGTAATTAAAAATACAATATTATTGTACTTAAATGTATTTTATTTTTAGGATCGTCAAACTTTCAGCTATAATCCAAAATACCTACACACATTGACCCACAAATGAGAACAAATTATAAAATAATAAATAATTTCCTATAACTACCCGTAGCCACCCCCAACCCGTCAGAGAGAAAAAAATAAGAAAGAAGCAAATAGAATGTATGAGAGAGAGAATCAGAGTAGAGTAGTTCAGTCCAGTGAGAGAAGAAGCTATTAGCACTTTGGTTTGAGTACCTTCCTTATCTTCAAACCCTTGGGTTTTCATCTCTCTTTTATTTATGTTCACTCTTTCAATGATTTGAAAGAAAGTGGAAGAGCAGCAACTCACGGCCAGAGAGAGGGATCAGACGCGAGAATCAGAGAAGGAAACATTTAGGTTTTTCCAATTTCCTGGTCCAATAATTCAAGATCCAACCGTCCAAACTTAAATCTTTCTTAGGTATATAATATCCTCAACTCCCTCTACCTATCTATATAATTTATTTTACAATCCGTTAATATTTTTATTATCCCTATATTTTCAAATAAAGATATGTTTTAGGGAAAAGTGATATATTTTCATTGTATAACGATATATATTTATTATTTTGAGAAAAATGAATTTATTTGATATATATATTTTAATGTTATAATTAGTTTTATCATATGTCCCTATTTAGATCCAACACGCTATTGACCTTGACCCTGGAGCAAGTCGCGGACGTAAACGTAGCTCTGTCGTTATTGCTAGGATTTCCAGGTAAGGGGAGTCTCTTTTCCACACTTTGGGTTAGGAATAGTTAGGGTGTATAATAGGATTTAATTTTAATACTTAGACCGGGTTGTGGGTAGCAAAATGGTTTTTTAATTAAAATTGATTTAGGGGTGATTAGTATGTTTATGGTTAATTTTATATTAATTAAATTGTTTATGTTAAATTCTCTTTTTATTGATATTAAAGTAGGAAGTGAAGAACCCTAGGGAGTTGACTTACATTCAATGTACTCTAAGACATACCTGAGTATGTCGATTGATTGGTGATATTGGTTGATGGTTGATAAATTGATGTGACCCTATATGTGAGTAATTAATGGCGTATGTGTATAAATATTGAAACGGGAATGTGATGTAAAAAGGAATAATAAATTGGAATTGGATATATATATATAACTTGAAATTGTTGTGTGTGAAGAATGTTTGGAAATGTGAGATTTGGGTAATACTTGGTAAATGGTGGTTTGATATGTGAATTAAAGGAAGGATTATGTCTGCTAAAAGTGATGAAAATGAATATTTGATATTACTTGCAATTCTCTGAGTATTTGATGAATGGTGTGAATGTGGTGCTTGACTTTTTGTGAATGAGTTCTGATCTGGAATAAAAAGGAATGCAGTGTGGTTGATCCTTGGATGCCCCGACACACTAGGTGCCCTGCTAGGTGGTGAATTGCCTGCTAGGGCCGAATTGCCTGTCAGGCGAATTGCCCATTAGGTCCTAAATTCCCGTTAGGCGTCAGTGCGCCAATGGATCAATACACTGCATAACCACCTGAAAAAGTTAATAAATTGTGGACTGGAATTGAGAAATGAATAATTAATGGAAAGGTAATTAATTGCGTTGTCCTAACGGGTGATGCCTAATGGGTGTCTCAGTCCTGACAGGTGTAAAGTCCCTAGTAGGTGCCGAATTGCCTAGCAGGTGCGCTAATTCCTAGTGGTGCAAAGATAAAAAGAAAAAGAGAATATGATTTGTATGTTGTCCTCTGACCGTGAGGAGACATACAATGTATATGTGGTTTGTATGTTGTCCTCTGACCGTGAGGAGACATACAATGTATAAGTGGGTATGTTGACCTCTGACCGTGAGGTGACATACAGTTTTATGAACCTGGAAAGAGAATGAATATGGAAATGTATTTGGATATTGAAAATATGTGATTATGATACATTTTGTTAATCCATGGCTTGATTTACTTATTATCCTTGAGTTTTTGTTATATACCATTTTACTATCTTTTAATCCACTGTGTTGTGAAAATGTCTCACCCTTATGTGGTTAACATTTTAGGTACTTGAGCAAGGAGCTTGGAGATAAGAGTGCTCAGCGGATCAGTCGAAAGAAAGGAACTCAAGTGTATTTTATTATATTGTAATTGAAAGCCCCCAACGCTATTTGTGAACTCTGATTTATAAAAGAAAATTTAAAGTCCAATGTTTCATTTTTGAAACGTTTATTGTTTATTATTCATTATATTACGGGGTGTTACAATTATCCTGACTTGTTTGTATGAGTTGAATTTCGGGGACGAAATTCCTTGTAAGTGGGGGAGTAGTGTAACACCCCAAAATTTTAATCCCCGATTAATGAAATGTTAATTATAAATTAATTATAATTAATGATTTCCATATTAATCCTTGATTAAAATCTGTGTTCATGTAGTTAAAGAATGTGTGTGAAATTATTTAATAAATATAATAATGCATAAAATAATATTTTTGCATATTAGTCCCTGGATTGGGACCTAAAAGCAAATATAGGAAAGGTTTTGGAGGGAAAGTAAATAAAATATTTATTTTTCAAAAACTGGGCAAAATACTCGAGTATTTTCTGGAAAACTCGAGTATTCTGGGTAGAGTTGCACGAGTTAGTGCGTTTGGTGAGTCACCACCACCGATTCCCCTCCGTTGACATGAATACTCCATCATCAACACTTCATCTGTGTCGTGTCGCCATGCATGAGCTTTCTCTTTGTCTATTTAAGTGAATCAAACTCGATTTGTTGAAGCTCTTGGTCAAATTCGAAGTTTGTTGAGAAGTTAGGGTTTTGAACTTGTTTCCTTTGATTCCTCTTCATTCCTGAGTGTTAGGATTCGAGTGATACACGAATACAAAGCTCACATCACGAGCTTTGTATAAACACCAAAATCGTGAGGATTGAGTGAGTGTGGTGGAAGATTCAAGGCTTGGAAGTGGAGCTGTACCTGGTTGAGCTGTTGTCTGGAGCTTACTTTGATTCTAATTTCTGGTAAGCTCACGAGTCTTTGAGTTCCAAATTTGATTTCTCTAGTTATAATATGTTGCATAGAGTCTAGAAAATCTAAAATCCCCAATTTGTATCTCTGTTTCATGTGTGAACCTATTCAATTTTGGTGGTGCACTCAAACTGTTCTGCATGTCATGCTCAAAAGGATTTCTGGTGTTGGAAAGCTCTTCTTTGGAAATTCTCTGATTGATTCACGTCTGAGAGGTAATGGGAAGTAATTTTGTACACTAGATAGAGTTTAAATTCCATTAATTTCATTAGAGAGCCATCAAGAGGCTCTAAGGGCTTAGATTGAATAGGAGCTTTGGTTTGGAGACCAATTCATGCTCTATAATTGTGTTGAGCAAGTTCTGAATCATGCATGCAAGCTTAAATGAACATTATTTCATGAGTATTGTGCTTATTATGCAATTTGAGGTGTTGAGTTGCCAAATTGTGTATTTTATGCATTAATGATTGATTCTCTGTCAAATCTGTAATTTGATATGAAATGAGTGTTGTAACATGTTTATTTTGTGATATGTGAACTTTGTTGATCCCTGGATTGGACTAGAAATGAGTAGAACTGAAAATGGTGTGTTAAAATTAAGATTCCAGTCTGTTCTGCTGTGAAACACTCGAGTATTGGACAGAGTACTCAAGTAAAATGTTTGTAAAACAATGTGATTTGAGCAAGAACACTCGAGTATTGTGTCTAGTACTCGAGTATCGAGTAAGACCTGGGGACATGTTAAGGCAAACCACTCGAGTAATGCAGGGGTGACTCGAGTATTCTGGAAATCATGAGGAACACTCGAGTACCCATGAACTACTCGAGTAATTTAATGAATCTGAAACCCAAATCCCTAGAAAGTCATGAACACTCGAGTAACCCTAAGAACACTCGAGTAATCTGGAAAAGTTGAAAAACACTCGAGTATGCTGAATTATACTCGAGTAATTTACCCAGAACCTGAAAAGCACCATTTCCAATTTTGACTAAATTGGTTAAGAGTTTAACAACAATAATCCAAGGGATCTGGACTTAAAAGAAATTGATTAATATAAGTGTACCGTTTGGTGACGGTTCTTTTTAATGATAAAATATGCCTAGGTGGCCAGTAATATATTAATCAATTTCCTTTAAGCTTAGAACGTGATGCATTCATTATGGAGTTTGGATGGTAGGACGTATATCATGTTTTTGGTAAACATGTGGAGGGCCTCTGGGAGTGCCAATACGCTTGCTTGATGACACGTTGTTGACGTGGTCGGCTTAGTGGATGCCGATATGGATATACCGTTTGGATGGCGGAATGTGCTCGGGTGGCACGGATTCCAAGCTTGTCGTGTACATTCTAGGTGAATGTATGAATGGTTGTATACCTAGGAATACAACGCACGGTTGAGTGCTGGGTTGTCAGGGATGGACGTCAGAGAGTGATATAGTTTGATGGAGATAGGCTTGAGAGCTAAATTCATGCATCATGCCACTCCTTTAAATTAAGTGCGATAAATGAAACAAGTATGAGCATCCTATTTGCATTCAATAACTGCTAAGTGCTAAATGTGATTGTTGTTCATTGTTGCATATTTACATATTCATATTGCACAAATTTATACTCTGTTGATTATGTGTATAGAAATGCTTACCCCTATGCCCTTGTAGGTGATGTCTCGTTACATCGCTTGCATCGAGATCCGGCCACTTCCTAGTGGCATATGAATCTATGAGGACCATCGCGCGGTGTTCGAGGGAGAGGTAGAGATTACTTTCTACCACCCGAACCCGCTGATTCGATTTCGTCCTTGTAGATTTAGGATTCCCATCATATACACTATGCATGTACCCCCGTTTTACACATACCATGGACCACCTCCCACACGACTAGCTCGCTCTTATCACAGTTTCCGTTTTCGACCTACCCGCTCACACCCTTTTTCTTCTAGAGTCGTCCGCGAGGAGACTCCCCCTTCTGATCCGAGGAGCCTAGTTAGGGTCACACCATCTCCCGACCCTGTACCCAGTGGTAGGGTACACTCTCCATCGGATGAGATCGAGGAGGATCCAGTGGAGGACGAGAGCGGAGGCGAGCCTGTCGTGCATTCTACCGGGAGTGATTGGAGGGATGACGATCCCTAGGTATGTGCATATGGTATGTGATGAGGATCAGGGGATCCGGTGTGAGGATGCTGTGGAGGAGACTTTGCTGCGACTGCTGTGATGATGATGATGCTGTTACCTTTTGCTACTTGGAGACTACTACTATCACTACTACTGCTGCTGGTGCTGCCAGATCTACGTGACCACCTCTAGAGTCCATATTTTTCTATGTATATATTTTGTAGATATACTTTTGAGTACTCTAGGGCTATGGTTATATTATGATGTAGATCTGTTATGGACTTGTTGGATCTTGGAGACTTTGTTACTGGGACTATGTACTCATGACTCTTTTCATATATATAAAACCTATGCTTATATTGTTATTAGTTGCATAGTCCTGTAATTTCCGCTTACTCTGATTTAATTTTTTTTAGAGTTCGGCTGTAAAAAGGATTAGATGGTATCAGTTTTACAAAACAAAAAGAATGAATAGCTTCTCTTATTTTCTATCATATAAATACAATTTCAAATGCGAATGCTATTCAGCTCGTGAAAATGGTTTTAGAAATCGCCGAATTCAATTCAACGGTTTAAAATAATTTAGAACTCCTTCTCCAAGAATTCCAAGCTTTGGTTTGTGCACCCGCTTTAAAAGAAAATTTTACTTTCACATTTTATAATACTTACAAGTCCATGTCTTCTCCAATATAATAGCTTAATCACTATATTATACTTGGTATACTGGGAAGGGTGTCACACACACACATGTCTTACAATTTTATTTCTTAATCATATTTATTTATAATTATCAACTCACATAACCAAGCAATTAACTCTAAAATCCCCATTCACACAATCATACATACACATATAAGCACATATTCACATGTCATACACACATTCATAAATTAATCACACACTTGATCACAAAACAAATAACCAAACATACATATTAACAATTAAACACATTTTCTTCTTAAATAATAAACTGCACTTACTGGTTGCAATTACAGCCCTCATTCCATTTTCTAAAATCATACTTGAATATATTAAAGGTAATCCCAAAAGGAAAAATTTATTTAAAATCAAAAACTATTTTTCATGATTAATTCCTTGAAAATTGTAACACCCCTAATTTTCGTCTCCCAAATAACCAAGAAATTAATTATAACAATTATTTTATAATTGATTTATATTAGTTTTGAAGGTTTTAGTTTTTGTACATTATGTGTTTTTATATAAAAATATGAAATATATTTTTATATGGTTATTTTGTACAAAAATGTGAATATTGTAAATTAGCCCTTGGGTTGGGACCTAATTGCAATATTAGAAAGGTTTTTGAAGAAAGAGTAATTAAATTATTAATTTTTGAATTTTATCAGTATGTAACCGGTTAGAAGGGCTCTGTAACCGGTTACACGATGAACTCAGAAAACTGGGTTAGTGCGTTTGATGAGTAATCAAACCAAAACCCAGAAATCTGCCACGAATTCATCCTTCTCTTGGTGGGGTAGGACGTGTCAACATGCATGTTAGCCTGATTTCTCTATAAATAGCCCAATTGATCGAGATTTTGGCTCATTTTGTTGATCTGAAGTGCTGATGCTCTATTTAGGGTTCTGAGATTCGTCTCTGAAATTCTCCTTCGTTTCTGAGAGTTAGAACATGAGTGATACACCATTACAAAGCTTGAATCAAGGGCTTTGTATTGATATAAAGGTTGTGAGTTGAGAGTCCCTGAATCAAGAGAACAAAGCTTGCCAAGTTGAGGTGTTGATGCTGTCAAACCTCAGCTTCTGATTTCTGGAGCTGACTTTGAAGCTCGATTTTGGTAAGCACACAAACCCTTCTAGTTTCAAATCTGTTCCTACCTCTAGTGCATGTTGCAGAGAATTCAATTTGACCATTTTCCCCAATTCTTAATTTGGTTTTGCATGTCAATTTCCCTGGTTTTGGTACCATGTCCAACTCTATCAGCATGGAGTGGATTTAATGGAAATCTGTGTTGGAGCCTTTCTCTCTGCAATGTTTTGGATCAAGCACAATTTAGAGGTAAGGGGGAAGCTTACTATTTGCTAGAATGAGAATAAATTGTGGTAGAATATAGGATGAGTCACCAAGAGACTCAAAGGGCATAAGTTGAAATGGTTAAGTGGCTTGGAGGCCAATCTGAGCTCAATTATTGTTATGAGCAATGTTATTGAGATGCATGCAATCTATATTGATGTTGGATTCATGACTTATTTGGATATTATGTGAATTGATGCATTAAGTTGTGAAATATGTGCAATTATGTGCAATTTGAGTATCCAAATTGAATGCATGCAAGATAGATATGTTTCTGTGTTTAAACATATTTATTTAAGGTATATGTACTTTGTTAAAGGTTGAAATTTGGTTAGATTTGAGTAATGAAGAGAATGGTTTGTTAAAACTCATGTTTTAGTGTCAGACTGCATAATCTAACCGGTTACTCGATATTCATAACCGGTTAGACACTGTTAAAATGCAAAAGAAAATAAGTTTACAAAATCAGCATTGTGGTCTTATAAATCCTACTCAAATCTAGGCCTTAATTTCATGGAAAACAATCTGAAAATAAGTTGATTTCACGGTGATAGTTCAGATTGCAGTTAAAGAGTTAATACCTTAAGGTAATGAGATAATTTCGAGAGGAAATTATGCATAAATGAAATTGGAGTATGACTTAGATCTTTTGAATGATATTATGTGTTGAACTTGAGGTATTCTGTTATGCTAAGACCTTGTTATTGGATTGAGTAGAGAATTTAAGAAAAGATTCTTGGAAAATTAGTGGTTTTACATTCAGGTCTGTAATTCTAACCGGTTAGGTGATGATGTAACCGGTTAGTACCTGAAACTTAAAAATAAAAGTTAAGTTTTTGAATAAGGGTTGTTAATACCAATGATTATATTCTCTCAATCCAGGTCTATGAGCATAAGTTAAATTTAAAATTCAAAGGTGAATTTTATGAGTAAAGCCATACCTCAAGATATCATTCAGAAGTTGTGTTTTTCTATGTCATAATAATGGAATTAATGGGAACATGACCCTGTACTCTAGGAGTACCCAACTGATGCAACCTACTTGATGACACATTCCGGGAATGTGGCCATTGTATGGGACATGGTTTCTTGGAGACGTTCTGGGAACGTGATGCACACTCTGGGAGTGGTGCTTGATTCTATTCCAAGTATGGTTTGCGATACGTTCTGGGAACGTATGTTAGTGTTCTGGGAACACATTGGTATAATAATGGAATTAAAGATAAAACCAACCTTGATGATTGTGCATTCATATAGAATGGAAGTTTGGTTGGTAGGAACGTTTATCATATTCTGGGAATATGAGGAGGGTACTCCGGGAGTACCAAATTGTAACCTACTTGATGACACATTATAGATATGTGGCCAGTGTCTGGGACCTGGTTATATACGTTCTGGGAACGTATGTGAGTGTTCTGGGAACACATTGATATGCAACCTACTTGATGACACATTCTGGGAATGTGGCCAGTGTTCGGGACCTGGTTTTTATGCGTTCTGGGAACGTGATGCACACTCTGGGAGTGATGCTTGTTTATCCAAGTATGGTTTGCTACACG
Source organism: Crotalaria pallida (assembly GCA_037953625.1). Classification (NCBI taxonomy): domain Eukaryota; kingdom Viridiplantae; phylum Streptophyta; class Magnoliopsida; order Fabales; family Fabaceae; genus Crotalaria; species Crotalaria pallida. The sequence goes on from CM075654.1 coordinate 27,305,726, forward strand.
TTCTGGGAACGTGTTGCACACTCTGGGAGTGTTGCGTAATTATCCAAGTATGGTTTGACATTACGTTCTGGGAACGAATGTCAGTGTTCCGAGAACACAACGGTGTATTGGATGGACGTCCAAGATGGACTTTTAGAGGCCTCAGTTGTGGAAGGAAATCATGCATCATGCCACCTGCATTGAAAGAATTATTATGATTTACCGGGTGTGCTCATATGATTATGCATCATGATTTGCTACATGTTGACTTGTGGTTGTTAGTTTTATTCTCATTTGATTATGAGAATATGTATAGCTAACCCCCATGCCCTTATTAGGTGTTGATCGTGCATCTAGCTTGCACAAGAGTCAGTGGAGGGAGAAGTCCTTTAGGTGCATGCAGAGTATAGAAAGTGTGGGTTGGAAACTTGTTGTGCAGATATCGAGGATCCGACCAGAAGGATGTTTGAACAAAGGACCAGTGACCAGCTCTATAATATTTCTATTTTTAATAGAATTTATATGATGCATATTTTGGTAAAAGATATCATAAGAGGAATTCAGTTTCATAATCATACTTATTTGGTATTAATGGACTTGTTACACTTGATATATTTTGGGAGGTATAATATGATGATTTTACTATGTTTCCGCAAACTCTGATTTTGTTAGTCAACCTCATTATTAATCAAGTGTTTGTGAAAAGGAATTTTCAAGGGAAGGGAAAATTCTTATTTTCAGATCTTTTTCCAACAATAACAAGTCCAAGTATTCTTAAACTTCCTACTTTTCTTATAAAGTAAGATGACATAAAAGGAGTGTTACAAAAATTCGTCCTTTACAGTATTGGAAAATAATTTTCGCAAACCAATCCAGAAAAATTTGAAAAGTACATTTTTGAAATCTACGTTTCGATACGATCGTTTTGATATAAAGATCATAAAAATCAGAGTTACGGTTAAAAAGTTATGGATTTTCGAAGTTGATCAATCTTTTAAAGTCCATAAAGAAATTCATTTTACAATAAATTACCAATCAATAAAAATCATTTCTTATAAAAATCAATTTTACTAACTCGATAAAATCAACACCTTATTTCGTAACTGAATAAAATAATCATTGAAAACTCTTTGTAAAATAATGTCTTAAAACTTTTCTTTAATAAAATTTTATTTGTCCTAGTCGGAAAAGAGCGGGATGTTACACTAGGTCGTGAATCAACACAGAGATTGCAGAGAAATTGGCTGGAAATGCTAAACCCCAAAAATCCTTTGCAAGCAACCATATATGAGCAGTGTCCCAAAACCAGAGGATTTGACATGCAAGATCATTGTAAAAATTAGGGAAAAAGGTTAGGAATTGTTCTCTGCAACTTAAACTAGAGGTAGGAACGAATTTGAGATTCAGAGGGCTTATAAACTTACCAAAATCTGAGCTCTAAGTAGGCTCTAGACCTCAGGAACTTGGTTTGGCAGCAACTGTCCCTCCTCTTTCGATCCTTGATTCTCCTTCCACACAGCTCCTCAACTCGCAAATCTTATGTCTTTGTGAAGCTCGAAACGTGAGCTTCACAATGGTGTATCACACTCAATCTAACTCTCAACAACGCTCGAGTAATCAAAGCTCGAAATTAGAAACCCTAAGTTGATGTCTCCAGAGAAATTCAACCAAAAATCCTCCATTTCCTTCAACCATGAGCTTAAATAGCCATTCCCAGTGATCATGCAGCTCGCCACGGTGCCCATTAACGTGGCCCTGAGGTGTTTTCGTGTCAACCAAAAAGAATCGTCGTGTGTTGACTCATCAAACGCACTCACAAGTTCTCCACTGACTCGATTACTCGAGTGTTTCCAGGAATACTCGAGTAATTTTTTCAATTTTTCAAAAATATTTATTTTAATACCCTTCCCTCCAAGACCTTCCTAATATTGCTTCTAGGTCTTCATTCAGGGATTAATATGTAAAAACAATATTTTTATATATTATATATTATCAAAATATTGTTCCACCTCATCAGAGTACCAAGACTAACACATAATTAATCTAAATTAATTATAAATTAAATAATTATGATAATAGAAAAATAATTATAAAATAACCTTTCATAATCAAAATTTTTATTACATCAGGGGATGAAATTTTGGGGTGTTACACTACTCCCCCACTTAACAGGAATTTCGTCCCCGAAATTCAACCTACAAAAATAACTCAGGATAATCCTTACGGGTTCGATCCTCTAGTTCCCAGGTTGTCTCATATACATTTCCACATTGCCACACGACTTTGACTAACGGAATCTCCTTTCCTCTAAGCTGTTTGATTCTCCTATCTTCAACTTTAACTGGGTCCGCCTTAGAGGTTAGGTTTTCCCGTAGGCTTAAGTCAACCGGACGAATCTGAAGGATCGTGGTTGGATCCTGCACGAACTTTTTCAATTGAGATACATGAAAAACATTGTGCAGGTTTGCTAAAGATGGGGGGAGAGCTATTTGATAAGCTACCGGTCCTACTCGCTTAAGGATTTGGTAGGGACCTATAAACTTAGGTGAAAGCTTTTGAGGTTTCAACGCTCTACTCACACCCTTCAGCGGTACAATCCTGAGAAACACATGGTCGCCTTCTGCAAACTCTAAAGGTCTTCTTCTTCGATCAGCATAACTTTTCTGACGACTTTCAGCAGCCCTGATGTTTTCTTGAATCATTCTGATCTTTTTCGGTTGTCTGATGCACCACATCAGGACCAAGATGTAAATTCTCCCCCACTTGAAACCAACATAGCGGGGTTTGGCACTTTCTTCCATACAACGCCTCGAACGGTGCCATACCGATACTTGCATGATACCCATTGTTGTATGTGAATTCTGCGAGTGGTAGAATCTGATCTCAACTTCCTCGTTCTTCCAACACACAAGCTCGCAAAATATCTTCCAAAGTTTGAATGGTCCTTTCGGTCTGCCCATCTGTCTGAGGGTGATATGCTGAACTCATCCTAAGCCTCGTCCCCAGAGCTTGATGCAGGCTTGACCAGAATCTAGACATGAACCTCGGATCACGATCAGAAATAATACTGGATGACACTCCATGCAATCGTACCACTTCCCGGATATAAAGTTGGGTAAGCTTTTCCAAATATTAGCGCATATTCACCGGAATGAAATGCGCCGACTTAGTAAGACGGTCCACAATTACCCAGATTGCATCATGGTTTGCAACTGTCTTTGGCAATCCAGTCACAAAATCCATGGAAATACTATCCCACTTCCATTGAGGAATATCCAGGGGTTGCAGCATTCCTCCAGGTTTCTGATGTTCCACCTTAACTTTTTGACAGATGAAACTTGATGCTACATAGTCCGCAACGTCCTTCTTAAGGCCCGACCACCAAAACATGCCTTTCAAATCCCGGTACAACTTTGTCGATCCAGGGTGAATGCTCATCTAACTCTTATGTGCCTCATCCAAAATCAACCTTGTAACACCCCTAATTTTCGTCTCCCGGATAATAGGAAATTAATAATAAATGTTTTATTATTAATTTATATGGTTTTCCAATTTTATGTTTTGTATTTAATTAGCCGGAAATATAAAAATAAATTGAAATATTTTTATATGGAAAATAAATGCAAAATATAAGAATATTGCATTTTAGTCCCTGAAATAGGACCTAAATGTAATATTGAAAAGGTTCTTGGAGGGAAAGATTTAAAAATATTAATTTTTAAATTTTGAACAAATCTAACCGGTTAGTAATGCCCTGTAACCGGTTAGACGATGAACGCAGAAACTGGGTTAGTGGAATTTGATGAGTAATCACTTGATTAATTCGTTTAATCGCCACGAAATCAGTTCAGTGATAATGGGAAACACGCGTCAGTGTGCATGCAAGGTTAATTTCTCTATAAAAACCCATAATTCTGATCAAATTGGGTTGTTGATGCTCTTGTTTGAGGTGAATCTCTGTTTAGGGTTTCAAAATCGTCCCTTCCAATTCTCTCTTGTTGTTGAGAGTTAGCTTTCGGGTGATACACAGTTGTAAAGCTTACATCAAGAGCTTTACAAAGATATAAACATTGTGAGTTGAGGGTTAGGGAGCTAGGAGAACGAAGTCTTTGAAGTGGAGGAGTTTAAAACTGTTTCTGCAACCAACTGATTCTTGGAGCTTAGTTGGAACTTCAATTTGGGTAAGTATATGAACTCCTTTGACCTCAAATCACTTCGAATCTCTAGTGCATGTTACCTAAATCCAATCCTAATCATTTTCCCTAATTTGTTTGGCCAAAATCTATGTTGAAATCTTTGGTGATTGGACCCTGTTGCTGAAATCGTGGGTAAAGAGCAGACTAGGGATTTTTGGTGGAATCTGTGAGTTCTCTTCAAACTCAGTGTCATTACTCATCAAACACTATCCTAAGGTATGGGAGAAGTCTACCTTATACTAGATTTAGACTAAAAATCAAGTGATTTAGGATTTGAGTTAACAAGACTCAAAAGGGCAATATGTGTGTAAAGCACAAAGGCTTGGAGACCAAAATTTTGGCTCAATTCTGTGTGAGCAAACTTAAATTGATGCATGCAAGTGATTTAAGATTTAAAATCAGAAATTTATTGTTGATTAGGAGTTTTGTGGTATTGATTGGTGTTTGTATTGATTTCTATGCAAATTGACACCATAATCTTGATGCATGCAAATTGAATGTGTTGCTGGGTATGAACATATTGCTCTTAAGGCATATGAACTCTGAGAATGTTGAAATTGGGTTAGATTTGAGAAATGAAAAGAATGATTTGTCAAAACTCTTGTTTTAGTGGGCTGACTGCATAATCTAACCGGTTACTCGATAATTGTAACCGGTTAGACACTGTAAAATTTCAAAGAAAATCAGTTTATTAAATCAGTCCTGAAGTCTTAGTGATTTTGGCTCAAATCTATACTTCAATCTCATTAGAAATAATCTTAATATGAGTTGTTATAATGTCATGGTTCAGATTTGAAGGATAAGAGTCAAATGCCTTAAGTTAATGAGATGAACTCAAGAGGAAACTATGTTCATTTTGAAAGAGAAAGTGATTTAGACTTTTGAATGAGGAAAACAGTGATTTTTGAGGCATAAAACAATGTTAAACTTGTTTATAGATTGGGTAGAGAATTCAAGAAAAACGGTTTTTCTGAATTACAATGGTAAACAGTTCAGGTCTGTAATTCTAACCGGTTAGCCTGAAACTGTAACCGGTTAGTACCTGAATCTGAAAAATAAAAAGTTAAGTTTTTGAATACCATTGGTTACGTTTTTCCCAATCTAAGTTTAAGGGCATGTTTTTGAAACAATTCAAAGGAGAATTTTGTGCCAAAGATTTTGCCTCAAATAAATCATTCAAAAGGAGAAATTGGGAATATTTCTAAATCACATTAATTAATGTTAAGATAAAACCAACCCTGATATTTGTGCATCCATATAGACTGGAAGCTTGGTTGGTAGGAACGTTTATCATATTTTGGGAATATGAGGAGGGTACTCCGGGAGTACCAAAGTATAACCTACTTGATGACACATTATAGATATGTGGCCAGTGTCCGGGACCTGGTTTTTATGCGTTCTGGGAACGTGGTGCACACTCCGGGAGTGATGCTTATTATCCAAGTATGGTTCGGCATTACGTTCTGGAAACGAATGTCGGTGTTCCGGGAACACAAGGGTGTATTGGATGGACGTCCAAAATGGACTTTTAGAGGCCTCAGTTGTGGATAGAAAATCATACATCATGCCACTTGCATTATAAGAGATATAATGTTAAAAAATTGGTGTGCTCATATGTACTTGCATTATGATCTGTCCATGATATACTTGTGTTTGTAATTTTAGTCTTTATCCATTATGTATATGTGTATACTTACTCCCTATGCCCTGTTTAGGTGATGGCCAAATACCTAGCTTGCATCGAGATATGCCCTATCCCTAGTGGCATCTGGACGTATGAGGAGCACCGTGCCACTTTTGAGGGGGAGGTTGAGATCACTCTCTACCACCCTAACCCTCTGGTGCGAGTGCGACCTCGTCCATTTAGGATCCCATTAGTCTATACTATGCATGTTCCACCCTTTTATACATAAAGAGGACCACCCCCGGCTCGACCTATGCGTCGTTTTCATAGTTTTCGTTTCAGAGCTGCCACTCGTTCTCATCCTTCCTCCCATAGAGTTGTCACTGAGGAGACTCCTTCTCCTGGTCCGACTGACTATGATAGGACTGCTTCTGCAGATCCTAGACCCAGTGGTGGGGTCTCCACACAGTCGGGCGAGGTCGAGGAGGATCTTGTGGAGGATGAGAGCGAGGAGGAGGTGCATGTTGAGCCGACTGTTTCTGCTAGAGGTGGACCCGCTGGTTCATAGGAGCTTGCATAGCGTAGATGTTTTGGATCCTAGATCCTAGGGATAGAGCTGTGGAGGATCTGAGGAGCTGCTGAGGACACGGATGACCTGCTCTGGGACTTCTACTTTTGGATTTTGTCATATATTGTATATATTTGAGAGGTCTTAGAGTGAGGTTTTATTTTATGCAGCTGGTCTGTATATGTTTCACCAAACTTGCTATCTCGACTTTTTACTACTTGCTACTGACTATACTGATGGGTTTTTTTATGTTATGACATATATATATATATGATGCCTTATTTGCCTCAGCAGTGCCCCATAAGTATTACTTTTACTTCCGTGAACTCTGATTTTTATTTCAAAAGAATTCGGCAATAAGTTTATGTTTTATATACTCAAATCCAACTCGAGAGACAAATGATATGTTTTAATAAGAATCACAAATAATGTTCTCTATGATTAAGGAAATGTTCTCTCGAGAGCCTTTTTGAAAGTAGGATATTACTAAGCCGAATTAAATTAATAAATCATGTTAAAAAGGGTTTATGATCGAGCAAGTACTAACCTAAAAAGGAAAAATTTTCTAGTCCTAATTCTGATAGCAAGTATTCAACTATTTGGAAATATTAATTATTTTCAAGATACAAAAGAGAGCGTCACACCTTTGGTGGTATCAGAGCATTGGTCTTGTTCCTCATAGCCCCGATGATGCAGCTAAGTATGGTATTCAATGGTAATTGAATATGTTTTGAGTAAGTTAGTAGCATTTATGTTTCAAAGACCTTTTTAGTTACCCAAAGCCCATAGTGCAGGTCTTTCTATGGCAACCAGAAATAGAAATATTACTAACGAAATGTTAGAACGAATCACGACCGTGCTGGAAGGCATGCAACAGCAGCAGCGACAACAGCCACCTCAAGGGCGAGCTGGTAATCCACCTATTGGAAATATGGCGAATCATGATGCTAGGACTCTATCGGAGTTCAGGAAATGTAATCCACCAAGGTTTGAAGGAGGATACAAACCTGATGAGGCGAACAAGTGGTTGTATGAGATGAACAAGATTTTCCGAACTTTGGATTGTTCTGATGAGCAGAAGGTGACCTATGCAGTTTACATGCTTCATGGGGAAGCTGAAAACTGGTGGGATCACACTGTCCAATTGCTGAATTTTGAAAGAAGAGCAATCAACTGGGGAGTATTTATGGAGAAATTCCTTAATAAGTACTTTCCAGAAGATTTAAGGAGGAAGAAGGAAGTGGAATTCATGCAATTGAAGCAGGGGGATATGAGTGTAGGAGAGTATGCTGCCAGGTTCGAGGAGCTGATGAAATTTTCTCCCTACTACTTAAATAACCCTGATGAGAGGAGTAAGTGTGTAAAGTTTGAAAGTGGGCTGAGACTGGAATTGAAGTCTATCTTCAGTTACCAAAGGATTTAGAGTTTCCCTGCACTTGTGGATATGTGCAGAATGTATGAGGATGACAAGAAAGCTGAGTTGATTGGAAGTCAAGGAAAAGGAGTTGGACAAAATTATGGACCACAGAGAAAGAAGAAGTTTGATCATCGGAGTAATGGTCCATATTCTCAAAAGAACAAGGGTAGGGGTAAGGCTGTGACGGATAACAAGTCTCGCGATAATGCCCCTTATTGCGAGAAGTGTAGACGTTATCATCATGGTCAGTTTTGCTGGTCCACAGGAGGATGTTTCAAGTGTGGAAAGCAAGGTCACTTTGCTCGGGAGTGCAAAGAATTTGCAAAGGGTGATGTGAAGGGATCTGCTGGCAAGCCTGTGGTACAACGAAGAGTGTTTACCCTGAGTGATAAAGAAGCAACCCAAACCTCGAATCTCGTGCAAGGTAACTTTCTGCTTAATAACCAACCTTGAAAAAAATCATGTTTGATTCTGCAGCTACACATTCTTTTGTTTCCCCTGAATGTGTGAATAGGTTGAATCTTGTTGTTTCCGATTCACCTTGTTATCTTAGTATAGATACCCCTACTGGAATACCGATTTTCACTGCTAAAGTCTGTCTAGGGTGTAATGTAGAAATTTTGGGTTGTTGTTCCAAAGTAGATTTGGTTTGTCTCCCTAAGTTACAATTGGATGTGATCTTGGGTATGGATTGGTTGATGAAGAACCAAGTGATCATCAATTGTGAGGAAAAGACAATTCAATATAGGACCCTTGAACCTGAGGGTTATATGTGTTTGTTCTCTGCTACTGGAGAAGAAGAGTCGATGCCGATCGAGGAGATTCCGGTTGTGAGAAAATTTCCGGAAGTATTTCCTGAGGAGATACCAGGATTACCTCCGAAGCGAGAGATAGAGTTTGGAATTGATTTAGTCCCTGGAGCTGGTCCCATCTCTATTGCTCCTTATAGGATGGCACCACCAGAAATGGCAGAAATGAAGAAGCAGATTGAAGAATTGCTGCAGAAGCAGATGATCAGGCCAAGTGTTTCGCCTTGGGGAACTCCATTACTGTTTGTAAAGAAGAAGGATGGGAGTATGAGAATGTGTGTAGATTACAGACAGTTGAATAAGGTCATTATTAAGAATAAGTATCCTTTGCCAAGGATTGATGACCTTATGGATCAAGTTAGGGGAGCTACAGTATTCTCCAAGATTGATCTGAGATCGGGTTATCATCAGATCAGGATAAAGGAGGAGGATATACCCAAGACTGCATTTCGATCTCGATACGGTCATTATGAGTATGTTGTGATGCCGTTCGGATTGACTAATGCACCTGCTATTTTTACTGATTTTATGAACCGGATCTTTAGACCATATTTGGATTTATTTGTGGTGGTGTTTATTGACGATATTCTGATCTATTCTAAGAATCCGGAAGAACATGAAGAGCATCTCAGGATTGTGTTACAAGTCCTGAAGGAGAAGCAATTATATGCCAAACTTACGAAATGTGAGTTTTGGTTGAATGAAGTAAAATTCTTAGGGCATGTAATCTCTAAAGAAGGAATTGCGGTGGATCCAGCAAAAGTAAGCTCGGTGTTAAGTTGGGAACAGCCTAAGACTGTGACGGAGGTGAGAAGTTTCTTAGTGCTGGCTGGATACTATCGTCGGTTCGTAGAAGGATTTTCCAAGATTGCATTGCCTTTGACCAAATTGACTCGGAAAGATCAACCGTTCGTGTGGGACGATCGGTGTGAAGTTAGTTTCCGTAAGTTGAAGGAAAGGTTAACATCGTCTCCTGTGTTAATCTTACCTGATCCTCACAAGAGTTTTGAAGTATACTGTGATGCATCTAAGCAAGGACTGGGTTGTGTATTGATTCAAGAAGGAAGGGTATCGACTTATGCATCGCGACAATTGAAGAATCATGAGGTGAATTACCCGACACACGATTTGGAATTGGCTGCGATCGTGTTTGCCTTAAAGATATGGAGACATCATCTCTATGGCACTACATTCCAAGTATTTAGTGACCATAAGAGTTTGAAATATCTGTTTGACCAGAAAGAATTGAACATGAGGCAAAGAAGATGGATGGAGTTCTTGAAAGATTATGACTTTAAACTCCACTATCATCCGGGTAAAGCAAATGTGGTTGCAGACACTTTGAGTCGGAAAACAATCCACATAAGTGCGATGATGGTTAAGGAAGCAGCTTTGATTGAGGAATTCAGAGACTTGAGCCTGTTGACACAAGTGGAACCAACAAGTATCAAGTTAGGGATGCTGCAGATCACAAGTGAGTTCTTGGAAAGAATTCGGGAGTTGCAACGAGCGGATGAAGAATTGATGGAAAAGATGAGATTGGGTTCAGAAGGAAAGGAACCTGATTTCAAGATTGGGCCGGATGGAATCCTTCGTTTTAGGATAAGGATTTGTATACCAAGAGATCAGGAAATTAGAAGACTGATTCTTGACGAAGCCCATAAAAGTCGGATGAGTATGCATCCTGGATCAACCAAAATGTATCAGGATTTGAAGAAGATGTTTTGGTGGTCTGGATTGAAAAAGGATGTTGCAGAATATGTGGCGGTGTGTTTGATTTGCCCAAAAGCTAAGGTAGAGCATCAGAAACCCGGAGGACAGTTGCAACCTTTGAGTATACCTCAATGGAAGTGGGATAGCATCTCAATGGATTTTGTGTCTGGTTTTCCAAGGACAGCAGCAAATCATGATGCCATCTGGGTAGTCGTGGATAGGTTAACCAAGTCGGCGCATTTTATTCCGATAAATATGCGTTATTCTTTGAACAAGCTTATCCAGATCTATATCAAAGAGGTAGTTCGTCTTCACGGAGTGCCTTCGAGTATTATGTCGGATCGAGATCCCAGATTTTCTTCGCAATTCTGGCAAAGTTTACATGATGCTATGGGAACGAAATTGAAATTGAGTTCTGCGTATCATCCACAGACTGATGGCCAGACGGAGAGAACGATTCAGTCTTTGGAGGATGTGCTGCGAGCTTGTGCACTTGAAGAACAAGGAAGTTGGGATCAAGTGCTACCTCTTGCAGAATTCACGTACAACAACAGCTAACATGCGAGCATCGGGATGGCACCATTTGAAGCGTTGTATGGAAGGAAGTGTCAAACCCCGCTATGTTGGTTCCAAGTGGGGGAGAATTTAATGGTTGGACCGGAAATGATTCAGCAGACATCTGAGAAGATTAAGATGGTTCAAGAAAAGATGAAAGCGGCTCAGAGTCGGCAGAAGAGTTATGCGGATAAGAGGAGAAAACCATTAGAATTTTCGGAAGGTGACCACGTATTCCTTCGGATAGTTCTGATGAAAGGAATTAGTAGAGCCTTGAGAACCCGAAAGCTGTTGCCTAAGTGTATAGGTCCATACCAAATCCTTAAGAGAGTTGGTCCTGTTGCTTATCAATTAGCTTTACCACCCTCTCTATCCAATTTTCACAACATCTTTCACGTTTCGTAATTAAAGAAATATGTGCATGACCCATCAGTTATTCTAAAACTCCAACCTGATGATTTGACTTTGAAGGAAAACCTTACCTTTGAGACCAAACCAGTTCAGATAGAAAATCGTGAATTTAAGCAGCTCAGGGGAAAGGAGATACCTTTAGTAAAGGTTGTATGGGAAAACACAGACGTATCTGAAACTACATGGGAATTAGAGGAAAAGATGCGTCAAGAGTATCCGGAGTTATTTGTGTAAGCTAGAATTTCGGGGACGAAATTCCTTTTAAGTGGGGGAGTAGTGTAACAGCCCTAATTTTCGTCTCCCGGATAATATGAAATTAATAATAAAAGTTTTATTATTAATTTATATGGTTTTCCAATTTTATGTTTTGTATTTAATTAGCCGGAAATATAAAAATAAATTGAAATATTTTTATATGGCAAATAAATGCAATATATAAGAATATTGCATTTTAGTCCCTGAAATATAAAAATATTGCATTTTAGTCCCCGAGATTCATACGCCACAACCTTTCCTTCTTGCATTAGAACACTCCCAAGCCCTTGTCCTGATGCATCACAGTACACTTCATACTCCTTGTGAGGGTCAGGTATGATTAACACTGTGAGGATGTTAATCTTTCCTTAAGCATCAGAAAACTCCTCTCACACTTCTCATTCCATACGAATGGTTGATCCTTCCGAGTCAGCTTGGTGAGAGGTAGTGCAATCTTTGAAAATCCCTCAATGAATCTTCTATAATATCCAGCCAGCCCTAAGAAACTCCGGACTTCAGTGACTGTCTTTGGTTGAACCCACTGCAGAACCGATTCAACTTTAGCTGGGTCAACAGCTATGCCACCTTTCGAGATCACATGCCCCAAGAACTGAACTTCCTTCAACCAAAACGCACACTTAGAGATTTTGGCGTAGAGCTACTTCTCCTTCAGAATCTTTAGTACTATCCGAAGGTGTTCGGCATGTTCTTCCAGATTCTTAGAATATATCAGGATATCATCAATGAAAACTACCACGAATAAATCCAGATATGGTCTAAAAATCCGATTCATATAGTCCATGAAAATGGCTGGTGCATTTGTCAATCCGAACGGCATTACAACATACTCGTAATGTCCGTATCGAGATCGGAATGCAGTCTTATGGATATCTTCCTCATTGATTCTGATCTGATGATACGCGGATCTCAGATCAATCTTGGAAAATACTGAAGCTCCTCTTACCTGATCCATGAGATCATCAATCCTTGGCAAAGGATACTTGTTCTTTATGGTCACCTTATTCAACTATCTATAATCCACACACATTCGAAGGCTTCCATCCTTCTTCTTGACAAACAACACCGGAGCACCCCATGGAGATACACTTGGTCTAATAAGTTGTTTCTACAGCAATTCCTCTATCTTTTTCTTCAATTCGACCATCTCGTGTGGTTCCATTCTATAAGGGGCAATAGAAATGGGACCAGTTCTTGGAATTAACTCGATTCCAAATTCAATCTCCCTCTTGGGTGGTAATCCCGACATCTCCTCAGGGAATACTTCAGGAAATTCTCGAACAATCGGAATCTCCTTCGCAGACTTTTCTCCTTCCTCCGGTTCAACAGCAGTGACTAAGCAGAGATACTTCTCTGAGATTGAGTCCTTGAATAAAATTTCCTTCTTATCGCAGTCAATAACCACATGATTACTAGTCATCCAGTCCATGCCCAAAATCACATCCAATTGGGACAAAGGTAAGCAGATCAAATCTAACTGGGAGACTCGGTCTAATACCTTAATTCTACAATTAAGGCACACCTTTGAAGCGATCACGGAAGAATTAGTAGGGGTCTCTACCCTAAGGAAATAGGGTGATTCAGACACAGACAATTTCAAACGATTCACACATTCAAAGGAAACAAATGAATGAGTGGCTCCTGAATTGAATAAAATTCTACAAGGTTGGTCACTGAGCAAATAAGTACCTTGCATGAGTCCCAGAGTCAGATTCGCTTCAGCACCACTAAGGGTGAAAACTCGACCATGGGTCACTGGCTTGTCCATAGATCCTCTTTGAGTGTTCTTAGGTGGTACCTTGCAATCGCGAGAAAAATGACCAGGTTTCCCACAGTTAAAACATCCACTGTGAGACCAATAGAATCTTCCGAAGTGATGACGCTTGCACTTCTCACAATAAGGAACATTATTGTATGAGGTGTTTCGATCACCAGACATCTTGCCCTTTCCTCGATTCTTATGGGAATAAGGACCTTTGTGACGATGGTCATTCCCCTTCCGCCTTTTTGTCATCCTCATACATTCTACACATATCAACCAGCATGGGAAAACTTTGAATCTTTTGATAACTGAACACTGATTTTAATTCAGGTCTCAGTCCTCCTTCAAACTTGATACACTTACTCCTTTCGTCAGGATTCATCTGATATTAAGGAGAGTATTTCATCAATTCTTCAAATTTCACAGCATATTCGCCCACACTCATGCTGCCTTGTTTGAGTTGTAGAAACTCCAACTCTTTCTTCCTCCTTAAGTCATCAGGAAAATACTTCTTGAGAAATTCCTCCATGAATACTTCCCAAGTTACCTCTCTTCCTTCATGAGCCAATAACTGGGCAGTATGATTCCACCAATGTTCCGCTTCGCCTTCCAGCATAAAAACAACATAAACTATCCTCTGTGCGTCGGAGCATTCCAAAGTTCTAAAGATCTTGTCCATTTCTAAGATCCACTTATTAGCTTCTTCAGGCTTAAATCCACCAGCAAACTTCAAGGGATTGCAGCTCCTGAAATCTGACAAAGTTTTAGCTTCCGTAGCTGCTATGTAACAGCCCAATTTTTGCAACTTAAAAATAACCAACTTTTATTCATTTAGATTGAAAAAATGAGGCCAAATTTTTTTTTTAAAAACATTATTGATTTGTTTAAAACTATTGTTGAAAAGTCCTTAGTGTTCTCTTTACCGAAAATCGAGTTGTTACTGAAACCCCTACTCTTTCACTTCGGTTTTCAAAAACATTTAGTAGGAAAACAATTTGATTCCAACTCCAAGCGATTCCGTCCATTTTATCAAAAGAACTTAAACATTTTTCATAAAGTAATGTTCTTACATTCCTTAAAAGTAGAGCATGCTTCAGAATAATTGAAGTACATCAATAGCTCATCACTTAGGTAATCCTTGACTCCAAATACTCGACAAAAACTTAAACTATGATCCTATTCTTAAACATTCCTATTGATGACAATTGGGTGAAGATCCTCCTTCTTCTTGCATCCTCGCTTCACTCTCGAAGATGATGTTCTTCTTGTTGTTGCCTCCTCGTTGCTAGTGGATTCAGACTCTACTCCATTGAGAGTGACAGAGTTCCTCCGTGTCTCATAACGAATCTTTTCTTTGAAGTTTCGATACCCTCGCACGGAGACTTGTCCCAAGTGTGGCTCCAGGTTAGCTCCACTGAGTTGATGTTCCGGGTCCGGAATCACGATTTGGGTATAGCCGATCCAGACCCAACCGCATGGGGTGCGCTTCCAACCTCTCCCAAACTTACTCCATGTAGTGATATCCATTCGATACTCCATTTGCCCGTTGAAATACCAGCAGCACCAATATGCCAACGAACAGGAGAGAGTAAGTGATCCGAACGACGCATCGTCGACGTGTGGGATTATGATAGGCAAGATAATAGGACCACACAAACATACAGTGCAACACACATACACACAACACATCAAGCATAGTATTATCAATATTGTTATCTTATTCGCATTATTTTTATCTTCTTCCATTTCTTTCTTACATACAGTTCTTTATAAACATCCTCTCTTTCTTTCGTTCATTTACATTCCATAACTATCCTTCTCTTTTCATCCAGTCTTATCTATTTACAACCTTTACTGATTTGGGGAAATTATAACATAACATCAAGTTATTCATTTCGTTCTCGGCTATCACTCACGTCTACATCTCCTCGGTCATCCACCCAACCTAGTCGGAAGCAAACAGGAGTACAGGACCTTTACCGTGCGGGCACGACAGCTGTCTCAACAAATAATTGGTCCCAGACCAGGAGGACTTAGCCTCAAATCAATTCAATTCGTTCAATTCATATATATATCAAGGCACACTGTCTCATAGTGGCAATCAAGATGCCCCACTCCAGTCCCTCTCACTGTTCTAGATTTTCAATCTAGGGGGCGACAGTATATTTCTAGTGGTCCCGCAGAACTCACCAAGGCATTGGACCCAGTCCCTACCACGTTCGTATGCCACATGTGGAATCCGTTCTGCCTAGAAACATACTCTAGACTTCTTGACGTTTCACCGTCATCGTCCTCCCCTAATGCAATCTCCTCCTAAGTATCCGCAGATACTTATGGTTTCTTCCTCTCCACTACTTCACACTCTCGTACCTCACCGCGTATGTCTTTTAAGTCTTTTATCTTTTTAATTATCCTAAGGTCGGCCCATCCTTCGTGCAACCCTTCAATGAGTCCCGACCACTAACTGGGCATAATCTTTCTTTCATCAAATCTCACATAGCACAGAGCTGGGATCATATCACTGGACTCTCATCTCATTTCCAAATCCTTCTCAAAACAATCTTTTCACAACTTTCTCAAAATACCATTTCATAACTGTCACAAAATATCATTTCGTAAACTTTTTCATAGAAATCTCTTACTTCTTAAACTTCCTCAAAAATTTAGTTTCATAACATCCCAAAATCTTTTTCCACAAATTTCCTAAATATTTCTTTTTCTTTTTTTTTCAAAAGTTTTCTCAAAAATCTCCCTTCTCAAAGTTTATAAAAATCTCCTTCCAAAGCCTTTCACAAAGTCTCATTTCAAAAGCTTTTCTGAAAATACTTTTTGTAATCTCTCAAAAACCTCTTTTCAAAAACCTTTTTTTTTCAAAAATTCCTTTCGTAAATCTTTTTCAAAAATTTACCTTCACAGTTTGTTACAAAATCTCTTTTCACAAATCTTTCTCAAAAATCCTTCTCAAAAACTTTTTCAGAAATCACGTATTTGCTGAGCGCTAATGGAGGAGCAAGCTCAACTCAACACTAGTCCCAGACTAAAACCAAAAACAAAGGAGCCATGCTCCACTCAAATCACACCATCATCACTCTTCCCAGCTCTGGCTCAATCTCAACATTATCTTTCATTCTTTCCCCAATCTCAATTCTTTCTTTCTTATTGTGTCATCACTCTCAATTTCATTACTTTCTTAACTTATTCCTCTCGCTTTCACTTCTTATTCGGGACGTAACAGACGTCCATCAGCATATTGCTTACTTAAACTCACAGTATTAAATTGCATCAGGCATAGATAAATAAATGCATAAAAGTAAAGCGTCAATCACACAATCAACACACAACAACAATGTGGTCTTTGTCACCATCGTATAAGTGGCCACACAACACAACAATTGCCACTTATACTACTGACTCCGAACAACTAAGTTCCGATCTTTGAGATGATACAGAACGTCCTAATATATCACCTAAACACCACGGTGTCTTAGGAAAGCTTCTCTCTCACCTGAGGTCCAGTGATTTAATGCGTACCGTCTCCTTGGATCCTTTGTGCCGCCAGCTGCCCCACTCCCCTTTCTATATCATTCCTCGTATTTAGGTAAAACACTTTACGTTATTGACTTATACAAGAGAATCTTTTCTTTATCGGAAAAACTTAAAAATATAACTGTTTTCTTAAAACGATTTTTAATCTATTTCTAATACCTTATATACTTTCAAAAATCATTTTGAGAACTTTTAGTAAGGTAATTTAAATTATTTATTTTAGTGGCTGGTCTGCTTTGGACAACACCTTAATCGATTTCGAAAACTCCGAAAACATTGTAAAAACATTCTTTGTTTTAAATAACGCTTTTACTCAAAATCAGCACTTTAAAATTCATGTTTTTATCATAACACAAACTTTGGACAGCCATGAACACAATTTGAAAATCTCAAGTAAATCAAATCAAATTTTCTTAAAATCAACTTATTTTAAAACCGTTCACACACTCAAATATTTTTCGAACCTAACTAATACACAACCACAATATAACTCCAAACAAATCAAACCACATTATTTTATAATCAATAAATTTCAACATTATCCACATATTCAATCATCTTCCATGCATCACTCCTCATACAATAACAAACAACACTTAGGCATGCAAGTATTCATAAACCAAACGGAATCAAGTTTCAAGCCAAACACATCAATCTTTATTTTCCTCACTTTAAACACTTTATACCCTTCTCAAAATCATCATGCACATTTTATTTCATGCAATTAAACTCCCTAAACCTATTTAAACTATATAACCGAATGAAATCAAAGAAGGCAGTTAAACATTACAATTTAAACCACATGAATCAACTTGGTTTATTTTAGGCATTTAAAATTCCATTTTCTTTTTCATGCACAAAATTATTTATTCTTCTTTTTGCTCTTAACCGAACGCACATAAGCACTGTAGTGTCCTTGAACACTATGTCCTTAACCCTCTAAGTGCTCAAGATTATGGTAACCAGGAGCCCAAGAGAGGATCAAGTGTTAATGTATGACTTATGGTATTTCTGCAATTCCAGTTGGGAAAAGCAGAGTCTCCCTAGTCAACGTGTTTGTGCAGAGTGTCAACTTAGGGATGAGAGTACGTACCTGAAACCCTAGCTGTAGTGAGCTATTTATAGGGTTTGGAGGAGCCTGATATGGGCCGTTTGGGCCCTGTATCAGGGTTGAGCTAAACCAGGATTCTGTGAGATAATATCGGGGGATTATGCTCTTAGAATCTGGATAGGATCAGCTGAAGATCTCATGTCTAGGCTGTTGCGAGAATCTAGGAGAGATTTGCGGAAGGGATAAGAAGCCTTGGTGGGTCTGAGCTTATCCGCTAGCCGATGGTATGTCTCGGCCCAGAGTCTCAAGCCTGATGGATTGAGGACCGATGATGAGGCTCGGTTCCATCAAGTCCGAGCATGGTCCTTTGGGTATGCTCGGAGTCCATGAGTCCAAGCGTGGGACGTTCATGTAAAGTGAACCGAGGGAAATGCCCTTAGAGAATCCCTTTGGTAAGACTTAGGTCCGTATATGGTCGGCAGACCCTACAAGCCCCCCAGCTCCTAAGACTTTAGAAAGTCTGTGACGAGGTAACAAGCATTTAGGGTTGACCTTTTCGGATGCCTTAGTTCGGGAATGTGTGACAACTGTTTCCAGCTTTAACCTTGTAGCCTGTTCGAGGTGACGTTTTGGGTTCTCTAGTTACAGCGCGTGTCCTTGAGAGTCGTGCCACATCATTGCAAATTTTTAAATTTGAAAAGCGCCTCTTTGTAACTGCCACGTTTCATCATGTGAGTGGCTGAGTAAGATAATGGGCTTTCGGCCCACGCGTACATCAGGAAGGTAAACTGAACCGTTTTCTTTTGGGGTTATTCATATCCCATACTCTTTTCATTCCACCCTCTTTTTCTCAAATCAGAACCTTCATACCAGAAACTTCATTTCTCACTCTCTAACCAGAAAAAGCTCTTCCATTTCTCTTTCTCCCGCTCATTGCCTCTACTTTCTTCTACGCTTTTCGCGATCATCCATTATTACCAACTTTTCACAGAAATCAACAACTAAACGCAGGTAATTTTCTCTACTCCTTCTGTTTCTATTCTTGCGGTTCCTTCTTTTTTCGTAAAAGGGGTTTTGGTTTTTGGGTTTTGCAGGGAGATGAGATTTGATTATTCTGGGTTTTTCAGGGGTTTGGGATCTCTGGGATTTCTGGGTAGGTATTATTAAGGGGTTGGCTAGTCATGAGAGGGTGGAGGGATCTAAGGAGAATTTATCGCGAACTCTGTAGAAGATTAGGAGATGAGCCTTCTAGTGATAGTGATTCAACCTTTTCTGGGAGTTTTGGGGATGTTAATTCTGACACCGATGACGCGGTAGATCCTTCCACTCCCCCCATCAACCAGGGAACCATCGTGACAAAACTGTTAGCCGTAGAATACCCATCGGATCCCGCTGAGGAGAGTAAGTGGCTGTTGGCTTATAGGTTTGCTGAACGTAGAGCTCAGGTTAGGATTAGCCCCGAGCGCTGTACAATGGAAGAAGAGCATTTAGGAGATCCGAGGAAAGAGGGGGGAAAAAGTCCAAGGCTCGGCCTTAACTTTAGAATTAAAACATCTGCTATAAAAAATCCTAACGCCGAGCCTTTTACTTTTTCCCCAGATATGGTGGAGCGCAGGTGTGACACCAATCCTGAAGAATATCCTTTACCGCCCAATCATGCGCAGTACGATGGAGTCTTTGATCGGGAGGTGCTTGGAACGAGGCCTTCGTTGCTGACGAGTAACAATTTGAACCACCTTTGTCCTCTCCTAACCCCTCCGAGCGCAGATGGGAATGCCTCGGAATTTGAGCTAAGGCACGTGAACATTGACGACCGGATCTGCTTTGAAGTGCCGCAAAATCAACAATTCTTCTACTTCTACGAAGAAATAGTAACAAAGGTCGGAATCCGCATGCCCTTTTCGACTTTTGAAATAGAGGTACTCAACCACTTAGGTATAGCCCCAAGCCAGCTACACCCAAGCGGATGGGCATTTGTACGAGCATTCCAACAGTTCTGCGATGCCGAGTGTGACACCCTTTTCCCATTACAAGCAAATATTACAATTTAAGTATTACTTTTAAAATATATGGACTTGTCATTTAATAGAATTTACGAGAATAAAAAAATTTCTCTTTTTAAACGGGTGCACAAACCAAAATATGGAACTCTTGGAGAGAGAGAGAGAGTAATTCGTATCATTTAAAACATTGTATTGAATTCGGCGTTTGCTAAAATAAGAAAATCTTTTCTTAAATCCGGATAGCATCGGTACTTTCGAAAACATGTTGATTTAGTAAAAGTAGATGATGCATATCCATTCTTTCTTTCGTAGAGCTGATACCCTTTAATTAATACAACCGAATTCATTAATTAATCTTTTATCAGAGTGAACGGAAAGAGTAGGACTATGCACAGTTAGAATACGAACATAAGTTATATATATATCAATCTAAGTCATGTAATACATAGTCCCAGCATAAAAGTCTCCAAGATCCAACAAGTCCATAACAGATCTATATGAACATATAACCATAGCCCTAGAGCTCTCAAGAGCATATCTACCAAATATATACATATCAGAATATGAACTCTAGGAGTGGTCACATAGATCTGGAAGTATCAATAGTAGTAGTGATAGTAGTAGCGATCTCCAAGTAGCAAAAGGTAACATCATCCTCAACATCAACAGCAACAGCAGCAGTGTCTCCTCCACAGCATCCCCACATCAGATCCTCATCATCTACCATATGCACATACCTAAGGATTGTCGCCCCTCCGATAGAGTGCACAACAGGCTCGCCTCCGCTCTCGTCCTCCACAGCATCCTCCTCAATCTCACCCGAGGGAGTGGGTACCCTACCACTGGGTACAGGGTCAGGAGATGGTGAGACCCAAACAGGGCTCCTCGGATCAGATAGGGAAGTTTCCTCGCGGACGAATCTAGTAGAAAAAGGGTGTGAGCAGGTAGGTTGAAAATAAAAACTATGATATGAGCGAGCTGGTCGTGTGGGAGGTGGTCCATGGTAAGTATAAAAGAGGGGTACGTGCATAGTGTACATGATGGGGATCCTAAGTCTACGAGGATGAAACCGGACCATCGGGTTAGGATGGTAGAAGGTAACCTCTACCTCTCCCTCGAATACCGCTCGGTGATCCTCGTAGATCCATATGCCACTAAGAAGTGGCCGGATCTCGATTCAAGCGATGTAACGTGACATCACCTACAAGGGCATAGGGGTAAACAATTCTATACACATAATCAACAGAGCATAAATTTGTACAATAAGAATGTGTAAATATGCAACAATGAACAACAATCACATTTAGCACTTAGCAGTTATTGAATGCAATTAGGATGCTCATACTTGTTTCATTTATCGCACTTAATTTTAAATGAGTGGCATGATGCATGAATCTAACTCTCAAGCCTATCTCCATCATTCTATGTCACTCTCTGACGTCCATCCCTGACAACCCAGCACTCACCAGTGCGTTGTATTCCTAGGTATACAACAATTCGTACATTCACCTAGAATGTACACGACAAGCTTGGAATCTGTGCCACCCGAGCACATCCCGTCATCCAAATGGACCGTCATCCAAACGGTATATCCATATCGGCATCCACAAAGCCGACCACGTCAACAACGTGTCATCAAGCAAGCGTATTGGCACTCCCAGAGGCCCTCCCATGTTTACCAAAAACATGATATACGACCTACCATCCGAACTCCAAAATGAATGCATTACTTTTAAGCCTAAAAGAAATTGATTAATATATCACATGCCACCTAGGCACATTCCTTCATCCAAACGGACCGTCATCCAAACGGTATCTTTATATCAATGAATTTCTTTTAAGTTCAGATCCCTTGGATTATGGTTATGAAATTTTTAACCAATTGAGTCAGAATTGAAAATGGTGTTTCTCAGGTTCTGGTTAAATTACTCGAGTATAATCCAGTATACTTGAGTGTTCTTCAACTTTTCCAGATTACTCGAGTGTTCTTCAGGACACTCGAGTGTTCATGACTTGCTGGGAATTTGGGTTTCAGATTTATTAAAATACTCGAGTAGTTCATGGGTACTCGAGTGTTCTTCGTGAACCCCAGAACACTCGAGTCACCCCTGCATTACTCGAGTGGTTTGCCTTAACATGTCCTCAGATATTACTCGATACTCGAGTACTAGACACAATACTCGAGTGTTCTTGCTCAAATTACATTATTTTACAAACATATTACTCGAGTACCCTGCCAATACTCGAGTGTTTCTCAGCAGAACAGACTGAAATCTTAATTTTAACACACCATTTTCAGTTCTACTCATTTCTAGTCCAATCCAAGGATCAACAGTGTTCACATACCTTATACTGAACATGTTACAACACTCATTTCATATCAAATTACAGATTTGACAGAGAATCAATCATTAATGCATAAAATACTCAATTTGACAACTTAACACCTCAAATTGCAAAATAAGCAACAAATTCATGAATTAATGTTCATTATAGCTTGCATGCATCATGAGAAACTTGCTCACAACAACCATAGAGCATGAATTGGTCTCCAAACCAAAGTTCCTGTTCAAACTAAGCCCTTAAAGCCTCTTGGTGGCTTTCTAATACAATTAATAGAATTTAAACTCTATCTAGTGTACAAAATTACTTCCCCTTACCTCTCAAACGTGTACCAACAGAAGATTCCCAAGAAAAAGCTCTCCAACACCAAAAACAACTGTGAGCACCACATGCAAGACAGTTTTGAGTGGAGGTCCAACATCAAAACATTTGAATGGGTTAACATGCAAGAGAATTCGGGGTTTTGGTTAGAACTCATTCTCTGCAACATAGAATAGGATTTAAAACAAGTTTGAAGCGAATTGGATGCAAGAGCTTACCAGAATTCGAATCCAAAGTAAGCTCCAAAAACGGGTTTGACAATACAAGCTCCAACTTCCAAGCTTTCGTTCTTCCACCACACACACTCTCAGCTCAGGATTTTTATGTCTATACAAAGCTCGTGATGTGAGCTTTGTATTGGTGTATGATTTGTTACTCGAATTGAAACACAGAAAGAGAATCGAACGCCCAAACGCAGGAACCCTAACTTCAACAAACAACTCGAATTTGACCAAATCCCCCAACAATTCAGGGTTGATTGGCTTTTATAGATGAAGAACAGATCCATGCGAGTCGACACGAAGGCTGGGATGTGTTGGCGAAGACGATTTCGTGTCAACACACGAGAATCGTTGATGGTGACTCACCAAACGCACTAACTCGTGCAACTCTGTCCAGAATACTCGAGTAGTTGAGAAAATACTCGAGTGTTTTGTCCAGTTTTTGAAAAATAATAATTTTATTTATTTTCCCTCCAAAACCTTTCCTATAATTACCTCTAGGTCCCAACTCAGGGACTAATATGCCAAAATATTTATTTTTATGCATAAATAGACTTACCAAATAAATTCCACAATATAAACATAGGTTTTAGCCAAAAATTAAAGTAGAAATAATTAATTATAATAAACTTTATAATTGATATTCCATTTATCCAGGATTAAAATTTTGGGGTGTTACACCGAAGGTTTAGTTGCCACACTTCGAGCTTTCTTTTGGCTATATACCCCTCAAGTGAACAAGTTCGGCAACTCCAAATGGCTTTGGGTGTCACTGAAAGCTCGGAAGGACCACGCACTTTTCGCCAAAGTCACCGATTCTTGGAAGTCTTTCAAGCCTCTCTTTTTTCGGTATGAGTACAATGGGGCTGGTGCGTGCTGGTTTATGGAGCAGATTGAGGAAGAAGGAGAAATCAAGGTCATGCCTCGCTTCCCTCTGGGTTGGTTGAACGGTATCTATAACCGAGGGGCCTCCTTGTATCAATTTGACTATAAGGTCGATTTGACGAAGGCCGAGAGACGATTGGGTGACCGAGTTTGGGAATACCTCAAGGCGAATGGTCAAATTGATACCAAAAAAATATTGCTGAAGAGGACACGGGCCGAAGTGAAGGCCGAGCTGGGTATATATATATATATATATATTTTTTTTTTTTACTCGGTCTAAAACATATTTCCTTGTTGCAGAAAAAATGGGGAAGAAAGCTTCCAAAGCCAAGAAGAGTGCAGCTGCTTCGACCAGGATGGCTCAACTAGCTGCTGTAAGAGGAGATTC
The DNA here is from genome assembly GCA_037953625.1 of Crotalaria pallida. Taxonomy (NCBI): domain Eukaryota; kingdom Viridiplantae; phylum Streptophyta; class Magnoliopsida; order Fabales; family Fabaceae; genus Crotalaria; species Crotalaria pallida. Next base: position 27,329,791 of record CM075654.1, read on the forward strand.
AGGATCCTCGGCTAAAAGCCAAGCCTCCGAGCCAAATCCAATGGCAAGTCCCAAGGTTGCCTCTCAAACTACCCCAGCCGAAGCTCCCAAGGCCACCGAGAATGTTGAGCAAACCGTCCAGTCAGAGGCGCCACAGTGTGATAAAAGTACTCCTGAGCGTCCTTCCAAAAGGGCTCGGGTGAAAAAAGGGAAAGGATTGGCGAGTGATTGGTTTCAACTGAGCAAGCCCCACAAGGGAATTCAAGTTACTAAGGGTATGGACGACGCTGTCGCCAAAACTGTGTGGGGTAAGAATAAGTTAGATTCCTTCACTGCAAATCTCTTTCCTCCTGAGGATACTGAAGTGATAGGTGCCTGGGGTCCAGGCACCTGGGAAAATAATTGTTCGGCTTTGGTGAGGAGCTTCCTACGAGGTGCAAGCATTCACCATTACCTCGGTCAGCGTGGTGATGATATCTATGCTGGAGTGGCCCCCGAGGAAAAGAAGAAAAGATCAGAAGCTGATGATCGGGAGGATTACTTGCAACTTCAAGTGGAAAGCTTTGGGAAAAAACTTCAAGCTCTGGCGGCCGAGAATGAAAGACTGCAGAAGGGAATGCAGGAATCTGAAGGCGCCAAAGCTAAGGCCGAAGCTGATAAAGAAACAGCCGAAAAGACTCGTCAAGAGGCTGAAGAAAAGTTGAGGCAATCTGAGGAGACCCTGAGAAAGGCTAAGGAGGATGCTGTTGTGGCTCAGGAGCAACTTGAATATGCTAAGGATGAGGTTACAGGGCTCCGAGCCTCTATGGACAAGATGAGAGCGAAAGCTCTTAAGCATAAGAAGGCGGCCCAGGAGAATCTGTACAACTGGAGTCACGCAGTTGAAGATTCCTTCCTTAACACAGCCGAGCAACTTCGCATCCTGAACCCTAACCTCGTGACAAAGGGCGTCGACCCCCTCTTTGCTACCAAGAATGGTCAGATTGTGGGTGCGAATGGGGTTCCTATTGACATGAGCAGCAATGATCTGCCTGACCATTTCGCCGAGGAATCTGAGGAAGAAGAGGCCGAGGGTGCCGAAGGTGAGGAAGAAGAAGAGAAGTTCGACCCTGACAGCGTAGTACTGTCTGATATTGAGTAGTTTATTTCTTTTGCTTTTTTACTTTTGTATTTGCCCCAATAGATGGGTTTACATCTTTTTTGCTGTAACTGGTTTGGAATATTTATAATATTCGTTTTTATTTAATGCTTCTTTCTGAACTTTTTGTTAAGAATTCAAGTGTTAAGATCTCGGAACTCCAGCACTTTATCCGAGGTGGGTTCCTCTATCCGCGATGTATAAATGATTTTTAAAACAAATCATGTTTGAATCGGGAATCCTTTTAAGGTACTTGACGAGTTATAAGCTCTTGTTTGAGCTGTTTATAATCGTTCGCGTCATAAACGGTGGCTAGTCGGTTATGAGGAAAAGTACGTAAATACAATGAATTCAATAACAACACTTTTATTTATTCGAAGCAGTAAATACAATGGGCTCGGAGTTCCACCGAGCGTACACCATCATTAAAAATAAACAGTCTTAACACAACAAGGGAAATAGTAAAACAAAAACAATTGAAAACAAAATTGAAATTGATAGAAAATTCTAACTGAAATATGCTCTATGTTTTGCCACGTTCCATGTGTTGTTGATGAGGGCACCCGAGAGAGTTTCGAGCTTGTAGGCTCCTGTTCCTGTTTTGGAAGCTACTCGGTATGGACCTTCCCAATTCTGAGCCAGTTTCCAATCCTTAGCATTTTTGAGGCCGATGTCAGCTCTTCGTAGGACGAGGTCACCTACCTCGAATTCTGTGGGCACTACTGAGCGATTATACCCTTTCGCTTGCATAAGCTTGGCATGTCTTTCCCGTTCGGCAGCTAAATCTCTGACTTCTTCTGACAGAACTAGGTCCTCACACAGTAAAGTGTTGTTGAGGGGGTTCGGTTGTTGTATGGCTCGGAAAGAAGGGATGATCCTTTCTATCGGGATGACAACGTCGCAACCATAAGTGAGACGATAAGGGGTTTCTCCCGTCGAAGTCTGCACGGTGGTGCGGTACGACCAAAGCACTTCATGCAAGTTTTCCAACCAATTTCCCTTTGCACCGATGAGTCTCTTCTTGATCCCCTGAATGATACTTCAGTTCACTGATTCTACTTGTCCATTGGTCTGAGGATGCTCGACCGAGGAAAAATAGTGTTCAATGTTCAAAGCGTTGACTATGTCCTGGAATGCCTTTGCAGCGAATTGAGTTCCGCTGTCGGTAACCAAAACTTGTGGCACTCCAAACCGAGCCACAACCGGTCTCTCAAAGAACTTCTGCACCTTGGCCGACGAGATAGTTGCAAGGGGCTCGGCTTCAATCCATTTAGTGAAATAATCGATAGCCACTATCACCCATTTGAGTTGTCCTGGTGCGGTGGGGAACTGGCCAATCAAATCCATTCCCCATTGATAGAAGGGATAGGGAGATGAAAGTGAATGGAGTTCCTCGGCCGGCTTCTGGTAGACATCACTGTGAAACTGACATCTTTCACATCTTCTCACATGACTAATCGCATCCTGTTGTAGGGTCGGCTAGTAGTATCCTGCTCTTAGAATCTTTTTTGCCAGTGACTTCCCCCCAACATGATGGCTTCCGATACCTCCATGGACTTCTTCCAGTGCCTGCTTTGCTTCGGCGGGGTCTAAGCACCTGAGCATAGGGCCGCTGACCCCATGGCGAAACAAAATTCCATCGATCATAGCGAATTGGGATGCCTTTCTGACAAGCTTTTTGGCCTCGACTGGATTCGTCGGCAAGATTCCTTGTTCCAAGAAGTTTATGATCGGAGAGGTCCAACTTGGATCCACCGAAACGGAGAGGACAACGCTAGGTCCATGCACCATTTCTTGGATCAACGTCTTGTTATTTCCAGGACCCTTTGTTGAAGCAAGTTTTTAAAGAATGTCCGCTCGGCCATTGCTTTCCCTCGGGATGTGGCAGAATTCGACCTTGGGAAACTCAGAAGATAGGAACTTCCCCTTCTCGAGATACTTTTGGAGGATGGGCTCCTTAGCTTGATAATCACCTTTAATTTGCGAAACCACCAACTGAGAATCGCTGAAAATCTTCACTTCTCGGGCTCCTACTTCTTTTGCCATCCTTAGTCCAGCCATTACGGCTTCATACTCGACCTGATTATTTGACGTGGGAAAGCCGAACTTCAATGAATATTCAAGGGTAACTCCCTCGGAGTTCTCCAGGATTATTCCCGCCCCTGCTCCGAGCTTGTTGCTTGACCCATCGACATAAATGCTCCAATCCAAGTTTGAGCTCGTCAATGGCTCAGTAAACTCGGTGAGAAAATCAGCTAAGACCTGAGACTTCATTGCTTTCTGAGGTTCGAAAGTGATGTCGAACTCAGAAAGTTCAATAGCCCAAGTCACCATTCTGCCTGCCAAGTCGAGTTTTTGAAGGATCTGTCGGATTGGCTGAGCAGTTCTGACCGTGATATGGTGGCTTTGGAAGTATTGACGCAGCCTCCTAGCCGTAATAACCAAACAAAACGCCAATTTTTCAACCTTCTTATACCTCAGCTCTGGTCCTTGAAGTGCTCGGCTGACAAAGTAAACAGGAGATTCTTTGCCTGATTCTTCCCGAACCAGAACCGAACTGACCACCGAATCCGCCACTGATAAGTACAGGAACAAAACCTCTCCTGCTGCCAGGCTAGATAATATTGGAGGAGATGCTAGGTATTGCTTAAGGTCAGTAAAGGCCTTTTCGCATGCCTCGTTCCACTCGAACGTGAGGAAACCGCAATTGGTGGTTGAAACAACTAAGGAACCCTAGGAGAACACCTAGAAGGGGGGGTTGAATAGGTGTTTAAGAAACCTTGAAAGATTTTCGAACGAAACAAATCGAAACAATTAAAACAAATGATTTTTGCAAATTTGTCAGCACTTAATCGATTAAGCTGAACTTTAATCGATTAATCTGCAATTTAATCGATTAAGATTAGAAAACACAATTTCACTTAATCGATTAATAATCGATTATGACAGTTAAAAACTGAAAAATCACTTTTCAATCGAATATGAAAATCAATCAATCAACACGTAAGATTAGAGATTCAGCGGAAACAATTAACACCTATATTCTTATTGATTACCTAGGTTATGAAAATGATTTTCCCAAATCAATTTGCACAATTAAAGATTCAATTCAATCAATTATGAAAATCAATCTTTCTCTAGGTTTTCAACCAAGAACACAATGAAATGACTTGAATATAAAGAGTAAGGGTTTAGAGATACGACACAGTGATTTATCCTGGTTCACTTTCATCCACTTGAAAGCTACATCCAGTCCCCTCTTCAACCAAGAGAGATTCTTCACTATAAGGAATTAGAGTTCTCAAATTACAAGTAAATGCCTCTCAAGACTCCCTTCTTGATAGCCTACAAGAGATACTTCACACCCTTGCCTTGTAATCCTATTGATCTTCTCTCTAATCTAACCTCTACCCCTTGTTGATAATCCACACAACAAGTCTTCACTTGCTTGATGATAATCCACACACCAAGGCTTCACTTTGCTTGATTCACAACCAAGACTTCTTCTTCTTCAATGATAAATTTGCTTGATGATAATTGACACACCAAGTCTTCTTGTTTGTTGTAGATGGCTTGCCTCTTGCAAAGATTACAACACAATAGAAAACAAAAATGACACACCTATGAATCTCTTTCAATAGCTATGACAAAATCAACATGAGAGATTCTAGAGTTCTTGATCAAAGAATGTGAAAATAGAAAAGCTTTGATCTTTGAAATTGAGAGAGAATAGAGTGGCTTGATTCTTTGTAAAATTGATGTAAAAATGATTCTAGATGATCACAATAATTGGGAAAAGGTTTATGTAGAATACCCAAAAGTTAGAGCACTTAAAAACTGATTTTGAGAAGTGAAAATCGTATTTTAAAAAACCAGTACAGCAGTGTTTAATCGATTATTAATCGATTAGAATTGGTCTTAATCGATTAGACCATACTGCAACTTGTTTGAAACTTGTTTTTCTCAAAACTAAACCTTTCCTTTCAAACCTTTAAGCCACCTATTGATTTTAGGTTAAGTGAAAACTCAAATTATGATTAAATCATGACTATGATAGAGATTCACTACCCTCTATAAACTCTACCCAAACTCATCAAATAAAAGACTAAGTCTAGAGAGGCAAATGATATTACAATTATACTCAAACTAAGTCTTCATGAGCTTGTTCTCTCTTCTTCCTTTGATGTTTGTTGTTGCTTATTGAGCTTGAACTTGATCAACACCTTTGTAGCTTGTTCAAAACCTTTTGTCATTATCAAAACATTCTCATGGAACTTACAATCTCCCCCTTTTTGAAAATGACAAACATGTTTTGAAGTTGTTTGAAGTTGTTGATGCTTTAAATATTTGATCACTTGGTGAGACTCTTGCTCCCCCTTGCTAAATGCTTTTGATCATTTGAAATCCAATTGATAGAAGCTTGATTCTCCCCCTATCTTCAACAACTTTGCTCAACCTATATAAAAACAACAAAAACAGCCATTCTCCCAAAACAAACTATTTCTCCCCCTTTGGCATTATCAAAAAGTAATATACACCAATTGAAATATAAAATGCTTAGCCAAAATAAGAGAAATCACCAATCATTCCTTTTCAACATTGATACCAATTGAAAGATAAGAACCAAAAAAATAATCAATGATACCAATTGAAAAGCTAATTGTCACTAATTGACAAAAATATCACAAAAGCATGATAATCATCTAATCATCACTCAATGATACCAATTGAACTTTAAAAAAGTAATACCAATTGAGGACAATTCAATTATACCAATGGAGAAGACTATAATTGATACCAAATAAGAATATTCAACAATATCACTTGTACCAATTTTTACCACTTTGTAGGTCATTCACTTGAGATGCAAATGTAATACCAAATGAAGATGCAAATGTATGAATAACACTTGTAAGCCCTTTGCTCTTCAATCATACCTACAAAACAATCATGCTTTGCTTTTTGGTATCCAAACGATTTTGGATCCATTTTTGTTAGTTAAGGGAATCTCACCCTTCTTAACCCAAACAAACTTTCCTTTAGGTATACCATGCACTTTAATATAACACACATTTGAAGTATGTCCATGAGTACCACAATAGAAACATGTTGGTGCATTTAAAAAATCAACTTTAGAAAAATCAACAACATTTCTATGAGAATTACTCTTAGCATTAGTATAACCCAAACCAAACTTGTTTGAATTTCCTCTTTGAAAATTTAACAATGTGCGCAATCTAATATCACCATTTGTGAAACTTGCAAGCTTATTTTTCAAAATAACATTTTCATCTTTAAGCAACTTGCAACTCTCACAATCAACCACAATATTCAATCTACTAGCACAATCACAAGAAGAACTAGCATATATAAGATCAAGGGTTTCATTTTCAAGATTAAGCTCATCAACTTGTTTTTGAAGTTCTAAAATCTCTTTTTGATGTTTCAAAATGAGCTTCTTTCTTTCAATGTTTTTCAAAACTAGTTTTTCAAGTTGTTCATGTTAGTTCCATGATGAACATGATGAATATTTTGATAATGACAAAGTGTTTTTGAACAAGCTACAAGTGTTGATCAAGTTTCAAGCTCAACAAGCAACAACAAACATCAAATGAAGAAGAGAGAAAGCGACCTAAGTTTGAGTGTATTTGTATTTCTTTTATCTTTTGCCTCTCAAGCTTCATAGGTTTTTTATTTGGGTAGATTATTATAGAGGGTAGTGAATCTCATTCATAAGTCATGATTAAATCATAATTTGAGTTTTCACTTAACCTAGAATCAATAGGTGGCTTAAAGGTTTTAAAGGAAAGGTTGGATTTTGAGAAAACAAGTTTTGAACATGTACAGTACCAACTTAATCGATTAAGTGATAACTTAATCGAGTACTACTCGAGTACACGACTTGCTTAATCGATTAAGTACTGCTGAACTGATTTTTAAAATACGTTTTTCACTTCTCAAAATCAGTTTTTAAGTGCTACAACTTTTGGGTATTATATATAAACCTTTTCCTATTATTTGTGATTAGTTAGAATCATTTTCATACAAGTTTTACAAAGAATCAAGCCACTCTAGTCTCTCTCATTTTCTAAAGATCAAAGTTCTCATATTTTCATATTCTTTGATCAAGAACCTTTGAATCTCTTATGGTGAATTGTCACAACTCTTGATTGAGATTCATAGGATTGTTTTGTGTTTTCTATTGTGTTGTAATCTTTGCAAGAAGGCAAGCCACTACAACAAACAAGAAGTCTTGGTGTGTCGATTTTATCATCAAGCAAGTGCATTCTTATTGAAGAAGAAGAAGAAGTCTTGGTTGTGAATCAAGCAAGTGAAGCCTTGGTGTGTGGTTTATCATCAAGAAATTGAAGACTTGTTGTGTCGATTATCAACAAGGGGTAGAGATTAGATTAGAGAGAAGATCAATAGGATTACAAGGCAAGGGTGTCGGTTATCTCTTGTAAGCTAGCAAGAAGGGAGTCTTGTGAGGCAATCACTTGTAATTTGAGAACTCTAATTCCTCATAGTGAAGAATCTCTCTTGGTTGAAGAGGGGACTGGATGTAGCTTTCAAGTGGATGAAAGTGAACCAGGATAAATCACTGTGTCGTATCTCTAAACCCTTACTCTTTATATTCAAGTCATTTGATTGCGTTCTTGGTTGAAAACCTAGAAAGATTGATTTTCATAATTGATTGAATTGAATCTTTGATTGTTCAAATTGATAAAGGGAAAATCATTTTCATAACTAGGTTAATCAATAAGAATATAGGTGTTAATCATTTCCGCTGAATCTCTGATCTTGCATGTGAATTGATTGATTTTCGTATTCGAATGAAAAATTGATTTTTCTGTTTCTGTCATATTTAATCGATTAAGTTCAAGTTTAATCGAGTACTACTCGAGTAAATTGCAGGTTAATCGATTAAGTACTGTAGAATTTGCAAAAATCATTTGTTTTGATTGTTTCGATTTGTTTCGTTCGAAAATCTTTCAAGGTAGCTTCAACACCTATTCAACCCCCCCTTCTAGGTGTATTCCTAGGGTTCCTAAGTCTCTCCAACCACCAATTGCGATTTCCTCAGTTCATGCATTTCTTCATAAGCATTATATAACAATTCATATTTAGAAGAAATTTCGGATTTAGTATGACTTACATTGCTATCCTCGCTTTGTTCACTTGATTCATCATTTGAACTTTCCTCTTCATCTACTTGAACAAGCAAGTTGAGATTAGCAACTTCTTCATCATCCGGCGAACTACTCGATGTGCTTTTCTTCTCTTCTACATCACTATCCCAAACTATGTATGCTCTTTTAGATTTTGAATTTTTCTTTTCTTTCTCCTTCTTCTTGAGATACCTAGAGCATGAGTACTTGAGATGACTGGGTTTTCCACATTCATGGAAAACTACACCTTCTTTTGATGTCTTGGTCTTGTAGTGTGGGGAATCCTTCTCTTTACCTTTGTCTTTATTCAACCTTCCTTTTCTCCTTAGAAACTTGTCAAACTTCCTTAGTAAAAGTATCATTTATTTTTCATCAACATCCGAATCGGAATCTTCACTATCATCATCATCAGAACTCTCTTTCTTATTGTATGATCTATTGACTTTAAGAGCAAGTCCCTTTCTTCCATTTTTCTTATCCGACTCTTCATTGATACTTAAACATCCAAGCTCCATTTCATGTTCTTGAAGCTTTCCGAAAAGTGTTGCTAGATCCATAGCATCCAAATTCTTAGATTCAACAATAGCCGTTACTTTTGGTTGCCAATTCCTGTCTAAACATCTCAACACTTTGTTAGAAAGTTCACCTTGTAAGAAAGTCTTACCAAGAGCAAGTAAATGGTTAATAATATGAGTAAAACGCTTTTGCATATCATTAATAGATTCATTTGGAAGCATTTGAAACAATTCATAATCACGCATTAAAGCATTCAATCTAGCTCTCCTAACCTCACTAGTTCCTTCATGAGTCACTTGTAAAGTGTCCCACATTTCCTTAGCACTAGTACATTGGGAAACTCTAAAGAACTCATCATAAGATAAAGCGGAGGTAATGATATTCTTTGCTTTATAATCATATTGAACTTTCTTTCTATCATCATCCTTCCACTTATCCTCGGGGATTAAATGTACTACACCTTCAACTAAACTAGAGGGGATATGAGGACCTTTTTCAACTACTTTCCAAATTTCACTATCTATGGCTTGGATAAAGATTTTCATTCTAACTTTCCAATAAGTGTATCCCTCACCATTAAAGAGTGGAGGACGACTTATCGAATCACCTTCACCACCAAAGGGATTCATGGAACCCATTGCGATTTTTTTAAAGGATCTTTACGAAAAAGCTCTTATGCTCGTGTCTTTCGACCGAGCTCTGATACCAATTGAGGAAACCACAATTGGTGGTTGAAACAACTAAGGAACCCTAGGAGAACACCTAGAAGGTGGGGTTGAATAGGTGTTTAAGAAACCTTTAAAGATTTTCGAACGAAACAAATCAAAACAATTAAAACAAATGATTTTTGCAAATTTGTCAGCACTTAATCGATTAAGCTGAACTTTAATCGATTAATCTGCAATTTAATCGATTAAGATCAGAAAACACAATTTCACTTAATCGATTAATAATCGATTATGACAGTTAAAAACTGAAAAATCACTTTTCAATCGAATATGAAAATCAATCAATCAACACGTAAGATCAGAGATTCAGCGGAAACAATTAACACCTATATTCTTATTGATTACCTAGGTTATGAAAATGATTTTCCCAAATCAATTTGCACAATTAAAGATTCAATTCAATCAATTATGAAAATCAATCTTTCTCTAGGTTTTCAACCAAGAACACAATGAAATGACTTGAATATAAAGAGTAAGGGTTTAGAGATACGACACAGTGATTTATCCTGGTTCACTTTCATCCACTTGAAAGCTACATCCAGTCCCCTCTTCAACCAAGAGAGATTCTTCACTATGAGGAATTAGAGTTCTCAAATTACAAGTAAATGCCTCTCAAGACTCCCTTCTTGATAGCCTACAAGAGATACTCCACACCCTTGCCTTGTAATCCTATTGATCTTCTCTCTAATCTAACCTCTACCCCTTGTTGATAATCCACACAACAAGTCTTCACTTGCTTGATGATAATCCACACACCAAGGCTTCACTTTGCTTGATTCACAACCAAGACTTCTTCTTCTTCAATGAGAAATTTGCTTGATGATAATTGACACACCAAGTCTTCTTGTTTGTTGTAGATGGCTTGCCTCTTGCAAAGATTACAACACAATAGAAAACAAAAATGACACACCTATGAATCTCTTTCAATAGCTATGACAAAATCAACATGAGAGATTCTAGAGTTCTTGATCAAAGAATGTGAAAATAGAAAAGCTTTGATCTTTGAAACTGAGAGAGAATAGAGTGGCTTGATTCTTTGTAAAATTGATGTAAAAATGATTCTAGATGATCACAATAATTGGGAAAAGGTTTATGTAGAATACCCAAAAGTTAGAGCACTTAAAAACTGATTTTGAGAAGTGAAAATCGTATTTTAAAAAACCAGTACAACAGTGTTTAATCGATTAGACTTTCACTTAATCGATTAGAATTGGTCTTAATCGATTAGACCATACTGCAACTTGTTTGAAACTTGTTTTTCTCAAAACTAAACCTTTCCTTTCAAACCTTTAAGCCACCTATTGATTTTAGGTTAAGTGAAAACTCAAATTATGATTAAATCATGACTATGATAGAGATTCACTACCTTCTATAAACTCTACCCAAACTCATCAAATAAAAGACTAAGTCTAGAGAGGCAAATGATATTACAATTATACTCAAACTAAGTCTTCATGAGCTTGTTCTCTCTTCTTCCTTTGATGTTTGTTGTTGCTTGTTGAGCTTGAACTTGATCAACACCTTTGTAGCTTGTTCAAAACCTTTTGTCATTATCAAAACATTCTCAATGGAACTTACAGAATGTATTTTCTTTTTCCTTCCTCAGCAGTTGGTACCATGGTAAGGCCTTCCGAGCTGACTGAGATAGAAACCTGGAGAGAGCTGCTACCCGACCTGCTAGCTGTTGTACTCCCTTGATGTCGGAAGGGCTCTTCATCTCAAGGATGGCTTGGCACTTCTCTGGGTTTGCCTCAATTCCTTGTTCGGTGAGCATGAATCCGAGGAACGAACCAGCAGGAACCCCAACAGTGCATTTTTCTGGGTTTAACCTCATGTCGAACTGCCGAATTCTATCAAGGATAACCTTCAAATCCTTAGCATGGTTCTCCTCCTTCAGGCTTTTTGCAATCATATCGTCGATGTATACTTCCATTTTCGGCCCAATGAGTTGACCGAACACCTTGTTCATCATTCGCTGGTAAGTCTCCCCAGCGTTCTTCAGCCCGAACGGCATGACGTTGTAACAATATGTAGCATTTTCTGTGACGAACGAGGTTTTTACCTGATCCGGAGGGTACATCGGGATCTGATTGTAGCCTGAGTAAGCATCCATAAATGATAATCTCTGATAGCCTGCCGAACTGTCCACTAGTTTGTCTATGCAGGGAAGTGGGTATTGATCCTTGGGGCAGACCTTGTTCAGGTCTGTGTAATCCACGCACATTCTCCATTTTCCATTGGATTTCTTGACTAGCACGGGATTAGCCAACCAATCAGTATATACCACCTCCCTGATAAACCCTGCCTCCAGTAGCTCGGACACCTTTTCTTCAGTTGATTGTGCCTTCTCTGTTCCGACCCGTCTTTTCTTATGACACACTGGCTTGGCGCTAGGATACACACTTAACTTATGGCAGATAAAATTCGGATCGATCCCCGGCATGTCTGCCGAAGTCCAAGCAAACAAGTCTTTGTTTTCTATCAGCAGTTCCGTCAGTTCTCTTTCTATTTCCTCAGCAAGGCCAACACCAATCTTGACACAACGGGATGGATCGGGACCCAAAATTACCTTTTTGAAGTCCCCCTGAGGGGTTGGCCTAGTTTCATCCTCTTCCCGTACGTCGAGATCTGCCAAGTTAACACTTCCTTTGTTGAGTGGTTCCTTCATGATCTCCTCATCTTCGATCTTTAACATTCCTAGGCTGATGTTGTAACATTTTCGGGCCAACTCTTGTTCAGAGCGTACCGTGACCACCTTGTCATCAGATCCTGGAAACTTCATGGCCAAATGGACGGTTGATACCACAGCACCAAAAGATTGAAGTGTCGTACGGCCGAGAATAGCGTTGTACGCTGATGGGGACTGGACAACTAAAAACTTCACTATCTCGGTTCGGGCCGAAGGTTGTTCCCCCATAGTCACTGGGAGGTGGATGTGGCCTAAGGGAACAATTGAATGACCCGTGAAGCCGATCAGACTTCCCTCGAAAGGAGTAAGATCAGATCTTTTCAACTTCAAAGCTTCGAACAGATCCAAAAACATAATGTCTGCTGAACTCCCCTGGTCAACAAGAATCCTCTTCACTTCGTAATTGCTGAGCCTGGCAATGACCACCATTGGACCATTGTGGTCTTGGATAATATCAGCAAAGTCATCGTCACTGAAACTGATGACAATGTTCTTCTTTTTGGGCTTTTGGATCGGTCGGCTGGCCACCGAAAGGACTTGTCCCACATACTTTTTTCGATCACCTCTTTTTTCCCCACCACCCGCAAATCCACCAGCAATGGTGTTGATCAGAAACGTCTCTCGACCCTTATCCTGCTCGGACAGTAGGGCGGAGGCTCCCCCTGCAGGTGGTGAAGGGCTTCTATTCCTTTTTTCTTCGGTTTTGGGTGGTGAATGACTTCTTCTCCTTGAAAGCTTCCACATCGCTTCTCCGATGTATTGTTGAAGCTTCCCATCCCTAACCATTTCTTCAATCAAGTCCTTCAGCATCGTACACTGATCAGTCGTATGCCCCCATCCGCCATGATGATCATAGTACTTCGTCCTGTCTCTCTAGGCAGCTTTTCTCAAAGCTGGAGGCCGAGTAATGTTGCGCATTTCAGTGTGCATAGTCTCTCGGAGGATTTGACTCCTCGGGACTGTAAGCTCAGTGTATACATCGTACTTGCCTTTGGGAGGCAGTTTTTCTCTTTCTCCTCTTTCCCTATTGTCCTTCCTCCCCCTACTCTCTCGAAAACGATCAGTTTGACGGGGATCGTTCTGACGAGGGCGTTGTTCCTGACTCAGAGCCGCGGTACTGATTCTATGGAATTCCTCCAAATTAACAAACTTCCTAGATATTTCCCTGAGTTCGGCCATGTCCCTTGGTGGTTCTCCAATCAGACAATCCTTGAAATCACCATCTCGCAACCCTTGAGTGAGCAAGAGGACAGATACTCCCGATTGCAGGCCTGATATGCCACTAGCTTCCTGCTGATACCGAGCCAGGTAATCGCGAAGAGGCTCGTCAGGTCTCTGTGCGACTCCAGCCAATGAATGGTCCGACTTGGGTTGTGACATATTGGCTGTATATCGGTTCAAAAATGCTGTCCTCAGTTCGGCCCATGAGTGAATCGAGTTAGCAGGTAGGGAATTGAACCATCTCAAAGGTGCCGATCCCAGAGTCATTGAGAATGCTAGGCACCTCATGAAATCCCCTCCTCCACAAAACATCATGGAGGACTCGTAGGCCGCAATGTGGTCCATCAGATCAGTCGTCCCATTATACCAAGGGATATTTTGATGACCCACATAAGTCTGCGGGGTTTGAAATGCCATAATCTCAGCTATGAAAGGATGTCCAGGATGGGGTTCCCCAGTAACACGCCCAGGAACCAATCCCGGATTAAGGGGTGGGGTGGAGGAAGATTATTAGGGTTGCCGAGAGCCACGTGAGGGCCTTGCTCGGCTATTCTTGCCATGCTTTGCTGCTGAAGAGTAGCAATAGCCTGATTCTGCTTTTCAATCAAAGAAGTTTGAGTTCTCAAGATTTCCATGATTGATTCCTCTCTCCTACGGGCCGAAGAAGTAGTCATGTAAGATCTACCCTGTGTTTCAGAACGTTCACCACCTTGAAGTGTTCCAAAACGACCCCTAGTAAATTGAGGGACTTCCCTATTGGATCGCTCGGCACGGGAGTGGTCACGACGAGCGGAACGCTCAACTCGCCGATCCTCACCAGTTCGCGATCCAGCTGGGGCCCTCCGAGATTGACGTGGTCCAGAATCTGCAGTGTCATGCCATTCTGAAATATGGCCATCGGGAACAGTATGAGGGTTGGATCGTCCTCCGCCGCCTTCAACACGAGGAGGAACTGTGACTGGTGCTTGAACAACTGGAGGGACTGGAGGAACATTAGCCTGAACTGGAGGAACTGGCGGAGCAACCGTCTGATCCACCGGAGGAACTGGTGGGGTGTTAGCACGGTCGCCTCCAGTGGGTCCTCTCGGAGCAATTCTGTCCCTAACGTTTCCTCTTCCCCCACTCTTAGGCGGCCTTCCCCGGATGCGACGGCGGAGATCCCCCTGGTTATTGTCATTGTTATCGTTTGCCATGAGAGTAGTGGTTATGGGAATACTAGTTATTCTCTTCCCACAGATGGCGCCAATGTAGTGTCCTTGAACACTATGTCCTTAACCCTCTAAGTGCTCAAGATTATGGCAACCAGGAGCCCAAGAGAGGATCAAGTGTTAATGTATTACTTATGGTATTTCTGCAATTCCAGTTGGGAAAAGCAGGGTCTCCCTACTCAACGTGTGTGTGCAGAGTGTCAACTTAGGGATGAGAGTACGTACCTGAAACCCTAGCTGTAGTGAGCTATTTATAGGGTTTGGAGGAGCCTGATATGGGCCGTCTGGGCCCTGTATCAGGGTTGAGCTGAGCCAGGATTCTGTGAGATAATATCGGGGGATTATGCTCTTAGAATCTGGATAGGATCAGCTGAAGATATCATGTCTAGGCTGTTGCGAGAATCTAGGAGAGATTTGCGGAAGGGATGAGAAGCCTCGGTGGGTCTGAGCTTATCCGCTAGCCGACGGTATGTCTCGGCCTAGAGTCTCAAGCCTGATGGATTGAGGACCGATGATGAGGCTCGGTTCCATCAAGTCCGAGCCTGGTCCTTTGGGTATGCTCGGAGTCCATGAGTCCGAGGGAGGGACGTTCATGTAAAGTGAACCGAGGGAAATGCCCTTAGAGAATCCCTTTGGTAAGACTTAGGTCCGTATATGGTCGGCAGACCCTACAAGCACACACTCACGTATTTTCATTTAAATACAATACTTTTTCAAGATTAATTTAATTTATTTATTTCCTTTGTCTTTAAATAAAGAACCGGTTGGGAAAATAAATGTCTACAACACAATTTTAAACAATTTATATTAGCATAATTCCTCAAAACATACTCATTTCTTTTAAATCATTTCATTGAAAAGGGATCCTAGTCTAGCTAACATGTGTTGGCCGAATATCATCATGATAAAGCAAAAATTTAATTTTTTAAATCTCTATCATGCATGCACATAGAACATGAACCAAGGCAAAGATCATTTTCCAAGGACTTGTTTCCTTGTTCTTTTTGTAAAAACCGTGAGTTTCACAAGAAATTTAGCAAACAAAATCTAATTTCTTATCACAATAAAATCCAGAATTATGTCAAAGTCTTTAACCTCTAAGAAAACTCATGCATGCACTTAAAAATCTCTAGGTGGGACAATTTTCAACATGCATGTAAATGAAATGATAATCTAGCATGGTTTCCTAGTCTCCCTAGACTTGACCGAATGATGACATGCAAGAAAGCAAGGTCTTATAATTTTATTTTCACATGCAAATATCTAAATTCATAGATCATATCATGCAAGACTTAAAAGCATCATTTTATTTTTCAAGCTATCAACCGAATCATCATCATCACACATGTAACACCCTATGAAATAATTACCCTTAATTACCCCAAAATTAGGATTTAAAATTTCTTTTAAGATGGATATGATATTTGCCAAAATAATATTTCCTTTCATTAATAACAAAAACATCAGAGTTAATAAAGCGGAAGACTTAAAGACATCAAATTCATAAAGTATAAGTTTAGGTACATTCAGTTCGGTCATTCAAAATACAATCAGTGTTTTAGCTCGGCCCAACTGGCCGAGACCCATCCACCTATCTGACTCTAAATAACTTACTCTCCCTGTGAGGGAGAGTGATCCTGCTCGGCCGGGGACTGCGTCTGCTCGGGCTCAGTACCTAAAAAATGGTAAGGAGGTGAGCATTACACAGAACTTAAATAAGCAATTTCTAGAATGACATACCGAACTACCAAGCCAAACACAAGTAGTCAAATAGCAAATAAATCACAAGTAATCAAACCCATATATCTCATGCATATATCAACATTTAGCTCGGTTCGCATACCCACATCCTCGTCTAGCTCGGCTCACATGATCAACCAGTTAACTCATTGCTAGCTATACCTCGGTTTATCCTCTCGTGTCTCGGATTACCGTCTCTATCTCGGGTTCACTACTCAATATTTCACTTTCACATAATTTACAATATTTTACTCTTCTCGGATGCATACACCCAGTGCATGTCTTACACCATTTAGGTCGGATATTGGAGTGTCCATAACAGCGAGTACCGCAATACTCGGCTTACAGCTGCGAGCACCACAATGCTCGGCTTACGCGATCAATGCACGCACCCAGTACGCGTCTGCTATGACCAGGAACACTACCGCCGATCATTCTATGGAGTAAGGAGTGTCCATAACTGCGAGTACCACAATACTCGACTTACAGCTGCGAGCACCACAATGCTCGGCTTACGTGATCAACGCACGCACCCAGTACGCATCTGCTATGACCAGGAACACATCCCACCGATTCCGTTCTCGGAACCTTGTGAGTCATAACTGCGAGCACTACAATGCTCGACTTACAGCTGCGAGCACCACAATGCTCGGCTTACGCGATCAATGCACGCACCCAGTACGCGTCTGCTATGACCCGACCACACAACCATTTCTCTTTAATTCCCCTTATCTTATTAACCATTACTTTTAGTTCGGCCCACCTCAGTTCACCTCTTTCATTTATTCCTCTTTCCATTAATCTCATTATTTACTTAGCTTGGCCTATCTCGGCTCAACCCTTTACCCATTTCCGATTTCCCTTATCCCTATTATCTATCTAATCTACCTATCTCATTATATAACTTATTAGTTTGTCTTTTCGATCCACCCTAGTTACCATTCTTCTCATTCTCCATTCTCACCCTCTCTCGGCTCGGCCACAGATACAAATACCAAATATCAAAGCATCATAAACACTTATACCTCAACAACCACATGAACAAAACATTTAGTCAATCCATCATGTAAAATGCAGCATATGAAATATAGCATGTAATCAAAAGTGATATTCCATCTTCACCTAAAATCCATGTTTCTAGTTCATTCATTAATTCCCCTTTTACCCTTTTTACCATTTCTCTTCTAACATTAACCTATGTCCATTCCCTAATCTAATACCCACTCTTAGTACCCTTTATGAACACCCTAGAAACCCAAACTCAAGCAGAGGTAACACTCACTCCTTACCTCAAACCGTGTGAGATAAGAGTTGAGAGTTTGAGAATGGTTTTCTTGATGCTTGATCTTGGAGCTTCACACCTTTGAATCCTTTTCCTCCTTGCTGCCACCACCACGCCACGCTACACACGAACTTCACGGCGGCCCAGGGACTCCAGATTAAAACGGGGACGGAGAGAAGGAGGGTCTCCGGTTGAGGTTTGGTTGCTGGAGGGGGAAATATCCGTGGGAAGGGAGGGAGAAAGAAGTGTTAGGGCTGCTGGACTTTGAGAGAAAGAGAGAGAGACGTAGGGAAAAGAGAAGAATAAAAGTGAGAAGTGTTATGGGTTATGTGTTGGGATTTTCTTTTATTCAAATGTGGAAGATATTTGTGTGGCTCTCATTGGAGGCTTCTTGAGGTAGCATGAATATGTGGACAGGATTCATTGGCTTCTTGAGGAAGCCATGAATAGTGACTTGATAGGGACATAAAGCAATGATGGCGACATAAAGTGAAAGATAGTACATAGTACGGATGGTATGAATCCCAAAGGGCCAACAGCTCAACATGAGCTGGCACGGAGGAGCTAGGACGTGTCGGCTAGGATACGTCGGCTCGGTATGGAGGAATCGTAGTAGTCCGAGCTTCCATCTCGGATAATAGTGTGGGGTGCGCTGAGGTCGACTAATCCGAGCTTGACAACAGGTTCCGCGTTTTACCCCATTCAGCTCGGCCGGGATCGGTCCTAGGTCCAATACTTACATACTAGGTCGGTTACCATGAGCTGGATGATGGCTACTCGGATCTTATAAGCTCGGTATGAGCTCAATTATGTTTGCTTGATCCTCATGAGCTCGAATAGATTGATAAACTCGGATAGATAGATGAGCATGGATATACTAATGGGCTCAATAATACTGATGAGCTCGCTGATAATGAGCTCAGTTGCACTAATGGGTTCGGTCATCATGAGCTCGGTTATGATGAGCTCGGATTGTTCGGCAATTATGCACTCCTAGCTGATTGCTCGGTTCGGAGTAGTTTGGAAGCAAGATGTCGGATTACTGCTCATGCTCAACAGATACAAAACCGACGTATATGTTTAGTCGAAATGGCGTCGGCTTATGACACTAAATGTTTATTCGGTTAGTATGAGCCCAGTGCTACAACTCGGTTCTACCGATGAGTTCGGCTTGTGACTCTGGACGTCATTCATTGGTCGGATGAGGGGTGATAGTTTAGAATAAGGTCGGTTTACGACTCTAAACCTCTTTTCGGTCGGCTAAGATAGAATTTGCTCGGACCTCCGCTACACTTAACCCACTTGTTCTTTGCTAAAGCTTAATCTCTTCACAGACTGATTGTAATCGATTAACACCCCACAGTAATTGATTACACTAAGAGGTCTTTATGTACTGATGGTTTCTAACTTCATGCTATACTCCTTAACTCCAACATACACTTTGGCCATGAACACATTACTACATTCCAGCTTACTCTTCTGATTATCCTTAGCTTAATTTAGACATTTCCTATTTAAGCTTAGATTCAGAAATCGGGATGTTACAATTCTCCCCCACTTACTGGAATTTCGTCCACGAAATTCCGTTCAGTTCCATAAATGGAGAGTCATCCTTTGACAAGGCTTTCGACTATGGTCTTTACGCCCCTTTTGTTTCATTTGTATTTGGGGTACTCCTAAGTTCATTCTTCTTACTGCTTTCGAATTTACGTTAAAACATCTCACAGCTTGTCCTCGCAAGACTTCACTTCTTGTTTCCTTTTGATGTTCGGACAAGGTGTTAGTTGGGTTACTAAGTCCTCCCCCACTTGGCATTGACATACCCGATTACACCAATGCTAGGAGGTGGAAGGTCGAATGAATCCGCTTCTGGTTATTTGCACTAACTGCACCTTTAATTAAGGCTCGATACACATGCATAAACCTACGGTAGACAACTCTAGCTTTCTCGCAGCCAATAGAATAGAAGAGCCCGCTGCGTCGTTCTCAGACCAAAACTACACAAGGGTTAAGCGTTTACCTAGAAAAGACCTTAGATCAGCTCGTTGGCATCATCCCCCTCCTTGCCGTCCATAGTGTAAAAATCATCCCTCCGAGGTGGTCGATTCCCACCGACATGCCGAGACGGATCAGCATTGATTTCCTCCTTCAGGACGTTCGTAGGGCATTGGGCCGCGAGGTGATCGGACTGATGACATCGATAGCACAGTCCTTTTCCTTTGTTCGAATTCAGCATCCAACACTTTCCCTTATGTTGCTTTCCACAATATTGACAGATCGGATAAGGACCAGGGCCGGTCACTTTCCGACCATCGCCCCATGATGTTGTCGTTGCCTTTGAGCTCGGACCCTCGTGACGGTCCAAACTCCGAGTCGTTTCTCTCATGATGGGTTTACTAGTCCTTGAAACATCCTTGCCCCTCTGCTCGGCTGCTTCGTTATTGAGGCCTCTCTCGTACATACTCGCCATATTAACCAACTGGGACAGGTTGGCTATGTTTTGGTTCCCGAATGCTAGCCTGATTTCGGCTCGAAGCCCAGCCTTGAACTTAACACACTTGGTCCTCTCGTCGGAAGCCCGATAGCTTTCGGCATACTTAATCAATTCCTCGAACTTAACCGCATACTCATCCACGCTGAGACTGCCTTGCTTCAGATTTAAGAAGGCAATCTCTTTCTCCCTTAGAATATCCTCTAAGAAGTATTTTGCACGAAATCTCCTCTTAAATACTTCCCATGCTACGCTTTGCCTCTTCACTTCTAGGATTTGTTGCATTTGCGCCCACCATTGCTCCGCCTCCCCTGCTAACGCACACATCACTAGCAAGGCCCTTTGGTTGTCTGGAAGACGCATCGTGCAGAATACTTCTTCTATCTCTTGGAGCCACTTACGTGCTCCGTCCGGGTTATAGCCACCCAGGAACCTTGGTGGATTGTTTCTTCTGAGTTCGGTCAACCAGTCAATTTCCGCTGGTACTGGGTTTTGAGATGCGTGTAGCTGTCGATCCATTGCTTCCTCTGGCTCTTGTAATTGTGACTCTTGCTATCCCTTCGGTTTAATCTCTGTTTACGTGGATCGAGTTCTCTAGAGTTGTCACGATCTTGTCAATGCTGCTGCTATTCCCTTTCCTTACTGGCTACCTCTAGGACAACCGATAGGTTAATGCCAACCTAATCAACAACACATATACACCTCATTACTCTAATTTAGACACTTAACTACTTAGCGGTCACTCGCTGGGTGAGTAACCATGGGAGATGTGAGTCCACACTCCAAAGGCCGAGGGAAATTGCTCTGATACCAAAAATGTAACACCCTATGAAATAATTACCCTTAATTACCCCAAAATTAGGATTTAAAATTTCTTTTAAGATGGATATGATATTTGCCAAAATAATATTTCCTTACATTAATAACAAAAACATCAGAGTTAATAAAGCGGAAGACTTAAAGACATCAAATTCATAAAGTATAAGTTTAGGTACATTCAGTTCGGTCATTCAAAATACAATCAGTGTTTTAGCTCGGCCCAACTGGCCGAGACCCATCCACCTATCTGACTCTAAATAACTTACTCTCCCTGTGAGGGAGAGTGATCCTGCTCGGCCGGGGACTGCGTCTGCTCGGGCTCAGTACCTGAAAAATGGTAAGGAGGTGAGCATTACACAGAACTTAAATAAGCAATTTCTAGAATGACATACCGAACTACCAAGCCAAACACAAGTAGTCAAATAGCAAATAAATCACAAGTAATCAAACCCATATATCTCATGCATATATCAACATTTAGCTCGGTTCGCATACCCACATCCTCATCTAGCTCGGCTCACATCATCAACCAGTTAACTCATTGCTAGCTATACCTCGGTTTATCCTCTCGTGTCTCGGATTACCGTCTCTATCTCGGGTTCACTACTCAATATTTCACTTTCACATAATTTACAATCTTTTACTCTTCTCGGATGCATACACCCAGTGCATGTCTTACACCATTTAGGTCGGATATTGGAGTGTCCATAACAGCGAGTACCACAATACTCAGCTTACAGCTGCGAGCACCACAATGCTCGGCTTACGCGATCAATGCACGCACCCAGTACGCGTCTGCTATGACCAGGAACACTACCGCCGATCATTCTATGGAGTAAGGAGTGTCCATAACTGCGAGTACCACAATACTCGACTTATAGCTGCGAGCACCACAATGCTCGGCTTACGCGATCAACGCACGCACCCAGTACGCGTCTGCTATGACCAGGAACACATCCCACCGATTTCGTTCTCGGAACCTTGTGAGTCATAACTGCGAGCACCACAATGCTCGACTTACAACTGCGAGCACCACAATGCTCGGCTTACGCGATCAATGCACGCACCCAGTACGCGTCTGCTATGACCCGACCACACAACCATTTCTCTTTAATTCCCCTTATCTTATTAACCATTACTTTTAGTTCGGCCCACCTCAGTTCACCTCTTTCATTTATTCCTCTTTGCATTAATCTCATTATTTACTTAGCTCGGCCTATCTCGGCTCAACCCTTTACCCATTTCCGATTTCCCTTATCCCTATTATCTATCTCATCTACCTATCTCATTATATAACTTAATAGTTGGTCTTTTCGATCCACCCTGGTTACCATTCTTCTCATTCTCCATTCTCACCCTCTCTCGGCTCGGCCACAGATACAAATACCAAATATCAAAGCATCATAAACACTTATACCTCAACAACCACATGAACAAAACATTTAGTCAATCCATCATATAAAATGCAGCATATGAAATATAGCATGTAATCAAAAGTGATATTCCATCTTCACCTAAAATCCATGTTTCTAGTTCATTCATTAATTCCCCTTTTACCCTTTTTACCATTTCTCTTCTAACATTAACCTATGTCCATTCCCTAATCTAATACCCACTCTTAGTACCCTTTATGAACATCCTAGAAACCCAAACTCAAGCAGAGGTAACACTCACTCCTTACCTCAAACCGTGTGAGATAAGAGTTGAGAGTTTGAGAATGGTTTTCTTGATGCTTGATCTTAGAGCTTCACACCTTTGAATCCTTTTCCTCCTTGCTGCCACCACCACGCCACGCTACACACGAACTTCACGGCGGCCCAGGGACTCCAGATTAAAACGGGGACGGAGAGAAGGAGGGTCTCCGGTTGAGGTTTGGTTGCTGGAGGGGGGAAATATCCGTGGGAAGGGAGGGAGAAAGAAGTGTTAGGGCTGCTGGACTTTGAGAGAAAGAGAGAGAGGCATAGGGAAAAGAGAAGAATAAAAGTGAGAAGTGTTATGGGTTATGTGTTGGATTTTCTTTTATTCAAATGTGGAAGATATTTGTGTGGCTCTCATTGAAGGCTTCTTGAGGAAGCTTGAATATGTGGACAGGATTCATTGGCTTCTTGAGGAAGCCATGAATAGTGACTTGATAGGGACATAAAGCAATGATGGCGACATAAAGTGAAAGATAGTACATAGTACGAATGGTATGAATCCCAAAGGGCCAACAGCTCAACATGATCTGGCACGGAGGAGCTAGGACGTGTCGGCTAGGATACGTCGGCTCGGTATGGAGGAATCGTAGTAGTCCGAGCTTCCATCTCGGATAATAGTGTGGGGTGCGCTAAGGCCGGCTAATCCGAGCTTGACTGCAGGTTCCGCGTTTTACCCCATTCAGCTCGGCCGGGATCGGTCCTAGGTCCAATACCTACATACTAGGTTGGTTACCATGAGCTGGATGATGGCTACTCGGATCTTATAAGCTCGGTATGAGCTCAATTATGTTTGCTCGATCCTCATGAGCTCGAATAGATTGATAAACTCGGATAGATAGATGAGCTTGGATATACTAATGAGCTCAATAATACTGATGAGCTCGCTGATAATGAGCTCGGTTGCACTAATGGGTTCGGTCATCATGAGCTCGGTTATGATGAGCTCGGATTGTTCGGCAATTATGCACTCCTAGCTGATTGCTCGGTTCGGAGTAGTTTGGAAGAAAGATGTCGGATTACTGCTCATGCTCAACAGATACAAAACCGACGTAGATGTTTAGTCGAAATGGCGTCGGCTTATGACACTAAATGTTTATTCGGTTAGTATGAGCCCAGTGCTACTACTCAGTTCTACCGATGATTTCGGCTTGTGACTCTGGACATCGTTCATTGGTCGGATGAGGGGTGATAGTTTAGAATAAGGTCGGTTTACGACTCTAAACCTCTTTTCGGTCGGCTAATATAGAATTTGCTCGGACCTCCGCTACACTTAACCCACTTGTTCTTTGCTAAAGCTTAATCTCTTCACAGACTGATTGTAATCGATTAACACCCCACAGTAATTGATTACACTAAGAGGTCTTTATGTACTGATGGTTTCTAACTTCATGGTATACTCCTTAACTCCAACATACACTTTGGCCACGAACACATTACTACATTCCAGCTTACTCTTCTGATTATCCTTAGCTTAATTTAGACATTTCCTATTTAAGCTTAGATTCAGAAATCGGGATTTTACAACACGCACACAAAATCTTGATTCAAACTCTTTTTATACTAAAAATTATTTTTAAAGCTTGTTAGGTTTATTTTCTTTTGAAAACCGTGACATGCATACAAGAAATCAAGACTTTACACTCAAATTAGACATACAAAATCCAAGCTTCATATCTTCTCAAAACCATTTAACCCTTTGAACCCTTGTTGACAAAGCTATACCATTAGTATTCCATTGTGTCTGATGATGAAATGGCCCAAGAAGATCACCTTTGAAAGAATGATGCCTATGCGACGACTCGAAGATGACGACTACTGTTATAGATTGGGAGAATCACTCCAAGGAATCCGGCATCCGTTGATCGTGGAATTCTGCGTAGCATTTCTCGAGGACGAGAAATCTGCAAGTTGGGGAGAATGTAACATCTCGCGTTTTTCCGACTAGGATAAATAAAATTTCATTAAAGAAGAATTTTGAGATAAGGTTTTACAAAAGGTTTTCAATAAGTGTTTTAATTAGTTACAAAGTAAAGTGTTGATTTTACGGAGCTTTGGTAAACAAATATTTTTATGGAGTTAGTAAAAATGATTTTTTTTGTGACAAATGATTTTATTTTTGGTGATTTATTGTGAAAATGAATTTCTTTATGCACTTTAAAAGATTTATCAACTTCAAAAATCCATAACTTTTTAACCGTAACTCCGATTTTGATGATCTTTATATCAAAACGATCGTATCGAAACGTAGATTTAAAAAATGTATATTTCATAATTTTATGGATTGGTTTGCGAAAATTATTTTCCAGTACGGTAAAGGACGAATTTTCAAGGAATTAACCATGAAAAATAGTTTTTGATTTTTAATAAATTTTTCCTTTTGGGATTATCTTTAATATATTAAAGTATGATTTTAGAAAATGGGATAAGGGCTATAAGTGCAACCAGAAAGTACAGTTTATTAATTAAGAAAACATGTATTAAGTATTGTTATGTATGTTTGATTATTTAAAGAAGAAATTATTTTGTGATTAAAGTGTGTGCTTGATTGTGAATGGGTGCTTATATATGTATGTTGATTATTTATTTTGTGATCAAGTGTGTGATTAATGAATGAAATTTCTTAAGTGATGTTTGAATTATTAGTAATTATAATGTGAATAGAAAATAAAAGAGTAGGATATGTGTAGGCATATGGGAGTGTCACGGTTTTGTGTGTGTGCGCATGTAGGAGATAGGTGTGATATGTGTATGTATGACAAGTGTATGCAAGGTGTATGTGTGTGTTTATGGTGCATTTGCTTGGTGACTAAGCTAGAAGGAGGAAATAAAAATAAAAAGAAAAGAAAATGGAAAACTTGGGGACCAAGTAGAAGTCTTAGAATGCCAAGACTACCCTTCCTAGGTGCATTATGGCCGAACCACATTAAGGCCAAGGAAGGGAAATAAAGCTCCACCCTTAGTCCATTTCCTCCTATTTCCATTCACACCTTCATTTCCTTTCATTCTTCCATTCATTCTTTCTTCCCATTTGTTCCTTCATTCTTCCATTCTGTAACACCCTCACAATTATTTAGTTAAATTAAGTTTTATAAAAATATGGACTTGAAAATTTCGATAAAAATCCGGCAGAGTTCCCTCTGTATTTCGGACTTTACCAAAATTTCCAATCTTGTATCTGTCCAGACCAGAATATTTTAAAACATACAACATTTAATCAACACACACAATTAAGCCTAATGCCCAACATAATCCAAGCAAGGGCGTACAACTAATACATTCTTTTAATTTACAAAATATCAATCTTTAGCTTAATTAATACTTTAGTTCACTCGTAATACACGACCACTGGAGGGTAATCCTGCTCGGCCAAAAACTGTGTAAGCTCCAAGCTCAGTACCTGAAAAATGGTTGTAAGGGTGAGCTTTACACATGAAGTAGAAAGTAGTGTCTAACTAGACACAATGACCTACTAAGTCAAACACATTTAGCCATATATTACACAAAACTCAATCATTCATACCCATTCACAGCAATTATACTCACATCAATAACAAATGATTTCTTTTATAATTCTTTAACTCTTTAAATTTCTATATTTACAACTTATACAACCCGATATCTTTCTCAACTCTTTACTTAATTTCACATTTTCTTTTCTCATACTCTTTGGAGTTTTACATAGCCTTTTTAGAATTTATCGTGGGGATCCATCATTGCGTACAGTCTCCTAAGGACAACGTCTTACAAGATCTGGAATTGCACAATCCAATTATTAATATATGGTGTGTGTGTCCATAACTGCGTACAGTCTCCTAAGGACAACGTCTTACAGCTGCACATCGCGTGCGTCTTACGCGATCTATGCGTACAGTCTCCTAAGGACAACGTCTTACAAGATCTGGATCACACACTCTTTTTCCATTAAATCTTTTAACAATTTATTTCACTTATTTCATTTCTTTGTACTCATTCTCATTAATTCCATTTTATCATCTCATTATACTTTTAACTTCCAAAAATACAGGGTAATTTCAAAGAGACATTCATTCCAATATCAAATATCATAATCATCATCATTTTATAATTCTAGAGTTCATCATAATTTGGCAAAATATCAAATCACACATTCAAATATAAATCACCATAATCATTCACAAAATAGCACAACTCTATACTTTTTCTAACAAACATACCAACTATCATATATAATCATTTCTAGTTACCAACCAAGTTTCCATACAAAAGTTATCACATATATCAATTTGCAACTATTTCATTTAATTTCATTCTTGATTCTTAAGCCTATAATAACTATCTAAATTCCAAACCAAACATATACATATACTCTTAGCAAGTACTATGAGCTAATTAGATAATACTCCCTAAAGAAAGGTAAAGAACCCCTTACTTTGCGTTTCCTTAGACCTGATTCCTTTCGTGTAATGATGCCCAACCATAACGCGGTTCAATGTTCGCATCCCTGCTGATCCTAAAGTCCTTTGTCGTTTAACCATGTCATACCAATTAAACAACAGTCAATATAATACGCCAAATCTTATTTCACAACACTCAATCATCATTTAATCCTCTTCAGATATGCTAATTTGATATCGATATCGGAGTAGTTATTAGATCTATGACGTTAAAAATATATTTTGTTATGTACAACTTACATAATAAGGGACCATTCAATATTCGTTAAACACATTTTAAAATCAATTAGTAGCCTAATAGGAATGTGAAGACACGTTAAAAGGGACTTTAGTTTGGAAATCGAAACAAGCTAAATTCGAAATCATTTGATAAAAAGTCCATAAACCAAAGTTAAATAAAATTAGAGTAGTTGTCCCCTTAATATTAGTACAACTCTTTATATAAGAATAAGTTAACTTTTAAAACCAGCGTAATCATCAAAATACCTTAAAATCAAGTGGTTTCAATTACGAATCCCAAAATCAAATTCTAATAATACTTGACACTATAGATTCCAAATTGAAAGAGAGTTTTCTTTGTTCGAAGTAGATCTAAATCAAATTTTCAAAGTCCGAAAAACTATGTTCACCTTCAATTTGGGATTAATGTTCAAGGTTTTAACTCGAATCAACGTATGCCAAATATATCGAGTTCCTAATTAATTAAAACATGGTTTCGTCCAACGACAAACCAAATCAACCAAACATTTCAATTACTTAGGAACACAACAACTTTAACAAAATACTTTTAAAACAAATCATTTGACATAACGTTTAATCCGTTATTATCCCAAATCAAAGTAACCAATTAAAATCATTCTAAATAACAGTATAATTAAAAATCAATACTCAATTACAATATCCTCATTTTCCAAGATAATATAAAACTAAATCATTATTATCAACACTAATACCATTTATATTATCAAAAATACTAATAAACATAACACAAAGTAAATAAAAAGGTGATAGGGATTTACCCTCAAATTTGATTTTGCAGGCCGGTTTGGTTTGGTTCAGCCCCGATTCGGTTCAAAGCAAACCAGGCAGCGGCAACAACCCGCATCACCGCACTCCATGGCTGCGGTTGTTTCCCAAACCGTGGTCGGCGGTGTAGCTCGGTCCCGTTGCGTCGGCAGCCCCCATCGAAGGGAGAGGAACAGGGACCGTGAGGGAGGAAGAGGGGTGGCCCGAGCTTTGTCCCTGGCGGGGGCGTCAACGGCGTGGTGACAAGGACCCTCGGAATTGGGATCCAGTAGTGGCAGCGGCGATGCAACTTCACGGTAGCAGCAGCGAGCAACGGCGACGGTGACCTCCTTGGTGGCAGCGACGCAAACCGGAAAGGGAAGAGAAGAGCGGCTGTGTTGGCGGCCCAACCGTGGCAGTGACGAACCACAGCTCCACGGCTGAAACGGGTTGCAAATCGCAACCGAAAAGAGAGCACCAACGGCGGCGGCGCAGTAGCACAAGGAGAGAGGAAAAGGGAGAGAGAGACACAAGCTTGGAGAGGGAGAGAGAAGGATAAAGGGACCAAATGAAGAAGATGAAGTTGAAGAAGGTGGAAGAGAGGGGAGAGGGCGGCTGAAGCAAGGAAGGGGTTAGGGTTTTCCCCTTCCCCTACACACAGCACACACGCACATATCTTCTTCTTTTCTTTCTTCTTTTTTTTATTTATTTTTTTTATAACAAATACTTTTATTTATTTATTTATTTATTTAGTAAATAGATATCAACATTATTATTATTTGAAGGGAAACTAATACAAGGAATTAAATATCATACTATCACATAGGGATATCATAAAGTTAATAATTGATATTACTTACGAAGTAATTTAATATTGGTATGTCCAAATTAAGGAAAATATATAAAGTATATCCTTCAATGAGGGTGATTATTTTTTTTAAGAGCATTCTAAAAAAATAGAATCTAGTCATCGAATCAAATAAACAAAAATATTTTTGAGAATGTCATAAAGTTAAATATTTAAAAACACTAAACACAATTCATTATTGAATATATAAAGGTTAAGTAAAGTTTTCAAAATGTTTAGCATTATTTTAATATGTTAATTTTCTTTAAAAGAGTTCACTTTAAAATATAATTAGATATTCTTTCTTAATTAACATAATGCATTTTAGGAAAATACCCAACACTTAAATGATAAATTCTAGGGAACATTTATTTAATTCAATAAAACTTATAATTTATAATGTTAAAGAAATCCTGGTGTTCCAACCTAATATTATAATTATACTAGGACCAAAATTAGGGATGTTACAATTCTCCCCCACTTAGGAGAATTTCGTCCCCGAAATTCCGGTTGTTTCAAGTGAATGGAGGGTCATCACTTAAACAGGGTCTCTGACTATTATATCTAACTCTCTCAGGGTTCACTCCCCCACTTATGATACTCCTAGATCAATACTCTTGGGTGTTTCTCAAATCTATTTCAGACCCATCAGCCCAAAGTTGTTCCATGCTTATACCTTCTTTCCTTAACACCAATGAGTTCGGTTGGTTCCTTGTTTAGGATTTCTAATATGGTAAGATCAAGGTTCGCTAATTCGATAATTCTTGACATTTGTTCCAACAAATAGAGACAACTATATATAAAAAAACGTTACACGAAGCATGAGGGTCTTGGTTAACTTGTAAGCTAAGAGGTACACTTCATGCCGATGTCGAACTCCACGAGTTTGCTAAACTCTTCGCAAGGCGTAGAATAGCTAATCTAATAAGGGAAAATGTAGGATGAGCCATCAGTGACAATTTGATTGACCCGGATTGTCAACACCATGCTAGGTAGGATAGGAAATTTTGCTAACTACACATTAGAGGGGCACGATATGATAGACTCATGAAAATGCCAATTGAATCCAAGGGTAAGATAAGTCAAAAGATTATAACAAAGTCAGTTTCAGTTTGAGTTTCTATCGAAGAATGAATAAGGATAAGATCTCAAGAGTTATCAGTATCAAAAGCGTTGAGTCTTGACCAAAATAAACATGGTCATGGAATCATAAGTCACATGAAATGGTTTCATGCTAGCTAGAATATTTCAAACTAGCAAGCATGTATTTAAACTTTGCAAGAGACAATTCGAGTCTATGTCGGTCACGATTCAATTGGAATTGAAAGAATTACCAAATAATCAGATTTTTGACTTATAAGAGGTGATAAGGATTATGAACCCAAGATAGATTCAGGGATCGACTTATCAAGTCATAACGGTATATTGCCTTCAGGAACAGATACGCGACTAGAGGAAGGATAAACTATTCTCTTAATTATGCTTAAGCCACACGGAATCCCACTCATACATAAAGATTTAAGATGCCATGCAATTATCAAGGTTTTACACAAGCAGAGTCAACTCTCCAAATTCGAGACACCGAGCATAATTCGGAAACATGAAAAGGAAAAAGAAAATCTATAGGATTTTCTGGGATTGTCTTCTAGTCATTCCATCGTGCACTCTAATTAGAGAGCATTTCAAATTAAAGGGTATTAACTATGACGGATTGCTTTAAGTAAATTTTAGATATTACTAGTTATCAATTTATACTCTTGTAATCAGAAACTATAGTGATATCACCATCCAATAAATGCAAACATTGGGATGATCAAGCCCAACCATGCATTCCATTGGGGGTAAAATCATTTCCGCATTAACTGAATTTTTTTATCATACTACGAACAACTTGATATTGCTCTTGTACGAAAATTTTATTTGAATTGTTTGGTGTGAATTGTCACATTCGGAATTCGTGTACTTGATGCAATCCTAAGGGTTGATCCTTCCCGTTGGGGTGGCAACTAGTATGCCCTAGCCCGTTGGGGTCTCTCATTTCTCTTAGTATTGACAATTACATGTTTTCCAAGTGTGACAATACAATAGTTAAGGATATTAGATTCAAACACTTTACGAAGTCCGGAACAAACACTAAGAATTCAACTATAAATTAAGAGAGGCTATACTAAGTCCGCTATATTCTAATTCCTAATCTAACTAAGTTAGACATCTAACTATCTATTGGTTACTCGCTTGGTGAGTAAACCACAGGAGTTGTGAGTCCACACTCCGAGGCCGAGGAAAAACTGCTTTGATACCACAATGTAACACCCTCACAATTATTTAGTTAAATTAAGTTTTATAAAAATATAGACTTGAAAATTTCGATAAAAATCCGGCAGAGTTCCCTCTGTATTTCGGACTTTACCAAAATTTCCAATCTTGTATCTGTCCAGACCAGAATATTTTAAAACATACAACATTTAATCAACACACACAATTAAGCCTAATGCCCAACATAATCCAAGCAAGGGCGTACAACTAATACATTCTTTTAATTTACAAAATATCAATCTTTAGCTTAATTAATACTTTAGTTCACTCGTAATACACGACCACTCCACGTGGTGGAGGGTAATCCTGCTCGGCCAAAAACTGTGTAAGCTCCAAGCTCAGCACCTGAAAAATGGTTGTAAGGGTGAGCTTTACACATGAAGTAGAAAGTAGTGTCTAACTAGACATAATGACCTACTAAGTCAAACACATTTAGCCATATATTACACAAAACTCAATCATTCATACCCATTCACAGCAATTATACTCACATCAATAACAAATGATTTCTTTTATAATTCTTTAACTCTTTAAATTTCTATATTTACAACTTATACAACCCGATATCTTTCTCAACTCTTTACTTAATTTCACATTTTCTTTTCTCATACTCTTTGGAGTTTTACATAGCCTTTTTAGAATTTATCACGGGGATCCATCATGGCGTACAGTCTCCTAAGGACAACGTCTTACAGCTGCACACAATGTGTGTCTTACGCGGTCTATGCGTACAGTCTCCTAAGGACAACGTCTTACAAGATCTGGAATTGCACAATCCAATTATACCTTTATTAATATATGGTGTGTGTGTCCATAACTGCGTATAGTCTCCTAAGGACAACGTCTTACAGCTGCGCATCGCGTGCGTCTTACGCGATCTATGCGTACAGTCTCCTAAGGACAACGTCTTACAAGATCTGGATCACACACTCTTTTTCCATTAAATCTTTTAACAATTTATTTCACTTATTTCATTTCTTTGTACTCATTCTCATTAATTCCATTTTATCATCTCATTATACTTTTAACTTCCAAAAATACAGGGTAATTTCAAAGAGACATTCATTCCAATATCAAATATCATAATCATCATCATTTTATAATTCTAGAGTTCATCATAATTTGGCAAAATATCAAATCACACATTCAAATATAAATCACCATAATCATTCACAAAATAGCACAACTCTATACTTTTTCTAACAAACATACCAACTATCATATATAATCATTTCTAGTTACCAACCAAGTTTCCATATACTTCAGTTAGGCATAAATAATGACATTTAGCACTTAGCATACAAAAGTTATCACATATATCAATTTGCAACTATTTCATTTAATTTCATTCTTGATTGTTAAGCCTATAATAACTATCTAAATTCCAAACCAAACATATATGTAACACCCTATAATTAATTACCCTTAATTCCCCTTATATTAAAAATATGAAATTAAAAATTCATTTTTAAATTATAAAAATCAACCGTCAAACGGACGGAGTTTCGTTTGTTTTTCGGACTTTTCTAAATCTTCAACCTGATAAACTCATGTATATAATATCAACAATAGCCAGCAGGGCTCAAATATAAATATATGCATCACATAGTTGCCCCATGGGCTCAAGTGTAAATCATCAGCATCAGTATGTTAGTGTACCAGCAGAAATGCAAAATATGTGAATCAAGAGACCATAACAGCAACTATGCCCAAAAAGGAATCATAAACCATGCACAAAAGAAACTAATCCTAAGCCTCTCTCAAAAGCATATACAGCCCATATACATCAAATGAATACGGAGGCTTAGGCCAAAATAAATATATCTAAAACCCAACCCTACTCTCCCTGTGAGGGAGAGTAATCCTGCTCGGTCGTTCCTGGTGTATACTCCAACTCAGTACCTGAAAAATGGTAAGGAGGTGAGTATTACACAATAAAATAGGGAAGCAGTCTCTATTATGCTATACTGAACCACCAAGCCAAACACATCTAGTCATGTAGTGCATATAATCCAATGAGCATTCCCAAACAGTTCAATTATATTCTTTCCACATTAAAGTAGTTCTCTTGTTGTTTTAATTCCCATAGTCCATGCATTTCCATAATATACAAGTTACATAGTCCTCCATCTCATTTACTTTCCCTAATTCATACAATTATAACTCACAAAATTTGTTATCTTTCTCAACTTTACTAATTTCACATGCTCTTTTCTCATACTCTTGGAAGCTTTCATAGCATTTTTAGAATTTATCACGGGGATCCATCATTGCGTACAGTCTCCTAAGGACAACGTCTTACAAGACCTGGATTCCCAAAATCATAATGTGCGCCCATCATTGCGTACAGTCTCCTAAGGACAACGTCTTACAGCTGCACACAATGTGTGAATTACGCGATCTCTGCGTACAGTCTCCTAAGGACAACGTCTTACAAGATCTGGAGTAGCACAATCCAATTATAACATTATTAATATATGGTGTGTGTGTGTGTGTCCATAACTGCGTACAGTCTCCTAAGGACAATGTCTTACAGCTGCGCACAATGTGCGTCTTACGTGATCTATGCGTACAGTCTCCTAAGGACAACGTCTAACAAGATCTGGATCACACACTCTTTTTCCTTTATATCTTTTAACAATTTATTTCGCTTATTCCATCTCTTTGTACTCATTCTCATTAGTTCCATTTTATCATCTCAGCATACTTTTAAATTCCCAAAAATACAGGGTAATTTCTAAGAGACATTCATGCCAATATCAAATATCATAATCATTACAACAACTCACATACTCACGTAACCACAAATATTGCATATATTTCACTTCTCAGGTAGACATACATAATAAAATTACACAACAACTAATCACAATTATTAACATGATTTCCACACAATCATTTACGCATTTAGCATATGCTTATACTTTTAATTTTTCCAAGGAAATATTTATTCTTATTCCCACATAATATTCATTATCCTTTATAAAAATTCTAGATTTCCCATATAATTTAGCATAATACCAATTCTCACAACTTAAATAGCAATTATCACATTTAAACACAAAATAACACATCCAATATTTTTATGCAATAACCATACCTAGGGTTTTTACTCTAATCCAACACATAACTCTTAGTAACCCACTATATACATAACACAACCTACCCCCTAGAATATGGTAACACAAACCTCCTTACCTCAAGTCCTTAGAGTTAGAGAGAGAATTTGTGCTTGGAGCACACTTGAATAATGGCCACAACTCAAAGGAGAGGGAGGAACCTAAAATCAAGACAATAAAGAGACAATTTATTAAGTTTTGCCCAAGACTCTTGAGGGAAATTCGTGACCCCATCAAGACCTCCCTAGGTTGATGATTGAAGTGCCATGGGAGCAAGAGGGAGAGAGAAATTCGAATTCTAGGGGAAAGGAAAAGAAGAACATAAGCAACAACCACTTACTTGGAGCTACAAGGATGGATTTGGGGATGGACATGGAGTGATTCTCTTGAGAGTTGATCAATTAGAGTGAGTGAATTTGTGCCCTAGAGGAGAGAGAATTCGAGCTTTGCAAACTCTAAGAGATGGACGCCCTTTATTTTTTTTCAGCATCTACAGCCTTTAATCGATTATTAATCGATTAAGCCATTTCCCATTTTCTGACCTTAATCGATTAAGCTGCAGTTTAATCGATTAAGCTGCAGTTTAATCGATTAAGCTGTTCAGTTTTGCAGTACCCAGACTTTGAGAGGCCATAACTTCTTCGTTACCCGTTGGATCTTCTTCAAATTTTAAAGCAAGCTTCCTCACCTATCCTACTTCACATCCAACGGTGGAATTTATGTTTTAAGCTACAAATCTTGTTATTCTAATTTCCTAAATTCCTATGTTTTAAACCTAAGGTTGCATGCTTAATTGGCTAAGTTTCTAACTTATGCCCTCGATTCTTCTACCCTAGGACCATCACAACATAGATTACACTATAAATTAAGTTTGGGATGTTACAATCCTCTCCCACTTACCCGAATTTCGTCCTCGAAATTCAGTTGTCCTCGAACAAGTGTGGATGAGATTGTCTGATCTTGCTTTCTAGCTCCCAAGTAGCCTCCTCTACATTGTTCCTGCTCCAAATGACTTTGACCAAGCTGATCTCCTTGCCTCTTAATTGTCTCACCTGCCTGTCTTCAATCCTCACTGGCAACACCTCAAAAGTCAAATTCTCCTTCAAAGGCAACTCGTCCAATGTGACCACATGAGTAGGATCATGAATGTATTTTCTTAGCTGTGAAACATGGAATACATCATGAAGCCTAGCTAAGTGAGGGGGCATAGCAATTCTGTAAGCTACCGGACCAACCTTCTTCAAGATCTCATAAGGTCCAACAAACCTAGGAGTTAGTTTCTTGGACCTAATTGCTCTACCAATCCCAGTGACCGGAGACACTCTTAGAAACACATGATCCCCAACATCGAATTCCAAAGGTCTCCTACGCCTATCAGCATAATTCTTCTGGCGATCCTGGGATGTTTTCATTTTGTTCTTGATCATTGTGATCTTCTCAGTTGTTTCTTTCACAATATCAGGACCTGTCAACAGATTCTCCTATTTGGAACCAACACAGAGGCGTCCTGCACTTTCTGCCATAGAGAGCCTCAAATGGTGCCATGCCAATACTGGAGTGAAAGCTGTTATTATAAGTGAACTCCATCAACGGCAGTAACTGCTCCCAACTACCAGCCTGCTCAAGAACACATGCTCTCAACAGGTCCTCCAGTGTCTGGATAGTATGCTCAGATTGTCTGTCTGTCTGCGGATGATAAGCCGTACTGAATTTCAGCTTAGTACCCAATGCCTCCTGAAGACTCTGCCAAAATCTAGACAGAAATCTCGGATCACGATCGGATACAATACTGGTAGGAACACCATGTAGTTTCACTATGTCCCTGATATACAACTGAGTCAACTTCTCCAGAGTGTACTTCTTGTGAATCGGAATAAAGTGGGCACACTTTGTGAGACGGTCCACAACCACCCAAACTGCATCACATCCTGCAGCAGTCCTAGGTAGACCTGTCACAAAATCCATAGCTATACTATCCCACTTCCACTCCGGTATATCAAGTGATCGCAATGGACCACCAGGCTTTTGATGCTCAATCTTAACTTTTTGGCAAGTAAGACAATGAGATACATGATCTGCTACATCGGTTTTCAAATTTGGCCACCAATAAATCTTTTTCAGATCTTGATACATTTTTGTTGTACCAGGATGGAAATTCATTTTGGTCCGATGTGCTTCCCACAGGATATCCCTTCTGATCTCGAAGTCCATGGGAACACATATCCGACCCCTAAATCAGATAATGCCATCTGAACCTTTCACAAAATCGGGCTCTTCATTGCCCGATGCCCCTTCCAACAACTTCTGTAATTCTGCATCATCAGTTTGTCTCTCTCTAATAAGGCCAATCAAGTCATTAGTAACCTGCAGCATTTCTAGAACAATGCTCTTCTCTTTCACTTGCATGTTCAAATTGAGGTCACTGAACTCTTGGATTAGCTGCATCTCCTTCACCATCAAATTGCTGACATGCAAAGTCTTGCGACTTAGTGCATCAGCCACTACATTTGCTTTTCCCGAATGGTACTGGAGATTGAAATCATAGTCCTTCAGAAACTCCATCCACCTCCTCTGTCTCATATTCAACTCTTTTTGATCAAAAAGATAGCGAAGGCTTTTATGATCACTAAAGACTTCAAATTTTGAACCATACAGATAGTGCCTCCAGATTTTCAAAGCAAAAACTACTGCTGCCAACTCAAGATCATGAGTGGGATAGTTCTGCTCATGCTGTCTCAACTGCCTGGATGCATAGGCTATGACTTGTCCTTGCTGCATCAGCACACAACCCAACCCTTGTTTTGAAGCATCACAATACACTACGAAGGATTGAGTCGGATCCGGCAAGATCAACACCGGGGAACTAGTCAATCGCCTCTTCAACTCCTGGAAACTCTCTTCACATTCTGGAGACCATTCAAATGGAACACCCTTCCGCGTAAGAGTAGTCAGAGGAAGGGCTAGCTTAGAATACCCTTCAATGAACCTCCTATAATAACCAGCCATACCAAGGAAACTTCTGATTTCTGTGATGGACTTGGGTCTCTCCCACTTAAGCACCGCTTCCACCTTAGAAGGGTCAACCGCAACTCCCTTCTCAGAAATCACATGCCCCAGAAAATGCACTTCATTCAACCAGAAACTACATTTAGAAAACTTGGCATAAAGACGCTTGTCTTTGAGAACTTGGAGCACTGTTCTCAAATGCTCTTCATG
This sequence comes from Crotalaria pallida, assembly GCA_037953625.1. Classification (NCBI taxonomy): domain Eukaryota; kingdom Viridiplantae; phylum Streptophyta; class Magnoliopsida; order Fabales; family Fabaceae; genus Crotalaria; species Crotalaria pallida. Next base: position 27,367,404 of record CM075654.1, read on the forward strand.
CTCCTTCTGGCTCTTGGAATAAATAAGAATGTCATCGATGAACACAATGACAAATGAGTCTAAGTACGGCCTGAAGATCCTGTTCATGTAATCCATGAAGATAGCAGGTGCATTCGTGAGACCGAAAGGCATCACCACATATTCAAAATGCCCATACCGAGATCTAAAAGCAGTTTTAGGAATGTCCCCCTCTCGGATACGGATTTGATGGTATCCAGATCGGAGGTCAATTTTTGAGAAAACCGCAGCTCCCCTAAGCTGATCCAACAAATCATCAATGTGTGGGAACGAATACTTATTCTTCACCGTCACCGCATTCAGCTGTCGGTAATCAGTGCACATGCGTACACTTCCATCCTTCTTTTTAACAAAGAGGATAGGAGCTCCCCACGGGGAAACACTCGGTCTTATGAAACCCTTCGCCAAAAGCTCCTCCAACTGCTTCTTTAACTCTTCCAACTCTGGAGGAGCCATTCTGTACGGCGCTTTAGATACCGGGCCGCCACCAGGCATAAGATCAATGCCAAATTCTACTTCTCTGGCTAGAGGCAATCCAGGTATTTCAGCTGGAAAAACATTCGAAAACTCACAAACCACTGGGATTTTGCTAATATATGATGCTTCCTCATCGTTCATGGCCGACACAGAGACTTGACAGAAAATTACTGACTTCTGGCTACAATCAAGAAGGACACGGTTCTGGGACATCCAGTCCATGCCTAGAATGATATCCAACTTGGTTAAGGGCAAACATATCAAGTTCACTTTGAATTCCCGCTCCAATACTCGAAGAGGGCAATCCAAGCACATCAAAGATGTAACCACAGCTGAGTTTGTAGGGGTAGAAACAGACAACTTAAAAGGCATCTCAACAGCAGATAACTTTAGTCTCTCCATGCAATTGACAGAAATAAAAGAGTGTGTAGCTCCACAGTCAAATAGAATACCGCATGCAATATCATTTATATGACCAATACCTCGAATCAGCTCATCAGCCTCTGTCACCTCCTCTCCATCAAGAGTGTACACCTTCCCTTTCTGAAGTGGGTGGCCATCAGCAATCCTCTGTGCCCTAATCACATTTGCTTCTTTCTTAACTGCATTCTGCGGCCAATTCATCGAAACATGGCCGGGCTGTCCACACTTAAAGCAAGTGATATTCGATTGATTCTGAGTCCAACATACACCCCTATGCTGCTTGCCACAATGAGGACAGGGCGGAATAGGACCAGGAGAACCCCCCATAGGGCCCGCTCTAGGCTGTGGATAGGGGTCTGGCCGCTGCACTGCTCCCTTGCCCCTCATAGGACCAACACTTCTCTGAACAGTCTTGCTTTTATCTTCTGCCATTTTCCTCTTAAGCCCCTTCTCATAAGTACTCGCCATGTTGACCAAACGGGCCAAATTATCAATATTGTGATACTCGCATGAAAGGCGAATGTCAGTCCTAAGTCCAGATTCAAACTTGACGCATTTTCCGCGCTCACTGGCATCCCAATAGTCAGAGAATCGGATGAGATCTTCAAATCTAGCTGCATAATCCCCAACTGACATAGAGCCCTGAGTCAACTAAAGAAAGGCAATCTCCTTCTCCCTTCTCACGTCTTCAGGGAAATACTTCCCTAGAAAAAGACCCTTGAATACTTCCCAAGGAACCACCGGATTGGCTGCCTCCAACCCCCTCCTCTGCTGGTCCCACCAATGCTCAGCCTCATTGGTTAGCATAAATTCCGCCAGACGCACATGCTGCTCCATGGGTGGGTGAATAGAGCGGAGGATCTTCTCGATCTCCTGAATCCATCTCTGGGCTCCATCAGGGTCATTTCCACCCTCAAAGCGAGGTGGATCATTCTTGCGGAACCTAGCCATCCAGTCCACCTCTACTGGAGCTGGTTGCATAGCTGCTGCAGCTACTGTGGCTGCTGCGGCTGCGACAGCTGCCATCTGCTCTCCTTGCTGTTGTGGCTGCTGCCATCTGCTCTCCTTGCTGCTGCGGCATCTGTGACAGATGCTCCAGAATGGCTGCAAGCCCATCATTAGCAGCCCTCCTTCCCGCCATACTGCTTAGCCAAAGAGAGCAGAAAAATAAGACTTAAAAATATTTAATGTATACATAGTACTATAATCATACTACTAAATTCCTAAACTTTTACTAGGAGCATTCATTACTCGCTAGGTGAGTAATCGCGTGGAGTTTGCATAACTCCAAGGCCGAGGAGAAACTGCTCTGATACCATAAATGTAACACCCTATAATTAATTACCCTTAATTCCCCTTATATTAAAAATATGAACTTAAAAATTCATTTTTAAATTATAAAAATCAACCGTCAAACGGACGGAGTTTCGTTTGTTTTTCGGACTTTTCTAAATCTTCAACCTGATAAACTCATGTATATAATATCAACAATAGCCAGCAGGGCTCAAATATAAATATATGCATCACATAGTTGCCCCATGGGCTCAAGTGTAAATCATCAGCATCAGTATGTCAGTGTACCAGCAGAAATGCAAAATATGTGAATCAAGAGACCATAACAGCAACTATGCCCAAAAAGGAATCATAAACCATGCACAAAAGAAACTAATCCTAAGCCTCTCTCAAAAGCATATACAGCCCATATACATCAAATGAATACGGAGGCTTAGGCCAAAATAAATATATCTAAAACCCAACCCTACTCTCCCTGTGAGGGAGAGTAATCCTGCTCGGCCGTTCCTGGTGTATACTCCAACACAGTACCTGAAAAATGGTAAGGAGGTGAGTATTACACAATAAAATAGGGAAGCAGTCTCTATTATGCTATACTGAACCACCAAGCCAAACACATCTAGTCATGTAGTGCATATAATCCAATGAGCATTCCCAAATAGTTCAATTATATTCTTTCCACATTAAAGTAGTTCTCTTGTTGTTTTAATTCCCATAGTCCATGCATTTCCATAATATACAAGTTACATAGTCCTCCATCTCATTTACTTTCCCTAATTCATACAATTATAACTCACACAATTTGTTATCTTTCTCAACTTTACTAATTTCACATGCTCTTTTCTCATACTCTTGGAAGCTTTCATAGCATTTTTAGAATTTATCACGGGGATCCATCATTGCGTACAGTCTCCTAAGGACAACGTCTTACAAGACCTGGATTCCCAAAATCATAATGTGCGCCCATCATTGCGTACAGTCTCCTAAGGACAACGTCTTACAGCTGCACACAATGTGTGAATTACGCGATCTCTGCGTACAGTCTCCTAAGGACAACGTCTTACAAGATCTGGAGTAGCACAATCCAATTATAACATTATTAATATATGGTGTGTGTGTGTGTGTCCATAACTGCGTACAGTCTCCTAAGGACAATGTCTTACAGCTGCGCACAATGTGCGTCTTACGTGATCTATGCGTACAGTCTCCTAAGGACAACGTCTTACAAGATCTGGATCACACACTCTTTTTCCTTTATATCTTTTAACAATTTATTTCGCTTATTCCATCTCTTTGTACTCATTCTCATTAGTTCCATTTTATCATCTCAGCATACTTTTAAATTCCCAAAAATACAGGGTAATTTCTAAGAGACATTCATGCCAATATCAAATATCATAATCATTACAACAACTCACATACTCACGTAACCACAAATATTGCATATATTTCACTTCTCAGGTAGACATACATAATAAAATTACACAACAACTAATCACAATTATTAACATGATTTCCACACAATCATTTACGCATTTAGCATATGCTTATACTTTTAATTTTTCCAAGGAAATATTTATTCTTATTCCCACATAATATTCATTATCCTTTATAAAAATTCTAGATTTCCCATATAATTTAGCATAATACCAATTCTCACAACTTAAATAGCAATTATCACATTTAAACACAAAATAACACATCCAATATTTTTATGCAATAACCATACCTAGGGTTTTTACTCTAATCCAACACATAACTCTTAGTAACCCACTATATACATAACACAACCTACCCCCTAGAATATGGTAACACAAACCTCCTTACCTCAAGTCCTTAGAGTTAGAGAGAGAATTTGTGCTTGGAGCACACTTGAATAATGGCCACAACTCAAAGGAGAGGGAGGAACCTAAAATCAAGACAATAAAGAGACAATTTATTAAGTTTTGCCCAAGACTCTTGAGGGAAATTCGTGACCCCATCAAGACCTCCCTAGGTTGATGATTGAAGTGCCATGGGAGCAAGAGGGAGAGAGAAATTCGAATTCTAGGGGAAAGGAAAAGAAGAACATAAGCAGCAACCACTTACTTGGAGCTACAAGGATGGATTTGGGGATGGACTTGGAGTGATTCTCTTGAGAGTTGATCAATTAGAGTGAGTGAATTTGTGCCCTAGAGGAGAGAGAGTTCGAGCTTTGCAAACTCTAAGAGATGGACGCCCTTTATTTTTTTTCAGCATCTACAGCCTTTAATCGATTATTAATCGATTAAGCCATTTCCCATTTTCTGACCTTAATCGATAAAGCTGCAGTTTAATCGATTAAGCTGTTCAGTTTTGCAGTACCCAGACTTTGAGAGGCCATAACTTCTTCGTTACCCGTTGGATCTTCTTCAAATTTTAAAGCAAGCTTCCTCACCTATCCTACTTCACATCCAACGGTGGAATTTATGTTTTAAGCTACAAATCTTGTTATTCTAATTTCCTAAATTCCTATGTTTTAAACCTAAGGTTGCATGCTTAATTGGCTAAGTTTCTAACTTATGCCCTCGATTCTTCTACCCTAGGACCATCACAACATAGATTACACTATAAATTAAGTTTGGGATGTTACAATCCTCTCCCACTTACCCGAATTTCGTCCTCGAAATTCAGTTGTCCTCGAACAAGTGTGGATGAGATTGTCTGATCTTGCTTTCTAGCTCCCAAGTAGCCTCCTCTACATTGTTCCTGCTCCAAATGACTTTGACCAAGCTGATCTCCTTGCCTCTTAATTGTCTCACCTGCCTGTCTTCAATCCTCACTGGCAACACCTCAAAAGTCAAATTCTCCTTCAAAGGCAACTCGTCCAATGTGACCACATGAGTAGGATCATGAATGTATTTTCTTAGCTGTGAAACATGGAATACATCATGAAGCCTAGCTAAGTGACGGGGCATAGCAATTCTGTAAGCTACCGGACCAACCTTCTTCAAGATCTCATAAGGTCCAACAAACCTAGGAGTTAGTTTCTTGGACCTAATTGCTCTACCAATCCCAGTGACCGGAGACACTCTTAGAAACACATGATCCCCAACATCAAATTCCAAAGGTCTCCTACGCCTATCAGCATAATTCTTCTGGCGATCCTGGGATGTTTTCATTTTGTTCTTGATCATTGTGATCTTCTCAGTTGTTTCTTTCACAATATCAGGACCTTTCAACAGATTCTCCTATTTGGAACCAACACAGAGGCGTCCTGCACTTTCTGCCATAGAGAGCCTCAAATGGTGCCATGCCAATACTGGAGTGAAAGCTGTTATTATAAGTGAACTCCATCAATGGCAGTAACTGCTCCCAACTACCAGCCTGCTCAAGAACACATGCTCTCAACAGGTCCTCCAGTGTCTGGATAGTACGCTCAGATTGTCCGTCTGTCTGCGGATGATAAGCCGTACTGAATTTCAGCTTAGTACCCAATGTCTCCTGAAGACTCTGCCAAAATCTAGACAGAAATCTCGGATCACGATCGGATACAATACTGGTAGGAACACCATGTAGTTTCACTATGTCCCTAATATACAACTGAGTCAACTTCTCCAGAGTGTACTTCTTGTGAATCGGAATAAAGTGGGCACACTTTGTGAGACGGTCCACAACCACCCAAACTGCATCACATCCTGCAGCAGTCCTAGGTAGACCTGTCACAAAATCCATAGCTATACTATCCCACTTCCACTCCGGTATATCAAGTGATCGCAATGGACCACCAGGCTTTTGATGCTCAATCTTAAATTTTTGGCAAGTAAGACAATGAGATACATGATCTGCTACATCGGTTTTCAAATTTGGCCACCAATAAATCTTTTTCAGATCTTGGTACATTTTTGTTGCACCAGGATGGAAATTCATTTTGGTCCGATGTGCTTCCCACAGGATATCCCTTCTGATCTCGAAGTCCATGGGAACACATATCCGACCCCTAAATCGGATAATGCCATCTGAACCTTTCACAAAATCGGGCTCTTCATTGCCCGATGCCCCTTCCAACAACTTCTGTAATTCTGCATCATCAGTTTGTCTCTCTCTAATAAGGCCAATCAAGTCATTAGTAACCTGCAGCATTTCTAGAACAATGCTCTTCTCTTTCACTTGCATGTTCAAATTGAGGTCACTGAACTCTTGGATTAGCTGCATCTCCTTCACCATCAAATTGCTGACATGCAAAGTCTTGCGACTTAGTGCATCAGCCACTACATTTGCTTTTCCCGAATGGTACTGGAGATTGAAATCATAGTCCTTCAGAAACTCCATCCACCTCCTCTGTCTCATATTCAACTCTTTTTGATCAAAAAGATAGCGAAGGCTTTTATGATCACTAAAGACTTCAAATTTTGAACCATACAGATAGTGCCTCCAGATTTTCAAAGCAAAAACTACTGCTGCCAACTCAAGATCATGAGTGGCGTCAGCTGCCCCCATCGAAGGGAGAGGAACAGGGACCGTGAGGGAGGAAGAGGGGTGGCCCGAGCTTTGTCCCTGGCGGGGGCGTCAACGGCGTGGTGACAAGGACCCTCGGAATTGGGATCCAGTAGTGGCGGCGGCGATGCAACTTCACGGTAGCAGCAGCGAGCAACGGCGACGGTGACCTCCTTGGTGGCAGCGACGCAAACCGGAAAGGGAAGATAAGAGCGGCTGTTTTGGCGGCCCAACCGTGGCAGTGACGAACCATAGCTCCACGGCTGAAACGGGTTGCAAATCGCAACCGGAAAGAGAGCACCAACGACGGCGGCGCAGTAGCACAAGGAGAGAGGAAAAGGGAGAGAGACACAAGCTTGAAGAGGGAGAGAGAAGGATAAAGGGACCAAATGAAGAAGATGAAGTTGAAGAAGGTGGAAGAGAGGGGAGAGGGCGGCTGAAGCAAGGAAGGGGTTAGGGTTTTCCCCTTCCCTTACACACAGCACACACGCACATATCTTCTTCTTTTCTTTCTTCTTTTTTTTATTTATTTTTTTTATAACAAATACTTTTATTTATTTATTTATTAATTTAGTAAATAGATATCAACATTATTATTATTTGAAGGGAAACTAATACAAGGAATTAAATATCATACTATCACATAGGGATATCATAAAGTTAATAATTGATATTACTTACGAAGTAATTTAATATTGGTATGTCCAAATTAAGGAAAATATATAAAGTATATCCTTCAATGAGGGTGATTATTTTTTTTAAGAGCATTCTAAAAAAAAATAGAATCTAGTCATCGAATCAAATAAACAAATATATTTTTGAGAATGTCATAAAGTTAAATATTTAAAAACACTAAACACAATTAATTATTGAATATATAAAGGTTAAGTAAAGTTTTCAAAATGTTTAGCGTCATTTTAATATGTTAATTTTCTTTAAAAGAGTTCACTTTAAAATATAATTAGATATTCTTTCTTAATTAACATAATGCATTTTAGGAAAATACCCAACACTTAAATGATAAATTCTAGGGAACATTTATTTAATTCAATAAAACTTATAATTTATAATGTTAAAGAAATCTTGGTGTTCCAATCTAATATTATAATTATACTAGGACCAAAATTAGGGATGTTACACATTCCCTTCTTTCACTTTTCCATTTCACACCCACACAAACACTTAGTCTCCAAGAGCAACCTTAGCTCTTGAGACATAGAAAAAAAAAGAGAGAACCATGAGAGAAAGAGAGAGAACCGTGAGGGAGAACCTTAGCTCTTGAGACATAGAAAAAAAAGAGAGAACCATGAGAGAAAGAGAGAGAACCGTGAGGGAGAAGAGGAGAGGAAGAGAGAAAGAGCCATGATTCTTAGCAATTTCCATTCATTTTTCTTAGGTATTAACTTGATCCTTGATTGTTCTTCCTTTTCTATCATTTTTATTTTTGGTTCTTGTTGTATAAATGTTGATTTGTGTAAAGTTTGTTCTTGCATGTTAATTTCTAAGATTGATCTACATTTTTCAAAGAATAATAATTAAAGATTGAAGTTTTAAAACAAAAAATGAACATGCAAAAAGGATTAATGGGTGATTCGGTTTTTATAAATATTTTGTGTAAAGGATTTTGTTTTCTTTGATGTACTTTGATTTTATGCATGTTTTTGGAAAAAAGAAATCAATTTTTAAAGTTGTTCTTTGATGCATGTTTGATTTTAAGCTAGATCTAGTATTTTGATTCACAAACATATTGATTTTTAAACTTGATTTTAAAGATCTTGATAAATAAGCATTTTCTTCTATAATTTTTAAGTTACCTCATGAACCAATTTATTTTCCTCTTGATCTCTTAAAGTGTTTTAAGAAAAAGTTTGATTTTTAGTTTGCATGAAGTATTTTTCAAGAGATCTAGTGATTTTACTTACATGCATGTCAAGATCAATGTTTAGATTATGATATGTGTGATTCTTGTGCTTTGATGAAAAGATTTTTGAAAAAGAATGAATTTTCTTAGTGATTTCCTTGTGATGGTCATGGTTTTGTGGTCATGGTTGAAAACTTAATTTTTCCTATGTTTGATCTCATGCATGTTTGGAATTGATGATGTTTTAAATGAATAAGAAATTGTGTGATATTGTGATTTTAAGTGTTATCCACGGTTTGCATGTCTAAATGAAAAAGATTAAGATTTTTCTTAAGTCTAAAATAATGAATTATGTGAAATTGTTGTTGGATGTGAAGTTGTTTTTAGAAACCTTAAATTCTTGAAAATGTTTTTTAAAAATCTAGCCAAGGTCACGGTTTGGACCTTAGCTTTTGAGTTAAATTTTCTTGAATGAATATGTGTTGATGTCATGAAACTATGTGTTGATTTATATGTATGGGTATATTTTTGATTTTTATAAAAATAAATGGATGAACAATTTGTTGAACAAAGTGTTGTGCTGAAATTGTGATTTGCATGTGTTTTGACCTTGATAAATGATAATTGCGTATGCTCAATAATTCTGAAATTTTGTCACTGACTTAAGTATATCAAAATGAAATTCGCTGAATTTTTAAATGATTTTTGGAATTGATTTCCTATTTTTATGAGAACCAACTTTGTGAAAACAATTTTGAGAAAACAAGTTTTTCAGTTTAAAGAGAAACAGAATTTTCCAACTTGTGCTGCTCTAAATTGCTAAAATTTTTATGGTAGCTTCCTGAACCTCTCTAGATGTTCTCTGTAAAATTTGAAGAGATTTGGAGTTGATTACTTGGTTTAGATTTTCTGGACTTAGTGACAATTTTAATTAGAAAAATATGACTAGCACAACTCCAAATAATCTGAAAATTTTATGAGATAGTCTTGACTGTATAAGGAAGATTAGTACCAATTTTTATGCAATTCGGAGTTGAACAACTATTTTTAATAATGACGTTTTTGCCTCAGACCAGCAACAGTACCGTTTTGTTTTTCATGCAAAATTTGATTTGAAACTTAGCTTAGGATTATTTAAATGACTTTAAAATTTTATATGATGAACTTTGGCATATATGTGTATGTTCTGGAAATTTTGAAGATTAAATAAATTTATTTGATATAGTTTTGAATGTTTTTGATGAATATGAATTTTCATACTTGATATTATGACTTAGCTGGCTTGTATGATGATTATGATGCTTTGAAATGATTTCATGAGTGATTGTTTGATGATGTGTTTAGGTTATGCATGAATGAATTGTTGTGTTTGATTTTGTAATCGGTTTTGAAAATTAATTGGTTTTTGAAATAGTCTAATCATGATTTAATTGAATAACATTGGACTTAGTGGTTGCTGCCCTTAATTCATTTCACAATGTTAAGTTTGAAAAATAAATCCCTTAAGTGTTTATTTTATAACAAAGTCTTACATGAACAAAAGTTGAGTTTTTTGGTGTTTTTGAGTTTTGGTTAATGGCTGTCCGGAACGGACCAGCAACCAAAACAAATGATTTTAAATTGTTTTGTAAATTGTTTTAGAAAGATTTTGAGATGTTTAAAGTATGTTCAAAAGTCGAATTTGATTTGAAAAAGTCTTGATGTTTTACGATTTTCCGACGAGAAGTAAAAAGAGTTTTCGAAAACGCGTTTTAAGTAGGACGATTATTTAAAATAGACTTGTAACGTTAGTATCATCCCCCTTAGTACAAGGTACGTATAAGTCAAGAAATGGAATGGCCGACTTGTTGGGAAGGACCCGCAACGATTTCAGAAGCTGGAGCGAGAGGTGAGAGATGCAGTAGGCCTAAGTCATCGTGACGCGTCGACTCGGTTCTAGACTGAGTACATCGAGTGTATATGAGTAATTGTCATAGGTTATGTTTGCATGATTATATGTGATATATATGTGCTAGATGTTTATCTGTTCTATTAAATATGATGCGTAATTGATTTTATTATGTATTGAATTTCTCTGTGAATTATCCTGTGAGTATGTCTTGTTCTGTTTGGAAAATCCGAATGTGGTAATAAGTGATATTGAGAATCATGAGAAAGAAATAAGTCATGAAACGAAAGAAATGATTGAGAAAGAGATAAAGCGTGACGCGGATGAAACCGTGAAAGAGATAAGTAATGAATAAAAGAGAATATGAAATGAAATAAAAAGATGATTCGTAAGAGATGATAAGAAATATCCGGCGAGGCGAGCGGAAGCGTGGTGATGATGATGCTGCTGATCGTGCTGTTGAGTAACGACTAAGGAGAAAGATGCTGATGATGCTGCTGAGCTATGATGCTGAGGAATGCTGTTGAGCATGAGCGGATGAGAACAGTGCTGAAACGCACGAGAAAGTGATATGAGGCAAGATGCCATTGAGAATTTAGGGGGAACAGATTGCGATTAGTGGTCGGGCTTCGTTGAAGGGATGCACTAAGGACGAGCCGACTGTTAGGATTAAGCCTCTAATTAAAAGACTTTAAAAGAATTAAAAGACTTTAAAAGACATTTACAAACGCGGTGAGGTATGAGTGTCGTATCGAAGTAGTGGAGAGGAAGATACTATGGGTATCTGCGGATACTCAGGTGGGGATTGCAGGAGGGGAGGGCAAGGACGGTGAAACGTCAAGAAGTCTGGAGTATATTTCTAGGCGGAACGGATCCCACAGGTGGCGTACTAACGTGGAAGTGACTGGGTCTAATGTCGTGGTAAGTTCTGCATCGCGAACTAGAAATTATATTGTCACCCCCTCGATGCAAGTCTAGAACAGTGAGAGGGACTGGAACGAGGCATTTGAGATTGCCGCTGAGAGCGTGCATTGATATGATATTATATGAATTGAATTGATATGATTTGAGGCTGAGTCCTCCTGGTCTGGGACCATTTGATTGTGAGACAGCTGTCGTGCCCACGTGGTAAAGGTCTTGTACTCCTATTTGCTTCCGACTAGGTTGGGTGGATGACCGAGGAGATGTAGACGTGTGTGACTCCCTCAATGATGATGTTCCCCCCATCATTCAGCGAACCGTTTGATAAGACTTAATAATGATAAAAGATTATAAGAAAGAAAGCATAAAGAATTTATGAAGAATTTATTAAGAAAGATTCAAAGAAAGAAAGTATAAGTGATTATTGGAAAGATTGAGGAAGATGATGACGAGACCCGAATGTTTGAAGGCTTGTGATGCCAAGTGTGATAATGTATATTGATATGAATTATGATTTTGCTATAGTTGGTGTGTTATGATGTGTTTTGTTTATAAGTATTTTCTATGTGCTTACATGAATATATTTGTCATATGCATCACATGAGTAATTGTTGTTGCATGATAATTGAGGGATCCTATGTTTGTATGATAAGCCTCCAGTCATGGTTATGTTCTAGTTAGTAATAAGTGTCTGTCAAGTCCTGTATTTTATTTTACATAGCTTATTGAGTCCTCTCTATTTTATATGGAGTCGTTATTTTCCTGTCCTGTCATGTTGTACTTCTGTAATACTGACCATCTCTCCTATCATGTTGTCGTATCGGATTATTCCGATATTGCAACGGGTAGATGGTCAACCCTGCAGTAAATCTGTACGAGGCTTCTGCAGTGGAATTCAGCGAGAAAGATTAGGCATCGAAATTAGTAATAGGTAATTCCCTTGAGCACTGTATCTCATGCAACTACTTGGTTGACATTGCTATATCATTTTGTACCCCGCTTGGTATTTTATTGAGCATGGCTTTGAAAGAATAAAGTTTTATGAAACAAGATTTGAAACTGTTTTCTTAAAAGAGATCTATGAAGCCAAGTTGCAAAGTGCGATGTTAAGTAACATCTAGGTTTGGAACTTGACTCGTGATATGTGACATGAGAATGTTATTTTATTTCAATTAAGTTACTGAAACTTTTTGAACTTAAAGGTTCTCATGTCCATGTCACCATTAAAAAAAAAAATTTCCCAAATTTTTACTATAATTTGTTAAAGAGATAATGTTTTCAAGTTGCCGAAATCGGGATGTTACAGAGTGATATCAGAGCAATGGTTGTCCAAAGTAGCCTCATGCATGGGCTTACATGCTTGCTCGTGTGTGTCTGTCTGTGTGTTAGTGTTAGAATTAAGATGAGTAAGAATAGGAGTACGAAGTCACGTGAGCATCTCTATCATACCACCTTTATCATTCGTTCTATCTCTCTCGTTCTATCTCTCTATCTTGGGAACATGTCAAGGATTTGTCTACGATGGTACAAGGAACCGTGATCAGAATCATAATGAGGCTTTATTCTTTGTGACCTGAACCTCTCTTGACTGTTGAAACCTCTTTTGTTGAGAATTCCCTTTTTGTTTGTAACGACCTCTGAGCTATTGACATGAGACTTTATTTTGCGACTAGAACCCTCTTTTCCTTGTTGAAACTTCTTCCTATGTAAACCCTATGTGTTGTTGAGTTGCCTTGACAATACGTTTGTTTTCTCTAAAAGCCTTCCATCAAAACCTTAGACCCTGACACCTTATGCCAATCAACTAGACATATCTGAGTTATAAGGTAGACGGTGAGATGTTGTTAAGGAAAGAGTCACAATGGTTGAGGAAGGAGTAGGCCTGAACGGATGTGATGTATTAGAATAAGAGTACCCTTAGAACCTTAAGTAAGATAGTGGAGTGTATAAAAGGAGTAAAACCGAAAAGTTTGAAAGTAGTCTAACCCAAGTAATGGTATAGTTGGTGTTAAGATGGTGGATATTTGGGATAAGTCTGAAAGAGTTGGAGTTAGAACAGCTCTAGTTGGAGTAGGTGATTGATTGGAGTAGATGTGAACTTATAATAGGACCATAAGATCAACTAGATGGAGTGGTGAAATTGACCGATAGAACCTTTAAGTGACGACCAAAATTAGGTTAAATGACCAAGATTTTGACGTTTTAATGGACATAGGTGATTATAAGCTGTGGAATTAAGAGTGTCATTAGGTGCTAAGATCGTTAATCTGAAGGATGAATCCCTGAGTTGGAGAGTTTTTAATGGTTTAGAGCACGAAAATGGATCATGAAGGTTTAGAATACTTAAGTTGTTTGAATAAGTACTGAAGATGAGGATGAAAGTTTGGTTTAGTCAGCGAAATTTAGGATGATACTCATATAGGCTTGAACAAGGTGATGGGAAGTTTTGTAAGGTAAACTAGAATTAGTGGATGTTGGGGAGTTTTATGACGTGAGTCTCTGTCAAATGTTACTGGATAGATGTAATGTATAGGAATATGATCTGTCAAAGTTGGGGAGTAAACGGAGATTTTAAGGTTAGTAATAACCCACCTCTGCTTAAAGAGATGAGAAGAGTCAGATTAAGGAATAGAAAGACCATGAGGAAAGTAGTATCCTTGTCCGGATTGGCATAAGCGTGCTATTCTTTTTGAATTTTGTTTCGAAACTATTGAACCCTTTGAACCCTTGTTGACAAAGCTGTACCATTAGTATTCCATTGTGTCCGATGATGAAATGGCCCAAGAAGATCACCTTTGAAAGAATGATGCCTATTCGACGACTCGAAGATGACGACTACTGTTATAGATTGGGAGAATCACTCCCAGGAATCCGGCATCCGTTGATCGTGGAATTCTGCGTAGCATTTCTCGAGGACGAGAAATCTGCAAGTTGGGGAGAATGTAACATCCCGCGTTTTTCCGACTAGGATAAATAAAATTTCATTAAAGAAGAATTTTGAGATAAGGTTTTACAAAAGGTTTTCAATAAGTGTTTTAATTAGTTACAAAGTAAAGTGTTGATTTTACGGAGCTTTGGTAAATAAATATTTTTATGGAGTTAGTAAAAATGATTTTTTTTTGTGAGAAATGATTTTATTTTTGGTGATTTATTGTGAAAATGAATTTCTTTATGGACTTTAAAAGATTTATCAACTTCAAAAATCCATAACTTTTTAACCGTAACTCCGATTTTGATGATCTTTATATCAAAACGATCGTATCGAAACGTAGATTTCAAAAATGTATCTTTCATAATTTTCTGGATTGGTTTGCGAAAATTATTTTCCAGTACTGTAAAGGACGAATTTTCAAGGAATTAACCATGAAAAATAGTTTTTGATTTTTAAAAAAAATTTCTTTTTGGGATTATCTTTAATATATTAAAGTATGATTTTAGAAAATGGGATAAGGGCTATAATTGCAACCAATAAGTACAGTTTATTAATTAAGAAAACATGTATTAAGTATTGTTATGTATGTTTGATTATTTAAAGAAGAAATTATTTTGTGATTAAAGTGTGTGCTTGATTGTGAATGGGTGCTTATATATGTATGTTGATTATTTATTTTGTGATCAAGTGTGTGATTAATGAATGAAATTTCTTAAGTGATGTTTGAATTATTAGTAATTATAATGTGAATAGAAAATAAAAGAGTAGGACATGTGTAGGCATATGGGAGTGTCACGGTTTTGTGTGTGTGTGCATGTAGGAGGTAGGTGTGATATGTGTATGTATGACAAGTGTATGCAAGGTGTATGTGTGTGTTTATGGTGCATTTGCTTGGTGACTAAGCTAGAAGGAGGAAATAAAAATAAAAAGAAAAGAAAATGGAAAACTTGGGGACCAAGTAGAAGTCTTAGAATGCCAAGACTACCCCTCCTAGATGCATTATGGCCGAACCACATTAAGGCCATGGAAGGGAAATAAAGGTCCACCCTAAGTCCATTTCCTCCTATTTCCATTCACACCTTCATTTCCTTTCATTCTTCCATTCATTCTTTCTTCCCATTCGTTCCTTCATTCTTCCATTCCCTTCTTTCACTTTTCCATTTCACACCCACACAAACACTTAGTCTCCAAGAGCAACCTTAGCTCTTGAGACATAGAAAAAAAGAGAGAGAACCATGAGAGAAAGAGAGAGAACCGTGAGGGAGAAGAGGAGAGGAAGAGAGAAAGAGCCATGATTCTTAGCCATTTCCATTCATTTTTCTTAGGTATTAACTTGATCCTTGATTGTTCTTCCTTTTCTATCATTTTTATTTTTGATTCTTGTTGTATAAATGTTGATTTGTGTAAAGTTTGTTCTTGCATGTTAATTTCTAAGATTGATCTACATTTTTCAAAGAATAATAATTAAAGATTGAAGTTTTAAAACAAAAAATGAACATGCAAAAAGGATTAATGGGTGATTCGGTTTTTATAAATATTTTGTGTAAAGGATTTTGTTTTCTTTGATGTACTTTGATTTTATGCATGTTTTTGGAAAAAGAAATCAATTTTTAAAGTTGTTCTTTGATGCATGTTTGATTTTAAGCTAGATCTAGTATTTTGATTCACAAACATATTGATTTTTAAACTTGATTTTAAAGATCTTGATAAATAAGCATTTTCTTCTATAATTTTTAAGTTACCTCATGAACCAATTTATTTTCCTCTTGATCTCTTAAAGTGTTTTAAGAAAAAGTTTGATTTTTAGTTTGCATGAAGTATTTTTCAAGAGATCTAGTGATTTTACTTACATGCATGTCAAGATCAATGTTTAGATTATGATATGTGTGATGCTTGTGCTTTCATGAAAAGATTTTTGAAAAAGAATGAATTTTCTTAGTGATTTCCTTGTGATGGTCATGGTTTTGTGGTCATGGTTGAAAACTTAATTTTTCCTATGTTTGATCTCATGCATGTTTGGAATTAATGATGTTTTAAATGAATAAGAAATTGTGTGATATTGTGATTTTAAGTGTTATCCACGGTTTGCATGTCTAAATGAAAAAGATTAAGATTTTTCTTAAGTCTAAAATAATGAATTATGTGAAATTGTTGTTGGATGTGAAGTTGTTTTTAGAAACCTTAAATTCTTGAAAATGTTTTTTAAAAATCTAGCCAAGGTCACGGTTTGGACCTTAGCTTTTGAGTTAAATTTTCTTGAATGAATATGTGTTGATGTCATGAAACTATGTCTTTATTTATATGTATGGGTTTATTTTTTATTTTTATAAAAATAAATTGATGAACAATTTGTTGAACAAAGTGTTGTGCTGAAATTGTGATTTGCATGTGTTTTGACCTTGATAAATGATAATTGCGTATGCTCAATAATTCTGAAATTTTGTCACTGACTTAAGTATATCAAAATGAACTTCTCTGAATTTTTAAATGATTTTTGGAATTGATTTCCTATTTTTATGAGAACCAACTTTGTGAAAACAATTTTATGAGATAGTCTTGACTGTATAAGGAAGATTTGTACCAATTTTTATGCAATTCGGAGTTGAACAACTATTTTTAATAATGACGTTTTTGACTCAGACCAGCAACAGTACCGTTTTGTTTTTCATGCAAAATTTGATTTGAAACTTAGCTTAGCATTATTTAAATGACTTGAAAATTTTATATGATGAACTTTGGCATATATGTGTATGTTCTGGAAATTTTGAAGATTAAATAAATTTATTTGATATAGTTTTGGATTTTATCTTTTGTATTTCACTTTTAATCATACTAAGACTTTATTTGAATGTTTTTGATGAATATGAATTTTCATACTTGATATTATCACTTTGCTGGCTTGTATGATGATTATGATGCTTTGAAATGATTGCATGAGTGATTGTTTGATGATCTGTTTAGGTTATGCATGAATGAATTGTTGTGTTTGATTTTGTAATCGGTTTTGAAAATTAATTGGTTTTTGAAATAGTCTAATCTTGATTTAATTGAACAACATTGGACTTAGTGGTTGCTTCCCTTAGTTCATTTCACAATGTTAAGTTTGAAAAATAAATCCCTTAAGTATTTATTTTATAACAAAGACTTACATGAACAAAAGTTGAGTTTTTCGGTGTTTTTGAGTTTTGGTTAATGGCTGTCCGGAACGGACCAGCAACCAAAACAAATGATTTTAAATTGTTTTGTAAATTGTTTTAGAATGATTTTGAGATGTTTAAAGTATTTTCAAAAGTTGAATTTGATTTGAAAAAGTCTTGATGTTTTACGATATTCCGACGAGAAGTAAAAAGAGTTTTCGAAAACGCGTTTTAAGTAGGACGATTATTTAAAATAGACTTGTAACGTTAGTATCATCCCCCTTAGTACAAGGTACGTATAAGTCAAGAAATGGAATGGCCGACTTGTTGGGAAGGACCCGCAACGATTTCAGAAGCTGGAGCGAGAGGTGAGAGATGCAGTAGGCCTAAGTCATCGTGACGCGTCGACTCGGTTCTAGACTGAGTACATCGAGTGTATATGAGTAATTGTCATAGGTTATGTCTACATGATTATATGTGATATATATGTGCTAGATGTTTATCTGTTCTATTAAATATGATGCATAATTGATTTTATTATGTATTGAATTTCTCTGTGAATTATCCTGTGAGTATGTCTTGTTCTGTATGGAAAATCTGAATGTGGTAATAAGTGATATTGAGAATCATGAGAAAGAAATAAGTCATGAAACGAAAGAAATGATTGAGAAAGAGATAAAGCGTGACGCGGATGAAACCGTGAAAGAGATAAGTAATGAATAAAAGAGAATATGAAATAAAATAAAAAGATGATTCGTAAGAGATGATAAGAAATATCTGGCGAGGCGAGCGGAAGCGTGGTGATGATGATGCTGCTGATCATGCTGTTGAGTAACGACTAAGGAGAAAGATGCTGAGGAATGCTGTTGAGCATGAGCGGATGAGAACAGTTCTGAAATGCACGAGAAAGTGATATGAGGCAAGATGCCATTGAGAATTTAGGGGGAACAGATTGCGATTAGTGGTCGGGCTTCGTTGAAGGGATGCACTAAGGACGAGCCGACTGTTAGGATTAAGCCTCTAATTAAAAGACTCTAAAAGAATTAAAAGACTTTAAAAGACATTTACAAACGCGGTGAGGTATGAGTGTCGTATCGAAGTAGTGGAGAGGAAGATACTATGGGTATCTGCGGATACTTAGGTGGGGATTGCAGGAGGGGAGGGCAAGGGCGGTGAAACGCCAAGAAGCCTGGAGTATATTTCTAGGCGGAACGGATCCCACAGGTGGCGTACTAACGTGGTAGGGACTGGGTCCAATGCCGTGGTAAGTTCTGCATCGCGAACTAGAAATTATACTGTCACCCCCTCGATGCATGTCTAGAACAGTGAGAGGGACTGGAACGAGGCATTTGAGATTGCCGCTGAGAGCGTGCATTGATATGATATTATATGAATTGAATTGATATGATTTGAGGCTGAGTCCTCCTGGTCTGGGACCATTTGATTGTGAGACAGCTGTCGTGCCCGCGTGGTAAAGGTCCTGTACTCCTGTTTGCTTCCGACTAGGTTGGGTGGATGACCGAGGAGATGTAGATGTGTGTGACTCCCTCAATGATGATGTTCCCCCCATCATTGAGTGAACCGTTTGATAAGACTTAATAATGATAAAAGATTATAAGAAAGAAAGCATAAAGAATTTATGAAGAATTTATTAAGAAAGATTCAAAGAAAGAAAGTATAAGTGATTATTGGAAAGATTGAGGAAGATGATGACGAGACCCGAATGTTTGAAGGCTTGTGATGCCAAGTGTGATAATGTATATTGATATGAATTATGATTTTGCTATAGTTGGTGTGTTATGATGTGTTTTGTTTATAAGTATTTTTTATGTGCTTACATGAATATATTTGTCATATGCATCGCATGAGTAACTGTTGTTGCATGATAATTGAGGGATCCTATGTTTGTATGATATGCCTCCAGTCATGGTTATGTTCTAGTTAGTAATAAGTGTCTGTCAAGTCCTGTATTTTATTTTAAATAGCTTATTGAGTCCTCTCTATTTTATATGGAGTCGTTATTTTCCTGTCCTGTCATGTTGTACTTATGAAATACTGACCATCTCTCCTATCATGTTGTCGTATCGGATTATTCCGATATTGCAACGAGTAGATGGTCAACCCTGTAGTAAATCTGTACGAGGCTTCTGCAGTGGACTTCAGCGAGAAAGATTAGACATCGAAATTAGTAGTAGGTAATTCCCTTGAGCACTATATCTCATGCAACTACTTGGTTGACATTGCTATATCATTTTGTACCCCGCTTGGTATTTTATTGAGCATGGCTTTGAAAGAATAAACTTTTATGAAACAAGATTTGAAACTGTTTTCTTAAAAGAGATCTATGAAGCCAAGTTGCAAAGTGCGATGTTAAGTAACATCTCGGTTTTGAACTTGACTCGTGATATGTGACATGAGAATGTTATTTTATTTCAATTAAGTTACTGAAACGTTTTTGAACTTAAAGGTTCTCATGTCCATGTCACCATTAAAAAAAAAATTCCGAAATTTTTACTATAATTTGTTAAAGAGATAATGTTTTCATGTTGCCGAAATCGGGGTGTTACAAGATCAACCATAGATCAAGGCATGCAAAAGAAGATCAGGGCAAGAACATGAACTTAAACTCAAATCTTCAAGCAAACCGTGAAGAACAAGTTAGAAATTAAAGCATCCAAGCACCAATATTCAAGATCAAATCACAAAAATAACATGCAAAGCACTTAGACCTCAAGATCACTCGAAAATAATTACATGCATCACAAAATTAAACAAAGTCCCTTAGAGAGTCCTTTACAATACCAAAAAAAATGATTCAATTAAAACTCTCTCTACCTTAAATCAAAACTCCTAACTTAGATCTCCAAATCTCCCCTTCTCCTCCTTTAGGGTTTGCTTCGGCCTCCCTTCTTTAAGGTTAATAGGTGATTTTCCTCCTTGATCTTTGAAGAAGGACGTGGGTGTAGAAAGAAATCAAGGGTATTTGGGGTTAAGAATTGGGTTGCTCACTCTTTTTCTCCTCTCTTCTCTTCACGGCTGTACTCTCTTTCTCTCTATGTCTCAAGAGCTTGATGGTGCTCTTGGGACTAAGTGTGTGTTTGTGGAAGAAATGAGATGAGGGAGAAAATGAACTAGCTAAACACACCCTCACTCACACGGTTTTAAGGACAAAGGCAAGGGTGGGTAATTTCCTCTTTTGTCCTCGGTTCAAGGGCTTGGTTCATGGGCAATTCGGTCCAACTCAATTGTTGCATGGGAAGGGTCATTTCATGGGGGAGACAAGGTGAATAAAAAGTCTCACTACCATCATCACACTCACCACCCTAATTTCCTACTTATTTTCTATTTAAAATTTACTCTCTTAACACTTAAGAAAATTGAATCCATTTGGTCTTCCTAGTCCTATGCTTGGCCGAACCACACACATACACTCACATACACATGCAATTTCTTTTTATGTTTATCATAACAACACATAGCATGACATCATGGGATAATACATACACTCAACACATATATAAATATACATATACATAGGCATTTTATTCTTTCTAATAACTCAATTCTCGTATAATCCTAAGTATACTTATACATACCAAAACCGTACATATACATTGATGTCTAAAAAATAATTCTTGCTCATCACAAGGTGACTCATATGAAGATTACAAATATCTTTATAAAAACATCAAGCATATAGACTTTTCCAAAGCTCAATTTCTAAAATTAGGACATTATTTCAGGAAATTATCTCTTTAAAATCACTCATTATCTTTAAAATGTGAATTTAAGAAAATCATTTAAGAAAATACTCTTTCAAAACGCTTTTCTCAAAAATAAATCTCTTTAGTGTTTTAAGTTAATATGAGGAATTTGCGGGGTGTTACATTCTCCCCAACTTAAAGATTTCTCGTCCCCGAGAAATGCGTTGTGGATTGGGCAGCAGGGCACACAAATTCTTGCGTCATGTTGATTTCCATAAGAACATTCTCCCTTCGTTTCGTGGTCGTATTCCCTCTTGCTGGTCTAATCCATTCTGTCGCGCTCCTTGTTTGTTGTTCTTAGACGAAGAAGTTCCACTCGTATCTTCTATTGCGTGTCGACTCGGGTTAAGTCCGACGGACTAACCGAAGAAGGTGTCACTCTCTTAACTGATCGTCGTTGCAGAAAGTCCATCCATAGGTACGAACTTAGGGAAAATCAAGCAAACAAAAATTCACACATCTCTAAAAGTATAGGGTTTCACCTAAAAATCCTTAAATATCCACTATTCTCTCCAACTCAGGTTCTTACTACCTCATAATAATCACTTCCTGCTTCAGATCTCCTTCTAATCCTAAGGGTTCCATCTATCATTTCTCTAACCTAAGGGGATTCTATTACCACTTAGGCTTACTTACTTCCTCAAACAAACCTCATCTTCCTCCTTAGACCCATCCTAGACATTAATCAAACTCACCACCTTTGATCATCTAAACTTCTAGTTAGGGTATAGGGTAATTCTAATCCTCAAACTTTCCTCAAAATTTCCTCTAATAATCGGTAATAGACGGCTCTTCTT
Source organism: Crotalaria pallida (assembly GCA_037953625.1). Lineage (NCBI taxonomy): Eukaryota > Viridiplantae > Streptophyta > Magnoliopsida > Fabales > Fabaceae > Crotalaria > Crotalaria pallida. The sequence continues at coordinate 27,389,370 of CM075654.1, forward strand.
CTCCTTGTGACTCCCCAACTTTGATCAAACTGATAACTAAACTTACGGTGGTCTTATATCCATACTTAACTCAAACTATTTATACTTCCTTAATCGTTCAAGTCTAAACGGTCTGAGTAACTATAGCGTTTCTAACCTCGCAATTTGGACTAATGAATCTTGTAACATCCCAAATTTAATTCCAAGTATAATCTATGTTGGGATGGTCTTAGGGTAGACGAAATGGAGATATAAGTTAGAATCTAGCCAAAAATACATGTAGAACTAGGGTTAAAAACATAAAACCTTAGGAAATTCAAAATAAAAGATTTACAACTCTAAACACAAATTCCTCCGTTGGATGTGAAGATTAGTATGTGGGGAAGCTTGCTTTAAAATTTGAGAAAGATCCAACGGGTAACGAAGAAGTTATGGCCTTTCAAAGTCTGGGTACTGCAAAACCCTGCAGCTTAATCGATTAAGCTGCAGCTTAATCGATTAAGGTTCGCTGAGGTGAAAAGCCTTAATCGATTACTAATCGATTAAAGGCTGTTGCTGATGAAAAAAATAAAAGTGCAACACACGTTCTTTCTCTTCCAAAATTCGAACCTCTCTCTTTCTCTCCCCTAGGGTTCCATTTTCCATCATCAAATCCACCAAGAGCAAGTGAGATTTCTTCATTCCATCAACAAATCCCTTCCTTCTTCACTCCAAGTAAGTGTTTAATGCCATGGATTTCCTCTTTTCTCTCTCCAAACTCGTTTTCCCTTTCTCTCTCTTGTCTTCCATGGTGGTTTTCAACTCTAGGCCATGGAAGCTTCTCATTTTCTTGAGTTTTGGCAAGAGGCTATGGCATAAATGCCAACTCTTCTTGTTATGGCTATTATATTAGGTTCCTCACTTTTCTCTCGGGTCATAACTCAATTGGTGGCAAGACTCTCAAGCTTAAAGCAAGTGTAACCGCCTTATCTCTAAGTGTTGAGGTAAGGAGTGGGTATTAGTGAGTATTACCATACTCTGGGAAATAGTTTATAGTATGTATATAATGCTTGCTAAGAGTTAGGTGTTAGTATAAGGATTAGGAAACCTAAGTTAGAAAATAATGATAATATTAGAAACGAACTTAGTGTAACTCTATGATGGGGAATAGGAAATATAATTTGATTAGGCAAACCAATAAATTGAGCTAGCTAAATGCATGATCTTGCTACTATATGTTATAAAAGGTGTTACTTGAGAATAATTGTTAAGTGCTAATGTGTAGGATATTTTAGGTGCTTATCTGAGTTGTTGCTAATTGTTATATATATTTGGTGTATTCTTGATAATTATTGTGAACTGTTCATTTGCTGCTCTAAGTGTTTAAGTGTTGTGAATTGTAATTGTAACACCCCAAAATTTTAATCCCCGATTAATGAAATGTTAATTATAAATTAATTATAATTAATGATTTCTATATTAATCCTTGATTAAAATATGTGTTCATATAGTTAGTATATGTGTGTGAAGTGACTTAATAAATATAATAATGCATAAAATAAGTGTTTTGCATATTAGTCCCTGGGTTGGGACCTAGAAGCAATTATAGGAAAGATTTTGGAGGGAAAGTAAATAAAATAATTATTTTTCAAAAATTGGGCAAAATACTCGAGTATTTTCTGGAATACTCGAGTATTCTGGGCAGAGTTGCATGAGTTAGTGCGTTTGGTGAGTCACCACCACCGATTCCCCTCCGTTGACAAGAATACTCCATCATCAATAGCTCAAGGACGTCGTGTCGCCCTGCATGAGCTTTCTCTATGTCTATTTAAGCGCAGCAACACCGAATTCGTGGAGATTTTTGGCTAAGTTTGAGTTGTTTAGTAAGTTAGGGTTCATAACTTCGTCTGATCGATTCTTCCTCTCTGTGTCAAATTGAAACACAAATCATACACCAATACAAAGCTCACATCACGAGCTTTGTATAGATATAAAGATTGTGAGCTGAGAGAGAGTGTGCTGTTAGAATCGAAGCTGAGAAGTTGAGGTTTGGTTGCTGTTTTCAGTTCCGGGAGCTTACTTCAATTTAAATTTCTGGTAAGCTCATGAATCCTTGAGTCTCAAATTCAGTTTCTTTAGTTAGTTTATGTTGCATAGGGTCTAGAAAATCTAATTTCCCCAATTCTTATCTCTGTTTCATGGGTGAACCAATTCGATTTTGGTATTGCACTCAATCTGCTCTGCATGTTGGAGTTTAAAGTGTTTTTGGTGCTGTGGAGCTTTTCTTTGGGGATTCTCTGTTTGATTCACGTTTGAGAGGTAAGGGGAAGTAATTTTATTCACTAGATAGAGATTGAATTTCACTAATTTTGCTAGAGAGCCACCAAGAGGCTCTAAGGGCTTAGATTGAATAGGATCTTTGGTTTGGACACCAAGCTTTGCTCTAAAACTGTGTTGAGCAAGTTCTAAATCATGCATGCAAGCTTAAATGAACTTTATTTCATGAGAATTGTGCTTATTATGCGATTTGAGGTGTTGATTTGTTAAAATGTGTATTTTATGCATGATTGATGAATCCTCTGTCAAATCTGTGTTTTGATATGAAAGGAATGTTGTAACATGTTCAAATGATGTTATGTTAACTCTGTTGATCCTTGGAATGGACTGGAAATGAGTAGAAATGAAAGTGGTATGTTAAAACTAAGATTTCAGTGTATTCTGCTGTGAAACACTCGAGTAATAGACAGGATACTCGAGTAAAACGCCTTTAAAACAATGCAAATGGAGCAAGAACACTCGAGTATCATGTCTAGCACTCGAGTATCGAGCATGACCTGAGGACAAGTTAAGGCTAACCACTCGAGTCATTCAAGGTCACTCGAGTTTTCTGGAAATCCGGATGAACACTCGAGTAACCTATGAACTACTCGAGTAATTTATTGAATTTGAAACCCAAATCCTCAGAAAGTCATGAACACTCAAGTAACTTTAAGAACACTCGAGTAATCTGGAAAAGTTGATGAACACTCCAGTGTACTGAATTTTACTCGAGTAAATTGCCCAGAACCTGAAAGATACATTTTCAATTCTGACTCATTTAAGTTAAGGAATTAATAACAATAATCCAAGGGATCTAGACATGAAGGAAAGTGATTAATATGAGTATACCGTTTGGTGACGGTCCTTTTTGATAATGAAATAAGCCTAGGTGGCCTGTAAAATATTAATCAACTTCCTTTAAGTCTAAAGAATAAAGTGCATTCATTCTGGAGTTTGGATGGTAGGACGTATATCATGTTTTTGGTAAACATGTGGAGGGCCTCTGGGAGTGCTAATACGCTTGCTTGATGACACGTCGTTGACGTGGTCGGCTGAGTGGATGCCGATATGGTTATACCGTTTGGATGACGGTCCGTTTGGATGACGGGATATGCTCGGGTGGCATGGATTCCAAGCTTGTCGTGTACATTCTAGGTGAATGTACGAATTGTTGTATACCTAGGAATACAACGCACTGTTGAGTGCTGGGTTGTCAGGGATGGACGTCAGAGAGTGACATAGAATGATGGAGATAGGCTTGAGAGCTAAATTCATGCATCATGCCACTCATCCAAATTAAATGTGACAAATGAAACAAGTATGAGCATCCTATGTGCATTAACTAACTGCTAAATGTTAAATGTGATTGTTGCTCCTTGTTGCATATGTGCATATACATATTGGTAGACTTTATACTTATGTTGCACTATTTATTCTCTGTTGATTATGTGTATAGAATAGCTTACCCCTATGCCCTTGTAGGTGATGTCTCGTTACATTGCTTGCATCGAGATCCGGCCACTTCCTAGTGGCACATGGATCTATGAGGACCATCATGCGGTGTTCGAGGGAGAGGTAGAGATTACCTTCTACCACCCGAACCCGCTGATGCGATTCCGTCCTCGTAGATTTAGGATTCCCATTATATACACTATGCACGTACCCCCATTCTATACTTACCATGGACCACCTCCCATGCGACCAGCTCGCTCTTATCACAGTTTTCATTTTCGACCTACCCGCTCTCACCCTTTTTCCTCGAGAGTCATCCGCGAGGATACTCCCCCTTCTGATCCAAGGAGCCCAGTCAGGGTTTCACCATCACCTGAACCGGTACCCAGTGGTAGGGTACACTCTCCCTCGGATGAGATCGAGGAGGATCCGGTGGAGGACGAGAGTGGGAGCGAGCCTGTCGTGCATTCTACTGGGAGTGATTGGAGGGACGATGATCCCTAGGTATGTGCATATGGTATGTGATGAGGATCGGAGGATCCGATGTGTGGATGCTGTGGAGGAGATCTTGCTGCTGCTGTGTTGATGATGATGCTACTACCTTACTACTTTTGCTTCTTGGAGACTACTGCTATCACTACTACTACATCTGATGATGCCAGATCTATGTGACCGCCCTTGGAGTTTACATTTTGGTTATGTATATATAGTGTAGATATACTTTTGGGGTACTCTAGGGTTTGGTTACACTGTTATGTAGATCTGTTTATGGACTTGTATATTTTGGAACTTGGAGACTCTGATGTGGGGCTATGTACTTATGACTTTCCTATATATAAAATCTATGTTTATATTCCTATCCATGGCATAGTCCGATAATTTCTGCTTACTCTGATTTAATCTATTTGAGAGTTCGGCTGTGAAAACTATTCGATGGTATCAGTTTTATCAAATAAAGCAAGGGTAGCTTTAGTTATTTTCTATGATATAAACACGATTTCAAAAGACGAATGTTACTCAACTTTTGAAAAGGTTTTAGAAATCACCGAATTCGATACAACTGTTTCGAAATGCTTTAGAGTTTATTCTCCAAGAATTCCAAGTGTTGATTTGTGCACCCGCTTTAAGAAGAAATTTTTTTTACATATTTTCTTAATACTCACAAGTCCATATATTATCCAATATAATAGCTTAAGTACTATATTATACTTGGGTAAATCAGAAGGGTGTCATACTTAGTGGTATCAAAGCAAAAGCCAGATCCTGTAGTAGTGGAAGTAGTACCAGAAAGGTAGCCATCAACATCAAGCAGGTATCTCCAGGGCATGTACATTATTTTGAATGTTGTTATTTTGCTTGTTGAGCTTTAGATACCCTTGATTTGTTTGTATCTTGTCTCTTTTGAGCACAAGATGCAATTGAATGTGAAGTTAGAATCTTAAGCTATAGCCTTAGCATAGGTGGTGTAATGGAAGTTTCTTTAGTTCAGCATATGTGACCATAAGCCCATAGCGCAGGTCTAATATGGCAACTAGAAACCAAAATCACACCAATGCGATGTTAGAAAGGATCACCACGGTGCTGGAAGCCATGCAGCGACAGTCTCAACGATCATCTCAACCGGTTAACCCGCCACATCAGTGTAATGTGGGTAACGCTGAGGCGAAGACTCTGGCTGATTTTAGAAGTTGAAATCCGCCAAAGTTTGAAGGAGGATTTAAACCGGAAGAGGCCAATAAATGGATTCACACCATGGATAAGATTCTGAGAACGTTGGAGTGTTCTGATGCCCAGAAGGTGGCGTATGCAACATACATGTTGGAGGATGAAGCTGAGAATTGGTGGAATCACACGATGCAACTTCTGCAATATGAAGGAAGGGAAGTGAGTTGGGGTGTATTCATGGAGAAGTTTCTCCATAAGTATTTTCCTGAGGATCTAAGGAGGAAGAAGGAGGTGGAGTTCTTGCAGCTGAAGCAAGGGAGTATGAGTGTGGGTGAGTACGCGGCCAAGTTTGAGGAGCTTATGAAGTACTCTCCATATTATCAGAACAATCCGGATGAAAGAAGCAAATGCATTAAGTTTGAAGGAGGCTTGAGGCCCAAGTTGAAGTCGATCTTTAGTTATCAACGGATTCAAAGTTTTCCTGCACTCGTGGACATGTGTAGGATGTATGAAGACGACACCAAGGCTGAGGAGGTGCAAGCCTCGGAGAAGAAGGACAATCAGGGCTGTGGACCTCAGAGGCGGAAAGGCTTCAACAACCGAGGCAAAGGTCCGTATGATCGCCGAGGAAAAGGCAAGGGAAAAGCTGGTGGGTCTGATGGAAGGAATTATCGGAGCGAGGCTCCATTCTGCGACAAGTGCAAGCGCAACCACTATGGCCGTGTATGCTGGGGAACAAGTGGCTGCTTCAACTGTGGAAAGCCGGGACATTTTGCAAGGGATTGCAAGGAACCGGTCAAAGCCAATTCAAGAGGGACTGCGGAGAGGCCTATGGCTCAAGGAAGGGTTTTCACCCTTAATGGTGTGGAAGCAAGCCGATCCTCTGATCTGGTGCAAGGTAAATACTTGCTTAATGGTCAGTCTTGTCATGTCTTGTTTGATTCCGGCGCTACGCATTCATTTGTTTCATATGAATGTGTGAAACGGTTAAGTTTGTCTGTGTCTGAATTACCTTATGTTTTGCAAGTGGAAACTCCTACCAATGCTCCTATTGTAGTTTCTAGAGCATGCCTTAACTGCTGTATAGAAGTGTTAGGAAAAACCTCTAAAGTAGATTTGATCTGTTTACCCTTGGCACAACTAGATGTGATCTTGGGAATGGACTGGTTAAGTCAAAACCAAGTGATCATTGATTGTGATAGAAAAATAGTGACCTATAGAAACCCAAAACCTTCCGGCTACGTGTGTCTGTTCAACACTGAGGTGGAAGAGAATGGTCCAAGGATGGAAGAGATTCCTGTTGTCAGAGACTTTCCGGAGGTATTTGCTGATGAGATCCCTGGTTTGCCACCAAGAAGAGAGATTGAATTTGGTATTGATCTAGTTCCGGGAGCTGGTCCCATTTCTATTGCTCCTTATAGAATGGCACCACCGGAAATGGCTGAAATGAAGAAGCAGATTGAGGAGCTGTTGCAGAAGCAGATGATCCGACCAAGTGTGTCGCCTTGGGGTGCTCCGGTTTTGTTCGTCAAGAAGAAAATGATAGCATGAGGATGTGCATCGACTACCGGCAGCTGAATAAGGTCACCATCAAGAACAAGTATCCATTGCCGAGGATAGATGACCTTATGGTTCAAGTGCGAGGAGCTTCGGTATTTTCCAAGATTGATTTGAGGTCAGGGTACCATCAGATCAGGATAAGAGAAGAGGATATCTCTAAGACTGCATTTCGATCTCGATACGGACATTATGAGTATGTCGTGATGCCGTTCGGATTGACTAATGCACCAGCTATCTTTATGGACTACATGAATCGAATCTTTAGACCTTATTTAGATTCATTCGTGGTTGTGTTCATTGATGATATCCTTATTTACTCTAAGAGCCCGGAGGAGCACTTGAGGATAGTGTTGAGTATCCTGAAAGAGAAGCAGTTGTACGCCAAACTTACAAAGTGTGAGTTCTGGCTGAAGGAGGTTAAGTTCTTGGGGCATGTGATTTCGGATAAAGGAATAGCCGTTGATCCGACGAAAGTAAGCTCGGTTTTGCAATGGGAGCAACCGAAGTCGGTCACGGAGGTGAGAAGCTTTCTGGGTTTGGCTGGTTACTACAGAAGATTCATTGAAGGTTTCTCGAAGATTGCACTGCCTCTGACGAAGTTGACTCGGAAAGATCAACCATTTCTATGGGGTGAGAAGTGTGAAAGGAGTTTTCGGGAGTTGAAGGAAAGGTTCACATCGTCTCCTGTATTGATTCTGCCCGATACGCAGAAGAGTTTCGATGTGTATTGTGACGCATTGAAACAAGGTCTTGGGAGTGTTTTGATGCAAGAAGGGCAAGTCGTCGCCTATGCCTCGAGACAGCTAAAAGTTCATGAAATGAACTATCCAACCCATGATCTGGAGCTGGCAGCTGTGGTGTTTGCGTTAAAGATCTGGAGGCACTATCTCTATGGCACTACGTTCCGGGTGTTCAGTGACCATAAGAGTTTAAAGTACCTCTTCGATCAGAAAGAGTTGAATATGAGGCAGCGCCGATGGATGGAGTTTTTGAAGGACTACGAGTTCGAGCTCCATTACCATCCTGGGAAGGCCAATGTTGTGGCAGATGCATTGAGTAGAAAAGCAATGCACATCAGTGTAATGATGGTCAGAGAAGCTGCGTTGATAGAGGAGTTCCGGGATTTAAGCCTGACGATGCAAGTAGAGCCGACGAGTATTAAGATGGGGATGTTGCAGATTGCTAATGAGTTTCTGCAAAGGATTCGGGAATTGCAACACAAGGATAATAAGCTTATGGAAAAGAAGAAGTTGATGCAAGAAGGTAAGGAGTTGGAATTTCAAGAAGGGAAGGATGGAATCCTGCGTTTTAAGACAAGGATATGTGTCCCTGATGATTTGGAAGTAAGAAGAATGATTCTGAATGAAGTGCATAAGAGTAAGATGAGTATGCATCCAGGAGCTACCAAAATGTACCAGGACTTAAAGAAGCTATTTTGGTGGCCTGGTTTGAAGAAGGACGTAGCTGAATATGTGGCACGTTGTTTGGTGTGTCAAAAGGCGAAAGTGGAACATCAAAGGCCAGGAGGAGAGTTACTTTCTTTGGAAGTTCCCGTATGGAAATGGGATAGTATCTCGATGGATTTTGTGTCGGGATTGCCAAGGACATCTACTGGTCATGATGCAATCTGGGTGATCGTAGATCGTTTGACCAAGTCGGCGCATTTCATTCCCGTGAATATGCGCTACTCGTTGGAAAAGCTCACCCAGTTGTACATCAAGGAAGTTGTTCGTCTGCATGGGGTACCGTCAAGTATTGTGTCAGATCGCGACCTGAGGTTTACATCGAAGTTTTGGGAAGATCTTCATAGAGCTTTGGGTTCAAAATTGAAGTTAAGTTCTGCATACCATCCTCAGGCTGATGGTCAAACGGAGAGGACTATTCAGTCACTGGAGGACATTTTGCGAGCCTGTGCGTTGGAAGGTCAAGGGAACTGGGAACAAATGTTGCCAATCGTGGAGTTCACTTACAACAACAGTTACCACACGAGCATTGGAATGGCACCATTTGAAGCTTTGTATGGGAGAAAGTGCCAGACGCCGTTATGCTGGTTTCGAGTGGGGGAGAGTTCTCTGGTTGGGCCAGATTTTGTGCAAGAGACCACGGAACAGATCAAGATAATACAAGAGAAGATGAAGACGGCTCAGAGTAGGCAGAAAAGTTATACTGATAGGAGGAGGAAACCTTTAGAGTTCGCCGAAGGAGACCATGTATTCATTAGAATAGTACCAACAAAAGGTGTTAGTAGAGCCTTGAAAACCCAGAAACTATCACCTAAGTTTATTGGTCCCTATCAAATCCTCAAAAGAGTCGGCCCAGTAGCTTAACAGTTAGCCCTGCCTCCGTCATTAGCTAACCTTCACAATGTATTCCATGTGTCTCAATTGAAGAGATATGTCCATGACCCCACCATTGTTCTTAGAATCCAACCTGATAACTTAGAAATTCATGAGAACCTAACCTTCAAAGCTGTACCAGTTCGCATTGAAGATCGAAGGATCAAGCAGCTTAGAGGGAAGGATATTCATCTGGTCAAAGTCGTCTGGGTTTGTGGTGATGTGATAGAAGCATCTTGGGAATTAGAGGATAAGATGCATCAGGACTATCCTGACTTGTTTGTATGAATTGAATTTCGGGGACGAAATTCCTTGTAAGTGGGGGAGTAGTGTAACACCCCAAAATTTTAATCCCCGATTAATGAAATGTTAATTATAAATTAATTATAATTAATGATTTCTATATTAATCCTTGATTAAAATATGTGTTCATATAGTTAGTATATGTGTGTGAAGTGACTTAATAAATATAATAATGCATAAAATAAGTGTTTTGCATATTAGTCCCTGGGTTGGGACCTAGAAGCAATTATAGGAAAGATTTTGGAGGGAAAGTAAATAAAATAATTATTTTTCAAAAATTGGGCAAAATACTCGAGTATTTTCTGGAATACTCGAGTATTCTGGGCAGAGTTGCACGAGTTAGTGCGTTTGGTGAGTCACCACCACCGATTCCCCTCCGTTGACACGAATACTCCATCATCAACAGCTCAAGGACGTCGTGTCGCCCTGCATGAGCTTTCTCTATGTCTATTTAAGCTCAGCAACACCGAATTCGTGGAGATTTTTGGTTATGTTTGAGTTGTTGAGTAAGTTAGGGTTCATAACTTCGTCTGATCGATTCTTCCTCTCTGTGTCAAATTGAAACACAAATCATACACCAATACAAAGCTCACATCACGAGCTTTGTATAGATATAAAGATTGTGAGCTGAGAGTGAGTGTGCTGTTAGAATCGAAGCTGAGAAGTTGAGGATTGGTTGCTGTTTTCAGTTCTGGGAACTTACTTCAATTTCGATTTCTGGTAAGCTCATGAATCCTTGAGTCTCAAATTCAGTTTCTTTAGTTAGTTTATGTTGCATAGGGTCTAGAAAATCTAATTTCCCCAATTCTTATCTCTGTTTCATGGGTGAACCAATTCGATTTTGGTGTTGCACTCAATCTGCTCTGCATGTTGGAGTTTAAAGTGTTTTTGGTGCTGTGGAGCTTTTCTTTGGGGATTCTTCGTTCCTTGCAACCACCAGTCGAGCAGAAAGTTCGGTTAGCCGAGTACATGTTGAAAGGAGAAGCCGAACATTGGTGGAATCAGCAAAGAAGAGGTTTGGAGGCGGCTGGTCAGGCAGTCACTTGGGATCTTTTCAAGGTCCGTTTTCTTGGGAAGTATTTTCCGGAAGACGTGAGAAGGGAAAAGGAATTGCTATTCCTCAAGCTTGAACAGGGAACTCTGAGTGTCGGGGAGTACGCGGCCCAATTTGAAGATCTGATCCGTTACTCCAGCGGCTACAGAGACGCCGACGAGCGAGCAAAGTGTGTAACATCCCGTTATTTCTAATACCTCTAGCAAAATAATTAAATGATTTAATATGATGTTTTCAATATTTGAGTCTCGGAATAAAATTTTGATTTAATCATTATATTTGAAATATGTTTTCTAATCAAAATAAGTATAAATTTGTTATCATACATTTTCCAAAAATAAAGTAGTACTTTCATTTAGTTTAATTAACATTTTGACAGGGAGCTCAAGTGGCAAGCCTTAGAGGCATTTTTATAAATAGTTTCTTCAAAAAAATATGTTTAACTTAATATTTTGAGCTTCCCTGTAAATTTTCATAGTGTTCGGAGGCTGTTTTATTTTTAGCTTCTGGACTGCTTTAATATATTACTTGTTTAAGTTATATATAATAATCTTCTACTTCAAAATTTTAAATATTATATATTATCAAGTTTAATATCAAGATTTAGAAAATATATTTACTTTTGAATTTCAATAATTTTTCTTACGCAATAGCTATCCGGAAGGACCGGTAACTTTATTAGTTATCAATCAGTTTTGAGTAATTCAAAATACAATATTGTTTTACCTAAACGGATTTTATTTTTAGTATCATCTAACTTTTAGCTATAATTCAAAATACATACAGACATTGACCCACAAATAAAAACAAATAATTAAAATATATAATCCTAAGAACTACCCAACTCATGTACTCATAACTCACCGTCCCTACTAATATATGTATCTAATATATGTATATATTAGTATACCCCACTACTGCTTTAGTTTAAAGTGCCGCGGCCCGTGAGAGAAGGAAATCAACGGAGAGAAAGTAAAAACGGCGAGCGAAACAGAGAGGAGAAAATATTGATTTTTCCAACTTCCCGATCCAATAACTCAAGATTCAACCGTTCAATCTCAAATCCTTCTTAGATAAGTGACCTCCTCAACTCCCTCTATCCATCTACCTAATTTATTTGACGATCCGTCTATATTTTTATTATCCTATATTTTCAAATAAATAGATGTTTTAGGGAAAAATGATATATTTTTATTGTATAATGATGTATATAATTATTTTGACAAAAATGAATTTATTTGATATATATATTTTAATGTTATAATTAGTTTTATCGTATGTCCCTATTTAGATCCAACACGCTATTGACCTTGACCCTGGAGCAAGTCGCGGATGTAAACGTGACTCTGTTGTTATTGCTAGGATTTCCAGGTAAGGGGAGTCTCTTTTCCACACTTTGGGTTAGGGATAGTTAGAGTTTATAATAGTATTTGGGTATAATAATTAGACCGGGTTGTGGGTAGCAAAATGGTTTTTGACTTAGTGTTGGTTTAGGAGAAATTAGTATATTTTATGGTTGATTTCATATTAATTGAACTATTTATGTTAAATTCTCTTTTATTAATATTAAAGTAGGAAGTGAAGAACACTAGGGAGTTGACTTATATTCAATGTACTCTGAGACATACCTGAGTATGTCGACTGATTTGTGATATTGGTTGATGGTTGATAAATTGATGTATTCGTTAAGAGTTTTATATGTGATTATTTGAAAGGTGACCCTATATGTGAGTAATTGGTGGTGTATGTGTATAAATACTGAAAATGGAAATTTGATGTAAAAAGAAATAATAAATTGGAATTTGAAATGAATTTATATTTAGATATAACTTGAAAATGTTTGTGTGTGAAGAGTGTTTGGAAATATGTGATTTGTGAAATACTTGATAAATGGTGTGTTTGTGTACTTGACTTTTTGTGAATGAGTTTTGATATGGAATAAAAGGAGTGCAGTGTGATTTGATCCTTGGGCAAGCCGGCACACTAGGTGCCCTGCTAGGTGGTGAATTGCCTGCTAGGGCCAAATTCCTGTCAGGCCAATTGCCCATTAGGTCCTAAATTCCCGTTAGGCGTCGGTGCGCCAAAGGATCAATCCCACTGCATAACCACCTAAATAATAATAATATGTGAATTGGAAATTTATGGGAAATGAATATTAATTAAATTAACCCGCATTGTCCTAACGGGTGATGCCTAATGGGTGTCTCAGTCCTGACAGGTTTAAAGTCCCTAGTAGGTGCCAAATTGCCTAGCAGGTGCGTTAATTCCTGGTGGTGCAAAGGTAAATGGAAATTAAGGAAAGGAAGATGGTATATCTAATGGATAACGGAAATGAGCAATGGACTTAATCAATTTGGAATTTTATGTGTGTTGAATTATGAATTGAATGTGTTGCATTTTGGTTACTCCATTGCCTGATTTAGTTATTATTCTCGAATTTCTATTATGACTATTTACTATCTTATAATCCACTGTGTTGTGAAAAGGTCTCACCCTTATGTGGTTAACATTTTTGGAACTTGAGCAAGGAGCTTGGAGATCAGAGTGCTCAGCGGATCAGTCGAAAGAAAGGAACTCAAGTGTATTTTATTATATTGTAATTGAAAGCCCCCAACGCTATTTGTGAACTCTGATTTATAAAAGAAAAGTTTAAAGTCCTATGTTTCATTTTCAAACGTTTATTGTTTATTATTCATTAAATTACGGGGTGTTACATTTATGGTATCAGAGTAGTTCTTTCCTTTCGACCTGAGGGAAAGTAATCTCGATCCCGCTGCGACACTCTCATCTCAAGCTTCTTGACCAGAGGTGAGACCCATACAAGTGAAAACTTTTGAATAACAAGTGAATTTGTATATGTTTGATACTATTGTTGAGTATATTTGAAATGAACTGAATAGGTTTATGTTTGCATTGGGAATACTGACAATTGACAATGTAAGAGAAATTATTTACGAAAACGGAAGAGAATCGAATTCTTTGGAAACTAAGCAGGATCCCTTAGTGATTCAAAGAATTGGATATTCTGAGTATGAACCCAATTGCAAACAGGAAACATAATTGGTATGAACACGATTAGTCGAGAGTGTAAATGTTGAGTTTTTGGACTAATCGAAATTTAAAGTTTAATACAAAGGAAATCTAATTAATGTCAATGCATTCGAGCATGTAGTACAGGAATTCAACTGAATTGCGAGGACTACTACCACCGATTAAATGTAGTGTTGGAAATGGCCAATCCGACATTATATCTATTGGGAGGTGAAGTCATCGAAATTCAAGAGTTTGTGTACTATCGTGAATTTGCAAACGATTTCCTATGTATGAAACCTTAATGCCAATGATATGCTTCTCTTTGCTTTGCTATGTTTAATTGTTTATATTTTGAATATATGTGTTTGACAACTAGGTTGGTATCAAAGTAGTCGGATGGAGATTTGAAATGGAACCATATGGATTTTATAAATTAGAATCTCGATGCTAATCTAACCAAGTGCTTAAATTCACATTGATTGGACTAGTATCTGAGAGAGCGAAAAAGAATGCTTAAAATTAAACTAATGGTTAATTCCATAGCTAATCTCGATTCAAACAACTGTGATGCCAAGTGTGAAATAAGCATTGAGTACTGATCATTGAATTTGAATCGCTAAACTACATCAATTTGATTTGCGAGTATAACAGGATTTTTGCCTAACTTGGGGAAGCGGTTCAAACTCAATAGAAAGGTTCTCGAAATATGTTCATATGCGGAATAGTTTAGCATTAAAGCAAGGGGACGGAAATTAGAGGTGGAATCAGGAGAATTGAAATAACTTCTTGCCCGATTCTAATCTAAACGAGTGATTTATTTCACATCGCTTAAATTAGAATCCACGAAGAACAATAACAACTTTTATATCAGATTAGTAGTTGACTCCACCACTAGTTTAGTTTCGATAAATTTAATACTAAACAAAAGATAAGTAGAGAGTCCTAGCAATTCCTATCGATTGAACTTAAACCCCCAAGTGACAACACTTGGATTTATACATGACAAGAGATTCTTTTTTTTTTACTCAAGCAGAACTAAGGGTTTAAATTTAATCGAGAGGTCTTTGCTCAATGTTTTGGATTAGGTCCATAATAGTATATGCGTGTATCTATATACATATGTATGTGTTGTTCTACATGTATATGTGTATACATAACACACTTGATGGTACTATTATAAATACTAGGTGTTGTTCTAAATGATCGTGGTGCATTGCATATGTTTGTTTATTCGTATGTTCCGTTCATGCATACTTTTGCTTAATGCTACTAAGTTATTTGCTTATTTGTATATGCATATGGCCACACTATAGTATTAATATTTCTTGGTTGTTATTATATTCGGTTGATGTATTTTTGTGTCTGATATTTTTACAACGCAAGTTATTAAACGTTTTTGCAACATGATTCCAAACCATTTCTAAAACTAATTTTGTTGCAATTTTCATTCAATTTCAAAAGGCTTCCCGATATAAGGGGAACCCCTATTTTCAGACCCAAGCTTATTTTTGTATATTTGAATGAATATATCTACATATGTGCATATACCAAAAAGTTTATGTTATGATTGAGATGGATCCAAACTTTCGAAAATGCTATCAAACGATAATTTGGGACTAAGAGCTTTTCAAAATTTCCATCCCCATATTTAAAAGTCCCAACTCCATTTCAATCACAACAGCGACTAAAAGTATTGTTTTCGGGGTTTTTATTTTTGAAATAAAAACTTGACCATATTGGTGTACGGGTATATCAATATATGTACATGTATATATTTTATGTTCAGGTTTGGATGGTTTCAAATTTTGCAAACGCTTTCAAATGACCTTTGAATCATGAGCTTTTGTGTTTTGTCCTAGGATTAGGGACCCTAGTTAGTCCTTAGCGAATCGCTAGGATTACAAGTCTAGTTAGTGGTTGTGAATCCTATGATAGATAGGATTATGATTTGTGCATAGCTGTGTTTGTCTGAATGATGCATGTGCTTGATGTTTGGGAGTGAAAAGTAATACGATTGTTTGTTTGATTAAATGAATGTTCAAAATGAATTCCAAAAGGGTGCACCGAACCACAATCATCCCAAATGGATTGTGAGGTTACACGGCAAATTTTTAAGAAAATAATAAAGGATGCGAGGATTTCTAAGTAATCGATCGGTAAATTAACGCATTTGCTTTAACCAAGTCACTAGTCGATTAAATAGAAATTCTCCATATGCAAACCCAAGTCAATTTGGGATAAAAACCCAATTCTCAAACTTGGAGAAGAAGGGAATGTAATTGTTCTAAATTTTGGAAACTTACTAAACTAATTTGGTTTAAAGTAACAGCATATCCCTTTTCTTTGAGTCTGACGAATTGGAACAAGATTACACTTCCTCATCTAGATTTTTGTGAAACTAGATGGAGGTAGCTCTTTATGGTGACGTGCACAATTTTCATAACACTGGGGATTGTATTGCTGAAAATGTATTTATGATTTCAAATCATACAAGTCCTTTTTCCCCGAACCCCTTTTGAACCGGTTTTCAAAAACATGGTGATCGTTATGTGTTTGTGTGTAGAGGTAGGTGTAGCCCTAAGTTAAGTAAGGTAGACAAGAACTAGCTTAGGAGGAAGTAGGGTTGAGCCGTGTGTCCGGTTGTATTGCATGATTGCTAGGAATGTGGTATGTGTGCTCGAACTTGGTATGACGTTTGTACTTGGATTATATGTTATGGGGAATTGTTGTTGTGTATGCTTAAACTTTGAATGATGTATATATGAATTATATTTACTTAAATGATGAATGTGTTTGACTAGGATTTAGGAGTAGTGGATAGGTTGTATGTTTTGGGGTTATTCTATAAATCAAACCCTTGAGGGTATTAGTGTTTAGGGCCCAATAGTACCCTTTCCAAACCTCTGATGTAGAATTCCGGAGGAAACCCAACTGATCTTAGAAACCATTTCCGACTTCCTTAGGGAGCAAAACCTGAATTTTGGGAGTCTTATTAGTGGGACTTTTGAAATGTTAGTCGCAAGGAGAGTAAACCTTAGGAAACCTATTAGAGTCTTCGCGTCGAGACTAACCAAATCAAACCATAAATTCGTACTCTTCAATGAGTGCAAGAGCTTAGTGGCGTACTAATGCAGAATGGTATGCTGATTTCCAAGTGGGGGAGTAAAACCAAAGAAAGTGAGTATCGTAGTTAAGAAACCCTTGTCCGGGATGGTTCTCCATTTAAGGATTTTGAACGGAATTTCGGGGACGAAATTCCAATAAGTGGGGGAGAATTGTAACATCCCGTTATTTCTAATACCTCTAGCAAAATAATTAAATGATTTAATATGATGTTTTCAATATTTGAGTCTCGGAATAAAATTTTGATTTAATCATTATATTTGAAATATGTTTTCTAATCAAAATAAGTATAAATTTGTTATCATACATTTTCCAAAAATAAAGTAGTGCTTTCATTTAGTTTAATTAACATTTTGACATGGAGCTCAAGTGGCAAGCCTTATAGGCATTTTTATAAATAGTTTCTTC
Source organism: Crotalaria pallida (assembly GCA_037953625.1). Classification (NCBI taxonomy): domain Eukaryota; kingdom Viridiplantae; phylum Streptophyta; class Magnoliopsida; order Fabales; family Fabaceae; genus Crotalaria; species Crotalaria pallida. The sequence continues at coordinate 27,406,581 of CM075654.1, forward strand.
AAAAAAATATGTTTAACTTAATATTTTGAGTTTCCCTGTAAATTTTCATAGTGTTCGGAGGCTGTTTTATTTTTAGCTTCTGGACTGCTTTAATATATTACTTGTTTAAGTTATATATAATAATCTTCTACTTCAAAATTTTAAATATTATATATTATCAAGTTTAATATCAAGATTTAGAAAATATATTTACTTTTGAATTTCAATAATTTTTCTTACGCAATAGCTATCCGGAAGGACCGGTAACTTTATTATTTTTCAATCAGTTTTGAGTAATTCAAAATACAATATTGTTTTACCTAAACGGATTTTATTTTTAGTATCATCTAACTTTTAGCTATAATTCAAAATACATACACACATTGACCCACAAATAAAAACAAATAATTAAAATATATAATCCTAAGAACTACCCAACTCATGTACTCATAACTCACCGTCCCTACTAATATATGTATCTAATATATGTATATATTAGTATACCCCACTACTGCTTTAGTTTAAAGTGCCGCGGCCCGTGAGAGAAGGAAATCAACGGAGAGAAAGTAAAAACGGCGAGCGAAACAGAGAGGAGAAAATATTGATTTTTCCAACTTCCCGATCCAATAACTCAAGATTCAACCGTTCAATCTCAAATCCTTCTTAGATAAGTGACCTCCTCAACTCCCTCTATCCATCTACCTAATTTATTTGACGATCCGTCTATATTTTTATTATCCTATATTTTCAAATAAATAGATGTTTTAGGGAAAAATGATATATTTTTATTGTATAATGATGTATATAATTATTTTGACAAAAATGAATTTATTTGATATATATATTTTAATGTTATAATTAGTTTTATCGTATGTCCCTATTTAGATCCAACACGCTATTGACCTTGACCCTGGAGCAAGTCGCGGATGTAAACGTGACTCTGTTGTTATTGCTAGGATTTTCAGGTAAGGGGAGTCTCTTTTCCACACTTTGGGTTAGGGATAGTTAGAGTTTATAATAGTATTTGGGTATAATAATTAGACCGGGTTGTGGGTAGCAAAATGGTTTTTGACTTAGTGTTGGTTTAGGAGAAATTAGTATATTTTATGGTTGATTTCATATTAATTGAACTATTTATGTTAAATTCTCTTTTATTAATATTAAAGTAGGAAGTGAAGAACACTAGGGAGTTGACTTATATTCAATGTACTTTGAGACATACCTGAGTATGTCGACTGATTTGTGATATTGGTTGATGGTTGATAAATTGATGTATTCGTTAAGAGTTTTATATGTGATTATTTGAAAGGTGACCCTATATGTGAGTAATTGGTGGTGTATGTGTATAAATACTGAAAATGGAAATTTGATGTAAAAAGAAATAATAAATTGGAATTTGAAATGAATTTATATTTAGATATAACTTGAAAATGTTTGTGTGTGAAGAGTGTTTGGAAATATGTGATTTGTGAAATACTTGATAAATGGTGTGTTTGTGTACTTGACTTTTTGTGAATGAGTTTTGATATGGAATAAAAGGAGTGCAGTGTGATTTGATCCTTGGGCAAGCCGGCACACTAGGTGCCCTGCTAGGTGGTGAATTGCCTGCTAGGGCCAAATTCCTGTCAGGCCAATTGCCCATTAGGTCCTAAATTCCCGTTAGGCGTCGGTGCGCCAAAGGATCAATCCCACTGCATAACCACCTAAATAATAATAATATGTGAATTGGAAATTTATGGTAAATGAATATTAATTAAATTAACCCGCATTGTCCTAACGGGTGATGCCTAATGGGTGTCTCAGTCCTGACAGGTTTAAAGTCCCTAGTAGGTGCCGAATTGCCTAGCAGGTGCGTTAATTCCTGGTGGTGCAAAGGTAAATGGAAATTAAGGAAAGGAAGATGGTATATCTAATGGATAACGGAAATGAGCAATGGACTTAATCAATTTGGAATTTTATGTGTGTTGAATTATGAATTGAATGTGTTGCATTTTGGTTACTCCATTGCCTGATTTAGTTATTATTCTCGAATTTCTATTATGACTATTTACTATCTTATAATCCACTGTGTTGTGAAAAGGTCTCACCCTTATGTGGTTAACATTTTAGGTACTTGAGCAAGGAGCATGGAGATCAGAGTGCTCAGCGGATCAGTCGAAAGAAAGGAACTCAAGTGTATTTTATTTTATTGTAATTGAAAGCCCCCAACGCTATTTGTGAACTCTGATTTATAAAAGAAAAATTTAAAGTCCTATGTTTCATTTTCAAACGTTTATTGTTTATTATTCATTAAATTACGGGGTGTTACAAAGTGCATTAAATTCGAGTCCGGCCTCCGAGCAGATATCCGGCTTGCATTCGAATATCAGAACGTCGCCGACCTCTCTCAGCTCATCAACTTGACAAGCACGTATGAGAAAGGACTCAAGAGGAAGGCAGATGAAGATCGGACCAAAGCAGTTCAAAAGTCGGCAAGACCCATCCGAGGCAAAGAGCCAATGCAAAGATCTAGTCCCTATCCAAACCCTAAACCTGTGACTCTTGTAGCAACGGGACCAGCTGCGACTACTTTTGGTCCTATTCCGACTTGTCAGCATTGTGGACGGCTGCACCGAGGAGTGTGTTGGACTCTGAGCAAACGTGAAGGAAATTGCTATCTATGCGGACAGCCCAGTCACTTTGCTACCAACTGTCCCAAGAACACATTGAAACTAGAAGTGAATACCACAAAGGCGCAGCGGGCAAGTGGGAGCCAACCAGCTATGAAGGGGAAGCTATACACTATAGATGGCGACGAGGTCGACCTAGCCGACGTGATCCCAAGTAAGTTTTGTTTAGCAAACCCAAGTAACGTACTGTTAGCCCGATTGTCGTGTGCTCTATTTTCCTTGGATAGTTACATGATGAGATAGTAAATGTCTTAGGCTAGAACTACCTTAGGAAATTTCACATACTCATCTCCACGAATCTGATATAGCCTCTTTAGAGAAATTGTGATATGTCTTAGAAGAAATCCCTAAGTTGAAATATTCTGATGTCCAGAAACCAAAACCTTATGGTAGTGTTGCTGCTTAATATAATGTAAGGTTGGAATTGATCACTCTGATTCTTACACCTGTTAAGTAATAATATTATCTAAGATTCTGGCAATGACATTGCTATTGGTAAGAGTAAGATTGAGATTGATCACCTTGATCTCTACACCTATTAATGGTAGATGTCATTGACACTTATCTGCGAAATTCAAACCAACCAAGTTGAACCATTAAACTTTGTTCCCTATTGAGTGCAAGAACTCTAGGAATATGCAGACGCTAAGTGGGGGAGTAGAACCGAGAAGAAAATACCATGGTCAAAAATGGGATGGTCCTCCATTTGCGGAACCTAACGGAATTTCGGGGACGACCCCGAAATTCCAATAAGTGGGGATGTAACACCCCAATTTGGAAATAGAATTTTCACTAAAAATTTGCGCCATTTTTTTTTTATAAAACATTTACATGATACCATTTAAAAAGTGAGTTTACATATCAACTTAGTTTCCAAAAAGGTTTACTTAACTTGACTTAGTTTTTGAAAAGGTTACATAATTAACTTAGTTTCTAACTCCTATTAATAACTTGGTTCATAAAAAGGTTTTCCTCAGTCTTTCAAACTTTATTCTATTTACCAAAGTGAAGTGCCACTATACCTATCATTCCAAAAACTCAATATTTCAAAATGCGGAATAAAATTATCCTTAGATTAATTCCAAAATCAACGTTATAAAAATTGTTTAGGCTTAACAGCCAATATCCGAAATACCAAGTAACACAATAGATAAAACATCCACTGGGGTAACATAGTGATAAACAAAGGGTCCGTTATCCAAGACTACCAAACAAACAAAGATCAATATCACTAAGAAATAAACTAATCGTCCTCGTGCACATCCTCGTCCGGGTCTTCCTCTGGGTCTTCTTCCTCCTCTGGATCCTCTTCCTCCTCTGGGTCCTCTTCCTCCTCTGGGTCCTCTTCCTCCTCGCTGTTCTGATCAATGGGCGGGACATCATGGAATGCTCGAGGTCCATCTGGCATAAGATCCCTAAGACGATATCGCACTTCCTCACGATCGGTGGCTACTCCTCTTAGTGTGTGATCTCGATCAGTAATGGTGAGTCTTGTTGGTCCCTCCCATATCCATCCGTGTGCGGTTCTAAGCCAATGTCCCCCCACCAAAGGAGACATTTCCACTTGAACTATTCGGTCCGCCATCTAATATATTTATCATGTACAGAGACAAGAACATACAAAAGAATATAGAGAGTTAGCTACCAGACGGGCAAAGCATCGACGGCATGGGCTTAATCCAGGGGTCACATTAGAACTAACACAAACATAATATCCTTATCACATCATTATTATCATTGAGTCTTATATCTTTATCATACTTCAAGAATTCCATCTACAACTTCCATAAGTCTATCATCATTGAAACATTAGGGATGGAAACTATCGGTTAAAGATAAATTAGCACACTCGCTACATCTCCTCCTTTAATATCCAACCTCATCCTAGTTCGGAAAGCAGATGGGATGCACAGGAGTCCTAACCATGCTGGCATCGAAGCCAAAGGGTGTAACACCCCAATTTGGACTTAGAATTTTCACTAAAAATTTGCGCCTTTTTTTTTATAAACATTTCCAAAATCAGTTTAGTTTAATTCTTTTACAAAAAGATTTTCATAAATAATTTGATTCATTTGTTCACAAAATGATTTGATACTTAACTCGCGTCATAAAAATTCTATTTCCAAAAAAGAGATGTTACCATCCCACACATTTCTAAAAACACATTTTCTCCATGTCATATTTAATTGATGGTTAACTTGCGGAAAATAATTTAGGTACTTATGAACATGATACAATAACCAAAAAGAACTTCTTTTATTTCATTTCAGATAAATATTTATTATAGTAGGGGTTACATTCGGAACAGAGTAATCATGTCCTACCCATCCACAAATGGAGTACAAAACAAAGACTATCCTAGACTATTGATCTTCATCATTTCCTTCACCGCAAAAGTCTGGAAGGTTCCTCTGATTGTTGCTTCTGCTTCCTCCTCGTGTGAGCGTCATCTCACGATCCTCTTCCGACTTGAGAAACCACTACTCGAGATATTACATGATCTGTCATCTGTGAACATTGTTCCCCCAATGTCCACAGGAAAGGGAAATAGAGAGAGTAAGGACTTCCGAACGATATGATCGTCGACGGCGCGGGCTTACCATAGGGGAATATTAAGACCACCCAAACATATATACATCATTATTACCATTCCGTTTAATAAATTTCACTAATCACCAAAAGGAAAATTTTCATATAATCATAACCATTGTATTTAATTATCTTTAGGCTCTAAGTTTCACTGTCATAACCACCGGAAATTCGAGAAGGGGTACCACCACCGAGGCTCAAGGGTTTGGTAGCACACACGTTACATCTCCTCCATCATTCCAACCACATCCTAGTTCAGAAAGCAGATGGGACGCACAGGAACCCTAGCCACACTGGCATCAAAGTCGGTAAACGAAAAGGCTATATCATCGCCAGTGGTCAGTAAATTATAAAAATTCATGTGACCAACACCGGCGGTCGACAAGATTCATTTCATAAAGGTTTCCAAAAACCCAACCCTTACCGAACTTCTAGCCCCGTTCAGGTTCCCTCTCACCATCTATGATTTGCTCAAGGGGGCGTCAGCATTATCTCCAGTTGGCCTGCAGTCCTCGCTACGACGAAAGCCCAGACTTCTGCGTGAACCTTGTCATTGTAGTCCCGTCCCGCCTAGAGAAGTACTCGAGGCTTCTTGACGTTTCGCCGTCCTTGCCCTCCCCTATTGCAATCATCACTTGAAGAACTCCTATCTCCAAGCATACCTGAGTATCCGTAGATAAACAAGGTGTCTTTCCTCTCCACTACTTCACTCTCAACGCAAGGTTTAAAATAAAGGGTTCCTATGTCTTTTAAGTTATCGGAGAGTTTTTAGAAAGTTTAACATTCCTAGTTGTGGTCGACCCATTCTAAACCTTGCTTCTAACGGGCCTCGACCTCTAAGGGATTAGCTTCTCATGGACACTTCCAGGTCACAGGGAATTCAACACTTAAAGATCAAGCATGTCATCATGACAATGCGATCCGGGGGTAGTATTATAACTTTCATAAACCTCTGTAAAGGTTCCATACTAATTCCTTAACCATAAAGCCTTTAATCAATTCCCAAAAATTATCCACCATGACATCTTATGAATCAATTATTTCCCAATAATAAGTTGATATATCATATTCGCCAGACATGTTATCATTAATAATTTAATATTATGATAGATCCAACATCATAATAAAGCAAGATATACAACACATACAATTATATCCAAGGGATCGTGTTTTCGTATGAACGGCGGGACATACACACACAATTGTCGTTCTACTATTACACTACATGCCACTATGTCTTAAGAAGGCTTCTCTCTCACCTGAGATCCATGCTTACTCTGTTTCCAGCCTTTGTGTCTATAGCTCCAGCAGCTCGTTCACCTTTGATTCCTTTTATTCTTAAACGACGAACGACATACAAATCAATATCTAGCAAGTACCTTATACTATCTATTTACTTAGGAAAAGACTAAACCCAAGGTACCAAAGCACCTTAAAACATAAATCCTTTTTAAAACAGAGGTCCTTTTTAAGGGCATTAAATAACTTAAAACAATTCCTTTTAAAATTCAAAAAATCCTTTTTTTGCAAAACATAATTTAAAACTCACTCCAATACTTTGACAACTATTTAGAATATATTTTTATTTCTACAATGCCATACTATATCACTTATATAACAACTACCACATGCAAACACTTATACCAGTAAAACAACAATTTATTTAAACAAATAACATCAAATCATACTTTTACAAATTCACTTTTATAATTTCTTTTTACTCTATAAACTTATATTAAAGGTCCTACCATAAAAATCATCATACTAATTCATTCCAAAACAGTTTTTATAGTTGATGCAACCAATTTAGAATTTTGGACAGCATACCCTACAAGTCTTGCAAAATCACTTTTTATTTTTAGCTTTTAAATTATGAAAATCATCTCCAATCATAATATAACCTTTAAAACACAATCATAACATCTTAAAAATAAACCTCGATTTTTTCTTTACTACATATCTCATTCTTAAATACCTTATAACAACTACCATTTACAGGCTATTCATACAACATGAATTTAAAGTATTTTTCTTTTGATGCAAATTTTTACTCAGACTAAGCAGTAAACAAATTTTGCAAAATCATGTTATAAGCACATATAACTAAATGAGAAAATAAACTCAAGCATTCAAAGTTCAAAATACTTTTTCTATCATTAATTAGATTAAATTACAGACTATAAACAGTTTACAGAAAATTCACTTTCAAGCATCAGTACACTTTTATACTTCCTTTTATTTTTAAATACTTATAATAAAGATTTTATCATAAAGCACACATTACCAATTATTTCAAAATGATTTTCATCCTTGATGCAACTATTTTACAATCTTGGGCAGCACATACACTATTTCTCAACAATCAATTTTTTCCTAAACAGTTTATCGAAAACACATGCCACTTTTTCCTAAAAATTCTTTACAAATCCTACTATAATAAAATGATTAAACATGATTAATATATAGCATATTAGTTTTCTGGACAGACACCTTATGTCCAGTTGCATCACTTCAAAAAATGAAACTAACAGACTCTAACTTTCCTATACATACTGTAATTACATTTTTTTTTTATAAGAAATATAATTACTGTAATTACATATAAACATTTAAGCATAGTATATATCTATAAAAATTATTATTTGGAGCCTTATACCTTATGAGAATAATACTTTTTAGCCTTAAGAAAATTTCCAGATCTAAATATATTTTTATCAGAATACATAATACACACTGATATCCATTTATTCACATCAAAAAAATCAATTAAAAATAATCAAATATTTTTGTTTTTCTCTTCAATAAATTCGGCCAACATTATATACATAAAAGAGTACTTTTTAAATTTTCAAACACACATATATACTTTAGTCACATAATTTCATATATTCACAATAATCAATTTGACACAAAGATAATCACTTTTTAAGAAAAATTACTTTTGTACAGTAACCAGTTTACAATTCATGCTTGTGATGTCCTAGATGGTGAGGACCTCCAAGTGTATAGGAGATGACCTTCAAAGGAACCTCTGTCTAGGGTTGATATGTGATGTTTGGTGGGAGTCCTCTAGTGGCCAAGGGAGAGAGCCAAGGAGTAACCCTAATCACTGGTGTGTGAGGGTGGCAATTAGGGTTAGAGGACGTACCTGAGCCCCATGTAGTACGGAGCTACTTATAGGGGGGAGCTAGTTGCCCTAATGGGCTTGCTTTAGGCCCAAGTAGGGCTAGCCTGTACTGAGCTATGAGTGGATAGGCTATCCTTGTGGATAAGATGATGAGTTGTCCTTGTGGATAAGATGGTGAGTTGTCCTTGTGGATAAGAAGGGAGACGTCATCAAGTCCTAGGTGTCGGACTTGGGAAGGTGTCGGACTTAGACGTCGGACCTGAGTTGGAGAGTGAGGTCGGCCCGTATCTGGCGTCTGTTCGGCCGTTGAGCATTGAGCTCGGCCAAGCGCTCAAAAGGCTTCCTAAAGGGTCCTTAGGACTTTGGCGAGGTCGTCTGAGGACCTCGGCTAGGCCGAGTCCACCATATAAGCCCCCCAGCTCGGTCAAGGCCAACTGAGCCTTGTTCCGAGGTTCTGGTTTAGGACCTTTTCCCAAGTCCACCTCATAAGCCCACCTCGTAAGGGCCGAGTTCGCCACATAAGCCCCCCAGCTCGGTCAAGGCCAACTGAGCCTTGTTCCGAGGTTCTAGGGAGTTCGGACAATAAGTTGCCGATGTGTTGGATCCAGCTGTCTCTGACGTCCTTTCATTATGACGGAGCAGGTTTGACAGCTGTCTACTTTGCCAGTACCGAAGCGACGTTTGCTTTTACCGGATCTGATACGTGTCCGAAATCGCGACCTACGAAGCGTCACCATCATTGTGACGTTGCTCGAGGTCCACAATTTCCACTGATGTGCGCCGCGTGTCTTAATATGTGTGGCCGTACGCTGGGTTGGGCTTTTTTGGGCTAGGCCCAGACTTCAAATTTGAGGGGGAAAACGGTTTCTCTTCCCCCTTTCCCCCAAAAAACCACTTCTCCTTCATACTCTATCACTCATTCTCTCTCTCAACACCATTATCTTTTCTCTCTCTACCTGATATTCTCTCTTCGAAATCACTCCCCTTTCCCCTCGAAACCGTTTGAAATCGCACCATTTCCGGCGTCTTTCTTCTCTCCCAACCTCCAACAGTGAATATTGTTTGATCTTGCAAGCTCTCTCTTCGACTTTTATATTCATCAGGTATACTCATTTTCCCCTTTCTTCTACTTTGATACTAGCGTTTCTTCTTTCTTTACGGCTTCCTGATTTGCACGGTGGGGGATTAGGATTTCTGGTTCTTGGTTTCTATTTTCATGGCGGTGGGGTTCTTCCATTAGGTTTTGTGGCTCTGATTTTGGGGCATAGTGCTGGGGTTTGGGGCTTTTCTACATTCGGGTGTTTTGATTTTGGGGTTCATTCCTGGGTTTTAGCCTTCTTTGGGTTAAGCGTGTTTTGAGACTTTTGGAGAGTTTTTGATTCACGTTTTTTGTTTATTTTTCAGAAAACCAACAGAGTGGATTGGGTTCAGTATGAGTAGGGAATGGTTTAGGAAATGGGCTGGGGTAGTGTCCCTGTCGTCTAGCAGTAGTGATGAGGAGGACGGCTCTTCCTCCTCGTCCTGTTCCTCAACGGAGGTAGACGAGGCGCTCCGTCGCCAAAGGGAGTATAGGCAGAAATACGAGAGGCGAGTTCTAGAGGCTGATCCCGTTGAGGTAGTTTATCCTCGGAATTGGGAGGAGAGGAGGGGTTGGATACGGCAATACGCCTGGGCCGAGTTTGTTGACGGTAGAGAACGTGCCGACTTCGAAAGGATGGAGAAGGAGGGAATGTACGAACGAGGGGTACCTGTGGTAGAGGGGAGATGCTCGCCCCTCGGAACTACTTCGAGGGGGTTCTCTGGGGTGTTATTTTTCGTAACCCGTAAGACTAATACCGAGCTCCCCTGTTCATCCACAGGTACCATGCCGCTCAAGAAGTGCGTCAGTCGACCTGAACTTTACCCCGCGCCTTTTGATGCCGAGCAGTACGAGTGGGTTGACGTGGAGCCCAAAGGGGTCCAGTCTAGCCTTTGTTCCGAGGACAAGCTTGCCGAGCTAAGGAGAGCCGTGTTGCCTTGCTCAGGGAATGCCACCGGGACCTCTTACGAAGTACTCCCCTGTTCGGCAAATGACAGGATATGCAGCCGGACTGACAATAACTCCTTCTTTTTCTATGCCGATCTGATTCATAATCTCGGCGTGACCCTCTCGTTCACCGACCTGGAAATGAGGGTCTTAAATGAGCTCGGACTAGCTCCTTCCCAACTTCATCCCTATACTTGGTCGTTTCTCTGAGCATTCCAAAAGTACTGCGGAGCCAGAAATTTGGTATGCACGGTTCGGCTGTTTTTATGGATGTACAACCCGTTCGTCAGCAATAAGGACGGGGTCACTGGTCGTCTTTGGGTGTCAGCCAAAGCCCGAGCCCACTGTGGGCTGTTCGGCATGTTCTCCGAATCTTGGAAGCATTTTAAACCAAGATTTTTTAAGTACAAATACGTTGGAGCGGGGCTGCCTTGGTTTCGGTCCGAGACGGGACCGAAGTTTCCTTTGGAATGGACCCCCGAGTTCTTTAGTCGCCATACCAGTACGCCGCAAAGGTGGTCAGGTGTAACATTAGATGCCGACGAGTCCGTAACGGCTCACCATTTTCAAATGGAGTATCGTGCTCGGAAAGTCCAACTTGATGTTGGAATTTTCCTAAAGTGTCCTGACAACGAAGTCTTGACAAAAATTGGTAGTTACTCTTGCTTTTATACTTGTACGTTTTCTTTCAACACACTTATACTAATCCCTTTTTTTTTTACAGAAGAACATTGGTCAGAGATGTCTTCCAGGGCTCTGAAAGCTGCTTTAGAAGCTCGGAGGAAGAAGAAGTCCGAGGCTCCTTCTGCTGATGCCATGTCGTCCGAGGTTTCCACTGATACGCTCTCGGCCGATTCTGGTCCATTCCATCCTACCCCACCTGCCGTTATCATTGCCCCTCCTCCTCCTGCCTCGCCAAGTCCCAGTACAGAGATAGCCATTGTTGCGGATGTGCCGCCCTCAAGCACTAGAACTCAACCGAGGCCGCCAGCTACCCTTGCCAAACCTTCGCTGAAAGACACTCTTGTCAAGATGTCGGGTGCGGAGTGGAAGAAAAAAGCAGAAGAAATGGCTTGCCAATTGAAAAGGGGCACCACCATGTTTAATGTGTTGGCCGAAGTGGCTGATGATGTGGCGGACGGTGTTTCGCCGGCCAAGAAAAAGGCTCGGTCGGCTATGGCGGTCGAGGTGGAAGAACTGAAGAGTAGCAAAAGGTCAGACGAACAAAAGCTATCTAAGGCTGAAGAGCCAAATGGAGGAGCTTCAAAAAAGATACGAAGAAGATTTGGCCCAAGCCAAAGCAGACGCGAAGGAGGCTGGTCGGCAGGAGGGCCTTGCCGAGGTGGAAAGGGTTAGGAATCTACTGAAGAAGAGGGCTGCCCAAGCTCTTAAGCATAAGGTGGCAGCACATGAGTCAGACTTCGACCTTGAAAGGGTGGCAAGCAAAGTTTTTACCAGCGCGGCTGAGCAGATTCTTCATATGAATCAAGGACTCCGAATTCGGTATGTCGGCGCATCTGCCGGGTTTGAAGTGGAAGATGGAAAGATGGTGGATTATGACAGGGGAGGGGCCGAGGTTGACCTGGACCAGCCTGAGGAGAATCTACCCAACCCCTTGGTTGAGAGAATGGATGAGGAGTTCGACCCGCGTTCGGTCGTCCTTTCAGATGTCGAGGATGATGCAGCATAAGTCCCTTATGCTGGGCAGCTTATGATTTGTCTATGTTCTTCTCTATAACATGTTCGACAATGTTGGTTATACTTTGTTTTATTGTGCACAGCATTTGATTTCGATGCAGGCTTATTTCACCTACAACTTGTTGTATGTTACTATTTTTGTGCAAGTTTCATACTTATACTTGTTGCGTGCGTTTAGAGTCCGAGGTTATTTTTATGCAAGTTTTTCTTCTAACTTGTTGCATAGATGCGAGTATTTGTTTACCAACTCGTTGCATGTTTATTCGTTCAACCTCGGATCTGGACCACGATTGATTAGGTGGTCACCATAAAGATTTTCAAGAAAGAATGCAAGTGTTTGAGACTTGTCGCATATTGTAACTTTTATGCAAGTTCTTATTTTAACTTGTTGCATGTATACCGAGTCCGAGGACATTTTTTAAATAACTAAGTAAAACTACTTTTGAGAATACAAGTGTTTTACCAACTTGTTGTATTTCGGCCTGATCGGATTTAAAATGTCGTATTACTAGCTCGGACGAATTCAGATAACTCAGTGAGTGCAGTAATCTTATAAGTTTTCCTCTGAATAAAGGTACTGTATATAAGTGCATACGGTAGGAAACTCGGATCTACCCACCTTAGCCGAGGTGGGTGTCCTCGGCCCCGATGTAAAAGAGAGTGCTGAGTGAAGCTATGTGAAAACATTTCACAGCAGTCTGTTCTTTATCGGGTGTCCCTTGTACACTGTGCATATGAGCCGATCTTATCTATAAGACGTTGGCTATGCATAGCGCCATGCAACATTTAGGTGGCTAGTGCTAAATGAGAAGCTAGTACGTACGTATATAAAACTGTTGCACTTGAGTATGAGCAAGTTTGTACTTTTCATTAATTGTAGTCATGAGTACATTGCTTTTTCTTTTGAAAGGTGAATATCTCACAATGGAAATTGAAAAACATGAACAGTATCTGAAGGAAACGACAAATAAAAGGAAGTTGAACTTGAATTCCTTAGAGGAGGGTACTGACGGCTGCCAAAATATCTGAGGTAAACCTATTTGAACAGGTTCTCAGTGTTTTGAAGTTTTGGGAATCCTTGAGTTCGGTAATTACCCAGAGTATGTTTCTAGAACGCCTCTGTTGGGGATTACTGATCTCGAGCTCATTTCCCGCTTTTCTGGCCGTTGGGGCCGATGTCCGATCCTCGGGGGGCGAGGTGATCGGACTCAGATGACCCGGGCTGCTTTGCTTTCTTGTCATAGTCGGCTGGCTTTTTCATCACTATCTTCTTCGGACCAGGAGCATCTTGTCGGATTTCCTTGTGATGGTCCTCCGAGGTGAGCTGAAAGAAGAGGCTGCCGAGATTGTTGGTAATGTTGAAAAGTGAGGACATTTCCCTCTTGAAGCCCCCGAGCTTGGGGGTCTGAAAAGCTCGGCTGAAGGCATGGGCAAGAAGTTCACCTCGGCCCTCAATTCGGAGGTGTACCAAATGGGGGGCGGGGTTAGTGAGAGTTAGATGAAGGAGAAAATTCTCTCCGTGCAGGGGGTAGGGGAGGACTGAAAGAGAGAAGAGATTTCTGTTGACTGCTCTTTGGATTTTTTGGAGGAGTTTGTCATTCATGATAGCATCTTGGCTTGGGGGAAAGGTGAAGGGGGGAATTACCACCCGCTCTTCATGAGGGGGGGACATATGGATATTTCGTTCGGACTGAACCTCGGCCAATAAGACTCTTCCCTTGGATAGTGTCGGATCGATGAACTCTTTTTGCTTCTTCTTTCCCTCCCGTAGGCTCGCATTGTAACAGAGCCGGGCTTTCACTTGGTCAGCTTTGACCGTAACAACCTTATCATCTGATCTGACGAACTTCATTGCCAAGTGCACTGTCGAGACCACTGCCCCAAAAGCTTGTAGGCAGGTTCGTCCCAATATTACATTATACGGGGAGTCAGAGTCAACTACCAGAAATTTGATGATCTCCGTTCTGGCCGAAGGCTGGTTACCTAGGGTCACCGGGAGATGAATGGCTACCAGGGGGCGAATTGCCTCACCTGTGAAGCTGATGAGATTACCTTCAAATCCTTTGAGGTCGGCGGACCTCAGCTTCAAAGCTTGGAACGTATGCAGAAAGAGAATGTCGGCCGAGCTTCCTTGGTCAACAAAGACTCGGGCGACCTCAAAATTGCCAATTAACGTCGTTATCACCATAGGATCGTTGTGATCTGGGATGACGTTTTCCATATCTTGGTCGGAGAAAATAATAGGCACATTCCGAGATGGTTTTTTGCCAACGGGTTTGTGATGGACAGCGAGAACTTGGTTGATGTACCTTTTCCTTTCCGCCCTCCTTTCTCTGCCACCAGCGAAGCCTCCCGAGATAGTTTCTACTCGGAAGTTCTCTAGCGACTTGTCCAGGTCTTGAACTACGACCATGTTCACCCGCGATGGTTCCTCTTCCTTCTTCTCTGGGGATGGGTCGGCTTTGGCTTTCCCTTTATCATTGTCCGGGCTGCGAGACCTTCTTCGGCCTCGTCTTTCCACTGCTTCTCGGACGTATTGTTGCAGCTTGCCTCTTCTTACCATATCCTCAATGACATCCCGGAGCCAAGTGCATTGATCGGTATGGTGGCCGTACCCGTCATGGAAATTGCAGTATTTGGATTTGTCCCTGACATAGTTTTGATTTCTGAGAAAGGGGGGGCGAGGTACACTCCTGAGTTCGGTCTGCATGGTCTCTCTCCAGACTTAAGACCGTGGGACCGTCAGGGGGGTGTAAGAGTCATATTTGGTGATGTATGGACGTCGGCGGTCTTCTTGTTGGCCGGTGTGGGACCGACCTCGGTCCCCCTGGTCTGTTCTTCCTCCTTTTTCATCCCTGTTGCCGCGAGGATGACCTCGGGGCAGGGTATTCTGTGAGGCGGCTTGAGCATTTTCCAGCCTGCTCGACTGTCCCTTGTTGAATTCTTCGAGATTGATGTATTTGTTTGATCTCTGTCTCAGTTCGGCCATGTCCCTTGGTGGCTTTCCAACAAGTGAATCTTTGAATCCTCCTTCGACCAATCCTTGGGTCAAAAGGAGAACCGCCACCTCGGGAGACAAATTTGGGACCGAGCTGGACTCGCTGTGGAACCTGTGCAAGTATGCACGTAAGGATTCTTCTGGTTTCTGGGTCACTGTCGCTAGCGCGTGGTCCGACCTGGGTTGCACACAGCTAGCCGTGTATCTGTTAAGGAAGACGCGCTTCATTTCTGCCCAGTTGTTGACAGAATTTTTAGGAAGCGTTGAGTACCACCGAAGGACCGGGGCCTGTAGGGTCATGGAGAAAGTTCGGCACTTGAGCCGATCTCCTCCCCCGTGAAAGTTCACAGCTCCCTCGTAAGAAAGGATATGTTCCTGAGGATCTGTGAGGCCATTGTATCTGGGGATGTTACTGGGCCCGAGGTACCCAGGTGGTGGTTCATAGGCCATGACGACAGGAGTAAAGGGATGCCCAGGGTGGGAATCATCCAACTCAGGTTGTTGCTGGTCAGGGGGAAGGGTAAGTTGTGTGACGGTCGTGTGTGGCGTTGCGAAGGTTTGTGGAGTTGACGGAGGTTGTGGTGGAAGGGGAGGTGGAGGGGGTGGTGGGGGGAACTCGTTTGGAGCTGGAGCTTGAACCGCAGCTCGTTCAGCTAAACGTTGCATGGCAACTTGTTGGAGATCTGCAATAGCTTTGCCTTGTTGTTCTACGATTCTCATCTGCTGTCTCATCAAGGATAAGAGTTCAGCATCCCGAGAGAGCGTAGACTGTCGAGAGTGGGAACGGTGTGTTGTGCTGACGGAGTGAGCACGTTCGCCGCAGTGGCGGTGTTGTTCAGTGTTGGTTTCTCCGAGCTCAGAGCGTAGATGCACGCGCCGACCTCCGCCAAGAAGCTGGGTTGGATTTGTAGTATCTCCAGTGTGGATGGTATAAGGTCCACTGTGGGTGTGGGTGAATTCTGGTGGCGGAGGTGGCGGGGGAGGAGGTGGAGGTGGTGGAGGGGGTGGCGGTGAGGACCTCGCTGCCCTGTTGGCTTCGAGATGCAGGCGCAGGTCCTCAGTTGACGGCACCCTCCTTGGACGCCCCGTCCTTCTCCTCTGGACTGGCTGTTCTTCAGACATGGTAGAATCTTCTGGGTGGGGTTGAAGTTTATCTTCCCCACAGATGGCGCCAATGTGAGTCCTAGACGGTGAGGACCTCCAAGGGTATAGGAGATGACCTTCAAAGGAGCCTCTGTCTAGGGTTGATATGTGATGTTTGGTGGGAGTCCTCTAGTGGCCAAGGGAGAAAGCCAAGGAGTAACCCTAATCACTGGTGTGTGAGGGTGGCAATTAGGGTTAGAGGACGTACCTGAGCCCCATGTAGTACGGAGCTACTTATAGGGGGGAGCTGGTTGCCCTAATGGGCTTGCTTTAGGCCCAAGTAGGGCCAGCCTGTACTGAGCTATGAGTGGATAGACTGTCCTTGTGGATAAGATGGTGAGTTGTCCTTGTGGATAAGATGGTGAGTTGTCCTTGTGGATAAGAAGGGAGACGTCATCAAGTCCTAGGTGTCGGACTTGGGAAGGTGTCGGACTTGGGAAGGTGTCGGACTTAGACGTCGGACTTGAGTTGGAGAGTGAGGTCGGCCCGTATCTGGCCTCTGTTCGGCCGTTGAGCGTTGAGCTCGGCCAAGCGATCAGAAGGCTTCCTGAAGGGTCCTTAGGACTTTGGCGAGGTCGTCTGAGGACCTCGGCTAGGCCGAGTCCACCACAATGCTAACCACATAGTCAGACATTTACACAATCACAAGATAAAAATTACCTACTTACTCCTAAATTTACCAACCAAATAATATAAACTATTTGTAACTTTTAATCAAAAATCAATTATACTTCATTGTTAACACCATAAAATCCAGAATTTCATTTGTTTTCATAAAACTAATTTCATTTCACTATTACAACATCAGAGATCAAATAATCATCGAATAAGTCACATATAATAACAACTACTACCCCATATATATATCACGACCAAACAATAACACAAGGCAAAAGACTAATATTCTTCTTTTCTTTTAATGCTACATTAAATCTTATAGTTTCAGTAACACAGAATTTTCAGAAGTTTCCATTTTGAATCCAAACATAAAGAACTAAAATACTTCAAACAGATACAAAATTTCTATAAAATATAAATGTCTGTATTGTAAGAACACAAAAATTTCAGAATATAATTTTTCCTTTTGTGCTACAAAATTCGGTCATCTCAAGGCCAAAGAAAAGGGGAGATTATTC
Source organism: Crotalaria pallida (assembly GCA_037953625.1). Lineage (NCBI taxonomy): Eukaryota > Viridiplantae > Streptophyta > Magnoliopsida > Fabales > Fabaceae > Crotalaria > Crotalaria pallida. The sequence goes on from CM075654.1 coordinate 27,423,946, forward strand.
TCTTTAAACAATTCATTTTGTCCCTTTCCTTTAAACCTTTATTCATTTGACCATAAAAACAAAATACCACCAACAAATACATAGTTCATTCTAATAAAAAAAAAGAAGAAGTAGAAACTTTTAGTTCTTACTATATATAAAAAGAATTAGGGATTCTAATAACAATAGAAGAAGAGATGAAGTAAATTAAAATATAGACTTAGAGTTACCTCTCCTCCTAAAGCTAAAAGACTTCCCCAAGGTGAGAAAATTTTCCTCCTCTTCCTACCTTCAACTCGCCACCTTCCTCTCTCTTTTCTCTTGGAATAATTTTTTTTCTCAAAGTAACAACAAGTAGTGTGTGTGAAATTGTGAGAGGTGTGATGGTCTATTTATAGGTGAAGAGAAGGCAAATTTTCCCTTCCCATCAGATCACAAATTCAGCCCCCTTAGTCCAGAGTGAGTCATCAATTTTAATTCCCACTTTGAAACACACACATGCATTAATGAACTTTGCATAAATCCTATGGCTTATTAACTTAAGAATGATTCCCCACAATTTTCAGAAAATTCTCCTCTCTCCCTCCTAATATATTTGGACGGTGCATATATATAAAATAAGGAGAAAAATTTCCATTGGTCCATTTTGAATTCACCACAAAATTGACCAATCACATTAAAACTTTCATTTTTAATAATTCAGAAATAATTAGGAAAATGCTAATATTTGGAATGTGTAACCAGTAGGCATTTAAATAAATATCTCAATATATAAATAAAATTATTTTATAGCCCAATAGTTTATTTCATGCTCCAAAATAATCTTTTTCTAAGCTAAACATACCAAAAATTCGTTTCGCTACTGTATAGTACTTTTTCGTAGATGTCAAAATAAAAATTCTATTTCCATATATTCAGATACTACATTTCAATACGATCGTTTTCATATAAAGTTTATAATTTTTGGACTTACGGTTTGAAAGTTATGAATTTTTGAAGCTCTAAGATCATTTCCTTCCAAAAATGCACTTCATAAGCTTTCAAAAAAATTTATAATAAGAAAAAATACAAAAATATATTTTATTTGGATGGTAGTCCAATAGAAAACCTCAGAAATGTATTTTTGTTTTCAAAATAGAATACACTTGAGTCAAAAGGTCATTAAATGCATTAAAATCATACCTTTACACTTAAAACTCAAAAATTCGTTCAGTACTGTAGCAGTGATAAAATTTTGAAAACTACAGAATAAAAATCAAAGCTTTACATTTTCATAATTTACGTTTCGATACGATCGATTTGACATATCATTTGTAATTTTTCGACATACGGTTTAAAAGATATGAATTTCTGAAGATAGAACACCTTAATCCTTCAAAAAGCATTTCATTTTCTAAGATCATTTAAATCAAATACTATACCTTAAAATATTTCATCTTAAGAACATAAATTAAATACATTAGAGAAAACATTGGTTTGTATACCACGTGTATATATATATATATATATATGTATAATCATACGATTTTAATTAAACCCAGGTATCACAATTTATCAAAAATCAAATATAATATTTTAAATTTAAATATAAATTCTCAAATAAATTGGGTAAAATTGGGGGTCTCACAAAGGGTACGTACCAGCTGAAACCACGCCAGTTGGCCAGCAAAAATAAAATCAATTATCAATTCATAAGTTCATCAAAAATAATCGATGGCTTCTAGTCCCATTCGGATTCCCTCTACACCATCCATGATTTGCTCAAGGGGGCGACAACTCTATCCCTAGTTCGCGTTTTAGTCCTTGCCACGACCAACGACTAGCAGGTGCCCTTGATCACTGTAGTATCGTTCCACCTAGGGTAGTGTTGTTAGGCTTCTTGACGAATCACCATCATTGCGCTCCCCTATTGCAATCACCACTTGGAGGAATGCCCGACCTCCAAGTATACGGTATCTTTCCTCTCCACTACTTCACTCTCAACGTAGTTAGAAAGGATTGGGTCCTAAAGTCTTTTAAGTCATTTTAATCTTTTAAAGTCTTTTATTAATCCTAAGTTTGGTCGACCCATTCTAAGCCGCGCTTCTAACGGGCCTCGACCTCTAAGGGACCACAGCAAAACTTCATCATCGTAAAGTGGAATCCACAAGACGTAATCACAGCACACTCATTCACGTGATTAGTCACTCAAAAGGGAAATAATTACAAGTTATTGTGCCACGATGCACCATCACTGTACATAAACCTCATTTTCGCATATCATCAAAACTTAATCATTTCGTACTTCTTTCAAACGCATTACAACTTGCTCCAAGGGTTCTTTCACATTCCCATAACTATCATTTCTTATCAATTCCAACATTTCTCGATCATACATTTCTTTCAGAATATTTACAACATAACCATCAACATTCTCCAAATCATTTAACAACATTTCTTATATACTCATGCAAGCATAATATAATATAACCACAATATATCAAATAGTAAAATAGAGTCACTGTCTCAACGAAGGACGACTAAACACATTCTACACTCAATCGTCGTCTCGTATATTGACTTGTAACCCGGATTCCGACTTTTGAGATGGTCGAAATCGTTCTAACGATTACCATGGTGCCATTGTGTCTAAAGGTTGCTACTCTCTCACCTTGATGTGAAGAACTAACGTGAGCTTGATTCTCGGTCTTGCTATTCGTTTCCAATTGCAAACCTTTTACACCAATTATTTTCACAAAATAACCTTTATAAATATTCATACTATCTTGAAAGAAATAAATCAATATAACATTTGAAAACTTTACTTTCTCAAAGCCTTTGAAGTTTTGAAAACATGTAAATACTTAGAAAATAAATCATTTTTTTTAAAACAAAAACTAACTAAGCTTTAAAATTAAATATCAAATCAATATTTCTTTTTCAAGAACAACCTTCAATCATTTTATACAAGTACAAATAATATTTCATTCAAACACACATTCAACCTTACTTACAAATATTCTAAAATTACTTTTTAAAATTCATTTTCTAATCCTTTGCACTTGTACTTCAAGTTTAACATGAAATCTACATATCTAATCATTCAAGAACAAGTCATAACATAAATAATACACATTCCTCTTTTTTGGACAGCATACATATACAAACTTAAAAATTCAATTTCTCTTAAACAGAACATCGAAAACATATGCCGATTTTTCCAAAATTCTTATTACAACTTCTACTATAATAAAATGACTAAATTCAAACAAAATAAAATAGTTGCATCTGCTGTACAGCCACAGAAAAAGTTGCATCAACTCAAGAAGTACAAGTAAACAATCCAAAACAATTATATACAATTATACACAATTCCTACTTATGCTACAAACTTTAAAAATACCAATATTTCAAATAAAAATATTACTTTTCACTATTTAAAAATTCTGGACAGCAACTTAATTTTTTTTTTATATACAATCAAAGTAATTAATCAAAAACACTTATTTTCTATTTGTTTCTACATTACATTTGCACATACAAACAAAGTATCACTAACACTCTCAAAAATAATCATTTGGGGTCTTAAATAAATAAATTTTCAGAATAAAGATCAAATTTCCAGAATTAAAATGAAACCTTCAAAATTAATCTTTTCCATATAAACATATAATATTTTCCATAAACATACTAAAACAATCATCAAGTTAATTAGAAAAATTCAATAAATTTAATTTCTTTTTCTCTAAAATTCGACTAGCATATATAAAAATCAGAAAATTTTTTTTAATTCCTAAAGCATCTATATAATATAATCACATCATTTGGTATACTAAAAAGAAAACAATATTTAATCATTAATAAAATATAACATAGATCTCTTTTAGAAAAATAATCACTTTTTCCAGAAAATAACATTTACAAACATATCAACCACATACTCATACAATTAATCAAAAATACATGTTCTTATAGGTTTATAACAACTACCATTTGTTCCTATTTTTTTTAAACAATCAACTATAATTTAACTACACATCAAACCACGCAAACAAATTACAAAATTTATTTTAGAACAGCACCATAGACCTCACGGTCTATAATTTTTTATTTTTCCAGAAAATTTATTTTTATTCATTTACTCATTGTTCTTTATTTAACTTAAATCAGACAAAAGGAAATCAAATACAAACAAACAATACCAATTACATAAAAATTTCCATAACATATAATTCCATACACTTCATTTGTATTAAAATTTTCTATAAAATTATTTTATTTTCAAAATCATTTTTAGTTCCTTTAAATCATTTTCATTTCATTTTCACTTTAAAGAAAATACCTATTTGTTTTCATTCTTAACTATAACTCAAATACACATGAAATAACAACAATTATCATACAATATAATTATATATATATATATATATATATTACACGTCCATAATAAAAGAAAATAAAATAAAAATCCTTTTTAATTCTTTTATTCATTTCCATTCTCTTTTATTTTATTAAACAACAATACAATCCATATATCAAAAATTACACAAATCAACCATCAATTTCTTATTATGTGACACGACCTATATATACATACATATACCAGAAATTAATTTTTTTCCATTATTATTTACTTATTGATTATTATTTCTTAATACAAAGGAACAAAAACAATTAAAAGATAAAGAATAAAAACTTATTTAACCATACAAAATTTTCTATACTTCATATGATCTTAGAAATAAAATAAACCCAGAAAATAAATTGATCAAACTCATCAAAAACATTTAGCCATCTTAAGAATTAAAGAAAAGGGGAGATAAATCCCTTTAAACACCCTTTTTGTGTCCCTTTTCTCATTCTTAATTCATATGACTCAAGAACAATATCACTTATTCAAAAATAACTTTAAAATGAAAATAAAAATTTAGAACTTGACTATAGAAGAAATTGAGAAGGTTTAAACAAAAATATAAACAAAACAACTAAAAAAATAGCTTAAATAAATAAGGGATTTTGGGTTACCTATACTCCTTAAGCTTTTTAGAAAACTTCAAGCAACAAGAAATTTCTCCCTCCTTCCTTAGCTTACTCGTCCCTCTCTCCCTCTATTCTTCTTAGAATTTTATTTTTTTTTCTCTTGTAAAACTATCAAAGTTTTGTGTGTGAAAAATGTGGGAACTAAGGCTATTTATTTATAGGTGTTGAAGATGCATTTCCCCTCCATTTTTCAAAGCAATATTCGGCCCCCCATCATCAAGTCTTAGTCAAAAATTTTCAAACACTACTTGGAACATGAACTAGCATTAAATGAGATTTTGTTGATTCCTAAATCATTTTAAATTCATGGTTTATTCTCACAAACTTCAGAACTATTCCTCCCCTCTTTCCACCTTATTTTGGACGGTGCATATATATTAAAATAGGAGAGAAAATTTTTCATTAGTTCATTGTGGAGGTGCCTACATAATTATCCAATCATATCAACTATCAAAATTTGATTTTCTACCTACTGTACAAAAATTTTCGTAAATATTAAAATAAAAATTTTATTTTTATATATTAAGATTCTATATTTTAATACAATCATTTTCATATAAAGTTTGTAATTTTTGGACTTACGGTTTGAAAGTTATGAATTTTTGAAGTCCTAAGATCATTTCCTTCAAAAATACACTTTCTAAGTTTTCAAATAATTTAAAAATAATAAAAATACGAAAATACACTTAATTTGAATAATAGTACATTATACAACTTCAGAAATGTATTTTCATTTTCAAAATAAAATATTCTTTAGTCAAAAGGTTATTTAATGCATTAAAACCATACATTGGTTCTTAAAACTCAAAAATTCGTTCACTACTGTAGCAGTGATAAAATTTCGAAAACTCAAAAATAAAAATCAAAGCTTTACATTTTCATAATCTAGATTTCGATACGATCGTTTTCACATATCATTTGTAATTTTTCGACGCACGGTTGAAAAGATATGAATTTCTAAAGATAGGGTACTCTAATTCATCAAAAATCATTTTATCTTTTAAAATCATTTAAATCAAATACTTTACCTTAAAATATTTCATTTAAATAGGCTAGGGAAAATATTGGTACATAATATATATATATATATATGTCACGTATATATATATATATAGGTATATATATATTTATTCATATATATATTAAATCCAGACATCAAAATCAAGCATAATTTCCTAATTTCAATTATAAAATCACAAATAATTTGGGTAAAATTGTGGGTCTCACAATCCTCCCCAACTTAGAGATTTCTCGTCCCTGAGAAATACGCACCTGATTCAAACAAGTGAGCATACGATTCCCTCATGCTACTTTTGCGTTCCCAGGTAGCATCTTCCCCATGATCTTGGCTCCAAATTACTTTGACCAACGGAATCTCTTTTCCTCTCAACGTCTTAATACTACGGCCATCGATCCGCAGGGGTAATGTTTCATACGTAAGATTATCCTTGAGTTGTATCGAGTCAGGCTCAACAATATGGGTTGGGTCACTAATATACTTTCTTAGCTGAGATACGTGATAAACATTGTGTAGGTTTGAAAACATAGGGGGTAAGGCTATCTGGTAAGCTACCGGTCCTACACGTTTTTGGATTTTATAGGGTCCTATAAATCTAGGGGTTAATTTTCTGGTCTTGAGCACTCTGCCAATGCCGGTAGTAGGCACTACCCGCATGAATACATGATCACCTTCCTTAAACTCCAACGGAGTCCTCCTTTTGTCATGATAACTCTTCTGCCTACTTTGCGCGGTTCTCATCTTTTCTTGAATTACTTTGATCTTGTCTGTAGTTTGTTGCACCACCTCCGGTCCTAACTGTAATTGCTCTCCGGTCTCAAACCAGCACATCGGAGTTCTACACTTCCTTCCATGCAGTGCTTCATAGGGTGCCATTCCTATGCTTGAATGGAAACTATTGTTGTATGTGAATTCAATCAATGGCAAGAAAGAATCCTAGCTTCCAGCTTCCTCCAGTACACAGGCTCTTAGTAGATCCTCCAAAGTCTGAATCGTCCGTTCTGACCATCCGTTTGGGGATGATATGCAGAACTCATGCTTAGGCTTGTTCCCATTGCAGTTTGTAAACTCTCCCAGAACTTCGAAGTAAAACGCGGATCTCTATCTGACACTATATTCGAAGGTACTCCATGTAGTCTCACTATTTCCTTGATGTACAACTCAGCCAGCTTCTCCAAAGGATACCTCATGTTGATCGGGATAAATCGTGCTGTCTTTGTAAGACGATCCACTACTACCCAAATAGCATCACACCCTCTCTGAGTTCTTGGAAAACTAGACACGAAGTCCATGGATATACTATCCCATTTCCAGACAGGTATAGGTAACGGTTGCAATTCTCCTCCAGGCTTTTTGTGTTCGATCTTTGCTTTCTGACATGTTAGGCATCTCGATACATATTCCGCCACTTCTCTTTTCATTCCTGACCACCAGAAAATCTTCTTTAGCTCTTGAAAGCACTCCTCGCACTTCTCCGTCCAAACAAACGCTTGTCCTTTCCTAGTTAACTTGGTCAATGGTAGTGACAATCGAGAGAATCCTTCGATGAACCTACGGTAATAACCAGCAAGTCCAAGAAAACTCCGGATCTCCGTCACCGTTGTTGGTGCTTTCCACTCCAACACTGCCTCCACCTTTGCGGGGTCCACCGCAATTCCATTCTTGGTTATCACATGCCCTATAAAATTCACTGACTCCAGCCAACAGTCACACTTTGACAACTTGGCAAATAGCTTCTTTTCCCTCAGTATGCCTAACACCTTCGCTAAATGCTCTGTGTGCTCCTCTTTACTCCGTGAATAGATTAAAATATCGTCGATAAACACAACGACAAAAGAATCTAAAAACGGGTGAAAGATTCTATTCATGTAATCCATGAATACTGCGGGCGCATTAGTCACTCCAAAAGGCATGACCAGATACTCATAATGACCATATCTCGTTCTGAAAGTTGTCTTGGGGACATCCTATTCTTTCACTCTGATCTGATGGTAACCTGATCTCAAGTCGATCTTTGAAAATACTGTAGCTCCTCTTAATTGATCCATCAAATCGTCAATTCTTGGTAACGGGTATCGATTCTTGATAGTAACTTTGTTCAATTGACGGTAGTCGGTGCATAATCTCATACTTCCATCCTTCTTTTTGACGAACAAAACAGGTGCTCCCCACGGTGAAACACTTGGTCGAATGAATTGCTTTTCCAGTAACTCTTCCAATTGCTTCTTTAACTCCACCAACTCCATCGGTGCCATGCGATAAGGTGCTTTTGAAATCGGTGCCGTTCCAGGAATCAAGTCAATTCCGAACTCCACTTCTCGCACAGGCGGTAATCCAGGGATTTCCTCAGGAAACACTTCAGGAAAATCTTTGACAACAGGTAACTCCTCCATCTTTTTCTCCTCCTTGACGTCCAAAGAAGCGAGAAACATGTATATCATGGCTCCATCTTCCCATGAAGCTTTGATTTGATTGGCAGTCACGTGCTCAGGTTCTAAGATTTGGGGTACTCTAGGTCTTAAGCTATTGAAAATAAGAGTCTTTTCGGCACAATTTAAGAGAACATGATTAGTAGTTAACCAATCCATGCCCAAAATTATGTCGAGTTGGGTAAGGGGTAAGACAATTAAGTCCACTAAGTACTCTCTATCTTCTATTTCTACCGGGCATTTAGAAACAAAAGTTGACACCATGACTGGGTCACTAGTAGGGGTAGACACGATTAAATTAAAAGACATAACATTAACTGGCAAATTTAATCTCTCAACCACATTACGAGCAATAAACGAGTGCGTAGCACCCGAATCATACAACACATTCAAGGGTATCTTACGAATGAAACACCTACCTTGGATCAGATTAGCGTTGTTAGCAGCTTCTGCTCCGCTCATTGAGAAAACTCTTCCTTGTCCACGGGGTCTAGTCACGTTCACAGCATTGACTTCTCGCTTAGGTTCAGGGCAGTTCCTTGATATGTGTCCAGGTCGGTTGCAATTGAAGCAGTTGGGATTGTTCCATGGGCAATTTGGTCCAAAGTGATTCTTGTTACACTTGTTGCAGAATGGAGGTGTACTTACTTGTCCTCCAGCAGCATTCCCATTGTTACGAAATCCACCAGCATTTCCATTGTTTCCTCGATTTCCACCACTGTTATTATTGTTGTTTCCTCTAAACTGGTTGTTGCGATTGTTGTTGTGTCGGTTGTTGCCACGATTCTGGTTGTTGTGATTGTTATTCCGAGGATGATTCTTGTGGTTGAAACTACCATGAAACCTTGATCGATTGTCCCTAGGTCCACTCCTTTGCCCATAAGGACCTTGATGTCTTGCTCACTGTTCGTGTTTCCATGTCCTGAAGAGTGTCTCATCGGACCACCACTTGAGACTTGTACAGCTAACTTTCCAGTAGAGTTCCTTGATTTCAGGCCGCTTTCCACAATACCTCCCTTGTTCACCAGAGTTGTGAACACCGCAATCTCCATAGGAGCTAAAGCTTGCTTAATTTCCGGTTTCAGTCCGTCCAAAAATTTTGCACACTTAGACCTTTCATTCGCCTCTTCCCCATAGTTAGGCATAAACTTTGCTAGATTCTCAAATTTAGTAGCATACTCCCCCACCGTCATGTTTCCTTGTTCCAATCGCAGAAATTCTAACTCCTTAGCTGTCTTCAGATGTTCCGGAAAGTATTTCACAAAAAGTCTGTCCTTGAACTGATTCCAAGTGAGCGCTCCAAGTTCTCTGTAGAATCAAGTCTCCAATTAGGTGGATTTATTTTGATGATGACAATATAATTAGATCATGGAGTTAAAGCAAGAATTCAAGCTCATCAAGTCAAGAAGATCAAGTGCATTATGTATCTATTCATTCTCAATTTTATTTTGAATGTAATTTTATTTTATTGAGAGTGGGTAGCTTAGGAAGTTATCTCACCCTTAGGATAAATAATTTTAATTGCATGAAAAAGGTTAGGGGTTACATAAAATTATTCCTTGAAGAGAGAATTGAAATAAATTGTTGAAAAACATGATTTTTATCATCTCTGGACAAAACACTCGAGTAAGCACAAAAACTACTCGAGTATAAAGACACTCGAGTAATATGAAAGTTACTCGAGTATCAAAACACTCGAGTACTTCCCAGAATACTCGAGTATTTCAGCCTCAAAACAGAGATTTGACCGTTAGTTCAATACTTGGGCATTTCTATTGAAAGATGGGCAAAACACTCGAGTAGTGTCAAAAGTTCTCGAGTATTTTGGTTCTGACAGCAAAATTTTAACCGTTGGAAAAGGGCAAAAATGGAATGAAAGAGTTGATTTCACTCATTCATTGTATTTTCCATATATTAGAAATGAATGCCATTGAAATAACCAACAAGAGCATTAAAGTTGAGGGTGCAAAACATTCATTTTGATCATTCTCTCTCTCAAGTGGATAATTACTCTAACTCAATATTCATTCATCATTATTATTTGTTCTAAGAGTTAGAGTTGTGCTTAATTGTTGTGGATATCATTTGCTGGATCACTCCACATACACATACACATCTTGTTCTCAAAATCTTGGTTAGTAACCAAGTGTACCTAAGTGGATCTTAGGTTCATTCAAGACTTGGGAGGTTCTCAAGCAAGGGCTAAGAGGTTCTTAGCTTTGGTGGAGCTCTTGAAGGTTTCAAGGAGCTTGAAGAAGAAGGAGTCTTCATCACCAACATCAAATTGGGGTAGAAATTCAAGAGTTTGGTACACTCTTGGAAGGGATAGGTTGAGTGAGGCATCTCAATACCCTTTGTAATATTTCTAACAATTTGATTTTAGTAGACACTCCTAAGATTCTTAGGGGGACTGGACTAGCTCTCTAAATAGAGAGTGAACCAGTATAAAATCGGTGGTGTTGATCTTTTATAGCTTTCTTTAACTTCAAGTCAAAACCAAACCTAAGTTGCTCAAAAGGGGATTATTAATTAGATTAGTAATTCCACAGCAATTAAGTTGTTTTCAAGTTGTTATAACTTTATTTAATTGTTTTCTACTCTATTATTAATCTGCCCTGGACTGTATTAATTGTTATTGATTAAAGTGCATATTTTCCAGAAACAGTTTTTCTGCTAACTGCACGATTTACTCGAGTATTATTAAGAAGACTCGAGTGTTCTTGTTATTTTACTCGAGTATTCTTTAAAACACTCGAGTGTTCTTGCTCTGAATCTGAAAAATCTGCACGTGATCAATTATACTTAATTGCATTATAAAAATTAGTCACTGTTGCATTCAGATTACTATTCACCCCCCCTCTAGTAATTGCTAAGCCCGCTTGTTGGTTTCCAACAAGTGGTATCAGAGCTCGGTCGAAAGATCGAGCGTAAAAGCTTTTTCGAAAAGATCCTTTGGAAACTATGGGCTCTAGAAATTATCAAGAAGGTTCCTCTTCAATAAACCGCCCTCCATTCTTTAATGGTGAAGGGTATGCTTATTGGAAGGTTAGGATGAGAGTTTTTATTGAAGCAATAGACACCGATATTTGGGATGCAATAGAGGATGGTCCTTATATTCCTAGACATATGGTAAATGGGGAAGTCATTGAAATTCCTAGGAAAAGTTGGAATGATGATGATAAAAAGAAAGCATCATTTGATTTAAAAGCTAAAAACATCATCTTTTCGGCTTTATCCCATGATGAATTTTATAGAATTTCTCAATGCAAGTCGGCTAAGGAAATGTGGGACACTTTGGAAGTCACACATGAAGGAACAAGTGAAGTAAGAAATGCTAGATTAAATTCTTTAACACATGAATATGAATTATTTCACATGTTCCCGAATGAATCCATTGATGACTTACAAAAGAGGTTTTCACATATTGTTAGCCACTTGATTTCACTAGGAAAGCAATTTCGTGATGGTGAAACTACTCACAAAATTTTGAGATGTCTTGATAGAAAATGGCAACCTAAGGTCACCGCTATCAAGGAGTCCAAGGATTTAAATACTATGGACTTGGCAACCTTGTTTGGGAAGCTCAAGGAGCATGAGATTGACTTATCAAGACTTAGCTCACATGAGGAGTCGGACAAAAAGAAGAAGAGTATCTCTCTCAAGGCCTCAACCAAAGTTGTAAAAGAGGTTGAAGATGACTCAACTAGTGAGAACTCCGATCATGCACTCAATGAGGAGGAAATTGGATTGTTTGCAAAAAGATTCAACAAATTCCTCAAGGGTAAGAAGAGTGGCTCATCATCAAGAGAAAGAAGACCCAAGGAACACAAGTCAAAGAACAAGACTTCAAGTGATGTAGTGAAGTGTCATGAATGTGGAGGCATTGGACACATAAGGATGGAATGTCCTACATACTTGAGAAAGAATGAAAAGAAGACCCAAGAGGGCAAGGGCAAGAGGGCTTACATTGTGTGGGATGCACCGGAAAAGGATGCAAAATCATCATCAAGTAGCTCGGATGATGAAGTTGCAAATCTATGTCTCATGGCAAGAACCAACAATGAAGCCTCAAGTGCAAATGGTGAAAATGAGGATGAGGTATCATCTCAAAGCTCTAGTTTTTCCTCTTCCTCTATTCCTTATGATGATTTGCTCAATGAATACAATGAAATGTTAACACAATTTGAAAAACTAGCTAAGATTAACAAGGAAAAAGGAAAGAAAATTTTGGAGTATCAAAAAGAGATTAATGAATTAGAAAAGTACATAAATGAATTGAAACTCCAAAATGCTTCTTTAGAACTTGTTAATTCTAGTCATGTTTGTGATTGTGCAAGTGATGAGAAAACTATTGTTTATTGTGAGAAATGTGACATTTTTGAAAATGAAATAAAAGATTTGAAACACAAACTCACAATATCAAATAGTGATAGAAACCTAGACCGGTTAATTAAATCTCAAAGAAATTATTCAAACAAAACCGGTTTAGGATATGTCCAAAAGAAAAAGGACAATAAAAGGGTTGGTTCATCTTCTAAAATTGATTATACAAAGAAACCAACTTGCTTTTATTGCGGAAAGTTTGGACATACAAACAATAGGTGCCACATTAAACATGTTGAAATTCAAAAAGGCACTTATGTTTGGATTAAGAAGGAAGAAACACCAAAAGCTAACCCAAAGGGACCCAACATAATTTGGGTACCCAAAATGAGCAAATGATCTTGTTTTGTAGGTGTGCCTTAGAACCGAAAAGAAACCGTGGTATCTTGATAGTGGATGTTCAAGGCACATGACGGGAGATAAGCGGAACTTCATGGAGCTTACTCCTCAAGAAGGTGGATATGTCACTTATGGAGACAACAACAAAGGCAAAATTCTTGGGATTGGTAAAGTCGGTAATTCTTCCAACTTGGTTATTGATAATGTACTTTATGTTCAAGGATTAGAACACAATCTTTTGAGCATTAGTCAACTTTGTGATATTGGTAACCATGTACTATTTACCTCCACCCAATGTCTCATAAAAAGTGACAAGGATGAATCTATCAAATTTGTTGGCAAAAGGTCTAATAATACTTACTTGGTTGAATTAAACAATATTACCTCGTTGGTTTCTACTTGTCTAGTAAGCAAAGAAAGTGACACTTGGTTGTGGCACCGTAGGATTGCTCACATTAATGTAAATCAATTAAAGAAAATACAATCAAAAGACTTAGTGGTTGGTTTACCAAAGCTTGATTTTAAAATTGAAGGTGATTGTACTCCTTGTAAGAAGTGCAAACACACCAAAAACCATTTTGGTTCTAAAAATGAAGTGTCCACAACAAGACCATTAGAAATGCTTCATATGGACTTGTTTGGACCTTCTCAAGTAAAAAGCTTTGGTGGCAACTACTATGGTTTGGTGATTGTTGATGACTTTTCTAGATTTACATGGACTTTATTCTTAAGTGCAAAAAGTGAGACCTACAAATCTTTCAAACGCCATATTAAACTTGTGCAAAACCAAGTAAACCAACGAGTAATTATTATTAGAACCGATCATGGTGGTGAATTTGAAAACTACAAGTTTGATAGATTTTGTGATAAACATGGTATTGAACACCAATATTCCGCACCAAGAACTCCGGAACAAAATGGAGTGGTAGAGCGGAAAAATAGGGTGTTAGAGGAACTTGCAAGAACCATGCTAAATGATTCTCAAGTCCCTCATTATTTTTGGGCCGATGCCGTTAATACGACTTGCTATGTCATGAATAGAATTCTAATTAGGCCCATGCTCAAGAAAACCCCCTATGAGCTTTACAAAGGAAGAAAACCAAATATATCCTACTTTCATGTTTTTGGATGCAAAGTTTATGTGCTAAATAATGGAAAAGATCATCTTGGAAAATTTGACTCCAAATCCGATGAGGGAATATTTTTGGGTTATTCTTCACATAGTAAAGCATATAGAATTTTTAATAAAAGAACTATGACTATTGAAGAATCTATTCATGTGGTTTTTAATGAGTCTTCGAAAGAAGATGGTGTTTTAAATGATGGTTGTGATGAAGGTTTTGAGTTTTCAAAAGAGGAAAAAGGGAAGGAGATTTTAAAGGATGAAGGAGAAGTTAAAAATGATCTTGATCCGGCTTGGAAAACGGTGAAAGCTCATCCTATTGACAATGTCATAGGAGACCTTTCAAAGGGAGTATTAACTCGTAGGACAATTCAAAATATTTGTCATTTTGTTTCCTTTGTTTCTCAAATCGAACCAAATTCAATTAAGGAAGCAATTTTGGATGAACATTGGGTTATGGCCATGCAAGAAGAACTAAATCAATTTGTTAGAAATGATGTTTGGGAATTAGTGCCTATACCCGATGATCATACCATAATTGGTTTAAAATGGATTTATAGAAATAAACTTGATGAATCCGGTTTGATTATAAGAAACAAAGCGAGACTTGTTGCCCAAGGGTACAACCAAGAGGAAGGTGTTGATTATGATGAGACCTTTGCTCCGGTTGCACGCCTTGAGGCAATCCGAATCTTGCTTGCCTTTGCATCAATTATGAAATTTACTCTTTATCAAATGGATGTCAAGAGTGCTTTCTTGAATGGTTTCATAAATGAAGAAGTGTATGTTAAGCAACCACCCGGTTTTGAAAGTCATGAATTTCCAAACCATGTTTATAAATTGAAAAAGGCTCTTTATGGATTAAAACAAGCTCCTAGAGCTTGGTATGATCGATTAAGTACCTTTTTATTAGAAAATGAATTTCAAAGAGGAAAGGTTGATAATACCCTATTCATCTATAAAACCAAAAAGGACATTTTGTTAGTGCAAATATATGTAGATGATATTATCTTTGGTGCCACTAACGTGTCCTTGTGTAGCAAGTTCTCTAATTTGATGAAAAAGGAATTTGAGATGTCCATGATGGGGGAGCTCAAGTTCTTCCTAGGACTTCAAATCAAGCAAGTCAAGGAGGGGATTTTTGTGCATCAAGGAAAATATTGCAAGGAGCTCCTTGGAAAATTCGGAATGGACAAATGCAAAGAAGCCTACACTCCCATGAGCACATCATGCTACCTAGACAAGGATGAACAAGGTACACCGGTTGATGTTAGTAAATATAGAGGCATGATAGGTAGTCTTCTATATCTTACCGCATCTAGACCGGATATTATGTTTAGTGTATGCATGTGTGCCCGTTTTCAAGCTAATCCTAAAGAATCACACCTATCCGCGGTCAAACATATATTTAAATATCTTAAAGGAACGATAAATACCGGATTATGGTATCCTAGTGATACTAGTCTTAGCTTGGTTGGTTATTCGGATTCCGACTTTGCGGGATGCAAGCTTGATCGTAAAAGCACTAGTGGTACTTGCCATTTATTGGGAAGCTCACTAGTGTCATGGTTTTCTAAAAAGCAAGCTTGTGTTGCTCTTTCCACCGCCGAAGCGGAATATATCGCCGCCGGTAGTTGTTGTGCTCAACTCTTGTGGATGAAACAACAATTATTGGATTTTGGTTTGAAACTTGAAAATATTCCTATTAAGTGCGATAACACAAGTGCAATCAACTTAACTAAGAATCCGGTGTATCATTCAAGGACTAAACATATTGAAATTAGACATCATTTTCTAAGAGATCATGTACAAAAAGGTGATTGCACAATTGAATTTGTAAGCACCACAAACCAATTAGCGGATATTTTTACAAAACCATTGCCAGGAGATACCTTTTATCATATAAGAGGAGAACTTGGAATTTTAGATGAGTCAAGCATTAGCTAATTGATTTGTGTTTGTGAAAATTCACCAAGTATGTCTCATTTCATGTGCATTAGTGTTTGAAGAACAATTGGACCTTGAGATGTTGTGAATTATATGTTTTTGACTGTGAGTGATTTTGAGTCTGATTTGTGTTTATGATTAAATTGTGTTGGTTTAGTGAAAATGTGTTCAAATTGCTGTTAAAACTGTCTGTCTGTCAAATTTACTCGAGTATTTTCAATTTTACTCGAGTATTTTAATTCCAAATTAAATGGTTTGAAAATTGAAAAAGTTTTTGGTCAGGTCTGATTGTTTCACTCGAGTGTTTTCAAATTCTACTCGAGTATTTTACTCTTTACTCGAGTGTGTCCTGTTTTACTCGCGTATTTTTCGGTCCAGTAACTCTAGACTTTCTGGACTGGGCTTTTTACTCGAGTACTTTAACAAATACTCGAGTATCAGGTTTAGAACACTCGAGTGTTTTCAAAAACACTCGAGTAATGCGACTTTTTAAAGCACAGCAGCAGCGTTTCAGCAGTCACTTTTCACGAACCCCCTCTTCTCCCCACTCGAGTTCTCTCAACCCCAACTTCTCAAAACACGTTTTTCACTCCAATTTTTCACAGCTTTTAACTTTAAATCATCTCCACATCACTTTTCTTCAATTATTTTACTTCAAATCACTGTTTTTCACCCCCAAATCCGAAATTCCCTTTTGAAACCCTAACTCCCCTAAACTCGAAATTGTCCATTTTTTTCTTCAATTTGTGTGCAAATGTCTACCTCTCGAGCTAACCTACGTCCAAGGAAGAAAAGAAGAGAGCCTACTCCTCCTTCTTCATCATCTTCAGAGCATGAAGAGGAATTCTTTTCTGCTGGTGAATGTGCTAGGAGGGAGGCATTGTTCATCACTCATGGCTATGGTGTACAAAGCTGGACCACAGAGGATTTTCTTGAGGGTAATGGTTTTACATTTGTTCAAAAGCTTAGAGATCAGAACCTTATGCAGTTTATATCTTTTCATGGTCCCATTTATCTTAGGCTTGTGCGACAATTTTATGCCAACATTAAGGAAATAGATAGGACTACTTATGAAACCAGTGTTGCAGGAACCCATTTTCAGATTAGGCCTAGGGATTTAGAGATCGTTTTTGGCATAACACGAACGGGGCAAAACAATTTCAATACTGACACTGATGATATTTTTAGAAACCTGCTTCGTCCCGATCGTGTTTATGACGGAAACGAGAAGAAAGCTGTGCATATGACCTCATCAAACCGCATCCTTCATCATATAGTTAGCCACCAACTTGTACCCCAAACCTCTCCAAATTACTCAAAGCCCATCCAATTAGAGCTTCGCATTATGGATGCTATTCTCAATGATAATCTGCTAAATTGGTCAGCCATTGTTCTCGCTCGGATGGTGAAGGCAGGGAGCTCCAAAGCCTCCCAAAATTTGCCTTACCCTATGCATGTGTGTAGACTCCTCCAGCACTTCAATGTGCCTATTCTTCAGGATGAGGAGTTCTTTGATCCTCCGGCAGAATTGCATGCGCTACATGATGGACTGCTTCGTCAAATGAGAATGAGGAAGCGCGGCGGGAGGTGGTATTGGATGGATCAGGTAGCAGCCATGGAGGCCCAGGAGGCCGCTGAGCAAGCTGTAGCTCAGCAAGGTTTGGATGCTGAGCAGTTGGCTGATGAGCAGGCTCAGTATGATCAGGCTGATGGTGGCGGTGCTGGTGGTGGTGATCCGGTTGATGACATTCAGTTTGAACATCCTGCTTTTGGGACTTATCAGACATATTTCGATGCTCGCTTTGCTCAGTTTGACAGCCGCATGGATAGCTTTGAGCATCGATTGGCTGAGCAGCAGGATAGTATCAGCAGGATTGAGTCTCAGATGGGTGTGCAGTCGGCCATGATATATTCGCAGTTGGACCAGCAGTCAGTTCAGATGAATGCTTGGTGGGACCAGCATTCCGCTCAGATGAATGCTAGGTTCGATGATATGATGTCTGCATTCGGCCGCTTCTTTCCTCCTCAGGATCCCCCTGCACCGGATATGTTCTGAGATCGGTGGACATTGCACTCGGTTTTTACATGTTTTTTTTGGATGTTTAGTTTTTCACTATGCTTTTGGGAGTTTGTTTACTTTTTGTTACCCCTGCGTGGGTCTTTATCCAGTTTTATGATGTTTTTTTTCTTTTCCGTTCAGACTTGGATTTGGTTGGTGGTTTTATGCTATGTTATGCTGTGATTTCACTGAGATTTTGATGCTATTTTGTTTGGTATTCTCTGATAGTCATATTTGTCTTATATTGATATTATTTAAGGGGGAGTTTTCATTATTGGTATCCTTCTTGTCTCCTCCGTTTCCAAATGCTATCTTTTTGATTATGACAAAAAGGGGGAGAATGAGAATGAGAAGAGCAAGCACATCATTTTTTTTACTCTGATATTATGTTTGCTTACTCTGATATCATGTTTGCTCTCGCTCTGATACCAGTTACATTTTGTGCACTTGACTATGATATTATGGATATTATGCTGTGCTTGGTATTCTCTGAATTGACAGGTTAATAGGTTCCTATATTGAGGGGGAGCTCTCAAAAGAGAAGGAACGGTTTAATTATTTTGTCATCATCAAAAAGGGGGAGATTGTAGAATCAAGTCTCCAATTAGGTGGATTTATTTTGATGATGACAATATAATTAGATCATGGAGTTAAAGCAAGAATTCAAGCTCATCAAGTCAAGAAGATCAAGTGCATTATGTATCTATTCATTCTCAATTTTATTTTGAATGTAATTTTATTTTATTGAGAGTGGGTAGCTTAGGAAGTTATCTCACCCTTAGGATAAATAATTTTAATTGCATGAAAAAGGTTAGGGGTTACATAAAATTATTCCTTGAAGAGAGAATTGAAATAAATTGTTGAAAAACATGATTTTTATCATCTCTGGGCAAAACACTCGAGTAAGCACAAAAACTACTCGAGTATAAAGACACTCGAGTAATATGAAAGTTACTCGAGTATCAAAACACTCGAGTACTTCCCAGAATACTCGAGTATTTCAGCCTCAAAACAGAGATTTGACCGTTAGTTCAATACTTGGGCATTTCTATTGAAAGATGGGCAAAACACTCGAGTAGTGTCAAAAGTACTCGAGTATTTTGGTTCTGACAGCAAAATTTTAACCGTTGGAAAAGGGCAAAAATGGAATGAAAGAGTTGATTTCACTCATTCATTGTATTTTCCATATATCAGAAATGAATGCCATTGAACTAACCAACAAGAGCATTAAAGTTGAGGGTGCAAAACATTCATTTTGATCATTCTCTCTCTCAAGTGGATAATTACTCTAACTCAATATTCATTCATCATTATTATTTGTTCTAAGAGTTAGAGTTGTGCTTAATTGTTGTGGATATCATTTGTTGGATCACTCCACATACACATACACATCTTGTTCTCAAAATCTTGGTTAGTAACCAAGTGTACCTAAGTGGATCTTAGGTTCATTCAAGACTTGGGAGGTTCTCAAGCAAGGGCTAAGAGGTTCTTAGCTTTGGTAGAGCTCTTGAAGGTTTCAAGGAGCTTGAAGAAGAAGGAGTCTTCATCACCAACATCAAATTGGGGTAGAAATTCAAGAGTTTGGTACACTCTTGGAAGGGATAGGTTGAGTGAGGCATCTCAATACCCTTTGTAATATTTCTAACAATTTGATTTTAGTAGACACTCCTAAGATTCTTAGGGGGACTGGACTAGCTCTCTAAATAGAGAGTGAACCAGTATAAAATCGGTGGTGTTGATCTTTTATAGCTTTCTTTAACTTCAAGTCAAAACCAAACCTAAGTTGCTCAAAAGGGGATTATTAATTAGATTAGTAATTCCACAGCAATTAAGTTGTTTTCAAGTTGTTATAACTTTATTTAATTGTTTTCTACTCTATTATTAATCTGCCCTGGACTGTATTAATTGTTATTGATTAAAGTGCATATTTTCCAGAAACAGTTTTTCTGCTAACTGCACGATTTACTCGAGTATTATTAAGAAGACTCGAGTGTTCTTGTTATTTTACTCGAGTATTCTTTAAAACACTCGAGTGTTCTTGCTCTGAATCTGAAAAATCTGCACGTGATCAATTATACTTAATTGCATTATAAAAATTAGTCACTGTTGCATTCAGATTACTATTCACCCCCCCTCTAGTAATTGCTAAGCCCGCTTGTTGGTTTCCAACATTCTCCTCCTAAAGCTTGTTTCTCATTGCGCCACCAATCGGCCGCTTCTCCTACCATCATGTATCCAGCATAGGCGATCTTTTGCTCATTAGTGCACTGCATCATTCCCCCGAATATCCTTTCCAAACTTGCTATCCAGGCCTCTGCCTCTTCCGATGCGAAACCTCCAACGAATTCCGTTGGATTCCTACCACAAAACTCGTCGAGTCCTCTGATTCCTTGCCCACCAGCGTTCACATTCTGATTCTGCTGAAGTTGTTGATGCATAAGGTTCATGTTGTCCCTTACTCCTGCCAAGACCGCAACTGTCTAAGCCAAAACAGTAGCTGGTTCCTCATTTCCCTGTCGACGTGCCATCTCGCTTCTATACATACGGATGATTGGAGTCTCAGATCAAGCAAAGGGTTGCACAGGGTAAGCATATTAGGCTATGCTCAAGCCGAAAGGGTAACTATACTATAACTACCAAACAGAGTCACACAATGAAAGCATATAAGGCTATGCTTAAGGCCACTAAGGATAACCTGGCTCTGATACCACCGAATGTAACACCCCAATTTGGAAATAGAATTTTCACTAAAAATTTGCGCCATTTTTTTTATAAAACATTTACATGATACCATTTAAAAAGTGAGTTTACATATCAACTTAGTTTCCAAAAAGGTTTACTTAACTTGACTTAGTTTTTGAAAAGGTTACATAATTAACTTAGTTTCTAACTCCTATTAATAACTTGATTCATAAAAAGGTTTTCCTCAGTCTTTCAAACTTTATTCTATTTACCAAAGTGAAGTGCCACTATACCTATCATTCCAAAAACTCAATATTTCAAAATGCGGAATAAAATTATCCTTAGATTAATTCCAAAATCAACGTTATAAAAATTGTTTAGGCTTAATAGCCAATATCCGAAATACCAAGTAACACAATAGATAAAACATCCACTGGGGTAACTTAGTGATAAACAAAGGGTCCGTTATCCAAGACTACCAAACAAACAAAGATCAATATCACTAAGAAATAAACTAATCGTCCTTGTGCACATCCTCGTCCGGGTCTTCCTCTAGGTCTTCTTCCTCCTCTGGATCCTCTTCCTCCTCTGGGTCCTCTTCCTCCTCGCTGTTCTGATCAACGGGCGGGACATCATGGAATGCTCGAGGTCCATCTGGCATAAGATCCCTAAGACGATATCACACTTCCTCACGATCGGTGGCTACTCCTCTTAGTGTGTGATCTCGATCAGTAATGGTGAGTCTTGTTGGTCCCTCCCAGATCCATCCGTGTGCGGTTCTAAGCCAATGTCCCCCCACCAAAGGAGACATTTCCACTTGAACTATTCGGTCTGCCATCTAATATATTTATCATGTACAGAGACAAGAACATACAAAAGAATATAGAGAGTTAGCTACCAGACGGGCAAAGCGTCGACGGCATGGGCTTAATCCAGGGGTCACATTAGAACTAACACAAACATAATATCCTTATCACATCATTATTATCATTGAGTCTTATATCATTATCATACTTCAAGAATTCCATCTACAACTTCCATAAGTCTATCATCATTGAAACATTAGGGATGGAAACTATCGGTTAAAGATAAATTAGCACACTAGCTACATCTCCTCCTTCAATATCCAACCTCGTCCTAGTTCGGAAAGCAGATGGGATGCATAGGAGTCCTAACCATGCTGACATCGAAGCCAAAGGGTACGTACAAGCTAAAACCACGCCAGTTGGCCAGCAAAAATAAAATCAATTATCAATTCATAAGTTCATCAAAAATAATCGATGGCTTCTAGTCCCATTCGGATTCCCTCTACACCATCCATGATTTGCTCAAGGGGGCGACAGCTCTATCCCTAGTTCGCGTTGTAGTCCTCGCCATGACCAGAGACCAGCAGGTGCCCTTGATCACTGTAGCATCATTCCACCTAGGGTAGTGCTCTTAGGCTTCTTGACGAATCACCATCATTTCCCTCCCCTATCGCAATCACCACTTGGAGGAATGCCCGACCTCCAAGTATACGGTATCTTTCCTCTCCACTACTTCACTCTCAACGTAGTTAGAAAGGATTGGGTCCTAAAGTCTTTTAAGTCATTTTAATCTTTTAAAGTCTTTTATTAATCCTAAGTTTGGTCGACCCATGCTAAGCCGCGCTTCTAACGGGCCTCGACCTCTAAGGGACCACAGCAAAACTTCATCATCGTACAGTGGAATCCACAAGACGTAATCACGGCACACTCATTCACGTGATTAGTCACTCAAAGGGGAAATAATTACAAGTTATTGTGCCACGATGCACCATCACTGTACATAAACCTCATTTTCGCATATCATCAAAACTTAATCATTTCGTACTTCTTTCAAACGCATTACAACTTGCTCCAAGGGTTCTTTCACACTCCCATAACTATCATTTCTCATCAATTCCAACATTTCTCGATCATACATTTCTTTCAGAATATTTACAACATAACCATCAACATTCTCCAAATCATTTAACAACATTTCTTATATACTCATGCAAGAATAATATAATATAACCACAATATATCAAATAGTAAAATAGAGTCACTGTCTCAACGAAGGACGACTAAACACATTCTACACTCAATTGTCGTCTCGTATATTGACTTGTAACCCGGATTCCGACTTTTGAGATGGTCGAAATCGTTCTAACGATTACCATGGTGCCATTGTGTCTAAAGGTTGCTACTCTCTCAGCTTGATGTGAAGAACTAACGTGAGCTTGATTCTCGGTCTTGCTGTTCGTTCCCAATTGCAAACCTTTTGCACCAATTATTTTCACAAAATAACCTTTATAAATATTCATACTATCTTGAAAGAAATAAATCAATATAACATTTGAAAACTTTACTTTCTCAAAGCCTTTGAAGTTTTGAAAACATGTAAATACTTAGAAAATAAATCATTTTTTTTAAAACAAAAACTAACTAAGCTTTAAAATTAAAAATCAAATCAATATTTCTTTTTCAAGAACAACCTTCAATCATTTTATACAAGTACAAATAATATTTCATTCAAACACACATTCAACCTTACTTACAAATATTCTAAAATTACTTTTTAAAATTCATTTTCTAATCCTTTGCACTTGTACTTCAAGTTTAACATGAAATCTACATACCTAATCATTCAAGAACAAGTCATAACATAAATACTACACATTCCTCTTTTTTGGACAGCATACATATACAAACTTAAAAATTCAATTTCTCTTAAACAGAACATCGAAAACATATGCCGATTTTTCCTAAATTCTTATTACAACTTCTACTATAATAAAATGACTAAATTCAAACAAAATAAAATAGTTGCATCTTCTGTACAGCCACAGAAAAAGTTGCATCAACTCAAGAAGTTCAAGTAAACAATCCAAAACAATTATATACAATTATACACAATTCCTACTTATGCTACAAACTTTAAAAATACCAATATTTCAAATAAAAATATTACTTTTCACTATTTAAAAATTCTGGACAGCAACTTAATTTTTTTAATAGGTGATTTTCCTCCTTGATCTTTGAAGAAGGACGTGGGTGTAGAAAGAAATCAAGGGTATTTGGGGTTAAGAATTGGGTTGCTCACTCTTTTTCTCCTCTCTTCTCTTCATGGCTGTACTCTCTTTCTCTCTATGTCTCAAGAGCTTGATGGTGCTCTTGGGACTAAGTGTGTGTTTGTGGAAGAAATGAGGGAGAAAATGAACTAGCTAAACACACTGTAACACCCCAAATTTTCACTTCCTGATGTAATAAAATTATAATTATGAAAGATTATTTTATAATGATTTTCTTAATCATAATTATATTTATTCATTAAAATTAAATTGATTATGTGTTAGTGTTAGTATTTGTTAGAGGTGGAAAAATATTTGGACAAGAATATTATATGTAAAAATTAAAGTTTTTGCATATTAATCCCTGAATTAGGGCCTAGAAGCAAAATTAGAAAAGTTTTGGAGGGAAGGGCATTAAAATAAATATTTTTGAAAATTGATCAAAAACACTCGAGTATTTTTGGAAACACTCGAGTAATCGAGTTAGTGGAGAACTCGTTAGTGCGTTTGATGAGTCAACACACAACGATTTCTTTTGAACGACACGAAAACACACCCAGGACACGTTAATGGGCATCGTGGCGAGCTGCATGATCATGATAAGTGTCTATATAAGCTCTTGGTTGAAGAGGGTGGAGGATTTTGGTTGATTTACTCTGAAAATTCAAAGTTAGGGTTCCTGATTTCGTGAGCTGATTATACGATCGTGTTTGAGAGTTGAATTGAGAGTAATACACCATTGTAAAGCTCACATCACGAGCTTTACAAAGACATAAGATTTGAGAGTTGTGGTTGCTTGAGGAAGGAGAATCGAAGATCGAAAGTGTGGTATCCTTAGCTGTCAAGTGCGAAAACCTGAGGTCTGGAGCTTACTTGGAGCTAGGATTTTGGTAAGTATATGAGCTCTCTGAACCTCAAATTTGTTCATACCTCTAGTTTAAGTTGCAGAGAATCAATCTTAACAATTTTCCCCAATTTCTAAAACGTTTTTGCATGTCAAATTCTCTGGTCTTGGTGCCCTGTTCAACTGTGGCTGCATGCAAAGAGTTTTGAGGGTTAGAGCGTTCCAGCCAATTTCTCTGCAAACTCCCTGTTGATTCACGACTTAGAGGTAAGGGTGAAGCTTTTAATTCACTAGAATAAGTTTAAATCATGTGAATTTAGGATGAGAGTCAACAAAAGACTCTATGGGCATAGTTGGAATTAGGTTTGAGGCTTGGAGGCCTTTCTGGATTCAAGCTTTGGTTTGGACAAGTTTGTTAGGTTACATGCAAGCTGTACCAAAGCTGTAATTGAGCTAAATGTGCCTAGAATTTGATTTGGTATGTTGAGTTGTGGAAATATGAATTTTATGCATAATTGTTGAAATTCTATGATTCAGTGTTAAATGTTGTTAATTCTATATTGGAACATGTGTAAAATATGTAGTATAAGCTCTGTTGATCATTGGTTTGGATTGGAATTGACTATAGTTGGAAATGGTATGTTAAAACCCAATTTGCAGTGCTATCTGTCTGCAAATACTCGAGTATTTGGGATGATACTCGAGTATTTCGATTATTTTGGAAAAATTGAATTTCTGGAAACTCAAGAACACTCGAGTACTCATGAAGAACACTCGAGTATTTTGATGAATTTAAAAATATATTTCTGGAAAATAAATAACACTCGAGTATTTTAATGAATCTGTGAAACACTCGAGTCTTGGAAAGTTTACTCGAGTCCTTTGGACCAAGGACAGAAAAGTAATTTTCTTTTAACATACCTAAAATAATGTCAATTAAGATCAACTATGCTTATGGGAAGGAATCATGTTCCAATAAAAGAACGGGGAATTATTAACAACATTATAATTCACTGATGGAATAATATTGGATGCACATGATAGGATTATTGGTTAATCTTAATGGATAAATTTTATGTGCATACATGCATGGAGAAAGGAGATGGAACTAATTCGGTGATAACTGGCTCGATGACACATTTTGGTAATGTGGGCAGCATTAGGGAATGCTGTTACGTCTTGGTGATGTTGTGTGCACACTATCCGAGTAGTTTCACAATACATGTTGGTCATGTATGCGAATTACTGGATTGAACGTTCAATGGACAATGGAAATGGGAGACATGCATCATGACACATAAATATTGGGACTCACATAATTGAATCATGTTTGTTCATTTGCATATGTATTTGGATACTTGGATCTTGCGATTGTTACTTGCTTTATTTATTCTTATTCGATTATGTGGATTATATTGCTTACCCCTTATGCCCATTATAGGTGATGGCACGCTATCTAGCTTGCATCGAGTTGCGCCCGCTCCCTAGCGGAGTGTGGTACTACGAGGACCATAGGGCCACATTTGAGGGTGAGGTAGAGGTGACTCTATATCACCCTAACCCTTTGGCTCGTGCCCGTCCTCGTAGGTTTCGCATCCCTATTATCTATACTTTGCATGTACCCCTTTTTATACCTATCATGGACCACCCCCGACTCGACCAGCTCGTCGCTTTCATTCCTTTCGTTTTAGAGCTGCTACTAGATCTCAACCCTCTGCTTCTCGAGTGATCCGTGAGGAGACTCCTATACCTAGTCCGATAAGTCCGGTTCATGGGACTCCTTCACCCGACCCAGTGCCCAGTGGTAGGGCACCCACTCAGTCGGACGAGGTAGAGGAGGATCCTGAGGAGGCTGAGAGTGAGGGCGAGCCATTCGAGCACTCCACTGGGAGCCAGTGGGGAGTTGGGGATCCACCAGGTGATGCATAGTATAGATGATTAGGATGTGGGACAGGTGGAGCAGCTGCTGGAGACTCTGGAGATGATGCTATGGAGGAGGATCACTGGACCACTGCTGCGATTTTCATGTTTTTCTCTATATATATATATATTGTACATATTTTGAGTGATCTCAGTGAGGTGGTCTTTTCTTTTGGCTTTATATTATGGACTTGTATTTTGTAAACTCTTGCTACCTCGATCTGACTTTGATGTATGTTGGTACTATTATATTATGACATGTATGGTTATGTTTATATATATATATATATCTTTATATAAATGGCATGAAACGTGAATTATCAAGTCAAGGTCCCTATTTTCCGCTTACTCTGATAATTATGATTTTAGAGCTGAGTTGGGAAGTTTTTAATAGTCATAATGAAAACCCAACCAATGGATGAAAGGATTATTTTCACCAATTGTTTTAAAACAAAAATTTTTATTACTTCTATACTTACGCAAGTCCATATACTCTATTCAATAAACAATAGAGAAACTATATTTCATAATATACAAGAGAGGGTGTGACACACACCCTCACTCACACGGTTTTAAGGACAAAGGCAAGGGTGGGTAATTTCCTCTTTTGTCCTCGGTTCAAGGGCTTGGTTCATGGGCAATTCGGTCCAACTCAATTGTTGCATGGGAAGGGTCATTTCATGGGGGAGACAAGGTGAATAAAAAGTCTCACCACCATCATCACACTCACCACCCTAATTTCCTACATATTTTCTATTTAAAATTTACTCTCTTAACACTTAAGAAAATAGACTCCATTTGGTCTTCCTAGTCCTATGCTTGGCCGAACCACACACATACACTCACATACACATGCAATTTCTTTTTATGTTTATCATAACAACACATAGCATGACATCATGGGATAATACATACACTCAACACATATATAAATATACATATACATAGGCATTTTATTCTTTCTAATAACTCAATTCTTGTATAATCCTAAGTATACTTATACATACCAAAACCGTACATATACATTCATGTCTAAAAAAATAATTCTTGCTCATCACAAGGTGACTCATATGAAGATTACAAATATCTTTATAAAAACGTCAAGCATATAGACTTTTCCAAAGCTCAATTTCTAAACTTAGGACATTATTTCAGGAAATTATCTCTTTAAAATCACTCATTATCTTAAAAATGTGAATTTAAGAAAATCATTTAAGAAAATACTCTTTCAAAACGCTTTTCTCAAAAATAAATCTCTTTAGTGTTTTAAGTTAATACGAGGAATTTGCGGGGTGTTACATGCTACACCCGCTGGAGGTGGATTAACGGGTTGAGATTGATGTTGCTGATGCTGATTCTGCTGCATGTTCTCTAATACTGCAGTGATCCTTTCTAGCAGATCGTTGGTATGATTCCTATATCGCGATGCCATAGTGAGCCTGCACTATGGACCTAAGTCGTTAAAGATCTATCTAAACCATCGAAATCTATCTAGTTCTATTCTAAACAATCATTAATAGAACTAAGGCTATATGAAATAAATCAAATAGCTAAGAAACTTTACCCAGCTGTAGTGTCTTCTGGCAGATTATGCTTGAGAGGATCAAGAATCAGGACCATTATGCTCTGATACCATAAAAGTGTCACACCCTCTCTATTGTTTATAAAATATAGTATCTCTATTGTTTATTGAATAGAATATATGGACTTGCGTGAGTAGAGAAGTAATGAAAAGTCTCTTTTTTTTCTTTTACTATATATATGAGGAAAATGAGCTGTGATAGCATAAGTTGGGTTTTCATTTTTCTAAAACATCCCAACTCGCTCTTGGAATTCTTCTCGTTAGAATCAAACCACATGATTATCAGAGTAAGCGGAATTTGAATAAAGTAGTGACCTTGATTTGATAATTCACATTTCACGTCATTTATATAAAGATATATATATACATAACTAACCATATCATAATATAAAAGTACCTACATACATCAAGGTCAAAGTCGAGATAGCAAAAGTTTACAAAATACAAGTCCATGATAAAAGACCACCTCACTGAGATCTCTCAAAAATATATACAATATATATAGAGAAAAATATAAAATCCCAGCAGTGGTCCGATGATCCTCCTCCATAGCATAAGTCTCCATAGTCTCCAGCAGCTGCTCCACATGTCCCACATCCTAACCATCTATACTATGCATCACCCGGTGGATCCCCAACTCCCCATTGACACCCAGTGGAGTGCTCGACTGGCTCGCCCTCACTCTCAGCCTCCTCACGGTCCTCCTCTACCTCGTCCGACTGAGTGGGTGCCCTACCACTGGGCACTGGGTCAGCTGAAGGAGTCCCATGAACCGGACTCATCGGACTAGGTATAGGAGTCTCCTCACGGATCACTCGAGAAGTAGAGGGGTGAGATCTAGTAGCAGCTCTAAAACGAAAGGAATGAAATCGACGAGCTGGTCGAGTCAGGGGTGGTCCATGATAAGTATAAAAGGGGGGTACATGCAATGTATAGATAATAGGGATGCGAAACCTACAAGGAAGGACACGAGCCAGAGGGTTAGGGTGATACAAAGTCACCTCTACCTCACCCTCAAACGTGGCCCTATGGTCCTCGTAGTACCACACTCCACTAGGGAGTGGGCGCAACTCGATGCAAGCTAGATAGCGAGCCATCACCTACAATGGGCATAAGGGGTAAGCAATATAATTCACATAGTCGAATAAGAATAAATAAAGCAAGCAACATTCACAAGTACCAAGTAATCAGATGCATATACAAATGAGCAAGCATGGTTCATTTATAAAAGTCCCATTGTTTATGTGTCATGATGCATGCTTCCCATTTCCATTATTTATTGAACGTTCAATCAGTAATTCGTATACATGACCAACATGTATTGTGAAACTGCTCGGATAGTGTGCACACAACGTCACCAAGACGTAACAGCATTCCCAAATGCTGCCCACATTACCAAAATGTGTCATCGAGCCAGTTACCACCGAATTAATTATCCATCTCCTTTCTCCATGCATGTATGCACATAAAAAATTTATCCATTAAGATTAACCAATAATCTTGTTACGTGAATCCAATATTATTCCATCAGTGAATTACAATGTTGTTAATAATTCCCCCATTCTTTTATTGGAACATGATTCTTTCCCCATAAGCATAGTTGATTTCAATTGACATTACTTTAGGTATGTTAAAAAGAAAATTACTTTTCTGTCCCTGGTCCAAAAGACTCGAGTGAACTTTCCTGGACTCGAGTGTTCCTCAAATTCATCAAAATACTCGAGTGTTCTTCATGAGTACTCGAGTTTTCTTCGTTTTCCAGAAATTCATTTTTAAATTCATCAAATTACTCGAGTGTTCCTCATGAGTACTCGAGTGTTCTTCGTTTTCCAGAAATTCATTTTTAAATTCATCAAATTACTCGAGTGTTCCTCATGAGTACTCGAGTGTTCTTCGTTTTCCAGAAATTCAATTTTTCCAAAATGGTCGAAACACTCGAGTATCATCCTTAATACTCGAGTATTTGCAGACAGATAACACTGTGAATTGTGTTTTAACATACCTTTTCCAATTATAGCCAATTCCAATCCAAATCAAGGATCAACAGAGCTTATATTACACATATTAAACATGTTCCAATATAGAATTAACAACATATTACACTGAATCACATAATATCATCAATTATGCATAAAATCCATTTTTCCACAACTCAACATACCAAATCCAATTCTAGGCACATTTAGCACAATCACAGCTTTGGTACAGCTTGCATGTAACATAATAAACTTGTCCCATGCACAATTTGAACACAGAGAGGCCTCCAAGCCTTGATCCTATTTCCAACTCTGCCCATAGAGTCTTTTGTTGACTCTCAACCTACATTCACATACTTTAAACTTATTTCTAGTGAATTAATAGCTTCACCCTTACCTCTAGGTCGTGAATCAACACTGAGATTGCAGAGAAATTTGCTGGAAATGCTAAACCCCAAAAATCCTTTGCATGCAACCATATATGAGCAGAGTCCCAAAACCAGAGGATTTGACATGCAAGATCATTGTAACAATTAGGGAAAAAGGTTAGGAATTGTTCTCTGCAACTTAAACTAGAGGTAGGAACGGATTTGAGATTCAGAGGGCTCATAAACTTACCAAAATCCGAGCTCCAAGTAGGCTCCAGACCTCAGGAACTTGGTTTGGCAGCAACTGTCCCTCCTCTTTCGATCCTTGATTCTCCTTCCACACAGCTCCTCAACTCGCAAATCTTATGTCTTTGTGAAGCTCGAAACGTGAGCTTCACAATGGTGTATCACACTCAATCTAACTCTCAACAACGCTCGAGTAATCAAAGCTCGAAATTAGAAACCCTAAGTTGATGTCTCCAGAGAAATTCAACCAAAAATCCTCCATTTCCTTCAACCATGAGCTTAAATAGCCATTCCTAGCGATCATGCAGCTCGCCACGATGCCCATTAACGTGGCCCTGAGGTGTTTTCGTGTCAACCAAAAAGAATCGTCGTGTGTTGACTCATCAAACGCACTCACGAGTTCTCCACTGAATCGATTACTCGAGTGTTTCCAGGAATACCCGAGTAATTTTATCAATTTTTCAAAAATATTTATTTTAATAGCCTTCCCTCCAAGACCTTCCTAATATTGCTTCTAGGTCTTCATTCAGGGATTAATATGTAAAAACAATATTTTTATATATTATATATTATCAAAATATTGTTCCACCTCATCAGAGTACCAAGACTAACACATAATTAATCTAAATTAATTATAAAGTAAATAATTATGATAATAGAAAAATAATTATAAAATAACCTTTCATACTCAAAATTTTTATTACATCAGGGGATGAAATTTTGGGGTGTTACATATTCCACATTTTAAGGCCACGGTTTTCTGAAATCGTGGTCGAAAGCCTAAAAACCGTGGTCTATTAGAATAGCCCACGACAGAAACTACTACGCTCGAAAAACCGTTGTTTAAATATTAGGCCACGATTTTTAGGCCTTTTACCACGGTTTTTGGGCGTGGTCTAAGACCAAAAATGCTGTAGTGTACGGTTAAGCATAAGGGGGCATTAGGGATCATTAGAGTGCATTAAAAAGGAAATTCCATGAACTAATCGCCAAACAGAGAGCAGATAATCAATTATCTTAATCGATTATCCCTGACAAATAATCCATTACCTTAGTAAAGTAATCGATTATCTATGGAAAAATCTATGAGTTTCTAGAGAACTCTAGGAATCAGAGGCAAAGTAATCAATTACTTTGAAAAAGTAATCAATTACCTCTTGGAAAATCCGATAAAGACGTGATTTTTGGTTCATTTTCATTCATCCTCCCACTCTTCTCTCTCTAGAAGTTTCGACCTCTCTCCTCCTCTCTCTAGAATCTTCTTGTTTCATCCTTTAAATCCATTTAAATTCATACAAATTTCATCTTTCCATCACCCATACTCACTTCATAACCTTCTTCCTTCTCTGGATCTCCTCTCTATTCTCTATCAAATTCTCAATCCTCCTTCAACCATCATCTTTATTCTTCAAAAACCATGAGTTCTTCATCATCAAGTAGAAAGAATAAGAATTTAGGGTTAAAAACCATAAGAAAAGGGAGGAATCAAAGGAAGAAATCAAA
Organism: Crotalaria pallida; assembly: GCA_037953625.1. Classification (NCBI taxonomy): domain Eukaryota; kingdom Viridiplantae; phylum Streptophyta; class Magnoliopsida; order Fabales; family Fabaceae; genus Crotalaria; species Crotalaria pallida. Next base: position 27,456,436 of record CM075654.1, read on the forward strand.
GAATAGTGGCCAGGAGCTTCAAGTGAAGTCTTCTCTCTTTAAGTCTCTCCCTCTCCTCAATCAAGGTAAGGAGGAGATACTTCCTATTATTTAAGCTTAAGAGTTAATAAAACCATAATAGAATTGGAAAGGAGTAGGAAATAGGAGTTTAACCATAATAAGTTATTTCATTACTAAAAGAATAAAGACTTAGTTGGGTATATTATCATTATTAATTGTGTAAGTAATACATATATATATATATATATATATATATAGTTGAGATACTCCTGTGATTGTCGACTAGTTAGAGGTATGTAGTGAAAAACCTTAGACAGAGGATTTTATATTATGATACAGACAGCCCGGAGGGTGTTGATTGATTGATATTGATTGTTATAAATAATTGTTCATGTTTGTTATTGAATGATTGTTAAAGTATTATAATTGTTGTGTGTAAATTTATAATTATGTACTTTGTTAACCATGGTGGTTATACATATTCCTACAATAAAGTAGAAAAGAAGAATAATTCAACCTTCAATAAAATTAATGTAGGATTGGACTATAATCCATAGAGGATGTTAAGCTAGTGATTTTATAATAAAATAAATGAGAAATGTATCTTAAGAAATAACGTTGTTTCTAACTTAACCGGTTAGTTGAATTCAATAACGGGTTAAGATTCCACCATTAAAATGAAGGTGAATAACTTTTTGGTGAATCAATGAGTTACTTTGAAATAATCTAATGTGATTTACAATATATTATGAACATGGTTTAAATCTTCCTGGTTTTTATTATTGTTTCCTTTAATTCTTTTGCTCGAATTATAGAGAAGTGTCTCACTCCTTGTGGCTTAACATTTTAGGTGCTTCTTGGAAAGAGAAAGAAACCAGAGCTTCACAAAGGTGAAGGCAAAGGAAAGAAATTCTTCGAATGAATTCTTATACTATGTTGTAAAATCCCAATGTACTTTCAAAATTGTAAATATACTTTTGTAGTTATTGAACAATGAATAAATTTTTATAGAAATTAATACTTTCCTAATTTAAATAGAAGTTGGGATGTTACAATTACAATCAAAGAAAGGTATAGTGGGAAAAAATAAAATTAATTCATTGAAAATCTAAATAATGATTACATTTCTTAAAGTGTATTATTTTATAATAGGAATAATAAATAGAAATAGATGTAGTATATTAATATTAGCATTTATGATACCATGTTAATATTTTTGGAATAATTTAATTGCAATTAATTTATAAATATGTAAGGATAACATCGGTAAATGATTTGATGCAAAATTTCCCAAGTCTTAGTTTTTGATTTATTGTGTTCTACTGTTACATCTCTATCAAAATCATATTCGGTATTTGTGTTCTTAGTTCTATTGGTTTATTTATTGTTTTAGATTTGCGAAATTTCAATTTTCTTCAAGCACCTTGGTTGGGACTCTTTTCATACAATTTTGACAATCAAAACATAAAGCAAAGTTTCTTTTACTATTATGACATGACATGGCTCTCTAGATGATTCCATGATGTAGTATATGTCCATGTTGTAATTCTTGAGGCATCTGCCTATGCCATTTTTAATAAGCCAAGGCTTAGGGAACTTTATCCTTCTTAATACCAAACATTCTTTGTCAAAAAGTGCATATACTACCAGAAGTAAATTAAACTAAATGTTCATTCCATTTCATCAATGAAATCTCCATTAGAGGGGATAGGATTTTTTTTATTTTAAAGAAAATATTAATTAAAAAAGAGAGGTGTTATGGAAGAAATGGTATAGCTATAACTGCATCAAACCATTGTGTCAAAAATTTTAAGCTCGAGATCAAGTAAGAAACATTATATTCTAATGACAACAAAATGTTGCGAAAGAATATTCTATAATCTATACTAATTAACATCTCAATTAGTACAATTTGTGAGACTAAACAAAGTTGCGGCACCTTTCAAATCATGATCTTGCGCTTGTTGGATGCAGTCAGTCTCTACCTTTATTATTGCGTCGTCTATCTTAAACAAAACTGCATCATCACTACATATTTAAGTAAAAGACTTCATGTTAAAAAATATTATTTATATATTTAATGAGTAACAAAACATATATAATAACTTCATTCATTGTGCTTTTGTTTTTAATGATTCCCAATATCACAGATCCAAAGAATTTTTGATAAATCAGATCCATTGTCATTTACAAGTACAACTTAAAATTGAAAACTAGCGAGCATAAATCCAAATGACTCGACATGAAAGGCATTGAATGTAGATATTCTAGATGCATGCAATCATTTATTTCAGTGCAATTAACTTTTGTGTGTCTAACACATCAATTACAGTAATAAAATGAGAATATAAATTTCTCCTACAATTAGAATAACAATCAACAACTAAGACGTGCATAGTTTTAAACATAGACAAACCTGTGGTGGACTATATCTTGGGGCTCGAATCCAAGCTCATTTCTTTCATCAGAAGGTATCTCAAGGATTGACTGCTTATGGTCATATTCATCACCAACACTAGCATTACTATTCTGGCCTTGCAATGACAACGACGAAAGGGACATGGAGTTCTGCATTGCCCATGCATTAACATGTTCTTGCAAAGTAGAATTATTATTATTATTATCATTATTATTATTATTGCTGCAATTATTCTCACTAATCTCTGGCAACATAATGTACTGCTCATGTTGAGGCACTTGTTGAATGTATTGGTAATGATTCGACACGGTCACATTATTATACATACTCAAAGGATCTCCTGCACTCATAACATCATCTCCGTTGATACCAACATTAACATTAGACATTATTGGATTGTAAACTTGTTGTTGTTGATGTTGTTGGTGATGTTGTGCCCTGAAAAGCACCAATTGATGAAGGACTAATTCAAGCTCTGTGCGATAGTATTCAATCTGTGCTGTAAGATCTTGTATGTACCTATAGCAACCACCAACAGGGTCATTAGCACGCATATCAGATTGGTAAATGATTGTGCGCATGGCTTGGTCTTTGTCGTGAGGGTCAAGAAATTTGATGATCTTGGTTATGTTGCTCACTCCAAATAATTTATGGGCATTGAGGAATTGTCTTTGATGATCATGAGGGAAATAAGGTGCGAGAATGCAATCAGGTGCGCACTTCCTTCGTTGGTACTTGCACGCAGCGCAAGCCTGGGTGGTATTGTTACCATTTCTTGAGTTGTTATTATTCATGGTTAATGTGTGTGGGGAAACAGAAAAAAAAAGGGATGAAAGTGAGATATCAGCTGCGTCTCCGATGGGGAGGGACTAATTGTGGGGGATTTCTCTCCCCTATTTTCTCAGCTTTTTTGTTGAAGGATCAAACAACATAACATAATGGAAAAGAACGGGAGATGGAGAGAAATGAAAGGAAAGACAGGTAGAAATAGAGAAAGATGACACATTTCATTTGTGTGTATATTTTTGGACTGCGGAATGATGCCTAATTATAGGATGGAATTTGTTAGTTTGAGAATATGTATTTTGGTTTAAAATAATGAATATACTTAATTAGGTGTTAATATGGATAATGAAGACTGAAATAGTGCAAGTATTTCATGATGTTTTTTTAGACTTATCATTTTTGGTTTTGCGTGCTTTTTAAAGACTTAGGGAATTAGTTGTGTACTATATATATGTTCAGGGAGGAGGGAAATGGATTAACATGATACATGGCATCATAAGAAATGGTCATAGTTTAATCTTATATTATATCAAATGCCACAAATAATACAGTTTTGAAAGCCAAGTCAAAAGTTCAAGATAACTATTTAAAATTTAAAAAATATATTTAATATTATCGTTTGAACAACAAACTACATAGAGCGATTCATTCGGATACATTTCATTAGAAAGATAAAAGCTAATGAGAGATTACGTTTTTTTATTTTTTTTTGCTTTCGTAGGTGCTGTCTGTGCTCTCGCACTTTGGCGGCCCAACTAAATCCACCCCGACCCTACGTAACTCCACTTTCTGGGAAGGGGTCTCCCAACGCGTGCCTCTCCGTTCCCATGGGTGTCGAACTCGAGACCTCATGATTAAGGGACCTAGTGAGTTGCCACTAGACCAATAGCATGTTGGTATGAGAGATTACGTTTGGATTACATACATTAGACTATTAAATTAATGGCTAGATTCCATATTCATCTTTTTCTTTACTACCAAGAAGATATATTTAATGAGTACAACTGGTACTAGATGGACTAAAAAAACAATATTATTATGTAAACATTTGTAATTGTTTTTGAATATAAGATAAGTCAGATATTAGATCCAAATATCAAATTTGAATACTCATATAACACTACTGGAAAAAATGCAAGAGGCATTTACTCATATTTTGATACACCAATTTGAAAAAACATGAAAAACCAATTTCATATTAATCTAATAATGCAGATTTACTCATCGAGTCGCATATCACAATTTAGTTTTTTTGTTTTAACGGTGATTAAATTTGTACATCCAAAAAAAAAACTAACCAAGATATTATGAGCTTGATCCATAGAGAAGTAAATTTGAAACTTAAATAGTTTGTGACCAGAAATTAAAGTATAGGGATATTGAGTTTCTCAATAGCATTGGTTTTAATAGATAGAGTGATTAAATTTGTTGTATATCCCTGCGTGTGTTTGTTCAAGTTCTTTGTGAATTAGTCTTTTGTTTTAGAACCCTTCGTGGAAGAAGATTCAGAGTTAGTTGAAACTGACTATGGTTTTGTCTTGTTTTGTCCAAGTAATACTCTTTCTCTCTCACAAAGATGGTAATAAATTGGACAACTAAAAAAATTAAGGAGACATGCATTTAATGGTTTGTTATCAAATATTTAATTTAATGCATTTTGCTTATGGGGCAGTGCTCATGTTGTGATTGCTTGGAATCAGGTTTGCAAGGGCAGGAAGCATGGTGGCCAACTTGGATTCAAGAATTGCTGCATTTGGAATCAAGCTATAGTGGGCAAGCATGTTTGGAAAATCCTAACTAATCTGAATTCTCTTTGGATAAGATGGATTGATTGCATCTATTTAAAGGGTCAAGATCTTTGGAATTATGAAGCAAAGATCACTGATGGATGGCATTGGAAGTAGATAATTAAAGTTAGGGAGAAGTTGTGTTCTGGTTTTATTTGGAATCATTGGAGAGGCAATTCTGAAGGTGTTTATTCTGTGAAATCAAGCTATGCATGGTTGCTTGGACCCCAAGAAACATTTGTTCTTCATCGTTTTGTCAGGAATTCGATTTCCGTGCCTAAACATTGTTTTATAGTCTGGCTAATGATTCATAATAGGCTGAAGACTAAGGATAGATTGAGTATATATATGTTGGTTGATCAAACTTGCCATCTTTGTCATAGAGAACCTGGAACTGTCAAGCATTTATTTTTCTCTTGTCCTTGGAGCGAGGCTATTGTCAATATGGTTTGCGATTGGCTGGGTTTGGACAAGTATTATACAAAGTTTCAAAACTGGACTCATTGGCTTTTGTTTGCTTTTGCTAACAACAAATACAGGAGGAAGATGGTTTATGCGGCTTATGCTAGTTTGGTGTATAATATATGGCTTGAAAGGAATCGTCGATGCTTTCAAGGCAAGGAGCTTCCAATATCTCAAGTTTATAGACTAATAAGGAGGGAGTTAGCGTTGAGATTTAGATTAGTTCTTAATTTCAATAATTTTCATAGTTCCATTGTTGACAGGTTATTAGAGGATGATTAATTGTTTTTTCCTAGCTTGAATTGATTGAAATCTACCTAGTAGGGGGCAATTGATTCATGTTAGTTGGATTTTGTATTAAATTTTGTTTAGTTGGTAATAAAATTTTTTATTTACCAAAAAAATGCATTTTACATTGATCAACCAATCGTAAGTCAAAGTTTACAAAATCTAAACTTTTCATTTATTATTTTAACTTTAGTTTGGGACAAAATATTTTGTTTTTTTACCATCCTTGTGAAAGGGGGAAAGTATTTTGGATTTTTTTTACGGGAATAGGGGAAAGGTATTTAAATCTACCAAATGGTAGCGCCGACCAGGATCGAACCTAGGACTTCCAACTCCCAAGCTTTAAAACTTGGTACATGATCATGTGGGCTACACTCACTTGTCAAAGAGAGGAAGTATTAATTCTTAATCTTTACCAAAAAAGATTATATGGAGTTGGACACAGAAGGACACATAAGTTACTTTAAATAAAAAAAATGGCATTCTCATTAGAATTTAACACTCACTTAAAAGAAAAATAGAAATAATGCTTATTCACTTTGAGAAAACGTTTTATGTCTTCATTTTTAATTATTGATAAGTATAATTGTGATTCGTACTTTTATTATATTTTAGGCTAAACTACTCATTTGGTCTCTCACATTTCTTTTAGCTTTTAAATTGGTCTCTGAATCACTATTCATCTTACGTGCCAATATCATATTGGTCAACATTTGCATCAATGGAGAGAAAAATGACAATTGTGCGTATCATATTATTCCATATTGATAGTGAATTGTAAGCGATTGAATGAGTAGTTTAGCCTATATTTTATGGTATATTTTTATCGGCAAATCATTTTTTTTTAATTTTTTTTCTTTGGTTTAAGTACTAAAATGGTCAATGTAAATGTTGATCTCTTTGAAATTAGTTCTATTCTTGCTTTTATTTTTATTTTTATTCCATACTTTTACATTTCATTTTGATTTTAGTCCCTAGTGACAAATATGGATGAAAAACATTGACATGACTTGACGAAAAAGGTTAAAGTAAATACAAAATAAAAACAGAATATAAAAATAGGAACAAAAGAAACTTAATGTAAAAGTAAAGACCAAATAAGAATGTGAAAGTAGCGTTTTCTATCCATATTTATCACAAGGGAGTTGTAACACCCCAAATTTTTAATCCCTGATTAATGAAAATTTAATTATAAAGTTTATTTATGATTAATTATTTTTAATTTAATTTTCGATTAATTATGTGTTTTGTGTGAGTATTTGATAATTGAGAATGCATGAAAAATAATTTGATAATTATTATTATTATAAGGTTTTTGCATATTAGTCCTTGTTTTAGGACCTAGAGGTAATATTAGAAATGTTTTGGAGGGAAAAGAAATAAAATATTTATTTTAAAAAAATTGTCAAAAGACTCGAGTCTTTCTGCAAAGACTCGAGTATTCTGGACACCAAAGCACGAGTTAGTGTGTTTGTTGAGTCACCACTCGAATACTCCTCAAGTTGACACGAAATCAGCTCATGAACACGTCCCTGATGTCGTGTCGAGCTGCATGACTACTTGGCCTAGCTATATAAGCTCATGGTTGGTTAATCAACCAACTATTTTGCCATTTTCGTGGAAAATCCGAGTGTTAGGGTTCGTAGCTTTCTCTCTTCGATTCTCTACCATTTGTAAGTGCTAAGACGAAAACCATACACCATTGCAAAGCTCACATAACGAGCTTTACAAATACACAAGAATCGTGAGTTGTGGTTGTGTGTGCGTGGAGTAGTGAACTTGCAAAGTGAGGGCTCTTTTCTGTCAAAGTGCAGTTCCTGAAGCTTGGAGCTGACTTTGGAGCTCGATTACGGTAAGCATAAGCACCCTCTTAACCTCAAACTTGTCCCTATCTCTAGTTCATGTTGCACAGAACATAATCTAACCATTTCCCCCAATTTTTGTGCATGATTCAAATGTCAATTAATGTGGTTTTGAACCCCTGCTGAAACTGTCGTGCATGTTCGGGTCTGAAGTGGTTAGAGCTTTTGGTTGCTTTTCCCTGTGGAGATTTCATTCAAACACGACCTAGAGGTAAGGGAAAAGCTATACATTCACTGGAATAAGATTAACATGCTTTGTTTTTAATTAGAGAGTCACCATGAGAGTCTAAGGGCATAGATTGAAATAGGATTATGGCATGGAGGCCTCTTTGAGCTTAAACTTTGATTTGAGCAAACTCAATATGTTGCATGTGTGCTGTATGAACACTGTTTTCATGCCAAATGTGAGTGAAATTGATTTTGGTACTTTAAGTTGCATAAAATGTGGTTTTTATGCATAATTAGTGTTTGGATTCGATTCTCTATGATTTGATATAATATCAGTATTGATACATGTTTAAAATGTGCAAACAAAGTTCTGTTGATAATTGATTTAAGTTAAAATTGGTTAGAATTAAAAATGGCATGTTAAAACCCAAGTATAGTGTATCTGCTGTCAGGAGGACTCGAGCATTTGGGGAAAATACTTGAGTGTCCTTTGATGCAGACTTCCCAGATTTGCACATAATACTCGAGTCTTTTGAAGAACAACTCGAGTATTCTAACTAATGAACAAATCGAGTCTTTTACGAATCACTTGAGTATTTTGGGCAGTCTGATGCACAGTTCCAGGAAAACTGACGAACGACTCGAGTCTTTGAGCCTATACTCGAGTATTTTTGCTAGAACATGCTGAAAAATTCCATTTTTAGTCTAACCACTTTTATTTAAACCTAATGACATGTAAGGGAATGGCATGACGCTCCATTTGATGAATCTTATTATCAATTACGTTGCACATGGAAGTTGAAATATTTCATTGATACATTTGATGCATGTAGCACATAATGAGACTAATGGTTATTCTATAATGGAATGGTTCATGTGCATCCATGCATGGTGGAAAGGTGATAAGGTATCATTTGTCATGTTCTTGGAACATGAGGAGGGTACTCCGGGAGTACCAAATTGGACTACGACTTGCCTGATGTCACATTATTGGAAATGTGGTCAGCATTGGTTGCTGTGAACGTGGATGTTATGTCTTGGTGACGCGACGCACACTATGGGTAGTGGCGTTTGGACCACGTTCCAAGCATAGTCGTGCGGCTTGCTCGATGACACATTATTGGTAATGTGGGCAGCGATGTGGAATGTAGTTGATGTAAATATTACGTCTTGGTGACGTGACACAAACTGTTGGTAGTGGCGTTATGGATTATATTCCGAGCAGGATCACTATACGTTATGAGAATGTATATGGGTTGTTGGGATGGACGTCAGCTCGTGTGATAGCTGGAGATTCTCAGGAATTGAGAGATAGAAAGCATGCATCATTCATTAAAAATTAAAGAAGATAATTATAACTGATAATGATCGGATTATATGCATGTGCATGTTACTCACTATCTGTTGGATATGACTGTTTAAATTCCATTATTTCTTATTTGATTATGTGAATTGTATTTGCTTTACCCTATGCCCTTGTAGGCGATGGCGAGATTCCTAGCCTGCATCGAGTTACGCCCACTCCCTAATGGAGTGTGGTACTACGTGGACCATCGAGCCACATGTGAGGGAGAGGTAGAGATGACAGTCTATCACCCTCATCCTCTGGTTCGTTTCTGTCCTCGTAGGTTCCGATTCCCGATTGTCTACACCATGCATGTTCCCCCTTTTTACACTTACCACGGATCACCCCCACAGAGACCTACTCGACGCTTTCATAGTTTTGTTTTAAGGTTGCCACTCGATCTCACCCTACTGCCTCTCGTGTTGTTAGAGAGGATACTCCTGTCCCTAGTCCGACTAGTCCAGTGTGCGAGTCTTCTCCTGTTGACCCAGTCCTAATGTAGGGGCACGAACCCCATTAGACAAGGTAGAAGAGCATCCCGAGGAGGGTTCGGAAGAGATCGAGGAGGACCCCGTCGAGCATTCGACTGGTAGCCAGTGGAGAGTTGGGGATCCACTGTTGGAGGTATGACCTGACGGGCTGATGGAGGAGGACTTTTGGCTTATATGGAGGATCACTGGACCATCTTCAAAACTCTATATTTTTTTGACTTGTGATATATTGTATATAGTGTGAGAAAGAGTTTTATATTGATGGTCTACTTTATATTTTATGGACTTGTACTTGGGCCTATGTCTTGGACCCAACTTTTATTATGTTCTTATCTTGTACTCTTGAACTACTTTCCTTATGTATATAAATATGTATTATGTGCGCAAATGATCAAGAGTACTATAAATTCCATTTTCCACCTACTTTGATTTGGATCGTAAGGAAACTATTTTTTTTACAACAAGCAAGATAATGAGACTTTTTAACAATTTACCCATTATCTATAGGTATCTTTTAAATAAATCAACGTTAACTCAATCATTTTTTACGATCCAATATTTTAAGACCCTTAAAATTATTACGCCCCATGTTTTTATAAGAAGATAAAGCAAGTCCATATAATTAATCTATTTTAAAAGATCTTATCTCATTATAATAATAAAATAGAGAGCATTTAACTTTTGCGGTATCAGAGCAAATGGTCCTAATTCGTGATCCTCGGAAGCATCCTCCAGCCTGAAGGTCAACTCTATACATCGTATTCCTGTATATTAAGTGTCTTTATGCTATTTTCTAAGTCATTTTATGAATAGGGGTATATATGTATATATAGTGTTGTGTTCATAACTTAAGTTAGATAGTGATGTGAGTATTTCCATATATACCTAGTGTGTAACCCAAGTCCATAGTGCAGGTCTACTATGACGTCGAGAGCCCGAAACCATACCGATTATATGTTGGAAAGGATTACTGCTGTGTTAGAGAACACGCAGTTGCTGGAAATAGGGATTGTAACACCTAAGATATTTACCCTTAAAATCCTGCTATTAAAAATGTGAATTTGAAAATTTCTTTTTAATTCAATAAAAATCACCAGTCAAACGGACGGAGTTTTGTTTGTTTTTCGGACTAATCCAAAGTTTAACCTGTGGTAAACATTTTCAAGAAAACTAACAATAGCCAGCAGAGCTTCAGATTATATATATAAATCATAACAAGGCCCAATGGGCTCCAAATATATTAGAGTACATCAAATAATCAGCGTATTAGCGGAAATACTAAGTTGAGTATCAAAAACCAAAACTTATAACTTTATCAAAATAACACATCCTAAGCCTCAGTCGAAAATATATATATATAATAAGTTTACATCAAAATAATGCAGGAGGCTTAGGTTCATAATATACTCTAAGACCCATAATAACCCTACTCTCCCTGTAAGGGAAAGTACTCCTGCTCGGCCGGGGGCTGTGCCAGCTCCATCTCCATACCTGAAAAATGTTAAGGGAGTGAGCATTGCACATGAAATAGAAAGCAGTTTCTAACTTGACATAACAACCCACTAGGTCAAACACAACTAGCCAATAAAGCATATATTCAAATATAGCACGCCATACACATTTTATTATTTCCATATTCATTATTCATTCCAAATTTCCATTTTCATTATTCATTTCAAAATCCATTTTCATTACTTTTTATTCTTTTCACATACTTACTTTATTTCGGTACATCACCTCAAATCAGAGGCCAATGTACAAATTTCATTCAACACATTTATTACCTCAAAACAGAGGCCCTCATACTTTTCCTTATTTAAATTATGTGTCCCTCAGGTCAAAGGTCAACACTTTTCTCATTTTAATTAATTTGGTGTCCCTCAGGTCAGAGGTCAACACTTAAACATTTATTCATTTTGTGTCCCTCAGGTCAGAGGTCAACACACTATCGTACTTCACCTCCACGCAGGAAGGTACCTCATACACTTGGCCTATGGGTACTTCACCTCCACACCGGAAGGTACCTCATACCATTGTACTTCACCTCCACACCGGAAGGTACCTCATACAAGTTAGCCAGTGGGTACTTCACCTCCACATCGGAAGGTACCTCATACCCTTGTACTTCACCTCCACAACGGAAGGTAACTCATACATTTGGCCTATGGGTATTTCACCTCCACACCGGAAGGTACCTCATACCATTGTACTTCACCTCCACACCGGAAGGTACCTCATACAATTTGGCCTGGTGGTACTTCACCTCCACATAGGAAGGTACCTCATACCCCCACATAGGTTATACTAAAACATCATTTTTATTATCAACAATTCATTACAATTTAAGGGTCGTCACCTCAAAACAGAGGCCAACATGTATACCACATTCTTGTTCAATCAATCATAACACATTTAATCACGACCAACCACAATCAACACATAATCATTTTACTTCCGTTTCATATTTTCACAAGTTCAATTCATAAGTCATGACCTTTGTTCACCATTGATAGTACTTTACATTTATACTTATTTAGCATTTAGGTACAAATACGCACATTCATCACATATAATCGTTTCCATTCCATTTCCTTCCTATATCAATTTATTCCACAACACATACATATATTGGCAACTGTAATTAATTATCATTTAATTCACAACTTTACAAATAAAGTCAATAATCATAGAAATCATTTTTGTCAACTTCACTATCACATTACCCAATTCCTCATGTACTACAATATAATCATTATCCAAGTTTCATTTATCAAATAATTCATTATCATATCGTTGGGTTTCCTTTTTCCTAATCTTTACATCCAACATCATACATATTTATTCAATTAGAATTTCACATTCAATAACCTAGGGTTTTATAGTCTAATTTTCTCCCCCAACACATAACCCTAACAAGCATTATATACTAACTAGAACCTACTCCCTAGAACAAGGCAAAACCCACCCCCTTACCTCAAACACTTGGAGATAAGGTGATTGTAGTTGCTCTAAGCTTGAGAGTCTTGCCACCAAAGGAGCTATGATCCAAGGAAGAGGGAGGAACATAAAATCAATAGAATAAAGAGACAAATTATTAAGCTTTTGCCAAGAACTTGAGGGAAATTCGTATACCAAGCTAGAGCTCCCAAGATTGAAGATTAAAAATTCAATGGAAGCATGAGAGAGAGAAAAATTCGAATTTCTAAGGGAGAGAAAGAGGAAAAATCAAACCAAAGAATCACTTACTTGGAGCAACAAGGAAGGACTTGGGGATGGATTTGGAGTGATTCACTTGAGGCTTGATGGATTGGAATGAAAGATTTTGTGCCTTAGGAGAAAGGATGTTCGAATTTTGCAAGACACAATGATGTGGGCGCCTTTATTTTTTTTCTTCAGCAGCAGTACTTAATCGATTAAGAGGCGATTAAGACTTTTCACTCAATCTGACGTTAATCGATTAAATTGCAGCTTAATCGATTAAGCTGCACAATTTTTTCATTATCCAGACTTTGAAAGGCCATAACTTCTTCGTTACCCGTTGGATCTTCCTCAAATTTTAAAGCAAGCTTCCCTACTTACTAATCTTCACATCCAACGGTGGAATTTGTGTTTAGAGTTGTAAATCTTTTATTTTGAATTTCCTAATATAGGGTGTTTATAACACCAGAAACATCGCTTCTAACGCTCTTTTGTTCATCTTTCAACCTCCTTTCTAATGCCAATGCTTCTTGATTCCTTTATGACATTCAAAGAACTCCTAATCCATCATTTTAAATCCTTTTTAGAATAACCCTTACTTCCTAATCTTATCATTATTCTAATTACTCTTAGAATTAAAATTCGGGATGTTACAATTCTCCCCTACTTATTAGAATTTCGTCCCCGAAATTCCGTTGAGTTCCGTAATGTGAGAACCATCCCATTGGTAAAGCTTCTGACTACGTTTTTCACTTCCCTTTGGTCTTTATTCCCCGCTTCGGGTGTGGTTAGGCTCATGCCTATTTCAATGCTTCCCCTTGAATACAATGTACCATCTCTACCTCGACAGGATCGTCAGTTTTCTTATTATTAAAGTTCCATCTCCCATTCCTTGGATTGAAATCCTCCCCCACTTGGCATTGACATACTTGATTATATCCATGCTAGGGGGTATGCTCCGTCGTTGCTCAGAATAGAGTACACAGGTTCCCTATCGGTATCCAATGCTGAAAAGAGGGCATGTGGGTGACTACCTATCCGTAGGCATAGAACTATGCCGGGTTTCTACGACTTGGCGAATTCCCACATACACATCTGAGACGCTTGAAACTTAAAGAGAGTGAAGATGAAAAGAAGAAACATGAAGCACTCCAGAGGGAGTCTCATGGTTTTTTGCAAGACGACCCAGGATGTACTGGGTACATGTCAAGCAAGAAGACAATGGAGGTGTAGTGGACCGGACCCATAAGCCGACCGCATGCCTTCAATGCCGACCAACGACTCAACGGATAAGTTTAAAACTCCCTAGTACATGATAAGGATGAAGGACTCACCCTTCTTATCCTCTAAGAGCCACGTCAGTCCTATTGGGCCCAACAGGCCCATAAGGTATCACAACACACCTAACAGGTAATCCCCTATAAGAACCACTATGCTATAGGGGCTAAGGTATGTCTCTCATCCCTACTCTCAAGAACTACGTGTGGCTTGATCCTCTTATCACCGGGGGTACGTAGGACCGGGGTCACCCTCGTCAGCTGCAACAACCCAAAACACACATCGTGGTGTCTCCCTAACAATGGAACACTACATTGGCGCCGTCTGTGGGAAATCGTTAAACTTCGATTCCCATCCACAATTCAATAAATTTAAAAAAAAGGAAAAAAAAGAAAAGAAAAAAGTAGGCAACGAGGTGCTGCTGATGCTGTTCATGAGGAAGCCAATCTTCATCTCCATCGTTGCTGCATCTGGGTTGGAGGAGCGTTGCAGCGGCTCATCATCACCCATCGTTGTTACCGTTCGCGGTTAGGGCCGGCGCTGCTGCATCTGAGACTGGTGGAGTGGTGCGACGACGGTGCTCGACACTATGGCCCAAAAAGAAAAACGGGCCTCAACAACTCTATGGCCCAACAATTCAGCAACCTACCTTTAAATCAGGGAAGCTACTCTTTCTAATTTTTAATAATGTCACAAATATTTTATTGACTCACATGACTCTTAATTAGCGGCAAAAATAATTTATATTTTTGCTATTTAGTTTGATTACATGTCGTTTATTATTTATTATTTAATGGTTATAAATTGTTAACTTTGAACAATAATAACTAATTAATTATTGTTTTCGTACACACTTGCAAGGTACACGTATGATGGCTCGAGCAGCTAAGCGACCCATTTCAAAGTTCTCATCAATGGGCAAATCGTTTCCCGAGCATAGTGAACACAGTCGATGATGGCGAGGACCCCCGTGCCGAGTTTCCGTCTTTTATCTTGTGTTCCAAGCGTAGAGAAGACTGTGTACGGTTCCTTCGAATACATGTGCCAACTGCGCACGGACCCTCGGCAGCGTCCCCCTATCGGTATCTCATATATTCAGAACATCGGGAACCACGTACTACTCTTCTCTCCTCGGATTCATAAGACGATTGTGGAAACCTCGCATTGTGTTCCCCAATAGAGTCTCTCGTTCCGAGTCAACCACTCAACGAAACCCGCTTGGAAAGGATTGACAGGAGACTTCAATCTAATTGTCTTCAACCCGACATTCCTCGCCACACTGAATCAGGGAAGGAATCCTCGTTCCTATATTACTTTCCCATTTACTTGGCATTTTACGTGATTACTTTGCACACATGCTGATATTAATTTACCTGATGCAATACTTTTGACATGTGCTTCTAATGCTTGATTCCTTATAATTTCATTACATGTCAAAAATTATTTGATATTCCCTAATTATGATTTTTTGTATACATGCCGGTACGTGGCATATTGTGAGCCAAATTTCTTTGCTGCTGAATGTTTTTAAATGTCTGTTTTTCCCGTCGTGATAGGATAATAATATTTGATATACATTGCCTTTCGAACGACATTAGGCAGTTTCCGACAATCGCACATTGTCATTATTCCTAAATTAATGCTTTCATTTGGCTTGTTGTCATTAAATGCTCTGACATATTTATAAATGTCATTCATTACAATTATTGCGCATGATATACCTGAAATTATGCTTCTTTTCATGGGCAATCCTGTCTGGTTGCACGGTATTTAATTATTGTCATTATTATATTTGTTACGTGTGATCTTTTTAATCATGCTGCTTTTGTTCTGATACTTTATATTCACTCGCCAATAATTTTCATTGTTGCTATTCAATTATCCTATATTGTTAAATTAACAACGATCACTGATTATTGTCTTTAAACATGTAATGTAAGGTTCAAAAAAGGATGGTCGGACCTATCGAAAAGGAAGGCCAAGCAGCTAGGAATCTCTTTAGAGTTGACGAGGCCATCACGACCCCATGATAGAGAACAATCCAAAAGTCAGAACGGTTATTGTAAAAACATCTCGTGGCATGGATTACTATCGTCATCACTCCGAGATAATTACAAAGACTTTGTGGCCATCGCCCACGCAAACATGTGTTCCTGTAACAACCCGTCACGAGGCTAGCCTAGAACGGGCACTACACACCCACGATGGTCAAACTGTTACGAGTCATGTTGTCAAGGCCTCCGTCCACAATGAACTCTCGATCAACAAAACAACATGTGAAGCCACAAGTTACGGTCAATTAAGGGCATTACCACGACCAATCCAGGGAAGTTAATTTCTTTTACTTAAGTCATTTCAATGGTATTAATTATGTACACCATCGCATGCCAATGATACAGTTAATTACTATACTTATTAACATTATTTGGTTTAATACCACTAATTGCTCCGACACATTTTTGATACACGTATCGTTTATTATTATTATTACGTGTGATCTTTTTAGAATCATACTATTTACATACTAATATTTTATTCCGTAAACTTGCCAATAATTTTCATTTTTGCAATTTAATTATTATACATTGTCAGTTCAAATGACGATTACTGATTATTAATTTTGTATACATATACGAGGTACAAATATGGGTAAACAGTCCATCCCACCGGTTTCCTACCAGATCCCTACACCCGCAGTAGGATATCAGGCTATGATATCAACCGACCAATGACATCCTCGAATTGATCGGTCCCTTCTACCACGACACCCTTGCCTCTCATGGTCACTAAAAGCCCAAAGACGATCCCCGTCAACATCTCTTCTCGAGATCCCAGCATTGCTCACAAGGGCGCTATACAATAGTTCGCCCATAACGGCATACAGGGTGTTTGGGAGGAAGAAGATGAAGAGTACCGAGCAAGCACACGATCTAGAAGTAGAAGAAAAAATGTCTCTATGCCAAATTGATGCCGAGCATATCAACGTTCATGCCAAAAAGGATGTCGAACGCATCAAAATTCAAAAGTAGTCTAACTATAAAGACAAACAGGGAAGGATCTTTCTCATTATCTCATTTATGTGATGTACATTGCATGGTTTAAACCTCACATTCATCATTATTGAATCACTTGTTGCACAACATTATATTATCTTAGATAATACTCATAATTAACAGTGAAACAGCTCATACTTCGCTATTAATGTCATTACATATCATTTACTACTTGATATTCTAATAGTTGTTTTCATACATCATGTAAAGGTACAAATTTGATGGTCGGAACTACCGGACGTGATAGCCCGAGCACGATGGCCAAAGAATGATGCGAGTGTTTCGCGCATAACCCAAGTCAGGATTCCTATCATCCGAAAGCATGCACAAGCAGACCACAGATCTCGTGCCTCTCAGACGCCTTCTCTAACCCCGCCCTCACAACTTGCAAACATTCAACCCCGTCACAATGCACTCCTTCACAGGTCTAAATCCTCAAGCCTCTCACACAGGTTTGGATGAATCTGATCTAATTGGCAAAGCATTCTCGGAGGGGGAATCCGATTTAGTTGGGGAAGTACACTCGGATTAGGCGATTCTGCTGCACATTCATTCTCTCAATCACCAATCCTTCTGATGTCTCCTCGGATAATACTCCTGTTATCGGGTTAAAGGTTTTGAAAAGAAAAAGACGAAGGCATGTCCGACAACTCAGAAAATAGCCGATCCAAATTAAAGGATATAACATTCCTCTCGCTTGATCAGGGAATTAATCTTTCCTTATCCTAAATTTAATTCATTACTCTTTATTACATTTATGTTTTATATCTTAATTACACATATTGGCTTCCTTGAGATGATTGTAATTGTTGGCCATGAGTGGTACACATGGTCGCTTTATTTATGCTACGAGTATCATACTACCTACATAGTCTCTGAATATGACTCATTGTTTATAAAGTGAATGCATCACTATTGTCTCATTTCTAATTTAATATTCTAATTCATATCTCTGTATTTGTGATGAAAGGTACAACTGGGGAGGTACAAGCAACTCAGGATCTCTAAAAGAGTCTCACATCATTCGTCCACCTTCATGTTCCGACAATTGCAAAGATCGTGTTTTATTCAACATTCATGCATCTACCGAACGCAACAGGGCCTTATCAGACATCCTTTGATATTATGCAAGCAAGCTCCATTTCGGCTTTGTTGTTCCGAGCTTCCCTTCGACGACCTTCTAATAAGGATCCGACAGACTATTCCGTTTTCCGAGGGGTTCAGCAGTTATAATTGATTAACATCATTGACGAAAGAATCAGTGCTACATCCTGTCCTATCCACAAGGAATTTTCTCAGATTGTTTTGTTGAATATGATCTCACTTTTCGCCTTCTCGGCTTAATTTCTCGGCTTCAACTTCGGCTTATTTCTCTAGCTCGACAACATTGTTCTCCGACATTGAGCGCATCTCAGCCAGCTGGGGTCTGAGGACTCCCTCTCAAGTAGCCATACTCTGCCACATCGTCCACCGCTCGGGAGTAGCAACATACTCTAAGTCCCCATGCTCGCCATACGCCATGTATCATTGTCACCGATCACTATCTCTGAAAACCTCCCGCCGAGCATCTCAATTCTTATGAATTCGGCACAAGCCCTTTCAAGCTTTACCGCTTTTCTCACTCTTTGTCTTCTCGGCATCCCCGGTATGCTCCTTCTGCTCGTCAAGAATCCGATCATGTTCTCCTATGTGTCAGCATATTTCCGCCAGCTGGGGAGTGAGCACTTCCTCCCGAGCGGCCATATTCCATCTCATTGCCCGCTGCTCGGGATCAGCAACTTACTCTAAGGCCTTGGAGTCATTTGGGAAGAACTTTAACAAGGAAGTTTCTATGCTCGCCACGCGTTGACGATCATTTTTGTCAACCAGTACCTTTGGAGATCTCCCATTGAGTTTTTGGGTTTATACTGAGTTTGAGGGTGCCTCGGACATCAGCATCAAGCATCTCAATTCTTATGAACTGAACACAAGCCTCTTCAAGATTTATGGAGTGGGGGGCTTACGTTGTAATAGAATAGGTACATAGCCGACATAGGCCGACCTAGACACTGGTAACATATGATCATCTCCCTGTAAAGGATGTTGCAACATTTCCGCCTATCGCCATCAGATTTGGTATCCACCTCTCTCATCGAGGGCTTACTTTAATTCAATCACTCACTTTGGATCACGTTCCTACACACTTGCATGCCCACGATCTCGGTTAGCCGACCAGGTCGGCATTGCTACAAGTGGAAAGGAGGACTGCAACCCGATACTTGACCACAGGTCGAATACATCGCGGGCAGAGGAATACGCCTCGGCTAAGGTGCTCATTCCGACAGCATGAACCCGTAAAGCTTACGATCCAATTGGTGATGAGACTCTTGACACACCTCAATACAATGGGGTGTAAGAGTCTCCTTTAGGTTTATTCTTTCAGTGTCATTATTTGAGTATAAAGAATGCTATCAACCATTTGCGATACTCTTCCAGGAAAAGGGTCTTGGCTTTAAACAGTCTTCTATGTCACCTCCAACCTCAGAAATCGGACGTCTGATCTGCCCAGCACAGAAAGGATCTAAACTCGGCTCAGAGTCTATATGACACTTCCCGAGCTGGGGGGCTTATGTAGTGGACCGGACCCATAAGCCGACCGCATGCCTTCAATGCCGACCAACGACTCAACGGATAAGTTTAAAACTCCCTAGTACATGATAAGGATGAAGGACTCACCCTTCTTATCCTCTAAGAGCCACGTCAGTCCTATTGGGCCCAACAGGCCCATAAGGTATCACAACACACCTAACAGGTAATCCCCTATAAGAACCACTATGCTATAGGGGCTAAGGTATGTCTCTCATCCCTACTCTCAAGAACTACGTGTGGCTTGATCCCCTTATCACCGGGGGTACGTAGGACCGGGGTCACCCTCGTCAGCTGCAACAACCCAAAACACACATCGTGGTGTCTCCCTAACAATGGAACACTACAGGAGGTTATACCCAAAGTGTGCATTTTCAGCAGAGAGCCGTCGAAGGATGCGTTTTCTATGGATCTACGGCTGATTGATTGGTCTCGGTCAAGGTCTAGTTGTTATTTCTCAATTCGGTGTTATTTTGGGAAGGTCTTGCATTTTCCCTAGTTTCACTCTTATTCGATTCTCCGCGAAGCGTTTGGACTTATCTGTTTAGTAGTCCTATGACTTATGGTATGATTACTAGTTATTGTCGCTCGGATAGGATCCGAATTGAGTCATTAAGTCTCCCCCACTTAGTATCAACATACCTGAGTAAGTCGAAAGCAGGGAGGAAGCTGGGTTGATTCCAAGAATTGATTAGCTAGGTTCTTAATTGGTTGGTGAGGTGGTTCATGGGATTAAGTTGATTGCTAATCGGTCTTATTGGTGTGGTTTCGAATTTTCTATGACAGGATGGCTCTCCATACCTACTCATATGGCTAAGTTCTCATACAAGTTAGAGGGGGTGGTTCGATCATTTAGTTAAATGTTCTCGGTGGAAGTATAGAATAAGAGTGTCTTAAATGGGGTTGGTTTGCGAATCACTGTTTATGAGTCTTAGTAAAGATCCTATAGGATTAAAGTTCGATAGGACTTTCGACGGAGATAGAATTTCTAGATGGTTTATTCGGATCTCAACTAGATGATTGCAATAATATAGCATGTTAATAAACGCGAAGACCGAGGTGGTCAGTCCCAATCTCACATTTATCAACTGTACATCACTGCGTTGTTGAATGATGGCATTATCTTTTAACAGATGCAAGAGAAAGGATGACCAATCCTGACCATACACTCTACTAGAGGACGACACTATCACCAGGTTTTTGGTTAGGTCTCTTGTTACGGTCTTATAACTAAGTAAGGTTTTTCCTACGTGTTCCTTTAGATGGTACTCATGATTGGATTGAAGATGAGTCTTTCTTAGGTTTCACAACTTCTAGAAATACAGAATCAGGAATTTAAAATTCCAAGAGAATTGATTTAGGATGTTCTACACTAAAACTTAATAGAGATGCAGATTGAAAGTACCAAAAAGGTTTATCCAAGCTTTGAATTGTCTCGTACCTTTTGTTAGTTTGGCCCTGATCTCCTTAAGTAGCGGTATCACAGACCTCAAGGGTGTGGACCAGGAAACTGATATTGTCTGAATGTAAGGTTGAGACGTCCAGGACGAAGTCCTGTGTCATTGAGTAATCCTTCTGGAGCGGTGTCTGGTATGATGACCGACACTCCATGAAAGATGTGGCGAGACTTGCCACCGAATATTAATACATCACCCGATCCCAAGATAATTCTTTCCGCTCTCCTTGGATCTCTCTGGTCTCCATAGAGAAACTCAGCTGAGTCACCAATGCAGATTGATACTATTGGTATCCCTCTTTGTAGGCTTCCAATACTTTCATCACGGTCCTGATGAAGACCGAGCTTTCCATTTTCTTCATAGAAATTAACAATGCAGACATCAGGGGACATGGAAGGGAGTATGTCCTCCACTTCGCTTACACCGCATTCCTTCTCAATCAAAGATTGTGCTTCTTGCATCGCTCCCATAACCAGCTGAATGAAATGATCAGGAATATTGGGTGGTTCGCTTCCATCAACTACTCTTTTGTGTCCATATACTCCAGTTTGAGGATCCCAATCTAAGCCGAGGCACATCATTTTCAGTCAGAGTCTGGCTCCACTTCTAAAGCCTGGTTGATAAAAACCTCCAGGGCCTAAGCCCATCTCACGACAGTTCTTTACTACACCCGTCTGTTCTTCGTGAGCCAAGTATTGCTTCTGGAGAACCATTCCCGATCTCAAAATTATACTCTTCTTCTCACCAACTTGTATCCCCACGTGTTGCTCCTTGTCTTCAATAGTCGATCTAAGCTTACCCATTGCAGAAGTTTGCCCTTCTTGAAAACAGATGTCATACGGCTTGAATTTCAAAGAATCAGTTGGGGAATTGATCTTACGATCAGCAGCCGAACTGCTAGCAGGAGAATGGAAAAGCGGATTCTTCATGTTGCTACAGTGTGGCAACAAAGGATTCTGTTGATGCGGCATATACATAATTTAGTACATAACTACATAGGGTTTTATAACTATACACCTAAGTAACTACTATAGAACTTGACACTATTTCTTGGTTACTCTCTTGGTGAGTAACCATTGGAGATGTGAATCCACACACCAAAGGCCGAGGGAAACTGCTCTGATACCATAAATGTAACACCTAAGATATTTACCCTTAAAATCCCGCTATTAAAAATGTGAATTTGAAAATTTCTTTTTAATTCAATAAAAATCACCCGTCAAACGGACGGAGTTTTGTTTGTTTTTCGGACTAATCCAAAGTTTAACCTGTGGTAAACATTTTCAAGAAAACTAACAATAGCCAACAGGGCTTCAGATTATATATATATAAATCATAACAAGGCCCAATGGGCTCCAAATATATCAGAGTGCATCAAATAATCAGCGTATTAGCGGAAATACTAAGTTGAGTATCAAAAACAAAAACTTATAACTTTATCAAAATAACACATCCTAAGCCTCAGTCGAAAATATATATAATAAGTTTACATCAAAAAAATGTAGGAGGCTTAGGTTCATAATATACTCTAAGACCCATAATAACCCTACTCTCCCTGTAAGTGAAAGTACTCCTGCTCGGTTGGGGGCTGTGCCAGCTCAATCTCCATACCTGAAAAATGTTAAGGGAGTGAGCATTGCACATGAAATAGAAAGCAGTTTTTAACTAGACATAACAACCCACTAGGTCAAACACAACTAGCAAATAAAGCATATATTTAAATATAGCACGCCATACACATTTCATTATTTCCATATTCATTATTCATTCCAAATTTCCATTTTCATTATTCATTTCCACATCCATTTTTCATTATTCATTTCCACATCCATTTTCATTATTCATTTCAACATCCGTTTTCATTACTTTTTATTCTTTTCACATACTTACTTTATTTCGGTACATCACCTCAAATCAGAGGCCAATGTACAAATTTCATTCAACACATTTATTACCTCAAAACAGAGGCCCTCATACTTTTCCTTATTTGAATTATGTGTCCCTCAGGTCAGAGGTCAACACTTTTCTCATTTTAATTAATTTGGTGTCCCTCAGGTCAGAGGTCAACACTTAAACATTTATTCATTTTGTGTCCCTCAAGTCAGAGGTCAACACACTATCGTACTTCACCTCCACGCAGGAAGGTACCTTATACACTTGGCCTATGGGTACTTTACCTCCACACCGAAGGTACCTCATACCATTGTACTTCACCTCCACACCGGAAGGTACCTCATACAAGTTAGCCTGTGGGTACTTCACCTCCACATCGGAAGGTACCTCATACCCTTGTACTTCACCTCCACAACGGAAGGTACCTCATACATTTGGCCTATGGGTATTTCACATCCACACCGGAAGGTACCTCATACCATTGTACTTCACCTCCACACCGGAAGGTACCTCATACAATTTGGCCTGGTGGTACTTCACCTCCACATAGGAAGGTACCTCATACCCCCACATAGGTTATACTAAAACATCATTTTCATTATCAACAATTCATTACAATTTAAGGGTCGTCACCTCAAAACAGAGGCCAACATGTATACCACATTCTTGTTCAATCAATCATAACACATTTAATCATTTTACTTCCGTTTCCTATATTCACAAGTTCAATTCATAAGTCATGACCTTTGTTCACCATTGATAGTACTTAACATTTATACTCATTTAGCATTTAGGTACAAATACGCACATTCATCACATATAATCGTTTCCATTCCATTTCCTTCCTATATCAATTTATTCCACAACACATACATATATTTGCAACTGTAATTAATTATCATTTAATTCACAACTTTACAAATAAAGTCAATAATCATAGAAATCATTTTTGTCAACTTCACTATCACATTACCCAATTCCTCATGTACTTCAATATAATCATTATCCAAGTTTCATTTATCAAATAATTCATTATCATATCATTGGGTTTCCTTTTTCCTAATCTTTACATCCAACATCATACATATTTATTCAATTAGAATTTCACATTCAATAACCTAGGGTTTTATAGTCTAATTTTCTCCCCTAACACATAACCCTAACAAGCATTATATACTAACTAGAACCTACTCCCTAGAACAAGGCAAAACCCACCCCCTTACCTCAAACACTTGGAGATAAGGTGATTGTACTTGCTCTAAGCTTGAGAGTCTTGCCACCAAAGGAGCTGTGATCCAAGGAAGAGGGAGGAACCTAAAATCAATAGAATAAAGAGACAAATTATTAAGCTTTGCCCAAGAACTTGAGTGAAATTCGTATACCAAGCTAGAGCTCCCAATATTGAAGATTAAAACTTCAATGGAAGCATGAGAGAGAGAAAAATTCGAATTTCTAAGGGAGAGAAAGAGGAAAACTCAAACCAAAGAATCACTTACTTGGAGCAACAAGGAAGGACTTGAGGATGGATCGGATTTGGAGTGATTCACTTGAGGCTTGATGGATTGGAATGAAAGATTTTGTGCCTTAGGAGAGAGGATGTTTGAATTTTGCAAGACACAATGATGTGGGCTCCTTTATTTTTTTCTTCAGCAGCAGTACTTAATCGATTAAGAGGCGATTAAGACTTTTCACTCAATCTGACGTTAATCGATTAAATTGCAGCTTAATCGATTAAGCTGCACAATTTTTGCAGTATCCAGACTTTGAAAGGCCATAACTTCTTCGTTACCCGTTGGATTTTCCTCAAATTTTAAAGCAAGCTTCCCTACTTACTAATCTTCACATCCAACGGTGGAATTTGTGTTTAGAGTTGTAAATCTTTTATTTTGAATTTCCTAATATAGGGTGTTTATAACACCAGAAACATCGCTTCTAACGCTCTTTTGTTCATCTTGCAACCTCCTTTCTGATGCCAATGCTTCTTGATTCCTTTATGGCATTCAAAGAACTCCTAATCCATCATTTTAAATCCTTTTTAGAATAACCCTTACTTCCAAATCTTATCATTATTCTAATTACTCTTAGAATTAAAATTCGGGATGTTACAGGGATCAAATACGCAGCGAAAAAAAAACGAAATACCCTATTTCCAGAATAGGATCCATGCGAGAGAGCATGATTCGAGATAGAAAAATGTTTACCACTTGATGCGAAGAGGAGAACGGCACTGGTCAGATCGTCCACAAACAATTCACGTCAATCACGAGCGCAGCAAGGTAGTCGTGCCTCTATCGGTATCCACACGAACAGATTCCCAATTGGAGTCACGTCTCTCTTCTCAGTGCTAGCAGAGAAGAGAGAGATCCAGTGTATCACTCACTCTCTGATATGGACAGCTAGGGTTGCCGTTCTATGTCTCACACGTACCAAAACCCTAAGGCTAATACTATTATTTATAATAGTATTAGACCAGCGGGCTGGGCTTGGCAGCACATATCAGAATGCGTCGCACGGTCATATTGTGCATCGCACGGACGTAAATTTTATAAAAATACAACTATTGTATTTTTTATCATCCAATCTATCTGTTCTTAGTGTGTGACCCTATAGGTTCCTGTAAAGTTGGCAGTAGAGTTAAAATCCCATTTTAAGTTTACAAGCAATGAGCGATATCTAGCAACACGTCATTGCTACCCAAGTGACAGGAATGTCTGTGATCTGACATAACGTTAGTGTGACCAATGATCATGTGTAAATTTAATCCCTTTGTCCAAATATCTTAGTTACACTTATGGCATGGAACGTGTCACCCATGTATAGTGTAACCTATGGTTTCTTGATCCCTGAGTAGACGCGTCTAAACAATTCTCGTCAATATCTCATATTGACTGTCTTGAGTATGGCCATACATTTCACCGTCTCACTCAGTCAAGGGGCCCAGAGATATAATTCCTATTGACAAGGACGGACAAATCCCATCTACGTCACTCACATCCCTCTACATGATTTGTCATATACCCGACTACAACCGTTATGATCACCTGGTTAAAGATGACGTTTGGTTGCGTGAAAGCACATAATTCCTCATGTTGGGAAACGTAGCAACTTCAGGTCGAAGGACCATGTACACCATTGTCACTATGAGAATCGCTTATGACACTCACTTAATAACCCATGTAGCATTCTCATGGCGGGTCAATCCAGTACACAATTGTCCCAATGTGTACTTACATGAAGACTTGATATCCCATATCCATGACCGGTGAGATACAGTCATCAGACTGTCACATACTAGTCTCGATGTATTATAGTTGTCCTTATTAACTGTAATACTCGTCTAGGGAATCTTTAAGGATAATTATCAATCAATAAGATCTCACTACCAAGTCATGTACTTGATATTCTTATGACATTGAACTTATAATCCTAAGGACTTTATTACATCTATTTTAATTAAACAATTAAAGCATAAATATAATAAATGAAATGCCTCATTATTATTAATAGTAATAATCCATAAACATGAAATAAGTAAAAGTAAAATAGAAAATACGATTGCCACTAGGGCACTCTCCAACAGCAGTAGCAACAACAACAACAAGTTAACCGGCCACAAGTTAATGTTGCAGCTGTTGAGGCAAGGATTTTAGCTGATTTTTGAAGCTGCAACCCCACAAAGGTTGAAGGAGGGTATAAGCCTGAGTAGGCTAGCAAGTGGATCATGGGAATGGATAATATTTTTAAGACTCTAGAATGCACTGATGCTCAGTAGGTAGCCTATGATTTCTACATGCTGGAATGAGAGGATGAGCACTGGTGGGGCTACACTTCTCAACTCCTAGCCTTGGAAGGAAGGGTGGTGACATGGAATGTGTTTATGGAGAAATTCCTAAATAAATACTTCCTAGTGGATCTTAGGAGGAAAAAGGAAGTGGAATTTCTGCAACTTAAACAAGGAGACATGACTGTGGGTGAATACACTGCTATGTTTGAGGAGTTAATGAAGTATTCCCCATACTACATGCACAACCCTGATGAAAAGAGTAAATGCATCAAGTTTGAAGGAGGACTAAGGCCAGAACTGAAGTCGGTCTTCACTTATCAAAGGATCCAAAGTTTTCCTACCTTGGTAGACATGTGTATGATGTATGAGGACGACATGAAGGCTGAGGCTCTGCATGCCTTGGAAGGAAATAAGGAACAACAAGGATATGGACCGCTAAGGCGGAAGAGATTTGATCATCGCAAAAGGGTCCCTATTCTCAAAAGAACAATGAAAAGGCAAGATGGACTCTGGTGACCGAAACAGTTCTCCCAACAATGTTCCTTATTGTGAGAAGTGTAGGCATTATCATTTCGAAAGATTCTGTTGGACCACAAATGTATGCTTTAATTGTGGAAAGCCAGGCCATTTCTCCCATGATTGCAAGGATCCACCCACAAACAACCAGAGAGGACCCACAAGTAAACCGACGGTTCAAGGGAGAGTGTTCACTCTTAATGCGTTGAGGCAAGCCAAACTCCTGAACTCGTGCAAGGTGTAACACCCCTAATTTTCATCTCTCGAATGATAAGTTAACTGATTATAATAATTATTTTAAAATTAATTAAGTTTATTAGAAGTCTTTATTTTTGTACATTATGGGCTTTAAGAAATATGGGAATACATGGTATATTTTTTTTGTACAAAAATATTAGTTTTGCAATTCAGTCCTTGGGGTAGGACCTAATTGCAATATCGAAAAGGTTTTGGAAGGAAGTTAATTAAAATATAAATTTTTGAAAATTTTCATCCTGGTAATCGATTACCACGACATGGTAATCGATTACCAAAGTGCAAAAAACCCAGGTTTGTGTGCGTTTGATGACTCGACGCTTATTGACACCTAATTTCCCAGATTTTGACACGAAATCGTCTCTAAGGTTAGTGGAAAATGTGTCTTCATGCATGTATGTTTAAATCGTGTATATAAGGAGGATTAAGGTTCCTGATTTCGCCTGGTCAATTCTCTTTCGTTGCTGAGTCTTTGTGAGAGAGTAATATATACACTGTTGCAAAGATTACATCCTGAGCTATGCATTGATATAAATATTGAGTGTTGAGAGTGCATGTTATAGGAGGAATCGAGTCTGTATGTTGATGGTCAAATTCTGCAGAAACCAGAAACTAATTCCTGAAGCTTACTTTAGGATTTGATTGTGGTAAGCTCATACACCCTTTTGATTACAAACTTGTTCGATTCTATGGTTCTTGTTCCAGAGAAAAAACTCTAACCAATATCACCAATTTTTTTTCATGTTTGGTTGGCTAAAAATTATGGTTTTGGACCCCTGTTGGTAATGGTGCTGCATGTGCTGCTAAAAAGAGGATTTTGGGGAAATCGTTTGTGGAAGCCATTTCTTTATGAAGTTTCTCTTTGATCACGTCTGTGAGGTAAGGGAAAAGCTTAATATACACTAGTTTGAGATTAAAGAGCATGATTTTAATAGGAGAGACACCAAGAGGCTCCAAGGGCTTAGATTGAATTGGTAATTTGGTTTGGAGGCCAAAATGTTCTCTAAAACTTATTTGAGTAAGTCACAAATGATGCATGTGTGACACCCTTTTTATAATATCCAAATAGTTAATATAACAACTATCTCTTCTCTTTGAATAAAATATGGACTTGTAAGTATTTAGAAAATGTAGAAATAAATTTTTTCTTTTAAGGCGGGTGCACAACCAAAACATGGAATTCTTGGAGAGAATAATTCATATCATTTTAAACATTGTATTAAATTCGGCATTCTCTAAAACCTTTTCACAAACCAGATAGCATCGGTACTTTGAAATTGCATTTACATAATAGAAATTAAGCGATGCCACCCATTCTTTCGTTTTGCGATGTAACGTGACATCACCTACAAGGGCATAGGGGTAATCAATTCTATACACATAATCAATAGAGCATAAATTTATATACAATGTGAAGATGTAAACATGCAACAATTATCAACAACCACATTTAGCACTTAGCAAATATTTAATGCAAGTAAGATGCTCATACTTATTTCATTTATCAACTTTTTAGGTTAAAGAGTGGCATGATGTATGAACCTAGCTCTCAAGCTTAACTTCATCATTCTATGTCACTCTTTGACGTCCATCCTTTACTTCCCAGAACTCAACAGTGCGTTGTACTCCTATGTGTACAACATTCGTACATTCACCAAGAATGTACACGACAAGCTTGGAAATCGTGCCACCCGAGCAATGTAACAGCCCGATTTTCACCACCCGAAAACAATCATCATTTGTTTATAAAGTTGCTAAAAATGAGGCCAATTTTTTTGGGAAATTTTTTTTTTTAAACCGTTGGTGCATCATAACACCCATCCTTGAAAACCGGGTTGTTACTTAAAACCTTCCCGCACCTAACTTTCAATTTTCAAAACGATTTCACATTTTGTTAAAACAAAGATTCGGCCAGTTCACAAAATAAAAGTAGGGCATAATTACAGCAGTGGTACTTTGCTAAGGTAATCCTTGACTCACACACTCACAACAACTTAAACTAATTTCCCTACCTCTGACTCTTCCTAATGAAAACAATAGGGTGCAACTCTCGATCCTCCTTCTTGTGTCCTTTCTTAACTCCAGAAGATGAAGCCATCTCCCTTGCTGCTAGTCCGCCATTCTTTGGCACCCACTATATCCTAACTGGAGTAGAAGAAGTCTTTTGAGCTTCGCATCGCACCTTCTCCTTGTAGTCTCTATATCCACGGACAGAAACTTGTCCCAAGAGAGGTCCTAAATTAGCTCCGCAAAGTCGATGCTCTGGATCCGGGATCACGATCTGAGTGTCGCCAATCTATACCCAACCAGACGGGGTACGTTTCCATCCACATCCATGTCTAGTCCAGGTTGCAATCTCCATGCGATACTCCATCTACACGTTGGAGTACCAGAAGCACCGATATACCAACAAGCAGGAGAGAGTTAGCGAACCGAACGACAAGTCGTCGACGTTGTGGATTTACCGCCGGCGGGATATCAAGACAGCACACACAATACAAACAAGGCACACACAACACAGAACTCAAGCATATCATCACATTAATAATATCTTAATTCTTTATTAACCTTCGCTTAGCAGAACCTTCTTTATCTCTCAACTCCTTTATCATTCTCAATCATTCCAACCCTTCGCTTCTTTTCTTTCCCTTTTCAAGGGTCTCATCACTTCCTTTCACACTTTCCATCTTCTTCAAAAACTTATAAACTTTTCTTTCCTTAGGTATAAATCTTTTCTTATCAAGTCTTATTGAATTATAACCATCGATGATCGGGGGATTAAAGAATCATCGAGGTACGCGTCCGTTCGTAGTTAGCACTCACGTCTCAAGTCTACATCTCCTCGGCCATCCATCCACCTAGTCGGAAGCAAACAGGAGTACAGGACCTTTACCGTGCGGGCACGACAGCTGTCTCACAAACAAATGGTCCCAGACCAGGAGGTCTCAGCCTCAAATCATATCAATTCAATTCATATATAATCATGGCACACTGTCTCACTCACAGTGGAAAACAAGATGCCCCACTCCAGTCCCTCTCACTGTTCTAGACTTGCAATCTAGGGGGCGACAGTACTAATTCTATCTGTTCATGCAGAACTTGCCACAACATTGGAGCAAGTCCCTACCACGTTAGTACGCCACTGGTGGAATTCGTTCTGCCTAGAAAGTACTCTAGACTTCTTGACGTGTCACCGTCATTGTCCTCCCCTAATGCAATCTCCACCTGAGTATCCGCAGATACCCATAGTATCTTCCTCTCCACTACTTCGGGTTAACTCGCATACCTCACCGCGTTCGTTGTTAATGTCTTTTAAAGGCTTTTATCTTTTTACTTAAACTAATGGTCGGCTCACCCTTCGTACAACCCTTCAATGAGTCCCGACCGCTATCTTTGCATCACTTTTCCTTTCATCTCACAACTTAGCACAGAGCGGAAATCACTTTCACAACTTGAATCTCATCACAAAACTTTTCTTGAAAACTCCCCTTTACAAATTTTCTCAAAATCTCATTTCTCAAATCCTTTTTAAAAATTTTCATTTCGCAAACTCTTTTCAAAAACTTTGGTTCATAAATTCTTTTCTAAAATTTTCATTTCATGAACCATTTCAAAAATCTCCTTTAGAAAACTCATTTCCAAAAATCTCTTTCAAAAATCTTTTTCAAAAACTCATTTCACAATTTCTTTTCAAAAATTGTTTTGGAAAATTTTTCTCATTTTGGGAATCCTTTCCAAAATTTCATTTTCGTAAACTCTTTTCAAAATTCTCATTATGGGAATCCCTTTTGAAATTTCATTTCGTAAATTCTTTTCGAAAATTTATTTTCGTAAACCATTTTTCAAAGTCTCATTTTCGTAATCCTTTTCAAAAATTTCTTTTCAAAAATTCTTCTCAAAAACTTTCTCTTCTTGAGAACTAGTGGAGGAGCAAGCTCAACTCGACGCTAGACTCAGTCCAAGAAATATTAACAAGAATCAAGCTTTACTCTCATTACATTTCACTTTTCACACACCATCAACATTCCTTCCTCGCTCTGGCTCAATCGCATCATTATCAAACAAACTTCTCCAATCTCACCTCTTTGTCACTTTTTCCATCAACCCTTTTCATTTCCTTTCCGATCATTCTTAATCCTCTTATCACTACCTCCATTCTCAATGTCTTATCAAGCTAAGGCTGCCTTGTTCCATAAGGACTTAAGCCAAACAAAGGTTATATCTCTTTTCTTGGTGTCTTTTAATTCTAATCTCTTTTATTATCATTACCAATTATTTCACATTATTTCATACTCAACAAATGATAATATCAGCATGCATAGATAAACAAATGTAAACATCACATCATTAGCATACAAACATCACACACAACAAGGTGGTCTTTGTCCTCTTCGTATAAGTGGCCACACAAGACAAACAATTGCCACTATACTACTGACTCAGAACCACTGAGTTCCGATCTTTGAGCTGATACGGAACGTCTTAATACAACACCTACTACCACGGTGTCTTAGGAAAGCTATTCTCTCACCTAAGGTCCAACGATTGAATACGTGCAGTCTTTTCTGACCTTGGTTGTTGCCACTGCCTTAATCCCTCGTCTGTAACATCCATCGGATTAATTAAAACACATGTTCATTACTAACTCTTATTAAGAAAATCTTTTCTTATCTTAAAACGTTCTTTCGTTCCTCGTCGGAAATCTTAAAAAAAACAAGATTGTTTTCTCAAAAACACTTTTAACTTTTCTTAGTTCTCTAAACACTTTGAAATCATTTTAAAAACATCAAATAAAACAATTTAAATTAATTGGTTAGGTTGCTGGTCCGTCTTGGACAGCACCATAACCTCGTTCAAAAAAACCGAAAAATTCACCAGTTTCAATCCGGGTTTTTCTAAAATCAATTACCATTTAAAAACCAAACTTTGAGACTCATAAACTCATTTTAGAAATCAAAAACAACTTTAAATAACCTTGGACAGCAAGGAAATGTTTTACAAAAAAATCAATTTAATAAAACCCAAAAACTCCTTTTTGTTTCAAATACGTTTTAGTCCAACATTAATACTTTAAATACTCAAGTTTTTGTCATAACACAAGTTTTAGAAAATCATAAACACAATCTCCTAAACTCAAATAAATCAAATCAAATAAATTTCAAAATCAATTGCACACACACAATTAACAACACACTTTGATCAAACAAGACACATAAACAATTAATCAAGTATTCAATTTAATCACAAATAAACATTCACAAATCAAGCACTTGATTCAAATTATTCAACACATAATTAACTTTTAAAACATTTCACTTTTATAAAACAAAATCATTTAAACACCTTAGACTCACAAACCGAATACACACACATAAATTCATTTAAACACAAGACTTATTCCTAATCAATTATTTTACAAAGTACATGCATTATTCCTATGTTACTACATGGAAATGAATTCTAACCTAATTAACATGCATAGACCGAAAATTATCACAATCCCAAGCAAGATTAACGCATTATCAAACACTCACACAAAATCATGAAATTATTTTCTTCTTTTTCTTGACAAAACCGTGAGCTTCAACTTGGAAAATTTATCACAATTCAATTTATCTCCTTTACTTAAATCAAATCTAGAATCACATAAGAACATAGAACATAACTCAATTTAGAATGATCATTTTGTTCTCCCTAATTCTCTTTCAAAAACCGAGGCATGCAATACAAGAAATCATGGTCTTTTAGTTGAATTTAACATGCAATAATAAATCCTAAGCTTTTCTAGCAAATCATGCAAGAATCATATATTAACACAAACACTTTCAATTTATTTCTCAAAAGGACATGAAAATAACTTTTTCAAAGCTCAACACCAACATGCATGCACTTAAATCATGTAGATCAAATCATGAGGTTAAACATACTAAAACAAATCAAAGACAAAATCATTTTAAATAAAAAGGGACTCAAAACCGAGACACATATTGGGAAAATAAGAAAGCTTTTGTTTCAAAATTACATGCAAAACTCAAAGATCAAACAAAACCAAAGATAAAATCAAGAATCAAAGATCAAAACACAATTCAAAGCTTTTCTTAAGATTAAACCAAAAATTACACATACACGGTTCAAGATCGACATCATAAACTAACATGCAAGACCAAAAATTACAAATAAGTTTAGATCACATCTTGATTTACCAAATAAACATATAAACATTTCATAGTTCACGGTTTTAAACACTAAAATCAAACATGCAAGAAGATCTAATTCAAGTTCACAAAGATCATAAACAAAACTTTGGATCAAAGAGATTTAACTTAAAAACACAAAGATCTACCATGAAAAATACCAACCGAATCATAGAGTCCATCATTTAGTTCATTACAAATTTATTTAGTACCTAAAAATCAAGATCGAAGCAAGAACATCACATGCAACCATAAATCAAACCATGAAAATGAACATGCAAAGAAAAGAAATGAAAGATTACAAAATTACAAATCAAGAACTAGTTCTAATTCTTCTAGGGTCTTCGGTATATACCAAGGAAATAGGTCTTCTAGCACTGGATCTTCAAAGGACTCCTAGGTTTAAGGCTTGGTCTCCTTCTTTCTTCCTTCTCCTACCTCACGGTTCTTCTTCTTCTTTCTCTATATTTTCTTTGTCTTAGTCTAAGAGTTTGAGAAGCTCTTAGAATTTGTGTTTGGGTGGGTGTTTGGGACGAAAGAAATGAAGAAGTGAAATGAGAATGAATGAAATGCATCTAAGGCCAAGGCTTAAATAAGCAATTCGGGCTTCCTATTTTGCCCTCATGAAATTCGGTCATGAGCTTTGGAGGGAGGGGTAAATTTGGTCTTCTCTATTTTTGCATGGGTGGAGGTTAACAAATCCAAGGAGACAAGGTAGGGAACATTAGAGCTTAGGGGTCATTCTAGGTTTTAAGACTTTTTGGCTCTCCTTAGGGTTTCTACTATTTGGTTAGGTCTTGGTTAGGGTTTAGTTATGACTTGGTTACTTGGCTAGCACTTAAAGAAAATTCTAGGTTTTTCTCCTCACACACACACATATACATACGACACACAGACACATACATATACGCATACATACATACACATTCACACGCCTCACACATATACATGCATTCATAATCATGTTCTTCCACTAATTAAATTCGTACATACATATACATGCACACATATAGACAATAAATCATGCATGTATTATAATCATAATAACACAAAAAATATCAAGCACATATTTTTAGAAAACACATCACCATTTCCTTAAAAGAATTCTAATCATATAATCATTCCCAAAAACTCAACTCTGAAAATCATAACATTATTTCATGAAAATCATTCTTTTAAAATCATTTAACACTTTGAAAACGTGAATTATGACATTTATTTAAGAAAATACCCTTCCAAAAATACTTTTCTCAAAAATAATTCTTTTTAGAAATTAAAACAGTACGAAGATTTTGAGGGGTGTTACATTATCCCCAACTTAAAGATTTCTCGTCCCCGAGAAATACGTTGC
This sequence comes from Crotalaria pallida, assembly GCA_037953625.1. NCBI lineage: Eukaryota > Viridiplantae > Streptophyta > Magnoliopsida > Fabales > Fabaceae > Crotalaria > Crotalaria pallida. The sequence goes on from CM075654.1 coordinate 27,491,648, forward strand.
GGATTGGGCAGCAGGGCATAGCAACTCTTACATCGTTGTGATGTCCATGAGAAAATTATCATTCTCGCTTCGCGGTCATCCTTTCTTTCACTGACAATAAGCTCTTCACAATACTCCTCGCGTGTCGTTCTCGGATGAGAAGTTCCATAGCACATCATTCATGCGTCGAACCGGTTTAAGTCAAATAGACTAATCGAAGAAATTGCCGCTCCTTTAACTGATTGTCGTTGCAAAGAGCACAACCTTGGGTATAAACCCAGGGAAAATCAAGCAAACAAACATTCACACATCTCCAAAAATACTGGGTTTAGCTTAAAATACTCACTACCTCCTACACTTTAGGTTCTTGCTAACCTACAAACAAATCACTCCTTCCTCTAATTCCCTTCTAACTCTAAGGTTTCCATCCACCATGCTTCCATCTTAAGGGGATTTCTATGACAACTTGGGTTCTATTGCCTCAGAATAACTTCACCTATCCTTCTAAACATCAATCAACTTATCACTTCCTCCGTCTAAATATCTAACTATAGGACAAAGGGATCCGATCTTCCTCACTATTTCGTCAAATTAATGTCACTATACACCTCTTCCTTTCCTTGTGACTCCCCAACTTTGATCAAACCTACTACTAGACTCACCATTGTCCTACATTTTACTCAATAACCCACTATTCATCCATCCACAATCATTCAAGCTTAAACTATTTGGGTACTATAACACTCCTAATACCACAAGCCAGGTTAACAAATCTTAGAAAAGATTAGTAAGGCTACGATTTAATAGGAAGGCTGAAGAAAGAATTTGGATTTTAACTACACTGACTATCTTTGTTGAAACAATTCAACAAACACGGGGTCCAGGGATAACGTCCTATATCCTTAGAGACAACAACTATCCTTCTATCAAAAGATACATCGGGGTCAACAAACTTAGGTTTATCCAACAACAATACTACATCAAGGGTCATGGGATTTTCAACCTTAAAATCTATCTGCTTCTACTTTCTCTAAGTTACTTAACCAACAGGGTTCTTAACACAGAGGCTCTAGAGATATGAACAAGTCTAACCTCTTAGAAAGACGAAAACCTAATCTCACACTCTTATCCTTACACTAGCAAGCACACACAATCACACAAACAAACAAGCAAACAAACAAACAAAGCATGTAAGCATGGGCTTAAGGCCACAAAGGATTAACATTGCTCTAATACCACTTCTGTAACAGCCCGATTTTCACCACCCGAAAACAATCATCATTTATTTAAAAAGTTGCTAAAAATGAGGCCAATTTTTTTGGGAATTTTTTTTTTTAAACCGTTGGTGCATCTTAACACCCATCCTTGAAAACCGGGTTGTTACTTAAAACCTTTCTGCACCTAACTTGCAATTTTCAAAACGATTTCACATTTTGTTAAAACAAAGATTCGGCCAGTTCGCAAAATAAAAGTAGGGCATAATTACAGCAGTGGTACTTTGCTAAGGTAATCCTTGACTTACACACTCACAACAACTTAAACTAATTTCCCTACCTCTAACTCTTCCTAATGAAAACAATAGGGTGCAACTCTCGATCCTCCTTCTTATGTCCTTTCTTAACTCCAGAAGATGAAGCCATCTCCCTTGCTGCTAGTCCGCCATTCTTTGGCACCCACTGCATCCTAACTGGAGTAGAAGAAGTCTTTTGAGCTTCGCATCGCACCTTCTCCTCGTAGTCTCTATATCCACGGACAGAAACTTGTCCCAAGAGAGGTCCTAAAGTAGCTCCACAAAGTCGATGCTCTGGATCCGGGATCACGATCTGAGTGTCGCCAATCTATACCCAACCAGACGGGGTACGTTTCCATCCACATCCATGTCTAGTCCAGGTTGCAATCTCCATGCGATACTCCCTCTACACGTTGGAGTACCAGAAGCACCGATATACCAACAAGCAGGAGAGAGTTAGCGAACCGAACGACAAGTCGTCGACGTTGTGGATTTACCGCAGGCGGGATATCAAGACAGCACACACAATACAAACAAGGCACACACAACACAGAACTCAAGCATATCATCACATTAATAATATCTTAATTCTTTATTAACCTTCGCTTAGCAGAACCTTCTTTATCTCTCAACTCCTTTATCATTCTCAATCATTCCAACCCTTCGCTTCTTTTCTTTCCCTTTTCAAGGGTCTCATCACTTCCTTTCACACTTTCCATCTTCTTCAAAAACTTATAAACTTTTCTTTCCTTAGGTATAAATCTTTTCTTATCAAGTCTTAGTGAATTATAACCATCGATGATCGGGGGATTAAAGAATCATCGAGGTACGCGTCCGTTCGTAGTTAGCACTCACGTCTCAAGTCTACATCTCCTCGGCCATCCATCCACCTAGTCGGAAGCAAACAGGAGTACAGGACCTTTACCGTGCGGGCACGACAGCCGTCTCACAAACAAATGGTCCCAGACCAGGAGGTCTCAGCCTCAAATCATATCAATTCAATTCATATATAATCATGGCACACTGTCTCACTCACAGCGGCAAACAAGATGCCCCACTCCAGTCCCTCTCACTGTTCTAGACTTGCAATCTAGGGGGCGACAGTACTAATTCTAGCTGATCATGCAGAACTTGCCACGGCATTGGACCCAGTCCCTACCACGTTAGTACGCCACTTGTGGAATTCGTTCTGCCTAGAAAGTACTCTAGACTTCTAGACGTGTCACCGTCATTGTCCTCCCCTAATGCAATCTCCACCTGAGTATCCGCAGATACCCATAGTATCTTCCTCTCCACTACTTCGGGTTAACTCTCATACCTCACCGCGTTCGCTGTTAATGTCTTTTAAAGGCTTTTATCCTTTTACTTAACCTAATGGTCGGCTCACACTTCGTACAACCCTTCAATGAGTCCCGACCGCTATCTTTGCATCACTTTTCCTTTTATCTCACAACTTAGCACAGAGCGGAAATCACTTTCACAGCTTGAATCTCATCACAAAACTTTTCTTGAAAACTCCCCTTTACAAATTTTCTCAAAATCTCATTTCACAAATCCTTTTTAAAAATTTTCATTTCGCAAACTCTTTTCAAAAACTTTGGTTCATAAATTCTTTTCTAAAAATTTCATTTCATGAACCCTTTCAAAAATCTCCTTTAGAAAACTCATTTCCAAAAATCTCTTTCAAAAATCTTTTTGAAAAACTCATTGCACAATTTCTTTTCGATAATTGTTTTGGAAAATTTTTCTCATTTTGGGAATCCCTTCCAAAATTTCATTTTCGTAAACTCTTTTCAAAATTCTCATTTTGGGAACCCCTTTCGAAATTTCATTTCGTAAATTCTTTTCGAAAATTTATTTTCGTAAACCATTTTCCAAAGTCTCATTTTCGTAATCCTTTTCAAAAATTTCTTTTCAAAAATTCTTCTCAAAAACTTTCTCTTCTTGAGAACTAGTGGAGGAGCAAGCTCAACTCAACGCTAGACTCAGTCCAAGAAATATTAACAAGAATCAAGCTTTACTCTCATTACATTTCACTTTTCACACATCATCAACATTCCTTCCTTGCCCTGGCTCAATCGCATCATTATCAAACAATCTTATCCAATCTCACCTCTTTGTCTCTTTTTTCCATCAACCCTTTTCATTTCCTTTCCGATCATTCTTAATCCTCTTATCACTACCTCCATTCTCAATGTCTTATCAAGCTAAGGCTGCCTTGTTCCATAAGGACTTAAGCCAAACAAAGGTTATATCTCTTTTCTTGGTGTCTTTTAATTCTAATCTCTTTTATTATCATTACCAATTATTTCACATTATTTCATACTCAACAAATGATAATATCAGCATGCATAGATAAACAAATGTAAACATCACATCATTAGCATACAAACATCACACGCAACAAGGTGGTCTTTGTCCTCTTCGTATAAGTGGCCACAGAAGACAAACAATTGCCACTATACTACTAACTCAGAACCACTGAGTTCCGATCTTTGAGCTGATACGGAACGTCTTAATACAACACCTACTACCACGGTGTCTTAGGAAAGCTACTCTCTCACCTGAGGTCCAGTGATTGAATACGTGCAGTCTTTTCTGACCTTGGTTGCTGCCACTGCCTTAATCCTGTGATGTCCTAGACGGTGATGACCTCCAAGGGTACAGGAGATGACCTTCGAAGGAGCCTCTGTCTAGGGTTGATATGTGATGTTTAGGGAAAGTCCTCAGGTGGCTAAGGAAAAGAGCCAAGAAGCAACCCTAATCACTGGTGTGTGAGGATGGCAATTAGGGTTAGAGGACGTACCTGAGCCCCATGTAGTACGGAGCTACTTATAGGGGGGAGCTGGTTGCCCAAATGGGCTTGCTTTAGGCCCAAGTAGGGCCAGCCTGTACTGAGCTAGGAGTGGATAGACTGTCCTTGTGTCCTTGTGGATAAGGTTGTGAGATGTCCTTGTGGATAAGGTAGTGAGCTGTCCTTGTGGATAAGGAAGGGGGATGTCATCATGTCCTAGATGTCGGACTTGGGAAGCTGTCGGACTTGAGTGGGAACACTGAGTGGGAACACGAGGTCGGCCTGTATATGGCATCTGTTCGGCCGTTGAGCATTGTGCTCGGCCAAGTGCTCAGAAGGCTTCCTGAAGGGTTCTCAGGACTTTGGCGAGGTAGTATAAGGACCTCGGCTAGGCCGAGTCCACCACAAATCCCTCGTCTGTAACATCCCTCGGATTAATTAAAACACATTTTCATTACTAACTCTTATTAAGAAAATCTTTTCTTATCTTAAAACGTTCTTTCGTTCCTCGTCGGAAATCTTAAAAAAAACAAGATTGTTTTCTCAAAAACACTTTTAACTTTTCTTAGTTCTCTAAACACTTTGAAATCATTTTAAAAACATCAAATAAAACAATTTAAATTAATTGGTTAGGTTTCTGGTCCGTCTTGGACAGAACCATAACCTCGTTCAAAAACACCGAAAAATTCACCGGTTTCAATCCGGGTTTTTCTAAAATCAATTACCATTTGAAAACCAAACTTTGAGCCTCATAAACTCATTTTAGAAATCAAAAACAACTTTAAATAACCTTGGACAACAAGGAAATGTTTTACAAAAAAAATCAATTTAATAAAACCCAAAAACATCGTAAAAACTCCTTTTTGTTTCAAATACTTTTTAGTTCAACATTAATACTTTAAAAACTCAAGTTTTTGTCATAAAACAAGTTTTAGAAAATCATAAACACAATCTCCTAAACTCAAATAAATCAAATCAAATAAATTTCAAAATCAATTGCACACACACAATTAACAACACACTTTGATCAAACAAGGCACATAAACAATTAATCAAGTATTCAATTTAATCACAAATAAACATTCACAAATCAAGCACTTGATTCAAATTATTCAACACATAATTAACTTTTAAAACATTTCACTTTTATAAAACAAAATCATTTAAACACCTTAGACTCACAAACCGAATACACACACATAAATTCATTTAAACACAAGACTTATTCCTCATCAATTATTTTACAATGTACATGCATTATTCCTATGTCACTACATGGAAATGAATTCTAACATAATTAACATGCATAGACCGAAAATTATCATAATCCCAAGCAAGCTCATCTTAGGCAAGAAATCAACACCTTCGCTCAGCAGGATGGAGAATCTTTACATGAGGCATGGGAAAGGTACAAGCAGATGTTGAAGAAGTGCCCCAATCACTCTATGCCTGAATGGATGCAAATGAGGACATTCTATGATGGGTTAAGTCTAGCCAATCAGCATTTGGTCGATTGTGCATCACAAGGTTCATTAGAGAGCAAGACCGCCACAGAGGCTAGACAGTTGTTTGAGAAGATGGCTCACAACAACAGTCGTGCCACTGTTAGGAAGCGTATCATGAAGAAGAGTGATTTGGAGCCTGAGAATGTGCAAGCCATGTTCGCACAGAATAAAGAGATGCAGCAGCAGATAGCTGCATTGACTCAGAAATTGGGTCAGGTCCAAATGAATGCTTCAACAGGTATACCTCCTATCCCTTCTGATATTCCTGGTTTAGTACTAACGTGATTTCTGTAAAGGCAACCACCATAATGGTGAGTGTGTATTTGAGGTTAGTACTAGCACAGGTAACGATGAACAGGTGAATTTTGTGGGAGGAGGACAGAGGAACAATCCTTACTCAAACACCTACAACCCAGGGTATAGAAATCACCCTAACTTCTCGTGGCGCAATCCAGCACTCCAGCCACCACAAGAGAAGCAGCCGGCACCTTGGGAGGCAACAATTGAGAAGCTCGCTCAAACAACAACTAATTTTGTTGAGGAGACGCGAGCCAATTTCAAAAACCAGGGTGCCAGCATTTGCAATCTGGAGGTTCAGATGGGTCAACTTTCCAAGCAGATGTCAGAGAGGTCACCGGGAACCTTTCCCAGTGACACCATTCCAAACCCCAGAGAGCATTGCAAGGCCATTACTCTTCGAAGTGGCAAGTCTCTTGAGGAGCCACGGAAGAAGAGTGATGAGGTGGTGCTTGAGAAGGTGTAACACCTAGTTTATTTTCCCATAATTACCCTTAAGATTAAAAATAGCGACTTGAAAATTTTCTTGATGAAAACCCCTTGATTAGTTTCATTTCATAAGAAAAACTCGTAATCATATGATTTGCTTATGAAAATTCTCCGTGAAATCGGACGGAGTTTTCTTTGAATACGCGACTATTTCTTAAATAACATCTTAACCTGTCAAGCTTATACAAAAGCAGTTTTAAATTCATCAGAGACCAACAGGGCCCAAAATATTGTTCAGTCCATTTAGAACATTAGTTCAAAAGGGATACAAATAACTTCCCAAACTCGTAGTTTTCCAAAAAGACAAAGAAATTGAAATACAATAAACTTCCCAAAATAACCCATGACCGATAGATGGTCGCTAAATACTATATACATTCCACGTGGTGGAAGGTACACCTGCTCGGCCAGACTTGTGTATGCTCTTTCGGTACCTGTAAAAATATAGCAAGAGGGGTAGCATTACACAGAACTAAGGAAAATAGCTTCTAAGAAGCATAGCTGACAGACTAGGCCCTATCACAATAAAAACTATCTATTAATCTAGCATTCTTTTTCAAGTAATTACATACAAGTTCATTTTCAATAAAATAAGTCCTATGTCCATACTACCTTCCTAGCAATTCTACATTCAACCTTAAATTACTTTTCAATTCCACTTGCATTAACATTTCCATATACCAAATTCCAAAATCATAAAATGACCAACTCACGTACATATATCATTATTTTCATTAAGCCTTTTTTATTCTCTTTTCTTTCATTAAATTCACATTTCTCATTCATCTTTCCCCTGGTCACGACCTACTGCGTTCGCACCCATGCGCGATCACGTCTTACTGAGTCCGGGTATGTTTCATTTCATTCTGTCCCTGGTCACGACCTACTGCGTTCGCACCTATGCGCGATAACGTCTTACTGCGTCCGGGTAATACTCCCGGTTACAACCGGTTTGCATCACTAGGAATTTAATGCTCCTGCCAGGCATTTGGAACACCCAAGGGTCTCTCGCTCAAGCAGGACTTTCACACCCAAAAGGCTTCACCCTGTCAAGCTATGCTATCATAAATTCCACATATCATTGTAAATTTCAATTATTTGATTTCATTCTCGTTTTCACATTTCCAACACATTTTATATCTTTTATTTCGGCAGTGAATTTAAGTCTTTGTGCATTGACACCTAAAAGGGCATTTGGACCTAATGGGAATTTGGCCTGGTGAGCACTTGGCCCTTGGGAATTTGGTACACCCGGCAGGGGCACCTAGTCTATCAATGCACCGATACTCAATTCAACTGCACTTTCCATTATCATTTAATTTATACTTGATTACCATTCTTTGCCTTGGTTTCTAATCAACATTATATCACAATCATTTAACAAAATAAGCACTTAATTTATAAACATCACCAAATCACACGTCATGAATATTCAAGCACAACATCATCTCAATAACACATATTATCATTCAACCGTTATGGTCACATTTACACTTAACACATTTAATCAGGCACGACATCCATCAAGGTTCCTTGTCACACAATCACCATTCTCTAACTTATAACTCAATTAACATCACTTCCCTTTTACCAAACTATTTGTCCTTAATCCATTCTTTAATTACTCGCTCATAATTTTCCATCATTTCCTCCTTACTTAGCCCTTTCTATATGACTTGCCTACGTTAATTCTTAGTCCATTATTTGCTTTACGAGTAACCAAAACAAACACGATGTGAACATACATCAATGACAAGTAAAAATCAACAAATGGTAAACAAAACAGTCGACATACTCAGGTATGTCTCAGAGCACTATAAATTAAGTCAATTCCCTAGGGTTCTTAACTTTTTACTTAATACAATTATATTCTACACATTTAGTAGCACTTATGCCCTAAGGTTCATTTCATGCATTTTATAGTTTAAATATCCTATAGTTTATTCACCGAATCAATTATCTACACCTAGTCATCATTACAACAACCTAGAATCTATATCCTTAGCAAAGGTAACACAAAACCCCTCTTACCTCAACCGACGAATCCAAAGAGAAAACCTTGACCCGAGGCTCCAAACTTCGCTCCGATTAATGCCGAAGTTCGCTGACGAGACGGGGCGGTGATCCTAGAAGCATTTTTAGTGACCGAGAGCATGACCGAGTCAGTTTCGGTCGGTGTCGGTGAATGTCGGTATGTCGGTTTCCTTCCATTTTTGCTTGAGAAGAACAGAACCATGGAGGGAGGAATGAAGGTTCTTGATGCTTGAACTCCATGGAAATCAAATGGAAAAGATTAGAGCTTGGGTGCCATGGTTAAGGGTGATAGCTTGGTTTTTGTTTTGTTGATGATGGAAGGAAGATGAGTGGCGTTGGTGCTCCAACCTTGAGGGAGAGAAAGACGCCTAAGGTGGAAGAGGAAGGAAAAGAGTTCACACCCACTGTTATGGCTTGGAAGCTATGGCCATGGAGATGCTTCATGAACTAAGGAAGAAGAAATGGTGATGGTTGGTCCATGGGTGAGAGAGGGACACGGTTGAAGTTGGGAGGAGAGGAAGATGGTACTGGGTGCTTCATGAGCTTAAGACATGAAGAAGAGGTTATGAGAGAATGGTGGAAATTGGCTTCTTAAGAAAGCCAAAGATTGGTGGCTCCTAAGGTGCCACGCACCACTTCAGCGCATCAGCAAACAGCCCCGCGCACCAGGGCGCGGGTCATGGCGCGCCTGGGCACGTTTCCTACTGATTCACGCACCAACTTATGCCCCGGTGCGCCTGGGCGTGCCCCGGGGGGTCCCGACTTCAAATTGCCATAACTTCTTCGATAACCGTTGGATCTTGCTCAAATTTTGAGACAAGCTTCCTAAAATCCTAAACTTCACATCCAACGGTGGAAATTGGGTTTAGAGCTATGGATATTTTATTCCTAATTTTCTTGCACCGGGTGATTTCTAACACTTAAAACTCCAATTTAACTCCCGATTTCGCTTAGATAATTTTGCCCGTTGCTACAAATGTCTCCTACACGACCCCTAGGACTTATAATTACTACTTGCCTATCTCCCAAAATTCTTTAAGCCATTTATCTACCCATTCTCCACACTACAAACCTATTAAATCACTAATTAGGCTTGTAAATTAAATTAGGGATGTTATAGAAGGAAGAGGCAAAGGAACAACCAGCTGAGGACTCAACTCCTGAAGAATTTTGATTTATTTCTCAACTCAATTATTATATTTCTTTAAAATAAGTTGATTTTAAGAAAATTTGATTTGATATACTTGAGATTTTTAAATTGTGTTCATGGCTGTCCAAAGTTTGTGTTATGATAAAAAACTTGAATTTTAAAGTGCTAATTCTGAGTAAAAGCGTTATTTGAAACAAAGAATGTTTTTACAATGTTTTCCGAGTTTTATTAAAATGATTTTGTAAAACTATTCTTGCTGTCCAAAACGGACCAGCCACTAAAATAAATAATTTAAATTACCTTACTAAAGGTTTCCAAAATGATTTTTGAAAGTATATAAACTATTAGAAATAGATTAAAAATCGTTTTAAGAAAACAATTACATTTTCAAGTTTTCCGACGAAGAAAGGTAGAGTACTGAACTAAAGAAAGATTTTTTAATATAAGTCAATAATGCAAAGTGTTTTATTTCATACGAGGAATGATATAGAAAAAGGTTTGGGGCAGCTGGCAGTGACAAGGATTCCAGGAGAGCACACACACTTAATCACTGGACCTCAGGTGAGAGAGAAGCTTTCCTAAGACACCGTGGTAGTTAGGTGATTTATTACGACGTTCCGTATCATCTCAAAGATCGGAACTAAGTGGTTGGAGTCAGTAGTATAAGTGGAAATTGTTTGTGTTGTGTGGCCACTTATACGAAGGTGACGAAGACCACATTGTTGTTGTGTGATGTTGGTGTGTTAAATGTCTGCTTATATTTATTTATTCGATTATGCATAATGCAACTGAATACTGTTTATTAATATGAAATATGTACTGATGGACGTCTGTACGTTCTGAAAATAGAAATGAAATAAATAAGACTGTGAAATAAAGCATAATGAGAAAGAAATGATGATGAAAAGTTAGAATTTGGGGAATAAATCGATAATAAGAACGAGAACGAGCCAGAGCTAGGGAGAGTGATGTGAATTGAGTGGAGCTTGGCTCCTTTGTTTTTGTTTTCGAATGAGACTAGTGTTGAGTTGAGCTTGCTCCTCCATTAGCGCTCATTCAAAATGGATTTTTGAAAAATGTTTTCGAAAAGAATCTTTTTGGCAAAGTTTTGTGAAAAAGAGATTTTTGGAAAAGAGTTTATGAAACAATGTAACACCCTCAAAATAACCCAAGTAATTAATACAAAATGAATACTATTACTTGAGAATATATGGACTTGTAAAATGTTAGAAAATACTGGATTCAAAATTTTCTTTTATATTTTCCAAATAGTCGGGTGCACAAACCAAAACATAGGATGTTTGGAGCATAGTTTACATATTAATTTTAAAATCGAATTCGGCATTTACTTTGCTCAAAAGGTAATTTCGCAAATCTTGGATAGCATTCTCTTTGAGGATAAATGTACTCTATTTCATATAAAGGAATTCAAGTATTGCCATCCAGTTTTCGTCTAGCCAAGCGATACCATTTCCAAAGTGTCATAGCCGAATTCTTTCAAATCAATATCAGAGTAAGCGGAAATATCAGGACTATGTAATAGACTTTAGTATAAGCATGGATTTTATTTATATCAAAAGGTACGTAATACATAGTCCGGCGGTAAGGATCTCCAAAATCCCAGAACAAGTCCATAAGGCTATGTATTTATATGTACATCAAAATAGACCATGGCTCCAGAGTCTTTAAAAGAAACTCCCACAATATATAAAACTCCCAAAGCTGGTCTCATAGCACTGGTCGTGACAGTAGTAGTAGAAGTCTCCAAGAAGTAGCAGCAACCATCATCCAACATCAGCATCAGCAGCTATTCTTCTCCACAGCATCCATCACACCGGATCCTTGATCCTCATCATTTACCTTATGAACATACCTAGGGATCATCGCCTCTCCATTGACTCCCGATAGATTAAACGACAAGCTCGCTTCCGCTCTCATATTCGACAGGATCCTCCTTGATCTTATTTGAAGGAGTAATTACCCTACCACTGGGTACAAGGTCTGATGAAAACGTGACCTTAATAGGACTCCTTGAAATAGACGGGGAAGTCTCCTCTCGAATGACTCGAAGAGAAAAAGGGTATGAGCGGGTAGGTTCGAATTGAAACTGTTATACAAGCGAGCTGGTCGAGTGGGAGATGATCCATGGTAAAAATAAAAAAAGTAGATACATGCATAACGTATATGATGGGAATCCTAAACCTACGAGGATGTGATCGAACTAGTGGATTAGGGTGATTGAAGGTAACCACTATCTCACCTTCATACACTACTCGGCAATCCTCGCAGATCCATATGCCACTAAGAAGTGGGCGGACCTCGATGCAAGCGATGTATCGCGACATCACCTACAAGGGCATAGGGGTAAGCAAATCTATACACATAATCAATAGAGCTTAAATGTAGAAGTGATCATGATTATGCACATATAACCCCAAATCAGTTAACAGCCATGGTTAACACTTAGCAGCACTTAATGCAGATACGATATTCATACTCATTCTTAATATCAAACCTTAGCTCAAATAAGGTTAAGTGGCATGATTGCCTGACATTCTTCTCTTTCTGAGATTCTCTATCTAATGTCCTCACGGACGCCAATCCAATACCACAATGCATTTCCAAATCACGAATACGTTACCAAAACGTATGGCGTACTAGCTCGGAAGTGATAAAAACGTCACACTATCTGGTGATCGTCACGTCGCCCAAGGACGTAAACCTATCACTTCTCAACATACAAAGGGTGTGATAAAAAACGTCACCACATCTGATGAACGTCACGTCACCTAAGGACGTAAACCTTATCACTTGTGATACACGACAGAGGTGATAAAAAACGTCACCATGTCTGATGAACGTCACGTCGCCTAAGGACGTAAACCTTATCACTTGTGTGCAACACACCGTTGAACCATCAAATCAACAGTATACCACATACTGTCCACATTACCAAAATGTGTCATCGTGCTAGCCACACGACTATGCCTGGAACGTGGTCCATAATACCAACATCGATGTGCACAATTCGTCACCAAGACGAACATCCCACGTTCGCAGCAACCAATGCTGGTCACATTACCAAAATGTGACTACAGGCAAGTCCTAACCAAATTGGTATTCCCAAAGGTCCTTCACATGTTATCATAACGTGGTAAACGATCTAGCATTCAAACTCTTCACTTAAAGAATTGATTGGGATATCTCAATATGTAACGTGCCACCCAAGCAACGTTATGACGTGCCACCCGAGCAACGTCCCATCGTCCAAAATGAATAACCATATAATCAATCAATCTCTTTTAAGTCCTAGATCACATGGATTATTGTAGTTAAATTCTTAACCAACTAAGTCAGAATTGAAAATGGTGTTTCTCAGGTTCAGGTAAATTACTCGAATATAATCGAGCATACTCGAGTGTTTTTCAACTTTTCCAGATTACTCGAGTGTTCTTTAGGGTTACTCGAGTGTTCATGACTTTCTGGGGATTTGAGTTTCAAATTCATAAAATTACTCGAGTAGTTCATGGGTTACTCGAGTGTTCATCATAATTTCCAGAATACTCGAGTCATCCCAGCATTACTCGAGTGGTTTGCCTTAACATGTCCCCAGGTCTTACTCGATACTCGAGTACTAGACACAATACTCGAGTGTTCTTGCTCAAATTACATTGTTTTACAAACATTTTACTCGAGTACCCTGTCCAATACTCGAGTGTTTCACAGCAGAACAGACTGAAATCTTTGGTTTAACACACCATTTTCAGTTCTACTCAATTCTAGTCCAATCCAGGGATCCACAAAGTTCATATATCATAACTAGAACATGTTACAACACAAAAACAACAACTTATTACACTGAATCGAATCTGAGCAACCATTATGCATAAAAACACATTTTCAACAACTTAACATACCAAATTCAGTTCCAACCACTTTTGGCATGAAAACAACTTGCATATAGCTCACATGCAACATATAGAACTTGCTCAGAACCATTTTAGAGTGCAGGTTGGTCTCCAAACCAATTTCCCTATTCCAACTAAGCCCTTAGAGCCTCTTGGTGGCTCTCTAATCAAATGCATGCAATTTAAACTCTATCTAGTGAATAGAGAGCTTCCCCTTACCTCTTAGACGTGAATCAATAGAGACTTTACCCCAAACTTAGCTTCCAAGATGAATTCCCCAAAATCCACACTGAAACAGAGCAGTTTCAGCAGAGCACCAAGATTGAATTGGTTGATGCATGAAACAGCCATAAAAATTGGGGAAATTAGTCTCTATATACTCTCTACAAAAGAAACAAAATTCACATAAGGAGGTTGTCTGAGCTTACCAGAATCAAGCTCCAAAGTAAGCTCCAGAAAACGTGAGACAACAAACAGACTCCACTTCTAAGCTTCGATTCTTCCAATCTACTCACTCTCAGCTCACAATCTTGGTGTCTATACAATGCTCGAGATGTGAGCTTTGTATTGGTGTATGATTTGTGGTTCGAATCAACCCAGAGAGGGAGAATCGATTGAATCAATTCAGAAACCCTAACTGAATCAACACACTCAAACTTTGCCAAATCCTTCACGAATTCGGTGTTGATTGGTTTTTATAGACTTCAATGGAGTACATGCACGACGACACGACCTCCATGGACGTGGAAGAGTACTGATTTCGTGTCAACGAGACGAACTCGTTGGTGGTGACTCACCAAACGCACTAACTCGTTAACTCTGACCAGAATACTCGAGTGTTTCCAAAACTACTCGAGTATTTTGACCAGTTTTTGAAAAATATAATTTTTATTTTCTTTCCCTCCAAAATCTTTCTAAAATTACTTCAAGGTCCCAAACAGGTATTAATGTGCAAAATACTTATTTTCTCATATTAAAACTCTCTAATATTATCATTCACAATAAATTACTTTGAAACCAAGAATAAAAATGATTAATTATAAATGAGCTTTAAAATTAACATTTTATTAATCAGGGGTTAAAAATCTGGGATGTTACACTCTTCCCCACTTAAAAGGAATTTCGTCCCCGAAATTCTTCTTTAAAAGTTCTATAATTTCCAAAGTTACACAAAAAGTTGTTCTAAGGTTATATATATATATTTTCAAAATATAGTTAGGAAGAACCCTTCCCCACTTAAAATGAATTTTCTTATACTTTTTCAAACTCTCTGTCCCAAAATGTTTCACAAAATATTTCACTGAACTTTTTCTCAAATAAAATTTTTGCATTCTAAAGCATATACAAATCCTTGTTCACATAAAAGGGTTTTTCTAAAATTTCCTCAAGATTATCTTGTAATTCCTTCAAATGAAATCTTTTGACTAAATTTTTTTTCGAATAACACCTTTAAAATATACATATATACTCCTCAATTAAAACATTTTCCAAAGATCCTTTTTGAGGAAAACCCCGTCCCGTTGCGCACTCTGATCACTCGGCACGAGTAGGGAAATATTCGTATGACTTCATTTCTTAATAGTTGTAAACATCAGGGTGATCAGTCCTAATATTTAAACTATCAATAATGAGATCATCCCTTTCAGATATAATCTTTCTCAAGAAAGACTATACGATTTACCTTTATGTTAGATGAACTTAAAGATTAAGAGTATTATTGTCACTATCAGACTTATTCAGATATCCAGGTTCTAGAGAAACTTCCGTTGGGGAGACAAATACTTGTCCTATCCCGGTGGTTCTTAATCTCTCTAGTCTTAACTGATCTTCCTCTTCCTGTAGTGCCCAAAGACATTTATCACATCCAATTGTGATAAGGGTTTTGATCACAGAAATTCCAGTTAAAGACTTGTTCAGATAATTGAATTACAAAACGATTTAATTAAAGCAATCGAAAACATTTGACTACATTAATTCAAAACGACAAAGGGATAACTCAGACTACCTATATCCGAATCTAACTCGCATCCTAGCAGGATGGAAAAACTCTTGATTTTCTAGTTGACCCTTTCCTTTCTTGAATTTCCCCCTTCAAACAATCCGGCGAGTAAGGCTTCATTTCCTTGCGACCGTAATCAAATATCCCTTTCAGTACATCACTATATCGTCAGTGATGATGCACCTTACCTTCTCAACTGAAAATTGGCAACTAAATCCTTTCCGTCGAATTTTTAGTTACTTTTATGCAATTGAGGTTTCCTTAACCTCCTATGCATGAAATTCTGGTTCCCATCATCAATTCACTTATATGCTTCCTATGCTTTCCTCATCCTCCATACCAATTCTACACATACTTGCTAGTGTCAGGAATCCCTTGTTCCTCAATGATTGACAACTGGTTTGAAGTTCAAACATCATTCTTTTCCCGACTCCGCATGTTTGAATCTTCTATTAAAATTGCAACGAAACATACTTCTCGGATCCTTTGAACTTGGCAATGTTTTCCCCGAGATTCGTGTTGCCCTACCTTATTTTCAACAATTTAATCTCCTTGATCTTTCAAAACTTCATCCTTGAGTGATTCCCAAGTGACATGCCAATCCTTTGCTTCTAATATCATATTTACAAAATTCCATTGTGATTTGCAACCTTCCCTTCTTACTTATCGTCGGTCTATTTGTATCATCAAGCTCGAATCTATTAGACTCCTTAAATCCACTTTTCTTAAACTCCGTAGAGCTCACATGAATTGCCTTTCGGTCCAATTGTAATTGCTACCTCCTTTACTTTGTCATGACGACAGAGTCTCCGATCATGAGCCTTATAAATTCTGTCCATCGACATTGTCCCTTGTTCAACTCCTCCTCTCGGTTGAACAATTACTTCAACTCTCCAGGGTCATTAACGTTTAAAGCGTAGTGACGCGAGGAAAGGCCTCGAGCCCTCATAACAATCATGATCGTTGCAAAGCTCAAGTCATGCGCCAAATGTATCACCTTGTGTGTATTCAATCACCTTGATACACACACATCTACCTTTCTTTCATAAAACTACCTCCTTCCAAGTCCCGTTCTCGACACATGAAAGTTTGCTCCAATACTTTGGCATGAATCAAGTAGGAGTAACATAGGAGGAAATGTTATCCTTCCCCAAAATCACGTCCAAATGTGATAAAGGATGATAGATTGAATTTAACTTAGTGCCGCGATCAAATATCTCGACACTATAATCTAACAACTTTAGAAACATGTTTTGGGTAGTTTCATAGGGTCTCTAATTTTAAAACAATTAGGGAAATCCGACTTCAATCTACTCTCACATATATGTTGAACAAAAGAATAAGTAACTCCCAAATCGAACACAATTATGCAAAGTTGGTTTTGAAATAAATGGTTACCTTGCATGAGATCGGGAGATTTGTTCTTTTCTACTCTATTCAGGGTAAACGCTTTTCCTTGAGTCTTTGGTTTGCTAGCAAGTCTGGTGTGGTTTCTTTTCACAGACTCTCTGCAGTAACGTGCAATATGACCCTGCTTTCCACAATTGAAGCAATTACTTGTTGCCCAGCAGATCCTTCCATAATGATGATGCTTACACTTCTCACAGTAAGGAGCATTACTGCGAGACTTAACCCCATCCTTAACTTCAACTCTTCCTTTGCCTCGATTCTGATCCAAATATGGACCCTTATTTCGAAGATCAAATATTTTCTTTCTTTGTGGTCCATAACTCGGCTGGTTACTCTTTGCTTGATCAGCAAATACTTCCGCCTTCTTATCATCCTCATACATTCGACACATATCTACTAACGTAGAAAAACTTTGAATCTTCTGATAACTGAAAACAGATTTCAGTTCAGGTCTCAGACCACCTTCAAACATGATGCATTTGCTCCTCTCATCAGGATTATTTTGATAGTATGGAGAGTACTTCATCAGTTCCTCGAACTTAGCTGCGTACTCACCCACACTCATGTCTCCTTGCTTTAATTGCAGAAACTCAATTTCCTTCTTCCTTCTTAAGTCTTCCGGGAAATATTTATTGAGAAACTTTTCCGTAAACACACCCCAATTAATATCCCTTCCTTCATAGTGCAGGAGCTGAACTGTGTGATTCCACCAGTTCTCCGCCTCGTCTTCTAACATATAAACTGCATACGCCACCTTCTGAGCCTCAGTGCAGTCTAATGTTCTAAAGATCTAATCCAGAGTATGAATCCACTTATTAGCCTCCTCAGGCCTAAATCCTCCTTCGAACTTAGGTGGATTACAACTTCTAAAATCCGCCAAACTCTTAGTTTCTGAGTTACCAACGTTATATTGATGAGGCGGTTGTCGAGATTGCTGTTGCTGCCATTGATGCATAGATTCCATCACAGCGGTGATTCTTTCTAATATCGCATCGGTGCGATTTTGATTTCTAGTCGTCATAATAGACCTGCGCTATTGCTCATGGTCACATACGATGGACTAAGAAACATTCTCCACACAACCTATCCTAAGGTCATAACAATAGTTTTCAACAATGCATACAATTTCCACAATGTATCAATTGCTCCATTTGAGCAAGATAATAGTATTCAAAACAATAAATATGCCCGATGGATACCTGCTTGATGTTGATGACTACCATTCTGGAGTTACTTCCACTACTACAGGATCAGACTTTTGCTCTGATACCACTAAGTGTAACACCCTCAAAATAACCCAAGTAATTAATACAAAATGAATACTATTACTTGAGAATATATGGACTTGTAAAATGTTAGAAAATACTGGATTCAAAATTTTCTTTTATATTTTCCAAATAGTCGGGTGCACAAACCAAAACATAGGATGTTTGGAGCATAGTTTACGTATTACTTTTAAAATCGAATTCGGCATTTACTTTGCTCAAAAGGTAATTTCGCAAATCTTGGATAGCATTCTCTTTGAGGATAAATGTGCTCTATTTCGTATAAAGGAACTCAAGTATTGCCATCCAGTTTTCGTCTAGCCAAGCGATACCATTTCTAAAATGTCATAGCCGAATTCTTTCAAATCAATATCAGAGTAAGCGGAAATATCAGGACTGTGTAATAGACTTTAGTATAAGCATGGATTTTATTTATATCAAAAGGTACGTAATACATAGTTCGGCAGTAAGGATCTCCAAAATCCCAGAACAAGTCCATAAGGCTATGTATTTATATGTACATCAAAATAGACCATGGCTCCAGAGTCTTTAAAAGAAATTCCCACAATATATAAAACTCCCAAAGCTGGTCTCATAGCACTGGTCGTGACAGTAGTAGTAGAAGTCTCCAAGAAGTAGCAGCAACCATCATCCAACATTAGCATCAGCAACTATTCTTCTCCACAGCATCCATCACACCAGATCCTTGATCCTCATCATTTACCTTATGCACATACCTAGGGATCATCGCCTCTCCATTGACTCCCGATAGATTAAATGACAAGCTCGCTTCCGCTCTCGTATTCGACAGGATCCTCCTTGATCTTATTTGAAGGAGTAATTACCCTACCACTGGGTACAAGGTCTGATGAAAACGTGACCTTAATAGGACTCCTTGAAATAGACGGGGAAGTCTCCTCTCGAATGACTCTAAGAGAAAAAGGGTATGAGTGGGTAGGTTCGAATTGAAACTGTTATACAAGCGAGCTGGTCGAGTGGGAGATGATCCATGGTAAGTATAAAAAAAGTAGATACATGCATAACGTATATGATGGGAATCCTAAACCTACGAGGATGTGACCGAACTAGTGGATTAGGGTGATTGAAGGTAACCACTATCTCACGTTCATACACTACTCGGCAATCCTCGCAGATCCATATGCCACTAAGAAGTGGGCGGACCTCGATGCAAGCGATGTAACGCGACATCACCTACAAGGGCATAGGGGTAAGCAAATCTATACACATAATCAATAGAGCTTAAATGTAGAAGTGATCATGATTATGCACATATAACCCCAAATCAGTTAACAGCCATGGTTAACACTTAGCAGCACTTAATGCAGATACGATATTCATACTCATTCTTAATATCAAACCTTAGCTCAAATAAGGTTAAGTAGCATGATTGCCTGACATTCTTCTCTTTCTGAGATTCTCTATCTAATGTCCTCACAGACGCCAATCCAATACCACAATGCATTTCCAAATCACAAATACGTTACCAAAACGTATGGCGTACTAGCTCGGAAGTGATAAAAACGTCACACATCTGGTGATCGTCACGTCGCCCAAGAACGTAAACCTATCACTTCTCAACATACAAAGGGTGTGATAAAAAACGTCACCACATCTGATGAACGTCACGTCGCCTAAGGACGTAAACCTTATCACTTGTGATACACGACAGAGGTGATAAAAAATGTCACCATGTCTGATGAACGTCACGTCGCCTAAGGACGTAAACCTTATCACTTGTGTGCACCACACCCTTCTCAACAAACAACGGGTGTGATAAAAAACGTCACCACATCTGATGAACGTCACGTCGCCTAAGGACGTAAACCTTATCACTTGTGATACACGACAGAGGTGATAAAAAATGTCATCATGTCTGATGAACGTCACGTCGCCTAAGGACATAAACCTTATCACTTGTGTGCAACACACCGTTGAACCATCAAATCAACAGTATACCACATACTGTCCACATTACCAAAATGTGTCATCGAGCTAGCCACACGACTATGCCTGGAACGTGGTCCATAATACCAACATCGATGTGCACAATTCGTCACCAAGACGAACATCCCACGTTCGCAGCAACCAATGCTGGTCACATTACCAAAATGTGACTACAGGCAAGTCCTAACCAAATTGGTATTCCCAAAGGTCCTTCACATGTTATCATAACGTGGTAAACGATCTAGCATTCAAACTCTTCACTTAAAGACTTGATTGGGATATCTCAATATGTAACGTGCCACCCAAGCAACGTTATGACGTTCCACCCGAGCAACGTCCCATCGTCCAAAATGAATAACCATATAATCAATCAATCTCTTTTAAGTCCTAGATCACTTGGATTATTGTAGTTAAATTCTTAACCAACTAAGTCAGAATTGAAAATGGTGTTTCTCAGGTTCAGGTAAATTACTCGAATATAATCGAGCATACTCGAGTGTTTTTCAACATTTCCAGATTACTCGAGTGTTCTTTAGGGTTACTCGAGTGTTCATGACTTTTTGGGGATTTGAGTTTCAAATTCATAAAATTACTCGAGTAGTTCATGGGTTACTCGAGTGTTCATCATAATTTCCAGAATACTCGAGTCATCCCTGCATTACTCGAGTGGTTTGCCTTAACATGTCCCCAGGTCTTACTCGATACTCGAGTACTAGACACAATACTCGAGTGTTCTTTCTCAAATTACATTGTTTTACAAACATTTTACTCGAGTACCCTGTCCAATACTCGAGTGTTTCACAGCAGAACAGACTGAAATCTTTGGTTTAACACACCATTTTCAGTTCTACTCAATTCTAGTCCAATCTAGGGATCCACAAAGTTCATATATCATAACTAGAACATGTTACAACACAAAAACAACAACTTATTACACTGAATCAAATCTGAGCAACCATTATGCATAAAAACACATTTTCAACAACTTAACATACCAAATTCAGTTCCAACCACTTTTGGCATGAAAACAACTTGCATATAGCTCACATGCAACATATAGAACTTGCTCAGAACCATTTTAGAGTGCAGGTTGGTCTCCAAACCAATTTCCCTATTCCAACTAAGCCCTTAGAGCCTCTTGGTGGCTCTCTAATCAAATGCATGCAATTTAAACTCTATCTAGTGAATAGAGAGCTTCCCCTTACCTCTTAGACGTGAATCAATAGAGACTTTACCCCAAACTTAGCTTCCAAGCTGAATTCCCCAAAATCCACACTGAAACAGAGCAGTTTCAATAGAGCACCAAGATTGAATTGGTTGATGCATGAAACAGCCATAAAAATTGGGGAAATTAGTCTCTATATACTCTCTACAATTCATACTAACTAAAGAAACAAGATTCACATAAGGAGGTTGTCTGAGCTTACCAGAATCAAGCTCCAAAGTAAGCTCCAGAAAACCTGAGACAACAAACAGACTCCACTTCCAAGCTTCGATTCTTCCAATCTACTCACTCTCAGCTCACAATGTTGGTGTCTATACAAAGCTCGAGATCTGAGCTTTGTATTGGTGTATGATTTGTGGTTCGAATCAACCCAGAGAGGGAGAATCGATTGAATCAATTCAGAAACCCTAACTGAATCAACACACCCAAACTTTGCCAAATCCTTCACGAATTCGGTGTTGATTGGTTTTTATAGACTTCAATGGAGTACATGCACGACGACACGACCACCATGGACGTGGAAGAGTACTGATTTCGTGTCAACAAGACGAACTCGTTGGTGGTGACTCACCAAACGCACTAACTCGTCAACTCTGACCATAATACTCGAGTGTTTCCAAAACTACTCGAGTATTTTGACCAGTTTTTGAAAAATATAATTTTTATTTTCTTTCCCTCCAAAATCTTTCTAAAATTACTTCAAGGTCCCAAACAGGGATTAATGTGCAAAATACTTATTTTCTCATATTAAAACTCTCTAATATTATCATTCATAATAAATTACTTTGAAACCAAGAATAAAAATGATTAATTATAAATGAGCTTTATAATTAACATTTTATTAATCAGGGGTTAAAAATCTGGGATGTTACAAACAATATTAGAAAGGATTTTATGAAACCCTATTTTGGAAAAAGGATTTTTGAAACTCCAGTTTTAAGAAACATTATTTTTAAGAAACATTGTTTTTGGAAAGAGTTTGTGAAACACTATTTTGAAGAAAGATTGTGAAACATTATTTTGGAAACTTTTGTGAAATGAGATTTTCAAGAAAAGTATGAAACGAAACTTTTGCGAAAGCTTATTTTGGAAACTTTTTGTGAAATGAGATTTTTGAAACTCCAGTTTTAAGAAACATTATTTTTAAGAAACATTGTTTTTGGAAAGAGTTTGTGAAACACTATTTTGAAGAAAGATTGTGAAACATTATTTTGGAAACTTTTGTGAAATGAGATTTTCAAGAAAAGTATGAAACGAAACTTTTGCGAAAGCTTATGAAAAACTGTTTTGGGAAAGACTGAGTAATGAGACATGAGTTTGTCAACGTGATCCCAGCTCTGTGCGATGCGAGAAGTGATGAGAGAAAGATTGCGCAAATTAGTGATCGGGACTCATTGAAGGGATGTACTAAGGATGAGCCGACTAATAGGACTAAGTTTTTAATTAATTAAAATACTTTTTAAAAGACATGAATTAACGCGGTGAGTTATGAGAGTTAACCCGAAGTAGTGGAGAGGAAGGAAATATAAGTATCTGCGGATACTTAGGAGGAGATTTCATTAGGGGAGGACGATGACAGTGAAACGTCAAGAAGTCTTGAGTGCTCTCTAGGCAGAACGAACTCCATATGTGGCGTACGAACGTGGTAGGGACTAGGTCCAATGTCGTGGTAAGTTCTGCATGTGCACTATAACAGTACTGACGCCCCCTAGATTGCAAATCTTGAACAGTGAGAGGGACTGGAACGGGGCATCTGAGATTGCCACTGTGAGATGAGACAGTGTGCCTTTGTATATATGAATTGATATTATTGATTTGAGGCTGTAGTCCTCCTGGTCTGGGACCACTTGATTGTGAGACAGCTGTCGTGCCCGCGTGGTAAAGGTCTTGTTCTCCTGTTTGCTTTCGACTAGGCGGATGGATGACCAAGGAGATGTAGACTTGAGACGTGAGTGCTAACTACGAAAGAACGCGTACCTCGATGATTCTTAAACTCCCCCGATCATCGATGGCTATAATTCAATAAGACATGATAAGAAAAGATGTATAATTGTAAGGACAAGAGTTTAATAAGTGTGAAGAACAAGATGGAATAGTGATAATGAAAATATGCTTGAATATTATTCTGTCTGTGCGTTGTATGTTGCTTGTGTGGTCATATTATCTTGCCTACCGTAATTCCACACCGTCAACGATGCGTCGTTTGGATCGCCTACTCTCTCCTATTCGTTGGCATATCGGTGTTGCTGGTATTCCAATGGGCAGATGGAGCATCGCTTGAAGATCTCTACATTGCTTCGTCATGGAGATGGATGGAAACCCTCACGCTATGGATGGGTATGGACGGGACATACCCAGTTGGTGATCGCAGATCCGGAGCACAAGCTAGGTGGAATGACAACGGGGTCGTGTTTGGGAAGTGTATCCTTTGTGGGGTATAATACCGAACCACGTCTCGGAATGGAGCTAAGGAGAACTCCGTGAAGCTGTTCGGAGTAGAGCTTAAACCGAGTTCCAAAGGAGAGTCAACAAGTGCGGCTGCATCATCCTCTGGCACTAAGGCACCAGCAAAGAAGAAAAGAAAACTGAATCCGATCGTTTTTAACAGAAAGGAGGGCCAGTAGTGGAATTAGGATAAGTTGTTGCTTGAACTTTGTAGGATGGATTACCTAAGTGATGAACCATCAATGTAACTTAATTTCTTCTGAAGCATGCCCTATTTTTAAGGAATGTAAGAACACTACTTTGTGAAAAATGTTTAAGTTCTTTTGGTAAAGTGAACGGTACCAATTGGAATTGGAATTAAACTATTTGTTCCTGCAAAAATGTTTTTGAAAACCTAAGTAAAAGTGTTTTGGTTTTAGTAACAACTCGATTTTCGGAAGAAGAGGTTGAAGAACATTAATAACTTTTCAATAACGTTTTCAAACGCTTCAACAATGTTTTATCAAATCAAAAAAAAAAAATTGGCCTCATTTTTTGCAACATTAATAAATGAAAGTCAATTATTTTGGTTTACGAAAATCGGGCTGTTACAGTGTGGAATTACAATAGGCAAGATATTAAGAATGAACAAAACATGTAAGCAATCAACGTATAAAAGCAATCATATTTATTCATACCTTTAACATACAAACACTTATTATATTCCATTACTTTTCTCTCCTCAAGGCCTTTTACATATCCACAAAACCTTCCATAAATCGCTTCTGCTGCGCAACTCTGATTCCATCACCACACAATCTCATCCTCTTTTCCATGCTTTCACTTAAGGATTATTTTCAATGATATATATATATATAATTCTTTCTTTTCTTATTTAAGTTTTATGAATTCGTATCCATCAATGATGTGGGGGGAAAATTAATAATCATTGAGGAAGATCGCTCTCGAAGTTAGCACACACGTCTACATCTCCTCGGTCATCCACCCAAACTACTCGGAAGCAAACAGGAGTACAGGACCTTTACCGTGCGGGCACGACAGCTGTCTCAATAATCAATTGGCTCCAAGCCAGGAGAACTGTAGAAAACTCAGGTACAGTCTAAATTCAAATCATATCATTTCAATTCATATATAATAAACGCACACTGTAGAAAACTCGGGTACAGTGGCAAATCAAGATGCCCCACTCCAGTCCCTCTCACTGTTCAAGATTTGCAATCTAGGGGGCGACAGTACTAATTCTAGTTTGCAATGCAGAACTCACCACGGCATTGGACCCAGTCCCTACCACGTTCGTATGCCACATGTTGAATTTGTTCCGCCTAGAAAGTACTCTAGACTTCTTGACATTTTGTAACACCCCATCTAAATAACTTATATTTGTTTTAAATTTGAAACAATATATCTTGGATTGAATTTCTTTTATGATTTTAAGTGATGAATGATTTCAAAGAAATGGTTTTTTTATGAGAAAATATTATGAGTTTTGAGTTGAAATAATTAAGTGTTTGATGTTTTATATTTTAAGGAAATTACAATTTTTATAAGAGCTATTTTGTGAGAAGAAAATAAAATTTATTTTCCATGTGTGTGTGTGCATGTATGTGTTCGGCCATGTATGTATGTGCATGCATGATAGGGTTTGATTTTTCTAGAAACCTAAAGGAGTAGACTAGCATCATATAGGATTGGTTTAGTGGAAAGTGTAGTTAAAGGGAATTGACCAACCAATAGGGAGTGAGATTAGAGCCTAATTTTAATCTCTTTATCTAGGACATGACTTTAAGCCATGCAACTTTATGGAAAGCCAAAATTGCCCCTCAAGCCACACACTCTTGGCCGAATTCTTCAAGGGCAAGAAAGGAAATACTCGTTTGTCTATTTAAGCCCACAACCTTAGTTCATTTCCAAAACATTTCCTTCACATTTAATTTCACTTCCTTAAACACTTATTCTAAGAGTTCTCCTTAAGCTCTTAGAAAAAGATAGAGAGAGATAGAGAGAGAGTGAGGTCGAGAAGCTTAGAGAGGAAGGAGAAGGAGATCAAGCTCAAAAGACTTAGGTTTTCTTGAAGATCAAGTGAAGAAGGTTGAAGATCTTCTCTTTTTCTTTGGTTTGTTCGAAGATCCTAGAGTTGTTAGAGTAGTTTTTATTTTCCAAGTTTTGTAAGAGTTCATTTGTTGTTGCATGTTTATTTTTCTAGTAGATCTACGCTTGCATGTAATTTATTAGCCTTGATCTTGAGTTTTCAAGAGCCAAACAAACTTGTAGAACCCTAAACTATGGACTCTATCATTCGGCCATGTCTAGGAAAGTAGGTCATGATGATTTTTGTTTTGATTTAAGTTCTTGCATGTTAGTTAGATGCTTATGAAAGTTGATCTAAGTGGTTGAAATGCTTTGATTTTGGTTTTGATTTTTATAAAGCCTTGATCTTTGGTTTTTATCTTCAAAAAGGTTTTGATCTTTGGTTTTTATCTTGAAAAAGGTTTGATCTTTGCTTTGATCTTCAAATAGTTTTGATCTTGAAGTTTTGATATGTGATTTTGAACCAAAAAAAGTCTTGATTTGTGATTGCATGTCACGGTTTTGGTGAGAAAGTAAAGGAAATCAACTGTTGAAAAATAGTTTTGCTTTGATCTAAGTTTATTTGTATTTGAAAGTTAAAGATTTAAGTTTTTCTCTTGATTTTGTTGATGAGTGTTCGACCAAGCTTTAAAACAAAAGATCATGATTTGTTTTTCATAAAAAGATACTTGCATGTGATTCTCTTTTGCTTCAAATGATTTTTAAAAGCACATGCAAGGAAAATATAAAATGAAAATTTGGTGTGAAGTGACAAAGAGGTCAGTTTTAAGATTGAAAAAGGGAGTGGTATTTTAAAAACTATGTGTTTGAAGTGCATGACTTGATTTGTTGATTTTAAGGTTTTGCATGTGGAAAAAGTGCATCAAAGACTTTGTTTTGCCATGATGATGATTCGGCCTAGACTAGGTTTAGTAGGCTAGATTCCTTTTCATGTGATTGACTTGATGAAATGAGTGTGTTTTGTGGTTTCATTTTAAGAAAAATTATTTAAATTGTGTTGTGGTGATTTTATTTTCAATTCGGTTTTGATGAAGGAAAATGAATGAGTAAATTTGATTATTCCAAAAGTATTTTCATGGTTTTGATTTTTAGTTCTTAGTTGTCCAAGATTTAATTACAAGGTATTTCAATTTTAAAAGTGTTTTTGATTTATGAAAGATGTGGATTTCAAGTGCTATTTGGAATAACAAAAGTTGGAATGAAAATTATTGATTTTTCAATGTTTTACAAATTGAGAAGGTGGTTGGACTTATTTCATACAGCCACATAAAATAATTCTTTTATTTGTTTTCACATGAGTTTTGAAATGATTTTGAGGGATTTCAAGCACCAGAAAAGATTGTGTTTTGTTTTGGAAAAACGATTGTGTTTTAAAGAAGAGAATAAAGACAAAATAAGAGATTTCCTATTTTAAGTGAAGAAACCAAGTGATGATTTTTAATTGAAATAGATTTTTGACAAAAGCGTATTTATTTTACCTTGAGGTATTCACTAGACGGTGGGAACGACTTGCAAAGAGAAGCTAGAGATTTCCGAGGACAAAGCGTTTCTTTTGCTGGAATAAGAGGTGAGTGAGAGTGCGGTGAGCCCGTAACGTGGTTGCTCGAACAAACTTGCGGGATATATTATGTGTTTTATTAAATTTGATGCATGCTCATTTCTGTTTGTATTGGTTCTCTTTGCGATTCTATTGTTGAAAATATTATATTCTGTTTGGTAAATCTGGATGTTGTGATGAATGATAATGAGAGTTATAAGAGAAAGTAAGACTTGAAGTTAAGTGGAAAAATGATATGTGTTGAGATTCAAGAAAGTTTCATGGAGCAATAATGCACCAGACGTAGAGATTGCACTCGTTGAGCTGAGATCGTGTTGGCGGATTCAAGACGAAGGATGATTGTCAAGTGGCTAATGAGAAAGTCTGAGAGAATGCAAGAAAACTATGAGCATTCCTACAGGAACGGTTTGATGGAATTGTTGCCATGTGGCTTGTGAAAGAGAAAGAAATATGTGAATGTTTGGGGAACAGATATAACCCTTAGTGGTCGGGTCTTGTCGAAGGGATGAACTAAGGGCAAGCCGACCTTAGGTTAACTAAAAGACATTAAAAGACTTTAAAAGACTCTAAAAGATTTAACATAAGCGGTGAGCTATGAGAGTGAGAAGTAGTGGAGAGGAAGATACCATGGGTATCTGCGGATACTCAGGTGGAGATTGCATGAGGGGAGGGCAAGGACGGTGAATGTCAAGAAGCCTAGAGTATATTTCTAGGCGAAACAAATCCCACATGTGGCATACGAATGTGGTAGGGACTGGGTCCAATGCCGTGGTAAGTTCTGCACAGCTAACTAGAAATGATACTGTCACCCCCTTGATTGCAAGTCTATAACAGTGAGAGGGACTGGAACGGGGCATTGTGAATTGCCACTATACCCGAGATTTTCTATA
This sequence comes from Crotalaria pallida, assembly GCA_037953625.1. NCBI lineage: Eukaryota > Viridiplantae > Streptophyta > Magnoliopsida > Fabales > Fabaceae > Crotalaria > Crotalaria pallida. The sequence continues at coordinate 27,520,159 of CM075654.1, forward strand.
GTGAGCGTTGATTAAATGATATTATATGAATTGAATGATTGAGACTGTACCGAGAATTCTACAGTTCTCCTGGCTTGGAGCCAATTGTGAGACAGCTGTCGTGCCCGCGAGGTAAAGGTCTTGTAATCCTGTTAGCTTCCGACTAGGATTGGATGGAGACCGAGGAGATGTAGACGTGTGCGTTTTTCCTCAGTGATGGTTTTCCCCACCTCATTGAGTGAACCGAATTATGATACGACTTAAGATTCAAAGAATGAAAATATAAGTGAATGTTGGGAAGATTGAGAAAGATTGTGATGAGCTTGGATGTTTGAAAGAGTGGTGCTGCTAAGTGATATGAGCTATGATTCCGAATGATATGATATGCTTTGCTTATATGTGCTTTAGATGTTATTTGTAGAACTTATGTATTTCTGATAATGATGTTATGCTTATGTTGTGTTCCTTGCTTATACTATCCTGTTCTGGTTACTTATTATACTCTGCTTAATTTCTATACTCTGGTTATCTTGTCTTGTTCTGTACATCTGTCATCTGTCTTTCTTTCTATTGAGTCTACCCTGAGAGCTCACGGTCAACTCGTTAGTGTTCGGAACAGTGACTCTCTCCTACCTGGTTGTCGTATTGGCATTCGCCTGTATTGCAACGGGTAGATGGCATATCGTGTAGCAATCCACATGTGGCCTCTTCAGGGAGGAGCATGGGAGGTTGTTCCTAAAGGATGGATTTGGAGAGGTGAAACTCGGTTGGAGATTGATGATCCAAGGCATATTCTGCGAAGGACGAGTCTGGGCGTGCACGTAGGGCAGGTCACTCTTCGTGACTATCAAGATGGAGGACCGAGGGAGCATCACGAGTATGATGGTGATCCCGCACCTTTGGCTGCCGTGATTCCTCAACCGATGGAGGAGGAAGACGCTAGTGACTATGGTCACGAAGCGAAAGTGGACTCTAGTGAAGACATGGAGACGGATGCTAGTTCGGCTGAAGGGTGATGTCCGGTGTTCTGAGTCTAGATGGTGTAGTGTGTCTAGGATCTAGGTTCCCAATCGAGGATTACTTTGTGAAGTACCATGGATGTAATTAAGCTACTTTTAAATTATGTTTTTGAGTAACTTTCAAACTTGGTATGTAATCTTTTGTAATCATGAACTGCTTTTTGAAAACCTCTGGAGATGAGACTCTGATGTTTATGGTTTATGTTTCAATCGAAATGATGATGATGTTATGTTATGATGATGGTGTTTGATTGGGAGAAGCTTTACAAGTGACAACTCGATTTTCAAAGGGTAACGTTAACCACTAATGAAATCATGTTTTGAAAAAAATGGCCTCATTTTTACAATAAATCGGTTATGGTTTTAGAAGTGAAAATCGGGCTATTACATGTTTCACCGTCATCGTCCTCCCCTAATGCAATCTCCACCTGAGTATCCGCAGATATTCATAGTTCCTTCCTCTCCACTACTTCGGTCACACTCATACTCACCGCGTTAATTCATGTCTTTTAAAGTCTTTTAATGATTTAATTAAGGTCTTAGTCCTAAGGTCGGCTCATCCTGAGTGCATCCCTTCGACGAGTCCCGACCACTAATCGCAATACACTTCATTTCTCAACATAGCACAGAGCTAGGATCGCCTTGACAAATTGCATCTCATTTCTCTTTCTTCCCAAACCTCTCATTCCATAATTCTCTCAAAATCCCATTCCATAATCTGAATCAAAAATCTTGTTTCCTCATCTTCTTAAAAATATCCTTTCATAAACTTTTCTCAAAAATGATGTTCCACAAATTTTCTCGAAAATGATGTTTCACAAACTTTCTCATAATAGTGTTTCGTCATTCCTTCAAAAATAATGTTTCATAAACTCCTTCCAAAAATAAGGTTTCACAAATGTTCTCAAAAATAATGTCTCACAATCTCTCTTCAAAATAGTGTTTCACAAACTCTTTTCAAAAATAGCATTTCACAAATTCTTTTCAAAAACAATGTTTCACAAATTCTTTTTTTAAAAATAATGTTTCACAAATTCTTTTCAAAAATAATGTTTAGTAAACCTTTTTCCAAAAATATCCTTTGTAAACCTTTTCAAAATATTATTTCCAAAAACTTCCTCAAAAGTAGCTTTTCATGATTTTCCTCAAGACAACATTGTATTTCCTTTGCAATCCCAACCTCCAAGCTCCTCATAACTCGACCTCATAAAGCAACCACAACATCATTCTTTCCCCAGCTCTGGCTCATCTCATCTCTTTCATCACTTGGCCTTTTCCCCGACAACGTCAAATATCTTTCTCTTACTTTATCTCACATTTCTTTTATTCTTCTTATTCATTATTATTGTTCCCATCATTATTGTAACCCACAACAGTTCAGATCTTATCATGCATAATAAATTCATCAATATGCAAATAAATAACATACTAGCATTCAGACATCATCAAATAAACTTATTATCTAATCTTACTGACTCAGGACCGCTAAGTTTCGACTTTTGAGATGGTCGAATCACTTATTATGTTGCCTAAATACCACGGTGTTTGGGGGAAACTTCTCTCTCACATCAACCGATGACAATTCTCACTATGCTCCTTGGTTCCCGAAGCGACGCTCGTATCCGCTTCCCGATCGTTACTGGAAACTCAAATAATTCTCTCTTGTTAAAATCATTCTTATAAAATTATTTCGAAAACAGGACATCATTACCAAAACTTCTTATTTGAAATTAGAGTATTCTCACTCTCTTAAAATTTTGGAAATCACATTGATTTAAATCCATACTCATTATTAAGTAGAAACATTTGTTTAGCCACATACTTAAGAATTTAAAACTCAAAATGTTCTTTTCAAATACTATCTTAATAAAACAAAATATGAATAATTCCTTGGTTCTTATAAAGGCCACATTTACCTTAAGGTTTTTTCTTATAAAAACCATTTGTTAAATTAAAACCATGAACTTCAGAAATCATATGAAAATCTTTTTAAAGCAATACTTTTTCAATTAATCAAATCATTTTACTCACTTTATTTTCTTTCAAAACCATATTAAATCAAGGGAAATAACACAAGGATTAAATCAAAAACCTTTTAAAAATATTAAACATTCAAATCATTCTCAAACACACACATATATAATATTACAAGCCATTCACCATCCATGCACATAAAACAAAAATCACACATATGCTCTTATTTCCTATGCATGGCCGAATCTCATCACACATAAGACAAGGTTTATATTCACAATTTCAAACACTAATGATTACTAACACATGAACAAAACATGCACATATGAAAAATAAAATACATTATCCTACTTTAAACCTTACAACCAAATCATCATTAAAGAAAGGAATGTCCTCACTTAAAATCATACTAACATCTCATTAATCACTTAGCTTTTCTTTAAATCAACATGCAAAGGAAAAATCAATTTATTTCTTTTACTTATTGATCAAACCGAATGGAGCATAAAAATTATTTTCAAGTTTTTGACCAAAAGTTTCAAGCCCCATAGGTCTAAAAATTTCTAAACCTAACAATAAAACACACATGCAAAATAAAATGAACAAGTTTGATGTTTATAAAGGGAAAACCGTGAGCTCCACCAAAGTTCAACAAGTTCTAATCAAATCACAATATCAACAAGTTCATGCATGTACTTTAAATCTTTAAATCACATAAATCTCATCATGCATTCAACTAAAATAATGATCAATCATGGTTTTCTATTCTCCCTAAGCTTGGCCGAATGATGACATGCAAAAAGGCAAGATCTTGGGTTTCATTTTCACATGCAAAGATTAAAACTCCTAGATTAAACCATGTTCTTGTTTCTTGCAAAACTTTAAAACAACATTTTCTTTCTTAAAACACCAACCGAATCATCATCATCATTATCATACACACAAAATCTTGATTCAAACCAAAAATTATTTTTAGAGCTTGTTAATCTTATTTTCTTTTGAAAATCGTGACATGCATCAAAGAAGAACTAAGACTTTGCACTCAAAACAAACATACAAAACTCAAGTTCCATGCTTTTTCAAAGATCAACCATAGATCAAGACATGCAAGAGAAGATCAAGGCAAAGATATAGACTTAAACTCAAATCCTCAACAAAACCGTGAAAATAAATACATGCAAGAGAAGATCAAGGCAAAGATATAGCTTCCAAGCACAAATATTCAAGATCAAGTCATATCAATAACATGCAAAGCATTTAAACTTCAAGATCATAAGAAAATAAATACATGCATCACAAAAATTAAACTTAAACAAAGTCCATTATAAAGTCCTTTACAAAACTAAAATTATTACATTAAAGCTTCCTTAAACAACTACCTTAAATAAAATTCTAACTCAAATCTTCTAATCCTTCTCTCCTCCTCCTAGGGTTTGCTTCGGCCTCCTCTTCTCTAGGGTTGATGGGTGGTTTTCTTCTTGATCTTTGAAGAAGGAAGTGACTGAGGAAGAAATTGGAGGTATTAGGTTAAGGAACTTTGATTTTTTACTCTTCCTCTCCTCTTCTCTCTCACGTCCTCACTCTTTTTCTCTCTATGTCTCAAGAGCTTGTAGGTGCTCTTGGGACTAAGTGTTTAGAAATGTGAAGGAGAAATGAAAAATGAAATGAATCCTAGCCAACTACACACACTCACACGGTTCTATATAGGGAAAGCAAGGAAATGGAATTTTCCTCTTTTGACCTCGGTTCAAGGTGTTGGTTCAAGGGCAAATGGGTCCAACCAGAATGTTGCATGGGAGAGGTCTTGTCATGGGGGAGACAAGGTTGAAGAAAAGTCTCACCACCATCATCACACTCACCACCCTATTTTCCTACTTATTTTCCTCTAATTCTAACTTTCTTAATGCATAAGAAAATAAATCCCTACTTGGTCCTCTTGGTTCTATATGGCCGAACCACACACACACATATGAAGGAATAAATTTCCTTTCATTTTATCATTACAAGCACATAGAATTAGATCATGGAACAATGCATATACTTAACACATATTCAAACATACATACAATACTTTAGGGCATGATATTTCTAAATAATATAACTCAAAACATACATCATACACGCATTCACGTTCACGCAATCATGCATTTATTCATCTCAAATTTATCATTTAATTTTTGCATGCAATTTATTTTACTCTTATGATGAGAAAACACACATATTCACAAACTTAAAAATTCCAAAGATACAATCCTTAAGGAAATCAATAAACCGTACCATTTAGCTAAAAATATAAACTTTACTTTATTTTCTAAAACCACATTTTCACATAAATCAAAAATCTTCAAAAGAATAAGTTATTTGAAGCCTCAAATCATTTTCACTACAAAATTCGTCCTTTAAATATTCAAAAACTAAATTTTTGCAAACCGACCCAGAAAATTATAAAAATCACATATTTAAATTCTACTTTTCAACACGATCGTTTTCATATAAAAATCATAATTTTCCGAATAACGATTGAAAAGATATGCACTTTCAAAGTTACCAAATTCATTTTGATCATAAAACAAAATTCATTTCTTTAAGAAATCTCAAATGACAAAATCATAACTTGGTTTTCATGAAATCAAACTCAAATAAAAATCATTTGCTAAAACATTCAGCTGAAAATATTTCTTAAATTCTGAAAACCATTTTAAATAAAATCTCATTGATCTATTTGAGTCCAGAAAATGCAGGATGTTACATATGCTCTTTACTATCTGCATCACAAGTGTTATACAAGCAAAACACACACACACACACACACACACACATATATATATATATGAAAAATTAACATTCCCTAGAAGAATAATATTATTGATATAATTCATAACATCTTGTAGCATCTCCACCTGTATTGATGCATAAACAATTATAGCAATTCATTCATAGCATCTTCAGAATATCAGAATATCTCTCCCCCTTTTGTAATCATAAAAAAGAATGTGCTATCTCCCCTTGAAACACTGAGGAAACGCATCAATAATAACAAGAGAGATAAAATAATCACATACTCAAAATAGGTGAGAGGTAGAAGTTAAACCAATTTCTCTACGAATGAAAAAGAAATTTTCTTTAGGAAGCGGTTTCGTAAAGATATCAGCCAACTGCCACGAAGTATCAACATACTCAATAATACAATCACCCTTTTGAATATGATCACGTATAAAATGATGACGAATCTCAATATGCTTAGTGCGAGAATGATGCACAGGGTTTTTGGTAATACTAATTGCACTTGTATTATCACATTTTATGGGAATGTGATCTAGACTTACACCGAAGTCTAGGAGTTGCTGTTTCAACCATAAGATTTGTGCACAACAGCTACCCACAGCGACATATTCAGCCTCAGCTGTAGGTAGGGCTACACTCGACTGTTTCTTGCTAACCCAAGACACTAAAGAATTACCTAGGAGGTGACAAGTGCCGCTAGTGCTTTTCCTATCTACTTTGCATCTAGCAAAATCAGAATTGGAATACCCAACAAGGTTACACGAAGAACCTTTGGGGTACCATAAACCCATGTCAGTTCTGCCAGAAAGATATTTCATTATACGCCTACGTTTGGCAGCAACCATGTGTGTTTCTTTTGGATTCGCTTGAAAACGTGCACATAAACATACACTAAACATAATATCCGGCCTACTTTCCGTTAAATAGAGAGGATCCGATTATACCTCGACATTTAGTGATTTCTATGGATTTACCTCCTTCATCTTTGTCCATATAGCAAGATGTGCTTATTGGTGTTGCTACTGCCTTGGCCTTATCCATGCCAAATCGTTTCAATAGTTCCTTGCAGTATTTTGTTTGGCTAATGAAAATCTCATCCTTTGCTTGTTTTATTTGCAATCCTAGGCAAAAGTTCAGCTCGCCCACCATAGACATCTCGAACCCTTCCTGCATCATACTTGAAAAATCCTTGCAAAGGGTTTCATTAGTAGCACCGAAAATAATATCATCTACATAAATCTGAGCTTAAAGAATGTCCTTTCCTTTCTTTTTGATAAAAAGAGTGTTATCAACCTTCCCTCTTTCAAAATTATTTTCAAGTAAAAATTTGCAAAGACGGTCATATCATGCTCTAGGAGCTTGTTTGAGTCTGTACAAAGCCTTTTTCAATTTATAAACATAATCCGGGTGTTCATAATTTTCAAAGCCGCGAGGTTGACACACATATACTTCTTCATTTATAAAACCATTCAGAAAGGCACTCTTTGTAACATCTCGTTATTTCTAATACTTTTAGTAAAATAATTAAATGATTTAATATGTTGTTTTCAATATTTGAGTCTCAGAATAAAAATTTTGATTTCATCATTATATTTGAAATATGTTTTCTAGTCAAAATAAGTATAAATTTGTTATCATACGTTTTCCAAAAATAAAGTAGTACTTTTATTTAGTTTAATTAACATTTTGACAGGGAGTTCAGGTGGCAAGCCTTAGAGACATTTATATAAATAGTTTCTTCGGAAAAATATGTTTAACTTAATATTTCGAGCGTCTCTGTAAATTTTTCGGAGGCTGTTTTATATTTAGCTTCTGGACTGGTTTAATATATTACCGGTTTAAGTTATATATAATAATCTTCTACTTCAAAATTTTAAATATTATATATTATCAAGTTTAATATCAAGATTGAGAAAATATATTTACTTCTGAATTTCGTTAATTTTTCTTATGCAATAGCTATATGGAGGGACCGGCAACTTTATTATTTTTCAATCAGTTTTGAGTAATTCAAAATACAATATTGTTTTACCTAAACGTATTTTATTTTTAGTATCATCCAATTTTAAGCTATAATCCAAAATACCTACACATTGATCCACAATTAAAAACAAAACATAAAATACATATTTTATTTTCCTAAAACTACTACCCATCCCAACCGGCCCATCTAATCTAGTACCGTGGCCACCTATTTAATACCCCACCAAGTCCCACCTCCTTACATTGTCCCGTAAGTCTGAGAGAGAAATGGAAAAAACAAAAGAAAGAAAGTACTAGAAATTGAAAAAGAAAGAGAGTTCCGCAGCAGGTGGGAAACCCCTCGTCAAAGTTTTTGTTTTCAGCTTTTTTTTCTAATAATTCAAGATCTAATCGTCCAATCTCAAATCCTTTTTAAGTATATAACTTCTTTAACTTCCTCTATCCATCTACCTAATTTATTTAACGATCCGTCAATATTTTTATTATCCCTATATTTTCAAAGAAAGAGATGTTTTAGGGAAAAGTGATATATATTTATTATTTTGACAAAAATGAATTTATTTGATATATATATATATATATTTTAACGTTATAATTAGTTTTATCATATGTCCCTATTTAGATTCAACACGTTGTTATTGACCTTGACCCTGGAGCAAGTCGCGAATGTAAACGTGGCTCTGTCGTTATTGCTAGGATTTCCAGGCAAGGGGAGTCACTTTTCCACACTTTGAGTTAGAGATAGTTATAGTTTATAATAAGATTTGGGTTTAATGGTTGAATCGGGTTGTGGGTAACAAAATGGCACCTGTTTAGAGTTGGTTTAGGGTTGATGATGGTATTTTTGGGTTAATTTAATAATTGATTGATATAATTATGCTTAAACCCCTTATGTATGTTGTTAATGTAGGAAGTGAAGAACCCTAGGGAGCTGACTTATATTAAATTACTCTGAGACATACCTGAGTATATCGATTGATTTGTGATATCTGTTGTTTGTCGAGAAAATGCTATGTAAGCTGTATGCTAAATGGGAATAATTGTACTAAGTGGTAAATGTGTGATATATTGTTTAATGCTGGATATTAGATGATGAAAATGGCTAACTGATTGTAAGGGTAATATATGAATGCTTTGATGTTAAGTGTATTGTTACGCTCTCATTTGATTTCTAAAAATGGTTTGCTCAAATTAATTTGGACTTGTAAGGTTTTCCAAAAATTAGGGTGGAAAAAATTTTCTTTTTAAAACACTTGATTGGAAAGTAAAATCAGAGAGTTGAAATCCGGAAAGTTAAAAGAAGTTGAAAAGCAGTCGAGGGGTTTTCGCAATAAATAATATTTTCATAAATGAAACCTTTAGTCCCTCAATTGTGAGTTCTTTAGAAAACGGGTGAATGTCGGATTTCAAAACTTATTAAAAACAAGCGGAATATTTAGATGCGTGAAGTGAACCTTAGTTGTAGGTAATAGGTCATAAAAGGTCTGATACAAAATAGTTACAAGTCCATTAGAAAAACACTCTGACAATACCAAAAACAACTTTTACAAAAAGTAAGACTCAGAAGAAAGGGTATCATCAGAGCTGGTCGTCGGTCCACTGCAGCTATTCCATAGTCCGGGATCACCGGTTTCGTCCAACCCCAAACGCCATCAAGGAGCGGACGAATCTCGATGCAAGGCAGGCATCTGGCCGTCACCTAAAAGGGCAGGAGAGTAAGCCTAACGCAGTCGCATTACCGAATAAGCCTAAGCCCTTACATTCACAACCAGATAACAGCAGCAATCACTAGTGCAATAATGCATATACATATGAGCAAACACCAGTTAATTATTATCTTCGAGATAGGTGGCATGATGCATGTACATGTTCTCCAACTCTGACTCTGAGGCCTCTATGTCCACCGGTCCAGATCTGAGGAACAGTGTGTCCAAGAACACGTCACGGCTTACGGCACGTCTGCCAGCGCAAAGGCATGACTTACGGTGTTTCCACCAGCATAAACGGCATGACTTACGGTGTTTCCACCAGCATAAACGGCATGACTTACGGTGTTTCCACCAGCATAAATGGCATGACTTACGGTGTTTCCACCAGCATAAACGGCACGACTTACAGTATTGCTACCAGAGTAAAGACACGACTTACAGTGCGTCCACCAGCGTAAAAGGCATGACTTACGGTGTTTCCACCAGCATAAACGGCATGACTTACGGTGAACCCTGTGCAGGCTTTCGTAAAATGTCAAGTTCAGTTACAAAACAGTTCACAGGTTCATCCGGCATAGTAAAAGGCATGCCTTACGGTGTTTCCACCTGCGTAGGTGTTCCTCAGATTGGGACTGGTCTGATAACCTAGCTCATGTCATGTATGTTTCAATGCAACTCTTGCAGTCCTAGGTTATCATGCACATGTTCAAGTTCAAGATTCATTATTAGTCCAACTATGTCATAATTAATTGACATCAGTTCAGCAGGGACACACACACACAGCCATAGACATCCAACATGTATCCATAAGTATCTAGACAAAGTCCCATTGTTTACTTGACCTAAGTCACCTTGAGTGACTGAAGCTTGGAATAAGCAAGTCTTAACTACTTAAGACTTTGGTTAAGTGAGTCCTAATCACTTAAGACTAGGTTTAACTGACTTCAGTTGACTAATTACGGACTAAGTCCACTAATCTTGGACTAAATCTCACTAATCAGAAGTTCAGTCTCACTAATCATGGGTTAAGTCAAGCTTAATTGACTAATCTCGGATTAAATCCGACTAATCATGGATTAGGTCTAACTAATCGGGGATTAGTTGACTAATCAGGGGATTAGGGTTACTAATCGAGGATTAAGTCCAACTAATCTTGGATTAGTTGACTAATCAGGGGTTAAGGTTACTAATCAAGGATTAAGTCCAACTAATCTTGGATTAGTTGACTAATCAGGGATTAAGGCTACTAATCAAGGATTAAGTCTAACTAATCTTGGATTAGTTGACTAATCACAGTTTAAGGTTACTAATCAAGGATTAAGTCTAACTAATCTTGGATTAGTTGACTAATCAGGGGATTAGGGTTACTAATCGAGGATTAAGTCCAACTAATCTTGAATTAGTTGACTAATCATGGTTTAAGGTTACTAATCAAGGATTAAGTCTAACTAATCTTGGATTAGTTGACTAATCAGGGTTTGAGGTTACTAATCAAGGATTTGGTGAGATTTAGTAAAGTCTAAGTGCTTTTTAGTTAACTAAATCGTTCTTAGCTTTTGGGTTATCTCCCTAACCAAGGCTTTGACCCTAAAACCGTGATGATCAACCTTAATCATCTTATCTAACTTTCAATTAAAGCCTAATTAGTTCAAATCCTTGGGGTCAACACTTAACCTAATTCATTCAAGGAGTTAAGCATTCAATTAATGCCATGACCTATTCGGTTTCCAATCAACACACGCATGTACATAAAAATTTCAGCATCAACATATCAATAACAACATAATACAAGTAACATAATCATCAACACAAACATAAGCATAAAATTCAGCATTGCATATTCAAAAACAACATACCAACATTCATCACAATTCGGCCTCCAAGCCTAAAATCAAAGCCTAACTAGTGCCCTTGAGTCTCATGGTGACTCACCCTAAATTTCTAAGCTTTAAAACTCATTCTAGCAAGTGTGTAAACTTCTCTCCATACCTCTTGAAGACAACAAAAGAAAACTAGAACCGTTGGTCCTCTTTCTCACCAAAACCGTGTGCAACACTCCCTCTTAGATACTTGAAATTTGCTCCCAAGCTTCTAAACTTCTACGACTCCACTTGATCTACCAAGCTAATGATCCTAGTGCCTTGATGATGGTGTGGCCGTGAGCTTGGTTTCGGTTGTGATTGAAATTTCTTCAACACAACTTCAAGTAAGTGGCATATCCATGATCTAGGGTATGAATATGCCAAGGTTCTTTATGTTTGGTGAGTGTTTAGGTTAATTAGGGTGGTGATGGGGGTTTGGCCGTGAGCCTCTTCAATGGAAAGGAGAAGGGTTGGCTTTGAACTTTCTAAGCTTCAATCACTCATGCATGTCATGTATTCATGATCTAGGATTAGAATATGTAAGGATTCTTGGTTTTTAATGGAAGAAAAGGTTAGGGTGAGGGTGGTGGAGGTGTTGGCCGTGAGGCCTCTTCAAAGAAGAAGAAGAAAAAGAAGAAAGTGGTGTGGTGAGGGTGCTACGAAGAAGGGAAACCAAAATGGGGCTCATCAACACAAGGCTTATTTTATGAAGGCTTTTGGTCAAATGTGTAAGTGGTAAGGTGGCATAAGGGTGGGTTTTGGAGTGGACACCTCTCTACTTCATGCAAAGGAAGGAACTATGGTTTTGCCACCTAGTGTTTGACCAACATGCATGAAATGGGAGGTTGACACCTCACTTTCTTCATGCAATTCACAAATCACTTCATGGTTGCACACACACAACACATGCCACGGCCTACACACTCACACACATGGGCCATCACACTTTCATGGCCCAATATCACTCACAAGGCCCATTAGGTTCACTTAGGCTTAATCTAGTCCACTTAACCCTTAAGCTCTACATTAACCAAGCTAATCTAATTCTAAACCAACTATTAGATAACTAAACCAAACCAACATAAAACCACACAAAACTAAACCTAATAAATTAGGTTTGATCTAACCCTAATCACGATTTGCTATCTAAACGGGATTAAGCTCTAACACATCAACTAAAGCGAAACATTTAAATCACAAAGCACGAATTATTTGGGAGCTAGAATTCAGGGATGTTACATGTATTATAATTGTTTGTTAAGGGTGTGTGTGATAATTGGAAAATACATGATGTGATATATGTTATATGGTGTCAAATGATGATAGATGTATAAGTTAAGGGATAAATGATATAATTGTGAATTGAATAGTGATGATGATATGTGATGAATATATGTTAAGTATGATGAAATGATAAATTGAGTGATTGAGAATTTAATGGTGATGATGATAAGTGGAATTATGTGTGTGAAAAATGAAAGAGGATGAATTTATGGATTATGATTGTGTATGTGTGAATGACTCTCCCGTAGGGAGTGCGAATATGTGAATGAGTAGGAACGACCCTTCCAATGGAAATGGAAATATGTAAGAATGAATAATGACCCTCCATAGCGGAGTGGAAATATGGATATTGACCCTCCGAAAGGAGTATGGATAATGACCCTCCCTAAATGGAGCGTGAAAATATATAAATGGACCCTTCATAATGGAGCGTGTATATAAATGGAACCTCCATAATGGAGCGTGAATAATGGACCCTCCCGTAGGGAGTGTGATATATGTGAATGTGGTGAATATATGTGAATAATGGAACCTCCCTAAGGGAGCGTGATTATGTATGTTATGGACCCTCCAATATGGAGTGTGTAAATGTAAATAGGACCCGCCCTAGTGGTGTGTGGATAATGGTAATAGGACCCACCGAAAGGTGAGCGAAAGATTAGGAAAGAATGAAAGGATTAGAAAGCATATGGATAATATGTGAATGTGATGCATTTTGTTAGTTCATTGCTTGATTTGATTATTATGCTTGACTTTCTATTTTGAGCTATTTACTATCTTATGATTCACTGTGTTGTGAAGAGGTCTCACCCTTAGTGGTTATCATTTTAGGTGAATGCTAAGGAGCTTGAAGATCAGAGTGTCACAGCGGAAGAGTGGAAATAAGGAAACTCCATTTGTGAAATTTGTTTTGTGAAAAGGAAAATTTGAGCCTCATGTTTTAAATATAAACTTTTATTCACTATTTTATAAATAAGAATTGGGGTGTTACAATTTGGTATCAGAGCAGTTCCTTCCTTTCAACTTGAGGGAAAGTGGTTCCGATCTTGCTGCGAACACTCTCATTTCAAGCTTCTTCTCTAAAGGTGAGACTCATATAAATGGAAATTTTATTGATAAGCGATAATTGAGTAAGTTTATGTTTGCAAATGGGAAATACCAACAAGTGTCAAACTAAGAAATTTTATATGAAAAGGAAAAGAGAAAGGAATTCTATGGAACTTAAGCGAATCCCTTAGGGATTCAAAGAATTGCATATTGCAAGTATTTACCCAATTGCAAACAGGAAACTTAAGTGGTTCATGATGAACTTGTTTAAGGGTGAAAAATTTCAGGTTTTGAGTTAATCAAGAGTTGAAGTTTCTTACAAAGGAAATCTTGCTAATCAAAACGAAGTACAGAAACTTAGACTGGATGACGAGGGCTATTACCACTATTGGAATGTAGTGTCGGAACTGGCCAATCCGATGTTGCATTTATCGGGAGGTGACGTCGTCGAAATCTTGGAGTTTGTGCATCATTGTAAATTAGTAATTGATCTCCTATGTATAAAACTTTTGTGTAATGTAACACCCCGATTTGGCAACTTGAAAAATATATTTCCTTTTTATAAAATACAGCGAAAATGTGGGCAAATTTTTTTTTATTTTTTTTTCAACATGTAACATGGGCATGAGAACCATTAAGTTTCCAAAACTCTTTTTTATTTAAAATTGATGTTCTCACATCTCATGTTAACCTTTAAGTTCCAAACCGAGATGTCACAAGGCACCGCACTTTGAAACTTGCTTCTTTTAATTTCATTTGCAACATCCCTTCTTCTTTCAAAACTTAATCATTGATACCCATTTGAAAACATAGTTCATAAACATAAGTCTTGGGTTCCATGTTGGTACTGCAATAGTAGCTAAGTGAATACAGGGAAACATAATACTACTAACAAAGAAAAGAACTACCACCAGGCCCACTCTAAGCTGATGCAGAAGGATCCACAGGAGGTGCCTCACTAGGGTCAAACTCGTACACCTCAGCGTCCGAGTAGTCTAAGTCCTCATCAAGATCCTCTTCTGGATCTTCCTCTGGTTCGTCCTCTTGCATAGCCTCGAAAGCCTCGTCTGGAAGATCATCCAGAGCCTCATCCAACTCCTCTAATTCCTCGGCCTCGGGATCAATCCGTGCAGGTAAAGGCATCGGATGCCCACCATGATAGTCGGCTGGTCCACCAGTCTGCAAGTCCGCAAGCACAAAACGACAGGTGCAAACATTAGGCGCTGTCCCTCGCAGCGTATGGTCGGGGTCAAGAATGCGAACCTCAGTGACTCCACGCCACTCCCAACCTCTATAGTTAACTTCCCATCTTCCCTCATCTCGGATGTCGAAGGTAAACTTGACAGGGTCCATAGGCTATGGGGTTGACATCATATAAACAATCACATAAAACAGAAATCTCGAGAGAGTAAGTATTCCCAATCATGCAATGCCAACGTTGTGGAATTACAATAGGCAAGATATTAAGAAATAACAACATCATATAACAAACAACAGATAAAAAGCATTCTCATATTCATTTTCATCATCAACATCCAAATCACTTACGCTTTCGATATCATTACTTTCTCTTTCTCAAAATTCCTCACATAACTACATCACATTCTGTGAGCCTCTAATTCGAATCCGTCTCCATCTTCACATAATCTCATATACTTATCCATTCTTTCATTCTTGAAATCATTTCTTAATATTACAATATTCATCTTCATTTATTTAAGTCTTATGAATTCGTATCCATCAATGATGAGGGGAAAATTAATCATCATTGAGGAAGTCGCTTAACACAGTTATCACACACGTCTACATCTCCTCGGTAATCCACCCAACCTAATCGGAAGCAAACAGGAGTACAGGACCTTTACCACGCGGGCTTGACAGCTGTCTCAACAAATCAAATGGCTCCAAGCCAAGAGAACTGTAGAAAATCGGGTACAGTCTCAAATCAAATTATATAATCATGGCAAACTGTAGAAAAATCGGGTACAGTGGCAAAATCAAAGAGCCCCGTTCCAGTCCCTCTCACTGTTCAAGATTTGCAATCTAGGGGGCGACAGTATTTTCTAGCTGCGCTGCAGAACATCACCACGACCTATAGGGATCGATCACCCGCGTCACATGTGGGATTCGTTCCGCCTAGAAAAGTACTCTAGACTTCTTGATATTTCACCGTCATCGTCCTCCCCTAATGCAATCTCCACCTGAGTATCCCTGATACCCATGGTATCTTCCTCTCCACTACTTCGATATCGAACTCATAACTCACCACGTTAAACCATGTCTTTTAGAGTTTTAATATTTTAATTAACCTCTTAATCCTAAGGTCGGCTCATCCTTAGTGCATCCCTTCAACGAGTCCCGACCACTAATCAATAATTCGTTTTTCTCAACTTAGCACAAGGCTAGAGCATTAACAGCATGCATCTCATCTCTTGGGCTTTCACAACACAATCTCATATCTCAACTCAGGGCATCAGCATTTCAGCTTCACTTTCACAACGGAGGAGCAAGCTCAATTCGCGTCATGTCTCTTTCTCATGGGTCTCATCTTTTGCAACCAAAGATCACAGCTCCACTCATGCCAATACGATCTCATAAGTCTCATCAGCATTACTTTTTGAAAATCTTGCTCAATTGTTATCATCAGCCCTTATCGCATTCTTACAATTTCCACAATATCTCAAATCTTTCTCAAACTTTAACTCGTGTCTCTTTTCGATCATTTTCGTATCAATTATTTCTCTTTCATTTCGATATCACGTTTCTATTCATCACTTGAGCTTTGCCAAAACAACATCATAGTTCTTTTCATACTTCTTACTCATAATTCTCCTTAACATTACTATCATCATCATCATCATCATCATAATCAATAACAACTCAGGTTTCATCATGCATAATAAATTCTTTAGTAAACAAACAACAGCATGCTAGTATTCAAACATCATCACATGAACTCATCACATAATCTCACGTGGTCTTTGTCTCCTTCGCATAAGTGGCCACACCACAATACAATTGCCACTATGCTACTGACTCAGAACCACTAAGTTCCGACTTTTGAGATGGTCGAAACGGCTTAATATGTTACCTAAATACCACGGTGTTTGAGGGAAACTTCTCTCTCACCTCTACCGGCAGCAATTCCCAATAAGCTCCTTGAATTCCAATGCGATGTTCATTCCCGCTTCCCGATCGTTACTGACAACTAAAACATTCCTCTTTTATTAAAATCATTCTCACATGATCATTTCGAAAACAAAACAACATTACAAAAACTTCTTATTTAAAAATAGAGTATTCACTCTTTTTCTCAATAGTTTGAAATCAACTTTGGGTTTTAAACTCACAATCATGATTAAATGCAATCGTTTGCTTAACAACACGTTCAAGAATTTAAAACTTGAAATACTCTTTTCAAACACTTGCTTGTTAAAATAAAAACGTAAATAGTTCCTTGGCTCTCATAAAGCCACATTTATCTTAAGGGTCTTTACATACAGACCACCATTTAATTAACACCATACAATTCTATGATTATATAAAAATCTTTTCAAAGCAATATTTTTCAATTAATCAAATCACTTCACTCACTTTATTTTTTTTCAAACCGAATTAAATCAAAGAATATAACACAAGTATTAAGTTGATAACCCTTTAAAATATTAACCATATAAAACATTAATTTACTCTTATTCTTAAATCCATCTTCAAACATTCACACTTAGCATTTCAAGTCACTCAAAAATCCATGTATCAAAGGTACACTCATCATGCTTGCACATGAAATAAGAATCAAGTATAGGCTCCTATTTTTCTAAGCATGGCCGAATCTCATCATACACAAGACAAGGTTTATATTCACATTTTCCAAACACCAGGGATTTATAACACTTAAACAAAATCATGCACATATGGAAAAATAACTTTTTAAACATATCATTGTACTTTGAACATCACAACCGAAATAATTATTAAAGAAAAAGAAGATCCTTGTTTAAAATTATGTTGACATCTTTCGAATCAAGCTATATCAATAATTGTCCAAATCAATTAGTTTTATCCTTAAATCAACATGCAAAGTAAAATCAATTTATTTCCTTTATTTCTTGACCAAAAACCGAATTGAGTATAGAAAAATAACTCAAACTCTTAATAACATAATCATATACCAAATCAACTTTATTTGCCCAAAGATAAACTCAAACCACAACACATAAAGAAAATAAAAATGACTTGAATAGAACTTGTTCCAAAACCGAATGGAGTATGAAAATCACTTTCAAGTTTTCAAACAAAGATTTAGGCTCTCATAGGCTTAAAATCCATAGATCTATCAAGGAAACATACATGAAAAACAAAATAAACCAACTTTGATGTTCATGAAAGTAAAACCGTGAGCTTCACACAAACTTTCATTAAATTTCTTAACTTTAATCAATACTCCACCTTAAGCATCACATCAAAGTTTCATCTTTCAAACCTTAATAATTTCATGCATGTACTTTAAATCTTTACATTAAATAAATTTCATCATGCATGTAGCTTGAATGATGATCAAACATGATTTTCTATTTTCCCTAGGCTTGACCGAATGACAGCATGCAAAAAGGCAAAATCTTTGATTTTATTTTCACATGCAAAGTCCAAATTGTGACGCTCTCTTTTTAACTTGAAAATAATTAATATTTCCAAATAGTTGAATACTTGCTATCAAAATTAGGACTAGAAAATTTATCCTTTTTAAGATTAGTACTTGCTCGTTCATAAACCCTTTTTAACATAAACCATTTTTGAATTCGGCTTAGTAATATCTTAGATTCGAAAAAGGCTCTCGAGATAGCATTTCCTTAATTATAGAAAACATTATTCGTAGTTATTATTAAAACATATCATTTCCCTCTCGAGTTGGATTTGAATATATAAAACATAAACTTATCGCCGAATTCCTTTTAAATAGAAATCAGAGTTTGCGGAAGTAAAAATAATACTTATGGGGCACTGCTGAGGTAAAGAAAACATCATATATATATATATATATATATATATAAGTCATAACATAAACCCCATCAATACAGTCAGTAGCAAGTGATAAAAAGTCGAGATAGCAAGTTTTGATGAAACATATACAGACCAGCTTCATAAAATAAATCCTCACCCTAAGACCTCTTGAATATATACAATATATAACAAAATCCAAAAGTAGAAGTTTCAGAGCAAGTCATCTGTGTCCCCAGCAGATCCTCAGATCCTCCACAGCTCTATCCCTAGGATCTCGGATCCAAAACATCTACGCTATGCAGGCTCCTATGAACCAGCGGGTCCACCTCTAGCAGAAACAGTCGGCTCAACATGCACCTCCTCCTCGCTCTCATCCTGGTCCTCCTCGACCTCGCCCGACTGTGTAGAGACCTCACCACTGGGTCTAGGATCTGCAGAAGCAGTCCTATCATAGTCAGTCGGACCAGGAGAAGGAGTCTCCTCAGTGACAACTCTATGGGAGGAAGGATGGGAACGAGTGGCAGCTCTAAAACGAAAACTATGAAAACGACGCATAGGTCGAGCCGGGGGTGGTCCTCTATATGTATAAAAAGGTGGAACATGCATAGTATAGACTAATGGGATCCTAAATCGACGAGGTCGCACTCGCACCAGAGGGTTAGGGTGGTAGAGAGTGATCTCAACCTCCCCCTCAAAAGTGGCACGGTGCTCCTCAAACGTCCATATGCCACTAGGGATAGGGCGTATCTCGATGCAAGCTAGGTATCTGGCCATCACCTAAACAGGGCACAAGGGGTAAGTATACACATATACATAATTGATAAAGACTAAAATTACAATCACAAATATATCATGGACAGATAATAATGCAAATACATATGAGCACACCAGTTTTCAACATTATAACTCTTATAATGCAAGTGGCATGATGTATGATTTTCTATCCACAACTGAGGCCTCTAAAAGTTCATCTTGGACGTCCATCCAATACACCCTTGTGTTCCCCGAACACCGACATTCGTTCCCAGAACGTAATGCCGAACCATACTTGGATAATAAGCATCACTCCCGGAGTGTGCACCACGTTCCCAGAATGCATACGTTCCCAGAAAGTATCAAAACCAGGTCCCGGACACTGGCCACATATCTATAATGTGTCATCAAGTAGGTTATAATTTGGTACTCCCGGAGTACCCTCCTCATATTCCCAGAATATGATAAACGTTCCTACCAACCAGACTTCCAGTCTATATGGATGCACAAATATTGGGGTTGGTTTTATCTTTGCATTAATTATGTGATTTAGAAAATATTCCAATTTTCCCTTTTGAATGATTTATTTGAGGCATACTCTTTGGCACATAATTCTCCTTTGAATTATCTCAAAATATGCCTTTAAGCTTAGATTGGGAAAAATACAACCAATGGTATTCAAAAACTTAACTTTTTATTTTTCAGATTCAGGTACTAACCGGTTACAGTTTCAGGCTAACCGGTTAGAATTACAGACCTGAACTGTTTACCATTGTAATTCAGGAAAACCCTTTTTCTTGAATTCTCTACCCAATCCATAAATCAATTTAACATTATTTTATGCCTCAAAAACCACTATTTTATGATTCAAAAGGTCTAAATCACATCTCATTCTCCAATGAACATAATTTCCTCTTGAAATTATCTCATTAACTTAAGGCATTAACTCTACTCTTCCAAATCTGAACCATGACATTATAACAACTCATGTTCAGGTCATGTATAATGAAATTAAAACATAGATTTGAGCATAAACCACTAAGATTTCAGGACTGATTTTATAAACTAATTTTTCTTTGCCATTCTGCAGTGTCTAACCGGTTACGAATATCGAATAACCGGTTAGATTATGCAGTCAGTCCACTAAAACCAGAGGTTTGACAATTCATTTTCTTCTTTTCTCAAATCTAACCCAATTTCAACATTCACAAAGTTCATATGCCTTAAGATAAACATGCTCATACCCAGAAACACATTTAGTTTGCATGCATCAAGTTTATGGTATTAATTTGCACAAAAATCAACACAAATACCATTTAATACCACAAAACTCATAATCAACAATTAGTTTATGATTTCCAATCTTAAATCACTTGCATGCATCAATTTAATTTTGCTCAAAAAAAATTGAGCCAGAATTTTGGCCTCCAAGCCTTTGTGCTTAAAACACATAATGCCCTTTTGAGTTTTGTTAACTCAAATCCTAATTCAATTGATTTTTAGTCTAAATCTAGTATAAGGTAGACTTCTCCCATACCTTAAGACAGAGTTTGAAGGAGATTAACACTGGATTTGAAGAAAGACCACAGATTCCCCACAATTCCCCTAATCTGCTCTCAGCCACGAATTCCACCAACAGGGTCCAAAGACCAGAAATTTTGACATAGCAAATGGCCAAAGAAATTGGGGAAAACAATTAGAGATTGTTCTAGGCAACATGCACTAATGAAGGAAAGAGATTTGAGACTTAATGATGAACTATACTTACCAAAATCAAAGCTGTAATTCAGCTTCCAGAACTAAGAAGAAACAGAGTTCAGTTTCCAACTTGTGGCTTCCAAGATTGATTTCTCCTTCTACACGAAAACTCAACTCACAAAGTGTATACCACTGAAAAGCCCTTGATTCAAGCTTTTCAGAAATGTGTGTTTCGCTCTCTAATACTCAAAGACTGAAAGGAATTTCCCAGAATGAAAACGAAACCCTAATTTGCCCTCCTCAACACAGATCAGCAAAACCAACCCCCAACACCTCTGAAAATCCACAATTTATAGACAAATTAGACTTGCAAGCATGGTGACGCGTGGTTCTCCACTAGAATTAGGTTGTAATCATGGCGAATTCGGGATTAATCAAGTGATTACTCATCAAAATCCACTAACCCAGTTTCTGGGTTCATCGTCTAACCGGTTACAGGGCATTACTAACCGGTTAGATTAGTACAAAATTTAAAAATTAATATTTTTAAATCTTTCCCTCCAAGAACCTATTCAATATTACCTTTGAGTCCTCATTCAGGGACCAAAATGCAATATCCTTATATTTTGCATTTATTTGCCATATAAAAATATTTCAACCTATTTTTATATTTCAGGCTAATTAAATACAAAATATAAACTTGGTAAAATTCATATAAATTAATAATAAAACTTTTATTATTAATTTCCTATTATTCGGGAGACGAAAATTAGGGGTGTTACACAAAACCCATGAATCACACCATGTTCTTGTTCATGCAAAACTTTAAAGCACTATTTTCTTTTTCCAAAACACCAACCGAATCATCATCATCATCGTTTTAAACAAAATTTTGATTCAAATCCTTTTTATACTAAAAATCATTTTTAAAGCTTGTTACTCTAATTCTTTCTTCAAAATCGTGACATGCATCAAGGAAAAACCAAATCTTTTCACTTAAAGTTAACATGCAAAACTCAAGTTTCATTCTTTTTCATAGATCAACCATAAATCATCACATGCATGAGTAGATCAAGGAAAATAAACAAATGTAAGCACAAACTTCAAACAAAACCATGACAAAGAAGGATTACAAGTTAAAGATCAAAACTTTTCAACACAAATATTCATGATCAAGGCTTAAAAATAGCATGTGTAACACCCCGCAAATTCCTCGTATTAATTTAAAATACTAAAAAGATTTATTTTGAGAAAAGTATTTTGAAAGGGGTATTTTCCTAAATTCTTTTCCTAATTCACGTTTTCAAAGTGATGAGTGATTTCAAAGAAATAATTTTCATAAGAAAATATTAGGGGTTTTAAAGTTGAGTTTTGAGAAATAATTATATTTGATATTTTGTACTTTAAAGGAAATTATGATTTTTATACATGAGTCACTTTATGATGAAAAGGATTATTTTCTATGCATGTGTGTATGTATGCACGATTTTGGTATGTATATGTATGCTTAGGATTAGGTGGAATTAAATTAATAAAAGAAGATGATAATACATGAGTGTATATATGTGTATGTGTGTGTGTAACGTGTATGAGCATGTATGTATATGTGTGTATATGGCGCGTGTATGTATGTAGATACAAGCTTAGGATTTTTCTAAGTGTTGGACAAGGAACCCAATGGACTAAACTCTAACCAGGACCAAACTAAGTTAGTGAAAACCCTAAGTTAGAACCAAACCAAGTTGGTATAGTAACCAAATCCTAACTATAAGCCAACTAGTAATTAGACCTAAAGTGACCCCTAAAACCCTAATCTATTCTACCTTGTCCCCTTGAATATGATAACCTCCACCCATGCAACAAATTGAGTTGCCAAAATTACCCCTCCCATTTACACCCATGGCCGAACCTACAAGGACAAAAGAGGAAGTGTATGAATTGCCTATATAAGACTTGAACCTTAGTTCACTCCCATTCATTTACTTTCATTCCTTCATTTCCCTTCGTTTTCCATACACATTTGTTGAGTGAAAAAATCAAGCTCTCAACACCCCAAGAAAAGAGGGAGGCCGTGAGTTAGAATAGAGAAGAAGAAGAGGAGATCAACACCAAAATCTAGAATTTTCCTTGAAGATCCAAGGCTCAAAAGCTAGGAGATCAACCCTTTCTTTGGTGGGTAGCTCGAAGTTATGAAGAAAATTGTAATAGCTTAGTTTTTCTTTGATCTTGTAATCTTTCTTTCTTTTCTTCTTTGCATGTTAATTTTCTAAGTTTTATTCATGTTGATCTTGGACTTTTAAGACTAAAAATAATTTGTAAAGTTCTAATCAACGGACTTCATAACTCAATTAATTTTTTCATGAAAGATCTTAAAGTTTTTCAAGCTAAACCTCCTAGATCTAAAGATTTGAAAGGAGATTTTTGTGGATCTCAAGTAAAGTCTCTTTGCATGTTTGATTTCTTGCTTAGTAATAAAATTGAGATCTTTGGTGTTGCATGTTAGTTGATGATGATTGTGATGATTGGAGTTCATGCATGTGTTAAATGAACCTTGATCTTGAAATTTTAAGAATGAATAAACTTATAAAACACTAGATCATGAGCCCTATGTTTCGGCCATGACAAGAAAATTTGATCTTGATGCCTTTCTATTTGATCTAAGTCATTGCATGTTAACCTCATGTTTAGAAAAAGTGATTTGAGAGATTGAAAGTGTTTGATTTCTACTTGATCTTGACAAATCCTTGATTTTGGTTTTGACCTTTACTTTATTCATGAAAAAGTTTGATCTTTGACACATGCATATTGTTTTGAACAAAAAGACTTGATTTTCTTAAATGATTCATCACGGTTTTGGCCTTTTCTTACTTAAAATGATTTTGATCTTGGATTTGTGCCATTATGATTGATTTCATGACTTGATCTACAAGATCTAGGAACATGCATGTGGTTTTTGAATATAAAGATTTTATTTTCTTAATGATCATCACGGTCTTGTAAAAGAACCAAAAGAAATGAGTTTTTTTGAAAAGTGATTTTGTCTTGGTTCATGTTCTATGTGCATGCATGTGAAAGATTTGAAAATAAAACCTTGTTTTGATCATGATGATATTCGGCCTATACCTAGGAATTTGGCTAGGACTCTTTTTCATGAAAAGACATGAAGATAATGAATGTGTTTTCTAAAAACTAATGCTAGGTTAAATCATTTGAAAAGGTGTTATGATTATTAATTTTCTATTCGATTTTGAGAAAAAGGTAAAAGGAATAAATAAACTAATTGGTTAGAAAGAGTTTTGTGTTTAAGTAAATAGATGTGTGTGTATTCGGTTGAAGAGAAAAAGGAAGAATAAATAATTTTGTTTCATGAAAAAGAAAGTGAAATTAAAGTGTTTAAATTAAATCAAGTTGATTTATGTGATCTAAATTTGTGATGTTTGACTTGTTTTCTTTGATTTCATTCGGCCATATAGTTTAAGTAGGTTTAGGAAATTTAATTGCATGAAATAAACTGTATGTGGTGATTTTGAAAGGAATAAAGTTATTTAAAGTAAGAAAATAAATTGTGTCACACCCTCTCTATTGTTTATAAAATATAGTATCTGTAACATCCCAGATTTTTAACCCCTGATTAATATCCTGTTAATTAGAAAGGTTTTGGAGGGAAAGAAAATAAAATTATTATTTTTCAAAAACTGGTAAAAACACTCGAGTGTTTTTGGGAGTACTCGAGTATTTTGGTCAGAGTTGACGAGTTAGTGCATTTGGTGAGTCACCACCAACGAGTCACCGCCGTTTGACACGAAATCAAGCCTTCAACACGTCCATGGCTTTCGTGTCGAGCTGCATGAGCTTCATGAATGGCTATTTAAGCCATGGTTGATGAATCAATCAACCCCCTCATGTGAATCTTGTTTCTTTAGCTAGTGTGAATTGTAGAGAGTTTATAGAGACTAATTTCCCCCATTTTTATGGCTGTTTCATGCATCAACCAATTCAATCTTGGTGCTCTGTTGAAACTGCTCTGTTTCAGTGTGGATTTTGGGGAATTCAGCTTGGAAGCTAAGTTTTGGTAAAGTCTCTGTTGATTCACGTCTAAGAGGTAAGGGGAAAGCTCTCTATTCACTAGATAGAGTTTAAATTGCATGCATTTGATTAGAGAGCCACCAAGAGGCTCTAAGGGCTTAGTTTGAATAGGGAAATTGGTTTGGAGACCAACCTGCACTCTAAAGTTGTTCTGAGCAAGTTCTATATGATGCAAGTGAGCTATATGCAAGTTGTTTTCATGTCAAAAGTGTGTGGAACTGAATTTGGTATGTTAAGTTGTTGAAAATGTGTTTTATGCAAAATTGTTGCTCAGATTCGATTCAGTGTAATAAGTTGTTGTTTTTGGGTTGGAACATGTTTAATATGTATAATGTAAGCTCTGTTGATCATTGGATTGGATTAGAAATGGTTGGAATTGAAAATGGTATGTCAAAACCAAGTTTCCAGTCTGTTCTGTAAGGAAAGACTCGAGTACTTGGCGTGATACTTGAGTAAATTTTAATAAAACAATGTACTTTTGTGTTAGAACACTCGAGTATCAGGCCTAGACCTTGAGTAATAACTGATGCTCAGAAACATGCTTTGATAAACCACTCGAGTAACACAGGAGACGCTCGAGTATTCTGGATTTGATGAAGAACACTCGAGTACCCATGAAATACTCGAGTAAATTTTGAGAATCTGGGATTTGAACTTACTGAAAGTATGAACGACTCGAGTATTCATGAACTACTCGAGTAATCTGGAATATTTGAAGAACACTCGAGTATTCTGAAGAACACTCGAGTAGTTTTACCCAGAATATTAAAAATACGATTTTTAATTCTGAAACATTCGGTTAGTGCTTAAATGATAATAATCCAAGTGATCTAAGACTTATAAGAAATTGATTGATATGGTTATTCCATTTGGAGGATAGGACGTTGCTTGGTTGGTACGTCATAACGTTGCTCGGGTGGCACGTTATATATTATATATTGCGACACACCAATCAATTCTTTGAGTTAAAGGGCCTGAGTGCTAGATTGTTCATCATGTTATGATAACATGGGGAGGACCTCTGGAAATACTAAATGTTGCTGCTAGCTCGATGACACATTAAGGTGGACAATGTGGGCAGTATGTGGTATACTGTTGATTTGATGTTTCAACGGTGTGATGCACACAAGTGATAAGGTTTACGTTTTGGCGACGTGACGTTCATCAGACATGGTGACGTTGTTTATCACCTCTGTTGCGTATCACAAGTGATAAGGTTTACGTCCTTTGGCGACGTGACGTTCATCAGATGTGGTGACGTTTTTTATCACACCCGTTGTATGTTGAGAAGTGATAGGTTTACGTCCTTGGGCGACGTGACGCTCACCAGATAGTGTGACGTTTTTATCACTTTCGAGGTAGTACGCCATATGTTCTGATAACGAATTTGTAATCTGGGAATACATTGTGGTTATGGATTGACGCTTGTGAGAATATTAGTTGGTGAACCCAAGAGAAGGAAGAATGTCAGGCATCATGCCACTTATCCTTAACTGAGATAAGGTTTGATATCAAAGAATGAGTATGAACATCTTATTTGCATTAAGTGTTTGCTAAGTGTTAACTATGGCTGTTAACTGATTTGGGGTTATCTGTGCATAATCATGTTACTTCAACATTTAAGCTCTATTGATTATGTGTATAGATTGGCTTACCCCTATGCCCTTGTAGGTGATGTCACGTTACATCGCTTGCATCGAGATCCGGCCACTTCTTAGTGGCATATGGATCTACGAGGATCTCCGAGTGGTGTATGAGGGGAAGGTAGAAATTACCTTTTATCACCCTAAATCGCTGATCGGTTTCGTCCTCGTAGGTTTATGATTCTCAACATATACACTATGCAATTACCAACTTTTTATACTTACCATGGATCATCTCCCACTCGACCAGCTCGCTTGTATCACAGTTTTCAATTTGGACCTACCCGCTCACACCCTTTTTATTTTAGAGTCATTCGAGAGGAGACTCCCCCATCTATTTCAAGGAGTCCTGTTAAGGTCACGTCTTCATCAGACCTTGTACCCAGTGGTAGGGTAACTACTCCTTCAAATAAGATCAAGGAGGATCCTGTCGAAGACGAGAGCGGAAGCGAGCTTGTCGTTCATTCTATCGGGAGTCAATGGAGAGGCGATGATCCCTAGGTATGTGCATAAGGTAAATGATGAGGATCAGGGATCCGGTGTGATGGATGTTGTGGAGGAGATTTGCTGCTGATGATGATGTTGGATGATGATTGCTGCTACTTCTTGAAGACTTCTACTACTACTGCTGCTACCAGTGCTATGAGACCAGCTTTGGAGTTTTGATATTTTGGTTATGGGGATATTCCTTTTGAAAACTCTTGAGTTATGGTCTATTTCGATGTTCATATATATATATGTATAGCGTTATGGACTTGTTCTGGGATTTTGGAGTTCTTCACCACTGGACTATGTATCACGTATCTTTTGATATATATAAAATCCATGTTTATATTACAGTTTATTACATAGTCCTGTTATTTCCGCTTACTCTGATATTGATTTAAAAAGAATTCGGCTATGACATTTTGAGATGGTATCAGTTGGTTAGATGAAAAACTGGATGGCATTACTTAAGTTCTGTTATATGAAATTCTATCTTCAAAAGGATGCTATCTAAGATTTGCAAAACTATTTTCTGAGCGAAGCAAATGTCGAATTCGTTTCAAAAAGTAATATGTAAATTATTCTCCAAATATCCTATGCTTTGGTTTGTGCACCCGACTCTTTAGAAACTAAAAAGGAAAATTTTGAATCCAGTATTTTCTAACAATTAAACAAGTCCATATATTCTCCAGTTATAGCATTATTTGTATTAATTACTTGGGTTATTTTGAGGGTGTCACACTTAGTGGTATCAGAGCAAAAGTCAGATCCTGTAGTAGTGGAAGTAGCTCCAGAATGGTAGTCATCAACATCAAGCAGGTATCCACAGGGCATATTTATTGTTTTTAATACTAGTATCTTTCTTGAATTGAGCAATTGATACAGTGTAGAAATTGAATGCATTGTTGAAAGCTATTGTTATAACCTTAGTGTAGGTTGTGTAATGAATGTTTCTGTAGTCCATCATATGTGACCATGAGCAATAGCGCAGGTCTATTATGACGACTAGAAACCAAAATCGCACCGACACGATATTAGAGAGAATCACCGCCGTGTTAGAATCTTTGCAGCAATGGCAACAACAGCAATCTCAACAACCACCTCATCAATATAGTACTGGTAATTCAGAAACTAAGAGTTTGACGGAATTTAGAAGTTGTAATCCACCTAAATTCGAAGGAGGATTTAAGCCTGAGGAGGCTAATAAGTGGATTCATACTATGGATAAGATCTTCAGAGCATTAGACTGCACTGAGGCTCAGAAGGTGGCATATGCAGTTTATATGTTAGAAGACGAGGCGGAAAACTGGTGGAATCACACAGTTCAGCTCCTGCACTATGAAGGAAGGGATATTAATTGGGGTGTGTTTACGGAAAAGTTTCTCAATAAATATTTCCCGGAAGACTTAAGAAGGAAGAAGGAAATTGAGTTTCTGCAATTAAAGCAAGGAGACATGATGTGGGTGAGTATGCAGCTAAGATCGAGGAACTGATTAAGTACTCTCCATATTATCAAAACAATCCCGATGAGAGGAGAAAATGCATCAAGTTTGAAAGTGGTTTGAAACCTAAACTAAAATTTGTTTTTAGTTATCAGAAGATTCAAAGTTTTCCCACGTTGGTAGATATGTGTCGGATGTATGAGGATGATAAGAAGGCTGAAGTATTAGCTGATCAAGTAAAGAGTAACCAGCCGAGTTATGGACCACAAAGAAAGAAAAGATTTGATCCTCGGAATAAGGGTCCATATTTTGACCAGAACCGAGGCAAAGGAAGAATTGAAGTTAAGGATGCGGTTAAGTCTCGCAGTAATGCTCCTTACTGTGAGAAGTGTAAGCATCATCATTATGGAAGGATCTGCTGGGCAACAAGTAATTGCTTCAATTGTGGAAAGTAGGGTCATATTGCTCGTTAATGCAGAGAAACCGTGAAAAGTAACCACACCAGATTTGCTAGCAAACCAAAGACTCAAGGCAAAGTGTTTACCCTGAATAGGGTCGAAGTTAACCAAACTCCTAATATCATGCAAGGTAACCATTTATTTCAAAACCAACTTTACATGATTGTGTTTGATTTGGGAGTTACCCATTCTTTTGCTCATTGTAAATGTGAGATTAGGTTGGAGACGGATTCACCTAATTGTTTTAGAATTAGAGAGTCTATGAAATTCCCCAAATTAGTGTCGAGGTATTCGATCACGACACTAAGTTAAAATAGATCTATCATCCTTTATCACATTTGGATGTGATTTTAAGGAAAGTTAGCATTTCCTCTTGTGTTACTCCTACTCGATTCATGCCAAAGTATTGGAGCATACTTTCATGTGTCGAGACCCGAACTTGGAAGGAGGAAGTTTTATGAAAGGAAGGTGGATGTGTATGCATCAAGGTGATTGAATACACACAAGGTGATACACTTGACGCATGACTTGAGTTTTGCAACGATCATGGTTGTTTTGAGGGCTTGAGGCCTTTCCTCGTGTCACTATGCTTTAAGTGTTAATGACCCTGGAAAGTCGAAGTAATTGTTCAATCAAGAGGAGCCGAACAAGGGGCAACACCGAGGGACAGAATTTTAAAGGCTCATGATCGGAGACTCTGTCGTCGTCATGACAAAGCAAAGGAGGTAGCAATTACAATTGGGCCGAAAGGCAGTTCATGTGAGCTCTATGGGGATTAAGGAAGTGATTTTAAGGAATCTAATAGCTTCAAGCTTGATGATACAAGTAGACGACGAGAAGTAAGGAGGGAAGGTTGCAAATCACAACAGAATTCCTAACTCGAATTCGTGAATTGCAACAAAGAACTGAAGAACTAAGGACAAATAAGAGATTGATTTCAAAAGGGAAGAAACCTAAGTTCCATAGGGGACATTTTAAGGACAAGAATTTGAATTCCAGATGATTTGGAAATTGAAGGCTAATTATGGAATTAATCAAAATGGATGAGTGAAGGTTATACCACTTATATTCTAAGTGGTGAAGCTAAGATATAGTGGAACTATGTAATTATGATATTGGAAGCAAAGGATTGGCATGTCACTTGGAAATTACTCAAGGATGAAGTCTTTGAAAATTTAGAGAAAGGAGATTAAAATGTGGTAAATATGGTAGGGCAATATGAATCTTGGGGAAAACATTGCCAAGTTCAAAAGATCGAGGAAGTATGTTTTATGGCAATTTTGATGGGAGGGTCAAACATGCGAAATCCGGAAAAGAATGATGTCTGAACTTCAAACCAGTTATCAACCATTGAGAAATAAGGGATTTCCTGACATTAGTGAGTATGTGTAGAATTGGTATGGATGATGAGGAAAGCACAGGAAGCTTATAAGTGAATTAATGATGGGGACCAGAATTTCATGCATAAGGGGTTAAGGAAACCGCAATTGCGTGAAAGTAACTAAAAATCCGATGGATAGGAATTAGTTGTCAATTTTAAGGTGAAAAGGTCAGGTGCATCATCATGGACTGTATAGTGATGTACTGAAAGGGATATTTGATTGCGGTCGCAAGGAAATGAAGTCTTACTCGCCGGATTGTTTGAAGGGGAATACAAGAAAGGAATGGTTAACCAGTAAATCAAGAGTGGAAGAGTCTTCCATCCTGCTGGGATGCGAGCTAGATTCGGATGTAGGTAGTCTGAGTTATCCCTTCGCCGATTTGTGTTAACGTAGTCAGATGTTTTCGACTACGTTAATTAAATCGTTTTGCAATTTGGAAAAAAAAAAATCTGAGCAAGCTTTTAACCTGAAGTTCTGTGATCAAAACACTTATCACAGTTGGATGTGATAAATGTCTTTGGGCACTACAGAAAGAGAAAGATCAGTTACGACTAGAGATATTAACAACCACCGGGATAGGACAAATATTTGTCTCCCCAACGGAAGTTTCTCTAGGACTTGGCTATCTGACTGAGTCTGATAGTGACAATAATGTTCATTATCTTTAAGTTCATCTAACTTAAAGGTAAATTGTATAGTCGTTCTTGAGAAAGATTATATTTGAAAGGGATGATTTCACCACTGATAGTTTAAATATTAGGACTGGTCACCCTAATGTTTACAACTGTTGAGAAATGAAGTCATACGAATATTTCCTTACTCGTGCCCGAGTGATCAGAGTGCGCAACGAAACATGTTTTTCCTCAAAAATATCTTTGGAAAATGTTTTAATTATGAAGTATTTATGTATATACATATATGAAAGGTATTATTCGAAAAGTTTTCCTCGAAAAGATTATTGGGAAAAGCTTCAGTTGAAGCTATGTATCGAAACATCTTGTCTGAAATGATCAAAAGATTTTATTTCAATTAATTATGAAATAATTTTCGAGGGAGTTTAAGAAAACTCTTTTATGAGAAAAAGGGATTGAAATATGCTTTTGAACGCAAAGGTGTTATTTGAGAAAAGTTTTATTTGAAATATTTTATGAAACATTTTGAGAATGGGAGTTTGAAGAAGTATAAGAAAATTCCTTTTAAGTGGGGAAGGGTTCTCCCTAATTATATTTTGAAAACATATAACACCAGAACAATCTTTTGTGTAATTTTAGAAATTGTAGAATCTTTAAAGAAGAATTTCGGGGTCAAAATTACTTTTAAGTGGGGAAGAGTGTAACATCCCAGATTTTTAACCCCTGATTAATATCCTGTTAATTATAAAGCTTATTTATAATTAATTATTATTTTTATTCTTGATTTCAAAAGTAATGTATTATGAATGATGATATTAGATAGTTTTAATATGAGAAAATGAATATTTTTCACATTAGTCCATGTTTGGGGACCTTGAAGTAATTTTAGAATGGTTTTGGAGGGAAAGAAAATAAAATTATTATTTTTCAAAAACTGGTCAAAACACCTGAGTGTTTTTGGGAGTACTCGAGTATTTTGGTCAGAGTTGACGAGTTAGTGCGTTTGGTGAGTCACCACCAACGAGTCACCGCCGTTTGACATGAAATCAAGCCTTCAACACGTCCATGGCTTTCGTGTCGAGCTGCATGAGCTTCATGAATGGCTATTTAAGCCATGGTTGATGAATCAATCAACCCCTTTGCTCAATTCGTGAAGTGTTGCGTGTGTTAGGGTTCTCGAATTGATTCAATCGATTCTCCCTCTCTGGGTTGATTCGAACCACAAATCATACATCATTGTGAAGCTCACATTCAGGGTTTCACAAATACACCAAGATTGTGAGCTGAGAGTTCGTAGATTGGAAGAATTGAAGCTTAGAAGTTGGGGTCTGTTTGCTGTCTCAGGTCTCTGGAGCTTACATTGGAGCTTTATTCTGGTAAGCTCAGGTAACCTCCTCATGTGAATCTTATTTCTTTAGCTAGTGTGAATTGTAGAGAGTTTATAGAGACTAATTTCCCCAATTTTTATGGCTGTTTCATGCATCAACCAATTCAATCTTGGTGCTCTGCTGAAACTGCTCTGTTTCAGTGTGGATTTTGGGGAATTCAGCTTGGAAGCTAAGTTTTGGTAAAGTCTCTTTTGATTCACGTCTAAGAGGTAAGGGGAAAGCTCTCTATTCACTAGATAGAGTTTAAATTGCATGCATTTGATTAAAGAGCCAACAAGAGGCTCTAAGGGCTTAGTTTGAATATGGAAATTGGTTTGGAGAACAACCTGCACTCTAAAGTTGTTCTGAGCAAGTTCCATATGTTGCAAGTGAGCTATATGCAAGTTATTTTCATGTCAAAAGTGTGTGGAACTGAATTTGGTATGTTAAGTTGTTGAAAATGTGTTTTTATGCAAAATTGTTGCTCAGATTCGATTCAGTGTAATAAGTTGTTGTTTTTGGGTTGGAACATGTTTAATATGTATAATGTAAGCTCTGTTGATCATTGGATTGGATTAGAAATGGTTGGAATTGTAAATGGTATGTCAAAACCAAGTTTCCAGTCTGTTCTGTAAGGAAAGACTCGAGTACTTGGTGTGATACTCGAGTAAATTTTGATAAAACAATGTACTTTTGTGTTAGAACACTCGAGTATCAAGCCTAGAACTTGAGTAATAATTGATGCTCAGAAACATGCTTTGATAAACCACTCGAGTAACACAAGAGACGCTCGAGTATTCTGGATTTGATGAAGAACACTCGAGTACCCATGAAATACTCGAGTAAATTTTGAGAATCTGGGATTTGAACTTACTGAAAGTATGAACGACTCGAGTATTCATGAACTACTCGAGTAATCTAGAAAATTTGAAGAACACTCGAGTATTCTGAAGAACACTCGAGTAGTTTTACCCAGAATATTAAAAATACCATTTTTAATTCTGAAACATTCGGTTAGTGCTTAAATGATAATAATCCAAGTGATCTAAGACTTATAAGAAATTGATTGATATGGTTATTCCGTTTGGAGGACGGGATGTTGCTTGGGTGGTACGTCATAACGTTGCTCGGGTGGCACGTTATATATTATATATTGCGACACACCAATCAATTCTTTAAGTTAAAGGGCCTGAGTGCTGGATTGTTCATCATGTTATGATAACATGGGGAGGACCTCTGGAAATATTAAATGTTGCTGCTAGCTCGATGACACATTAAGGTGGACAATGTGGGCAGTATGTGGTATACTGTTGATTTGATGTTTCAACGGTGTGATGCACACAAGTGATAAGGTTTACGTTTTGGCGACGTGACATTCATCAGACATGGTGACGTTGTTTATCACCTCTGTTGCCTATCACAAGTGATAAGGTTTACGTCCTTTGGCGGTGTGACGTTCATCAGATATGGTGACTTTTTTCATCACACCCGTTGTATGTTGAGAAGTGATAGGTTTACGTCCTTGGGCGACATGACGTTCACTAGATAGTGTGACGTTTTTATCACTTCCGAGCTAGTACGCCATACGTTCTGATAACGAATTTGTAATCTGGGAATACATTGTGGTTATGGATTGACGTTTGTGAGAATATTAGTTGGTGAACCCAAGAGAAGGAAGAATGTCAGGCATCATGCCATTTATCCTTAACTGAGTTAAGGTTTGATATCAAAGAATGAGTATGAACATCTTATTTGCATTAAGTGTTTGCTAAGTGTTAACTATGGCTGTTAACTGATTTGGGGTTATCTGTGCATAATCATGTTACTTCAACATTTAAGCTCTATTGATTATGTGTATAGATTTGCTTACCCCTATGCCCTTGTAGGTGATGTCACGTTACATCGCTTGCATCGAGATCCGGCCACTTCTTAGTGGCATATGGATCTACGAGGATCTCCGAGTGGTGTATGAGGGGAAGGTAGAAATTCCTTTAATCACCCTAACTCGCAGATCAGTTTCGTCCTCGTAGGTTTATGATTCTCAACATATACACTATGCATGTACCAACTTTTTATACTTACCAAGGATAATCTCCCACTCGACCAGCTCGCTTGTATCACTGTTTTCAATTCGGACCTACCCGCTCACACCCTTTTTCTTTTAGAGTCATTCGAGAAGAGACTCCCCCATCTATTTCAAGGAGTCCTATTAAGGTCACGTCTTCATCAGACCTTGTACCCAGTGGTAGGATAACTACTCCTTCAAATAAGATCTAGGAGGATCCTGTCGAAGATGAGAGCAGAAGCGAGCTTGTCGTTCATTCTATCGGGAGTCAATGGAGAGGCTATGATTCCTAGGTATGTGCATAAGGTAAATGATGAGGATCAGGGATCTGGTGTGATGGATGCTGTGGAGGAGATTTGCTGTTGATGATGATGTTGGATGATGATTGTTGCTACTTCTTGGAGACTTCTACTACTACTGCTTCTACCAGTGCTATGAGACCAGCTTTGGAGTTTTGATATTTTGGTTATGGGGATATTCCTTTTGAAAACTCTTGAGTTATGGTCTATTTCGATGTTCATATATATATATATATATATATGTATAGCCTTATGGACTTGTTCTGGGATTTTTGAGTTCTTCACCGCTGGACTATGTATCACGTATCTTTTGATATATATAAAATCCATGTTTATATTATAGTTTATTACATAGTCCTGTTATTTCCACTTACTCTAATATTGATTTAAAAAGAATTCGGCTATGACATTTTGAGATGGTATCAGTTGGTTAGATGAAAAACTGGATGGCATTACTTAAGTTCTGTTATATGAAATTCTATCTTCAAAAAGGATGCTATCTAAGATTTGAAAAAGTATTTTCTGAGCGAAGCAAATGTCGAATTCGTTTCAAAAGGTAATATGTAAATTATTCTCCAAATATCCTATGCTTTGGTTTGTGCACCCAACTCTTTAGAAACTAAAAAGGAAAATTTTGAATCCAGTATTTTCTAACAATTAAACAAGTCCATATATTCTCAAGTTATAGCATTATTTGTATTAATTACTTGGCTTATTTTGAGGGTGTCACACTTAGTGGTATCAGAGCAAAAGTCAGATCCTGTAGTAGTGGAAGTAGCTCCAGAATGGTAGTCATCAACATCAAGCAGGTATCCACAAGGCATATTTATTGTTTTGAATACTAGTATCTTGCTTGAATTGAGCAATTGATACAGTGTAGAAATTGAATGCATTGTTGAAAGCTATTGTTATAACCTTAGTGTAGGTTGTGTAATGAATGTTTCTGTAGTCCATCATATGTGACCATGAGCAATAGCGCAGGTCTATTATGACGACTAGAAACCAAAATCGCACCGACACGATATTAGAGAGAATCACCGCTGTGTTAGAATCTTTGCAGCAATGGCAACAACAGCAATCTCAACAACCACCTCATCAATATAGTACTGGTAATTCAGAAACTAAGAGTTTGGCGGATTTTAGAAGTTGTAATCCACCTAAATTCGAAGGAGGATTTAAGCCTGAGGAGGCTAATAAGTGGATTCATACTATGGATAAGATCATCAGAGCATTAGACTGCACTGAGGCTCAAAAGGTGGCATATGCAGTTTATATGTTAGAAGACGAGGCGGAAAACTGGTGGAATCACACAGTTCAGCTCCTGCACTATGAAGGAAGGGATATTAATTGGGGTGTGTTTACGGAAAAGTTTCTCAATAAATACTTCCCGGAAGACTTAAGAAGGAAGAAGGAAATTGAGTTTCTGCAATTAAAGCAAGGAGACATGAGTGTGGGTGAGTACGCAGCTAAGTCCGAGGAACTGATGAAGTACTCTCCATATAATCAAAACAATCCCGATGAGAGGAGCAAATGCATCAAGTTTGAAAGTGGTTTGAAACCTGAACTAAAATCTGTTTTTAGTTATCAGAAGATTCAAAGTTTTCACACGTTGGTAGATATGTGTCGGATGTATGAGGATGATAAGAAGGCTGAAGTATTAGCTGATCAAGTAAAGAGTAACTAGTCGAGTTATGGACCACAAAGAAAGAAAAGATTTGATCCTCGGAATAAGGGTCCATATTTTGACCAGAACCGAGGCAAAGGAAGAATTGAAGTTAAGGATGGGGTTAAGTCTCGCAGTAATGCTCCTTACTGTGAGAAGTGTAAGCATCATCATTATGGAAGGATCTGCTGGGCAACAAGTAATTGCTTCAATTGTGGAAAGCAGGGTCATATTGCTCGTTACTGTAGAGAAACCGTGAAAAGTAACCACACCAGATTTGCTAACAAACCAAAGACTCAAGGCAAAGTGTTTACCCTGAATAGGGTCGAAGTTAACCAATCTCCTAATATTGTGCAAGGTAACAATTTATTTCAAAACCAACTTTACATGACTGTGTTCGATTTGGGAGTTTCCCATTCTTTTTCTCATTGTAAATGTGAGATTAGGTTGGAGACAGATTCACCTAATTGTTTTAGAATTAGAGACTCTATGAAATTCCTCAAATTAGTGTCGAGGTATTCGATCACGACACTAAGTTAAAATAGATCTATCATCCTTTATCACATTTGGATGTGATTTTAAGGAAAGTTAGCATTTCCTCTTGCAACGATCTTGCATGTCAAATCCCATGTATCACACTCAATCTAACTCTCAACAATGCTCGAGTAATCAAAGCTCGAAATTAGAAACCCTAAGTTGATGTCTCCTGAGAAATTCAACCAAAAATCCTCCATTTCCTTCAACCATGAGCTTAAATAGCCATTCCCAGCGATCATGCAGCTGGCCACGATGCCCATTAACGTGGCCCTGAGGTGTTTTCGTGTCAACCAAAAAGAATCGTCATGTGTTGACTCATCAAACGCACTCACGAGTTCTCCACTGACTCGATTACTCGAGTGTTTCCAGGAATACTCGAGTAATTTTGTCAATTTTCCAAAAATATTTATTTTAATACCCTTCCCTCCAAGACCTTCCTAATATTGCTTCTAGGTCTTCATTCAGGGATTAATATGTAAAAACAATATTTTTATATATTATATATTATCAAAATATTGTTCCACCTCATCAAAGTACCAAGACTAACACATAATTAATCTAAATTAATTATAAATTAAATAATTATGATAATAGAAAAATAATTATAAAATAACCCTTCATAATCAAAATTTCTATTACATCAGGGGATGAAATTTTGGGGTGTTACAAATTGTGCTTGATTTATATCTTTGGTTCAATTTGGTTTGGGAATATGTGCATGACTAAGTGTTTTGTTGTATGATTACTTTGATATTGACCAAGTTAATTATATGCCTCTAATTAATTAATGAAGTGTTACTTGTTGTGTGTCTTAATATGCTGTTTGGAAATAATTGAGTGCGTAATTGACTTTGAAATTAATTAATTTTGAGATAATTCGACTTGATTTAATTAAGATTTTTGTATTGTGTTCAAGGCTGTCCAATATTTATTTTAGGATAAAGAGTTGAGTTTTAAAGTGTTAATTTTGAGTCAAAGAAGTATTTGAAATAAAAAGTGTTTTTGCGATGTTTTCGGGGTTTATCAAAATGATTTTTAAAAAAATAATTCTTTGCTGTCCAGAATTATTTAAAATTGTTTCTTAACTTTAAAAATGTTTTCATGTGATTTAAAATGAAGTTTTCAAGAGATGTTTGATTTAAGAAAAACTCGGATTGAAATGGTGAATTTTCGGTGTTTTCAAACATAAGTAAGGTGCTGTCCAAAATGGACCAGCAACCAAACTAAATAGTTTAAATGACTTTACATGGTGTTTTCAAAATGGTTTTTGAAAATACTTAAGGTATTAGAAATGTTAGAGTGGTCTGAGAGAAAACGGTTATATTTTAAGTCATCCGACGCG
Source organism: Crotalaria pallida (assembly GCA_037953625.1). Taxonomy (NCBI): domain Eukaryota; kingdom Viridiplantae; phylum Streptophyta; class Magnoliopsida; order Fabales; family Fabaceae; genus Crotalaria; species Crotalaria pallida. The sequence goes on from CM075654.1 coordinate 27,558,654, forward strand.
AAATGAAAAATGTTTTGAAACCAAGAAAGATTTTCTTAATACAAGTTAATAACGTGAGTATAATTTTATTTAGTACGAGGAATTTGAAAGACGAGGGATTGGGGCAGCTGATGGCGACAAGGATCCGCGGAGATGGTACGCATTCAATCGCTGGACCTCAGGTGAGAGAGAAGCTTTCCTAAGACACCGTGGTGTTTAGGTGATTTATTAGGACATTCCGTATCATCTCAAAGATCGGAACTAAGTGGTTCTGAGTCAGTAGTATAAGTGGCAATTGTTTGTGTTGTGTGGCCACTTATACGAAGGTGACAAAGGCCACATTGTTGTTGTGTGATGAGTGTGTGATTGATAGTATGCTTTTATGTCTTTATTTCATTATGCCTGATGATATTTATTGCTGTTAAATTAAATGAAGTAATATGCTGATGGACGTCTATTACGTCCTGAATAAGGAAATGAGAATGAAATAAATGAGTTGTGAAAGTGATAAAGTAATGGCACAATAAGAAAAGAATAATGATAAAGGATAAGAGATTGAGTGGAAAAGAGAGAAGAGTTGAGATGTGGGAAAGAAATTGATGATAATGTTGAGAATGAGCCAGAGCTGGGAAGAGTGATGTTGCTGTGGATGCAAGATGTGAATTGAGTGGAGCTTGGCTCCTTTGTTTTCGTTTTTGAATGGGACTAGTGTTGAGTTGAGCTTGCTCCTCCATTAGCGCTCAGCAAAAAGGTGATTTTTGAAAAAGGTTTTTGAAGAGAGACTTTTGAAAAGATTTTTGAAAAGAGATTTTTGAAAATATTTTCAAAAGGAGGGTTTTTGAAAAAGATTTGTGAAAAGAAGTTTCTGAAAAAGGTTTGCAAAAGGGAATTTTTGAAAAAGGTTTTGAAAAGAGGTTTTTGAGAAGGATTATGAAAAGTATTTTCAGAAAAGTTTTTGAAATGAAATTTTATAAAAGGTTGTGAAAAGAGATTTTTTCGAAACCTTGCGAAAAGAGATTTTTAAGAAAGTTTTTGAAACGAGACTTTTAGAAAATTACGAAAAGGGATTTTTAAGAAAGTTTTGAAATACAGTTTTGTGAAAGTTTATGATATGAGATTTTCAGAAAGTGGATAAAATGTGTTTTGAAGAAAGTATATGAAGCAAGATTTCTTTTGAAAAATTTTACGAAACGAGATTTTGAGAAACTTGTAAGAGGGGATTTTTGAGAAAATTTACGAATTAAGATTTTTGAAGAATTGAGAAATGAGATGTGAGTTCGTTGATGTGATCCCAGCTCTGTGCCATGTGAGAAATGATGAGAGAAAGAAAGTGCAAAGTTAGTGGTCGGGACTCATTGAAGGGATGCACGAAGGATGGGCCGACCTTAGGATAATTAAAAAGATAAAAGACTTTAAAAGACATACACGGTGAGGTATGAGAGTGCGAAGTAGTGGAGAGGAAGGAACCATGGGTATCTGCGGATACTCAGGAGGAGATTGCATTAGGGGAGGACGATGACGGTGAAACGTCAAGAAGTCTAGAGTATGTTTCTAGGCAGAACGAACTCCACATGTGGCATACGAACGTGGTAGGGACTGGGTCCAATGCCGTGGTAAGTTCTGCGTGCCCACTAGAAATATACTGTCGCCCCCTAGATTGCAAATCTTGAACAGTGAGAGGGACTGGAGTGGGGCATCTTGTTTGCCACTGTGAGTTTAAGAGAGTGTGCGTTGATTATATATATAAATTGAATTGAATTGATTTGAGGCGGTAGTCCTCCTGGCCTGGGGCCAATTGATTGTGAGACAGCTGTCGTGCCCGCAATATAAAGGTCTTGTACTCCTGTTTGCTTCCGACTAGGCTGGGTGGATGACCGAGGAGATGTAGACGTGTGAGACGATGGTGACGAAGGGAGCACCTCGATGATATTATGATTTCTCCCCCCCAATCATCGAAGGTTATGATTTGATAAGACTCGATAATGAAAATTGAAAAGTATTAAAAAGATTGATAATATTATGAAGCGAAGTTCCCTGGAATGTTGAGGGCAAGAAATGAATTGAGACATGTATGTGAAAATCTGGTAAGCGATATTGAGAAAGTGAGTTAAGAAAGAGGGAATGGCTATAAGTTTGGTAAGATGAGGAAAATAAGGATAAGAATAATAATGATAATAACGATATGCTTGATTACTGTAGTGTTTGTATGTTGTGTGTTGTATGCTTGTATGGTCTTGATACCTCGCCTACTGTAATCCCACACCGTCGACGATGCATCGTTCGGATCGCTTACTCTCTCCTGTTCGTTGGCATATCGGTGTTGCTGATGTCTCAAAGGGCAGACGGAGTATCGTATGGAGATCATCACTAAAGATGAGTTGAAGATGGAGCTGTGTGACAACCGCAAAGCAGCAATAGAGATGATTTCATTTTCGGGAACGCAGAAAGGGCGCAAGAAGAAAGGAGAGCTTCATCCGGATGTCTTCATCAGAAGGAAGCGAAAGTAGTGTGTTTAGGTTAAGTTTGTGACTTGTGTTTTGAGTCAAGGATTACCAAGCAATGTGCCACTCATGTATTCAAACTAAGCTTTACATTCTGTATGGAGGTCTACTTTATTTTTGGAAAATCAAACAATGTAATCTTTTGGGAAATATCATGATGATTTGGAAACAATTCTTTTATGAAAATGAAAGTTTTATGTTAATAAATGTTTTAGTAACAACTCGGTTTTCAGTAAAAGGATGTTAAAGTACAACAACGACTTTTCAATAACGTTACAAAAAAAAAATTGGCCTCATTTTTGCAACTTTAATAAGTAAAAATTAATCATTTTTGGTTTACGAAAATCGGGCTGTTACAGCATGCATGTCATTTAAACTTCAAGATCACTTCAAAGTAAACACATGCATCACAAAACTTTAAGTTCAAACAAAGTTTATCATCAAGTCCTTTACAACACAAGGTTAAATACACCTAAAACTCTCAAAAAGCTTAAACAACTACCTTAAATCAAAAACTTTAACTTCAAGCTTCAAGATCTCTCTCTCCTTCTCCTAGGTTTTTGCTTTGGTCTTCTCTCCTTTGGGGTGATAGGTGATTTTCTTCTTAGGCTTAGAAGAAGGAAGTGTGTGAAGAAGGAAGCTCAAGGTGTAGGTCTTGGATCTCCACTCTCTTTCTCTCCCTCTCTCTCTCGGCCTCACCCTCTCTCTCTCTCTATGTCTCAAGAGCTTTGTTGTGCTCTTGGACTAAGTGTGCAGAAGAATGGAAATGAAGAAGGAAATGGAATGGATGAAATGAAAATGAAATGAATCAACTAGCCACACCCACACTCACACGGCTATATATAGGCAAAGCAAGGGCATGGGGTGTCCTCTCCAATTCGGGTCTAGGGTACAAATTCAAGGGCAACTTTGTCCAACCTATTTGTTGCATGGAAAGGGTCTTGTCTTGGTGAAACAATGTGGAGTGATTTAAGGAGAAAGTCATTTCATACATCATTGCACTCTCCACTTCACATTTTCTACTAAATCTCCTTTAAATCCTTACTTCCTTAATTCCTAAGAAAATAGGCCTCAACTTTGCCCTCTTGGGTCTCTATGTAACACCCTCACAAATATTTAGTTAATTTAGGATTTTTTAAAAATTGGTACTTAAAAATTTCTTTTTAAATTAAAGTACTTAAGAATATTTTTCCGGAAAAACGGACAGAGTTTCCTCTGTTTTTCGGACTTCCCAAAATTTTCAATTTTGTACCTGCTTAACCTGTTCAATCCAGCAAACTTTAAAACATAAAACGTTTAAATATTATCCAGAAACAGATCCTAATGCCCTGAATATCTCAAATAGGGCGTACAACTAATACATATCTTTAAATTACAAAATAGTAGTTTTTAACATATCTAAAACTGCAGTCCACTCGTAAATAATAAACAGATACTCCACGTAGTGGAGGTTCAACCTGCTCGGCCAGAAACTGTGTAAGCTCCAACCTCAAAACCTGAAAAATGGTTGTAAGGGTGAGCTTTACACATGAAGTAGGAAGTAGTTCATAACTAAACATAATGACCTACTAAGTCAAACACATTTAACACGTAACACATATTTTCAATAATCAAGCCAAGCATGCATCACACACAAACAAGAGTTCCCTTAACCACTCTTAAACTCATATCCTTCACTCTTTTATCTTATTCATGTACTGTTGATCCTCTTTTCTCTCACTCACATCCTATTATCTTTCAATATTGCATTCATTCATTATTTCTTCCTTTTATATTTTTCTCGTTTACTTCTTTCTTTCTTTTTAATCTTTCTTTACTTCTTTCTTTTTATTAATTTGGCTACAGGGTTTCACGACCAGGCCCACCGACCTAACCTGCACCAAATATTTCCTTTATCATCTATCCACTGGGTCTAACAACCAGATTCATATGACCTAACCTATGTCACAGGGTCTCACGACCAGATCATTCGACCTAACCTGCGCCATAGGGTCTCACGACGAGATCATACAATCTAACAAGCGTTGGCCACAGGGTCTTACGACCAGATCCCACGATCTAACCTGCATCGGCCATAGGGTCTTACGACCAGGTCCTCCCGACCTAACCTGTGACAAGTATCCTTTTACTATTTTCATTCTCATTCTGTTTATTTTATTTAGTTATTCTTTTCATTTATTATCGTTTCACTTCTTTAATTTTCTTTATAATTATCCTTTTCTCTCTTGACTTTCATTATTAACTTGTTATCTCATTCGTCATTCAACACACATTATACAAGCATACACAACAATTCCACACTTTATATTTTCAATTCCCTAAGTTTATGCCATGACATTTTTAACTCTTTCTATTCCTTAATTCTCATTCTAGTTTAGATCTCATACATACTTACTTTCCTTTATTTATTATCCAATTATATTCAATTCATTATGCGATACCCATTTAGCACACAAACATCACAATTCAACCACTTATATGATTCACATATTTCTCTTTAAATCAATCAGAGATACAGAACAATAATCATTTATAATCATTCACAATTAACGACCAGAGTTCCTGTTCTTCAAATAAACATACATGATAACATATAGCACTTAGCTTGCATATTCAATCACAAGTATCAATTTATAGTTCATTTTATTTACTTTCTTACTTTATATTTAATTTAAATTAATTACCGAATGATCAGTTATAAGCACACCCACATATTCTTAGCAAGTATTATATACTAATTATAAAATACTCCCTAAAGCAAGGTAAAGAACCCCTTACCTCAGGGTTCTATTAGAACCTGGTTTACGGCTCGTTGAGGCGATCCCGCTGCGGCTTACATCGAACTAGTCCAAATCCACCAGCGGCAATTACGGCTTACACAACCGGTGTCGGTCTGACTTCTCGACTATGTTGGTGATGGCGGTTTGGATCGAACCCGCAACCGTGGCCGATGACGATAACGGCGTCGGCTCGGTTCAAACCCTCCTTGGTTAAAGACACCGCAAGAACCAAAGATGGCGTTGGTGGCTTCGGTTCGCACGGACCACAGAAGGAGAGCGGCAGTGTCGTGAGTCGTGGCTGTTGATGGCTAAGAGAGAGGGAGACGGCTTCACGCCTTGAGAGAGAAAAAGAAGTCACATTCCGGTTCACTTCAAGCAGTGGCGGCATGACTGAGGGAGCAGCGAAGACTGCGAGGGGCGGCGACGTGGGGCTGGTTGCGGCTGGGAGGAGAGGAGGAGCACGGCGGTGTGTGGTGGCGTGACTTCGAGCGTGAGAGAGAGACAGAGAGGACGGAGGAGCGCGAGTAAGAGGGAGAAAGAGAGAGATGTTGGAACGTCGGCGGCTGGCTCAGCAGTGGAGGCGGCGGCTTCGCGATCTGCAGAGGGAGGGAGTCGCGACCCACAGTTAGAGAAAGGGCGGTCGCGAGTAGGAGAGGGAGAGCTTGAGATGGAGAGAGAGACGACGACGAAAGCTGGTTGGCGGTGGTGGCTTGTGGCGGCCGGAACTGGGAGGAAGGAGATATGGGGTTAGGGCCGGCGACCCCCATTGCTAGAGAAGAAGGAGGAGTTGGGAGGGGGTTCGAACCCCCCTTCCCCTTTTTTTTTTCTTTTTTTTTATTATTATTACATTATCATTATTATTATTATTATTATTATTATTATTATTATTTCTTTTTATTTATTATTATTATTATTATTATTATTATTACTTTTCTTTTTCTTTTTATTTATTATTATTATTATTACTTTTGTTAGTATGGTTTTAAAACACTAATACCATTTTTCTTTATTTGTTTATTGCAAATCTCAAAAAATACTAATAATAAAATGTAAGCATTTAGTAAGTACTTATATAAAATTATAAAGTTAAGAATCTTAAAATTCTTAAAACAAGTTCAACATTTAAAATGTCAAAATATATTAAAGTATAGAAAGCATGGTTTTCTAATAGTATAATTATTTTTAACATTTTAATTGAACTAGTCACTTAGCCATATCAATAATCGATTATTCAGTGCTATTTTTCTTTTTATTACTCTTATTATGTTTGGAATTAAAAATGGGGATGTTACACTCTACATGGCCGAATACACACATAGGAGGGAAATAAAATTTTCCTTTCATTTTGTTAAAAAGAACAATTCAAATCAGAGGACATTCTAAAAATTTAAAGCATAACATCTAACACACAATCAAACACATAGGCAATAATTTAGGGCATTACATTTCTTAACAACTCAAAATCATACATGATACACACATTCATACTCACATCAAGTCATGCACTCATTCATTTCAAATATACTATTTAAATTTGCATATAATTATTTTACTTTTTATGATAAGAAAACACTAATGTTCACAACCTTAAAAATTCCAAAGATATATTTCTTAAGGAAATTAATAAGCTGCACTAATTGATTATAGATATGGACTTCGCTTTATTTTCTAAAACCATAGCTTTACATAATTAAAAGATTTCCGAAAGGAATAATTTATTTGAGGTCTCTAACTATTTTCAACACTTAATACTTTCAAAATTCACACTTTACAGACCTGGAAAATAACATTCTGTAAATCGATCCAGAAAATTATAAAAATTCTATTTTCAAATTCTACGTTTCAACGCGATCGTTTTCATATAAAGATCATAATTTTCCGAGTTACGATTGAAAAGATATGCATTTTCAAATTTACCAAATTCACTTTGGTCAGAAGGGAAAATTCATTCCTTCAAGAAATCACAAATGACAAAACCATAACTTATATTTCATAAATTCAAACTCAAATAAAATCATTTGCTTTGAGTTTATAAAACATTCTAAAAATCCTTTGTAAATTCTTGAAATTCACCTCAAATAAAACCTCATTGATTTATTTAAGTAAGGAAAAATGCAGGATGTCACATGTAAGTTCTTTTATGTCTCATTGATTTTCTATGTGCATTGGTGTGTGATTTTAATGTATGTTTGTTGAGTAATTTGGTGTCAGAATAATTGATCAGGAATTAGAAATGGAACCGCATGGAATAAATAACTTATCAATCCTGAATACTAATCCAACCAAGTGACTAAAGTCACGTTGATTAGATTAGTATCTAAGACAACGAAAAATAATGTTCATATTAAATTAATAAGCGGTTCCGTAGCTAAACTTGATTCAAGTGACTGTGGCATCAAGTGAAGTATAGGAATCGAGTACTGATCGGTCGGATTTGAACCGCTGAACTATACTAAATTGAATTGCAAGCATAAAGGTAATTTTTTGTTCAAGTTTGAGAAGCGGTTTGAATTCAATCAACAGGTTCTCGAAATATGTTGTTATGTGGAATAGTTTAGCGTTAATGTATGCGGAAGAAAATTGGAAGTGGAACCATGAAAATCGTAGTTGATTCCACCACTAATTTAATTCCGATAACTTTAATACTACACGAAAGATAAGTTGGAGCTTCTAATGATTGAACTTGAACCCCGAGTTTCAATAATAAAATTTTGTAACGGAAAGAGGTTTATTTAAGTGAAAAAGGGGTTAGAATTCGATCTAGAGGTTCTCGCAATATTTTTGATTATATTGATGGTAGTGCATTTGCATATATAAAAGTCTATGTTTATGTGGAGATGAATTTAAACTTTTGAAAATGTTTTCAAAACGATTTTGGAAAGCTATGTTTTTGGGTTTGGAATAATTGTTTTACTTGGAAGATTTGACATAAACACCCTAAGGTTGAACCATTGTTTCATGTAACATTACAAGCCAAATGGAGCAAGTTAGTGTTTCAAGCAAAAACCACTCTAACGTGCTCGGATTGGTTTGACAATTTTACACAATCTTGGGCTAAGTATAAGTGTTGTCCCTTTAAGTTTTGAGGCCAATCGGAGTTTGTCTACGATTTTTAAGTAAACTTGACGTAGGTTCACCCCGATCACTACAAATCTTTTACAAGTGGTTGTGGGGTTAAAAAAATGAACCTAATGAACTCTGATTGACTTGAAAATTTATTATATGTTCTTTTATGTGCAGGGACACTACTTTCAAAATTTTCATAGCATTTGGAAAGTGAATTGATGAAAATGTATTTTTGGGTTGCAAATCATACAAGTCCTATTCCCCGAACTCCTTTTGAACCGATTTTCAAAATATGTGATGATCTTTATGAATGTGTGTGTAGAGGTAAGTGTTAGCTCTAAGTTAGACTAGGATTAGCTTAGAAGGAAGTAAAGTCGAGTCATGTTTATGTTTGAAGTGTGTGATGTCGTGAATGTTGGAACTCTGAATGATGTTTATATGATTTATGCTTGTTTGAATGATGAATGTGGTTGGTTAGGGCCTGGGAATAGGATAAGTGGTAGGTGTTGGAGTTAGATGTTATCGACCTAAGCGGGTATTAGTGCTTAGAGCGTGATAGTAACCTTTCCTGACCAAATCAAACCATAGTCGGTACTCTTCAACGAGTGCAAGAGTCTAGTGGCGTACTCATGCTGAATGGTATGCCAACTCCAAGTGGGGGAGTAGAACCAAGTGAAGTAAGTAGTGTAGCTTAGAAACCCTTTTTCCGGGATGGTTCTGCAGTTAAGGATTTTGAAGCGAAATTTCGGGGATGGAATTCCAATAAGTGAGGGAGAATTGTAACATCCCGTTATTTCTAATACTTTTAGTAAAATAATTAAATGATTTAATATGTTGTTTTCAATATTTGAGTCTCAGAATAAAATTTTGATTTCATCATTATATTTGAAATATGTTTTCTAGTCAAAACAAGTATAAATTTGTTATCCTAAACGTATTATTTTTCAATCAGTTTTGAGTAATTCAAAATACAATATTGTTTTACCTAAACGTATTTTATTTTTAGTATCATCCAACTTTTAGCTATAATCCAAAATACCTACACACATTGACCTACAATTAAAGAAAACACATAAAATACATATTTTATTTTCCTAAAACTACTACCCATCCCAACCGGCCCATCTAATCTAGTACCGTGGCCACCTATTTAATATCCCACCAAGTCCCACCTCCTTACATAGTCCCGTAAGTCTGAGAGAGAAATGGAAAAAACAAAAGAAAGAAAGTACTAGAAATTGAAAAAGAATGAGAGTTCCGCAGCAGATGGGAAACCCCTCGTCCCAGTTTTTGTTTTCAGCTTTTTCGGTCTAATAATTCAAGATCTAACCGTCCAATCTCAAATCATTTTTAGGTATATAACCTCCTTAACTTTCTCTATCCATCTACCTAATTTATTTAACGATCTGTCAATATTTTTATTATCCCTATATTTTCAAAGAAAAAGATGTTTTAGGGAAAAATGATGTCCCTATTTAGAGGTAAGGGGAGTCACTTTTCCACACTTTGAGTTCGGGATAGTTAGAGTTTATAATAGGATTTGGGTTTAATGGTTGAATCGGGTTGTGGGTAACAAAATGACACCTGTTTAGAGTTGGTTTAGGGTTGATGATGGTACTTTTTGTGTTAATTTAATAATTGATTGATATAGTTATGCTTAAACCCCTTATGTATGTTGTTAATGTAGGAAGTGAAGAACCCTAGGGAGCTGACTTATATTAAATTACTCTGAGACATACCTGAGTATGTCGATTGATTTGTGATATCTGTTGTTTGTCGAGAAAATGCTATGTAAGCTGTATGCTAAATGGGTATAATTGTACTAAGTGGTAAATGTGTGATATTTTGTTTAATGCTGAATATTAGATGATGAAAATGGCTAACTGATTGTAAGGGTAATATATGAATGCTTCGATGTTAAGTGTATTATAATTTTTTGTTAAGGGTGTGTGTGATAATTGGAAAATACATGATCACTACTAAAATTTTCATTTTTAGTGATCGCAAATTTCGGTCATTAAATAGCATTTTTCGGTCACTAAACTTGTTAGTGACCGAAATAGTGACCAAATAGGTGTGGTCACTAAAAGTGACGTCACAAAATATTTAGAGACGGAAAAAATTCCGTCGCTAATTTGTGACCGAAATTTGCTATCACAAAAAATTGCATTCCGTCGCTAAAATAGTTACCGCAAAAAACGGGACCAATTTAGTGACGGAATATTTGACTTTAGTGATCGAAAAATCCGTCAGTAATAATAAACCGTCGCTAAAACGGTTGCAAAATTAAAAAGGGACCAATTTAGTGATGGAAATTTTCAGTTTCGTGACGGAAACATCCGTCACAAATTACTAACCGTCACTAATAGTGACGAAATTGTTAGTTTTGTGACTGCGTTTTGCAGTCACTAATAGTGACAGATTTCTACATTTTTACCCAATAATTAATGCCATTAAAATGATATTTTTACCCTTAATTTTGTCACAAGTAGTAATAAGCAAGTAATTTTTCTTTTTTTTTGGGTATGCTAAGCAAGTAATTTTTCGAGCTAAACAAAATTATGTATCAATCTATTTTTATCTGAAATCAATAGATGTATGTAATCAACCAATAGAGCCTTTTAAACTAAATCAACATGTCAACATGTATAATATATAAATAAGATTTGCAGAACCCAACATCATCAAAGATGATTCACAAATTATTTTTGATAAAGCAAGCAGGATTTTTCTGCAGTGATTAAGGGGTAGTTGACAAATTTTGCACTACAAAAATGAAACAACGAAGCTGAGCTTCTTGTCTGAAATATACCCATTTTCATCCAACACAAACCGCTAAATATTCAATTGATTGCAACATGATTTGTATTTTCAAGATAAATAGTCAGGTCTCGGGGCTTCCAACTGTTCTCCCTCCTTCTCTCAAGGCAAATCCTTGTACTATACATTAAACACCATGCAAGCAGTAAATCTTGGAGGGAAGGGCATTAAAATAAATATTTTTTAAAATTTGGCAAAAATACTCGAGTATTCCTGGAAACACTCGAGTATTCGAGTCAGTGGAGAACTCGTTAGTGCGTTTGATGAGTCAACCCACAACGAATCCCTTTCGTTGACACGAAGCCCACTCAACCGAGCTTCCATGATGTCGTGTCGACATGCATGAAGGCCTAATTCACGTATAAATGATCAATGGTGGACGAAGATCAACCATTTTGGTTGATTTGCTCTGAAACTTCAAGTTAGGGTTTCTGATTTCGTGCTTTGCATACTCGATCGTTGCTGAGAGTTAAGTTGAGTGTGATACACCATTGTGAATCTCACGTTTCGAGCTTTACAAAGATATAAGATTCGTGAGTTGAGGTGCTGTGTGGAAGGAGAATCGAGGATCGAAAGAAGAGGGATTGTTGCTGCGAAACCAAGTTCCTGAGGTCTGGAGCCTACTTGGAGCTCGGATTTTGGTAAGTTTATAAGCCCTCTGAATCTCAAATTCGTTCCTACCTCTAGTTTATGTTGCAGAGAATAACTCCTAACCACTTTCCCTAATTTTTACAACGATTTTGCATGTTAAATCCTCTGGTTTTGGTACTCTGCTCACATATGGTTGCATGCAAAGGATTTTTGGGGTTTAGCATTTCCAGCCAATTTCTCTGCAATCTCTGTGTTGGTTCACGACCTAGAGGTAAGGGTGAAGCTATTGATTCACTAGAATAAGTTTAAATCATGTGAATTTAGGGTGAGAGTCAACAAAAGACACTATGGGCATAGTTGGAAATAGAATCAAGGCTTGGAGGCCTCTCTGTGTTCAAATTTTGTTTTGGACAAGTTTATTATGTTACATGCAAGCTGTACCAAAGTTGTTCTCTTGCTAAATGTGCCTAGAATTGGATTTGGTATGTTGAGTTGTGTAACACCCCTAATTTTTGTCTCCCGAATAATAGGAAATTAATAATAAAAAGTTTTATTATTAATTTTCCAAGTTTATGTTTTGTATTTAATTAGCCTTAAATATAAAAATAAGTTGAAATATTTTTATATGGCAAATAAATGCAAAATATAAGGATATTGCATTTTGGTCCTTGAATGAGGACCTAAAGGTAATATTAAAAAGGTTCTTGGAGGGAAAGATTTAAAAATATTAATTTTTAAATTTTGAACTAATCTAACCGGTTAGTAATGCCCTGTAACCGGTTAGACGATGAACCCAGAAACTGGGTTAATGGATTTTGATGAGTAATCACTTGATTAATCCAAAATTCGCCACGATAACAGCCTGAATTGAGTGGAAAACCACGCGTCAGTGTGCACGTAAACGTGATTAGTCTATATATAGTGGAATTGTTGAAGAATGGGGTTGTTGATACTCTGATTTTGGGGAGAGGCTGTGATTTAGGGTTTCAGATTTGTGGAAGCAAATTCTCTTTCGTTCTTGAGTGTTGAGAAACGAGTGATACACGAACACGAAGCTTACATCCAGAGCTTCATGTTGATACCAAATTTGTAAGACAAGAGTGTGTGTGGAAGGAGAAATCCATCTTGGAAGCTTGAGGTTTGAAGTCTGGGTTCTGTATTTTCCTGATCTGAGAGCTGAATTCAAGCCATGATTTTGGTAAGTATAGCTCACCATTAAGCCCCAAATCTTTTCTCTTTCCTAGTGCATGTTACCTATTTTGAGTCCTAATGGTTTTCCCCAATTTCTTTGGCCAATTGCTGTGTCAAATCCTCTGATCTTTGGACTCTGTTGGTGGAATTCGTGGCTGAGAGCAGAGCTGTGAGTTTGTGTGAAATCTGGGGATTTTCTTCATGTTTTGTGTCAAATCTTCATCAAATTCAGTCTTAAGGTATGGGAGAAGTCTACCTTATACTAGATTTAGACTAAAAGTTAAGTGAGTTAGGATTTGAGTTCACAACACTCAAAAAGGGCATTTTGTGCATTATGGCACCAAGGCTTGGAGGCCAAAATCTTGCTCATTATGATTTTGTGTAACACCCCGTAAATTCCTCATATTAAATTAAAACACTAAAGAGATTATTTTCTTAGAAAACATTTTGAAGAGATATTTTCTTAAATGATTTTTCTAAAATTCACGTTTTCAAAGCTACTAGAGGATTTTAAAGTAATGATTTCCAAAAGTTTAGAAATTTAGTTTTGGAAAAGTTTAAATGTTTGTGATTTATTTTGTAATTGCGTGTGTGTATGTGGTTTGGTATGGACATTTAGGATTAGCACCATGACTAATCAAAGAAACATGAATGTGCATACATATATATCTGAGTAAAATATGATGTATGAATGTATGTATATGAATGTGTGTCATACGTGAGTATGAGAATATGTATGCCTTATCCCATGGATCTATGCTATGTGTTGAACATGATTTTAAAATTAAATGTGTATGAAAGTTAAGTGTATGCATGAATATATGCTATATGTTGATGAAATTAAAAATCATGTGTGCATGTGTGTGTATGGTTCGGCCAAATAGAAGGGTAGGAGAACCAAGGAGAGTGCAATCCCTTAAGCCTTAAGAAAATGAAATTGTTAATAGAAAGTAGGAAGTGTGAGTCATGATACTAGGGAGACTAGGTTACATGAGTCATGAAGTCTAGTGAGACTTTCCTTCCTCCTTGTCTCCAATGAAAAGACCTCCCCCATGCAACAATTGAACTAGTCCAAATTGCCCCTCCTTCCACACCATGAACCGAGGATAGAAAAGGAAATTAACCACCCTTGCATTTGCTCTTAAACCGTGTGTGTGTGTGTTGCCTTTGATCCATTTTTCATTCCTTTCATTCACTTCCTTTCCCACACCAACACAAACACACTTTCTTTCAAGAGCACCATCAAGCTCTTGAAGACTTAGAAAGGAAAGAGTGAACCCGTGAGGAAGAAAAGAGAAAAAGAAGAGTGAAACCCCAAAGTTTTCATCCCAAAACATCTCTAACTCCTTTCTTAGCCACCTTCTTCTTCTTAGATCAAGGAGAAAACCCCATCAACCCTAGAGAGAAAAGAGACCGAGGCCAACTATTAAGGGAGAGAAGAGAAGATTTGAAGATTTAAGTTAGAAATTAAGGTAGAATGAGTTTTTGGTTAAGTGATTTTGTGTTGTAAAGGACTTTTAATGGACTTTATTTAATTTGGTGATGCATGTAATAATTTTTAAGTGGTCTTGAGGTTTAAAGGTCTTGCATGTTATTTTTATACCTTGATCTTGAATGTTGAGGTTGAAAAAGTTTTGATCTCTTAGTTGTAGTTCCTCCTCAACACGGTTTTGGTCTAAAGTTGTGTTTAAATTTCTATTTTTGCTTTGATCTTCACATGCATGATTTTGTGGCCTCATAACTCTTATTTTTCTTTGCATGTTTTCCTTATGTGTCGATCTTGGATTTTTATGAATGAATGAATTTATAAATCGCCAAATCAAGAACTAAATGATTCGCCCATGAGTAGAAGAAGTAGGTCTTGATGTTCTTGACTTGATCTTAGTAATTCCATGATTTATTGTGTTAAATTCTAGCTTGTTCCTTACGGTTTAATTGAAGATTTAAGTTTAAGTTTATGATTTTGCTTTGGTTGTCTTTTGCATGTCTTGATCCATGAGTGATTTTTAAGAAAACATGAAGCTTGAATTTGGTGTGTCTTATTTGGGTATAAAGTTTTGATTCCTCATCTGTAAGTCACGGTTTTCACAAGAAAATATGCTTTAAAAATAATTCCTAGTGTGAAAAGAAATTGAATCAAGACTTTGTGTATGTGTGTGATGATAATGATTCGGTTGATGAATTGAAAATTTAAAAGGATGCTTTCAAGTCTTGCATGATGTGATCCATGAATTTAGGTGTGTGCATGTGAAAATAAAATTGTGAGACTTGCCTTCTTGTATGTCATCATTCGGCCAAGACTAGGAAGTGTAGGAGATCATGTTTTTCTTACATGCATGTTGAAAATTATCTCACCTAGAAATTGTAGGTGCATGCATGTGTTTGTCTTAAAAAGATAAAGACCACGACATGATTCTGGATTTTATGTTTGTTTGCCAAAATTAGTGTGAAGCTCACGGTTTCTACAAAGAAAATTAGAAAACAAGTTTGTAGAAAATGATCTTTGCTTTGATCCATGATTTATATGCATTCATGATAAAAAAAATTAAACCTTGCTTTACTTTGATGATATTCGGTCTATATAGGTTAGCTAGACTAGAATTCCTTTTTAATAAGATGACTTAGAAGAAATAAGTATGTTTTAAGGAAACTATGCTAGAATGGATTGCTTGAAATTGTGTGTGTGGATATGTGACTTCTATCCAGTTCTTTACCTAGAAGTAAAGGAGATAAAAAAAATAAAATTTATCTTGAAAGAGTATGTGTTTGAATGAAAATATGTGTTTATGTGTATTCGGTTGGATTCAAAAGGAAACGAAATTCAAATGCCTAAAGTAGAACAAGTTGATTCATTATGGTGTTTGAGTTATTTTCTTTGCTTTTATTCGGTTAAGTAGTTTAAATAGGTTTAGGAAGTTTAAATTACATGAATAAAATATGCATAATTATTTTGAGAAGGATTTAAGTGATTTAAAGTAAGGAAAATATATATTGATGCGTGGACTTGAAACTTGATTCAATTTAGTGTTTGCATGCCTAAGTGCTCTATGTTGTGAAAATGAACTATGTGTGAATGCATAATTGTTTTAATGTTAATTAAACTGTTTAAATACTTTTAATGAAATAAGTGGTGTTTTTTATGTGATGTGATTTGTTTGAGTTGTATTCATGGCTGACCTAAGTTGTTTTAAAACATGGGTTTTAAAATGTTGATTTTAAGTTAATTAAAGTAAAAGATGTTTTTATGATCTTTTCAAAGTGTAATAAATTAAAACTATGTTTGTTGTCCAGAATTACTTGGACTTGCTTTTTATGTTTAAAAATGTTTTGTGTGATCAAAAACCCAAGTTTTCCAGTGATAAGTTGATTTTGATTATAATTTCAAAGTTTTATCAAATGAAGAAAGGACAAGTATTAAACCAAAGATTTTCTTGAATAAGTTAATAACGTAAAATGTTTTATTTAATATAAGGAATGATAAAGGAAAGAGGTTGGGGCAGATGGCAGCACAAGGTTCCGAGGAGGGCACACATTCAACAACTGGACCACAGGTGAGAGAGAAGCTTCCTAAGACATCATGGTAGCTAGGTAATTTATTAGGGCGTTCCGCATCATCTCAAAGATCGGAACTATGCGGTTGATGTCAGTAGTATAAGCGGCAATTGTCTGCTTTGTGTGGCCACTTATACGAAGGTGACAGATACCACAATATTACTGTATGATGTTGTGTGTAATGGCATGCTTTTAATGATTTATTTAATTTTGCTTAATGTTGTGGATTATGTTAAATAAAAGGGCTGAGGAAAGTTTGATTGAGAAAAATGAAAATGAAAGGTACTAGTTATGGAGGTGCGGAAATGGACAGTAAAGGGTCGAATGAGAAAAGAGGAACGATGAAGGATAAAGGATTTAGTGAAAGAGAGATAAGAGTTATTGGGGAAAGAGGTTAATGATAATAGTTTGATCGAGCCAGAGCTGAGGAGTGTGATGTTAATTGTTGGGATGAGAGGTGAATCGAGTGGAACTGGGCTCCTTGGTCCTTGGTTTTAGTTTGGGAACTGGTGTTGAGTTGAGCCTGCTCCTCCACTAGCGCTCAGCATAAATGTGTTTTGAGCAAGAGTTTCGAAAAAGAAATTTTTGAAAAGATTTATGGAAAGGAATTTTGAGTTGTGAAAACAGTTTTTGAAAAAGGTTTGTAAACTGAAATTTTGAAACAGGTTCATGAAACGAGAATTTGAAGAAGTTTGCGAAACCGTATTTTCAAATGAGTTTATAACTTGATCTTTTGGAAAAGTTTTATGAAAGGGTATTTGTGGAAACAATGTTTTTGAGAAAGCCTTTTTGAACAAGATTTGGATAAAGTTTATTGAAATGGTATTTTGATGAAAGATGATTTTGGGAAAGCTTTGGAAATGGTGTTTTGGAAAGATGTAGAATTGAAATTTTGAGAAGGATGGTAAAAAGGAAGATTTGGAAAGATTGAGAGTATGATTGTAGTTGAAAAATGAGATGTAATTCGATTGAGGAACTCCCAGCTCTGAGCTATGCGTGATTTTGAAAGTGCAAAGATAGTGGTCGGGACTCACTGAAGGGATGCACGAAGGGTGAGTCGACCGGTAGGTTAATTAAGAAGATAAAAGACTTTAAAAGATATTAACAGCGAACGCGGTAAGTTACGAGAGTTAACCCGAAGTAGTGGAGAGGAAGGAACGATAGGTATCTACGGATACTTAGGACGAGATTGCATTAGGGGAGGACGATGACGGTGAAACGTCAAGAAGTCTAGAGTATTGTTGTAGACAGAACGAACTCCATAAGTGGTGCACTAACGTGGTGGGGACTGGGTCTAATACCGTGGTAAGTTCTGTGCGCGCACTACAACAATACTGTCGGCCCCTAGATTGCAAATCGAGAACAGTGAGAGGGACTGGAGTGGGGCAACTTGTTTGCCACTGCGAGGCAGTGTGCCATGATTATTGTGAATTGATATTATTGAGGCTGAGCCTCCTGGTCTGGGACCATTTGTGTTGAGACACCTGTCGTGCCCGCACGGTAAAGGTCCTGTACTCCTGTTTGCTTCCGACTAGGTGGATGGATGGCCAAGGAGATGTAGGCTTGATACGAGTGCTAACTATGATTGAAACGCGTACCTCGATGATTCTCTAATCCCCGATCATCGACGGTTATAATTCAATAAGACATTATAAGAAAAGATTTGTATATAAAAGAATAAGGGTTGAGAAGTGTTGAGAACGAGAAAGAGATTGAGGATGGAAAATTGGTAAAGAAGTTATGTCCCATGAGTGGGAAAACCAAAGTGGAGAATTAAGAAGGAAACAATAAGGGATAAGAATAAAGTGAAATAATATTGATAATGGTAATATGTTTGCATGTTGGTTTGTATGTGCTGTGTGTTATTTGTGTGTGTCCTATTATCTTGCCTACCGTAATTCCACACCGTCGACGCTACGCGTCCGAAACGCTTACTCTCCTGCTCGTTGGCGCATCGGTGTCGCTGGTATTCCAACGGGCAGACGGATTCTCCACATGGAAGTTGGTATCCGGTCTCAAGAAGTTCGCGGATGAAGAGCCATACCCCGTGGATGGATGTGGACGGGACACACGCAAGTGGTAATCGAGGACCCGGAGCACAGTTCACAGTCGCCGCCTCGGAGTCAGAGAACAGAAAATCCTGTGAAATTATTTGGAGTGGAGCTTAAGCCCAATTCGGAAGGAGGATCCAAGGAAACAGTTGCATCGTCGTCCGGCGTGAAGGTGCTGATGAGGAAGAGGAAGATAGGACCGATCTTCTTTGATAAGAGAAAGAAGCCATAGCAAAATTAGAATAGGTTATTTGTAGGCAGGATTACCTAAGTGATGGACTATTACTGTACTTCAATCGTTATGAAGCATGCCCGACTTTTGAAGGAATGTATGAAATTTTTTTGTTCAAGTTGAAATCAAACTGTTTTTTTTAATGAAACGTTTTCGAAAAGAAAGGTAAGAGAGTTGTGGGATCCAAGTAACAACTCAGTTTTCGAAAGGAGTGTGTTGAAGAAACTTAATAATGTTTTCAAAAAAAATGGCCTCATTTTTGCAATACTAATGAATAAAAGTCAAATTGTTTTAGTTTTCGAAAATCGGGCTGTTACAGAATGGTATCAGAGCTGATGGTAATCCTTAGCCGCCTTAAGCATGGGCTTCATGCTTTGTTTGTGCAACTCTGTGTGTTTGTTAGTATCTGAGTAGGAATAGGAGGATGAGCTTTTGTCCCTTAGGACATGAGACTAGTTTGTAGCTTAGCAACGATCGTATTAGTTTAAGAGACCTTTGGCTCTATAAGAGTAGATCGTGAATAGATCCTGAGGTTAAGACCCTATACCTCTGACGTATCATTAGTAATTGTTAGACTTAGATTTGACTAACCTTAGCATACCCTTATACAGGGATAGTTATCGCCTTTGAGGATGTAGGTTGTTATCTCTTAATCCCCGTGTTTGTTGAATTGCTTCAACAAAACAATTCTTGTTGTTAAGACTCAACCCCTTTTATTCATGAACCCCTATCACGTTGTAGCCTTACCGATTCCATTCAAAACTCTTTAGTCCGAATTGCGGAGTTGGAAATACCACAGCTACCCCAAATAATTTAGGTCTAGATGATTGAGGAAGGAGAAATGGTTTGAGTTAAGTAGAGCTTAAGATCACCGCAGAATAGTTACAAGCCGAATCAAAGTTGGGGAGTCACAAGGAGGAAAAGAGGCGTAGGTTATCATTCTTTAGAGGAAATTTTGAAGGAAATTTGAGGATTAGAAATACCCTATATCCTAAGTGGAAGTTAAATGATCAAGGTGTTGAGTTTGATTAATGATTGGGACGAGTTTAGGGAGAAAAGTAAGGGTGTTCGAGGGAGTAAGTAAGTCTAAGTGGTAACAGAATCCCTTTAAGTCAGACGAAGCATAAGGTAGTAGGAACCCGTGTTGTAGAGAATAGTGAATATTACAGGATTTTTAGGTAAAATCCTATGCTTTTGGAGACGTATGAATGTTTGTTTGCTTGATTTTCCCCTCTAGTCCGTACCTATGGGTGGACTTTCCATAACGACAACCGGCTAAAGGAAGTGGCATATTCTTCGATTGGTCCAATGGACTTAACCCGACACGACACGCAAGTGACGGTACGAGTGGAATCTCTTCACCTGGAAGCAGCTAAAGAGGAACATCAGAATGACATGAGGATGTTAGTGCCCTGCTGCCCAATCTACAATGTATTTCTCGGGGACGAGAAATCCTTAAGTTGGGGAGAATGTAACACCCTGTAAATTCCTCATATTAAATTAAAACACTAAAGAGATTGTTTTCTTAGAAAACATTTTGAAGAGATATTTTCTTAAATGATTTTTCTAAAATTCACGTTTTCAAAGCTACTAGAGGATTTTAAAGTAATGATTTCCAAAAGTTTAGAAATTTAGTTTTGGAAAAGTTTAAATGTTTGAGATTTATTTTGTAATTGCGTGTGTGTATGCGGTTTGGTATGGACATTTGGGATTAGCACCATGACTAATCAAAGAAATATGAATGTGCATACATATATATATATGAGTAAAATATGATGTATGAATGTATGTATATGAATGTGTGTCATACGTGAGTATGAGAATATGTATGCCTTATCCCATGGATCTATGCTATGTGTTGAACATGAGATTAAAATTAAGTGTGTATGAAAGTTAAGTGTATGCATGAATATATGCTATATGTTGATGAAATTAAAAATCATGTGTGCATGTGTGTGTATGGTTCGGCCAAATAGAAGGATAGGAGAACCAAGGAGAGTGCAATCCCTTAAGCCTTAAGAAAATGAAATTGTTAATAGAAAGTAGGAAGTGTGAGTCATGATACTAGGGAGACTAGGTTACATGAGTCATGAAGTCTAGTGAGACTTTCCTTCCTCCTTTTCTCCAACGAAAAGACATCCCCCATGCAACAATTGAACTAGTCCAAATTGCCCCTCCTTCCACACCATGAATCGAGGATAGAAAAGGAAATTAACCACCCTTGCATTTGCTCTTAAACCGTGTGTGTGTGTTGCCTTTGATCCATTTTTCATTCCTTTCATTCACTTCCTTTCCCACACCAACACAAACACACTTTCTTTCAAGAGCACCATCAAGCTCTTGAAGACTTAGAGAGGAAAGAGTGAACCCGTGAGGAAGAAAAGAGAAAAAGAAGAGTGAAACCCCAAAGTTTTCATCCCAAAACATCTCTAACTCCTTTCTTAGCCACCTTCTTCTTCTTAGATCAAGGAGAAAACCCCATCAACCCTAGAGAGAAAAGAGACCGAGGCCAACTATTAAGGGAGAGAAGAGAAGATTTGAAGATTTAAGTTAGAAATTAAGGTAGAATGAGTTTTTGGTTAAGTGATTTTGTGTTGTAAAGGACTTTTAATGTACTTTATTTAATTTGGTGATGTATGTAATAATTTTTAAGTGGTCTTGAGGTTTAAAGGTCTTGCATGTTATTTTTATACCTTGATCTTGAATGTTGAGGATGAAAAAGTTTTGATCTCTT
Source organism: Crotalaria pallida (assembly GCA_037953625.1). NCBI lineage: Eukaryota > Viridiplantae > Streptophyta > Magnoliopsida > Fabales > Fabaceae > Crotalaria > Crotalaria pallida. Next base: position 27,580,151 of record CM075654.1, read on the forward strand.
AGTTGTAGTTCCTCCTCAACACGGTTTTGGTCTAAAGTTGTGTTTAAATTTCTATTTTTGCTTTGATCTTCACATGCATGATTTTGTGGCCTCATAACTCTTATTTTTCTTTGCTTGTTTTCCTTATGTGTCGATCTTGGATTTTTATGAATGAATGAATTTATAAATCGCCAAATCAAGAACTAAATGATTCGGCCATGAGTAGAAGAAGTAGGTCTTTATGTCCTTGACTTGATCTTAGTAATTCCATGATTTATTGTGTTAAATTCTAGCTTGTTCCTTATTGTTTAATTGAAGATTTAAGTTTAAGTTTATGATTTTGCTTTGGTTGTCTTTTGCATGTCTTCATCCATGAGTGATTTTTAAGAAAACATGAAGCTTGAATTTGGTGTGTCTTATTTGGGTATAAAGTTTTCATTCCTCATATGTAAGTCACGGTTTTCACAAGAAAATAAGCTTTAAAAATAATTCCTAGTGTGAAAAGAAATTGAATCAAGACTTTGTGTATGTGTGTGATGATAATGATTCGGTTGATGAATTGAAAATTTAAAAGGATGCTTTCAAGTCTTGCATGATGTGATCCATGAATTTAGGTGTGTGCATGTGAAAATAAAATTGTGAGACTTGCCTTCTTGTATGTCATCATTCGGCCAAGACTAGGAAATGTAGGAGATCATGTTTTTCTTACATGCATGTTGACTAGAAATTGTAGGTGCATGCATGTGTTTGTCTTAAAAAGATAAAGACCATGACATGATTCTTGATTTTATGTTTGTTTGCCAAAATTAGTGTGAAGCTCACGGTTTCTACAAAGAAAATTAGAAAACAAGTTTGTAGAAAATGATCTTTGCTTTGATCCATGATTTATATGCATTCATGATAAAAAAAAATTAAACCTTGCTTTTCTTTGATGATATTCGGTCTATATAGGTTAGCTAGACTAGAATTCCTTTTTAATAAGATGACTTAGAAGAAATAAGTATGTTTTAAGGAAACTATGCTAGAATGGATTGCTTGAAATATTGTGTGTGGATATGTGATTTCTATCCGGTTCTTTACCTAGAAGTAAAGGAGATAAAAAAAAATTATCTTGAAAGAGTATGTGTTTGAATGAAAATATGTGTTTATGTGTATTCGGTTGGATTCAAAAGGAAACGAAATTCAAATGCCTAAAGTAGAACAAGTTGATTCATTATGGTGTTTGATTTATTTTCTTTGCTTTTATTCGGTTAAGTAGTTTAAATAGGTTTAGGAAGTTTAAATTACATGAATAAAATATGCATAATTATTTTGAGAAGGATTTAAGTGATTTAAAGTAAGGAAAATATATATTGTTGCGTGGACTTGAAACTTGATTCAATTTAGTGTTTGCATGCCTAAGTGCTCTATGTTGTGAAAATGAACTATGTGTGAATGCATAATTGTTTTAAAGTTAATTAAACTGTTTAAATGCTTTTAATGAAATAAGTGGTGTATGTTATGTGATGTGATTTGTTTGAGTTGTATTCATGGCTGACCTAAGTTGTTTTAAAACATGGGTTTTAAAATGTTGATTTTAAGTTAATTAAAGTAAAAGATGTTTTTATGATCTTTTCAAAGTGTAATAAATTAAAACTATGTTTGCTGTCCAGAATTACTTGGACGTGCTTTTTATGTTTAAAAATGTTTTGTGTGATCAAAAACCCAAGTTTTCCAGTGATAAGTTGATTTTGATTATAATTTCAAAGTTTTCTCAAATGAAGAAAGGACAAGTATTAAACCAAAGATTTTCTTGAATAAGTTAATAACGTAAAATGTTTTATTTAATATAAGGAATGATAAAGGAAAGAGGTTGGGGCAGATGGCAGCACAAGGTTCCGAGGAGGGCACACATTCAACAGCTGGACCCCAGGTGAGAGAGAAGCTTCCTAAGACATCGTGGTAGCTAGGTAATTTAGTAGGGCGTTCCGCATCATCTCAAAGATCGGAACTATGCGGTTGACGTCAGTAGTATAAGCGGCAATTGTCTGCTTTGTGTGGCCACTTATACGAAGGTGACAGATACCACAATATTATCGTATGATGTTGTGTGTAATGGCATGCTTTTAATGATTTATTTAATTTTGCTTAATGCTGTGGATTATTTTAAATAAAAGGGCTGAGGAAAGTTTTATTGAGAAAAATTAAAATGAAAGGTACTAGTTATGGAGGTGCGGAAATGGACAGTAAAGGGTAGAATGAGAAAAGAGGAACGATGAAGGATAAAGGATTTAGTGAAAGAGAGATAAGAGTTATAGGGGAAAGAGGTTAATGATAATAGTTTGATCGAGCCAGAGCTGGGGAGTGTGATGTTAATTGTTGGGATGAGAGGTAAATCGAGTGGAACTGGGCTCCTTGGTCCTTGGTTTTAGTCTGGGAACTGGTGTTGAGTTGAGCCTGCTCCTCCACTAGCGCTCAGCATAAATGTGTTTTGAGCAAGAGTTTCGAAAAAGAAATTTTTGAAAAGATTTATGGAAAGGAATTTTGAGTTGTGAAAACAGTTTTTGAAAAAGGTTTGTAAAATGAAATTTTGAAACAGGTTCATGAAACGAGAATTTGAAGAAGTTTGCGAAACCGTATTTTCAAATGAGTTTATAACTTGATCTTTTGGAAAAGTTTTATGAAAGGGTATTTGTGGAAACAATGTTTTTGAGAAAGCCTTTTTGAACAAGATTTGGATAAAGTTTATTGAAATGGTATTTTGATGAAAGATGATTTTGGGAAAGCTTTGGAAATGGTGTTTTGGAAAGATGTAGAATTGAAATTTTGAGAAGGATGGTAAAAAGGAAGATTTGGAAAGATTGAGAGTATGATTGTAGTTGAAAAATGAGATGTGATTCGATTGAGGAACTCCCAGCTCTGAGCTATGCGTGATTTTGAAAGTGCAAAGATTGTGGTCGAGACTCACTGAAGGGATGCACGAAGGGTGAGCCGACCGGTAGGTTAATTAAGAAGATAAAAGACTTTAAAAGATATTAACAGCGAACGAGGTAAGTTATGAGAGTTAACCCGAAGTAGTGGAGAAGAAGGAACGATAGGTATCTGCGGATACTTAGGACGAGACTGCATTAGGGGAAGACGATGACGGTGAAACGTCAAGAAGTCTAGAGTATTGTTGTAGACAGAACGAACTCCATAAGTGGTGCACTAACGTGGTGGGGACTGGGTCTAATACTGTGGTAAGTTCTGTGCGCGCACTACAACAATACTGTCGCCCCCTAGATTGCAAATCGAGAACAGTGAGAGGGACTGGAGTGGGGCAACTTGTTTGCCACTGCGAGGCAGTGTGCCATGAATATTGTGAATTGATATTATTGAGGCTGAGCCTCCTGGTCTGGGACCATTTGTGTTGAGACAGCTGTCGTGCCCGCAGGGTAAAGGTCCTGTACTCCTGTTTGCTTCCGACTTGGTGGATGGATGGCCGAGGAGATGTAGGCTTGATACGAGAGTGCTAACTATGATTGAAACGCGTACCTCGATGATTCTCTAATCCCCGATCATCGACGGTTATAATTCAATAAGACATTATAAGAAAAGATTTGTATCTAAAAGAATAAGGGTTGAGAAGTGTTGAGAACGAGAAAGAGATTGAGGATGGAAAATTGGTAAAGAAGTTATGTCCCATGAGTGGGAAAACCAAAGTGGAGAATTAAGAAGGAAACAATAAGGGATAAGGAAAAAGTGAAATAATATTGATAATGGTAATATGTTTGCATGTTGGTTTGTATGTGCTGTGTGTTATTTGTGTGTGTCCTATTATCTTGCCTACCGTAATTCCACACCGTCGACGCTACGCGTCCGGAACGCTTACTCTCCTATTCGTTGGCGCATCGGTGTCGCTGGTATTCCAACGGGCAGACGGATTCTCCACATGGAAGTTGGTATCCGGTCTCAAGAAGGTCGCGGATGAAGAGCCATACCCCGTGGATGGATGTGGACGGGACACACGCAAGTGGTGATCGAGGACCCGGAGCACAGTTCACAGTCGCCGCCTCGGAGTCAGAGAACAGAGAATCCTGTGAAATTATTCAGAGTGGAGCTTAAGCCCAATTCGGAAGGAGGATCCAAGGAAATAGTTGCATCGTCGTCCGGCGTGAAGGTGCTGATGAGGAAGAGGAAGATAGGACCGATCTTCTTTGATAGGAGAAAGAAGCCATAGCCAAATTAGAATAGGTTATTTGTATGCAGGATTACCTAAGTGATGGACCATTACTGTACTTCAATCATTATGAAGCATGCCCGACTTTTGAAGGAATGTATGAACTTTTTTTGTTCAAGTTGAAATCAAACTGTTTTTTTTAATGAAACGTTTTCGAAAAGCAAGGTAGGAGAGTTGTGGGATCCAAGTAACAACTCGGTTTTCGAAAGGAGTGTGTTGAAGAAACTTAATAATGTTTTCAAAAAAAAATGGCCTCATTTTTGCAATACTAATGAATAAAAGTCAAATTGTTTTAGTTTTCGAAAATCGGGTTGTTACATTTTAAGAAACTTTATTTTGATGCATGCAAAGTATGTTGATGCTGAATTCTGAATTTGAAAGGTTGTTTTGAGTTTTGTTGTATTAAATTGTGTTTATGTGATTTTTATGCAATTTGATGCAAAAAACTTGATGCATGCACTTTGATTTTGTTTCTGTGAGGAAACATGTTTGGTTAAGGTATATGAACCCTGTTAAATGCTGGAATTTGGTTAGATTTGAGAAACAAAGAAAATGATGTGTCAAAACTCTTAATTCAAGGGACTGACTGCATAACCTAACCGGTTACTTGATATTCGTAACCAGTTAGACACAGCAGAATTTCAAAGAAAATTAGTTTATCAAATCAGTCCTTAAGTCTTTTGGGGATTGTGCTTAAATCTATACTGTAATTCCATTATGAATAATCTGAATATAAAGTGTCATGGTTCAGATTGAGGGTAAAGGTTTATACCTTAATTCAATGAAATAATTTTCAAGAGAAAATTATGTATTATTGAAGATAAATGTGATTTTAATTTTGAATGATGGAAACTGTGATTTTTGAGGCATAAAACAAGGTTTAAATGGTGTATAGATTGGGTAGAGAATTCAAGAAAAAAGGGTTTTTCTGAATTGCAATGGTAAACCGTTCAGGTCTGTAATTCTAACCGGTTAGCATGAGACTGTAACCGGTTAGTACCTGAATCTGAAAAATAAAAAGTTAAGTTTTTGAATACCATTGATGTGGTTTTACCCAACCTAAGTTTTTAAAGACATGTTTTGAGAAAATTCAAAGGAGAATTTTTATGTCAAAGATTTTGCCTCAAATAAGTCATTCAAAATAGAAATTGGAATATTTCTAAATCACATTAATTAATGTAAAGATAAAAGCAACCCTGATGTTTGTGCATACATATAGACTAGAAGTCTGGTTGGCAGGAACATTTATCATATTCTGGGAATATGAGGAGGGTACTCCGGGAGTACCAAATTATAACCTACTTGATGACACATTATAGATATGTGGCCAGTGTCCGGGACCTGGTTTTTATGCGTTCTGGGAACGTATGCGTTCTGGGAACGTGGTGCACACTCCAGGAGTGATGCTTATTATCCAAGTATGGTTCGGCATTACGTTCTGGGAACGAATGTCGGTGTTTCGGGAACACAAGGGTGTATTGGATGGACGTCGAAGATGGACTTTTAGAGGCCTCAGTTGTGGATAGAAAATCATACATCATGCCACTTGCATTATAAGAGTTATAATGTTGAAAACCGGTGTGCTCATATGTATTTGCATTATGATCTGTCCGTGATATACTTGTGATTGTAACTTTAGTCTTTATCAATTATGTATATGTGTATACTTACTCCCTATGCCCTGTTTATGTGATGGCCAGATACCTAGCTTGCATCGAGATACGCCCTATCCCTAGCGGTATATGGACGTATGAGGAGCACCGCGCCACTTTTGAGGGGCAGGTGGAGATCACTCTCTACCACCCTAACCCTCTGGTGTGGGTGCGACCTCGTCGATTTAGGATCCCATTAGTCTATACTATGCATGTTCCACCTTTTTATACATATAGAGGACCACCCCCGGCTCGACCTATGCGTCGTTTCCATAGTTTTCGTTTTAGAGCTGCCACTCGTTCTCATCCTTCCTCTCATAGAGTTGTCACTGAGGAGACTCCTTCTCCTGGTCCGACTGATTATGATAGGACTACTTCTGCAGATCCTAGACCCAGTGGAGGGGTTTCTACCCAGTCGGGCGAGGTCGAGGAGGACCCTGTGGAGGATGAGAGCGAGGAGGAGGTGCATGTCGAGCCGACTGTTTCTGCGAGAGGTGGACCCGCTGGTTCATTGGAGCCTGCATAGCCTAGATGTTTTGGATCCTAGATCCTAGGGATAGAGCTATGGAGGATCTGAGGAGCTGTTGAGGACACGGATGACTTGCTCTGGGACTTCTATTTTGGATTATGTTATATATTGTATATATTGAGAGGTCTTGGAGTGAGCTTTTAGTTTATGCAGGTAGTCTGTATATGTTTCATCAAAACTTACTATCTCGACTTTTTATCACTTGCTATTGTCAGTACTGATGGGGTGTATGTTATGACTTTTCTATATATATATGATGTTTCTTTACCTCAGCAGTGCCCCATAAGTATTATTTTTACTTCCGCGAACTCTGATTTCTATTTAAAAAGGATTCGGCGATAAGTTTATGTTTTTGGTGTATTCAAAACCACTCGAGAGGCAAATGATATGTTTTAATAATAACTTCAAATAATGTTTTCTATAAATAAGGAAATGTTATCTCGAGAGTCTTTCGAAGCTAAGATATTATAAAGCCGAATTCAAAAAACTGGTTTATGTTACAAAAGGTTTATGTACGAGCAAGTATAAGTTTTAAAAATGAAAAATTTTCTAGTCCTAATTTTGATAGCAAGTATTCAACTATTGGAAATATGAATTATTTTCAAGTTAGAAAAAGAGCGTCACACCCTTGGGTGGTATCAGAGCATTGGTCCTGTCCCTCATGGCCAGAAGATGCAGCTAAGTATGATATTCAATGTTGATTGAATATGTTTTGTGTAAGTTAGTAGCAGTATTTATGTTTAAAGACCTTTTTAGTGACCCAAAGCCCATAGTGCAGGTCTTTCTATGGCAACCAGGAATAGAAATATTACTAATGAAATGTTAGAACGAATCACGACCGTGCTGGAAGGCATGCAGCAGTAGCAGAGACAACAACCATCTCAAGGGCGAGCGGGTAACTCATCTGCTGGCAACATGGCGAATCATGATGCTAAGACTCTGTCGGAGTTCAGGAAGTGCAATCCGCCAAGGTTTGAGGGAGGATATAAACCTGATGAGGCGAACAAGTGGTTGTATGAGATTAACAAGATTTTCCGAACTCTGGAGTGTTCTGATGAACAGAAGGTGACCTATGCAGTTTACATGCTTCACGGAGAAGCTGAAAACTGGTGGGATCACACTGTCCAATTGCTGAATTTTGAAAGGAGGGCAATCAACTAGGGAGTATTTATGGAGAAGTTTCTTAATAAATATTTTCCAGAAGATTTGCGGAGAAAGAAGGAAGTGGAATTCATGCAATTGAAACAGGGGGATATGAGTGTAGGAGAGTATGCTGCCAAGTTCGAGGAGCTGATGAAGTACTCTCCCTACTACATAAATAACCCTGATGAAAGGAGTAAGTGTGTTAAGTTTGAAGGTGGACTAAGGCCGGAGTTGAAGTCTATTTTCAGTTATCAAAGGATTCAGAGTTTCCCTGCACTTGTGGATATGTGGAGAATGTATGAAGATGATAAGAAGGCTGAGTTGATTGGAAGTCAGGTGAAGGGGGTTGGACAGAACTATGGACCACAGAGGAAGAAGAAGTTTGATCATCGGAATAATGGTCCATATTCTAAGAACAAGGGTAAGGGCAAGGCGGTGATGGATAACAAGAACAAGTCTCGCGATAATGCTCCTTATTGCGAGAAGTGTAGACGTTATCATCATGGTCAGTTTTGCTGGTCCACAGGAGGATGTTTCAAGTGTGGAAAGCAAGGTCACTTTGCTCGTGAATGCAAAGAATCTGAAAAGGGAGATGCAAAGGGATCTGCTGGCAAGCCTGTGGTGCAAGGAAGAGTATTTACCCTGAGTGGTAATGAAGCAACCCAAACCCCGAATCTCGTGCAAGGTAATTTTCTGCTTAATAACCAACCTTGCAAAATCATGTTTGATTCTGGAGGTACACATTCTTTTGTTTCTTCTGAATGTGTGAATAGGTTGAATCTTGTTGTTTCTGATTCACCCTGCTATCTTAGTATAGATACCCCTACGGGAATACCGATCTTCACCGCTAATGTCTGTTTAGGGTGTGATATAGAAATTTTGGGTCGTCTTTCCAAGGTAGATTTGGTTTGTCTTCCTAATTTACAATTGGATGTGATCTTGGGAATGGATTGGTTGATGAAGAACCAAGTGATCATCAATTGTGAGGAAAAGACAATTCAATATAGGACCCTTGAACCGGAGGGTTATATGTGTTTATTCTCGGCTTCGGGAGAAGAAGAGTCGATGCCGATCGAGGAGATTCCGGTGGTGAGAGAATTTCCGGAAGTATTTCCTGAAGAGATACCAGGATTACCTCCGAAGCGAGAGATAGAGTTTGGGATTGACTTAGTCCCTGGAGCTGGTCCCATATCTATTGCTCCTTATAGAATGGCACCACCAGAAATGGCAGAGATGAAGAAGCAAATCGAGGAACTGTTGCAGAAGCAGATGATCAGGCCAAGCATTTCGCCTTGGGGAGCTCCATTACTGTTTGTAAAGAAGAAAGATGGGAGTATGAGGATGTGTGTGGATTACAGGCAGTTGAATAAGGTCACTATTAAGAACAAGTATCCTTTGCCAAGGATTGATGACCTTATGGACCAGGTTAGGGGAGCTGCAGTATTCTCCAAGATTGATCTGAGATTGGGTTATCATCAGATCAGGATAAAGGATGAGGATATACCCAAGACTTCATTTCGATCTCGATACGGTCATTATGAGTATGTTGTGATGCCCTTCGGATTGACTAATGCACCTGCTATTTTCATGGACTATATGAACCGGATCTTTAGACCATATTTGGATTTGTTTGTGGTGGTATTTATTGACGATATTTTGGTCTATTCTAAAAATCCGGAAGAGCATGAAGAGCATCTCAGGATTGTGTTAAAGGTCCTGAAGGAGAAGCAATTATATGCCAAACTTACGAAGTGTGAGTTTTGGTTGAATGAAGTGAAGTTTCTGGGGCATGTAATCTCTAAAGAAGGAATTGCGGTGGATCCAGCGAAAGTATGTTCAGTGCTAAGTTGGGAACAGCCTAAGACTGTGACAGAGGTGAGAAGTTTCCTAGGGCTGGCTGGATACTATCGTAGATTCATAGAAGGATTTTCAAAGATTGCATTACCTTTGACTAAGTTGACTCGGAAAGATCAACCGTTCGTGTGGGACGATCGGTGCGAAGTTAGTTTCCGTGAGTTGAAGGAAAGGTTAACATCGTCTCCTGTGTTAATCTTACCTGATCCTCACAAGAGTTTTGAAGTTTACTGTGATGCATCTAAGCAAGGACTGGGTTGTGTATTGATGCAAGAAGGAAGAGTAGTGGCCTATGCATCGCGACAATTGAAGAATCATGAAGTGAATTACCCGACACACGATTTAGAATTGGCTGCGATCGTGTTTGCCTTAAAGATATGGAGACATCATCTCTATGGCACTACATTCCAAGTATTTAATGACCATAAGAGTTTGAAATATTTGTTCGACCAGAAAGAGTTGAACATGAGGCAAAGAAGATGGATGGAGTTTTTGAAAGATTACGACTTTAAACTCCACTATCATCCGGGTAAAGCGAATGTGGTTGCAGATGCTTTGAGTCGGAAGGCAATCCACATAAGTGCGATGATGGTTAAGGAAGCAGCGTTGATTGAGGAATTTAGAGACTTGAGCTTGTTGACACAAGTGGAGCCATCAAGTATCAAGTTGGGGATGTTGCAAATCACAAACGAGTTCTTGGAGAGAATTCGGGAGTTGCAACGAGCAGACGAAGAGTTGATGGAAAAGATAAAACTAGGTTCAGAGGGAAGGGAACCTGATTTCAAGATTGGACAGGATGGAATCCTTCGTTTCAGGACAAGGATTTGTATACCAAGAGATCAGGAAGTTAGAAGATTGATTCTCGATGAAGCCCATAAGAGTCGGATGAGTATGCATCCTGGATCAACCAAAATGTATCAAGACTTGAAAAAGATGTTTTGGTGGTCTGGATTGAAAAAGGATGTTGCTGAATACGTGGCGGCGTGTTTGATTTGTCAGAAAGCGAAGGTAGAACATCAGAAACTGGGAGGACAGTTGCAACCTCTGAGGATTCCCCAATGGAAGTGGGATAGCATCTCAATGGACTTTGTGTCTGGTTTGCCGAGGACAGCAGCAAATCATGATGCAATCTGGGTGGTTGTGGATAGGTTAACCAAGTCTGCGCATTTTATTCCGGTAATTATGCGTTATCCTTTGAATAAGCTTACCCAGATCTATATCAAGGAGGTAGTTCGTCTTCACGGATTGCCTTCGAGTATTGTGTCAGATCGAGACCCTAGATTTTCGTCACAATTCTGGAAAAGTTTACATGAGGCTATGGGAACAAGGTTGAAATTGAGTTCTGCGTATCATCCACAAACGGATGGCCAGATGGAGAGAACAATTCAATCTTTGGAAAATGTATTGCGAGCGTGTGCACTTGAAGAACAAGGAAGTTGGGATCAAGTGTTACCTCTTGCAGAATTCACATACAACAACAACTATCATGCAAGCATTGGAATGGCACCGTTCGAGGCGTTGTATGGAAGGAAGTGTCAAACCCCGCTATGTTGGTTCCATGTGGGGAGAACCTGATGGTTGGACCAGAGATGGTACAACAAACATCTGAGAAGATTAAGATGGTTCAGGCAAAGATGAAAGCGGCTCAGAGTCGGCAGAAGAGTTATGCGGATAAGAGGAGAAAACCATTAGAGTTTTCTGAGGGCGATCATGTGTTCCTTCGGGTAGTCCCGATGAAAGGAATCAGTAGAGCTTTGAGAACCCGAAAGCTTTCGCCTAAGTGTATAGGTCCATATCAAATCCTTAAGAGAGTTGGTCCTGTTGCTTATCAATTGGCTTTACCACCCTCTTTATCCAATTAGGAGAATAAGTGTTGAAATAATTTTCCTTGCATGAACATGATTTGATCTAAGTGTTGGTCTTGTGTGTGATGCATTCGGCCATGTTTGAATTAAGATCTATGCTTTTTATTTCGTGAGAATTTGATATATGCTTTATGTTCTTGCATGATTTTGATTTGATTTAAGGAAATAAATTAAAGTTTGATGGGTTTTCTAATGATTAAGCTCACGGTTTTTGTCAAGAGAAAGAAGAAATAATTTCATAAGTTTTTGTGTATTTGATGATTGCATGAATCTTGTTTTGATATGTGTGTAGTTTCGGTTTGTGCATGTTAATTAGGATAGAATTCTTTTCCATGAAGTAACCTAGAAATAATGATGAGCCAACTATGTTTAGGGAATGAGTTGTGTGTTTAAGTGACATTATGTGTGCATTCGGTTTAAGAGTTTAAGTATGCTTAAATGATTTTGTTTTATAAAATAATATGTTTCTAAAGTTAATTATGTGTTGGATAATTGAATTAAGTGTTTGATTGTAAGAATGTTTGATTAAGAATGAGTGCTTGGTTTGAAATCAAATTGAATAATTGCTTAATTATTTATGTGCCTTGATTTATCAAAGTGTGTTGTTGATTATGTGTGTGATTGGTTTTGAAAATTATTTGGTTTGATTTATTTGAATTTGTGAAGTTGTGTTTTAAGTTTTGTGTTACAACAAAAACTTGAGTTTTTAAAGAATTAATGTTGATCTAAAGAATATTTGAAACAAAACGAGTTTTTACGATGTTTTCGGATGTTATTAAATTAATTTTTGTAAAGTATTTCCTTGCTGTCCAAGTTTATTTAAAATTGTTTTCTTGATTTCTAAATTGAGCTCATGAGACTCAAAGTTTGGTTTTCAAAAGGTAATTGATTTGAGCAAAACCCGGATTGAAACGTGTGAATTTTTCGGTGTTTTTGAATGAGGTTAAGGTGCTGTCCAAGACGGACCAGCAACATAACCAATTGATTTAAATTGTTTTATTTGATGTTTTTAAAATGATTTCAAAGTGTTTAAAGAACTAAGAAAATTTAAAGGTGTTTTGAGAAAACAATCATGTTTTAAGACTTCCGACAAGGAATGAAAAGCATTCTAAGTTAATAAAAGTTTTCTTGATAAAAGTTGGTAATGAAAATGTGTTTTTAATTAATTTGAGGGATGTTACAGACGAGGGATTAAGATAGTGGCAGCAACCAAGATCAGAGAAGACTGTGCACATTTAATTGCTGGACCTCAGGTGAGAGAGTAGCTTTCCTAAGACACCGTGGTAGTAGATGTTATATTAAGACGTTCCGTATCAGCTCAAAGATCGGAACTCAGTGGTTCTGAGTCAGTAGTATAGTGGCAATTGTTTGCTTTGTGTGGCCACTTATAAGAAGAGGACAAAGACCACATTGTTGTGTGTGATGTTTGTATGTTGATGATATGTTGTTTACGTTTGCTGTGCATGCGGGTTGAATATGAGATAATGTGAAATAACTGATAATGATAATAAAAGAGATTAGAATTAAAAGATACAAGGGAAGAGATATAACCCTTGTTTGGCTTAAGTCCTGATGGAACCAGGCCGCCTTGATAAGACACTAAGAGTGGAGATAATGATTGAAAAGAAAAGATGAGATGAGAGTGGTAAAGATGTAATGATGTGATGTGAATGAGCCAGAGCTGGGAAGGAATGATGATGTGAAACTGAAAGTGAAGAGTTGATGAGAGTGGAAGCTTGATTCTTTGGCTTTGGTTTCTTGGATTGAGACTGGTGTTGAGTTGAGCTTGCTCCTCCACTAGTTCTCAGGAAGAGGAAGTTTTGATAAGGACTTTTGAAAAGAAAATATTTGAAAAGGTTTTCGAAAATGAGATTGTTGGAAAGGACTTATGAAAAGAATTTTTGAAAGGAGTTTGCGAACTAAATTTTTGAAAATAAGTTTTTGAAAATATATTTTTAAAAGGGGTTCCCAAAATGAGATTTTTGAAAGGAGTTTACCAAATATATTTTTAAAGGGGTTTCCAAAATGAGAAAAATTTTCCAAAATTGATTTTCTGAAAGTGATGGTGAAAAGAGGTTTTGAAAAAGGATTCGAAAGGAAATTTTTGAAACAAGTTTCGAAAGGAGATTTTTGAAAAAGATTTATGAAATGAAATTTTAGAAAAGGATTTATGATTTGAAGTTTTGAAAGAGTTTTTGAAGAGGAATTGTGAAGTGTGATGAGCATTTTATTTCCCATTATTCCTTGCATTATTTTACTCCTATTATTGATACTTGTTGCCCATTTGACATTGATTAGCTTGATTTAGTGATTTTGAGTTTATTGGACTAATATTCCGAATATTGTTTAATTTGGGATTATTTAGCCTAATTAATTCTATTTCTATTTTCAGGTAATATTTGGCACAAGGACACTTTGGGAAGTTTGGAAATGAAGATTGAAGCATTGAAGTGAAGATTGTAATTTGCATTTAGGTCCCTTTTTAATTGTAATTTTCAGAATAGTGTTTCTTAGGACTTGGGCCCATGTTTTAGGCCCATTTTCATAACTAAAGAGGGGAAATTCGTGTAACCCCCAAGAACACACTCCCATTTTTTCAGATTTCTCACTCTCTCTCTAGGTTAGAACTTCTCTCTTGGCTCTCCCAAGTGGTGGTGGCTGCTAGGGTTTTGTTCTTCCCCATTTCTACTCGTTTTTCTTCATTTATGGCCATGGAAGGCTAGACTTCAAGGGTTAATCCCTTTGGTATTGTATTATCTACTCTTGAGCTCTTGTTATTAATGCAATTTCGTTTTCTCTTCTCTGTTTTCATGTTTATCGATGTGTAGTGGTTTGCTTAATTCCATTTCGTAGAGATAATACATGAATATAAATGCTTAATTTGTATTAACTCGTAAAAACTCCAATTCTGGTTTCTGATGCTTAATTAGAAGTTAGGGTTTGGAGTGATAACTGAATTTTCGCTTAGTATTTGGTTATCACGAGTTGGACAGAGGAGAGGAGAGGAATCGATCTTTAGTGAGCTAGGATTGAGTAGTGTACGTAGCCAAAGGGGTTTGCCCGCTTTTGTTTCTGATTTTCTTAGTTTTTATATTTTGTTTATGTTTTGTTCTTCACATTTGGCACACACAAAACCCCCCCCCCCCCATTTTACTGCACACTACGTGTTTGATACTTTGCCTAGACCGATATTCGCTGGGAAACGACCTAGGATCACCTTCCTAGTACTACAGAATAAACACCTTTTATTTTGATCGGGTACGACCTCGATCAAAGTGAGATTTTGAAAGTTTACGAAAAGAGATGTTAAGAAAAGGTTGTCTGGGGAAAAATTTTGTGATGAGATTCAAGTTGTGATTGTGATCCCGCTCTGTGCCAAGTTTGAGACATGAAAGGAAAAGTGATGCAAAGTTAGCGGTCAGGACTCATTGAAGGGATGCACGAAGGGTGAGCTGACCATTAGGATAATAAAAGATAAAAGCTTTTAAAAGACATTAACAGCAAACGCGGTGAGGTATGAGAGTTAACCCGAAGTAGTGGAGAGGAAGGAACCATAGGTATCTTCGGATACTTAGGAAGAGATTGCATTAGGGGAGGACGATGACGGTGAAACGTCAAGAAGTCTAGAGTACTTTTCTAGGCAGAACGAACTCCACAAGTGGCGCACTAACGTGGTGGGGACTGGGTCCAATGCCGTGGCAAGTTCTGCGTGCACACTAGAGTTGTATTGTCGCCCCCTAGATTGCAAATCGAGAACGGTGAGAGGAACTGGAGTGGGGCATCTTGTTTGCCACTGTAGTGAGACAGTGTGCCTTGTTATATATGAATTGAAATGATTATGATTTGAGGCTGAAACCTCCTGGTCTGGGACCATTTGTTGTGTGACAGCTGTCGTGCCCGCACGGTAAAGGTTCTGTACTCCTGTTTGCTTTCGACTAGGTGGATGGATGGCCAAGGAGACGTGAGTACTAACTACGAACGGACGCGTACCTCGATGATTCTTTAAATCCCCTTAATCATTGATGATTGTAATTTGATAAGACTTATTAAGAAAAGATGTATAATTAAGAAAAGTAAAGTTTATGAAGTTTTGATGATGAGGATGAGAAGTTTGGAACAAGTGATGGAAACCCTTGAGAAGGGAAAGAAGAGAAGTGAAGGTTTGTATATTGTGAATGAGAAAGGAATTGAGGAATAAAGATAAGAAGTATAATAATAATGTTAATAATGATAATAAAGAGTTATTATGTCATGCTTGAGTGTTGTGTGTGCTTTCTTGTATTGTGTGTGTTGTCTTGATATCCCGCCTGCGGTAAATCCACAACGTCGACGACTTGTCGTTCGGTTCACTAACTCTCTCCTGCCCGTTGGCATATCGGTGTTCCTGGTACTCCAACGTGCAGATGGAGTATCGCATGGAAATTGCTACATGGACTAGACACGGATGTGGCTGGAAGCGTACCTCATCTGGTTGGGTATGGATTGGTGACTCTCAGATCGTGATTCCGGATCCAGAACACCGACTTAGTGGAGCTAATATAGGACCACTGCTGGGACAAGTTTCTGTCCGTGGCTACCGAGACTATGAGGAGAAGGCACGATGTGAAGCTTGGAGGACTTCATCTGCTCAGGCTAGAATGCAGTGGGTGCCAAAGAATCATGGACAAGCTGCAACTGAGATGGCTTCATCTTCCGGAGTTAAGCACGGACGCAAGAAGGAGGATCATGAGTTGTACCCTATAGTTTTTATTAGGAAGAGTAAGAGGTAGGGTAATTAGTTTAAGTTGTTGTAAGTGTGAGTCAAGGACTATCTTAGCAATGTATCACTCTTGTAACTATGCCCTACTTATTTTGTGAACTGGCCGAATCTTTAAAACTGTTTTGGGAGATTTGAAAGTGAAGGTGCAGAAAGGTTTTTATGTAACAACCCGGTTTTCAAGTAAGAACATGAGCATGCACCAACCGCTTTGCAAAAACGTTTTAAAAAAAATGGCCTCATTTTTAACAACTTCTTAAATAAATGATGATTAGTTTTGGGTGGTGAAAATCGGGCTGTTACAGAAGTGGTATCAAAGCGATGATTAATCCTTTGTGGCCTTAAGCCATGCTTTGCTTTGCTTGCTTGTTTGTTTGCTTGTTTGTTTGTGTGATGGTGAGTGCTTGCTAGTGCAAGGATAAGAGTTTGAGATTAGGTTCTTGTCTTTCTAAGACTTGGTTGTCCCTAGTGCCTGTTGTGTTAGATTAAGGACCCTGTTGGTTAAGTAGAAAGTAGAAGTGAACCGATTTTAAGATTAACATCCTATATCCCTTGCCAAAACCTAAGTTTGTTGACCCCGATGTATCTTTTTGGTATTACCCTTAAGAAAACAGAATGTTATTCTTGAGACCCGTGTTTGTTGAATTGTCCCAACAAAGGCAGTCAGTCGGAATCCAAATTTTTCATAAGCCTTCCTATTAAACCGCAGCCTTATCCATCTTTTCTGAGATTTGTTAATCTGATTTGTGGTATTATTAGTGTCATAGTACCCAAATAGTCTAGGTTTGAGTGATCATGGATGGATAAAGGATGGATGTTGAGTAAAATGTAGAATCAGGGTGAACCTAGTGGTAAGCCTGATCGAAGTTGGGGAGCCACAAGGAAGAAAAGGAGTGTATATTGACCCTAATTTGAGGGAATAGTGAGGATGGACCTCTTTTATTCTATAGTTAGATGTCTAGACGGAGAAAGTGGTGGGTTAGTGAGAACCTAAAGTGTAGAAAGTAGCGCGTATCTCAGGATTTTAGGTTAAACCCAATGCTTTTGGAGATGTATGAATTGTTGTTTGCTTGCTTTCCCTGGGTTTATACCCAAGATTGTGCTCATGGTGACGGCGATCAGCTAAAGGAACGACATCTTCTTCGGTTAATCTGTGTGACTTAACCCGGTTCGACACGTAAATGGTTATACCGTGGAACTTTTTCATCCGAAAGCGACACACGAAGAGTGTTGTGTAGAATCTACTGTCAGTAAAGGAAAGGACGACCCTAAAACGAAAGTACGAATGATGGGAAGAGTTGTTGTGCCCTGCTGCCCAATCCGCAACGTATTTCTCGGGGACGAGAAATCTTTAAGTTGGGGAGAATGTAACACCCCTCAAAACCCTCGTACGGTTTTAATTTCTAAAAAGAATTATTTTTGAGAAAAGTATTTTTGAAAAGATATTTTCTTAAATAAATGTCTTGATTCACGTTTTCAAAATGGTAAATGAATTTAAAGAAATGATTTTTCATGAAATAATGCCATGATTTTTAAAGTTGATTTTTGGAAATGATGATATGATAAGAACTATTTTATGAAAGTGTGTTTTGTATTCGATATTTTGGTGCCATTATAATTTCTATGCATGAATGATTTATTTCCTATCTGTACACATACGGATTTATATGCATGTATGTTTAGACTTATGAGGAAGTTTAATTAGTAAATGAATGTGATTATATGTGAATGTATGTATGTGTGTAACATGTATGTGTTGGCGTGATGCATATAGGTGCATGAGTGTAGGTGTTAGGCGTGAAAATGAGTGAATGTATGCATGAATGTATGTGTGAATATATGTGTATGTGTGTTCCGTGTGAAGGTGTGTGTGAGAAGCCTAGAATTTTCTAAGAGTGTAGACCAAGTAACCAAGTCTCAACCAAAACCCAAACCAAATCCTAACCAAATAGTAGAAACCCTAATGGAATGCCAAAAAGTCCTTGCACCTAATAAGACCCTAAGCACCTAAGCACCTAAGCCACTCTACTTTGTCCCCTTGGATTTTGCTAACCTCCACCCATACAATTTCTTGGAGCACCGAATTTACCCCTTCCAATTGTGCTAAGACCGAAACTCATGAAGGGCAAAATAGGAAGCCTTGAGTTGATTATAAATAGATGGAGCCTTAGTCATTTCCCTCACTCATTCCTCATTTCTTTTCCTTCGCTCAAACACAACCAAAATACACAAGATCTAGGAGCTTCTCAAAACTCTTAGACTAAAAGAAAATAGAAAGATAGAGAAAGAAGAAGAGTTGGCCATGAGTAGGAAAAGGAAGAAGAAGAAGAGATCAACCCTAAAACCTAGGAAATTCTTGAAGATCAAGTTCTTAGAAGACCTTTCTCCTTGGTATAAACCGAAGATTCTAGAAGAGTAGAACTAGTTTTTGTTTTATAACCTTGTAAATTTTCTTTTCTTTCCTTGCATGTTTATTTTATGGTTTGATCTAAGCTTGCATGTGATGCTTTTGCTTTGATCTTGATTTTTAAGATCTAAATAAATTTGTAATGAACTAAATGATGGACTCTATGATTCGGTTGGTGTTGTTTATGATGGATCTTGATACTTGCATGGTAGATCTTTATGTTTCTCAAGCTAAATCCTTAGATCTAGTATTTTGTTTATGATCTTTGTGAATATAGAGTAGATCTTCTTGCATGTGTGATTTTAATATCTAAAACCGTAAATCATGAGATGTTTATGTGTTTATTTGATAAATCTATGTTTGATCTAAATTTATTTTTAATTTTTGGTCTTGCATGTTAGTTTATGATGTTGATCTTGAACCGTGTATGTGTGATTTTGACTTGATCTTAATGAAAGTCTTGATTCTTGATTTTTGTTTTGATCTTGATTTTGTTTTGAGGTTTATAAATGATTTTTGAAACAAAAGCTTTATTATTTTCTCAAAGGCATGTCACGGTTTTGGTCTCTTTTTCATTTAAATTGATCTTTTTCTTTGAAATGTGTTCTTATATTTAATTTCATGACTTCATCTACATGATTTAGATGCATGCATGTTGATCTTGAACTTTGAAAAAGTTATTTTTATGTTTCTTGAGAAATAAATTAAAAGTGTTTGTGTTGATCTATGATTTTAAATTATTTTGGTAGAAAAGTTTAAGATTTGTTCTTGCATGTTAAATTCAACTAAAAGATTATGTGTTTTCTTGAATTACATGCCTCGGTTTGGAGAAGAAAATTAGGAGAATAAGCTTTGAAATAATTTTCCTTGCATGAACATGATTTGATCTAAGTGTTGGTCTTGTGTATGATGCATTCGGCCATGTTTGAATTAAGATCTATGCTTTTTATTTCGTGAGAATTTGATATATGCTTTATGTTCTTGCATGATTTTGATTTGATTTAAGGAAATAAATTAAAGTTTGATGGGTTTTCTAATGATTAAGCTCACGGTTTTTGTTAAGAGAAAGAAGAAATAATTTCATCAGTTTTTGTGTATTTGATGATTGCATGAATCTTGTTTTGATATGTGTGTAGTTTCGGTTTGTGCATTTTAATTAGGATAGAATTCTTTTCCATGAAGTAACCTAGAAATAAAGATGAGCCAACTATGTTTAGGGAATGAGTTGTGTGTTTAAGTGACATTATGTGTGCATTCGGTGTAAGAGTTTAAGTATGCTTAAATGATTTTGTTTTATAAAATAATATGTTTCTAAAGTTAATTATGTGTTTGATAGTTGAATTAAGTGTTTGATTGTAAGAATGTTTGATTAAGAATGAGTGCTTGGTTTGAAATCAAATTGAATAATTGCTTAATTATTTATGTGCCTTGATTTATCAAAGTGTGTTGTTGATTATGTGTGTGATTGGTTTTGAAAATTATTTGGTTTGATTTATTTGAATTTGTGAAGTTGTGTTTTAAGTTTTGTGTTACAACAAAAAGTTGAGTTTTTAAAGAATTAATGTTGATCTAAAGAATATTTGAAACAAAACGAGTTTTTACGATGTTTTCGGATGTTATTAAATTAATTTTTGTAAAGTATTTCCTTGCTGTCCAAGTTTCTTTAAAATTGTTTTCTTGATTTCTAAATTGAGCTCATGAGACTCAAAGTTTGGTTTTCAAAAGGTAATTGATTTGAGCAAAACCCGGATTGAAACCGGTGAATTTTTCGGTGTTTTTGAATGAGGTTAAGGTGATGTCCAAGATGGACCAGCAACCTAACCAATTGATTTAAATTGTTTTATTTGATGTTTTTAAAATGATTTCAAAGTTTTTAAAAAACTAAGAAAAGTTAAAGGTGTTTTGAGAAAACAATCATGTTTTAAGACTTCCGACAAGGAATGAAAAGCATTCTAAGTTAATAAAAGTTTTCTTGATAAAAGTTGGTAATGAAAATGTGTTTTTAATTAATTCGAGGGATGTTACAGACTAGGGATTAAGACAGTGGCAGCAACCAAGATAAGAGAAGACTGTACACATTTAATTGTTGGACCTCAGGTGAGAGAGTAGCTTTCCTAAGACACAGTGGTAGTAGGTGTTATATTAAGATGTTCCGTATCAGCTCAAAGATCGGAACTCAGTGGTTCTGAGTCAGTAGTATAGTGGCAATTGTTTGCTTTGTGTGGCCACTTATACGAATAGGACAAAGACCACATTGTTGTGTGTGATGTTTGTATGTTGATGATATGTTGTTTACGTTTGCTGTGCATGCGGGTTGAATATGAGACAATGTGAAATAACTGATAATGATAATAAAAGAGATTAGAATTAAAAGATACAAGGGAAGAGATATAACCCTTGTTTGGCTTAAGTCCTGATGGAACCAGGCCGCCTTGATAAGACACTAAGAGTGGAGATAATGATTGAAAAGAAAAGATGAGATGAGAGTGGTAAAGATGTAATGATGTGATGTGAATGAGCCAGAGCTGGGAAAGAATGATGATGTGAAACTGAAAGTGAAGAGTTCATGAGAGTGGAAACTTGATTCTTTGGCTTTGGTTTCTTGGATTGAGACTGGTGTTGAGTTGAGCTTTCTCCTCCACTAGTTCTCAGGAAGAGGACGTTTTGAGAAGGACTTTTGAAAAGAAATTTTTGAAAAGGTTTTCGAAAATGAGATTGTTGGAAAGGACTTATGAAAAGAATTTTTGAAAGGAGTTTGCGAACTAAATTTTTCAAAATAAGTTTTTGAAAATATATTTTTAAAAGGGGTTCCCAAAATGAGATTTTTGAAAGGAGTTTACAAAATATATTTTTAAAGGGGTTTCCAAAATGAGAAAAATTTTCCAAAATTGATTTTCTGAAAGTGATGGTGAAAAGAGGTTTTGAAAAAGGATTCGAAAGGAAATTTTTGAAACAAGTTTCGAAAGGAGATTTTTGAAAAAGATTTAAGAAATGAAATTTTAGAAAAGGATTTATGATTTGAAGTTTTGAAAGAGTTTTTGAAGAGGAATTGTGAAATGAGATTTTGAAAGTTTACGAAAAGAGATGTTAAGAAAATGTTGTCTGGGGAAAAGTTTTGTGATGAGATTCAAGTTGTGATTGTGATCCCGCTCTGTGCCAAGTTTGAGACATGAAAGGAAAAGTGATGCAAAGTTAGCGGTCCGGACTCATTGAAGGGATGCATGAAGGATGAGCTGACCATTAGGATAATAAAAGATAAAAGCTTTTAAAAGACATTAACAGCGAACGCGGTGAGGTATGAGAGTTAACCCGAAGTAGTGGAGAGGAAGGAACCATAGGTATCTTCGGATACTTTGGAGGAGATTGCATTAGGGGAGGACGATGACGGTGAAACGTCAAGAAGTCTAGAGTACTTTTCTAGGCAAAACGAACTCCACAAGTGGCGCACTAACGTGGTGGGGACTGGGTCCAATGTCGTGGCAAGTTCTGCGTGCACACTAGAGTTGTATTGTCGCCCCCTAGATTGCAAATCGAGAACAGTGAGAGGAACTGGAGTGGGGCATCTTGTTTGCCACTGTAGTGAGACAGTGTGCCTTGTTATATATGAATTGAAATGATTATGATTTGAGGCTGAGACCTCCTGGTCTGGGACCATTTGTTGTGTGACAGCTGTCGTGCTCGCACGATAAAGGTTCTGTACTCCTGTTTGCTTCCGACTAGGTGGATGGATGGCTGAGGAGATGTAGACTTGAGACGTGAGTGCTAACTACGAACGGACGCGTACCTCGATGATTCTTTAAATCCCCTTAATCATCGATGGTTGTAATTTGATAAGACTTATTAAGAAAAGATGTATAATTAAGAAAAGTAAAGTTTATGAAGTTTTGATGATGAGGATGAGAAGTTTGGAACAAGTGATGGAAACCCTTGAGAAGGGAAAGAAGAGAAGTGAAGGTTTGTATATTGTGAATGAGAAAGGAATTGAGGAATAAAGATAAGAAGTATAATAATAATGTTAATAATGATAATAAAGAGTTATTATGTCATGCTTGAGTGTTGTGTGTGCTTTCTTGTATTGTGTGTGTTGTCTTGATATCCCGCCTGCGGTAAATCCACAACGTCGACGACTTGTCGTTCGGTTCACTAACTCTCTCCTGCCCGTTGGCATATCGGTGTTCCTGGTACTCCAACGTGCAGATGGAGTATCGCATGGAAATTGCTACATGGACTAGACACGGATGTGGCTGGAAGCGTACCTCATCTGGTTGGGTATGGATTGGTGATTCTCAGATCGTGATTCCGGATCCAGAACACCGACTTAGTGGAGCTAATATAGGACCACTGCTGGGACAAGTTTCTGTCCGTGGCTACCGAGACTATGAGGAGAAGGCACGATGTGAAGCTTGGAGGACTTCATCTGCTCAGGCTAGAATGCAGTGGGTGCCAAAGAATCATGGACAAGCTGCAACTGAGATGGCTTCATCTTCTGGAGTTAAGCACGGACGCAAGAAGGAGGATCATGAGTTGTACCCTATAGTTTTTATTAGGAAGAGTCAGAGGTAGGGTAATTAGTTTAAGTTGTTGTAAGTGTGAGTCAAGGACTATCTTAGCAATGTATCACTCTTGTAACTATGCCCTACTTATTTTGTGAACTGGCCGAATCTTTAAAACTGTTTTGGGAGATTTGAAAGTGAAGGTGCAGAAAGGTTTTTATGTAACAACCCGGTTTTCAAGTAAGAACATGAGCATGCACCAACCGCTTTGCAAAAACGTTTTAAAAAAAATGGCCTCATTTTTAACAACTTCTTAAATAAATGATGATTAGTTTTGGGTGGTGAAAATCGGGCTGTTACAAAATTGGGTGGTTTTTGGACCCTGTTGCTGGACAATCGTGACTGGGAGCAGAACTCAGGAATTGTGAGGAGATTGTGGATTTTATTCAAGTTCAGAGGTTATACTCATCAAAATCAACTTAGAGGTATGGGAGAAGTCTACCTTATACTAGATTTAGACTAAAAATCAAGTGAATTAGGATTTGAGTTAGCAAAACTCAAAAAGGGCATTATGTGTGTGAAGCACAAAGGCATGGAGGCCAAATTTCAGCTCACTGTTGTTTTGAGCAATCTTATATTGATGCGTGCAAGTGATTTAATGTGGAAATCAGAAGCTAAATGTATAATATGTGATTTGAGGTATTGAATTGTGTTTGTATGGGTTTTTATGCAATTTGATGCACTAAACCAAATGCATGCAAAATTATATATGTTTCTGTGCTTAAACATATTTATTTAAAGTATATGAACTCTGTTAAAGGTTGAAATTTGGTTAGATTTGAGTAGTGAAGAGAATGGTTTGTTAAAACTCATGTTTTAGTGGCTGACTGCATAATCTAACCGGTTACTCGAGATTCGTAACCGGTTAGACACTGTAAAAATGCAAAAGAAAATAAGTTTACAAAATCAGTATTGTGGTCTTATAAATCATACTCAAAACTAGGCCTCAATTTCATGGAAAACAATCTGAAAAACAAGTTGATTTCACTGTTATAGTTCAGATTGCAATCAAAGAGTTAATACCTTAGTGTAATGAGATAATTTCAAGAGGAAATTAGGCTCATTGGAGAATGAAATGTGATTTAGACCTTTGAATGATAAAAATAGTGATTTTGAGGTATAAAACAATGTTAAACTTGTTTATGGATTGGGTAGAGAATTCAAGAAAAAGGGTTTTTCTGAATTACAATGGTAAACAGTTCAGGTCTGTAATTCTAACCGGTTAGCCTGAAACTGTAACCGGTTAGTACCTGAATCTGAAAAATAAAAAGTTAAGTTTTTGAATACCATTGGTTATGTTTTTCCCAATCTAAGCTTAAGAGCATGTTTTTGGAGATAATTCAAAGAAGAATTTTGTGCCAAAGATTATGCCTCAAATAAATCATTCAAAAGGGAAATTTGGAATATTTCTAAATCACATTAATTAATGTAAAGATAAAACTGTAGTGGACCTAACTCCTGTCTGAACGGTTCGATCTTATGGCGACCAGTTAGCATTGAGTTTATGAGCACCGACCATAAACTGGTCGGATTCACAACACACCGAGCTAGGGACACAAGTGGTTTAAAGGCTTACGGGATCAGGATAGAGCATAGGATTATCATCCTTATCCTCACCCTTTACGATCCCAACAGTCTAACAACTACTCCTATATTCCCGCGTAGCTTGATAAACTACAGGATATAGATTAGTGCTTATCCATTACAGGATTTACAAGGGTTAGCTTATCAGCACCTTAAACTAATCCTATTCAAACACTACCTTCTCACGAGCCTCATCAGAAAGCCCACAACACACATATCAGGTAAACCCCCTATAAGAACCGCCATGCTACAGGGGCTAAGGTATGTTCTCTCATCCATACTCTCAAGAACTACGTGTGGCTTGATTCCCTTTTCACTGGGGATACGTAGGACCGGGGTCACCCTCGTCAGCTGCAACGACCCCAAACACACATCGTGGTGTTCCATCAATATTGGAACACGACATTGGCGCCGTCTGTGGGGAGCGATAAATTTCTATTCCCCTCCACAAAACAAAAACCTCGCTTCATGTTCTTTAAAAAGTTCCAAAAAAAAAATATAAAAAAATAAATCTCTACAAAATCCAATCGCAATTCTCATGACTGTGATAGCCACCTTCAACGCATCATTAATGGTCTATGACAAATCAATTAATGGTCATCATCATAGCACTCCTGTTGCAGCCAAAAGAGGAGCGAACTCGCGACCATCTAACGCTGCATCGTGTTTTCGTGTCGGGACCACCACAACTTCGTCCTTCCACCAGCGCCATGACATCGGGAGAACCACCATGGAATGGGAAATCCCGCTGCAGATCCTTAACGAGGATAATTGAGCCGTATCCTCACCATCAATGAACCACAACAAATAGATGATGTGAACACTCGACATCCGTGGCGTTGTTCCTTCCCCAATGGCCTCATCCCCATCCGTGGTGGCTTGGAAAACTTACACATCCGTGGATTCCAGAGTCACTTACCATGGAACCTATGAAATTCAAAGAAACAGATTACAAAGATAGCACCTCAATTCATCGACCTGAACTCGCGGTCCCCATCGGAGTTCGACGAAATCGTCACCGGGTCCGGCGAGGCTACCGTCCCTCACGCCCTCACTCCCACCGAGCCCACCATACTTGGTGGTGAACGACTATGACGGTCGCCACCATTGTTCCCGATGAAGGGCAGCGTTGCCGCCCCGCCATCGCTCATTATGCGCTATTCTTCCACCATCGCGTGTTTTGTGCTGCTACATTTGATTTGTGCAAGGGAGCGGCAGAGAAGAATTGCTTCCTTCTCAAATGAGTATCCAGCAAACGAATATCACCCTGGCCACATCGCGAAGATTACTGCTCGATGAGCCGAGAACCACGATCGAGGCTCCGCCACAGGCTCCACTGTCCATGCCGCCGCCGCCCGAAGCGCCCCATGATTCGACCCGGCCTCTGAACAAGGAGTCTGTTAGGGTTCGGTTTCCCTCTTAGTGAAGCTGGGCCAACGGCCCAAATAAAATAAACAATTTTATTAATTATATGGGTCTAAGCAGGCACAATTAAAAAAAAAAAAAAACCCTCTACGGGATTAGCTTATACAGGAATAGATACGGGCTTAACAACAACATAGGCCCAAACATTATCCAACTATCAAATAAGGAGCCACTCCATCAGCAAAATCCTGGGAAGTCGTCATTTTATTTTAATCAATGGGCAAGATTTTTTTTCCGAGCACCGTGATTACAATCATGTCATTCTATTCAAAACATGGCGACGATAGGGAGGACCCCCGCGCCCAGTTTCCCTCTTTAAGCTCGTCTCCGAGTATAGAAAACCTCGTGCTCGGTTCCACGCTTCGGATACATGTGCCAACTGTGCGCGGACCTTCGACAGCGTCCCCCTTTTGGTATCTCATACATCCGAAATGTTATGAACCACTCACTACTCCTCTCTCCTCGGATTTATATGATGATTGCGTAAACCTTGCACCATGTTCCCTACTAGAGTCTCTCATTCCGGTTCAACCGCTCAACGAAACCCGCTTGGAAAGGATTGACTGGAGACTTCAATCTAATTGTTTTCAACTCGACATTCCTCACCACACTGAATCAACTGTCTTCAACCCAACATTCCTCGTCACACTGAATCAGGGAAGGAATTCTCGTTCCTACATTACTTTCCTATTTACTTAGCATTAAGTGATTAATTCGTACACATGTTAATATTAATTTACTTGATGCAATACTTTTGATATATTCTCCTAATGCTTTTATGTATTCTTTTAATTTCATTACATATCATTTATTCTATATTCATGATTTTTCATACATGCTGATATGTGACACAAACTCCTTTGCTGTTGAATATCCCTAAGTGTTTGTCTTTCCTGTCATTATAGAACAATGGTATTTGGTGTGCATAACTTTTAAATAACACTAAGTAGTTTCCATCAATTAAACATTGTCATTATTCATAAATTAATGCTTTTTATCTAGTTCAACACCATTAATTGCTTTGCATATTTTTCTTTCGTGTCACTTATTACTGCACATGATATATTTTCTTGCATCTTTAACAATCTTGTATAACTTACAAGTAGTTGATCCCCAATAATTCTCATTATGGTGTGTTTATTACGTGTGACATCGTTAAATCATACTACTTCTATACTGATATTATATATCAACTCTTCGCCAATAATCGCCAATAATACATCTATTTGCTCAACATAATTATGTTCATTCACTTTATACATGATATGATATTCTTCACAATAAATGTCATCATATGTTATTTACGATTATTTACATAAATCTTAATTATTTCTATAACGTGTGATATATCATTCTTCTTTTCGTAGACAATCTTGCGCGATTTACGAGCATTTTAATTTCCAATAATTGTCATCATCATGTTTATTTCGTATGATATTTTTAAAATCATACTACTTTTATACTAATAATACATTCTATCTTAGCCAATAATTATCATTATTGCTATTTAATTGTTATACATCGTCAATCTATTGACGATCACTAATTATTTAATTGTTATTTAATTGTTATGCGAGGTACATGTATGATGGCCTTTTTTCTCTAAACAGCCCATTTCGAGATCCCCGTCAATGGAAAAACTGTTTCCAATTGCTGGGAACACATCGACATGTTCGGAGTCTTATTGACGACGGCGAAGATGAGGTGGCAAGGACCCAAGTGCCAAAACTTTGCCAAAGCTTCATGATTAATCTTCGAGCACGTGTCTTGAACGAAAAGGGCTCATGTTCGATCCATAATTCGGGATGTATGTGACAAGCGCGGCGGGCGCTCATCAGACGATTGTCGCCACTCTTCCACCAGTTTCTGACTAGCCTCCTACTCCTGGGGTTGAACACCGGGCTATGGATAACATTTTGTCTCTTGTGGCTCCTCTCCAAAATCGGGCGAGGACCGAAAAGGGGAACCGGTAGTCGTTAAATCCTTAACGATGGATGTTCTTATTGAGGAAGACCGAGAAATCTCGACGATCTGGTGATGTACTCCCCGCACGCTCGGTCTGGGATTAAATGTAGTGAACCAGACTTCAGTCCGACCGATATTGCTCTAGGCCAACCAGTTAAGGATTGAACCAACGAGCACCAACCACGAATATGGTTGGAACCATGTCTTACCGAGCTATGGACACGAGTGGATTGAGAATTACGGGATCACGACCGAGCATAGGATCCTCATCCCTATTTAAACCAGTTACGGTCCCAATAGTCCAACCTCCACTCCTACATTCCCATACAGCTTGAGGACACATGGGATAATGGCACCCTCGGAGTTCCGGACGAAGGATCGAAAGAATCCTGCCATCATTCTCACAAAGCAGTTATCGCACAACGCTTCCACATGCATTCTCTAAGTGTTACACTAGTATCCGTTCTGAGCAGATGGGTGCCCGACGGCTCTCGATAGTTCGAAAGTTGAGATAATGACAATCAACATACCGAGCTACGTGGCGATCAACAATTCTGAAATACTAAGCAAACCCAGAAGCTTAGAACCAAGTCATGCCGAAATGATTCTCAACACTGTCGAGCATGTCCTAGGAGTCCATGTTATCATCACACCGTGATCTCATCATCATCCATAAAAACAACTACGAAGGTCGAGCAAATCACCGCGAGCACATCACTCTGGGCGTCTAATGTTACATCTTCTTCAACATGATTTCGGCAAAATCTCACGATGACATCACTGTCTCCTCTCTTGAACATGTTTACTATGACTATTTCCATTTATTACTAGTCATGGCCTCAAAGTCTTCACTCGGTTTCCTGTTCAAGTGACATAACTGAAGCCTCTAGCATCCTCGCACCTTCTGCCACGACATCAGGGTCACAGGCAGACCTCGCTTTGCCTTACACTCCTTCCCAGCAACCAAGCGACCACAACGAGTCGGCACTCAGCTGATTGTACATTCGTCGAGCATCTTGTCTTAACTGTCTCGCAATGAGTCGGTGCCTCCACGGATCCTAGCGCCAAGGTCCATTTTCTGATTTGGATCCATCAGATCCGAGGAACCCTACAATGAAGAGTCTCTTACACAAATCACAAACGTTCAAACTCGTCATAGTGTTCTTCCACACAGATCTGAATCTAGAAATTTCCTAAACAAGCTTGAATCTGATCTAATCGGGCCATCGCATGCAGATCGTCACATTTGCTTGCTTGTCCTTCCCAATGACTCCCAATACATTATTGCTCGATCGACATCCTCCCTAGCAAGTGAAACATCATGTTGACCCTTCTTCCTATGCCATCACAAAATTAGTTTGGCATTCAACTCCTCTCGTTGGCCAAGCACGGACCACCATGGTTTATGGTGGCCTCGATCTTTAGGTCGAATCACTCATAGGATCGTTTCTGAGCACCATGAAAGAAAAAGAAGGTACAAGTATGATCACACAAGCTGCTCAAAGAACTCCAAAAGCAAGCCACTTCGAGATTCTCCCAACAGACAGCATGTTCTGCAAGCACAACAAACACTTTGTTTCTTTCCTCCTTCCCAGAATTATTTTTGCGATGGCGAGGAACCACACATCAGTCATCTCCCCTCGGTTTCATTAGTCAGCGTCTGTACGAGCTTGACTGGTTTCATCCATCTCCTCTCGGATTCATAAGGCGCCGACCTAAACACTTTACGTATCACAGGACCTCCGAGCTCGGAACAAGCCTCTTCAGGCTTTATCGGGTTCGAATTTGTTATACAAAGGAGTAGAGGTCTACTTCAGCTTCGTTATTTGAATAATCTATCACCTTGCCTTCGACGACCTCATAACATGGATCTGCCTCAATTATTCCGATTTCCGAGGGGGTCAGCAGTTATAGTTGATTATCAGCATTGACGAAAGAATCTGCGCTACTTTTTTTCATATCCACAAGGAATTTTCTCAGACTGTTTTCTTGGGTTTGTTGAAGATGATCTCACTTTTTGCCCTCTCGGCATCATTCTTTACCTTCTCGGCATCCCTGGCATACTCCCTCTATCTGTCACGTTTTCGATCATGTCCTCCCATGTGTCAGCATATTTCCGTCAGTTGGGAAGTAACGACTTCCTCCCGAGCGGCCACATTCTGTCTCATTGCCTGCTGCTCGGGATTAGCAGCGTACTCCAAGGACTTGGAGTCATCTGGGAAGAACTGCAACAAGGAAGTTTCCATGCTCGCTATGCATTAACAAATCATTGCCGCCGACCAATATCTATAGGAATTCTTTCGGACCCAGATCGAGTTCGAGGAAGCCTCGAACATCAACAGTTAGCGTCTCACAATTATCATTCAATCGACACAAGCCTCAACGACCTTTCCTGATCACGGCCTCTTTCAGGTGAAGGAGGCAGGCACAAAGTTGATCTGAATACTCCAACTTTTCTTCACTCGCTTTGGCCCCGAGAGCTTTATAGATCTTATGACCCGGCACAAGCCTTTCTCAGGCTTTACCGAGTGGGGGACTGGTATGTGATAGAGTATGTACATAGCAAACAACACCATATGATGATCAGGATGTAACAACATTTCCAACCCATCGCTGTCAGATTTGGTATATGCCTCTCTCATCAAGGTATTACTTTAATACATTCACTCATTTCGGATCACGTCCCGACGCACTTGCCTACGATCTTGGTTGGCCGACCAGATCGGCGTGGCTACAAGTGAAAACGGGGATTGCTACCTCGATAACTTGGCCATCGGCCAAATACGTCGCAGGATCGAGGAATGCACCTCGGCCAAGGCAGTCATTCCGACAGCATCCCCCGTAGACGTTACGATCCAATTCATGATACTACTTTTAACACACCCCGATGATAGAGGTGTAAGAATCTCCAAATCGCGATACTCTTCCAAGTAAAAGACCTCGGCTGCGAACAGTCTTTTACGTCACCACCAAGCCTCGGAAGAGAATGTCTGATCGACCCAAAAGGGCTCTAAACTCGGCACAGAGTCTCTATGACTCTTCCCGAGCTGGGGGGCTTATGTGGTGGACCGGGCTCCGGTCCAACCTACCCCCATCTTAACCGACCGTATGCTGAACTCTTCAACATTTTACGGGCAACTGGATTACAGCTATAAACAGGCTACCAACAGCCTTATCTTAGTAGCTACAGTCCCATCGCCCTAGTTTTCCTCCTATAATCGGACGGTTAACTGCTCGGCTAAACCTTTAACTCGGCACAGGCTCAAATCGCCTTACCGAGCTTGGGGCTTATGTAGTGGACCTAACTCCTGTCTGAACGATTCGATCTTATGCCGACCAGTTAGCATTGAGTTTATGAGCACCGACCATAACCTGGTCAGATTCACAACACACCGAGCTAGGGACACAAGTGGTTTAAAGGCTTACGGGATCAGGATAGAGCATAGGATTATCATCCTTATCCTCACCCTTTACGATCCCAACAGTCTAACAACTACTCCTATATTCCCGCGTAGCTTGATAAACTACAGGATATAGATTAGTGCTTAGCCATTATAGGATTTACAAGGGTTAGTTTATCAGCACCTTAAACTAATCCTATTCAAACACTACCTTCTCACGGGCCTCATCAGAAAGCCCACAACACACATATCAGGTAAACCCCCTATAAGAACCGCCATGCTACAAGGGCTAAGGTATGTTCTCTCATCCCTACTCTCAAGAACTACGTGTGGCTTGATTCCCTTTTCACTGGGGATACGTAGGACCGGGGTCACCCTCGTCAGCTGCAGCAACCCCAAACACACATCGTGGTGTTCCATCAATATTGGAACACGACAAAAACCAACCCTGATAATTGTGCATCCATATAGAATGGAATTTTGGTTGGTAGGAACGTTTATCATATTCTGGGAATATGAGGAGGGTACTCCGGGAGTACCAAATTGTAACCTACTTGATGACACATTCTGGGAATGTGGCCAGTGTCTTGGACCTGGTTTTTATGCACTCTGGGAACGTATGCGTTATGGGAACGTGGTGCACACTCCGGGAGTGATGCTTATTATCCAAGTATGGTTTGGCATTACGTTCTGGGAATGAATGTCAGTGTTCCGGGAACACAAGGGTGTATTGGATGGACGTCCAAGATGGACTTTAGAGGCCTCGGTTGTGGATAGAAAATCATACATCATGCCACTTGCATTATAAGAGATATAATGTTGAAAATTGGTGTGTTCATATGTACTTGCATTGTTATCTGTCCATGACATACTTGTGTTTGTAATTTTAGTCTTTATCAATTATGTATATGTGTATACTTACTCCCTGTGCCCTGTTTAGGTGATGGCCAGATACCTAGCCTGCATCGAGATACGCCCTATCCCTAGCGGTATACGGACGTATGAGGAGCAGCGTGCCACTTTTGAGGGGGAGGTGGAGATCACTCTCTACCACCCTAACCCTCTGGTGCGAGTGCGACCTCGTCGATTTAGGATCCCTTTAGTCTATACTATGCATGTTCCACCCTTTTATACATATAGAGGACCACCCCCGGCTCGACCTGTGCGTCGTTTTCATAGCTTTCGTTTTAGAGCTACCACTCGTTCTCATCCTTCCTCCCATAGAGTTGTCACTGAGGAGACTCCTTCTCCTGGTCCGACTGATTTCGAGAGGACTGCTTCTGCATATCCTAGACCCAGTGGTAGGGTTTCCACACAGTCGGGTGAGGTCGAGGAGGACCCCGTGGAGGATGAGAGCGAGGAGGAGGTGCATGTCGAGCCGACTGTTTCTGCTAGAGGTGGACCCGCTGGTTCATAGGAGCCTGCATAGCGTGGATGTTTTGGATCCTAGATCCTAGGGATAGAGCTGTGGAGGATCTGAGGAGCTGCTGAGGACACGGATGACCTGCTCTGGGACTTCTATTTTAGGATTATGTGATATATTGTATATATTTTGAGAGGTCTTAGAGTGAGGTTTTATTTTATGCAGCTGGGTTGTATATGTTTTTTTTATAAACTCTTGCTATCTCGACTTATGTTACTTGCTACTGATGATACTGGTGGGGTTTTTATCTTGATATCTATATATATATATATGCATATGATGTTTTATTTACCTCAGCAGTGCCCCACAAGTATTACTTTTTACTTCCGCATAATCTGATTTTAACGTAAAAAGGATTCGGCGATAAGTTCATAATCTATGCACTCGATCAAATTCAAGGGACAATAATACTTTTCAAGGAATGCTATGAAAATGTTTTATTACATTAGAAAAACATTGTCTCGAGAGCCTTTTGTAATAAAGGTATTATTAAGCCGAATTCAAATGTTGTTCCGATTAAAAGTGTTTATGATTGAGCAAGTATCAATTAAAAAGGAAAATTTTCTAGTCCTAACTTCGATAGCAAGTATTTCAACCATTTGGAAATATTAATTATTTTCAAGATGTAAAACGAGAATGTCACAGATTCGGTCTTTAGTAACTTAATCACAAGGCTTAGTCTAAATTATTTTCTTAAGAGTAATTTAATTAATTTATTAAGATTATAATTTAATTTAATGATTTTTTTAAAATGATTAAAAATGTGACTTTCTGTGTGTAAATTTGTGAGTGCTTTGTATGCTTTGAAACTTTTATGTGCTTGTTCTTTATACTGATTGAATGTGATGGAGCTGTTTGGAATATTGTTTGTGAGTTTCATTTGTGAAAAGTTTTATGTTTGGATTTCAAAGACATTAAAAATGTTTTATTTGAAAAATTATTGTTTAAGTAATTTAAATTGATTTGAAATTTCTATATGGCATTCTTTGATCAGTGACTGATGATGCTGTGAAATTTGGAAATTAAATGAATCAACTTGATATGGTTTTAAAGTTTAAGAACACTGATTTTTATAACTGAAATGTTTTTTTTAAACTAAGAAGAATGGAGTTGTTTTAATAAAAAGATTATTTTAATTGTTTCAAAGTTTTCTTGAAAACCTTTTTATTTGATTTGGATTTAAAACTTTTTGGATGTTGGTAACGTGTTTTCAAAAAGAGAATTGTTTCAACGTATTTTTAAAACGGAAATTAAGAATTTATCAAAACGTTCTAACGCACGGGGAAAAATGTTCTAGTTTGGGTGTCGGACGCGAAGGAAACGAGGCAAGGTCACTGACTGGGAAATCATGGAAGCTTTCGAATGTTTCGGCATCGAGGTGAGTGAGAGTGCTGTGATCCCGTAACGTGGTTGCTCGCAATCCGAATAGGTGGATTGTGAATGTACTGCGACTTAGGCAATATAGATATGTGTGCAAAATGTTTACTTGTTTTATTTACATGCTAAATGTTTATTTGTTGAGCGTACTTTATTCTGTTTTGGAAATGTTTGATGATGTGTGAATGATGAACCGATAACAATGAAACCGTGAAAGTAATAAGATAAGACTGGAAAGAGAAAAAGAAATGCGAATAAGCGATATGAGAAATAATTAAGAGATGAATAATCAACGAAAGAGAATTAATAGCTGAGCTGATAAAGAATAAAAACGAAAAGAAAATTGTAAGACGATGATAAGAAACTCCTGACGAGGCGAGCGGAAGCGTGGTGATGATTAGCGATGCTGATGGTGTCATGGAGCCACAACTGAGGAGAGCGATGCGGATGGTGCTGCTGAGCAACAACTGAGGAGCAAGATGATGATGATGATGATGATGCTGAGCCATGATGCTGGGAAAGATGCTGATGATGCTGATGAGCTGATGAGAATAATGCTGAGACGCATGAGAAAGCGATTCGAGGCAAGATTGCCGTTGAGATTTAGGGGGAACGGATTGCGCTTAGTGGTCGGGTTTCATTGAAGGGATGCACTAAGTATGAACCGACCGTTAGGATTCAGCCGCTAATTAAAAAAAGTAAAACTTTAAAAGACTTTAAAAGACATTTACAAACGCGGTGAGGTATGAGTGGCGTATCGAAGTAGTGGAGAGGAAGATACTATGGGTATCTGCGGATACTCAGGTGGGGATTGCATGAGGGGAGGACGATGACGGTGAAACGTCAAGAAGTCTAGAGTATATTTTCTAGGCAGAACGGACTCCACATGTGGCGTACTAACGTAGTAGGGACTGGGTCCAATGCCGTGGTAAGTTCTGCACTGCAGACTAGAATTATACTGTCGCCCCCTTGAATGCAAGTGTAGAACAGTGAGAGGGACTGGAACGGGGCATTTGTGATTGCCGCTGAGAGCATGCCTGGTTATATGATATGAATGAATGATATGAATTGAATTGATTTGAGGCTGTAGTCCTCCTGGTCTGGGACCATTTGATTGTGAGACAGCTGTCGTGCCCGCGTGGTAAAGGTCCTGTATTCCTGTTTGCTTCCGACTAGGTTGGGTGGATGACCGAGGAGATGTAGACGTGTGTGACTTCCTCAATGGTGATGTTCCCCCCATCATTGAGTGAACCGGAACGCTAAAACTTAAAAGACAAAATAACCAAAAGAAAAGTACATTGAAGATATCAAGCATCGAATAAGATTTTTAAGACAAATATAAGAAAGAATTCTTGGAATAAGAGATAAGTGTGAAAATTATGATAAAAGAAGGATGGAGAAAAGCTGTGAAAGCCCACGAGAAAGATTCTGAGAAAGATTGAAATGAGTTTGGAATATGGGATAGGAATGACGATGCTTTGTGTGTGTGCCATTAGATCGTGTTATGTTTTGGGTATCATTATATGCTTTGATATACTTGCTTTATCTATGCTATGTGTATAACATGTCATATATGTCGAGGATGATATGATAATTGTTCATGTTATGCTTTTTTATTTATATTGTTCTGTTATGTTATTTGTTTATCTTTATATCGAACTTACCCTGAGACCGCATGGTCAACCCGTTAGTGTTCGGAACACTGACTCTCTCCTACCTTGTTGTCGTATCGGCAACTGCTAATATTGCAACGGGTAGATGGCATAGCATGTAGCGATCCACCTGTGTCCCTGCAAGGAGAAGTAAGTACAAGACAACTCTCTGGAAGAGACTGCTGAGATGGTTGATGACGACAACGCTGCTGGTGGACCGAGAACTTGGGCTGCTAAGATTCGGAGTAGACGACAAGTCTTAGGGAGTATGACGAGAGGCTAGGTATTTCCCTCAGAGCATTGTAATCCATTATAAGTTCTTAGTTACCATAGCTTATCATACTGTACCTCGGCAAAAGTTTTATTTAACACTGATGTTTTGAAACAAGTGAACGGACTATGTTTTCTTTTTAAAATGGTATTTTGAAAAACGGGTTTCAAAGTGCGGTGTCTTGTGACATCTCGGTTTGGAACTTGAAAGAGTTTATGCAATATGAGAACATGAGTTTTAAATATAACTGTGTTTTGAAAATCTAAATGTTCTCATCTTGTGTAACACTTGTTTTTTTTTTAAAAAAAATGGCCCTAATTTTCATTCCATTTAATTTAAGTAACTGTGGTTTTCAAGTTGCCGAATCGGGGTGTTACACTTTGCATACTCGATTGTTGCTGAGAGTTAAGTTGAGTGTGATACACCATTGTGAAGCTCACGTTTCGAGCTTTACAAAGATATAAGATTCGTGAGTTGAGGTGCTGTGTGGATGGAGAATCGAGGATGGAAAGAAGAGGGATTGTTGCTGCCAAACCAAGTTCCTGAGGTCTGGAGCCTACTTGGAGCTCGGATTTTGGTAAGTTTATAAGCCCTCTGAATCTCAAATTCGTTCCTACCTCTATTTTACGTTGCAGAGAATAACTCCTAACCACTTTCCCTAATTTTTACAACGATTTTGCATGTTAAATCCTCTGGTTTTGGTACTCTGCTCACATATGGTTGCATGCAAAGGATTTTTGGGGTATAGCATTTCCCTCCAATTTCTCTGCAATCTCTATGTTGGTTCATGACCTAGAGGTAAGGGTGAAGCTATTGATTCACTATAATAAGTTTAAATCATGTGAATTTAGGGTGAGAGTCAACAAAAGACACTATGGGCATAGTTGGAAATAGGATCAAGGCTTGGAGGCCTCTCTGTGTTCATATTTTGTTTTGGACAAGTTTATTATGTTACATGCGAGCTGTACCAAAGTTGTTCTCTTGCTAAATGTGCCTAGAATTGGATTTGGTATGTTGAGTTGTGGAAAAATGGACTTTATGCATAATTGATGCTATTATGTGATTCAGTGTAATATGTTGTTAATTCTATATTGGAACATGTTTAATATGTGTAATGTAAGCTTTGTTGATCCTTGGTTTTAACTGGAATTGACTACAATTGGAAATGGTATGTTAAAACGCAATTTACAGTGTTAACTGTCTGGGGATGATACTCGAGTATTTCGACCGAATTTTGTAACAGCCCGATTTTCGAAAACCGAAAATAACCGACTTTTATTTATTAATGTTGTAAAAATGAGGCCAATTTTTTTTTTTTTTTGAAAGCGTTATTAAGATTTTCCATCCCTCTTCTTCGAAAACCGAGTTGTTATATTGTTTCCAAAACTCATACACCTGATTTTCCAAAACATTTTCTCAAAGGACTTAAACATATTTTATAAAAGAGTGTCTTCACATTCCTTAAACGTAGGGCATGCATCATAGTAAGTCAGGTTACAATAATGGTCCATCACTTAGGTAATCCATCCTACCAAAATACAAACAACAACTTAATCTAATTCCACTACGGGCTCCCTTCTCCTATCAAAGATGATCGGGTCCAGCTTCTTCTTCTTCCTTGCGGGTGCCTTTGTACCAGAGGATGATGCGACCGCGTTCTTTGGCTCTCCGTCGGAAATCGGTTTAAGTTCCACTCCGAATAGCTTCACTGAGATCTCCTTCCCTTGATTCTGAGGCGGCGGTTCGGAGCCGTGACACATGTAGGATATACTTCCCAAACACGAACTAGGTGTAGATCCACCCAACTTATGTTCCGGGTCTTCGATCACCATCTGAGCACATCCCGACCATGTCCATCCTCGACGTATAGCTTTCCATCCGCATCCCTTATGAGGCCAAGTAACGATCTCCAAACGACGATCCATCTGCCCGTTGGAATACCAGCGACACCGATGCGCCAAGGAACAGGAGAAAGTAAGCGATCCGGACGGCGTAGCGTCGACGGTGTGGAATTACGGTAGGCAAAATAATAGGACACACACAGCATACAACACACACAAGATAACATACAAACATATTATCATCATCAATAATACTTGATATCCCATCTTATTTTTATTCATTATTAATTCTTTCACACTTCTCCATTTTCCTTTCATACCCTTCTCATGAACTTAATCTCTTCTCCACACTTCCATACTCAATCTCTTTCTCCCTCTTCATACTTCTTTGCACTTATTGGACTCTTACTCGCATAATTATAATTAACGTCTTATCGAGTTATAACCATCGATGGTCGGGGGAGTTAAAGAATCATCGAGGTACGCGTTTCTTTCGTAGTTAGCACTCACATCTCAAGTCTACATCTCCTCGGCCAACCATCCACCTAGTCGGAAGCAAACAGGAGTACAGGACCTTTACCATGCGGGCACGACAGCTGTCTCACACATAAATGGTCCCTGACCAGGAGGCCCAGCCTCAATAATATCAATTCATAATAATCATGGCACACTGCCTCGCAGTGGCAAAACACATTGCCCCATTCCAGTCCCTCTCACTGTTCTCGATTTGCAATCTAGGGGGTGACGGTATTGTTATAGTGCGCGCGCAGAACTTACCACGGTATTAGACCCAGTCGCCACCACGTTAGTGCACCACTTATGGAATTCGTTCTGCCTATAACAATACCCGAGACTTCTTGACGTTTCACCGTCATCGTCCTCCCCTAATGCAATCTCGTCCTAAGTATCCCCAGATACTTATCGTTCCTTCCTCTCCACTACTTCGGGTTAACTCTCATACCTCACCACGTTCGTTGTTAATGTCTTTTAAAGTCTTTTATCCTTTTAATTAACCTAATGGTCGGCTCACCCTTCGTACATCCCTTTAGTGAGTCCCGACCGCTAACTTTGCACAATCTTTCTCTTTCTCAAAACTCACATAGCACAGAGCTGGGACCTCATCACAATCTCAATCTCGTTTCTCAAACTTTTTCAACATACTCCATTTCTCACAATCATCTCATTTCAACATCTTTTCTCAAACAATCTTTTCGCAGCCTTCCACAAAATTTCTTTTCAAAAACTTCTTTGAAAATACTTTTTATAATATTTCTCAGAACCTCTGTTCAAAACATTTTCAAAAGAATTTCTTTTCACAACCTTTTCTAAAATTTTCTTTTCACCATTCCCTACAAAATCTCGTTTCACAAATCTTTTCAAAAATCTTTCTTCCACAACCTTTTTCAAAGGCCGCTTTTCAAAACCTTTTTCAAACTTCACACCATTGCTGGGCGCTAATGGAGGAGCAAGCTCAACTCAACACTAGTCCCAGACTAAAACCGAAAACAAAGGAGCCCAGCTCCACTCAAGTCACATCTCTTCCTCATAATCAACATCACTTTTCCTAGCTCTGGCTCGTCCTCAACATTATCATAAATTCATTCCCCAATCTCAACTCTTTCTTTCTTTTCCAACACATATCTTATTCACACTCATTATTCTTTTCTCAGTGTGTCTTTACTGTATTAACTTCACAACTCATTTCATTTCATTTACAGGACGTAACAGATGTCCATCAACAGATTATCAATATTAACCAACAACACTTAATTTCAACTTGCATAATTAAATGAATAAATAGATAAATAAATGAAAGCATGCTATTAATCACACAAACATCACACAACACAATGAGGTCTTCGTCACCTTCGTATAAGTGGCCACACAATCAAACAATTGCCACTATACTACTGACTCCGAACCACTTGGTTCCGATCTTTGAGATGATACGGAACGCCCTAATATATCACCTAACTACCACAGTGTCTTAGGAAAGCTTCTCTCTCACCTGGGGTCCAGCTATTGAATTTGTGCTCTTCTCGAATCCTCGTGCTGCCATCTGCCCCAACCTCTTTCCTTTATCATTCCTCATATTAAATAAAACATTTCACGTTATTAACTCATTTGAGAAAAATCTTTTCTTAGATTAATACTTGTCCTTTCTTCGTTAGAAAACTTTGAAAATATATCTATTCTTGATCCAGCTTTTCTTAAATCAATTTCCACTTAAAACTTCGCTCTAAATCATATGAAAACATTTTTAAACATAAAAAGCACATCTAAGTAATTCTGGACAGCAACATAATTTTACAAAATCATGATATTAAGACTCTAAAAATATTGTAAAAACACTTTTACTTGAAATAACTTTTTAACTTAAAATTATCATTTTACAAACCCATATTTTTATCATAAAACAATTTTGGACAGCCATGAACACAAATTAAGAATTAATTTCTCAAAAGTCAATTTAATACACAACCACAATATAATTCCAAACAAACCACACCACATACAATTAACAAACAACACTTAAGCACACAATTATTAATAAACCAAATTGAGTCAAATTCCAAACCAACATATATATACATATATCTATGTCCATGCACATTTCCTTTCATGCAATTAAATTCCCTAAATCTATTTAAATCACTTAGCCGAATAAAAGCAAAGAAAATAAATCAAATATCACAATTCAAATTACATGAATCAATTTATTTTATTCTAGGCATTTGGATTCCATTTTCTTTTTAACCCTAACCGAAAACACATAGGCACACACGATTACACATATATTCCTTCAAATACACACTCACACATATATGCAACACTCTTCTAATATTAACTTAATTTGGTGATTTCCTTTATCTTTAATTAAAGAACCAATTAGAAATGAATGTTCACAACACAACTTTAAAACAATTTATTTAATATAATTTCACAAAACATACTTATTTCTTTTATGTCATTTCATTGAAAAAGAGTCTAGCCTACTAATCCTAGCTAGGCCGAATCATCATCATTACAAATCAAGACTTTAATTTTTAATTATTCATCATGCATGCATATGAATCAAAGCAAAGATCATTTTCTAAAATCTTGTTTCCTTATTTTCTTTGTAAAACCATGAGCTTCACACCAATTTTGGCAAACAACATTAAATTTATCAACACAATAAAATCAAGAATTATGTCATGGTCTTTATCCTTTAGGACAAACTCATGCATGCACCTACAATTTCTAGGTGAGATAACTTCCAACATGCATGTAAGAAAAACATGATTTCCTACACTCCCTAGTCTTGACCGAATGATGTCATGCAAGGAAACAAAGCCTTATAATTTTATATGCAGATCATGGATCATATTATGTAAGACATGAAAGCATCACTCCATTTTTCAAACAACTAACCGAATCATCATCATCACACACCATATCTTGATTCAAACTCTTTCCTCACGAATAATTATTTTAAAAACTTGTTAGGTTCATTCTCTTGTGAAAACCGTGTCATACACACAAGAAATCAAAACTTTATAAATGAAACACACAAGATTCAAGCTTCATGTTTTCTTAAAAATTAGTCGTAGATCAAGACATGCCCAAGAAGATCAAAGCAAAACATGATCTTAGACTCAAATTCTCAAGCAAACCGTGAAGAATAAACTAGGGGTTAATTTTTCTAGACACAAAATTATCATGAAATCACTTGAATCAAATTAAAAACACCAAGACCTAATTCTTCTACTAAGGGCCGAATCACTTAGTTGTTGATTTGGCGGTTTATGAGTTCATTTAGTTCTAGAAATCCAAGATCCAATTATAAGAAGAACATGCAAAGGAAGACAAGGATCATCAAGCCACAAAATCGACATGCATGAGAGGTTCCAAGCAAAATATGAACTCAAACACAACTTTAAACCAAAACCGTGATAAAGAAGATTTATAAGTAAGGGATCAAAACTTTTTCACATCAACATTCAAGATCAAAGCATAAAAATAACTTGCATGACACTTAGATCTCAAGATTACTCAAAAATAATCACATGCATCACAAGAAAATTAAATAAGGTCCATTAAAGTCCTTTACAACATGAAAATCACTTAATCAAAACTCTTTCTACCTTAAATCCTAACTTAGGTCTTCTAATCTCTTCTTCTTATCTTCTTGGTTTTGCCTCGGGTTCTCTCTTCTTCTAGGGTTGATGGGGTTTTCTCCTTGATCTTTGGTGAAGAAGGTGGTTAAGAAAAAGGATTGAAGAGGTTTGGGCTAAAGATTATGGGGTTTTCACTCTTCTTTCTTTCCTCTCTTCCATACGGGTTTACTCTTTCTCTCTAAGTCTTCAAGAGCTTGATGGTGCTCTTGAAGGAAAATGTGTTTGTGTTGGTGTGGGAAAGGAAGTGAATGAAAGGAATGAAATATGAGCCAAAGGCAACACATACACTCACATGGTTTTGAGGGCAAGAACAAGGGGTGGAATTTTCCCATTTTAGCCTTGGTTCAAGGTGTGTAAGAAGGGCAAATCGGTCCAGCCCAATTGTTGCATGGCTTGGGTCAAATCGTGGGAGACATGGAGGAAGGAAAGTCCTCCTAGGCTCCATGAGTCACTTACTCTACTTCTCCTCCTATTTTCTTTTTAAATTTTATTTTCTTAATGCTTAAGGATCCATGTACTCTCCTTGGTTCCTCTACCCTTCTACTTGGCCGCACCATACACACACATGCACATATAATTCTAATTTCATCAACACATGTCATACATTCATGCATGCACTTAACATATACTTAAGCATACATACACACATTCACACACATAGTCATGCACACAATTAACACTTTGATGGCATCATGTTCATACGGCTCACACATATATTATACATATAAATTCACACATTCGTATTGCTCATCCTCATATACACATTTTTATTCACATGCATTCACACGTAAATTCAAATCTTCACAAAATAAATCACAACATTTTTATAAAACCATTAAGCATATAATCTTTCTCAAAACCAAATTTCTAAATGTTGAACATTGTTTCAAGAAATCATCACTTTAAAATCATTCATTATCTTAAAACGTGAATTTTAAGAAAATCATTTAAGAAAATATATTTTCAAATTGCTTTTCTAAGAAAATAATTTCTTTAGTGTTTTACTTTAATATGAGGAATTTACGGGGTGTTACATTCTCCCCAACTTAAGGATTTCTCGTCCCCGAGAAATACATTGGAGATTGGACAGCAGGGCTACAACATCCTCATGTCATTCTGAGGTTCCTCGTTAACCGCTTTCAGGTGAGAAGATTCCATTGGTACCATCGCTTGTGTGTCGAGTTGGGTTAAGCCCAACAGACTAACCGAAGAAGATGCCGCTTCCTTAACCGGTCATTGTCACAGAAAGCCCAACCAGAGGTACGGACTTAGGGGGAAATCAAGCAAGCAAACATACACACATCTCCAAAAACAAGGATTTTGCCTAAAAATCCTTAAATACTTACTACTTCCTACAACTCGGATTCCTATTACCTTACAACAATCACTCCTTCCTTCAATTCTCCTTCTAACTCTAGGGTTTTCATTTATCATTTTCTAACTAAAGAGGGTTCTGGTGCACTCTAAGCTTACTTATTTCCTCAAACAATTCCACTTTTCTTCCTTGCGACTCCCCAACTTCGATTCAGCTTATAACTATTCCACGGGAATCTTAGGCTCAACTTAAACTATTCCTCCTTCCTCAATCACCCAAACCTAGACTACTTGGGTAACTATGGCACTTCCAACTCCGCAATTCAAACTAAAAAGGTTTTGAATAGAGTCGGTAAGGTCAAAAGGTGATAGGGTTTTATGAAGAAACGGGTTCGAATCTGGGCAACAAGAATGTTTTGTTGAAGCAATCCAACAATCACGAGAGTTAAGAGATAGTAGCCTACATCCTCAAAGGTGATAGCTATCCCTGTTACTAAGTTTAATCAAACCTAAGACTAGCATTCTTTAGT
The DNA here is from genome assembly GCA_037953625.1 of Crotalaria pallida. Taxonomy (NCBI): domain Eukaryota; kingdom Viridiplantae; phylum Streptophyta; class Magnoliopsida; order Fabales; family Fabaceae; genus Crotalaria; species Crotalaria pallida. The sequence goes on from CM075654.1 coordinate 27,624,030, forward strand.
GAAATATTAGGGGTATAGGATCTTACTTGCAGGATCTATTCATGGTCTACCCTTATAGGGCAAAAAGGTTTCTTAAACTAATACGGTCGGTGCTAAGCTACAGACTAATTCAATGTCCTAAGAGACAAAAGCTTATTCTCCTATTTCTGCGCGAATACTAACAGACACACAGAGTCACACAAGCAAAGCATGAAGCCCATGCTTAAGGCTACAAAGGATTACCATAAGCTCTGATACCATTCTGTAACAGCCCGATTTTTGAAAACCGAAAATAACCGACTTTTATTTATTAATGTTGTAAAAATGAGGCCAATTTTTTTTTTGAAAGCGTTATTAAGATTTTCCATCCCTCTTCTTCGAAAACCGAGTTGTTATATTGTTTCCAAAACTCATACACCTGATTTTCCAAAACATTTTCTCAAAGGACTTAAACATATTTTATAAAAGAGTGTCTTCACATTCCTTAAACGTAGGGCATGCATCAGAGTAAGTCAGGTTACAATAATGGTCCATCACTTAGGTAATCCAACCTACCAAAATACAAACAACAACTTAATCTAATTCCACTACGGGCTCCCTTCTCCTATCAAAGATGATCGGGTCTAGCTTCTTCTTCTTCCTTGCGGGTGCCTTTGTACCAGAGGATGATGCGACCGCGTTCTTTGGCTCTCCGTCAGAAATCGGTTTAAGTTCCACTCCGAATAGCTTCACTGAGATCTCCTTCCCTTGATTCTGAGGCGGCGGTTCGGAGCCGTGACACATGTAGGATATACTTCCCAAACACGAACTAGGTGTAGATCCACCCAACTTATGTTCCGGGTCTTCGATCACCATCTGAGCACATCCCGACCATGCCCATCCTCGACGTATAGCTTTCCATCCGCATCCCTTATGAGGCCAAGTAACGATCTCCAAACGACGATCCATCTTATCGAGTTATAACCATCGATGAACGGGGGAGTTAAAGAATCATCGAGGTACGCGTTTCTTTCGTAGTTAGCACTCACATCTCAAGTCTACATCTCCTCGGCCAACCATCCACCTAGTCGGAAGCAAACAGGAGTACAGGACCTTTACCACGCGGGCACGACAGCTGTCTCACACATAAATGGTCCCTGACCAGGAGGCCCAGCCTCAATAATATCAATTCATAATAATCATGGCACACTGCCTCGCAGTGGCAAAACACATTGCCCCATTCCAATCCCTCTCACTGTTCTCGATTTGCAATCTAGGGGGCGACGGTATTGTTATAGTGCGCACGCAGAACTTACCACGGTATTAGACCCAGTCCCCACCACGTTAGTGCACCACTTATGGAATTCGTTCTGCCTATAACAATACCCGAGACTTCTTGACGTTTCACCGTCATCGTCCTCCCCTAATGCAATCTCGTCCTAAGTATCCGCAGATACTTATCGTTCCTTCCTCTCCACTACTTCGGGTTAACTCTCATACCTCACCACGTTCGTTGTTAATGTCTTTTAAAGTCTTTTATCCTTTTAATTAACCTAATGGTCGGCTCACCCTTCGTACATCCCTTCAGTGAGTCCCGACCGCTAACTTTGCACAATCTTTCTCTTTCTCAAAACTCACATAGCACAGAGCTGGGACCTCATCACAATCTCAATCTCGTTTCTCAAACTTTTTCAACATACTCCATTTCTCACAATCATCTCATTTCAACATCTTTTCTCAAACAATCTTTTCCCAGCCTTCCACAAAATTTCTTTTCAAAAACTTCTTTGAAAATACTTTTTATAATATTTCTCAGAACCTCTGTTCAAAACATTTTCAAAAGAATTTCTTTTCACAACCTTTTATAAAATTTTCTTTTCACCATTCTCTACAAAATCTCTTTTCACAAATCTTTTCAAAAATCTTTCTTCCACAACCTTTTTCAAAGGCCGCTTTTCAAAACCTTTTTCAAACTTCACACCATTGATGGGCGCTAATGGAGGAGCAAGCTCAACTCAACACTAGTCCCAGACTAAAACCGAAAACAAAGGAGCCCAGCTCCACTCAAGTCACATCTCTTCCTCATAATCAACATCACTTTCCCCAGCTCTGGCTCGTCCTCAACATTATCATCAATTCATTCCCCAATCTAAACTCTTTCTTTCTTTTCCAACATATATCTTATTCACACTCATTATTCTTTTCTCAGTGTGTCTTTACTGTATTAACTTCACAACTCATTTCATTTCATTTACAGGACGTAACAGACGTCCATCAACAGATTATCAATATTAACCAACAACACTTAATTTCAACTTGCATAGTTAAATGAATAAATAGATAAATAAATGAAAGCATGCTATTAATCACACAAACATCACACAACACAATGAGGTCTTCGTCACCTTCGTATAAGTGGCCACACAATCAAACAATTGCCACTATACTACTGACTCTGAACCACTTGGTTCCAATCTTTGAGATGATACGGAACGCCCTAATATATCACCTAACTACCACAGTGTCTTAGGAAAGCTTCTCTCTATAGATATTGGTCAGTGGCAATGTTTGTTAATGCATAGCAAGCATGGAAACTTCCTTGTTGCAATCCTTCCCAGATGACTCCAAGTCCTTGGAGTACGCTGCTAATCCCGAGCAGCAGGTAATGAGACAGAATGTGGCCGCTTGGGAGGAAGTCTTTACTTCCCAACTGGCGGAAATATGCTGACTAGCGGGAGGACATGATCAAAAACTTGACAGACAGAGGGAGTATGCCAGGGATGCCGAGAGGGCAAAAAGTGAGATCATCTTCAACAAACCCAAGAAAACAGTCTGAGAAAATTCCTTGTGGATACGAAAAAAAGTAGCGCAGATTCTTTCGTCAATGCTGATAATCAACTATAACTGCTGAACCCCTCGAAAATCGGAATAATTGAGGCAGATCCATGTTATGAGGTCGTCGAAGGCAAGGAGATAGATTATTCAAATAACAAGCTGAAGTAGACCTCTACTCCCTTGTATAACAAATTCGAACCCGATAAAGCCTGAAGAGGCTTGTGCTGAGCTCGGAGGTCCTGTGATACATGACAAAGTGTTTAGGTCGGCGCCTTATGAATTCGAGAGGATATGGATGAAACCAGTCAAGCTCGTACGGATGCTGACTAATGAAACCGAGGGGAGATGACTGATGTGTGGTTCCTCGCCATCGCGAAAATAATTCTGGGAAGGAGGAAATAAACAAAGTGTTTGTTGTGCTTGCAGAACATGCTATCTATTGGGAAAATCTCGAAGTGGCTTGCTTTTGGAGTTATTTGATCAGCTTGTGTGATCATACTTGTACCTTCTTTTTCTTTCATGGTGCTCAGAAACGATCCTATGAGTGATTCGACCTAAAGATCGAGGCCACCATAAACCATGGTGGTCCGTGCTTGGCCAACGAGAGGAGTTGAATGCCAAACTAACTTCGTGATGGCATAGGAAGAAGGGTCAACATGATGTTTCACTTGCTAGGGAGGATGTCGATCGAGCAATAATGTATTGTGAGTCATTGGGAAGGACAAGCAAGCAAATGTGACGATCTGCATGCGCTGGCCCGATTAGATCAGATTCAAGCTTGTTTAGGAAATTTCTAGATTCAGATCTGTGTGGAAGAACACTATGACGAGTTTGAACGTTTGTGAGTTGTGAAAGAGACTCTTCATTGTAGGGTTCCTCGGATCTGATGGATCCAAATCAGAAAATGGACCTCGGCGCTCGGATCCGTGGAGGCACCGACTCATTGCGAGACAGTTAAGACAAGATGCTCGACGAATGTACAATCAACTATGTGCCGACTCGTTGTGGTTGCTTGGTTGCGGGGAAGGAGTGTAAGGCGAAGCAAGGTCTGCCTGTGACCCTGATGTCGTGGCGGAAGGTGCGAGGATGCTAGAGGCTTCAGTTATATCACTTGAACAGGAAACCGAGTGAAGACTTTGAGGCCATGACTAGTAATAAATGGAAATAGTCACAGTAAACATGTTCAAGAGAGGAGACAGTGATGTCATCATGAGATTTTGCCGAAATCATGTTGAAGAAGATGTAACGTTAGACGCCCAGAGTGATGTGCTCGCGGTGATTTGCTCGACCTTCGTAGTTGTGTTTATGGATGATGATGAGATCACGGTGTGATGATAACATGGACTCATAGGACATGCTCGACAGTGTTGAGAATCATTTCGGCATGACTTGGTTCTAAGCTTCTGGGTTTGCTTAGTATTTCAGAATTGCTAATCGCCTCGTAGCTTGGTATGTTGATTGTCATTATCTCAACTTTCGAACTATCGAGAGCCGTCGGGCACCCATCTGCTCAGAACGGACACTAGTGTAACACTTAGAGAATGCATGTGGAAGCGTTGTGCGATAACTGCTTTGTGAGAATGATGGCAGGATTCTTTCGATCCTTCGTCCGAAACTCCGAGGGTGCCATTATCCCATGTGTCCTCAAGCTGTATGGGAATGTAGGAGTGGAGGTTGGACTATTGGGACCGTAACTGGTTTAAATAGGGAGGAGGATCCTATGCTCGGTCGTGATCCCGTAATTCTCAATCCACCCGTGTCCCTAGCTCGGTAAGACATGGTTCCGACCAAATTCATGGTTGGTGCTCGTTGGTTCAATCCTTAACTGGTTGGCCTAGAGCAATATCGGTCGGACTGAAGTCTGGTTCACTACATTTAATCCCAGACCGAGCGTGCTGGGAGTACATCACCAGATTGTCGAGATTTCTCGGTCTTCCTCAATAAGAACATCCATCGTTAAGGATTTAACGACTACCGGTTCCCCTTTTCGGTCCTCGCCCGTTTTTGGAGAGGAGCCACAAGAGACAAAATGTTATCCATAGCCCGGTGTTCAACCACAGGCGTAGGAGGCTAGTCGAAAACCGGTGGAAGAGTGGCGACAATCGTCTGATGAGCGCCAACCGCGCTTGTCACATACATCCCGAATTATGGATCGAACATGAGCCCTTTTCGTTCAAGACACGTGCTCGAAGATTAATCGTGAAGCTTGGGCAAAGTTTTGGCACTTGGGTCCTTGCCACCTCATCTTCACCGTCGTCAGCTAGACTCCGAATCATGTCGATGTGTTCTCAGCAATTGGAAACAGTTTTTCCATTGACGGGGATCTCGAAATGGGCTGTTTAGAGAAAAAAGGCCATCATACATGTACCTCGCATAACAAATAAATAACAATTAAATAATTAGTGATCGTCGTTAGATTGACGATGTATAACAATTAAATAGCAATAATGATAATTATTGGCTAAGATAGAATGTATTATCAGTATAAAAGTAGTATGATTTAACGATGTCACACGTAATAAACACACCATAATGAGAATTATTGGGGATCAACTACTTGTAAGTTATACAAGATTGTTAAAGATGCAAGAAAATATATCATGTGCAGTAATAAGTGACATGAAAGAAAAATATGCAAAGCAATTAATGGTGTTGAACTAGATAAAAAACATTAATTTATGAATAATGACAATGTTTAATTGGTGGAAACTACTTAGTGTTACTTAAAAGTTATGCACACCAAATACCATTGTTCTATAATGACAGGAAAGACAGACGCTTAGGGATATTCAACAGCAAAGGAGTTTGTGTCACATATCAACATGTATGAAAAATCATGAATATAGAATAAATGTGCAAGGTTTCGTTGAGCGGTTGAACTGGAATGAGAGACTTTAGTAGGGAACATGGTGCAAGGTTTACGCAATCGCCTTATAAATCCGAGGAGAGAGTAGTGTGTGGTTCCTGACTTTCCGAATGTATGAGATACCAAAAGGGGGACGCTGTCGAAGGTCTGCGCACAGTTGGAACATGTATCCGAAGCGTGGAACCGAGCACGAGGTTCTCTATACTCGGATACGAGCTTAAAGAGGAAAACTCGGCGCGGGGTCCTCGCTGTCGTCGCCATGTTTTGAATAGAATGATATGATTGTAATCACGGTGCTCGGAAAATAATTTTGCCCATTGATTAAAATAAAATGACGACTTTCGGGATTTTGCTGATGGGGTGGCTCCTTATTTAATGGTGGGATATTGTTTGGGCTTGTATATGTGCTAAGCCAGCATTTAATTTGATTTATTCTGTTTGGGCCTGTATCAATTGAGCCCGTAGTGTTTTTTATTTGGGCTTGTTCGCTGCCACATTAATATTTTTTTTTATGTTTGGGCTTGCGGCCCAATTTCCTTCAAGGAATGTGGAAACCCTACAGCAGTTCCTGCAATTCAGCCTGCGCTTTCAACTGCGGCTGCTTCACTGAGGAGTTGAGGCCATCGTGAGGGTGGATCCTAACAGCTTGATAAATCACGTTCTTTTCCAAGGCTTGCTATGCGATCTGGGTAGAGGTTTCCTACTTCGTGGTCTCCTTCTCCTTCTTCTTGACCTCGATCTTGCCTTTACTTGATTGCTAACATGATCGACGACTGCTTTGTGACAGAGGAGGTTTCGAAATTGCACTTAACCTGTTGAGAGCCGTGCAGTTCTTTTTCCAGACTCGTTAGTGTTGCCATTGGAATTGATTCTATAAGGAGGGAGGTCAATAGTGGCGCGATCCTGTGACAAAGACTGTGATTTCTGTTTTCTAGTTCCCGCTGTACAGATGGAGAGGAAGAACTTTTCGCCGTCGTGTGGTTGTGGTGACAAAGCCGCGATATCAATGAATGAAGATCCGATCGTGGTTCTGGTTTTGGTTCCGTCTATGAACCGATGAGTCCCCCGAATCGAAGCTCTGCAAAGGAATGGGTCCTCTGTTTTCGAATCCGAGCAAGTCTGGATCGTCGCGTCGCGTCGCGGTGCTTGTAGATCGGAATGGACCAAGTATGGGTTGATTCGTTGCGGTGCTTGATGAAGACTCGAGTCAAGGAAAACCGACGGTGGTGTGACGGTGACGGTGACGGGCTTGCCATGGCGGTAGAGTTCGAATTTGCGCTTCAATAGGGTGGGAACCCAAGCTTCGCAGCAACGTCCCTTGGCTAAGGCTTTGTCCGCGAACCAAACAGTTATGATGGTGGAATTTATGGCGGCCATGAAGTAGTGATTTGGCTTGCTGTAACGGAATCGTTCCAGGTCCAGGAGCGGTGCGGCGGTGAAGATCAAGAACGCCATAAAACACGTTGTTTAATTCTTCATAGAACACGTCGTATGTCTATTGTTGATGCCTCAAATACAGATGTATCCGTGTGTAAATACCGATTGATAAAATCATGTATGCCAAATTAAACTATAATAATGAGAATGAAAGCTTCGTCCCTCTTCTGATATATTTGTTGTATTCATGTTGATGTTCTTCATCCTTTTCTTGCGTGTCCTTCTTGTGAAGCTGTTGTATAATAGTATTGTTCCCATTTTATTTGAGATTCGAAGAACGACGTTCTTCGCCTTTTTGTCATCGTCTTCTTGTCGTGGTTGAACGTGAGGGTGGGAGTCGAAATTTATCGGTTCCCACAGACGGCGCCAATGTCGTGTTCCAATATTGATGGAACACCACGATGTGTATGATTGGTAATTGTAGCTGGCGAGGGTGACCCCGGTCCTACGTATCCCCAGTGAAAAGGGAATCAAGCCACACGTAGTTCTTGAGAGTAGGGATGAGAGAACATACCTTAGCCCCTATAGCATGGCGGTTCTTATAGGGGGTTTACCTGATATGTGTGTTGTGGGCTTTCTGATGAGGCCCATGAGAAGGTAGTGTTCGAATAGGATTAGTTTAAGGTGCTGATAAGCTAACCCTTGTAAATCCTGTAATGGATAAGCACTAATCTATATCCTGTAGTTTATCAAGCTACGCGGGAATATAGGAGTAGTTGTTAGACTGTTGGGACCGTAAAGGGTGAGGATAAGGATGATAATCCTGTGCTCGGTCCTGATCCCGTAAGTCTTTAAACCACTGTGTCCCTAGCTCGATGTGCTGTGAATCCGACCAGTTTATGGTCGGTGCTCATAAACTCAATGCTAACTGGTCGACATAAGATCGAACCGGTCGGACAGGAGTTAGGTCCACTACATAAGCCCCCAAGCTCGGTAAGGCGATTTGAGCCTGTGCCGAGTTAAAGGGTTAGCCGAGCAGTTAACCGACCGATTATAGAAGGAAAACTAGGGCGATGGGACTGTAGCTAGTAAGATAAGACTGTTGGTAGCCTATTCATAGCTGTAATCCAGTGGCCCGTAAAATGCCGAAGAGTTCGGCGTACGGTTGGTTAAGATGGGGGTAGGTCGGACCGGAGTCCGGTCCACGACACATAGCTGTTATTTGGGCTGAGCAGGAAACCCTCACCATGAGGGGTGTCTTTTATGATACCAAGAGTGAATTTTAATTAAGTTTAAGAATGTATTTTTTTTATAATTAAATGTGTGTATTAGTGTATGCCCAGAGTTGTGTATTTGTGGGCATTAGGTTTTTATTTATTGTAAATATTTATGATTTAAGCTTTTGAACTATTCTGTTCTGGACAGGTACAAAAGGAAATTTTGGGGAAAGTCCGGAAAAACAGAGGAAACTCTGCCGGATTTTCGTCAAAATTTTCAAGTCCATATTTTTATAATTCATAATAAAACTAAATATTTGTGAGGGTGTTATACTTTGCAAAAACGTTTTAAAAAAATGGCCTCATTTTTGGCAACACTATGAAAAAATTGATGATCGTTTTCGGGGGATGAAAATCGGGGCGTTACAGAGTGGTATCAGAGCTATGTTAGTCCTTTGTGGCTTTAAGCCATGCTTTACCTTGCTTGCTTGTTTGTTTGTGTGATGGTGAGTGCTTGCTAGTGCAAGGATAGGAGTTTGAGATTAGGTTCTCACCTTCTTAAGATGTAGGACTTAGTTGTCCCTAGTGCCTGTTGCGTTAGATTAAGGACCCTGTTGGTTAAGTAGAAGGTAGAAGTGAACTGATTTTGAGATTAACATCCTATGTCCTTTTCCAAGACCTAAGTTTGTTGACCCCGATGTATCTCTTTTTGTACTACCCTTAAGAAAATAGAATGTTATTCTTGAGACCCATGTTTGTTGAATTGTTTCAACAAAGGCAGTCAGTCGATATCCAAATTCTTTCTTAAACCTTCCTATTATACCCTAGCCTTACCAATCTTTCCCAAATTTGCTGACCTGATTTGTGGTATTAGGAGTATTGTAGTATCCAAATAGTTTAGGCTTGAATGATTGTGAATGGATAAGTGAGGGATATTGAGTAAAATGTAGGACAATGGTGAGCTTAGTAGTAAGTCTGACCCAAGTTGGGGAGCCACAAGGAAAGAAAAATATATTAACCTTAGTATGAGAGAATAGTGAGGAAAATTAAACCTCTTTTGTTCCATAGTTAGATGTCTAGACGAAGAAAGTGGTAAGTTAGTGAGAACCTAAAGAGTAGAAAGTAGTGCGTATCTCAGGGTTTTAGGTTAAACCCGGTGCTTTTGGAGACGTGTGAATTTTGTTTGCTTGTTTTCCCCTGGGTTTATACCAAGATGGTGCTCATGGTGACGGCGATCAGCTAAAGGAACGACATCTTCTTCGGTTAGTCTGTGTGACTTAACCCGGTTCGACCCGTAAGTGGTTTTCTATGGAGCTTTTCATCCGAAAGCGACACACGAAGAGGATTGTGAAGAATCTACTGTCAGTAAAGGAAAGGACGATCGTGAAGCGAGAATGAGAATTTTCTCATGGACATCACTGTGATGTGAGAGTCGTTATGCCCTGCTGCCCAATCCGCAACGTATTTCTCGGGGACGAGAAATCTTTAAGTTGGGGAGAATGTAATACCCCTCAAAATCCTCGTACGGTTTTAAATTCTAAAAAGAATTATTTTTTTTGAGAAAAGTATTTTTGAAAGAATATTTTCTTAAATAAATTTCTTAAATCACGTTTTCAAAGTGATAAGTGATTTTAAAGAAATGATTTTTCATGAAATAATGCCATGATTTTTTTAAGTTAATTTTTAGAAATGATTATATGATAAGAATTATTTTATGAAAGTGTGTTTTATATTTTGGTGTAATTATAATTTCTTATGCATGAATGATTTATTTTTCTATGAATGCATGAAGAGGTATATATGTGCGGTTTTGTGTGTGTATGCTTAGTATCATGTGGAATTTGATTAGTGAATGAATGTGATTATGTGTGAATGTATGTATGTGTGTAACATGTATGTGTTGGCATGATGTATATTTGTGCATGACTGTAGGTGTGAGACGTGAGAGTGAGTAAATGTATGCATGAAGGTATGTGTGAATATATATATATATATGCATGTATGTGTGTGTGCAACGTGTGCATACATGAAGGAGGGTGTGATTAAGGTGTATATGTGTGAGTCCATGAGAGTTCCGTGTGTGTGTGTGTTGTGAGAAGCCTAGAATTTTCTAAGAGTGGAGACTATGTAACCAAGTAACTAAATCCCAACTAAAACCCAAACTAAACCCTAACTAATAGTTGAATCCTAAGGAGATCCCCTTAAGTCAAAAGCCTAGGATGAAACCCTAACCCCTTATGTCCCCTACCTTGTCTCCTTAGAAATGCTAAACTCCACCCATGCAATCTTAGAGAAGGCCGAAAATACCCCTTCCTCTTTAGCTCTTGGCCGAATCAACCCAAGGACAAAATAGGAAACCATGAGTTGTTTTATAAGCTTAGCCTTTGGTGCATTTCATTCATTTCCCATCTCATTTCTTCACTTCCTTCGTCCAACACCAACACAATACACAAGTCTAAGAGCATCCTTAAACTCTTAGACTAAGAAAAGAAAATATAGAAAGAGAGAAAGAAGAAGAGGAAACCGTGAGGTAGGAAGGAAGAAGGAGAGGATATCAATCCCAAATATAGGAAACTCTTTGAAGATCAAGTACTAGAAGACCCTTTTCCTTGGTATAACCGAAGACCCTAGAAGAATTAGACTTAGTTTTGTTTGTAATCTTGTAAACTTTCTTTTCTTCTCTTGCATGTCTAATTTATAGTTTGATCTAAGCTTGCATTTGATGCTTTTGCTTTTATCTTGATTTTTAAGACCTAAATGAACTTGTAATGAACTAAATGATGGACTTTATAATTCGGTTGATGTTGTTTATGTTGGATCTTAATGTTTTCCTCTAGATTTAAAGTTTTATTTGTGATCTTTGTGAGTATGAGTGGATCTTCTTGCATGTATGATTTTAGTGCTTGAAACCATAGATCAAGAGGTGTTTAAGTGTTTGTTTTGAAAATAAATGCTTGATCTAAATTTTATTCTTAAATTTTGGTCTTGCATGTTAGTTTATGATGTTGATCTTGAAACCTGTATATGTGATTTTGATTTAACCCTAATGAAAGTCTTGATTCTTGATTTTTTTTGTTTTGACCTTGATTTTGTTTTGAGTATTATAAATGATTTGTGAAACAAAAAGTTTTCTTATTTTCTCAAAGGCATGTTACGGTTTTTGGTCCCTTTTTCCTTTAAATTGATCTTTGTCTTTGAAATGTGTTCATATGTTCGATTTCATGACTTGATCTACATGATTTAGATGCATGCATGTTGATCTTGTTCTTTGAAAAAGTTATTTTTATGTTTCTTGAGAAATAAATTGAAAGTGTTGTGTTGATCTATGATTTTTATTTATTTTGGTAGAAAAGTTTAAGATTTGTTTTTGCATGTTAAATTCAACTAAAAGATTATGTGTTTTCTTGTAATGCATGTCTCGGTTTTGAGAAGAGAATTAGGAAAAATAAGTTTTTAAATAATTTTCATTGCATGAACATGGTTTAATCTAAGTGTTGATCTTTTATGCATGTGATGTATTCGACCATGTTTGATTCATATTCATGCTTTGTATTTTGTGATAATTTGATATATGCTTTATGTTCTTGCATGATTTTGATTTGATTTAAGGAAATAAATTAAATTTTGATGGGTTTTTCTAATAATTAAGCTCACGGTTTTTGTTAAGAAGAAGAGGAACTAATTTCATAAGTTTTTGTGTGTTTGATGTTTGCATGAATCTTGTTTTGATTTGTGTGAGAGATTCGGTCCATGCATGTCAATTAGGTTAGAACTCTTTTCCATAAAGGTAACGTAGGAATAATGCATGTATTTGTGAAATGATGTGTGTTTAAGTGAAACTATGTGTATGTATTCGGGTTATGTATTTAAATATGTTTAAGTGTTTTTATTTTACAAAAATGAAATGTTTTTGAAATAAATTATGTGTTGAATAATTTGAATCAAGTGTTTGATTTGCATAATGCTTATTGAAGGAAGCGTGTCTGTTTGTGATTTAATTGAATACTTGACTAATTGTTTAGGTGCCTTGATTTATCAAAGTGTACTATTGACCGTGTGTGTGTGTGATTGGTTTTTTAAAAATTATTTGGTTTTATTTATTTGAAATTGTGACGTTGTGTTTTAAGTCTTGTTTTACAACAAAAACTTGAGTTTTCAAAGTATTAATATTGAATTAAAAAGTATTTGAAACAAAACGAGTTTTTACGATGTTTTCGGATTTTATTAAATTGATTTTTGTAAAATATATCCTTGCTGTCCAAGTTTATTTAAAATTATTTTCTTGATTTCTAAATTGAGTTCATGAGACTCAAAGTTTGTTTTTTTTCAAAAGGTAATTGATTTGAGCAAAACCCGGATTGAAACCGGTGAATTTTTCGGTGTTTTCAAATGAGGTTAAGGTGCTGTCCAAGACGGACCAGCAACCTAACCAATTGATTTAAATTGCTTTATTTGATGTTTTTAAAATGATTTCAAGTGTTTAAAGAACTAAGAAAAGTTAAAAGCGTTTTGAGAAAACAATCATGTTTTAACAATCAGACGAGGGATTAAGGCAGTGGCAGCAACCAAGCTCAGAGAAGACTGTGCACATTTAATCGCTGGACCTCAGGTGAGAGAGTAGCTTTCCTAAGACACTGTGGTAGTAGGTGTTGTATTAAGACGTTCCGTATCAGCTCAAAGATCGGAACTAAGTGGTTCTGCGTCAGTAGTATAGTGGCAATTGTGTGCTTTGTGTGACCACTTATACGAATAGGACAAAGACCACATTACTGGGTGTGATGTGTGATGATGTGTTGTTTTGTTTGTTTATGAATGTTGAAATTGAATTGTCGATGTAATTGATAATGATAATAAAAGAGATTGGAAGTAAAAGACACCAAGAAAGACAACCCTTGTGTGGCTTAAGTCCTTGTGGAGCAAGGCAGCCTGAGCTTGATAAGACACTAAGAGTGGAGATAATGATAAGAGGATTGAGAATGATGAGAAAGGAAATAAAGAGAATAATGACTGAGAAGAGATGATGAGATGAGATTGGAAAAGGATGTGATGATGTGATGTGAATGAGCCAGAGCTGGGAAGGAATGTGATGTGGGATTGAAGTGAAAATGAAAGTGTTGAGTTGATGAGAGTGGGAGCTTGATTCTGTGGCTTTGCTTTCTTGGATTGAGACTGGTGTAGAGTTGAGCTTGCTCCTCCATTAGTCCTCATGAAGAGAAAGTTTTTGTGAGAGACTTTTGAAAAAAAAATTTTTGAAAAGATTTTCGAAAATGAGGTTTTGGACAGAACTTTGGAAAGGATTTTTTGAAAAGAGTTTGCGAACTGAAATTTTTGAAAATAAGTTTTTGAAAATGTATTTTTGAAAAGGGTTCCCAAAAAGGAGATTTTTGAAAAGATTTTATAAAAATGTATTTTTGAAAAGGGTTCCCAAAAGGAGAAAAATTTTCCAACATTGATTTTTTGAAAGTGATTGTGAAAGGAGATTTTTGAAAAGGATTTATGATTGGATGTTTTGAAAGAGTTTTGAAGAGGAATTGTGAAGTGAGACTTTTAAAAGTTTATGAAAAGAGATGTTAAGAGATGGTTGTTTTGAGAAAAGTTTTGTGATGAGATTCAAGTTGTGATTGTGATCCCGCTCTGTGCCAAGTTTGAGTAATGGAGAGTGATGCAAAGATAGTGGTCAGGACTCATTGAAGGGATGCACGAAGGGTGAGCTGACCCTTAGGTTAATAAAAGATAAAAGCTTTTAAAAGACATTAACAGCGAACGCGGTGAGGAATGAGAGTTAACCCGAAGTAGTGGAGAGGAAGGAACCATAGGTATCTACGGATACTTAGGAGGAGATTGCATTAGGGGAAGACGATGATGGTGAAACGTCAAGAAGTCTTGAGTACATTTCTAGGCAGAACGAACTCCACAAGTGGTGCACTAACGTGGTGGGGACTGGATCCAATGCCGTGGCAAGTTCTGTAACATCCCAAATTTAATTCCAAGTATAATCTATGTTGGGATGGTCTTAGGGTAGAAGAAATGGAGATATAAGTTAGAATCTAGCCAAAAATACATGTAGAACTAGGGTTAAAAACATAGAAACTTAGGAAATTTAAAATAAAAGATTGGCAACTCTAAACACAAATTCCACCATTGGATGTGAAGATTGGTATGTAGGGAAGCTTGCTTTAAAATTTGAGGAAGATCCAACGGGTAACGAAGGAGTTATGGCCTTTCAAAGTCTGGGTATTGCAAAACTGTGCAGCTTAATCGATTAAGCTGCAGCTTAATTAATCGATTAAGGTCAGAAAGTGGGGAAAGGTCTAATCGATTAATAATCGATTAAGACCTGTTGATGCAGAAAAAAAATAAAGGCGTTCATTCCCTTCTTTCATGCCAAATTCGAATCTTCCTTCTCCTAGGGCACAAATTCATTCATTCTAAGTGATCAATCCTTGAGGGAATCACACCAAATCCATCCTCAAGTCCTTCCTTGTTGCTCCAAGTAAGTATTCAAGCCTTTGATTTCTTCCCTCTCTCTCTCTAATTCGAGTTCTCTCTCTCCTCCCTCTCATGGAGGTTTTCATTTCTAAGCTTAGAACCTTCAAGTTTTCCATGGGGTTTAGTTTGAGAATCATGGAATGAGCAATAATCCTCCTTTTGTGGCTTTATAATAGGTTCTATCATTATCTTGTGGATTTTAAGCTCTTGGTGGGCAAACTCAAGCATAGGACACTTGGAATCTCCTTATCCTTAAGTGTTTGAGGTAAGGGGGTGGATATTGTGAGCATTGCCTTGTTCTAGGGAGTTGGTTCTAATTAGTATATAATGATTTGTTAGGGTTATGTGTTAGGGGAGAAAATTAGATTATAAACTCTAGGTTATTGAATATAAAATCCTACTAAATGAATATGTATGAAATTGAATGTAAAGACTAGGAAAAAGGAAACACAATAATATGAAATTGAATTATTTAATAAATGAAACTTGGATAATGATTATAATGAAGTATGAGGGGATTTTGGTAACATGATAGTGAAGTGGCCGTAAATGATTTCTATGATAATTGATTTTAATTGTCAAGTTTTGTATAAAATGATAAATGATTGATGTTGCAAATATATGTAGGTATTATGGAGTAAATTGATATAGAAAGAAAATGGAATGGAAACGATTATATGTGATGAATATGCGTATTTGCACCTAAATGCTAAATGAGTATACATGTTAGGTATTATCAATTGTGAACAAAGGACATGGCTTATGAAATTGAACTTGTGAATATAGGAAATGGAAGTAAAATGATTATGTGTTAACAAAAGTAAAAGGTGATATATGTAAATTGAAAAGAAGGGCAATCTGAATGTTGGGCTATAAAAGAGAATACTACTTGGTATGATTGTGATAACTGAGAAAGGAAATGAATAAGGAAATTACATGAATGGTTAGATGTTGTATGTGTGTTGTTTAATTGAAATGTTTTATAATTGATTGGACAAGAATATGGTATATATATGTTGGCCTCTGTTTGAGGTGACGATTTTTAAAATTGTGATGAATTGTTTATAATGAAAATGATGTTTATGAAAATGATGAATTGTTTATAGGTGAAGTACCCACCGGCCAAATTGTATGAGGTACCTTCCGGTGTGGAGGTGAAGTACAATGGTATGAGGTACCTTCCAGTGTGGAGGTGAAGTACCCATAGGCCAAGTGTATGAGGTACCTTCCTGCGTGGAGGTGAAGTACGATAGTGTGTTGACCTCTGACCTGAGGGACGCAGAATGAATTATAATGAATGGGTGTTGACCTCTGACCTGAGGGACACTAAATGAAATAAATTATTAATGTGTTGACCTCTGACCTGAGGGACACGAAATGAAATAAAGTGAATATTGTGTTGACCTCTGACCTGAGGGACACTAAATGAAATAAATTATTGAAGTGTTGACCTCTGAACTGAGGGACACATAATTTAAATAAGGAAAAGAATGTGGGCCTCTGTTTTGAGGTGATAAATGTGTGGAATGAAAATTGTTCATTGGCCTCTGATTTGAGGTGATGTATTGAAATGAAATGAGTAGGTGAAATTAATAAATTAATAATGGAAATGGATGTTGAAATGAACAATGAAAATGGATGTTGAAATGAATAATGAAAATGGAAAATTGGAATGAATAACGAATATGGAAATAATGAAATGAGTATGGTGTGCAATATGTGAATATATGCTTATTTGCTAATTGTGTTTGACCTAGTGGGTTATTATGTCTAGTTAGAAATTGCTTTCTATTTCATGTGCAAAGCTCACTCCCTTACATTTTTCAGGTATGGAGATTGAGTTGGCACAGCCCCCGGCCGAGCAGGAGTACTTTCCCTTACAGGGAGAGTAGGGTGTTACGGGTTTAGAGTATAGTATGGACCTAAGCCTCTTATCTTATTTTGATGTAAATCTAATATGCACATTTTAAATGAGGCTTAGGATGTTTTGTTTTGGCAAAGTTATATGTTTTGATTACGACACTCAAACTTATTATTTTCCGCTGAAAACTCTGAATATTTGATTATCTTATGCACTCTGATATATTTGGAGCCCATAGGGCCTTGTTATGAATTAGATATATATATTCTGAAGCCCTGCTGGCTACTTGATGTTTAATTGAAATTATTTATCACAGGTTAAATTTTGGAAAAGTCCTAAAATCAAACAAAACTCCGTCCGTTTGACGGGTGATTTTTATCAGATTAAAATGAAATTTCAAATTCATATTTTTAATAGCGGGGTTTTAAGGGTAAAAATCATAGGGTGTTACATTACTGCGTGCACACTAGAGTTGTATTGTCGCCCCCTAGATTGCAAATCGAGAACATTGAGAGGAACTGGAGTGGGGCATTTTGTTTGCCGCTGAGAGCGTGCTTTGTTATATATTGATATGATTTGAGGCTGGGCCTCCTAGTTAGGGACCATTTGTGTGTGACAGCTGTCGTGCCCGCACGCTAAAGGTTCTGTACTCCTGTTTGCTTCTGACTAGGTGAATGGTGGCCGAGGAGATGTAGGCATGAGACGTGAGTGCTAACTACGAACGGACGCGTACCTCGATGATTCTTTAATTCCCCTTAATCATCAATGGTTGTAATTTGATAAGACTTATAAGGAAAGATTTATAACTAAGAAAAGTAAAGTTTATGGAGTTTTGATGATGAGAAGGTGAAGTTGGGAATAAGTGATGGAAACCCTTGAAGAGGGAAAGGGAATAAGTGAAAGATTGAGTATGGTGAATGAAGAAGTGATTGAAGAAATGATTGGAAATTAAAAGATGTTTATGTAAGAAAGATAATAATAAGAATTGTGATGCTATGCTTGAGTGTTGTGTGGTGTGCTTTGTATGTATTGTGTGTGCGGTCTTGATATTCCGCCTGCGATAAATCCACAACGTCGACGACCTGTCGTTCGGTTCGCTAACTCTCTCCTGCCCGTTGGCATATCGGTGTCTCCGGTACTCCAACATGCAGATGGATTATCGCATGGAGATTTCAACATGGACCAGACATGGATGCGGCTGGAAGCGTACCCCATCTGGCTGGGTATAGATTGGTGACTCTCAGATCGTGATTCCGGATCCAGATCATCGACTTTGCGGAGCTAACCTAGGACCACTGTTGGGACAAGTATCTGTCCGAGGATACAGAGACTATGAGGAGAAGGTGCGATGTGAAGCTCAGAAGAATGCTTCTGTTTCAACTAGGATGCAGGGGGTGCCCAAGAATAGTGGGCCAGCAGCGACCGTCGTGGCGTCTTCTTCTGGAGTTAAGAAAGAGTGCAAGGAGGATCAGGAGCTTCACCCGATAGTTTTCATTAGGAAGAGTCGTAGGTAGGGTACTTATTCCAAGTTGTTGTAAGTGTGAGTCAAGAACTACCTTAGCAATGTATCACTCTTGTAACTTTGCCCTACCTTATTTTGTGAACTGGCCGAATCTTTAAAAATGTTTTTGAAAAAAAAAAAACTTGGGAGTGAAGGTGCGAAATGGTTTTTAAGTAACGACCCGGTTTTCTAGTGAGACCATGAGCATGCACCAACCGCTTTGCAAAAACGTTTTAAAAAAATGGCCTCATTTTTGGCAACACTTTGAAAAAATTGATGATCGTTTTCGGGGGATGAAAATCGGGGCGTTACAGAGTGGTATCAGAGCTATGTTAGTCCTTTGTGGCTTTAAGCCATGCTTTACCTTGCTTGCTTGTTTGTTTGCTTGTTTGTTTGTGTGATGGTGAGTGCTTGCTAGTGCAAGGATAGGAGTTTGAGATTAGGTTCTCGTCTTCTTAAGATGTAGGACTTAGTTGTCCCTAGTGCCTATTGCGTTAGATTAAGGGACCTGTTGGTTAAGTAGAAGGTAGAAGTGAACTGATTTTGAGATTAACATCCTATGTCCTTTGCCAAGACCTAAGTTTGTTGACCCCGATGTATCTCTTTTTGTACTACCCTTAAGAAAATAGAATGTTATTCTTGAGACCCATGTTTGTTGAATTGTTTCAACAAAGGCATTCAGTCGGAATCCAAATTCTTTCTTAAACCTTCCTATTATACCCTAGCCTTACCAATCTTTCCCAAATTTGCTGACCTGATTTGTGGTATTAGGAGTATTGTAGTATCCAAATAGTTTAGGCTTGAATGATTGTGAATGGATAAGTGAGTGATATTGAGTAAAATGTAGGACAATGGTGAGCTTAGTAGTAAGTCTGACCCAAGTTGGGGAGCCACAAGGAAAGAAAAATATATTAACCTTAGTATGAGAGAATAGTGAGGAAAATTAAAACTCTTTTGTTCCATAGTTAGATGTCTAGACGAAGAAAGTGGTAGGTTAGTGAGAACCTAAAGAGTAGAAAGTAGTGCGTATCTCAGGGTTTTAGGTTAAACCCGATGCTTTTGGAGACGTGTGAATTTTGTTTGCTTGTTTTCCCCTGGGTTTATACCCAAGATGGTGCTCATGGTGACGACGATCAGCTAAAGGAACGACATCTTCTTCGGTTAGTCTGTGTGACTTATCCTTTCAATACTTAGCACTTCAAAACGCCATAACTTCTTTGTTACCCGTCGGATCTTGCTCAAATTTGAAAGCAAGCTTCCCTACATACTACTCTTCACATCCAACGGTGAAATTTGTGTTTAGATTTGTAAATCATTTATTTTGAATTTCCTAATATAGGGTGTTTATAACACCAAAAACATCGCTTCTAACGCTCTTTTGTTCATCTTTCAACCTCCTTTCTAATGCCAATGCTTCTTGATTCCTTTATGGTATTCAAAGAACTCCTAATCCATCATTTTAAATCCTTTTTAGAATAATCCTTACTTCCAAATCTTATCATTATTCTAATTACTCTTAGAATTAAAATTCGGGATGTTACAATTCTCCCCCACTTATTAGAATTTCGTCCCCGAAATTCTGTTGAGTTCCGTAATTGGAGAACCATCCCATTGGTAAAGCTTCTGACTACGTTTTTCACTTCCCTTCGGTCTTTATTCCCCGCTCCGGGTGTGGTTAGGATCATGCCTATTTCAATGCATATCCTTGAATACAATGTATCATCTCTACCTAGACAGGATCGTCAGTTTTTTTATTATTAAAGTTCCATCTCCCATTCCTTGGATTGAAATCCTCCCCCACTTGGCATTGACATACTTGATTATATCCATGCTAGGGGGTATGCTCAGTCGTTGCTCAGAATAGAGTACATAGGTTCCCGACCGGTATCCAAGGCTGAAAAGAGGGCACGTGGGTGACTATCTATCGGTAGGCATAGAACTATGCCGGGTTTTCTACGACTTGGCGAATTCTCACATATACATCTGAGATGCTTGAAACTTGAAGAGAGTGAAGATGAAAAGAAGAAACATGAAGCATTCAAGAGTGAGTCTCATGGTTTTTGCAAGATGACCCAGGATGTACTGGATACATGTCAAGCAAGAAGACAATGGAGGTTATCCCCAAAGTGTGCATTTTCAGCAGAGAGTCGTCGAAGGATGCGTTTCCTATGGATCTACGGCTGATTGATTGGTCTCGGTCAAGGTCTAGTTGTTATTTCTCAATTCGGCGTTATTTTGGAGAAGGTCTTGTTTTATCTCTAGTTTAACTCTCATTCGATCCTCCGCGAAGCGTTTGGAATTATCAGTTTAGTAGTCCTATGGCTCATGGTATGATTACTAGTTTTTTTTTTCGCTCGAATAGGATCCGAATTTAGTCGTCAAGTCTCCCCCACTTAGTATCAGCATACCTGAGTAAGTCGAAGGCAGGGAGGAAACTGGGTTGATTCCAAGAATTGATTAGCTGGGTTCTTAATTGGTTGGCGAGTTGGTACATGGAATTAAGTTGACCGCTAATCGGTCTTATTGGTGTGGTTTCGAATTTTCTATGTGTAACACCCCGCAAATTCCTCGTATTAATTTAAAATACTAAAGAGATTTACTTTTGAGAAAAGTGTTTTGAAAGAGTGTTTTCTTAAATGATTTTCCTAATTCCCATTTTCAAAGTGATGAGTGATTTTAAAGAAATAATTTTCATAAGAAAATATTATGAGTTTTAAAGTTGAGTTTTGAGAAATAATTATATGTTTGATATTTTATGCCTTAGAGAAATGATGATTTCTAAACAAGAGTATTTTTTGGAGAAAGAGATTTGTTTTCTAAACATATGTGTTGGTTGATACGTGCTTAATGTATGATGGTGTGAATATGACTCCTTGAAATATTTGAATTATTATGTGAAGTGGTGATTATATGTTCTAAAATAGAATTGATTAAGAAATAAAAAGATAATGCATGTATGTGTGTGTATATGTGCAACATGTATGTGTATGTATGGGTGGTATTGCTATATGTATATGCTTGAGGATATATGGAATTAAATGAGTGAAAAGAATATGATAATGCATGTATGTTAGTCTGTGTGTGTGTGTGATACGTGTATGTATGTATGCATGTTAGGATTTCATTTTATTTCAAGATGAGAAGTTAATAGGGTAGATTAGGACTAAAAGGGGATTAATGGGTAGGAAATTTAATTAGTAAAAATAAACCTTGTGTGTAAAGTAACCTAAAGCCTAAACCTACTCCTAGATGTCCTTTTGCTAAACACCACCCATGCAAAAAATTGGATTGCCAAAATTTCCCTCCCTTAAACACACCATGGCCGAATTCCAAGGGGCAAGATGGGAAGTCCATGAATTGCCTATATAAGGCATGGCCCTTAGTTCATTTCCACACCTTTTCACTTCATTTCCTTCATTTCCATTTCATTCCTCACAAACACAACTCTAAGAGACCCTTAAACTCTTAGAGAAAGAAAGAAAGAAAAAGAGAGAGATAGAGAAAGAAGGGGGAGGCAGTGAGTGAGCAAGAAGGAGGAGGAAGGAGTTCAAGCCAAAAAACCTAAGCCCTTTCTTGAAGATCCAAGACATTAGAAGCTAGAAGACCTTGATTTGGTGGGTAGTTCAAAAATCATGAAGGAAGTTGTAATAGTGTAGATTTTCTTTTTTATCTTGTGATCTTCCTTTCTTTTCTTCTTTCAATGTCAATTTTTCAAAGCTTAAATGACGAGTACAAGTGTGTTTGTGCTTGATCATGAATTTTCAAAGCTAAAAATAACTTGTAAATCTCTAATCAACGGACTTCATAACTCGATTAAGGTTTTCATGAAAGATCTAAAAGCTTTTTTCAAGTTAAATCTTCTAGATCTAAAGATTTGTTGAGATTTTTGTGGATCTAAAGTAAAGTCTCTTTGCATGTTTAAATTTCTTGCTTAATGTAACATCCCCAATTTCTAATGTCCATTTAGGATAATTAATAGATAAAGATTAGTAGGTGTTTAAGTGCTTAGGGTGTAGGATTTAAGTAAGGGTAGAAGTGTATGGGTTAGAAATAGGTTAAAGTTGAGTTTTAGAAGAGTTATTTAAGAATAAAGAACATAGGATATTAGAAAATTAGGAATAAAATATCCATAGATCTTAACCCAAAACCCACCGTTGGATGTTAATATTAGTGTCTTAGGAAGCTTGTCTCAAAATTTGAGCAAGATCCGACGGTTAACGAAAAAGTTATGACATTTTGAAGTTAGCATGCTGAAGCTGAATTTTACTTGCTCAAGCGAGCTCATACTCGCCCAAGCGAAAATGTCACAGAAAATCAAGTCTGATCGCTTCCAGTTTTCGCTCAAGTGAGCAAATTGTCGCTCAAGCGAAAATCTGCAGTTCTGGTTGATAAAAACACGATTTTCCCTTCATTTTCTCACCATTTCTTTCCCTCTCTTCCATGATTTCTCTCCTCTCTCAACCCTAGATTCACTCAATCACCATGGCCACTCAAAGTTATCATAAATTAGTGCCACAAATCACTTCCAAATCAATTCCCCATGAATTTCCCTCTCCAAAAACACATATTACTTCCTCTTTCTCATGAAATCCCAATTCCCTATCAAACCCCAATTTGTGCAATCCGTGGCATAGGGTCTTCTAATCATGCAAGGGAGCTTAGGAAGTGATTAAGAGCAAGGAATAGGAAGCTAATAGGCATGGATTAGAGCTTGGTGGGGATGCTCCATCAAAACCCCAATTTGGTTCTTGCTCTCCAAGAGGTAAGGGGGTTACTTTGGTCTAGTATTAGAGAAAGGATTTAATTATAGTAATAAACACATAACTAGGTGTATTTAGGTTATTAGTTAAGTTTGAGATTAACAGGGGTAGAATTAGTTTAGAAACTCTAAGTATTTAGTTAGGTTAATTGTGTATGTCTATATTGATTGTTTAGAAATAGATATTGTTTTTATGATTATTGTTGTTATAAATGTAAATAATATGATAATGTATGGATAATATGTTTATAAAGTATAAAGTTTGCATTCATATAGTTATGCAACAAATAGGGCTAAGTCTTTCCCAATTGAGTTTAAACCAATTCAAGGACATTTTCAAAAGGGCAAAAAGGGATTTAAACTCAACTGCGAAATACTTAGAATATGGGATCATGCATGGAGTAAAGGTGGACGTTAGGTGACGGGGAAAAACATACGTCGTTTTAACGATTGATGAGGACAAGAGTAAATGTTAGGAATTACTATGGAGGACTTTGATCTTCCAAAGGACGTGGGTTCGCAACCCGTGTCGGGGATTGGTTCTATGCAAACCATAGTAATTCTATTTACTTTGGCTCCTTGTGGCCAGTGACAATGATTTCTGCTAGAGCCAATCTGGGCGAATCAATCCAGATTGTAAGTTGAACACTACCCTTGAGGAGTGTGACGTACTGTGCAAGCGGGTGAGCGGCATTCCTAGAGGATGTGAAGCACCCAATCAGAGGTTGAGAAATGCTTCCTCCTGGTCGGTTTTCCCCCAGAGTGGAGGGTGTATGTGAGGATGTATATTGTTATTAAAAAAGGAAAAAGTG
This sequence comes from Crotalaria pallida, assembly GCA_037953625.1. Taxonomy (NCBI): domain Eukaryota; kingdom Viridiplantae; phylum Streptophyta; class Magnoliopsida; order Fabales; family Fabaceae; genus Crotalaria; species Crotalaria pallida. Next base: position 27,647,705 of record CM075654.1, read on the forward strand.
AATTGTTATAGTACATTGTTAGGAAATGTTATTGTTATTGTTATTGGTCAAAGTTAAAGTGAATTGTTATAGTACATTGTTAGGATGAAAGTGAAAGGGAAAGTGTGAATGCATTGTTATAGATGCTTTAATTCATTGAATCCCATCAAAGTGTTAAAGTTAATAGAATGAAAGGAAATGTTCAATATCGGATTCAAGAGTTAAACCATCTAAGTGTAACGATTGGCATAACATAATCATGTGATTGTGAATCATAGTACTAGTAAAGTATTATACCATAAGTATATATATATAACTTATAAATTGATTACTATTGCAATGTATTATTGTTAATTGAAGTGTGAATTGCCTAACTGCTATTGTTTGTGTGTGAATATATCTATTTATGATTTATTACTGTTTTTAAATGTTTTCTTTGATCTAGATTTCAAAGTTCTCACCCTTACAGTGGACATATTAGGTACACATTGGAGACAGGTACACATAAGGACAAGGTCGAGTAAGGTATACTCATTGTAAAAGTATATTGGTAGGGGTGACCTTACGGTCCTATTCCTGGTGCAACCATTCATAGGTTATTATTTTGTAGGGAATTATTTTATAAAGAGTTGTTTAATTGTTTTTAGTGATTTCGTTTGGTTTAAACATTTTTATTCTTGAATAATTGTATTTATATCTTTTCATTTTACTAAGTTTAAGTAAATCCCTATTGTTGTAAAGGGATTGAATTTATAATTATAATTGTTCAGAACTGTTCTGGACTGACAGGTTTATTATTATTCGGGGAAAAGTCCAATTTTTAGAGGAAACTCCGTCGAAATTTTAATAAACCCCGAACATTTTCCTAATTAAACGTTAATCTTAAATAATAGTTTTAGTAAATAAAAGTAGGATGTTACATTTATGGTATCAGAGCAATGGTTGCAATCCTCGGCCGTGGAGTATGGATTTTCCTACTCCCAAAGAGTTACTCCACATGAGAGTAGCTAGTAGATAGTTGGTTAAGTAGTGCACTTTAGTGTTTCATGCATGTGTCATTAGTTGTATGGGTATGGTTTAGTAGGGTGAGTCATAGTTTGGTAATCATAGGGTTATATTTTCAATTTAAACTGGGCTAATTCAATTTTTTTCAAACTGTAACTTTGTTGTATTTAGAAATGGACAGAAAGTAGAGACTAAGGGAAAGGAAAACTCTCAACAGGACAGAGCATGAAACTGCTACCCCAACTGGAAGGACTAACTCTTAGTTTTGAATTAATCCTGTCTACTTCAAATATGACAAGGAATAGAAACTTTTCTTTAAAGAAAATTTTAAAGCCTTCTTTTGGATTGAAGATGAGTCATCTTTTATTTGAATGGAACTCAGGTTGTACGAAAGTGGTATTATCTTCAATGCAATGTAGAATCGAGACGGATCCCTCGAATTTTGCATTTTATTGACAGATGGCATCATCAAGTCCTTGAATCCAATCAAATAATTGTTGAATTTATTTTCTATGTCTAAGAATAGGATAGGTATGAGAGGTCATCTAGTTTTATATACTTCGAGCATTCTTTATCAGAGTATGCAGCGAAAGTGAATAGGAGTCAACCTATTGTCATTGCCTTTAACTGTAATTACTAAGTGTCATCTTAGTAAGACCAAAGTTGCCTTCTACATTTCCACGTTATGTTTTGGTGATAAATGTACTACAGTTGTTGAAGTATATAATTTCTTCGGTAACCAATCTTTCTAAGATTCTATTTTGGAAAAGTATTAGTACTATGATTTGAAATAAATGTCAAGTACTCTCATGTTTTGATATTTTTCAAAGTATAGAATTGATTCAAACTCTGATAATTGATTGAATGCCGCAACACTAATTTTCAAGAAAAATTCTACTTCCAAGGTGAATTCCTAACTAATTGAATGATAGTGTAGTTATTCTTAAATTGCACTGATTATCGATTGAAAGGAATTCAATGAATGCGACATAAGTCAATTTGAAACAAGACTTGAACTTCAAAGCTAAAATGAAAGGAAAAACATTCACTAAATTTTGAAAAGGTGAATGAAACTAAAACTTTTAACCAATGAATTCATTCCTTTCATTTGAGTTTGATGGTCATAGAGGATTCTTACTTTCCTTTGCCAAAGGAATCCTCAAAGCTTTTGAATCATTTCCAAGACTAATATGAAATGATTTTTTTTAAAAAAAAAACTTATAGTAATGATTTGAACTTGTAAGTGCTTGACATATCTTTTACTAAACATTAATTTTGTTTAAGTTTTAAATAAAAAGGGTTTTACCAAAGTAAAAGGTGTTTTCCTTATTTTAGGGAAGATGCCAACTCTTGAAAATTCCTTTATCACCAAGTGCCAAATCTCTTCCATGATGGTTGGTACTTTATTATTATTTTCTACTTTAATGTGGAATTGAAGAATGTAAAGTGAAGGTAGCAAGGTGAGTTAAAGGTAACGTAGCTACCCTAGCGTTAAAGTCTAGTTTAGAACCTAAACCAAGGTAATGGATGTTACCCCTTTTTCCTTCAAGTGCACATAGAACTCCAAGGAATATGTAATTAATATTGAATAAGCTATATTCCAAAAGTACAAACTATTTTCAAACCATTATCAACTCTTCCATGGAATGTAGTTTGTTGAATGTTAAAGTTCTAGTTTTAACATCCATTATAAAAGTAATAGCACCAAAGTCTAGTTGGTAATAGGAAAATCTCAACTAGGATCTAAGGGCAAGTCGTAGTTGTGCGATCTTTGAACCTAAGAAACCAACTAGGAAACCTTAAGACATACAAGGAATGGTAAGTGTAGGTTTAGTTGAAGTCTTTATGTTAGAGTTGTCTTTTAGATTGAGTGTTGACCCTCAATAGTTTTAATTCATAGTTTGGGTGGTAGAAGCTAAGTCCTTTTTTTTATCGAGTCTTAGAGGTTAAGACATAGGCATCTAGGTATATAGATGTGCATATAGGAAGCGGATTTTTAAATGTTTTCGAACAATTGAATTTTACAAATGTGTATTTACAAATTTTAAACTTATTAGAACTATATGTTAAGTCCAATTATTTTCAGAAACCCTTTACTTGTGATTTTTGGGATAGTTCCCAAATTTTTCATTCTTTTCAAATACTTTATGTACTATTTCAAATCGATTTTGACTAAGATTATTTTCTACCTCTTATTGGAAATGATTTCAAAAGAATCTTATATTAATTATTCTTAACTATGTATCCAATCAAATTTTTCAAAGGTAATTTCCTTGTATTCTTTACATGGTAATTGTGGATTTCTATTTTCCCTAGTATACATATATTTTCCAAGATAACCTCTTCCTTAGAGAAAACCTTACAAGTGATAAACTTGTAAGTTTGATAAATTCGGTTTTGTTGGAATGACAACTTATTTTCTATACATATATATGATTGAAGTGTACATAGCTACATAATATTTCCAACCCAACTTTATCAACTTGTATGAGAGTGATTTCCAAAGTATGATCCTTATGTTTATTTTTCACCATAACCTCTATGTTTTCAATTATAATCATATATCTAGTGTACTTCCAAATCTTAACTATCTTCTTAAGAACATGTTTATCATGAAACAAAATTTTAACTTGTATAATATATTTCTTCCATAGTAGATAATCCGGAATGTAGGGACATTCCCAATTTTCCTTTCTTTATATTAAATAAACTTGGTTGAAGTTTGATAATATCTCATTTCTAAACCTTCAACCATATTTCCTAATTGTACTACATTCCAGTAAGGTCTATGCAACTTTTGAGGATTGTCAAGAACCATTTATAACATTGATTTCGAACTCTATGCATTAAACTGTTTTCTTGTAAACTTCGTTTACATCCGTGCACCAAATATAATTTCCCTTGATTCTAATGAACTCTTGCCATTGACAAACCTTTCAAACCTTTTACTCAATTGAATGTAAAACTCCTTTTTGGTGTATAGATTGTTTTTACTCATTTGTATGGAGTTGATGCTCTAATTTTCTTTTGAAAAGTATACTCTTAATAAAAAATTTAAATGATACCTCTTGTATTTGGTTTAAGCTTAATCTTGTATTGAATTTTGAATAAACAATGTTTTAAAGTATTATGTGTGTTAGTTATTTCTCTTGATTGTTTTGAATTATAATGTTGTTGCATTAACTTTTTCAATTGATAAACGTTTAATGTTTATTTTTCTTTGAGTTTGTTATTAATAACTGTATGTTTAAATGTTTTCCTGATGTTAATGTTAGAATTTTAATATAGGTGTTTTATTGAATAATTATATGTTGTGTTTGAATATAGGACTATTTAGGTTTGGGCTGGAAGGTAATGCCAATATACTTAGAACTTTAAGGTTACAATCCTAATGAACTAGTGGGACTTTTTGGTGAAAGTCTCATTAAAAAGCAAGTAAGCCTATTAGTGAAACCCCAACCGGAGTTGCATCCTAAGTGGGGGAGTGAATCCCCAAGGGTATGTCGATCCTTAAGTAGGTTAAGACCTTCTCTATAGTAGAGCATATAGCTCTATGTTTCCCTATTTCATAGAATTGAGCCGAATTTCGGGGACGAAATTCATAGAAGTGGGGGAGTAGTGTAACATCCTCAATTTCTAATGTCCATTTAGGATAATTAATAGATGGAGATTAGTAGGTGTTTAAGTGCTTAGGGTGTAGGATTTAAGTAAGGGTAGAAGTGTATGGGTTAGAAATAGGTTAAAGTTGAGTTTTAGAAGAGTTATTTAAGAATAAAGAACATAGGATATTAGAAAATTAGGAATAAAATATTCATAGCTCTAAACCCAAAACCCACCATTGGATGTTAATATTAGTGTCTTAGGAAGCTTGTCTCAAAATTTGAGCAAGATCCGACGGTTAACGAAAAAGTTATGACATTTTGAAGTTAGCATGCTGAAGCTGAATTTTACTCGCTCAAGCGAGCTCCTACTCGCCCAAGCGAAAATGTCACAGAAAATCAAGTCTGGTCGCTTCCAGTTTTCGCTCAAGCGAGCAAATTGTCGCTCAAGCGAAAATCTGCAGTTCTGGTTGATAAAAACACGATTTTCCCTTCATTTCTCACCATTTTTTTCCCTCTCTTCCACGATTTCTCTCCTCTCTCAACCCTAGATTCACTCAATCACCATGGCCACTCAAAGTTATCATAAATTAGTGCCACAAATCACTTCCAAATCAATTCCCCATGAATTTCCCTCTCCAAAAACACATATTACTTCCTCTTTCTCATGAAATCCCAATTCCCTATCAAACCCCAATTTGTGCAATCCGTGGCATAGGGTCTTCTAATCAGGCAAGGGAGCTTAGGAAGTGATTAAGAGCAAGGAATAGGAAGCTAAGAGGCATGGATTAGAGCTTGGTGGGGATGCTCCATCAAAACCCCAATTTGGTTCTTGCTCTCCAAGAGGTAAGGGGGTTACTTTGGTCTAGTATTAGAGAAAGGATTTAATTATAGTAATAGACACATAACTAGGTGTATTTAGGTTATTAGTTAAGTTTGAGATTAACAGGGGTAGAATTAGTTTAGAAACTCTAAGTATTTAGTGAGGTTAATTGTGTATGTTTATATTGATTGTTTAGAAATAGATATTGTTTTTATGATTATTGTTGTTATAAATGTAAATAATATGATAATGTATGGATAATATGTTTATAAAGTATAAAGTTTGCATTCATATAGTTATGCACCAAATAGGGCTAAGTCTTTCCCAATTGAGTTTAAACCAATTCAAGGACATTTTCAAAAGGGCAAAAAGGGATTTAAACTCAACTGCGAAATACTTAGAATATGGGATCATGCATGGAGTAAAGGTGGACGTTAGGTGACGGGGAAAAACATACGTCGTTTTAACGATTGATGAGGACAAGAGTAAATGTTAGGAATTACTATGGAGGACTTTGATCTTCCAAAGGACGTGGGTTCGCAACCCGTGTCGGGGATTGGTTCTATGCAAACCATAGTAATTCTATTTACTTTGGCTCCTTGTGGCCAGTGACAGTGATTTCTTCTAGAGCCAATCTGGGCGAATCAATCCAGATTGTACGTTGAACACTACCCTTGAGGAGTGTGACGTACTGTGCAAGCGGGTGAGCGGCATTCCTAGAGGATGTGAAGCACCCAATCAGAGGTTGAGAAATGCTTCCTACTGGTCGGTTTTTCCCGAGAGTGGAGGGTGTATGTGAGGATGTATATTGTTATTAAAAAAGGGAAAAGTGAATTGTTATAGTACATTGTTAGGAAATGTTATTGTTATTGTTATTGGTCAAAGTTAAAGTGAATTGTTATAGTACATTGTTAGGATGAAAGTGAAAGGGAAAGTGTGAATGCATTGTTATAGATGCTTTAATTCATTGAATCCCATCAAAGTGTTAAAGTTAATAGAATGAAAGGAAATGTTCAGTATCGGATTCAAGAGTTAAACCATCTAAGTGCGACGTTTGGCATAACATAATCATGTGAATGTGCATCATAGTACTATAGTAAAGTATTATACCATAAGTATATATATAACTTATAAATTGATTACTATTGCAATGTATTATTGTTAATTGAAGTGTGAATTTCCTAACTGCTATTGTTTGTGTGTGAATATATCTATTTATGATTTATTACTGTTTTTAAATGTTTTCTTTGATCTAGATTTCAAAGTTCTCACCCTTACAGTGGACATATTAGGTACACATTGGAGACAGGTACACATAAGGACAAGGTCGAGTAAGGTATACTCATTGTAAAAGTATATTGGTAGGGGTGACCTTACGGTCCTATTCCTGGTGCAACCATTCATAGGTTATTATTTTGTAGGGAATTATTTTATAAAGAGTTGTTTAATTGTTTTTAGTGATTTCATTTGGTTTAAACATTTGTATTCTTGAATAATTGTATTTATATCTTTTCATTTTACTAAGTTTAAGTAAATCCCTATTGTTGTAAAGGGATTGAATTTATATTTATAATTGTTCAAAATTGTTCTGGACTGACAGGTTTATTATTATTCGGGGAAAAATCCAATTTTTAGAGGAAACTCCGTCGAAATTTTTATGAACCCCGAACATTTTCCTAATTAAACGTTAATCTTAAATAATAGTTTTAGTAAATAAAAGTAGGATGTTACACTTAAAACCGTGATTCGTGAAGTATTTATGAGTTTATTTGATAAATGAATGAATGATCTAAACTTGCTTAACAATAATGTTGACATCTTTGGTGTTGCATGTTAGTTTGATAATGGTCTTGATGATTTGAGTACATGCATGTCTTGTTTATGCCATGATCTTGAATTTTTAAGAATAAATTAATTTATAAAACACTAGATCATGACCCCTATGTTTCGGCCATGACTAGAAGATTTAGTCTTGATGCTTTTTAATTTGATTGAAGTCCTTGTGTAACACCCCAAAATATTAAGTCTTAAAAATACGGGTTAACAAAAACTTTTGCTATAAAGAGTGTGAAAACAAAAAGGTACTTTTCATAAGAGTAATATTTCCTTTACAAATTAGTCTGAGTGTAAAGCATGTATAATACGAAACCCCAAAAACCCTTTTTACACCCAGAGCATTGGTCTTCACAACTCGATCCTTCTGCAAAAGGATTTGGATGACGAGACGTCATCCTTGCTGTTACTTTTATTGAACTCTAGCTCCTACAGGAGTGGCTTCAGTCCTGTCCTTTGAGAGAACCTACCACACAGACATGGTAGTATGGGAGTCAGTCACTTGTCATATCGCCTAAGCAGATTATATGATTGGTCAAACACAATCATCTCATATATCATTTCAATAAATGCATGCTCAAGTGTCTTATTAAACAGCATTAACTATAACTATTAATCTTTCATGCTATGCATGCACGTCTCTCAAATCATTCCTCCATAATCAACTCTTCCAGAAAACAACACTCTGGGATAGGCAATCGTGCGCTCGATGTTTCCACAACCTGTATAGCGGCCACACCGTTCTATACTGGAACCCCATCGACCACGATCCTAAAATGATACAAGGGGATGATCCCTGAACCATTGTCCACCAATAGTTCTAGGTCCTTGTCATTTCTACGGTGGCGGCCACATCGTTCCAACCGTCTCATGTAGCGGCCACACCGTACTACATGGTTTCCAATCCCGCATGCACCTCACTCGTTTACAATTCCCTGTACACCATGCATAAGATTCATAACAAAACATACTAATCATCACATTATACACATGGCGGCCACACCGTTCCATGTCTTCATATAGCGGCCACACCGTACTATATGGAATCACACACATATGGCGGCCACACCATTCCACATGTCTTCGTATAGCGGCCACACCGTTCTATACGGAATCCCATCACAATTACCACACATATGGCGGCCACACCGTTCCACATGTCTTCGTATAGCGGCCACACCGTACTATACGAAATCCCATTAAGTATAATGACTTCACGAAGGAGTTAACCTCAACATATGAGAATCAGAATGATTCCACTTATCCATCTTTAACTTATCCAAATCGGAGCAACAGCCCTAGCGCATTTGGATTGGATCCTCATAATCAACAGGCATCATCATGCCCGCATTATCTTTAACACTACTTAAGTCATTATCCTCTTATGCTCCAAAGCATTAATTATCGAGTAGATATACTCACACTTTATCAAACCCTTGCTCAATATCATATTTAGATCATGAAATATTAATCACATTCCATATCCTCAGTGTAATCATGATCACTTTTAATCCAATGAAGGCATTATGATTACTCCACTAATCATACCTTATTAAACAACTTATCCAGATATCATACTCAAAGTATTATTCATTAATCATGACCAATCGTCATACCCAAGGCATAATTCATTAGGCATATGCAATCATCATATACCACTCATAATTTATTTATCATCTTCAAGAAGGCACTATCAAACCAATTAAAAAGATAATTCTTAATTAATTAGATGAATAATGGTTTACCCCCTTTTTACTTGTTCACATCATGCTCAACTCATTTAGAAATCAAAATAGAAATTAAGCAAAACCCTTTAAGGATTGAAAGAAAACCAAATTAATTATTCTCTTGTCTCAGGTCCTAACCGGTTACAAAACCCACTAACCGGTTAGAGACAACAGTACCTGAGAGCAAACCATTTATTCTTTCACCATGCATTGATGCAAACACAATATGTCTCATAGGTTGGTTCTCTTTAACATTATTCTCATAATGAATTCACAATCATCAAATTATTGAATCATAACCACTCAAATATAGGAAACATGTTATAAAGCTATCATGACTTCACATTATTAATTTGAGGCATTAGTCACAATACTCAAGGTATAAGCACTTATCATTAATCACTTTAAACTTGAGTATTTAATTATGTTTTAGGCTATAAAAGAGTAAGAAAAGCAATAGCATGAATTGATCCACAAACTAGTATTGAATTCAATGTTTTTATTAGACACTAACCGGTTACAGAGAAATGCTAACCAGTTAGTCTGTATAAACCAGAAATTGAAAAACAAAGTCTCTTTATGAAAATCTCAATGATTTCAAACCATAATTAATTGGTGGGCTTTCATTACCTTTCTGTAAGAATTATTATGAAATGAAGTTAATTAATTTAGTGGAAAAGACCCAATTAATTTAAGGAAATCCAAAACATTTTATTTTTCAAAGCTGTCAGGTTGTAACTGGTTACAAAAACCAGCTAACAGGTTAGATTATGCAGCAGAATAACTAAAAGTGAGGTTTTTCAATACCATTTTCTTTTCTACTCAAAACTAGCCCAAAACATATTTACCTAGAGTTATAATACCTCAAATTAAACATGTTTCATTACTTATAACATATCAAATCACATCAAATCCCTTTCATTTCATGATCACATTCCAATTTGCATAATAACACATAAACCAACAACTTAACCATCCAAATTCAGAAACACAGCAGCAAAAAAAAATTAAATATGCATCAAAATAGCTTGCATGCAGGGATTGTAACTTGCTCCATCTAGTGTTGGAGCCATGGTGACCTCCAAGTCACAAACCTATTCAAAGCTATGCCCTTTTTGAGTCTCAAGTTGACTCAACCTATGATTATGCATTACTCTATCTCATTCTATTATGTTTTAATTTCATATTAACATAATGACCAAGTGGTTATCTTGGTCTCCACACCAAGTAACCATGTCTTGATCCAATTGTCTGTGATTCAATCACGCAATCAACTTCACAATCAATAATCCTAGCAATATGAACGACTTCTCCCATACCTTAGATATTTAGGACAGGTTTAAACATGTTTCGTTCGGCCACAACATAAAACGCAACGTCAGGCATCAGAAACTTGCACCGACCAGCACCAGAATCAGCTCCGGCTACACCAGCATCAGCACCGGCCGCAACAGCACCAGCACCGGCCGCACCAGGAACATGCATCAGACTCACCAGACTCCAACATCGGTGCATCAGGAACATGCACCAGATTTCAGCATCGGTGCATCAAGAGTCATGCACCAGACTCCAGCATCGGTGCATCAGGAACGTTGCACCAGGTGCACCAGAAGACAGCACCGATGCACCAGAGAACTAGCACCAGCAGCACCACCATGCACCAGAGCTTGCAGCAGCACCACCACTATGCACCATGTAACATCCCGAATTGTAACCCGTAGTATAATTATGATAAATAATATATTGAAATAATAATAACAATAATATAGTTTGAGAATAACAAATTAAGGTCTCTTTTAATATTATAAAAGTGTTAGGAAATATCAGAATTGGAACACCGTGATTTCTTTAACGTTATAAATTATAAGTTTGATTGAATTAAATAATTTTTCCCTAAAATTTATCATTTAAGTGTTGGGTATTTTCCTAAAATGGATTATGTTAATTACAAAGACATTTAATTATATTTTAAAGTGAACCCTTTTAAAAAGAAAATTATCATATTAAAGTAATACTAAACAGTTTGAGATATTTTACTTAAATCTTATATATTAAATAATGAATTATGTTAGTGTTTTAAATATTCGACTCTAGAACATTTAAAAAAAAAGTAATATATTTGCTTATTTGATTTGATGACTAAGTTCTATTTTTGGATACTAAAAAAAAATATATTGATTTTTATTTAGTGTAAATAATAAATAAATAAAATTACAGGTAAAGAAAAAAAAAGAGACTATACGTGTGTGTGTGTGCGCTGTGAGTGAGGGCAAAAGCCCTAATTCTTCTTCAACAAGGGGGCTTCCGCCGCCCCACCCTGTGCTCTCTCTCTCTCGTCTTTCTCTCTCACGTCGGCGCCGAGCACCACCACAGCCGCCGCTACCTCACCCATGGCCACCCTTTCTCCTTCCCTTTCATATGGTCCCTTCGCCTCTCTCTCCTTATCCGGTTCACGCGCTCTCTCTCGTTCGCCGAACCCGCATCGTTGTGGAGCCAGCCGCTGCTGCAAGCCGCCTCTGTCGCACGAATCGCGACTCCCATGGTCCAAATCGCCATAGCCACTTCTGCGACTGGTTGAGCCGCCACCACCCAGGACCGAGCCGCCATCTCCATGGACAAACGTCGCGATCTCCACCCTTTCCTTCACCGCCTCTTTGCGCCGGCGACCCTCCTACTAGATCAACCGCCGTGGTTGCTGGTCCTTCCATGAAGATGATGCTGCGAGCAACTGATTGGAGCGGTTTTGGCATGAACCATACGGGTTTGGGGTTGACTGAACCGGTTTCAACCCATTTGGCTGCTAACCGGATTGGAGTGGAGCTATGGAATCGAGCTAATCCCCTTTGATGCTTGAAAAGTTGATTTGTGGGTAAATCTCTAACACTTTCTTAATTGCTCTATGATGCATTTTAATGATAGTAATTTAACAATAATCGTAATCTTAATTGGTAATAATTATAAAGTGTTAAATGGTTTTGGAAAGTTAGTGTTTTGGAGCTTCATTATTGTTTTGGGAAATTTGATGGTAGTATGATTTCATATTAAGTTTAATATATCGTTGTTGATAATAACTCAGTTAGTTGCTTTGACTTGCTGTAAAATCGGTTTAATGGTTATGTCGAACGATTAGTTTTAAAAGTATTTTTGGTTAAATGTGTTGGGTTCCTAAGTAATTGAGTTGTAGGTTAGTTGGGCTGGATTGTCCTTGAACTAACAATACATCAATTAAATAGGAATTCGATATATGTTTGACATACATTAATTCGGGTTAAAGGCTTTAACTTTGATTTCAAATTGAAAGGAAGTATAATTGCCTGAACGTTAGAAATGTAATTTGGACTTATTTTAAATCGAGGCATTTCCTTTTAATTCGGAATTAATAGTGTCAAGTAAAATTAACATTTGATTTTGTGAGTTATTATCAAAGTTACGTGATTTTGGTTCGTTTTGAAAGATTATACAAGTTCCGAAAGTTAAGGTCTTTTTAATAAAGAATCGTACTATTTTATCGAGACACAATGATTTTAAGTTTAATTTCCATTTGACTTGGGTTTATGAATTACGTTCAAACAATCTTTTGATTTGATAATCTGTCAATATATGATATGTTGATATTTATCAGTTTGGTGATTTCGAAGAAGTTTGTTTTGATTTCCAGATATAAACTCCCTATCACATAAAGTTTGAAAGTATTTGTTTTAAATATGTTTTTGACATATTTTCACCTTGAGATTAGCTTACTAATTGATATTAAAATCTGTTTTTGAGAACATCAAAGGGCCCCCTTTTTGTTAATCTACTTCACGTGTAACGTGTAAGGAAATGTGTATTTTTTTATAACGTATTAAATCAAACCACAAATCAATGTCGATATTGGTTTAGTAAATAAAAGTGTCTGTGTCGGTGTTTATCTATCGTCTATGAGTAGGCCTTGGCGCATTATATTGATTATTATTTATTTTATATAATATGATTAGACGACAAAGGAGCTTGAGAACTTGTCACCACGTGTAAGCAATGGGCTAGGATACTTTTTGACAGTGTCGCACAAAAAGGAGCGTGTCTTTGGGAAAGCAAGGTAAGGGGGTGGTTATAGTGAGCATTGGTTTGATCTAGGATTGGGTATCCCTATGGTTATAATGATTTTCTAGGAGTTATGTGTTTATAAGGAAAAATCAAGAATAAAATTTAAGACATAATGAATATAAGAAAAATAAGGCATAAAAGAAAAAGAGATATAATTGGGAGGTGATAGGTAGTGTGAACTTTAAATATGAATTTATATTGAATAATTTGTAGATTGAATATGATTATATAGTAAATATGATTATTGTGCATTATGTGTGTTTTGTGGAAATTTGAAATGGACTATAATTGTGATTATGGGTGATATAATGCTTTTTGGTAATTATTTGAAAAGGGTAAGCTTTATGTACGTAATTGAATTGGAGTGAATTGCAATTATGTTTACTTATAACTATTTGGAGTATGATGATTATGTGTACAACTAATGGACTAAGTTGTGGTTAATTTAAGGGGAAATTGTTGTGAAATGAATATATATGTGGGTATATTATATTATGGGAAAATAAAAGAAAACGGTGGTAAATGCTAATTGTGGAATGTGACCTTAAAGGGGAGTAATTGAAAATGTGTGTTGGAATTATATGCTTGATTATTTGGAAGTGGCTATTTATAAGTATTCATGGGAAATGATATGTGATAAGCTAGAATGAATTAAGCTCATGTATGTTGTTGAGTATTAATGGAAATTATGTTAATGGCTATATTAATGAATTGGATGGTTGGTTAATTTAAATGGTAAAGGGTAAATGTCAGAGGTGGTTGTATTGACCCTGTGGCACGGCGCAGGTGGTTGTATTGACCCTGTGGCCAAAATAAAATGGTACATGTCGCAGGCGGTTGTATTGACCCTGTGGCACGGCGCAGGTGGTTGTATTGACCCTGTGGCCAAAATAAAATGGTACATGTCGCAGGCGGTTGTATTGACCCTGTGGCATGGCACAGGTGGTTGTATTGACCTTGTTGCCTAAATAAAATGGAACATGTCGCTGGTGGTTGTATCGACCCTGTTGCCTAAATAAAATGGAACATGTCGCAGGTGGTTGTATTGACCCTGTGGCACGGCGCAGGTGGTTGTATTGACCCTATAGCCAAATAATAAAAGGTAAGGGAAGTGTGTGTAGATCTCTGTTTGGGGTTACACACACTAACGGAAAATGGATAAAGGCAATGGAAATAAATACGGAAAATGGTTAAAAGCAACGGAAATGAATATAAAAAGGGATAAAGGAAAAGGAAAAGAACATTTATATTGGTCAAGGTCATGTAATTAGAACGTAAATATGTAATTGTGGTAAGGAATGAACATGTTGGAACAATGTTGAGTGTGACTAAGTTTGAAAATGATATATGTTGTTGCTTTACTACTTGTGTTTGGCCTAGTGGATTTATTATGATTATATGGAAACTGCAATTTTATTTCATGTGCAATGCTCACACCCTTACTATACTTACAGGTACAGAGATTGAGATTGCACTATTACTGGCCGAGCAGGAGTGCACTCCACACCGTGGAGTGTAATTTAGTTTAGAGTGTATTATGGTCATTTTATTATATTTTGGGTTTTTGAAATAATCTAATCATTGTAAGCCCGAGTTTGTTATATGTCGTTGTTGGGGCTGGTAAAGTTAATTATTATATTTAGAAGTTGAAATGTTTTTCTGAATTGTACTGGTTTGACAGGTGAAAATTCTAAATTTTTGGGAAGTCCGATAAACAGAGGAAACTCTGTCGGATTTTCATTAAGTTTTAAAACAAAATTTTCAAGTACTAAGTAAACATCAACTTAATTATTAGTAATTAAACTATATAATTGTGAGGGTGTTACATTATGGTATCAGAGCAGTTTTTCCTCGGCCTTGGAGTTTGGATTCACAACTCCTATGGTTTACTCAACAAGCGAGTAACCAATAGATAGTTATATGTCTAAGTTAGTTAGATTAGGAATTAGAATTTAGTGGACTTAGTATAAATCTCTTAGCTTATAGTTGAATTCTTAGTGTTTGTTCCGGACTTCGTAAAGTGTTCGAATCCGATATCCTTAACTATTATATTGTGGCACTTGGAAAACGTGTAATTGTCAACACTAAGGGAAATGAGAGACCCCAACGGGCTAGGGCATACTAGTTGCCACCCCAACGGGAAGGATCAACCCTTAGGATTGCATCAAGTGCACGAATTTCGAATGTGACAATTCACACCAAATAATTCAAATAAAATTTTTGGACAAGAGCAATATCAAGTTGTTCGTAGTATGACAAAAATTCAGTTAATGCGGGAATGATTTTACCCCCAATGGAATGTAAGGTTGGGCTTGATCATCCCAATGCTTGCATTTATTGGAAGGTGATATCATTAAAGTTTTCGAGTTCAAGAGTATAATTTGACAATTAGTAATATCCAATAGTTTACTTAAAACAATTCGTGGTAGTTAATACCATATTGATTTGGAATGCTCTAAAATCAGAGTGTGCGACAGAATGACTAGAAGACAATCCCAAAAAAAAAAAAACTTATAGATCTTCCTTTTTCCTTTTTCACGTTTCCAAATTATGTTCGGTGTCTCGAATCTGGAGAGTTGACTCTGTTTGTGTAAAACCTTGATAATTGCATGGCATCTTAAATCTTTCTGGATGAGTGGGATTCCGTGTGGTAAGCATAATTAAGAGAATAGTTTACCCTTCCTCTAGTCGTGTATCAGTTCCCGAAGGCAACATACGGTTATGACTTGACAAGTCCATCCCTGAATCTATCTTTGGTTCATAATCCTTATCACCTCTTATAGGTCAAAAACCTGATTATTTGGTAATTCTTTCAATTCCAATTGAATCGTGATCGCCATAGACTCGATTTGTCTCTTGCTAAGTTTAAAAACATGCTTGCTAGTTTGAAATATTCCAAGTAACATGAAATCATTTTCATGTGATCCATGATGGGATAATCATGTTTGTTTTGATCATGCCGCTTAATATTTTCAAAGAGGTAACTCTTGAGACTCTATCCTTACTTCTTGTTAGAAACCGAAAACGACTCTTTTTATAACCTCTTGGCTTGTCTTATCCTTGGATTCAATTGATATTTTTCATGAGTCTATTATATCGTGCCTCTCTAATGTGTAGTCAGAAAAGTCCCCTATCCTACCTGGAATAGTGTTGACAACCAAGAGAATCTTAATTTCGCTCATTGTTATCATATGTTATCGTGCTATTGTCAAATTGACAACCCACGAGTCAATCAAATTGTCAGTGATGATTTACCCTACGTTCTTCCTTGCTAGAATAGTTGTTCCGTGCCTTGCGAAGAGTTTAACAAACTCGCGGAGTTTGATATCGGCATGAAATGTATATCACAGCTTGCAAGTTGACTAAGACCCTCGTGCTACACGTAGTGCTTGTTTACAGTTACGTTTGTCTTGGTTTGTTGGAACAAACGTCAAGAATTCTTGAATTAGTGAACCTTGGTCCTACTTTAGAAATCCTAAACAGGAATTCAACCGTACTCATTGGTGTTAAGGAAAGAAGGTATTAGCATGAAACGATTTTGGGCCAATGCAGTCGGAAATAGATTTGAGAAAAACACCAAAGCGTATTGCTCTAGGAGCATCATAAGTGGGGGAGTGAACCTGGAAAGAGTTAGATATCATAGTTAGATGCCCTGTTTAAGTGATGGTCCTCCATTCACTTGAACCAACCGGAATTTCGGGGACGAAATTCTCCTAAGTGGGGGAGAATTGTAACATCCCGAATTGTAACCCGTAGTATAATTATGATAAATAATATATTGAAATAATAATAACAATAATATAGTTTGAGAATAACAAATTAAGGTCTCTTTTAATATTATAAAAGTGTTAAGGAAATATCAGAATTGGAACACCGTGATTTCTTTAACGTTATAAATTATAAGTTTGATTGAATTAAATAATTTTTCCCTAAAATTTATCATTTAAGTGTTGGGTATTTTCCTAAAATGGATTATGTTAATTACAAAGACATATTTAATTATATTTTAAAGTGAACTCTTTTAAAAAGAAAATTATCATATTAAAGTAATACTAAACAGTTTGAGATATTTTACTTAAATCTTATATATTAAATAATGAATTATGTTAGTGTTTTAAATATTCGACTCTAGAACATTTAAAAAAAAAAGTAATATATTTGCTTATTTGATTTGATGACTAAGTTCTATTTTTGGATACTCAAAAAAAAATATATTGATTTTTATTTAGTGTAAATAATAAATAAATAAAAGTACAGGTAAAGAAAAAAAAAGAGACTATACGTGTGTGTGTGTGCGCTGTGAGTGAGGGCAAAAGCCCTAATTCTTCTTCAACAAGGGGGCTTCCGCCGCCCCACCCTGTGCTCTCTCTCTCTCGTCTTTCTCTCTCACGTCGGCGCCGAGCACCACCACAGCCGCCGCTACCTCACCCATGGCCACCCTTTCTCCTTCCCTTTCATATGGTCCCTTCGCCTCTCTCTCCTTATCCGGTTCACGCGCTCTCTCTCGTTCGCCGAACCCGCATCGTTGTGGAGCCAGCCGCTGCTGCAAGCCGCCTCTGTCGCACGAATTGCGACTCCCATGGTCCAAATCGCCATAGCCACTTCTGCGACTGGTTGAGTCGCCACCACCCAGGACCGAGCCGCCATCTCCATGGACAAACGTCGCGATCTCCACCCTCGCCTTCACCGCCTCTTTGCGCCGGCGACCCTGCTACTAGATCAACCGCCGTGGTTGCTGGTCCTTCCATGAAGATGATGCTGTGAGAAACTGATTGGAGCGGTTTTGGCATGAACCGTACGGGTTTGGGGTTGACTGAACCGGTTTCAACCCATTTGGCTGCAAACCGGATTGGAGTGGAGCTATGGAATCGATCTAATCCCCTTTGATGCTTGAAAAGTTGATTTGTGGGTAAATCTCTAACACTTTCTTAATTGCTCTATGATGCATTTTAATGATAGTAATTTAACAATAATCGTAATCTTAATTGGTAATAATTATAAAGTGTTAAATGGTTTTGGAAAGTTAGTGTTTTGGAGCTTCATTATTGTTTTGGGAAATTTGATGGTAGTATGATTTCATATTAAGTTTAATATATCGTTGTTGATAATAACTCAGTTAGTTGCTTTGACTTGCTGTAAAACCGATTTATTGGTTATGTCGAACGATTAGTTTTAAAAGTATTTTTGGTTAAATGCGTTGGGTTCCTAAGTAATTGAGTTGTAGGTTAGTTGGGCTGGATTGTCCTTGAACTAACAATACACCAATTAAATAGGAATTCGATATATGTTTGACATACATTAATTCGGGTTAAAGGCTTTAACTTTGATTTCGAATTAAAAGGAAGTATAATTGCCTGAAAGTTAGAAATGTAATTTGGACTTATTTTAAATCGAGGCATTTCCTTTTAATTCGGAATTAATAGTGTCAAGTAAAATTAACATTTGATTTTGTGAGTTATTATCAAAGTTACGTGATTTTGGTTCGTTTTGAAAGATTATACAAGTTCTGAAAGTTAAGGTCTTTTTAATAAAGAATCGTACTATTTTATCGAGACACAATGATTTTAAGTTTAATTTCCATTTGACTTGGGTTTATGAATTACGTTCAAACAATCTTTTGATTTGATAATCTGTCAATATATGATATGTTGATATTTATCAGTTTGGTGATTTCGAAGAAGTTTGTTTTGATTTCCAGATATAAACTCCCTATCACATAAAGTTTGAAAGTATTTGTTTTAAATATGTTTTTGACATATTTTCACCTTGAGATTAGCTTACTAATTGATATTAAAATCTGTTTTTGAGAACATCAAAGGGCGCCCTTTTTGTTAATCTACTTCACGTGTAACGTGTAAGGAAATGTGTATTTTTTTTTAACGTATTAAAAGCGTCTGTGTCGTTGTTTATCTATCGTCTATGAGTAGGCCTTGGCGCATTATATTGATTATTATTTATTTTATATAATATGATTAGACGACAAAGGAGCTTGAGAACTTGTCGCCACGTGTAAGCAATGGGCTAGGATACTTTTTGACAGTGTCGCACAAAAAGGAGCGTGTCTTTGGGAAAGCAAGGTAAGGGGGTGGTTATAGTGAGCATTGGTTTGATCTAGGATTGGGTATCCCTATGGTTATAATGATTTTCTAGGAGTTATGTGTTTATAAGGAAAAATCAAGAATAAAATTTAAGACATAATGAATATAAGAAAAAGAAGGCATAAAAGAAAAAGAGATATAATTGGGAGGTGATAGGTAGTGTGAACTTTAAATATGAATTTATATTGAATAATTTGTAGATTGAATATGATTATATAGTAAATATGATTATTGTGCATTATGTGTGTTTTGTGGAAATTTGAAATGGACTATAATTGTGATTATGGGTGATATAATGCTTTTTGGTAATTATTTGAAAAGGGTAAGCTTTATGTACGTAATTGAATTGGAGTGAATTGCAATTATGTTTACTTGTAACTATTTGGAGTATGATGATTATGTGTACAACTAATGGACTAAGTTGTGGTTAATTAAAGGGGAAATTGTTGTGAAATGAATATATATATGGGTATATTATATTATGGGAAAATAAAAGAAAACGGTGGTAAATGCTAATTGTGGAATGTGACCTTAAAGGGGAGTAATTGAAAATGTGTGTTGGAATTATATGCTTGATTATTTGGAAGTGGCTATTTATAAGTATTCATGGGAAATGATATGTGATAAGCTAGAATGAATTAAGCTCATGTATGTTGTTGAGTATTAAGGGAAATTATGTTAATGGCTATATTAATGAATTGGATGGTTGGTTAATTTAAATGGTAAAGGGTAAATGTCACAAGTGGTTGTATTGACCCTGTGGCACGGCGCAGGTGGTTGTATTGACCCTGTGGCCAAAATAAAATGGTACATGTCGCAGGCGGTTGTATTGACCCTGTGGCACGGCGCAGGTGGTTGTATTGACCCTGTGGCCAAAATAAAATGGTACATGTCGCAGGCGGTTGTATTGACCCTGTGGCACGACACATGTGGTTGTATTGACCCTGTTGCCTAAATAATATGGAACATGTCGCAGGTGGTTGTATTGACCCTGTGGCACGGCGCAGGTGGTTGTATTGACCCTGTAGCCAAATAATAAAAGGTAAGGGAAGTGTGTGTAGATCTCTGTTTGGGGTTACACACACTAACGGAAAATGGATAAGGCAATGGAAATAAATACGGAAAATGGTTAAAAGCAACGGAAATGAATATAAAAAGGGATAAAGGAAAAGGAAAAGAACATTTATATTGGTCAAGGTCATGTAATTAGAACGTAAATATGTAATTGTGGTAAGGAATGAACATGTTGGAACAATGTTGAGTGTGACTAAGTTTGCAAATGATATATGTTGTTGCTTTACTACTTGTGTTTGGCCTAGTGGATTTATTATGATTATATGGAAACTGCAATTTTATTTCATGTGCAATGTTCACACCCTTACTATACTTACAGGTACGGAGATTGAGATTGCACTATTACTGGCCGAGCAGGAGTGCACTCCACACCGTGGAGTGTAATTTAGTTTAGAGTGTATTATGGTCATTTTATTATAATTAATCTATTTTGGGTTTTTGAAATAATCTAATCACTGTAAGCCCGAGTTTGTTATATGTCGTTGTTAGGGCTGGTAAAGTTAATTATTATATCTAGAAGTTGAAATGTTTTTCTGAATTGTACTGGTTTGACAGGTGAAAATTCTAAATTTTTGGGAAGTCCGATAAACAGAGGAAACTCTGTCGGATTTTCATTATGTTTTAAAACGAAATTTTCAAGTCCTAAGTAAACATCAACATAATTATTAGTAATTAAACTATATAATTGTGAGGGTGTTACACACCAGAGTGTTGCACCACAGACCAGCACCAGTGCACCAGAGGCGTGCACCAGAAAACAACACCAGTGCATCAGGAAACTAGCACCGGCAGCACCGACACACACCGAAACGTGCACCGATCACACCGACATACCGTACCACCAATCTTACATCCTTGATTCAGCACCGACCGAGTCGGAAACAACCCCAAACAGCAGCAGCCAGCAACAACCACCATAGCAGCAACCACAACAACACTGGAAAGGCCTTGATTTCACTCTCTTTTCTCACAAAACTCAAGCTTGATGTACAACCACCCAAGGTGAGTAAGTTGCACGAATTTGGACAACACTTAACTGGTTCTAAACCACCTAGAACAGCAGCTTCTATTGCAGCCAAGGATAGCAGCAACTGCACACAAGGATTCCGCAAGAACACCAAGAAAACTCAAGCTCTTACTCACTTAATTCAAGACTTATTGTGCTGCAACTCAAGGCAAGTTACTTGCACGATTTGAGAATGAATTTTGGCAGAGTTTCAGTACAGAAAACACAAGGGAAATTGAACAAGAACACAGGAACAAAGAACCCTATTTATAGATCAAGAAAATGAAGGTGAAGGAGAGGGTGAGTCATCAACCAAGGACACCCATCCTTCCCTCAGCCCTACACACGTCCCTGACCTTCCATTAGGGTTCCACGCGTCCTGGGAAAGCTTGAGGAAGAAGAATCGTCGTGATTTCCAGCTCAAACCGCCTTAATTTTATGCAGATGCAGAGGCACTAACCGGTTACTGGTTTTTCTAACCGGTTAGCCACTGCTAAAATTCAGAAATTCACTGTTTTGCTGAAAAATTCATATAAAAAGATTTAATTCTCAAAATACAATTTCCACCGTTGGATGTCAAGATAAAATCATTAGAAACCTTCTCTAAAAATTTGAGGATGATCCAACGGTTAATGAAAGAGATATAGTCCAATCTTTACATGATATTTTACTAAAATCTCATTTTCTTAAATGATAATTCATTTTCCAATAAACTACTTTCATAAAATACTCTTATTTATGAAATTTCTTTATTAAAATAAATATTTTATTTATTTATCCTCTTTATAAAAATGAGGGATGTTACACTCTCCCCCACTAAATTGAATTTCGTCCCCGAAATTCGTTTTCTAAAATTTTCACCTTCCAAAATATTTCCATAAAATAAATTTTTAATCTTACCTTTATCAAAATGTTTTGGGGATTCTCCCCCACTAAATTGATTTTGGTTACATTTTTCTCAAAATTTTCAATCTCCAAAAATATTTATAGAGAATATTCCAGATAAATCCTTCTAAACAAATCCTTTCAAATGGAAAATTCCAAATAACAATTTTCCAAATAAAAACATTTTGCATAAAACTTTAGAAAATTCTTTTTCCGCTGCGCACTCTGATCACTCAAGCACGATTGACGAATCATTTATATGACTTTATTCCTTAATAGTTGCAAACATTAGGGTGATCAGTCCTAATATTCACACCATTAATAATAAAATCATTCCTTTCAGATATAACCTTTCGCAAGAAAAGTCATACGACATATCTTTAAGTTAGATGAACTTAAAGATTGAGTATTTGTCACCATTAGGTTTAGTTAGATAGCCAAGCGCTAGAGATATTTCCGTTGGGGAGACAAGGATTTGTCCTATCCCGGTGGTTATTAATCTCTCTAGTCTTAACTAATCTTTCTATTTCTGGAGTGTCCACATATATTTATCACATCCAATTGTGATAAAGGTTTCGATCACAGAAATTCGGGTCAAAGATAACATCTAGATCTTCAAAATATCGAACGATGCAATTAACGTAATCGAAAGAAATAGCTGACTACGTTAACTCAAATTAGGAGAAAGGACAACTTAAGGGTTTACCTCGCTTGCCTCGCTTGCCACCCGATCCTTTCTTGCTTTTCTTCTCCGGACAATCTGGCGAGTAGTGCCCCGGCTTCCTGCAGTTGAAGCATACTATTCCCTTGGGTACACCACAGCTTGATCCGAAGTGATGTGCCCCACACTTTCCACATTGAGGTGGATAAGTGGTTCCTTTCCCATTTCCTTTCTAGTTACCATTCTTCGATTGAGATTTTCCCAATCCCAATCTATACAGCTCCGGCTCCTCATATTGTTCTTTCTCTTCTTCCTCCAGCTGAGCTCTCATTTCCTCAATCTTTCGTTTCTTCTGAATTCGGACATTCTTTTCATAAACCTCCTTTGCTTTCATATCATCTTCGTAGATTCTGCACATGTTTACCAACATCGAGAAATTCCTTATTCCCTGATAACTGATTCCTGGCTTCAGATCCGGGCGTAGTCCATTCTCAAACTTTACGCACTTTGATCTTTCATCTGGATGATTCTGGAAGTATGGAGAATACTTCATCAAATCTTCAAACTTCGCAGCATATTCTCCAACACTCATCTCCCCCTGCTTCAGTTCTAGAAATTCAACTTCTTTCTTCCTCCTTTCATCCTCTGGGAAATATTTTTCCAAAAACTTTTCTTTAAATAGTTCCCAGGTGATGTGCCTATCCTCAGCTTCCAACAACTGCTTGGCGTGATCCCACCAAGTTTCTGCTTTGTCACTCAGCATATAAGTCGCATACACCACCATCTGTGCATCTGTACATTCCATAGATCGAAAGATTTTCTGAATCTCTTGCAACCACTTCTAAGCTCCTTCCGGGTTATGTCCTCCTTCAAACTGAGGGGGGTTGCAACTTTGGAACTCTTTCAGTCCTCTAAATTCAGCAGGTCTAGCATTGCATCGGTGAGGTTGATTTGCTTGTTGTTGATGTTGATGCATATTCTCTAACACAATAGTGATCCTTTCTAACATTTCATTCGTATGGTTTCGATTTCTCCTTGCCATAGTAGACATGCGCTATGGACTTAAGGTTAAGGTGAGGTCTAGAGAAGAACATACAACTCTATTCAACTCAGACTATAAGTGTAATATCCGTTCAGCATTGAACGTCTACACTCATAGAAACTCGGGTCAGAGTTACACAACTTATTGAGTATGGGAAGGACCATACTCCACAGCTGAGAGTTGGAACCATTGCTCCGATACCATAAAATGTAACACCCCAAAATATTAAGTCATAAAAATACGGGTTAACAAAAACTTTTGCTATAAAGAGTGTGAAAACCAAAAGTACTTTTCATAAGAGTAATATTTCCTTTACAAATTAGTCTGAGTGTAAAGCATGTATAATACGAAACCCAAAAAACCCTTTTTACACCCAGAGCATTGGTCTTCACAACTCGATCCTTCTGCAAAAGGATTTGGATGACGAGACGTCATCCTGGCTGTTACTTTTATTGAACTCTAGCTCCTACAAGAGTGGCTTCAGTCCTGTCCTTTGAGAGAACCTACCACACAGACATGGTAGTATGGGAGTCAGTCACTTGTCATATCGCCTAAGCAGATTATATGATTGGTCAAACACAATCATCTCATATATCATTTCAATAAATGCATGCTCAAGTGTCTTATTAAACAGCATTAACTATAACTATTAATCTTTCATGCTATGCATGCACGTCTCTCAAATCATTCCTCCATAATCAACTCTTCCAGAAAACAACACTCTGGGATAGGCAATCGTGCGCTCGATGTTTCCACAACCTGTATAGCGGCCACACCGTTCTATACTGGAACCCCATCGACCACGATCCTAAAATGATACAAGGGGATGATCCCTGAACCATTGTCCACCAATAGTTCTAGGTCCTTGTCATTTCTACGGTGGCGGCCACACCGTTCCAACCGTCTCATGTAGCGGCCACACCGTACTACATGGTTTCCAATCCCTCATGCACCTTACTCGTTTACAATTCCCTGTACACCATGCATGAGATGCATAACAAAACATACTAATCATCACATTATACACATGGCGGCCACACCGTTCCATGTCTTCATATAGCGGCCACACCGTACTATATGGAATCACACACATATGGCGGCCACACCGTTCCACATGTCTTCGTATAGCGGCCACACCGTTCTATACGGAATCCCATCACAATTACCACACATATGGCGGCCACACCGTTCCACATGTCTTCGTATAGCGGCCACACCGTACTATACGAAATCCCATTAAGTATAATGACTTCACGAAGGAGTTAACCTCAACATATGAGAATCAGAATGATTCCACTTATCCATCTTTAACTTATCCAAATCGGAGCAACAGCCCTAGCGCATTTGGATTGGATCCTCATAATCAACAGGCATCATCATGCTCGCATTATCCTTAACACTCCTTAAGTCATTAACCTCTTATGCTCCAAAGAATTAATTATCGAGTAGATATACTCACACTTTATCAAACCCTTGCTCAATATCATATTTAGATCATGAAATATTAATCACATTCCATATCCTCAGTGTAATCATGATCACTTTTAATCCAATGAAGGCATTATGATTACTCCACTAATCATACCTTATTAAAAAACTTATCCAAATATCATACTCAAAGTATTATTCATTAATCATGACCAATCGTCATACCCAAGGCATAATTCATTAGGCATATGCAATCATCATATACCACTCATAATTTATTTATCATCTTCAAGAAGGCACTATCAAACCAATTAAAAAGATAATTCTTAATTAATTAGATGAATAATGGTTTACCCCCTTTTTACTTGTTCACATCATGCTCAACTCATTTAGAAATCAAAATAGAAATTAAGCAAAACCCTTTAAGGATTGAAAGAAAACCAAATTAATTATTCTCTTGTCTCAGGTCCTAACCGGTTACAAAACCCACTAACCGGTTAGAGACAACAGTACCTGAGAGCAAACCATTTATTCTTTCACCATGCATTGATGCAAACACAATATGTCTCATAGGTTGGTTCTCTTTAACATTATTCTCATAATGAATTCACAATCATCAAATTATTGAATCATAACCACTCAAATATAGGAAACATGTTATAAAGCTATCATGACTTCACATTATTAATTTGAGGCATTAGTCACAATACTCAAGGTATAAGCACTTATCATTAATCACTTTAAACTTGAGTATTTAATTATGTTTTAGGCTATAAAAGAGTAAGAAAAGCAATAGCATGAATTGATCCACAAACTAGTATTGAATTCAATGTTTTTATTAGACACTAACCGGTTACAGAGAAATGCTAACCAGTTAGTCTGTATAAACCAGAAATTGAAAAACAAAGTCTCTTTATGAAAATCTCAATGATTTCAAACCATAATTAATTGGTGGGCTTTCATTACCTTTCTGTAAGAATTATTATGAAATTAAGTTAATTAATTTAGTGGGAAAGACCCAATTAATTTAAGGAAATCCAAAACATTTTATTTTTCAAAGCTGTCAGGTTGTAACTGGTTACAAAAACCAGCTAACAGGTTAGATTATGCAGCAGAATAACTAAAAGTGAGGTTTTTCAATACCATTTTCTTTTCTACTCAAAACTAGCCCAAAACATATTTACCTAGAGTTATAATACCTCAAATTAAACATGTTTCATCACTTATAACATATCAAATCACATCAAATCCCTTGCATTTCATGATCACATTCCAATTTGCATAATAACACATAAACCAACAACTTAACCATCCAAATTCAGAAACACAGCAGCAAAAAAAAATTAAATATGCATCAAAATAGCTTGCATGCAGGGATTGTAACTTGCTGCATCTAGTGTTGGAGCCATGGTGACCTCCAAGTCACAAACCTATTCAAAGCTATGCCCTTTTTGAGTCTCAAGTTGACTCAACCTATGATTATGCATTACTCTATCTCATTCTATTATGTTTTAATTTCAGATTAACATAATGACCAAGTGGTTATCTTGGTCTCCACACCAAGTAACCATGTCTTGATACAATTGTCTGTGATTCAATCACGCAATCAACTTCACAATCAATAATCCTAGCAATATGAACGACTTCTCCCATACCTTAGATATTTAGGACAGGTTTAAACATGTTTCGTTCGGCCACAACATAAAACGCAACGTCAGGCATCAGAAACTTGCACCGACCAGCAACTTCGTGCACCGACCAGCACCAGAATCAGCTCCGGCTACACCAGCATCAGCACCGGCCGCAACAGCACCAGCACCGGCCACACCAGGAACATGCATCAGACTCACCAGACTCCAACATCGGTGCATCAGGAACATGCACCAGATTTCAGCATCGGTGCATCAAGAGTCATGCACCAGACTCCAGCATCGGTGCATCAGGAACGTTGCACCAGGTGCATCAGAAGACAGCACCGGGGCACCAGAGAACTAGCACCAGCAGCACCACCATGCACCAGAGCTTGCATCAGCAGCACCACTATGCACCAGAGTGTTGCACCACAGACCAGCACCAGTGCACCAGAGGCGTGCACCAGAAAACAACACCAGTGCATCAGGAAACTAGCACCGGCAGCACCGACACACACCGAAACGTGCACCGATCACACCGACATACCGTACCACCAATCTTACATCCTTGATTCAGCACCGACCGAGTCGGAAACAACCCCAAACAGCAGCAGCCAGCAACAGCCACCATAGCAGCAACCACAACAACACCGGAAAGGCCTTGATTTCACTCTCTTTTCTCACAAAACTCAAGCTTGATGTACAACCACCCAAGGTGAGTAAGTTGCACGAATTTGGACAACACTTAACTGGTTCTAAACCACCTAGAACAGCAGCTTCTATTGCAGCCAAGGATAGCAGCAACTGCACACAAGGATTCCGCAAGAACACCAAGAAAACTCAAGCTCTTACTCACTTAATTCAAGACTTATTGTGCTGCAACTCAAGGCAAGTTACTTGCCCGATTTGAGAATGAATTTTGGCAGAGTTTCAGTACAGAAAACACAAGGGAAATTGAACAAGAACATAGGAACAAAGAACCCTATTTATAGATCAAGAAAATGAAGGTGAAGGAGAGGGTGAGTCATCAACCAAGGACACCCATCCTTCCCTCAGCCCTACACACGTCCCTGACCTTCCATTAGGGTTCCACGCGTCCTGGGAAAGCTTGATGAAGAAGAATCGTCGTGATTTCCAGCTCAAACCGCCTTAATTTTATGCAGATGCAGAGTCACTAACCGGTTACTGGTTTTTCTAACCGGTTAGCCACTGCTAAAATTCAGAAATTCACTGTTTTGCTGAAAAATTCATATAAAAAGATTTAATTCTCAAAATACAATTTTCACCGTTGGATGTCAAGAAAAAATCATTAGAAACCTTTTCTAAAAATTTGAGGATGATCCAACGGTTAATGAAAGAGATATAGTCCAATCTTTACATGATATTTTACTAAAATCTCATTTTCTTAAATGATAATTCATTTTCCAATAAACTACTTTCATAAAATACTCTTATTTATGAAATTTATTTATTAAAATAAATATTTTATTTATTTATCCTCTTTATAAAAATGAGGGATGTTACACCTTGCATATTAATCTTATGATTAGGAAAGTTGATTTGAGTTGTTAAAGGTCTTGATTTTAACTTGACCTTTGAAAAAGTTTGGTTCTTGAATTTTTTCATGAAAGTTATAAATAAAAGCTTTGATCTTGTCTTGATCCTTTGAAAAAGTTATGCTCTTGAAACCATGCATGTTGTTTTTAAACCAAAGACTTGATTTTTCTTCAATGTTCATCACGGTTTTGACCTTTTGTAACACCCCAATTTGGACTTAGAATTTTCACTAAAAATTTGCGCCATTTTTTTTATAAACATTTCCAAAATCAGTTTAGTTTTATTCTTTTACAAAAAGATTTTCATAAAACAATTTGATTCATTTGTTTACAAAATGATTTGATACTTAACTCGCGTCATAAAAATTCTATTTCCAAAAAAGAGATGTTACCATCCCACACATTTCTAAAAACTCATTTTCTCTATGTCATATTTAATTGATGGTTAACTTGCAGAAAATAATTTAGGTACTTATGAACATGATACAATAACCAAAAAAAACTTCTTTTATT
Organism: Crotalaria pallida; assembly: GCA_037953625.1. NCBI lineage: Eukaryota > Viridiplantae > Streptophyta > Magnoliopsida > Fabales > Fabaceae > Crotalaria > Crotalaria pallida. Next base: position 27,676,651 of record CM075654.1, read on the forward strand.
TCATTTCAGATAAATATTTATTACAGTAGAGGTTACATTCGGAACAGAGTAATCATGTCCTACCCATCTAGAGATGGAGTACAAAACACAGACTATCCTATACTATTGATCTTCATCATTTCTTTCACCGCAAAAGTCTGGAAGGTTCCTCTGATTGTTGCTTCTGCTTCCTCCTCGTATGAGCGTCATCTCACGATCCTCTTCCGACTTGAGCAACCACTACTCGAGATATTACATGATCTGTCATCTGTGAACATTGTTCCCCCAATGTCCACAGGAAAGGGAAATAGAGAGAATAAGCACTTCCGAACGATATGATCGTCGACGGCGCGGGCTTACCATAGGGGAATATTAAGACCATACAAGAATATCATAAAACAATATATACATCATTATTACCAATCCCTTATAAAGAACTTCAGCTAAATACCATAGGGTCCTTCCCACCAAAAGGATAATCTTCATGAAACCATATCCATTATATTTAATTATCTTTAGGCTCTAAGTTTCACTGTCATCACCACCAGAAATTCAAGAAGGGGTACCACCACCGAGGCTCAAGGATTTGGTAGCACACACGTTACATCTCTCCTCCATCATTCCAACCACATCCTAGTTTGGAAAGCAAATGGGACGCACAGGAACCCTAACCATGCTGGCATTGATGTCGAAGGGTACGCACCAACAAGTATCCAACAACCGAAGTAAAATCATTTAATCAATTCAGTTTCAAAAGTACAACGACATCTAGCCCCATTCGGGTTCCCTCCCACCATCTAAGATTTGCTCAAGGGGGCGACAACATTTTCTCTAGTTGATCGTGCAGTTCCTTGCTACGACATTGCCTACAACCGAAAGACAAGTCCTTGTAGTCTTGTCCAGCCTAGAGAAGCACTCGAGGCTTCTTGACGTTCACCGCCCTTGCCCTCCCCTATCACAATCACCACTTGAAGAGACACCAACCTCCAAGCATGCGGTATCTTTCCTCTCCACTACTTCACTCTCCACACAAGGTTTAGAAAAGGGGCTCCTAAGTCTTTTAAGTCTGTCATTAATCCTAGTTTTGGTCGACCCATTCTAAGCCTCGCTTCTAACGGGCCTCGACCTCTAAGGGAAACATCAAATGTAACACCCTATATAATAATTACCCTTAATTACCCCAAAATTATGATTTAAAATTTCTTTTAAAAATGAATATGATATTTGCCAAAATAATATTTCCTTTCATTAATACCAAAACATCAGAGTTAATAAAGCGGAAGACTTAAATGCATCAAATACATAAAGTATAAGTTTAGGTCCATTCAGTTCGGCCAATCAAAAATACAAAACATTGTTTTAGCTCGGTCCAACTGGGTAATCCGAGGTCAAAATATACAAAAGTGTTTTAGCTCGGCCCAATTGGCCGAGACCCAACAAATTCTCCTACTCTAAATAACTTACTCTCCCTGTGAGGGAGAGTGATCCTGCTTGGCTGGGGACTGCGTCTGCTCGGGCTCAGTACCTGAAAAATGGTAAGGAGGTGAGCATTACACAGAATGTAACATCCCGTTATTTCTAATACTTTTAGTAAAATAATTAAATGATTTAATATGATGTTTTTAAGATTTGAGTCTCAGAATAAAATTCTGATTTCATCATTATATTTGAATATGTTTTCTAGTCAAAACAAGTATAAATTTGTTATCATACGTTTTCCAAAAAAATAAAGTAGTACCATTGTTTAGTTTAATTAACATTTTGACAGGGAGCTCACGTGGCAAGCCTTAGAGACATTTTTATAAATAGTTTCTTCAAAAAAATATGTTTAACTTGACATTTTGAGCGTCCCTGTAAATTTTCATAGTGTTTGGAGACTGTTTTATTTTTAGCTTCTGGACTGGTTTAATATATTACTGATTTAAGTTATATATAATAATTTTCTACTTCAAAATTTTAAATATTATATATTATCAAGTTTAATATCAAGATTGAGAAAATATATTTACTTTTGAATTTCGATAATTTTTCTTACGCAATAGCTATCCGGAGGGACCGATAACTTTATTATTTTTCAATCATTTTTGAGTAATTCAAAATACAATATTGTTTTGCCTAAACATATTTTATTTTTAGTATCATCCAATATTTAATTATAATTCAAAATACCTGCACACATTGACCCATAATTAAGAACAAAACATAAAATAATATATATTTATATTATTTCCTAAACAACTACCCAAGACCCAACCCACCATTCAGAATGAAAATAAAAGAAAGGAGTAGAAATAGAAAAGGAAGGAAGAAAGACGGGGAACAATTTTGGAAACGAAAACATGTCTTGTGAAGCTCCTCAATCGGTTTTACATCAAGGTTTAGGTACTGCTTTTGATGTCCCAAATTTCTTGCGCCCAGGAACTAGTGACACAATCTTCGTCCATCCGGATGTAGTGAAATCAACTACTAATCTCATTAGAAGGAAGAAGGCGACAGAGGAAGGCAAAATCTTTAAGGTTTTCTCTTCTCCCCGGTCCAATAATTCAAGATCCAATCGTCCAATCTCAAATCCTTCTTAGGTATATAATCTCCTCAACTCCCTCTATCCATCCATGTAATTTATTCGACGATCCGTCAATATTTTTATCATCCTTATATTTTCAAATAAATAGATGTTTTAGGGAAAAATAATATATTTTTATTGTATAATAATATATATTTATTATTTTGACAAAATTGAGTTTATTTGATATATTTTTAATGTTATAATTAGTTTTATTATATGTCTCTATTTAGACTCAACACGTTGTTATTGACCTTGACCCCGGAGCAAGTTGCGGATGTTAAACATGGCTCTGTCGTTATTGCTAGGATTTCCAGGTAAGGGGAGTCTCTTTTCCGCACTTTGAGTTAGAGATAGTTATGGTTTATAATAGGATTCGAGTTTAATAGTTAAGTTGGGTTATGAGTGATGGATTAACAGGTGATTGGAAGGGATTAGAGGTGATTGATGGATATTTGGTTAATTCGTTATATTACTGGAACTGTTAAGTTTAATCTTTTGTATAATTAATTAAGTAGGAAGTGAAGAACCCTAGGGAGATGATTTATTTTAAAGCACTCTGAGACATACCTGAGTATGTCGACTGATTGGTTAATATATGTTGATTGTTAATTGTTATGGTCATAAATTGGGAATTTATTATGTACACCAAGTGCTTTAAGGGTGTTATTTTGATTTTATGTTGGATAGTAGGTGGTACAAATGGCTAAATAAAATGGAAATGCTATGTGACGGAAATAGTAATGGAATTGAAAAGTAATTATGATGGGTAAATTGAAAAGGGTTGAATGTTATAATATGATTGGCTAATTAAGAGTGTTCACGTCTATTGGAAATGTGTGAAGTTAATTTTGAATGCTAAAAGGATATTTATTTGTGAAATGATTATATATGGGTAGATTGGATAATGTGATAACAAGGGGCAATGGTTCTAAGGGCAAAAATATTGAATGCGTATAAATGCTAATTGTGGAATGTGACCTTAATGTGAGTATTTGGAAAATGTACATGATGATGGACGATAAATGCTTATTTATGAATATATGTGTGATGGTTTGGAATGGATTATGATTATGCATATTTGTGAACGTTGTTGGAATTTTGGATTATGTTTTAAATGAATGGAATGGATTGTTGTTTAACTGAAAATGGTAAAGGTAACTTAAGTGGAAACTGATCAGTGGGGCCCGGAACACTAGTTACCCGGCTAGGTGTTCTAATTACCTGTTAGGGCCAATTACCCATCAGGCCAAACCGCCCTGTAGGCGCCGGGTGACCCACAGGATCAGTAGTCCACACCAATAATTGGAATAATTAATGGATTGGTAAAAGTACATAGTCCTACAGGTGATGGTCTGGATGGGTGTAAAGTCCTGGGCAGGTGTTCCAAATCCCTAGACAGGTGTGCCAATTACCTAGCGGGTATCCAAATTCTAGTGGTGTACGATAAAAATGGAAGTGTTTGCAGATCACTGTCTGTGGTTGCTTACGCTGTGTGTGTAGATCTCTGTTTGGGGTTACACACATTAATGGAAAATGAATAATGGAAAGGTAAAAAGTAAAAAGGTAAGTTTATGTAGATCTTTGTTTGAGGTTACATAAATGAGATGTGGTGTATGCAGATCACTGTTTGTGGTTGCATACACTGCGTGTAGATCTCTTTTTGGGGTTACACACGATGATAAGGTGTAGATCTCTGCTTGAGGTTACACCCAATGGAAAAGGAATTAAAATAAAAGGAACTAATAATGGAAAATGTAATGTAATGGTAGTGGAAAGGATAAAGGAAATGAACAGGGTTAATGGAAAATGGATAAAAAGGAATGTATAAGGAAATGAGAATGGAATGAATTGGTTGATCCCTGACTTGATTTGATTGTTATTCTTGAGTTTATATTATGAGCTTTATATTATTCTCTGATTCACTGTGTTGTGAAAAGGTCTCACCCTTATGTGGTTAACATTTTAGGTGTTTGCTAAGGAGCTTATGGATCAGAGTGGCGCAGCGGATGACTGGAAAGAAGGAACAATAGTTATGCTATTTATATTGTAAATGGATGCCCAATATTAATTTGTAAACTTGATTTGTGAAAGGAAATTTTTAAATACACTATTTTAAATATAGAATTTTACTTATTATTTTGTATATAAAATAAGGGTGTTACATTTATGGTATCAGAGCAGTTTCTTCCTTTCGGCCTGAGGGAAAGTTGTCCCAATTTCGCTGCGAACACTCTCATCTCGAGCTTCTCCTATAATGGTGAGACCCTTTTATGTGGAAATTGTAAATGATAAATGCTAGTGAGTAAGTTTATGTTTGTAAATGGGAAATAACAACAAGTGTTAAACTAAGAAATTTTTATGAAAGTGAAAAGAGAATCGAATTCTTTGGAAACTAAGCAGGATCCCTTAGTGATTCAAAGAATTGGATATTCTGAGTATTCACCCAATTGCAAACAGGAAACCTAAGTGGTATGAACACGATTAGTCGAGAGCGTAAATGTTGAGTTTTTGGACTAATCGAAAGTTAAAGTTTTTTATACAAAGGAAGTCTGGTTAATGTCAATGCATTCAAGCATGTAGTACAGGAACTCAATCGAATTGCGAGGGTTACTACCACCAGTTACATGTAGTGTTGGAAATGGCCAATCCGACATTATATCTACTGGGAGGTGAAGTCACCGAAATTCAAGAGTTTGTGTACTATCGTGAAGTTGTAAACGATTTCTGATGTATGAAACCTTAATGCCAATTATATGATTCTCTTTGCCTCGTTGTGTTTAATTGTTTACTACTTGAATATGTGGGTTTGACAAGTAGTTTGGTATCAAAGTAGTTGGATGGAGATTTGAAATTGAACCATATGGATTTTTATGAGTTAGAATCTCGATACCAATCTAATCAAGGGATTAAATTCACATTGATTAGACTAGTACCTGAGAGAGCGAAAAAGAATGCTTAAAATTAAACTAATAGTCAATTCCATTACTAATCTCAATTCGACTAACGGTGACACCAAGTGTGAAATAAGCATTGAGTACTGACCAATTGAATTTGAATCGCTGAACCGCACCAATTTGATTTGCGAATATAAAAGGACTTTTGCCTAACTTTGGGGAAGCGGTTCGGATTCAATCGAAAGGTCCTCACAATATGATTATATGCGGAATAGTTTAGCATTAAAGCAAGGGGACAGAAATTAGAGGTGGAATCCGGAAAATTAAAAATAACTTCTTGCCCGATTCTAATCTAAAACGAGTGAGTTAGTTCGCATCGCTTAAATTAGAATCCACGAAGAACGATAACAACTTTTATATCAGGTTAGTAGTTGACTCCACTACTAATTTAGTTCCGATGACTTTAACACTAAACGAAAGATAAGTATGGAGTCCTATCGATTGAACTTAAACCTCAAGTGACAATAATTGGATTTTTGAATGACAAGAGATTTTTACTCATTCAGAACCAAGGGTTTAAATTCAATCGGGAGGTCTTTGCACAAGTTTCGGATTAGGACCATAATAGTATATGTGCGTATACTAAAAGTTTATGTTATGATTGAGATGGATTCAAATTTTCGAAAATGCTATCAAACGATAATCTGGGACTAAGAACTTTTCAATTACCATCCCCATATTTAAAAGTCCCAAATCCGTTTCAATCACAACAGCGACTAAAAGTATTATTTTCAAGATTTGCTTTCAAAATAAAAACTTGACTATGTTGGTGTATGTGCATATCAATATATGTACATGTATACATTTCATGTTTAATTTGGATGGTTTAAAATTTTGCAAACGTTTTCAAATGATTTTCAAATTATGAGCTGTTGTGTTTTGTCCTAGGATTAGGAATCCTAGATAGTCCTTAGCGAGTAGCTAGGATTACGAGTCTAGTTAGTAGCTATGAAATCCTAGGATAGATAGAATTGTTAATTGTGCATAGTTGTGTCTGTCTGATTGACGCATATACTTGATGTTTGTGAGTGAATAATACCATGATTGTTTGTTTGATAATATGAATGTTCAAAATGAGTTTCAAAAGGGTGCACCGAACCACAATCATCCCAAATGGATTGTGAGGTTACGCGACAAATTATTAAGAAAATAATAAAGGATGCGAGAATTTCTAAGTAATCTATCGGTGATTTAATCCACGTGCTTTAACCAAGTCACTCGTCGATTAAATAGGAATTCTCCATATACAAACCCAAGTCCACTTGGAATGAAACTCAATTTTCAAACTTGAAGAAGAAGGGGATGTAATTGTTCTAAACTTTGAAAACCTACTAAACTAATTTTGTTTAAAGTAACAGCATATCCCTTTTTCTTTGAGTCTGACGAATTGAAACAAGATTACACTTCCACATCTAGATTCTTGTGAAACTAAATTCCTTGTTCCTTCACCCAGGGAGGAACCTGTTTCTAAAGGATTTTGTTTTATAAATGCAAAACTGTTTTTCTAAAAGCATCACTAGTATGGAATCTTTTTGCTAAATTCTAAATCTCCATATCTAGTGGTTGTTTAAACCAATGATTTAAAAGATTAGTGTTCCGGTTAGGTGGTTGCCGGAAATCAAGGTTTTTACAGAAAATAGAAAACTAAATTTTTGGGTTTGGGTCACTTGATTAATTTGAAAATTTTTGCATAAGTGCCCAAAAGTTTAACCAATGTTTCATGTCATCTATCAAGCCAATTGGAGCAACGTCTATGTTTTAAATAAAATGAATTTAACGTGCTTTGATCGGTTTGATAATTCTATTCAACCTTTGGTTACGTTCCGGTGATGTCCCTTTAAATTTTGAGGTCATTGGAGTTTGCTTGCTATTTTTATATGAACTTAAGGAACTCTGACTGACCTGAAAATTTATAATAATATTCTTCTTTATACAAGGACACCACTTGCGCAATTTTCATAGCACTGGGGAATTGAATTGATGAAAATGTATTTATGATTGCCAATCGAACAAGTCCTTTTCCCCGAACCCCTTTTTGAACCTATTTTCAAAAACATGGTGATCGTTATGTGTTTGTGAGTAGAGGTAGGAGTTAGCCCTAAGTTATGTAAGGTTGACAAGAACTAGCTTAGGAGGAAGTAGGGTTGAGCCATGTGTCTGGTTGTATTGCATGATTGCTAGGAATGTGGTATGTGTGCTCGAACATGGTATGACGTTTGTACTTTTATTGGGAATTGTTGTTGTGTATGCTTAAATTTTGAATGACCTTTACATGATCTATGTTTGTTTGAACAATGAATGTGGTTTTCTATGGCCTAGGAATAGCGGAGAGGTTGTAAGTTTTAGGATTAGACTATAGTTAGTACCCTTCATCGAGTGCAAGAGCTTAGCAGTGTGCTATTGCAAGAGAGCTAGGCCGAACCCAAGTGGGGGAGTAGAGCCATAAAGGAGTGAATACCATGAGCGAAGGACTTTATGATAGGGATGGTTCTCCATTAAAGGAATCGGAGAGAATTTCGGGGACGAAATTCCAATAAGTAGGGGAGAATTGTAACATCCCGTTATTTCTAATACTTTTAGTAAAATAATTAAATGATTTAATATGATGTTTTTAAGATTTGAGTCTCAGAATAAAATTCTGATTTCATCATTATATTTGAATATGTTTTCTAGTCAAAACAAGTATAAATTTGTCATCATACGTTTTCCAAAAAAATAAAGTAGTACCTTTGTTTAGTTTAATTAACATTTTGACAGGGAGCTCACGTGGCAAGCCTTAGAGACATTTTTATAAATAGTTTCTTCAAAAAAATATGTTTAACTTAACATTTTGAGCGTCCCTGTAAATTTTCATAGTGTTTGGAGGCTGTTTTATTTTTAGCTTCTGGACTGGTTTAATATATTACTGATTTAAGTTATATATAATAATCTTCTACTTCAAAATTTTAAATATTATATATTATCAAGTTTAATATCAAGATTGAGAAAATATATTTACTTTTGAATTTCAATAATTTTTCTTACGCAATAGCTATCCGGAGGAACCGGTAACTTTATTATTTTTCAATCATTTTTGAGTAATTCAAAATACAATATTGTTTTGCCTAAACATATTTTATTTTTACTATCATCCAACATTTAATTATAATTCAAAATACCTGCACACATTGACCCATAATTAAGAACAAAACATAAAATAATATATATTTATATTATTTCCTAAACAACTACCCAAGACCCAACCCACCCGTCAGAATGAAAATAAAAGAAAGGAGTAGAAATAGAAAAGGAAGAAAGAAAGACGGGGAACAATTTTGGAAACGAAAACATGTCTTGTGAAGCTCCTCAATCGGTTTTACATCAAGGTTTAGGTACTGCTTTTGATGTCCCAAATTTCTTGCGCCCAGGAACTAGTGACACAATCTTCGTCCATCCGGATGTAGTGAAATCAACTACTAATCTCATTAGAAGGAAGAAGGCGACAGAGGAAGGCAAAATCTTTAAGGTTTTCTCTTCTCCCCGGTCCAATAATTCAAGATCCAATCGTCCAATCTCAAATCCTTCTTAGGTATATAATCTCCTCAACTCCCTCTATCCATCCATGTAATTTATTCGACGATCCGTCAATATTTTTATCATCCTTATATTTTCAAATAAATAGATGTTTTAGGGAAAAATAATATATTTTTATTGTATAATAATATATATTTATTATTTTGACAAAATTGAGTTTATTTGATATATTTTTAATGTTATAATTAGTTTTATCATATGTCTCTATTTAGACTCAACACGTTGTTATTGACCTTGACCCCGGAGCAAGTTGCGGATGTTAAACATGGCTCTGTCGTTATTGCTAGGATTTTCAGGTAAGGGGAGTCTCTTTTCCGCACTTTGAGTTAGGGATAGTTAGGGTTTATAATAGGATTCGAGTTTAATAGTTAAGTTGGGTTATGAGTGATGGATTAAGAGGTGATTGGAAGGGATTAGAGGTGATTGATGGATATTTGGTTAATTCGTTATATTACTGGAACTGTTAAGTTTAATCTTTTGTATAATTAATTAAGTAGGAAGTGAAGAACCCTAGGAGATGATTTATTTTAAAGCACTCTGAGACATACCTGAGTATGTCGACAAATTGGTTAATATATGTTGATTGTTAATTGTTATGGTCATAAATTGGGAATTTATTATGTACACTAAGTGCTTTAAGGGTGTTATTTTGATTTTATGTTGGATAGTAGGTGGTACAAATGGCTAAATAAAATGGAAATGCTATGTGACGGAAATAGTAATGGAATTGAAAAGTAATTATGATGGGTAAATTGAAAAGGGTTGAATGTTATGATATGATTGGCTAATTAAGAGTGTTCACGTCTATTGGAAATGTGTGAAGTTAATTTTGAATGCTAAAAGGATATTTATTTGTGAAATGATTATATATGGGTAGATTGGATTATGTGATAACAAGGGGCAATGGTTCTAAGGGCAAAAATATTGAATGCGTATAAACGCTAATTGTGGAATGTGACCTTAATGTGAGTATTTGGAAAATGTACATGATGATGGACGATAAATGCTTATTTATGAATATATGTGTGATGGTTTGGAATGGATTATGATTATGCATATTTGTGAACGTTGTTGGAATTTTGGATTATGTTTTAAATGAATGGAATGGATTGTTGTTTAACTGAAAATGGTAAAGGTAACTTAAGTGGAAACTGATCAGTGGGGCTCGGAACACTAGGTACTCGGCTAGGTGTTCCAATTACCTGTTAGGGCCAATTACCTGCCAGGCCAATTACCCATCAGGCCAAACCGCCCTATAGGCGCCGGGTGACCCACAGGATCAGTTGTTCACACCAATAATTGGAATAATTAATGGATTGGTAAAAGTACATAGTCCTACAGTTGATGGTCTGGATGAGTGTAAAGTCCTGGGCAGGTGTTCCAAGTCCCTAGACAGGTGTGCCAATTACCTAGCGGGTATCCAAATTCTAGTGGTGTACGATAAAAATGGAAGTGTTTGCAGATCACTGTCTGTGGTTGCTTACGCTGTGTGTGTAGATCTCTGTTTGGGGTTACACACATTAATGGAAAATGAATAATGGAAAGGTAAAAAGTAAAAAGGTCAGTTTATGTAGATCTCTGTTTGAGGTTACATAAATGAGATGTGGTGTATGCAGATCATTGTTTGTGGTTGCATACACTGCGTGTAGATCTCTGTTTGGGGTTACACACGATGGTAAGGTGTAGATCTCTGCTTGAGGTTACACCCAATGGAAAAGGAATTAAAATAAAAGGAACTAATAATGGAAAATGTAATGTAATGGTAGTGGAAAGGATAAAGGAAATGAACAGGGTTAATGGAAAATGGATAAAAAGGAATGTATAAGGAAATGAGAATGGAATGAATTGGTTGATCCCTGACTTGATTTGATTGTTATTCTTGAGTTTATATTATGAGCTTTATATTATCCTCTGATTCACTGTGTTGTGAAAAGGTCTCACCCTTATGTGGTTAACATTTTAGGTGTTTGCTAAGGAGCTTATGGATCAGAGTGGCGCAGCGGATGACTGGAAAGAAGGAACAATAGTTATGCTATTTATATTGTAAATGGATGCCCAATATTAATTTGTAAACTTGATTTGTGAAAGGAAATTTTTAAATATACTATTTTAAATATAGAATTTTACTTATTATTTTGTATATAAAATAAGGGTGTTACACAGAACTTAAATAAGCAGTTTTTAAAATGCCATACCGAACTACCAAGCCAAACACAAGTAGACAGTTAGCATATAATAACAAGTAATCAAACCACATGCATACATCATCATTTAGCTCGGTTCACATCGTACAACATCAACTAGCGCAGCTCACATCCTACCATCTAATTTAGCTCGGCTCACCTCACAACCCAGTTTATCCATCACCTATTAGCTATACCTCGGCACATCCTTCCGATTCCCCTTATCCTCTTTCCATAAATCTTACACTCGGCATCTCGGCCACTATCTTCTTACCTCGGTAAACCATCTCTCTACCTCGGACTCATTACTCATTATTCCATTTTCACATAGTTTACAATCTTTTACTCTTCTCGGATGCATACACCCAGTGCATGTCTTACACCATTTAAGGTCGGATATCGGAGTGTCATCCATAACTGCGAGTACCCAGTACCCGTCTTACAGCTGCACATACCCGGTATGCGTCTGATGCGATCAATGCACGCACCTAGTACGCTTTTTCTATGACCAGGAGCACTACCGCCAATCGTTCTATGGAGTAAGGAGTGTCCATTGTAACATCCTAAACCTTATTTTAAATGAAATTATTATTAAAAACCTAGGAAAAATTGGAATAATGACTTAACGAATTTTGGTGGATAGGTGAGTGGTAAATATAAGTCCTAGGGGTTGTATAGAAGGCAGTTGTGGCTTCGGGCAAAGTCATATAAGCGAAATCGGAAGTTAAATCGGCGTTTTAGATGTTAGAAATCGACCAAAAAGAGAAAATTAGAAATTTATTATAGGATGCTAAGAAAATAAATTCCACCGTTGGATGTGAAGTTTATAGGGTGAAGAAGCTTGTCTAAAAATTTGGACCCGATCCGACGGTTAACGAAAAGGTTACGGTGAATCGAAGGTTGAAAACCCTGATTCTCGCCCAAGCGCACCAGCCATGCGCCCAGGTGGGTGCACTATTCATTGGTGCACCAGACAGTGGGAAATCCGCCCAGGCGAGGCACCAACTCGCCCAGGCGCGCCCAAGGCGCATCAGCACGCACCAGTGTTGCATCTGGCGCACCAATCCTCCCCCTGACCGCACCAGAAAGACGCACCACGCACCCGGCCAGAAAACTGGTGCAGTCCTCGCGCCCAGGCGAGCCAGGCGTGCGCCCAGGCGAGCCAGGCGTGCGCCCAGGCGAGCCAGGCGTGCGCCCAGGCGCGCGTGCGCAGCAGCACCAGATCTGGTGCATCCATTTCATGACTTGGGGCCAAAGTTCCATTTCTGGCCACACGATTTTCTCAGCTCCCTAGGCTGAACATAAGGCACCAAATACACTTCATTTCACCACCTTTCAACACCATCTTCATTCCATCATCTCCATCAACTCTCTCAAGCTCCAAGATCATCTCCATCACCCTTCCCATCACAAACACTTGGTTTTGGGCACCTCAAACCCAAAATCATCAGAGCCCCATCAAGCCTTGCACCATGGAAGTGGGTTGAAGCCTCATTCTCTTCCTCCTTCCTCCACACGATTTGCTCCCTCCTTCCTTCTCCTTGGTTTTTCAATTTCCACCATTGATTTGGGGTAAGTTAGCTTCATTCCATGAATTGGTTTCCTTTTCATTCCAACTTTCCTTAGCTCATAGAAATTGTGCTCTAAAACCTTAGGGTTCTTGCACTCATGATTATGTAGGGATTGTGTTTCATGCCTTCCAACCAAAACCAAGTCAAGGACAAGGAACTCACACACCAAGGATCAAGGGGCTAGGACTTGAGATTCCTCACCACCTCCTAAGAAGGTAAGAGGGTTCGTATTACCTTAGCTTAGGAAGTAGATTCTCTTTAGTTATAGTGATGGCTAGGGGTAGAGAAGGAGTATAGCATAAAAACCTTAGGGTATTTGATAATGGAAATAAAGGAAATAATTAGTGGAGAATAGAAAGAGTAACTAGTGTAATGTGTGAGAACAAATACATAAATGATGATGGATAGAAAGGGAATGATGGACTAAGTAGATATGTAATTAGAGAGTAATGAGAATAACTAGTTGACGAATCATAAGAAAGTTATAAAGGAAATTAAGGGCAGATAATAAGAGCGAAAATAATTAGAGGCTCGTTGTAAGCTTGAAAAGATATGGAAATTGTGGAAGGAATGAAATATTATATTATTGGAATAACCAAGAGATAGGTAAAGATAAGGGAAAGTGTTAGTGATAGACTTGTTTTAATTTGGGAGGATGAGGGGCAATGAACATGGAAAATATAGAGATAAGTGTGCTAAGTGAAAAGGACGTTTGTTGTAGATAATGACTTGAGTTGAATAATGGAATTGAAAGGAAATTAGATAATAAATGGATAAGTAATGAGTGTAATAATTGGACAATGGGAAATTATATTGTTAATGTGAGAAAGGCCCACCTATTTAGGTGTGGATATAGGAATGTGAAAAGGTGAGTTTAGGTATGAATGACCCTCCAAAAGGGAGTGTGACTATACTAACGAATAGGAAGGACCCTTCCAAATGGAAGTGAGAATAGGCGTAATTTTATATGGACCCTCCCTAAGTGGAGTGTGAATGTGTATATATAAATGGACCCTCCATAACGGAGCGTGTATAGAATAGGACCCTCCACAATGGAGTGTGAATTATAGACCCTCCCGTAGGGAGTGTGACTTGGTATGTTAAGGACCCGCCAATATGGTGTGCGTAGATATAATTAGGACCCTCCATAACGGAGCGTGTATATATAAATGGACCCTCCATAACGGAGCGTGTATATATAAATGGACCCTCCATAACGGAGTGCTTATATATAAATGGACCCTCCATAACGGAGCGTGTATATAAATGGACCCTCCATAGCGGAGCGTGTATATATAAATGGACCCTCCATAACGGAGCGTGTATAGAATAGGACCCTCCACAATGGAGTATGAATTATAGACCCTCCCGTAGGGAGTGTGACTTGGTATGTTAAGGACCCGCCATTACGGTGTGCGTAGATATAATTAGGACCCGCCAATATGGTGTGCGTAGATATAATTAGGACCCGCCAATATGGTGTGCGTAGATATAATTAGGACCCGCCAATATGGTGTGCGTAAATGTAATTAGGACCCGCCCTCGTGGTGAGCGAACAAATGATAATAGGACCCACCGGAAGGTGCGCGAAAGAATGGAATGGAAAGTCTAGAAAGGCATAGGGAAAACATGTAACTGAAATCATAAGGAAATGTTGAGCTGTATAAAAGGAAAGTGAGGAAGTATATGATTTGGATAGTATGGTGTAGGGTAGGTCTTTGGTTTATTACTATGCTTTTGTAGAAACTATATTTCTAAGTTCTGTGTAATGCTACCCTTCTTGATATATTTTTACAGGTGAAGAAGGAGCTTACACGAGTATGGCCGGGCAGGATTACACTCCACCTCGTGGAATGCTGCTTAGTTAGTTGAGTGACCCTGTGTGGGTCAATAGTTTAATATTTTGGGAATTTGAAATATATAATATTTTGGGAAAGCAAACCCACTTTAGAATTGTAATCATTTTCTGAAAAGTGTAATTGAACTGAGTTGTATTTTGGCCCTGCTGGCCATTGTTGTTGAAAAGAAGTTTTATGCAGGTTAATCAGGAAATCAATATTTTGGGAATGTCCCTAAAACAAAGGAAACTCCGTCCGATTTTACGGAGATTTTTATAATAAGCAAATCTAACTAAGAGTTTTTATGATCACCTAATTGTATTGAAAGAAAATTTTTAAATCCTCAATTAATTAAGAATAAAAGTAACTAGGGTGTTACATCCATAACTGCGAGCACCCAGTACTCGTCTTACAGTGGCGCATCTCGGCGACTTACGCGATCAATGCACGCACCCAGTACGCGTCTACTATGACCAGGAACACATCCCACCGATTCCGTTCTCGGAACCCTGTGTGAATCATAACTGCGAGTACCCAGTACCCGTCTTACAGCTGCGCATACCCAGTATGCATCTGACGCGATCAATTCACGCACCCGGTACGCGTCTGCTATGACCCAATCACACAGCCATTTCTCTTTTATTCCTCTTATCCCTTTAACCATTTTAGTTCGGCCTATCTCGGCTCAACCTCTTAGTCTCTTTAACCATTTATTTAGCTCGGCCTCTCTCTCGGCTCAACCCTTTAACCATTCCCCTTTTCCCTTAACCTTTCTCATTATCTAACTTATTACTCTATCTCTCCTACTATCCATATTTACCATTTTCTCAACCCATTCGCAACCTCTCCCAGCTCGACCTAGCTCGGCCACAGATATGAATAACAATTATCAAAGCTCATAAACATTTATACACAAAGTTCATAAACACTTATACAACAACAATAAGAATAAAAGCATTCAACCAATCCATCATGTAAATAACAACATATAGCATAAAAAAAAATTCTTCCCTACTTCAAACTCATGTTTCTAGTTCATTTATTAGTTCCCTTTACCCTTTTTACCTCTTCTTTCTATCATTAACCTATATCCATTCCCTAATCTAAACCCACTCTTAGTACCCTTTATGAACACCCTAGAAACCCAAACTCAAGTAGAGGTAACACTCACTCCTTACCTCAAACCGTGTGAGATAAGAGTTGAGAGTTTGAGAATGGCTTCCTTGATGCTTGACCTCTTGAGCTTCACACCCTTGATTCCTTTTCTCCAAGCTGCCACGAGTTCCTCCAAGCTGCACACTACTCCACGGCGGTCCAGGGACGTCCGGGACGGAAGAGAAGACGGTGGGGAGGAGGTCTCCAGTTGGTAGAAGAGAGAGAGGAAGAAAGTGGGTTGGGGTTTTGTTGCTGGAACTTTGAGAGAAAGAGAGAGAGACGTAGGGGATAGAGAGAGAGAATGCAAAGTGTTGTGTGTTGTGGATTGGTTCCACTTTTATTATTTTAGGGAGGATATTTGTGTGGTCCTCATTGGAGGCTTCTTGGGGAAGCTAGAATGTGTGGATAGGATTCATTGGCTTCCAAAGGAAGCCATGAATAGTACATTTAAAGGGACATAAAGCAATGATAGTGACATAAAGTGAATGACAATGACATAAAGTGAAGGATAGTACCGTACGGACGGTACGAAAACCAAAGGGTTAACAGCTCCACATGAGTTGGCACGGAGGAGCTAGGACGTGTCGGCTCGGGTACGTCGGCTAGGATACGTCGGCTCGGTTTGTAGGAACAGCAGTAGTCCGAGCTTCCTTCTCGGATGATACTGTGAGGTGCGCTGAGGTCGGCTAATCCGGACTGGACAACAGGTTCTGCGTTTGGTTCCCATCCAGCTCGGTTCATATGCACACAATCTCATCTAGCTCGGCTGGGATCGGACCGAGGTCCTATACTTACATCCTAGGTCGGCCTATGCTCATACTACCCATCTAACCTTGTACAATTTCTAAGGCTTATTCCTATCCTTAAGCAAATATTTATATACTAGAATTATATTATTTAATATTAATTTTTAGGATGTTACATCAAACACCTTTTTACAGTACAGTGGATTCCACAAGACTTAGACCACGACACAGTCATCCACGTGGCCAGTCACTTAAAGGGGATATTTACAAAGTTATCGTGCCATTTGCACTATCACTGTACACTAGTATCGTTTTCGAATTTCCACAAGGTTCATTGATCATTCTCATAAATTCAAAAATATGCCAAATCCTTTTCATGGAACGACCGTTCGAAAAATACTAAGAAATCTTTTCATAGGAACAACCATTCAAAAACATTAATTATCTTACTATAGGATAAACCATTATTTCCAAAATATATTATCAATCTTCTTGTTATCTCATCATATAACTCATTTCCATATAATATACAATAAAGATATATAACATGGTATATTCAATTATCAACCGACATACAATTAATATCGAGGAATCGTGTTTTTCGTATAAACGGCGGAACACACACTCAATTGCCGTTTTACTACTCGACCAATAGATTCATAGTTCCGACCTTTGAGATGATACGGAACGTCCTAATATTACCCTACATGCCACTATGTCTTAAGAAGGCTTCTCTCTCACCTATGTTTCCAGCCTTTGTGTCTACAACTCCAGCAGCTCGTTCACCTTTGATTCCTTTTATTCTTAAACGACGAACGACATACAAATCAATATCTAGCAAGTACCTTATACTATCTATTTACTTAGGTAAAGACTAAACCCAAGGTACCAAAGCACCTTAAAACAGAAATCATTTTTAAAACAGAGGTTCTTTTTAAGGGCATTAAATAACTTAAAACAATTCCTTTTAAAATTCAAGAAATCCTTTTTTTGCAAAACATAATTTAAAACTCACTCCAATACTTTGAAAACTATTTAGAATATATTTTTATTTCTACAATGCCATACTATATCACTTATATAACAACTACCACATGCACACACTTATACCAGTAAAACAACAATTTATTTAAACAAATAACATGAAATCATACTTTTACAAATTCACTTTTATAATTTCTTTTTACTCTATACACTTATATTAAAGGTCCTATCATAAAAATCATCATACTAATTCATTCCAAAACAGTTTTTATAGTTGATGCAACCAATTTAGAATTTCAGACAACATACCCTACAAGTCTTGCAAAATCACCTTTTCTTTTTAGCTTTTAAATTATGAAAATCATCTCCAATCATAATATAACTTTTAAAACACAATCATAACATCTCAAAAATAAACCTCAATTTTTTCTTTACTACAGATCTCACTCTTAAGTACCTTATAACAACTACCATTTACAGGCTATTCATACAGCATGAATTTGGAGTATTTTTCTTTGATGCACATTTCAATCAATCAAGCAGTAAACAAATCTTTGCATAATAACGTTATAAACACATATAACATATTGAGAAAATAAACTCAAGTATTCCAAGTTGAAAATACTTTTTCTCTATCGATAATGAAATTAAATTACAAACTATAAACAATACACAGCAAATCACTTTTAAGCATCAGTACATTCACAAAATCACTTTTACACTTCTTTGCTAATTTTTAACTACTTATAATAAAGATCTTAGCATAAAGTACACATTACCAATTCATTTCAAAATAATTTCTATCCTTGATGCAACTATTTTAGAATCTTGAACAGCATATACACTATTTCTTATTAACCTATTTTTCCTTATTAAAATTACCCAATTACTCCTAGAATTATCAAACAAAATACTATAATTTATTTGTAACTTTTACTTAAAAAAAATCAATTATATATTTCGGTCAACCATAAAAATTCAGGATTAAATTTTATTTTCATAAGACTATTATCATTTCATTTTTATATCAAAACATCACAGATCAATATCACCCATTTGTTTATACTTTTTAAGAAATAAGTCACATAACAATTATACACATATTAACAACAACTATCACCTAATATATATTTATATATATACATATATATATATCACGGTCCAGAAAAAAAATCAAAAATACATTAAACTTATTCAATTTTAATTTAGTTTCCATTCCTTATACATATATTCATTTTGAATCCAAGCAAAAAGAAACAAAATAATCCAAACAGATACAAAATATAAATTCCTACATTTTAAGAACACCAAAAATTTCCAGAATTTTATTTTCCTATTTGTCATAAAATTTGGCCATCATGGGTTAAGGAAAAAGGGGAGATTATCTCTTTAAATAATTCATTTTGTCCCTTTTTCTTAAACCTCAATTCATATGACCCAAAAATAATATCAAAACACTATCAATAATCTTATTTCAATATCAAAATAGGAGTTAGAAATTTTAGTTCTTATTCTTTATCATAGAAGAAATTAGAGATTTTCATTTACTAAATAACAATAGAATAAGAGATGAAAAATAGATCAAAACATAAGTTTAGTGTTACATCTTTTTCTTAAGCTAAATGAACTTCAAAATGATGATGAAAATTTTTCCTCCTCTTCCTCTATCAACTCGCCACCCACTTTCTTCTTCTAAGCTTTTTCTCAATTTTTCTCTCAAAAATGGTAGAGTTTCTTGTGTGTAAAAAGAGAGGGGTTTGGGCCACTATTTATAGGCAAGAGGGAAAATTCAGATTCAACTAATCTACTAAGGGATGAGTCACCATAGTCCAAGGGGGTTTTTCCTAGTCTTTTTCACTTAATGAACCCTTTTAGAAAATGAAAATGCATTTATTTCTTTCACAAGTTCCATGTACATTTTGAATTTCAAACTAGATTCTTCCTCCCACATATAATTATGGACGGTGCAATCCAGAAATAAAATAAAAATATTTTCCAAATTAATTTTGCCTATTTTTCCATAATTCAAAAATACCCTCTGATAAATTAATTGCAAAAATAATAAACTGTATTAAATAAACATAGGTACAGCCATGAAAATATTTTGTAAAACCATATTTTTATTTATAAAGTGCAGTGTAAAAAGGAAAAATTTATTGGAGGTCCAAAAATAATTTTCCCAATATTAAAACTCTAAATTCGTTTTTTAATTGGTCATATAGAATTTTTGAAGCACCCAAAATGAAATTACAAATTTTACATTTTTGAAATCTACATTTTAACATGATCATTTTCATTTAAAATTCATAATTTTTGGACTTACGGTTTGAAAGTTATGAATTTTTGAAGCTCTAAGATCATTTCCTTAAAAAATGCACTTCATAAGCTTTCAAATAATTTTATAATATGAAAAATACGAAAATATATTTTATTAGGATGATAGTCCAATAGAAAACCTCAGAAATGTATTTTTGTTTTCAAAATAACATACACTTGAGTCAAAAGGTCATTTAATGCATTAAAATCACACCTTTACACTTAAAACTCAAAAAATTCGTTCAGTACTGTAGCAGTGATAAAATTTCGAAAACTTCAAAATAAAAATCAAAACTTTACATTTTCATAATCTACACTTCGATACGATCGTTTTGATATATCATTTGTAATTTTTCGACTTACGGTTTAAAAGATATGAATTTTCGAAGTTATATTAACTATATATACTTCTTCAAAAATCCTTTCATGTCATTCAACAACCTTATAAAAATATTTTCATACCAAGAATATATTTCAAATGCATCACATACAATTATACCTATATATATATATTTTACACGTATATATATATATATATACATACATAACTCAAACAACCAAATATACAATTCAAGAATATAATTAATGGTTCACTATAAATTTTTACTTTAATAAATATCTATAAAATATTATCATATAAATTATCATAAAATTAACTACGATTTAAATTAAATTGGGGGCAAAATTGTGGGTCTCACAATCCTCCCCAACTTAAAGATTTCTCGTCCCCGAGAAATACAAACAGAAACAAGCAAGGAAACACACAAGGTTATTCAGACATTCTCATGACCCTTCACTTTGTTATTTACTTCTTTTGAGAATATATCCTTCCTTCGATGTCTTCGTTGATCAACACTCTTTTACTGGTCAGCCTTTGTCGTAACGCCGCACGGGAGTCGAATTAAGTCAAGTTCAAGGGTAGGCAACATATAATAGTTATGTTCCTTTAGTCAGACCAAAAGCATTAAAGGCAAGTGAATTATTCATAAGGAATTTTGGTATTTATATAAGGGACTTGGTAAAACAGTTTGTTATTTTCGAAAATGGTGCCAATCCAGAAGCACTTTCTTGTATGCATATCAAAACCATAATCACCAGCTGAGTTACTTAATTCTTCCACACTACCTATGCTATACGGGTACTTGTCACTACACTTCTTCTAACATGGACTCTACTTAACCTTTTGCTCCCCAACTTTGATCAAACTTATACCATCTATCACACAACTCGATATCCAATTTCACCTTAAGACTATAACTGCCCAACTTTTCACCCACTAAATCCCCTTCTTAGCACCACTTAGGGACTGACTCTAAACCATTATTCCAAAATTCCTAAGATTTCACACAATCATACCATCACCTTGTCCCTTCAGCCTCCTAAAACTCATGTGTTATGCATACAAGTGTTACTTCCTTCATAACTTTATGAGGTAGGGTTCTGTTTTAGTCACGAGAATCCAAGAAAAGAACTTTGAATTTACCGAATTTTGGCATTTGGTCGAATAGTTTGATGGAAGGTGATCATTAGATTGGGTATTTTCTGACAAAAGGAAGTCCTTTTTAATTTGAAAGGGTCAAATTATCGCAAGAATGCGAAAATCAAGTTCAATAATCATACGAAAGGGTGATTGGGTTCTTTTCAAAAATCGAAACGAAGTAGGGTAATGTCTTGACTTGAACTCAATTCTCCTCTGGCAGTCTTTAAAATACCACACTTTTTCCAAGAACTGATTTCCATATTCATACCAGAAATTCTACACCTCATTTGCTTGTCGACGTGCCATTGCGATCCTACGTACAGGTTTAACTCTTAGACTAAGGAAACATCTATACACACAAAAGGACTAACTCACATCTACACACCAACTAAGGCAGAGTCACACAAGGAAAACATATAAGGCTATGCAATGTAACACCCCAATTTGGACTTAGAATTTTCACTAAAAATTTGCGCCACTTTTTTTATAAACATTTCCAAAATCAATTTAGTTTAATTCTTTTACAAAAAGATTTTCATAAAACAATTTGATTCATTTGTTTACAGAATGATTTAATTAACTCGCGTCATAAAAATTCTATTTCCAAAAAAGAGATGTTACCATCCCACACATTTCTAAAAATTCATTTTCTGTCATATTTAATTGATGGTTAACTTGCAGAAAATAATTTAGGTACTTATGAACATGATACAATAACCAAAAAGAACTTCTTTTATTTCATTTCAGATAAATATTTATTACAGTAGGGGTTACATTCGGAACAGAGTAATCATGTCCTACCCATCCAGAGATGGAGTACAAAACACAGACTATCCTAGACTATTGATCTTCATCATTTCTTTCACCGCAAAAGTCTGGAAGGTTCCTCTGATTGTTGCTTCTGCTTCCTCCTCGTATGAGCGTCATCTCACGATCCTCTTTCGACATGAGCAACCACTACTCGAGATATTACATGATCTGTCATCTGTGAACATTGTTCCCCCAATGTCCACAGGAAAGGGAAATAGAGAGAGTAAGCACTTCCGAACGATATGATCGTCGACGACGCGGGCTTACCATAGGGGAATATTAAGACCATACAAGCATATCATAAAACAATATATACATCATTATTACCAATCCCTTATAAACAACTTCAGCTAAATACCATAGGGTCCTTCCCACCAAAAGGATAATCTTCATGAAACCATATCCATTATATTTAATTATCTTTAGGCTCTAAGTTTCACTGTCATCACCACCAGAAATTCAAGAAGGGGTACCACCACCGAGGCTCAAGGATTTGGTAGCACACACGTTACATCTCCTCCATCATTCCAACCACATCCTAGTTCGGAAAGCAAATGGGACGCACAGGAACCCTAACCATGCTGGCATTGATGTCGAAGGGTACGCACCGACAAGTATCCAACAACCGAAGTAAAATCATTTCATCAATACAGTTTCAAAAGTACAGTGACATCTAGCCCCATTCGGGTTCCCTCTCACCATCTAAGATTTGCTCAAGGGGGCGACAGCACTTTCTCTAGTTGATCGTGCAGTTCCTTGCTACGACATTACCTACAACCGAAAGACAAGTCCTTGTAGTCTAGTCCCGCCTAGAGAAGCACTCGAGGCTTCTTGACGTTCACCGTCCTTGCCCTCCCCTATCACAATCACCACTTGAAGAGACACCAACCTCCAAGCATGCGGTATCTTTCCTCTCCACTACTTCACTCTCCACGCAAGGTTTAGAAAAGGGGTTCCTAAGTCTTTTAAGTCTATCATTAATCCTAGTTTTGGTCGACCCATTCTAAGCCTCGCTTCTAACGGGTCTTGATCTCTAAGGGAAACATCAAACACCTTTTTACAATACAGTGGATTCCACAAGACTTAGACCACGACACAGTCATCCACGTGGCCAGTCACTTAAAGGGGATATTTACAAAGTTATCGTGCCGTTTGCAGTATCACTGTATACTAGTATCGTTTTTGAATTTCCACAAGGTTCATTGATCATTCTGATAAATTCAAAAATATGCCAAATCCTTTTCATGGAACGACCGTTCGAAAAATACTAAGAAATCTTTTCATAGGAACAACCATTCAAAAACATTAATTATCTTACTATAGGATAAACCATTATTTCCAAAATGTATTCCCAATCTTCCTGTTGTCTCATCATATAACTCATTTCCATATAATATACAATAAAGATATATAACATGGTATATTCAATTATCAACCGACATACAATTAATATCGAGGAATCGTGTTTTCGTATAAACGGCAGAACACACACTCAATTTCCGTTTTACTACTCGACCGATAGATTCCTAGTTCCGACCTTTGAGATGATACGGAACGTCCTAATATTACCCTACATGCCACTATGTCTTAAGAAGGCTTCTCTCTCACCTCTGTTTCCAGCCTTTGTGTCTACAGCTCCAGCAGCTCGTTCACCTTTGATTCCTTTTATTCTTAAACGACGAACGACATACAAATCAATATCTAGCAAGTACCTTATACTATCTATTTACTTAGGTAAAGACTAAACCCAAGGTACCAAAGCACCTTAAAACAAAAATCCTTTTTAAAACAGAGGTCCTTTTTAAGGGCATTAAATAACTTAAAACAATTCCTTTTAAAATTCAAGAAATCCTTTTTTTGCAAAACATAATTTAAAACTCACTCCAATACTTTGAAAACTATTTAGAATATATTTTTATTTCTACAATGCCATACTATATCACTTATATAACAACTACCACATGCACACACTTATACCAGTAAAACAACAATTTATTTAAACAAATAACATGAAATCATACTTTTACAAATTCACTTTTTGTGATGTCCTAGACGGTGAGGACCTCCAAGGGTATAGGAGATGACCTTCAAAGGAGCCTCT
The DNA here is from genome assembly GCA_037953625.1 of Crotalaria pallida. Taxonomy (NCBI): domain Eukaryota; kingdom Viridiplantae; phylum Streptophyta; class Magnoliopsida; order Fabales; family Fabaceae; genus Crotalaria; species Crotalaria pallida. Next base: position 27,700,907 of record CM075654.1, read on the forward strand.
GTCTAGGGTTGATATGTGATGTTTGGTGGGAGTCCTCTAGTGGCCAAGGGAGAGAGCCAAGGAGTAACCCTAATCACTGGTGTGTGAGGGTGGCAATTAGGGTTAGAGGACGTACCTGAGCCCCATGTAGTACGGAGCTACTTATAGGGGGGAGTTGGTTGCCCTAATGGGCTTGCTTTAGGCCTAAGTAGGGCCAGCCTGTACTGAGCTATGAGTGGATAGGCTGTCCTTGTGGATAAGATGGTGAGTTGTCCTTGTGGATAAGGTGGTGAGCTGTCCTTGTGGATAAGAAGGGAGACGTCATCAAGTCCTAGGTGTCGGACTTGGGAAGGTGTCGGACTTAGACGTCGGACCTGAGTTAGGGAGTGAGGTCGGCCCGTATCTGGCGTCTGTTCGGCCGTTGAGAATTGAGCTCGGCCAAGCGCTCAGAAGGCTTCCTGAAGGGTCCTTAGGACTTTGGCGAGGTCGTTTGAGGACCTCGGCTAGGCGGAGTCCACCACATAAGCCCCCTAGCTCGGTCAAGGCCAACTGAGCCTTGTTCCGAGGTTCTGGTTTAGGACCTTTTCCCAAGTCCACCTCATAAGCCCACCTCGTAAGGGCCGAGTTCGCCACATAAGCCCCTCAGCTCGGTCAAGGCCAACTGAGCCTTGTTCCGAGGTTCTGGTTTAGGACCTTTTCCCAAGTCCACCTCATAAGCCCACCTCGTAAGGGCCGAGTTCGCCACATAAGCCCCCCAGCTCAGTCAAGGCCAACTGAGCCTTGTTCTGAGGTTCTAGGGAGTTCGGACGATAAGTCTGCCAAGAGTTGGATCCAGCTGTCTCTGACGTCCTTTCATTATGACGGAGCAGGCTCGACAGCTGTCTAGTCACCAGTACCGAAGTGACGTTTGCTTTTACTTGATCTGACACGTGTCAGAAATCGCGACCTACGAAGCGTCACCATCATTGTGACGTTGCTCGAGGCCCATAATTTCTGCAGCTGCGCGCCACGTGTCCTATTTGATATGGCTGCATGCTGGGTTGGGCCGTTTGGGCTTGGCCCAAATTTCGAAAGTGGGGGGAAGGTGGTTCCTCTTCTCTTATTCTGACAAAACCGTTCTTCTTCTTCTTTCTACCAAACGGCTGCTCTTTCATTCACTTACACCAGTTCCACTCTCCCTCCTTCCCTCAAAACTGCATTCTGGAATTGTGCTCCTCTTACTTTCTTTCTCCGCAGAAAACCAACAGCAAGTTACCCTTCTTCCCCTTCATTCTTCACGGTTGCATATTCAAGGTATCCTCTCGCTCCTTTTCTCCTTTTGTTTTTGCCTCTTCTTTTTCTCTGTTCTGGTTCGTCTGGGTAGGATTTGGGATTCTGAAGGCTCTGTTTCTATATGGGTGGTTTTTTCTGCTTATTGGGTTTCGTGTTAATCTTGGGGAAAGGGATTGGTGGCTTACAATGTTTCTGGGTTTGGAGCGGTTTAGGACTTGTTGGAGGGTTGTTGCTTTCCTTTTTCGAGAAATCAAAGGGATATACTGGGTTCATTATGAGTAGGGAACGGGTTGGGGAATGGTCTATAGTGATCTCCCTATCCTGTAGCAGTAACGAGGAAGAGGACGGCTCCTTTTCCTCATCCTGTTCCTCCGTGGAGGTCGACGAGGAATATGAGGAATAGGTTTTAGAGGTTGATCCCGTTGAGGTAGTTTATCCTCGGGATTGGGAGCAGAGGAAAGAGTGGGTTTGGCCATACGCCTGGGCCGAATTTATTGGTGGTGGGGGCCATGTCGATTTCGAGAATATGGGGGAGTGAAGAGGATATAAATGGGGGGGGGGTACCTGTGGTGGGGGGGAGGTGCTCGCCCCTCGGAACGACTTCGAGGGGGTTTTCTGGGGGGTTAATCTTCGTAACTCGTAGGACTAACGTCGAGCTCCCCTGTTCTTCCACAGGTACCATGCCGCCCCGGAAATGCGTCAGCCGACCGGATTTGTATCCTGCGCCCACCGATGCCAACCAATATCAATGGGTCGACGTGGAGCCGAAGGGGGTGCGATCTCATCTAGATTCCGAGGATAAGCTCTCCGACGTGAAGAGAGTTATATTACCCTGTTCGGGAGACTCTGCTGGTACTTCTTACGAAGTTCTTCCTTGTTCGGCGAATGACCGAATCTGTACCAAGACTGATGGCAACTCCTTCTTTTTTTATGCCGACTTAATCCACAACCTCGGCGTGACTTTGCCGTTCACTGACTTCGAGATGAGGGTTCTGAAAGAGCTCGGACTGGCTCCTTCGCAACTTCACCCCAACACCTGGTCGTTCTTGAGGGCATTTCAAAAGTATTGCCGGGCCAAGGGGTTAGTATGCACGGTCCGGCTCTTTCTGTGGATGTACAACCCGTTCGTCAATAACAAAGACGGGGTTACTGGGCGACTTTGGGTATTGGCCAAAGCCCGAGCTCGCTGTGGGCTGTTCGGAATGTTTACGGAATCTTGGAAGCACTTTAAGCCCAGATTCTTCAAGTATAAGTTCGTGGGTGCTGGCCGACCTTGGTTCCGGGACGAGACGGGACCGAGGTTTCCCTTAGAGTGGACCCCGGAGTTCTTCGACCGCCACCTCGGTACGCCACAAAGGTGGTCGGGCGCGACTCTTGATGCCGACGAGGCCGCCACAGTCCATCATTTTCAAAATGAATATCAAGCTCGGAAATTCCAACTTGATATTGGAGTTTTTATGAAGTGTTCTGACAACGACGTGTTAGCCAAAATTGGTAGTTAACCTCGCACTTATAATATATATATATATATATATATATTTTGCTGACTTTTCTTCGTCTTTTTGTTTACAGAGGGATATTGGTCAGCGATGTCGTCTAGGGCATTGAAGGCTGCGCTGAATCGCAAGAGGAAGAAGTCGGAGAGTACTTCCAATGAGGTCGCAACTGCCGAGATGATGTCAGCCGACTCTGCTCTGCCGCACTCTACTCCGCCTGCGGTGATCACTACCTTGCCTCCTCCTCAGTCTCCATCTCCAAGTACCGAGCACGTCCATGCTGCCGGTACCCCAAGGCCGACGACTCCCACTACTAGGGCCTCAGTTAAAGAGTCACTTGTGAAGATGTCGGGAGCCGAATGGAAGAAGATGGCCGAAGGGTTGGCCTATCACTTGAAAAGGTCGACGAATATTTTCAATGTGTTGGCCGATGTTTCTGACGACATTGCGGAAGGCGTGTCACCAGCCAGGAAGAAGGCCCGATCTGATATGGCGGCGGAGGTGGCGGAGCTGAGGGATAACAAAGACTCTGCGGAGCAAAAGTTGGCCGAGTTAAAGGAGGAGCACCGTCGGCAGTTGGAGGAGCTTCGAAAAAGCCAAGAGGAGGCCCTGGCCCGAGCGACCGTGGATGCAAAGGAGGCTGGACGGCAAGAAGGGCTAGCCGAGGTGGAGAAGGTGAGAACATTGTTGAAGAGAAGAGTCGCTCAAGCTCTTAAACACAAAGTAGCCGCACATGAATCGGATTTCAATCTTGAAAGGGCGGCGGGTAAAGTTTTTACCAGCGCAATAGAACAGATTCTGCACCTGAACCAAGGGCTCCGAATACGGTATATCGGCGCCTCTGCTGGGTTCGGAGTGGAGGATGGGAAGATGGTCGACTATGACAAGGATGGGCTCGAAGTCGACCTTGACCAACCTGAGGAGAACCTACCCAATCCTTTGGTGGGGAAACCGGATGAGGAGTTCAACCCGAACTCGGTTGTCCTGTCCGATGTTGAAGATGAGGCAGCGTAACTCCCTTATGCTGGGCAGCTTGCGATCTGTCAATGTATTTTTTTGTAACATGTTTGACAACGTTGGATTGTATTTTGCTTTATTGTGTATAACAGTTTATTCTTATGCAAGTTCTTTCCTGTTTTAACTTGTTGCCTGCTGTTATATTTATGCAAGTTTTTAACTCTAACTTGTTGCATATGTACTATGTCTGAGATCGTTTCTAAAAACTACTTGTGAGAATACAAGTCTTTTTGGCTTGTTGTATTCGGATTAGGTCGGATTTGCAACTTAATCATGCCGAGATCGGACGACTCAGTAAGTGCAGTAATCATATAAGTGTTCCTCTGAATAAAGGTACTGTATATAAGTGCATACGGTAGGGAGCTCGGATCTACCCACCTTAACCTTAGCCGAGGTGGGTGTCCTCGACCCCGATGTGAAAAAGAGCTGAGTGAAGCTATGTGAAAACATTTCACAGCAGTCTGTTCTTTATCCGGTGTCCCTTGTACACTGTGCATATGAGCCGATCTTAACTGGAAGACGTTGGCTGTGCATAGCGCCATGCAACATTTAGGTGGCTAGTGCTAAATGAGAAGCTAGTACGTACGTATATAAAACTGTGGCACTTGAGTATGAGAAAGTTTGTACTTTTCATTAATAACCATGAGTACATTGCTTATAAATTGAGAAGGTGGGTATGTCCCAACGTGGAAAATGTGAGCATGATTAGGAAAAGTAAGTGTAAAATATTAACAGAAATGCAGACAAAACTTAAACTTTTAACTGGGGTGGCCGATAACATCTGAGGTAAACCTAGCTGTAGTAGGTTCTCATTTTTGCCACGTTCCAAGAGTTTTTGAGTTCGCCCCCTTCAAGGGTCTCTAGTCTGTATGCCCCAGAGTGTGTTTTTGAGATGACTCTGTAGGGGCCTTCCCAGTTTTGAGCAAATTTCCCATCTCTTCGATTTTTAAGACCGATGTCACCTCTCCTGAGAACGAGATCACCGACCTCAAAGGTCCTGGGTTGTACCATTTTGTTATACTGCTTGGCTTGCCTTTCTTTTGCTTTCTTTTCCCGAGCAGAAGCGGCGTCCCGGATCTCTTCGGCGAGTATCAAGTTTTCTTTAATCAAATTTCCGTTTTCCTCCTCGGGTCTGTCCCTCATTCGAAAGGTATGAATCCTTCGTTCGATGGGGATGACCGCATCGCAACCATAGGTGAGTCTGAAGGGGGTTTCTCCGGTTGAGGACTGAACCGTGGTCCTGATTGACCAGAGGACCTCGGGTAGAAGATTGGCCCATGCTCCTTTGGCCTGTGTAATTCTCTTCTTGAGGCCGTCAACGATAGCTCGATTGACGGCCTCGGCTTGGCCATTAGTCTTGGGGTGCTCAACCGAAGAAAACCGATGAGAGATTCCGAGACTCTCAGCAAATATCTGGAAGTTGTTGGCGGCGAATTGGCTGCCATTGTCGGTGATCAACGTGAGAGGAAGGCCGAAACGGGAGATGACTTGTTTCATAAAATACTTCTGGATCCTTGCCGAAGTGATGGTTACTAGGGGCTCAGCTTCGATCCATTTGGTGAAGTAGTCTATTGCTACCACGATGAATTTTAGCTGGCCAGGAGCCGTTGGGATTTGTCCCACAATGTCCATCCCCCACATGCTGAAAGGCCAGGGGGAGGCTAGAGAGTGGACCTCCTCGGACGGTTTCTGGTAAACATCGCTGAAGAATTGGCATTGAGGACATCGTCGAACATGGTCAATGGAGTCCATAACTAAGGTTGGCCAGAAATATCCGGCCCTTAGTATCTTCCTCGCCAAGGATTTTCCTCCGACGTGGTGGCTCCCCATTCCTCCATGGACCTCGTTAAAGGTCTCTTGAGCTTCCTCGGAGGTAAGACATCGGAGGAGTGGAGATGACATTCCTCTTCTATAAAGGACTCCATCCACAATAACATACTCAGCTGCCTTTCTCTTAAGTTTCTTTGCTTCCTTTCGATCGGCAGGGAGTATTCCATGTTCGAGGTATGCCCTAATCGGGTGCATCCAGTTCGGCGATACCGAAATGGCCATTACTACGCTTGGAATCGCGATTTGCTCTTGAATGAGGCTTTTATTATTCCCTCCACCTTTCATGCTTGCCAACTTGGAAAGCACGTCGGCTCGGGAGTTTGAACTGCGGGGGATATGGGTGATGGAAAATTTGGCAAAGTCAAGAGCTAGGGATTTGACTTTGTCGAGGTATTTCTGCAGGATGGGCTCTTTGGCTTGGTATTCTCCAACGACTTGGGAAACCACCAACTGGGAATCGCTCATAATTTGGACTTCGGTTGCACCGAGCTCTTTAGCCATGCGGAGGCCGGCAATGACTGCTTCGTACTCGGCCTGATTATTCGAAGTTAAGAACTCAAATTTCAGGGAGTATTCGATGCTGAGCCCTTCCGCATTTTCCAAAATAACACCAGCTCCTGCACCCTTTTGATTGCTCGAACCATCAACATATATTATCCAAATATCCGAGCTAGAGTTTTGGTGGGGCTCTGTAAACTCGGACACAAAATATGCTAATACTTGTGACTTGATTGCCTTCCTCGGTTCATAGGAGATGTCGAACTCGGACAGTTCGATTGCCCAGGCCATCATTCTCCCCGCGAGGTCGGGCTTTTGCAGAACTTGTTTAATGGGCTGGGCGGTTCTTACGACAATAGGGTGGCTTTGGAAATATTGTCGCAGTCGCCGTGCAGCCAGGATGAGGCAGAATGCTAATTTCTCAATCTTGGAATACCGAAGCTCGGGACCTTGGAGGGCTCGGCTTATGAAATAAACGGGGAACTCACTTCGTCCCTCGTCTCGAACCAAAACTGAGCTGAGAGCGGACTCCCCAACGGAAAGATAAATAAAAAGATTCTCCCCTTCTCGAGGGCTGGAGAGAACTGGAGGGGAAGAGAGATATTCCTTAAGCGCAAGGAAAGAGGCTTCACAGTTCTGATCCCAGTTAAAAGTTGTACCTTTTTTCAAAAGTTGGTACCAGGGTAAGGCCTTTTTAGCAGCTTGAGGAAGGAATCTAGACAGTGCCGCCATCCTTCCAGTTAATTGTTGCACCCCTCTGAGGTCAGCAGGGCTCTTCATCTCTAATATAGCACGACATTTGTCGGGGTTTGCTTCGATTCCTCTCTCGGAGAGCATGAACCCGAGGAAAGCGCCAGCAGGGACTCTGAAGGTACACTTCTCTGGATTCAACCTCATGCTATGTGCTCTTACCCTCTCCAGAACCATGGTTAGATCTTGGACATGGTCTTCCCTTTTCTTGCTCTTTGTAATCATGTCGTCGATATAGACCTCCATGGTGGTGCCGATGATCCCATCAAAAACTTTGTTCATCATCCTTTGATAGGTTGCGCCAGCATTCTTCAGGCTGAAAGGCATGACAGTGTAACAGTAAGTCGCCTTTCCGGTCGTGAATGTGGTCTTGTCTTGATCAGGAGGATACATAGGGATCTGGTTATATCCCGAATATGCATCAGTGAATGACAACAATTGGTAGCCTGCCAAATTATCGATGAGCTGGTCAATAATGCAGTGGATATTGGTCCTTGGGGCAAGCTTTGTTGAGGTCGGTATAATCCACACACATCCTCCAAATACCGTTTGCCTTTTTAACCAAGACCGTGTTTGCCACCCATTCGGCGTATGGGACTTCTTTTATAAACCCGGCTTCGAGCAGCTCGGACACCTTTTCCTGATAACTTTTGCTTTCTCGGTCCCAACCCGTCTCATCTTCTGCGCTACCAGCCTTGCGTTCGGGTCTACACTGAGTTTGTGACAGATAAAGTTCGGGTCGATCCCTGGCATGTCGGCCGAGGTCCAGGCAAACAGATCCAAATTAGCTCGCAACATTGCGATGATCTCTTCCTGGATCTCCTTAGGGAGGTCGGCGCCCACTTTGACCGTTCTGCTGGAGTTAGCAGGATCGATAGGAATTACCAACCATTCTCCTTGAGGGGACGGTCTGAGATCATCCTGTTCAGCTCGGACATCCAATTCTGCCAAAAGGACCTTCCCTTGGGCTAATGTCGGGCCAGAGAGTACTTCTTGCTTTTTCCTATTTTCCCGTAGACTCGCGTTATAGCAGAGTCGGGCTTTGAGCTGGTCAGCTTTGACGGTGACAAGGTTGTCATCAGAACTGACGAATTTCATTGCTAAGTGAACTGTTGAGACCACTGCCCCGAAGGCTTGCAGGCAGGTTCGTCCCAGTATCACATTGTATGGGGATTCAGAATCAACCACTAAAAACTTGATAATCTCCGTTCGGGCCGAAGGCAGTTTGCCCAAGGTCACCGGGAGGAGGATGGCTCCAAGGGGGCGTATTGCTCCGCCCACAAAGCTGATAAGATGCCCTTCAAAATGTATGAGGTCGGCGGACCTTAGTTTCAGTGCTTGAAATGTGTGAAGAAACAGAATGTCCGCCGAGCTTCCTTGGTCGACGAGGACTCGGGCGATTTCGAAGTTGCCGATCATCGCTGCGATTACCATTGGATCATTATGATCCGAGATGATATCTACTAGATCCTGATCAGAAAAACTGATGGGGATGTTCTGAGACGGTTTTTTACGAATAAGCTTGTGGCGGACAGCTAATACTTGCTGAACGTACTTTTTCCTTTCCCACTTCTTCTCGCCGCCACCGGCGAAACCACCAGAGATGGTTTCCACCCGGAAATTTTCTGGCGTCTCAACCAGATCCAGTACAACAACATTTATTGGTTGTTGTCGGGGTCTGTTGGGGGCTGAGGGTTGGACAGTGGCTCGTTTGGCGGGATGCCGCACGGGCAATCTCTGATGTGATGATAGTGACGGTGGGGGAAGAGGCGGGGGTGATGGGGGCCTAGCTGCCCTGTTAGCCTCGAGGTGTGATTGCAAGTCCCCGGTTGGCGGGATTATCTCCGGGTGCTCCCTCCTCCTTTTCTGATCTGGTTGTGCCTCAAACATGGTAGGGTTTTCTAGGAATGAAGTTTATCAGATTCCCCACAGACGGAGCCAATGTGATGTCCTAGACGGTGAGGACCTCCAAGGGTATAGGAGATGACCTTCAAAGGAGCCTCTGTCTAGGGTTGATATGTGATGTTTGGTGGGAGTCCTCTAGTGGCCAAGGGAGAGAGCCAAGGAGTAACCCTAATCACTGGTGTGTGAGGGTGGCAATTAGGGTTAGAGGACGTACCTGAGCCCCATGTAGTACAGAGCTACTTATAGGGGGGAGCTGGTTGCCCTAATGGGCTTGCTTTAGGCCCAAGTAGGGCCAGCCTGTACTGAGCTATGAGTGGATAGGCTGTCCTTGTGGATAAGATGGTGAGTTGTCCTTGTGGATAAGGTGGTGAGCTGTCCTTGTGGATAAGAAGGGAGACGTCATCAAGTCCTAGGTGTCGGACTTGGGAAGGTGTCAGAGTTAGACGTCGGACCTGAGTTGGGGAGTGAGGTCGGCCCGTATCTGGCGTCTGTTCGGCCGTTGAGCATTGAGCTCGGCCAAGCGCTCAGAAGGCTTCCTGAAGGGTCCTTAGGACTTTGGCGAGGTCGTTTGAGGACCTCGGCTAGGCCGAGTCCACCACACTTTTATAATTTCTTTTTACTCTATACACTTATATTAAAGGTCCTATCATAAAAATCATCATACTAATTCATTCCAAAACAGTTTTTATAGTTAATGCAACCAATTTAGAATTTCGGACAGCATACCCTACAAGTCTTGCAAAATCACTTTTTCTTTTTAGCTTTTAAATTATGAAAATCATCTCCAATCATAATATAACTTTTAAAACACAATCATAACATCTTAAAAATAAACCTCAATTTTTTCTTTACTACAGATCTCACTCTTAAGTACCTTATAACAACTACCATTTACAGGCTATTCATACAGCATGAATTTGGAGTATTTTTCTTTGATGCACATTTCAATCAATCAAGCAGTAAACAAATCTTTGCATAATAACGTTATAAACACATATAACATATTGAGAAAATAAACTCAAGTATTCCAAGTTGAAATTACTTTTTCTCTATCGATAATGAAATTAAATTACAAACTATAAACAATACACAGCAAATCACTTTTAAGCATCAGTACATTCACAAAATCACTTTTACACTTCTTTGCTAATTTTTAACTACTTATAATAAAGATCTTAGCATAAAGTACACATTACCAATTCATTTCAAAATAATTTCTATCCTTGATGCAACTATTTTAGAATCTTGAACAGCATATACACTATTTCTTATTAACCTATTTTACGTTATTAAAATTACCTAATTACTCCTAGAATTATCAAATAAAATACTATAATTTATTTGTAACTTTTACTTAAAAAAAATCAATTATATATTTCGGTCAACCATAAAAATTGATTAAATTTTATTTTCATAAGACTATTATCATTTCATTTTTATATCAAAACATCAAAGATCAATATCACCCATTAGTTTATACTTTTTAAGAAATAAGTCACATAACAATTATACACATATTAACAACAACTATCACCTAATATATATATATATATACACACATATATATATCACGGTCCAGAAAAAAAATCAAAAATAAATTAAACTTATTCAATTTTAATTTAGTTTCCATTCCTTATACATATATTCATTTTGAATCCAAGCAAAAAGAAACAAAATAATCCTATTTGTGATGTTCCAATACCGGAGGCACCACATGAGGTGTTTGGGGGTTGTTGCAGCTGACGAGGGTGACCCCGGTCCTACGTATCCCATGAGAGGGGAATCAAGCCACACGTAGTTCTTAGGTTTAGAGAGACGTACCTTAGCCCCTAGGGAGAGGGGGATATATATAGGAGAGTCGGTTGTCCTAATGGGCTTGCTTGAGGCCCAAGTAGGGCCAGCCTGTAATGAGCAATGAGTGGATGAGCTATCCTTGTGGATAAGGTGAGGGACGTCATCCTGTCCTTGGTATCGGAATATCTGGGCTGTGTCGGACTCGGAAGTCGGACCTGGGTAGGAGTATGAGGTCGGCCTGTATCTGGTATCTGTTCGGCCGTTGAGCCTTGAGCTCGGCCCAAAGCACAGAGGGGTGAGAGCATGATATCAGCCCGTGTCTGATGTCTGTTCCGCCGTTGAGCCTTGAGCTCGGCCAAGCATACAGAGGGCCTGTTGAAGGGTCCTCAGGTCCTGAGTGAGGGCCACGTGGACCTCGGCTAGGCCGAGTCCACCACATAAGCCCCCCAGCTCGGTCAAGGCTATTTGAGCCTTGCTCCGAGGTCTTGGTTCAGGTCCTTTTCCCAAGTCCACCACATAAGCCTCCCAGCTCGGCGAGACTTTGTGAGTCTCGAGCCGAGTTAGGAGAAAGAAAGGCATAGCACTAAGCATCATAGCACTAAGTACCCCCCACCTTCTAGGAAGGGTTTGAGTACTAGTCCACAATCATGTGCTCAAGGCTAGCAAAGGATGGCAAGGCGAGTTAGGAGAAATTGATCCGCCACGTGAGCCCCCCAACTCGGGAAGAATCGTAGAGACTCTGTGCCGAGTTGAGGTCCTTTCTGCGTCCGTCTGATCAGTGCTGAGTTGGTGATGAGGTAGAAACATGCTTGCAGGCGTGGCCTTCCGCTCGGAAGAGTGTTGCGGATGGTTGATAGTGCTATTTTGTGCTCGGATGATGAAACTGAAAGAGTACCCCAATCTCGAACCGAGTTCCCGCGGGGGGATCCGCCACCAGCTCGGTGAGGAACAACTCGAACCGAGTCCAAGCTCGGTGAGGAACATCTCGAACCGAGTCCGCTCGGTGAAGAACATCTCGAACCGAGTTCGCTCGATGAGGAAGATCTTGAACCGAGTCCGCTCGGTGAGGAACATCTCGAACCGAGTACAAGCTCGGTGAGGTACGTCTCGAACCGAGTACAAGTTCGGTGAGGTACCTCTCGAACCGAGTACAAGCTCGGTGAGGTACATCTCTAACCGAGGTCCCGCAGGGGAGATCCGCCACCAGCTCGATGAGGCTCATCTCGAACCGAGTACAAGCTCGGTGAGGTACATCTCGAACCGAGTACAAGCTCGGTGAGGCTCATCTCGAACCGAGTACAAGCTCGGTGAGGTACATCTCGAACCGAGTACAAGCTCGGTGAGGTACATCTCGAACCGAGGTCCCGCGGGGGGGATCCGCCACCAGCTCGGTGAGGCTCATCTCGAACCGAGTACAAGCTCGGTGAGGAACATCTCGAACCGAGTACAAGCTCGGTGAGGTACATCTCGAACCGAGTGCAAGCTTAGTGAGGTACATCTCCAACCGAGGTCCCGCGGGGGGGACCCGCCACCAGCTCGGTGAGGCTCATCTCGAACCGAGGTCAAGCTCGGTGAGGAAGATCTCGAACCGAGTACAAGCTCGGTGAGGTACATCTCGAACCGAGTGCAATCTCGGTGAGGTACATCTCTAACCGAGGTCCCACGGGGGGGATCCGCCACCAGCTCGGTGAGGCTCATCTCGAACCTAGTACAAGTTCGGTGAGGAACATCTCGAACCGAGTTCCCGCGGGAGGAGTTCCAGAATGGATTTGGGGATGCTCCGAGATGAGGGTGATAAAGTTATGAGTGTAGTCATATGAACAGATTCCTTGTGGATGGGGGAGAAGTAGCGTTAATTTCTTCATCCATGCTGTTAATTAACCGCAACTTCTGAGGTCCTCGGAATTCGAGAAGTCGGACAAAATCTCACGAGTTGTCGGGAGTATCTCTCCCATTTACTTTTCAAAACCTTTGATTCGAGAACAACAGCGCCTTCCGTGAAAGCATCAACAGGAATGATGACCGAGGTCTCCGAGGACCATGGTGATTTATGCACGTCCGACCGCAAGGATTGGGTGTTGGACCAACTCCGTGATGGCACAGGACGGAAGAGCTCGAGCACAGGATGAAAGGCTAGCACAATGCTGAGTTCGCTAAGACGGATGCCGTCATGGACATAGTGATGTATTCCGATTTATATTGTTCTGATAGAAGAAACAACAAGATGGCAGTAGAATCACCTCCGGAGACGAGGGAGTGAATGCTTGATGATCATCTCATCTTTAAAATACTAAGCTTGTTGGTTCTCGAATCGATCGAGGCAGCTCTGTGGCTATTATAGAGTTGCTTGTTGAAAATGCGACCAATGACGAGGCCACATCTCCCCCTCTAAAGAAACAGCGGTGCTCGAACTTGGACGTGTGAGAGGAAACGAGCTGGGGGGATAGGTGACCGAGCTTGAGAAAGGCCAGGGGCAAGCATGCAAAGAAAGGAATCGCCGAGCAAGGTCGTGGTGTCTGTGCAAAAGAGCCTAGGAAACGTCAAGCTGTAGGCGAACCGACGAGCTTGTCAAGGCTCACAGGGGACCTCTATCAAAGCATAAGGCGGAGAGGAATGCAGAGGTGAAGAAAGTGCATTCCATAAAATATTGGCCGAGAATGCCTCTCTGACCTGGAGAAGTCGGCAGACGACATCTTTGACACCTTCGGGAATGCTGTGAGTCAGATTAATATCCTCAACCCCGACCTTCGCCTCAAGGTGTTCAGGGTTGAAGACGGCGTGCTGGTGGATTACAATGCCGAGGTTGATAGATCGGCTGACAACCTGCCTGCCCCCCTTGCCGAGAAGGAGAGATTTTTGATCGTTGTTTTAGACCCGATGAGGGTTATGCTCTGCATGCGATAAGGAGAGCTCGGATCCTGCACCGTTCGCCGAGGACAGTGAACTTTCAACGCAAGTTGTTGCACATAGGATGTGGTTGTCTAAACCTTTGACTTCAGACGACTCCCCCTGACCAGTGCAGTAACTTATAAGTTTTCCTCTGAAAAAAGGTACTGTATATAAGTGAATGCGGTAGGGAACTCGGATGCCATCCTCGGCCCCAGTGTAAAAGAGGTTGCTGAGTGAAGTTATGTGAAAACATTTCATAGCAAGCTGTACTTTACCGGGTGTCCCTTGTACCCTGAGCTTATAAGCCGATCTCGGAAGATGTTCACTGTATATAAGCGCCGTGCAACATTTAGGTGGCTAATGCTAAATGAGAGGCTTTGTACGTACGCACTATCTGTAGCACTAGTACCGACTTGTATGCGTGAATGCATGTAAGTGCGGTGACAGGGGGGACCGTTCTACCGCAAAGGTAGGGTCGAGATGATAACAGCTTGGTAGAAAGATGAAATAAAGAGAATAATAGTAGCTCGGCCTCCCTTTTCGATAAACCGCGCAATTTGAAATAGAGAATATCCGATCACAGAAATGAGCGTGAACTAATATATGCCGTTGGAGTTGTTCACATTCAAGAAGCCGTGGTGGTCCTGTCATAGCTAAAGAGGACATAGCAGTTCGTCCAAAGAAGATCCAAGCCGAGATGAGAATAGAGATCGTAAGATGGCTTCGTTCAAAATAGAGACAATCATAGCATCTCAGCCTGCCTTTTTTCGGCCATCATTTTCCTGGACCTTACATTACATGTAAAATAATAGTCATCAGTGATCGTCGTTAAATTTGACGATTCATGATAATTTATGATAATTAAATAACAATGAGAATTGTTGGTAGGCGAAAATAAAACACCGACATAAGAGCAAGATGATTTGAGCAGGTCATACGCAACAGATATGAAAGCGACAAATACTGAACTTTAAGATATTGTTCAACCAAACAACATTGTCCACAAAAAGATGCATGATTTCAGGTATATCGCATTCAACAATAGATGACAGTTATAAACATGGCAGCAAACCAGATGAGAGCATTAAAACATGAAACACGACGACCGGGGAGGCAATGTACATCAATTATTATCATACTATCATAACAGGGGAGGCAGAGATTTAAGGACATTTAACAGCCAGAAGACCAGATAAGCAATTTGTTCAGCAGTACGTGGGTAGCAACATGTAGAATATCAAATAATAAGCACCGAGTAGAGAAACTATAAAGAAGCAAGAATTAACAGCACATGTCAGAATAGTGCACCACGTAAATAAATATCAAAAAGCATGTAGAGTAAACACATAGAAAAGCGAAGAGATAGGAAAATAATATGAGAACTATAATCTCTTCCCTGATTTAGTGAGGTGAGTGATGTCGGGTTGAAGTTTGTCGGACTGAAGCATGTCGGATTAGGAGTATGCAGTCCGTCCTTTTCGAATGGGCTTTGTCGAATTTTGAGGTCCGACCTCCGTTTTCCTTAGTGTGATGTCGAGCGAGGGAAACTTGAAAATCCGAGGAGAGAAGAGTAAACTCAGATTATGATTTTCGAAATCATGTAAATCCGAGGAGAGAAGAGTAAGCTCGGATTATGATTTCCGAAATCATGTAAATCCGAGGGGAGAAGAGTAAGCTCGGATTATGATTTCCGAAATCATGTAAATCCGAGGGGAGAAGAGTGAACTTGGAGGAGAGAAGAGTGAACTCGGATTATGATTTTCGAAATCATGTAAATCCGAGGAGAGAAGAGTAAACTCGGATTATGATTTTCGAAATCATGTAAATCCGAGGAGAAAAGAGTAAACTCGGATTATGATTTTCGAAATCATGTAAATCCGAGAAGAGAAGAGTAGTGAGTGGTTTCCGATATTCCAAATGTACGAGATATAAAAGAGGGATGACACTGCCGAAGATCGAACGGGATCGGCACATGTATCCGAAACAGGGAGCCGAACATGAGCTTCACTATGCTCGGAACACGAGCTCAAAGCCGGGAACTCGACTCCGGGATCCTCGATGACATCACTAGGTTCCAAATATGATAACATTGTTGTCTTGGCGATACTCGGTAAATAATTTTCCCACTAACAAGAATCTCGGAATAAGCTATTCGGACAAGAAGCATGATTATCTCGGGCAATCACCCTCAACAAAAGAAAACATCGTTTTCTTGTACCTCGCATTGGCCATACGAGAATAATAATTAATGATCATCGTCCAACAATAATGATAATTATTGGCAGGTGAATATAAAATGTCGGAATAAAAGTAGCGTGAAATGCATGATAGCGACAACTAATTAAATACCATACAACAGGACAGGACTGCCCACAAAAAGATGCATGATTTTACATATATCCCGAGAATAGCAACAATGTAATGAATGACAATTATCAACATGTCAGAGAGTATGATAGCAACAAACCGAGTGAGAGCATTAGCTCGTATAATAGCAACTAGTTGAAAAGTAAACCAACAATTGATGGAACAATTAAATATGAAATTATCGAAATTATAATTATAATAATTTATGCAGTTCAAAATAATGCCAAGGAAATAGGTGAAATAAATTTCTTCCCTGCAGTAGTATATTCCGTAGAGAATTGAAGCTTGTCATGGGCCTTCCTAGCTTCTGGGCCCAATTTCGTTTCTTTTATCCAGATTGGCTGAGATGCTACTTCTTGGCTTCTTCTTCTACTTTTTTTTCATTTCGGCCTGCTGGCCTTTTTTTTTTGTGCCTGGGCTTGCTGGCCCGTTAGGTCTTAGCTTTCATGCTCTTGATAATTGATGCTGCTCTTGATAATTGGTGCTGCTAGATGCTCCTTTCCCTTTATTTTATTTTATTTTTTTTAATTTGGGCCTGCTGGCCCTTTTTTTTTTAATTTGGCAACTAGGGCCTGTTGGCCCGTTAGGGTTTGGAAACCCTAAAGCAGCAGGTGCTGCTGCGTGCTACAGGCGAGGGTGGTGTTGCAATTCCCTTGCAGCGGCGGCGGCGGCTAACCCAGGGTGATGCTGCGATGCACTCCAGCAGCGCCAGGCACCGGCGACGGCAACCAGGAAGCAGAGTCCACTATGGGTGGTGGCGGTGGCGGCGCCACTCCTCCTTCCCTGTTACGGTGGTGACTGGTTCGCCGTCTTCTTCCGTCGCAGTTGTTGAGGATGGTGGCAGCGGGAATGTCGAAGGCTGCAGCCCCCTTTCTTGCTCCCTGGTTCTGCGACGACGGTGGGAATCATGGACGAAGAAGACGGCGTCGCCGTTGGCGATCGTGAACAAAGGAGATATGCTGAATGAGCTCGGTGGAAATGAGGATGCGACGAGGAGAACTGTACGCGACCTTCGCGGTTCGCAATGGATGCGAGATCTTGACTCGCGGCGGTTCTGTGCGAAGGAAATGGAACAGAGGAGATGGTTTTGCAGCGGTGGCAAGCACGGAGGAGCAAGACCGGGGCGTGAATCTTTCGAACAGAGATGGAGGTTGTTCCTGCCATGGCCTTTCGTGAATCGTTGCTCTTCTGCAAACGATGAAACCACAAGACCGAGGTGCGAACCGCAAGACTCACGAAGATGAAGAAATGATGTTGCTTGACAGAGATGAAGAAATGATGCTTGTCAGGGATGGTGTTACCACCGTGGTTTCTCAGCCATGTAGTGAGAAGCCTTCTTCCTTCGTTTTTCCAGATCTGTCAGAAACGGTGGAGGGTGGTTGACGGCACCGGCAGCGGCGGTGAGCGAAGAAAGGACCGTGATGACAAGCCCTTGCAACAACGACATGGCTTCTTCCGCCGCCACCCTGTTCCTTCTTCTTCTTCCCTTTTTCTCTGTATATATATATATATATATATTTTTTTTATATTGTGGATGGGAATCGAAGTTTATCGTTTCCCACAGACGGTGCCAATGTGATGTTCCGATACCGGAGGCACCACATGAGGTGTTTGGGGGTTGTTGCAGCTGACGAGGGTGACCCCGGTCCTACGTATCCCATGAGAGGGGAATCAAGCCACACGTAGTTCTTAGGTTTAGAGAGACGTACCTTAGCCCCTAGGGAGAGGGGGATATATATAGGAGAGCCGGTTACCCTAATGGGCTTGCTTGAGGCCCAAGTAGGGCCAGCCTGTAATGAGCAATGAGTGAATGAGCTGTCCTTGTGGATAAGGTGAGGGACGTCATCCTGTCCTTGGTATCGGAATATCTGGGCGGTGTCGGACTCGGAAGTCGGACCTGGGTAGGAGTATGAGGTCGGCCCGTATCTGGTATCTGTTCGGCCGTTGAGCCTTGCGTACGGCCCAAAGCACAGAGGGGTGAGAGCATGATATCGGCCCGTGTCTGATGTCTGTTCGGCCGTTGAGCCTTGAGCTCGACCAAGCATAAAGAGGGCCTGCTGAAGGGTCCTCAGGTCTTGAGTGAGGGCCATGTGGACCTCGGCTAGGCCGAGTCCACCACACTATTTATCATAAAATTTGGCCATCATGGGTTAAGGAAAAAGGGGAGATTATCTCTTTAAACAATTCATTTTGTCCCTTTTTCTTAAACCTCAATTCATATGACCCAAAAATAATATCAAAACACTATCAATAATCTTATTTCAATATCAAAATAGGAGTTAGAAATTTTAGTTCTTATTCTTTATCATAGAAGAAATTAGAGATTTTCATTTACTAAATAACAATAGAATAAGAGATGAAAAATAGATCAAAACATAAGTTTAGTGTTACCTCTTTTCCTTAAGCTAAATGAACTTCAAAATGATGATGAAAATTTTTCCTCCTCTTCCTCTATCAACTCGCCACCCACTTTCTTCTTCTAAGCTTTTTCTCAATTTTTCTCTCAAAAATGGTAGAGTTTCTTGTGTGTAAAAAGAGAGGGGTTTGGGCCACTATTTATAGGCAAGAGGGAAAATTCAGATTCAACTAATCTACTAAGGGGTGAGTCACCATAGTCCAAGGGGGGTTTTTCCTAGTCTTTTTCACTTAATGAACCCTTTTAGAAAATGAAAATGCATTTATTTCTTTCACAAGTTCCATGTACATTTTGAATTTCAAACTAGATTCTTCCTCCCACATATAATTATGGACGGTGCAGTCCAGAAATAAAATAAAAATATTTTCCAAATTAATTTTGCCTATTTTTCCATAATTCAAAAATATCCTCTAATCAAATAATTGCAAAAATAATAAACTGTATTAAATAAACATAGGTACAGCCATGAAAATATTTTTTAAAACCATATTTTTATTTATAAAGTGCAGTGTAAAAAGGAAAAATTTATTGGAGGTCCAAAAATAATTTTCCCAATATTAAAACTCTAAATTCGTTTTTTAATTGGTACAGATATAGAATTTTCGAAGCACCCAAAATGAAATTACAAATTTTAAATTTTTGAAATCTACATTTCAACATGATCATTTTCATATAAAATTCATAATTTTTGGACTTACGGTTTGAAAGTTATGAATTTTTGAAGCTCTAAGATCATTTCCTTCAAAAATGCACTTCATAAGCTTTCAAATAATTTTATAATAAGAAAAATACGAAAATATATTTTATTTGGATGGTAGTCCAATAGAAAACCTCAGAAATGTATTTTTGTTTTCAAAATAACATACACTTGAGTCAAAAGGTCATTTAATGCATTAAAATCACACCATTACACTTAAAACTCAAAAAATTCGTTCAGTACTGTAGCAGTGATAAAATTTCGAAAACTTCGAAATAAAAATCAAAACTTTACATTTTCATAATCTACACTTCGATATGATCGTTTTGATATATCATTTGTAATTTTTCGACTTACGGTTTAAAAGATATGAATTTTCGAAGTTATATTAACTATATATACTTCTTCAAAAATCCTTTCATGTCATTCAACAACCTTATAAAAATATTTTCATACCAAGAATATATTTCAAATGCATCACATACAATTATACCTATATATATATTTTACACACACATATATATATATATATACATACATAACTCAAACAACCAAATATACAATTCAAGAATATAATTAATGGTTCACTATAAATTTTTACTTTAATAAATATCTATAAAATATTATCATATAAATTATCATAAAATTAACTACGATTTAAATTAAATTGGGGGCAAAATTGTGGATCTCACAATCCTCCCCAACTTAAAGATTTCTCGTCCCCGAGAAATACAAACAGAAACAAGCAAGGAAACACACAAGGTTATTCAGACATTCTCACGACCCTTCACTTTGTTATGTCATGCAGAATATTGTCAAATTCATGTGTTTGAAATTGTGTTGTGAATATTTAATTTCTATTCGGTTTTTAATTAATGATAAGGGAAACAAATGAATTAAAGGATTTTGGAAAAAACTTTGTGTTTAATTGGATATATGTGTGTGTATTCGGGTAAGAGTAAAAGGAAGAATAAATAATTTTTTTTCATGAAAAAGAAAGTAAAATTTATGTGCTTGAAATAAATCAAGTTGATGTATGTGTTTTAAATTGTAATTCCTAACTTGTTTTCCTTAATTCTATTCGGTCATGTAGTGTAAATAAGTCTAGGAAATTTAGTTGCATCAAAATAAACTCATGTAATGATTTTTGAAAATAATTGAGTTGTTGTACTTGGTTTATATCTTTTTGAGTATGTGAATGTCTAAGTGTTTTGTTTGATTTATAATGATTGATTAATTGCTTGCATGACTTAATTCATTTAAGTGTTGTTGTGGTTGTGTGCTAATTGATGTTTGAAAAATACTTGAGTGTGTAATTGGTTTTGAAATAAATTGGTTTTAAAAAAATTCCATTTGATTTATTTGAGATTTTTAAATTGTGTTTATGGCTGTCCTAAAGTTGTTTGGTGATAAAGACTTGAGTTTTAAAGTGTTAATTTTGAATAAAGGAGTTGTTTAAAGCGAAAAGTGTTTTTACGATGTTTTCGGGGTTTTATCGAAATGATTTTTGTGAAATAATTCTTTACTGTCCAGAATTATTTAAAATTGTTTCTTAACTTTGAAAATGTGTTCAAGTGATTTAAAGTAAAGTTTTCTAGTGATATTTGATTTAAGAAAAACCCGGATTGAAAACGGTGAAATTTTCGGTGTTTTCGAACATGTTTAAGGTGATGTCCTAAACGGACCAGCAACCAAACTAAATGATTTAAATCATTTCATATGATGTTTTTCAAATGGTTTTGAAATATTTAAAGTGCTAGAAAATATGGGAGTTGTTTTGATAAAACAATAGTGTTTTAAGTCTTTTGATAAGGAACGGAAAGTGTCGCGAACCAAGAAAAGATTTTCTTAATACACGTTAGTAACGTAAGTGTGTTTTATTTAATATGAGGAATAATATAGACGAGGGATTGGGGCAGCCGGCAGCAAAAAAAAAAGGATCCGAGGAGACGGTACGCATTTACTCGCTGGACCTCAGGTGAGATAGAAGCTTTCCTAAGACACCGTGGTATTTAGGTGATTTATTAGGACGTTCCGTATCATCTCAAAGATCGGAACTAAGTGGTTCGGAGTCAGTAGTATAGTGGCAATTGTTTGTGTTGTGTGGCCACTTATACGAAGGTGACAAAGACCACATTGTTGTTCTGTGATGATTGTGTGCTTATAGCATGTTTATATTTATTTATTTATTATATATGTTGAAATTGAATACTGTTGATTGATATGAGTAGTATGCTGATGGACGTCTGTTACATCCTGAATAAGAAAAATGAAAATGAAATGAATGAGTTGTGAAAGTAATGAAATTGAAAGTAAAGACACAAGGAGAAAGGAATAATGATAAAGGCTAAGAGATCGATTGGAAAAGAGAGAAGAATTGATATTGGGGAAAGAATTCATGATAATGATGAGTACGAGCCAGAGCTGGGAAGAGGAATGTTATCATTAAGGCGAGATGTGAATTGAGTGGAGCTTGGCTCCTTTGTTTAGGTTTTTGGAAAGAGACTAGTGTTGAGTTGAGCTTGCTCCTCCATTAGCGCTCAGCAAAAATGTGATTTTTGAAAAATGTTTTTGAAAAGAGATTTTTGAAAAGATTTGTGAAAGGAGATTTTTGGAAAAAGATTTGTGAAAAGAGGTTTTTGCAAAGAGTCGTGAAAGGAAATCTTTGAAAAGGGTTTGTGAAAAGAAATTTTTGAAAAGGTTTTTGAAAAGAGGTTTTTGAGAAAGATTGTAAAAAGTATTTTTAGAAAAGTTTTTGAAATGAAATTTTATGAAAGGTTGTGAAAAGAGATTTTTAGAAATTTTGCTAAAAGAGATTTTTAAGAAAGTTTTTGAAAAGAGATTTTTAGGAAGCTTGCGAAAAGAGATTTTGAGAAGTTGTGAAACTAGATTTTTTGGAGAAAAGTCACGAGAGGAGATTTTATGAAAAAGTTTACGAAATGATAATTTTGTGAAAGTTTACAAAAGGGTATTTTGAGAAAACCATGAAACGAAGATTTTGAGAAAAGATTATGGAATGAAATTGTGAAAGGAGATGATTAAGAAAGATTGAGAATATTGAGAAGGATTTGGAAATGAGATACGAGTTTATTGATGTGATCCCAGCTCTGTGCTATGTCGAGAAAAGATGAGAGAAAGATTGTGCAAAGTTAGTGGTCGGGACTCATTGAAGGGATGCACGAAGGATGGGCCGACCTTAGATTAATTAAAAAGATAAAAGACTTTAAAAGACATACGCGGTGAGGTATGAGAGTGCAAAGTAGTGTAGAGGAAGGAACCATGGGTATCTGCGGATACTCAGGAGGAGATTGCATTAGGGGAGGACGATGACGGTGAAACGTCAAGAAGTCTTGAGTACTTTCTAGGCAGAACGAACTTCATATGTGGTATACGAACGTGGTAAGGACTGGGTCCAATGCCGTGGTAAGTTCTGCATGCGCAACTAGAATAGTACTGACGCCCCCTAGATTGCAAATCTTGAACAGTGAGAGGGACTAGAGTGGGGCATCTTGAATTGCAACCGTACCCGAGTTTTCTACAGTGTGCCTTGAATATATATATGAATTGAAATGATATGAAATGATTTGAGGCTGTACCCGAGTTTTCTACAGTCCTCCTGGCTTGAAGCCAATTGTGAGACAGCTGTCGTGCCCGCACGGTAAAGGTCCTGTACTCTTGTTTGCTTCCGACTAGGTTGGGTGGATGACCAAGGAGATGTAGACGTGAGTGATAGCCGAGAACGAAAAGAATACTTCGATGGTATCTTAAAATTCCCCAATCATTAATGGTTGTGAATTGAAAAGACTGGATGAAAAGAGAAGTATAATTGTGAAAAGGAAATGAGAGAGAAGGAAAGAAGGTTCATAAGAAGTCAAAGTAAGTTGGCAAAATAATGAAAGACGATAACAAGGATGATGATAATGAAGATAATAATGAAAGATAATAATGATAATGATGTCGATAATATGCTTGATTGTTGTGTGTCTGTGTGTTGTATTGTATGCTTGTATAGTCCTATTATCTTGCCAATCGTAATCCCACACCGTCGACGATACGTCGTTCGGATCGCTTACTCTCTCATGTTCATTGGCATATCGGTATTGCTGGTATCTCAACGGGCAGATGGAGCATCGCCTGGAGATTTCTACGTGGCGTCGTCAGGGAAGTGGGTGGAAACCCACACGCTATGGATGGGTGTGGATGGGGTATACCCAGACGGTGATCGCGGATTCAGAACACAAGCTGAGTGGATTGACAACGAGATCGTGCTTGGGAAGTGTGTCCTTGTTGGGATACAATAACGAACCACCGTCTTGGGATTGAGCTGAGGAGAACTCCGTGAAGCTGTTTCGAGTAGAGCTTAAGCCAAGTTCCGAAGGAGAGTCAGCAACCGAGGCAGCATCACCCTCCGGTACAAAGGCATCAGCAGAAAAGAAAAGGAAGTCTAACCCGGTTGTCTTCATCAGAAGGAAGCGCCAAAAGTGTGGTTAGGATAAGTCGTTGTTTGTGTTTTGTGTTAAGGATTACTTAAGTGATGAACTATTGATGTAACTTTCTTACTCTAGAACAGGCTCTAATTTTAACGAGGTGTACGAATATAATTTTTGAAGAAATGTTTAAGCCCTTTGATGTAATGCAATGAACTATTTTAAGTTGGAACCAAACTGTTCTTCTGATAAACGTTTTTTGAAATCCCAGATGAATAGGTATTGGTTTTAAGTAACAACTCGGTTTTCGAGAGAAAGCGTTGAAGTACATCAAGAACTTTTCAATAACATTTTCGAACCTTTCAATAATGTTTTACAAAAAAAAGGCCTCATTTTTGCCACCTAAATGAATAAAAGTTGGTTATTTTTAAGTTACGAAAATCGGGCTGTTACAGAATGGTATCAGAGCTTATGGTAATCCTTAGTGGCCTTAAGCATGGGCTTACATGCTTTGTTTGTGTGACTCTGTGTGTTTGTTAGCGTAAGGATAGAAGTATCAGGTTAGGTTCTTGTCTTTATAGGATATGAGACCCTATTCATGGTTTAGTGCCTGCTGTATTAGTATAAGGAACCTATTCATCCTCTAGTTTGAGGAATGTAGACTAAGTAGAAAGTGAATAGATTGAGAACCCTTAACCTTTGGTGTTTCATCAGTGTTTGATAAATCCCAGTTTATTGACCTAGACGTACCCTGCCAAGAGTAGTCGATACCTTTGAGGAAATAGGATGTCATTCTTGGATTCCCTGTTTGTTGAATTGCTTCAACAAAACAGTGAGTATTGTTGAAATTTGAACCTTTTCTTCATAAGCCTTACTCACCACCCATAGCCTTATCGATCCTATTTAAGACTCATTAGTCCAAATAGTGGAATTAGAAGTACTATAGTTACCCAGATAGTTTAGGCTTGACCGATTAAGGAAGGATAAAGGGTTTAAATTAAGTAAGGATATAAGATCTCAGTGGATTTAGTTATAAGTTTGATCAAAGTTGGGGAGTCACAAGGAATAAAAGAGGTGTATGCTACCGATTATTAGAGGAAATGATGAAGAAAGTTTGAGGATTAGGATTGCCATGCACCATAATCAGAGGTTTAGGCGATGAAAGTGATAGGTTTGATCAATGTTTAGGATGAATATAAGGAGAAAAGTGAGGTTGTTTGAGGGAGTAAGTAAGCCCAAGTTGTAATAGAATTCCCTTAAGTTAGAGAAATGATAGACGAAAACCTTAGAGTAAGAAGGAAAAGTAAAGGAAAGAGCGATTATTGTGAAATAGTGAGAACCCAAGTAGTAGAGAATAAGAAATATCTAAGGATTTTTAGGTGGAACCCAATGCTTTTGGAGATGTATGAATTTTTGCTTGCTTGATTTTTCCTAAGTCCGTACCTATGGTCGGACTCTCTGTGACGATAATCAGTGGAAGGAGCAATATCCCTACGGTTAGTCCGTTGGACTTAACCCGATTCGACACGCAAACGGTTGCACGAACGAGGCTTCTCCGTCCAAAAGTCGTAAACGAGGGATACTGCAAAGTGGATTATGCCCGCAAAAGGGAATGCGACTGTTGATGTGTGTAACATCCCAAATTTTAAACCTAAGTGCAAATAAATTAATAACAGTTTGAGATAATTGAAATAATAATAATAAAACCATAAATAGGTATTAAAACTAAGTGTTCAAGAACTAGAAAAGATAAATAATAATAATCTTGGTTTAGGAAAAGAAAGGAGAATTAAATTAAAATTAGGAACAGGCCAGAAAAATAGATAATTCGGTACTAAAACATAACATAGGGTAGAAAATCAAAATAAAAGATTTAGGACTCAAAACGAAATTTCCACCGTTGGATATGAAGGTATGATTTTTAGGAAGTTGCTCGTCAAATTTGAACAAGATCCGACGGTGAACGAAGAAGTTATGGCTATTTGAAGCGAGGGAGAAAATAGCTGAAAAATAGAAAAATGAAGTAGCAGTACCTGTGAATTTCGCTTAAGCGAAAATGTCACAGTTTCAACATCTCAAGGGTTCGCTTAAGCGAAATGGTCACACTGCATCACTGAAGGCATTTCGCTTAAGCGAAAATGTTCCGCTTAAGCGAAAATCCTGCGATCTGCAACACCGAATACGCATTTTTAAGGGCATTTTGGTATTTTCCCCACCCTAAAACCCATTAAACACCCCCAAACACTCCCTCCCTATGCCATTCGAAACCCCCTTTCTCTCCCCCATCCTCCATCTTCTTCTTCCTCTTCCAAGGAGCTAGGGTTCCTCCTCCCAACCCTCCCTCCTTCCACTATCACCATTAATGCTTAAAGATTAAGCTTCCAAGCTTCAAGGCACCCATCAATCTCTCTTTCCCCTCTTCCAATTAGAGCCACCATCACCATCCTCAAGTTTCTCCATCATCATCCTCATCCTCAAGCTTTCCATGGCTTCCATGGTGTGAGCTTCAAGCTTCAATCTCCATAATCATCAAGGTTTCCTTTCCCCTATTTCCTTTTCAATCTTTCCATTTCCTTTTGATTTGGGTATTCTCATAATCCTTATTTATTATTATTGTTGTTATTGTTCCTTGCCCCAATTTTACATAAGTAATTTGGAGCCTCCCACACTCTAAGAGGGAACTCATCAAGCTTGCTCTGCTTCATGGATTAGTGGATACCGATACCTCTCCTACATTAGGATGCTAAGCTCTCATAAGGTTTAGTCTCCTTTAGTTATATTTAAGGTAAGGGGTTTATTTACCGTCTCGGTGGGTGAGATACTAGTACTGTATAATCTGGCTCAAGGTTAATTGCTTATGTGTGATTAGGGAATTTAGAATTTATTTTAATCAGATAATATGCTTATATGAGATAAATGCTATTTGAAATGTGTTAAATGTTTAAATGATGAATTCTTTGAACTACATGTTAATTATATGTATGTAAGTGTCAGTACCTGAGTAAAATGCTATTTGATGTCAAGGATTATATGCGTAATAATTAAATAAGAATTGTAATTGTTAACTGAATATTTAATTTAGGATTGTAATTTATATGTTTGATGTGTTCAAAGAGGTAAAGTGAGTTTGGTTTGCGTAGGTGCTAAGTTAGGAAGAGAATGGAATATATAGGAAAGTTTAGGGAGAAAAAGAGGAGATATGAGAGTAGAAGAAAAAGGTGTTAGGCGAGGGCGGACTAAAATTGAGAATGAGAGGATAAGGTGTGGTATGAGGGCGGAATAAAGTAAAAAGAAAAGTCATAAAATAAAAGAGAAATGAAAAGAGAATAAAGAAAGCACTCGGGTATGCGAATATCGATCCTAGAAGACGTACGACTGGTGTCATGACGATGATAGATGGACCGTATACACGGGTTGAGCAAGACGTGCGGCCTTTGGGGATCCGTACGCATCGGTAAGTCGTATCCTCGACAGACGGGGAACGCAGTGGGGTATTCGCATCACCCATTTCCATGTTAGTGGGTACTGGACCCTAGAAGACGTGCGGTATGTGGAATCCGCACGCATGGGTTGAGTAAGATGTGCGGCCTTTGGGGAACCGTACGCATCGGTAAGACGTATCCCTGGGGAGACGGTGGATACGTAGTGGCGGGAGCCCCACGACACTACGAAAGAAACAGAAAAGATAATGATAGAGAATGAGTCGATGGGTACCCTAGAAGACGTGCGGTAGGTGGAATCCGCACGCATGGGTTGAGTAAGACGTGCGGCCTTTGGGGATCCATACGCATAGGTAAGATGTATCCCTGGGGAGACGGTGGATACGCAGTGGCAGGAGCCCCATGACTCCGGGGTCAATGGGTACTGGACCTTAGAAGACGTGCGGACCGTAGGATCCGTGCGCATTGGTTGAGTAAGACGACCAGACCGAGCCTGGCGCATCGGTAAGACGTATCCCTGGGTAGACGGAGGATACGCAGTGGCAGGAGCCCCGTGACGCCCTAAAACATAAAGGAAAAATAATAAGGAAATAAGAGGAAGAACGGGGGAGTAAAGGATATGTGAGAGAAATGAGTAGAATAGGTGTGTGCGAGAAAGGATTAGAAAGGATCGGAGAGAAAATTAGAGACTTGAGGTAAAGTGTAGAGAGTGGGATTTTGGTGTAAATAGGTAAGTGGCGAAATAGATTAGGTAAGGACATGTGTTAGAAGGTGCTAATAATCGGAGACGATTGTGTTTGTAGAGAATAGGTGCGTGGGTGTGATTATGATGGTGTTATTTGTCTAATTGCTAAATGTGTATGACTTGGCTCATATTATGCTTTACAAGTTGTGCAATTCTCACCCTTACAACCACCACAGGTACAGGTCAGGAGCATAGCTGTTATTTGGGCCGAGCAGGAGCACACTTCCCCACGGGAGTTGTGAGTAATTTATTTTTATTTTGTGTTGAGTCGTACCGGGCCATATAATGGATTACCATGTATTTTTAAGAATTTATTAATAAATGTATTTTAAATCTCATTTGTATATTTGGTGGCCCGGGCTCTTTATTTGGTTCCTCGAAAATCTAAGCACTTTCATCTTAGTACTTTATCCCCGGAAATTGGGAGAATATTTAAATTATGTATATTTATCCTGGATGTCTGGTTATTGTTGAAACTGTTTTGAACAGGTTACAGGTCAAAGATAATTTTTGGGAATGTCCAAAAAACAGAGGAAACTCTGTCCAATTTTCCGGAAAAATTATAATAAGTATTTTAATTAAAAAGAAATTTTCAAATCCATATTTTCAAAATAGGTAAAATAAAATAGGTTGTTACATTTATGGTATCAAAGCAGTTGTCCTCGGCCTCGGAGTTGCGAGTTACTCCAATGGTTATCTCACCAAGAGAGTAACCGAAAAGTAGTGTCAAGTCCTATAGTAGTTACTTAGGTTTATAGTTATAAAACCCTATGTAGTTATGTACTAAATTATGTATGTGTCTGCATCAACAGAATCCTTTGTTGCCACATTGTAGCAACATGAAGAATAAGCTTTTCTATTCCCCTGCTAGCAGTTCGGCTACTGATCGTGGGATCAATTCCCCAGCTGATTCTTTGAAATCCGAGCCGTATGACATCTGTTTTCAAGAAGGGCAAACTTCTGCAATGGTTAAGCTTAGATCGACTATTGAAGACAACGAGCAACACGTGGGGGTACAAGTTGGTGAGAAGAAGAGTATAATTTTGAGACCGGGAATGGTTCTTCTGAAGCAACACTTGGCTCATGAAGAACAGGTGGGCGTAGTGAAGAACTGTCGTGAGATGGGCTTAGGTCCTGGAGGTTTCTATCAACCAAGCTTTACAAGTGGAGCCAGACTCCGACTGAAAATGATGTGCCTCGGCTTGGACTGGAACCCTCAAACCCGAGTATATGGACCCAAAAGGGTAATTGATGGAAGTGAAACACCCAACATTCCTGATCATTTCATTCAGCTGGTTATGGGAGCGATGCAAGAAGCACAATCTTTGATTGAGAAGGAATGCGGTGTAAGTGAAGTGGAGGACATACTCCCTTCCATGTCCCCAGATGTCTGCATTGTCAATTTCTATGAAGAAAAAGGAAAGCTTGGTCTTCATCAGGACCGTGACGAAAGTGTTGGAAGCCTGCAAAGAGGGATACCAGTAGTATCATTTTGCATTGGTGATTCGGCTGAATTTCTCTATGGAGACCAGAGAGATCCAAGGAGAGCAGAAAGAATTATCTTGGGGTCGGGTGATGTGTTAGTATTCGGTGACGAGTCTCGTCACATCTTTCATGGTGTGTCGGCAATCATACCAGACACAGCCCCAAAGGGATTAATCAATGACACAGGACTTCGTCCTGGACGTCTCAACCTTACATTCCGACAATATCAGTTTCCTGGTCCACACCCTTGAGGTCTGCGATGCAGCTACTTAAGGAGATCAGGACCAAACCAACAAAAGGTACGAGACGATTCAAAAATTTAGACAAACATTCTAGGTACTTTCGATCTGCATCTCTATTAATTTTCAGCGGGAACATCTTAATCCGAATTACATAGAATCGTAATTCCTAAACCTTTATTTCCGGATAATTACAATATCTAAGAATTCCATGTTTTCGACTTAATCCTGAATTTTAGAGAAATACTCTAAGTGTTTTAAGCCTTCATTTCTATTAAGTCTCAGTGTAAAACATCCTAAATCGATTCTCTTGGAATTTTAAATTCCTAATCCTGTATTTCTAGACGTGATGAAACCTAAGAAATACTCATCTTCAATCTAATCTTGAGTACCATCTAATGGAACACGTAGGAAAAACCTTACTTAGTTATAAGACCGTGACAAGAGACCTAACCAAGAACCTTGTGATAGTGTTGTCCTCTAATATAGTGTAAGGTCAGGATTATTCATCCTTTCTCTTGCATCTGTTAAAAGATAATACTATCATTCCATGACGCAGTGATGTACAGTTGATAAAGGTGAGATTGGGACTGACTACCTCGGTCTTCGCGTTTATTGACTTACGACAGCATTGCAAATCCTAAACAACGTGATGATGTGTTGTTGCTAGATGAAGGATTGGGGATACATCATTGCAATCTCTCAAACCGAATCAGAACCATTGACATAGGAATTTCGACCTGAAGAAGGTCAAATTAAGTTCAAACTCACTAGAAATCTTGTGGAAATTCATTACAATCGATCGTGCGACAAATCTACCCACGACAATCCTATCTAGTATAGGAACATAGAGAGCTGTAACTACGTGAAACCGCCATATCTTAGAAAACCCAACAAGTAGTTCATCCAATCTTGTTATTCCAAACCTATCACCTAATCGAAAAGTAGAACCACTAATTTTTAACAATCTGCTCAGCTACCCCCTTGGTATCGATCTACGCAGGTATGACGATACTAAGTAAGAGAGAACCTTATAGTCCTACCCGAAACCCATCTGAGTGATGGTAAAGAATGAGAACGACAACCGAACAGAACTAGAACGTAAACTACCTTAGTGTACCCATAGAAATATCAAAACCGAAAACGGATGAGATGTCGAACATCCGCTGTTATCTCTTCCCACACTTTGGAAAGATATAACAGACTTGCACAAGCCACCAATATCTCTCAAATTGATGATGACCTTATGTCGGACATCAATCCAACCTTTTAACAATGTTATCCTCATCAATGGTTGCCCAAGACCGTTATTCTTAAAAACCTTACGTAAACCGCTAAGAAGGTCACTAGGAACTGGAGGAGAACCAATCTCGAACGAGTTAGGATAAATCCGAACAAACACGGAACTGAGAAGTAGAATTAGACCTTGACCTCTATTCCCGAGTAGAAACCAATCTTAGCTTCTTTTGAGACAAAACGGATCTAGGAAGCGAGTAAGCTGGAACGACAATGAAATAGGATTAGGATGAAGTCAAGCGGAATGTTGGAGTGACTTTTGCTAAATTCAAGCAAGGAAATGAAGTGCCAGGAATTCTTCAAGTGTTGTGATTAGGAGAACTGCAACCTGGCAATAATGCCATTCTTAGAGTCTCAGTACTCTATGTTGTGGCCCGAATGACCAAAAACCTTGGGTTGCGCACACAGAAAAACAAACAGGAGTCTGATCAAGGGGAGTGAACATTTTAGGGAACGAGCGGGAGTTGTGGCAAATAAGTCTCTTGCACAAAGTCCGAGTAGGGGAGTAAATGATGGAGAGATGCGAGGTTGTTATACATTAATTCCCAAGGGTTTGTTATCTCCCTAGATTACTCAATGGAATTTCGGGGAAGAAACTCAAATAAGTAGGGGAGAAATGTAACATCCCAAATTTTAAAACTAAGTGCAAATAAATTAATAACAGTTTGAGATAATTGAAATAATAATAATAAAACCATAAATCGGTATCAAATATAAGTGTTCAAGCACTATAAAAGATAAATAATAATAATCTTGATTTAGGAAAAGAAAGGAGAATTAAATTAAAATTAGGAACAGGCCAGAAAAATAGATAATTCGGTACTAAAACATAACATAGGGTAGAAAATCAAAATAAAAGATTTAGGACTCAAAACGAAATTTCCACCGTTGGATATGAAGGTATGATTTTTAGGAAGTTGCTCGTCAAATTTGAACAAGATCCGACGGTGAACGAAGAAGTTATGGCTATTTGAAGCGAGGGAGAAAATAGCTGAAAAATAGAAAAATGAAGTAGCAGTACCTATGAATTTCGCTTAAGCGAAAATGTCACAGTTTCAACATCTCAAGGGTTCGCTTAAGTGAAATGGTCACACTGCATCACTGAAGGCATTTCGCTTAAGCGAAAATGTTCCGCTTAAGCGAAAATCCTGCGATCTGCAACACCAAATACGCGTTTTTAAGGGAATTTTGGTATTTTCCCCACCCTAAAACCCATTAAACACCCCCAAACACTCCCTCCCTATGCCATTCGAACCCCCCTTCTCTCCCCCATCCTCCATCTTCTTCTTCCTCTTCCAAAGAGCTAGGGTTCCTCCTCCCAACCCTTCCTTCTTCCACTATCACCATTAATGCTTAAAGATTAAGCTTCCAAGCTTCAAGGCACCCATCAATCTCTCTTTCCCCTCTTCCAATTAGAGCCACCATCACCACCTCAAGTTTCTCCATCATCATCCTCGTCCTCAAGCTTTCCATGGCTTCCATGGTGTGAGCTTCAAGCTTCAATCTCCATAATCATCAAGGTTTCCTTTCCCCTCTTTCCTTTTCAATCTTTCCATTTCCTTTTGATTTGGGTATTCTCATAACCCTTATTTATTATTATTGTTGTTATTGTTCCTTGCCCCAATTGTACAAGAGTAATTTGGAGCCTCCCACACTCTAAGAGGGAACTCATCAAGCTTGCTTTGCTTCATGGATTAGTGGATACTGATACCTCTCCTACATTAGGATGCTAAGCTCTCATAAGGTTTAGTCTCCTTTAATTATATTTAAGGTAAGGGGTTTATTTGCCGTCTCGGTGGGTGAGATACTAGTACTGTATAATCTGGCTCAAGGTTAATTGCTTATGTGTGATTAGGGAATTTAGAATTTATTTTAATGAGATAATATGCTTATATGAGATAAATGCTATTTGAAATGTGTTAAATGTTTAAATGATGAATTCTTTAAACTACCTGTTAATTATATGTATGTAAGTGTCAGTACTTGAGTAAAATGCTATTTGATGTCAAGGATTATATGCGTGATAATTAAATAAGAATTGTAATTGTTAACTGAATATTTAATTTAGGATTGTAATTTATATGTTTGATGTGTTCAAAGAGGTAAAGTGAGTTTGGTTTTCGTAGGTGCTAAGTTAGGAAAAGAATTTAATATATAGGAAAGTTTAGGGAGAAAAAGAGGAGATATGAGAGTAGAAGAAAAAGGTGTTAGGCGAGGGCGGACTAAAATTGATAATGAGAGGATAAGGTGTGGTATGAGGGCGGAATAAAGTAAAAAGAAAAGTCATAAAATAAAAGAGAAATGAAAAGAGAATAAAGAAAGCACTCGGGTATGCGAATATCGATCCTAGAAGACGTACGGCTGGTGTCATGACGATGACAGATGGACCGTATGCACGGGTTGAGCAAGACGTGCGGCCTTTGGGGATCCGTACGCATCGGTAAGTCGTATCCTCGACAGATGGGGAACGCAATGGGGTATTCGCAACACCCATTTCCATGTTAGTGGGTACTGGACCCTAGAAGACGTGTCGTATGTGGAATCCGCACGCATGGGTTGAGTAAGACGTGCGCCCGTTGGGGATCCGTAGGCATCGGTAAGACGTATCCCTGGGGAGACGGTGGATACGCAGTGGCGGGAGCCCCACGTCACTACGAAAGAAACAGAAAAGATAATGAAAGATAATGAGTCGATAGGTACTGGACCCTAGAAGACGTGCGGTAGGTGGAATCCGAACGCATGGATTGAGTAAGACGTGCGGCCTTTGGGGATCCGTACGCATCGGTAAGACGTATCCCTGGGGAGACGGTGGATACGCAGTGGCAGGAGCCCCACGACTCCGGGGTCAATGGGTACTGGACCTTAGAAGACGCGCGGGATCCGTGCGCATTGGTTGAGTAAGACGACCAGACCGAGCCTGGCGCATCGGTAAGACGTATCCCTGGGTAGACGGAGGATACGCAGTGGCAGGAGCCCCATGACACCCTAAAACATAAAGGAAAAATAATAAGGATAAATAAATATAAGGAAATAAGAGGAAGAACGGGGGAGTAAAGGAGATGTGAGAGAAATGAGTGGAATAGGTGTGTGCAAGAAAGGATTAGAAAGGATCGGAGAGAAAATTAGAGACTTGAGGTAAAGTGTAGAGAGTGGGATTTTGGTGTAAATAGGTAAGTGGCGAAATAGATTAGGTAAGGACATATGTTAGAAGGTGCTAATAATCAGAGACGATTGTGTTTGTAGAGAATAGGTGCGTGGTGTAACACCCCATGTTTTTATATAAAATACCACTTAATAAGTTTAATAATTAAATTGAAGAACTACAAAATTTCTTTTCATAAATCAAGTTTACATATGAAATTGGGTATTTCCATTACAATATGAGTAGCGCAACATATAATTTCCTTCTTTCCAAATCTTCCGCTGCGACACTTTGATCCTCAAGCTCCTTGACATTCACCTAAAATGATAACCACTAAGGGTGAGACATTTTCACAACACATTGAATTATAAGATAGTCAAGAGCACATAATAAAAATTCAAGCATCATAGTCAAACCAAGTCATGAACTAACAAAATGCTTCACATTTTTATATTAACAGTTTTCAACACATATCTATAATCATTTTCATTTCCTTTATTTTATCTTGGTCTCACATTGCCATAGCTTAAGTGAGCACCAAGGTGCATACTTATATTTTACACTTGGCCTCACATTGCCGTAGCTTAAGTGAGCACCAAGCCCTTAGCCTCACATTATCGTAGCTTAAGTGAGAGTGAGCACCAAGCCCTTAGCCTCACATTGTCGTAGCTTAAGGGAGCACCAAGGTGCATACTTATATTTTACACTTGGCCTCACATTGCCGTAGCTTAAGTGAGCACCAAGCCCTTAGCCTCACATTGCCATAGCTTAAGTGAGCACCAAGGTGCATACTTATATTTTACACTTGGCCTCACATTGCCGTAGCTTAAGTGAGCACCAAGCCGCATACTTATATTTTGTCCTTAAATTTACAATATACTTATATCATCATAGATCTCTAGTCTTTTAGTTTAAACACTTCATTACAAAGCACACAAATCAATTAGTCATTCATAACAAGTAACAATTTATTTAAAAACACATAACCCATACACAACTAATCACAAGCATAATAAGTTAAGGGTTCATACTTTTTCCCAACCAATACTCATAATATTCAAAAGCACTAAAAATCAATTCCATGCATTTCCAGTAAACATCATCAACCTTCAATATACAATTATAATACTCTTCTTGTTCAAGTATTCAAATTTTATCCATTAATGATTTCACCACCTCATAACCAACATTATTAAATATTTCATATTAAATACTTAGACATCAATATACTCCTTTAACGCACATAGGGAACATAGCAATTTTCAACAGACAACAGATATCACAAATAAATCGACATACTCAGGTATGTCTCAGAGTGCTGTAAAATAAGTCAACTCCCTAGGGTTCTTCACTTCCTACTTTACCACATATATAAGGGATTTTTAGCAAATTATGTCAATTAAGTTAAGTAACTCAATTAAAACAAAAATACATTCAATCTCCCTAAACCAACTTTAAACAGGTGCTATTTTGCTACCCACAACCCAATTTAACTACTTAACCCAAGTCCTATTATATACCCCAACTATCCCTAACTCAAGGTGTGAAAAAGAGACTCCCCTTACTTGGAAATCCTAGCAATAACGACAGAGTCATGTTTAACATCCGCCACTTGCTCTAGGGTCAAGATCAAAAACAACGTGTTGGATCTAAATAGGGACATGTGCTAAGACTAATTATAACATTAAAAATATATATCAAATAAACTCATTTTTGTCAAAATAATAAATATATATCATTGTACAATAAAAATATATCACTTTTGTCATAGGCATCTCTTTATTTGAAAATATAGAGATATTAAAAATATTGACGGATCGTCAAATAAATTATATAGATAGATAGAGGGAGTTGAGGGGGTTATATACCTAAGAAGGATTTGAGATTGGACGGTTGGATTTTGAATTATTGAACCGGGAAGGAAGAAAACCCAAAGTTCTCTCTGCCTCTGGTCGCTCTCTCTATCGCCATATTCTTTCTCTCTTTCTTTGTTTTCTGTGGAGGGCATCACGTGGTGGCACCATATATATTATATATATGTATCATAGATACGAAGGGTGAGGGTGGGGCAACGGGTAGAATTAGGAATATAATATATATTTTATATTTTGTTCTTATTTGTGGGTCAATGTGTGTAGGTATTTTGGATTATACCTAAAAGTTAGATGATACTAAAAATAAAATATGTTTACGTAAAACAATATTGTATTTTGAATTACTCAAAACTGATTGAAAAATAATAAAGTTACCGGTCCTTCCGGATAGCTATTGGGTAAGAAAAATTATCGAAATTCAAAAATAAGTATATTTTCTAAATCTTGATATTAAACTTGATAATATATAATATTTTAAATTTTGAAGTAGAAGATTATTATATATAACTTAAACCGGTAATATATTAAACCAGTCCAGAAGCTAAAAATAAAACAGCCTCCAAAAACTATGAAAATTTACAAGGATGCTCAAAATATTAAGTTAAATATATTTTTCTGAAAAAGTTATTTATAAAAATGCCTCTAAGGCTTGCCACTTGAGCTCCCTGTCAAAATTTTAATTAAACTAAATAAAAGTACTACTTTATTTTTGGAAAATGTATGATAACAAATTTATACTTATTTTGACTAGAAAACATATTTCAAATATAATGATGAAATCGGAATTTTATTCCGAGACTCAAATCTTGAAAACATCATATTAAATCATTTAATTATTTTGCTAGATGTATTTGAAATAACGGGATGTTACAGTTCTCCCCCACTTTTTGGAATTTCGTCCGCGAAATTTCGCTCAGAATCCTTAATTGGAGAACCATCCCGGAAAAAGGTTTCTAAGCTATAGGACTTACTTCACTTTGGTTCTACTCCCCCACTTGGAGTTGGCATACCATTCAGCATGAGTACGCCCCTAAACTCTTGCACTCGTTGAAGAGTGCCGACTATGGTTTAATTTGGTCAGTCTCGAGGCTAAGATTCTATCAGGTTTTCTAAGGTTCACTCTTCCTGCGGCTAACTTTTTAAAAGTCTCACTAGAAAGACTCCCAAAGAGTCTTGGACTCTCAAAAATCAGGTTTGCCTTCCCAAGGAAATCAGAAATGATTTCTAAGATCAGCTAGTTTCCCTCCGGAATTCTACATCGAAGGTTGGAATCGTACTAATACGCTCTAAACACTATTACCGTAAAGGGTTGATTATACTCTAACTCCAAAAATCTATCACTTATCCTATTCCTAGGCCCTAATCAATCACATCCATCATTCACACAAGCATAATTCATATAAACATCATTCAGAGTTCAAACATTCACAACAATAATTCCACAACATCACACCCTTCAAACATAATCATGACTTAACTATACTTCCTCCTAATCTAGTCAAAGTCTACACTGCATAACTTAGGGCTAAATCCTACCTCTACACACACATTCATAATAATCATCACACATTTGAAAATCGTTTCAAAAGGGGTTCGGGGAATAGGATTTGCATGGCTTGCAACCAAAAATGCATTTTCATCAATTCAATTCTCTAATGTTTTTGGAAATCTTGAAAATAATGTCCCTGTACATAATAGAACATCATGGTAAATTTTCAAGTCAATCAGAGTTTATAGGTTCATTTTTTACCCTACGACCAGCTTGTCAAAAATTTGCAATGGTTGGGGGGTGAACCTACGTCAGATTCACTTAAAAATATAGTAGACAAACTCCAATTGGCTTCAAAATTTAATGGGACACACTTAAACTTAGCCCAAGGTTGTGTAAAACTGTCAACCCGATCAGAGCACGTTAAATCCATTTCAGTTAAACCACTAACTTGCTCCAATTGGCTTGAAATGTTACATGAAACAAAGATTCAACCTTAGGGTGCTTATATCAAATTTTCAATTCAAAAAGGTATTCCAAACCCAAAATTTAGTTTGTTCTCCTTATACCAAAAACCCTGATTTCCCGACAACCACCTAAACCCCAAACACAAAATTTTTGAAAATCCTTGTTTTGAACCGTTACTAAGTATGGGGATGTAAATTTTAAAAAGAAGATCACATACTAGAAAACACTTAGAGAGAAAAGGAAGAAAAAAAACAATTTTACTTTTACAAAAATCAAAATTCTTTGGAAAAAATTCAGTTCCTCTCTTAATGAGGAACAAATAGCTTATTTTCAAAATTTAATGAAACTTATAATCATGCACTTCACCATGAAGAGATACCTCCATATAATTTCATAAGAACCTAGATGAAGGAGTAAAAGATCACTCAAGATGGATAAGCTCAAAGAAAGAGGGAATGTGCCTTGAACTTGAAAAATTTAGTTTTAATTCATTTTCAAAAGTTGAAACAATTACAATCCCTTTTTACTTCAAGTTTAAAACTTGAGCTTTCATTCCGAATTGACTTGAGTCGCATAAGAAGGGTTCCTATTTAATCGAAGTGTGACTTAGTTAAAACCATTGAGTTAATCCACTGCTCGATTTCTTAAGAATCCTTTCTTTTCTTACTATTTTCTGAAAATTTGTCGTGCGACTTCACATTCCATTTGGAATGATTGTAGTTCGGTGCAACTTTTGAAATTCATTTTAAACACTTATAAGCATCAGGCAAAAATTTCACTTTACACATAGGAATATCAAACACATATATCAATCAAACATACACAATCAAAATTCAGTTTTATTTCGAACGCAATTTTCAAAAACAACATTTTTAGTCAATGCTTAGTGGAACGTAATTTGGAATTTCCAAACATAAAGATGACAATTGAAAAGCTATTAATCCCATAATCGTTTGAAAACATTTTCGAAAATTTAAATTCGTTTCCACATAAACATAGACTTTTTCATGTATACCAAATACACTACCCAATGATGTAATCAAAAGTGTGGTAGGAACCTCTATATTGAATTTTAACCCCAGCCTCGACTAAATAAACCTCTTTTCGTTACAAAATTTTATTATATTATCTCCGGGTTCAAGTTCAATCATTAGAAGCTTCCAACTTAACTTTTGATTAATATTAAAGTTACCGGAAATCAAATTAACGGTGGAATCATCTACGAGTTCAACAGAAATGTTTTGGTTGTTTTTATGGATTTTAGCCTATCCGATGCAAACTGAGTCACTCGGATAGATTAGAATCGGGGTAGTAAATCATTTTGATTCCCATGGTTCCACTTCTAATTTTTGTCCGCTTACTTTAACACTAAACTATTCCACATATGAACATGTTTCGAGGACCTTTTGATTGAATCCGAACCGTTTCCCGGACTTGAACAAAAGTTACTTTTATGTTTGCCATTAAAATCAGTATGGTTCAACGATTCTAATCCGATCGATCAGTTCTCGATTTCTATTTTCATTTGATGTCACAGTCACTTGAATCAAGTTTAGCTACAGAACCGCTTATTAATTTAATATAAACATTATTTTTCGTTCTCCTAAATACTGATCTAATCAACGTGACTTTAATCACTTGGTTGGATTAGTATTTAAGATTCATAATTGATTTATTCCATGCGGTTCCATTTCTAATCCCTGTTCAATTACTTTGACACCAAATTACTCAACAAACATAGATTAAAATCACACACAAAGCACATAGTAAAGCAAACCAACATAAGGGAACTAACACAAAAGTTTCATACATAGAAAATCAATTACTAATTCACGATGATACATAAGCTTCTAGATTTCGACGACGTCACCTCCCGATAAATGCAACATTGGATTGGCCAGTTCCGACATCACATTCCATCAGTGGTAATAGCCCTCGCTATCTAGTTTAAGTTTATGTACTTCGTTTTGATTAGCAGGATTTCCTTTGTAAGAAACTTCAAGTTTTATTTAACTCAAAACATAAGATAAAATCAATGTACATCCTTTTAAGTTTCCTGTTTGCAAATGGGTAAACACTTAGATTATGTGATTCCTTGGATTCTCTAAGGGATCCACTTAGGTTCCAAGGAATTCACTTCCCTTTTTACTTCTAAACACAATTTTCTTAGTTTTCAATTATTAGTATTCCCATTTGCAAACATAAACTCATTCCACTAATACAAAACACATCATTTAATCACAGATTATCATTTAGTACCAAGCATACTAATTCATAAAAATTTCCACTTAAAAGGGTCTCACCTCTGAAGAAGAAGCTGGAGATGAGAGTGTTCGCAACGAAATCGGGACCACTTTCCCTCAGGTAGGAAAGGAAGGAACTGCTCTGATACCATAATGTAACAGCCCAGCCCCAGCCAGCCGTACGGTACTGGGCACTGGGGCCCAGCATACCGCCACGTGGATATTGTCCGCTTTGGGCATCCTTCACCCTCACGGTTTTGCTCTTGGTCTCACACTAACAGTGAGCCCCAAAACGCGTCCACATGAGGTAAGGTATCCACATCCTATATAAGGCATGCTTCGTTCACCTTACCATCCGATGTGGATACCTTACCTTATATAGGATGTGGATACCTTACCTCATGTGGACGCGTTTTGGGGCTCACTGTTAGTGTGAGACCAAGAGCAAAACCGTGAGGGTGAAGGATGCCCAAAGCGGACAATATCCACGTGGCGGTACGCTGGGCCCTAGTGCCCAGTACCGTACGGCTGGCTGGGGCTGGGCTGTTACACGTGGGTGTGATTATGATGGTGTTATTTGTCTAATTGCTAAATGTGTATGACTTGGCTCATATTATGCTTTACTAGTTGTGCAATTCTCACCCTTACAACCACCACAGGTACAGGTCAGGAGCATAGCTGTTATTTGGGCCGAGCAGGAGCACACTTCCCAACGGGAAGTGTGAGTAATTTATTTTTATTTTGTGTTGAGTCGTACCGGGCCATATTATGGATTACCATGTATTTTTAAGAATTTATTAATAAATGTATTTTAAATCTCAGTTGTATATTTGGTGGCCCGGGCTCTTTATTTGGTTCCTCGAAAATCTAAGCACTTTCATCTTAGTACTTTATCCTCGGAAATTGGGAGAATATTTAAATTATATATGTATATTTATCCTGGATGTCTGGTTATTGTTGAAACTGTTTTGAACAAGTTACAGGTCAAAGATAATTTTTGGGAATGTCCATAAAACAGAGGAAACTCTGTCCAATTTTCCGGAAAAATTATAATAAGTATTTTAATTAAAAAGAAATTTTCAAATCCATATTTTCAAAATAGGTAAAATAAAATAGGTTGTTACAATGTGCCAGCAAGTGGACTGGGTCAACGAGTAATATAGTCTATGGAAGACCGAATATCGTCCCACAGGGAGTTGTGTTTTTAGTATATTTTCACCTTAATGTAATTATAAATAAATCCTATAACTAAAAAGTTTGTTTAAATTAAAATTCAGATTTAAAATCAATAATTAACTAAACTAACAAGTTTCTGAAATTAAATAAAACTTGAGAAACTATGGGAGAAAAGTGGTTAGGAACGTTGGTTGCATTGTAGGTTTCACTTATTCAATTATAATTTAGATTTTCCTTTAATTCATGGACAATTCCTCTCAAATAGCAATAGTTAGATCTCTCTAACATTACCCTTATTCTCTAAATACTTAATCCTTGATCTCTCAACAAATTACAATATTAGAAAATATCAAATTCAGCACAAGGGAATTACCAAGTCAATAATCATTTAATCATATCTCTATAACTAAACTGATTATACCGTTAATTGCAAGGCCTATTCAAAATCCCAACTCTCGTTGTGAATTAAGAAATCCAAAACATAAATTGATCAGGTTTACGTATGCAATAAAAACACAATTAACGCATGAATTAAAAACAGGAAAACTCTAAATTATAAATTGAAATAAGCTACGCCATACAAATTCACCGTGTTCCTAACACGAGGGTTTTAGTTACACATATAAATAGGAAGAATAGAAGACATAATAGGGAAATTCATAGACAAATTACCCCAAATTCTTCAATCTCCACTTGATCCAAAGTAATGCAATCTCCCTCTTCAATTCTAATTTTTGTTTTCTCCTCTAGTTGGCTGCCTAACCTACTTCTAAATCACTAATTTAAAATTTCAAAATATCTCTAAGTAGAATCCCAATCAATTTATGAAGTTTTGGCCCAATTGGGCTTTTTCTGCTGCACGCGCCCCCTAGGCGCACGCGGTATCGCGCCTCTGGCGCGCGGGACTGCTGCTGCTCTGTTTCTCAGATG
Source organism: Crotalaria pallida (assembly GCA_037953625.1). Taxonomy (NCBI): domain Eukaryota; kingdom Viridiplantae; phylum Streptophyta; class Magnoliopsida; order Fabales; family Fabaceae; genus Crotalaria; species Crotalaria pallida. Next base: position 27,742,771 of record CM075654.1, read on the forward strand.
GCGCGCCCCAGGTGCACTGTAAAATCAAGTCTCCGATTAAGGCGGATTAATTTTGATGATGACAATGTAATTAAATTATGGACTTAAAGTGAAGAATGCAAGCCCAACATTAAAGAAGATCAAGTGCTTAGTTATTTATTCATTCTCATTTAATTTTAATGTATTTTATTTTATTTATGAGAGTGGGTAGTTTAGGTTTTTATTCTCACATAAGGTCACATGATAATTATGCATGAAAGGTTGAGATTAAAACCAATTAGGCTTGAAGAGAGAATTGAAAACAGTGTTAGAAAAACTTAATTTTTCCAACATTAAGCAATTCACTCGAGTGATTCTCAAAACACTCGAGTGATTTATGAATTTTCAGTAATATAGCCGTTGGATAAAGTAAAAAGGCAACCCTATCAGAGTTGACCAAAACACTCGAGTGTTTTCAAAAAGACTCGAGTGTTTTGGGTCTGACAGCAATTTTTCTAAACGTTAGAAGAGGACAAAAAGGGAGAATAACTTGATTTTTCCTTCCCTTTTGTCCCCTCACTTATATTCTGAAGTGTTGACCTCATTTACTACAAGAAGCCAATACTCTTTCATTGATTTCCATCTCTCTCAAGTGTTAAAATCTTTTCTCTCTCTAAACTCAACCAAGCATTCATATTTATTATTGTCTTAGTGAGTTAAGAGAGTGTGCTTTAATTGTAAGAGAATTATTTGTTGTACAATTCTCAAACACTCATACACTTCTTGTTCTAAAAATCTTGGTTGGTAACCAAGTGTACCTAAGTGGGTCTTAGGTTCATTCAAGACTTGAGAGGTTCTCAAGCAAGGGCTAAGAGGTTCTTAGCTTTGGTGGAGCTCTTGGAGGTTCCAAGGAGCAAAAGAAGAAGGGATTCTTCATCACCAAATCAAGTTGGGGTAGAAATTTCAAGAGTTTGGTACACTCTTGAGAAGGGTTAGGATTGAGTGAGGAATCTCAATTTAGCCTTGTAATTTCTAACAATTTGATTACTAGTAGAAACTCCTAAGTTGATTAGGGGGACTGGATTAGCACTCTAGATTGAGTGTGAACCAGGATAAATTGGTGTTGTCTCTCTCTTTATAGCTTTCTTAGATTTCAAGAAAAACCAAACCCTAAGTTCTCTAGAAAGGGGCTTTTACAATTCAAGTAGAAATTGTTAGCAATTAAATTGTTTTCAACTTGTTATACCTTCATTTAATTGCCCTCTACTTTGATTAATATCAGCTCTTGCCTAGTCTTTAAGATATTGAATCATTTGGCTAAATTTCTCTGAAACTGAATTTTTCTGTTCTGCATAAAACACTCGAGTGTTTTCCAAATCACTCGAGTATTTCATAGGTTTTCACTCGAGTGTTCTTAAAATCACTCGAGTAAATTGCCCAGTTTCAGAAAATCAAGCTTTTGATCAATTATTTTTTAATTGCACCGAAAATTAGTCACTGTTGCTTTCATATTACTATTCACCCCCCCTCTAGTAATTGCTAAGCCCGCTTGTTGGTTTCCAACAAGTGGTATCAGAGCTCGGTCGAAAGATCGAGCGTAAAAGCTTTTTCGAAAAGATCCTTTGGAAACTATGGGCTCTAGTAATTATCAAGAAGGATCCTCTTCAATAAACCTCCCTCCATTCTTTAATGGTGAAGGGTATGCTTATTGGAAGGTTCGGATGAGAGTTTTTATTGAAGCAATAGACACCGATATTTGGGATGCAATAGAGGATGGTCCATATATTCCTAGACATATGATAAATGGGGAAGTCGTTGAAATTCCTAGGAAAAGTTGGAGTGATGATGATAAAAAGAAAGTATCCTATGATTTAAAAGCTAAGAACATCATCTTCTCCGCTTTATCCTATGATGAATTTTATCGAGTTTCTCAATGCAAGTCGGCTAAGGAAATGTGGGACACTTTGGAAGTCACACATGAAGGAACAAGTGAAGTAAGAAATGCTAGATTAAATTCTTTAACACATGAATATGAATTATTTCACATGTTCCCGAATGAATCTATTGATGACTTACAAAAGAGGTTTTCACATATCATTAGTCACTTGATTTCTCTAGGAAAGCAATTTCGTGATGGTGAAACTACTCACAAAATTTTGAGAAGCCTTGATAGAAAATGGCAACCAAAGGTCACCGCCATCAAGGAGTCCAAGGATTTGAACACTATGGACTTGGCAACCTTGTTTGGGAAGCTCAAGGAACATGAGATTGATCTATCAATACTTAGCTCACATGAGGAGTTGGACAAAAAGAAGAAGAGCATCTCTCTCAAGGCCTCAACCAAAGTTGTAAAAGAGGTTGAAGATGACTCTACAAGTGAGAACTCCGATCATGCACTCAATGAGGAGGAAATTGGATTATTTGCTAAAAGATTCAATAAATTCCTCAAGGGTAAGAAGAGTGGCTCATCATCAAGAGATAGAAGACCCAAGGAACAAAAATCAAAGAACAAGACTTCAAGTGATGTAGTGAAGTGTCATGAATGTGGAGGCATTGGACATATAAGGATGGAATGTCCTACATACTTGAGAAAGAGTGAAAAGAAGACCCAAGAGGGGAAAGGCAAGAGAGCTTACATTGTGTGGGATGCACCGGAGAAGGAAGCAAACTCATCATCAAGTAGCTCGGATGATGAAGTTGCAAATCTATGTCTCATGGCTAGAAGCAACAATGAAGCCTCAAGTGCCAAGAGTGAAAATGAGGATGAGGTATCATCTCAAAGTTCTAGCTTTTCCTCTTCCTCTATTCCTTATGATGATTTGCTCAATGAGTATAATGAAATGTTGACACAATTTGAAAAACTAGCTAAGGTTAACAAGGAAAAAGGAAAGAAAATTTTGGAGTATCAAAAAGAAATCAATGAATTGGAAAAATACATAAATGATTTGAAACTCCAAAATGCATCCTTAGAACTTGCTAGCTCTAGTCATGTTTGTGATTGTGCAAATCCTAAGGAAACTATCACTCATTGTGAGAAATGTGACTTTCTTGAAAATGAAATAAAAGATTTGAAACACAAACTCACAATATCAAATAGTGATAGAAACCTAGACCGGATAATTAATTCTCAAAGAAATTATTCAAACAAAACCGGTTTAGGATATGTCCATAAGAAAAAGGACAATAAAAAGGTTGGTTCATTTTCTAAAATTGATTATACAAAGAAACCAACTTGCTTTTATTGTGGAAAGTTTGGACATACAAACAATAGGTGCCACATAAAACATTTTGAAATTCAAAAGGGCACTTATGTTTGGATTAAAAAGGAAGAAGCACCAAAAGCTAACCCAAAGGGACCCAACATAATTTGGGTACCCAAAATGAGAAAATGATTGTGTCTTGTAGGTGTGCCTTAGAACCGAAAAGAAACCGTGGTATCTTGATAGTGGATGTTCAAGGCACATGACGGGAGATAAGCGGAACTTCATAGAGCTTACTCCTCAAGAAGGTGGATATGTCACTTATGGAGACAACAACAAAGGCAAAATTCTTGGGATTGGTAAAGTCGGTAATTCTTCCAACTTGGTTATTGATAATGTACTTTATGTTCAAGGATTAGAACACAATCTTTTGAGCATTAGTCAACTTTGTGATATTGGTAACCATGTATTATTTACCTCTACCCAATGTCTCATAAAAAGTGACAAAGATGAATCTATCAAATTTGTTGGCAAAAGGTCTAATAATACTTACTTGGTTGAATTAAACAATATCACCTCTTTGGTTTCTACTTGTCTAGTTGGCAAAGAGAGTGACACTTGATTATGGCACCGTAGGACCGCTCACGTTAATGTAAATCAATTAAAGAAACTACAATCAAAAGACTTAGTAGTTGGATTACCAAAGCTAGATTTTAAAATTGAAGGTGATTGTACTCCTTGTAAGAAGTGCAAGCACACCAAAAACCATTTTGGTTCTAAAAATGATGTGTCCACAACAAGACCATTAGAAATGCTTCATATGGACTTGTTTGGACCTTCTCAAGTAAAAAGCTTTGGTGGCAACTACTATGGTTTGGTGATTGTTGATGACTTTTCTAGATTTACATGGACATTATTTTTAAGTGCAAAGAGTGAGACCTACAAATCTTTTAAACGCCATGTTAAACTTGTGCAAAACCAAGTAAACCAAAAAGTAATTACTATTAGAACCGACCATGGTGGTGAATTTGAGAACTACAAGTTTGATAGATTTTGTGATAAACATGGTATTGAACACCAATATTCCGCACCAAGAACTCCGGAACAAAATGGAGTGGTAGAGCGGAAAAATAGGGTGTTAGAGGAACTTGAAAGAACCATGCTAAATGATTCTCAAGTACCTCATTATTTTTGGGCCGATGCCGTTAATACGGCTTGCTATGTCATGAATAGAATTCTAATTAGGCCCATGCTCAAGAAAACCCCCTATGAGCTTTACAAAGGAAGAAAACCAAATATATCCTACTTTCATGTTTTTGGATGCAAAGTTTATGTGCTAAATAATGGAAAAGATCATCTTGGAAAATTTGACTCCAAATCCGATGAGGGAATATTTTTGGGTTATTCTTCACATAGTAAAGCATATAGAATTTTTAATAAAAGAACTATGACTATTGAAGAATCTATTCATGTGGTTTTTAATGAGTCTTCGAAAGAAGATGGTGTTTTAAGTGATGGTTGTGATGAAGGTTTTGAGTTTTCAAAAGAGGAAAAAGGGAAGGAGATTTTAAAGGATGAAGGAGAAGTCAAAAATGACCTTGATCCGGCTTGGAAAACGGTGAAAGCTCACCCTATTGACAATGTCATAGGAGACCTTTCAAAGGGAGTATTAACTCGTAGGACAATTCAAAATATTTGTCATTTTGTTTCCTTTGTTTCTCAAATCGAACCAAATTCAATTAAGGAAGCAATTTTGGATGAACATTGGGTTATGGCCATGCAAGAAGAACTAAATCAATTTTTTAGAAATGATGTTTGGGAATTAGTGCCTATACCCGATGATCATACCATAATTGGTTTAAAATGGATTTATAGAAATAAACTTGATGAATCGGGTTTGATTATAAGAAACAAAGCTAGACTTGTTGCCCAAGGGTACAACCAAGAGGAAGGTGTTGATTATGATGAGACCTTTGCTCCGGTTGCACGCCTTGAGGCAATCCGAATCTTGCTTGCCTTTGCATCAATTATGAAATTTACTCTTTATCAAATGGATGTCAAGAGTGCTTTCTTGAATGGTTTCATAAATGAAGAAGTGTATGTTAAGCAACCACCCGGTTTTGAAAGTCATGAATTTCCAAACCATGTTTATAAATTGAAAAAGGCTCTTTATGGATTAAAACAAGCTCCTAGAGCTTGGTATGATCGATTAAGTACCTTTTTATTAGAAAATGACTTTCAAAGAGGAAAGGTTGATAATACCCTATTCATCTATAAAACCAAAAAGGACATTTTGTTAGTGCAAATATATGTAGATGATATTATCTTTGGTGCCACTAACGTGTCCTTGTGTAGCAAGTTCTCTAATTTGATGAAAAAGGAATTTGAGATGTCCATGATGGGGGAGCTCAAGTTCTTCCTAGGACTTCAAATCAAGCAAGTCAAGGAGGGGATTTTTGTGCATCAAGGAAAATATTGCAAGGAGCTCCTTGGAAAATTCGGAATGGACAAATGCAAAGAAGCCTACACTCCCATGAGCACATCATGCTACCTAGACAAGGATGAACAAGGTACACCGGTTGATGTTAGTAAATATAGAGGCATGATAGGTAGTCTTCTATATCTTACCGCATCTAGACCGGATATTATGTTTAGTGTATGCATGTGTGCCCGTTTTCAAGCTAATCCTAAAGAATCACACCTATCCGCGGTCAAACATATTTTTAAATATCTTAAAGGAAAAATTAACACCGGATTATGGTATCCTAGTGATACTAGTCTTAGTTTGGTTGGTTATTCGGATTCCGACTTTGCGGGATGCAAGCTTGATCGCAAAAGCACTAGTGGTACTTGCCATTTATTGGGAAGTTCATTAGTGTCATGGTTTTCTAAAAAGCAAGCTTGTGTTGCTCTTTCCACCGCCGAAGCGGAATATATCGCCGCCGGTAGTTGTTGTGCTCAACTCTTGTGGATGAAACAACAACTATTGGATTTTGGTTTGAAACTTGAAAATATTCCTATTAAGTGTGATAACACGAGTGCAATCAACTTAACTAAGAATCCGGTGTATCACTCAAGGACTAAACACATTGAAATTAGACATCATTTTCTAAGGGATCATGTTCAAAAGGGTGATTGCACAATTGAATTTGTAAGTACCACAAATCAATTAGCGGACATTTTTACAAAACCATTGCCAAGAGATACCTTTTATCATATAAGAGGGGAACTTGGAATTTTAGATGAGTCAAGCATTAGCTAATTGATTTGTGTTTGTGAAAAATCACCAAGCATGTCTCATTTCATATGCATTGGTGTTTGATGAACAATTGGACCTTGAGATGTTATAAATCTATGTTTTTAACTGTGTGTGATTATGTTTCCTATCTATTGTCTTCATTATTTGTGGTGGATTTTGTGTTTTGTGTTTTAAAAACTGTGTTTTAAGCTTAACTGATAAAAAGACTCGAGTGTTCCTAAAAACACTCGAGTAATTTTAATTCCAAATTAAATCAATTTTAATTGAAAAAGTTTTTGAGCAGGTCTGATGGAAAACACTCGAGTGTTTTCAAAAACACTCGAGTGAATCTCTGTTTTCTGAAAAACTAACTTTCGGGCAGCACGCAAGTGAATTTCAATTCACGCGAGTGTTTTAAAAATCACTCGAGTGATTTCATCAGATTTAGTCTGATGCTGCTGCGATTTTGCTCATATCTGCTCAAACCTCTCTCTCTTCTCACTCGCGTTTTCTCAGCTCTCTCACCTCTTTCATCACATACTTCACCCAAAATCAATATTTCTTTCATTTTTCAACAAGATTTCATCTTCTAAACTCATTCCCATCCTTTAGTTCACATCAAATCCACATTTTTAACCCCCAAATTCATCATTCCCTTTCAAAACCCTAACTTTCAAAAACCCCAATTTTCTCAAAATTTCTTCTAGTTTTCAACTATAAGTGCAAATGGCTTCATCATCGGATAGAAGAAAAGGGAAGAGGCCTAGAATGGAGGAACCAATTGAAGAGGAGGATGATTTCTACCATAGAGCCAATTGCATTGAGAGGGAGAGAAAGTTTGCTTCCAACGATTATGCTACTCAAACATGGGTAAGTGAAGCTTATCTCAATAGTAGAGGATTCCCTTTTGTAGATGCCCTCAAAACTCAAAAGCTTATGGGTTTCATATCGTTTAATGGCCCTATTTACATTAGGCTAGTTAGACAATTTTATGCTAACTTTAGGCCGGTTGGGAATTCTTATGAGACCTCCGTGTTAGGAAATCGTTTTGAGGTTACCCCCAAGGCTTTATTCCAAGTCTTTGGGATTTCACGATCGGGCGAAGGTACATCAAAAGGGGAGGTTGACCCTATTTTCCGAAAACTACTCCGCCCCGATCGTGCATATCTCAAGGGCGAGAAGAGAGCGAACCAAATGACCGCCGACAATAGAGTCCTTCACTATATTGTTAGCCATATTTTATTGCCCGAAACTTCTCCAAATTACTCCCGCCCTATTCAAATTGAACTTAGAGATATGGATGCCATTTTAAATGGTAATGTTTTTAATTGGGCTTCCATTATCCTTGCCAAGATGAACCAAGCCTCCGACTCTAAACCCAAGCAACACCTCCCTTACCCAATGCATGTGTGCCGACTCCTTCAACATTTTGATGTTCAAATTCCTAAAATCGAGTCTGTTGTTCGTCTACCTGAGAAGACTCATGCTTTTTCTGACATTTCTTTGGGAAAGATGGGCATCGAATACTACGGTAATCGATGTTTCTATTTTGATGAGGCGGCTATTCTGAAGGCTCAGGGGAACGTTCAGCAGGCTGCGGATCAGCTGGGTGTTGATTCTCAGCAGCTAGAGGAGGAGCAGGCTGCTTTTGACCAGCAGGCCGGAGGGAGTGGGAGTGTGCCCCATGATGACCCTACTGATGGAATTAATTTTGATATGCCGGAGTCCTGGAACTCCCAATTTGTACAACACAGGGTCTATATGGATGAGAGGCTGGATATTTTTGATGGGAAGTTTGCCTCCATGGGACATCAGGCTGAGGAGTTTAGGAACATTATGACTAGTCGGGCTGATAGGATTGATAAACGCTTGGATGCTTTGGAAATCCAAGCTCAAGAGCAAAGGGAAACCTTATTCGACATGAGAGCTCAGATGGATCTCCAGCATTCTGCTCTTCATGGTAGACTTGACGCACATTCCGATCGTATGGATGCTAGCTTTGGCCATGTGCGCTCCGACCTCAGTCAGATTCTGTCAGCTCTTGGGCGATTTCAGCCATATCCTCGCGATGATGATCAGCAGCCAACCTCTGTCTGAGTCCGGATGTTCCTTTGCACTTCTTGTTTTTTTTTATGACTATGTCTTTATTTTAGCTATGTTGAACTTTTTGAGTATTTTGTTGTTTTTGGAGTTGGGTGTACTTTGATTCAAACTCTAGTTTTATGGTCTATTTATGGTTTGTTGGAATGATGAATTTATGACATCTATGCATTACTCATGTTTTCTTCATAATTTTCATGTTCTTCAAAGTTTCTTTATTGCTTCATAGTCATATTTTTCTTATTATTTACTCTTCAGGGGTAAGTTTTCTTATTGGTATCCCTCATTCTCCACCTTGTTTCCAAATTGTATCTTTTTTGATCATGACAAAAAGGGGGAGAAAGGAGATTAAAGAGAAAGAGCATATTTTTTTTTCCGCTTTCTTGCTTATACTCTGATGACTTATGCTCTTGCTCTGATACCAATGAGCACTTGATTATGTTTATTATTGTATTACGTTGTGCTTGGCAGTTTCTGGATTGTACAGGTTAAAAAGGTTCCTAGATTGAGGGGGAGCTCTCAAGTGCTAGAGGTTTAATTATTTTGTCATCATCAAAAAGGGGGAGATTGTAAAATCAAGTCTCCGATCAAGGCGGATTAATTTTGATGATGACAATGTAATTAAATTATGGACTTAAAGTGAAGAATGCAAGCCCAACATTAAAGAAGATCAAGTGCTTAGTTATTTATTCATTCTCATTTAATTTTAATGTATTTTATTTTATTTATGAGAGTGGGTAGTTTAGGTTTTTATTCTCACATAAGGTCACATGATAATTATGCATGAAAGGTTGAGATTAAAACCAATTAGGCTTGAAGAGAGAATTGAAAACAGTGTTAGAAAAACTTAATTTTTCCAACATTAAGCAATTCACTCGAGTGATTCTCAAAACACTCGAGTGATTTATGAATTTTCAGTAATATAGCCGTTGGATAAAGTAAAAAGGCAACCCTATCAGAGTTGACCAAAACACTCGAGTGTTTTCAAAAAGACTCGAGTGTTTTGGGTCTGACAGCAATTTTTCTAAACGTTAGAAGAGGACAAAAAGGGAGAATAACTTGATTTTTCCTTCCCTTTTGTCCCCTCACTTATATTCTGAAGTGTTGACCTCATTTACTACAAGAAGCCAATACTCTTTCATTGATTTCCATCTCTCTCAAGTGTTAAAATCTTTTCTCTCTCTAAACTCAACCAAGCATTCATATTTATTATTGTCTTAGTGAGTTAAGAGAGTGTGCTTTAATTGTAAGAGAATTATTTGTTGTACAATTCTCAAACACTCATACACTTCTTGTTCTAAAAATCTTGGTTGGTAACCAAGTGTACCTAAGTGGGTCTTAGGTTCATTCAAGACTTGAGAGGTTCTCAAGCAAGGGCTAAGAGGTTCTTAGCTTTGGTGGAGCTCTTGGAGGTTCCAAGGAGCAAAAGAAGAAGGGACTCTTCATCACCAAATCAAGTTGGGGTAGAAATTTCAAGAGTTTGGTACACTCTTGAGAAGGGTTAGGATTGAGTGAGGAATCTCAATTTAGCCTTGTAATTTCTAACAATTTGATTACTAGTAGAAACTCCTAAGTTGATAAGGGGGACTGGATTAGCACTCTAGATTGAGTGTGAACCAGGATAAATTGGTGTTGTCTCTCTCTTTATAGCTTTCTTAGATTTCAAGAAAAACCAAACCCTAAGTTCTCTAGAAAGGGGCTTTTACAATTCAAGTAGAAATTGGTAGCAATTAAATTGTTTTCAACTTGTTATACCTTCATTTAATTGCCCTCTACTTTGATTAATATCAGCTCTTGCCTAGTCTTTAAGATATTGAATCATTTGGCTAAATTTCTCTGAAACTGAATTTTTCTGATCAAGAGTGTGAAGAGCTAGAGACCAACCATTTTCATGGTAGGATTTGAAGATCAAGAAGAAGATTTTGTAATAGCTTAGTTTTTCTTTTTAGTTTATAGATCTACCTTCTTTTATTCTTTGCATATTCATTTTTATGATTTGAGAGGTGATCTTATGTGTTGATCTTCTTTGATCTTGGACTCTAAGGACTTAAAAATAATTTGTAATATGTGATCTTGATGCTTGATGTTTCAGTTGGAGTTTTTCTTGATGGATCTAACATTTTTATAACTAAACTTTTGAAGATCTAAAGGAAACTAAGATTTTTGTGAAAACTAAAATAAATCTCTTTGCATGTATATTTTTCTTGCTCTAAACCGTGAATTATATGTGTTTATGTGATGATTTGATAAATAAACCCATGATCTAAGTTTAATGATAATAAAGTGAAATTCTTGGTTTTTCATGTTAAATCTTTTTGCTAAATCATGATCTATGTGTATTTCTATGATTATATGATGAATAAAAATATGATCTAAACTTAAATTGTAAAAAGATTTAAGTTTCTAGTCTTGCATGTTAATTTTGTGATGATCTTAGTTGATTTAAGTATGTGTATGTGATTATCTTTGTTTGATAAATGAAAAATGTTTAGATCTTTAGTTGCATGTTAATTTTTAAGAGAAAGATTGTGTTTTCTTTTTATGTATGAATCGGTTTTAAAGAAAAGAATTAAAGAAATAAGTTTTAAAATGATTTTTGAGTTCAAGCATGTTTTAATTAATTGTTTGATCTTGTACATGTTTTCTTGTGTGAAAAAGGCCATTCGGCCATGTTTTATTAAAAATGAAATCCATGTTTTTATTTTGTGAAAAGTGGGTGCATGTGTGTTTTAAGCTTAGATCTAATAATTTGTAGAACATGCATGTTGTTTTCATAAAGTTAAAATAAGATCTTTACTTTTGGTTTAAGAAAAAGTGATAAACTTGAGTTTATTTGTGTTGTAATGTGTTACTTTACTCGATTTGATGTGGTTTGTTGTTTTGAAAGTTGTCTTGAAGATTTACATGCCTTGGTTTTAATCATGTGATTTTTAAGTTGAAAAATGAATGAAAACCATGCCTTTTTGTATATTGACATTCGGCCAACCTAGAAATAGGTAGAGGGCTAAATTTGTTTCTCATCTAGGGTGAATGCATGATGAGGTTAATTGAATTTAAGAGTCCTAAAAGTACATGCATGAAGTAATTGAATTTAAAAGAAAATATGTGTGATGGTTTATGATTTAAATTGTTGCTTTGATTTTGTTTTGAAAATGAATTGAAAATTGTTGATTTTTCCTATTGCATGCTCATGGTTTTTAGTCTAAAATTAAAGAAAATGATTTCATGATTCTATGCTTTTATTTGTGCATTTAATCCTTGCAAAATTCTATGTGCATGATTCGGTTTAGGTATGTTCATGTGATTGGAAAATTTGTCTTCATGAAAGTGATGTGTGTTTACTTTTTATCTTTTTGATTTTAAATAAATAAGTTGATTTGATTTTGTAAAAAGGAATTTTTGTAATGTTGACTTAATGATTTTTAGTTTTAAAATTTATTTGTGATTAGGAAATTATTAAACCTGTGTGATTCGGTTTTGTTGAACTAATTAAAAGGATTAAGTTAAATTATTCTCTTAAGAATAATTGAATTATTTATTAAGATTATAATTTAATTAATGATTTTAAATGATTAAAAGTGTGGCTTGTACGATGTGAAATATGATTTGTATGCTTTGAAATGTGTATGTGATTGTTCTTTGTGTTAATTGAATGTGTTTGTTTTGAATACTGTTTGTGAAATTTATTTGTGAAAAATGTTTTATTTAAAAAGTGTGATTTGAATAACTTAAAACTGATTTGAATGTTTTAAAGAACCTTCTTTGACTCGTGTTTGATGATGTTATGAAGTTTAGAAATTTAATAAATCAATTGATTGGTTTTGAAGTTTTACCTTCTTGAATTTTTGTATGTGATTTAAGAAAGATTTTCAAAGAGTTGTTTTCTTAAGATTTCATTCAATGTTTAAAGAAAATGATTTTTCAGCCAAAGTGTTTTAAATTAAGAGAAACGGATTCTATTTTTAAAGAGATTATTTTATAATGTGTTTTAAAGTTTCTTGAAAATCTTTTTATTAAAGATTTGATCTGGATTTAAAACCTTTTGGATATTGGCAATATGTTTTCGAAAAAGGGAATTGTTTCAAAGTATTTTAAAACGAAATTAAGAATTCACGTAAATCGTTCCTAACGCACGGGAAAAATGTTCTAGTTCGGGTGTCAGACGCGACGAAAACGTGGCAAGGCTAGCGACGGGGAAATCTCGTAAAGCTTTCGAGAGTTTTGTCATCCAGGTGAGTGAGAGTGTTGTGGTCCCGTAATGTGGTTGCTCGCAATCCGAATAGATGGATTGTGAAAGTACTGCGAATTAGGCGATATAGATATTGTGTTAGATGTTTATCTGTTTTGTTTGCATACTAAATGTTTATTTGTAGTGCATCACTAAATGTTTATCTGTTGTGCATCACTAAATGTTTATCTGTTGTGCATATTTTATTCTGTTTAGCAAATGTTTGATTATGTTTGAATAGTGAAACGATAATAATGAAACTGTGAAAATAAGAGATAAGTGATGAGTTAAGACTAAAGAGAAAGTTATAAGAAACGATTGCGAAAGAGATAAAGCGCGATGTGAATAAAACTGTGAAAGAGTTAAGTAATGAATAAAAGAGAATAAAAAGGATGATGTTCGAGACGGCAACAAGAGATACCCGATAAGGCGAGCGGAAGCGTGGTTATGATGATGCTGCTGACGGTGCTGCTAAGGAACAACTAAGGAGAGTGATGCTGATGATGCTGCGGAGCAACAATCAAGGAGCAAGATGCTGGTGATGATGATGCTGATCAATGATGATGAGAAAGATGCTGAGCAGGAGCTTACGAGAATAATGATAATGAGATGAAATTGATTTGAGGCATGATGCCGTTGAGATTATTTGGGGAACTGATTGTGATTAGAGTACCTTCTAGGTGGAACAAACTCCACATATGGCATACTAACATGGTAGGGACTGGGTCCAATGCCGTGGTAAGTTCTGCACCGGAACTAGAATTGTACTGTCGCCCCCTAGATTGCAAATCTAGAACAGTGAGAGGGACTGGAACAGGGCATTTGAGATTGCCGCTGTGAGCGTGCGTTGATAATATATGAAATGATATGATATGAATTGAATTGATTTGAGGCTGTAGTCCTCCTGGTCTGGGACCAATTGATTGTGAGACAGCTGTCGTGCCCGCGTGGTAAAGGTCCTGTACTCCTGTTTGCTTCCGACTAGGTTGGGTGGATGCCCGAGGAGATGTAGACGTGTGTGACTTCCTCAATGATGATGTTCCCCATCATTGAGCGAACCGGATCGATAAAACCTAAAAGACTATAATGTATCAAAGAAAAGTACAATAAAGATATCGAGTATTGAATAAGATTTATAAGACAAGCACGAGAAATGATTCGTGGTACAATAAATCTTGAGGCAACGATCGAAGAAAGAATGATAAAGATTGGTAAGAGTAATGATTGAATGTTGTGGCTATGAGTGATGATATTGATGTGTTTGGAATATTATTATGATATGCTTTGTTATATAAGATTCATACATGCTATGTGTATAACATGTTACATGAATATGTTGATGATTATGTGATTGCATTATAAATGTCTATGTTATGCTGTTTTAGTTCTATTGCATTATCTGTCTATTTTTATATTAAATCTACCCTGAGACCGCATGGTCAACCCGTTGGTGTTCGGAACACTGACTCTCTCCTACTATGTTGTCGTATCGGCAATTGCTGATATTGCAACTGGTAGATGGCGTAGCGTGTAGCGATTCATCTGTGCCCCTGCAAGGAGGAGCATAGAAGTTTGTTCCTGACGATGGTATCTGGAGGAGATCCCTGAGGCAGCAGACGAGGACGACTCTACTTGCAATTGGAGAGCTTGATCTGTCAAGATCCGGAGTTAGACGACAAGTCTTAGGGAGTATGACTAGAAGCTAGGTAATCCCCTCAGAGCATTGTACTCCATTGTAAGTTCTTAGTTGCCATAGCTTATCATACTGTACCCCGTCAAAAGTTATATTTAATAATAATGTTTTGAAATAAGCAAACGAGCTATATTTTAAATGATGTTTTGAAAACAAGTTTCAAGGTGCGGTGTCTTGTGACATCTCGGTTTGGAACTTGAAAGAGTTGTGCAATGTGAGAACATGAGCTTTTAAATGTAACTAAGTTTTGACAATCAAAATGTTCTCATGTTTATGTTGCACATGTAAAAAAAATGGCCCTAATTTTCACTATATTTAATTTAAGTAACTGTAGTTTTCAAGTTGCCGAATCGGGGTGTTACATTACGTCCTGAATAAGAAAATGAAAATGAAATGAATGAGTTGTGAAAGTAATGAAATTGAAAGTAAAGACACAAGGAGAAAGGAATAATGATAAAGGCTAAGAGATCGATTGGAAAAGAGAGAAGAATTGAGATTGGGGAAAGAATTCATGATAATGATGAGTACGAGCCAGAGCTGGGAAGAGTAATGTTGTCATTAAGGCGAGATGTGAATTGAGTGGAGCTTGGCTCCTTTGTTTAGGTTTTTGGAAAGAGACTAGTGTTGAGTTGAGCTTTCTCCTCCATTAGCGCTCAACAAAAATGTGATTTTTGAAAAAGGTTTTTGAAAAGAGATTTTTGAAAAGATTTGTGAAAGGAGATTTTTGGAAAAAGATTTGTGAAAAGAGGTTTTTGCAAAGAGTCGTGAAAGGAAATCTTTGAAAAGGGTTTGTGAAAAGAAATTTTTGAAAAGGTTTTTGAAAAGAGGTTTTTGAGAAAGATTGTAAAAAGTATTTTTAGAAAAGTTTTTGAAATGAAATTTTATGAAAGGTTGTGAAAAGAGATTTTTAGAAATTTTGCGAAAAGATATTTTTAAGAAAGTTTTTGAAAAGAGATTTTTAGGAAGCTTGCGCAAAGAGATTTTGAGAAGTTGTGAAACTAGATTTTTTTGAGAAAAGTCACGAGAGGAGATTTTATGAAAAAGTTTACGAAATGATAATTTTGTGAAAGTTTACAAAAGGGTATTTTGAGAAAACCATGAAACGAAGATTTTGAGAAAAGATTATGGAATGAAATTGTGAAAGGAGATGATTAAGAAAGATTGAGAATATTGAGAAGGATTTGGAAATGAGATACGAGTTTATTGATGTGATCCCAGCTCTGTGCTATGTCGAGAAAAGATGAGAGAAAGATTGTGCAAAGTTAGTGGTCGGGACTCATTGAAGAGATGCACGAAGGATGGGCCGACCTTAGATTAATTAAAAAGATAAAAGACTTTAAAAGACATACGCGGTGAGGTATGAGAGTGCGAAGTAGTGGAGAGGAAGGAACCATGGGTATCTGCGGATACTCAGGAGGAGATTGCATTAGGGGAGGACGATGACGGTGAAACGTCAAGAAGTCTTGAGTACTTTCTAGGCAGAACGAACTCCATATGTGGTATACGAACGTGGTAGGGATTGAGTCCAATGCTGTGGTAAGTTCTGCATGCGCATCTAGAATAGTACTAACGCCCCCTAGATTGCAAATCTTGAACAGTGCAGCATCACCCTCCGGTACAAAGGCATCAGCAGAAAAGAAAAGGAAGTCGAACCCGGTTGTCTTCATCAGAAGGAAGCGCCAGTAGTGTGATTAGGATAAGTCGTTGTTTGTGTTTTGTGTTAAGGATTACCTAAGTGATGAACTATTGATGTAACTTGCCTACTCTGGAACAGGCTCTAATTTTAACGAGGTGTACGAATACAATTTTTGAAGAAATGTTTAAGCCCTTTGATGTAATGCAATGAACTATTTTAAGTTGGAACCAAACTGTTCTTTTGATAAACGTTTTTTGAAATCCCAGATGAATAGGTATTGGTTTTAAGTAACAACTCAGTTTTCGAAAGAAAGCGTTGAAGTACATCAAGAACTTTTCAATAACATTTTCGAACCATTCAATAATGTTTTACAAAAAAAAAATTTGTCCTCATTTTTGCCACCTAAATGAATAAAAGTTGGTTATTTTTGAGTTACGAAAATCGGGCTGTTACACTATGACATGATGGCTCTCCATACCTACGCATATGGCTAAGTTCTCATACAAGTTAGAGGGGTGGTTCGATCATTTAGTTGAATGTTCTCGGTG
Organism: Crotalaria pallida; assembly: GCA_037953625.1. Classification (NCBI taxonomy): domain Eukaryota; kingdom Viridiplantae; phylum Streptophyta; class Magnoliopsida; order Fabales; family Fabaceae; genus Crotalaria; species Crotalaria pallida. The sequence continues at coordinate 27,759,372 of CM075654.1, forward strand.
GAAGTATAGAATAAGAGTGTCTTAAATGGGGTTGGTTTGCGAATCACTATTTATGAGTCTTAGTAAAGATCCTATAGGATTAAAGTTCAATCGGGCTTTCGACAGGGATAGAATTCCTAGATGGTTTATTCGGATCTCAACTAGATGATTGCAATAATATAGCATGTCAATAAACGCGAAGACCGAGGTGGTCAGTCCCAATCTCACATTTATCAAGTGTACATCACTGCTTTATTGAATGATAGCATTATCTTTTAATAGATGCAAGAGAAAGGATGACCTATCCTGACCTTACACTCTATCAGTAGCAATACCATCATTCTGTTCGGCGAAACTTTAATTAATGTACTATCAATTAACGATTTCTTCTAAGTTAAATCAACATGTATACTTTATGCAAAAACATCCTAAGTAACCATTGGGTACATTATTAATTGCTAAAAGTACCTCGGATAAGTTTATTCCTCGTTCTACGTGCTCATAGGACATTCTGCAGTACGGTGTCCAGGCTGCCCACATCGGAAACAGAGACCTTCCTTTCTGTGCTGCTTAAGCATCCAACATATACATTTATGGAATCCTCCACAATGTGGACATGGTGGCCTAGTTCTCGTAGTACTCACATTTGGGTTTGCAGCTTCTGGAGTCACAGCTTCAACGCCAATGTTAACGTATGGGTCTGATTCCTGGGCCAGTTCCTTGCCTCTGCTGGAACCTTCTAACCCATGCGTTAATTTGTTCCGCTCCTCAGCTAATTCTTGCTTGAGTGACTTCTCGTAGGCGCTTGTCATATTCACCAATTGAGAAAAGTTGGCAATATTCTGGTAAACAAACATAGTCCTGATTTTTGCATGAAGGCCGGATTCGAACTTGATGCATTTGGTGCGCTCATCTGCATCCCGATAGCTTCCCGAGTAACGAATCAAATATTCAAACTGTGCCGCATACTCGCCGACACCCATGTCCCCTTGTTCTAATTTTAGGAAGGCTAACTCTTTCTCCATACGTACATCCTCGGGGAAGTACTTGCCCAGAAATGCCTCCTTGAACTTGTCCCAAGTGACCTCCTGATTGGCTAGCTCCATGCCCCTTCGCACATGCTCCCACCAATATTCTGCTTCTCCGCTGAGCATGTAAGTTGCCAAGGGGACTTTCTGTTCAACGGGTGGCGACATTGTACGGAAAATCTTCTCCAATTCTTGAAGCCATCCCTGAGCTCCATCCGGATTATAACCTCCTTCAAACCTAGGCGGTCCGTTTTTCCTCAACCGTGCCAGCCAATCAATTTTGGCTAGGGCTGGACGTGCCTGGGCATATTGATTTACTGCCGCTACCGCTGCTGCAGTTGCATTTGCAGCAGCGGTAACTGCTTCCGCCTGGTTCTGGTTCTGCTGAACTAGATTTTCCAGAATCTGGGCAATCCTGTCATTATCAGCACGCCTCCGTGCCATGAGGTCTGATTATGAAAATAAAACAAGTTTAGGCACATATATATACATATATATATATATATATATAGGAATGAGTGCATACTCAACTAAGCGTACTTACCTATATGCATCTATATTTATCCATCTAGTTAGTTAACATAAGACTTGACTCTATCTATTGGTTACTCGCTTGCTGAGTAACCCACAGGAGTTATGAGTTCAAACTCCAAAGGCCGAGGAAAAACTGCTCTGATACCAAAATGTAACACCCTCACATTAATTAGTTAATTTTAGGTTTTATTAAAATTGGTGTTAGAAAATTTCTTTTAAAACTTGATTACTTATAAAAACTTTTACGAAAATCCGGCAGAGTTTCCTCTGTTTTCCGGACTTCCCAAAAATTTATTTCTCTAAACCTGTCAATTCAGAAATATTTAAAAACGTAAAACTCAACAGTGTAATAGCCAGATCAGATCCTAACGCCCGATTAGTACAAGTTCCAGGGCAAACAACTATTTCATATTATAAATTACACAAATAATTGTCCACTCATAATAATAAATATACATTCCACGTAGTAGAATGAAAATCCTGCTCGGCCATATTCCATGTAAGCTCCACTTCAGTACCTGCAAAATATAGTAAGAAGGATAGCATTACACAGAACTTAAAAAGATAAATTCTACAAGAGACATAGCAATAAACTAAGCCTACCCTATTATTGACATTAGTTACTCATAATTTTTCATACATTTAATTTCCATTAGTTCTTCTCTTATTCTCACATTCTTTTAATTCTTAATTTGCTATTCAATTTACCTCGTTCACTCATTTATTTCCATTCTTAGTTCTCTGATTATTTCTACATTCTCTTTTCTTTTCTTCCTTTCCTTTTTCTTTTTCTCTTTCTTTTTCTTTTTCTTTTTCTCTTTCTTTTTCTTTATCTTTTCACATTTACCATTTGGCCACAGGGTCACCACGACCAACCTGCACCATTTATCTTTCATTATTATTCGCCCACAGGGTCACCACGACCAACCTGCACCATTTATCTTTTATTATTATTCGGCCACAGGGTCACCACGACCAACTTGCACCATTTATCTTTTATTATTATTCGGCCACAGGGTCACCACGACCAACCTGCACCATTTATCCTTTTAGTTTTATCAGGCCACAGGGTCACCACGACCAACCTGCGCCATTTACCTTTTATTTATTTTTTATTAGGCCACAGGGTCACCACGACCAACCTGCGCCGTTTATCTTTTATTATTTTTCTCATCATTAATTCATCTTAGTCTTTTCTCTTTACTTTTAGTTCCTTAGTTCTCTTTAATTCTTTTAATTTCTTGACCCCTTCTTTTATCTTTTTCTATTTAAGTGTTTCTCTTTACTAATGTTATTCTTATTTTTAATTAACTCTCGTTACTAACTATTAGTTATCTCTTTGTTTCCCCTATCTCACATTTTTATTTACTTATTATTCATATTCCATTATTCTATTTTAATTAACTACCCTTTTTAGCTTAGCTTAGTTTCCATATCTTATTACAACATTTTATTTAACTTCCCTAACAACGTACTCTCTCTTCGCTTTAGTATCTTTTTATTAATTTCTTTTACCGGTTATCTATTTTCTTTTACATCTAATTCGATATTTTGTTTCTATTCCCCTATTCGACTCCGCACGTATTCCTCATTCCACATTCTAATCCCTCTTTTATCCCATTAAAATCTTCACATACTATTTTACTTATTATCTTTCAGCTTATTAGTTCTACTCTTTATGCCTATTTCGTTTACCGTTTTATTCTTTTACTCCCAAGTTTAGTTGGTTTTTCCTTAAATTCTCCCTTGTGTTACAGTGTATACTTTTCTACATTTTCGTTCAATATTAACCAATTAATATCCTAAATATGCTCATTCGTTCCGGACCTTGTCCTACACGTACATATTTTATTCCCTAAGGTGTGGTTTCCATTAATAATTCTAAATACTTCATTTATATCCGCGGGGACTACCCTAAGGTTCATTAACATATTACTCTATTCTTAGCCATCACTATAGCATCCTAGAATTTACTTCTCAAGTAGAGGTAACACGACCCTTCTTACCTCAACCAACAAAGAGAGAGAAGGGAGTACCAAACCCTTGCTTTATGGCTCACAAATTGAAACCGGATGAATCGAGAGTGGCGGTGATGGAGAGCGATCGAGAGACAAGCCAGATGGTGATAATAAGCAATGATAATGTGGGTGGAGGAGTTCACCACCCTCTCCTAGAAAGAGAGGAAAGGAGAAACCCCAAGAGAGAGAAAGGGCCAATAAAACCCTAACACACAAAGAGAGAGACAAGAGTTAGAGGTGATGATGATTAGCTCTTGCAATGGAAGAAATAGGAGGAAGAGAACTTGTTCTCACATACCTAGGACTTGATGGGAGTGTTGGAGCTAGAGAGGGAGGAAGCCATGGAGAGAGAGAAGCACCAAAAGAGAAGGAGAAGAGAGGATGACACTTGGGACCTTGAGGATGATGATGGATGGCCACAATAGCTTGAGGTTTTAGGGTCTCAAGGCATGGAATGAGTGTTCTTGGGGTGGGGGAAGAAGAAGGGACGAATTGGGGATGAAATGGGGCTTGATTCCCTTTTATTTTTTTCAATTCTGATGCGTGTATCGATTAACCCTTGTAAAATGGAAAAAATCAACTTTCAGCCCTTAATCGATTAACCTGCTTAGCCTTTCAATACTTAGCACTTCAAAACGCCATAACTTCTTTATTACCTGTCAGATCTTGCTCAAATTTGAAAGCAAGCTTCCCTACATACTAATCTTTACATCCAATGGTGGAATTTGTGTTTAGAGTTGTAAATCTTTTATTTTGAATTTCCTAATATAGGGTGTTTATAACACCAAAAACATCGCTTCTAACGCTCTTTTGTTCATCTTTCAACCTCCTTTCTGATGCCAATGCTTCTTGATTCCTTTATGGCATTCAAAGAACTCCTAATCCATCATTTTAAATCCTTTTTAGAATAATCCTTACTTCCAAATCTTATCATTATTCTAATTACTCTTAGAATTAAAATTCGGGATGTTACACTCTCTCTCTCTTTCTTTCTTTCTCTAAGAGTTTAAGGGGTCTCTTAGAGTTGTGTTTGGAAGTGAAATGGGAAGCGAGAAATGAAAATGAGTGAAATGAACTAAGGCCAAAGGTATTTATAGGCAAAACGTGAGCTTACTACTTTGCCCTTGGTTAATTCGGCCATGGGTGTTAAAGGGAGGGGTAATTTTGGCTCTTCAATAAATTGCATGGGTGGATTTTATCAAAGGAACATCTAGGAGTAGTTTTAGGCTTTAGGTCACTTCATACACAATGGTTTATTTTTACTACTTAAATTTTCTACCCATTAATTACCCTTTGGTTCTAATTTTACCTCATAAGCTCTTTATCCTAAAAATTGAAATCCTAAACTTACATATATGCACACATATACACGTAACACACACATATGCATACACACATTATCTTTTTATTTCTTAATCATATTTATTTTAGAACAATATAATCACCAATTCACATAATAATACAAATATCTTTAAGGAATCTTATTAACACAATTATTTTTACACATCATACATCAAACACATATCAAACCAACACATATACATGTATAGGAAACAAATCTCTTTCTCATAAAATAACTCTTGTTTAGAAATCACCATTTCTTTAAGGCATAAGAATATCAAACACATAATCATTTCTCAAAACTCAACTTTAAAACTCATAACATCATTCCATGAAAACCATTCCTTTAAAAAAAATCATTCTTCACTTCAAAACCGTAAAATAAGATATCCATTCAAAAAGATACTTTTCAAGAACACTTCCTCAAAAGTAAATCTCTTTATGGTTTAAATAATACGAGGAATTTGCGGGTCGTCACAACTACTTCATTATCATAGAGCTTATTGTAGGATCTGTGTTTTGAGAACACATTATACATGTTGTAATCACTCACATCAATTGTTCTAAACCTTAGTGGTAGGGAGAGAATCCCATAGTTGAACGTTGAGGCGTTCGTAGGGTGAGGAACCCTTCTGTGTGATTGAGGCCCCTAGTGAACAGAGGTTCCTAGTAGTGTGCGGGGTGCTCTTGGTAGTAATAGGGTGCGGCTCTATTGCTTGGTATAAGAACTCTCAGGCGGGTCGCTTGGGGACTGGACTAGGCCTTTCGACGGGAAGGCTGAACCAGTATAAAATTCACCGGTGCAAGCTTTTTTGTCCCTATCTCTTTTAATTTCCGCTTATTTCATTTTTTACGTTTCCGCGCTACTCGAATTATATTTTCCATCGTTTTCGCGATCCGTTTCAAACGCTTAATCTCTCCATCTCAAAACATTTTTTAATTTGTAACGTTTTTTACAATACATTAATAAAACTCGATTAACCCCCCCTCTCGAGATTTTGAGGCCAAAACCAACAATTGGCATCAAAGCTAGTCTCTTGTGTTAAGACTTAACCGTCTCAAGAGTATGGCTTCAAACTCTCTGTTTGGTGGTGAAGGGAGTTCTATTAACCGTCCTCCCATGTTTGATGGGGTAGGGTACGCGTATTGGAAAGCCCGTATGAAAATTTTTATTCAAGGAGTCGAATTAAAAGTTTGGGATGTCGTCATAAATGGTCCCTATGTTCCTACCTATGTGGTTAATGGTAACACTGTCGATAAGCCTATGGCTGAATGGACGGAGGAGGAGGAACGTAGAGTCCAGTACGATCTGAAAGCGAAAAATATTATAACATCTGCTTTGAGCTATGATGAGTTTTTCAGGATATCAACATGCGAGACAGCACAACAAAATTGGGATACGCTGGAAGTCACGCATGAAGGTACAACTGAAGTGAAGAGATCGAGAATCAACACGCTGACTGGTCAATATGAGTTATTCAGAATGAAAGATGGAGAATCGATTCAAGAGATCCAAAAATGCTTCACAATTATTGTAAATCAACTGACGACATTGGGGAAGAAATTCACCAATGAGGATCTCATCAACAAAGTCCTAAGGTGCTTGGGAAGAGAATGGCAACCCAAAGTGACAGCAATTGCTGAATCAAGAAATCTCTCAACTATGACGCTGGCAACTCTCTTTGGGAAGTTACAAGAGCACGAAAGCGAGCTAAAAAGATTGGCTCAACACGAAGAAGAGAACAAGAAGGTCAAAAGTCTGGCATTCAAGGCTGAAGCACCAGCAACAGAAAGTGACTCGAACAAAGAATTGTTAAATGATGAACACATGGGTCTTTTGGTCAAAAAGTTCGGGAAATTTCTGAGGAAGAAGAATTTTAACAGAAGAGACAACAACAAGAGTGGAGGCTCAACCATTACATGTCATGAGTGTGGCAAGCCTGGTCACATCAGAGCAGATTGCTACCAACTGAAAAAGAAAGAGAATTCAGAAAAAGGCACCTCGAATTCAAAGAAAGGGAAGCAAGCATACTTGGCATGGCTAGACAATGAAGGAAGTTTGGATGAGGATTCAGACGAGCAAGAGGAGACCGCCAACATATGCTTAATGGCTCACGGAGATGAGGTAACCACTGAACTAAATTTTTCTTATGATGAATTACAAGAGGCTTTTGAAAAATTGCATGAGGAATCGATGAGGTTATCCTTATTGGTTTCTCTAGAAAAGAAAAATTCAGCTTCTCTTTTAGAAAAGAATTAAAACCTTAATAAAGAAAATGAATTTTTGAAAAATCAAAATAAGGAGCTGAATTTGACTTTGAAAAATTCTTCAAACACCTCGAGTAATGACATTAAATTTAAAGCTAGTTCTTCTTCTTGTAAATTCTGCAAGGACCTTGTTAAAGAAGTTGAGGATTTAAAAGAAACCCTTGCAAAATTTACGAAAGGGAGAAATACTCTAAATTTAATGCTAGGGAGACAAAAATGTTTCTTTAATAGAGTGGGTTTAGGATATCAACCCGGTAGGCATCAAAAGAAATTAAGTACCATTTTTGTCCCTGCTAATAATCAAAAGAAACCTTTGATCATTTGTCATATTTGTGGTAAAAAGGGTCATGGTGCACATGAACGCATACACCGAAAAGTGGAGTTCGTTAAATCGAACAATGAAACTAGAAGGTGGCATGATTTAAACTATGGCTATACTAACGCTCAAGGACCCAAAAAGATATGGGTACCTAAAAAAAACCTTGAACTCTTTGCTTGTAGGTTACTCCGGAAGAATGGAAGTCGTGGTGGTACTTGGACAGCAGATGCTCAAAACATATGACTAGAGATAAATCTAAATTCTCGCATCTCGTGCCAAAGGACCAAGGACATGTGACTTTCGGAGATAACAATCAAGGAAAGATTCTCGGAGTCGGTAAAATTGGTACACCTCCTAACCCTTGTATTGAAAATGTCTTACATATTGAGGGTGTAACACCCCGATTTGGCAACTTGAAACCATAATCATTTTAAGTGAAAATTTGGGCCATTTTTTTTTAATGAGTAATGTGCAAAATGAGAACATTTCTATTTGCAAAACATAGTTACCTATAAAACCCATGTCCTCATGTTGCACCAACTCTTTCAAGTCCCAAACCGAGATGTCACAAGACACCGCGCTTCGAAACTTGTCTTTCCAAAACATCATTTAAACTAGATAACCCATTCGATTTAATTTATAAAACATCAATACTTGAAAATGAACTTGTTGGGGTTACAGCTTGACATCACCAGGTCGCTAAGAACTCATAGTGGAAATACAAACTCAAAAGGGAACTACCTAATCTTCTAGTCATGGACCTTTACTAACGCGTGCATTCTAATACTACTCTGTCACTCGTCCTCGTCATCTGCCAGCAGATCCTCGGGGCTAAAGATCCAGCTCTCATCACTGACATAATCCTCGGGGTCATCCTCAGACCAAAGGTTGGGATCCTCCTCCTCCTCAGCCTCATCAGCAACCTCCACTGTGGAGTCATCCAACTCACCATCTGTATCCTCCTCCGAAGCAGCATCCCTCTCCTCTAACTCTGCTCTCCTATGCGGAATCTCTATGAAGAACATCACATACACAGACATGGTGCTGTTGTCACCTCTCCTTGGAGTTGCTCCTATTTCCCGCATCAACTGATATCTCGCAATGTTGGCCATCTAGAATCCGTACAATTTTATACAAGACAGAATAGATATGATAGAGAGAGTAAGCAACCCAAAACGGCAATGTCGACTATGTGGGATTACATCAGGTAAATATTAAGAAAAAATAACTACAACAACTTAAGTCCAACAACAAATAAAACCAATCAGACAACACATAATCATTAACGAGATATAAACATAAACACACATTTTAACCATCAATAAACAATAATGTTTTCACAAATTCCTCAATACTCCTTCTCAATCTTAGTACTTCTTTTCATTCCTCAGTCACACACTCAACGTATGCCTCAAGGTTCCATATCGCAAATACTTCATCCGTCTTATTCATTGCTTGGAATATTTTATGGTTAGCTTGATCATCATTATTATATTTATTATTACTACTACACTTATCTTTAGAACATCTTGGTTCTTTAAGTTTTATCATTTCGGTTAGCATCAATGATGAGGGGGAAACATCATTGAGCTCACACACGTCTACATCTCCTCGGTCAACCACCCAACCTAGTCGGAAGCAAACAGGAGTACAGGACCTTTACCACGCGGGCACGACAGCTGTCTCAACACATAAATGGTCCCAGACCAGGAGGATCTCGTCCTCAATTCAATTCAATTTCATAATATCAAGGCTCATTGTCCACGCAGTGGCAAAACAAAATGCCCCATTCCAGTCCCTCTCACTATTCTCGATTTGCAATCTAGGGGGCGACAGTACTTATTCTAGTTTCGAAAGCAGAACCTGCCACGGCATTGGACCCAGTCCCCACCACGTTAGTGCGCCACTTATGGAATTGTTCCGCCTAGAAAAGTAATCTAGACTTCTTGATGTATCACCGTCATTGTCCTCCCCTAATGCAATCTCCTCCTAAGTATCCGTAGATACCTATGGTTCCTTCCTCTCCACTACTTCGATACGACACTCATACCTCACCGCAATTGTTAATGTCTTTTAAAATCTTGAAAGAATTTTAATTACGGCTTAGTCCTAATGATCGGCTCATCCTCGATGCATCCCTTCAATGAGACCTGATCGCTAATCGTTCGCATCTAATCCCCCTAAAGCTCATATACTATCACTTGAATCATCACAACATCATTGCATCATCTTTCTCTTTCTCAAATCAAGGCCACATTGCCCTCATCCACCTTAGCTCAACAAAATTGGCATTACTATTTCAAGACAGTTGTCACTCAGCACGCCATCATTGTCCTCTTTGCCAATTGTGACTCAGCAGCATCACTGGTGTCCTTTCTCGCCAATTCGGGCTCAGCAGCATCAGCAACTCCTCTCATTCCTTCCAAATTTCCAGTCACCATCTACTTCTCTCACAATTCAATCTCATCATAACTTGCCTGTCTCCCTTATTTATTCTCATTATTCAAATCCATTATTCTTTTCTTATCATTCTTAGCTTGTTACTTCCATAACTTCATTACCAACGCACAATCAAATAATTCCCAACAATATCATAATTACTTAGCTAATCAATATATCATTCGCAAAAGAAGATAACTAACAGCTCAAGCATAAACAAACAGAGAACATAACATCATGTTTAACAACCAATCTCAGCCGTTCGGGTGGATAGCCAAAGCAATCAAACATGTTCTATCACATACACCACTACGCTAAATGAGATTGGGGTCCAATCTTTGAGATGATTGGACGCCTTAATATGTTACCTAATCACCACGGCGTCATAAGGGAAAGCCCCTCTCTCACCTCGATGACGACACATCCTAAAGATCTCCAAGGTTCCCCGATCATCTTTCCTCGCCTCACATCCTCCCGTCCATCGCTCGAACTAAGAAATTTTCTCGTGCGTTAGAAACGATTTTTTATACACTCTCTTAATTCGTTTGGAAAACAATTTCTCTTTTGAAAACTTGTTATCATTGTCCACGATTTTCAAATTCAATTCAAATTCATTATCAAAACAATTCTTGAGAAAGATCCTTGAAAATCATTTAGAAATACTCTTTTATTCGAATAAACTTCCTTTCATATTTAAAACTTAATTTAAAACATTCATGTTATGAAAACATCCAACAGAATACAAAAATTCAAAAAGACAAAACTCTAGGATCACATTAAACTAATTCATTAAAATCCAAAACATTCACCATTTACATAATGCAAGGCACTTTAAGCTTATTAAATTAAATCATCAACACATAATCCAATCATGCGTAGGAAAATAATTCAAGCTTAATTTCTTACTTAAATCATGACAAATCGAATTACCCATGATTAACATTTCCTAATTACTAATAAATTCTAAACCTTGAAATCATAGAATTAACGTTATGAAAATTAATTCAATTAATTCTACCTATTCCTAGTCTCTAAAACCGAAAAGAATAAAAGAAGTTAGCACATCATTGTAACAAACATATGATATCACAAACATAGAATGTAATCACTCTCATTAGTCATTTAAGAAGAAAAATAATTCTAAGCACCTAAACATGTACTAACCAAATTATTCAAGTAAAATCTTGCAAAATATAGCACACCATCGAAGACATAAAACAATGAAATCATTTATTTCTTTCCAGACTAAAACCGTAATCATCATAGGGAAATTAAACAATTCCAATTTCATTTTTATTAACTTAGTTCAAAGCAACAATCAAGGCCACAAATCACCTCATGTATGCATCTTTATGCTCCTAAATGAGGCTAATCTTAGTCTACATGCAATTCAAATGATTATCGAGCACACTTCCCTATTTCCTATCTCAAGGCCGAATGTTATCACATATAAGACAAGCATCTTAGTTCACTTTTCAATACACTAAAGACAATTAAAGCAAAGCAAGTCATATTATATCAACATGCATGAATCATCATGAGATTTCCTTAAGCTTTTTGTTAAAACTCAACTTATAATTTTTCTTAAATAAAATTTTGAATTATAACATGATCTTCTAAAAAGAATAGCATGCATGAACTCAAGACCTACTAAATCTATCCCTAATGCATACATGCACCCAATAATCAAGCACCAAAACACTTTTTGCACTCATGGCCGAATGGCCTTCACACCAACACAACATGGATAAAACAAATCTTTAAATCAAATCATGCTCATAAAAAGAAAAATCATTTTAAAGACCATTACCCTATTTATTTCTACTAGGCCGTAACACACACAAAGGGAAACATAGCCTTTTTCATTTGAAAACTTAACATGCAAAGCCTCAAAGTCCTAACTTTTAATCAACAAACATGGATTAATGCATGCACATACAAAGATCAACCAAAACATTACAAGGTCAACATGCGAAGCTAAAAATCCCTATTTTCTTCTCAAATAAAATTAGATCATATAAGGGTGTATCAAATATTCACATAGAGACACATAAATCACGGATTGAACACAAGAAATCAACATGCAAGACATAAATTCCTCACTTTGTTACCAATCAAACCTGGATCATAATTTATTTGCCAAAACCTTTCATAAAAACCTCACGGTTCACGGTTTAAGAGAATAAATCCAACATGCATGGAGTTTCATTTAAGTTTTCTAAAAAATCTCAAGTAATAAGTTAGATCCTTTAGAAGTTTGTTTTAGAAAATCATCATGATCTACCTAAAGAAGCCATAACCGAAGCACATAGAGAGTCCATGAGTTCACATATTACAAACCAATTTAAAAGTCCATAGTAGAATCTATGTCACTCTTGCACTCATCTCTCAAGCTATGAAAATAAACATGCAATGAAAAGAGAAAAAGGAAAAATTACAAGACCAAAGAAAATCCTAACTCTCATGATTCTCCTCTTGATCTTCACATAACCTACCAAGAAAATGGGTCTTCTAACTTCTAAGGTTCTTGACCTCCAAAGAAAAGCTATGGCCAAGCTCCAATTCTCTTTCTTCTTGCTTTTTGTTCTCCACGGTCACACTCTCTTTCTCTTCTCTCTCTCTTTTTCTTCTAAGGGTTTGTTGGTCCCTTAGAAAGTGTTTGAGTTGTAAGTGAAGGAAATGGAAAGAAAGTTGAAGAAATGAACTAAGGAAATGGGGATTTAAGGGCAACCGAAGTGGTCTCTTTTGCCCTTGGAATGGGTTTCGGCCAAGGCATCAAGTGGAAGGGCAAAATGGGGTTTCCAAAAGTTTGCATGGCAAGGGTTAAATCAAAGGGAGACATAGTGCATAGTCTAGGGCTAGGTTTCGTCATGCATAGTCATTTCAAGCCTCTCTTTTCTACTCACTTAGTCCACTTGTTGGTTTCTCATGTCATCCTAAGACTTCCTTGCCCCAAATTCAAAATCCTATCCCAACAACACACACACATCACCGTAGAAACACACATGCATTTTTCATTTTCATTTTCTACTCTTATTTATTAAAGGCACCATGATCATTAATTCATGCAATACTTTCAAAAGTCCTTCACACACACACACATGCTAAAACCGTAATACACATATGTACACACACACATTCTATATTTTTCTAATCATATTCACTTATGGTATTATGATCATTAATTCACACAAATATGCAAGCATTTTCAAGATTCATATGCACACACCATATACAAAACCGTAGCACCATTCACACATATATACACACAATTAAAAATCTCTAAAATCAAACTTCCATCAAAATGAGAAATTTCCAAAAGACAAATTTATTTAAAGTCATTAACTTCCAAAAATTATTATTTCTCAACAATTTCGTCCTTCACAATTTTCAAAATAAATTTTGTAAATCAATCCAAAAAAAATTCAAAAGATCACACTTTCAAAGTTAACAAATCCAAAAATGCAAATTTATTCCATAAAGAAATCACCCTTTAATAAAATCATAAATTATCTTTTAGAAAATCCTTTTGAGAACAAAACTCCAAGTTGATTTTCATCGAAATCGTTTACGCACGTACGGGAAAAATGCGGGGCGTTACAAAGGGCCTAAAACACAATCTACTAAGTATTAGTCAGTTGTGCGATAAGGGCAATAGGGTTTTCTTTGATTCTGATAGATGTATTATCGAGGGTCAAATTGATAATCTTATTAAGCTAATTGCTCGCAGGATAAACAATGTTTATGTTATTGATTTTAATTCAATACCCTCAAATGATGCAAAATGTTTATTAAGTAAAGAGGATGAATCGTGGCTATGGCATCGTAGAATAGGTCACATCCACATGGCTCATTTAAATAAAATTTCTTCTAAAAACTTAGTAGTTGGTCTGCCAAAGCAAAATTTTTCTATTTCTGAAAAATGTAATCCTTGTTCTAAATCAAAACTCACAAGGGCATCTTTTCCTTCTAAAAACCTTGTTTCATCTCAAAGGCCCTTGGAACTTTTACATAAGGATCTTTTTGGACCGTGTCAAACAAAAAGCTTTGGTGGCAACTATTATTGTTTAGTTGTTGTGGATGACTATTCTAGGTATACATGAACGCTTTTTATTACTCATAAAAATGACGCATTTCATGAATTTAAAAAGCTAGCCAAGATTATTCAAAACCAATTGCATTTGAGCATTGCATCCATTAAAACTGATCATGGTGGAGAATTTGAAAATCATCTTTTTGAATTTTTTTGCGAAAAACATGGAATTAAGCATTATTTTTCAGCTCCAAGAACTCCTGAGCAAAACGGAGTTGTGGAGAGGAAAAATCGTTCATTAAAAGAGCTTTCAAGAACAATGCTTAATGACATGAATTTGCCTGCATATTTTTGGGCCGATGTAGTGAGTACAGCTTGTTATGTTATGAACCGTGTTTTAATAAGGCCTATTTTAAAGAAAACCCCCTATGAGTTGTACAAGGGGAGAAAACCAAATATTTCCCATCTTCGTGTTTTTGGATGTAAATGTTATGTGCATAATAATGGTAGAGAAAATATAGGAAGTTTTGAGGCTAGAGCTGATGAGGGCATATTCCTTGGATATTTTGTCTCGAGCAAAGCATATAGGATTTACAATAAATCTCGTAATACTATTGAAGAATCTATTCATGTATCATTTGACGAATCTGATCCCAGAAAGTTGGGAAAGGTATCTGTTAATGACATTTCAGGTATTCTTGGAGATTTATTCATTGATGAGGATGAGGAGCCAAATGCTAAAAGAAAGGAGTATTCCGAAAGCAATGGAAAATCAGTTGAATCAGTTGAGGAGAAAAATCAAGAACAATCCATGGAGCTCAACGCTGATTTGCCTAAGGAATGGAAAACCTCGAGGCACCATCCCATTGATCAAATCATAGGTGACATCACAAAAGGTGTAAGTACTAGCAATTCTATTATCAATCTATGTAACTTCTTTGCATTTGTTTCTCAAGTGGAGCCAAAGAATATTTATGAGGCTATGCTTGATGAGCATTGGCTTTTGGCAATGCAAGAGGAATTAAACCAGTTCGAAAGAAATCAGGTGTGGGAACTTGTTCCTAGGCCTGAGTCTCATCCGACTATTGGAATTAAGTGGATTTATAAAAATAAACTCGATGAGGCTGGTTTAATTGTTCGAAACAAAGCTAGGTTAGTTGCACAAGGTTACAACCAGGAAGAGGGGATAGATTATGAGGAAACATTTGCCCCTGTTGCTAGGTTGGAAGCCATTAGACTGCTTTTAGCTTTTGCATGCATTTCAGATTTTAAATTATATTAGATGGACGTAAAGAGTGCCTTTCTTAATGGTTTTATAAATGAAGAAGTTTATGTGTGTCAACCTCCCGGCTTTGAAAGTTATGAACACCCGGATTATGTTTTTAAATTGAAAAAGGCTTTGTACGGACTCAAACAAGCTCCTTGAGCATGGTATGACCGTCTTAGCAAATTTTTATTAGAAAATAATTTTGAAAGAGGGAAGGTTGATAACACACTTTTTATTAAAAAGAAAGGAAAGGACATTCTTTTAGTTCAAATTTATGTAGATGATATTATTTTCGGTGCTACTAATGAAATCCTTTGCAAGGAGTTTTCAAGTATGATGCAGGAAGAGTTCGAGATGTCTATGATGGGCGAGCTTAACTTTTTCCTGGGATTGCAAATAAAGCAAGCAAAGGATGGGATTTTCATTAGCCAAACAAAGTACTGCAAGGAGCTATTAAAGCGATTTGGCATGGATAAGACCAAGGCAGTAGCAACACCTATAAGCACATCTTACTATTTGGACAAAGATGAAGGAGGTAAATCCGTAGAAATCACTAAATATCGAGGTATAATCGGATCCCTTCTCTATTTAACGGCAAGTAGGCCGGATATAATGTTTAGTGTCTGTTTATGTGCCCGTTTTCAATTGAATCCAAAAGAAACGCACATGGTTGCTGCCAAACGTATAATGAAATATCTGTCTGGCACAACTGATATGGGTTTATGGTACCCCAAAGGTTCTTCATGTAATCTTGTTGGGTATTCTGATTCTGACTTTGCTGCCTGCAAAGTAGATAGAAAAAGCACTAGCAGCACTTGTCATCTTCTTGGCAATTCATTGGTATCATGGGCTAGCAAGAAACAGTCTAGTGTGGCCCTATCTACAGCTGAGGCTGAATATGTCGCCGCGGGTAGCTGTTGTGCGCAAATCTTATGGTTGAAACAGCAACTCCTAGACTTCGATGTAAGTCTAGATCACATTCCCATAAAATGTGATAATACCAGTGCTATTAGTATTACCAAAAACCCAATGCAACATTCTCGCACTAAGCATATTGAGATTCGACACCATTTTATTCGTAATCATATTCAAAAGGGTGATTGTATTATTGAGTATGTTGATACTTCGCGGCAGTTGGCTGATATCTTTACGAAACCGCTTCCAAAAGAAAATTTCTTTTTCATTCGTAGAGAAATTGGTTTAACTTCTGCCTCTCACCTCTTTTGAGTATGTGATTATGTTTATCTCTCTTGTTATTATTGACGCGTCTTCTCAGTGTTTCAGGGGGAGATGGCACAACTTTTTGATGATTACAAAAGGGGGAGAGATATTCTGATATTGTGATTGATTATTATCGACTCATACAGGGGGAGAGATACTCTGAAGATGCAAATCTTTTTCGAAATGATATATCTTATGCATCTATACAGGGGGAGATAACAGGAATTATTATATTCTTGTGTTTATTGTTCTAAGGAAGGTTATTGTTATTATATATATATATGTGTGTGTTTTTGCTTGTATAACACTTGTGATGCAGATAATAAAGAGCATATCAGAATCGTTGTTTGTCATCATCAAAAAGGGGGAGTGTTGGAAGTCAAGCTAGTTGGATGACATGCTTCAAACTCTCTATGGACTTCAAGTTTAATTCAAGATAGTGTTTTGATGATAACAAGTCAACTCAGGTTCAAGCTCACAAGTGTCATCCATATTCAAGATTGAAGATTCAAGCAAGGCATAGATTAGAAACCTTCTCCTTAGATCAATTGTAAGGTAATGGAGTTTTTATTTCTTTAAGAGTTACAAAAGCCAATAAGTTTTTCATTTTAAGAGAGAAGAAGAAAAACGTGTTTTTGCATTATAAAATGTTTTCTGCTTTAATCTTAGTGAAAATACTTGATGTTACAAAACTCTGTATATTTGTATGTTTGCAAGAGAGAGTAACCGATTATCTTCTCAAGTAATCGATTAACTTTGTTGCATCATAGAAAAATCAGAGAGGTTGTAATCGATTAAATGAAACTTGTTAATCAATTACTTTCTTATGGGAGTAATCGATTACCTGGCTCAAGTAATTGATTATAATTGTTGCATCATACCTTTTTCAGAGGCTTAGTAATCCATTACAAGCTCTGTAGTAATCGATTACATGATGTTGCATCATATGCATCACAGAGACTCAGTAATCGATTAATTGGCTAAGTGTAATCGATTATAATGAGTTGCATCATACATTGAACAGGAGTGGTGTAATCGATTAACTATTCTTGGTCTAATCAATTACATGGTTTTCAAATGAATTTAAGAATTTCTATTTTTGAATGAATAATCGATTACCTTCAGAATGTAATCGATTACTTCATGTTTTATTGAAAAACGTGTCAGAATCATTTTGATTATTTCCTGATTTGTTATTATATAAAATATTCTGATTTATTTTATAAAATTCGAAAATGATTTTAAATTTGAATTATTTCCTTTTTGGTTTTAAGAATCAAATCTTTATTTTATTTCGTAAATCATTTTGATATAGTTTTGATTTTAAAACTTATTTCAAATCTTATTTTATTTTATTTTGATTTTGTTTTACTTATTCTAAATCCTTTTGATTCTAAAACGTTTTCTATTTTAAAAACAAAATCACTCCAACATTCAGTTGATCAATTCGTCCATTCATTCATTCATCTTTTTCTCTGCTACACGTTTTCTCTCTTCTTCTTCTCAAGTCTTCTAGTTTTCACGTTCATACATTTGAAGAACAAAAATCCTTGTTGGCTGAGTAACTCCTAGAGAAACAACTACTTCATTATCATGGAGCTTATTGTAGAATCTGTGTTTTGAGAACACATTATACTTGTTGTAATCACACACATAAATTGTTCTAAACCTTAGTGATAGGGAGAGAATCCCATAGTTGAACGTTGAGGCGTTCATAGGGTGAGGAACCCTGCTGTGTAGCGCAAACGATAGATAGATCGCGAAAACGATGGAAAGATTAAAAATAAAAAAATTGTTTTGCAATGGAGAGATTAGATGTTTGAGATGGATCGCGAAAACGATAGATAGAAATAAATTGAGTAGCGCGGAAACGTAAATAATTGAAATATGCCGAAAATAAAGAGATAGGGATAGAAAAGCTTGCACCAGAAAATTTTATACTGGTTCAGACTTCCCGTCGGAAGGCCTAGTCCAGTCCCCAAGCGACCCGCTTGAGAGTTCTATAATCAACAATAGAGCCGCACCCTATTACACCCAAGAGCACCCCGCACACTACTAGGAACCTCCGTTCGCTAGGGGGCCTCAATATCACACAGCAGGGTTCCTCGCCCTACGACGTATCACACGTCCACTAAGGGATTCTCTCCCTAACCACTAAGGTTTCAAATCCAACGAATATGATAGTGATTACAATAGCAATGTGTGTTCTCAAAAACACGGATACAACAATATACTCTTATGATAATGAAGTGTTTTTCTCTAAGAGATTAATCAGACAATAAGGTTTTGTTCTTCAAAAGTTATGAACGTGAAAACCAGAAGTTTAGAGAAGAAGAGAGAACGTGAATTTCAGAAAAAATGTCAGAGAAGAAAAAGAATAATTATTTGAATGTTGGAGTGAAGCTTTATTAAAATAGAAAAAACATTTAGAATCAAAAGGATTTAATTCAACAAATCAAAATCAATTTTAAATCAATTTAGAATAAAATAAGATTTTGAAATAAGTTTTAAAATCAAAACTAAATCAAAACGATTTACGAAATAAAATAAAGATTTGATTCTTAAAACGAAAAAGGAAATAATTCAAATTTAAAATCATTTTCGAATATTGTAAAATAAATCAGAATCTTATATATAAAAACAAATCAGGAAATAATAAAAATGATTCCGACACGTTTTTCAATAAAACTTGAAGTAATCGATTACTTTCTGAAGGTAATCGATTATTCCTTCAAAAATAGAAATTCCTAAATTCATTTGAAAAACAAGTAATCGATTAGACCAACAATGATTAATCGATTTCATCACCCCTGTTCAATATATGACGCAACTCATTTAATTGATTAACACTTAATCAATTAATCGATTACTGAGCCTCTGTTATGCATATGGTGCAACATCATGTAATCGATTACTACACAGCATGTAATCGATTACTAAGCCTCTGAAAAACTTATGATGCAACAATTATAATTGATTACTTGAGCCAGGTAATCGATTACTCTCATAAGAAAGTAATGGATTAACAAAGTTCACTTAATCGATTACAAGCTCTCTGATTTTTCTATGATGCAACAAAGTTAATCGATTATCTTAGGCAGTTAATCGATTACTCCTTCTTGCATAGTAAAAATATACAGAGTTTTGTAACATCAAGTATTTTCACAAAGACTAAGATAGAAAACAACTTTTCATGAAAACACATTTTCTTCTCCCTTTTTAAATGAAAAACTTATTGGCCTTTTAAACTCGTAAAGAATAGAAGCTTCATTACCTTACAAATGTTCTAAGGGAAAAGGCTTCTAAACTATGTCTTGCTTGAATCTTCATTCTTGATCATGAAGGAAACTTCTGAGCTTGAACTTGAGTTGGTTTGTTATCATCAAAACATCAGTCCGATATATACTTGAAGTCCATAAGAGAGTTTTAAGCATGTCTTCCAACACTAGCTTGACTTCCAACACAGAGAACATAATCTAACCATTTTCCCCAATTTTTATGCATGATTTGAATGTCAATTAATGTGGTTTTGAACCCCTACTGAAACTGTCATGCATGTTCGGGTCTGAAGTGGTTAGAGATTTTGGTTGCTTTTCTCTATGGAGATTTCATTCAAACACGACCTAGAGGTAAGGGGAAATCTATACATTCACTGGAATAAGATTAACATGCTTTGTTTTTAATAAGAGAGTCACCATGAGAGTCTAAGGGCATAAATTGAAATAGGATTATGGCATGGAGGCCTCTTTGAGCTTAAAATTTGATTTGAGCAAACTTAATATGTTGCATGTGTGCTGTATGAACACTGTTTTCATGCCAAATGTGAGTGAAATTGATTTTGGTACTTTAAGTTGCATAAAATGTGGGTTTTATGCATAATTGGTGTTTGGACTCGATTCTCTATGATTTGATGTAATATCAGTATTGATACATGTTTAAAATGTGCAAACAAAGTTCTGTTGATCATTGATTTAAGTTAAAATTGGTTAGAATTGAAAATGGCATGTTAAAAACCAATTATAGTGTATCTGCTGTCAGGGGGACTCGAGTATTTGGGGAAAATATTCGAGTGTTCTCTAATGTAGACTTCCCAGATTTGCAACTAATACTCGAGTATTCTAACTAATGAACAACTCGAGTCTTTTACGAACCACTCGAGTATTCTGGGCAGTCTAATGCACATTTCCAATAAACTGACGAACGACTCGAGTCTTTGAGCCTATACTCGAGTATTTTTGCTAGAACATGCTGAAAAAATCCATTTTTAGTCTAACCACTTTTTTTTAAACCTAATGACATGTAAGGGAATGGCATGACGCTCCATTTGATGAATTTTATTAGAGTTAATAGTCACATAGGTCCCCGAAAGATACCCGTGGAATAAGTTAGGTCCCTGAAAGATTTGTGGAATCTGTTATACCCCCCAAAGATAAATTTGGCGTCACATCAGTTCCCCTATCCAACTTCGACATGAGGGACCTAACGGAATCCTATGTGGCATGTTAAATGCTTTGTTGACCACAATGTCGTGACAGACTGTTAAGAAGGTTCCACGTTTGAGCCAGAAAAGGATTTAACGTGCCATGTAGGATTCCGTTAGGTCCCTCATGGGGGGACTAACGTGATGCCAAATTGATCTTTCGGGGGTTTAAGAGATTCCACAAATCTTTCAAGGACCTAACTGATTCCAAAATGATCTTTGGGGGGTTTAAGAGATTCCACAAATCTTTCAAGGACCTAACTGATTCCACAGGTATCTTTCGGGGACCTATGTGACTATTAACTCATTTTATTATCAATTACGTTGCACATGGAAGTTGAAATATTTCATTGATAAATTTGATGCATGTAGCACATAATGACACTAATGGTTATTCTACAATGGAATGGTTCATGTGCATCCATGCATGGTGGAAAGGTGATAAGGTACCGTTTGTCATGTTCTTGGAACATGAGGAGGGTACTCTAGGAGTACCAAATTGGACTACGACTTGCTTGATATCACATTATTGGTAATGTGGCAAGCATTGGTTGCTGTGAACGTGGATGTTATGTCTTGGTGATGCGACGCACACTATGGGTAGTGGCGTTTTGGACCACGTTCCAAACATAGTCGTGCGGCTTGCTCGATGACACATTAGTGGTAATGTGGGCAGCATTGTGGAATGTTGTTGATGTAAATATTACTTCTTGGTGACGTGACGTACACTATTGGTAGTGGCGTTATGGATTATATTCTGAGAAGGATCGTTATACGTTATGAGAACATATACGGGTTGTTTGGATGGACATCAGCTCCTGTGATAGCTAGAGATTCTCAGGAATTGAGAGACAGAAAGCATGCATCATGCATTAAAAACTAAAGAAGATAATTATAACTAATAATGACTTGATTATATGCATGTGCATATTACTCGCTATCTGTTGGATATGACTATTTAAATTCCGTTATTTCTTATTTGATTATGTGAATTTTATTTTCTTACCCCTATGCCCTTGTAGGTCATGGCGAGATTCCTAGCCTGCATCGAGTTACGCCCACTCCCTAATGGAGTGTGGTACTACGAGGACCATCGATCCACGTGTGAGGGAGAGGTTGAGGTCACAGTCTATCACCCTCATCCCCTGGTTCGTTTTCATCCTCGTAGGTTCCGAGTCCCCATTGTCTACACCATGCATGTTCCCCCTTTTTACACTTACCATGGACGACCCCCACAGAGAACTACTCGACGCTTTCATAGTTTTCGTTTTAGGGCTGTCACTCGATCTCACTCTGCTGCCTCTCGTGTTGTTAGAGAGGATACTCCTGTCCCTAGTCCTACTAGTCCGGTGCGCGGGTCTTCTCCTGTTGACCCAATGCCCAATGGAGGGACACGGACCCCATCGGACGAGGTAGAGGAGGATCCCAAGGAGGGGTCGGATGAGATTGAGGAAGACCCCGTCGAGCATTCGACTTGCAGCCAGTGGGGAGTTGGAGATCCACCGAAGGATGCATGAGGTAGATGACGGGGATGAGGGACATGTTTTGCCACTGCTAGTGGTATGACCTGACAGGCTGATGGAGGAGGACTTTTGTAACACCATATAATTATTTACCCAGAATTACCCCATTATTAAAATAACGACTCAAAATTTTTTTTATAAAGATCTCTGTCAACTCGGACAGAGTTTCCTCTATTTATTGGACATTCCAAAAATTAGATTTTTCGTGTCACCTGTGCAATCAAAACAATCTATTCATTTCCTCCAGAGCCAACAAGACTAAAATACCACGATTATGAAATACATCCATATCATAGTTTAACTTCATCATAGATAGCAGGAATATTTACAAGTTTTGGAACTAAAAAAGTTTTCCCCAAAATAATAAACTTCCTGCCAATAGGAAGTGTCCTGGATGACCCAAACAGTGTGATACTATAAGTGCATATACAAACCATCATAGCATATACTAAACTCAAAACAACCAGGACAACAAAAAGTCCCAACACCCACTATCTACTCTCTGAGAGGGAGAGTGCACCAGCTTGACCTGGTGTTGTGCGAGCTCAATCTCAGTACCTGTAAAAATAGTAAGGAGGTGAGCATCACACGTGAAGTAGAAAGCAGTTTCTAAAATAGACATAGTAACCCACCAAGCCAAACACAACTAGACATTTAGCACATATGATTTCACTTAATCGTTCATAATCATGCTCATACGCACTCTGTAACACCCTATAATTAATTACCCTTTATTCCCCTTATATAAAAATACGGGCTTAAAAAATTCATTTTTAATTTATGAAAATCAACCGTCAAACGGATGAAGTTTCGTTTGTTTTTCGGACTTTTCTAAATCTTCAACCTGATAAACACATTTATATAATATCAACAGTAGCCAGCAGGGCTCAAATATAAATATATATGCATCACATAGTTGCCCCATGGGCTCAAGAATAAAACTTCAGTATCAGTTTGTCTGAGTGCCAGCAAAAATGCCAAGTATGTAAATCAAGAGGCCATAACAACGACTATGCCCAAAATAAATCATAAGCCATGCCCAAATAAAAATATCCTAAGCCTCGCTCAAAAAGCATACACAGCACATATACATCAAATAATATAGAGGCTTAGGTCAAACGAATGCATCTAAATCCCAGCCCTACTCTCCCTGTGAGGGAGAGTACTCCTGCTCGGCCTGGTCAAGTGCAAACTCTGCCTCAGTACCTGCGGAAATAGTAAGGAGTGAGTATTACACATAAAATGGGGAAGCAGTTTCCAGTTATGACATAATGCTATACTAAGCCAACCACATCTAACGTTCAAAATCACAACATAACAAAGTCCAACACATCGCTAATTATTCACAAAATATTCATATGTTTTACAATTCAATTATTTCCACTTTGCTCTTAATCATCATTTTTATCAAATCTTTTATTCTATAATTTTCCATTACATTCACATCTCTTTTCATTTTGTCCCTGATCACGACCTACTGCGTCCGCACCCATGCACGGTCACGTCTTACTGCGCCCGGGTATGTTTACTTTTATCTTATTCCCCTGGTCACGACCTACTGCGTCCGCACCCATGCGCGGTCACGTCTTACTGCGCCCGGGTATATTTCATTTTCATTCTCCCCTGGTCACGACCTACTGCGTCCGCACCCATGTGCGGTCACGTCTTACTGCGTCCGGGTATATTCCATTTTCATTCCTTCATCACAACATCTCTTATTCATTATTTACAAGCACATTATTCCCATAACCACAACAACAACCATTCTTTTATCGAATTATCACAATTATGTCTTTTAATCCAATTTAGCACAAATCAATTATGTTATTACCATCATCACTATTATCCTTAATCCACACATTCTAAATGTTGGCTACCCTATGGTGCAATATTCTAACTAGCCATAAATTCTTAGTACCCATTATATACATATCATAAGTTACACCCCAGAGTATGGTAATACCCACTAATACCCACTCCTTACCTCAAGCTCTTAGAGATAGAGAGAGAATTTGTGCTTTGGAACACGCTTGAGTAATAGCCACGACTTAGAGGAAAAAGGAGGAACCTAAAATCAATAGAATAATGAGACAAATTATTAAGCTTTGCCCAAGAACTTGAGAGAAATTCATATACCAAGTTAGAGCTCCCAAGATTGAAGATTGAAGCTTCAATGGAAGCATGAGAGAGAGAGAGAGAAATTCGAATTTCTAAGGGAGAGAAAGAGAAGAACTCAAACACAATCACTTACTTGGAGCAACAAGGAAGGACTTGGGGATGGATTTGGAGTGATTCACTTGAGGCTTGATTGATGAAAATGAAAGATTTGGTGCCCTAGGAGAGAGGATGCTCGAATTTTGCATGAACTAAGAGGTGGATTGCCTTTATTTTTTTTCCTCTGCAACAGCCGGTTTTTCACCTCATCTACCCTTAATCGATTAAGCTGCAGCTTAATCGATTAAGCTGCATAGTTTTGCAGTATCCAGACTTTGGAAGGCCATAACTTCTTCGTTACCCGTTGGATCTTCCTCAAATTTTAAAGCAAGCTTCCCTACATACTAATCTTCACATCCAACGGTGGAATTTGTGTTTAGAGTTGTAAATCTTTTATTTTTAATTTCCTAATATAGGGTGTTTATAACACCAAAAACATCGCTTCTAACGCTCTTTTGTTCATCTTTCAACCTCCTTTCTGATGCCAATGCTTCTTGATTCCTTTATGAAATTCAAAGAACTCCTAATCCATCATTTTAAATCCTTTTTAGAATAACCCATACTTCCAAATCTTATCATTATTCTAATTACTCTTAGAATTAAAATTCAAGATGTTACACACTCAATATTTACCATTTCATTTCCATACTAGAGTGCAAGTTAACCGATTATCTTTTCATTTCTTCCTTTTCCATATTTTATTCATTTAGTTCGTTTTATTTGTACTACTAGGAATTGGTTTCTCCTACTAGGGCATTTGTATACCCATTAGGGACTTTACACCCATCAGGACTTTCACCCATTAGGCCTCACCCATTAGGACAAATACATATAATCTTATGCTCATTCTTATCACATTTTCCATTCTTTTAGTTTTCGATGAATTGATCAATTAGGTACATTAACTCCTAACGGGGCATTTTCACCTAATGGGGCATTTTTAAGCCTGATGGGGCATTTAGCCCTAATGGGGCATTTGTACACCTAGCAAGAACACCTAGTATCCCAATGTGCCCATTGATCAATTCAATAGCCCGTTTTTGTAACACTCCGATTTAGCAACTTGAAAATATAATTTCTTTAATTAATGTAGTGAAAATTTGGGCCAATTTTTTTTTATCACATAACATGGACATGAGAATCTCCAAGTTCCAAAATCTTTTATCGAAATAGTTTACAACAGAAAATTGATTCTCATATCTCATGTTATACTTCAAGTTCCAAACCGAGATGTTACGAAACATCGCACTTGGAAACTTGCTTTCACAAATCACATTTAAAAGCCCATTTCGTTTGTTCTTAATCAGAAAACTTAGTCACTGGTTACCCAACATTATAAAACATAATTCGGGTGTACATGTGGATGCAGCTAATGATGTCTAAGTACCTGCTAAGGGAGTACAATACTCTGAAAAGGAAGACCTCAACATTAGGTCTATTCATCAATCATTATCTCCATCCTTGACGGGTGCTCCTTCTAGCTCCAGGTACTCCTCGGCATCGTCGATTCTCTCATGGTCGTCAGGTTGTACCCAACCTACCGCATTCTTTTGATCCTCTAGCACAAATCTGCTCGTTGTGGCATCAGCATCCACCAACACAACAACGGGGCAGGAGAGAGTAAGCATTCCAAACGACGTATCGTCGACAATGTGGGTTCACGATAGGCAAAATATTAAGACAATACAAGCATACAACATTACATAATTACAGCACAACAATGCAATATAAATACAACACAACAAGATAACATATTTGCATCATCTCATTTATAATCATGATCATCATCAATTAATCATTCATTAACGTAGGCTTACTTTCGTTTATCATTATCGTTAATCTCTTCGCGACGTATAATTCTTTCTTTCTCACGTGTTTTTCTCAATTACCTCTTTCGAATCTTTCACTTAAGGGGATCTCTTGATCACTTTATCACATGGGATCAAAGTCCCTTTGTCCATATTTCTCGAGTCCATAATATCGGAAGTTCAGGCTTTATGGTTTTGGGTCTACATCTCCTCGGT
Source organism: Crotalaria pallida (assembly GCA_037953625.1). Lineage (NCBI taxonomy): Eukaryota > Viridiplantae > Streptophyta > Magnoliopsida > Fabales > Fabaceae > Crotalaria > Crotalaria pallida. The sequence continues at coordinate 27,786,060 of CM075654.1, forward strand.
GTAACACCCCGATTTGACAACTTGAAAAATATAATTTCTTTAATTGATGTAGTGAAAATTTGGGCCAATTTTTTTTTCTTTTTTGAAAACATAACATGGACATGAGAATCTCCAGGTTCCAAAATCTTTTATCAAAATAGTTTGCAACATAAATTTGATTCTCATATCTCACGTTATACTTCAAGCTCCAAACCGAGATGTTACGAAACATCGCACTTTGAAACTTGCTTTCACAAATCCCATTTAAAAGCCCAGCTCTTTTATGTTTAACCAGAAAACTTGATATTGATTATCCAGCTTTACAAAACATCTTTCGGGTGCACATGTGAATACAGTTAATGTTGTCTAAGTACCTGGTAAGGGAGTACAATACTCGAACATAGACACTATGACGGTAGACCTCCGTCCAACGCAATGCTCCTCCGAAGGGACGAATCATCAACCATCGGGTCCTCGAACCGAGCTTGACCTTCTTCTCTTTCGAGACTCCATCTCGGTCTTGTCTTCGTAGGCCAATACTTGAAGCGTCGACTCCCAATATGATCTACTTACTCTATCGCCTGTGGACATCGTCACAGAATGTCCACAGGGATGGGAAGGACAGAGAGAGTAAGCATTCCGAACGATGCATCGTCGACGGTGTGGGTTTACGATAGGCAAAATATTAAGACAATACAAGCATACAACAATACACTTTCACAGTACAACAATACAGCAGATAATTATGCATAATGCATGAGGATGCAATGCAATCGTCGCATTAACTAACACTCTATCCTTCTCTTAAGGGAATCTCTTAATCAACTCATCTCGCAAAGTCGAATCTCTTTAACAGCGTGTCTTGCAGAGTCAAAGTTTCTTTGTCCACATATCTCGAGTCCATTTTATCGGGTAATTAGGCTTTGTGGTCTCGGTTTCAAGTCTACATCTCCTCGGGATCCATCCACCTAGTCGGAAGCAATCAGGAGTACAGGATCTCTAACCACACCGGCTTTTACTGGATGGCAAAACAAATGAATACATAAAATGCCCGGGAAATAAGCACATCCGGCCGTGTTCGAGCATCCCTCTCAATGAACAAGATTTGGTCAAGGGGGTGTCAGTCCTCTGTCTAGTGATCATGTGGTACTTCGTCCACACCACTGAGTGACCAGCTCCGACCGGTTCAGCCAGGGCCCCTATGGTTTTTCCCACCTAGACAGACTTCCCAAGGCTTATGACGAATCACCGTCATTACCGTCCCCTATCTCAATCATCCAGCTGAACACCACAAGGGTAATTCAGGTGTATCTTCCTCTCCACTACTTCGGGTTAGGGTTTCGAGTCATGAGGTTATACTTATTCGTTCAATCGTCGACCCATCCTAAGTCATCTCCGCTATACAGCTCCGACCATATGCGGAATGCTTCTGTGGGACTCGACCACTGTGTCTGACGGGCTCCGACCCATCCTGAATCATTCTCGGCATACGGCTCCGACCAGTATGCAGGATATCCACAATCTCTCTGACGGGCTACAACCCATTCAGAGTCAACCTCGCCATATAGCTACGACTATATGCGGAACATCAAACATCATTCTTCCTCAATTTATCGGGTATACTACTAGCTACAATAGACCTTTACTCCGACTTTGAGAGAGTACAGAGTGTCCTAATATATCACCTAAATACCACGGTTTCTTAGGGAAGCTTCTCTCTCACCTCAACTCCAGCAAATACCTCGTCCGAAATCGTTGCGGGTCCTCCCAACTTTCAGTTGCTCCAGCTTCTTGACTTATACGCACCTTATACTAGATAGGAGACACTAACGTTACTAGTCTATCTAAATGATCGTCATACTTAAAATCCAAAACGTGTTTTTCGAAAAACTCTTTTCACTTCTTGCCGGAAATCGTAAATCTTCAAGATTTTTCTCAAGTCAAAATCCAACTTTCACTATACTTTAAACACTTTGAAATCATTAGAAGAAATCAATGAAATCGTTTTAAATAAATGGATCGGTTGCTGGTCCGTCTTGGACAGCAGCTCGCTCGATCCCGAAAACATCGAATAACGTCATCTTTGAAATCCAACCTTTCTTAAACCACGTACCACTTAAAACTTAAACTTTAAAACCAATCAAACACATTTTCAGGATTGAAAAACGATTTAAATAAAAACTGGACAGCAAAGATGCTCGCCCATAAACCACTCTTTTAGAAAATTCGAAAACACCGAAAAATCGCATTTTTCAAACCAACTTTATCTTATATTAAGTATTCATCAAAACTCAACTTCAAATCACTTCGAAAACATTTTTAAATAAGAAATACAACTTATAAAAACTCTGGACAGCACCATATTCCAAGCCTTGAATTCATTTTCCATTGTCCAAAACCAATTTAAATCCATAAACAAATCAAGCATCTTGAAAACAGTTAAACAAACACTTTGATTAACAATTTCTCAAACTCAAATACTTAAAACAATTTATTTCCAAGTATAACATTATGCAACAAAATGAGGCAGCAACCAATAGGCCCAATACTTTTTTTTTGAATAACCAAATTCTAATCATCATCGTAACTTATTAAATAATTCATTTTCCTTCACTTCTTTTATCAAATAAATAATTCCAAGACACTTTAAACAAAGAAGTTCAATTAAAATAAATCACCTAAAACAAACCATTTGGCATATAGCACATAGCACATTTTCAAATCATAATTTCAAACTAATAACCTAGACCGAAACACCGTAAACAACTACTTTGCAAACTAATTCATGCATGGCCTAAACATATCATCAAACACTCACTCATTCAATTATTTCAAGACATTATGATGATCATACAAGTCCAGACAAAACACAAAATAAAGTAAAAAATTCATATTTGTCGAAAACATTTAAATAAAGCCTTTTATTCGATTACGGAAAAGCTCAAAAGATAAAATCTAAAACTATACCAAATCAATTTGTTTAATTCCCAAAATTTTCAGAACAAACGCATATATAACAAAGTTCATCATATAAAATTTCCAAGTCATTTGAACAATCTTAAGCTAGGTTTCAAATCAGGTTTCGTGTGAAAAGCAAGATAGAACTGTTGCTGGCCTGAGGCCAAAAAGCCATGATTAAAAATAGTGTTTCAACTCCAAATTGCATGAAAATTGGTATAAACTTTCCTCATACAGTCAATACCAACTCATACAAATTTCAGATTATTTGGAGCTGTGAAAGTCATACTTTTTCAATTAAAGTGGTCACTAAGTTTGGAAAATATGAACCAGATGGTTCACTGTTTCTCAATTGGTAAAAATATAAAACCAACTCCAAATCACCTCAAATTTACAGAGAGTCACAAGACATGTTTAAGGAGCTACCATAAAAATTTCAAGCAATTTAGAGTAGTTTAGGTTAGAAAACATGGTTTAGGTTTTTCCTTGAAAACTTACTTTTCCGAAATCGTTTTCACCAAAATGACTCCATTTCAATTAACAAACCAACTCTAAAAATCATATAAAAATCCAGGGACAATCAATTTAACCTACTTAAAACAGTGTCCAAGTTGCAGAATCATCAAACATATACAAGTACTACTTATCCAAATCTTTTTCACTAAAAACCTTGGACTTCCATAATTAACACCGAACAACCAAAATTCATTTAGAATGCCAAAACAATTTCAAATCCCTTCAAATTTTCCAGAACTCATCTAAATAGCATCAAGGATCACATATTAAAATTTCAAGGCAATCCAATTAGTATAACTATCATTTCTCAAAGTTTCTTGCAAGAAAATCACTTATAAATTAAAATTTCAGCACTTAATCAAATTGTTCAAACCAAAACATTTTCATTTAACTTTCACTTAGTCAATTCTATCTTAGCAAAACTTCATCTTATCACACTCAATCATGTTAAAACCGTATGCTTCATTAGTTGCTCAAAACTTATCTTCTCAAAGAATAACTTTACAAATCAACATGTAGTTTCATGGCATCAACATACATACATCTAAGAAAATTTAAACTCAAAGTCTAAGGTCCAAACCGTGACCTTGACTAGGTTTTCTTAAAAACAATTTTAAAGATTCAAGACAACTTCAAATACAATAACAATTTCACATCATTCATTAAGCAAGTAGAAACATGATCTTAGCATATTTCTCCTATATGAAACCGTGAGCATCAAACAAATCCTTAAACAATTTTTATTTTACATCAAACATTTAAGATCAACACAAAATTCATGGAAATCACATATTCATCAATTAGACTTAAGAAAATCTTAACCCTTTTCATTTAACATACAAACCGTGACTAATGTTTAAAGATCACATCATCACATAAATTTTATTCTTCTAAAACATCATCAAGTTTCAAGATTATGACATGCAAGAGATCAAACAAAAAGAAATCAAGCTTTCATTCACAATTAACATCAAGACCGTGGCCATCATGAAGAAAATCACCAAGAAAATTCAATTATTTTAAAAGATCTTTATATTAAAACTCAAGCATCAAGTACATCATAGTTCAAGCATAAATCTTATCATGCATGCAAACAAAAACCTTAGATCTTTGGAAAATCTTTTATGAAAACTTAGGAATCAAATTCTTTTCAAGAACGTTTTAAGAAATCAAGAAGAAATCTCAAGATCATGAGAGAAACACTTTCAAACCAAGAATCAAGCATTTAGAAGAAGATCATGAAAAACGAAAATGAATCAAAGAAAAAGGTTTAAAACTTTTTAGATCATGAATTAAAATTCTTACTTAATCAAAAACTTTAAGGAATCAAGTCCAAGATCTTTGGTTTCTCCTCTCTTTCCTCACGGCTCACTCACTCTATCCTAGTCCAGGGTTTTCTCCTTCCCTTCTTTGCTAATCTTAGCTTGATCTTGCTTAGGATGTGAAGAGTTCAAGGTTTGGTTCCCTTTCTCTCAATGTTCGGCCACTCTCTCTCTTTCACTAAGAGTTTGATTGTCTCTTAGTGTTGTGTGTTTGGTTTGAAGAAGAAATGAGGAAGGTGTGTGTTGATGAAAGAATGAAGGAAATAAAGAGAAACTCACTCCTTCCACACGGTTTTAGTGTTGTTTGTGGGTGTGTGTTGGAGTTGCTTGATAGAAGAAGAAATGATGAAGATGGAAAAATGAAAACAACTCACTCTCTTTCTCACACGGTTTTGGGATTCTTTTATTCTTCTTCATTTTTCCTTATTTGCCATCAAGGGTTTGCATGGGGGGCTTGATTGCAAATACTTGGGGACTAAGTCACAAAACTTGGAGGCCAAGTCTTGCTCCTAGGTCCCTCACGGTTTTGGCTTCTAAGTCCCTCCTTAGGTCATGCTTTGGTCATCATGGTGATGTCATGGGCTTGACTTTTTGGCATGCAACTTGGTGACCAAGTTAAGGAACTTGGAGGCCAGGTTAATCACCTAACATTCGGCCATAGGGTGTAACACCCCGATTTGGAAATAGAATTTTCACTAAAAATTTGCGCCATTTTTTTTAAATAAACATTACCAAACCATTTCATTTTAATTCTTTTACAAAAAGGTTTTCATAAAACAATTTGATTCATTTGGTTTTCAATATTTGGTTCATAATTCGCAATATAAAATTCCTTTCCAAAAAGAGATGTCACTAACACTTTTCCAAAAAGCTCCTTTTCGTGATGCCAAAATTATTCGATGGTTAATTTGCGGAAAACATTTAATTATTTAAATTAACTTCATACATAATCAAAAAGAACTTCTTTTATTACATTTAAAATAATCCATATTATAACTGGGGTTACATTCGGGACAGATTAATCATGTCCTAATCACCTTAAGATAGGATACAAAGCAAAGACTATCCTATCTTATACTACAAGTCTTCATTGCTATCTCCTATCACAAATGTCTATAAGATTCCTTGATTGCCGCTTCTGCTTTCTCCTTGTACGTGCGTCATCTCATGATCATCTTCCTGTTTTAAGCTACCACTCCTTGATCTGCCATCTGTAGACATTGTTTCCCAATGTCCACATGAAAGGGAAATAGAGAGAGTAAGCACTTCCGAACGATATTATCGTCGACGACGTGGGCTTACTATAGAGGAATATTAAGACCATACAAACATATTATAATCCAACATGTACATTACCATTACCTTATTCCATTTGTTACTATAAAATCCTTTCCCAAAAAGAGTATACCTCCTAAAACCATAGCCGTTAAATTATCTTTAGTCTCTAAATTTCATACCATCGGTAAATCAAAAAGGGGGGGTACCATTACCGAGGTGCAAGGTATGGATATCACACACGCTACATCTCCTCCACAAGTCCAACCATATCCTAGTTCGGAAAGCAGATGGGACGCACAGGAACCCTAGCCACACTGGCATCGAAGTCGGTAAACGAAAAGGCTATACCATCGCCAGTGGTCTGTAAGATATAAAAATTCATGTGACCAACACCGGCGGTCAACAAGATTCATTTCATAAAAGTTTCCAAAAACCCAACCCTTACCGAACTTCTAGCCCCGTTCAGGTTCCCTCTCACCATCTATGATTTGCTCAAGGGGGCGACAACACTATCTCCAGTTGGCCTGCAGTCCTCGCTACGACGAAAGCCCAGACTCCTGCGTGAACCTTGTCATTGTAGTCCCGTCCCGCCTAGAGAAGTACTCGAGGCTTCTTGACGTTTCACCATCCTTGCCCTCCCCTATTGCAATCATCACTTGAAGAACTCCTATCTCCAAGCACACCTGAGTATCCGTAGATAAACAGGGTGTCTTTCCTCTCCACTACTTCACTCTCAACGCAAGGTTTAAAATAAAGGGTTCCTATGTCTTTTAAGTTATCGGAGAGTTTTTACAAAGTTTAACATTCCTAGTTATGGTCGACCCATTCTAAACCTTGCTTCTAACGGGCCTCGACCTCTAAGGGATTAGCTTCTCATGGACACTTCCAGGTCACAGGGAATTCAACACTTAAAGATCAAGCATGTCATCATGACCATGCGATCCGGGGGTAGTATTATAACTTTCATAAACCTCTGTAAAGGTTCCATATTAATTCCTTAACCATAAAGCCTTTAATCAATTCCAAAAATTATCCACCATGACATCTTATGAATCAATTATTTTCCAATAATAAGTTGATATATCATATTCGCCAGACATGTTATCATTAATAATTTAATATTATGATAGATCCAACATCATAATAAAACAAGATATACAACACATACAATTATATCCGAGGGATCGTGTTTTCGTATGAACGGCGGGACATACACACACAATTGCCGTTCTACTACTCACTCGATAGATCCCTAGTTCCGACCTTTGAGATTATACGGAACGTCCTAATATTACACTACATGCCACTATGTCTTAAGAAGACTTCTCTCTCACCTTGAGTTGAAGCTACAAAATTAGTGTCCTCTTGCTTTGAAGTCACGTCACCCAAATCCGAACGAAAGCCTTTACCAAATAATATTTACAAAATAATTTCATAAATAACTACTCAATTACAATTAAGCAAACCACAAGACACATATCCTTAACAACAATTTCCTTTATCACTTTTAGGAATCTAAAAGACTTGAACCAAAACTTCCAATACTTAAAATAAATCATACTTTACAAAATCAAAACCTTTAAAACGTCAATGGAAATTTTTAGAACTAATTATTAAATCAAAAGAGATTATTTCATACTTTTCATTAACTCAGAAAATCAATAACAACTACCGCTCAAGGATTAACATAAGCCACTTAAAACAAATAACTTAAACTTGATGCAACCTTTTTAATCATTTGGATAGCCCAGAAACACCTTCTTTAAAAATCAATTTTAACATTTACATAAACACTTAACACATCAACAATCATTCTAAAATATAAACTCATTCATTTATCAAATCAAAACAAGTTCTAGAGTTGATATAACTCAAACTAAAATTCTGGACAGTATTATAATACAAACTCAAAAATCACTTTTCTTATAGTTAGTTTATTCAGAACTCATGCTACTTTTTCCTGTAACTTAATTACAAGTCCCATTATCTAATTACATTTAAATATCATGCAACTATATAAAAATCTTTTCTGTACAGTAATACAAAATAAAGTTGCATTACTTCACAGTTACCCAAAAATTCATTCTTTTCAATTTCCTTCTACAAGATTCACATACCAAATTCTTAAAATGAGATTAAACTTAAGAAAGTAATATTTTTCTACACTTATTCAATTATGGGCAGCACTTAAATTATTTCAATTCACCTTAAATCTTCTAGACATACTACTAAGGTCAATATAAAACAAATCTGGACAGCCACTCAAACAATTGCATTTACTCACAATTTTCATCAAACTAAAGTTCTAACATCTATTTCAATTTATTACTCAAGGATACATACACTAAGGTCTAAAAGTAAGGTTAAACTAAATAAAATAATATTTTTACTTTATAAAACAATTCTGGACAGTAGCCTAATTACTTTAATAAAAATCATTCTACACATTTTTATACAAGCATAAACAACATTTCATTTAAACACATATGCATCTTTTCTTATACGTATTCTAAAATTACTTTAAAAATCTACTTTTTAATCCTAAATACTTATACTACAAGATTAGCATGAAATTTACATTTTTAATCATTCAAGAACAAGTCATAACATCAATGCCACACATTTCACATTTTTGGACAGCATGCATACTCAAACTTAAAAATTCATTTTCTCTTAAACAGAGAGTCGAAAACACATGCCGTTTTTTCCTAAATTCTTATTACAACTTCTACTATAATAAAATGACTAAAATTAAACTAAATAAAATGATTGCATCTGCTGTACAGCCACTGAAAAAGTTGCATTAATTCAAGAAGTTCAAGTAAAACAATCCAAAACAATTATACACAATTCCTACTCATGCCAAAGACTTTAAAACACTATTATTTCTAATAGAACATTACTTTTTCATTAATTCTAAATTCTGGACAGCAACTTAATATTTTTATTTAAATTACTTTAATCACTCAAAAATACTTATTTCTATTTGTTTCTATATTACATTTGCACATATAAACAAGGTATCATTAACATTCTCAAAAATAATCATTTGGGGTCTTAAATAAATAAATTTTTCAGATTAAAAATTAAATTTCCAGAATTAAAATTAATTTTCCAGAATTAATCTTTTCCATAAAAACATGTAATTCATTCCATAGACATACTAAATCAATTATCAAATCAATTAGAGAAATTCAATTAATTTAATTCCTTTTTCTCTAAAATTCGACTAGCATAGAAAAATATCAGAAAAATATTTTTAATTCCTAAAGCATCTATATAATATAATTACATCATTTTGTATACTAAAAATAAGAGTTTTAATCATTAACAAAATATAAAATATATCTCTTTTAGAAAATAATTCTTTTTTTTTCCAGCAACTAACATTTATAAACACATCAACCACATACTCATACAATTAATCAAAAATACATGTTCTTATAAGTTTATAACAACTACCATTTGTTCCTATTTCTTTTAAACAATTAACTATAATTTAATTACACATCAAACAACAAGCAATTTACCAAAAATAATTTCAAAACAACATCAGAGACCTCACGGTCTATTATTTTTATTTTTCCAGAAATTTATTTTTTTGTTCAATTACTTAAATCAAACAAAAGGAAATAACATACAATCAAACAATAACAATTACATAAAAATTGCATAACATATAATTCCATACACTTCAAGAACATCAAAATTTTCCAGAATTAATTTTATTTCTAAAAATCATTTCTAGTTCCTTTAAGTCATTTTCATTTCATTTCTACTTTAAGGAAAATACTTATTTGTTTTCATTCTTTTTAGAGACTTAATTATAACTCAAATATACATGAAATAACAACAATTATCACACAATATACATACATACATACACGGTCCAGAAAAGAAAAGAAATAAAAACCAAAAATAAAAATCCATTTTAAATCTTTTATTCATTTCTATTCTCTTTTATTATATTAAACAACAATACAATACACATATTAAAATACACAATCAATCCTCATTTTTCTAATATGTCACACGGTTCATATATATATATATATATATATATATATATTAGAAATTATTATTTTCCATTGTTATTTACTTATTTCTTTTTCATTCCTTAAAACAAAAAACAAAACAATTAAAAAGACAATGAATAAAAACTTTATTTGTTCACACAAAATTCTCTACAATTCTTATATTCTAATTAAAATAAACCCAGAAATTAAATTACTCAAACTTATCAAAAACTTTTAGCCATCTTAAGAATTAAAGAAAAGGGGAGATAAATCCCTTTAAACACCCCTTTTTGTGTCCCTTTTCTCATTCTTAATTCATATGACTTAAGGACAATTTCATATATTTGTGATGTCCTAGGGCGAGGAAAACCTCTAAGGAGGGGAAATCTACCTCAGAGGGGACTCTGCCTAGGGTTCATGTGTGATGTTTGTTGGGAGTCCTCTAGTGGCCAAAGGGGAAGCCAAAGAGATACCCTAATCACTGGTGTGTGAGGGTGGCGATTAGGGTAAGAGGACGTACCTTTGCCCCATGTAGCATTGAGCTACTTATAGGGGGGAGCTGGTTGCCCTAATGGGCCAACTTGGGGCCCAAGTAGGGCCAGCCTGTAGTGAGTTAGGAGTAGTGCGCTATCCTTCCGGATAAGGATGGGGTGAGCTGTCCTTGCGGATAAGGATGGGGTGAGCTGTCCTTGCGGATAAGGTTGGGGTGAGCTGTCCTTGCGGATAAGGATGGGGTGAGCTGTCCTTGCGGATAAGGCTGGGGGACGTCATCATGTCCTTGGTGTCGGAATCTTTGGGGCGATGTCGGACCTGGGAAGACGTACGGAGATCGGACCTGAGCAGAGGCATGAGGTCAGCCTGTATCTAGCGCTTGTTCGGCCGTTGAGCCCTAAGCTCGGCCAAGCGTTCAGTGGGTCCCTTGTTAGGTCCTTGAGCTTTTAGCGGGGTTTGTGGGGAGCTCGGCCTAGCCAGGTCCACCACATAAGCCCCCCAGCTCGGTCAAGGCTCTTTGAGGCTTGCTCCGAGGTCGTGGTTTAGATATCTTCCCGAAGTCCATCACTTTACGATCGAGTTTACCACATAAGCCCCCCAGCTCGGTCAAGGCTCTTTGAGGCTTGCTCCGAGGTTCCGGAGGGTTTCAGGACTTGGCCATCTGCTCAAGTGGAAGGACTGGTTCCAGCTGTCTCCACCTTAACGTCAGAATACACTTGACAGCTGCCCATTTATCTAGTGCCGATGTGGTACCTGACACGTGTCAGAAAGCTCTGTTCTCGAAGTGTCACTATCATTGTGACGTTATCCGAGATCCTCGAATCTTGTGGCCGTGCGCCACGTGCCTCGATCCTAGGGGTTAGGCATTGAAAAGGGTTTTATGTGGGCCAGGCCCATTATTCAAAACTGGAGGGAAAACCGCTTCTTTTCAGTTTTACCCAGAGTGTCCTTTTTTCCTCCTTCACCGTCCCCGTCTCTTCATTTGTCTCTTATTTACCATTATCTTCTTTGACTAGACAAGGCTCCCCTTGTTTTTTCACTTCTGCAGATCTCTCACTATACTCAAAGGTTCCTCCTATATTTCGTTTCTTCTTTGCTACTTCTAGACTTTGCTTGATCCCTTGTATTTCTTTCTTTTCTTTACGGAGGGGGGTGTCTTCCGCTGCTTGCGAGTTGCTTCTGCATTTGATTCATTTCTGCACTCTGCAAGGTACTTACTTCGTCTCTTCCTCTTTTGAAATAATTGTTGTTTTGGTGCCTTCATAGGTTTCCTTTTCTGGTTTTTGTGGATAGTTTCTGATTTTGATCCTATATTTTGGTTTTTCCTCACGGGGTAGGGTTAGGATTTCAGGATTTCATAGGTTTCCCACTTTCTAATTCTTAGGGATTTCAGGGTTTCTTTTGGGGGTTTTAATTTCGCTGTTTTGTGGGTTTATTCACAGTGGGTTCAAGGTACAAATTAGGTTCAATATGAGTAATGAATGGCTTAGGAAATGGGCTGGGATGGTTCTTCTTTCGTCAAGCAGTAGTGAGGAAGAGGACGGTTCCTCTTCTTCCTCATGCTCGTCCACGGAGGTGGATGAGATGCTGCGGCGCAGGAGGGAGTTTGGGCGGAAGTACGAGCGGTGGGTTCTGGAGGTTGACCCCGTCGAAGTCGTCTACCCTCGGAACTCCGAAGAGAAACGAGAATGGATTAAGAAGTATGCTTGGGCTGAGTTTGTAGATGGCAGAGAGCGTGTCGATTACGAGAGGATGGAAAGGGAGAAATTGTTTGAACGGGGGGTACCTGTGGAAGAGGGGAGATGCTCGCCCCTCGGGACTACCTCGAGGGGGTTTTCGGGTGGTTTATTTTTCGCGACCCGGAGAACTAATTTCGAGATCCCCTGTCCTTCCACAGGTACTATGGCTCCTCGGAAGTGCATCGTCCGACTTGAACTGTACCCTGCTCCCTTTGATGCCGAATTATACACTTGGGTTGACGTGGAGCCCAAGGGAGTCCAATCCAGCTTAGTTTCAGATGACCAGCTCATGGCAGTGCGGGAGGTCGTGCTTCCCAGCTCGGGGGATGCTGGTGATAACTACAAAATTCTACCCTGCTCAGCCAACGATAGGATTTGTTCTCGGACTGACAATAGCTCTTTCTTTTTCTATGCCGACCTTATTCAAAATTTAGGGGTGAGCTTGCCTTTCACCGACATAGAGATTAGGGTATTGAACGAACTCGGCCAGGCTTCCTCTCAGCTCCATCCCAATACTTGGTCCTTTCTCCGAGCCTTTCAGAGATATTGTAACGCTAGGAACCTGGTTTGCACAGCTTGGCTCTTCCTGTGGGTGTACAATCCGTTCGTTAGTAACAAGGAGGGTGTCTCAGGTCGGCTTTGGGTATCGACCAAGGCTCGAGGTCGTTATGGGCTTTTTCGGATGTTCTCTGAATCATGGAAACAATTCAAACCGCGCTTCTTTAAGTACCAACATGTGGGTTCTGGTCGCCCCTGGTTTATGGGAGAAGCGAAACCGAGATTTCCCTTAGAATGGACACAAGAATTTTTCATCCGACATTCGGAGGCACCTCAACGGTGGTCAGGGACGACCTTGGATGGCGATGAGGCTGTTACAGCCTTCCACTTTCAAACTGAGTATCGAGCTCGCAGGTCTCAGCTTGATATAGGAGTGTTCATGACGTGCCCAGTCCGAGAAGTCTTAACAAACATTGGTAGATAGCTTTTCACTTTTTTGCCTTTGTAATCTATTCTTTTTGTCTTTTGCTGATTTCTTTGTTTCTTTTCTTTGTGTTTTGCAGAGAAATATTGGGCCAACATGTCTTCTAAAGCGATGAGGGCTGCCTTGGAAGCGCACAGAAAGAAGGCTTCCACATCTCCTGCTGTTGTTGCCGTCGTCGCCGAGGTCACTGCTGATACGACCTCGACAGGTTCTGGTCCTCTTCACCCTACCCCGCCTGCCGTTATCCTTGCGCAGGCTCCTCAACCGGCGGCTAGCTCGGGCGTAGAAATGGTTGTCGCGCCGAGCTCGCCTGCTCAGGGCCGGGGATCTGAAGGTTCTTCCCGACCTCCAGTAGTCACCATCAGTCCCTCAGTTAGAGAGGGAATTCTGAAGATGTCGGGGGCTGAGTGGAAGAAGAAGGCCGAAGACTTTGCTATTCAGATGAAAAGGGCCTGTACCATGTTTAGTGTTCTACCCGAGGTTGCTGACGATGTAGCAGAGGGTATATCACCCGCTCAGAAGAAAGCTCGGTTGGAGGCTGCGGCGGAGGTGGAGGATCTAAGACAGAGGAAGAAAGCGGCCAAAGAGAAGCTGGCGGAGCTGGAAGAACAACATCGGCAACATATCGCGGAGCTCCAAAAGCAGAATGAGGAGGCCATGGCTCAGATGAAGGTTGAGGTTAGGGAGGCTGGTCGGCAGGAGGGGTTGGCCGAGGTGGAGAAAGTTAGGACCCTGCTAAAAAGGACGGCTGCCCAAGCACTTAAGCACAAAGTGGCGGCACAGGAAGCTGATTTCTAGTTTGAGAAAGCTGGAAACAAAATCTTCGCCAGTGAGGTGGAGCAGGTTCTGCACTTGAACCCTGGTCTCCGAATTAGGGTGGTTGGGGCTAGTGCCGCCTATGGGGTAGAGGATGGCAGGATGGTGGATTATGGGAGAGATAGGGCCGAAGTTGATCTTGACCAGCCTGAGGAGAATCTTCCTGACCCCCTGGCCGAGAGAATGGAAGAAGATTTTGATCCGAGGTCGGTTGTGTTATCTGACGTAGAGGATTGACATGGCGTAAGTCCCTTATGCTGGGCAGCATGATTTTTATTTGTAACAACTTTGTTGGGTATGCTGACTGTCACCTGATAACAGTTTGTCTTTAGCTTAATGCAAGTTCATATTTTGCTTAACTTGTTGCATAAAAAATTTGTGTGCCAGTTATTTGTCACTTGTTGCATACGTTGAAAAAGTTTTTTAGGCAACGCGAGATAGTGAGATCTGTTGCGTGGTTTTAAATCGTTGTTTACGCAAGTATTAAATTTAAATTGTGACGTATAACGAATTATTAAGGGCCTTGGTCTGTGAAGCTTTCTCACACCCAAGTCACCCATGATCGTTTTAGGTTTAGATCGGGTTACTCAGTAAGTGCAGTAATCTTATAAGGTTTCCTCTGGAAAGAGGTACTGTATATAAGGGCATACGGTAGGGAACTCGGAACATCCCGTCTTGGCCGAGGTGGGTTTCCTCTACCCCGATGTGGAAGAGGTTGCTGAGTGAAGTGATGTAAAAACATTTCACTGCAAGCTGTACATCATCGGGTGTCCCTTGTACATTGTGCATATGAGCCAATCTCTTTTGGGAGATGTAGGCTGTGCATAGCGCCATGCAACATTTAGGTGGCTAGTGCTAAATGAGAAGCTAGTACGTACGTATATAAAACTGTGGCACTTGAGTAAAGGGCAAGTCTGTATTTCATTGATTAGATGTCAGAATACATTGCTTTTTGAAAATAAACTTGGTATTTCATAGTGGTGGCACTCTGGCCGACCTTGGAAAGATGGATATCTCACAATGAAAAGGCACGCTGGCCAAACATGAATTAAAAAGCCTAAACTGATAGGCACACATTTTGATTAGGAATTTAAGTAGAGCTTTTTGGTAACCGTGACTTGCTTCTGAGGTAAACCTGTTTGGGCGATGTAGGTTCTCAGTAGGGTGGTGATCTAAGGGCTTTACTGAGTTCGGCTCCTTAGACAGTGTCCCAGAGTCTGTGCTTCGTGAGCACCTCTGTTGGGGTCTGCTTGTCTTAGAACCGTGCTCACACCCTTCGGGGACCGAGGCTCAGGTTTCACTTTTGGAGCGCTGATCTTCCGCGCTTGCAGGATCAGGACATTTTGCTCCAGTGTTTGTTTCTGCTTTTTTCTTCTTAGCTGCCTCCTTCTGAACCGAGGAGGAATGCCTGGGATACTTAACTAGCTTGAAGCCACTTGGGGGCTGCCGAGTTTGTAGGAAGAGGAGGAGGTGCTTTTTGATTATGAAGAAGCTGTTGATCCCAGATCGGGTTTGGTCGGTAGGACCATTGTCGTCTCGTTGTCCTGGACTCTCTTTTCTGACCTCGATGCCTAAAATTTGTCCTTTGGTCAAGGTTGGATCAGTGGATTCTTTCTGTTTCCTTTTTCCTTCCCGTAGACTTGCATTATAGCAAATTCGGGCTTTTACTTGGTCGGCTTTTACCGTGACGACCTTGTCGTCTGAACCAACAAACTTCATTGCTAGGTGGACCGTAGAAACTACCGCCCCAAAGGCTTGGAGGAAGGTTCGTCCCAGAATGGCGTTGTATGGGGAATCAGAGTTTACTACCAAGAATTTTATAATCTCCGTCCGGGCTGAAGGTTGCTTACCTAGGGTTATCGGGAGATGGATAGCTCCGAGGGGGCGGATTGCTTCTCCTGTAAAGCTGATGAGGTTTCCTTCAAACTTGAGGAGGTCAGATGATCTGAGCTTTAAAGCTTGAAAAGTGTGCAGGAAGAGAATGTCGGCCGAACTCCCTTGATCAACAAAAACCCTGGCGACTTCAAAATTTCCTATCAGCGCGGTTATTACCATGGGGTCATTATGATCGGGGACAACATCTTCCATATCCAGGTCGGAGAAAACGATGGGAATATCTCGAGACGGCTTTTTGTAAATGGGCTTGTGGTGTACTGCCAGGATTTGGTTGATGTACCTTTTCCTATCTGCTCTCATTTCTCCTCCACCTGCGAAACCTCCGGAGATAGTTTCTACCCGTAGGTTTTCTGGTGACTTATCCATGTCTTGGATCGCGACCAAGCTTACTCGTTGTGGCTCCTCATCTCTCTTCTCGGGGGATGGCTCTGCTTTTGCTTTGACTTTATCATTATCCGGGTTGCGGGTTCTTCTTCGACCTTTCCTTTCTACTGCTTCTCTTACATACTGTTGTAATTTTCCCTTCCTTATCATGTCTTTGATCACATCCCGAAGCCAAGTGCATTGGTCGGTGTGATGCCCATACCCATCATGGAAATTACAGTATTTCGACCTATCTCTGATATTACTTTGATTCCTGAGGAAAGGGGGGCGAGTTACCCCCCTGAGGTCGGTTTGCATAGTCTCTCTCCAGACTTGAGATCTCGGGACTGTTAGGGGGGTGTACACGTCATACTTGGTGGTGTAGGGACGTCGACGGTCCTCTTGGTGCCCGGGGTTGGAGCGTCCTCGGTCACCTTGGTCTGATCTTCCTCCTTTCTCGTCCCTGTTGCCTCGAGGGCGACCTCGGGGAAGGGCACTTTGAACTGTAGCTTGGCTGTTTTCCATTCTATTAGTCTGTCCTTTGGTGAATTCTTCTAGGTTAATGTACTTATTTGACCGCTGTCTCAGCTCGGCCATGTCCCTCGGCGGTCTTCCAACCAAGGAATCTTTGAATCCTCCTTCGAGCAATCCTTGATTAAGGAGGAGTACGGCTACCTCGGGTGATAAGTGAGGGACCGAGCTGGATTCAGTGTGGAATCTGTGCAAATACGCACGCAGTGTTTCATCTGGCTTCTGGGTTACTGTTGCTAGGGTGTGATCCGACCTTGGCTGTATGCAACTTGCGGTGTACCTATTGAGGAATGCTTGCTTCATTTCTTTCCAGTTATTGATGGAATTTCTTGGCAGTGTGGAAAACCAACGCAGGACGGGAGCTTGGAGGGTCATGGAGAAGGCCTGACACTTAAGCCGATCTCCTCCCCCATGAAAGTTAATTGCGCCTTCATAATTGAGGACGTGTTCCTGCGGGTCGGTCAGGCCGTTGTACCTAGCGATGTTGGTTGGCCCGAGGTACCCAGGTGGTGGCTGGTAGGACATGACTGCTGGGGTGAAGGGGTGGCCTGGATGGACATCGTCGGGGTCGGCTTGTTGGTCATCAAAAGGTGGTGTCTGAGGTAACTGAGTGAGAGTAGTAAGGGGTGTTGTAACCATTTGTGGTGTCAACAGTTGCGGAGATGCCAAGTTTTGGGTTGGGAGTATAGTGTTACCTTGGTCTGTTGGGACGGTCAGAGGTTGTGTTGGCTCATTTGTGGCTGGGGTTTGATCTGGTATAACTCGTTCAGCAAGGCGGTGCATGGTTATTTGTTGTAGGTCTGCGATAGCTTTTCCTTGTTGCTCCACTATTCTCATTTGTTGTCGCATTAGAGATAAGAGTTCGGCATCTCGTGAAAGGGAGGAATGACGTGAGTGGGAGCGGTGGGTGGTGCTGATAGACTGAGCACGCTCACCACGGGGGCGGTGCTGTTCAGTGTTGGTTTCACCAAGCTCAGAACGTAGCTGCACGCGCCGACCTCCTCTGTCATACGGAGCTGGGTTAGTGGTATCAGTGTGGATGGTATAAGGCCCACTGTGTGTATGGGTAAACTCTGGGGGAGGAGGGGCGGTGGGGGAGGTAGTGGGGGAGGAGGAAGGGGAGGCGGTGGAGGGGGCGGTGGCGGAGGTGGTGACGGCCTTGCTGCCCTGTTGGCTTCAAGATGCTCATGTAGGTCCTCCGGAGTCCGTGCCCTTCTGGGACGCCCTCTTCCTCTCCTTTGAGCTGTTGGAACGTCAGACATGGTAGATTCTTGGTGGGGCTAATGTTTATCTTTCCCCACAGACGGCGCCAATGTGATGTCCTAGGGCGAGGAAAACCTCTAAGGAGGGGAAATCTACCTCAGAGGGGACTCTGCCTAGGGTTTATGTGTGATGTTTGTTGGGAGTCCTCTAGTGGCCAAAGGGGAAGCCAAAGAGATACCCTAATCACTGGTGTGTGAGGGTGGCGATTAGGGTAAGAGGACGTACCTTTGCCCCATGTAGCATTGAGCTACTTATAGGGGGGAGCTGGTTGCCCTAATGGGCCAACTTGGGGCCCAAGTAGGGCCAGCCTGTAATGAGCTAGGAGTGGTGCGCTGTCCTTCCGAATAAGGATGGGGTGAGCTGTCCTTGCGGATAAGGTTGGGGTGAGCTGTCCTTGCGGATAAGGATGGGGTGAGCTGTCCTTGCGGATAAGGTTGGGGTGAGCTGTCCTTGCGGATAAGAATGGGGTGAGTTGTCCTTGCGGATAAGGCTGGGGGACGTCATCATGTCCTTGGTGTCGGAATCTTTGGGGCGATGTCGGACCTGGGAAGACGTACGGAGATCGGACCTAAGCAGAGGCATGAGGTCGGCCTGTATCTGGCGCTTGTTCGGCCGTTGAGCCCTAAGCTCGGCCAAGCGTTCAGTGGTCCCTTGTTAGGTCCTTGAGCTTTTAGCGGGGTTTGTGGGGAGCTCGGCCTAGCCAGGTCCACCACATAAGCCCCCCAGCTCGGTCAAGGCTCTTTGAGGCTTGGTCCGAGGTCGTGGTTTAGATATCTTCCCGAAGTCCATCGCTTTACGATCGAGTTTACCACAATATTCAAAAATAACTTTAAAATGAAAAGGAAATTTAGAACTTGACCATAGAAGAAATTTAGAAGATTTAAACAAAATATAAACAAACAACTTAAAAATAACTTAAATAAATAAGTGATTTTGGGTTACCTCTACTCCTTAAGCTTTTTAGAAAACTTCAAGCAACCAAGCTAATCCTCCCTTCTTCCTAGCTTACTCGTCCCTCTCTCTCTCTATTTCTCTCTTAGAATTTTATTATTTTTTTTCTCTTGTGAAACCATCAAGGTTTGTGTGTGAAAAATGTGGGAACTAGGCTATCTATTTATAGGTGTTGAAGTGATCCATTTCCCTCAATTTTCAGACTCAAATTTCGGTCCCTCTTCATCAAGTCATGGTCAAAAATTTTCAAATACTACTTGGAACATGAACTAGCATTAAATGGGATTTTGTTGATTCCTAAAGCCTTTTAATTCATGGTTTATTCTCACAAACTTCAGAACTATTCTTCCCCTCTTTCTACCTTATTTGGACGGCACATATATATTAAAATAGGAGAGAAAATTTTTCATTGGTTCTTTGTGGAGGTGCCTACACTATTAACCAATCATATTACACAATTATTTCAAATAAATCAGAAAACAATTAAGAAAATATTCAAATATCGACTGTGTGTAACGCCCTGGTTTTTCGCATTATTAATTTTAGTTTTTCTTTATTGAAAGAAATAATTAATTCATTGTAAACGATTAGTCAATCTTTGGGTATTTCCATAAAATGCCTTGTATTATTTTATTTATATACTTTCAAGCAAATTCATTTAAAAGAAAAATTTCATATTAAAATAAATGTATATACTTTATATACTTTGCATAACTTTTGATATATTCAAAAAAAATAAAATTACATTTAGTGTTTTTTTTAAACTTTTGATTCTATGACCTTCATATATATATAATTTATATTTTAATTGATGATTAAATTATATTTGTTGATACTCTTTAAAATAATTACCCTATACGAAAGATACGCTTTTTATATTTTGCTTTTGATATATTTATTTAATATTAAATTATGTTTAATACTTCTAGACTTCTAACTGTATTACTCTCTTATGTGTATTTATTTTGATAGTTAAATTTTATTATAAGTGTTTCTTGAATAAAAATTGAAAATAAATAAATAGATGCAATATAGGTATTTGTGTTTAAAAAAAAAAGAAAAACAAAAAAACAAAGGGGTCTGGAAAAATCTGGAGAACCCTAAGGTTCTTTTGTGTGTCCAGCCGCCACACCCCAACCTCTTTTGGGGGCTTCCCCTTCGTCCCTCTCTCACACAGTCCCGCTCTCTCTCTCCCTCCTCCGGTTCCGCCGCCGCCAGCCAAGCTTGATGCCGCCACCACCCTCTCCTTCTCCCATGGCTCTCTTTCACTTGTTCTCTCTCTCTCCGTGGCGCTCTCTCTCTCTCCCTGTTCGTCGCCGTCGCTTGCCGCCGTCTCCGAGCTCGAAACCCTCCAATCCAGTCGCGTCGCGAATCACGACTCCCTCTCTTTGCAGAATCAGACTCCGCAGCCAAGGAGATCGCAACCCCTCACCTTCCGCTCCACCGTGCGCCGCCATCGCTCGTGGTCGATGATGCTGCCATTGAGGAGCCCGTGAGAGTCGCCTTCCTTCCTGGTTCGTGCCTGGTTCGTGAGATGTCGTCGCCGTCTCGGTGGAGCCATGATCGCAGCTGTTGCTGTTGCTGCTGTATGGATGTGTTCAGAATCGGTTCGGCCTTGAACCGTGTTGGTTCAGAGCGGGTATTTGGTTTTGGGTTGAACCGAGCCAAATCGGTGCAACCGTGGTTTGGTTTGGGGTAAACCGGATTGTCATGGGCCGGAATCAAAACCTCCTTGCTGTGCCTTAAACCAGATGGAACCCTAAAGGTAAGGAGGAGTCATTTTCTATTATTTAAGCACAGGGATTATTGGGTTTATAATGGAATTGGGGAAAAATGGTAAGTCAAAGTTAAAAATCAAATTCATAAATTTTAATTTAAAATTTGAGTATAATTAGTAAAGTATATAACAAACAGTTATATTATTATTGTTTTGTTTAACGAAAAGTAGGAAGTGAAGAACCCTAGGGAGTTTCTTTATTTTAAAAAGTTATCTAATATTGAGACATCCCTGAGGATGTTGAATAGTTGTGATTCTTGATTGGGAATGGTTGTTTGAAATATGTGGTTTGTATCAATTTGCTTTGATGGTATCAGTCGTTGACTAAATTGACTAAATTTGATTGCTGACTTGTTGTGTTGCTTACTTTTGACTGTTTGTAATATGTTGTTTATGAATTGGAATATGGGGGATATAGAGTAACACAGGTAATATATGATAGTAAGAACAATTGAAAATGAATACTTATTTATGAACTATGTAATCATAGACTTGGTAATGCTATTATGATAATGAACTGAGTTATGGTAAATGTATAATTAATTTATATATTCTCTAATTTTCATTATGCTCTCTTCTAATCCTTTTGTTTAAATAATTTGAAAATGTCTCACTCCTCGTGGTTTAACATTTTAGGTATCATTGGGACGACAGATTTCGTAGCAGAGCAGGCAAAAAGGGAGAATATATTATGTTATTCTGAATATCAAATAGTAAAATCCCGATACTTTCCAAATTTTAATAAATAAACTTATATTTTGTTAAGTATTTTGTATTAAATAAATTTGGTATGTTACAATATGGTATCAGAGCAGTTCTTTCCTTTTGGCCTGGGGAAATGGTCCCGACTCCGCTGTGAATGCGTTGGTTCCAAAATTTCTTTTATAACTAGGAGTGACACATGTGAAATTTTAATGATAAATGGTTTGTTATATGGAAAATCAAAAGGTATAGCATCAAAAAGAAATAGAAGCGGCTAACCAATACTAAGGGTACAAAATAAAGAAAAGAGCATGCCACCTGGAAAGAATCTTAAAGAGGAATGTGATTATCATAAAGGAGAGTATTGTTTGTATGAGACAGATGAAAATGATTTTGGAAAGAGAGAAATGAATTGAAAGTTGAATGGTGCATGATACTTATACTCAAGTCATTGGAAAGGAAATAAATGCTCAAAGATTAAATTCACTTTCCAAAATTTTACTTCCATGCTATCTCAATCCGTTTAATCAACTTGAAACTGATTGAGATTAGCATGAGAAGAATTATAATTGTGTCAAGAAAATGAATAAGTTTTCAAAACTGAATTTCCTTTCCAAGGGCTTTGATCTTGGAAGTTGTGTTAGAAAATACATTATATTCTCAGTGGGACTTGAATGTGAAAAATGTTTGCTATGAATTGCTAAGGAAAATGTTTACAAAAAATTGAAACGTGATTTAAGTCCCCTTGAGAATCAACTATATCATACACCACAACGTTATTTGACGGGATTACCACCAAGGTCAATGAAAAGGGAAACCTTTGAAAATTTAAAGTCATATCTGAAGTAATCATTTTAATTTCATTTTCTAAATGATTTGAACAACCAGTTTTCCTTTTCAATGATCTTGGTGTAGATTGCTCTATGTAAACAGGGAACATTCTCAGAAGGACTTAACATGTGACATATGATAAATGAATGATGTGTAATTGAAAGCTACTCAATTGATTTTGAGATCCATCAATGAGAAGTGCATAGTTGATAATTTATAATAGTGCTAATTGTGGTTCAAAATCAATTGAGCGGTCCAGTTTAAAATGTCTTGAATGAGATCCGAGTCCAATTGAGAATGTATTCTGTTATGCGTAGAAAAGTAATCAAAGGAGGGAAAGACATGACGAGAAGGTCCTATGGGATGAAGGACGTTTCGCGAAGGTCCATAGGGCTGACGGACGAGAATGCTATAGTGACTAGGTTGCGCTAATGAAGCAACCGCGGGAAATTGTTGTGTAAGAAACTTGATCCACTAGAGGGCCGGGGATGGCATGGAAATGACATGATAGCTTCTGATAGATTCTAATCTCCCGTGTCGGGGATCGGTTCTACGCGCAGCACAACAAATTCTATCGGTCACTTAGGCACATCATGTAACCGGTTGAGGGTGGCCCCTGCTAGAGCCAACTTGGGCCGTCAACCCAAGTTGTACAGGGAATCCGTACTGTGCAAGCGTTGGTGGAGGGGCGCTTACTCCCGGGTTGGTCTTTCCCTGAATTGGGGGCGGAGAGTTTTGTCCATTACGTGGGGATCGTTAGGAAAAATGTCTGGATTAATGATTCGTGAGGGTGGAAGTCCCATTAGGTGAAAATTCCCATTAGGTGTAAATTCCCATTAGGTGCAAATGCCCCAGTAGGTGAAAATTCCCCACGAATCGTTATGAAGGTCTCCTGACGGGTAGAAAATGCCTAATGGGTGAAAATGGCCTAATGGGTGAAAATAGGCCTAATGGGCAGAAATGCCTGCTGGGTGCGCACATCCCACGGATGCGACACTGTGTATCTGTAACATCCCGAATTTTAATTCTAAGAGTAATTAGAATAATGATAAGATTTGGAAGTGGGGATTATTCTAAAAAGGATTTTAAATGATGGATTAGGAGTTCTTTGAATGCCATAAAGGAATCAAGAAGCATTGGCATCAGAAAGGAGGTGGAAAGATGAACAAAAGAGCGTTAGAAGCGATGTTTCTGGTGTTATAAACACCCTATATTAGGAAATTAAAAATAAAAGATTTACAACTCTAAACACAAATTCCACCGTTGGATGTGAAGATTGGTATGTAGGGAAGCTTGCTTTAAAATTTGAGGAAGATCCAACGGTTAACGAAGAAGTTATGGCCGTTCAAAGTCAGGGTGCTGAAAACCCTGCAACTTAATCGATTAAGCTGCAGCTTAATCGATTAAGACCAGAAAGTGGGGAATGGCCTAATCGATTATTAATCGATTAAACGACCCTGCAGCTGAAAAAATAAAGGTCGTTCACGCGTGCTTTTGGGCCACAATGCACGAAATTCCTCTCTCTAGGGCACATAACCTCTCATCCCAAATCCATCAAGCTTCAAGGGAATCACTCCAAAGTCCCCCCATCAAGTCTCTCTTGGTCTCTCCAAGTAAGTATTCATGATTCTTGAAGTTTCTCTCTCTCTCTAATGTAGATTTTTCTCTCTCTCTCTCTCTCTCTTTCCCCTCTTTGTGAAATTCGAGTTCCTCTTGAAATGGGGCAATAATCTCATCATTATTCCATTCCTTTGGCTTAAATAAGGTTATCATCACACTCTCTATCATCTTGGCTTGGGAGCTCTTTGTTTTGGGAGC
Organism: Crotalaria pallida; assembly: GCA_037953625.1. Lineage (NCBI taxonomy): Eukaryota > Viridiplantae > Streptophyta > Magnoliopsida > Fabales > Fabaceae > Crotalaria > Crotalaria pallida. Next base: position 27,810,290 of record CM075654.1, read on the forward strand.
GTTCGGAGCTAAAGCTTGGGCCTTTCCATTCTCCATCTTCTTGGTTGAGGTAAGGGAGTGGATATAGTGAGCATTGGTTTGTTCTAGGGAATAGGTTCTAATTAGTTCATAAGAGCTTGTTAGGATTTATATGTTTATTTTGGTGTTATTAAATCCCTAGGATTATGAAGGAATAGAGTAGTTTGATTTAATTAAAGAAATAAAAAGTAAACTTTGAGAATGCATAGAAATTGGTATGTGTTAATGCTAAATGCTCTTTATATTAAATGTTGATTGAATTGGTGAATATCTGTTAATGTGAGCAATTGATCTAATTTGTGAGTTATTTGGAATATATATGGATTTTACTTTTATGTGATAATGCAAGTAATGTTGCCAATGATTCTAAGTGTGATAATTGTTTTGATTATAAATAAATGGAATTATAAAAATGATTAAAGTTGCAGTTATGATTGATCCTTGGGATACACCGACCCATTAGGTGCCCTGTTAGGTGCAAGTTACCCATTAGGCACAAGTTACCCAATCCAGGTGCAAGTTACCTATTAGGTCCCGTAAATGCCCGTTAGGCGGGGGTATCCAATGGATCAATCATGCTGCACAATAATAAAAGTTTTGAAAATAGAAAATGTGAATGTGATGGTAAAAGAGTTGAGATGTTGTTTTTAGTCCTAATGGGTGTCAACCGTGGCCTAATGGGTGTCAACCGTGGCTAATGGGTGGAAAGTTACCTGGATTGGGTGAAAGTCCTAGTGGGTGTGAAATGCCTAACAGGTGCGCTAATCTCTAATGGTAAAGAAAAGATAAAATGATTTAAAAGATGATGAGATGTGTGTGTGTTGTCCTCTGACCGTGAGGAGACATACGATGTTATTTGGGTATGTTAGCCTCTGATTGTGAGGTGACATACGGTGTATGATTTCGAAAAAGTGTATGATTTATGGTTATGAGTTGAAAACTGATAATATGAGTAAGTGAAGGTAATGAAAAGGGAAATAAAAAGATGAAAGTGATGTGAAAGACGAAAGTGATAAAGAGATGAAAATGTTGAAAAGATGAACAGATGTCAGGAATGAAAGAGATGACAAGTGAAACAAAATGATAAGTAATGAGAAATATAAATGAAATCTGAAATGGATTGCTAAAATGTGGATGCATGATATGTGCCGGTGGATAAGTTGTGCTATATGATCTAATTGATAATTGTGCTTGGCTTAGTGGGTAATTATGTCTAATGAGAAACTGCTTTCCTATTTCATGTGCAATGCTCACTCCCTTACTATCTTTACAGGTACAGAATTTGAGCTTGCACAGCCCCCGGCCGAGCAGGAGTACTTTCCCTGTAAAGTAGGGTTATTATGGGATTTAGAATATAACATGGGCCTAAGCCTCTTATGTTATTTTGATGTAAATTTAATAGGCATATTTCGAATGAGGCTTAGGATGGTTTTGCTTTGCTAAAGTCATAACTTTTGGTTTCAATACTCAAACTTAGTATTTCCGCTATTACTCTGATTAATTTTGCACTCTGATATTGTTGGAGCCCATTGGGCCTGGTTATGATTTAGAAATACTATCTGAAGCCCTGATGGCTATTAGATGTTTAATTAAAATTGTTTACCACAGGTTGAATTTTTGGAATAGTCCTAAAAACAAACACAGGTTACAGGAAAACTAAGTTTTTGGAATGTCCAATAAACAAAGGAAACTCTGTCCGATTGGACAGAAGAATTTTATAACTCAAGTAGTTTTAAAAAGAAATTTTAAGTCGTTATTTTCATAATGGGGTAATTAAGGGTAATTATTCTTAGGGTGTTACAGTATCACTGTGTATCTGTCTTATACTAACAATATGCTCGAAAAGTGAACAGTGAAAAGAAAAATGAAAAGAAAGCCCAAGAGGGGCAGAAGAAAGAAAAGAAAGCCCAAGAGGGGCAGAGGAAAGAACAGAAAGCCCAAGAGTGGGGCGAAAAATGAAAATGAGAATGGAGTAAATTAGTTGCAAATGCCGAGCATTTTAAATTAGTTGGGAAAAAGCCCAAAAGAAAAACAAATGAAATGCTTAGCAATTGCAAAGAGATGTCTTGGTGGCATACCTGAAAGAGTTTGCGAAATCGAAAAGAAAAAGATTTACAAAACGGAAACCCTTAGTATTGGGCTAGCTAAAGAAATCAAATTTGAAGGATGTTATGATTGTGGAACGAAGTGCAAAAGTTTAGGATGGCAATGGTATTACCATCAATAAAATGCAGTGTTGGGACTGGCCAACCCGATAATTGCATTTATTGAGAGGAAATAACATTGAAATCCTGGAGTTGTGCACCTCGTAATGAAATAGGGGAGATTCTGAGTTATTTTGTGGTTCTTGAAATACTTGTTGGTTAATTATTGGACATGAATTTAATATAACTAACTTTAAATTTTTACCTTGTCAGTTTGAATATGGAACTGTTTGGTTACTTTTCATATTTACTGATTATGTCCTTATCGAAATAGGCCTGCAACATTCTGAAAGCATGGTAGTATTATAAATATGTATGTGTATGTGTCTAGTTATGATTTCTGGCTATGTGTATTATTGGGACTCTTCTGGCTAGCTCACTGAAGGTTTACTGTTTAATTTTAATTTGTTAGCTTCTAATTTATTGATATGATGGAGAGAACATTATTTTTTTAGAACCTACAAAAATCTTTTAAGTGTGTGTCTTTGTTTTAGGGCCTAAATAAGTTGGTAGAACATGCATAGTGATATACTTGTAATGTATGACTACTAGACCTCTATGTTATGTATTCAGTGACTGAGAGGAGATTTGAGTTAATTTATAGCAAAATGTCGCAGTCATACAGAGAAACAAAGATATTGAGCTTCAGTTCAAACTTGAGACTGTATATTAATATTATAGGCACCTGTCTCAATATCAAGTAGATTTTTGCATAGACTTTTCATAAAAAAAAAAAGAAAAAAAAAAGATCTGTGTCCATCTTTGATAATCCAACCAAAATCCTACATTGCTAGCTGGCTAGTGATGTTTAGATTTTTCGGAAGATACAATTTTGGTATTGGTGATGATATGATGGTAAACTCAACTAACAGGAATAGCCAGCCGAATGGGAGCAGTGTTTTTTTTCTGAACTGGCGGTGTCCCTCACTGCTGAAACCCAAACCTGTTTTGAATTGTAGCTTTCGTCATGTACTGAGAAAAAGGTAGGATGATGAATCTCTTGCTCTCACATCTTTAATAGTATAGTGAAGAAAGGTTTACCCTTCTATAAAAAAAAAAGTGTGTGTGTGTGCTCGTCTGTGTGAAAATAAAATACCTGAAATTCTGGATTGGACAGGTACCCAGTTTATAAAATGGATATATTGAAAATACAGAGGAAACTCTAGCAAAATTTTTACATATTTACCGAGGTTTTAAGTATCACGTTAGTTTTTTTTTAAAGTCAAGTCATTTAAAATAATGATCATATTTAAAGAATATATTCCCTTTACTTTACTTTACTTTGATTTGAATATATTCAATAATATTTGTTAAATTTCATTTCATACAGTTAATGACTTGATGTTTTGATTTTAGTATTTCCTAATTTCTACCTAAGTCCTAATTTCATGGTCTGCCCCAAATGAAATTATTTAGTGTTTAAATCCTGTTAGCACTATTTATTATCTAATAAAATTAGTACGTTTGTTGTTGTTGAGATAATTCGATCTATTTGTGAATAAGTTTTCCCCTACATGGTTGTACAGTTAGTTTTCATGCATTGGTTTCTTTTAGACTCCTTCTTTGTGATCTTAATTTTATGATCTTTATTCTAAAAGTTGTTGTAAAATGTAAGCTTGCTCTATTGACTTTTTATTTTTAAATATGAAATTAATTTTTAATTTCTTTTCAAATTTAAGTTTTCCTTTAAGATTTGATCTAACATTCATTTAATTTAATTGCATCCTATTGATAGAATCATAATTATTTATTCCCACCTTTCGGAATCTTAAAATTTTGCCTAGATTTTTCTAGATGCTCTGTTTCTTGTTATATTCTTCGTAAAAAATAGTTTTTAGCAAGCTTTTGAGATACTTTATCATTTTAGATGTTGAACGCACTATGCAAACTTAAAACAAATACGTGGTACTGATTGTGTTTAGATAAACTGGAATTTTTTTTAATCTCCTACTTTGCATCATATTTTCTGTTGCCACTTTAATAATTTGAATATGTTTTACAGTTATGACAGAAAGTCAAAACCATTGTCCAACAATTATCATCTATTAAATCTGAAATTTTTTTCAGTTTTAAGAACATAAATAATTTTGTTTTATGACTTGTTTAACTGAGACTGCTATGCGTTCATAAATGATGGTTTCCTTTACTTGACATAGTTGTGGAATATGGTTTTTCCTCTCTAATTGTATTTAAGAAATCTTTCTTCTTTATCAGTGTTCCTTTTGCTAATGTCGAACTTTGTTACCGCTAAGGTTTGAGTTTTCTTATTATATAAGTAATCTTCAATAAAGGAAGAAGTTTTGCTTTTATCTTGTAAATTAGTCAAAGACCTTCGTGTTGAATGCTTTGTTTGTCTATTTATGTCTATGTTTGTATGATTTAGTTGAACTGATGATCAAGAATTCTTAAATCTAAACATTCATGACTTACCTAAATCAAATTTCGAGGACGAAATTTCTTTTAGGAGGGAAGGATTGTAACGCCCTGGTTTTTCGCATTATTAATTTCAGTTTTTCTTTATTGAATGAAATAATTAATTCATTGTAAATGATTAGTCAATCTTTGTTATATATTTTCAAGCAAATTCATTTAAAAGAAAAATTTCATATTAAAATAAATGTATATACTTTATATACTTTGCCTAACTTTTGATATATTCAAAAATAAAATTACATTTAGTGTTTTTTTTAAACTTTTGACTCTATGACCTTCATATATATATATAATTTATATTTTAATTGATGATTAAATTATATTTTTTGATACTCTTTAAAATAATTACCCTATACGAATGATACGCTTTTTATATTTTGCTTTTGATATATTTATTTAATATTAAATTATGTTTAATACTTCTAGACTTCTAACTGTATTACTTTCTTATGTGTATTTATTTTGATAGTTAAATTTTATTATAAGTGTTTCTTGAATAAAAATTGAAAATAAATAAATAGATGCAATATAGGTATTTGTGTTTAAAAAAAAGTAAAACAAAAAAACAAAGGGGTCTGGAAAAATCTGGAGAACCCTAAGGTTCTTTTGTGTGTCCAGCCGCCACACCCCAACCTCTTTTGGGGGCTTCCCCTTCGTCCCTCTCTCACACAGTCCCACTCTCTCTCTCCCTCCTCCGGTTCCGCCGCCGCCAACTAAGCTTGATGCCGCCACCACCCTCTCCTTCTCCCATGGCTCTCTTTCACTTGTTCTCTCTCTCTCCGTGGCGCTCTCTCTCTCTCTCCCTGTTCACCATCGTCGCTTGCCGCCGTCTCCGAGCTCGAAACCCTCCAATCCAGTCGCGTCGCGAATCACGACTCCCTCTCTTTGCAGAATCAGACGCCGCAGCCAAGGAGATCGCAACCCCTCACCTTCCGCTCCACCGTGCGCCGCCATCGCTCGTGGTCGATGATGCTGCCATTGAGGAGCCCGTGAGAGTCGCCTTCCTTCCCGGTTCGTGCCTGGTTCGTGAGATGTCGTCGCCGTCTCGGTGGAGCCATGATCGCAGCTGTTGCTGTTGCTGCTGTATGGATGTGTTCAGAACCGGTTCGGCCTTGAACCGTGTTGGTTCAGAGCGGGTATTTGGTTTGGGGTAAACCGGATTGTCATGGGCCGGAATCAAAACCTCCTTGCTGTGCCTTAAACAAGATGGAACCCTAAAGGTAAGGAGGAGTCATTTTCTATTATTTAAGCACAGGGATTATTGGGTTTATAATGGAATTGGGGAAAAATGGTAAGTCAAAGATAAAAATCAAATTCATAAATTTTAATTTAAAATTTGAGTATAATTAGTAAAGTATATAACAAACAGTTATATTATTATTGTTTTGTTTAACGAAAAGTAGGAAGTGAAGAACCCTAGGGAGTTGCTTTATTTTAAAAAGTTATCTAATATTGAGACATCCCTGAGGATGTTGAATAGTTGTGATTCTTGATTGGGAATGGTTGTTTGAAATATGTGGTTTGTATCAATTTGCTTTGATGGTATCAGTCGTTGACTAAATTGACTAAATTTGATTGCTGACTTGTTGTGTTGCTTACTTTTGACTGTTTGTAATATGTTGTTTATGAATTGGAATATGGTGGATATAGAGTAATACAGGTAATATATGATAGTAAGAACAATTGAAAATGAATACTTATTTATGAACTATGTAATCATAGACTTGGTAATGCTATTATGATAATGAACTGAGTTATGGTAAATGTATAATTAATTTATATATTCTCTGATTATCATTATGCTCTCTTCTAATCCTTTTGTTTAAATAATTTGAAAATGTCTCACTCCTCGTGGTTTAACATTTTAGGTATCATTGGGACGACAGATTTCGTAGCAGAGCAGGCAAAAAGGGAGAATATATTATGTTATTCTGAATATCAAATTGTAAAATCCCGATACTTTCCAAATTTTAATAAATAAACTTATATTTTGTTAAGTATTTTGTATTAAATAAATTTGGGATGTTACACTGTGCAGCCAAACATTACTCAGATAAATATTTAAATATACTAATAAAAATATTTTATAGTCCATTAAATTATTTTATGCCCCAAAATAATTTTTCCTAATTAAAAATGCCAAAATTCGATTTTCTAGCTACTGTTCAGTACTTTTTCGAAAATGTCAAAACAAAAATTTTCTTTCCACATATTCAGATACTACATTTTAATACGATCGTTTTCATATAAAGTTTATAATTTTTGGACTTACAGTTTGAAAGTTATGAATTTTTGAAGTCCTAAGATCATTTCCTAAAAATACACTTCCTAAGCCTTCAAATAATTTAAAAGTAAGAAAAATACGAAAATACACTTTATTTGAATGGTAGTACAATATACAACTTCATAAATGTATTTTCATTTTCAAAATAAAATATACTTGAGTCAAAAGGTTATTTAATGCATTAAAACCATTCAGTCATACTTAAAACATAAAAATTCGTTTAATATTGTAGCAGTGATAAAATTTCGAAAACTCTAAAATAAAAATCAAAGCTTTACATTTTCATAATCTAGATTTCGATACGATCGTTTTGATATATCGTTTGTAATTTTTCGACGTACGGTTTAAAAGATATGCATTTTTGAAGTTAAAAACACTATAACTTGAAAATTCACATTTTTGTCCAAACATTAATAAAAATCACTCCAAAAATTATTTTTCTCAGATAAAAATATACTTACTAATTATTTCTATCCCAAAAATAATATTCTCTTTTATTAATTATAAATTTATAATTTTATGCATATATATATGTATTAAGGCCACATATATATAATTATATAACCAAAACCAACTTTAATAACAAATTTCATTAAATTATCCTTAAAATAAATACTACCAAATAAAATAAAGAAAAAAAAATACAATTGTTATAATTTAATTAAATTGGGTAAAATTGCCGGTCTCACAATCCTCCCCAACTTAGAGATTTCTCGTCCCCGAGAAATACTATGCTATTGAAAATAAGGCATAACATTTTTATGAAAATAACTGCATCCATGCATTGATTCTTTAAAAATTCCAACTTAAGATATTAAAGTACGAGAAGGAAAACTCCTCCAAAACAAGTCAAGTAACAAAACAATCAAAAAACTAGACAAGACGAGTGGATAAACCCACTTCGTTCAAACAACATTCAATACAAAACATCAATCCTAAGAACGACTAGTAGCATTAGCATCCTTATTCCCAACCATAGCGAACATTCTTCCGTTTCCTTTTGGTCTATCAGAACCCATTTCACGCTTTGGTTCCCAACAGTTCTTCGCAGTGTGTCCTGGTTTGTTGCAGTTAAAGCAGTTGGGATTTTCATAAGGACAGTTGGGTCGATAATGTTTCTTGTTACACTTGTTTCAAAGTGGAGGTGCAGTAATTTGTCCTCCGTCAGCATCTCCATTGTTACCACTATCATTCCCATTGTTCCCTCGGTTCCCACCATTGTTTTGATTATTCCAATTGTTGTTACGATCATTCCCAAGCCTGTTCCGATTTCCACTACCACGATTGTTACTTCCAGCCGAATTGTTACCTCCAAATTTGTCGTCTCTTTGTCCACTTCCCTGTCCATAAGGACCTTGATGTCTTGCTCCACTGTTCGGGTTTCCATGTCCTGAAGAGTGTCTCATCGGACCACCACTTGAAACTTGTATAGCTAGCTTTCCAATAGAGTTCCTTGATTTCAGGCCGCTTTCCACAATACTTCCTTTGTTTACCAGAGTTGTGAACACCGCAATCTCCATGGGAGCCAAAACTTGCTTAATCTCCGGCTTTAGTCCATCCAAAAATTTTGCACACTTAGATCTCTCATTCGCAGCTTCTCCATAGTAAGGCATGAACTTTGCTAGACTCTCAAATTTTGCAGCATACTCCCCCACAGTCATATTACCTTGTTCCAATCGCAGAAACTCTAACTCCTTATCTGTCTTCAGATGTTCCAGAAAGTATTTTACCAATAGTCTGTCCTTGAACTGATTCCAAGTCAGTGCTCCAAGTTCTCCTCCTAAGGCTTGTTTCTCATTACGCCACCAGTCGGCCGCTTCTCCTACCATCATGTATCCAGCATAGGCGATCTTTTGCTCGTCGGTGCACTGCACCATTCCTCCAAAAATCCTTTCCAAACTTGCTACCCATACTTCTGCTTCTTCCGATGCGAAACCCCCAACGAATTCCTTTGGATTCCTACGACAAAATTCATCGAGTCCTCTGATTTCTTGCCCACCAGCATTCGCATTCTGATTCTGTTGAAGTTGTTGGAGCATAAGGTTCATGTTATCCCTTACTCCTGCCAAAACTGCAGCTGTCTGAGCCATCATAGCTGCTTGTTGTTGAGCGTTCATCGGTTCCTCGTTTGCTTGTCGACGTGCCATTGCGATTCTTCTACACACGTGAAGTTTTAAGTCTTAGACTAAGCAGAGGGTCATACAAGAAAAGCATATAAGGCTATGCTTTAAGCCACAAAGGACATTCATCCTACATACTAACAAACAGAGTCACACAAAGAAAGCTTGTAAGACTATGCTTAAGGCCACTAAGGACAATCATCGCTCTGATACCACTAAATGTAACACCCCGATTTGGAAATAGAATTTTCACTAAAAATTTGCGCCATTTTTTTTTAAATAAACATTACCAAACCATTTCATTTTAATTCTTTTACAAAAAGGTTTTCATAAAACAATTTGATTCATTTGGTTTTCAATATTTGGTTCATAACTCGCAATATAAAATTCCTTTCCAAAAAGAGATGTCACTAACACTTTTCCAAAAAGCTCCTTTTCGTGATGCCAAAATTATTCGATGGTTAATTTGCGGAAAACATTTAATTATTTAAATTAACTTCATACATAATCAAAAAGAACTTCTTTTATTCCATTTAAAATAATCCATATTACAACTGGGGTTACATTCGGGACAGATTAATCATGTCCTAATCACCTTAAGATAGGATACAAAGCAAAGACTATCCTATCTTATACTACAAGTCTTCATTGCTATCTCCTATCACAAATGTCTAGAAGATTCCTCGATTGCCGCTTCAGCTTTCTCCTTGTACGTGCGTCATCTCATGATCCTCTTCCTGTTTTAAGCTACCACTCCTTGATCTGCCATCTGTAGACATTGTTTCCCAATGTCCACAGGAAAGGGAAATAGAGAGAGTAAGCACTTCCGAACGATATTATCGTCGACGGCGTGGGCTTACTATAGGGGAATATTAAGACCATACAAACATATTATAATCCAACATGTACATTACCATTACCTTATTCCATTTGTTACTATAAAATCCTTTCCCAAAAAGAGTATACCTCCTAAAACCATAGCCGTTAAATTATCTTTAGTCTCTAAATTTCATACCATCGGTAAATCAAAAAGGGGGGTACCATTACCAAGGTGCAAGGTATGTATATCACACACGCTACATCTCCTCCACAAGTCCAACCATATCCTAGTTCGGAAAGCAGATGGGACGCACAGGAACCCTAGCCACACTGGCATCGAAGTCGGTAAACGAAAAGGTTATACCATCGCCAGTGGTCAGTAAGATATAAAAATTCATGTGACCAACACCGGCGGTCAACAAGATTCATTTCATAAAAGTTTCCAAAAACCCAACCCTTACCGAACTTCTAGCCCCGTTCAGGTTCCCTCTCACCATCTATGATTTGCTCAAGGGGGCAACAGCACTATCTCCAGTTGGCCTGCAGTCCTCGCTACGACGAAAGCCCAGACTCCTGCGTGAACCTTGTCATTGTAGTCCCGTCCCGCCTAGAGAAGTACTCGAGGCTTCTTGAAGTTTCACCGTCCTTGTCCTCCCCTATTGCAATCATCACTTGAAGAACTCCTATCTCCAAGCATACCTGAGTATCCATAGATAAACAGGGTGTCTTTCCTCTCCACTACTTCACTCTCAACGCAAGGTTTAAAATAAAGGGTTCCTATGTCTTTTAAGTTATCGGAGAGTTTTTACAAAGTTTAACATTCCTAGTTATGGTCGACCCATTCTAAACCTTGCTTCTAACGGGCCTCGACCTCTAAGGGATTAGCTTCTCATGGACACTTCCAGGTCACAGGGAATTCAACACTTAAAGATCAAGCATGTCATCATGACCATGCGATCCGGGGGTAGTATTATAACTTTCATAAACCTCTGTAAAGGTTCCATATTAATTCCTTAACCATAAAGCCTTTAATCAATTCCAAAAATTATCCACCATGACATCTTATGAATCAATTATTTTCCAATAATAAGTTGATATATCATATTCGCCAGACATGTTATCATTAATAATTTAATATTATGATAGATCCAACATCATAATAAAACACAAGATATACAACACATACAATTATATCCGAGGGATCGTGTTTTCGTATGAACGGCGGGACATACACACACAATTGCCGTTCTACTACTCACTCGATAGATCCCTAGTTCCGACCTTTGAGATGATACGGAACGTCCTAATATTACACTACATGCCACTATGTCTTAAGAAGGCTTCTCTCTCACCTTGAGTTGAAGCTACAAAATTAGTGTCATCTTGCTTTGAAGTCACGTCACCCAAATCCGAACGAAAGCCTTTACCAAATAATATTTACAAAATAATTTCATAAATAACTACTCAATTACAATTAAGCAAACCACAAGACACATATCCTTAACAACAATTTCCTTTATCACTTTTAGGAATCTAAAAGACTTGAACCAGAACTTCCAATACTTAAAATAAATCATACTTTACAAAATCAAAACCTTTAAAACGTCAATGGAAATTTTTAGAACTAATTATTAAATCAAAAGAGATTATTTCATACTTTTCATTAACTCAGAAAATCAATAACAACTACCGCTCAAGGATTAACATAAGCCACTTAAAACAAATAACTTAAACTTGATGCAACCTTTTTAATCATTTGGACAGCCCAGAAACACCTTCTTTAAAAATCAATTTTAACATTTACATAAACACTTAACACATCAACAATCATTCTAAAATATAAACTCATTCATTTATCAAATCAAAACAAGTTCTAGAGTTGATATAACTCAAACTAAAATTCTGGACAGTATTATAATACAAATTCAAAAATCACTTTTCTTATAGTTAGTTTATTCAGAACTCATGCTACTTTTTCCTGTAACTTAATTACAAGTCCCATTATCTAATTACATTTAAATATCATGCAACTATATAAAAATCTTTTCTGTACAGTAATACAAAATAAAGTTGCATTACTTCACAGTTGTAACACCCCTAATTTTCGTCTCTCGAGTAATAGGAAATTAATAATAAAATTTTTATTATTTTCCAAGTTTATATTTTGTATTTAATTAGCCTAAAATATAAAGATAGGTTGAAATATTTTTATATGGCAAATAAATGCAAATATGAGGATATTGCATTTTGGTCCCTGAATGAGGACTTAAAAGCAATATTAAAAAGGTTCTTGGAAAGAAAGATTTAAAAATATTAAATTTTAGATTTTGTACTAATCTAACCGGTTAGTAATATCCTGTAACTGGTTAGACGATGAACCCAGGAACTGGGTTAGTGGATTTTGATGAGTAATCACTCGAATAACCCCGAATTCGCCACGATTACAGCCAAATTCTAGTGGAGAACCACACGTCGCCCTGCATGCAACCCTAATTTGTCTATAAATAGATGAATTTCTGAGGATTTGAAGGTTGATGCAGCTGAATTCTTGTTGAGGAAGGGAATTAGGGTTCCATTTTCGTGTGAAGAAATTCGCCTTTGTTCCTGAGAGTGAGATCGAGATCCATACACCATTGCAAAGCTTACATCTTGAGCTTTGTAAAAACACCAAATTTGTGAGTTGAGAGTCTGTGTGGAAGGAGAAATCGATTTGAGAAGTTGGGAGTTGAATTCTGAATCCTCTGTTGTGCATTTTCTGGAAGCTGAGTTCTAGAACTGATTTTGGTAAGTATAGTCAATCCTTAAGTCTCAAATCACTTCCATTCCTTAGTACATGTTACCTATATTGAGTCCTAATTGGTTTCCCCAATTTCTTTGGCCAAATGCTATGTCAAATCTTCTGGTCTTTGGACCCTGTTGATGGAAATCGTGGCTGAGAGCAGAACCTAGGATTTGTGGGGAATCTATGTTGGAGCCTTTCTCTCTGCAATGTTTTGGATCAAGCACGAACCTAAGGTAAGGGGGAAGCTTACTATTTGCTAGAATGAGAATAAATTGTGGTAGAATATAGGATGAGTCACCAAGAGACTCAAAGGGCATAAGTTGAAATGGATAGATGGCTTGGAGGCCAATTTGAGCTCAATTGTTGTTTTGAGCAATGTTATCTGGATGCATGCAAGCTATGTTGATGTTGATTTCATGACTTAATTGGATATTATGTGAATTGATGCATTAAGTTGTGAAATATGTGCAATTATGTGCAATTTGTGTATCCAAATTGAATTGCATGCAAGATAGATATGTTTCTGTGTTTAAACATATTTATTTAAGGTATATGTACTCTGATAAAGGTTGAAATTTGGTTAGATTTGAGTAGTGAAGAGAATGGTTTGTTAAAACTCATGTTTTAGTATCAGACTGCATAATATTAGTAACCGGTTAGACCCTGTTAAAATGCAAAAGAAAATAAGTTTATAAAATCAGCATTTTGGTTTTATAAATCCTACTCAAATCTAGGCCTTAATTTCATGGAAAACAATCTGAAAATAAGTTGATTGTATTGTAATGATTCAGATTGAAAATTGAGAGTTAATACCTTAAGGTAATGAGATAGTTTTAAGAGGAAATTATGCTCATTGGACAATGAAAGGTGATTTAGACTTTTGAATGATATAAACAGTGGTTTGAGGTATAAACATTGTTAAACTGGTTTATGGATTGGGTAGGGAATTTAAGAAAAAGGGTTTTCTGAATTACAATGGTAAACAGTTCAGGTCTGTAATTCTAACCAGTTAGCCTGGAACTGTAACCGGTTAGTACCTGAATCTGAAAAATAAAAAGTTAAGTTTTTGAATACCATAGACTTTGTTTTACCCAATCTAAGTTTAATGACATGTTTTGGGATATTTCAAAGAAGAATTTTTGTGTCAAAGACTATACCTCAAATAAATCATTCAAAAGAGAAATTGGAATATTTCTAAATCACAGTAATTAATGGAAAGACCAACCTTAGTAATTATGCATGCAATACATGCATAGAGAAAGGTAATGAAATAGGTTGGCAAGGATAGTTTGTGATGTTCGGGTACTTGACCCTGTACTCTAGGAGTACTAAACTAATGCAACCAACTTGATGACACATTCGGGGAATGTGGCCATTGTCTGGGACATGGTTTCTTGGACACGTTCTGGGAACGTGATGCACACTCTGGGAGTGGTGCTTGATTTCATTCCAAGTTTGGTTTGTGATACGTTCTGGGAATGTATGTGAGTGTTCTGGGAACACATTGGTTTAATAATGGAATTAAACATAAAAACCAACCTTGATGATTGTGCATTCATATAGAATGGAAGTTTGGTTGGTAGGAACGTTTATCATATTCTGGGAATATGAGGAGGGTACTCCGGGAGTACCAAATTATAACCTACTTGATGACACATTATAGATATGTAGCCAGTGTCTGGGACCTGGTTTTATGCGTTCTGGGAACATATGTTGGTGTTCTGGGAACAAAGCAACCTACTGGATGACACATTATAGATATGTGGCCAGTGTCCGGGACCTGGTTTTTATACGTTCTGGGAACGTATGCGTTCTGGGAACGTGATGCACACTCTGGGAGTGATGCTTATTTATCCAAGTATGGTTTGCTACACGTTCTGGGAACGTGACGCACACTCTGGGAGTGATGCTTATTTATCCAAGTATGGTTTGCTACACGTTCTGGGAACGTGACGCACACTCTGGGAGTGAATGCTTATCATCCAAGTATGGTTTGGCATTACGTTCTGGTATCATAAAAGGAATTCAGTTTCATTATAATACTTATTTGATAGTAGTGGACTTGTTATATATTTTGGGAGGGTAATATGGTGATTTTACTATGTTTCCGCAAAACTCTGATTTTACTAGTCACCTTCATTATTAATCAAGTGTTGGTGAAAATAAATTTTCCAGGGAAGAGATAATTTCTTATTTTCAGATCTTTCTCCAACGAAAACAAGTCCAAGTATTCTTAAACTTTTTACTTTTCTTATAAAGTAAGATGATATACAAGGAGTGTTACAACAGTTACCCAAAAATTCATTCTTTTCAATTTCCTTCTACAAGATTCACATACCAAATTCTTAAAATGAGATTAAGCTTAAGAAAGTAATATTTTTCTACACTTATTCAATTATGGGCAGCACTTAAATTATTTCAATTCACCTTAAATCTTCTAGACATACTACTAAGGTCAATATAAAACAAATCTGGACAGCCACTCAAACAATTGCATTTACTCACAATTTTCATCAAACTAAAGTTCTAACATCTATTTCAATTTATTACTCAAGGATACATACACTAAGGTCTAAAAGTAAGGTTAAACTAAACAAAATAATATTTTTACTTTATAAAACAATTCTGGACAGTAGCCTAATTACTTTAATAAAAATCATTCTACACATTTTTATACAAGCATAAACAACATTTCATTTAAACACATATGCATCTTTTCTTATACGTATTCTAAAATTACTTTAAAAATCTACTTTTTAATCCTAAATACTTATACTACAAGATTAGCATGAAATTTACATTTTTAATCATTCAAGAACAAGTCATAACATCAATGCCACACATTTCACATTTTTGGACAGCATGCATACTCAAACTTAAAAATTCATTTTCTCTTAAACAGAGAGTCGAAAACACATGCCGTTTTTTCCTAAATTCTTATTACAACTTCTACTATAATAAAATGACTAAAATTAAACTAAATAAAATGATTGCATCTGCTGTACAGCCACTGAAAAAGTTGCATTAATTCAAGAAGTTCAAGTAAAACAATCCAAAACAATTATACACAGTTCCTACTCATGCCAAAGACTTTAAAACACTATTATTTCTAATAAAACATTACTTTTTCATTAATTCTAAATTTTGGACAGCAACTTAATATTTTTATTTAAATTACTTTAATCACTCAAAAATACTTATTTCTATTTGTTTCTATATTACATTTGCACATATAAACAAGGTATCATTAACATTCTCAAAAATAATCATTTGGGGTCTTAAATAAATAAATTTTTTAGATTAAAAATTAAATTTTCAGAATTAAAATTAATTTTCCAGAATTAATCTTTTCCATAAAAACATGTAATTCATTCCATAGACATACTAAAGCAATTATCAAATCAATTAGAGAAATTCAATTAATTTAATTCCTTTTTCTCTAAAATTTGTAACACCCCTAATTTTCGTCTCCCAAATAACCAAGAAATTAATTATAACAATTATTTTATAATTGATTTATATTAGTTTTGAAGGTTTTAGTTTTTGTACATTATGTGTTTTTATATAAAAATATGAGATATATTTTTATATGGTTATTTTGTACAAAAATGTGAATATTGTAAATTAGCCCTTGGGTTGGGACCTAATTGCAATATTAAAAAGGTTTTTGAAGAAAGAGTAATTAAATTATTAATTTTTGAATTTTATCAGTATGTAACCGGTTAGAAGGGCTGTGTAACCGGTTACACGATGAACTCAGAAACTGGGTTAGTGGATTTTGATGAGTAATCACCCAATTAATCCAGAATTCGCCACGAATACAGCCCTAATCCAATGGAAAACACGCGTCAAGGTGCATGCAAGCTTGATTCTTCTATAAAAACCCTCAATTCTGAAGAATTGGGTTGTTGCTGCTCTGAAATTAGGGAGAAGCTCTGTTCTTGGGTTTCAGAATCGTTTCTTGCAATTCTCTTTCGTTTCTGAGAGTTAGAACATGAGTGATACACGGTTACAAAGCTCACATCAAGGGATTTGTATTGATATAAAGTTTGTGAGTTGAGAGTCCCTGAATCAAGAGAAAGAAGCTTGCAAAGTAATGTTGGAAACCAACAAGCGGCTCAAAAAAGTCTAGAGGGGGGTGAATAGAGTATTGAAGCCTTAGTACAAATATTTCGATCACCATAGAGAATGATTTTAAGAAAATAAATTTTTCTTCAAAAATTACACTGACTAATCGATTAATGCTAAGCTTAATCGAGTAACTGCGCAAGTCACTTTTGAACTACTCGATTAACACAAATGTTACTCGAGTAATGCCGCAAGCTACTTTGAAATTAATCGATTAATGAACAGATTAATCGAGTAATCTGGGTAGAAAATTGATGCATATTTAGTTTTGATGAGAATTCTCTTAGAATCGCAATGCCTTGATGATTCAACAAATTATGAATGAATACTAGAACAATTTACAAGTAAATTTACCAACCAATTTAGGTCAATTAATCAAAGATATGAAAAACCCCAATTCTAACCTAAATTCAATTATTCTTGAATTAATGCAAACTTGAAAAGAAAACAATGAAGACAATGATTTATCCTGGTTCACTCTCTACCACTGAGAGCTACTCCAGTCCCCTTTATCTAAAAGATAAAGAGTTTCTACTAGACAATTCAATTGTTAGAATTACAATGTTAAGATGCAACTTCTCACAAAGCTATCCTATCTTAACCCCTCTCAAAGAGTTTGATGTTCTAACCCAATTGAATTCCTTGTCCGTCTTCTTTTGATTTGTTGAAGATGCTTCCAACCAAATCCTTTCCAATTTGCTTTGACAACCTTCAAAGACTTTACTTGTGAAATTCTTCACCTTTGTTGAATCCTTGATTGTGCAACCTATTGTTGCAAATAGCTTCAACACACACTTGAAAACTAGAAAGATCTTGATCTAAATCAAACTTAGAATATTGAATTGATCTTGAGTGAAGAATAGAGAGAATTTTTGAATCTTGATTTCTCAAAGAAAGTTTTGTAATAGCTCTTGAAAATGAAAGTATATTGCTCAATATGAAAAATTATGAAAGAGTTTGTAACCTTGTCCAAGTACAAATGAGGTCTTTTTATATTTTTCTGAAACAGTACGTGTTACTCGAGTAATGATTAACACACTACTCGATTAACCAGTGTTAAAACATACTAATCGATTAATGATGATCTCATTACTCGATTAACCTATGTTAACACGTGCTACTCGAGTAGGCCTATCATGCTAATCGAGTAACCAGTACAGACATTGATTAAAAACAATGCTTTTCAAATGTACTTTGACAATTACTTTAATTTGAGCTATTTTAATCAAGATTAAGTTTTCTTCACTCTTAATCAAACAATATTATAAGCTTAATTAAGATCACCTAAAGCTACCCACTCTCATGATATGCATTGCATAAAATAAAATATTACATTGATTAAGAATTAAAATAAATCCTAATTCTAATCTTCATGAGTGTAGCTTCCTTGTTGAAATGTTGTTGCTTGAAATACGTTTCATATCATCAAAACATAGAAACCTACAAACTCCTCCTTTTTGATGATGAAAATCCTCCTTTTCAATTAAGCACTAAGTTTTAAAATACTCCCCCTAAATGTAATACACTTAGGAAAAATATAATAAAACTTATCCTACAAGAACAACATCAACTGTAACACCCCAAATTTTCGTTTCCTGATGTAATACAATTGTCATTATTGAAAGATTAATTTATAATTACTTTCTTAATCATAATTATATTTCATAAATAAATTATGTTTAGTATGAGTTAGTATTAGTAATTGCGAAAGTAGAAAAATAATGGAGCAAGAGAATAATATGTAAAAATAAGGTTTTTACATATTAGTCCCTGGAAAGGACCTAGAAGCAATATTAGGAAGGTCTTGGAGGGAAGGGGCATTAAAATAAATATTTTTGAAAAACTGACCAGAATACTCGAGTACTCCTGGAAACACTCGAGTAATCGAGTCAGTGGAGAACTCGTTAGTGCGGTTGATGAGTCAACCCACAATGAATCTCGTTTGTTGACACGAAGTCCACTTCAACCAAGCTTCATTGATGTCGTGTCGTCATGCATGAAGGTTTAATTCGTGTATAAATACTCAGTAATGGACGAAGATCAACCATTTTGGTTGATTCACTCTGAAAACCTTGGCTTAGGGTTTCTAATTTCGTGGTTTGATTCCTCGATCGTGTTTGAGAGTTAAAACGAGAGTGATACACCATTGTAAAGCTCACATCTCGAGCTTTACAAACATATAAAAATCGTGAGTTAAGGTGCTGTGTGGAAGGGGAATCGAGGATCGAAAGGAGAGGGATTGTTGCTGCCAAACCAAGTTCCTGAGGTCTGGAAGCCTACTTGGAGCTCGGATTTTGGTAAGTTAATGAGTTCCCTGAATCTCAAATTCGTTTATACCTCTAGATTAAGTTGCAGAGAACAACTCCTAACCTCTTTCCCTAATTTTTAAAACGATTTTGCATGTTAAATTCTCTGGTTTTGGTGCTCTGTTCAAACTGTGGCTGCATGCAAAGGATTTTTGGGTTTGAGCATCTCCAGCCAATTTCTCTGCAATTTCAGAGTTGAGTCACGAATTTGAGGTAACGGTGAAGCTATTAATTCACTAGAATAAGAGTATATGGTGTGGAATTAGGTTGAGAGTCAATGAATGACTCTATGGGCATAGTTTGAAATAGGATTGAGGCTTGGAGGCCCTTCTGGACTTAACTGAGAGTTTGGACATGTTTATTTGGTCACATGTAAGGTGTACCAATGCTGAAAATGGAATGGATATATGTAGAATTGGAATTGGTATGTTAAGTTGTGGAAAAATGCATTTTTATGCATAATTATTGATAATCTGTGATTCAGTGTTAAATGTTGTTAATTCTGTGTTGGAACATGTTTAAAATGTGGAATGTAAGCTATATTGATCTTTGGTTTGGACTGGAATGGACTATAATTGAAATTGGTATGTTAAAACTTGATTTTAGTGCTGTCTGTCTGCAAACACTCGAGTATTATGGGTAATACTCGAGTATTTTGCCTGTTTTGGGAAATCAATTTTCTGGAAAACTCAAGAACACTCGAGTATTCATATAGAACACTCGAGTATTCTGGAAATTTTTAAAGTATATTTCTGGAAATGAAAGAACACTCGAGTCTTGCCTGGAACACTCGAGTATATGGTTGAATCTTTTAAAATTTAGTTCTGGAAACAAGGAACACTCGAGTACCAGGAGGAACACTCGAGTACTTTGATAAATTAAGAAAACACTCGAGTCTGGAGAAGTTTACTCGAGTATTTTTGGATCAGGACAGAAATGCAATTTTTCTTTTAACATACCTAATGGGATATCGATTAAGATCAATTATGCTTATGGGAAAAAGTGTCATGTTCCAATAAAAGGACTGGGAAATTATTAACAACAGTTTAACCCACTGAAGGAATAATATTGGATGCACATAATAAGATTATTGGTTAATCTTGGTGTATAATTTTTATGTGCATACATGCATGGTGTAAGGTTGGGGATAATTCGGTGGTAACTGGCTCGATGACACATTTTGGTAATGTGGGCAGCATTTGGGAATGCTGTTACGTCTTGGTGACGTTGTGTGCACACTCTCCGAGCAGTTCCACAATACATGTTGGTCATGTATGCGAATTATTGGAATGAACGTTCAATGGACAATGGAATTGGGAGACATGCATCATTACTCATAATTAATGGTATTGATATAAATGGAATACATTCATCTGCATTTACCTTTGCATTGGACATTTGTAACTGGCTATTGTTACATGTTTTATTTATTCTTATTCGATTATGTGAATTATGTGCTTACCCCTTATTGCCCATGTTAGGTGATGGCACGCTATCTAGCTAGCATCGAGTTGCGCCCGCTCCCTAGCGGAGTGTGGTACTACGAGGACCATCGAGCCACATTTGAGGGTGAGGTGAAGGTGACTCTGTATCACCCCAACCCTTTGGCTCGTGTCCGTCCTCGTAGGTTTCGCATCCCTATCGTCTATACTTTGCATGTACCCCCTTTCTATGCTTATCATGGACCACCCCCGACTCGACCTGCTCGTCGCTTCCACTCTTTCCGTTTTCGAGCTGCTACTTGATCTCACCCCTCTGCTTCTCGAGTGATTCGAGAGGAGACTCCTATACCTAGTCCGATGAGTCCAGTTCATGGGACACCCTCAGCGGACCCAGTGCCCAGTGGTGGGATACCCACTCAGTCGGAGGAGGTAGAGGAGGACCCGGAGGAGGGCGATGGTGAGGACGAGCCAGTCGAGCACTCCACTGGGAGCCAGTGGGGAGTTGGGGATCCACCAGGTGATGCATAGTATAGATGATTAGGATGTGGGACGGGTGGAGCAGCTGCTGGAGACTTTGGAGATCATGCTATGGAGGAGGATCACTGGACCACCATTGGAGATTTCACATTTTGCTCTATATATATATTGTACATATTTTTGAGAGATCTCAGTGAGGTGGTCTTATCTTTAGTTTATATTATGGACTTGTATTTTCGTAACACCTGCTATCTCGACTTTGACTTGGTTGTATGTGACTTTTATGGATGATGATATATATATATATATACCTACTCTTTTCCTATAAATAGTTTATGAATGTGAATTATCAAGTCAAGGTCACTATTTCCGCTTACTCTGATAATTACGGTATTTTGCTATAATAAGAAATGTTTTCATAAATGATTCTGGAAAGATTTTTAATAACCACAAATAAACACCAAGTTATTCTATAAGAGCTTTACGAAAGAATTTTTAATTATATCTCTACTCGAGCAAGTCCATATACCCTATTCAAAAGAGTATTTCTTTATAATAAAGTAGTAGAATATGAAGGAGCGTGACACCTTTTGTGGTATCGGAGCATAATGGTCCTGATTCTTGATCCTCTCGAGCATAATCTGCCAGAAGTTGCTACAGCTGGGTAAAGTTTCCTTAGCTATTTGATTTATTTCATATGGCTTAGTTCTATTAGTGATAGTTTAGAATAGAACTAGATAGATTTCAAAGTCTAGATAGATCTTTAACGACATAGGTCCATAGTGCAGGCTCACTATGGCATCGCGATATAGAAATCATACGAACGATCTGCTGGAAAGGATGGCTACAGTGTTGGAGAATTTGCAGCAGAATCAGCAGCAGCAACATCAACCTCAGCCCATTAATCCACCTCCAACGGGTGCGGTAGCTGCAGAAGCCAAAACTTTGTCGGATTTCAGGAGCTGCAATCCCTCAAAGTTTGCTGGTGGATTTAAACCAGAAGAAGCTAACAAGTGGATCTTGGAGATGGACAAGATCTTTAGAACTTTAGAATGCTCCGATGCCCAGAGGATAGCTTATGCTGTTTTCATGCTGGAGGGAGAAGCAGAACATTGGTGGAATCATACTGCCCAGTTACTCGCTCATGAAGGAAGTGAGGAAACCGCAATTGGTGGTTGGAGAGACTTAGGAACCCTAGGAAAACACCTAGAAGGGGGGGTTGAATAGGTGTTGAAGCTACCTTGAAAGATTTTCGAATGAAACAAATCGAAACAATCAAAACAACAGATTTTTACAAATTTTCACTAACTTAATCGATTAATCTGCAACTTAATCGATTAAGTCTGAGAGATCAAAATTACTTACTCGATTAAGCAAGTCGTGTACTCGAGTATTACTTGCAGAAACCAGAAAAATCAAGTTTTCATTCGCATACGAAAATCAATCAATTCACACGAAAGATCAGAGATTCAACGGAAATGATTAACACCTATATTCTTATTGATTAACCTAGTTATGAAAATGATTTTCCCTTTATCAATTTGAACAATAAAGATTCAATTCAATCAATTATGAAAATCAATCTTTCTCTAGGTTTTCAACCAAGAACACAATCAATGACTTGAATATAAAGAGTAAGGATTTAGAGATACGACACAGTGATTTATCCTGGTTCACTTTCATCCGCTTGAAAGCTACATCCAGTCCCCTCTTCAACCAAGAGAGATTCTTCACTATGAGGAATTAGAGTTCTCAAATTACAAGTGATTGCCTCACAAGACTCCCTTCTTGCTAGCTTACAAGAGATAACCGACACCCTTGCCTTGTAATCCTATTGATCTTCTCTCTAATCTAACCTCTACCCCTTGTTGATAATCGACACAACAAGTCTTCAATTGCTTGATGATAATCCACACACCAAGGCTTCTCCTTGCTTGATTCACAACCAAGACTTCTTCTTCAATTGCTTGAACTTTGCTTGATGATAAAATCGACACACCAAGGCTTCTTGTTTGTTGTAGTGGCTTGCCTTCTTGCAAAGATTACAACACAATAGAAAACACAAAACAATCCTATGAATCTCAATCAAGAGTTATGACAATTCACCATAAGAGATTCAAAGGTTCTTAATCAAAGAATATGAAAATATGAGAACTTTGATCTTTGAAATTTAGAGAGAATAGAGTGGCTTGATTCTTTGTAAAACTTGTATGAAATGATTCTGGATCATCACAATAATTGGGAAAAGGTTTATATAGAATACCCAAAAGTTGTAGCACTTGAAAACTGATTTTGAGAAGTGAAAAACGTATTTTAAAAATCAGTTCAGCAGTACTTAATTGATTAAGTTGCAGACTACTCGAGTAGTACTCGATTAAGTTAGTCACTTAATCGATTAAGTTGGTACTACACATGTTCAAAACTTGTTTTCTCAAAATCCAACCTTTCCTTTAAAACCTTTAAGCCACCTATTGATTCTAGGTTAAGTGAAAACTCAAATTATGATTAAATCATGACTTATGAATGAGATTCACTACCCTCTATAATAATCTACCCAAATAAAAAACCTATGAAGCTTGAGAGGCAAAAGATAAAAGAAATACAAATACACTCAAACTTAGGTCTTCATGAGCTTGCTTTCTCTCTTCTTCATTTGATGTTTGTTGTTGCTTGTTGAGCTTGAAACTTGATCAACACTTGTAGCTTGTTCAAAAACACTTTGTCATTATCAAAACATTCATCATGTTCATCATGGAACTAACAATCTCCCCCTTTTTGAAAATGACAACCCATGTTTTGAAATCGCTTGAAGTTGTTGATGCTTGAAACATTTGATCACTTGAGAAGACTCTTTCTCTCCCTCAATCAATGCTTTAACACTTGAATCCAATTGAGATAGAAGCTTGATTCTCCCCCTATCTTAAACAACTTAGCTCAACCTACATAAAAACAACAAAACAACCTTTCTCCACAAAAAAATATCATTTCTCCCAATTGAGAAACATTCCATTCATACCATTTCTCCCCTTTTTCAAAACATCATATTTCTCCCCCTTTGGCATTATCAAAAAGAAATATATACCAATTGAAATATAACATCTAAGCCAAGGTAAGAAATCAATGATCATTTCTTCACAACATTGATACCAATTGAACAAATACAATAGAGCTATACTTTGAAATGTGATATAAATTGGTAAGAGAATATAACAATGAAATATGATACCAATTGAGAACTAAAAAGATCATAATATCACTTAAGAAAGAAGATATCAATGTAAAGAAATATAACACCAAAGCATGTCACTATATCATGATAACCATCTATGAATCTACTCAATGATACCAAATGATTTAATTAAACATTTAGAAAAGTAATACCAATTGAGAAGATACCAATTGAGATAATATATCAATATCAAATATTACCACTTTGTAGGACATTCACTTGAGATGCAAGTGTGATACCAATTGAAGATATGAATATAGACATTCATAGTTGAGACCAATTGAGAGCATGTGTCATTCATTTGCATCTTCAATCAAACCTACAAAACAATCATGCTTTGCTTTTTGGTATCCAAATGGTTTTGGATCCATTTTTGTTAGTGTAGGGACTTTCACCCTTTTTCATCCAAACAAAATTTCATTTAGGTATACCATGCACTTTAACATAACACACATTTGAAGTATGTCCATGAGTACCACAATAGAAACATGTTGGAGGATTTGAAAAATCAACTTTAGAAAAATCAACAACATTTCTATGAGATTTACTCTTAGCATTAGTATAACCCAAACCAAACTTGTTTGAATTTTCTCTTTGAAAATTTAACAATGTGCGCAATCTAATATCACAAATGGTGAAACTTGCAAGCTTATTTTTCAAAATAGCATTTTCATCCTTGAGCAACTTGCAATTCTCACAATCAACCACAATATTCAATCTACTAGCACAATCACAAGAAGAACTAGCATATATAAGATCAAGAGTTTCATTTTCAAGATTAAGCTCATCAACTTGTTTTTGAAGTTCTAAAATCTCTTTTTGATGTTTCAAAATGAGCTTCTTTCTTTCAATGTTTTTCAAAGCTAGTTTTTCAAGTTGTTCATGCATTTCCTCATAAGCATTGTATAACAATTCATATTTAGAAGAAATTTCGGATTTAGTAAGACTTACATTGCTATCCTCGCTTTGTTCACTTGATTCATCATTTGAACTTTGTTCTTCATCATCTACTAGAGTTATCAAGTTGAGACAAGCGGCTTCTTCATCATCCGATGAACTATTTGATGTGCTTTTCTTGTTATCTTCATCACTATCCCAAACAATGTATGCTCTTTTAGATTTAGAATTTTTCTTGTCTTTCTCCTTCTTCTTGAGATACCTAGAGCATGAGTACTTGAGATGTCCGGGTTTTCCGCATTCATGGCAAACTACACCTTCTTTTGAAGTTTTGGTCTTGTAGTGTGGGGAATCCTTCTCTTTACTTTTGTCCTTGTTCAACCTTCCTTTTCTCCTTAGAAACTTGTCAAACTTCCTTAGTAGAAGTTTCATGTCTTTTTCATCAACATCGAAATCGGAATCTTCACTATCATCATCATCGGAACTCTCTTTCTTTTTATATCCACTTTTGACTTTAAGAGCAAGTCCCTTTCTTTCTTTGTTCTTATCCGACTCTTCATTGATACTTAATCGTCCAAGCTCCATTTCATGTTCTTGAAGCTTTCCAAAGAGTGTTGCTAGATCCATAGCATCCAAATCTTTAGATTCAACAATAGCCGTTACTTTTGGTTGCCAATTCCTGTCTAAACATCTCAACACTTTGTTAGAAAGTTCACCTTGAAGAAAAGTTTTACCAAGAGCAAGTAAATGATTTATAATATGAGTAAAACGCTTTTGCATATCATTTATAGATTCATTTGGAAGCATATGAAACAATTCATAATCACGCATTAAAGCATTCAATCTAGCTCTCCTAACCTCACTAGTTCCTTCATGAGTCACTTGTAAAGTGTCCCACATTTCCTTAGCACTAGAACATTGAGAAACTCTAAAGAACTCGTCATAGGATAAAGCGGACGTAATGATATTCTTTGCTTTATAATCATATTGTACTTTCTTTCTATCATCATCCTTCCACTTATCCTCAGGGATCAATTGTTCTACACCTTCAACTAAACTAGAGGGGATATGAGGACCTTTTTCAACTACTTTCCAAATATCACTATCTATGGCTTGGATAAAGATTTTCATTCTAACTTTCCAATATGCATAGACTTCTCCGGCAAACAATGGAGGACGACTTATCGAAGCACCTTCACCACCAAAGGGATTCATGGAACCCATTGCGATTTTCTTAACTAGGATCTTTACGAAAAAGCTCTTATGCCCGTGTCTTTCGACCGAGCTCTGATACCAATTGAGAAAACCGCAATTGGTGGTTGGAGAGACAAAGGAACACTAGGAATACACCTAGAAGGGGGGGTTGAATAGGTGTTGAAGCTACCTTGAAAGATTTTCGAACGAAACAAATCGAAACAATTAAAACAAATGATTTTTGCAAATTTTCACTAACTTAATCGATTAATCTGCAACTTAATCGATTAAGTCTGAAAGATCAAAATTACTTACTCGATTAAGCAAGTCGTGTACTCGAGTATTACTTGCAGAAACCAGAAAAATCAAGTTTTCATTCGCATACGAAAATCAATCAATTCACACGAAAGATCAGAGATTCAACGAAAATGATTAACACCTATATTCTTATTGATTAACCTTGTTATGAAAATGATTTTCCCTTTATCAATTTGAACAATAAAGATTCAATTCAATCAATTATGAAAATCAATCTTTCTCTAGGTTTTCAACCAAGAACACAATCAATGACTTGAATATAAAGAGTAAGGATTTAGAGATACGACACAGTGATTTATCCTGGTTCACTTTCATCCGCTTGAAAGCTACATCCAGTCCCCTCTTCAACCAAGAGAGATTCTTCACTATGAGGAATTAGAGTTCTCAAATTACAAGTGATTGCCTCACAAGACTCCCTTCTTGCTAGCTTACAAGAGATAACCGACACCCTTGCCTTGTAATCCTATTGATCTTCTCTCTAATCTAACCTCTACCCCTTGTTGATAATCGACACAACAAGTCTTCAATTGCTTGATGATAATCCACACACCAAGGCTTCTCCTTGCTTGATTCACAACCAAGACTTCTTCTTCAATTGCTTGAACTTTGCTTGATGATAAAATCGACACACCAAGGCTTCTTGTTTGTTGTAGTGGCTTGCCTTCTTGCAAAGATTACAACACAATAGAAAACACAAAACAATCCTATGAATCTCAATCAAGAGTTATGACAATTCACCATAAGAGATTCAAAGGTTCTTAATCAAAGAATATGAAAATACGAGAACTTTGATCTTTGAAATTTAGAGAGAATAGAGTGGCTTGATTCTTTGTAAAACTTGTATGAAATGATTCTGGATCATCACAATAATTGGGAAAAGGTTTATATAGAATACCCAAAAGTTGTAGCACTTGAAAACTGATTTTGAGAAGTGAAAAACGTATTTTAAAAATCAGTTCAGCAGTACTTAATTGATTAAGTTGCAGACTACTCGAGTAGTACTCGATTAAGTTAGTCACTTAATCGATTAAGTTGGTACTACACATGTTCAAAACTTGTTTTCTCAAAATCCAACCTTTCCTTTAAAACCTTTAAGCCACCTATTGATTCTAGGTTAAGTGAAAACTCAAATTATGATTAAATCATGACTTATGAATGAGATTCACTACCCTCTATAATAATCTACCCAAATAAAAAACCTATGAAGCTTGAGAGGCAAAAGATAAAAGAAATACAAATACACTCAAACTTAGGTCTTCATGAGCTTGCTTTCTCTCTTCTTCATTTGATGTTTGTTGTTGCTTGTTGAGCTTGAAACTTGATCAACACTTGTAGCTTGTTCAAAAACACTTTGTCATTATCAAAACATTCATCATGTTCATCATGGAACTAACAATCTCCCCCTTTTTGAAAATGACAACCCATGTTTTGAAATCGCTTGAAGTTGTTGATGCTTGAAACATTTGATCACTTGAGAAGACTCTTTCTCCCCCTCAATCAATGCTTTAACACTTGAATCCAATTGAGATAGAAGCTTGATTCTCCCCCTATCTTAAACAACTTAGCTCAACCTACATAAAAACAACAAAACAACCTTTCTCCACAAAAAAATATCATTTCTCCCAATTGAGAAACATTCCATTCATACCATTTCTCCCCTTTTTCAAAACATCATATTTCTCCCCCTTTGGCATTATCAAAAAGAAATATATACCAATTGAAATATAACATCTAAGCCAAGGTAAGAAATCAATGATCATTTCTTCACAACATTGATACCAATTGAACAAATACAATAGATCTATACTTTGAAATGTGATATAAATTGGTAAGAGAATATAACAATGAAATATGATACCAATTGAGAACTAAAAAGATCATAATATCACTTAACAAAGAAGATATCAATGTAAAGAAATATAACACCAAAGCATGTCACTATATCATGATAACCATCTATGAATCTACTCAATGATACCAAATGATTTAATTAAACATTTAGAAAAGTAATACCAATTGAGAAGATACCAATTGAGATAATATATCAATATCAAATATTACCACTTTGTAGGACATTCACTTGAGATGCAAGTGTGATACCAATTGAAGATATGAATATAGACATTCATAGTTGAGACCAATTGAGAGCATGTGTCATTCATTTGCATCTTCAATCAAACCTACAAAACAATCATGCTTTGCTTTTTGGTATCCAAATGGTTTTGGATCCATTTTTGTTAGTGTAGGGACTTTCACCCTTTTTCATCCAAACAAAATTTCATTTAGGTATACCATGCACTTTAACATAACACACATTTGAAGTATGTCCATGAGTACCACAATAGAAACATGTTGGAGGATTTGAAAAATCAACTTTAGAAAAATCAACAACATTTCTATGAGATTTACTCTTAGCATTAGTATAACCCAAACCAAACTTGTTTGAATTTTCTCTTTGAAAATTTAACAATGTGCGCAATCTAATATCACAAATGGTGAAACTTGCAAGCTTATTTTTCAAAATAGCATTTTCATCCTTGAGCAACTTGCAATTCTCACAATCAACCACAATATTCAATCTACTAGCACAATCACAAGAAGAACTAGCATATATAAGATCAAGAGTTTCATTTTCAAGATTAAGCTCATCAACTTGTTTTTGAAGTTCTAAAATCTCTTTTTGATGTTTCAAAATGAGCTTCTTTCTTTCAATGTTTTTCAAAGCTAGTTTTTCAAGTTGTTCATGCATTTCCTCATAAGCATTGTATAACAATTCATATTTAGAAGAAATTTCGGATTTAGTAAGACTTACATTGCTATCCTCGCTTTGTTCACTTGATTCATCATTTGAACTTTGTTCTTCATCATCTACTAGAGTTATCAAGTTGAGACAAGCGGCTTCTTCATCATCCGATGAACTATTTGATGTGCTTTTCTTGTTATCTTCATCACTATCCCAAACAATGTATGCTCTTTTAGATTTAGAATTTTTCTTGTCTTTCTCCTTCTTCTTGAGATACCTAGAGCATGAGTACTTGAGATGTCCGGGTTTTCCGCATTCATGGCAAACTACACCTTCTTTTGAAGTTTTGGTCTTGTAGTGTGGGGAATCCTTCTCTTTACTTTTGTCCTTGTTCAACCTTCCTTTTCTCCTTAGAAACTTGTCAAACTTCCTTAGTAGAAGTTTCATGTCTTTTTCATCAACATCGAAATCGGAATCTTCACTATCATCATCATCGGAACTCTCTTTCTTTTTATATCCACTTTTGACTTTAAGAGCAAGTCCCTTTCTTTCTTTGTTCTTATCCGACTCTTCATTGATACTTAATCGTCCAAGCTCCATTTCATGTTCTTGAAGCTTTCCAAAGAGTGTTGCTAGATCCATAGCATCCAAATCTTTAGATTCAACAATAGCCGTTACTTTTGGTTGCCAATTCATGTCTAAACATCTCAACACTTTGTTAGAAAGTTCACCTTGAAGAAAAGTTTTACCAAGAGCAAGTAAATGATTTATAATATGAGTAAAACGCTTTTGCATATCATTTATAGATTCATTTGGAAGCATATGAAACAATTCATAATCACGCATTAAAGCATTCAATCTAGCTCTCCTAACCTCACTAGTTCCTTCATGAGTCACTTGTAAAGTGTCCCACATTTCCTTAGCACTAGAACATTGAGAAACTCTAAAGAACTCGTCATAGGATAAAGCGGACGTAATGATATTCTTTGCTTTATAATCATATTGTACTTTCTTTCTATCATCATCCTTCCACTTATCCTCAGGGATCAATTGTTCTACACCTTCAACTAAACTAGAGGGGATATGAGGACCTTTTTCAACTACTTTCCAAATATCACTATCTATGGCTTGGATAAAGATTTTCATTCTAACTTTCCAATATGCATAGCCTTCTCCGGCAAACAATGGAGGACGACTTATCGAAGCACCTTCACCACCAAAGGGATTCATGGAACCCATTGCGATTTTCTTAACTAGGATCTTTACGAAAAAGCTCTTATGCTCGTGTCTTTCGACCGAGCTCTGATACCAATTGAGGAAACCGCAATTGGTGGTTGGAGAGACAAAGGAACACTAGGAATACACCTAGAAGGGGGGGTTGAATAGGTGTTGAAGCTACCTTGAAAGATTTTCGAACGAAACAAATCGAAACAATTAAAACAAATGATTTTTGCAAATTTTCACTAACTTAATCGATTAATCTGCAACTTAATCGATTAAGTCTGAAAGATCAAAATTACTTACTCGATTAAGCAAGTCGTGTACTCGAGTATTACTTGCAGAAACCAGAAAAATCAAGTTTTCATTCGCATACGAAAATCAATCAATTCACACGAAAGATCAGAGATTCAACGGAAATGATTAACACCTATATTCTTATTGATTAACCTAGTTATGAAAATGATTTTCCCTTTATCAATTTGAACAATAAAGATTCAATTCAATCAATTATGAAAATCAATCTTTCTCTAGGTTTTCAACCAAGAACACAATCAATGACTTGAATATAAAGAGTAAGGATTTAGAGATACGACACAGTGATTTATCCTGGTTCACTTTCATCCGCTTGAAAACTACATCCAGTCCCCTCTTCAATCAAGAGAGATTCTTCACTATGAGGAATTAGAGTTCTCAAATTACAAGTGATTGCCTCACAAGACTCCCTTCTTGCTAGCTTACAAGAGATAACCGACACCCTTGCCTTGTAATCCTATTGATCTTCTCTCTAATCTAACCTCTACCCCTTGTTGATAATCGACACAACAAGTCTTCAATTGCTTGATGATAATCCACACACCAAGGCTTCTCCTTGCTTGATTCACAACCAAGACTTCTTCTTCAATTGCTTGAACTTTGCTTGATGATAAAATCGACACACCAAGGCTTCTTGTTTGTTGTAGTGGCTTGCCTTCTTGCAAAGATTACAACACAATAGAAAACACAAAACATCCTATGAATCTCAATCAAGAGTTATGACAATTCACCATAAGAGATTCAAAGGTTCTTAATCAAAGAATATGAAAATACGAGAACTTTGATCTTTGAAATTTAGAGAGAATAGAGTGGCTTGATTCTTTGTAAAACTTGTATGAAATGATTCTGGATCATCACAATAATTGGGAAAAGGTTTATATAGAATACCCAAAAGTTGTAGCACTTGAAAACTGATTTTGAGAAGTGAAAAACGTATTTTAAAAATCAGTTCAGCAATACTTAATTGATTAAGTTGCAGACTACTCGAGTAGTACTCGATTAAGTTAGTCACTTAATCGATTAAGTTGGTACTGCACATGTTCAAAACTTGTTTTCTCAAAATCCAACCTTTCCTTTAAAACCTTTAAGCCACCTATTGATTCTAGGTTAAGTGAAAACTCAAATTATGATTAAATCATGACTTATGAATGAGATTCACTACCCTCTATAATAATCTACCCAAATAAAAAACCTATGAAGCTTGAGAGGCAAAAGATAAAAGAAATACAAATACACTCAAACTTAGGTCTTCATGAGCTTGCTTTCTCTCTTCTTCATTTGATGTTTGTTGTTGCTTGTTGAGCTTGAAACTTGATCAACACTTGTAGCTTGTTCAAAAACACTTTGTCATTATCAAAACATTCGTCATGTTCATCATGGAACTAACAGGAAGAGAGGTAACTTGGGAAGTATTCATGGGAGAATTTCTCAAGAAGTATTTTCCTGAGGATTTAAGGAGGAAGAAAGAGGTTGAGTTTCTACAACTTAGACAAGGCAGCATGAGTGTAGGAGAATATGCTGCGAAATTTGAAGAACTAATGAAATACTCCCCTTACTATCAGACGAATCCGGATGAGAGGAGTAAATGTATCAAGTTTGAGGGAGGACTGAGACCCGAATTGAAGTCGGTGTTCAGTTATCAAAAGATTCAAAGTTTCCTACGCTGGTTGATATGTGTAGGATGTATGAGGATGATAAAAGGGCGGAGGAAGTTCAGATTGTGGAAGGAAAGAAGGAACATTCGGGACATGGTCCACAGAGACGGAAGGGGCATGACCACCGTAATAAAGGCCCTTATTCTCATAAGAATAGGGGGAAGGGCAAGATGTTTGATGATCGAAACACCTCTTACAATAATGCTCCTTATTGTGAGAAGTGCAGACGTCATCACTTTGGAAAGTTCTGCTGGTCTCACAGTGGGTGTTTTAACTGTGGGAAACCTGGTCATATTTCTCGCGATTGCAAGGAACCACCCAAGAATGCTCAAAGAGGTTCTACAGACAAGCCGGTGACTCAAGGTAGAGTTTTCACCCTTAGTGGTACCGAAGCGAATCAGACTCCAGGACTCATGCAAGGTACTTATTTGCAAAATGACCAACCTTGTAGAATTTTATTCGATTCAGGAGCCACTCATTCATTTGTGTCATTTGAATGTGTGAATCGTTTGAAATTGCCTGTGTCTGAATCACCCTATTATCTTAGGGTAGAGACCCCTACTAACTCTCCTGTAATCACCTCAAAGGTGTGTCCTAATTGTAAAATTAGGATAGTAGACCGAGTCTTTCAGTTAGATTTGATCTGTCTACCTTTGTCCCAATTGGATGTGATCTTGGGTATGGACTGGATGGTTAGCAACCACGTAGTTATTGATTGTGCTAAGAAAACGCTTTTGTTTAAAGACCCAATCTTGGAGAAGTATCTCTGTTTGGTCTCTGCTGTTGAGCCGGAGAAAGGAGAAAAGTATGTGGAGGAGATTCCGATTGTTAGGGAATTTCCGGAAGTGTTTTCCGAAGATATGCCGGGATTACCACCCAAGAGGGAGATTGAGTTTGGAATCGAGTTGATTCCAGGAACTGGTCCCATTTCTATTGCTCCTTATAGAATGGCACCACCTGAGATGGTCGAATTGAAGAACCAGATTGAGGAATTACTGCAAAAACAACTTATTAGGCCAAGTGTATCCCCATGGGGTGCTCCAGTGTTGTTTGTCAAGAAGAAAGATGGAAGCCTTAGAATGTGTGTGGATTATCGACAGTTGAATAAGGTGACCATAAAGAACAAGTATCCTTTGCCAAGGATAGATGATCTCATGGATCAAGTAAGAGGAGCTTCGGTGTTTTCTAAGATCGATCTGAGATCTGGATATCATCAGATCAGAATCAAGGAGGAAGATATCCCTAAAACTGCATTTCGATCTCGATACGGACATTATGAGTATGTCGTAATGCCGTTCGGATTAACAAATGCACCAGCTATTTTTATGGACTATATGAACCGGATTTTTAGACCATATCTGGATTCATTCGTGGTAGTTTTCATTGATGACATCCTGATATATTCTAAGAGTCCGGAAGAACATGTCGAACACCTCCGAGTAGTGTTGAAGATTTTGAAGGAGAAGCAACTCTACGCCAAAATTTCTAAGTGTGAGTTTTGGTTGAAAGAAGTTCAGTTCTTAGGACACGTGATCTCGGAGGGTGGCATAGCAGTTGACCCGGCCATGGTGGAATCAGTTTTGCAGTGGATTCGACCAAAGACAGTCACGGAAGTCAGAAGTTTCTTAGGGCTGGCCGGATATTATAGAAGATTTATTGAAGGATTTTCGAAGATTGCATTACCCCTCACTAAGCTGACTAGGAAGGATCAATCATTTGTATGGAATGAGAAGTGTGAAAAGAGTTTTCTGATGCTTAAGGAAAGATTAACATCCTCACCAGTGTTAATCTTACCTGACCCTCACAAGGAGTACGAAGTGTACTGTGATGCATCAGGACAAGGACTTGGGAGTGTCCTAATGCAAGAAGGAAAGGTTGTGGCGTATGCATCTCGTCAACTGAAAGTTCACGAGGTAAACTACCCCACCCATGATTTGGAACTTGCTGCAATAGTCTTTGCACTGAAGATATGGAGGCATTATCTCTATGGCACTACGTTTCGGGTGTTTAGTGACCATAAGAGTTTGAAGTATTTATTCGATCAAAAGGAACTAAATATGAGGCAGCGTCGATGGATGGAGTTTTTAAACGACTACGATTTTGAGCTTCATTACCATCCTGGTAAGGCCAATGTTGTAGCAGATGCTTTGAGCCGTAAAGCGATTTATGTGAGTTCCATGATGATTAAGGAAGCGGCTTTGATTGAAGAGTTTTGGAATCTAAGACTGGTGATGCAAGTGGAACCAGGTCAGATTACGTTGGGTATGTTGCAAATTTCTAACGAATTCTTGGCTCGAATTCGAGAATTGCAACGTAAAGATCCGGAATTGCTAGAAAAGAGGGAATTGATGGAGAAAGGAAAGGAGTTAGATTTTTCAGAAGGGTCGTATGGGATTCTTCGTTTTAAAACGAGAATTTGCATACCGAAGAACTCGGAGATTAGGAGAATGATTTTGGATGAGGCACATAAGAGTCAGATGAGTATGCACCCTGGATCGACAAAGATGTACCAAGATTTGAAAAGCATGTTCTGATGGCCTGGTCTTAAGAAGGATGTAGCAGAATATGTATCGTCATGTTTAATTTGCCAAAAGGTTAAAGTGGAACATCAGAAGCCTGCGGGAGTGTTACAGCCCCTAGATATTCCACAATGGAAGTGGGACAGCATTTCCATGGACTTTGTGACTGGATTGCCAAGGACAGTTGCAAACCATGACGCAATCTGGGTAATTGTGGACCGTCTTACTAAGTCAGCGCATTTCATTCCGGTGAATATGCACTACTCTTTGGAGAAACTGACCCAGATTTATATTCGGGAAGTGGTACGATTGCATGGAGTACCATCCAGTATTATTTCGGATCGTGATCCGAGATTCATGTCTAGATTTTGGACAAGTTTGCATCAAGCTCTGGGGACGAGACTTAAGATGAGTTCAGCTTATCACCCTCAGACCGATGGACAAACCGAAAGGACCATCCAAACTTTGGAGGACATATTGCGAGCGTGTGTGTTAGAAGAAAGAGGAAGTTGGGATCAGATACTACCACTCGCAGAATTTACATACAACAACGGATACCATACCAGTATCGGTATGGCACCGTTTGAGGCATTGTATGGGAGAAAATGCCAAACCCCGCTATGTTGGTTTCAAGTGGGGGAGAATTTACATCTTGGTCTGGATGTGGTGCAACAGACAACCGAAAAGATCAGAATGATTCAAGAAAAGATCAGGACTGCGGTTAGTCGTCAGCAGAGTTATTCGGATCGAAGAAGAAGACCTTTAGTGTTTGCAGAAGGCGACCATGTATTTCTCAGGATTGTACCGCTAAAGGGTGTGAGTAGAGCATTGAAACCTCAGAAGCTATCACCTAAGTTTATAGGTCCCTATCAAATCCTTAAGCGAGTAGGACCTGTAGCCTACCAAATAGCTCTCCCGCCATCTTTAGCCAACCTGCACAATGTTTTCCATGTCTCTCAATTGAAAAAGTTTGTGCATGAACCAACCTCGATCCTTCAAATTCGTCCAGATGATTTAACCCTACGAGAAAACCTAACCTTTAAAGCTAGTCCAGTGAAAGTGGAAGATAGGAGGACTAAGCAGCTTAGAGGAAAGGAGATTCAGTTGGTCAAAGTTATGTGGCAAAGTGGGAATGTATTTGAGTCAACCTGGGAATTAGAGGATCGAATGCGCAAGGATTATCCTGAGTTATTTTTGTAAGCTGAATTTCGGGGACGAAATTCCTGTTAAGTGGGGGAGTAGTGTAACACCCCAAATTTTCGCTTCCTGATGTAATACAATTGTGATTATTGAAAGATTAATTTATAATTACTTTCTTAATCATAATTATATTTCATAAATAAATTAAGTATAGTATGAGTTAGTATTAGTAATTGCGAAAGTAGAAAAATATTGGAGCAAGAGAATAATATGTAAAAATAAGGTTTTTACATATTAGTCCCTGGAAAGGACCTAGAAGCAATATTAGGAAGGTCTTGGAGGGAAGGGGCATTAAAATAAATATTTTTGAAAAACTGACCAGAATACTCGAGTATTCCTGGAAACACTCGAGTAATCGAGTCAGTGGAGAACTCGTTAGTGCGGTTGATGAGTCAACCCACAACGAATCTCGTTTGTTGACACGAAGTCCACTTCAACCAAGCTTCATTGACGTCGTGTCGTCATGCATGAAGGTTTAATTCGTGTATAAATACTCAGTAATGGACGAAGATCAACCATTTTGGTTGATTCACTCTGAAAACCTTGGCTTAGGGTTTCTAATTTCGTGGTTTGATTCCTCGATCGTGTTTGAGAGTTAAAACGAGAGTGATACACCATTGTAAAGCTCACATCTCGAGCTTTACAAACATATAAAAATCGTGAGTTAAGGTGCTGTGTGGAAGGGGAATCGAGGATCGAAAGGAGAGGGATTGTTGCTGCCAAACCAAGTTCCTGAGGTCTGGAAGCCTACTTGGAGCTCGGATTTTGGTAAGTTAATGAGTTCCCTGAATCTCAAATTCGTTTATACCTCTAGATTAAGTTGCAGAGAACAACTCCTAACCTCTTTCCCTAATTTTTAAAATGATTTTGCATGTTAAATTCTCTGGTTTTGGTGCTCTGTTCAAACTGTGGCTGCATGCAAAGGATTTTTGGGTTTGAGCATCTCCAGCCAATTTCTCTGCAATTTCAGAGTTGAGTCACGAATTTGAGGTAAGGGTGAAGCTATTAATTCACTAGAATAAGAGTATATGGTGTGGAATTAGGTTGAGAGTCAATGAATGACTCTATGGGCATAGTTTGAAATAGGATTGAGGCTTGGAGGCCCTTCTGGACTTAACTGAGAGTTTGGACATGTTTATTTGGTCACATGTAAGGTGTACCAATGCTGAAAATGGAATGGATATATGTAGAATTGGAATTGGTATGTTAAGTTGTGGAAAAATGCATTTTTATGCATAATTATTGATAATCTGTGATTCAGTGTTAAATGTTGTTAATTCTGTGTTGGAACATGTTTAAAATGTGGAATGTAAGCTATATTGATCTTTGGTTTGGACTGGAATGGACTATAATCGAAATTGGTATGTTAAAACTTGATTTTAGTGCTGTCTATCTGCAAACACTCGAGTATTATGGGTAATACTCGAGTATTTTGCCTGTTTTGGGAAATCAATTTTCTGGAAAACTCAAGAACACTCGAGTATTCATATAGAACACTCGAGTATTCTGGAAATTTTTAAAGTATATTTCTGGAAATGAAAGAACACTCGAGTCTTGCCTGGAACACTCGAGTATATGGTTGAATCTTTGAAAATTTAGTTCTGGAAACAAAGAACACTCGAGTACCAGGAGGAACACTCGAGTACTTTGATAAATTAAGAAAACACTCGAGTCTGGAGAAGTTTACTCGAGTATTTTTGGATCAGGACAGAAATGCAATTTTTCTTTTAACATACCTAATGGGATATCGATTAAGATCAATTATGCTTATGGGAAAAAGTGTCATGTTCCAATAAAAGGACTGGGAAATTATTAACAACAGTTTAACCCACTGAAGGAATAATATTGGATGCACATAATAAGATTATTGGTTAATCTTGGTGTATAATTTTTATGTGCATACATGCATGGTGTAAGGTTGGGGATAATTCGGTGGTAACTGGCTCGATGACACATTTTGGTAATGTGGGCAGCATTTGGGAATGCTGTTACGTCTTGGTGACGTTGTGTGCACACTCTCCGAGCAATTCCACAATACATGTTGGTCATGTATGCGAATTATTGGAATGAACGTTCAATGGACAACGGAATTGGGAGACATGCATCATTACTCATAATTAATGGTATTGATATAAATGGAATACATTCATCTGCATTTACCTTTGCATTGGACATTTATAACTGGCTATTGTTACATGTTCTATTTATTCTTATTCGATTATGTGAATTATGTGCTTACCCCTTATTGCCCATGTTAGGTGATGGCACGCTATCTAGCTTGCATCGAGTTGCGCCCGCTCCCTAGCGGAGTGTGGTACTACGAGGACCATCGAGCCACATTTGAGGGTGAGGTGGAGGTGACTCTGTATCACCCCAACCCTTTGGCTCGTGTTCGTCCTCATAGGTTTCGCATCCCTATCGTCTATACTTTGCATGTACCCCCTTTCTATGCTTATCATGGACCACCCCCGACTCGACCTGCTCGTCGCTTCCACTCTTTCCGTTTTCGAGCTGCTGCTAGATCTCACCCCTCTGCTTCTCGAGTGATTCGAGAGGAGACTCCTATACCTAGTCCGATGAGTCCGGTTCATGGGACACCCTCAGCGGACCCAGTGCCCAGTGGTGGGATACCCACTCAGTCGGAGGAGGTAGAGGAGGACCCGGAGGAGGGCGATGGTGAGGACGAGCCAGTCGAGCACTCCACTGGGAGCCAGTGGGGAGTTGGGGATCCACCAGGTGATGCATAGTATAGATGATTAGGATGTGGGACGGGTGGAGCAGCTGCTGGAGACTTTGGAGATCATGCTATGGAGGAGGATCACTGGACCACCATTGGAGATTTCACATTTTGCTCTATATATATATTGTACATATTTTTGAGAGATCTCAGTGAGGTGGTCTTATCTTTAGTTTATATTATGGACTTGTATTTTCGTAACACCTGCTATCTCGACTTTGACTTGGTTGTATGTGACTTTTATGGATGATGATATATATATATATATACCTACTCTTTTCCTATAAATAGTTTATGAATGTGAATTATCAAGTCAAGGTCACTATTTCCGCTTACTCTGATAATTACGGTATTTTGCTATAATAAGAAATGTTTTCATAAATGATTCTGGAAAGATTTTTAATAACCACAAATAAACACCAAGTTATTCTATAAGAGCTTTACGAAAGAATTTTTAATTATATCTCTACTCGAGCAAGTCCATATACCCTATTCAAAAGAGTATTTCTTTATAATAAAGTAGTAGAATATGAAGGAACGTGACACCTTTTGTGGTATCGGAGCATAATGGTCCTGATTCTTGATCCTCTCGAGCATAATCTGCCAGAAGTTGCTACAGCTGGGTAAAGTTTCCTTAGCTATTTGATTTATTTCATATGGCTTAGTTCTATTAGTGATAGTTTAGAATAGAACTAGATAGATTTCAAAGTCTAGATAGATCTTTAACGACATAGGTCCATAGTGCAGGCTCACTATGGCATCGCGATATAGAAATCATACGAACGATCTGCTGGAAAGGATGGCTACAGTGTTGGAGAATTTGCAGCAGAATCAGCAGCAGCAACATCAACCTCAGCCCGTTAGTCCACCTCCAGCGGGTGCGGTAGCTACAGAAGCCAAAACTTTGTCGGATTTCAGGAGCTGCAATCCCTCAAAGTTTGCTGGTGGATTTAAACCAGAAGAAGCTAACAAGTGGATCTTGGAGATGGACAAGATCTTTAGAACTTTAGAATGCTTCGATGCCCAGAGGATAGCTTATGCTGTTTTCATGCTGGAGGGAGAAGCAGAACATTGGTGGAATCATACTGCCCAGTTACTCGCTCATGAAGGAAGAGAGGTAACTTGGGAAGTATTCATGGGAGAATTTCTCAAGAAGTATTTTCCTGAGGATTTAAGGAGGAAGAAAGAGGTTGAGTTTCTACAACTCAGACAAGGCAGCATGAGTGTAGGAGAATATGCTGCAAAATTTGAAGAACTAATGAAATACTCCCCTTACTATCAGACGAATCCGGATGAGAGGAGTAAATGTATTGGTTGTACCTTTTAAGTATTTCATTATTCTTTTAACAGCAGTTAAATGTGACTCTTTCGGATTGGCTTGAAAATGTGCACACATACAAACACTAAACATGATATCAGGTCTAGAAGCAGTTAAGTATAACAAACTACCTATAATTCCGCGATACTTTGTTACCTCTACAGCTTTTCCAACCTCATCTTGATCTAGGTAGCATGCAACGCTCATTGGAGTGGAAGCGGACTTACACTAATCCATGCCAAACCTCTTGAGAAGTTCCCGATAGTATTTACCTTGATGTATATAAATGCCATCATTTAGTTGCTTTATTTGAAGGCCAAGAAAGAAAGTAAGCTCTCCCATCATCGACATCTCGAATTCGCTTTGCATTAAATCTGAAAACTTCTTACACAAGTTATCATTAGTAGCACCAAAAATAATATCATCAACGTATATTTGAACCAAAAGTATATCCTTATCGGAACGTTCAATAAAAAGAGTAGTGTCCACAGTACCTCGTTTAAAATCTTTTTCTAATAAAAAATTGCTTAGTCGATCGTACCAAGCTCTAGGAGCTTGTTTAAGACCACACAAAGCCTTTTTCAACTTAAAAACGTAGTCCGGATGTTCAAAACTTTCAAATCCGGGAGGTTGTGAGACATAAACTGAAGAAACCGCAATTGGTGGTTGGAGAGACTTAGGAACCCTAGGAAAACACCTAAAAGGGGGGGGGTTGAATAGGTGTTGAAGCTACCTTGAAAGATTTTCGAATGAAACAAATCGAAACAATCAAAACAACAGATTTTTGCAAATTTTCACTAACTTAATCGATTAATCTGCAACTTAATCGATTAAGTCTGAGAGATCAAAATTACTTACTCGATTAAGCAAGTCGTGTACTCGAGTATTACTTGCAGAAACCAGAAAAATCAAGTTTTCATTCGCATACGAAAATCAATCAATTCACACGAAAGATCAGAGATTCAACGGAAATGATTAACACCTATATTCTTATTGATTAACCTAGTTATGAAAATGATTTTCCCTTTATCAATTTGAACAATTAAAGATTCAATTCAATCAATTATGAAAATCAATCTTTCTAGGTTTTCAACCAAGAACGCAATCAAATGACTTGAATATAAAGAGTAAGGGTTTAGAGATACGACACAGTGATTTATCCTGGTTCACTTTCATCCGCTTGAAAGCTACATCCAGTCCCCTCTTCAACCAAGAGAGATTCTTCACTATGAGGAATTAGAGTTCTCAAATTACAAGTGATTGCCTCACAAGACTCCCTTCTTGCTAGCTTACAAGAGATAACCGACACCCTTGCCTTGTAATCCTATTGATCTTATCTCTAATCTAACCTCTACCCCTTGTTGATAATCGACACAACAAGTCTTCAATTGCTTGATGATAAACCACACACCAAGGCTTCACTTGCTTGATTCACAACCAAGACTTCTTCTTCTTCTTCAATAAGAATGCACTTGCTTGATGATAAAATCGACACACCAAGGCTTCTTGTTTGTTGTAGTGGCTTGCCTTCTTGCAAAGATTACAACACAATAGAAAACACAAAACAATCCTATGAATCTCAATCAAGAGTTATGACAATTCACCATAAGAGATTCAAGGGTTCTTGATCAAAGAATATGAAAATATGAGAACTTTGATCTTTAGAAAATGAGAGAGAATAGAGTGGCTTGATTCTTTGTAAAACTTGTATGAAATGATTCTAATTGATCACAAATAATAGGAAAAGGTTTATATAGAATACCCAAAAGTTGTAGCACTTGAAAACTGATTTTGAGAAGTGAAAAACGTATTTTAAAAATCAGTTCAGCAGTACTTAATCGATTAAGTTGCAGACTACTCGAGTAGTACTCGATTAAGTTAGTCACTTAATCGATTAAGTTGGTACTGCACATGTTCAAAACTTGTTTTCTCAAAATCCAACCTTTCCTTTAAAACCTTTAAGCCACCTATTGATTCTAGGTTAAGTGAAAACTCAAATTAAGATTAAATCATGACTTATGAATGAGATTCACTACCCTCTATAATAATCTACCCAAATAAAAAACCTATGAAGCTTGAGATGCAAAAGATAAAAGAAATACAAATACACTCAAACTTAGGTCTTCATGAGCTTGCTTTCTCTCTTCTTCATTTGATGTTTATTGTTGCTTGTTGAGCTTAAAACTTGATCAACACTTGTAGCTTGTTCAAAAACACTTTGTCATTATCAAAACATTCATCATGTTCATCATGGAACTAACATAAACTTCCTCTTGAATGTATCCGTTAAGAAAAGCACTTTTG
This sequence comes from Crotalaria pallida, assembly GCA_037953625.1. Taxonomy (NCBI): domain Eukaryota; kingdom Viridiplantae; phylum Streptophyta; class Magnoliopsida; order Fabales; family Fabaceae; genus Crotalaria; species Crotalaria pallida. The sequence goes on from CM075654.1 coordinate 27,852,950, forward strand.
ACATCCATTTGTTACAATTTAAAATTCATTATAGATGCAAAAGCGAGAAGAATACGAATAGCTTCTAATCTAGCTACGGGAGCATAAGTCTCATCATAATCAATTCCTTCTTCTTGACTATAACCTTGTGCTACCAACCTAGCTTTATTCCTAACAATAATACCCGATTCATCTAACTTATTCCTATAGACCCAACGAGTGCCAATTTCAGGACGATCATTAGGTTTTGGCACAAGCTCCCAAACTTGGTTTCTTTCAAATTGATTTAATTCTTCTTGCATGGCCATAACCCAATGATCATCTTGAAGAGCCTCTTTGACATTCTTAGGTTCTATTTGAGATACAAAGGCAACATAATCACAAAAATTATTTAATGTGCTTCGGGTTACCACCCCCTTAGCAATGTCACCTAAGATGTTAGAAACCGGATGATTTTTGTTTGAATTCCAAGCAATTGGTAGTTGAGGTTGTGTTTCTTGTGCTAAGTCTTTATCATGTGCTTGCACCTCTCTATGCTCAACTTGAGTCTCCACTAATTGTTGTGGTGTTGACTTCTCATGATCCATATGAGTACCTACATTATCATCATCACAAGAAACAAGACAATCTCCTCTCGGAGATTCATCAAATACAACATGCACGGATTCCTCAACGGTTAAATTTCTTTTGTTATAGACACGATATGCTTTACTATGGGTTGAATAACCTATGAATATACCTTCGTCGGCTTTGGAATCAAACTTGCCGACAGGATTCTTATTGTTATTTAAAATAAACACCTTACATCCAAATGCATGAAAATATGAGATATTTGGCTTTCGCCCTTTTAAAAGTTCATAAGGTGTTCTATTTAAATGAGGACGAATAAGAACCCTTTTTATCACATAACAAGCGGTGTTTACCGCATCAGCCCAAAAATAGGAAGGAACTCTAGATTCTTTAAGCATTGTACGAGCAAGTTCCTCTAAAACTCGATTTTTCCTTTCTACAACTCCGTTTTGCTCCGGAGTCCTAGGGGCTGAAAATTGATGGTCAATACCAAATTTTTCACAAAACGCATCAAACTTAGCATTTTCAAACTCACCTCCATGGTCACTTCTAATAGTCACTATTTTCAAACTTAGTTGATTTTGGATGAGTTTGGCAAACTTTTTAAAACTTTTGTATGTTTCACTTTTTGCGGATAAAAACAAAGTCCATGTGAATCGAGTGAAATCATCTACTAAAACAAATCCATAGTAATTGCCACGTGAACTCCGAACTTGTGATGGGCCAAACAAATCCATGTGGATTAGCTCCAATGGCTTTGTTTTGCTTATCACATTTTTAGGTTTAAAAGAGCTTTTAACTTGCTTGCACTTTTGACATGAGTCGCAAATGCTATCAAGCTTGAAATTGAGTTTAGGCAAACCAATTACTAGGTCTTTTCGTAAAAGTTTATTTAATTGATTCACATTGACATGTGCAATTCGTCGATGCCAAAGACGAATTTCATCATCAAAAGATTTAAAACATTTTGAAAATAACGAAGTTATCTCATCCAAATCAATTAAGTAAGTGTTATTAGAGCGACGACCAACAAACTTAACACTATCATCTATACTACTCTTAATAAATCATAGTTCCGGAGTAAAAGTCACATAGTTGCCCATATCGCATAGTTGGCTTATACTAAGCAAGTTGTGTTCTAAGCCTTCTACGTATAGGACATTTTCAATGACAAGGTTAGATACGTTACCAATCTTACCAACTCCTAGAATTTTGCCCTTGTTGTTGTCGCCGTAAGTCACGTGACCACCACTTTTAGAAGTGAGTTCGATGAAGTTCGTTTTGTCTCCCGTCATGTGTCTTGAACACCCACTATCCAAGTACCATCTACGTTCCTTGGTTCGAAGACACACCTACAAAAACAATATCATTTGGTTGACTTAGGTACCCAAGTTGTCTTGGGTCCTTTGATGTTAGCATGGGGTGAAGTCCCCTTAACAATCCAAATATACTCTCCACTTGGTATACCAAACCTTTTAATGTTGCATTTATTCGTGGTATGCCCAAAAATCCCACAATAATGACAAGTTGGAGTTTTTGAAAAATTGATTTTAGAGAAAGTTCCAACTTTGTGAAAATGTTGATTTTTGGGTTTGGTAAAACCAAGTCCAGCTCTATTACTATTATTTCTTTGATTAGAAAGCAAATGATCTAAGCATGTGTCTCCTCTTGTGAGCCTTGCAATTCTATCATTCAAATTAAAAACTTCTTTTTCTAGAGATTTGCAATTATCACAAGATATCATTTGTTTTCAAATCACAATTGCATGTAGAATTTGCATAAATGAGTTCAAGTGTTTCATTTTGAAGCTTAAGCTCCTCTAGGGAGTTTTGTAATTCCAAAATTTTTTCTTGTTGCTTCAAGATGAAATTCTTTCTTTCAACATTTATTTTTGCAAGTTTCTTCAACTCTTTATGCATTTCTACATACACATTATAAAGTTCATTGAAGGAGGGAGAATTAGAACTAGAGCTAGCATCGGAAAGATAATCTACCTCATTGACGTTGTCACTTGATTTCATGCTCGAAGATGCTTCTTCATCAAGCTTCGTCATCAAACAAAGGTTTGCAAGTTCTTCATCTTCCGATGAGCTAGATGATGATTGATTCTCCGGTTCATCCCACACTATGTAAGCCCTTTTTCCTTTAGATGAGTTGGGCTTCCAATTGTCACCTTTGGACTTTTTAGAGTTAGTTGGACAATTTGATCTATAGTGACCAAGCTTCCCACACCCATGACATTTGATATTTTCTTTGTTAGTCTTATTCCTTGGTTGAGTGTCCTTAGAATCTCTTGATCTATTCCTATTGAAGTTACTCTTTTTCTTAAGGAACCGTCCAAGCTTTTTGACTAACAAGCCAAGAGTCTCGTCATCTATATCGGAGTCCGAGTCATCCATTTGAGAGTGATCCTCATGTGCCTTTAGGGATTTTGAAGTTGATTTAAGAACTATCCCCTTTTTCTTTCTATCGGAATCTTCATTCATGGATAATCTCCCAAGCTCCATTTCATGCTCTTGAAGCTTTCCGAATAGAGTTGCTAAATCAATTTCGTCTAGATCCTTAGCCTCCATGATGGCCGTCACCTTAGGTTGCCATTCCCTGCTAAGACATCTTAAAACTTTATTAACAACTTCACCATTAGTTAGTATTTTTCCAAGAGCAGAAAGATGATTTATGATATGCGTAAAGCGCTTTTTCATGTCGCCTATATTTTCATTAGGCAACATACGAAAGAGCTCGTATTCATGCATGAGAGTGTTAAGCCTAGCCCTTCTAACCTCAGTTGTGCCCTCATGTGTGACTTGTAGTGTGTCCCACATTTGTTTTGCATCAGTGCATTGTGACACTCTAAAGAACTCATCATATGAAAGAGCGGACGTGATGATGTTTTTCGCTTTTAAATCATATTGCACTTTCTTTTTATCATCATCCGACCAACTCGATTTTGGTTTTGCAGAAACAGCATCATTTACTTTAGTTTGAGGAACAAAAGGTCCATTCTCTATAGCGTTCCAAATTTCTATATCAATGGCTTCTATAAAAAATTTCATTTGGACCTTCCAATAAGCGTATCCCTCACCATTGAATAGTGGGGGGCGATTAATGGAAGCTCCTTCACCACCAAAAGGAAAATTTGAGCCCATTGTTTCCAAAAATTAGGATCTTTTCGAAAAAGCTTGTTAAGGCTCGGATTTTTCGTCCGAGCTCTGATACCACTTGTTGGAAACCAACGATCGGCTCAAAAAAGTCTAGAGGGGGGGTGAATAGAGTATTGAAGCCTTAGTACAAATATTTCGATCACCGTAGAGAAAGATTTTAAGAAAATAAATTTTTCTTCAAAAATTACACTGACTAATCGATTAATGCTAAGCTTAATCGAGTAATTGCGCAAGTCACTTTTGAACTACTCGATTAACACAATGTTACTCGAGTAATGCCGCAAGCTACTTTGAAATTAATCGATTAATGAACAGATTAATCGAGTAATCTGGGTAGAAAACTGATGCAGATTTAGTTTTGATGAGAATTCTCTTAGAATCGCAATGCCTTGATGATTCAACAAATTATGAATGAATACTAGAACAATTTACAAGTAAATTTACCAACCAATTTAGGTCAATTAATCAAAGATATGAAAAACCCCAATTCTAACCTAAATTCAATTATTCTTGAATTAATGCAAACTTGAAAAGAAAACAATGAAGACAATGATTTATCCTGGTTCACTCTCTACCACTGAGAGCTACTCCAGTCCCCTTTATCTAAAAGATAAAGAGTTTCTACTAGACAATTCAATTGTTAGAATTACAATGTTAAGATGCAACTTCTCACAAAGCTATCCTATCTTAACCCCTCTCAAAGAGTGTACCAAACTCTTTGATGTTCTAACCCAATTGAATTCCTTGTCCGTCTTCTTTTGATTTGTTGAAGATGCTTCCAACCAAATCCTTTCCAATTTGCTTTGACAACCTTCAAAGACTTTACTTGTGAAATTCTTCACCTTTGTTGAATCCTTGATTGTGCAACCTTTTGTTGCAAATAGCTTCAACACACACTTGAAAACTAGAAAGATCTTGATCTAAATCAAACTTAGAATATTGAATTGATCTTGAGTGAAGAATAGAGAGAATTGTTGAATCTTGATTTCTCAAAGAAATTTTTGTAATAGCTCTTGAAAATGAAAGTATATTACTCAATATGAAAAATTATGAAAGAGTTTGTAACCTTGTCCAAGTACAAATGAGGTCTTTTTATATTTTTCTGAAACAGTACGTGTTACTCGAGTAATGATTAACACACTACTCGATTAACCAGTGTTAAAACATACTAATCGATTAATGATTATCTCATTACTCGATTAACCTATGTTAACACGTGCTACTCGAGTAGGCCTATCATGCTAATCGAGTAACCAGTACAGACATTGATTAAAAACAATGCCTTTCAAATGTACTTTGACAATTACTTTAATTTGAGCTATTTTAATCAAGATTAAGTTTTCTTCACTCTTAATCAAACAATATTATAAGCTTAATTAAGATCACTTAAAGCTACCCACTCTCATGATATGCATTGCATAAAATAAAATATTACATTGATTAAGAATTAAAATAAATCCTAATTCTAATCTTCATGAGTGTAGCTTCCTTGTTGAAATGTTGTTGCTTGAAATACGTTTGATATCATCAAAACATAGAAACCTACAAGTAAGGGTGTTGGTGTTGCCAAACCTCAGCTTCTGGTTTCTGGAGCTGACTTTGAGGCTCGATTTTGGTAAGCACACGAACCCTTTTGGTCTCAAATCTCTTTGATTCTCTAGTGCATGTTACCTATATTGAGTCCTAATTGGTTTCCCCAATTTGTTTGTCCAATTCATGTGTCAAATCTTGTAGTTTTTGGACCCTGTCAAACCTGTTGTGGACTGAAAATGGAGATTGTGGATTCTGGGGAGATCTGGCAAATTCTAGTGATTAGATTCATCAAGCACGAACCTAAGGTAAGGGGGAAGCTTACTATTTTCTAGAATGAGAATAAATTGTGGTAGAATATAGGATGAGTCACCAAGAGACTCAAAGGGCATAAGTTGAAATGGTTAAATGGCTTGGAGGCCAATTTGAGCTCAATTGATGTTTTGAGCAATATTATCTGAATGCATGCAAGCTATGTTGATGTTGATTTCATGACTTACTTGGATATTATGTGAATTGATGCATTAAGTTGTGAAATATGTGCAATTATGTGCAATTTGTGTATCCAAATTGAATGCATGCAAGATAGATATGTTTCTGTGTTTAAACATATTTATTTAAGGTATATGTACTCTGTTAAAGGTTGAAATTTGGTTGGTAGGAACGTTTATCATATTCTGGGAATATGAGGAGGGTACCCCGGGAGTACCAAATTATAACCTACTTGATGACACATTATAGATATGTGGCCAGTGTCTGGGACCTGGCTTTATACGTTCTGGGAACGTATGTTAGTGTTCTGGGAACACATTGATATGCAACCTACTTGATGACACATTATAGATATGTGGCCAGTGTCCGGGACCTGGTTTTTATGCGTTCTGGGAACGTGGTGCACACTCTGGGAGTGGTGCTTATTTATCCAAGTATGGTTTGCTACACGTTCTGGGAACGTGGTGCACACTCTGGGAGTGATGCGTATTATCCAAGTATGGTTCGGCATTACGTTCTGGGAACGAATGTCGGTGTTCCGGGAACACAACAGTGTATTGGATGGACATCCAAGATGGACTTTTAGAGGCCTCAGTTGTGGAAGGAAATCATGCATCATGCCACCTGCATTGAAAGAATTGTTATGATTAAACGGGTGTGCTCATATGGTTATGCATCATGATTTGCTACATGTTAACTTGTGGATGTTAGTTTTATTCTCATTTGATTATGCGAATATGTATAGCTAACCCCCATGCCCTTATTAGGTGTTGATCGTGCATCTAGCCTGCACAAGAATCAGTAAAGGGAGATGTCCCTTAGGTGCAGGCAGAGTATAGAAAGTATGGGTTGGGAACCCGTTGTGCAGATATCGAAGATCCAACCAGAAGGATGTTTGGACAAAGGACCAGTGACTAGCTCTATAACATTTCTATTTTTAATAGAACTTATATGATACATATTTTGGAAAAAAAAGTATCATAAGAGGAATTCAGTTTCATAATTATACTTATTTGGTATTAATGGACTTGTTACACTTGATATATTTTGGGGGTACAATATGATGATGATTTTACTATGTTTCCGCAAACTCTGATTTTGGTAGTCAACCTTTATCATTGATCAAGTGTTTCTGAAATAAAATTTTCAAGGGAAGGGAAAATTCTTATTTTCAGATCTTTTTCCAACGATAACAAGTCCAAGTTTTCATAAACTTCTTACTTTTCTTATAAAGTAAGATGATATACAAGGAGTGTTACACTTTTATGGTATCAGAGCAATGGTCCTGACTCTTGGTCCTTGGGTGTGTGGTCCAATACGCTGGTCATCGATATCTGCAATGTTTCTTGGGAAGTATGCTTTCATATACTTCCAAATTAGAGCTAAGGTTATGGGAAATGGCTCTAGATAAGTAGTTTATTCTGCTATTAAGAAGTGTTCTATGAAGTCTAAATAAAAGTATGATAGTCGTATGCTTCTCTTTAGATATGTTGAAAACTCAAAACCACAGTGTTGGTTTATTATGTTTTCATAGAACCAGTGATGAGGAAATTTTAAGGAGTTGTAGTTGAGTCCTCGACTCTGAGTAGGAGTGTTTACCCTCACTCGTGTTAAAGTCAATCAACTTTTCAGACCGAGTGTAGGGCAGTGATCTTCTTAAAGATCAACCTTGTTGAGTTTGTTAAACTCTAAAGCTATCCTTTCTTTTGTTCCTTTCGGATAAGGGTAGTGATCAAAGTTGCTCTATGCCTTATCCAATCGGCTATCTCAAAGCAGAGAATACTACAAATCTTCTTGTAGTGGTTTCCAAGGTATGTCTGAATCGTTCTATTAAGGTATTAGACTTTGTCTATCTACCTGTGTCATGATTTCATTTGATCTTAAGCACGGTTTGGGAATCGAAGGATCAAATTATCATGATTAATGACGATAGAACAACCCTGTATTGGAATTCCCAAGCTTCGAATCTGGAATCCAATGGACCCATGTGTCTGCTTCTGGGCAGCAGTGAAGGAAATAGGGGGTTAAAGAAATCTGGGTTTCAAGAAAGGATGTTAGGTTCACCCTTGAGCAAAGAGATAGAGTTTGGAATCAAGTTAATTCTTGAAGCTGATTTTCTCTCTACTACCCTTACGATGTGGTATCATCGGGAATGGTCAAATGAGAGAAACACGTAGAGAAGTTGTTAAAAGAATTGGTTGGACCAGGTTAAAAGAGTCTAAGTGTTTTCTGAGATGGATTGGCGGTTGAATTAATCCCAAATCAGGATTCGAGGCAGGGATACACTTGAGACTGCATTTTAATCTCGATACGGACATTATGAGTAGAAAACAATGTCGTTCGGATTGACTAAGGCACCTGTTCTTTTATGGATTATAAGAACGGGACCTTTAGATTATATTTGGATACGTTTGTGGTTTATCCTGAGAATCCGGAGGAGCACGAGAAACATCTCAGGATGGTGTTGAGAATCCTGCAAGAGGAGTAGTTGTGTGCTAAGCTCACCAAAGATGAGTTTTGGTTGAGCGAAGCTAAGTTCGCAGGGCATGTGATCTTTAAAGTAAGAAGTTCTTAGGGCTGGCTGGGTACTATCGCCGGAGTATTTAAGGATTTTCTAAGATCGCATGGCCTTTGATCAAGTTGACTTGGAAAGATCAACTGATGGTATTGAATGATAGGATGTTGTTTAATTATGGTGGGGTGATGATGGATTATACCCCAACATAATATGATTAGTCCAAGAGGAATTATGGAAAATGTGAGTAGATTATGATTTAAATCATTTCAGTGATGGATTCAGTTGGAATCAAGGTATTAGATTATGAATAAATCCTATTTTGAGTTGGATTGGATGAGGTAAAGAAAATGGTTTTGAAATTCTTTGGTTTTATTTCTAAAACTATACTTCATAACCGGTTAGAGTTTCTTGTAACCGGTTAGAACTGAAAGTTTAAAATAAAATTTAAGTCCTTTGTGAAGGAACTTTTGGTATCAGTAGATATCTTCCTCCAATCCAAACTCAATGTCAATTACCTAAGTAAAATTTAAGGAAAGGATTTAAGGTGGTAAAATAACTTTATGCCTTGATTCATCATTGAAATTGATTTAAGAAGATTGAATCCTAATACTTATGGATTAATCGAGAGTTGAAATTAAGGAGTTGCTCCAACCGGGAAAGGTAGAGAATTGAGCTGGATGATGCAAAAAGAGATGATAAGTACTAGAATAAGAAGGGTGTGATTCATGAACAAGTTTGAAGTTCGAAAGTATGAATGTCAATAGGAAGAGGAAGAGTTGAATGTAAGATAAAGGCAATGGATGGAGTTTCTTAAAGACTATGGTTTTGAGCTCCATTATTATCCTGGTAAAGCATACGTGGTTGCGAACGATTTGAGCTGAAAGGCTATTCGTGTGAGCTCAAAGATGGTCAAGGGGGCTATTCTGATCGAGGAGTTCAGAGGCCTAAGTCTAGCAATGCAAGAGGAACCCTTTAGTATTAGATTGGGAATGTTGCCAATCACCAACGAATTCTTGAATCAGATTCGTGAATTTCAACCAGGAAATGAGGAGCTGAAAGGGATGAATGAGATTGAATCTTTAGAATTAAAGTCTGTGATTAGGGATATTAGAAAGTATAGTGTGGAGACAAGGGATTTATGAAGTGTTGTCTAGGACAACCTAGATGAGAAATCCAAAGGCACGAATTTCACGAGTAGATTATGTTCGAATCCAAGTTAGCTATCAACTATCAAGGAATAAGGAATTTCTCAATGTTGGAAGCATGTGTGAGGACTATGGGAAAGTACATGAACTTCATGCGAGAAAGGTCTGAGTTCAGAATAAGAGAAAGAATGATGAAATACAGGCCCAACTGGAGAAAGAGGAAAAGTAAATGGGAGAATATCTGTAACATCCCGACTCTCTAACCTTGATTTATTTATTATAATGAAAATAGAGAATAATTTTTTTCGCAAATAAATTTCAAAACTTTATTATTCAATTGCGGAAGCAAATCAACGGAACTTGTCCAATAACAAGACACAATAGTTCAACTAATTTATTTTATAAGCAAATAGACTCTGAGCTACTTAAGACACTAATCGTAACCCATAGCATGGTTCTTCAAACTCCATCCTTTGGAAAGGGAATCCCAAATCCCTTGCCAACACTACTCTTCCCTTTGGAAGACAGGACCTTTGTTACCTACAAGGGCAACAAGGGAGTAAGTCATAGCTAATCACGTTAAAACGAATAATAAATAACAGAGGCTAAAAACAACAAACACAAGTATTCAAGTAGTAACAATTTACAAATGCATATACACATGTCAAACCCCTTTTTATCCATGCAATTTATCTTTATTGTTAATGGCATGATGCATGCTGACCTCAACAATTTCCCGGGGCATCACAGTTTGGAGGTGGTAGGACTTACGAGCTTCGCTCTGCATAGGACTTACGGGCTTAGCCCTGCACTCACGACTTACGGGTTCCCATCTCCCAGCGTTGTAGGACTCACAGGCTTAGCCTCGCACTCACGACTTACAGGCTTCAACCGCCCAGCGTTAATAGTATGAAAGGGAAAACCCTCGCAAACTGGAGCAATCAATGCATGTATGCATACATAATTTATTACCAATCCTTCTTATCACATTCATTATCATTTCCATCAAGGACATGATCCATCATCTATCTTTCCATTCATTAATCTCATCCTTAACAATTCCTTTCATCTTCCTTTTAGCTGGTGCTGTTGTTTTCATAGAAAAATCCATCAGCCACTTTGTGATGGTTTTAGAATTAGTGGTTAATCATTATTTAATAATCCGTCGGGGCCTAGCATCCTATTGGCGGATATTTATTGCAACGACCCCATTGGGACTCCCTTCGAAAATATCAACCAAGTGGGTAAAGACTTCCACTGGGACATGGGAAAATAATCAACCAAATGGGTGTACGCACTTCCATTGGGACATCCTATCCGAATATGTCGACCACTGAATAAAATTCCAGTAGGACTCATCCAGGATAAAAATCAACCAATGGGAATTAAGTAAACTTATACATTTATTCATTGGGACTCCTGTCCGAATATATCAACCACTGGAGGAAATTCCAATAGGACACTTTCAGGATAATAATCGACCAATGGAAAAACGTATAAGAATTAGGTGTTTAATATTCTTTAAGAAAAATAAGTGTTTCCTTCAGTGTTGGTCAAAATACTCGAGTATTTTATAAAATACTCGAGTGTTCTTCATTGTTTTCCAGAATACTTGAAGTCCTTGAAGAAAAACTTGTTCTTCATTTTCCCCAGAATACTCGAGTGTTTCTCAAAAGACTCGAGTGTTTTTACTGCAACAGCACCAGTCTCTGCATTTTAAGCACCAATTCGAATTCTATGCATTGTTTTTCCATTCTTATGCAAAACAGAGGCATAAACACATATAATGAACAGATTAGAACACCTAAACAAGTACATAATAACATAAATCAACATCAAATCACAGAATCAATACAACTTGAAAAATAACCATTTCAAGATATGACTTTGATTTTTACTTGATTTTAAGTTTGAAAATCAATCCAGTGAGCTTCCTTAGGTTCAATTTAAGTTGTTTGAATACAAAAACTATGGGTTTCTGGCCTCCACGTCAGATTCCCATTTCTACTTATGTTGCCCATGAACCTCGAATGGTTCCTATGAATTTAGCTTATTGTTTATCATTCTAGCGATTAGATAACTTCTCCCATACCTTAGAGAAGCTAGAGGGATGATTGGTTGAAGAGGAGAGGGACTGGAGCAACGATTTGAGTTTCAGCACTCAAGGTTTGCACCTTGGACAGCAAACTTTGGCCATCAAATTCACCACGAGTAAGGCATGAAAAAGAACGAAATAAGTTAGCTTAAGAAACTAGGGAATGATAACTTTAATCAGAAACAAATTTGGGATCAAGAGGGTTCCTGGATTTACCAAACCAATTCGACGAAGAAGGGTTGAAGGTACTGATTTGCACTCTGTTTTCAGCTTTGGAACGCCCAACTTTGAAGGCTTGTAACTCGATCTTCAGGAGGCCAAAACGAGTGGTTCTTGATTCTAATTCAAGATTGGAATTAGAACTCGGATTGTGTTTTGTTTTCACAGAATTTGGTTGCGTAAAGAGAAAGGATCGAAGGCACCAAGAGAGCACCAGAAAACAGAGGAAATGTGAATATAAGTTCGGGTTAGGAGGATTTGAATGAGTTTGGGACTTCCCCAAGCCTCTATTTATAGCCTAAGGTTACCCTCCTATGAAGTAAGGTCCAGCTCTATGCTTGGAACCTCGAGAAAACGCGTTTTGGTGCGAGTTTTGAATCAAAACCGACTTATAGATTCAGCACCACTGCTCGAATACTCGAGTATTTTCCCCAGTACTCGAGTCTTTTTCAGCACATCAAAGAACACTCGAGTCTTCCATGAAAGACTCGAGTCTTTCGGCTCAAATTCAAATTTTTCAAACAGTTAAAGATTATACTCGAGTCCTTCCCAAAACACTCGAGTACTTTAACCTAATTTCAGAAAATTCATTATTTTATTTAATATAATAACATTATTATTTTAAATACTTTAATATTTATTTATTTGTGAAAATATAGGGCCTTACAATATCAACCACGGAAATATCGAGGTTAAGGAATCCTCGATTGGAGAAAAGTGACTAAGGAGGAAATAGGAAGGGGAACATTTGTCCATCTCAAGGTGAAAACGGTGAGGCACATCACTTTGAGTTTAAATGTGATGTACCTAAGGGAATAGTCTATTCCGATTGTAGGAAGCTGGAGTATTGTTCACCGAATTGTCTTGAAGGAAAAGGTGAGAAAGGAATGGACGAATCCAGCACGAGAAGAATTCGCCGGCTGAGATGAGAGTTGAGTGTAATCATGACGTAGACAACCCAAGCCCATCTCTTCCTTTGATCGGAGTTAACGTAGTCAAATGTTTTTCGATTACGTTAATCTAATCGTTTGAGAATATCAATATCCTGTAAGTTCAACTTCAATTTTTCTGTGATCAAAACCCTTATCACAGTTGGATGTGATAATATTTGTGGACACTACAGAAATAGAAAGATCAGTTATGGCTAGAGAGATTAACAACCACCGGGATAGGACAAATCTTTGTCTCCCCAACGGAAATGTCTCTAGAAATTGACTATCTAACTAAGTCTGATAGTGATAATTACCCTATCTTTAAGTTCATCTAACTTAAAGACCTGTCGTATGATCTTTCTTGCGAAAGATTATATCTGAAAGGGATGATTTTGTTATTAATGGTTTGAATATTAGGACTGATCACCCTAATGTCTCAAACTATTAAGAAATGAAGTCATACAAAATGTTTCTTTGATCGTGCTTGAGAGATCAGAGTGCGCAGCCCAAAAAGTTTTTCCAAAAAGTTTATTGGAAAGTGTTTTAATTGAAGAATATTTATGTGAAGTGTAAAGAGTATTTCTTTTAAAAGAAATTCTTTCACCTAAGAGTTTTATGCAAAGAATTTCGGTTTAAGGTGAAAGGTTTTATTAGAGATGTTTCGAAATAAAAGAACTATATCGAAACTCTTTTAAGTGGGGGAGGACCCTAAAGAACAAATTTTTGGGAGCAAGATGAAGTTTTCTAGTGTAAAAATATTTTGGAAAAGTGGAAAATTTCGAAAGATGAATTTCGGGGACGAAATTCCTTTTAAGTGGGGGAGTAGTGTAACACCCCTAATTTTCGTCTCCCAAATAACCAAGAAATTAATTATAACAATTATTTTATAATTGATTTATATTAGTTTTGAAGGTTTTAGTTTTTGTACATTATGTGTTTTTATATAAAAATATGAGATATATTTTTATATGGTTATTTTGTACAAAAATGTGAATATTGTAAATTAGCCCTTGGGTTGGGACCTAATTGCCATATTAAAAAGGTTTTTGAAGAAAGAGTAATTAAATTATTAATTTTTGAATTTTATCAGTATGTAACCGGTTAGAAGGGCTGTGTAACCGGTTACACGATGAACTCAGAAACTGGGTTAGTGGATTTTGATGAGTAATCACCCAATTAATCCAGAATTCGCCACGAATACAGCCCTAATCCAGTGGAAAACACGCGTCAAGGTGCATGCAAGCTTGATTCTTCTATAAAAACCCTCAATTCTGAAGAATTGGGTTGTTGCTGCTCTGAAATTAGGGGGAAGCTCTGTTCTAGGGTTTCAGAATCGTTTCTTGCAATTCTCTTTCGTTTCTGAGAGTTAGAACATGAGTGATACACGGTTACAAAGCTCACATCAAGGGCTTTGTATTGATATAAAGTTTGTGAGTTGAGAGCCCCTGAATCAAGAGAAAGAAGCTTGCAAAGTAAGGGTGTTGGTGCTGCCAAACCTCAGCTTCTGGATTCTGGAGCTGACTTTGAGGCTCGATTTTGGTAAGCACACGAACCCTTTTGGTCTCAAATCTCTTTGATTCTCTAGTGCATGTTACCTATATTGAGTCCTAATTGGTTTCCCCAATTTGTTTGTCCAATTTATGTGTCAAATCTTGTAGTTTTTGGACCCTGTCAAACCTGTTGTGGACTGAAAATGGAGATTGTGGATTCTGGGGAGATCTTTTAAATTCCAGTGTTTAGATTCATCAAGCATGAACCTAAGGTAAGGGGGAAGCTTACTATTTGATAGAATGAGAATAAATTGTGGTAGAATATAGGATGAGTCACCAAAAGACTCAAAGGGCATAAGTTGAAATGGTTAAATGGCTTGGAGGCCAATTTGAGCTCAATTGATGTTTTGAGCAATATTATCTGAATGCATTCAAGCTATGTTGATGTTGATTTCATGACTTACTTGGATATTATGTGAATTGATGCATTAAGTTGTGAAATATGTGCAATTATGTGCAATTTGTGTATCCAAATTGAATGCATGCAAGATAGATATGTTTCTATGTTTAAACATATTTATTTAAGGTATATGTACTCTGTTAAAGGTTGAAATTTGGTTAGATTTGAGTAGTGAAGAGAATGGTTTGTTAAAACTCATGTTTTTAGTGTCAGACTGCATAATCTAACCGGTTACTCGATATTCGTAACCGGTTAGACCCTGTTAAAATGCAAAAGAAATAAGTTTACAAAATTAGCAATGTGGTCTTATAAATCCTACTCAAATCTAGGCCTTAATTTCATGGAAAACGATCTGAAAATAAGTTGATTTCACTGTTATAGTTCAGATTGCAGTTAAAGAGTTAATACCTTAAGGTAATGAGATAGTTTCAAGAGGAAATTATGCTCATTGGACAATGAAATGTGATTTAGACTTTTGAATGATGGAAATAGTGGTTTTGAGGTATAAACATTGTTAAACTGGTTTATGGATTGGGTAGGGAATTTAAGAAAAAGGGTTTTCTGAATTACAATGGTAAACAGTTCAGGTCTGTAATTCTAACTGGTTAGCCTAGAACTGTAACCGGTTAGTACCTGAATCTGAAAAATAAAAAGTTAAGTTTTCGAATACCATTGACTTTGTTTTACCCAATCTAAGTTTAAGAGCATGTCTTGAGATAATTCAAAAGAGAATTTTGTGTCAAAGACTATACCTCAAATAAATCGTTCAAAAGAGAAATTGGAATATTTCTAAATCACAGCAATTAATGGAAAGACCAACCTTAGTAATTATGTATGCGATGCATGCATAGAGAAAGGTGATGAAACATGTTGGCAAGGATTGTTTGTGATGTTCGGGGTACACGACCCTTTACTCTAGGAGTACTAAACCGATGCAACCAACTTGATGACACATTCTGGGAATGTGGCCATTGTCTGGGACATGGTTTCTTGGACACGTTCTGGGAACGTGATGCACACTCTGGGAGTGGTGCTTGATTATATTTCAAGTATGGGTTGCGATACGTTCTGGGAACGTATGTTAGTGTTCTGGGAACACGTTGGTATAATAATGGAATTAAAGATAAAACCAACCTTGATGATTGTGCATTCATATAGAATGGGAGTTTGGTTGGTAGGAACGTTTATCATATTCTGGGAATATGAGGAGGGTACTCCGGGAGTACCAAATTATAACCTACTTGATGACACATTATAGATATGTGGCCAGTGTCTAGGACCTGGTTTTATTCGTTCTGGGAACGTATGTTAGTGTTCTGGGAACACATTGATATGCAACCTACTTAATGACACATTATAGATATGTGGCCAGTGTCCGGGACCTGGTTTTTATGCGTTCTGGGAACGTGGTGCACACTCTGGGAGTGGTGCTTATTTATCCAAGTATGGTTTGCTACACGTTCTGGGAACGTGGTGCACACTCTGGGAGTGATGCGTATTATCCAAGTATGGTTCGGCATTATGTTCTGGGAACGAATGTCGGTGTTCCGGGAACACAACGATGTATTGGATGGACGTCCAAGATGGACTTTTAGAGGCCTCAGTTGTGGAAGGAAATCATGCATCATGCCACCTGCATTGAAAGAATTGTTATGATTAACCGGGTGTGCTCATATGGTTATGCATCATGATTTGCTACATGTTAACTTGTGGATGTTAGTTTTATTCTCATTTGATTATGCGAATATGTATAGCTAACCCCCATGCCCTTATTAGGTGTTGATCGTGCATCTAGCCTGCACAAGAATCAGTAAAGGGAGATGTCCCTTAGGTGCAGGCAGAGTATAGAAAGTATGGGTTGGGAACCCGTTGTGCAGATATCGAAGATCCGACCAGAAGGATGTTTGGACAAAGGACCAGTGACTAGCTCTATAACATTTCTATTTTTAATAGAACTTATATGATACATATTTTGGAAAAAAAAAGTATCATAAGAGGAATTCAGTTTCATAATTATACTTATTTGGTATTAATGGACTTGTTACACTTGATATATTTTGGGGGTACAATATGATGATGATTTTACTATGTTTCCGCAAACTCTGATTTTGGTAGTCAACCTTTATCATTGATCAAGTGTTTCTGAAATAAAATTTTCAAGGGAAGGGAAAATTCTTATTTTCAGATCTTTTTCCAACGATAACAAGTCCAAGTTTTCATAAACTTCTTACTTTTCTTATAAAGTAAGATGATATACAAGGAGTGTTACAAAATTCGACTAGCATAGAAAAATATCAGAAAAATATTTTTAATTCCTAAAGCATCTATATAATATAATTACATCATTTTGTATACTAAAAATAAGAGTTTTAATCATTAACAAAATATAAAATATATATCTTTTAGAAAATAATTCTTTTTTTTCCAGCAACTAACATTTATAAACACATCAACCACATACTCATACAATTAATCAAAAATACATGTTCTTATAAGTTTATAACAACTACCATTTGTTTCTATTTCTTTTAAACAATTAACTATAATTTAATTACACATCAAACAACAAGCAATTTACCAAAAATAATTTCAAAACAACATCATAGACCTCACGGTCTATTATCTTTATTTTTCCAGAAATTTATTTTTTTGTTCAATTACTTAAATCAAACAAAAGGAAATAACATACAATCAAACAATAACAATTACATAAAAATTGCATAACATATAATTCCATACACTTCAAGAACATCAAAATTTTCCAGAATTAATTTTATTTCTAAAAATCATTTCTAGTTCCTTTAAGTCATTTTCATTTCATTTCTACTTTAAGGAAAATACTTATTTGTTTTCATTCTTTTTAGAGACTTAATTATAACTCAAATATACATGAAATAACAACAATTATCACACAATATACATACATACATACACGGTCCAGAAAAGAAAAGAAATAAAAACCAAAAATAAAAATCCATTTTAAATCTTTTATTCATTTCTATTCTCTTTTATTATATTAAACAACAATACAATACACATATTAAAATACACAATCAATCCTCATTTTTTCTAATATGTCACACGGTTCATATATATATATATATATATATATATTAGAAATTATTATTTTCCATTGTTATTTACTTATTTCTTTTTCATTCCTTAAAACAAAGAACAAAACAATTAAAAAGACAATGAATAAAAACTTTATTTGTTCACACAAAATTCTCTACAATTCTTATATTCTAATTAAAATAAACCCAGAAATTAAATTACTCAAACTTATCAAAAACTTTTAGCCATCTTAAGAATTAAAGAAAAGGGGAGATAAATCCCTTTAAACACCCTTTTTGTGTCCCTTTTCTCATTCTTAATTCATATGACTTAAGGAAAATTTCATATATTCAAAAATAACTTTAAAATGAAAAGGAAATTTAGAACTTGACCATAGAAGAAATTTAGAAGATTTAAACAAAATATAAACAAACAACTTAAAAATAACTTAAATAAATAAGTGATTTTGGGTTACCTCTACTCCTTAAGCTTTTTAGAAAACTTCAAGCAACCAAGCTAATCCTCCCTTCTTCCTAGCTTACTCGTCCCTCTCTCTCTATTTATCTCTTAGAATTTTATTTTTTTTTTCTCTTGTGAAACCATCAAGGTTTGTGTGTGAAAAATGTGGGAACTAGGCTATCTATTTATAGGTGTTGAAGTGATCCATTTCCCTCAATTTTCAGACTCAAATTTCGGTCCCTCTTCATCAAGTCTTGGTCAAAAATTTTCAAATACTACTTGGAACATGAACTAACATTAAATGGGATTTTGTTGATTCCTAAAGCCTTTTAATTCATGGTTTATTCTCACAAACTTCAGAACTATTCTTCCCCTCTTTCTACCTTATTTGGACGGCACATATATATTAAAATAGGAGAGAAAATTTTTCATTGGTTCTTTGTGGAGGTGCCTACACTATTAACCAATCATATTACACAATTATTTCAAATAAATCAGAAAACAATTAAGAAAATATTCAAATATGGACTGTGCAGCCAAACATTACTCAGATAAATATTTAAATATACTAATAAAAATATTTTATAGTCCATTAAATTATTTTATGCCCCAAAATAATTTTTCCTAATTAAAAATGCCAAAATTCGATTTTCTTCCTACTGTTCAGTACTTTTTCGAAAATGTCAAAACAAAAATTTTCTTTCCACATATTCAGATACTAAATTTTAATACGATCGTTTTCATATAAAGTTTATAATTTTTGGACTTACAGTTTGAAAGTTATGAATTTTTGAAGTCCTAAGATCATTTCCTAAAAATACACTTCCTAAGTCTTCAAATAATTTAAAAATAAGAAAAATACGAAAATACACTTTATTTGAATGGTAGTACAATATACAACTTCATAAATGTATTTTCATTTTCAAAATAAAATATACTTGAGTCAAAAGGTTATTTAATGCATTAAAACCATTCATTCATACTTAAAACTTAAAAATTCGTTTAATATTGTAGCATTGATAAAATTTCGAAAACTCTAAAATAAAAATCAAAGCTTTACATTTTTATAATCTAGATTTCGATACGATCGTTTTGATATATCGTTTGTAATTTTTCGACGTACGGTTTAAAAGATATGCATTTTTGAAGTTAAAAACACTATAACTTGAAAATTCACATTTTTGTCCAAACATTAATAAAAATCACTCCAAAAATTATTTTTCTCAGATAAAAATATACTTACTAATTATTTCTATCCCAAAAATAATTTTCTCTTTTATTAATTAGAAATTTATAATTTTATGCATATATATATGTATTAACGCCACATATATATAATTATATAACCAAAACCAACTTTAATAACAAATTTCATTAAATTATCCTTAAAATAAATACTACCAAATAAAATAAAGAAAAAAAATACAATTGTTATAATTTAACTAAATTGGGTAAAATTGCGGGTCTCACATAGGGTATTAGGGTAGGATTTGTAACACTCCTTGTATATCATATTACAGTAAGAAGTTTGTGAAAACTTGGACTTGTTATCGTTGGAACAAGATCTGAAAATAATAATTTTCCCTTCCCTTAAAAATTTCTTTTCACAAACACTTGATTAGTAATGAGGTTGACTAACAAAATCAGAGTTTGCGGAAAACATAGTAAAATTATCGTATTATACCCCCAACTATATCAAGTGTAACAAGTCCATTAATATCAAATAAGTATAATTATGAAACTGAATTCCTCTTATGATACCTTTTTCCAAAATATATATCATATAAGTTCTATTAAAAATAGAAATGCTATAGAGCGGGTCACTGGTCCTTTGTCCAAACCTCCTTCTGGTCGGATCCTCGATATCTGCACAACGGATTCCCAACCCACACTTTCTATACTCTGCATGCACCAAAGGGACATCTCCCTTTACTGATTCTTGTGCAATCTAGATGCACGATCAACACCTAATAAGGGCATGGGGGTTAGCTATACATATTCGCATAATCAAATGAGAATAAAACTAACATCCACAAGTTAACATGTAGCAAATCATGATGCATAACCATATGAGCACACCCGGTTAATCATAACAATTCTTTCAATGCAGGTGGCATCATGCATGATTTCCTTCCACAACTGAGGCCTCTAAAAGTCCATCTGGGACGTCCATCCAATACACCGTTGTGTTCCCGGAACACCGGCATTTGTAACACCCCGAAGATTCCTCATATTAAATTAAAACACTAAAAGAAATGATTTTTGAGAAAAGTATTTCGAAAGAGTATCTTCTTAAATAATTTTCCTAAATTCATGTTTTCTTAAATAATGAATGATTTTAAAAGAATTGATTCTCTAAGATGATATCCAACATTTAAAAAGTTTGGTTTGTGTGCTTGATGATTTTATGAAAATGTTTGTGATTTATTTTGGTTATTGTATGTGTGAATACGACTTTAGCATATATGAATACACTTAGGTTTTGAGGAATTTAATCATTAAGAGAACATAATGTGGATGAGGATGCATGTAGACTTATATGTGTGTGTACAATGTAGGATGTATGGATGTACATGGAGATATATGTTACGTGTGTATGAAGTATATGTGAATGATGAACATGTATGCATTTTCCATGAATTCATGCTAGGAGTTAAACATGAAAATAAATGGTATATGTTAAATGTATGCATGAGTGTATGCTATGTGTTGAGGGAACGAAAATCATGAGTGCATGTGTGTGGGTGTGTAGTTCGGCCAACATAGGACTAGGAAGACTAAATGAGACTTATTTCCTTAAGCATTAAGAAAGCAAAATTTAAATAGAAAATAGGAGGAGAAGTAGGGTGAGTGACTCATGAAACCTAGTATGGATCTCCCTCCCTCCATGTGTCCCACGCTTTGACCTCCTCCATGCAACAATATGCTTGGGCCAATTTGCCCTTGAGCTTCCACATTGCACCAAGGCCAAAATAGGAAAATCCCATCCCTTGTTTTGGCCTCCAAATCGTGTGTGTGTGTTGCCTTTAGTTAATATCTCCTTTCCTTCGTCCACCTCCTTTTCCCGCACCAACACCAACACCAACATAAACACATTTTTCTTCAAGAGCATCATCAAGCTCTTGAAGACTTAAAGAGAAGGAGTGAACCCGTGAGGAAGAGAAGAGATAAAGAAGAGTGAAACTCCAAGTTTTCATCCCAAAACTTCTCTAATTCCTCTCTTATCCATCTTCTTCATCAAAGATCAAGAAGGAAACCCTATCCAACCTAGAAAAAGAGGGAGACCGAGACCACCACTAAGGAAGAGAAGAGGAGATTTGAAGATCTAAGTTAGGAGTTGTGTTCTAAGGTAGAGAGAGTTTTGATTTAACGATTTTGTGATTGTAAAGGACTTTATTGTGGACTTTGATTTAATTTTGTGATGCATGTATTTAATTTTGAATGATCTTTAGGTTTAAAGGTCTTGCATGTTATTTTTATACTTTGATCTTGGATGTTGATGTTAAAATTGTTTTGATCTCTTACTTTTAGATGATCTTCCTCACGGTTTTGTTTGGAGTTGTGTTTAAGCCCATATTTTGTTTTGATTCTCCCATGCATGTTGATTTTGTGGCTTGATGATCCTTGTTTTCCTTTGCATGTTCTTTTTATGCCTTGATCTTGAAATTTTGTGAATAAATGAACTCATGAACCAATAAATCCAAGACTAAAACGATTCCGCCAAGAGTAAAGAACTTAGACCTTGATGTCTTAATTTAATCTAAGTGGTTTGATGTTATTTCTATGCTTACAAAAATCAATTCTTCACGATTTGTTTGGGAAGTTTGAGTTTAAGTTTATGTTTTGCCTTGATTATCTTGTGCATGTCTTGATTTATGGTTAATCTTAAGAAAACATGAAGTTTGGATTTTGTGTGTTTCATTTGAGTATTAGGTCTTGATTCCTTGAGTGCACATCACGGTTTTCAAAAGGAAATAAGTTTAGCAAGCTTTAGAAATAATTTTGTATAAAAAGAGTTTCTTGTGTGTGTGATGATGATGATTTGGTTGATGTTTGATGATGCTTCTATGTTTTACATGACATGGTCCATGAGTTTAGACATTTGCATATAGAAAATAAATTATGAGACTTTGTTTCCTTGTATGTAATCATTCGGTCTAGGCTAAGGGAAATAAGAAACCATGCTAAGTCATCAATTCCTTACCCGCATGTTGAAAATCATCTCACCTAGAAATTTTAGGTACATGCATATGTTTGTTTTAAAAGACTAAGACCATGACATGATTCTTGATATTATTGTGTTAAGAAATTAAATTTTGGTTTGCTAAAAGTTCTTGTGTAACTCACGGTTTTCATGAAGAAAATTAGTTTTGGAAATGATCCTTGCATTAGTTCATGCTCTATGAGCTTACATGGTGAATATTTGACCTTGTTTCATCATGATGCTATTCTACCTAATCATATTAGCTAGCCTAGGGTCCTTGTCAATGAAATGATTTAAAAGGAATAATTGCGTTTTAAGGAAACATGTTAAAATAAATTGTTGTGAACATGCATTTCTAATCGGTTCCTTGTGTTAAAAATAAAGGAAATGAATGAATTAAATTAATTGAGTATTGTGTTTTGGATGAATATATGTGTGTGTGTGTGCCTATATGTATTCGGTTAAGGCTAAGAAGAAGTAGAATTTTAATGTTTAAAATAAACCAAGTTGATCAATTGTGATGTTTGATTTATTTTCCTTACTTTCATTCGATTATGAACTCTAAATAGGTTTAAGGAGTCAAATTGCATGAATAAAAGATACATGAAAATAAATATTGATGTGCTGATTTGAGATTTGATTAAGATTGGTTTATGTGTGTGCTTGCATGCCTAAGTGTTGTTGTGACCGTGTGTGGTATGATTTGTTTAAATGTCATGTTGTTTTCATGGCTGTCCCAAAATTGTTTTATGAAAAGATTTGAGTTTTAAGCACTGATTTCAATAAAAGAGTTATTTCAAATAAAGGTGTTTTTACAATGTTTTCAGAATCTTATTAAAGCAATTTTGTAAGATTATTTTGCTGTCCAGAATTACTTGGACTTGCCTTCTTACATTTAAAAATATTTTCATATGATTTAGAGTAGAGTTTTAAGTGAAAATTGATTTAAAAAGTCGGATAGAAAATAATTGATATTTTCAAAAGATTTCCCAATAAAGAAAGGACGAGTATTAGTTTAAGAAAAGGTTTTCTCAAACGAGTTAATAATGTAAAGTATTCTATTTAATATGAGGAATGATAAAGAAAAGAGGTTGGGGCAGATGGAAGCACAAGGATCCAAGGAGAACACACAATCAATAGCTGGATCTCAGGTGAGAGAGAAGCTTTCCCTAAGACATCGTGGTAGCTAGGTGATTTATTAGGACGTTCCGTATCATCTCAAAGAACGGAACTTCGTGGTTGAGTCAATAGTATAAGTGGCAATTGTTTGCCGTGTGTGGCCACTTATACGAAGGTGACAAATACCACAATGCTATTGTGTGATGATTGTGTGTTGATAGCATGCTTTTATTTATTCGTTTAAATTAGGTGCTTAATTCTATAGTGGATGGATATCTGTTATATCTGAGTACGAAATGAAATGAAATAAAAGAGTGGAGGGAGTGATGAATTGAAAGTGATGGTATATTAAGAAAAGAATGATGATAAAAGATAAGAGAAAAGAGAGATGAGAATTGACTGGGAAGGAAATTGAAAGTGAGAATGGGAATGAGCCAGAGCTGGGGAGAGTGATGTGAAATTGTTGGAGTGAGAGGTGATCTGAGTAGAGCTGAGCTCCTCAGTTTTTGGTTTTAGTCTGGGAACTAGTGTTGAGCTAGGCTTGCTCCTCCACTAGCGCTCAGCACAAAATGCATTTTGAAAAAGAGTTTTGAAAAAGGAATCTTCGAAAAGATTTGTGAAGAGGAAATTTTTATAAAAGTTGGGGAAAAGAATTGTTTTTAGAAAATATTTTTGAAGAGCTTGTGAAACAATATTTTTCAAAGGACTTTTTATGAAATGATCTTTTAAAAAGAAGTTTTATGAAAAAGTATTTTGGAACAGTGTTTTGAGAAAAGTTTGCGAAATGACAGTTTGGTGAAGGTTGGTGAAAATGAAAGTTTTGTAAAGATTTTTGGAAATGGTGTTTGGAAAGTAGTAGAATTGATATTTTGAGAAGGATGGTAAAAAGGAAGAATTGGGAAAATTTGAGAGTATGATTGAAGTTGAGAAATGAGATGTGAATCCCAGCTCTGAGCTATGGGTGATTTTAAAAGAGCAAAGATAGTGGTCGGGACTCACTGAAGGGATGCACTAAGGGTGAGCCGACCAATAGGTTAATTAAATAAAATACTTTAAAAGACATTAACCACGAATACGGTGAGGTATGAGAGTGCGAAGTAGTGGAGAGGAAGGTACCCCGGATATCAGGGATATTCGGGTTGATGAATGCATTAGGGTAGGCTCGGGCGGTAAAACGTCACGTTGCCTTGAGTACTATTCTGGGCGGAATGAACCCCACATGTGGCGTTCTAACGTGGTAGGGACTAGGTCTAATGCCGTGGTAAGTTCCGCACCCGGGACCGGAATAGTGTTGTCACCCCTATGGCAGTTCAAGAACAGTGAGAGGGACTGGAGTGGGGCATTTTGTTTGCCACTGCGAGGCAGTGTGCCGTGATTATGATGATTATGTTATTGAGGCTGAGACCTCCTGGTCTGGGACCATTTGTGATTGACAGCTGTCGTGCCCGCACGATAAAGGTCCTGTACTCCTGTTTGCTTCCGACTAGGTGGGTGGATGGCCGAGGAGATGTAGGCTTGAAACGAGAGTGCTAACTACGAGAGGAACGCGTACCTCGAGGATCCTTTAACCCCCTTGATCCTCGATGGTTGTAATTCAATAAAACATTATGAGGGAAAGATTTGTACATAAGAGAATGAGAGTTGGGAGGTGTGGGAAATGAGAAAGAGGTTGAGAATGAGACAGAGATTTGAAAGAGGAAATTGGAAAAGGAATTATGCCCCCGGAGGGGGAGGAGAAACAAAAGTGGAAAGCTAAGAAGAAAATCAATAATGAAACTGTATAATAGTAATATGTGTATTATTGTTGTTGTGTATGTGTTTAGTATGTGGTTGTGTGATTTGTGTGTGTCCTATTATTTTACCTACCGTAATCCCACACCGTCGACGCTACGCGTCCGGAATGCTTACTCTCTCCTGTTCGTTGGCGCATCGGTGTCACTGGTACTTCGACGGGCAGATGGACCGGCGCTTGGAAGTCTCCACATGGCTCCGTGAACGGAAAGGATGGAGAGCTACACGTCACGGGTGGGCATGGACCGGATATTCTCGGTTGGTGATCGCGGACCCAGAGCATAAGCTAGGAGAAGAAATAACGAGTTCGTGTTTGGGAAGTGTGTCCTTTTTAGGACATGATTCCGAACCACCACCCCAGTATAAGAAGATTGAGAATACCGTGAGACTGTTCGGAGTAGAGCTGAGGCCAAATTCCGACGGAGGACCAAAGGATGTAGTCGCATCATCATCCCGCCCCAAGACGCCCGCAAAGAAAAGAAAGAAGTTGATCTCGGTAGTTTTCGATAGGAGAAAGGAACCAGTAGTAGAGTTAGAATGAGTAATGTTTGTATTCGTATTCAGGATTACCTAAGCCATGAGCTATTACTGTACTCTAACTGTTTTGAAGCATGCCCAACTTTGTGGAAATGGATGAACCCTTTTATGAAATGTGTTTAATTTTCTTTGAGAAAAGGAATGGAGTTGCTTATGTGGAACTGAACTGTTTTCTAAATAAAATGTTTTCGGAAAAATGAAAAGAGTGAGTTTGGTTTCAAGTAACAACTCGGTTTTCGAAAGAAGTGCGTTGAAGAAACTTAATAATGTTTAAAAAAAATGGTCTCATTTTGCAACATTAAAGAATAAAAGCCAGTTATTTCGGTTTTCGAAAATCGGGCTGTTACAGAATGGTATCAGAGCTTATGGTAATCCTTAGTAATCTTAAGCATGGGCTTCATGCTTTGTTTGTGCAACTCTGTGTGTTTAGGAATAGGAGGATAAGCTTTTGCCTCTTAGGATATGAAACTAGTTTGTAGTGTAGCATCGACCGTATTAGTTTACGAGACCCTTTTGGCTCTATAAAAATAGACCGTGGATAGATCCTGAGATAAAGACCCTAAATCCCTGATGTCTCAGCAGTGACTGTTAGACTTAGGTTTTGATTAACCTTAGCCTACCTTTACCAAAGGATGGATGTCACCCTTGAGGATGTAGGTTGTTATCTCTTAATCCCAGTGTTTGTTGAATTGCTTCGACAACACATTCTTGTTGCTAAGATTTGGACCCTTTTCTTCATGAACCCCTATCACCTTGTGATCGTACTGATTCAATTTAGGGTTCCTTAGCCCAACCCTCGAAGTTGGAAGTACTCTACCTACCCAATAATTTAGGATCGGATGACTACAGGAAGGAGAAGTAGTCTCAGGATATAAGAACCTAGTGGAAATTAGTTATAAGTTGAACTTAAGTTGGGGAGACACAAGGAGGGAAGGAAACGTATATTATCATCCATTAGAAAAGACTTTGAGTAAATCCTAGATAGTAATAGAATTTCCTTGAGCTTAAGAAGGATAGGTGCAATTCCTAGGATTAGAAAGAGAGTTATAGGAGAGACGGAGTAGGTAGAGAGTAGCGGATGTTTAGGAATTTTTAGGTGAAGTCCTCGTTTTTGGAGATGTATGAATGTTTGTTTGTTTGATTTTCCCCCAAGTCCGTACCTATGGTGGGACTTTCTGTGACGACAACCGGCTAAGGGAAGCAACGTCTTCTTCGGTTAGTCCAATGGGCTTAACCCGACTCGACACGCAAGTGACGGTACGAGTGGAATCTCTCCCCCTGGAAGCTGTTAAAGAAGAACATCAGAATGACTGGAGAATATGGTGCCCTGCTACCCAATCTCCAATGTATTTCTCGGGGACGAGAAATTCTTAAGTTGGGGAGAATGTAACACCCCGAAGATTCCTCATATTAAATTAAAACACTAAAAGAAATGATTTTTGAGAAAAGTATTTCGAAAGAGTATCTTCTTAAATAATTTTCCTAAATTCATGTTTTCTTAAATAATGAATGATTTTAAAAGAATTGATTCTCTAAGATGATATCCAACATTTAAAAAGTTTGGTTTGTGTGCTTGATGATTTTATGAAAATGTTTGTGATTTATTTTGGTTATTGTATGTGTGAATACGGCTTTAGCATATATGAATACACTTAGGTTTTGAGGAATTTAATCATTAAGAGAACATAATGTGGATGAGGATGCATGTAGACTTATATGTGTGTGTACAATGTAGGATGTATGGATGTACATGGAGATATATGTTACGTGTGTATGAAGTATATGTGCATGATGAACATGTATGCATTTTCCATGAATTCATGCTAGGAGTTAAACATGAAAATAAATGGTATATGTTAAATGTATGCATGAGTGTATGCTATGTGTTGAGGGAACGAAAATCATGAGTGCATGTGTGTGGGTGTGTAGTTCGGCCAACATAGGACTAGGAAGACTAAATGAGACTTATTTCCTTAAGCATTAAGAAAGCAAAATTTAAATAGGAAATAGGAGGAGAAGTAGGGTGAGTGACTCATGAAACCTAGTATGGATCTCCCTCCCTCCATGTGTCCCACGCTTTGACCTCCTCCATGCAACAATATGCTTGGGCCAATTTGCCCTTGAGCTTCCACATTGCACCAAGGCCAAAATAGGAAAATCCCATCCCTTGTTTTGGCCTCCAAATCGTGTGTGTGTGTGTTGCCTTTAGTTAATATCTCCTTTCCTTCGTCCACCTCCTTTCCCCGCACCAACACCAACACCAACATAAACACATTTTTCTTCAAGAGCACCATCAAGCTCTTGAAGACTTAAAGAGAAGGAGTGAACCCGTGAGGAAGCGAAGAGATAAAGAAGAGTGAAACTCCAAGTTTTCATCCCAAAACTTCTCTAATTCCTCTCTTAGCCATCTTCTTCATCAAAGATCAAGAAGGAAACCCTATCCAACCTAGAAAAAGAGGGAGACCGAGACCACCACTAAGGAAGAGAAGAGGAGATTTGAAGATCTAAGTTAGGAGTTGTGTTCTAAGGTAGAGAGAGTTTTGATTTAACGATTTTGTGACTGTAAAGGACTTTATTGTGGACTTTGATTTAATTTTGTGATGCATGTATTTAATTTTGAATGATCTTTAGGTTTAAAGGTCTTGCATGTTATTTTTATACTTTGATCTTGGATGTTGATGTTAAAATTGTTTTGATCTCTTACTTGTAGATGATCTTCCTCACGGTATGAGGGTTAGACTGCCCTCCGCCGCCCTCTCCGAGAACTTGACCAGCTGGAGGAACCGTGGCTTGTGCCTGATCCACCGTTGGAACTGGTGGAATTATCTGAACGTCAGCCTGATTGCCCCCAGTTGGTGCTCCCGGAGCGATTCTGTCCCTCATGTTTCTCCCGGTCTTGGGTGGCCTCCCACGGAGGCGACGGCGGAGATCTTCTTGATTACCATCATTATTGTTGTTTGCCATGAGATCAGTGGGTGGGAATACTGGTTATTCGTCCCCACAGACGGCGCCAATGTAGTGTCCTTGAATACTATGTCCTTAACCCTCTAAGTGCTCAAGATTATGGAACCAAGAGCCCAAGAGAGGATCAAGTGTTAATATATGACTTTATGGTGTTTCTGCAGTTCCAGTTGGGAAAAGCAGGGTCTCCCCAGTCAACAAGTGTGTGCAGAGTGTTAACTTAGGGATGAGAGTACGTACCTGAAACCCTAGCTGTTATGAGCTATTTATAGGGTTTGGAGGAGGCTGATATGGGCCGTATGGGCCCTGTATCAGGGTAGAGCTGAACCAGGATTCTGTGAGATAATACCGGAGGTTTAAACTCTTAGAATCTAGATAGGATCAGCTCAAGATCTCATGTCTAGGCTGTTAGCAAGAATCTAGGAGAGATTTGCGGAGGGGATAAGAAACCTGAATGGGTTTGAATCTATCCACAAGCCGACGGTATGTCTCGGCCCTAGAGTCCCGAGCCTGATGGGTGGAAGACCATTTATAAGGCTCGGCCCCATCAAGTCCGAGCCTGGTCCTTTTGTGTGCTCGGAGCCAACGAGTCCGAGTGAGGGATGTTTGTGCTGAGTAAACCGAGGGAAAGGTCCTTGAAGAGTCCCTTAGATGAGACTTGAGTCCTTATACGGTCGGCAGACCCTACATATATAATGCTTGTTAGGGTTATGTGTTAGGGGAGAAAATTAGATTATAACACCCTAGGTTATGTAATATAAAATTCTAATTAATTAAATATGCATGATGATTTGATGTTAAGACTAGGAAAAAGGAAACCCAATAATGTGAGAATGAATGATTTGATAAATGAAACTTTGTTAATGATGATAATGAAGTACAATAGGATTTTGGTAATATGGTAGGGAAGATGATATAAATGATTTCTATGACTATGGATTTTAATTGTCAAGTTATGTATAAAATGATAATTGATTGATGTTGCAAATGTATGTATGTATTATGGAGTAATTTGACATAGGAAGAAAATGGAATGGAAACGATTATGTGTGATGAATGTGTGTAGTTGTATTTAAATGCTAAATGAGAATAAATGTTAAGTAATAACAATTGTTAACAAAGGTCGTAGCTTATGAATTGAAGTGTGAATATAGGAAAAGGAAGTAAATGGATTATGCATAAACAAAAGTAAGAGGTGATTTATGTAAATTAAAATGATGGGCAATATAAAATGTTGGGCTATAAAATGGATAAAGGTAATTATATGAATGATTATGTATTGACTTGTGGTTGAGTTGTGATTAAATGTGTTGTAATTGACTAGATAAGAAAGTGAATAATTCTTGGCCTCTGAATTGAGGCACCAAATAATGAGAATGATGTTAAAAGTATAATCTAGGTGGTTGTATGAGGTACCTTCCAGTGTGGAGGTGAAGTACCCACCGGCCAAATTGTATGAGGTACCTTCCGGTGTGGAGGTGAAATACCCATAGGCCAAATGTACGAGGTACCTTCCTGTGTGGAGGTGAAGTACGATTGAGTGTTGACCTCTGACCTGAGAGACACGAGATGTATAGATTGTTAAAGGGTGTTGACCTCTGACCTGAGGGACACTGGATAAAATGTGTATTGGTGTGTTGACCTCTGACCTGAGAGATACACCGTGAGATAAGAAATTGAGTGTTGACCTCTGACCTGAGGGACACAAAATGAATTATAATGAATGGGTGTTGACCTCTGACCTGAGGGACACATAATTTAAATAAGGAAAAGTATGAGGTACCTTCCAGTGTGGAGGTGAAGTACAATGGTGTAAAATACATTGTAAGAATGAAATGAGAAAAAAAAAGGAAAATGAATATTGAAATGAAGGATGAAAAATGGAAATTTGAAATGAAGAATGATTATGGACAAGATGAAAATAGTATGGTGTGCAATATATGAATATATGTTTATTTGCTAATTGTGTTTGACCTAATGGGTCGTTATGTCTAGTTAGAAACTGCTTTCTATTTCATGTGCAATGCTCACTCCCTTACATTTTCAGGTACGGAGATTGAGCTGGCACAGCCCCCGACCGAGCAGGAGTACTTTCCCTTACAGGGAGAGTAGGGTGTTATGGGTTTAGAGTCTAATTATGAGCCTACGCCTCTTATATTATTTTGATGTAAATTTATTATGCATATTTCGAATGAGGCTTAGGATGGTTCTGTTTTGCTAAAGTTATAACTTTTGGTTTTAATACTCAAACTTAGTATTTCCGCTATTTCTATGATTAATTTTGCACTCTGATATTTTTGGAGCCCATTGGGCCTTGATATAATTTAGAAATATAATCTGAAGCCCTGCTGGCTATTGGATGTTTATTTGTAATTGTTTATCACAGGTTAAATTTTGGATTAGTCCGAAAAACAAACAAAACTCCGTCCGTTTGATGGTTGATTTTAATGTAATAAAAATGAATTTTTAAGTCCGTATTTTAATATAAGGGAAATTAAGGGTATAAATCCTAGGTGTTACAGACATCATATTGATAATTGTATGCCAAAAGATCCCAAACTAAGATAAAACACTAGTTCTATCTTTAAGGATTTTAAAATCATGGACCAATATAACTTTAAATCAACATTTTTTTTTCATAATAACTCGTGTTTTTGTTACTTTTTTTTCTTATTTGTAATATGTCTTCCTCATCAACAAAACTGTCACCTATACAAATCCCACACACTTAAAAAATTAAAATAAACAAACCTATATTTGTCCTTTGACTTATATTTTTGGACATTAGACATACATGAAATCAATAACAACTATGAACAGAAGAAAACGACTAGAAAAACTAGCACTAAAGCCTATATGCCCTTCCAAGATTTTGGTTAGCATAACTGCTTTTGGGTCGAGTCCAATCTAGTACTTTTGGGACCGGTTAGACCCGACCCATGGGGGTTCTGATTTTTTTTACTCACCCGATGCTCGAATTAGGATGACAGAGAGGGCGGGTTCGGATTATTTTTTACTTACCTGATGCTGGGGTTGGGATAGGTTCGGATTTACATATCGTTCACCCAACCAACACCTTATATTAGAAAAATAATTAAACTATAAATACCTATGATTATTAGTTCCAACTTTTCACATTCTTGATATTAACTAATCATGTATTTTTCTTTTTTAAAGGTGAGCTCCTTCCACTAGTGCTTATAGGATAATGTCACACTAGTACGTGAGATTCTTTAATATTAATAACGAGTGTAATATGCAACTATGATTTATATATATGTATTTTATATAAATGACATGTTTAATAACCACATTCTATTTGTAATTTATTTGTGAAATTATCACCTCACTTTGCTTTTTTTTTTTTTTTTTTTGGATTGGTTCTTATGTTAAACATTCATTAGGTTTTATATTAAGAGAATATTGTCCCAGGTCAACTCGATCATGTCTCATCTTATCTTTGTCTAAATACTCTCTTCGATTTGAAATATAAGTAAAAAAAAAAAACATACTTCTTTTGGTTTAAAATATAACCAAAACTAACTAACTTTCTTAAATTTTGTTTCATTCTCAATACCATTTTCCTAAAACATCCCTAGAAAATTGTTATCTTATTTAATTTTTGTTTCATTCTCAATACCACTTTCCTACAATACCTTTATTTTTTTTTTATAAATTTGAGAAAATTAAATATAATCAACTAACCTCCTTAATAAGTATAAAATTATTTTTTTTTATAATTCAAACCGGAGAATGTAAGACTTCAACATGTATGAAAAACTTATTGTTTTTTATAATTCAAATCTTTTTTCTTAAGATTTGGGTTTAAAAAATTGATTAAACCAATTAAGATTTGGGTTTAAAAAATTGATTAAACCAAAATTTCAGGTGAAAAACTTGTCCCAACCCAACCCATGCTCACCCTAAACATAAATGTAGTTTCAAGTCATGTCCGCTACACAACTAATCTTCTATGAGACAGAAATCACCAAAGTGGCATTTGCCTCTACCAACAAAGGTTTTTTTTTTTCATACTCACGACAGGAATAGAACCACTGACATCATGCCTAAAAAATGTAATCATCTACCAATTGTGGGCTTTTTTTCCATACTCACGACAGGAATAGAATCCCTGGCATCATGCCTAAAAAATGTAACCATCTACCAATTGTGCTGGACTTTGTTAGTACTTATTATTTAACAAGCTTTTTTTTTTCCATACTCACGACAGGAATAAAACCCTGACATCTGCTTAAAGAATCCAGTCATCTACCAATTATGCTGGACCTCTTTAGTACTTATCATTTAACAATAAGTGCCACAAACGTCTAAAAATTCTAGATTTCTAATTCACAATCATAGCCTATACACACTGGAACATTTAACTCTCAATCAATGACAACATGCATTCAATTTAAATGGATATTTAACTCAAAATCCACAACTGCCAATTCATAGTACAACATTGTAAAGAAATGGCATGAGTTCAAACAATGCTGGAGCTAATAACTTTAACATCATCTATCATTTACATTATATGCCTCCAAATTACCAAAGTGTTCTGTCTCAAATGCCCTGCCTCCCCAATTCAACAAACAGAAGTGAATGGAAAGACTATCAGCCACAAAATTTTGGCATTGATTTATACCTGCATTGACCTCGTTTCAAGGGATACACGAACCTCAATATCTAGGAACCAAAAGATGACAAGAAACTACCAGAACATCTATCGAATTTGAAATCCATAGGATAAAATTAAATCCACAGCAAGATCTGTAATATAATCAAAACATAAGGGCGAAAAGAGCTTCAAGTTTAACTGACATAACGAATATAGAATCAAAAGTCATAGCGAATGAAAATCATCCTGATAGTATATGGAATAATGTTATCTTTAGTTTGATCTGTCTCGTTCTTGAACATTGAAGCTTTTAATCACACATACATTTTCAAAAAAAATTTTGCTAGAGATCCTAAAATTTTTTTTTTTTAAAGAATTATTTTTGTCTTTAGAACTAAGCTGATGAAAGCAAGGGCTCTAGCAGCAATGCATATTCAGATCAATGATTACGGAGGATATCCCTTTCAAAAACAAAAAAAGTAGGATATCACATGATGGTGCACACAACCTTAATGTCAATGATAGTGAGCTATGCATCTTTTGTGGTTTGGAACAAAGCCTATCAGTTTTCTTCCACTCTTTCCATTAGCTCTTTAACGGAGATGGGATAAGAATAGTAGGGCAAAAAACTTAAAAGACAGGACAGGAATTAGTCAATCAATTAAAAAGATACAAAATCAAAGAAATCATGATCTCGAAAAAAGATAGTGGATAATGCTTATATTACCTGTTAGCCTATACTAGACATCCATAAATACATGCAGACAATCGAACATGTACTGAAATATATATCCCCTAAGAATTTATCAAATGTTAGCCTTTGTTTAATTGTTTAATTTAAGTACAACCATTTCTGCTAATCTAAAATTAAAAAAACTGGTAATCTATTCCTAGTAAGACAGGAAGCTAGAATCTAATGAGGAAATAAAACACCATTAAAAGGTTCCTTACCATCTAAAAATTTGAGTCTCTTATGGTTCAGACTTAACAAGTTCCTCCACAGAGTTGCGGTAATTGGCAATCAAATCTCTGAAACAAGGAGAAAGCAAAGCATGCATTAGCATCTACAAAGTTAACCAAACAGGGATATCAAACAAATTTGGCACAGACCTCCGTTGATTTAGCAATTGCTCACTTTCCTCTAGCTTCTTCCTCTGTCCCTCAACTGTCTGCATTCAGTGCATCCACAAAGTCCTCAAGTTAGTGCAACTATCATACCAGCTCTAAATTACTAATTAAAGACTTCACTTTTTAATGTTTTGAACATAATTAGGTTTCTTTCTAATGTCAGTCAACGCAGATTTTGTTTATCGTGTATTGGCCACATAATAAAATAATTCAATTACTCAAAGCTGACTATCTGTGATGCAAACCACACACACACAAACACATACAGATATATCATATATGTAAAAAGTGCATTTAATCAGAATTGAAAACGAAGTACACTACTAGTTTTTGCACACTTGAAACTATGAACTAGAAGTGTCAAAGTGTAAATATTCTGTGCATGATTAGGGGAATCATATAGTCATAAGAACCACACTGTAATCCCTGAAATCAAGGAATTTTGGTTATAAGGGTTTGTGTAGATTATTTCCAGAGTAGGACTAATTTAGTTTCCTTTTATTTTCTATTTGTAATCCTCTATAATTCTGGGTACTATCAAATTCATTAAGTGAAATATAGTCAGTTTTCATATTTTCTCGCATGGTATCAAAACTCTAGGTTCATTCCTAGGGTCTTTGCCTCATATCCAAGCAGCCTTCATTGCTGCGTTTTTTATTCTTGGTTTTATCATTGCTGTCACCCCTTCCTACTACAAAGATTCCTTTCTGCCACTATGTCAAATTGTTAAACTGAAACAACTTGTACCAACTCTTGGATAATAGACTCAGGTGCCACCGATCATATGACCCAAGCATCTCAATTTTTCCACATATACAGTCCCTGTCAAAGTAACAGAAAAATTTAAGTAGCCAATGGTACCTTAGCTACTGTTGCAAGGGTTGGAGGTATACATATAATACCTACCCTTACTCTGAAAAATGCTCTCCATGTCCTAAACTTACTCATGATCTTAAATGTTATGCAACCTTCTTCCCTTCACACTACATTTTTCAGGAACAGGATTGAGAGAGGTGGATTAGACTTGCTAAAGAAAGAAGTGGTCTTTACAACCTTGAATCATCTCAAAACCACAGTAGAAATCTATCTAGTCTTTTCTCAGTTCCTCAAATACAGATGCCATCTAGTTGAATCACCTATGCCTAGGTCATCCATCTTTTCGTGTTTTAAAAATTATGTTTTCTTGATTGTTACACGGGGTACATATGTCTAAGTTTCACTTTGATATCTGTGAATTGGCCAAACACATGCGTGTCTTTCCCTGATAGCAATGAAAGAAGTTATCATCCTTTTGATTTGATTCATAGTGAGGTTTTAATATTTCTGGGGCTCGCTGGTTAGTCTCCTTAATTGATGATTGCAAACGGGTTACATGGCTCTTTCTCCTTAAACGTATAAATCTGATGTTAGTATTGTTATTCCTAACTTCCACTCAATGATTCACAATCACTGTGAAGTAAAGATAAAATGCTTTAAGACAGACAATGCTAGGGACAACTTCAACCAAACCTTGTCACCCTACTTTCAATCACAAGGTATTCTCCATGAGTCATCATGTGTTAATACCCCTAAAGAAAATGGGGTAGCCGAGAGAAAAATGGGAGATTTACTCAACACCACACGAGCCTTACTCTTTCAAGGGAATGTTCCTTAAAGCTATTGAGGAGAGGCTGTCCTTATTGCCACATACATGATAAATAAACTTCCTTCACCTATGTTGGGCAACAAAAGTCCTACAGAGATCCTTAATAGCTTCTACACTAACTTTAGAACCTCTGATGACCTTATACCTAGGGTCTTCGGGTGCACTGTCTTTGTTCATGCCCAGAATCAACAGAGGTAAGCTTGACCCCCATGCAATCATCTGTGTCTTACTTGGTTACTCATCCACTCAAAAGGGGTACAAACGTTACCAGTCAGCATCTAGAAAATTTTACATCGCTGCAGATGTTTGAATAAACCTCTTTTATCCAAGTCCTCTATTCAGGGGGAGATTTCCATGATGGAAGATAGTCCTTGTGAGTTTGAGACTCAATTTATGTCCCTTGACCTTCCACATAGACAAACTCCTATCCGTGTTGTTGAATCCAAGTCCTCCGAGTCACGGAATTGTGATGTTGAACCTGTGTCTGAGTCACCTGAGTCAATCGCTGAACCAGTGTCATCCCCTATTCCTGCAAGTGTTACCCACAAGTTCGCACAATTCTCTAGGTATATTCAAGGAACAAGGTGCACTCAAGGAACAAGATGTTCTTGGTGTTACACAGGTCAAAGAATCCAACTCAAATCCTAGAAAGAAATCATAATCAGATCTGAACCTCTGTTATTGGAGCACCACCTGCACCAATAGACGACCTTGACCTGCCTATTGCCTAAGGCAATAAAGAATGCACCAAAAAATAGCTTTATGCATTATCCAACTATGTCTCCCTTAAGCGTCTATCACCAACCCACAAAAAACTCGTCAGTTTAGAAAAGATTGTTGTTCCAAACACTGTTTCTGAGGGCTGATCAAAAAGGGAATGGAGGAATGCTCTGAGAGAAGAGAAGAATGCATTAGAAAAGAATGAAACATAGGAGATTGTTGATCAATCCATAAAGGAAAAATATTGTTGACTGTAAGTGGATTTTCACATTGAAATAAAAGGCAGATGGATCCCTTTAGAGATACAAGGCAAGGTTAGTGGCTAAGGGGTACATTCAAACATAAGGAGTAGACTATCAGGAGACTTTTGCCCATGTTGCAAAGATGAATACCATGAGAATTTTACTATCATTGGCTGCACATTTTAATTGGCAACTCCTACAGTATGATGTCAACAATGCATTTCTCCATGGTGACTTAGATGAAGAAATCTACACGAACATTCCACCAGGTTTCTAAGCGGACGCAGGAAACAAGGTATGCAAGCTGCGAAAGGCTCTTTATGGACTAAAACAGTCCCCTAGAGCCTGGTTTGGGAGATTTGCAAAAGCCATGAAGGGGTTTGGGTTTAAGCAAAGCCAAAGGCGACCACACCCTCTTTTTAAACATTCAGCTGCAGGGGGGGTGATTGTTCTCTTAGTGTATGTGGATGACATTGTAGTGACTGGAAATGATGACAAAGAAAAGCACAAGTTGACGTAGGAGACTAGTGTAGGAATTTGAGATAAAGGAGTTGGGGAAACATGGCAGAAGTATGTGACTGATTTACTGGTAGAAACAGGAAAAATTGGGCGCAAGCCAGCCTCTACCCTGATGGATTCTAATCATAAGTTAGGAGAAGATAAAGAAGAACCATCAGATGGCAAGAGGATGTATCAGAGGTTAGTTGGAAAATTCATATACATTGCTCACACTCGGATAGATATAGCATTCTCGGTCAGCATGATCGGTCAACTCATGCATGATCCAAGAGTATCTCATCTTCAAGCTGCATACAGGGTGCTGCGTTACTTGAAAGGCAATCGAGGAAAACGAATGGTACTCTTGCTCTAGAAGCCTGTACTGATGATGCTTATGCAGGTTGCCTAGCGTACAGAAGATCAACTACCAGGTATTGTACTTTCCTTTGAGGTAATCTAGTAACATGGAGAAGCAAGAAACAAAATGCAGTGGCAAGATCACCAGCAGAATCAGAATTCAAAACTATTGCTCGTGGATTGGGAACTTTTGTGGCTAAAATTATTCCAAATGATTTGAGAAAATTAGAATAGATAACTTTATGATTATTGTTAGCAGTCATAGTTAGTTATTGCAGCTGGCACTATGCCTGCTAGCCTACTAGCTGTCCTAATCTTATTCACTATTCAGTGACTATAAATAGCCAAGTTCAACTGTAATCACTTCATCTCATTCTAATAATAGAAATTAGTTTACCTAACTTTCGCTCTCTTTCTTCTTCTCTCTCTTCTCTCTCGATTCTCACTTTCTAATATGGTATCAAGAGCTTAAGACTTTGTTTTTATGGCTGCTCCTCCTTCACCATCGCATTTCGCTCTTAATTCGCCTCCTCCTTCTCCTGTTCAGATTACGATCGTTTGTCTGGCACCGGTTACGTTCTCTCACTCAATCTCAGCAAAACTTTCTGAGAAGAACTACCTGCTATGGAAACAGTAGGTAGAGGCCGTTATTGCGTCACACCGTCTTGAGAGGTTTGTAGTGAATCCTCAAATTCCTTGGTGTTTTCTCACTGATGATGATCGTGAGATCAATTGCGTAAACCCTAGATATCTCGATTGGGAAGGATAGGATCAGCATCTGGCTTCCTGGCTCCTTCAATCGCTATCGGAATCTTTTCAGGCACGTGTCCTCGGTTGCATACACAGCTATCAGATTTGGGATGAGTTACACTCATTCTTCGATTCTATGCTCAAAGCTCACAGCTATGTGCTTCAATCTGAATTGCGCACTTCAAAGAAGGGATCGCAATCAGCCTCTGAATTTGTAGCATAAATTAAAGCTCGTCTTCTCTCTAGCATCCATTAGTGATACGATTTCTAGCAGAGAACAAGTGCATATCATTCTTGATGGTTAACCTTCGGAATTTGAGGCTTTTGTCACCACTATAACTGCAAGGGGTGATCTTGTGAATGTTGGTGAGCTTGAGTCATTATTAGTTTCACATGAAGCCTATCTGTGGAGCGTCTTCATCCTCCTGCTGCAGATTCATTCTCTATGAATCTGGCTCATTCTGGTAATATTGGTACATTGAATCAGTTTTCTCATAACCAACTTCCTTGTCAATTGGTTCATCAAAATTCTAATCACATTCTGATACAAAATCCATTAGTTCATGCAGGTGTCAGCTCTGTGAAAAACCTGACCATGAGGTAATGCAGTGCTGCCACCGCTTTGATCTTATCATCAATTCTCAGCAGCAAGGTGCTATGCAACCTATGATGTCATATCCTCTTATGCATCAAATTGCTCAGCAGCTGCCCATGTCATACACTCAGCAGGCAAGGCATTCTACCTAGTTACAACCCTCAGTCAAATCTTATGCATCAAGGCTTCAATCCTATGTCTCACTCTATCTTAGGGCCTGCACCTTGGGGTGTTCAACCCTCCTGTAACCTGCAAACTATGCTTGCTGCAGGATTTCCTCTGTCTCAATTGCATCAGCAATTTGCTTCTCAGCAGAGGTCTCAGTTCTTGCCACAGATGCCTACAACTCTCAATTGTGGTACCCAGATTCAGGTGCTACTCACCATCTGACATCTAATCCCATTAACATGATGCAGAGATCTAACCTTTATTGCAAGGACCAGATTTTTATGAGAAATGGTTTAGGTTTCCCATACTGCTTCTTTAAACCAACTATTTCTTCTCTCACTATTGTTCCTTCATCCTCATCATCTTTCACACCTGCTGAACCTGTTCAGTCTGCTCTTTCTCCAATAGTTAATTATTCTCCATGAACTTCTGAGTCTCTTCCTCATACTGCCTCACCTGCTATTTCTCTATCTTCAGTTTCTTCTATTCCAAACTCCTCTTCTCCTCCTTCACCAACAAACAAACATCCTATGATAACCAGGGCAAAATCTGGTATCAAAAAACAAATTTTTCCCTTTGTTCATCTCACAAACCTTGAACCTAAAACCACCAAACTTGCTCAAACAATACCTGAATGGAAATCTGCTATGGATGAGGAATATCAGGCACTCATGAGAAATAGCACATGGTCACTGGTTCCTCTTTATGGGTTAAAACAAGCACCAAGGTCATGGTTTGAAAAACTAACCAGCACTTTGGATCACTAGGTTTCAGAAAGTGCAGATGTGACCACTCTTTATTTGTTCAGCTAACATCAACACACAAACTGTTTGTCCTGTGCTATGTGGAGGATATTAACATCACAGGAACTTCTTCTCTCATACAGTCTCTCATCTCTAAACTGAACATGGCCCTTGCTCTTAAGGACCTAGGTGCTCTTGATTATTTTCTAGGAATTGAAATAAAAAGACTTCCTCATGGCTCATTTCTATTGACACGGTCAAAGTACATCAAGGATTTACATGATAGGTCTCATATGGAGGAACTCAAAGGTCAACCTACACCTATGGTTGGTGGCTGCAGGCTAACCAAAGAGGCAATAACTTGATTGATGATCCTTCTCTCCACAGATCTCTTGCAGGGGCTCTACAATCATGTAATAACAATCAAGCATGAAATCTCATACAGTGTTAGCAAACTCAGTCAGTTTTTAGCTCATCCTTTGGAAGAGCATTGGAAACTCTTAAAAAGGGTTCTCAGGTACCTTAGTGGAACTGTTGACTATGGTTTACAGCTGAAACCTACATCTAGTCACTCACCTCTTGGTCTTCACGCCTATTGTGATGCTGATTGGGCATCAAATCCTGATGACAGAAAATCTACATCAGGATCATGTATCTACATTGGTCTTGATTTGGTCTCTTGGTGGTCTAAGAAGCAGGAATGGGTAGCTAGATCACATGCAGAAGCTGAGTAAAGGAGCTTAGCTAATTCTGCAAGTGAAGTGATATGGATTCAAATCACTATTGCAAGAACTTGGTTTCAACTCTAAGGTTCCTGTCATTTACTGTGATAATCTTAGCACAGTAATGCTCTCAAGAAACCTAGTCCTTCACTCAAGAACCAAGCACATTGAGCTAGACATATTTTGGGTCAAAGAGAAGGTTACTAGCAAAAGATTACTAGTGGAACATGTACCTGGAGAATATCAAATTGCTGATATCCTCAACAAAGCACTTTCAAATTCGAGATTCACAACACAGAGACAAACTCAATGATGTGAACAGCGCCTTAGTTTCTCAGCAGATAAGACCTCTCTTTCAAGGGGGAATATTAGAGTAGATCTTAGCGGGGTTTCTAAGGGGGAATATTAGAATAATAACTTTATGATTAT
The DNA here is from genome assembly GCA_037953625.1 of Crotalaria pallida. NCBI lineage: Eukaryota > Viridiplantae > Streptophyta > Magnoliopsida > Fabales > Fabaceae > Crotalaria > Crotalaria pallida. The sequence continues at coordinate 27,894,284 of CM075654.1, forward strand.
AGTTAGTAGTCATAGTTAGTTATCATAGCTGGCACTATGCCTGCCAACTGTCCTAATCTTATTCAGTGGCTATAAATAGCCAAGTGCAACTGTAATAAACTTCACCTCATTCTAATTCTAATAATAGAAATCAGTTTACCTAACTTTCCCTCTCTTTCTGCTTCTCTCTCTCTCTCTCTCTCTTCTCTCTCTTCTCACTTTCTAATAGAGTCAAGCTAGAAGGTCCTATGAAGTGCTATTGTGGCAATAAATCAGCTATCAATATTGCCCATAATCCTATACAGCATGATAGGACAAAGCATATTGAGATTAACAGGCATTCCATCAAAGAAAAACTGGAGGAAGTGTTAGTGTGTATGTCCTATGTTCCATCAAAGCATCAATTAGCCAATGTTTTAACAATGGGACCAAGGCATTCAAGCTTTCATGATATTATATCCAAGCTGGGGCCTGGGAATGAAAGACATATATTCCTCAGCTCAAGGGGGAGTGTCAAAGTGGAAATATTCTGTGTGCATAATTAGGGGAATCAGATTGTGATGAGAATCACGGTGTAATCCCTGGAATCAAGGGATTTGGTTGTAAGGGTTTGTGTAGATAATTTCCAAAGTAGGACTCATTTAGATACCTTTTATTCTCTCTTTGTAATCCTCTATATAATTTTGTATACTATGTTAAAATATCTAGAAAGATCTAAGTAATATTTTACATATCATGGAAATGATTTTGATTGATTCTATCATTATAGGTAATCAAGTTAGGATCAATTATGTCATTATGAGTAATTATATTAGGATTCTATTTGTCTTTTGCTATTGGCTTATAAATAGGACCAATCCTTTGTACTTTTCAATAACTTTAAGTAATATCAAATTAATATCATTGTTATATTATTTTGATTCTCTATCCTCTCTTTCTTCTTCCTTAACCCAAAACCTTCCAATTCAATATGATATCAGAGCGGTATCATCCTCCGTGACTTCTCCTGTCACTATTCTGCTGCTGAGTTCTCGAAAAATCTGGAACTCCGATTTGTCAACTCATCACCTTTGTCATGGCATCCTCTCGACATTCTTGTCTCCACTTATGACGTTTACTACCATCAGCCGTTGTTCAAGCCATTGTTCCAGCTGCTACTTCATCTTCTTGCTCCCCTAAGCCTTCTCTATCCGTATATGTTCTCACATCCCTCACAGGACCATTGTGTTGTCACCTTGACTTACCCAAATCTTTTGGATCTCATGATGTTTGGCTTTGCTCTAGTGCTTGCTTCTTCTTTCCACTATCAGTCACGCTATTCTTCTCCTACTAATTGATCATATATGATCATATCATGGCTATTACCATCGATGCTCATTCTGGTGGTGCTTCCTATCCCACTAATGGATCACGCCAGTGGCTATTCCCACCGACGATCATTTCGGTGGCGCCTTCTCACCCCGCTGATGAATCATATTAGTGGTGCTTTCTCTTCCCTCCGATGGTCATTCCGATGGTGCCTAATCTCCCATTGATAAATCATATTAGTAAGGACTCCTTTTCCCGTCGACAATCGTTCCGATGGTGACTTGTATTGGTAATAACTCACAGCAGCCCCGTCTATGTCCTAGATGCCAACCTTAATTTCAAATTCAAATATTTTGGGTGCCAAGGAAAAAATTTCTATAATATCATGTAACAAGCTTAAGCTTAGTAAGCTTTAGCTTGAGGGAGAGTGTTAAAATATCTAGAAAGATCTAAGTAATATTTTACATATCATGGAAATGATTTTGATTGATTCTATCATTATAGGTAATCAAGTTAGGATCAATTATGTCATTATGAGTAATTATATTAGGATTCTATTTGTCTTTTGCTATTGGCCTATAAATAGGACCAATCGTTTGTACTTTTCAATAACTTTAAGTAATATCAAATTAATATCATTGTTATATTATTTTGATTCTCTATCCTCTCTTTCTTCTTCCTTAACCTAAAACCTTCCAATTCAATACTATCCAATGCATTAAGTGAAATATATTCAGTTTTCATATTTTCTCACAAGAAGCGTAAGTTTGCAACCAAAATTGGTTATATAGCAAACACATATGCAGAATTACAAGAAAAGCACAGTGTGAAGATACATATAAAAGAAATGGAAAAGGGAAGAAAATTGGTTATTACCATAGCCTTGGTGCTAATAGAACCAGAGATTGAGTTTAACAGCTGTTGGCACTTCTCAAAATGGTTGCTCAATTCAGTGATCTTTGAACAACAAAATAAAAACAAAAATATATAATTGATTATTCAAATATGGGATTAAAGATAAGGAAAATTCAATTATAGATGAGGTTAAAAGAGGAAAAATTCATACCAATGCATCTGACTGCTGATCTGGAGTGCCATGTTCGATAACATCTGCCAAATTCTCCACCAACTATGCCCACAACAAACAATTCCCTTAACTACATTAACAAATGGAAGATAAAAAGAATTGACGCAAACGAAGTGGGTTACATGCAAGAGATGGTAGTGAGAGGCCAGTGATTGGTGAAGGTTTTGATGCTGCTGTTGTTGCTGCTGCTGAAGAAGACGCTGCTGCTGCTGTTGATGTTGCTGTTGATAAAACTGCTGCTGTTGCTGTTGTTGTTGAAATGGAGATTGGGGTGGTGGTTGCTGAAAATTTTGCTGCTGTTGCTGGAGAAACTGTTGCTGTTGAAGATAGAGGTTGGGGTCCTGATTGGATTGGGAATGGGATGGGGTGCTGTTATTATTGTGGGTTGGGATCATTGTCCAATTTCCTCCAGATGAGTAAGGATCCATCGCAGTCTCCCTCTATAATACAAAGTACAAACAATTACTGGCGGTCAATCAAAACAACCTTCAATTACGTGAGATTTTGTAAGATTTAATTTTGACATTCCGCATTTTTTGTTTTTGAGAAAGAAACTTATGGGTAAAGTCTGAATCCCAGTGCTCTAGTATAGTGTTAATAATTTTACAGTTCAAAACCTGAATCTAAACCCACACAGTCAGTCAGTCACACAAAACACACGAGCACAATTAATTATAATTAACTGAATTTATGAGGGGAGCGCTCAAGTGGCTGGATAGATACTCCCCCAGTTTGGCAAGACTTGCCAGGCCCAATGTGATCGGGTGGGTGTCAGGTTCTGGGTATCCAAAAAAAATTCTAATTAACTCAAATCTTACAAAAGATCAACCATGGCAGTAAATGCAACTCAGAACAAAACAATGATCATCAAATTATTATACCTTAAAGAAGAATCGAACAAGAATGGTTTAGCTGGATATTTCAATTACAAATAAGCATGATGGATTTAGTTAACAACCAACACTAGTTTTAAAATGATATTGGCGCGATTAAGACATTTTATATGAAAAATTAAAAAAAAAAGAATCGAACAAATAATATATAAAAAGCAAAATCACTGAGTGACATGAACAAGGATTATGAGCAATTCATTACTTACAAGTTAAAATCAAGAACCTTGAATGGCGAAAACCAGAGAAAACGGGCAAATTCAACTGCGTGAGACGACCGTTGTTGTAATTATCAGCAGAACCAATGGCGTCTTTAAATTGAGAAGAATGGGGAATAGCGGTCGTTGTCAAAATGGGTGTTTAGGGTTTGAAAGCTATAACACTGCTGTTTAAGTTAGGGAATTAGTCCCAAACCCCAAATTAAAAATAAAATGTTAATATTGCCCTTTAGTATTAAAAAAAATAAAAAATATCTCAAACCCTAAATCTCGGCACCTTCCCCCCAACCACCTTTTCGCTTTTCACCCCAAGAAAACCCCTAATGCCATGCATTCTTTCACTTTCTTCTCTCAAAGTTCAATTAAATAAAAATTCAAAATAGAAAATTTTAGAATTAATCTGGACAGTGCACATGGGAAAATAGTATTTGTAACTAAATATTTTCATATTTTAAATTATGTAAGAGCAAAATAAATTAGCCATAGGTCTAAAATGAAATTCCCAAAGTTAAAAACACCAAAAATTCGTATAGAAAATGGTACAGATATGTATTTCGATAAAATCTCAGAATAAAAATCTGATTTTTAGAAAATCAAATTCTACATTTCAATACGATCGTTATGACATAAATTTTGTAATTTTTGGACTTATGGTTTGAAAGTTATGAATTTTTTAAGTTTAGTTATGCTTTTACCTCAAAAATCACTTTCATAAACTTGAAGTGAGAAATAAAATACCCATCATAAGAATACCACTTTAGAAATATCAAAATTATATTATTAAAATATTTTTATGATGAAACAAATTTTATCATTGGGTCTAAAATTTAATACACACATATACTATAGGGACATTTATAAATTCATGCTAACACATATAACGTATATTTATATTCACAGACATACATACTTAGTACAATTAAAAGTTTCTGAAATAAATTCATATATGATAATGGCATCAACAAAAATAATATTTTATAATCACATTTAGAATTTACTAAAGATAAAAATTTATAAATATTTATACATATATATATATATATATACACGTCTTATGAATAAAATTTTTATTCACGTATGTATTAAGGCTAAAAAATTTACTCATATAATATCAAAAATAACATTTCCAAATAAATCAACATGTATAAAATTAAAACTATAATTTAATTAAATTGGGACAAAATTGTGGGTCTTACAAGTGATGATGATGGATGTGATGCTTCTACGAGAGGGGATTGAGGTGCCAATGATGATGGATTTAATGGCTCGGTAGGGTGAGATGCCAGTGGTGGTGATGGATGTGATGCTTCAACAATAGTGGGTTGAGGTGTTGGTGGTGGTGATGTATGTGATCCTTCAACAAGAGTGGGTTGAGATGTCGGTGGTGATGATGCATGTGATCCTTCAACAATAGTGGGTTGAGATGTTGGTGGTGATGATGAATGTGATCCTTCAATAATAGTGGATTGAGGTGCCGATGGTGATGATGTATGTGATACTTCTACATGAGTGGGTTGAGGTTGAGGCTCTGGTGTTGCTTGAGGTGATGTTTCTGCAACTATTGATGATGGCAATGCTTCAGAGGGTGTTGATGATGGCAATGGTTCAGAGGTTGATAATGTTTCGGTGCCGGTGGTGCCGCTTGATGATGGCAATGTTGCACTTCGATGACGCTCGATCTTTTCCCTCCTAAGGGATGCAATGGGTGGTTGTCTCCACTGCTCTTCTTCTTATGCCTTTCGTGTACGTTCTGCTTCTTCTTCTAATCGCACGGTTTCAGCTGTACGTTTCACTCTTGCCATATCTGAAATCTCAACCCAACTAAAAAAGAGCAACACCAAATTTAGTAAACAAATTATGCATAAAAACAATAATCATACATTAATTCATAAACCAAAAATTATGATGTTTCTATATTATAAACATCACAACTCAAAAGTATCAAACATAACAATAACAAACACTTTGCAAAATTGTTACCGGTAAAATTCCGACAACACATTTTCGGAATTATTAATTTCTGACACTTATTAATTTCTGACACCCCGTGTCAGAATTATGCAACGAGAGCAGAGGTGAAGAAGACAACAATTGCGAAGGGAATAGCAAAACAAAAACCCTAGAACTAAACGCTAAAACTACAAAATGTTTGTAATGAAAAAAACAAAACCCTAAAGAGAAAAGCTGAAACAAATAACACAAAACAAAAACAAAAACCAAAAAAGAAAAACCAAACCCTACAACTACAAGAAAGAGAGAAGATGGTTCATACCTGAAGGAGGGAGTCACAATGGTGGAGGCAATGGCAACGACAATGGTGAGGAAGAAGGGTGGAAGAGGAAGTTGAGAGGTTGAAGAGGAAGTTGAGAGGTTGAGGAGTGGGGTGGGGTTTCGGGAAAAAAAATCTAAAATGGAGAGAATAGAGTGGGGGTTGGAGGAAGGTATTAGTGGAATATTTGAAAAAATGGGGTTTGGAGACTAATCCCCTATAAGTTATACTAAATGGGGTATAACCTCAGTTTAATTGATTTGACAAATTTAATCTCTTTTCAATTATTTTTTTTACCAATTCAGTCCATTTTTTATTTTTTTTAATCAATTTAGTCCCTCAATTTTTAATTTTTGGTCAACGAAGATTGGGGAATTAAATTTTTTTATTCCTTTTTATTTTAAATTTTCCGACAAGAGTTGATCCTAATCTGCTCACATTTCGTTAACTTCTCGAATGACAATACAAGTAAGTTAAAAACTAATTTAACTACGCTATCCTACTCTACATGAATGCAATAAAATATTTTAAAATTTAGGCGTACGTCAACATAATTACATACGCCGAAACTTAAAAATTTTAACTCCAAAAATTTCCCAATTTTTTTTAAACTTTATGTAACATCCTCAATTTTTATACTTTAAAATATATTACTTTTTATAGTATTTAATATAAAAATGCTTGGGATTTTATAAAAATTTTGGCGGAGTTTACTCTAAAATATGGACTTTCCCCAAGTTAATTTTGTACCTGTCAGTCCAGAACAGTTTATAACATTTATAAAACTATAGTTATATTGTAATTGGTTGTGGCTTATCTTGAAATAATAAAGAAAAGGATATTTGTATATCCTTCACAACCATAGATACATTTAATAAAAGAGAGGTTCTTACAAAGTCCTTTTACAAATAAAAACATTCTTAACTTACAATAAAAATTAACACTTATAACAACTTTAATTAATAAAACATTTTACAGTTTAATATCCTAGAATGGTTGCAACAACATAATGTGACCAAGGAGGTCACTATACTGATATACTCTCCTTAAGTGAGAGTATACCTTCTTGGTGCGGAAGCCATGAATATCTTTCTCTGCGGGTACCTAAAATGGTCAACTTAAGGGGTGAGTAATTTGAGAAATAATCAAGGAAAACACTTAAACGACAGTAATAGAGTATAACTAGACATACCCACACACATATATTCATATTCACTTATCCTATTCAATTCTACTATTTATATACCTTAACACTTAACTATTCTTTTACACTATTAATGCATCTTTCATTTACCCCAATAACAATACATATAACAATGCTTTTATGCTCAATCATATGAGTATGATATGCACTATATCCCACTATGGTTTAATTCATGAATCCGATGTACACTGCACTTTTTACACTTTATTCACTTTAACACTTTAACACTATCATCGGATCCAGTGAATTAAACCCATCACAATAATGAATGCACTTCTCTGTTTCCAATAACAATAACACTTTTCAATGACAACACAACCTCCTCACATACCCACCCTCCACTCTGGGGAAAAACCGACCAGGAGTAAGTATTTCTCAACCTATAGTTGGGTGCTTCACCTCCACTTAGGAAGGTCTCTCGCTCACCCGCTTGCACAACACTTCACCTCCACTTAGGAAGGTTCCTCATGCGATTTGGATTGATTTGCCCAAATCGGGATGTAGCAGAAATCACCCTCACTGGCCAAAACGAGCCAAAGTGATGAAATTACCCCGGTTTGCGTGGAACCAACCCCCAACACGGGAAGCAAACCCCGTATCCTTTGAAGGATCAAAGTTCCCCAAGGTAATTCCAATAATTCACTCTTGTCCTCATCAATCGTAAACGACGTGTGTTTTTCCCCGTACACCTAAGGTCCACCGTACTCCATAATGCACATGTTCCTAATTCATTTTTATGTGGCTTTCATTAGTCAAACCTTTATTATTTTATTTCCAATTGGTTGGGTTTCTCTAACTTAGGATTTATGGCCATACTATATATATATATATATAGAAACAATCACACTCAGCAACAATAAGGATCACAATCATGCCATTCATTCAGTTAGTTTCATAGCAATTATAACAGTTTATTTCTAATCAAAATCCTAAGTTCACAATACATGTACTCATAGTAAACATATATAACATACCACAAAAATAATCATAATCATATTATTCATTTAATCATTTAATTCATTAACAATTATGAAAATCAATAACTAACCAAACCCTAAGTTCATAACATGCAATTTATATTCAATCATAACCTCTTCAGCATACAAATCAAACATACACATATAAAATACACCTAATTATGACCCTATTAATATTATTAATCCATTTCCCTAATTAAAACCAAAGTACTCCCCCTTACCTCTTGAAGAGAAGAGGAGACAATGGGGTTTCTCGAAGCACCAACACCAAGCTCCCATCCTAGCTCCTTAGCTCCTCATTCCTTGCCCATAGCTACTTCCTAAGCTCCTTTGATTGATTGCACAACTCTATGGAAAGGATTGGGGAAGTTAGGGTTTATGTGGGAATTTGGGGGTTTTGGGAAAAGAGGTGAAATTGGGGTTTTTGGGAGAGGAATCACATAAAGGATTGATGGAGGGATGATTTGTGGTGTTAATTTCATTTGGTTTGGTGTTGATTTGGAGAGAATCATAAAACCCTAGGAGAGAAGGAGGAGAAATTCGTGGAGAAGAGAGAGAAAAAATGCTGATTTTTGGCCTTCAAAACGTGTTTTTAAGTCTGATTCAGCAGTGGTTAATCGATTAACTGGGTGGTTAATCGATTAACTGGGTGGTTAATCGATTAACCAGTGTAAATTTGGCCAAAACCAACATTCAGGCCTTAATCGATTAACCTCATGCTTAATCGATTAAGTCGTGTGCATCATTCAGGTCTTAATCGATTAACTCAAGGCTTTATCGATTAACTGGGGTTCAATCCACTATTTCTTATGCACTTCAAAGTGTCATAACTTTTTCGTCGACCGTCGGATCTTGCTCAAATTTTGAGACAAGCTTCCTAAGACCCTCGTCTTAACATCCAACGGTGGAATTTGGGTTTGGAGCTATGGATATTTAATTCCTAATTTCCTAAAATCCTATGTTCTTTAGGTCATAATTACCCTTCTAAAACTCACTTCTAAACTAATTCTACTTCATCAAACCTACCCTTACTAAATTCTACATTCTAAACACATTCTAAACATACTCAAAGACTTGGAAACAACACTACCCTTATCAAAATTCCATTAATTTAGGCACCTAGCGATTTGGGAAAATCGGGGATGTTACAATCTCCCATACTTAAAGGAATTTCGTCCCCGAAATTCAACTAGGTTTAAAGAAATAGTAGAGACATAGATCTATATGCTCTAATCATAAGATGAATCTTATCCTAGGCAATGGAAGGGCTATTACTTTTAGGGATTCACTCCCCCACTTAGAACACAACTACGGCTGAGGCTTCATTCTTAAGAAAACTATTCTGTTCAGACCAGTCAGAGAAACAACAAATCCTAAATTCCCCTATAACACATAATCATTCCATAAAGTATACGCAGCAACATCAGAAAAGCATTTTAAACAAACAGTCACAAATAACACATTCAAAAGGAACAAAACATAAAGCATTTATCAAAAGAAGGAATCAACATAACAAAACATAACTCTAAAAAGAACAATTAAGAGAAACAACCAACATACACAAAATTAAAATATTATTTAAAATTCTTTGTAAGGTTGAACTTACTCAAAAACAAGAAATATCATTTTGAAATCTTATCAGGGAGTATATTTCTTAAAGGAAAATTAAAACATCAACTCAATGCGGTTAGTAAAAATGGTCAATACATATCAAAATAGTTTTGCATTGAATTGAATGGAATAAAAGTTTTGAAAAAAATGTTGGATATTCATTAGATACAGGGGTATGCATCTAGTAATTTAAAAGTAAATAATACTTACACATATAAGATCACCCCAAAATAGAGTTGGTTTCAAATTCCAGCCCAAAGTTACTCAGTTGTAAAAGAAAATAAGATCACAATCAAAGAATGCGTTATTCATGAATGCAATTGAAAATTGGGATTAACAATAAAGGGTAAACGCCATAATGGTCTTTTGGAAAGCCAATTTGATATATGTTTAAAATTTAGATTGAAAATACTATATAAAAATATGTTTCATTTTTATATACATATATGCATAGGAAAGAGTTGTCCTTTACATAAGGGCTTAGTTTGCCAAAATTATAAGTTTGATCATTCATAAAATTTTCTTTACAAAAGAAAGATTATATTGTAAAATATAGTGACAATAGAAAAGAATTGAAGTTGAAAATTGCCATGCCAAGGACATCAGGCAATTAGCTTTGAAAACCTAACTTGATGTTTAACGGATAAAGAATGATTTAGTACTTTTACAAAATCACCATTAATGGTGGTTGAAAGAACATCCTTTATCTTGATGAACATCAGCCAGTATACAGAGTTTATAAAAACAGTCAGAGTTGGAACTAGAATAAAAGAATGCAAAACAAATAGCTCCAACAATAACTTGGTTTAATACATGATCATAAAAAGTTTGAAATTCCAATTATATATATATATATATATATATATATACTGTAACACCCCGATTTGGCAACTTGAAAATATACTTTTTTAATCATAAAATTTAGTGAAAATATGGGCCAATTTTTTTTTCTTCTTTTTTTTATAAACACGTAGCCTGGTTGAGTAGCATGAGTATGAGAACCAATAAGTTATTTTCCAAAACTTTTTCACAATTAAAATAGCGTTCTCACACATCATGCTAAGTTTCAAGTTCCAAACCGAAGCGTCACATGACACCGCACTTTGCAACTTGGTTCTTCTCAACTTAATTATCGTGGCCCATTTCTTTTTCATAAGAGAGATCAGTGGTGCCCAAGTTAAATATAACATTCAATAAGTTCGGGGATTACATCAGGATACCACAACTGTCTAGCTGAGTGAATACAAGGAAATATAATACTTCGACTAAGGTAAAGAAACTACCAACGGGCTCACTAAGCTGAAGACGATGGATCCACGGGAGGTGCCTCACTCGGGTCGATCTCAATCACATCTGCCTCCGGAAAATCCTCATCAGGGTCCTCCTCGGGGTCTTCCTCTGGTTCACTCTCTTGCATAGCCTCGAATGCCTCGTCCGGTAGATCCTCCAAGATCTCATCCAACTCCTCCAACTCCTCAGCCTCGGGATCAATCCGTGCCGGCAAAGGCATTGGGTGTCCACCATGATAGTCCGCCGGTCCACCGATCTGTAGATCCAAAAGCACAAAGCGACAAGTGTGAGTATCGGGTGCCGTTCCTCGAAGAGTATAATTGGGATCGAAGATGCGAACCTCGGTGATTCCGCGCCATTCCCAACTTTGGTAGTTCACCTCCCATCTACCTTCGTCTCGGATGTCGAACGTAAACTTAACGGGATCCATGAACTAAAGGTTGACAACATAGGGACAGATACAGAGACATAGACAGAAAAATTCGAGAGAGTAAGTATTCCCAAGCATGTGATGCCAACAGTGTGGAATTACGATAGGTAAAATATTAAGGACACATAAGACAAACAAACAAGAAAACATACGAACACTTACTCTATGCCACTACTTCCTTTTTCTCAATAACTTAAGTCTATCCTTAGCACATTCCATAATCGCTTCTGCTGCGCAACTCTGATTCCTCCACCATATGAGCTCGTCCTCTTTTCCATACTTTCACCCAAGGATTATTCTCAAACACACTTATATATATATATATATATAAATCTTTCTTTTCTTATTTAAGTTTTATGAATTCGCATCCATCAATGATGAGGGGGTTTTAAATCATCACTGGGGAAAAACGCTCTCAAGTTAGCACACACGTCTACATCTCCTCGGTCATCCATCCAACCTAGTCGGAAGCAAACAGGAGTACAGGACCTTTACCGTGCGGGCACGACAGCTGTCTCACAACAAATGGTCCCAGACCAGGAGGACTACAGCCTCAAATCAAATCATATCAATTCATAAATATTCATGGCACACTGTCTCACAGTGGCAATCAAGATGCCCCACTCCAGTCCCTCTCACTGTTCTAGATTTGCAATCTAGGGGGCGACAATACTAATTCTAGTTTGCAAAGCAGAACTCACCACGGCATTGGACCCAGTCCCTACCACGTTCGTACGCCACATGTGGAATTCGTTACGCCTAGAAAAGTACTCTAGACTTCTTGACGTATCACCGTCATCGTCCTCCCCTAATGCAATCTCCACCTGAGTATCCGCAGATACCCATAGTATCTTCCTCTCCACTACTTCGGGTTAACTCTCATACCTCACCGCGTTCGCTGTTAATGTCTTTTAAAGGCTTTTATCTTTTTTCTTAACCTAATGGTCGGCTCATCCTTAGTGCATCCCTTCAACGAGTCCCGACCACTAATCCTCTCATGACATCTCTTCTCCCAACTTAGCACAGAGCGGGGGTTTCCTTGACAAGTCCACATCTCATTTCTCCTTCTTACAGATTTCTCAAAATAATTTTCATTATTCCTTCAAAATCATGTGTCAAACTCTTTTCGAAATAAGATTTCACAAAGGTTTTCAAAAATTGATGTTTCACCAAAATCTTTTCCAAAAATAATGTTTCCAAAAATCCTTTCCAAAATAAAGTTTTATAAACTCTTTTCAAACTTGACATTTCACAAACCTTTTTCAAAAATAATGTTTCATAACTTCTTCCAAAAATAAGGTTTCACAAATATTTTCAAAAATAATATTTCACCAATCCTTTCCAAAATAGTATTTCATAAATTCTTTCGAAAACAATGTTTCACAACTTCTTTTCAAGAATCGCGTTTTCACAAATCCTTTTCAAAAAATAGGGTTTTACAAACTTTTTCAAAAATGATGTTTCACAAACTCTTTTCAAAAATCCTTTCAAAAATTTATTCTCAAAATCCTTTCAAAAATCTCTTTTTAAAAATAACATTTTTGCTGAGCGCTAATGGAGGAGCATGCTCAACTCAACACTAGTCTTAGACTAAAACCAAAAGCAAAGGAGCCCAGCTCCGCTCAAATCACATCATTCTTTCCACACTTACATTTCCTTCCTCCCCATGGCTCGACCTCAGAAAGCATTCATATCATCAATGTTCCCCAAGCTCTGGCTCAACTCATCGCTTTCATCACTTAGTCTTATATCTTTCTCTTACTTTATCATGCATATCTTTTATATTCTTATTAATCATTATTATTCGCGGCACTATTATAATCCACAACAGATCAGATCTTATCAGGCATAATCATAAATAAACAGATAAATAACATACTAACATCCAGACATAATTAAATAAACTTAGTACCTAACCTTACCGACTTAGGACCACTAAGTTTCGACTTTTGAGATGGTCGAAACACTTAATATGTTACCTAAATACCACGGTGTTTGGGGAAACTTCTCTCTCACCTCGACTGACGATAATTCACACGATACGCTCCTTGGTTCCCGCCGTGACGCTCGTAACCGCTTCCCATTGTTACTGGAACTCAAATAACTCCCTCTTATTAAAAATCGTTCTTATAAAAATTATTTCGAAAATACGACATTATTACCAAAATTCTTATTTGAAAAATCACCTTGATTATAGTTCATAATCAGGATTAAGTAAAAACATTCCTTTATCCACATATTTAAAAATTTAAAACTCATAATACTCTTTTCAAAAACTTGTTTAATAAGACATGAATAATTCCTTGGCTTCATAAAAGGCCACATTTATCTTAAGGTTTTCTTATAAAAATCATTTGTTAGATTAAAACCACGAACTTCAGAAATCAATTGAAAAATCTTTTCAAAGCAATGCTTTTCAATTAATCAAATCATTTGGTTCACTTTATTTTCTTTAAAACCGAATCAAAAGAAAATAATACAAGAATTAAATTATTAAACATTTAAATCATTCAAACACACACACACACACAACAATTATAAACCATTTATCATTTCATGCACATAAAACAAAATCACACATATGTACCTAATTTTCATGCATGGCCGAATCCTATCCTACATGAGACAATGTTTACATACAAATTTAATGATTGCTAACACATGCACATATGACAAATATATCATCCTACTTCTAAACATCACAATCAAACAATGATTAAAGAGCACACTAACTTGGAAAAATGTTAGCATCAATCATGCAAAGGAAAAATCAATTTATTTCTTTTATTTGCATATCAAGACCGAATGGAATATAAGGAAAATCATTCAATACAAACATTTATCAAATCAACTTCCATTTATTCAAAGCTAATCCAAACAATATCACATAAGAAAATAAAATGGCTTAAGATTTGTTCCTAACCCGAATGGGATCATGAAAAATTTACTTTTAAGTTTGAAATCAAAAGGTTTAAGTCCCATAGGTTTAGAAATCCTTAATCCTAACAATAAAACACACATGCAAAATGAAATGAACTATCTTAAACATTTACAAGCACAAACCGTGGGCTTCACACAAGGAATTCAACAAGTTTTAATCAAATCATAACATCATCAACAATCATGTCAAGATCTTTGTTTTCCAAACCTCAAATAATTTCATGCATGCACCAAAAATCTTTGAATGAGACAAATTTCAACATGCATGTAAGTAAAATGATGATCTAGCATGGTTTTCTATTTTTCCTAGGCTTGACCGAATGATGACATGCAAGAAGGCAATCCTCTAAATTCTACTTTCACATGCAAGGATCAAACTCAAGATCAAATCATGCAAAACTTTTTAAAAAAACATTTTCTTTCATAAGCCACCAACCGAATCATCATCACACACAAACAAAACCTTGATTTAAATTCTTTTTACACTAAAAATTATTTTTAAAGCTTGTTATGTTTATTTCCTTTTAAAAACCGTGACATGCATACAAGGAAAATCAAGACTTGCACTCAAAACAAACACACAAACTCAAACTTCATGTTTCCTCCAAGATCAATCATAGATCAAGACATGCAAAGAAAGATCAAAACAAAAATATAAACTTAAACTCAAATCCTAAACAAACCGTGAAGAACAAGTTAAGAATTAAAGCATCCAAGTACAAATATTCAAGATCAAGTCATAGAATTAACATGCAAGGCAACAAAACTTCAAGATCATGAGGAAATAAACACATGCACCACAAAAATTAAACTTAAACAATGTCCATATTAAAGTCCTTTACAAAACAAAAATTATTACACTAAGCTCTCTTAAATAACTACCTTAAACAAAACTTCTAACTTAAATCTTCAAATCCTTCTCTTCTTCTCCTAGGGTTTTGCTTCGGCCTCTTCCTCTTAGGGTTGATGGGTGGCTTTTCTTCTTGATCCTTGAAAAAGAATGTGGTTTAAGAAAGAAATCAAAGGATATTAGGTGAAGGGGTTTGGGTTTCACTCTTCTTTTTCTCTTCTCCTCTCACGGCCTAGCTCTCTTTTCTCTCTAAGTTTCAAGAGTTTGATGTGCTCTTGAAACTAAGTGTTTGTGTTTGTGGAGGAAATGAAAATGAATTAGCCAAGCACCCACTCACTCACACGGCTTTAAGGGCAAAACAAGGGTGGGTAATTTCCTCTTTTAGCCTCGGTTCAAGGCTTTGGTTCAAGGGCAATTTGGTCTACTCAAAAGTTTGCATGGGAGAGGTCATATCACAAAGGAGACAAGGTGGAAGAAAGTCTTCCTAGGAATCATGAGTCACACACCCTAGTTTTCTACTTAATTTCTATTTAATTTCTAATTTAAATTCCTAATTTCTTCATGCATAAGAAAATTGCATCCTACTTGGTTCCTTGGTTCTAAATGGCCGAACCACATACATAAGCACACATACACATATAATTTCATTCCATTTATCATCATAAGCATACAAGATTAATTCATGGGATATCCTAAAAGATCTAATGCACGTATTCAAGCACACATACACATGCATACCACTTCTTTTCATGTTATCATAATAAGCACATGGCATGGAATCATGGAATAATACTCATACCTATTTAAACATGCATATGACACTTTAGCATATCATGTTTCACACTCCAAAACACACGACACTCACATACATCATACATGCATCCACATTCACACAATTCATGCATTTCAAATTTATCATTTAATTTGACTTCTTAAGATAAGAAAACACACATTCACATTTCAAACATTCCAAAGATGCAACTTTAAAGAAAATCAATCCACTTTATCAATTTAATTTCAAAATAAGCTTATCTTTGAAATAAAACCTTATTTTCACATAAATCAAAGACTTTCAAAGAAACCATTTATTAAAACCTCAAATCATTTTGATAAAAGAAAATTCTTTTCTTTAAGAAATCTCAAATAATAAAATTATAGCTTGGTTTTCGTGAAATCAAACCCAAATAAAAATCATTTGCTAAAACATTCAGTTGAAAATCTTTCTTAAATTCTTAAAAATTCATTTTAAATAAAATCTCATTAATTTATTTGAGTCCAGAAAATGCGGGATGTTACATATACAATTTAAACAAACACAAATCAATAACCCCATAGCAAACAAGAACTACTTCCTATATTCATCTATCTATACTTATATACCTAAGGTTTAAACTCTAACACTCAACTAAGAAGAACTTAACTTCTATCACTTAATCTAATCCTCAAACTATAGAGGTTTACTACTTAATTCTAAACAAAAATCTTACAAGCTTAAGGCTCCCACTAGGTTTATGCTCGTCTAACGCTCACATGAGGTTCAGGGTTTCCTATTTGGTTTCTTGGGTTAGGGTTTTGCCTAATTGCTCCCTATTTTAAAATCCTAGTTGTACTCTCTTATTACTATCTAGACTCTGGAGCTAAAACTCTTATAATGGATGTTAGGACTGGGACTTTAATATCTAACAAATTATATTCCAAGGAATAGTTAACTTTGATTTAGAAATTAGTGGTAATTCCGGAATATAGTTTGTTCAATAATAATCACACGTTTCCCTTGAGTTCTATGTGAACTTAAAGGAAAAGATATAACATCCATTGCCCTAAATTGAGAATCTAGACTTGAATCTCATTCTATGTGAGATACATTGCCTTTAACCCACTAGGTTATCGCCACTTGCATTTCTCAATCCCACATTGCAATGGAAAACAATAAGTTCTAATTTGTAACGAA
This sequence comes from Crotalaria pallida, assembly GCA_037953625.1. Classification (NCBI taxonomy): domain Eukaryota; kingdom Viridiplantae; phylum Streptophyta; class Magnoliopsida; order Fabales; family Fabaceae; genus Crotalaria; species Crotalaria pallida. The sequence goes on from CM075654.1 coordinate 27,911,288, forward strand.
AAGGGTTGCTCTTTGGTGATAAAGAATTTCCAAAAATTATCTCTTTCCGAAAATAAGGAAAAACTCTTTATAATTTAGAAATCAATTTCATTTCGAACTTTAACAAAATTAGTTGATAATGGGAAAAACATGTCAAGCATCCAAAAGTTCAAAGTATTCACAAAGATTTTCAAAATCATTTCACGTTGGTTTTCGAATTAATTCAAAAGTTTGAGGACTCCTTTGACAAAGAAAACAAGGATCCTCAATGCTCATCAAACTCAAATAAAAGGAATTGCATGTATCGGATGAAATTTGATTTCATCCGCATATTTAAATCTTAATATATGCCTTTCCTTTTATTTCAACTTTGAAGTTCAACTTTGGTTTCAAATTGACGTATGTCACCTTCGGTGAATTTCCTATTTAATAGGCAATTGGTGTAATCTAACAATAAACTACACCATTCTCCCATTACTTAGGAATTCATTTTGTTAACAGTATATGTTTAAAAATTGGCGGTGTGACATTAGATCAATTATCAAGGTTTGAATCACTTCCACACATAGGAAAGTATTAAAATACTTGTATGCTTGACATTCGTTAGAAATTTATATTATTAACACTTTTCCAAAATAGAGTTTGAAAATAGTTTGATGCCAAAAACACATTTACACCTTTTTCCATCGTAGTGTATTTATCACCAAACAGACTGTGGAATTGTAGAAAGTACTTAGGTTTTATTAGAGACGACACTTAGTTATCAAGGTTAAAGGCAAGTACACTGGGTTGATGTAACATCCTGACTTTTTAATTTAAAATTCATTAATTAAAATCTTTGATTAATTAGAAAATACATGGGGTTTAATAAAAAATTTAGCGGAGTTTCGTTTGAAATACGGACTTTCCCCAATTAGAATTTAAACCTGTCAAGTCCAGAACAGTTTCAATAAAATAGAAAAGAGACCTACAGAGTTGTTTTTGAAACCATTCAAAAGGGATATCATTATATCCACTCCAAACACTAATACTTTCATAAAAATAATTATAGAGTCCCTTTTTACAAAAAAAATCTAAACAGTCTTAGATCCAAATAAAAGTAAAATTAAAATACAACTTTAATGTAATAAAAATCTTTTATAGAGCATGATCCTAGAATGGCAGCAAACGGATTGAAACCAAAAAGGTCTCAACCCATAATATACTCTCTTTCAAGGATAGTGTACTATTTCGGCGTAGAAGCTATAAACGTCTTTTTCCACAGGGTACCTAATATGGTCAACAGTAAGGGTGAGTAACTTGGATATGGATTAGAGAAAAACATTTGAAAGTGATAATAAAGCATAACTAGGCTCAATCATAACATAAAGAAACTAGAGAAAAAGGAAGATTTATCAATCACAATCAATAAAACTATTCAGAATTATAATACTATAATTTAATGCACAATCACATGATTATGATATGCACGCCACACTTATGAATTGGATTATTGAATCCGATGTTACACAATTCATTTCATTTCATTAACTTTAACAATTTAATCAGATTCAATGATCTAACTCAATTATGCAATTCCCTTCACACTTTCACTTTGACACTTGAACACTTGAACACTTTTTAACGATTGGGTACATTGTGCTTCACATTCTCCCCGAAGGAGGGTTCCTCACACAATGTACCTATAACACTTTTCCTTTTTCCAATAATTACACAACCACCTCACATACCCTCCCTCCACTCTGGGGGAAAAACCGACCAGGAGTAAGTATTTCTCAACCTATAGTTGGATACTTCACCTCCTATTTAGGGAGGTCCCCCATATCCGCTTGCACAACACTTCACCTCCACTTAGGGAGGTCCCTCATGCGATTTGGGTTGATTTGTCCAAATCGGGCTTTAGCAGAAATCACCCTCGACTGGCCCAAAGAATCCAAAGTAAATGGAATTATTATGGTTTGCTTGGACCAATCCGCAACATGGGAATCAAACCCATGTCCTGTGCAAGATCAAAGTCCCCCATAATAATCCTCCTAATTTACTTTTGTCCTCATCAGTCAAAAGAGACGTGTGTTTTTCCCCTACACCTAACGTCCACCTTTACGCCATGAATGACACTAAATGCAAGTGCTATTCAATTGAGATTGAAATCCCTTTTTGTTCTCCTTTTTAAAATCACATTTATTTGGTTCAAACTCAATTGAATAGTACTAGACCCTAAGGTATGCATAACTATTAATACTTTTAATCATATAATAGCAAACACATCATAATCACAGAGAAATCAACAATTATATAACCAACATAACATTTAGCACATTTAAACATAGAATCACTTCTGCAAAATCACAATCACCTAGGGTTTTTCACACTAAACTATTTTCTACTAATCCTACTATCAATCAAACATTTAAATATACCTAATCATGTCCCAATTACTAATTTTAAACCCTTCCCCTAAGCTAGACCCAATTTACCCCCCTTACCTTGAGGAGAGAGAAATAGGAATTGGGGTTTTTGTTGGAGCTCCACACCAAGCTCCAATCCATGCTCCAAGACTCCTATTCCTTGCCCTTTAGCATCTTCTAAGACCAATTGAAGGATTGGGAGGCTCAATTTGATGGATTGGGAAAGTTAGGGTTTTGGGGTTTTGATTTGGGGGTTTTTGAGAGAGAGGAATTTGATTGGGATTGAGAGAGGAAATATGATAGAGAATTGATAGGGAGTGATTATATGAAGTTAATTTAATGAGGTTTGGTGTTAATTTGTTGATTTGAAGAAGATTAGGGTAGAGAGAAGGAAGAGTTCGAGAAAGAGGAATGGAAACTATGAGCTTCAACACTTTGAAAATCGTGTTTTATGGCTGGACAGCAGTGGTTAATCGATTAACACTTGATAATTTACAAAGGATAAATCGATTAACTTGGCCTTAATTGATTAAGGCCAGAAGGTGACCAAAAACTTAATCGATTAACCTACCCCTTAATCGATTAGTGGCTGAACATTGCCAAAAACTTAATCGATTAACTCAAAGGTTAATCGATTAACCTGTTTAGTCCACTTAATCCCTTGTACTTCGAATGGCCATAACTTCTTCGTCAACCGTCGGATCTTGCTAAAATTTTGAGGCAAGCTTCCTAAGACACTCCTCTTAACATCCAACGGTGGAATTTGGGTTTAGAGCTATGGATATTTTATTCCTAATTTCCTAAGGTCCTATGTTCTTTAGGTTTCTCAATAACTCTTCTAAAACTCATTCTAAGCTAATTCTTCCTCATAAACCTACCCTTACTAAATCCTACATCCTAAACACATTTTAACTTATTCTTAGCTCATTCTATCAAACACTTGGCTAAATTCTAATCCTAAACACTTACTATTACTAATACCAATACTAATTAACACTTCTAACTGAATTCGACACTTAAGGACGCTCTAACACTTATGAAAATTTTACTAACTAATGCTCCTAATGCCATTGCAAAATTGGGGATGTTACAATTGTCCCCCACTTAAAGGAATTTCGTCCCCGAAATTCGACTGAGTTCAAAGAACTGAAAGAGATATAGAGCTATGTGCTCTAGCGACACAATGAATCTTATCTTGGTCAATAAGAGGGTTATGACCTTTTGGGGATTCACTCCCCCACTTAAAACACAGCTACGGTTGAAGTTGCACTCTTAGGAAAACTAACCTGTCAAACAAATCAGAGAAGCAACAAGTCCTCAACTCCTATAACATATAATCATTCAAAAGAATAGACACTACAATATCAGGAAAACATTTTAAACAGATAATTATAAATAACATGATCAAAAAGGAACAAAACATAAAGCATTGATCAATAAAAGGAATCCACATAACAAAACATAATTCAGACACACGCAAAGTAGATAACAGTGCACATCAACAATTTTAAAATACTATTTGTTTATCTAAAATTAAATACAAAGAGCATCAGGGTTTGGAGAGAAAATCATTAAATGAACAGGGTTTACAAACGATAAGATACATGAGTCAGCATTGAAAATCGGGAGATACATGTCAAAACCTTAATACACCCTAATTCGAAGATTAGTTCGCAATCTTATTTATGAAAATAGATATTTGATATTAATACTATAAAATATAGAAAGAATAAGGTTTGGAATGTCCATAGAAAACGAACACATTAGAAAAGTTACAATTTCTTTTTGCAACAAACATTTTCGTAAAGAGGTAAACAAGATTGGGAAATACTTTGTGTATGAATATATTTGGAAAATAATGGTTAGAATGAAAGATAGGTATAAGAGTTGTTCTTAGAAAATTAAACTGGTACTTATAAAGAGGATTGTAAATAGTGCATATTAGATATACTTTAATAATGATATACGTAGAGAAAATGAATTACCAATTATCCAAAACTTAGTTTATCGAAATTATAAGTTTTATCATGTGCAACACTTTCTCTAAGAAAGAAGTTGCACTGAAAATATATGTATACACTAATGAAAGAATTGGAATCAGAAATTGCCATGCAAGGAACACAACAAGGTTTATAAAAAGCTACACTTGAAACTAGAGTTAAAGAATGTTCATGAAAGAATTTGATTTGATAAGTAATTAATAGGAATTAGTATAATATTATTTTAAAATCATTCTCAAAAATGGGTGAAAATATTCTTTATCGAAAACTAACTTTGATTTGCAGACAAAACGTACAAAAATACTTAAAGGTTGGGAACTATCATAAAAAGATCCCAAATAATTTGATTGATAAAAATATTTAATAACTTAGTATATAATCTTAGGAAATTCGAATTTGTAAATACACATATATGCACATACAAGTCAATCATTCAGAAACACATAAAGCCTACTTCCTACATGCACATCTATACATCTATATGCCTTAAACTTAAACTCTAAGACTCCATTAAATCGGACTTAACTTCTACTACTCGATCTATGAGTTAGAAACTAAGGAGATGCCATACTCAACCTAATAGATAACTCCACAAGGCAAGACCTCCACTAGTCCTACGTTTATTATTTCCATAAGACTCAAGGCTTCCCATTCGGTTCCTAAGGTTAGGACTTTACACGACTATTTCTCGTTTCTAATCCTAATCGAGACTTAAATATTACAATCTAGACTTCAACACTAAGACTTTTCTACCGGATGTTAAGATTGGGACTTTAACATTCAACAAGCTACATTCCTTGAAATAGTTCATAAGGGTTTTTTGGAAAATGGTTTTTAGTTCTCGGAATATTGCTTGTTCAATAATACCCACATATTTCCTCGGAGTTCTAAGTGAACTTAAAGGAAAAGACATAGCATCCTTCACCTTGACTTAAGTTCTAACTTAAACCTTAACTCTAAGATAACATGAATTGCCTTTAACCCACCTTACTACCTTCACTTACATTCCTCAAATCCACATCATAGAAAAGTTATGAAATATTGACTTGCAATAAAAGATTGGGTATTTGGTGATAAAGTACTTTTAAAGATTTGCATCTTCTTCATCATAAGGAAAACACTTTGTATTTGGAAAAACTAAACCTTGACAAAATTATTAGATAGGAAAAAGACATGTCAAGTATTCAAAAGTTCAAAGTGTTTTTATAGGTTTTCCAAGGTCATTTCACATTAACTTTGAAACTAATTCAAAAGCTTTGACGACTCTTTGGATCAAACAACCGAAGGTCCTCTATGATTCATCAAACCCAAATAAAAGGAATGTGTTCTTCGGTTAAAAGTTTAATTTCATTTAAATTTTCAAATCTTAATGAATGCATTTCCTTTTATTTTAACTTTGAAGTTCAAGCTTTGATTTAAATTGACTTATATCGCATTCAGCGAATTCTTATTTAATCGGCAATTGGTGTAATTTAAGAATAAACTACACCATCATTCAATTAGTTAGGAATTCACAGTGTTGACAATACGTTCTTAAAAACTGGTGTTGCGACACTTAATCAATTATCAAAGTTGGAACAAATTCCATGCCTTGGAAAATATTAGAATACTAGTATACTTGACATTTATTATTATTAATGATACATGGATTTTTCAAAGAAGAAACCTCAAAATAATCTAATGCAAAACGGTTTTAGACTTTATCAATAATAGTATGTTTATCACCAAATATAATGTGGGAATGTAAAAAGGCACTTAGGTCTCACTAAGTCGACACTAGTGATCAAAGTGAAAGACAAATACAAAAGGTTAACTCCTATTCACTTCCGCTGCACACTCTGATAAAGAATGCCCGGGGTGTATAAAATTGGATGGTCTCTAATACCTTTCCTATTCCTAGGAAAAGAAAATAAACCTGGCAGTTATTTGATTGGATTCAAGGACGTAATGATCTTATATTTCAACAAATGTAAATCTCGAGGTGGCCAATCTCGATTTCACATTACATTGAAGATAACATCACTTCTCGTACTACCTGAGTTCCAATCAAATAAAAATAGAAACAAAACAAAACAACGACTCATCTTCAATTCAAATGAGGACTTTGAAACTTCACCATACAGAAAAGTTGCAGCCCTTTATCATATTTAAAATGGAACTCAATTTCAAAACTAAGGTTTAGTTCTGCCCGTTGGGGGTAGCAATTTCATGCTCTGACCCGTTGGGGGGTTTCACTTCCCTCAGTCTCTACTTTCCATCTACTTCTAAATATAACAAAGTAACAATTGAAAATTCAGTTTCAACCCCTCTTTAAATTGAAGGTAGAACTCTAAGGTTACTAAACTATAGCTATAACTATTCCACACTACTAAATTATACCAACTTTAACTAAAGATGCATGAACTTAATACTAAAATATGCAACCTATCTAACTATCTTTAGTTACTCTCATGTGGAGTAACTCTTTTAGGAGTAGGAAATCCATACTCCACAGCCGAGGAATTGCAACCATTGCTCTGATACCATTTGTAACATCCTGACTTTTTAATTTAAAATTCATTAATTAAAATCTTTGATTTAATTAGAAAATACTTGGGGTTTAATAAAATTTTTGGCGGAGTTTCGTTTGAAATACGAACTTTCCCCAATTAGAATTTAAACCTGTCAAGTCTAGAACAGTTTCAATAAAATAGAAAAGAGACTTACAGAGTTGTTTTTGAAACCATTCAAAAGGGATATCATTATATCCACTCCAAACACTAATACTTTAATAAAAATAATTATAGAGTCCCTTTTTACAAAAAAAATATAAACAGTCTTGGATCCAAATAAAAGTAAAATTAAAATACAACTTTAATGTAATAAAAATCTTTTATAGAGCATGATCCTAGAATGGCTGCAATCGGATTGAAACCAAAAAGGTCTCAACCCATAATATACTCTCTTTCAAGGAGAGTGTACTATTTCGGCGTAGAAGCTATGAACGTCTTTTTCCACAGGGAACCTAATATGGTCAACAGTAAGGGTGAGTAACTTGGATATAGATTAGAGAAAAACATTTGAAAGTAATAATAAAGCATAAGTAGGCTCAACCATAACATAAAGAAACTAAAGAAAAAGGAAGATTTAACAGTCGCAATCAATAAAACTATTCAGAATTATAATACTATAATTTAATGCACAATCACATGATTATGATATGCACGCCACACTTATGAATTGGATTATTGAATCCGATGTTACACAATTCATTTCATTTCATTAACTTTAACAATTTAATCAGATTCAATGATCTAACTCAATTATGCAATTCCCTTCACACTTTCACTTTGACACTTGAACACTTGAACACTTTTTAACGATTGGGTACATTGTGCTTCACATTCTCCCCGAAGGAGGGTTCCTCACACAATGTACCTATAACACTTTTCCCTTTTCCAATAATTACACAACCACCTCACATACCCTCCCTCCACTCTAGGGGAAAAACCGACCAGGAGTAAGTATTTCTCAACCTATAGTTGGATACTTCACCTCCTACTTAGGGAGGTCCCTCATATCCGCTTGCACAACACTTCACCTCCACTTAGGGAGGTCACTCATGCGATTTGGGTTTATTTGTCCAAATCGGGCTTTAGCAGAAATCACCCTCGACTGGCCCAAAGAATCCAAAGTAAATGGAATTATTATGGTTTGCTTGTACCAATCCGCAACATGGGAATCAAATCCATGTCCTGTGCAAGATCAAAGTCCCCCATAATAATCCTCCTAATTTACTTTTGTCCTCATCAGTCAAAAGAGACGTGTGTTTTTCCCCTACACCTAATGTCCACCTTTACACCATGAATGACACTAAATGCAAGTGCTATTCAATTGAGATTGAAATCCCTTTTTGTTCTCCTTTTTGAAATCACATTAATTTGGTTCAAACTCAATTGAATAGTACTAGACCCTAAGGTATGCATAACTATTAATACTTTTAATCATATAATAGCAAACACATCATAATCACAGAGAAATCAACAATTATATAACCAACATAACATTTAGCACATTTAAACATAGAATCACTTGTGCAAAATCACAATCACCTAGGGTTTTTCACACTAAACTATTTTCTACTAATCCTACTCTCAATCAAACATTTAAATATACCTAATCATGTCCCAATTACTAATTTCAAACCCTTCCCCTAAGCTAGACCCAATTTACCCCCTTACCTTGAGGAGAGAGAAATAGGAATTGGGGTTTTTGTTGGAGCTCCACACCAAGCTCCAATCCATGCTCCAAGACTCCTATTCCTTTCCCTTTAGCATCTTCTAAGACCAATTGAAGGATTGGGAGGCTCAATTTGATGGATTGGGAAAGTTAGGGTTTTATGGTTTTGATTTGGGGGTTTTTGAGAGAGAGGAATTTGATTGGGATTGAGAGAGGAAATATGATAGAGAATTGATAGGGAGTGATTATATGAAGTTAATTTAATGAGGTTTGGTGTTAATTTGTTGATTTGAAGAAGATTAGGGTAGAGAGAAGGAAGAGTTCGAGAAAGAGGAATGAAAACTATGAGCTTCAACACTTTGAAAATCGTGTTTTATGGCTGGACAGCAGTGGTTAATCGATTAACCACTTTGGTTAATCGATTAACACTTGATAATTTACAAAGGATAAATCGATTAACTTGGCCTTAATCGATTAAGGCCAGAAGGTGACCAAAAACTTAATCGATTAGTGGCTGAACATTGCCAAAAACTTAATCGATTAAGTCAAAGGTTAATCGATTAACCTGTTTAGTCCACTTAATCCCTTGTACTTCGAATGGCCATAACTTCTTCGTCAACCGTCAGATCTTGCTAAAATTTTGAGGCAAGCTTCCTAAGACACTCCTCTTAACATCCAACGGTGGAATTTGGGTTTAGAGCAATGGATATTTTATTCCTAATTTCCTAAGGTCCTATGTTCTTTAGGTTTCCCAATAACTCTTCTAAAACTCATTCTAAGCTAAATCTTCCTCATAAACCTACCCTTACTAAATCCTACATCCTAAACACATTCTAACTTATTCTTAGATCATTCTATCAAACACTTGGCTAAATTCTAATCCTAAACACTTACTATTACTAATACCAATACTAATTAACACTTCTAACTGGATTCGACACTTAAGGACGCTCTAACACTTATGAAAATTTTACTAACTAATGCTCCTAATGCCATTGCAAAATTGGGGATGTTACAGTTGACACCTATTAACTTCCGCTGCGCACTCTGATAAAGAATGCTCGGAGTGTCTATAATGCAATGATTCCTACTTCTTATCCTATTACTATGTATAGAAAAGAAATTCGACAATTATTTCAATGGATTTCAAGGACTTAATGATTTCATCTTCTAATAAAATGTACGCATCGAGGGGCCCTTCTCGATTCTACATTACATTAGAAACAAAACCACTTTCGTACAACCCGAATTCCAATTAAATAATAGGAAAAGACTCATCTTCCATCCAAAAGAAGACTTTGAAATTTCGTTTCACGTAAAAGTTTCAATTCTTCGTTATATTCAAAGTTGACTTACTTAATTCAAAACTGAGGTTTAGTCCATCCCGTTGGGGTAACACTTTAATGCTCTATCCCGTTGGGAGTTTTACTTCCCTTAGTCTCTACTTTCGGTCCACTTCAAAATACAACCAAGTTATAATTGAAAATTCTACTTAGTCCACTTTGAATTGAAGATTACTGACTATCACTAGTACTATCCTATTAATACTACTAAATTATACTAACTTTAACTAGGTATGCATGCATAAACTATGAAAATTAGCTACTAAAGTAACTATTGGTTAGTTACTCTCATGTGGAGTAACTCTTTGGGAGTAGGAAATCCATACTCCGCGGCCGAGAATTGCAACCATTGCTCTGATACCATCTGTAACATCCTCAATTTTTATTCTTTAAAATATATTACTTTTTATAGTATTTAATATAAAAATTCTTGGGGTTTTATAAAAATTTTGGCGGAGTTTACTCTAAAATATGGACTTTCCCCAAGTTAATTTTATACCTGTCAGTCCAGAACAGTTTATAACATTTATAAAACTATAGTTATATTGTAATTGGTTGTGGCTTATCTTGAAATAATAAAGAAAAGGATATTTGTATATCCTTCACAACCATAGATACATTTAATAAAAGAGAGGTTCTTACAAAGTCCTTTTACAAATAAAAACATTCTTAACTTACAATAAAAATTAACACTTATAACAACTTTAATTAATAAAAATTTTACAGTTTAATATCCTAGAATGGTTGCAACAACATAATGTGACCAAGGAGGTCACTATACTGATATACTCTCCTTAAGTGAGAGTATACCTTCTCGGTGCGGAAGCCATGAATATCTTTCTCTGCGGCTACCTAAAATGGTCAACTTAAGGGGTGGGTAATTTGAGAAATAATCAAGGAAAACACTTAAACGACAGTAATAGAGTATAACTAGACATACCCACACACATATATTCATACTCACTTATCCTATTCAATTCTACTATTTATATACCTTAACACTTAACTATTCCTTTACACTATTAATGCATCTTTCATTTACCCCAATAACAATACATATAACAATGCTTTTATGCTCAATCATACGAGTATGATATGCACTATATCCCACTATGGTTTAATTCCTGAATCCGATGTACACTGCACTTTTTACACTTTATTCACTTTAACACTTTAACACTATCATCGGATCCAGTGAATTAAACCCATCACAATAATGAATGCACTTCTCCGTTTCCAATAACAATAACACTTTTCAATGACAACACAACCTCCTCACATACCCACCCTCCACTCTGGGGGAAAAACCGACCAGAAGTAAGTATTTCTCAATCTATAATTGGGTGCTTCACCTCCACATAGGAAGATCCCTCGCTCACCCGCTTGCACAACACTTCACCTCCACTTAGGAAGGTCCCTCATGCGATTTGGATTGATTTGCCCAAATCGGGCTGTAGCAAAAATCACCCTCACTGGCCAAAACGAGCCAAAGTGATGGAATTACCCCGGTTTGCGTGGAACCAACCCCCAAGACGGGAAGCAAACCCGTATCCTTTGCAGGATCAAAGTTCCCCAAGGTAATTCCAATAATTCACTCTTGCCCTCATCAATCGTAAACGACGTGTGTTTTTCCCCGTACACCTAAGGTCCACCGTACTCCATAATGCACGTGTTCCTAATTCATTTTTATGTGGCTTTCATTAGTCAAACCTTTAATATTTTATTTCCAATTGGTTGGGTTTCTCTAACTTAGGATTTATGGCCATACTATATATATATATATATATATATATATATATATATATATAAACAATCACACTCAGCAACAATAAGGATCACAATCATGTCATTCATTCAGTTAGTTTCATAGCAATTATAACAGTTTATTTCTAATCAAAATCCTAAGTTCACAATACATGTACTCATAGTAAACATATATAACATACCACAACAATAATCATAATCATATTATTCATTTAATCATTTAATTCATTAACAATTATGAAAATCAATAACTAACCAAACCCTAAGTTCATAACATGCAATTTATATTCAATCATAACCTCTTCAGCATACAAATCAAACATACACATATAAAATACACCTAATTATGACCCTATTACTATTATTAAGCCCTTTCCCTAATTAAAACCAAAGTACTCCCCCTTACCTCTTGAAGAGAAGAGGAGACAATGGGGTTTCTCGAAGCACCAACACCAAGCTCCCATCCTAGCTCCTTAGCTCCTCATTCCTTACCCATAGCCACTTCCTAAGCTCCTTTGATTGATTGCACAAATCTATGGACAGGATTGGGGAAGTTAGAGTTTATGTGGGAATTTGGGGGTTTTGGGAAAAGAGGTGAAATTGGAGTTTTTGGGAGAGGAATCACATAAAGGATTGATGGAGGGATGATTTGTGGTGTTAATTTCATTTGGTTTGGTGTTGATTTGGAGAGAATCATAAAACCCTAGGAGAGAAGGAGGAGAAATTCGGGGAGAAGAGAGAGGAAAAATGCTGATTTTTGGCCTTCAAAACGTGTTTTTAAGTCTGATTCAGTAGTGGTTAATCGATTAACTGGGTGGTTAATCGATTAACCAGTGTAAATTTGGCCAAAACCAACATTCAGGCCTTAATCGATTAACCTCATGCTTAATCGATTTAGTCGTGTGCATCATTCAGGTCTTAATCGATTAACTCAAGGCTTAATCGATTAACTTCAATCCACTATTTCTTATGCACTTCAAAGTGTCATAACTTTTTTGTCGACCGTCGGATCTTGCTCAAATTTTGAGACAAGCTTCCTAAGACCCTCGTCTTAACATCCAACAGTGGAATTTGGGTTTGGAGCTATGGATATTTAATTCCTAATTTCCTAAGATCCTATGTTCTTTAAGTCATAATTACCGTTCTAAAATTCACTTCTAAACTAATTCTACTTCATCAAACCACTATTACAGAATTGCAAAAAAGTAGCCGGATATTAATCCCGGTTCCGTTCCGGAACTGGGATTAATAGACAAATGATAGTTAAAAAATACCATGAATTTATTGATTCCAGTTATAAAAAACACGAAACCGAGATCAATGTTATATCATATATAATTTTTTATTTTTTAAAAATTAAAAATCACACAAACCTTATTTATCCCGTTGTTTTACTTCAACTGAGATGAATAATAAAAACACGGAACCGGGATCAATGTTATAACATAAATAATTTTTTATTTTTTAAAAATTAAAAATCCCATAAACGTTATTTATCCCATTATTTTATTTCAACTGGGATGAATAAATTGAATATTTTGGTGCATACAGAGGGAAAACCTAATTTCCCTTCTTCTTCCCTACGTGAGTCGCCGACCCCATCCCTTCTTGTCTCCCTCTCTCTTCGTTCCTTCTCCCTCCGTCGACCCCGTTCACCTCGCCGCCACCAAGCCGCCGCTGCCGTCCTCACCATCAACCTTCCTCTCTCTTCCCTGTGGCTCTCTCTCCTCGGTCTCTTGTGTCGTCGTTCTCGAACCCAAATCTAAGGTAGCAGCACAAATCTAAGTCATTGGATGAAGATCATGCAATTCGGATTTTAAAAGTTTTAATTTGAGTCCAGTTTTGCTTTGATCGGAATCTGTGTGATCCGAACTTTAGCATTATTTGAATCTAACTTTATTATTGAGCTAGCTATGCATTTTTTTTTAAATATTTTATTTAACTTGGTCTTTGTTCATTCATTCATTCAGGACCATGCCGAGGGTTACAGATCTACTTATTTTTTTTAAATATTTTATTTAACTTGCCTTCTACTTACTTCCTACCATGGATGTATTTTCCTCCTTAGTTTCGATATGATCTTTACAGATCTGTTATGGTAACTGACTTCACTTTGGATTCTTTCAACTGTTGTGTTTTGATTCAAAAAGTTTTCTTTTGATGCAGGGGGAGGAAGGTTTGCTAAGTGCTTATCCTGTTATGCACAAGGACACTTCAGCAACAACTGTCCCAGTAATGGTCATGGAATTGGTCCAAAGGTATAATTGTCTATTATTTGGATTTAGATATTGTCACACGCTTTTGTTTCATTATTCTCGCAACATAACCATTTTAAGCCAATTCTAATCTTTTCTTACAATTTGTATACCTTAGGCTGTTGCTGCTAATGGGCCTATCAACAAAAGTAAGTCCCTAGAAGAAACTCAATCAATATGTCCTACTTTCTTTTTGATTTTCTACATTATTTTATATCATTTATGTTGATTTAGTTATCTTAACATTTCACCACTGCTAATCCCTGTCTTATGGTTTTTAAGCTGCAATAAAATCCAGTCTGAAGTAAAAGATATAAAACATCTGGTCAAAATCTTAACTCCTGTGACCAATTTGGTATGGATGGGATAAAAGTGAAGGTGAAAATATCATGGATAAGTTCTATACTTCTATTAGTAAAATTGTATTGAAAACTGATCCAGAACTTTTTTTACTAATAAAAGGCCAAACTTATCCATGATATTTTTACATTCAATTTTGCCCCCATACCAGACTGACCCCTGGGAGTATGGACACATGCACCATGTTGAGTTAATTGTTCAATTTTTAGCAAGGAGATACTGCATCTGCTCCATAAGTAAAAATACTTTGGAATGTTGTATTCTGTTGTAATATTTTTAAAGTCACGAGACTTGAAATAATAGGTAATTGAGTTGATTCACTTACATGTTCTTCTTTCCTATTAAAAAAACTTGCATGTTCTTAATATCTTGCGTTGTTGACATTAGCTGATTCCACCTGGTTCTTGTTGTTAGGCCTTATAGTTTGTGCTTGAGCCTTCCACGTAGGATTTAAACTTAATCATGGGCTTTAGTGTGGTGGAAATGAATAATTTAGCTGCCTTGCTTGTGTTATCTTACTACTTGTTATTTATGTTGGTGCTTGTGTTGTGTGGTTCCTGGTTGTTGTTTGAGGTTTTGTTTAATGACAATTGGTAGTATGTTGTCTCTTGTCTTTGATCCTGAGTGACTTATAATTCTCCTATTTGGGTGCCTTCTACGTTATTTTGTTCTAATGTATCTCACTATGCATTCTGTTGAAGTTAAGGAAAGGTGCTCATGATTATTAGGTCTGATAAATGTTCCCTTCAACCCTGTCATCGTTCTCCGTTCCCCTGGAGATGACCATGCTGCCATTCATTCTCGAGGGTGTCAAGGCGGAGGAGATTTACGAGAAGACCGGTGAGTTCCCTGACCCGAATTCGACTGACAATGCCAAGTTCAAGATCTTGTTGTCTATTATCAGGTAAGCTTCTTCTTCGTAAGTTTCTCTTTTATTCCCTTCCTCTTCTCTCTCTCAACCTTTCCTTTTTGGTTTGCACCCTGGTATCCGGCCCACTGGGCCGACTAATCCAGTTCGAGGGGGGTCCCGGGGTTAAGGTTTTATTCCTCTCCCAACGTTGTTGCGGGGGATCGGACCGTGGTCCGCCCTACCAAGTGCAGCCCCTGGCACCACTGCACCAACAGCTCGTTGGTCTCAACCTTTCCTTTTGCGCTCTCAATTTTATTTTATTTATTTTTATTTATTTTTGGTAACAGAGTTTCAATTTTGAATTCCAGAATGAGGGTGGCGAAAGCTTGGATTGCGTAAGCTAGGGTTTTCGCTTCCCATCATTCAATCCTCTCCAAACCCACCTGGTAATCATCCTTCATTTCCTTTCTAATTTTGGTTTCTTTTTGTTATATAAAAAAATTTCATTAATCTAATAAATTTTCTCTTTTTGCATATATATATATATATATATATATATATATATTCTGTTCCGTTAAAAATTTGAATTAACGTTAAAATTTTATCTTTTTTTGGGGACAAAAGGATGATGTCATCCAAAGGTGATGAAGCTGGTAAGAAGAGTAGTGAAGGTTCTTTTGATAACCATAGTAAGTTATCAAGAGATGTTGAAACTATAAGCGAAGCTTTGTACAAGGATAAAATTTCTATAAGGAATTTAACATCCTTGACGATTCCTCGATCCAAATCCACTGAGAAATTCCTGGAAATTGGAGGCATATGCTATGGTAAGGTGACTTTACTGTGAAATATGTAGGTTGTAGACATGTCACTGCTGGCATTTAGACTTATTTGGTTGAAGTGAATTCAGATAATTACAAGTTAGTTTAACTTCTACTGCAGGTTGGAATGGCTGTTACATTAGCATCTGTTTGTTCGGTTCCTTTATTTTACCTAAGTTCTACTTCTTTTTGAGCTGACAAAAGATTTTGATTAACTATCTTGCATTTTTGTTACTGATTACCATATTATCTACTCTTTGTTGTTATCTTTTTTTTTAAAAAAAAATTACCTCTCATCATCAAGTGATCTTCCTCATTCTATCATTTGTAGAGAATGTTGAAGTCTAAAAATTCGATACTGAACAAGGCTAGGACATAATTGCTTGATAAGCTATGGTTGTTATCTGAGGTTAACTTGTATTGTATTATTGCATATATGAATACTATTAGGATAAGCAAGGTTTATTTTATAAAATGGGTGGTGTGAGGGGCCAACTCCAATTATTTGAAGTTGTTAAATGGAGGTCCATGAGTGCTTTGTGTTGGAAACCAACAAGCGGGCTTAGCAATTACTAGAGGGGGGGTGAATAGTAATATGAAAGCAACAGTGACTAATTTTCGGTGCAACAAAAAGATAATTGATCAAAAGCTTGATTTTCTGAAACTGGGCAATTTACTCGAGTGATTTTAAGAACACTCGAGTGAAAACCTGATAAATACTCGAGTGATTTGGAAAACACTCGAGTGTTTTATGCAGAACAGAAAAATTCAGTTTCAGAGAAATTTAGCCAAATGATTCAATATCTTAAAGACTAGGCAAGAGCTGATATTAATCAAAGTAGAGGGCAATTAAATGAAGGTATAACAAGTTGAAAACAATTTAATTGCTACCAATTTCTACTTAAATTGTAAAAGCCCCTTTCTAGAGAACTTAGGGTTTGGTTTTTCTTGAAATCTAAGAAAACTATAAAGAGAGAGACAACACCAATTTATCCTGGTTCACACTCAATCTAGAGTGCTAATCCAGTCCCCATAATCAACTTAGGAGTTTCTACTAGTAATCAAATTGTTAGAAATTACAAGGCTAAATTGAGATTCCTCACTCAATCCTAACCCTTTTCAAAAGTGTACCAAACTCTTGAAATTTCTACCCCAACTTGATTTGGTGATGAAGAGTCCCTTCTTC
The DNA here is from genome assembly GCA_037953625.1 of Crotalaria pallida. NCBI lineage: Eukaryota > Viridiplantae > Streptophyta > Magnoliopsida > Fabales > Fabaceae > Crotalaria > Crotalaria pallida. The sequence continues at coordinate 27,928,472 of CM075654.1, forward strand.
TTTTGCTCCTTGGAACCTCCAAGAGCTCCACCAAAGCTAAGAACCTCTTAGCCCTTGCTTGAGAACCTCTCAAGTCTTGAATGAACTTAAGACCTACTTAGGTACACTTGGTTACCAACCAAGATTTTTAGGACAAGAAGTGTATGAGTGTTTGAGAATTGTACAACAAATAATTATCTTACAATTAAAGCACACTCTCTTAACTCACTAAGTCAATAATAAAGATGAATGCTTGGTTGAGTTTAGAGAGAGAAAGGATTTTAACACTTGAGAGAGATTGAAATCAATGAAAGAGTATTGGCTAGTTCTTGTAAATGAGGTCAACCCTTCAGAAAAAAAAGGAAGGAAAAATCAAGTTATTCTCCCTTTTTGTCCTCTTCTAACGTTTAGAAAAATTGTTGTCAGACCCAAAACACTCGAGTCTTTTTGAAAACACTCGAGTGTTTTGGTCAACTCTGATAGGGTTGCCTTTTTACTTTATCCAACGGCTATATTACTGAAAATTCATAAATCACTCGAGTGTTTTGAGAATCACTCGAGTGAATTGCTTAATGTTGGAAAAATTAAGTTTTTCTAACATTATTTTCAATTCTCTCTTCAAGCCTAATTGGTTTTAATCTCAACCTTGCATGCATAATTATCATGTGACATTATGTGAGAATAAAAACCTAAACTACCCACTCTCATAAATAAAATAAAATACATTAAAATTAAATGAGAATGAATAAATAACTAAGCACTTGATCTTCTTTAATGTTGGGCTTGCATTCTTCACTTTAAGTCCATAATTTAATTACATTGTCATCATCAAAATTAATCTGCCTTAATCGGAGACTTGATTTTACAATCTCCCCCTTTTTGATGATGACAAAATAATTAAACCTCTAGCACTTGAGAGCTCCCCCTCAATCTAGGAACCTTTTTAACCTGTACAATCCAGAAACTACCAAGCACAACGTAATACAATAATAAACATAATCAAGTGCTCATTGGTATCAGAGCAAGAGCATAAGTCATCAGAGTATAAGCAAGAAAGCGGAAAAGAAATATGCTCTTTCTCTTTAATCTCCTTTCTCCCCCTTTTTGTCATGATAAAAAAAAGATACAATTTGGAAACAAGGTGGAGAATGAAGGATACCAATAAGAAAACTTACCCCCGAAGAGTAAATAATAAGAAAAATATGACTATGAAGCAATAAAGAAACTTTGAAGGACATGAAAATTATGAAGAAAACATGAGTAATGCATAGATGTCATAAATTCATCATTCCAACAAACCATAAATAGACCATAAAACTAGAGTTTGAATCAAAGTACACCCAACTCCAAAAACAACAAAAATACTCAAAAAGTTCAACATAGCTAAAATAAAGACATAGTCATAAAAAAAAGAAGTGCAAAGGAACATCCGGACTCAGACAGAGGGTGGCTGCTGATCATCATCGCGAGGATATGGCTGAAATCGCCCAAGAGCTGACAGAATCTGACTAAGGTCGGAGCGCACATGGCCAAAGCTAGCATCCATACGATCGGAATGTGCGTCAAGTCTACCATGAAGAGCAGAATGCTGGAGGTCCATCTGAGCTCTCATGTCGAATAAGGTTGCCCTTTGCTCTTGAGCTTGAATTTCCAAAGCATCCAAGCGTCCATCAATCCTATCAGTCCGACCAGTCATAATGTTCCTAAACTCCTCAGCCTGATGTCCCATGGAAGCAAACTTCCCATCAAAGATATCCAGCCTTTCATCCATATAGACCCTGTGCTGTGCAAATTGGGAGTTCCAGGACTCCGGCATATCAAAATTAATTCCATCAGTAGGGTCATCATGGGGCACACTCCCACTCCCTCCGGCCTGCTGGTCAAAAGCAGCCTGCTCCTCCTCTAGCTGCTGAGAATCAACACCCAGCTGATCCGCAGCCTGCTGAACATTCCCCTGAGCCTTCAGAATAGCCGCCTCATCAAAATATAAACATCGATTACCGTAGTATTCGATGTCCATCTTCCCCAAAGAAATGTCAGAAAAGGCATGAGTCTTCTCAGGTAGACGAACAACAGACTCGATTTCAGGAATTTGAACATCAAAATGTTGAAGGAGTCTGCACACATGCATTGGGTAGGGGAGGGGTTGCTTGGGTTTAGAGTCGGAGGCTTGGTTCATCTTGGCAAGGATAATGGAAGCCCAATTCAAAACATTTCCATTTAAAATGGCATCCATAGCTCTAAGTTCAATTTGAATAGGGCGGGAGTAATTTGGAGAAGTTTGGGGCAACAAAATATGGCTAACAATATAGTGAAGGACTCTATTGTCGGCGGTCATTTGGTTCGCTCTCTTCTCGCCCTTGAAATATGCACGATCGGGGCGGAGTAGTTTTCGGAAAATAGGGTCAACCTCCCCTTTTGATGTACCTTCGCCCGATCGTGAAATCCCAAAGACTTGGAATAAAGCCTTGGGGGTAACCTCAAAACGGTTTCCTAACACGGAGGTCTCATAAGAATTCCCAACCAGCCTAAAGTTAGCATAAAATTGTCTAACTAGCCTAATGTAAATAGGGCCATTAAACGATATGAAACCCATAAGCTTTTGAGTTTTGAGGGCATCTACAAAAGGGAATCCTCTACTATTGAGATAAGCTTCACTTACCCATGTTTGAGTAGCATAATCGTTTGAAGCAAACTTTCTCTCCCTCTCAATGCAATTGGCTCTATGGTAGAAATCCTCCTCCTCTTCAATTGGTTCCTCCATTCTAGGCTTCTTCCCTTTTCTTCTATCCGATGATGAAGCCATTTGCACTTATAATTGAAAACTAGAAGAAATTTTGAGAAAATTGGGGTTTTTGAAAGTTAGGGTTTTGAAAGGGAATGATGAATTTGGGGGTTAAAAATGTGGATTTGATGTGAAATAAAGGATGGGAATGAGTTTAGAAGATGAAATCTTGTTGAAAAATGAAAGAAATATTGATTTTGGGTGAAATATGTGATGAAAGAGGTGAGAGAGCTGAGAAAACTCGAGTGAGAAGAGAGAGAGGTTCGTGCAAAACTGGGCAAAATCGCAGCAGCATCAGACTAAATCTGATGAAATCACTCGAGTGATTTTTAAAACACTCGCGTGTTTTTCAGAAAACCTGAAAAACACTCGCGTGAATTGAAATTCACTCGCGTGCTGCCCGAAAGTTGGATTTTCAGAAAACTGCGATTCACTCGAGTGAAATGGGATTCAATCGAGTGATTTACGAAACACTCGAGTGATTTCGAAAACACTCGAGTATTTTCCATCAGACCTGCTCAAAAACTTTTTCAATTAAAACTGATTTAATTTTGAATTAAAATTACTCGAGTGTTTTTAGGAACACTCGAGTCTTTTTATCAGTTAAGCTTAAAACACAAAACACACAATCCATCACAAATAATGAAGACAATAGATAGGAAACATAATCACACACAGTTAAAACATAGATTTATAACATCTCAAGGTCCAATTGTTCATCAAACACCAATGCACATGAAATGAGACATGCTTGGTGATTTTTCACAAACACAAATCAATTAGCTAATGCTTGACTCATCTAAAATTCCAAGTTCCCCTCTTATATGATAAAAGGTATCTCTTGGTAATGGTTTTGTAAAAATGTCCGCTAATTGATTTGTGGTACTTACAAATTCAATTGTGCAATCACCCTTTTGAACATGATCCCTTAGAAAATGATGTCTAATTTCAATGTGTTTAGTCCTTGAGTGATACACCGGATTCTTAGTTAAGTTGATTGCACTCGTGTTATCGCACTTAATAGGAATATTTTCAAGTTTCAAACCAAAATCCAATAGTTGTTGTTTCATCCACAAGAGTTGAGCACAACAACTACCGGCGGCGATATATTCCGCTTCGGCGGTGGAAAGAGCAACACAAGCTTGCTTTTTAGAAAACCATGACACTAATGAACTTCCCAATAAATGGCAAGTACCACTAGTGCTTTTGCGATCAAGCTTGCATCCCGCAAAGTCGGAATCCGAATAACCAACCAAACTAAGACTAGTATCACTAGGATACCATAATCCGGTGTTAATTGTTCCTTTAAGATATTTAAAAATATGTTTGACCGTGGATAGGTGTGATTCCTTAGGATTAGCTTGAAAACGGGCACACATGCATACACTAAACATAATATCCGGTCTAGATGCGGTAAGATATAGAAGACTACCTATCATGCCTCTATATTTACTAACATCAACCGGTGTACCTTGTTCATCCTTGTCTAGGTAGCATGATGTGCTCATGGGAGTGTAGGCTTCTTTGCATTTGTCCATTCCGAATTTTTCAAGGAGCTCCTTGCAATATTTTCCTTGATGCACAAAAATCCCCTCCTTGACTTGCTTGATTTGAAGTCCTAAGAAGAACTTGAGCTCCCCCATCATGGACATCTCAAATTCCTTTTTCATCAAATTAGAGAACTTGCTACACAAGGACACGTTAGTGGCACCAAAGATAATATCATCTACATATATTTGCACTAACAAAATGTCCTTTTTGGTTTTATAGATGAATAGGGTATTATCAACCTTTCCTCTTTGAAAGTCATTTTCTAATAAAAAGGTACTTAATCGATCATACCAAGCTCTAGGAGCTTGTTTTAATCCATAAAGAGCCTTTTTCAATTTATAAACATGGTTTGGAAATTCATGACTTTCAAAACCGGGTGGTTGCTTAACGTACACTTCTTCATTTATGAAACCATTCAAGAAAGCACTCTTGACATCCATTTGATAAAGAGTAAATTTCATAATTGATGCAAAGGCAAGCAAGATTCGGATTGCCTCAAGGTGTGCAACCAGAGCAAAGGTCTCATCATAATCAACACCTTCCTCTTGGTTGTACCCTTGGGCAACAAGTCTAGCTTTGTTTCTTATAATCAAACCCGATTCATCAACTTTATTTCTATAAATCCATTTTAAACCAATTATGGTATGATCATAGGGTATAGGCACTAATTCCCAAACATCATTTCTAACAAATTGATTTAGTTCTTCTTGCATGGCCATAACCCAATGTTCATCCAAAATTGCTTCCTTAATTGAATTTGGTTCGATTTGAGAAACAAAGGAAACAAAATGACAAATATTTTGAATTGTCCTACGAGTTAATACTCCCTTTGAAAGGTCTCCTATGACATTGTCAATAGGGTGAACTTTCACCGTTTTCCAAGCCGGATCAAGGTCATTTTTGACTTCTCCTTCATCCTTTAAAATCTCCTTCCCTTTTTCCTCTTTTGAAAACTCAAAACCTTCATCGCAACCATCACTTAAAACACCATCTTCTTTCGAAGACTCATTAAAAACCACATGAATAGATTCTTCAATAGTCATAGTTCTTTTATTAAAAATTCTATATGCTTTACTATGTGAAGAATAACCCAAAAATATTCCCTCATCGGATTTGGAGTCAAATTTTCCAAGATGATCTTTTCCATTATTTAGCACATAAACTTTGCATCCAAAAACATGAAAGTAGGATATATTTGGTTTTCTTCCTTTGTAAAGCTCATAGGGGGTTTTCTTGAGCATGGGCCTAATTAGAATTCTATTCATGACATAGCAAGCCGTATTAACGGCATCGGCCCAAAAATAATGAGGTACTTGAGAATCATTTAGCATGGTTCTTGCAAGTTCCTCTAACACCCTATTTTTCCGCTCTACCACTCCATTTTGTTCCGGAGTTCTTGGTGCGGAATATTGGTGTTCAATACCATGTTTATCACAAAATCTATCAAACTTGTAGTTTTCAAATTCACCACCATGGTCGGTTCTAATAGTAATTACTTTTTGGTTTACTTGGTTTTGCACAAGTTTAACATGGCGTTTAAAAGATTTGTAGGTCTCACTCTTTGCACTTAAAAATAATGTCCATGTAAATCTAGAAAAGTCATCAACAATCACCAAACCATAGTAGTTGCCACCAAAGCTTTTTACTTGAGAAGGTCCAAACAAGTCCATATGAAGCATTTCTAATGGTCTTGTTGTGGACACATCATTTTTAGAACCAAAATGGTTTTTGGTGTGCTTGCACTTCTTACAAGGAGTACAATCACCTTCAATTTTAAAATCTAGCTTTGGTAATCCAACTACTAAGTCTTTTGATTGTAGTTTCTTTAATTGATTTACATTAATGTGAGCGGTCCTACGGTGCCATAACCAAGTGTCACTCTCTTTGCTAACTAGACAAGTAGAAACCAAAGAGGTGATATTGTTTAATTCAACCAAGTAAGTATTATTAGACCTTTTGCCAACAAATTTGATAGATTCATCTTTGTCACTTTTTATGAGACATTGGGTAGAGGTAAATAATACATGGTTACCAATATCACAAAGTTGACTAATGCTCAAAAGATTGTGTTCTAATCCTTGAACATAAAGTACATTATCAATAACCAAGTTGGAAGAATTACCGACTTTACCAATCCCAAGAATTTTGCCTTTGTTGTTGTCTCCATAAGTGACATATCCACCTTCTTGAGGAGTAAGCTCTATGAAGTTTCGCTTATCTCCCGTCATGTGCCTTGAACATCCACTATCAAGATACCACGGTTTCTTTTCGGTTCTAAGGCACACCTACAAGACACAATCATTTTCTCATTTTGGGTACCCAAATTATGTTGGGTCCCTTTGGGTTAGCTTTTGGTGCTTCTTCCTTTTTAATCCAAACATAAGTGCCCTTTTGAATTTCAAAATGTTTTATGTGGCACCTATTGTTTGTATGTCCAAACTTTCCACAATAAAAGCAAGTTGGTTTCTTTGTATAATCAATTTTAGAAAATGAACCAACCTTTTTATTGTCCTTTTTCTTATGGACATATCCCAAACCGATTTTGTTTGAATAATTTCTTTGAGAAATAATTATCCGGTCTAGGTTTCTATCACTATTTGATATTGTGAGTTTGTGTTTCAAATCTTTTATTTCATTTTCAAGAAAGTCACATTTCTCACAATGAGTGATAGTTTCCTTAGGATTTGCACAATCACAAACATGACTAGAGCTAGCAAGTTCTAAGGATGCATTTTGGAGTTTCAAGTCATTTATGTATTTTTCCAATTCATTGATTTCTTTTTGATACTCCAAAATTTTCTTTCCTTTTTCCTTGTTAACCTTAGCTAGTTTTTCAAATTGTGTTAACATTTCATTATACTCATTGAGCAAATCATCATAAGGAATAGAGGAAAAGGAAAAGCTAGAACATTGAGATGATACCTCATCCTCATTTTCACTCTTGGCACTTGAGGCTTCATTGTTGCTTCTAGCCATGAGACATAGATTTGCAACTTCATCATCCGAGCTACTTGATGATGAGTTTGCTTCCTTCTCCGGTGCATCCCACACAATGTAAGCTCTCTTGCCTTTTCCCTCTTGGGTCTTCTTTTCACTCTTTCTCAAGTATGTAGGACATTCCATCCTTATATGTCCAATGCCTCCACATTCATGACACTTCACTACATCACTTGAAGTCTTGTTCTTTGATTTTTGTTCCTTGGGTCTTCTATCTCTTGATGATGATCCACTCTTCTTACCCTTGAGGAATTTATTGAATCTTTTCGCAAATAATCCAATTTCCTCCTCATTGAGTGCATGATCGGAGTTCTCACTTGTAGAGTCATCTTCAACCTCTTTTACAACTTTGGTTGAGGCCTTGAGAGAGATGCTCTTCTTCTTTTTGTCCAACTCCTCATGTGAGCTAAGTCTTGATAGATCAATCTCATGTTCCTTGAGCTTCCCAAACAAGGTTGCCAAGTCCATTGTGTTCAAATCCTTGGACTTCTTGATGGCGGTGACCTTTGGTTGCCATTTTCTATCAAGGCATCTCAAAATTTTGTGAGTAGTTTCACCATCACGAAATTGCTTTCCTAGAGAAATCAAGTGACTAATGATATGTGAAAACCTCTTTTGTAAGTCATCAATAGATTCATTCGGGAACATGTGAAATAATTCATATTCATGTGTTAAAGAATTTAATTTAGCATTTCTTACTTCACTTGTTCCTTCATGTGTGACTTCCAAAGTGTCCCACATTTCCTTAGCCGACTTGCATTGAGAAACTCGATAAAATTCATCATGGGATAAAGCGGAGAAGATGATGTTCTTAGCTTTTAAATCATAGGATACTTTCTTTTTATCATCATCACTCCAACTTTTCCTAGGAATTTCAACGACTTCCCCATTTATCATATGTCTAGGAATATATGGACCATCCTCTATTGCATCCCAAATATCGGTGTCTATTGCTTCAATAAAAACTCTCATCCGAACCTTCCAATAAGCATACCCTTCACCATTAAAGAATGGAGGGCGGTTTATTGAAGAGGATCCTTCTTGATAATTGCTAGAGCCCATAGTTTCCAAAGGATCTTTTCGAAAAAGCTTTTACGCTCGATCTTTCGACCGAGCTCTGATACCACTTGTTGGAAACCAACAAGCGAGCTTAGCAATTACTAGAGGGGGGGGGTGAATAGTAATATGAAAGCAACAGTGACTAATTTTCGGTGCAATAAAAAGATAATTGATCAAAAGCTTGATTTTCTGAAACTGGGCAATTTACTCGAGTGATTTTAAGAACACTTGAGTGAAAACCTGATAAATACTCGAGTGATTTGGAAAACACTCGAGTGTTTTATGCAGAACAGAAAAATTCAGTTTCAGAGAAATTTAGCCAAATGATTCAATATCTTAAAGACTAGGCAAGAGCTGATATTAATCAAAGTAGAGGGCAATTAAATGAAGGTATAACAAGTTGAAAACAATTTAATTGCTACCAATTTCTACTTAAATTGTAAAAGCCCCTTTCTAGAGAACTTAGGGTTTGGTTTTTCTTGAAATCTAAGAAAGCTATAAAGAGAGAGACAACACCAATTTATCCTGGTTCACACTCAATCTAGAGTGCTAATCCAGTCCCCCTAATCAACTTAGGAGTTTCTACTAGTAATCAAATTGTTAGAAATTACAAGGCTAAATTGAGATTCCTCACTCAATCCTAACCCTTTTCAAGAGTGTACCAAACTCTTGAAATTTCTACCCCAACTTGATTTGGTGATGAAGAGTCCCTTCTTCTTTTGCTCCTTGGAACCTCCAAGAGCTCCACCAAAGCTAAGAACCTCTTAGCCCTTGCTTGAGAACCTCTCAAGTCTTGAATGAACCTAAGACCCACTTAGGTACACTTGGTTACCAACCAAGATTTTTAGGACAGGAAGTGTATGAGTGTTTGAGAATTGTACAACAAATAATTCTCTTACAATTAAAGCACACTCTCTTAACTCACTAAGTCAATAATAAAGATGAATGCTTGGTTGAGTTTAGAGAGAGAAAGGATTTTAACACTTGAGAGAGATTGAAATCAATGAAAGAGTATTGGCTAGTTCTTGTAAATGAGGTCAACCCTTCAGAATATAAGTGAGGGGACAAAAAGGAAGGAAAAATCAAGTTATTCTCCCTTTTTGTCCTCTTCTAACGTTTAGAAAAATTGCTGTCAGACCCAAAATACTCGAGTCTTTTTGAAAGCACTCGAGTGTTTTGGTCAACTCTGATAGGGTTGCCTTTTTACTTTATCCAACGGCTATATTACTGAAAATTCATAAATCACTTGAGTGTTTTGAGAATCACTCGAGTGAATTGCTTAATGTTGGAAAAATTAAGTTTTTCTAACATTGTTTTCAATTCTCTCTTCAAGCCTAATTGGTTTTAATCTCAACCTTGCATGCATAATTATCATGTGACCTTATGTGAGAATAAAAATCTAAACTACCCACTCTCATAAATAAAATAAAATACATTAAAATTAAATGAGAATGAATAAATAACTAAGCACTTGATCTTCTTTAATGTTGGGCTTGCATTCTTCACTTTAAGTCCATAATTTAATTACATTGTCATCATCAAAATTAATCCGCCTTAATCGGAGACTTGATTTTACACTTTGTATTTTTAACAATGAGTTCGTCAATATTTATTATGCTCCATACACCCTCAACCTGAAGCATATAAAATAGTTAAAGAAAAAAGTTTTTAAAAAATAAAAAGTGAATTTACCATTTTATTGATGAAACATGGCAAAAAACCAGTAATGGATCATGGATGTAGCATAAACCCACCAAAAGTGGAGGGCATATAGCTTAGAAATTACCCATTAACAATGTGAAGCATGCCTCTTCACACCAAAACCCCTTGGGATTGAAGTGTGGATAATATGCAGGCCCTCTCACTTTAACTTGTGCTGAAACTTAATTTAGTTATGTGCAATGGGGGTGTGAAGGTTCAAAATTTTGACCATATTGCCTTGTGGTTTTGTCTATGTCTTTTTTATTACTTTAAATTATATTTACTTGTCTATTGTCTCAGAAGAAAATACACTCAGTGAGAGAGAGTGTATTTAGTTTCAACATTAATTAAAATCATTCTTTTTCTATTCATACAATGCTTGCTTGAGAACATATTCAAAATGCTATACTATAGTTCTACTTCTATCCGTTTGTCGGATCTAATCTCAAATATTTCTTGTTTTTATTTATGTCTAGTACAGAGAAGGTGGTAGTCATTGCAACACCAAAGGAACCATTAGAGCAATGGAGATCCGCATGGTCTTTTTCAACTGGAGATGAACTGATTTTACAATGGGAGTCATCACTATCAGAGGCATGCCCTTACCTTTAGTTTGAGAAATGAAACATCTCCGGAATCAGTATATCTTCAACTTTGGTTACCTTAACTTAGCTTTGAATTTAGGGCAACATATATATTTTTGAATGTGATTATGTAGTATCTATATATCGAGCCTGTTTAGCCTTTTGTATGTATGTAGCCATTTCTTTTTGGTTTGGGAGTTGTCTATCTTAAATGTGTATTGACATTCACGTTTTTAATGTATATAATTATGACATTTATTTGTTGAAAAAAAAATGTTGACAATTTATTTAAATATATGGATATAGCAAATATTATAAATTAAAAAAAAATACATACTAAAGATCCCGGTTCATTTAAAAAAAAAACTCAACAGTGATCATAAATATTAAAGATCCCGGTTGATTTTTAAAAACTCAATTGTGATAATACATATTAAAGATCCCGGTTCATTATAAAAAACACAACAGCGATCAAATATGTTAATGATCCCGGTTCCTTGGATTTTATTGATCCCAGTTCCTTGTAGTTCATTGATCCCGGTTCCTTATATTTTATTGATCTCGGTTCCGTGTTTTCTAAAACACCTGGGATCAAAAGCGTCAGTCTTGTTATACCAGTGGATACAATCCCAGTTCGGAACCGGGATCAATGTGGGTGCGGAACCAGGATCTTTGAGCATTTCTGTTGTAGTGAACCTACCCTTACTAAATTCTACATTCTAAACACATTCTAAATATACTCAAAGTCTTGGAAACAACACTACCCTTATCAAAATTCCATTAATTTAGGCACCTAGCGATTTGGGAAAATCGGGGATGTTACACTTTCAGTATCATAAAAACTCATAAAAATTATGAATAAAACTTATATTACATAATTATTTAAGCATACACTTTTTGGAAAACAATTTTATGAAACATAAAACTTACTAAAAATTTTATGTAATCATTACCATCAAAATCCCTAAGTCCTAAAGAAGAAAAATCACTTACTAGCTTCATGTTACCATCACTAAATTTTCTGGACAGCAACATACATTCTTTGAGAATCACTTTTAAAAAACGTAAAACTCAATCAGGTTTTCATATAGTAAATACCACCAAAATTCCTAAGTTCTAAATAAGAAAAATCATTTTTTTATGTTCATGTTACCATTTAGAAAATTTTTGGACAGCGACCAAAAATTTTGCATAAATCATTTTAGAGATTCATAACTTACTCAAAATCTCATTTTTCAAATCATAATCATAGAATCTAACTTTCTAATAAATAAATTATTTTTCTAAGTCCTAATACATCACAATCTAAACTTGGATAGGAAATACACTTAAAAAAAAAGTATATTTAAAACATCAATAAAATTCATTCAAAATTTTATCTAACTATTATCTCCAAAAATTCTTACTTCTAAACATAAAATATCATTTTTCAAGTGTAATACCCGCATTTTTTCCATTTTAATAAATTAATTTTTGAGAATTTATGATCGGATGTTTATTTTCAAATATATATAAAAATACTATTTGATTTATAATTATACGTGAAAATGAGGAATTTATTTTAAAATGATTAAATATTTGATTTTTGTGATTTATAGATTTAAAGGATTTATTTTATCTTTGAAAATTCATAACTTTTGACTGGTAAATCAGAATCAAACGAGTTTATAGTCAAAAAGATCGTATTGGAATGTATAATTTATTTTTGTAAAGTTTGGTATTTAATTCAGCTGCCACGAATTTTTTATATTTTTGTGGAAGTTATAATGCTTTTTTGTTTCAAAAAAATTGAAAGTATAATTTTAAATGTTGGTATCAGAAAAATATTATTTTCAACTATGCTAGTGTTATACGGTTTAAGTATTTATTTTATGCATTTTGAATTTTGAATTACTAGACATCCATTTATTAGTGCACAAGATTTAGGGTAACCTAATTAATGCAACTTATCTTTAAACTACCCTATTAAAGACCCACAATTAAATACCTTATCCAAAGTAGATTTTTGACCAATTCATGTCTTTGCTTTTTGTGACACCCTTAGTTTTATCGGAAAATTATAATTGTTTCCAAAAATAGTTATGGACTTGTTCTTGAAAAATAGGTCAATAAAATTTTTGTTTTTATTGTTCCTCTATTTAATTGCAAAAGAGTTCGGACTTGCGGTTCTAATCAAATACCTTAACCTTTCATAAATACTTGAATTCGACTTATTAATTTACTTATGAAATTGATTTCAGAATACTCTTCGAGATAACGTTCTTGCTTTACAAATAGAATGATATATAGCTATGTGTTATAAATCTAATCATTATCTCGAGAGATTTGTTGGTACGAAATAATAATAGCAATCGCCAAATTCTTTTATACTTAAAATCAGAGTACGCAGAATAAAATAGTACTCGAGGGATCATTTGTGATATATATATATATAATAAGATTAAAAGATCCCCACCAATACATCGTCATAGTCCAAAAGTAGTACAAGTCTAAAATACCAAGTCCATACACTGAAAGTAAAAACTATATTTGATATGACCTCGACTCTAAGGCATCTCAAAATATATACAATATAATACAACTTTAAAATAGACGTCTCGGAGCAGGTCAACTGATCCTCCAAAGCTCCCAACTGGTCCACAACATCCACATCCCTAACCTAGGATCCAAACTATCTATACCATGCTCGCCCCTAGGTGTAACATCCTACCTTTTTAACTTAAAATATATTACTTAAAAGTATTGATTTCATTAGAAAAATACTTGGATTTTATAAAAATTTTGATGGAGTTTTGTCTGAAATATTGATTTGGGTCCAATATATGATGTTTTGAGCATGAATTAGACTCCCTTTTATTAAGGATTTGGCTTGTTTCTCTTGTAAATTTAGGACTTTTTGTATAGTTTTTAGGAAGTTAGGTAATTTAGAATACTTTGAACGTTTTGATCTGTTTTGTGCATGTTTCAGGTACTTTTGGAGCTTAATTGAAGAAAATAATTATGGAGCTGAAAAGAGGATGAAAGGATCTTGAAAATGGCGCAAGAACGGAGCGAAACGGAGTCGGAAGCGGGCTGGCACGCCCAGGCATGGAATCCCCACACCCAAGCGCGCGACCCCCGGTCAGCATGCATCAAATCAGTCCTGTGCGCCCAGGCGTGAGGTCTTGGGCAACCATGCACCCGAGCGACTCAGAAGCCCAATTGGGGGTATTTCTGATCAATTTTGCTTCCTATCAATTGAGATTAGTTTTAGACTTTAAATATAGGTTTTTCCATTAGGTTAGGTAGACTTTTCAGAGCCAAGTAAGAGATTACAATAGAAATTAGGATTAGAGAAGAGAGGTTGTTCTGCAATTGAGAGCAAGGAGGCAAGGAGCATGGATTGAAGATTGGAAGATTGAAGATCTCTTGGGGGTAATCTGATTATTGTCTATGATTATTAGTTTTTCCCATTCCTTTCTCTTCTTCTCGCAATATGTATAATTGAACCTCTTGTTAGGAATAAGGTGGATTTGTATGGATCTTAATTTGACTGTTTATTTATGAATTAATGTTTTTCCTTTCAAATTAATTGTTTGGTTGTATTTTAATTACAATTCATAGAATTAGCTACTTTATGTTTTGCTTTGGTAATCTGAACCTTAATTGGAAAATTAGGATTAAGATTAGGCCTTTCAACCAAACAATATAATTATTCAATTTGTAGGAATACTTTTAGGTAATTGTATAACTCTTCTAAACTAGAACTCACTTAAGGGATTTGGGGGTAAGAAACGTAATAGCCATGAGGGATCTAGCTTTTATTGTTTCTGGAGTTTTTGATTTATTGGAAAACATATTTTCATAAGTAATAATCTAATCCTACAATGAAACCAAGTTCCTAACCTTTTCCATATTTGCTTCTAATTACTTTTTGTTTCCTGAATTATTTCATTCCTTTAATTCTACACTCCTATCTCTTAAACTCTAAACCAATACAAGTTATACATAGTAATCACAATTAGGTGAAAGAAATTAGAAACAATTTGCAGTCCCCGAGTGGAACGATAATTTACTTACTCTTTATTACTTGTGACCCGGTATACTTGCCGATAGTCCAACAAATATAGACTTTTCCCAAAAATAGATTTTTCACCTGTCACTGTCAGATCAGTTTATACAAATAAATAGGGATCATTAATTACATTGTAAGTGGTTGTGGCATAATTTAAGTTCATCAAAGAGAGGATATATGAATATCCTTCACAACCATTACTACATTCAAAATCATTAGAAAGTCCTTTTTCAAAACAAAGGAAACTTTACATAACAATTTAATAGCACTTTATATAACTAAATTTATTACACTACGGACTCTTCAAATGGTTGCAATAGTGATGTGACTATAAGGTCACAATTATTAGCATACTCTCTTCCAATGAGAGTATACTTTTTTCGGCAGAGAGAATATGAAAGTCCTTCTCCATTGTACCTAAAATGACAACTTAAGAGGTGAGTTATTTGAAACATAAATTAGGAAAGACATTTAATAATAATAATAATAAAGCATATATAAGTGCATTCAACATTTCCATAATCATACACATTATTATCGTACATCATGGTACAATATAAAATGATGCAATTATGCATAATACATTCATTTCATAAGATGCATGCACGTCGCTCACTTTTGTTCATTCATTGAATCCAATAACATTCTTTTCATTTTTCATTTCTTTAGAACTTTACTTTTTATTGGATTCAATCATTGTAACATGCATATGCATGACTTTTCCCTTTTCTTTCAATTTTCACTTTTCATTTGCTTTTCATTACACACTTTTCATTTTCCTCACATCACCCTCCATTTCTAGGAAAAACCGATCAAGAGTAAGCATCTCTCTAAACACATGGCTTGCACAGTACTTCACCTCATTTTGGGGTTCCTCATACAATGTGGTTTGATTACACCAAATTGGCTATAACAGAGATCACCCTCGACTAGCCACAAAGAGCCAAAGTGACTGACAAAAGTATTATGGTTCCGGTAAAGCCAATCCCCGACACGGGTAATGAACCCGACCCTTTGGAAGATCAAAGCTTTCCATAATAATTCTCGGCGTTTGTTTCAACGACACAACCTAGTCACTCTTGCCCTCACGATATACGAATGTTTTTCTCATACCCTAACGTCCACCTTTTCACCATGTATGTTGCATGACTTAATATGTTTTCTAATTGAATTTGAACCCTTTAACTTTTGTAAATCATAATCATTTGGGTGCAAATTCGATTAGAAAGTATTATATCCTAACTTTGTGCCTAAATGTTCATTAACAACCATAAATTAAATAATCATTAACATCACTATATCATCAGCAATATTTCATCATTATAAGTAAATAACACACACCAACATAAGTTCTCAACATATTATTATTATTCATAATCTATCATTCATAAACAAGAGAGCACATAAACATAATAAGAACATAAATTCATGAAGTAAATTTGTACTTGGTTCTAACATATAGTAACACATATATATACATACATATATCCCTATTACTATCATTAAACCTCTTTCCTAATTTAAGACAAATAACCCCCTCTTACCTTAAAAGAGGAGAGAGAAAGTGAAGGGTTGAAGGAACTCATCTCCAAGCTTCAAATCTACACTTCTATCTTCCTATTTCCTTCTTCCAATTCACTTCCTAATCTTCTATTCCAACTCCTATGGCAAGAGCTTCTTTGATTGGAGAAGTTACGGTTTATGGGTGTTGGCGGATTTGAGATGAGAGGGAGTGAATTAGAGAGGGAAAGAAGTGGATTTGTGATGGGGAATGAGTTTGGAGCAAGGATTTGTGGAGTTTTGAGATTGACTTTGAGATTGAAGATTTTAGGGTCAGAG
Organism: Crotalaria pallida; assembly: GCA_037953625.1. Classification (NCBI taxonomy): domain Eukaryota; kingdom Viridiplantae; phylum Streptophyta; class Magnoliopsida; order Fabales; family Fabaceae; genus Crotalaria; species Crotalaria pallida. Next base: position 27,945,021 of record CM075654.1, read on the forward strand.
AGAGAGGAGAGTTCGATCTTTTAGGGGAAGAGAAATATGTGACAAAGTGTCTCCAACTCGTGTATTTAACTAACATTCGAACTATCTGATTGACTTATTGACAGAATACTCGAGTATCACCTAAGAGCTTTATTTTTCATTGATTGGTTTCTGATACAATACTCGAGTATTGCCTGAGAGTTATATTTTGCATTGATTGATTTTCTGATACAATACTCGAGTATTCCTTGCAATACTCGAGTATTGCCTGACAACTTCATTTTCTAATGCATTCTAATTGATTATAAGTTACTCATATATATTCTACATGCCCTAAACACTAAATTATGAATTTCTAACATTTCTATACATATATAAAACCTAGGATGTTACACTAGGAACCACTAACTCCACTATGAGTCCTGGAAACCGACTCGACTGGTACCTCCTCCTCGTCCTCATCCTCCACAGGATCCTCCTCGACCTCGCCCGATGGGGAAGGGACCCTACCACCGGGTCTAGGGTCCGCAACAGGATTAGACCTATCGACACCTTTTGGGCTAGGAGAAGGAGTCTCCTCAGTGAAAATCCTCGAAGCAGAAGGATTAGAATGAGTGGCAGCTCTAAAACAAAAGCTGTGAAATCTCCGTACAGGTCGAGCTGGGGGTGGTCCTCTATAAGTATAAAAGGGTGGCACGTGCATAGTATATATAATCAGGATCCTAAACCTACAAGGACGCACCCTGGCCAAGGGGTTAGGGTGATAGAGAGTAATCTCCACCTCCCCCTCAAAGGTGGCTTAGTACTCCTCCTAAGTCCAAATACCACTAGGGATCGGTCAGATCTCAATGCGAGCAAGGTATCTGGCCATCACCTAACAAGGGCACAAGAGTAAGCATCACACATATACATAATAAAATGCTTAAAATATCAAACACATAATCCTAGATAGATAGAATATGCATTGACATATGAGCACTCCCATTTTCGTGTTTATAACTCTTTCAATGCAGGTGGCATGATGCATGAATTTCTATTCACAATTCCGAGGCCTCCATTCATCATATAGATATCTATCAACAGATATCCTTGTGTTCCCAGAACACTAAACAATACGTTCCCAGAACGTATGGCAAAATTGCTTGGGGTGATTACCATAACGTTCCTCCCAGAGTATACGTCACATCGCGGAGATGTAATGAATCACTATGGTACATAACGCCACTCCCAGAGTAAGCGTCACGTCGCGAAGACGTAACAACCACATCAACAGTGTCCCCACACTGGCCACATTCATCCACAAAATGTGTCATCAAGCAAAACGCAACAGTTTGATACTCCCAGAGTACTCAGGTCACGTTCCCAGAACATTACCCAATCACATCGCCAACCTAATCATCCCATTCTCCATGAATGAATGCACATACACAAAACATTATTGGTTGGCCTTGAAATAATTAATCCATAATTATTATGACATAATCTTAACATCTTCACAATTAAGATTAAACACATGTCATAATTCCTTTTATTATTTTCAATGATGAACTTAAGGTATTATGAATAAATTACCTTTACACATAAAATTCTTCCATGAATTAACTTAGGTAATTTCCACTGATTTTTGGGTTAAAAGAAAATAATTAAAAATGGTATAAGTCCCTTAACAAAATCTTTAATATTTAATTTTTGTTCTCAGGTTCAAACCAGTTACAAGAAATTCTAACCGGTTAGATCATACAGTACTATAACTGAATGTTTACGCTTTTCAATACCCTTTTGAGTTCTATTCCAATTCAACCCAAAATAGTCCTCAACAGGCATTTAATACCTCAAATTAGACTTGTTCCGTCATTCAAAATTCCACAATTCTCAATACATTCAAATATCTCATATTTTCCCAAATGAATTTGTTTTCACATTAAGGTATAAAACTAATTACCCAACCATGATTCCACATCAAGTATTTACAGGGTAATTTATAGTAAAAATAGGCTAAGAGAATCAAGCAAAAATGGTATGAACAACTCAACAAAAATCAGAATTTCATTTTTGATTTTTGTCAGGATCTAACCGGTTACCAGACATTCTAACCGGTTAGATACTGCAGAACAACATAATAAGATGGAGGTTTTCAAAACCATTTTCATTGGTACTCAAATCTGACCTATTTTCATCACCAACAGAGGTTTAATACCTTAAAATCCACATGTTTAAACATTTAAACATGCAACAAATTTATGCATGCAAATCTCATACTCCAAAAGTGCATATAACACATATTTCACAACTTGAAATACCAAATTCATATATAATTTACATAACCATCAACAAAGCATCATATAAGCTTGCATGCATCACATTAAAGTTTCTCAAAATCAGAAATGAGCTCAAATTGGCCTCCAAGCCTCAAAACCAATTCAAACTATGCCCTTAGAGTCTTTTGGTGACTCTTCATATAAAAATCACATTTTAAATCTCATTCTAGTATAAGGTAAGCTTCTCCCTTAACTCTAGGTTGTGTTTGATGAGTGTAATCACTAACTTTGCCCAGAAATCCAGAGAATCACAAAGTTCTGCCCTCAGCCAACAGTGTTCAACATGGTTTAGAAACCAAAATTTTTTATGCATGTAAAGGTCACAAAAATTGGGGAAAATGGTTAGGTTTTACTCTATGCGACATGCACTAAAGGATTGAACAAATTTGAGTCTCAAAAAGTGCATGTGCTTACCCTAATCGAAGTCCAAAGCAAGCTCCAAGAATCAGGAACAGAGCTTGACAAACTTCCTGCTACTTAATGATTTGGTTTGGTAAAGCTTACCATTAGGATTTGGTTTTCTATAGCTTTTATCTCTTTAAAATTTCAGGATTTGTGCTAAGAAATGGTACTTTAAGTTTCAGGTTTGACACCCTCTCTCATTTCTAATTTAGTTTTTACTCTTGCAATATTATGCGTTAATTTCTCTGTCCAACATGAAGGGTCTCCATTATTTGTAAGTTGAAGAGTGCTACAAATTCCTGTATAGGCTTTATAGAAAAATGTGATAATTTGTCACTTAGAAGGAAAATTAAGCATATGAACCTATGTAAATCACACGGCTAAAGTCGCTAAACAATAATAGTCTCTCTCAAGCAATTCCTTCTTTGGCTAACATGACTCAGCTTGCCTTTCTGTGAGTCTCTCCTGGCTTTTATTATTATTATTGTTATTATTATTTTTTATACCTCCTTTTCTCTCATTAATTTTATTTCTGATCATTAATTTATCTTCTTCTGATATGTCCTTACTCCTTAGGGATATCTCTTACAATAACTTGAGTGGACCTGTGCCTAGATTAAATGCAAAAACATTCAAGTAATGTTTTTTTTGTTTTTCTCTTCATGTCACGTACCTCACGATTTTTGCACCTATAGTTTTGCTTCTTATCTTATGTCACACAATTTTTTCATTTTGACTTCAAGTTCATGTTGGACGAAGGTCAATTAACTTTTTAGTTCAATACCTTTTTTTTTACTGATGCATACTATTCAAACTTAAAAACTATCTAAGTTGTCGTAACATATTTATAATTATTATTTCTATCATATCTTATTTGTTTCTATGCAATTACTTTCGTACCCTAACACAGTTTCCTGAAATGCTTCTCAAGATTTACAATCCTCCAGTAAACCAGAGAGCCACAAAGTTGCCTTAGCATTTGCTTCAAGCCTAAGCTGCATCTTTTTGCTAATACTAGGATTTGGCTTCCTCCTCTGATGGAGACAAAGATATAACAAGCAAATATTCTTTGATGTTAATGGTTAGTGAATCATAAATTGATGCATTGGCCAACTTGGTAGGCATATGAATTAATCTCATCTCTCTAACTTCCTTTTTCGATATTTGTTCAGAACAAAACCGTGAAGAGGTTTATCTAGGAAACCTCAAGAAGTTCCATTTCAGAGAACTCCAGGTTGCGACAAATAACTTCTGCAGCAAGAACTTGGTTGCCAAAGGTAGTTTTGGAAATGTCTACAAAGGGTATCTCTCAGATGGTTAAGTCGTAGCAGTAAAGATGGTAATGCTATTGGAGTTGAGATTCAGTTCCAGACTGAGGTTGAGATGATCAGTTTGGTCGTCCATCGGAATCTTCTTTGCCAGTATGGATTTTGCATGACAGCTATAGAGAGGCTCTTGGTTTATCCCTACAAGTCAAATGGTAGTGTTGCTTCCCTTTAATAAGTTTGTTATTTTACAAATGCATGTAATTTGTTTGATAATGTAACACTCTCTCATAACCTTCATAATTTGAAATAATTGAGTATATTTTTAAAATATATTCTTATTGCAGTTCTAAGGATTCAATGCCAAAAATTTGCATTTTATGGAAACTTAACACTACTGTTGAGGTTAAACAGAGTTCGAAGTAAAAGTGGAGATTGGCAAAATTGTAAGGTACTTGATAAAATCAGAGTTGGTGGGAAAATATGAAAATCAGCTCTTGACTTTATGTCTGTCGTGGAAAGATGTTGCAACCAATACTTCCGTTATTATTAAAATAAGATGATAGTGTGAGAACTGGAAAACTTCTTCTTTTGATTACTTGTCACAAAGTATAACCTAGACTTTATTATTAGAAAATAACTTAGAGCTGATCCAAGTTCTTGGTTCCACCAGCTGTTCCATTTGATTTCCGACTGCTGTGCACGAAGATGCTAATTCCCTTTTTCCTCTGTTCTCCTTCCCACTCTAAGGGTCTCCTACCCTCACTCCTCTGAGAGGATATTGTAATGTTGATTACTAACCTACAAGGGCACGGGAGTAAGCATATCCATTTGCATAATCAAATGAGATAGACATAAGAAATAGTCTTATCAATCACAATTATCCAATTAGCATACAAAATGCAACAACATATGAGCACACCCCTTTTTAATATTCCAACTCTTGTAATGCAGGTGGCATGATGCATGGTTCCATCCACAACCGAGGCCTCCAACAATGTTTGATATATGGCAAATGATATCCCGGTGTTCCCAGAACACCACCAAACGTTCCCAGAACGAGTGGCAAACCGTATTTGGAAAATAAACACAACTCCCAGAGTGTGCATCACGTTCCCAGAACGCCTACGTTCCCAGAACGCATAAAACCAGGTCCCGGACACTGGCCACATATCTATAATGTGTCATCAAATAGGTTACAATTTCGGTACTCCCGGAGTACCCTTCTCATATTCCAAGAATATGAGAATTATTCCTTGCCAACCTATTCTCCATATCTCTATGAATGAATGCACCACTGCAAACGTTGGTTTTTATCTTTTATTTAGTCATTGTGATTTAGGTTCACCTCGTACTTTCCTTGGAATGATTGGTTTGAGGTATAAACTTTGACATGATACAGTATACCCAAAATAACTTTAATCATGCCAGTTAACTTGAATTGAGTAGACTTAACCAAAGGTAATCACTCCTTCATTAAAAGACTTATCTTTCAATTTTCAATTTCAGATACTAACCGGTTACAACCTCAGGCTAACCGGTTAGAGTTACATATCTGAAACTGTTTCACCTTTTGAAATCCAAGAAATCCCTCTTCTTTGGACTTTCTACTCAATTCATAAACAGGCTTCCTCATTGCTTTATACCTCAAACATCTTGTGCTCATCATTCACAGGCCTAAATTCACACTTTGTTATCAATGAAGCATAATTTAACCCTTAAGTTATGTCAAAATCTCAAGGTATTGATTCTCAACCACAATCTACTCCAACAGTGATTTATCTCCTGCTTTCAGATTGGTCCTTATTGAGATCAGAGTTTAGATTCTTGAGTAGGAATAGGAGCATATTGCCAATTTTCCAAAAACTTATTTGTCTTTGAAATTACACAGCATCTAACCGGTTACGAATATCGTCTAACCGGTTAGATCAGACAGTCTGTACACTGAAAAATAGAATTTTCAAACATTTCCTTTCACTACCCAGCTCTAACTCATTTCAATAATCATGTAAGGCCATATACCTTGAGTAACTTCTGCTCAGCCACAGAAACACATTAAATCTTGCATACATGTCATTTAGAGCATATTGCACATAATATACATTTAATCACAATTAACATCACTTGTTATCACATAGCTCATATCAATACATGTATTTCAGATTAATGCTTCCATATTACTTGCATGCAATTCCTAAATCTGTTGCAGACAGAAATAAGTTATCCAGTGGCCTCCAAGCCTTTATTTACTCTATGCTATGCCCTTTGTGAGTCTCATGGTGACTCACCCTATTATTCCATGAAATCTATTCTCATTCTAGCAAAAGAAAGCTTCTCCCTTACCTCAAGGTTATGTTTGATGAAGATCAATACTGAAACTTGTAGAAAATCCACAAATTCCCCACAATTCCTATGTTCTGCTTTCAGCCACGATTTCCATCAACATGGTTCAAAGACCAGCAGATTTGACATAGCAATAGACCAAAGAAATTGGGGAAAACCATCAGAATTCAGACTAGGTGACATGCACCGGCTTTAGAAACAAATTTGAGGCTTAAAGAGTGCATGTACTTACCAAAATCATATCCTAAAGAGAGCCTCACGAACTGGTTTTCTGGTTCTAGACAGATTGGTTCCTCAATCTTCCAAGGCTAACAACTTCCTCAATACTCACTCTCAATTCACTCTCCATACCTCAATACAAAGATGGAAGACTCAGCTTTAATATGGTGTATCTCACTTGGTTTAACTCTCAAAGGTTAGGGAGAATTTAGCAGAGTAATACAGAAACCCTAATTGGGTTTTCACAGCAGCCCTTCATCAGAAAACCCTAAATTTGGCCCTCAATTCCATAATTTATAGAAGAATTTAGTGAACATGCAGCTCGACACGTATCCCTCACTGGAAATCGAGTGGTGTTCGTGGCAAATTATGGTGAATTCAATCGATTACTCATCAAAATCCACTATCTAGGTTTCCTGAGTTCATCGTGTAACCGGTTACAAAGTCTTTCTAACCGGTTACACTCTGGTAACTTTTGAAAATTAACAATTCAATAATTCCTTTCCAAAAAAATCCTTTTTAATATTACATTTAGGTCCTAGCTCAAGGACTAAAATGCGATATCCCTGTTTTTGTTATTCACTACCAAAAATTACTTCCACCTATATTTTGTATATCAGTACGGAATAGAGACAAAATATAAACTTGAAAGAATTTAATATCAAACCTTTATTATTAATTTTCTCATTACTAATTTTCTCATTACTCGAAAGACAAAAAATTAGGGGTGTTACACTACTCCCCCACTTAAAGGAATTTCGTCCCCGAAATTCGCTTAGTTCTCTTACTGAGTAGGTTTTTAAGTTCTCCCCCACTTAAAATATTATGATAGGATATAAATATTCCGAAATATCTTCAAATTTAAACAATAAAGATTTGTCGCCCTAAAACTTTTAATATAAAAGAATTCTTTTAAAGAATTACTTGATAGGAAAAAGAATACGTTTCACATAATTTCTCAATGATACAACATTTTTTGAGTAGTTTTCCCAAAAAGGCTTTTTGGATTGCACGCACAAATTTCTCAAGCACGAATGAGAAGGTATTTGTATGACTTTTCTAACATCCCGAATTTAATTCAAATAATAATTAGAATAATATTAAGATTTGGAAGTAAGGATTATCCTAAAAGGGATTTAAAATGATGGATTAGGAGTTCTTTGAGTGCCATAAAGGAGTCAAGGAGCATTGGCATCGAAAAGCAAATTTAAAGAAGACCAAACGAGGGTCAAAATCGGTGTTTTCGGTGTTTTAAATTCGCTAACTAGGGAAATTAAAAATAAAAGATTTAAGACTCCAAATTTAATTTTCACCGTTGGATATGAAGATATGATTTTTAGAAGGTTGCTCGTCAAATTTGAGCAAGATCCGACGGTGAACGAAGAAGTTATGGCTATTTGAAGTTGGGAAAAAATAGTTGAAAAATAGAAAAATGAAGTAGCAGTATCTGATCATTTCGCTTAAGCGAAACTGATCCAGTGGCAACACAAATGAGGTTCGCTTAAGCGAAATTACTTCGCCCTGCAACTTTAAATTCGTGTTTTGGGTTGAAACCCCCATCCCCAACCCCATTTTCTCTCTCTTCTCTCTCTCCCTCCCTCCTCCTCCACCACGAGCCACCACCACTACCCACCACCGCCACCAAAGCTCTTTCTCTCTTCCTCCCTCCTTCTCTCTCCTCCTCTCCATAGATCTCTCTCTCTCTCACTTGGCTCTCTCTCACTCTCCACCGCCCACCTCCCTACTCTCCGGCCGCCACAGCCGTGAGCCGTGGCCACCACCACGGTGAGCCTCCCCATCCCTCTCTTCCTTCCCTTGGCCCTTCTCTCTCCTTCCCCTTTGGCCGAGCTCTATCTCTCTCTCTCTCCACGGATCTCACCAGCGCCGTTATCGACCCGTGATCGTGCCGGGCTCGTGTCGGGAACCTCGAAGCTCGAAGCTCTTGCCTCGGTCCAGTTGCGATCGTTCCCGCTGACGAGGAGCAACACCGACGCCGTCATCGTCGCCGAGCTAAAATCCAGGTTCTATTTAAAAGCCCGAGGTAAGAGGGTTCGCGTTACCTTTACTTGAGAAGTAAATTCTAGGATGCTATAGTGGTAGCTGAGAATAGGATAATTAAAAAGTATGTTAATGAACCTTAGGGTAACCCTCGTCGATATAAAGAAAGTAAATAAAATTGTTAATAGAAACCACACTTTAGGGAATAAAAGGAATGAGCGTAGAATAAGGCCCAGAACGAATGAGCGTAATTAGAATATTAAAAGAGCTAGAATAAAACGAAAACTTGAGTAATCATAAAAATAAAACCATAGGGGAAGTAAAGGGACAAAAAGGGTAAACGAAATAGGAAAAAGAGAGAGTAGAATTAATGAATTAAAAGATAATAAGTATAATAGTGCCCGAAGAGTAAAGTGAGGTAAAGGAGGGATTAGTATAGGGAATAATAAATACGTGCAGGACCGATCAGAGCAATCGGCGCAAAATAATGAATGAGATTTAAAAGAAAATCGGAAAAACGATAAGCGGATTAATAAAAAGATAATAAGACGAAGAGAGAATACAGGTAGAATGATGTAATAAAAATTGAGAAGCTAGATCAAGTTAATAGAACAATTAAATATAATATAGTTAATGAAATAGGAACAGTGAGTTAGGTAATTGACTGAGATAAGGAAATTAAGAAATAACTAAGAATTAGTAACGAGAACTAGAATATACTGTATTTGACCGTATTAATTAGAGTTGGATAAATTCGAGGGAAACTAACAAAAAGAAAAAGAGTAAAGTAGAAAATGTAGAAAAATGTGATAAGTCATAAACGAAATAAAGATCAAAAGATTGAGACAAGTATAAAAGAAAAACTTAAATTATAAGAAGAGAAATAATTAAGAAAGAATAAAAGAGAACAACTGATGGTCTGTTGGACTCAGTCATAATAAAAGGGTAAACGGCTGATGGTCTGTTGGACTCAGTCATGATAAAAGATAAACGGCCGATGGTCTGTTGGACTCAGTCATAAGAAAAGGAAAACGGCTGATGGTCTTTTGGACTCAGTCATATAGAGGAAAACGGCTGATGGTCTTTTGGACTCAGTCATATAGAGGAACCGGCTGATGGTCTTTCGGACTCAGCCAAAATAAAGACAAAGGACTGATGGTCTGTTGGACTCAGTCATAAGGAAAAAGGAAAAGATAGAGATAGAGAAAAGAAAAAAGAAAAAGAAAAGGAAGAGAAGAAGAAAAAGAAAAAGAAAAGAGAATGTAGAAATAATCAGAGAACCAAAAATGGAAATAAATGAATGAATGAGGTAAGTTGAATAACGAATTAAATGTAAATTAAAAGAATGTGAGAATAAGAGAAGAATTAAGGGAAATTAAATATATGGAAACTTATGAATAAAATATATTAATAATTATGTAGGCTTGGTTATTTGCTATGTCTTCTTTTAGGATTTATCTTTTTAAGTTCTGTGTAATGCTACCCTTCTTGCTATATTTTTACAGGTACGGAAGCGGAGCTTACACTGTAGCAGGCCGAACTGGAAACCCTCCACTACGTGGAGTGTGGTTATGATACCAAGAGAGGATTTTGTTTTTAATTACATTAAAAACTGTAATGTTTTGTAATTTATAATGTGTAGTTAGATGCCCTGAGGTTGGTACTAGTCGGGCGTTAGGATCTGAACTGGTTTTTAATTTGTTATGTTTACGTTTTTAAATAATTCTAGACTGACAGGTTTTTAGAAGGGAATTTTTGGGAAGTCCGAAAAACAGAGGAAACTCTGCCGGATTTTCGTGAAACCTTTCATAAGAAATCAAATTTAAAAATGAATTTTTAAACTCTGATTTCATTAAAATTCAAAATTAACTAATTAAAGTAAGGGTGTTACATTTATGGTATCAGAGCAGTTTCCCTCGGCCTTGGAGTTTGGACTCATAACTCCTATTGGTTACTCACCAAGCGAGTAACCAAGTGATAATGTCAAGTCTTGGAATAGATAAATGGGTACACTTAATTAAGAGTTTTTAGTTAATTGTGGAATAACGTGTTCTTTTTCCAGAACTCAGTCACCATGCCTCGGAGACGTACTCGTGATGATAGGATGACCGCGATACTTGAGAATCTGGTCCAAATGAACCAAAACCAGGCCGAAACAATAGCAGCAGCCGCAGCAGCAGCAACAGCCGCACTCCAGCAACCACCAAACCCAATCGACATTGATTGGCTAGCTAGGTTCAGGCAGAATGATCCACCCAAGTTTGAAGGTGGCTACAATCCTGACGCAGCACAGAGATGGCTCCAAGAATTGGAGAAGATTTTCCGCACAATGTCACCGCCCGCGAAGCAGATAGTCCCTTTGGCGTTGTACATGCTCACTGGAGAAGCTGAGTATTGGTGGGAACGTGTACGAAGGGAAATGGAGATCGCTAACCAGGAAATCACCTGGGATGTGTTCAAAATCAGGTTCTTAGGGAAGTATTTCCCGGAAGATGTCCGCCGAGAAAAAGAGCTGGAGTTCTTGACCCTGAAACAAGGGAACCTGAGTGTTGGAGAATATGCTGCACATTTTGAGGATCTCATCCGATATGCCTGAAGCTACAGAGATGCTGATGAAAGGACTAAGTGCATTAAGTTTGAGGACGGGCTTCGCACTGAGATTAAAATTGCCTTTCAGTATCAGAATGTTGCGAACTTGTCCGACCTGGTAAACATGGCTAGCACTTATGAAAAAGGATTGAAACGGGAGATGCTGGAGAAAAGAAGCAGGAATTGGCAGGGTGCTGGAAGTTCTACTAGGGGAGAAGGACCGACGCAAGAACCTGACCCATATGCTGATATTGATGCTATGGCAATAGTTCCCATGGTTGCGGACCATAATGTGACCGCCCCAACTGCTAGGCCCTTATGTTCACATTGTGGGAGATCTCACAAACGATTGTGTTGGCCTTTGAACCAGCTAAGGAAGGAGGGTCTTTGTTATCACTGCGGACAATCGGGACACCGTGCCGCAGACTGTCCTAGGAGCACGCGGAGCGACTAATGAACTCACCCGAGGTACTTTTAGTGTTAACTATATACCAAATATTTATTTAAAATGTTTTGCATAAAGCATATATACATATTCGATATAACTTAAAAAGAAATCAATAAATGATAATACATTAGTTAAAGTTCCGCCGAACACAGTGATGGTATTGCCACTGGTAGAATGTAAGGTTAGAATTGATCACTCTGATTCTTACATCTGCTAGGGGACGATAACATCAACAAACTTGACGATGATGTTGCTATTGATATCTGTGAGATTGGGACTGATCACCTCGATCTTCGCAGCTATTAGTGGTCGATATCATTGACACTTTCCAACAAAAATCAGGACAGACAGATAGGAGCCTTAAACCAGTGCACCCACTTACTAGTAGTGTAGCCGCGAATAGAACTCGCAAGAGAACCGAGCCGAGCGAACCCGTAGTAACCGTCTTTAGACTTCATGGAAAGCCAAACTAAAAGCCCAAAACTCCTCAAGCATTTTATTAAGAATCCGAAGTGGTTATTCGCGAGAAAGGAAAAACTGGATGAATTAGTAGGGTAGCCACACCGAGATCGACCCAAGTAAACTAGTGGATCATGCTCACCATTAGGAATTAGAATGCACTTACGAACTTAGTCCAGTTCCCAAACGATTCCCTCAAAGGAAGCAAGTTTAGCCGCTGCACCATGTGCCTTTATCAAGACCAAATCAAATTAGCAGTAGTTCCATAGAAAATGCATCCTTCGATGACTCTCTGCTGAAAACGCACACTTAAGGATAATCTCCATTGTCTTCTTGCTTGACATGTATCCAGTTCATCCTGGGTCATCATACGAAGACTATGAAACCCATCCTTGAGTGCTTCGTGTTTCTTCTTTTCATCTTCACTCTCTTCAAGTTTCAAGCGTCTCAGATGTATACATGAGAACTCACCAAGACGTAGGAACCCAATATAGTTCTATGCCTACCGATGGATAACCATCCACGTGTTCCTTCTAACCTTGGATACCGATCGAGAACCTATGTACTCGATTCTGAATAACGAATGAGCATACCCCAAGCATTGATATAACCAAGTATGTTGATGCTAAGTGGGGGAGGATTTCAATCCAAGGAATGGAAGATGAAACTTTAACAACAAGAAAATTGTGGATCCTATCCGAGTAACAAGGTGGAATGCAGAACGGTAACGAAGCGTAAGGAAGATTGTATCGGTGCCGGACTCAATGTCCGATGATCAAACCATAACCCGTAGGGCTAATGAATACCTCACCCCAAACGTTCCACATTAACTGTCGAAGAGGTTCGCGAAGAATGGAACGAGAATTAAACTAAGAATCAATCAATACCTTCTCGGACCATCAGACAATTGGGAAATAAATTTAGACCCTGACCTCGACCCTTAAGTGAAGTCGACCCGTAGGAACCCCTATACCAAATTGAAATCGTTAAACGAACGGAAGGGAAGTACCACCGGAGTAGAATACAGATATAGCTAAGGTGGATTCGAAGGGCGACCTCACTAGACTCACTTGAAGGAGTAAGAAACGAACAGAGAAAGAGTGGAGTCGCGAAGTGGAGTCTCACTTAAGAGGTTATGTCGGAGCACCGCAAATAATTGTCTCAGTCTCTTAAGACTCTGTGTATTACGTGGATTCCTGAGTGACTGAGATAAACCATACATGGGGCGAGTAATTATACCGCAGAACCCTTAATTTAGAAATTCCTCAAAGGGAAGATTGGAACTGAAGAAATTAAAATGACATGTTCGAAAGCTATGTCAAGGGATACTCCTTCCAGATAAGGAACTGAACGGAATTTCAGGGACAAAATTCTAAATAAGTGGGGGAGAAATGTAACATCCCGAATTTAATTCTAATAATAATTAGACTAATATTAAGATTTGGAAGTAAGTATTATCCTAAAAGGGATTTAAAATGATGGATTAGGAGTTCTTTGAGTGCCATAAAGGAGTCAAGGAGCATTGGCATCGAAAAGCGAATTTAAAGAAGACCAAACGAGGGTCAAAATCGGTGTTTTTGGTGTTTTAAATTCGCTAACTAGGGAAATTAAAAATAAAAGATTTAAGACTCCAAATACAATTTCCACCGTTGGATATGAAGGTATGATTTGTATAAGGTTGCTCGTCAAATTTGAGCAAGATCCGACGGTGAACGAAGAAGTTATGGCTATTTGAAGTTGGGAGAAAATAGCTTAAAAATAGAAAAATGAAGTAGCAGTATCTGATCATTTCGCTTAAGCGAAACTGATCCAGTGGCAACACAAATGAGGTTCGCTTAAGCGAACGGATTTCGCTTAAGCGAAATTACTTCGACCTGCAACTTTAAATTCGTGTTTTGGGTTGAAACCCCCATCCCCAACCCCATTTTCTCTCTCTTCTCTCTCTCTCCCTCCCTCCTCCTCCACCACGAGCCACCACCACTACCCACCACCGCCACCAAAGCTCTTTCTCTCTTCTTCCCTCCTTCTCTCTCCTCCTCTCCATAGATCTCTCTCTCTCTCTCACTTGGCTCTCTCTCACTCTCCACCGCCCACCTCCCTACTCTCCGGCCGCCACCGCCGTGAGCCGTGGCCACCACCACGATGAGCCTCCCCATCCCTCTATTCCTTCCCTTGGCCCTTCTCTCTCCTTCCCCTTTGGCCGAGCTCTCTCTCTCTCTCTCTCTCTCTCCACGGATCTCACCGGCGCCGTTATCGACCCGTGATCGTGCCGGGCTCGTGTCGGGAACCTCGAAGCTCGAAGCTCTTGCCTCGGTCCAGCCGCGATCGTTCCCGCTGACGAGGAGCAACACCGACGCCGTCATTGTCGCCGAGCTAAAATCCAGGTTCTATTTAAAAGCCCGAGGTAAGAGGGTTCGCGTTACCTTTACTTGAGAAGTAAATTCTAGGATGCTATAGTGGTAGCTGAGAATAGGATAATTAAAAAGTATGTTAATGAACCTTAGGGTAACCCTCGTCGATATAAAGAAAGTAAATAAAATTGTCAATAGAAACCACACTTTAGGGAATAAAAGGAATGAGCGTAGAATAAGGCCCGGAACGAATGAGCGTAATTAGAATATTAAAAGAGCTAGAATAAAACGAAAACATGAGTAATCATAAAAATAAAACCATAGGGGAAGTAAAGGGACAAAAAGGGTAAACGAAATAGGCAAAAGAGAGAGTAGAATTAATGAATTAAAAGATAATAAGTATAATAGTGCCCGAAGTATAAAGTGAGGTAAAGGAGGGATTAGTATAGGGAATAATAAATACGTGCAGGACCGATCAGAGCAATAGGCGCAAAATAATGAATGAGATTTAAAAGAAAATCGGAAAAACGATAAGCGGATTAATAAAAAGATAATAAGACAAAGAGAGAATACAGGTAGAATGATGTAATAAAAATTGAGAAGCTAGATCAAGTTAATAGAACAATTAAATATAATATAGTTAATGAAATAGGAACAATGAGTTAGGTAATTGACTGAGATAAGGAAATTAAGAAATAACTAAGAATTAGTAACGAGAACTAGAATATACTGTATTTGACCGTATTAATTAGAGTTGGATAAATTCGAGGGAAACTAACAAAAAGAAAACGAGTAAAGTAGAAAATGTAGAAAAATGTGATAAGTCATAAACGAAATAAAGATCAAAAGATTGAGACAAGTATAAAAGAAAAACTTAAATTATAAGAAGAGAAATAATTAAGAAAGAATAAAAGAGAACGGTTGATGGTCTGTTGGACTCAGTCATAATAAAAGGGTAAACGGCTGATGGTCTGTTGGACTCAGTCATGATAAAAGATAAACGGCTGATGGTCTGTTGGACTCAGTCATAAGAAAAGGAAAACGGCTGATGGTCTTTTGGACTCAGTCATATAAAGGAAAACGGCTGATGGTCTTTTGGAATCAGTCATATAGAGGAAAACGGCTGATGATCTTTTGGACTCAGTCATATAAAGGAACCGGCTGATGGTCTTTCGGACTCAGCCAACATAAAGACAAAGGACTGATGGTCTGTTGGACTCAGTCATAAGGAAAAAGGAAAAGATAAAGATAGAGAAAAGAAAAAAGAAAAAGAAAAGGAAGAGAAGAAGAAAAAGAAAAGAGAATGTAGAAATAATCAGAGAACATAAAATGGAAATAAATGAATGAATGAGGTAAGTTGAATAACGAATTAAATGTAAATTAAAAGAAAGTGAGAATAAGAGAAGAATTAAGGGAAATTAAATATATGGAAACTTATGAATAAAATATATTAATAATTATGTAGGCTTGGTTATTTGCTATGTCTTGTAACACCCCGATTTGGCAACTTGAAACCATAACTGTTTATAGTGAAAATTTGGGCCAAATTTTTTTTTTCAACGAGTGTTATGCAAGACGAGAACACGTATATCTCAAATCACAGTTAAGATTTAAAACTCACGTCCTCACTTTGCACGACACCTTTCAAGTTCCAAACCGGGATGTCATATGACATCGCACTTTGAAACTCGTTTTCAAAAACATTGTTGAAACACGACCCGTTTACTCTTTTCAATCATTAGTATTAAAATAAACCTTAATTGGGGTTACAGTACTTTAGAGCCAGGACTTTAAGTAACTTGCAATGGAAATACAGAACTCTGAAAGGGGATTATCTAACTTCTAGTCATCGCCACTAACGCTTCCGCTGCGCTATTCTGATTTCTGGGTTTGTCAAGTCCTCGGGTCACAAGCAGCGTCATTCTTCACCGTCTCCCTTTAATGGAGATGCTTCTATCTCCCGAATGATCTGGGACTTCGCTATGCTTCCCATCTAAGGACCATGCAGAAATTTTCCCAATACCAAGTAGTAGAACAGGAGAGAGTGAGCTACCCAAAACATGTAATGTCCACTATGTGGATTTACGATAGGCAATTATTAAGATAAAGCAGTAAAATGCAAAACATATAAACAAACATAATCAACATAATCATTTTCATCATCAAGTAAACTTCATCTTATCATCCCTTCTCAACTCTCACTCAATACTTCATATCATTATCATTCTTCTCCTTTTAATCTTTATATGTATTAAGTCTTATTATCACAGTTTACTCAATGACTTGGGGAAACATCATTGAGGAAAACGACTCTCACGTCTACATCTCCTCGGTCATCCATCCAAACCTAGTCGGAAGCAAACAGGAGTACAGGACCTTTACCACGCGGGCACGACAGCTGTCACAACACAAATGGTCCTAGACCAGGAGGCCTTGCCTCAAATCATAATCATATCATTTAATCAATGCACGCCCTCGGCGGCAAACATAAATGCCCCGTTCCAGTCCCTCTCACTGTTCTCGAATTGCCATAGGGGGCGACAGTACTAATTCTAGTTGATCGCGCAGAACTTACCACGACATAGGACCGATCTGCCCATACCACATATGGAATTCATTTCGCCTAGAATAGCACTCAAGGCTTCTTGACGTATCACCGTCCTTACCCTCCCCTATTGCAATCACAACCCGAATATCCGCAGATACTCCGGGGTATCTTCCTCTCCACTACTTCGATACGACACTCATACCTCACCGCGTTTGTATATGTCTTTTAGAAGTCTTTTAAAGTTTTCGGGCTTTTAATTAACGGCTTAATCCTAACGGTCGACTCGTCCTTGGTGCATCCCTTCCACGAGGCTCGACCACTAATAGTTCACACTGTTCTCCAATTCATCAAATAACAACTCAACATCTCATATCACACTCTTGCTCACCTCATCTCATCACTTTCACATAACTCATTTCATCAACTTCCTCAAGGCTCATTCCTCTTGTTTCTCAAAAGCTCTTTTCATAAAACTTTTCTAAAATATACTTTCACAAAACTTGTACTTCACAATACGTTTCCAAAATGTTACTTCATAACTTTCTCAAAAACACGTTTTCACCAAATTTCTCTCAAAAGTACTGACAAAAGATTTCACCAAAACTCCTCTCACCAAAATCTGGTTTTTCACAAACTTCCTCTCCAAATATCTTTTTATAACACTTTGTTAGAAAATTGCTTCCAAAAACTTTTCCCAAAATATATCTTTTCTCAAAACCTTTTCAAAAAGAAATTATTTCATAAAACTCCTTTTCGAAAACCTTTTCCAAAAATTTCTTTTCACAATCTTTTCACAAATCATTTTCAAAAATCATATTTTTGGGTGAGTGTTAATGGAGGAGAAGGCTCAACTCAACACTAAGCTTCTTCCCAAAAATAAAAACTTGTTGGGCGCTAATGGAGGAGCAAGCTCAACTCGATACTAGTGCCCAGACTAAAACTAAAGACAACAAGAGCCAAACCACATCTCATCATCTTTCCTCAATCACGTCCTTCCTCAACTCACATCTCCTTTCATCCTCTTCTCTTTGTATTCCATTTCTTATACGGTTATCACTTTCATTCTTCTTTCTTTTAGTCTCATTTTCTCACTTTCACAATTTACTTTTCATCCACACATTACTCAGCGCACTAATATTTCTCAAACAACAACATATTTACTATATCGGTAAATGGATCATAAGCAAATCAGCATAAACATAAACAACCAGAGAACATAATAACATACTTAATAAGCCAATCTCAGCCGTTCGGGTGGATAGCCAAACACACAACAAACAATTGCTATCACATACACCACTACGCTAAATGAGATTGGAGTCCAACCTTTGAGATGATTGGACTTCTTAATAAGTTACCTACTACCACGGCGTCTTAAGGGAAGCCCCTCTCTCACCTCAAATACCGTAAGCTCCCGCAAGCTTTCCGAGATTTCCCAATCTCTAATCCCGCTTCGTTTCCTTTGCGTCGGTCGTCCGAACTATAGTATTTTTCCCGTGCGTTAGAAACGTTTTTAATGAATTCGCTAATTTGTTTTTTAAAATACTTTTGAAATCGTTTCTTTTCGAAAACACCTTGTTCATATCTCAAATCCAGAATAATGTTCTCAAAACCTCTAGATTAATTTCTTTAAAACAGAATTCATTTATTTTACTGTAAGTTCACTTTAAAATGTTCAGGTTATAAAATCAGTATTCGTAGTTATAAAATCCAGAACTCAAGGAAATAAAATCAAATCAATTTAAGTTTCTTAAATCACACTTTTCAATAAAGCATTTTTCAAACAACACATTATTTTAAAACATTCACAACTTCACATAAAACAAGTCACATTAAAAATCATTGGATTTTCAACAAAATTCCTTTTTCAATTATTAGATCCATTTATTTATTTTTATCCTTAACAAACCGAAAAGACTAAAACAATTAATACACACAACACATAGTCACACATGCAAACATAATCATTCACATAGACTTTTTCATAGAGACAATTTTCCTAGCTACACTAGCATGCATTGACCGAATTGTTTAAGTGAAATTTTGCAAAGATTAAAGCATACACACAGGCACCAAAACAATTGAGATCATTTTCTTTACTTCTTGAACTAAAAACCGAGAACTTTTAAAGAGGATTTAACAATTTAAATCAAACAACAAGTTAAGCTACAAATCAAGATTTCATTATTTTTATTTTTCTTAATGATTCATGCATGAACTCTCTAAGCCTTTAGATTAATTTAATTTCATTATATATGCATCCTAAACCATGATCAAATATAATTTCCTATTCTTTTTCCTCATGGCCGAATACTAAGATGCAACAAACAAGGTCTTATTCACTTTTACAATCCTACAGAATCACAAAATCATTCATCAAAACATGTAAGATTTTAAAACAAGTTTTCAAAAATCACTTAATCTTCAACAAAATCAAGAATACATTTTAAACATTTAAAAATAACATGCATGTACCTAGAGTTACTAGATCTAGTCTTACCACTCACATGCATTAAGATTCCACATAACACAAGCACAAGATCCATTTTTATTTAGTATGGCCGAATGGCCTAATACCAAAATGGCATACATACATTCAATTACTAAGGTTAAATCATGTTCACTTCTTCAAAAGTCATTTTTGAAGCTTGTTTATTTAATTTCCTCTTCCAAACCAAGGCATGCATAAAATAATAACATGATTTTTCTTCTTAAAATTAACATGCATGCTTTAAAGACATAGATCATGAAATATTTGCACATAACTCAACAAGTTATCACCGAATCAACATGTAAGCCAAAGAACTCCACTTTATTTTCAAGCAAACTTAAATCACATACTTATTCATGAAGGAATCACTCAATCATATTATAGATCATCATTTGAGCAAGAAAAATTTACATGCAAGACTAAAGATCTTAGATCTATTATTAATAAAGTTCAAAGCACAAACTTATTTATCAAATCTTTTCTTAAAAGTAACATAGCTCACGGTTTCATCAAGAAATTCAACATGCAATACCAAATAATTTATTTTACCCTTAGATCATGCATTAATTTGTCAATTAAGCACATAAACACATAGATCGTGATTTAAAACGAGAAGAACATACATGCAAGAAGGATATATGTTAAGTTTCACAAAAACTTAAACAAATCTCTAGATCTTTAAGTTTTTGTTAGAAAAGTATTTAGATCAGGCAAGGAGAATACAAACTGAATCACAAACATAGAGTAGCAATTATTACAAATTACTTTTAGTCCATAAAAGTCCAAAATTAAGAAAGAATAGCACATAAACTCATCTTACAAATCCTAGAAACAAACATGCAAGAAGAAAAAGAAAGGGGATCTACAACTAAAAGAAATCTAGGCTATTACATTCTTCTCTTGTCTCTTCGAGTTTCCTATCAAGAGGGTTGGCTCCTTAAGCTCCTAGTACTTGGATCTTCAAAGGGTTGCTCTAGATCTAGGTTGAAACCTCCTTCTTCTTCCTCCTACACCATACGGCCACCACTCTCTTTCTCTTCCTCTATTTCTTTTCTATTTTTCTCTAAAGGTTTGATGAGTCCTTTAGAGAAGTGTTTGTGTTTGGAGGAGTGAAAAAATGAAATGGGTGAAAGAAAGGAATCAAGGCTTCATACATAAATAAACTCACGAATTATCCCTCCTTTGCCCTTAGTTCATTCACGGCTTATGCACACTAAGGAGGGGCGTTTTGTCCTCATAAAATTTGCATGGGTAGAAGCCTTCAAAGTCAAGGAGACAAGGTGATATGGGCTAGGCTACTAGGGGTCAATTAGGTTGAATGGTAATTGGCTTCCTAGTTAGGGTTTTCCTTCTAGTTTGGTTGGCTTGGTTTTAGTTTGGTTCCTTAATGTCTTAATCTCTAAGTTTCCACCATCCTAATCTCACATACACACACACACACGCATGACACATAGCACACACACACTTATCATGCACATGCAAATGACACATACACACCTTCATGCACAAGTTCAGCCATGGCACTCTCACACACATGCACATGTCTTTTATTTTTATTTCCTAATTCCTTAATTTATTTCTAATCATGTTTACTTAAATTATTAATTCACACCACAAATCAATTAATTCGTACAACAAGGCACTTAAACTTAAGAAATCACATTTTCATGCATCACATATTGCACATACATTAAATCAAACACACATCATACAAAATTCATGTTAAAACAATCATCACAAAACACATTTTCTTCAAAATTCGTTTTTCTTATATTTTGAAAATAAATTTTTGTAAAACAGCCTAGAAAATTCTGAAAATAATATTTTCAAATTCTAGGTTTCAAAACGATCGTTTTCATAGAGGGATCATAAAATTCCGAGTTACGGTTTAAAAGATATGGATTTTTAAAGATAATAGACCCAAAAATCTCATTTTTCACAAAATCATCTTTCAATCACAATTTAACAAATCATTTTTCATTTCAACAAAATCATTCATTCTTCTTTTATAAAACATTTTGCTTATAAAAATCCATGGAAATTAGCACTTTATTTCTTTCTCATGAAATACTTTTTCCAAAAATCACGATTTCAAGGTTTCTTTCGTTAAAAATCGTTTACGCACGTACGGGAAAAATGCGGGGTGTTACATGTCTTGTTTTAGGATTTATCTTTTTAAGTTCTGTGTAATGTTACCCTTCTTGCTATATTTTTACAGGTACGAAAGCGGAGCTTACACTGTAGCAGGCCGAACTGGAAACCCTCCACTACGTGGAGTGTGGTTATGATACCAAGAGAGGATTTTGTTTTTAATTACATTAAAAACTGTAATGTTTTGTAATTTATAGTATGTGTAGTTAGATGCCCTGAGGTTGGTACTAGTCGGGCGTTAGGATCTGAACTGGTTTTTAATCTGTTATGTTTACGTTTTTAAATAATTCTGGACTGACAGGTTTTTAGAAGGGAATTTTTGGGAAGTCCGAAAAACAGAGGAAACTCTGCCGGATTTTCGTGAAACCTTTCATAAGAAATCAAATTTAAAAATGAATTTATAAACTCTGATTTCATTAAAATTCAAAATTAACTAATTAAAGTGAGGGTGTTACAACTTTGTTACTTAATAATTCGAGATATCGGGTGATCAGTCCAATTATTCAAACTATTAGTAACGAATCATACTTTCTAGATATAATCTTTTGCAAGAAAGATCATACGACATATCTTTAAGTTAGATGAACCTAAAGATGAGTTAGCGAGCACTATTGGTCTTTTAGGTGAATAGTCAATTTCTAGAGATATTTCCGTCGGGGAGACAAAATTTGTCCTAACCCGGTGGTTGTTAATTTCTCTAGCCTTAACTAATCCTCCTATGGCTGAAGTGTTCGCGGATATTTATCACATCCAACTGTGATAAAGGTTTGGATTACAAAAATTAGGATCAGACTTTCTGCAGAGTCTTAATATTTTAAAAGATTAAATTAACTCCATTCGGAAGCATTTGGCTATATTAATTCGGATCAAGAGACTAGATGACTAAGGTGATCTTAGTTTAAAATATACTTCATAGTCTTTCATAACATAATAGCTTAGCCTGCCTATTTTACTGGTTGTCAATTCCTTCCTCTCCTCTATCTTTCGACCAATCCGATCATCATGAACTTCTTGCATTAGAAGTTCAACTGTCCCTCTTAATCTCTCAGAGTTGCATCATGTGAGACACTATACTGAATCCTTTAAACCTTTATCCCATTCCTTTGGAAAGAATATCAAGGAATTTAAATATACAATTGAGGGATTTCATATTTGGCAAGGAGCTTCCAACATTTCACAAATTTTCAGTTATAACTGGTTCAAGTTACAGTATGTAACCGGTTACACGATAAATCTAACCGGTTAGAGTACTGTGTCAGACCAGTTACAGTAGTTTTGAAATACGATTCTTCTTATTTACTCCCTCCTAAAATGCGATTTCCTCCTTTTCTCTTCCTCTTCAAGATTTAAACCTCCCAGATACTGATCCCCATCCATTCTCAATCTTCAAATCATCACCATTCCTCATCATCCTTTCTCACATCCCCACTCTCACCTTGGGTTCATCTCCCAATTTTGTTTTCCCCATTCTTCTCAAAACCCTAACACACAGAAATCATGTCCTCCAATCCTCCTCGTCGTGCTAGAGTCAAGTCTACTGCCACCAGACCTCCTAGGAGACCAATAATCGAGTACTACAGTGACGACAAGTGTGCGGAGAGGTTCGAGAGTTGTTGTGACAGGGGTTTTGGGCTCAAGAGATGGATGAACTTCAGGTGGTGTGCTAATAACAATTTCCAATTTCAGAGATTGTATGAGTATCAAGGTCTGGTAACTTTTCTGGAGTTGAAGGGTTCCATCTTCCCAAGGTTGATTAGGGAGTTCTATGCCAATTTCAGGGAGTATGAAGGGGGTCATCAATCCAAGGTTAATGGGGTGATTTTTGACATTACCCCAATTGACTTTCTGATTGTGGGTGGACTTCAATCGGCGGGTACTTATCCCGGTGATCCGGAAGATAATCGGCTTAACGTCTGCAACCTTGAGGATGTTTACAAGGATAGTTTACGGAGTCCGGATTTGTACTTAATCGGTCCTCGTAAATCTGTGGGAAACATGACCGTGGAGAACAGGTTTATTCTCTATGTCCTTACATACTTGCTGACCCCTAGGACCTCTTCTAATCACACACAAGCGATGGCAGCAGATCTTCGGTATATGTTTGCGATCAAGAATCAAATTCAAGTGAATTGGGTGCGAGTAATATGTGCCTACATGGCACAGGCTGCTGACTCGACAAGCGGTTGTCTTCCTTATCCTTTCTTCGTGAGCCGTCTCATTGAGTACAAAGGAATTCCTATTCCGGAGGATGAGGAGTTTGAGCCTAGCGAAGGCTTAACTTGTATCAATAGTAGAGTTCTTCACTCGATGGGAATTTATCAGCATGATGCGGACGGGATTTGGAAATGGAACGCTGACATCAAAGTCTTGGATGCTGCAGCGGCTGCGGAAAGAGAGCAGCAGAGGCAAGAAGAAGAAGGGACAGGGGTTGAGCCCGAGGTTGCGACTATGGAGGATGGGGCTCCAGCTGCGGGTGAGGGTGGAATTCCGAGGCACTTTACTCAACCTTATTCCACTTTTGATGTTGGTGGAGCTTCAGGTCATGCGGGCGAGGCTAACGTTTATGCTTCTATGGAAGAGAGGCTAAACGCCAGGATGGATGTTGGTTTTGCTAGGGTCGAAGGACGTATGGACAGGGTGGATGATCAATTTTCGAATCTTAATGTTTGTCTGGATTCCCTGGGCATCAATATGGAGAATATGCATTTCCTGCTACGCACATTTGGGCGTTTTCAGGGTCCCCCTACTCCACCTCCTGCATCTCCTCCTCATGAAGGCTAATAGATTAGCATCGTAACTCTTTTTGTTTAGGGTCTTGATTATGTAACCCTTATATTATAGCTATGCAGTTTTTGGGGAAATTTTGGGTCTCATCATGTTCCTGGTGATATTTTCCCGTAGGTGTTTTGGCTTAGTCTACTCATCCTATGTATTTTGCGACCTATGACTCTTGCTTACTTACTTCATGTTTCGCTTGCATTTTTATGTATGAACCTTTTTATGCTTGTAATGAATTATCCTTATCTATCACTACCATTCTCTTTATGTTGTTCCCGATCGGATTGTGTACTTATATTTATCTCCTTGGTTCATATGGTCTGCATAACAGCTGTACTAACATTCCAGCATTGCCCTTAATCTTGTTGCTTTATTTAGTTTGGAAAATGAACAAAGGATTAAGGGTTTGATAAGAAGTCATAGCGTAATACACCTATGATGCCTTCAATACCTTGTACAACAGTTTTGAGGGTAAGGGATATAGCATTCTAGGTGCTAAAACCACTCAAAGCTGGTCCTGCCTTGTGATTGTCCATTTCTGCATACTGTAACCGGTTACAGAATCAGCTAACCGGTTAGGTTATGCAGCAGGATAATTAAATAGGGTAAGAGAGATTCAGACAAATTAAGATCCTGTTCCTAATGTTCTATTAGAACTCTACAAGCACGTATCAGAAGCATTGACATAATAATAAGTGGGAATTTCAAATGGGATATGTCCGAAGGAGTGTGATGTCGACCATTTGAATTACTATTGTTACCCCTCAGGAATGAAAGAATGAGTAGTCTTTAGAATTTATCAATCGCCATAAGATTGAATACTAACAGGGACTACGTCACACCAGGTCTAAGAATGGGTTATTCTTCACACCATAGCGAATAAGCACTTCGTCCTAGTTTACTCCCCTAGTTGCCATTCCTCAAAATTACTGCATCATTGACTCTTTTATAACCTTAATGAACCAGTGCTTGAATCTCACCATGGCAATAGGTTTGCAAAGAACACTACCTCCCATCAAAATTTCACTAAAGCCATCTTAAAATACTTCCTAAAAAATCTAAACTATTTGTCGAACACCCTCTAATAACAACTTGGACCCAAAAAGTGAGCCTGTGAGAACAGATTTTTTTCCAGAAAGTAGCACAGCCATTGGAAATTTAGTGCATGAAATCCCTCCTCCGGAACCAAGAATCAGGATCATTTGCTCTGATACCATAAAATGTAACGCTCTCTCATAACCTTCATAATTTGAAATAATTGAGTATATTTTTAAAATATATTCTTATTGCAGTTCTAAGGATTTCAATGCCAAAAATTTGCTTTTTATGGAAACTTAACTCTACCGTTGAGGTTAAACAGAGTTCGAAGTAAAAGTGGAGATTGGCAAAATTGTAAGGTACTTGATAAAATCAGAGTTGGTGGGAAAATATGAAAATCAGCTCTTGACTTTATGTCTGTCGTGGAAAGATGTTGCAACCAATACTTCCGTTATTATTAAAATAAGATGATAGTGTGAGAACTGGAAAACTTCTTCTTTTGATTACTTGTCACAAAGTATAACCTAGACTTTATTATTAGAAAATAACTTAGAGCTGATCCAAGTTCTTGGTTCCACCAGCTGTTCCATTTGATTTCCGACTGCTGTGCACGAAGATGCTAATTCCCTTTTTCCTCTGTTCTCCTTCCCACTCTAAGGGTCTCCTACCCTCACTCCTCTGAGAGGATATTGTAATGTTGATTACTAACCTACAAGGGCACGGGAGTAAGCATATCCATTTGCATAATCAAATGAGATAGACATAAGAAATAGTCTTATCAATCACAATTATCCAATTAGCATACAAAATGCAACAACATATGAGCACACCCCTTTTTAATATTCCAACTCTTGTAATGCAGGTGGCATGATGCATGGTTCCATCCACAACCGAGGCCTCCAACAATGTTTGATATCTGGCAAATGATATCCCGGTGTTCCCAGAACACCACCAAACGTTCCCAGAACGAGTGGCAAACCGTACTTGGAAAATAAACACAACTCCCAGAGTGTGCATCACGTTCCCAGAATGCCTACTTTCCCAGAACGCATAAAACCAGGTCCCGGACACTGGCCACATATCTATAATGTGTCATCAAGTAGGTTACAATTTCGGTACTCCCGGAGTACCCTTCTCATATTCCCAGAATATGAGAATTATTCCTTGCCAACTTATTCTCCATATCTCTATGAATGAATGCACCACTGCAAACATTGGTTTTTATCTTTTATTTAGTCATTGTGATTTAGGTTCGCCTCGTACTTTCCTTGGAATGATTGGTTTGAGGTATAAACTTTGACATGATACGGTATACCCAAAATAACTTTAATCATGCCAGTTAACTTGAATTGAGTAGACTTAACCAAAGGTAATCACTCCTTCATTAAAAGACTATCTTTCAATTTTCAATTTCAGATACTAACCGGTTACAACCTCAGGCTAACCGGTTAGAGTTACATATCTGAAACTGTTTCACCTTTTGAAATCCAAGAAATCCCTCTTCTTTGGACTTTCTACTCAATTCATAAACAGGCTTCCTCATTGCTTTATACCTCAAACATCTTGTGCTCATCATTCACAGGCCTAAATTCACACTTTGTTATCAATGAAGCATAATCTAACCCTTAAGTTATGTCAAAATCTCAAGGTATTGATTCTCAACCACAATCTAATCCAACAATGATTTATCTCCTGCTTTCAGATTGGTCCTTATTGAGATCAGAGTTTAGATTCTTGAGTAGGAATAGGAGCATATTGCCAATTTTCCAAAAACTTATTTGTCTTTGAAATTACACAGCATCTAACCGGTTACGAATATCGTCTAACCGGTTAGATCAGACTACACTGAAAAATAGAATTTGCAAACATTTCCTTTCACTACCCAGCTCTAACTCATTTCAATAATCATGTAAGGCCATATACCTTGAGTAACTTCTGCTCAGCCACAGAAACACATTAAATCTTGCATACATGTCATTTAGAGCATATTGCACATAATATACATTTAATCACAATTAACATCACTTGTTATCACATAGCTCATATCAATACATGTATTTCAGATTAATGCTTCCATATTACTTGCATGCAATTCCTAAATCTGTTGCAGACAGAAATAAGTTATCCAGTGGCCTCCAAGCCTTTATTTACTATATGCTATGCCCTTTGTGAGTCTCATGGTGAATCACCCTATTATTCCATGAAATCTATTCTCATTCTAGCAAAAGAAAGCTTCTCCCTTACCTCAAGGTTATGTTTGATGAAGATCAATACTGAAACTTGTAGAAAATCCACAAATTCCCCACAATTCCTATGTTCTGCTTTCAGCCACGATTTCCATCAACATGGTTCAAAGACCAGCAGATTTGACATAGCAATAGACCAAAGAAATTGGGGAAAACCA
The DNA here is from genome assembly GCA_037953625.1 of Crotalaria pallida. Classification (NCBI taxonomy): domain Eukaryota; kingdom Viridiplantae; phylum Streptophyta; class Magnoliopsida; order Fabales; family Fabaceae; genus Crotalaria; species Crotalaria pallida. The sequence goes on from CM075654.1 coordinate 27,972,802, forward strand.
TCAGAATTCAGACTAGCTGACATGCACCAGCTTTAGAAACAAATTTGAGGCTTAAAGAGTGCATGTACTTACCAAAATCATATCCTAAAGAGAGCCTCACGAACTGGTTTTCTGGTTCTAGACAGATTGGTTCCTCAATCTTCCAAGGCTAACAACTTCCTCAATACTCACTCTCAATTCACTCTCCATACCTCAATACAAAGCTGGAAGACTGAGCTTTAATATGGTGTATCTCACTTGGTTTAACTCTCAAAGGTTAGGGAGAATTTAGCAGAGTAATACAGAAACCCTAATTGGGTTTTCACAGCATCCCTTCATCAGAAAACCCTAAATTTGGCCCTCAATTCCATCATTTATAGAAGAATTTAGTGAACATGCAGCTTGACATGTATCCCTCACTGGAAATCGAGTGGTGTTCATGGCAAATTATGGTGAATTCAATCGATTACTCATCAAAATCCACTATCTAGGTTTCCTGAGTTCATCGTGTAACCGGTTACAAAGTCTTTCTAACCGGTTACACTCTGGTAACTTTTGAAAATTAATAATTCAATAATTCCTTTCCAAAAAAATCCTTTTTAATATTACATTTAGGTCCTAGCTCAAGGACTAAAATGCGATATCCCTGTTTTTGTTATTCACTACCAAAAATTACTTCCACCTATATTTTGTATATCAGTACGGAATAGAGACAAAATATAAACTTGAAAGAATTTAATATCAAACCTTTATTATTAATTTTCTCATTACTCGGAAGACAAAAAATTAGGGGTGTTACAGATAAAAGTTAATCTTTGTTGCATCAATGGTTAAAAATTCAGAAAGTATCTTCAAAGGGGATACAGAAGTCATTAGCTTGAGACATTTGGAGAAAGCTTTTAGTGTAAACGGGTTTTTATTTATATCATTTTTCACATAAGATAAACTTTACTCAATTCCTTCTATTTTATAGTCTATTGATAATAGTCATGCCTTTATAAACCAAAATAACCAAGTGTCATTACATATATCTTTGTTGCAGTCTTGCAGGAATATTTTTCCTAGCTTCTTTAATCCATTATACCAGGACAAAATGGGCTTTAAAAATCAGAAATGATCTCGCAAAAGTGAAGGATCTGTGCGATTAAGCCTGTGGGATACCAGTGGCTGCTAATATGAGGCTCCTAAGATGGTAAGAGTATAGTTGTTGCTGTTTTGCTCTTACTACCTCTCAAATGGTATAAAATTTAGAGGGAATGTTGTAATAAGTATGGCAATTAAAAAAAAACTACAATTATTAGCTTGAGATGTTACTAGCTCCTTCTCAAAGATTAGGTGTTTTTTTGGACTTATATTAACAATATACTGTGAATAATGACTACAGTTAAGATTAGGTGTTGTTTTGGACTTTAATATAAGCAATGTACATTTGTTTTATCCTACACATTATGCAATCTGAATATTAGGTTCAAATTTTATGAACTTATAGTGCTCTATACATATTTTTCTTATTCCTGAGTTTTCAGTTGGAATGCAGGAGATATGGAGACAAGAAAGAGGTTGTTGAGCTTGAGGCAAATCCAGAAACGGATCTTAGAACTGTGTTTGCCTGCCAGGTTTATTGGCTGGCCCTTTTTCTTTTATTTTTTTTGTTTTAGTTATTACCAAAAACTAATACATTTGGGTATTTCGCATCCTTTTTATATATTTTATGACAACCAATTTGCTATGCGATGATTACAAATGTCCTTGAGGCCAGAGAGGGACATGTATGAATTCTCCTCTTAAATGTAGTGTTTGCAACTTTGCATGCTTCGAGTGAGTGAATGTCTTATTTATATCTTCCTCTATTATGTGGCTTACAAGTTTGCAATTTTTTTTTCTTTTCACAAGTGCAATCTTTTTCAATTATCATTCATGGGTAGCAAATTGCAAGTTTGTGTATTTAACTTCTATATCATCCTCTAATAGTTATTTTCTATTTTATTTTCATTATTCTGCATATTGTCTGTATAGAATTTTTGTTAAAGGAACAAAAGTTACGGCTTATTAAAGTTACTGTCAAGGCCCCATTTTTGTGCTTTATTTCATTTGTTATTAATATATCACCCTGCTTCTGCTTCTACATATGCCGCTTGCTTTCTTTGTCATAACTCTTATAAGTAAACAAAGTAAAAAGGCTTTTAACCCACTCTTTCCCCCTTTTTTCACCAATTCAGAATCTTTTTTGCTCTAAATTTTCATTATATGTCCTTAATTTTACCTTAATTTCAGGTTGCTTTGATGCAAAGGAATGACAATCAATGGATCATACTTTGCTCATCATTTATGGATGAAAAATGATATCTTAAAATGTTAAGAGCTCATGGTTTGATAAGAGCAAATTAGAATAAAAAAAGGTTTGATAAGTGTATATTAGAATAAGAGTTTGTGGCTACAAAAATGTCACAAACATTACTTAACGTTTGTAATATTTGTATAATTACAATTACAATTACAATCATAGAAAACTTTTTTTTTATTTGACAGTTCCTTTTTCCAGCAATTTGGCACTAACCTCACACTTTGAAAAGCTAAAGCATGACAACAACTTGGAGTATTAAGTTATGTAATTTTCTTTGCTTATTAGTATTCATGTTTATTTAATTTTGAGGCCAAATTCATTGAAGATGTTAAGTTGAAACAGACAATTTTTAACAGTTAAGTTATCCAATGAAAATAAATGTGTGCTTATTCCTAACAATTCTTGGATTATTTACTAAACAAACTCAATTTATTCATGAAATTCTTGGATTATCTACTAAACTTCTGTTATGTGTGCAGACAGAGGAGTATTTCCCCGTGCATCGCACGGGCTTGGGACCTAGTTTCCTGAGTTACTGTTATGAGCTTCATACTATCTTTTGATTCACTGTGTTGTGAAAAGGTCTCACCCTTAGTGGTTATTATTTTAGGTTATTGCTGAAGGAGTTGAGAATTAGAGTGTCGCAACGGAAGGATGGAAAGAAGGAAATTGCATGTTGTGCTATCTGTGTTGTAATTGGAATACCCAAAATCTGTTGTAAACATGTTTTATGAAAACAAAATTTTAAGTTCCTTGTTTTAATTACAAACTTTTAAATCGTTATTTTATATAAAACATTTGGGTGTTACATTTATGGTATCAGAGCAGTTCCTTCCTTCCGACCTGAGGGAAAGTGGTTCCAAACTCACTGCGAACACTCTTATCTCAAGCTTCTTTTCCAGAGGTGAGACCCTTTTAAGTGGAAATTTTAATGTTATGTGGTTGATTATCATGTTCGGTAATAAATGCTAATTTGTGATTGAATAATGTGCCTTGTATGAGCGGAATGAGTTTATGTTTGCAAATGGGAATACTAATAATTGTCAAATTAAGGAAATTGTATATAAAAGTGGAAACGAAAGTGAATTCTTTGGAACCTAAGCGGATCCCTTAGGGATTCAAAGAATCACATATTGTAAGTGTTTATCCATTTGCAAACAGGAAACTTCAAAGGGTGTAATTGATTTGGTCTGAGGATGAAAATTTTAAGTTTTGAGTTAATCAAAACTTGAAATTTCTTACAAAGGAAAATCTTGCTAATCAAAACGAAGTACATAAACTTTAGCTGGATGGCGATGGCTATTACCACTGATGGAATGTAGTGTCGGAACTGGCCAATCCGATGTTGCATTTATCGGGAGGTGACGTCGTCGAGATCCAAAAGCTTATGCATCATCGTGAATTAATAACTGATTTTCTATGTATGAAACTTTTGTGTTAGTTCTTTCATGTTTGATTGTTTTGCTATGTGCATTTGTGTGTGATTTTAATGTATGTTTGTTAAATAAAATCGTGTCAAAGTAATTGAACAGGGATTAGAGATGGAACCACATGGAATAATAAATTAAGATCTCGGATACTAATCCAATCGAGTGACTAAATTCATGTCGATTCGACTAGTATCTAAGAGAACGAAAAGTAAATTTTAAATTAAACTAATAGTCGGTTCCATGGCTAATCTTGATCCAAGTAATTGTGGCACCAAATGTTAAATAAGAATCGAGAACTGATCGATCGGATTTGAACCGCTAAACCATATTAATTCAAATTTCAAACATAAAAATAACTTTTTTCCAAGTTTGGGAAGCGGTTCGGATTCAATCAAAAAGTCCTCGAAATATGTTCTCCCGCGGAATAGTCTAGCATTAAAGTAGGCGAAAAGAAGGTAGACGTGGAATCATAAAAATCAAAATAAGTTATTGACTCGAGACTAATCTAACTGAGTGATTTAATTCACATCGACTAGATTAGGATCCATGAAAAACAATAAAAACATTGGTATTAAATTTGTAGCCGATTCCACAGCTAATTTAGTTCCGATGACTTTAATACTAAACGAAAGTTAAGTTGGAGTTTCTAATGATTGAACTTGAACCCCGAGATACAATAATAAAATTTTGTAATGGAAAGAGGTTTATTTAATCGAAAAAGGGGTTAACATTCAATCTAGAGGTTCTCACATTACTTTTGGATTATTTTGATGGTAGTGCATTTGCATATATAAAAGTTTATGTTTATGTGGAAAGGAATTTAAACTTTTGAAAATGTTTTCAACGATTTTGGGATTAATACCTTTTCAAATACCATCTTTATGTTTAAAGTCCCAAAACCATTTTCCACTAAGCATTGACTAAGAGTGTTGTTTTGGAATTGTATTCAGGATAAAACTGAGTACGTTTGTGTATGTTTAATTGATATAAGCGTTTAATATTAATATATGAAAAATGAATTTTTGTATGATTCTTGTGAATGGAGGCTAGGATTTATGTTTGCTTAATTGTGTGAGTGTTAAAATGAATTTCAAAAAGTTGCACCGAACCACAATCATTCCAAATGGATCGTGGGGTCGCAATATAAAATTTTCAAGAACTAGTGGAAAAGTAAGGAATTCTAAGTGATCGAGCAGTGGATTGTTGTAATCAAGTCACACATTAATCAAATAGGAACCCTTCTTATGTGACTCAAATCAATTCGGAATGAAAACTCAATTTTCAAACTTGAAGTCAAAAAGGAATGTAATTGTTTCAACTTTTGAAGATGAACTAAACTAAATTTTTCCGAGAACAAAGTATATCCCTTTTTCCTTGAGTTACCAATTTTGAGTGATCTTTCACTCCTTCATCTCGGTTCTTACGAAATTAGATGGAGGTAGCCCTTCATGTTAAGGTGCATGATTAAAAGTTTTATTGAATTTTTCAAATGAAACTAATTATTCCTCATCAAGAGAGGAACTGAATTTCCAAAGAATTTTAATTTTTGTAAATGTAAAAAATTTTTTCTAAGTGTTTTACTAGTATGGGACCTTCTCTCTAAATTTTAAATATCCATACCTAGTGATAGTTCAAACCAAGGATTTTTAAAGATGTATGTATTTGTGTTTAGGTGACTGTTTGGAAAATCAGGGTTTTATATACAGTGAAAAACTAAGTTTTTGGGTAGGATATTCTTTTGACTTGGAAAATTTGGCCTAAACACCCTAAGGTTGAATCATTGTTCAAGTAACATTTCGAGCCAATCGGAGCAAGTTAGTGTTTTAACTGAAATGAATTTTAACGTGCTCTGATCGGTTTGGCAATTTTACAAAACCTTGGGCTAAGTTTAGGTGTTGTCCCATTGATTTTGAGGCCAATTGGAGTTTGTCTACTATTTTTAAGTGAATTTGACGTAGGTTCACCCTCGACCATCACAAAATTTTGACAAAGGGGTCGTAGGGTCAAAAAATGAACCTAATGAACTCTGTTTGACTTGAAAATTTACCATGATGTTCTTTTATGTACTGGGACACTAGTTTCAGATTTTTTTCAAAACGTTAGGGAATTGAATTGATGAAATGCATTTTTGGTTGCAACTATATAAGCCCTATTCCCCGAACCCCCTTTTGAAACGATTTCAAAATATGTGATGATCTTTATGTATGTGTATGTAAAGGTAAGCGTTGGCCCTAAGTTAGGCAAGGTAGATAAGGAATAGCTTAGGAGGAAGTAAGGTTGAGTCGTGTCAGATTTGAAGTGTATGATGTTGTGGACTGTTGTTATGAGTGTTTGAACCTTGAATGATGTTTACATGAATTATGTTTGTTTGATTGATGAATGTGGTTGATTAGGGCCTAGGAATAGGATAAGTGATAGATTTTGGAGTTAGAGTATAATCAACCATTGAGGGTAATAGTGTTTAGAGCGTATTAGTACCCTTTCCAACCTTCGATGTAGAATTCCAGGGGGAAATCCAGCTGACCAAATTAAACCATAGTCGGTACTCTTTGTAAGACCCTATATTTTGAATAAATAAATAAAGATTAAGTATTTAAAATAATGATATGGTATATTGAATAAAATAATGAATTTTCTAAAATTAGGTTAATATAATCGAGTGTTTTGGGGAGGACACGAGTATAATCACTAATTGCTTAAAAAATTTGAATTTTAGTCGAAAGACTCGAGTCTTTCAGGAAAGACTCGAGTGATCTTTGAATTTTGAAAAGTACTCGAGTATTGGGAAAAAGACTCGAGTAATTCGAGCAGTCTGGTTAAGTGTATAGGTCGATTTTCATTTGAACTTCGCACCAAAACGCGTTTTCTTGAGGTTCCAAGCATAGAGCTGGACCTTACTTCGAAGGAGGGTAATCCTAGCCTATAAATAAGTGATCAATGAATCCCAAACACCCTCAAATCTCTTGAAACCCGAATTGTTGGCAAAATTCCTCTGTTTTGTGGAGCTCACTTAATCCTTTCGTTCTCTCTCAATTTTCATCCTTTTCCTTTGAAACCTAAACACAAACTGAAGTTCTGATTCCGCTCTTGAATTAGAACTCGACATCACTTCAAATAGCCTCCTGTAGATCGAGTTATAGGCAACCAAAGTTGAGGTCTTGAAGCTGTGAAAAACAGAGCAACTTTCAGCATCAAGTACTCATTTTCCTTGAATCCGTTTGGTAAATCCAGGAACCCTTTTGATTCCAAACTTGTTTCCATTTAAAGTTGGCATTTCCTAGTTTCTGAAGCTAACTTGTTTCATTCTTTTTCATGTCTTATTCATGGTGAAATTGATGGCCAAAGTCAGCTAAGTGCAACAAGTTTTGCACCGGTTCAGAATCAAGTTTTGATTCAATCTCTTTTTGGTTCAATCAAACCTTTCTTTAGCTTCTATGAGGTATGGGAGGAGTTACCTAAATACTAGAATGAGTAATTTCAAGCTAGAAATGTAAGAACCATTGAAGGTTCAAAAGAGGGATGAAACTTGAATTGGGATTCTGACTTGGAGGTCAGAGGCCCAAAGTTTTATGACTCAAACAAGTTTAAATGAACCTAATCAAGCTCACTGTAATGTGTTTCGAAATTAAAATCAAGTGGAAATGGATTTCATATTTTAAAATGGATATTTGCAAGTTTTGATGCAATCTGTGATTTGATGTTATTTGATGTTGTTTCAGTGATGATTTAGTGTTCTAACATGTTTATTTTATGAGCCCACGTTGCTGTTTTGCATAGGAATGGAGATATAAAGCAAGGAATTCGAATTGGTATTGAAAGTGTAGAAAACTGGTGATGTTGCAGCAAAAACACTCGAGTAGCTTAAGGAAGACTCGAGTATTCTGGAAAATTGGAAGAACACTCGAGTGATTCTTAAGGACTCGAGTACTTTTACATGAACAACTCGAGTAGTCAAGAACTACTCGAGTAATTTAAAGAATTTTTAGAAAAACCTTTATTTTCTACAATTTCATTAAAGATTAACTCGTCTAAGCTCCTAAATAACTAAACTCTAAAGATTTCTCTTTATGCTTAACACCTAATCCCGTTGGTCGATAATTATCCTGGAGGTGTCCTACTGGAATTCTATTCAGTGGTTGATTATTTACCTACAGGAGTCCCAACGGAAGTGCGTACACCCATTTGGTTGATATGATCTCTAACGTCCCGGTGAAAGTTTTATTCACTTGGTTGATATTTTCTATGGGAATCCCAATGGGGTCGTTGCAATAAATATCCGCCAATAGGAGGTCGTGCCCTGACGGATTATTAAATAAATGAGTAATATGTCAGATTAGTCCCTGACTTTGTAAGCGTCGGTCAAGTTAGTCCCTGACTTTATCGAAATAGCAATTTAGTCCCTGAGATTTCATTTTAATTCACATAGGTCCTTATCTTTATCCAATTTTAAAGCAAATACATCCCTGCGATAGTGACGGCAGGGACTAACTTGATCGACGTTCTCCTATATCAGGGACTAAATTGCTATTTCGATAAAGTCAGGGACTAACTTGACCGACGCTTACAAAGTCAAGGACTAATCTGACATATTACTCTTAAATAAATGATTATATACTATTCCTAAAACCATCGCAAAGTGGTTGGACCGCTGATGGATTTTCTGAAATAACAAGTTTAAAGCAAGTAAACCCATCACGAAATGGCTATGCCTCTGATGGTCCTTTTTGAAAGCACCAACACCAGCTAAGAGATAATTGAAAGTTAATGAAATGAGTTAATGAAATGAGTTAATGAAATGAGTTAATGAAATGAGATACTGATGAGAATAATGAAAGAAAAGAGATAGAATTTTTAATGTGGCATTGTCATGCATGGAGTTGCTCCGATTTCGATTGTGGAATCTAGCATAGGATAGATGGATACCACAGCCTTGAAAGAGCCGTGATGCCATAGCCCTAAAGGTGCTATGATGATTTGGATACCGTAGCATGAGAATGCAATGAAGGCTAATTCCCAATCAATCGAGATGCATGGGATATGGATACGCTCCAGTTCGATGAAAACATAGGTTGGAGATGAATATCCCAAAAGGATGCCGAACTGTGAAGCATGAATGAGGAGTAGGCATACATCATTTCACTAATAAAGTTAAATATGCGTTAAACCAGTTTGAGCATACATTTACACTCTTAATGCTATCTGAATACAAATGCTTGATATTTTTAGCCTCTGTTATGCTCATTTGTTATTGTATTTAGCTATGACTCACTCCTAATCCCTTGTTGTAGGTCATGGCCAGGAATATGATCTGCGTGGAGATGAGGCCGCTCCCTAATAGGGAGTGGAATTTCGAGGATCATCGGGCTATTTATGAAGGGGACGTGGAAGTCACTTTCCGTCACCCAAACCCATGGTCCCGAATGCGTTCGCGTCGAACGAGAATCCAAATGATGTACATTATGCACATTCCGCCAAATTTTGTGTTTCACCATGGAACACCACCACCACCACCAAGACGTTTTCCGAGACGCACCCTCCCACCAAGTCCATCACCCTCTGAGGAGAGAATCATTTTGGAGGTCCCTGCTCCCTCTCGTCCTTCCACTAGAGCCCGATCTCTAACTCCAGTTTATGTGCCATCTGATCCAGCACATGAGGAAGAGGAGGAGGAGGAGGATCTGATAGAGGATGAGGATCCGGTGGAGGATGCCGATCCGGTGGCGGATGATGATTTCATGGACAACTCAACTGGCAGTCAGCGGGGAACTGATGATTGAGTTGAGTTCTGGATGTCGGAATGTGAGTAGTGCGACTCATCAGGTTTCTTTCACTTATGTTATATTTTGAGTTTCGAACCCATTGCTCTAGGTTGTTATGAGTTTTGTTGTAATATATGTAATATAATGTAATGACCTAGAGTACTTAAGTTAAGTTTAATGTTGTTAACTTTTGATGTAATGAATATGTACTTTCACTTTAAGATAGAGTGTAAAGTGGATGTTTTCCCTTCATGATGTTTTGAATGTTTTCTACAAGAATCGAAATGGATGATGACTTAACTTATGATAAAAGGAAAATAAATGAAAAAAAATTTCGTATTTTTGAATATAAGTATTTTTATTTAGAATAGAAAGTTAGGTCGTCACACTCTTCAATGAGTACAAGAGTTTAGTGGCGTACTCATGCTGAATGGTATGCCAAGTCTAAGTGGGGGAGTAGAACCAAAGTGAAGAAAGTATTGTAGCTTAGAAACCCTTTTTCCGGGATGGTTCTCCAATTAAGGATTCTGAGCAAAATTTCGGGGACGAAATTCCCATAAGTGAGGGAGAATTGTAACATCCCTAATTTATTTTCCAAGTCTATTTATTAGAATAATATACTTAGGAGGCGATAGTGATAGAAAAACCAAGTGGTAGATATTAGAACAAAAAATAGTTAGAAAATAGTTAAAGTTTCTCAATTAGAAGAAAAACTAGGATTTAAAGATTTATAGCCCAAAACCCAATTTCCACCGTTGGATATGAAGTTGGATTTATTAGGAAGCTTGCTTTAAAATTTGAGCAAGATCCAACGGTTAACGAAAAAGTTATAGCAGTTTGAAGTCAGGGAAAATAAGCCAAAATGAGTCAGACCCCCACGCCCGAGCGCACGCCCAGGTGGGCAGGAGCCCTAAAAGTCGCATCAGCCACGCCCAAGCGCACGCTCGCCCTAGCAGAAGCGCCAAAATGTTGCATCGGTCAACGCTCGAGCGCACACCCGAGCGTGCGCGCCCTAGAAAACCCCCTGACACACCAGATCTACGCACCAGAAACGAGCCATCAGCCACCATGGACCCACGCTCAGGTGCACGCCCGAGCGTGCGCGCGATTTTAAAAGCTGGTTCAGCAGCTTGGGAACCAAAAAATTAGGTTCCCTTCTCTCTCTAAAACACGATTTTCTCTCCTCTTCTCTCTAAAATTCTTCTTGAATCATCAACTAAACCCAAAATAAATCACTAGAAACTAATCCCCATCACATATAAACACCATCTCTTCATCAATCTCTCATTTTTCCCTCTCATTCCTCTCTCTCCTTGGTTCCAAGAACCCAAACCACCCTCAAGCACCCAAAACCCCATTTCTAAGCCTCACCATGGATCTAAACTTGATTTTGGGTTAGATCCTACACATAAACACTTCCTCCCTCTTGATTCCAAGCTCTCTCTCTCTCTCTCTCTCTCTCCTTGAAGCTCTCTCTCTCCTAGGGCATTTCTCTCTCTCCTCCAATCTCATGATCGGAGTGGAAATCGGTCAAGGGAGCAGGAATCCATGTAGGTCGGGGGTAGATTTGCGGTCTTTGGAGTTTTGATCGAGCTCTCTCTCCCTCTAAGGTAAGGGGAGTCTCTTTTCCACACTTTGAGTTAGGGATAATTAGGGTTTATAATAGGATTTGGGGCTAATGATTGAGTTGGGTTGTGGGTAGTAAATTAATGTGCTATTAGAGTTTGATTAGGAGGAATTAGTATATTATGGGTCGAACTTTTATATTATTTGAAACATTTATATTAAATCCTTTTGTATGTCAGTAAATTAGGAAGTGAAGAACCCTATGGAGATGACTTATATTGTAGTACCCTGAGACATACCTGAGTATGTCGACTAACTGTATTGATTGTTGAAATAGATTATGCAAACTATGTGATGAATGTACGTATTTGTATCTATATGCTAAATGAGCATAAATGTCAAGTATTAACATTTGTGAACAAAGGACATGGCCTGTGAAATGAGCTTGTGAATATAGGAAATGGAAATAAAATGATTATGTGTAAACAAAAAGTAAAAGGGTGATGTTAATATGTGACAAGTATGTGTGGGTTGTGTGTAGTTGTATCTCAATGCTAAATGTGTCAAATTGCGATTAAATGTACTGTATATACTTAGCTATAACATGAAATGCTACTTGGAAAGATTTGATAACGGATATAGGAAATGAGTAAGGATATTAGATGAAAGGGCAGATGTATGTAGGTGCCACCGTGTTTATGTGTGTTATAATTATTTGAGTAAGAAAGTGGTGGTACGTTGGCCTCTAGTTTGAGGTGACGTACATTGAAATGTGATATGTGTATTGGCCTCTGTCCTGAGGTGTGTTATATTGAAAATTTGAGAATAATGTGTGGGCCTCTGACCTAAGGTGACACGTAATGAAATTAATGCTATGTGTGTGTTGGCCTCTTACCTGAGGTGACAGGTAAGGAAATTAATGAAATGAGTGTGTTGGCCTCTGACCTGAGGTGACACGCATAAGAATTGAGGATAGTGTGTTGACCTCTGACCAGAGGGACACAAAATGAAATAAAGTGAAAGTGTGTTGACCTCTGACCTGAGGGACACAAAATGAAATAAAGTGAAAGTGTGTTGACCTCTGACCTAAGGGACACAAAACGAAATAAAGTGCTAGTGTGTTGACCTCTGACCTGAGAGAGACACACAGTGAAGTAAGAAAAAGGAGTGTTGACCTCTGACCTGAGGTGACACACAATTTAAATAAGGAAAATATGTGGGCCTCTGGCTTGAGGTGATAATTATGGTGCTTAAGTTTGAGCACGTTGGCCTCTGATTTGAGGTGATGTGCATAATAATAGAGAAAGTAAGAAATGGAAATGGAAATGAATATGGAAATTGAAACGTGATTGAGAACTGGGAATTGATGTGTATGAATGTGGTGAATTTGTGGATCCATGACTTGACTTGATTGTTATTTCCTGAGTTAATGTTATGAGCTGCATACTATCTTTTGATTCACTGTGTTGTGAAAAGGTCTCACCCTTATTGGTTATCATTTTAGGTTATTGATGAAGGAGTTGAGAATCAGAGTGTCGCAACGGAAGGATGGAAAGAAGGAAATTGCATGTTGTGCTATCTGTGTTGTAATTAGAATACCCAAAATCTGTTGTAAACATGTTTTATGAAAAGAAAATTTTAAGTTCCTTGTTTTAATTACAAACTTTTAAATCGTTATTTTATATAAAACATTTGGGTGTTACATCCTTCCATAACTTCAATGTATTCCCAGAATACAAATAATACGTTATCAAACGTATGGCGTACTTGCTCGAAAGTGATAAACAACGTCACCACATCTAGTGATCGGCATGTCGCCAAAACGTAAACTATCACTTCATTACGCACATTCAAAAAGTGATAAACAACGTTACCATGTCTGATGATCGTCACGTCGCCAAAACGTAAAACTATCACTTTAGTGCAATTCACAATAACCACATTGTCAACCTTAATGTGGGGTCGAGCAAGCAGTAACCTTTGGCACTCCCAGAGGCCCTCCTCATGTTCCTCGAAACAAAACGATAACATCATCACCTTTCACCATGCATGGATGCAATAACATATTCCATTTAAGATTAATCCCATTAATCTTAACTTACACAACATGGAATAATTCATTAACCAAATTCCAATGTAATTGATGTAATCCATTAGTATAATTATCCCTTTGAAACATGTTTTATCATCTTGAAATGATTAAAATTGGATTTAAATAACTTAGTTGAATTGAAAATGGTATTTTCAGCATTCTGGTTAAAAAGACTCGAGTGGTTCATGACAAGACTCGAGTGGATCTTAGTTTTCCGAAAAGTTAAATTTCAGATTTTTCCAGAAATACTCGAGTAGTTCAGGAATTACTCGAGTTGTTATTCAACCCAGAAGACTCGAGTGATTCATGCACAACTCGAGTGGATCGTCAGTATTTCCAAAAGATGCATCAGATAATACCCGAGTCTCAGCTAAAATACTCGAGTGTTGGTGCTATCAGACGCACTGGTGCACCACGAAACACTCGAGTCTCGAGCCAAAGACTCGAGTCTTATCTGACAGTAAACACTAAAAACTAGTTTTAACATACCATTTTCAGTTCTAACAAGTTTTAACCAAAACCAATGATCAACAGACTGGTCTTTATGTTAAATAGACATGTTCCAGTACAGAGATTACATCAAATTAGAGTGAATCATATCCAAGCATCAATTATGCATAAAAACACATTTTTAACAACTCAACATACCAAATCCAAATTTAAGCATATTTGGCATGAAATTAACTTGCATTAAGCACACATGCAGCATAAGAAACGTGTTCTAATAGGTTACACAACACATAATGGCCTCCAAGCCAGTAACCTAATTCAAACTAAGCCCTTTAAGCCTCATGGTGGCTTCCGACACAAAATCATGCAATTAAACCTTATTCTAGTGAATGTATAGCTTCACCCTTACCTCTAAGTCATGTAAGAAATAAGATTTGACAGAGACTCAACCTCCAAGCTAGTTTCCCCAAAAACCATTTTGACAGCAACACAGTTTTGAGTAGGGTCATAAGACCAAGGATTTTGATCATTAAATCATGCAAAATAATTGGGGAAAATGATTAGAATTTGTTCTCTACAACATGCATAAGAGAATGAAACGAAATTGAAGTCTCAAAAGTTCTAGAGCTTACCAAAATCAAGGATCCAAGTAAGCTTCCCGAACCACTTTTCAACAAAGACTCCAATATTTCGAGCTTCGATTCTCTTAGCACACGAATCCTCAACTCACAAGCTTAGAGTCTTTACTAAGCTCAGGATGTAAGCTTCGTAACGGTGTATCACTCTCAACCTAACACTCAAAGTCGAAGGAGAATCGTTGAAGACGAAATCAGAACCCTAAACTCACGAATTCATCAACAAGAGCTCGAATTCGTTGTTGATGAGTTTATATAATCGATTCCCAATCGCATGCAAGTCGACACGAAACCCTTGAGGTGTAGCCAGAACGAATTCGTGTCGATTTCTGGGAATAGTGGATTGATGACTCATCAAACACACTATCTTCACCAACACTGCCCAGAATACTCTGAGTCTTCCCAAAAAGACTCGAGTCTTTCGACTCAATTTTTGAAAAATAATTATTTAATTCCTTTTTTCCTCCAAAATCTTTCTAATATTGCTCTTAGGTCCTACTGCAGGGACTAATATGCAAAATTCTAATTTTTGCATAGAAAATAACTATGGAATTATTTTCCACCTACTCGCATTCTAAATACGTAATCTTAATCAAAGATTATTATAATAACAATTAATTATAAATAAAATTTGGTGGGTCACTCAACTCCCAGGGGGGAATCTCCCTGGTTTTGGAGAGACTAGTTTGTGGTTTAAGAACTTTGGTGGGTTCATAAACTTGATTTTTTATCCTATCAACAATGAGGGATAGGGGGGAATTGGTGAAGTCCATATCATCTTCATCTGAGGCTTGTTCAGCCCATGACTTTTTTGGAAGATGAGTTAGACCTTGGTCTAGTAAGACTTCTAAAGTATGGAGTGGGAATCCATAATCTGATTTGGTTTGTTTTCCTGTTTGGGTTTGTTGTTTGTTTGGAGACTGAGTTGATGACTCAGTGGTTTGAAGGGTAGATGACCCTTGTTGGGTGGAAGACCCAAGGAGGGTAGATGACCCTGGTTGTTGGCTGAGTGGAACTTCTACAAGATCTTGGATCCTTTTACCTCTGGGGCGACCCCGTCCTCGAGAGGAGGACGACATTTTTGAAATCCCTGTTTTAGTTTCCCTGTAAGTATTCACGTGTAAGGTAATCAGGGAGAGAATTATTAGTGCCTTTGAGATACTCAATGTCAAAATCAAAAACACTTAAAATAGCTTGCCATCTGGCAAAAATTTGTTTAGAAGCCAAATTTTTTACATCCTTTTGTAAAATCTCTTTAGCAGATTTGCAATCTACACGAACCAAGAATTTCTGGTTGAGTAAATCAGATTGAAATTTTGAAATGCATAAAACAATTGATAAAACTTCTTTTTTGACAGTTGAGTAATTCTGTTGTGCAGGATTCCAATGCTTAGATGCGAATGCAATAATCTGTTCTTTTCCTGAAACCTGCTGTTTGAGAATGCCACCATAACCTATGTCTGAGGCATCGGTCTCAACAATTTTAAAGGCTTGGGGGTTAGGAAGATAAAGACAAGGAAGTTCCCGTATTTGAGCCTTAAGGCTTTTAACAATATTGGTGTGGATATCTGTCCAAGGAGGAGGGGTCTTCTTTAGACGTTCATGGAGTGGTTTAATGGTATTGCTTAACTGGGGAATGAAGTCAGCTACATAATTTAGACAGCCAAGAAATCTTTGCAGCTGATTCTTATCAAGGATCTGGTTTGGGAACTTATTGCCGAACTCTATGGCTCTTTTAATAGGAACAATGGTTCCCAGATGAATTTCATGACCCAGAAAACGGATCTTAGTTTGGAAGAGTTGGATTTTGGGTTTGGAAATAGCAAGGCCACTTCTCTTTATAATATGAACGAAAATATTGATATGTTTGAAGTGCTGCTCTATAGATTGGGAAAATATAAGAACATCATCAATATAGACTATGGTGAAGTGTGAGTAAGGATTGAAGATTTCATTCATAATATTCTGGAATTCAGATGGGGCATTTTTAAGACCAAATGGCATAACATTCCATTCATATTGGCCAAAAGGGACGGTGAAGGCAGTTTTATAACGGTCGCTCTCCTTGACCTGAATCTGCCAGAATCCAGATTTTAAGTCAAATTTGGAGAAGATTTTTGCAGAATGTAATCTTCCAAGGAGGTCTTTTTTATTAGGGATAGGGTACCTAATCCATTGGAGGACATCATTAAGGGGCTTGTAATTGATGACTAGACGGGGTGTTCCACGTTCAATCTCAGCTTGTTTATTGACATAAAAAGCTGCACAAGACCAAGGACTCTTACTTTTCCTGATAAGTCCTTTCTGTAGAAGGTCATTAATCTCCTTTTGACAGATTTGGAGCATTTGATCATTCATTTGGATAGGCCTGGCTTTGGTAGGGATAAGCTTTTCTTTAAAGTCTTTATCATAGGGGAGATCAACAATATGCTTCTTTCGTTCCCAGAAGGCATTAGGGAGATCAGAGCATACAGTATTGTGAATATGATCAAGGAGAGATTGAATTCTTTTCAGAACATCTGAATTATTGAGCTGGATATTTACATTTTCAAATGAGACTTCTTCTTTGATAAAATTAATTTGTTTTTGCTTAAGGTTAACGAGATTGATGTTTTTAATAAGAGGTTTCTGAATAAAATTGAAAATCACTGGTTTTCCCAAATATTCAATAGTGATACCTTCTTTAGAGATTTGAAGAGGGAAGAGTGACCTAATAAAGGGCGTACCCAAAATGACCTCATTTTTCAAATTTTTAACAAGGAGAAAAGGGGTTTCAACACGTAAACCTTGGTGATCGATAATAGCATTTGAAAGTTTGAAATTGATTTTAAGTTTGGATCCACTAGCAGTACTAAGCTGCTCAGAGGTTTTCTCAAAATATTTAGTTGGGATTAAGCCTTCTTGAATGCAGTTTGAATCTGCTCCTGTGTCGAACAGCGCCACAGTTTCAAGAGTGAAGTCAGCAATTTTAATAACAATGTTTATATAAAATTTTTGGATAGTAACGCGATCAATGATTGCCAAAAAGTCTTCATCAGCAAAGGGTTTTATATTATCAGTGTGCTCAGGGGTTTGGGCATCTCCTATCTGTTCAATAATAACATCTTGAAGATTTTGATGGTTTTCTAATTGATCAAGTCTTTCACTAATGTTGAGGTTCTTTAATTCTCTAACCTCTCTCTTAAGATTGGCTATTTCGGTATGGAGGTCTTGGATAGTAGAGGGTTTTTTCCACTCGTTCTCAAGCCTTTTAAAGGCTTCAGTAACATCAAATTTGGTGCTATGAACTTCTTGTTTGTGGCTATCAGTGTTGACAGACCTAAGTTTCTCTATGAAGAGTTTCCTTTCTTCTTGGTTAGGGATGGAATTGATGGCTTCGTAAAACAGGTTTTCATGGTCTTTGGTTATGACATTAATGCTTGGGGAGTCGGAGTCATCTCCAGCATCATCATGTTGGATCTGGTTAAGATCTTCAGATGATTCGGTGTTATAACCATCATCGGAGCTTTCAGCCATGAGGTTATTAAGTTGTTCTATAACAGACTGTTCTAAGTTTAGGGAATTAATCTTGGTTTTGAGCCTACAATATCTGGCAATATGTCCAGGCTTGCCACAATTGTAACAACCGGAGTATTTCCCTTGGTTCTTGGGTTGATCGGGTTTCTTATGCCTGGGCGGATAATTTGTCCTTTTATGATGAGGCTCATTTTTATGTTTGGCTTTAGGTCTCCTATGGTGTTTATACTTAGAGGGATGTTTATCTTCTTTCTCTTTGTGGGTGTTGGAATTGGATTTTTTCCTAGAACAAGGGAGACCGAATTGTTCACAAAAGGTTCCTAGTTCTTTATTAGTTAGAGTTTTCTCTTTGGCTAAATCATTCTGGAGTTTTCTATCTTGGCAAATTTTCAAAGCTACTTTCTGGACATAGGAAATTAATTGTCCGTAACTAAGGTTGTCGTAAGGGATTTCTCCATTTTGATGTCTAATTTTATCTCTAACCCTGTCTCCTAAAGACTTTGGAAGACCAGCTAAGAATTTTTCTTTCCAGAGGCGATGTTCACAATCTTCTCTGGTATAGACTCGTGTAAGGAAGGTATCCTTGTACCACCTAAAGTCTGACAATGTTTTACATCTTAGGTTTGACAATAATTCTCCTGATCTATCTCTCCAAATAGAAGGATCTCCAATAAATTTGGCTCCTATGGTGAGTATCAATTGGTTGACAGCATCGGGGACTAGTTCCCCTTTATTGGTTATAGGAGATTGGTGGGGATCAACTTTTACAGCATTGTAAATGGCATGCTTTTCGTCTTCAGTGAGACCATAATCCCACCATCCTTTTAATTGGCCAGTGAATCCTGCTGTTAAAGCCATTACGATCCCTTTTTCATCTATATCACTGGTGGTTAGGTAAGCAGTAGCAGCCATGCACATGTATTGCATAACTTGCATAATACCATACTCATTCTGACCATCAATGTTCCATATGTATAATTGGTTTGCATCAAAGCTTTTGAGGGGGATGTCGGATTCCTCAAGAAGTAAATCCGGGGCAGTTGCACGTTGGTAATAAAGCTTGGAAGGTTTTTTCCAGGATAAAGATTGACTCATGAGCGGGTTCAAACCTAACTTCTCAGATCTTATTGATTCAGGTTCAGAAGAGTAAGGAGAACTGCATTCTCCTAAAACATTTATCAGACGATCCTTAAAGGGGGGGGGTTCTAGGATCAGAGGGCTTTATGGAACTTGAATCGGAAGGTTGGGGTGTCTCGGGAGCAACGAGATGGGTCAAATTTCGGATGCTATCTGCTAACTCATCGGAGATTATAGCCTTATTTTTTGCTTTAAGGAATTGTAGGTTTTTCCTAAGATCTTTCGAAGGATTGAAAGGTTTGAAGAAGGGTTTTTCAGTTGGCTTAGTCTCGACTAAAGAAGAGGATACCTCTTCTTTCCTAGATCTGATAATATTAAGATTTTCTCCTAAAGTTTGAAGATACTTATTGGTGTAGTTGGATTGTTCCATCAAATCTTTGATATCTTTAGGATTGACTGGGTCAGATTCATCTTTTGATTTGAAAGGGGCAGCTATGGCTAGACTAGTTCCAGTCTTAGTGTTGAGCTGGTATTGCCTATTTGGAGGTAATTCAGACTGGAGAGTGGTGCCATCTTTAAGTTGCCAGCTACTGATAACATTTGTAACCTTTTCTTTTGAAGACAATTGCCTTTTGAAAGGATAATCAATCTTATTCACAATAGCATAAGCTTGGAACCAATCAAAGAAATATATGTTTTGTTCAACTCGTCCAAGAAAATTGTAAAACTCATTTTGGATTTGATTACGTTTTTCTCTAAAATGAGTAAAAAACCAGTTTCTTTGAGCGACATTGTCATCAGAGTAGAAATCTTTTTTGATTATTTCTTTGTTGATCACAAAAACCTTTTCAATATTATTAATCTCATCATACTCATCATTCATGGAGGAGTATGTTGGCGACTGAATAGTTTTTTGATCTTCTTCTCGTTTTTGATATATGGGTAAAGGTATGGAAGTGGAGGTATCGAGGCCTTGGAGATGGATAGTTGATTGGGATATTGTTGAGAAAGATTTCCTAGAGGCTGTCTCAGTAGCACGGGATCTGAGATCCCCAGCCCTTGAACTTTCAGATCTGGCGACACTAAAGGAATTTCTTCTGTTAAAGGTTAATTTTACTCTACCATCTTCATATTGTCGGATCTCCTGGATTTCAGGGGTCTCTTTAGGCAGAGCTGGTGCAGCTCTGTCTAGATGCCAATCTTCGGGTAAGACAATATCTACCCATCTAATGGTTTTTGGGACAGTGACATTTGCTTTTGAGATATTAGTGAGGAATAGGGTCGTTTCTCCAGGATTACTTGATCTTCTAACCATAGAACTGCAAGAGTTCATGACCTTATACTGTACTCTGTACATGAGGGCAATAGGGTTGGATCCAGATATCATGTCTAGACCATGGGTATGAAGGTTCAAGATTAAAACTTTGAGGATATTTCTGTCTTGAAGACTAACAGTGAGATTGGGGTAACAATTAAAATAGATTGGACCATGTCCGAGGCTGGTTTCTACAGTTCCCAGAAGAGAATCTGAAAATTGATTATGCCTCTTATCTCTTAAACATAAGAGTACAGAAGCATTAAGGCCTTCTCTCATGAGTGGCTTGATAGCAACTTGGACACAACCTATGTGCAAGTAACGGTATTTTTGTTTGTGACTTCTCAAGGTTTCATTGGAGAGAAGGTGGAACTCTTCATCTTTAGAGGTGATTGGATTGATGGGGATATTCTTTTCAACAGTTCTTATGATGTAATCAGAACTCTGAAAGAATCGTCCCTGGGGTTTGTAGAGGTCTTTTGTGGGAATTTTGGGAATTTCCCAATTGTCAAAATCTTGATTTATATCTTGAAATTTGATTTCTTCTTTGAAAATGTTTCTAGAAGAGGTTTGGTCTTCTTCATTCTCGGCGAGAGACGAAGAAGATGGTTGGGAGGACTTGAAAGAGAGGTGGGTTGAGAGAGAGCGAAACATGTTGAAGTAGTGAGTGAATTTTGTAATTGTTCCTCGCCCTATAGTATCATCACCATCATTTGGTTTCATAAAAACGAGTTTCCAGAGGTAAGATAAATAATATGATCTACACAATATTTTAGGTCATAAAAAACTCTTTTTATTTTTTTTTTTATTATTTTTTTTTTTGCCCATCATCAGTTCAACTATAGCCACCGACAGTTAGATGTTATTCCCGGTAATCGCAGCATCATCTGAGCTTTATTGCCTCCTTTAGGACTTATGACTCTTGCTACCTATGCACAGGAATAACACGAAACTTATTCGTGCTTCCAGTTGAGTGACGAATCTTATTTATCTCCATATACAGAAAAATTAAAATGACCTTTAATATTATGTTACCATATTGTAGATCTTACCCCTAGCCAAACGTTCCTACTTCCCCATCTGGCTCTGATACCAGGGAGGGTCCGGAACCAGGGGGGAGAGGAAGATTAAAAACGGAAAAGGAAAGTAGGGAATAGCAGGACTATTCTATATGCGATGATGATGCAAATGAATGATATAATAAATAAATTAAAGAGGACCAGAACCTTCCAGCATAGCCGTGAAGAAGATCTGGAAACTATAAATAATTAAAAGGAACCAGAACCTTCTGGCATAACCGCGAAGGATGATCTGGTGAGGGAGAAGGGGAAAAAATTAAAAATAGACAGAATTAAAAGGGGGACCAGAACCTTCTGGCATAATCCGTGAAGGAAGAACTGGTGAGGGAGAAAGTGGAGATAATGAAAGTAAACAAGAACTAAAACATGAATATGAAAATATTATATGATTAAAAGATTGAAAGACATAAACATAAATTTGAAAGATTGAAAGACAGAAACTAAAGGAGGAGCTTACGAGATCTCAAAGGCTGGAATCTCTCCAAAACTCTCTCTGAAAGTCTCTCTCTCTAAAATTGTGTGTCTATTGAGAGCTGAGATGCTCTTTAAATAGACTAGTTTTCCTACTGTTTGAACAGTGTCGGTTGCAAGACCTGCACTGTGTACAATTATTTGGGAAAGTAAACCGGAACTATTACAACAGTATTTTACAATAATTAAATCGGAACTATTACAACAGCATTTTACAATAATTTAATGAAAATTCTAGTCATCATCCAAGTTGACAGCAAAGCAATCATCTTCATTTTCTTCTTCCTCATCAGATGATGGGAGCTTTGTTTTCGAGGTTTCTGATTGGTCTGCTTGTAACAATTTGAGGATGTTTTGAAGATTTTCTTCTAGAGAATTTTTTGAGGTTGAGGCGGCAAGAGCTGCTGTGATTTTCGCCCTTTGATTAAGAAATTTACAAGTCTCTGGATCAGCTACTTTGAGGAAGGTTGGATTCCTGCTGAACCAAAGATTAACTCCTTCTTTGGTGGCATGAGCAAAGTCGAAGTTGGCCCACCATTTGTGATAGGCTTCTCGCTGTAACGAGGGAAGTCCCATGCTAGTGAGATAAATATATTTCCACTGGAAGATCCATGCTAGTGATAGCTTAGAGCAAAAGTGGAGACTGATTGGGATATGATTGTCTTCTAAATTGATTCTAGACTTGAAATGTTGATATCCTTCTTTTACAGGTTGGGGAAGGATGTCGTTTGGTGGTCCAAAGAAAATCCACCACTGGATAAACCAATGGGGAAACACATAATTAATATTTCTTTTAAAATAAATTAACCAAGAGTGGCTGAAAGTTTGATTCTGGAACCAGAACACATTGGTCCAGGCTTGAACATAATCCCAATAATTAAAACCTGCGGGATCAAAAGGTTGAGAAAATTTTTGTATTTTATTAAGATTGGTCCCAAATTGAGAAGGGGTTAATACTTTAAGGATCTGGAATGTGGAATGGGTTATCAGTGTCTTATCAGTTGTGGATTTATGGTGTTTTATGGAGATGGAGTCAGTGTCTACGAGAATAAATTCGTAGAACCTCTGAGTTTTGTTTAGGGATAAAGGCTGAAATTGAAAATCTTTGGGAAAGATTCGGGAGGGAACTCTATTGGGATTTTCATCCCAAAATTCTGGTTCCATCTGAATGACAGGGACATAATTACCCTTTCTGTGGTATTTTGTTGGTTCTTTGCATGTTTGGGGTTGATGGGTTGTTTGGATTTCTTGTTTTGGGGCACTAATTTGTATCTCTTGTTTTGGGAGACTAGTTTGTGGTTTAAGAACTTTGGTGGGTTCATAAACTTGATTTTTTATCCTATCAACAATGAGGGATAGGGGGGAATTGGTGAAGTCCATATCATCTTCATCTGAGGCTTGTTCAGCCCATGACTTTTTTGGAAGATGAGTTAGACCTTGGTCTAGTAAGACTTCTAAAGTATGGAGTGGGAATCCATAATCTGATTTGGTTTGTTTTCCTGTTTGGGTTTGTTGTTTGTTTGGAGACTGAGTTGATGACTCAGTGGTTTGAAGGGTAGATGACCCTTGTTGGGTGGAAGACCCAAGGAGGGTAGATGACCCTGGTTGTTGGCTGAGTGGAACTTCTACAAGATCTTGGATCCTTTTACCTCTGGGGCGACCCCGTCCTCGAGAGGAGGACGACATTTTTGAAATCCCTGTTTTAGTTTCCCTGTAAGTATTCACGTGTAAGGTAATCAGGGAGAGAATTATTAGTGCCTTTGAGATACTCAATGTCAAAATCAAAAACACTTAAAATAGCTTGCCATCTGGCAAAAATTTGTTTAGAAGCCAAATTTTTTACATCCTTTTGTAAAATCTCTTTAGCAGATTTGCAATCTACACGAACCAAGAATTTTTGGTTGAGTAAATCAGATTGAAATTTTGAAATGCATAAAACAATTGATAAAACTTCTTTTTTGACAGTTGAGTAATTCTGTTGTGCAGGATTCCAATGCTTAGATGCGAATGCAATAATCTGTTCTTTTCCTGAAACCTGCTGTTTGAGAATGCCACCATAACCTATGTCTGAGGCATCGGTCTCAACAATTTTAAAGGCTTGGGGGTTAGGAAGATAAAGACAAGGAAGTTCCCGTATTTGAGCCTTAAGGCTTTTAACAATATTGGTGTGGATATCTGTCCAAGGAGGAGGGGTCTTCTTTAGACGTTCATGGAGTGGTTTAATGGTATTGCTTAACTGGGGAATGAAGTCAGCTACATAATTTAGACAGCCAAGAAATCTTTGCAGCTGATTCTTATCAAGGATCTGGTTTGGGAACTTATTTCCGAACTCTATGGCTCTTTTAATAGGAACAATGGTTCCCAGATGAATTTCATGACCCAGAAAACGGATCTTAGTTTGGAAGAGTTGGATTTTGGGTTTGGAAATAGCAAGGCCACTTCTCTTTATAATATGAACGAAAATATTGATATGTTTGAAGTGCTGCTCTATAGATTGGGAAAATATAAGAACATCATCAATATAGACTATGGTGAAATGTGAGTAAGGATTGAAGATTTCATTCATAATATTCTGGAATTCAGATGGGGCATTTTTAAGACCAAATGGCATAACATTCCATTCATATTGGCCAAAAGGGACGGTGAAGGCAGTTTTATAACGGTCGCTCTCCTTGACCTGAATCTGCCAGAATCCAGATTTTAAGTCAAATTTGGAGAAGATTTTTGCAGAATGTAATCTTCCAAGGAGGTCTTTTTTATTAGGGATAGGGTACCTAATCCATTGGAGGACATCATTAAGGGGCTTGTAATTGATGACTAGACGGGGTGTTCCACGTTCAATCTCAGCTTGTTTATTGACATAAAAAGCTGCACAAGACCAAGGACTCTTACTTTTCCTGATAAGTCCTTTCTGTAGAAGGTCATTAATCTCCTTTTGACAGATTTGGAGCATTTGATCATTCATTTGGATAGGCCTGGCTTTGGTAGGGATAAGCTTTTCTTTAAAGTCTTTATCATAGGGGAGATCAACAATATGCTTCTTTCGTTCCCAGAAGGCATTAGGGAGATCAGAGCATACAGTATTGTGGATATGATCAAGGAGAGATTGGATTCTTTTCAGAACATCTGAATTATTGAGCTGGATATTTACATTTTCAAATGAGACTTCTTCTTTGATAAAATTAATTTGTTTTTGCTTAAGGTTAACGAGATTGATGTTTTTAATAAGAGGTTTCTGAATAAAATTGAAAATCACTGGTTTTCCCAAATATTCAATAGTGATACCTTCTTTAGAGATTTGAAGAGGGAAGAGTGACCTAATAAAGGGCGTACCCAAAATGACCTCATTTTTCAAATTTTTAACAAGGAGAAAAGGGGTTTCAACACGTAAACCTTGGTGATCGATAATAGCATTTGAAAGTTTGAAATTGATTTTAAGTTTGGATCCACTAGCAGTACTAAGCTGCTCAGAGGTTTTCTCAAAATATTTAGTTGGGATTAAGCCTTCTTGAATGCAGTTTGAATCTGCTCCTGTGTCGAACAGCGCCACAGTTTCAAGAGTGAAGTCAGCAATTTTAATAACAATGTTTATATAAAATTTTTGGATAGTAACGCGATCAATGATTGCCAAAAAGTCTTCATCAGCAAAGGGTTTTATATTATCAGTGTGCTCAGGGGTTTGGGCATCTCCTATCTGTTCAATAATAACATCTTGAAGATTTTGATGGTTTTCTAATTGATCAAGTCTTTCACTAATGTTGAGGTTCTTTAATTCTCTAACCTCTCTCTTAAGATTGGCTATTTCGGTATGGAGGTCTTGGATAGTAGAGGGTTTTTTCCACTCGTTCTCAAGCCTTTTAAAGGCTTCAGTAACATCAAATTTGGTGCTATGAACTTCTTGTTTGTGGCTATCAGTGTTGACAGACCTAAGTTTCTCTATGAAGAGTTTCCTTTCTTCTTGGTTAGGGATGGAATTGATGGCTTCGTAAAACAGGTTTTCATGGTCTTTGGTTATGACATTAATGCTTGGGGAGTCGGAGTCATCTCCAGCATCATCATGTTGGATCTGGTTAAGATCTTCAGATGATTCGGTGTTATAACCATCATCGGAGCTTTTTCATCAGAGCATTCCCAGATTATGTTTCAAATTTTTGTTTATGTCTTTCAATCTTTTAATCATATAATATTTTCATATTCATGTTTTAGTTCTTGTTTACTTTCATTATCTCCACTTTCTCCCTCACCAGTTCTTCCTTCACGGATTATGCCAGAAGGTTCTGATACCAGGGAGGGTCCGGAACCAGTGGGGACCCTCCCTGGTATCAGAGCCAGATGGGGAAGTAGGAACGTTTGGCTAGGGGTAAGATCTACAATATGGTAACATAATATTAAAGGTCATTTTAATTTTTCTGTATATGGAGATAAATAAGATTCGTCACTCAACTGGAAGCACGAATAAGTTTCATGTTATTCCTGTGCATAGGTAGCAAGAGTCATAAGTCCTAAAGGAGGCAATAAAGCTCAGATGATGCTGCGATTACCAGGAATAACATCTAACTGTCGGTGGCTATAGTTGAACTGATGATGGGCAAAAAAAAAAATAATAAAAAAAAAATAATAAAAAGAGTTTTTTATGACCTAAAATATTGTGTAGATCATATTATTTATCTTACCTCTGGAAACTCGTTTTTATGAAACCAAATGATGGTGATGATACTATAGGGCGAGGAACAATTACAAAATTCACTCACTACTTCAACATGTTTCGCTCTCTCTCAACCCACCTCTCTTTCAAGTCCTCCCAACCATCTTCTTCGTCTCTCGCCGAGAATGAAGAAGACCAAACCTCTTCTAGAAACATTTTCAAAGAAGAAATCAAATTTCAAGATATAAATCAAGATTTTGACAATTGGGAAATTCCCAAAATTCCCACAAAAGACCTCTACAAACCCCAGGGACGATTCTTTCAGAGTTCTGATTACATCATAAGAACTGTTGAAAAGAATATCCCCATCAATCCAATCACCTCTAAAGATGAAGAGTTCCACCTTCTCTCCAATGAAACCTTGAGAAGTCACAAACAAAAATACCGTTACTTGCACATAGGTTGTGTCCAAGTTGCTATCAAGCCACTCATGAGAGAAGGCCTTAATGCTTCTGTACTCTTATGTTTAAGAGATAAGAGGCATAATCAATTTTCAGATTCTCTTCTGGGAACTGTAGAAACCAGCCTCGGACATGGTCCAATCTATTTTAATTGTTACCCCAATCTCACTGTTAGTCTTCAAGACAGAAATATCCTCAAAGTTTTAATCTTGAACCTTCATACCCATGGTCTAGACATGATATCTGGATCCAACCCTATTGCCCTCATGTACAGAGTACAGTATAAGGTCATGAACTCTTGCAGTTCTATGGTTAGAAGATCAAGTAATCCTGGAGAAACGACCCTATTCCTCACTGATATCTCAAAAGCAAATGTCACTGTCCCAAAAACCATTAGATGGGAAGATATTGTCTTACCCGAAGATTGGCATCTAGACAGAGCTGCACCAGCTCTGCCTAAAGAGACCCCTGAAATCCAGGAGATCCGACAATATGAAGATGGTAGAGTAAAATTAACCTTTAACAGAAGAAATTCCTTTAGTGTCGCCAGATCTGAAAGTTCAAGGGCTGGGGATCTCAGATCCCGTGCTACTGAGACAGCCTCTAGGAAATCTTTCTCAACAATATCCCAATCAACTATCCATCTCCAAGGCCTCGATACCTCCACTTCCATACCTTTACCCATATATCAAAAACGAGAAGAAGATAAAAAACTATTCAGTCGCCAACATACTCCTCCATGAATGATGAGTATGATGAGATTAATAATATTGAAAAGGTTTTTGTGATCAACAAAGAAATAATCAAAAAAGATTTCTACTCTGATGACAATGTCGCTCAAAGAAACTGGTTTTTTACTCATTTTAGAGAAAAACGTAATCAAATCCAAAATGAGTTTTACAATTTTCTTGGACGAGTTGAACAAAACATATATTTCTTTGATTGGTTCCAAGCTTATGCTATTGTGAATAAGATTGATTATCCTTTCAAAAGGCAATTGTCTTCAAAAGAAAAGGTTACAAATGTTATCAGTAGCTGGCAACTTAAAGATGGCACCACTCTCCAGTCTGAATTACCTCCAAATAGGCAATACCAGCTCAACACTAAGACTGGAACTAGTCTAGCCATAGCTGCCCCATTCAAATCAAAAGATGAATCTGACCCAGTCAATCCTAAAGATATCAAAGATTTGATGGAACAATCCAACTACACCAATAAGTATCTTCAAACTTTAGGAGAAAATCTTAATATTATCAGATCTAGGAAAGAAGAGGTATCCTCTTCTTTAGTCGAGACTAAGCCAACTGAAAAACCCTTCTTCAAACCTTTCAATCCTTCGAAAGATCTTAGGAAAAACCTACAATTCCTTAAAGCAAAAAATAAGGCTATAATCTCCGATGAGTTAGCAGATAGCATCCGAAATTTGACCCATCTCGTTGCTCCCGAGACACCCCAACCTTCCGATTCAAGTTCCATAAAGCCCTCTGATCCTAGAACCCCCCCCCTTTAAGGATCGCCTGATAAATGTTTTAGGAGAATGCAGTTCTCCTTACTCTTCTGAACCTGAATCAATAAGATCTGAGAAGTTAGGTTTGAACCCGCTCATGAGTCAATCTTTATCCTGGAAAAAACCTTCCAAGCTTTATTACCAACGTGCAACTGCCCCGGATTTACTTCTTGAGGAATCCGACATCCCCCTCAAAAGCTTTGATGCAAACCAATTATACATATGGAACATTGATGGTCAGAATGAGTATGGTATTATGCAAGTTATGCAATACATGTGCATGGCTGCTACTGCTTACCTAACCACCAGTGATATAGATGAAAAAGGGATCGTAATGGCTTTAACAGCAGGATTCACTGGCCAATTAAAAGGAACGTTTTTAATCTCTAAAATATTATATAATTAACTCTTATTAATCCAGGAATAAATTTTGGGGTGTTACATTGCACATCGGAGATTGAAATGTTAAATATTGGAACACAAGAACCTAACAACAATTTCAAACCTGTGTCATATAATAGGAAGAGGACAATGGGTTGCTTACCACCTAAACATAGTATCTCATAAGGTTTTAAGAAACCCTCCCCCTTCCCTGACATACATGAACATTGATATGTTATTACATTTAATAACAACCCCAAAATAATAACAACCCCAATATGTCATAGATTTTTGCTCCCCCATATGAATCTATATGCAGAACAGAATATGCAAAATAGAATAGGTAGAACAGAACAGAACCGATTTTTGCTATCCCAAATCCCCTCTCCTCTATAGCCTCTGCAGCATCAAAACCAAAAATGGGGAATTCCCAGAGACAGGTCTCGGAAAATTTCTGAGACCCACGAGTCGGAATTTTTTTTCGAGACTGAACCGTCAGAATATTTACGCTGCACAGATCCGAATTGGCAAAATAAACAATACTCACTCCTAACACATAATAACACAAATGCAACTAACCTAAACATGAAAATAACCTACACAATAACCTACAAACACTAACCCTAAACAAAACGGAGTGATTGAGAAAAATATTATAAAACCTAAACCCTAAAATCACAAACCAGAAGCAAGAGAAGAGGAGAACATACCTTTAGCCTTCAAGCACGAATCGAAGATGACAGGAGAAGAAGAGGAGGAGGTTGAAGAGTTGGTATGTGAGAGGAGAAGGAGAGGAACCCTAGATTGAAGAATGGTAACCGTGAGTGAGAGGGAGGGAGAAGAAAAGACTTTTTTTGTTTTAAAACACTCAGGGGTATTTTTGTCTTTTCAATAGTGGATTTGGGGTTTGGGGGTATAAATAGGGGTTTGTAATCTAAGAGCTTGTTTGTTTGTGCATTTCAGAGCACCAAACATGCGTTTACAACCGCTCCTCAAGTGTAACTTGTGTTTGAACGTGGGTTTCCACAGCAAAAACAAACAGACTCTAACACGCTTTTATTTACACCATTTCCATTACTACTTACACCCAACTTTTAAAATATTTTACACATATTTTCCAATTTTACCCACCTTCCAAAAATTAAACATTTTTTTCATTTTCACTCACACCCATTACTTTTAAACTCTTATTCTTTCTTCTCACACCCACTCCATTCAAAATGCTCAAACCTCTCTTTGTATTGTTCTACCTCTTCTTTTTCATCATTTTGTTGAACGTTGTTATCTCCAACTTCTTCTCTCTTAAAATTTAGGCCCACATATGAAACTTACTTTTCCGATAGCAGTATAGAGCGCTTAGAAGAAGAAAGGAAGAACATCGCTCGCAACCATCAGGAGACTTTGGTAGTTGGTTGCATACTCCCGTTTCATATTATCATTTCATTAAAAAAAATTGTAAAAAAAAATAAATAAGTAAATAAGCCTTCTTCGTGTTCTGTGATTGATTATGTTCCACAATGCACACGGTCAATTCTTAAACAGTAAAGTGTTGCAATTTCTCTTTTTTTTCCATCTCTGATTCTCGCTATTTTCTTCTCTAATAAATAAATAATAAATATACTTTATTTTTCGATTTCTTAAATTTTCAATATTCGTCGCTCGATATGATTTACAAATTACAATTGGTAATATTCTCTTAAGATTATGCGTGCAACCAAGTTGCAGCACGGTTCTTGGGATTAAGGATGTAAATAATAAGAGTGGGGTGTAAGTAATAGATATATGTGTGAATAATAGGATAAAGATAATATTAACAAGTTACTGTAAAAAATTATTAAAAATGAGTGTGAGTAGTAATATAATGGGTGTGAATAACATCTCCCTTCTTGTTTTGATTGATTTTATTTTTGGGCGGGAGTTTGAATCTTTATTTGATAAGTACATGCGGAAAAATGAATTTTTTTTTCTTTTTTAATTTTTTGTTACTGTACTTATTGATTTCTTATACAATTTACTTATAAAAGAATTAACCCAGTTACACACAAGATAAAATCAATGATAAATAGCCTCACTCCTTCATTTTAACAAGAAATACCATTTTAGCATCTCTCGAGGAAATATGATCTAGAAAATTTTGATTTATATCAAAAAAAAATGATTAAGAGACATACTTAAAGAAACTTACATGTAAACCTACGTATAAAATTGTGATACTTATATTTATATTTTTTTATTATATTTTATAATTTAGAAAATGACAAATGTCAAAATCTTATATGTAAATTTGCATAGAAGCCTCCCTTTATAAGTTCGTCTATCATTTCTCATATCAAAATATCATTTCCATACCAATGTGCTGTTGGTCTAGTGACAACTCACTAGGTCCCTTAACCATGAGGTCTAGAGTTCGACACCCATGGGAACGGAAAGGCACGCGTTGGGAGACTCCTGCCCACAAAGTGGAGTTCCGTAGGGTCGGGGTGAATTTAGTTGGATCGCCAAAGTGCGAAAGCCTAAACACCACCAGTGAAAGCAAAAAAAAATATCATTTCCATGTGTTTGCCATTAGAAATAAAAAATTATTTGAATATATATTTAGCATCAAATAACATCGAATCAACTGATGAAATTTCTGCTGCAAAACTAGATCATTGAGTATATAACAAACTTCGAGCGTGTGGTTCAGTGATAAGGATTGATATACGTTTAAGCAATGTCAGATGTTCGAATCCTGCCTTATGCATGCAGCAACGTTAAATCTCGGAGCCAGCTGTCCCACCCATTAGAGGTGCCTACAAGCCAGCGAGGAGATTAGTCACTGCGGTCGACGGTGAACACTCCGGTCATGGAAAAAAATGGGTATATAGCACATGTAAACTTTTTTTTTTTTTGTAACTCCATTACAAATAACATGAGCACAAGGGTTTCAACTACTACAAATTTAAAGCTTTGTTTGATTTGAGGTATTTTGAAAAAAAGATGTCGAGAGAAGAAGAATGTGAATAAAATAAGGATTTTGTCTTGTTTGGTTTTAGAAGAGAAAATGAGGGAAGGAAGAAAAATTGATAAGACCTATATAAAAATATTTTTTTCCCTAATTATAAGAGAGGACGGAGACAAAACACCGTAGCGATAGTAAAAATACAATAATGTCCCCTCTTCTCAGTTTTCTCATTTATTGGTGGGACCTATCAATGATATATCTGTGTTTTGACATATTTATTGTTTTTTCTCTTCTCACTTCTTTCTTCAACTAAACAAAATGAGACAAAACTCAATTTCTTTCTCTCTTCACATTTTCTCTTGTAATAAACAACTATAATATCTACTCATTTTCTCATTATAATATCTCTCGTGAACTTCTCTCTTCCTTATTTCTCTCGTCTTATTTTCTTTTACGTATTCAAAGTTCAAACACAAAATACACCAGCATAAAACCAACAGTGGCGTAAAAAATATGTGCCATACGAATTCAATCAGCAACGGCGGCTAGAATCTGTCAAAAATGAAAGAAGAAAAATACTATCTCTCCTCTAGGCTTTGTCATATTATTTGTCTACTGCCTTAGGATTCGTGGAATGTAGGTTTAGGCCATGGCTATCCTTGTCACTTGTCCCAATATTCTTTTGCCTTCTTTCATGTAATAATGCGAACTCTTACGACAGACTTACGTTGACAGCATACAGAATATGAGTTATGTAATAATCAACAAATTTCTTGATCCACTTCATTAGTCTAAATTCTAAATCAGCATCTATTATTTCTTATTAATAAGCCATATCATATCATACCTTAAATAGAATTTGTGTTTGCTTTGTTTATAACCACAAAAATTTTGTGGAAATTCTCATTGTTCTATGAAATAGTAAACCAATAACCAACAAGATTCCACATAGCTACTAAATGAATAGACGATTCTTCAACCATGGTGGCAGGTATTTGATCATTGTTTTGTGAATGAATAATGTTATTTATTTTTTTGGCTTAATTAAGTTACAATGTCAAATAATTGCAATAGAAGTTTTATTGTCAATGTTGAATCGTTAGTTTAAAGACAGACATATTTAACTAGTTGTGACTAATAGTCAGTAATGTCCGTACAAGTTACTTTTTTCTAACATTCGTGAGACTCATTCACTTAATAATTATGAATACTAATGTGTATTTTAATTGAGATATTGCTCAAAATAATAACTTACTAACGGAACACAAACCAATTTCCCAAGATGGCTTGCTTCAGGAATACAATAGGTATACTACACTGACTATTGTTCTTTTTCATGAGAGTTTATCTATTTATGTGTACTATCTGCTTCTGCTATAATATGCAATAGGAACTCGCTTTTCTGTACCACTAAATTTATCTCATTCTCACACGCCATTCTTTATCAATTTATACATTCTATTAAAGAATCTTGAATATGTATGCAGCGGATTGTGTCTTCTCTTATAGTTTTTAGTTAACTTTTCCAACTATAGAATGTTGCATGTAAAAGAGTGTAACCGAATCAGCTGAAAATGGTGATTTGCACAAAAGGAATGTTGCAGAGGAAGGGACAAAAAGTGCTTTTGGGATTGTGGACAATGATGAAACCGTTAGCACTAATGGACACGTGGCTGCTGCACCTCCTTTCCATGACAGGCAACAGAATATGCGTGTAAGGAGAGAGAGTGTGAGGCTCAAAGGGTATCATGTGGGTAGTAGGGTATACAAAAAGGGAAATGAGAGTAGGAAAAAGTAGGCAATGAATTAGAGAAGTTTATTCCTCTCTCTCGGTGTATTTCTCTCTTTTATTGCTCACTATCATCATCTTGTACTTACTGCTCTGTTTTCAATACAATCAAGTTGCTTCCCTGTGATCCCATATGAACTCATAGGAAGTGCAACATTGAGCCATTTACTTACTTGAGTCTTAAGTCATTTCATTTTTTGCCTTATTTTCTGTCTTAATTGCAATTCTTGGTTCCTTACCTTACAATCGGTGCTCTCGTTTGAATCTGCCATGGCTGACCACAATGTTTCTGATTTGAAACAACTCATTGAGTTGATGCACAAACGGGATCGTGAGCATGCTGCGGATATGGAGGAGCTTCGAAATGCCATCGCAGATCTTAAAGAGTCCAACACTCAAAATGGTTCCAGTTTTAAGGCTCAACCAGGTCCCTTTCAGGTAAGGAACGTTAAACTTGACTTCCCTCGTTTTGATGGATCTGATGTTCTGCACTGGATTTTCAAGGCAGAGCAGTTCTTTGATTATTATTCCATTCCTGATGAACAATGTATTATTATTGCTGCTATTCACTTCGATAAAGAGGTTGTTCCATGGTTCCAAATGATGCAACGTAACAACCCCTTTTTCTCTTGGACCACTCTTACTCGTTCACTGGAATTAGAGTTTGAACCTTCCCCTTTTGATTCCCCTCGCTCTACACTCTTTAAACTACAACAAACCAACACTGTCAATGACTATTATTCTCAGTTCACTTCCTTGGCCAATCGCATTTATGGGGTCAGTGCAGAGGCCCTTCTTGATTGTTTCATAAGTGGTCTGAAACCTGAGCTCAAACGTGAGGTTATTGCACAAGCTCCCAACTCCATTCTCAAAGCTGTTTCACTGGCTAGGCTTTTTGAAGACAAATATTCTTATAGATCTAAACCACACACATTTGCTTTTCCTCGAACCCCTACCTCCACCACTCAGCCTTCTCATTCCTACACAAACCCTGCTACCCAGCCTATTTTTCCCACACCTAACCAAAGAGCCACACCCCAAAACCTGCGACCATCAAATGTCAAAAAGCTCTCTGCTGCTGAAATTCAATTGAGAAGAGAAAAGGGTTTATGTTATACCTGTGATGAAAAATTCACAGCGAGCCACAAATGTCCTAACAAACAATTCATGTACCTGCAAATTGAGTATGATGAGGAGGAGATTCCTGAAACTGAGATCGAGACTGAAGATTCTCAACTTGAACATCATTTGTCTTTTAATGCCATCAAAGGGGCTTCTGGTGTTGGTACCTTACGATTCAAAGGCTTTATATATGGTATGTCTATTGAAATATTACTGGACAGTGGCAGTTCAGACAATTTTTTGCAGCCACGAATTGCCCACTGTCTTAAATTACCTGTTGAGCCTCTTGGCACTTTGCAGGTTATGGTTGGGAATGGAAATGCTATGCAAACTGAAGGGTTTATTAGAAATGTCATTGTATCTGTGCAGGGTCATGATCTCAATTTACCCGTGTATCTGTTACCCATCTCTGGTGCTGACTTGGTACTTGGGGCTGCTTGGCTTGCTACATTGGGCCCCCATATTGCAGACTATAGCTCTATGTCCATTAAATTTTACCTCAATCAGCAGCTAGTTACCTTAGTTGGTGAGAAGCCTTCATTACCCTCCCAGGCTGAATTCCATCAATTAAAAAGACTACACCATACTGCTTCCATTGCTGAACTGTTTACTGTGCAATTTCAGCAACCTCAACTCCCTATTGAGGACCCTTTTATCCTACCTGACAACACACCACCTGACTTAGCTACCCTGCTCACTCAATATAAAACTGTTTTTGCTAAACCAACTGGCCTACCACCTACTAGATCACAAAACCATTGTATTCCCTTACTTCCTGACACCTCTGTTGTCAAAGTCAAACCCTATAAATACTCCCATAGTCAAAAGCAACAAATTGAACTAATGGTCCAACAGATGCTTGTTGAAGGAATCATTACTCCAAGTACTAGCCCTTTCTCCTCTCCTATCATATTGGTCAAGAAAAAAGATGGGACATGGAGGTTTTGTACTGATTATCGGGCTCTTAATGCTGTCACCATTAAGGACAGTTTTCCAATCCCTACTGTGGAAGAACTCTTGGATGAATTATTTGGTGCTAGATTTTTTTCCAAATTGGATCTCAGATCTGGATATCACCAAATCCTAGTGGAGCCTGCGGACAGATTTAAAACTGCTTTTAGGACACACCAAGGGCATTATGAATGGTTAGTCATGCCCTTTGGCTTAACCAATGCCCTTGCTACTTTTCAATGCCTAATGAATGATGTGTTTAAAGGGTTATTGAGAAAGTGTGTTCTAGTCTTCTTTGATGACATCGTAGTCTACAGTCCTACATGGTCCACTCATTTACAACACCTTGAATCTGTTCTGCACCTGCTACAACAACATGTCTTATATGCCAAGCTTTCTAAATGCTCTTTTGGGTTGACCAAGGTTGATTATTTGGGACATTCTATCTCTGGTGAGGGAGTAGCTATGGACAACTTAAAGGTCCAAGCAGTTTTACAATGGCTTATTCCTCAGAATTTGAAGCAGCTGAGAGGTTTCTTAGGCCTCACAGGTTACTACAGAAGGTTTATAAAAGGGTATGCCACTATTACTTCTCCTCTGACTGATCTACTTAAGAAGGACAGGTTCCTCTGGTCTGATCAAGCTACTGCAGCTTTTTCTGAATTGAAGCATGCCATGTGTTCTGCTCCTGTCCTCCAATTACCTGATTTCACTAAGCCTTTTGTTCTGGAGACTGATGCTTCTGGAACAGGCATTGGAGCTGTCTTAAGCCAGAATAAGCATCCCATTGCCTTCTTTTCCAAGAAGCTGTCCCCTAGACTACAGAAGCAATCTGCATATACAAGGGAATTTCATGCTATCACTGCAGCTATTGCTAAATTCAGGCATTACCTCCTTGGTCACAGGTTCATCATCAAAACATACCAACAGAGTTTAAAAAGCTTATTGGATCAGTCCCTTCAGACACCAGAGCAACAAGCTTGGCTTCACAAGTTCCTTGGTTTTGATTTTACAATTGAATACAAACCAGGAGTGGATAACAAAGTTGCTGATGCCTTATCCCGGTGTTTTACCATGGCTTGGTCTGTTGCTGAACCAGACATACTCAATCAAATTCAATTGGCCACCCAGACTGATACTGTCTTACAAGACATCATACAAGCATGTCTTGCAAATCCTACCAGCAAACCTCATTATACTGTGCACAAAGGTTTTCTGTTTTGGAAAGGAAGAATAGTTGTTCCTAAACAGCCAGACCTTATTCAGAAACTGCTTCATGAATTTCACAGCTCCCTCATAGGTGGTCATGCTGGGATTGCCAGGACAATGGCAAGATTGGCCTCCCAGTTTTTCTGGATAGGAATGCATACAGATGTAACTAAATATGTCAGGGTTTGTTTGGTCTGCCAACAAGCCAAATCCTCCACAACCCTGCCTGTTGGTTTACTTCAACCACTCCCTATTCCTCAGCAAATTTGGGAGGATGTTGCCATGGATTTCATTGTTGGTCTTCCCCCTTCTCAAGGATTTTCAGTAACCTTAGTAGTCATTGATAGACTTTCTAAATATGCTCACTTCACTGCTCTCAAATCTGATTTCAACAGTAAACAAGTGGCTGATTCCTTTATGCACACTGTTGTTAAATTACATGGTTTTCCTAAAACCATTGTTTCAGACAGAGATAAGGTGTTCACTAGTCATTTTTGGCAGCAGCTCTTTAAGTTGAGTGGTACTAGTCTTCACATGAGCACAGCATACCACCCTCAAACGGATGACCAATCTGAAGCTTTAAATAAATGTTTAGAAATGTATCTTAGGTGTTTCTGTTTTGAAAATCCTAAAGGCTGGCTGAAACTATTACCATGGGCAGAATATTGGTATAATACAGCTTATCACACTAGCATCAATACTACTCCTTTTAAGATTGTCTATGGCAGGGATCCTCCTACACTTTCCAAATACTCTCTTATCATTCTGATCCACCTGCTGTCCAAGAGATGTTATTGCAGAGAGATGCTGTGTTAGCTCAATTGAAGATTCAGCTACTTAAAGCTCAAGCCAGAATGAAAAAGTATGCGGACAAACATAGAATTCACAAGGAATTTCAGGTAGGAGATATGGTTCTGGTCAAGCTCCAACCATATAGACAAACATCCCTTGCTCTCAGGAAAAACCAGAAACTTGGTCTCAGATTTTTTGGTCCATTTCCGGTTATTGCCAAAATTGGATTAGTTGCTTACAAGCTACTCTTGCCTGACACTGCTCGAATCCATCCTATTTTTCATGTTTCCCAACTTAAGGCTTGTACTGGTTCTGATCATCCTACTTACATTCCTCTTCCTCTTACTACATTTGAACATGGACCTTGTCCGTTACCTCATAAAATTCTGCAGAAACATGACATAGTCAAACGTTCGGTTATCATTCCTCAGGTTTTAATTAAGTGGGAAGGCCTAGGTCCTGATGAGGCTACTTGGGAGGATGTGCAGGATTTTGCCAAGTCCTTTCCCAACTTCAACCTTGAGGACAAGGTTGTGATTGATGAGGGGAGTATTGTAACCGAATCAGCTGAAAATGGTGATTTTCACAAAAGGAATGTTGCAGAGGAAGGGACAAAAAGTGCTTTTGGGATTGTGGACAATGATGAAACCATTAGCACTAATGGACACGTGGCTGCTACACCTCCTTTCCATGACAGGCAACGGAATATGCGTGTAAGGAGAGAGAGTGTGAGGCTCAAAGGGTATCACGTGGGTAGTAGGGTATACAAAAAGGGAAATAAGAGTAGGAAAAAGTAGGCAATGAATTAGAGAAGTCTATTCCTCTCTCTCGGTGTATTTCTCTCTTTTATTGCTCACTATCATCATCTTGTACTTACTGCTCTGTTTTCAATACAATCAAGTTGCTTCCCTGTGATCTCATATGAACTCATAGGAAGTGCAACATTGAGCCATTTACTTACTTGAGTCTTAAGTCATTTCATTTTTTGCCTTATTTTCTGTCTTAATTGCAATTCTTGGTTCCTTACCTTACAAAGAGATGCGCTTAGATTGTTTCTATGTTACAGGATATGCAGTTGATTTCTGGTGGAATTGTTTGAAAGATTTTGATATCACTTCTTTTTGCTATCAAAGAAGCATAATAGACATTTTAAATCTAGTTTTTACCTCTGTTTTCTACACATCTTTGCTTATCAGTATAATCAAAAGATGTTCTGCAAGCAGTAGCAACAAAACGAGATGGGCTTTCCCGGTTGCCTCAATCTGTTGTGCTCTTATTAGCATTGCATTTGTTAGTATTGGCTTGTGGAATCTCATATCCAAAACTGGTAACTTTAAGGAGCTGAGCTGGTTAGACTGCATTCTCAGAGGATTAATTTGGATATCTTTAACGGTCTCTTTGCTCATTCAGAGATACAAATGGATCCAAGTTCTAAACTCTATCTGGTGGGCATCTTCTTGTGCATTGGTTTCAGCTCTCAACATAGAAATTATGTTCAAAGAGCATGCAATTGAAATTTTGGACATGGTACAATGGCTTGTACACTTATTGCTTCTCTTTTGTTCCTTCCAAAATCTTGGATATTTGGTCAGTGAAACTGTCCCAGATACACCATGTCTAACTGAGCCACTGTTAGCTCAAAAAGTTGAATCAGCAAATGGACTTGGCCATGCTTCTCTGCTCAGCAAGTTGACTTTCTCTTGGGTTAATTCCTTACTCAGTTTGGGTTACTCAAAGCCACTAGCTCTTGAAGATATACCTTCTCTTGTTTCTGAAGATGAAGCAGGATCGGCCTACCAAAAGTTCTGCCACACATGGGAATGCCTTTCAAGGGAGAGGAGCATCAACCAGACGAAAAACGTGGTTCTTTGGTCAGTAGTTAGAACTTACTCAAAAGAGAACATGTTAAATGCATTGTATACATTGTTCAGAACAATTGTTGTTGTAGTTTCTCCTTTAATACTGTATGCTTTTGTGAACTACTCGAATAGAAAAGATGCAGATCTTAAAGAAGGTCTTTCCATACTGGGTTTTCTGATTCTGACCAAAGTGGTTGAATCATTGTCCCAAAGACATTGGTGTTTTAACTCAAGGAGGTCAGGAATGAAAATGAGATCAGCTCTGATGGTGGCAGTTTATCAAAAACAGCTAAAGCTTTCAAGCTCGGCAAGGAAAAGGCACTCAACCGGGGAAATTGTAAATTACATTGCAGTTGACGCATATCGCATGGGAGAATTCCCATGGTGGTTTCATGTATTATGGTCTTCTGCATTGCAAATTATTCTGTCAATTAGTATCCTTTTTGGTGTTGTAGGTCTTGGTTCTCTTCCCGGTATACTGCCTCTTCTCATTTGCGGCATTCTCAATGTCCCATATGCAAAGATCCTACAAAAATGCCAGTCACAATTCATGATTGCGCAAGATGAGCGTCTAAGATCAACTTCAGAAATTCTAAATAGTATGAAGATCATTAAGTTACAATCTTGGGAGGATAAATTCAAGGGCTTAGTTGAGTCCCTACGTGCTAAAGAGTTTATATGGTTGTCTAAGGCACAAATCACGAAAGCTTATGGGTCATTTCTTTATTGGATGTCTCCTACCATTGTTTCTGCAGTTATTTTCCTTGGATGTGCAGTTTTCCATAGTGCCCCATTGAATGCTGAAACCATTTTCACAGTGCTTACAATGTTGAGGATCATGGGAGAACCTGTTAAAATGATCCCAGAGGCTATATCTGTTCTTATCCAGGTTAAGGTCTCCTTCGATCGTCTGAATACCTTTTTGTTAGATGATGAGCTAAACGATGATGACGGTGGAAGAGATATAAAGCAAGATTCAGTCAATGACAATGCTGTGGAAATTCAAAGTGGCAACTTCATCTGGGATCAAGAATCAGTCACCCCAACTTTAACAGGAGTGGATTTAGAAATAAAGCGGGGACATAAAATTGCAGTTTGTGGACCTGTTGGTGCTGGCAAATCATCCCTTTTGTATTCAATACTTGGGGAGATTCCCAAAATTTCAGGAACAGTGAGTTATATTCCAAGCGAGTCTAATTTTTAATCATGCCAAATTCATATTTATAATCTCCCATTTTTATTTTTTTTCAAATTTCTTGATATATGAGAACAGGTTAAAATCAATGGCAGCCTGGCCTATGTTTCTCAAACTTCTTGGATACAGAGTGGGACGGTGCGAGAAAATATACTCTTTGGCAAGCCAATGGACAAAACTAGATATGAGAATGCAATTAAAGTTTGTGCCTTAAATAAGGATATTAATGATTTTAGCCATGGTGATCTTACAGAAATAGGTCAGCGAGGGATTAACATGAGCGGAGGACAAAAGCAAAGGTTGCAGCTAGCTCGAGCGGTCTACAATGATGCTGACATCTATCTTCTTGATGACCCTTTCAGTGCAGTTGATGCGCACACTGCTGCTATTCTGTTTAATGTTAGAAGAATATCAATTTCAGATTCTTAATTGTGAAAAATTGTTTTCCTCATTTCAGAGATGAAACTAATTACATTTATCTAATTGCAGGACTGTGTCATGTCTGCTCTAAGACATAAAACAGTTATTTTAGTGACTCATCAAGTGGAGTTTCTCTCGGAGGTTGATAAAATCCTGGTAAATATCTCATTTTTTAGTTCTATTTTATTAAATTAAAGCATTGTTCTTGAGGCATATTACAATTTACAACTCAAATTCTAGGTAATGAGGGGAGGAAAAGTTACTCAGTCAAGTAATTATGAGGATCTCCTGGCAGCTGGGACAGCCTTTGAACAACTTGTGAGTGCCCACAAAGACACAATAAAAAAATTGGATCAAAATAATGAAAAAAATGGAGGTTCTGAAAATGAAGTTACAGTTCACCAAGAAGAGTCTCAAGGTTCACTTCTCACCAAAGATCAAAGTGAGGGGGAGATTTCTACCAAGGGTCAACTTACACAAGAAGAAGAAAAAGAGATTGGTGATGTTGGCTGGAAGCCAGTCTGGGATTATATATCTTTTTCCAGCGGGTCTTTCATCCTGTGTATGATGATATTAGCACAATTTGCATTTGTTGCATTGCAGACTGCATCAACCTTTTGGCTTGCTCTAGCTGTTATACCAAAAGTTACAAGTGGCACCTTGGTTGGAGTTTACTCGGTAATTTCATTTGTTAGTGCCGGATTTGTGTATCTAAGATCTTCCTTATGTGCACAACTTGGACTAAAAGCTTCTGCAACCTTCTTCTCTAGTTTCACTAAGGCTATTTTCAATGCTCCTATGCTGTTCTTTGATTCAACCCCTGTTGGAAGGATTTTAACCCGAGTACGATTTCTTCATTCCTAACTATGTTGGAATAATATAATATGAATAATTTCTTCTTCTTTATTCCTTATTATTATATCATACCCTAAATATATGTCAAATTTTTTCCTATCGTGCAGGCTTCATCAGATTTGAGTATTTTGGACTTTGATATACCTTATTCCATTCTTTTTGTAGCATGTGTTGGAATTGAAAATCTGGTGACAATCAGTGTAATGGCTTCAATTACTTGGCAAGTGCTCATTGTTGCTATTCCGGCTATGGTTGCATCAAAATATGTACAGGTATATGAATCTACTCTCTGCATTTTATTGATTTTCTCTCTTCTGTCCGAATAAATCATGGAGCATATATCTTTAAATATTTTTTTTTTCCATTTTGGTCTGAAAGGGATATTATCAATCATCGGCAAGGGAACTAATAAGAATCAATGGAACCACAAAAGCTCCAGTCATGAATTATACAGCTGAGACATCCCTTGGAGTGGTTACCATAAGAGTATTCAACATGGTGGATAGATTTTTCAAAACCTACCTAAAGCTTGTGGACACTGACGCAACACTGTTCTTTCATTCTAATGTCACCATGGAATGGTTAGTTTTAAGGATTGAAGTACTTCAAAATTTGACAGTCTTCACTGCAGCTTTATTACTTATTCTACTTCCCCATGGATACATACCACAAGGTAACATTAGATTAAAAAAATAGGTACCATGGCAAGGTTTTTTTCATGTTAAGATGCTTAGGAATTCCAATGGTTTGTG
This sequence comes from Crotalaria pallida, assembly GCA_037953625.1. Lineage (NCBI taxonomy): Eukaryota > Viridiplantae > Streptophyta > Magnoliopsida > Fabales > Fabaceae > Crotalaria > Crotalaria pallida. The sequence goes on from CM075654.1 coordinate 28,015,397, forward strand.
CAGGTCTTGTGGGATTGTCTCTTTCGTATGCTTTCGCATTGACAGGATCCCAAGTATTTTGGAGTAGAATGTTTTGCAATTTATCAAACTATATCATCTCTGTTGAAAGGATCAAACAATTCATTCACATACCAGCGGAGCCATCTGCCATTGTGGTTGATAACAAGCCTCCATCTTCATGGCCTTCCAAGGGTAGGATTGATATTCAAGACCTGGAGGTAACTAACCTTTCGAAAAACCAACTTTTGTGTGATTTTTTTTTGAATTTCTTGTGATTTTCTTTTTCTCCTTTTTCAATTTTTTCTTTATTTCATTCCTGACAGATGGACAACAAATTTGAATGTTATAGTTGTATGTTTTCTCTACTTTGATTTCAGATTAGATATCATCTGAATGCTCCATTAGTCTTGAAGGGGATCAGTTGTATGTTTAAACAAGGGACTAGAGTGGGAGTTGTAGGAAGGACAGGAAGTGGAAAAAGTACACTTATAAGTGCTTTGTTTCGCTTAGTTGAGCCTTCAAGAGGTTATATTCTTATTGATGGAATTAACATATGCTCAATGGGATTGAAGGATTTGAGAATGAAGCTAAGCATTATCCCTCAAGAACCAACACTTTTCAAGGGTAGCATTAGAACAAACTTGGACCCTCTAGGCCTTTACTCGGATGATGAAATATGGAAGGTGAATGAACTATTTTCTAAGAAATTTGTGTCAGAATTAGTGTTCATTACATTTTTCATGAGCCTTTCAATAACCAAGGTTTGATTATTAGATTTAATTTGTATTTAGGCTTTAGAGAAATGTCAGCTTAAAGAAACAGTCAGCAACCATCCAAGTCTCCTGGACTCTCCTGGTAAGTTAACTTCACGAACTTGAAACTAACAATCTAACTTTGTCTTACACAAGTGATTAACTTCGAGGCTATCTTTGGATGGGTAGTATTGGACGGAATGGAGTGGAGTGGAATAATAATTTTAATCAGGTTATTTTGTTTGGGTTATACAAAGAGTGATGGAGTGGAATTGTACATGTTGGGTTGGGATCCATCCTATTTTATCCAAAACCTTTTATTTTTGTCCCTCCAAATTGGGGTGTATTTAATGGAATGAAGCTTTTTTCCATTCCATCATAAAATATCCAAACAATTGAATGATAATTTTATTCTCCTTCACTCTACTCCACTCGATTCCACTTCATCTCATCCCGTTTCGCTTAATTTATCATTAGATATCCAAATATAGCCTATGAAAACTCTCCCATCTAAACTGCACAATCTGCACCGGTTGTTCTAACATTTGCACAAGGTTTATAGGATAAACAAGCATAAAAAAGTAAGTTTTCAGAGAAAATAGATATTGAAATAATGTATTCAATGTTGTATTTGGATTTTCAATATAGCAATACCTAGTATGTTGGTTTATCCTATGCAAATGATGCATAAGTTATAGAAATATTGTATTTTTATAAACTATTTCATCTGTCTCTTTTTATAAGTCACTTGTACCTATTTCATATAGATTAAGAAAAATAATTATTGCTCTGAAATTTATCAAAATATATGTTTTCATTCCAAAATTATTCATATTTAAAACTTTACAACTTTATTTGTTTCTCTCTCTATTAAAATTATTACCCCTATCACTCCCATGAAATTATTAGGGATGTATTTGGAACAAACTCTTTAATGCTATCTAGATATTCTAAAACGACTTATGAAAAGGGACAAAAAATCTACCAAAATAATGCTTTATATAAGATAAGGAGGAAATAAAAATTAAGAAAAATATATTATATACGTAGTAATTAAAGCTACATGTTGTGCTTTTTGTAAAAGTATTGGTTGAATTGCTTGAGTGCTATTCTACTCTAATGATCCCTACTTATATAGACTCCATCTCTCTCCAAATATAAATATTTAGATTAACTTTTTATGGAGACGAAGGAAGTTAGTTAATATTATTAGTAATATTGGAATTAATAATATTTAGTATTTTTTTTTTTCAAAATTACCCCTATAATTATCATCAAAATTTTAAAAAGTGTTGAATAAATAAGAGTGTTTATGAAAAAGAAGTAACTAATGTCATTGAAAAATCTAACATCAGCTTATAAAAAGAGATACAAGTGAAATACTAATTAATGCTTATATTTAGAGAAAAAGGGAGTACTCCCTAAGTGCATGAATGATATTTTCCAAAATACATTAATAACTACTCGTTCCGTTTGTCCCACAAGGATGATAAAAAATGGTAAGATTTTTTGTCCCAAACTAAAGTTAAAGTAATTAATGAAAACCTTAGAAATTGTAAATTTTGAATTGTGATTGATTGACCAATGCAAAATGCATTAAATTAGGTATATGATAATTGGTTGATATGTTAGACAAAGGCTTAATTATGGTTTTGGTCCTTATAAGTTGACCTCGTTTTGAATATAGTCCTTAAATCTTTTTTTTACCTTGAACGGTCCTTAAATCTTTTTAAATTTTGTTTTTAGTCCTTAAATCTTTTTTTGACCTTGAATGGTCCTTAAATCTTTTTTTTAGTCCTTCTGTTTGTCTTCTTCCGTCATCTGCTGACATGACAAACGGTGTGCCATGTCAGCCCTTACATTGACTGCCAACGATGCATCTGATGTGGACCTCCTACTCATGTGAGCAGGAACCAAGCATTAACCGATAATGAACCGAGCATGACTTGCCAAACCGAGGGGAGATATCGACCGAGCACGATGAACTGAGCATGAACCAAGCTATGCCGTTACCAATTGCATCGTACTCGGTCGATATCTCATGCACGGTTAATGCTCGGTTCATGCTCGGTTTATGCTCGGTTCCTGCTCACATGAGTGGGAGGTCCACATCAGATGTATCGTTGGCGGTCAATATAAGGGCTGACATGGCACACCGTTTGCCATGTCAGCAGATGACGGAAGAAGACAAACAGAAGGACTAAAAACAAATTTTAAAAAGATTTAAGGATCATTCAAGGTCAAAAAAAGATTTAAGGACTAAATTCAAAACGAGGTCAATTTATAGGGACCAAAACCATAAATAAGCCATAGACAAACCATTGAATATATATCTCTTAAATTTTTTGACTTTTTTAATTTGCTACTCCCTCCGTTCCTTATTATCTGTCGTTTTTTTGGAGAGATTTTTTGTTTCTTTTTATTTGTCATATATATTGAGGATTTCAAGAGTGTAATAAATGTTATTTTCCATGTTTGCCCCTATTTAATATGTCTTGGTTTATGTAAGTAGTGGAGAAAAATTAATAATTATAAAGAGATAAAGGATATAGTGGGAAAAAACATAATTAATTTATTGGAAATCTGAACAATGATTAAATTTGTTAAATGGTGTATTTTGTTTAAAAATGACAGATAAATAGAAACGGAGAGAGTATTATTCTTGTGGAACGATGAATATATAAAAATACATCTTAATGATAAATGCTATAACTTCCGATATCACTAATTCCAATAAACACAATTAAGGGAGTTGTCAATTCCAAAGAAGCTATCAGTTGTAAATCTCTCGATTTCCGACTTAAAATTTTCGAACCATTTATGGTATTGAAGTACTTTCTCCGACTCGAATTATAAGCAAAAATAACTAATTTTATACTTATTAAAGAGAGTATTGATTGAATTTAATTTTTTTAAATTTATAAAAGAATAGAGGTATTTTAGGAAAATTACATTGGGAATGAAACAAAATTAAATAAGATAACAAATTTTTAAAGATATTTTAGAAAAGTAACATTGAGAATGAAATAAAATTTAAGAAAATTGGTTAATTTTGCTTTATTTTTTTTTTTTAATATTTCAGAATGTATAATTATTCTGCCTACTTTTTCAGTCACTGATGAAGGTGGAAATTGGAGCTTGGGACAGCGCCAACTATTTTGTCTTGGAAGAGTACTCCTTAAAAGGAACAGAATTCTTGTTCTGGATGAAGCTACTGCATCCATTGACTCTTCCACGGATGTAATTCTACAACGAATTATTAGGCAAGAATTTGCAGGATGCACAGTTATTACAGTTGCTCACAGAGTTCCAACTGTAATAGATAGTGACATGGTCATGGTCATGTCTTATGGTACGTTAACAACTCATTCTTTTCTATTTTTCTTTTTCTTTTTTTTTTTTATATTTTTATTTTGGGTATACTACTTCTCTGGTTCTCTTTGTTCTCTCATGTGTTTGATTTTTTTTTGCTGGTTACTAAAGGGAAAGTGGTCGAATATGATGAGCCGTCAAAGCTTATGGGGACCAACTCTTCATTCTCTAAGCTGGTTGCCGAATATTGGTCCAGCTGCAGGAAAAATTCCTCCCAAGTATTAGAGAGCAGCTACAATGAATAATAACAATAACACTGGGGAATAGGTACCATAGTTAATTAACGAACCCTGAAGTATCAGCAGGCAGCTACATTGAATAATAATAACACTAGGGAATAGGTAGCATAATTACCGAATTCTCTCGTTAACCTTGGTACTACTCCCTTGTATTCTTGTTAAATGTAACTTTTGAGAAGATTTTTTTAGTTCTAATCATAAAATATTTCATATTTCGTATGCATTATTTAATTTTTTTTATTTTTTTTTCTTATTAAATGCTTTGATTATCTATATTTTTTTGTCTATTAATGAATGCGAACTTTTCAAGAAAAGTTGAGAGGGTAAAATTGTAATGTTATAATATATTTTTATAGAATTCAGAAAACTAACTATTTTCGTTGGTATGTGTGATTTGGTTAAATTTGCCCTATAATACAAACCTGAGGGGTACTGGTTAAGGTGAAACAATGATAATCGTTGAAGATAGTATGTTTTACATAATGAACTTGAAAGAGGGAGTTATGACACATTTCGATGGTAATCTTCTATTTAAACTTGAAAGGTAATAATGATAGACAACTTAAAACAGAACTTAAAGGAATGAAAATAAAGAAAGCATGAACGAAAAATTAAGAATACAGGAAATGTAAAGGAGAATTAAAGTAAGACTTGCATTTAAAGTTTTTACTAAAATGAAAACGAAAGTTACATGGTGTTTTTCAGTAACCTGTTCGTGATATGTTTGGATATAACAAAGTTCCAATTCATTTTACATCAATGAATCTCCTATTTATAGACAAATGAAATAATAACTATCTAGCTACTTAATCCATTGAAACGTGGATGACTAAGATTTTTACACTTGAACTGTAAAAATAAAACATAATTGTCCACAATCTTCGACATCCAACTTCGACACTGATACTCATCTTTTATGGAAGTCTTTGCATGTCTTCCGACGTTATCTTCTAGTTCATCAAACTTCTCTTCTATATTGTTCCCCTTTAACGCTTAATCATTTTTCAAGAAAGAGATATCATCAATTGCCTTGATTCGAGAGGCTTCTAAGTAGTTCTTTAATTTCTTCGTTAAGGGAACTTCCGACACATGGCTAGTAATAAACCATGTCGAGCTCCAACTTCCATTCTCTATAGTCGAGGTCAATATAATATCCCAATTGTTTTTTAACTAAGATTTTGTGATATGGGAATCAAAGGTGGCTTTTCAAGTTGAAAATTCTAAGCTATTGTAGCTTCTTGAGCCACATGTCTGTGTCCTAACCGAAACAACCACCTCTTATTTTTTGGAAGCTTTAAAAGGTTGGAGCATTCCCTTAAGTAAGAAATTTTTATTTCGACAAGGAAACGAAATTCCTCATATCTAAACCTCAACTAATAGAAAAGAAATGAAAGACCTCTTTGAAAAATTCTGATGTGATTTTCATTGCAAAGAGAATTTCATAATTCCACATATCTAAACCCCATACTATCAATCCTAAAACTCTGGACCCATTTTCATTTATATTTTTCCTTTCTTCCATAGTTCATGCCAATATGAGATTTTCAGAAGATATGGAAACATGGTGCACTTATTTTGACCTAAATGTGAAGAATGCTCATAAAGGTCATGCTCTTTGCGACATCCCTCATTTTTATAAAGAGAATAAATAAATAAAATATGTATTTTCATGATGATTATTATAAAGGAAAATATTTTAGATAATGAATTAATAAAAAAGAATTATTTTATATTGGAAATTATTTTAAGGGAAGTATTTTGGAAAAATAAATATAAAGAAAATATATTTTGCAAATAAAATAGTTTTGATAAGAAAGATTTAAATAGAATACTTGAAGAAGTAATATTTATATTTTGATAAAATATCATTCAATGATTGGGCAATAACTCCTTCGTTAACCGTTGGATCTTGCTCAAATTTTTGTACAAGCTTATTAACCTTTTTATTGTCACATCCAACCGTGGAAATCTTGTTTTGAGGAGTAAAACTATTAAAAATCAACTTTCCCACTCAAAAGTTATTATTATTTTTTTTTAATTTTTGAATTTTAACAGTGGCTAATCGGTTAGTGCCACGTGGTCTGGGAAGACTTAGGGGTGAAGAAACCTCGCTTGGAAAGCTCCACACCTACACGGTGAGCTACGTCCAGTCCCCCTTAAAACCTTTAAGGAGCCTTTAATAAAATCAAATAGATAGAGATTACACGGGATCAATTAACTCACCAAGAGAGTACCAAACTCTTGGCTTCTACCTATATTGATACAACTGTCGAAGAACCTCCTCGAACTTTACAAGTCTTGAAACCTTCAAGACACCTTGAAACCTTCAAGGATTTGCACCAAAGAACCTCCTTGGATTGTTTTTGCTCAGGAACCTCCTAAGACTTCAATCGTCAAGAACCTCTTGAACGAGCTTGGAAACCTTCCAAGACTTTCACTGCTTGAGAACGCCTCAAGACTTTGAAGAAATGATTGATTGTATGAGATGGCTCAAACCCGAAACTCAAGTGTGTATGATTCTGAAGGTTTAATGAACAAATGAGTTTTCGGTTAAGTATTTGAGAAAGGGTTTTTGAATGTTGAGAACGATTTGAGACTTGGATGCAAAAATATGACAGTTTCACTTTTTCCCTTATCGTTCTCTTTGCTGCGTTTATGCTCGTGTTTTTCAGAGAATGATTTCAAATTTTTGCTCTTGTTCCTTTTGTTTCTCTGACTCTTGTTTGGTGTTATTTTGAAGAAGAAAACAGTAACATCCTGTTATTTCTAATACCTCTAGCAAAATAATTAAATGATTTAATATGATGTTTTCAATATTTGAGTGTCGTAATAAAATTTTGATTTTATCATTTTAATTGAAATATGTTTTCTAGTCAAAATAAGTATAAATTTGTTATCATACGTTTTCCAAAAATAAAGTAGTACTTTTATTTAGTTAATTAACATTTTAACAGGGAGCTCAACTGACAAGCCTTAGATGCATTTTTATAAATAGTTTCTTCAGAAAAATATGTTTAACTTAATATTTTGAGCGTCCCTATAAATTTTCATAGTGTTCGGAGACTGTTTTATTTTTAGTCTTTGGATTGGTTTAATATATTACCGGTTTAAGTTATATATAATAATCTTCTACTTCAAAATTTTAAATATTATATATTATCAAGCTTAATATCAAGATTGATAAAATATATTTACTTTTGAATGTCGATAATTTTCTTACGCAATAGCTATCCGAGAGGGACCGATAACTTTATTATTTTTCAATCAGTTTTAAGTAATTCAAAATTCAATATTGTTTTACCTAAATGTATTTTATTTTTAGTATCATCCAACTTTTAATTATAATTCAAAATACCTATATACATTGATCCTCAAATAAAAACACATTATTAAAATATATATAAAAACCTAATTCTACCCAAGCCCCTGTACCCCACCGTAACCCAAAAGCAAAAAAAAAAAAAAAAGTAAAGGTGTGGCCCGAAGGCCACCACGTGAGCACATGGGAAAAAGGGGGCACAAGACTTAAATATGAGCATATGAAAGGAAACTAAAACAAACAAAAAGGAAGAAACATAGAAGAAAGAGTAGAGAGTGTGAGGCATGAAACACGCAGAGAGAAAGAGACATCGTGGAATTTCAATCTTCTTTGTTCGATTACTCGAGATCCGACCGTTCAATCTCAAATCTTTTTTAGATATATAACCTCTTCAACTCCCTCTATTCATCTACCTAATTTATTCGACGATCCGTCAATATTTTTATTATCCCTATATTTTCAAATAAAGAGATATTTTGGGGAAAAGTGATATATTGTATTGTATAATGATATATATTTGTTATTTTGACAAAAAAAATGAAATTATTTGATATATTTATAGAGATATATACATATTTTAATGTTATAATTAGTTTTAACGTATGTCCTTAATTAGATCTCGCCCGTTGTTATTGACCTTGACCCTGGAGCAAGTCGCGAATGTAAACATGGCTCTGTCATTATTGCTAGGATTTCCAGGTAAGGGGAGTCACTTTTCTACACTTTGAGTTAGGGATAGTTAGAGTTTATAATAGTATTTGGGTTTAATAGCTAAATTAGAGTGTGGGTAGCAAAATAGTCCTTGATTGAAGTTGATTATGGGTGATTATTGTATTCTTGGTTGATTTTCACATTATTGGACATGTTTATGTTAAATCCTTTTTGTATGTTATTAAAATAGGAAGTGAAGAACCCTAGGGAACTGACTTCTGTTATGGCACTTTGAGACATATCTGAGTATGTCGATTGGCTGGTGTGATTATTTGCTGGATACTGCTTGTTATTTTCCTTGTATATGTTTAATGAATATCTGAAAATGTATTGGTGATGTTGGTGTGGATTGATGAATTTTTAGTGATGATGTTACGTATTTTTATGTGCCCATGATTACCTATATTTGTTAGGAACTAATGATATTCAATAATGCGAAGGTCATATTGACCCAGCGCGATAATTATTCTTTAATGATGCGAGGTCATATGTACCCAGTGCGATATGCGAAGGTCATATGTACCCAGCGCGATAATTATTCTTTATAATGCAAGGTCATATGTACCCAGCGCGATATGCGAAGGTCATATGTACCTAGCGCGATAATAAAATTTAATGATGTGAGGTCATATGTACCCAGCACGATATGCGAAGGTCATATGTACCCAGCGCGATAATAAAATTTAATGATGCGAGGTCATCGACCATACGCGATAACAAACATTCACCTTTTATAATCGACTGCTGGATGGAATGCTTATATGTTATATGAATATGATGTATTTTGTTATTTTCATCCTTTGATTTGATTATTATTATTGAGTATTTATTATGAATTGTTTACTATCTCCTGATTCACTGTGTTTTGAAAAGGTCTCACCCTTAGTGGTTAACATTTTAGGTGCATAATCAAGGAGCTTGATGATTAGAGTGCGCAGCGGACAAGTCGAAAGAAGGGAATTCCAGTTGAAGCTATGTATTATGAATGAATTCCCCCAATGTGTATTATAAACTTGTTTTATAAAAAGAAATCTTCAATTCACTATTTTATTTTAAAACTTAAGTTTGTTAATCTTTTAATTATAAATCGGGGTGTTACATTTACCATGCCTTTTTATAGTGATGCAGCACGCATGAGGAAGGAGAAAGAGTGGAAAATACGTATGTCCTTTGCAACGGATATATTAGACAATTTCTACACTTGAACAGATATGTTTGTCCTTTGTTTAGTTGTTTCCACTTGTTTATAACGTTCTAAATTTGTCTCTCTTGCATTGCTGATTTGATTTTCAATTTTGAAATCTTAAGGATGGTGACAGATGGGTACTGAGAGATAAGGACAAAGTTGCCAGCCATGCATAGTACTATAATGTCAGAGACGAAGAGGTGAATGCGGCTTGCTGCTGAAGGATGAAGAAGATAAATAGTGATGCCGAGCTTGACAACTGGTTCGAGCTTGACATCTCTCCGAGCTTGGCAACTTGAGTGATTATTCTTCATTGTGCTGATCGAGCTGACTTCCTCAAGTCGAGCTTGGGAACTTGAGTGATTTATCTTCATTGAGCTGACCGAGCTAATCTTTAGGTCGACTTCTTCAATCCGAGCTTGGGGATTTGAGTGATAGATCTTCTCTGAGCTGAGCTGATCTGATGTGATGTCGAGCTTGACAACTGGTTCGAGCTTGACATCTTTCTGAACACGTCTGAACTTAAGCGAGCTGCTTTGAGGTGAACAATGTTTTCGAGCTTGACGAAAGTCCGAGCTTGACAGCTTCACCGAGCTTGGTAACTTGAGTAATTAATCTTCTTGATGAGCAGTGTTGCCGAGCTTGACGAAAGTCCGAGCTTGACAACGTCACCGAGCTTTGGTAACTTGAGTGATTAATCTTCTTGATGAATAGTGTGGAAAGTTCGAGCTTGAGAACGTCACCGAGCTTTAAGCCGAGCTTGATGACTTTGCACTGGGCATCTATTCGAGCTTTGAGCCGAGCTTGATGACTGTTCCGCATTTGGCCTCTGTTCGAGCTCTGAGCCGAGCTTGATGATTGTTCGCACTTGGTACCATTTGTAAATACCTTAGTCGAATTCCTTTAGATTATTATCAGAGTAAGCGGAAATAATAAAACTATGAAACAGAGTTGTAATATAAACATAGATTTATATTCATATACCAAAATAAAGTGAGTACATAGTCAAGATGGTAAAAGTCTCCAAGACCAACAGTGCAAGCCCATAGTAAAATATGTACATAATCAAAAAACAGATCAATACTCTAGAGTTCTCAAAAGATAATATATACAACATCTACATAATCAAAATAAAAGACTCTAGAGCTGATCTCGTAACATAAGTAGTAGTAGTAGTCGTCTCCCAGTAGCAATAACAGTAGTAGTAGTAGTCATCATCAACCAACAGAAGAACTCCTCCACAGCAGCAGCAATACCAGATCCCTGATCCACATCACCAATCCTATGCATGTACCTATGGATCATCATCCCTCCACTGACTCCCGGTAGAATGCTCAACAGGCTCGCCTCCGCTCTCGTCCTCGACAGGATCCTCCTTAATCTCACCTGACGGAGTAGGTACCCTATCACTGGGAACAGGGTCAGGTGTATGTGTGACCCTAATAGGACTCATCGGGTCAGATGAGGGAGTCTCTTTGTAACACCATTACAAATATTTATAAAAATATGGACTTGAAAATTCCGACGAAAATCCGACAGAGTTTCCTCTGTTTTTCGGACTTTCCCCAAAATTTCCTGTTTATACCTGTCAGTCCAGAACTATTTAAAAAAAATAATACACAATAGCAAAATAGTCAGATCAAACCTAAAGCCCAATTAGTACACTTCAGGGCACATAACTATTACATATTCTAAATTACTAAAATAATAGTTTTTCACATAATTAAACTACAGTCCACTCATAAAATAACGATCGAGCACTCCACGTGGTGGAGTGTCATTCCTGCTCGGCCTGAAACTGTGTCTGCTCAAACTTTGAACCTGTAAAAATGGTTGCAAGGATGAGCTTTACACATGAAGTAGAGAAGTAGTTTCTAACTAGACATAATAACCTACCAAGTCAAACACAATTATTTCAAGTAGTTCAAAACGTAGCAAACCCAGACAAATCAAATTCATACACATCTATAATCTTTTCTTTCGTTCATCATTCTTATCACTTTTCTTAATATGCTTTCTTTCTCATTTTCTAATGCATTTCTCTTTTCATTTTCTCTTTTCTTTCTTTCATTTCCATTCTTTTTCCTTTTATTGTCGACACGCCTCGACAGGCTCGTGCCGATTTATTCTTTTAATGCCGACACGCCTCGACAGGCTCGCATCGGTCTTCCATCATTTATTATCGGCACGCCTCGACAAGCTCGCATCGGTCTTCCATCTTTTATTATCGACACGCCTTGACAGGCTCGCATCGATGCCGACACGTCTCGACAGGCTCGCATCGGACTTCCATTTTCTTATTATCGACACGCCTCGACAGGCTCGCATCGGACTTTTATCTTTTACCTTTCTCTCTTTTTCTTTTTCTTTTTCTTTTTCTCTTCCATATATATATATATATAGGTTCATTTTCGCACATTTCCATATTATCATTTAACATATCATTTTTCCTCATTCAATTCAATTTCCCCTTTTTATCTTTATTTAGCATCTCTTTTCATCATTCAACACATACATAACAATATAACATACAATAACTCACCAATATCAACCAAGGTTTCATCTTCTTCAATTAAGTACTGATGACAGCATTTAACAATTAACATACACATTTAATCACATACTTATTAGTGGTTTTATTTCCTTTATTCTCATTCTAGTTTACATCTCATACAAAAATACTCTTCTTTTATTTATTATCCAATTCATCATGCGATACACATTTAGAACACTAACATTACAATTCGACCATTAAATTTACCAAATTCCTACTTTTCCTTTTTAATTGTTTTGTTCCTCAATTACCACTTATATTATACACATATATCTCTTTAAATCAACCAGGCATACAAACAATAATCACTTATAATCATTCACAATTAACAACCAGAGTTCATGTTCTTCAATAAACATACATGATAACATATAGCATTTAGCATGCATATTCATTCACAAGTATCAATTTATGGCTCATTTCATTTATTTTCTTACTTTATATTTAATCTAAATTAATTACCCGAATAATCAGTCACAGGCATACCCACATATTCTTAGCAAGTATTATATACTAATCAGAAATTACTCTCTAAAGCAAGGTAAAACACCCCTTACTTTGCATTTCCATAGACACGTTCCTTTTTGTACGACAATGCCCGAACGTAACGCAGTTTATTTCTCGCGATCTCGTCATGCCATATAAAACAATAACAATCAACTTTGAAATCAAATTAAAACAGACACTTTAAAGCTTTTCACACCAGAAACTAAAATAAACTAAATATAGAATATCGAAACTTGACAAGTATTGTATTTAATTCCAAATCATAAAACAAAATACGTTGACTTATTGTAGTTTGGTTTAAAGTATTGTATCTTGAATATATTTCCGAACCATAAAATTATTTGATTCAAGTTCATAGAATCAAGACCATGCCCTTTTCATTAAAAATAGTATATCTTCGTTTGAAAAATACGCTAACTTTCGAAACCAACAAAAGTATCATAATAGATTGAAACCACGTACCTTTAGCTACTTAGAACTATTAATTCTGAATTAACAAGAGAGTGTTCTTTGTTCAGAATGAGCAAAATCACATTTTCCAAATCCAATTAGTTACACCCTTCTTCAATTTAGAATTAAAGTTCAAGGTTTAACCCGAATTAACGTATGCCGAATATATCGAATTCCTAATTAATTAGAGCATGGTTTAGTTCTACAATAGTACCAACCAACCAACTGCAACTTAATTAATTATTGATCCGTTACATTTAACAAAATACTTTTAAAACTAAACGTTCGGCATAACGGTCAACTCGGTGTTATACAAATCAGAGTAGCAAATCAAAATCATTATCAATAATGGTGCAAATAGAAAAATTGAAACGTAATACTTAATCCAAATACCATTTGTTTTCTAAAACAACAATAACATTTCAAAACAGTTATACAATTTATAATTAGTATTATTATTAGAACACAATATAGAGTAATTAAAAGGTATTAGAGATTTACCCTCAAAATTTGATTTTTGAAGCAACTGGAGGTAACCAAACCAGTTCAGATCTAAGACTCCCTAGCATCTAGTTTGAAGCACAACCAAGGGGGTGGGTTCTGGTTTGGTTCGAACCTACATCATCATCACATCAAGCTAGCGGTAACGACACAGCAACTCCTTCAAACGTACCAGTGGTGGCAACAACGACCAATAAGGCGATGATTGGGCTCCGTTCGACGGTGGAGAGCGGCGTGAAAGGAGGTGGCGATGGCTTGTGAGCACTCCCGGTTCGTCGCAGCACCGGAGGTGGTGGTTGGCGCTGGCTTCGTGGAGGCTGGGTCCAGAGGAGAGAGAGACGCGAGTGACCAAGGAGAGAGAAGGGTGCTACCATGGCGGCAGCGGTGCACGACGAGCAGAACCGCACATGCTGGTTCGGTTTGAGATGGAGGGAGTCGCGATTCGCGACAGTGTGGAGGAGGATGCGTGAGAGAGATGGAGGCGGAGAGGGTGTTTGGTGGCGGCGAGTGAAGGAAGGAGGAGAGGAACGCAGGCGGTGGACGGGGCGGCGATTCCTGCAGGGAGGGAAGAGGGAGCTCGACTGATAGAGAGAGAGGGGGTGAGGGTGGCGGCCCAACACATAGGGAAGAAGGGAGTAGGGTTTCCCCACTTTACACTGCACACACATTTTTTTTATATTTTTTTATTTATTTTTTTATAAACATATACTTATATTTATTTATTTATTTATGCCCAAAAATATTAATAATAGGACTTTAGCATCATATAGCTTCAAATAGGAAAACTATAAAATTAGAAATTAGTTAGATATTAGGAAATAACAAAAATTTATTTATTATTGTATCTTTATAAATTTCAAAATAAAAGAATAGAAAGTCTATTTTTCAAATAGGATAATTACTTTAAATGAATCTATTTTCAAATATATAATTAAAATATACTTTAGTAAAAACCATTGGATATTTTAACAAAATTCTCAACGCTCTAATGATTAATTTCAAAGATTAATCATTTTATTTGATAGAACTCAAAATTTATAATACAAAAGAAAATCAGGATGTTACACTCTTCTCGAACGACTCTAGAAGAAAAGAGGTGTGAGCGGGTGAAAGTGTCAAACCCCGTTATGTTGGTTTCAAGTGGGGGAGAATTTGCATATTGGTCCTAAGATTGTACAGCAGACAACTGAAAAGATTCGGATGATTCAAGAGAAGATTAGAACAGCTCAAAATCGTCAGAAAAGTTATGCAGATCAAAGACGAAGACCCTTAGAATTCGCAGAGGGTGACCATGTGTTTCTTAGGATTGTACCTGTAACATCCCTAATTTAATTCCAAGCATAATTAGTGAATTAATAGGTTTAAAGTGTAAGGAATGGGTAGATTAATGGCTTAAAGAATTTTGGGAGCAAGGTGAGTAGTAATTATAAGTATTAGGGGTTGTGTAGGAGACATCGGTAGCAAGGGGCAAAATTATCTAGTCGAAATCGGGAGTTAAATCGGCGTTTTAAGTATTAGAAATCAGCCGGTACGAGAAAATTTAGAATTTATTCTAGGATGCTAAGAAAATTAAATTCCACCGTTGGATATGAAGTTTAAGGGATTAAGAAGTTTGTCTAAAAATTTGGGCCCGATCCGACGGTTAACGAAGAAGTTATGGCGAATCGAAGTCTGGAATCACTCGTGCACGCCCAGGCGCACCGGGGGTGCATCAGATGCACCAACTCAGGCAGATCAGCGCCCAGGCGCTCCACACCAGCGCCCAGGCGCGCGACGGGAAGCTAGCACGCACCAGATGCGTTGAGCGCGCGCGCAGGTGCGCCACACCCTGCGCCCAGGCGCGCGGGTGTGTGATTCACGCACCAGCTCCTTAAATTGACGCACCAGCCACCCTCCTCCTCACTTTCATCCGCCCCACTTCTATCTCCCTCACCCAAATCAACCCTCAACACCCACCAAACCTCCATAGCTCACCTCCAACCTCCTCCCAAGGCAAACCTCTCCCTCCTTGATTTGGGTCTGATATATATATCTTTTGGACTTCATTTTACCCTCTTTTACTTTGATTTGGCTTGTTTTCATAGCAAAATTAGGACCTTTTTATTAGTTTTTAGGAATTTTAGTAGTTGTAGTTTCCCTTGAACTTTTTGATCGTTTGTTCATTGTTTCAGGTGATTTTGGAGGTCAAATGCAAAAATTAATTATGGAATTGGAAAGAGCACGTAAAGACCTTGAAGTAGGAAAAAGAACGGAGAAAAACGGAGCCGGAACGTGTCCCGCGCGCCTGGGGCGCGTGGACGGGTGCGCCTGGGGCGCGCCTACTGAAGAAAAAACAGGAACAGCAAACTCGCGCGCTTGGGGCGCGAGACCGTGTGCGCCTGGGGCGCGCGTGTACCAGAACAGGCCTAATTGGGCCAAAACTTCAGAAATTGATAGGGATTCTACTTAGTGTTATTTTGTAAATATAAATTAGTGATTTAGAATTAGGTTAGGCAGCCAACTAGAGGAGAAAACAGAAATTAGAATTGAAGAGGGAGATTGCATTACTTTGGAGCAAGTGGAGATTGAAGAATTTGGGGTAATTTGTCTATGAATTTCCCTATTATGTCTTCTATTCTTCTTATTTCTATCTGTAACTAAAACCCTCGTGTTAGGAACACAATGAATTTGTATGACGTAGCTTATTTCAATTTATAATTTAGTGTTTTCCAGTTTTTAATTCATGCGTTAATTGTGTTTTTATTGCCTACATAAAACCGATCAATTTATGTTTTGGATTTCTTAATTCTTAATGAAAGTTAGGAATTTTGAATAGGCCTTGCAATTAACGGTATAATCAGTTTAGTTATAGAGATATGATTGAATGATTATATAATTTGGTAATTCCCTTGTGCTAAATATATTATTTTTCAATGCTGTAATTTGTTGAGAGATCAAGGATTAAGCATTTAGAGAGTAAAGGGTAATGTTAGAGAGATCTAATTATTGCCATTTGAGAGGAATTGTCCATGAATTAAAGGAAAATTTAAATTATAATTGAATAAGTGAAACCTACAATGCAACCAACGTTCCTAACCACTTTCTCCCATAGTTTCTCATGCTTTTATTTAATTTCAGCAATTAATTAGTGTAGTTAATTATTGATTTCAAATCTGAATTTTAATTTAAAACAACTTTTTAGTTATAGGATTTATTTCTAATTACATTAAGGTGAAAATATACTAAAAACACAACTCCCTGTGGGACGATATTCGGTCTTCCATAGACTATATTACTCGTTGACCCAATCCACTTGCTGGAACAATCAACAAGTTTTTGGCCCCGTTGTCGGGGAGTAGTTTTCTTTAGTTTATTTTTGGTACTTAGTGTAGTTATTAGTAAATTCTATTTTTTCTTTTTATTTTTCTGTTTTTAATTAGTTTACTTTAACAGGTGCTGCTTAACCGTTTTGATGCTTTTACGCTCTATATGTAATCGAGGCCTTGTGCAACTTGATCCCGAATTGTAGCTTAGTGTGAAACGGTTGAAAAAGCAAGCAAAGCAAGCAAGACAGATGGCTGAATCACATGGTTCTGGTGGTTCCGGTGCAACAACCCAACCCACAAGGAAGACTTTGGCTGATTACACCACAGTAGATCCAGATGTCTGCACATCCAGTGTAGTCCGGCCAGCAATTTCAGCAGCTGCATTTGAGATTGATCCTCAATATATTCATCTCATCAAACAGGATCAATTCTCTGGTGCACCTAATCAGGATCCTACTGAGCACATAGCCAATTTCCTTCAGATGTTGGACTTTTTCAAGATAGAAGGTGCATCAGATGAGGCGATTCGTATGCGTATGTTTCCTCTATCTTTGAGAGACAAGGCCTTTACTTGGATGAGGAATCAGCCTCCTGGAAGCCTTTCCAGTTGGGATATTCTAGTCAAAAAATTCATGGCTCAGTTTCTCTCATCTGGAAAGCAAGCCAAGCTCCGCCAAGATGTCAACTCTTTTGTTCAAGCAGAGGGGGAGTTATTGCATGATGCATGGGAGAGATATAACCAGCTGTTGAAGAAGTGCCCGACACATGCTATACCAGATTGGATGCAGATCCGATTATTTTATGATGGGTTGAGGAGCACAAACAAATTCATGATTGATGCAGCAGCTAGAGGGTCCTTGATTAAGAAGACTGTGGAAGAGGCAAAAGAAATAATTGAGACTATGGCCTACAACAGTAGTCAAGCCCTTGCTGACAAGACTATCTTGAAGAATCCAGAATTGAGCACTACCCGGATGCAGACTCTAATTCAGCAGAATAAGGAGATGCATGATCAGATCACAGCATTAGTGAAGCAGATGGGGCAGAATCAGTTGGGAGCAGTGGGTAGCACACTGGTCTGTGACTTTTGCAATGGGAACCATCGGAATGGGGACTGTGCCAATGAGATGGGAAAAGCAGCGACTATTGAAGAACAAGCACAATATGTGGGTGGTGGAGGAAATAGAAACAACATGTACTCCAACACCTACAATCCAGCATATCGCAATCACCCAAATTTCTCGTGGCACAGCCCAGCGTTGAATCAGCCACAACAGCAGCAGAAGCCTTCCTGGGAGTTAGCACTTGACAAGTTGACCAACTCCACCCAATCTTTCATTGAGGAGACTAGAGCCCAATTTGCCAATCAGGGTGCTAGCATTCGTAATTTGGAGGTGCAAGTGGGTCAGATTGCCAAACAAATATCTGAGAGGTCAGTGGGAACTTTTCCTAGTGACACTATAGCTAATCCCAAGGAGAGGTGCATGAAGGTGACACTCTGAAGTGGCACAACATATGATGAACCAACTGCCAAGGGAAGTGCCACCAATGAAAATTCAAGCAAAGAGAAGGAGCCTAAGGGTGATGCAACATCAAAGAAGAAGGAAGGTGAAGTTGGAGCATCGAGTACGCAGGGTCCACCTGCGGATCACATACCGGTTCAGCCCTAGCCAGTTCCTTTGCCTTTGAGGGTGCCTTTTCCTCAAAGGTTGAAGAAAGATGAAGATAAGAGGCACTTTCAGAAATTTCTGGATATGATCAGAAAAATCCAGATTAATATCCCGTTTGCGAAGGCTCTTGAACAAATGCCTCTGTATGCGAGGTTTATAAAGGATCTTCTGACCAAGAAGAAGGGGATGCTCACTGGAGAGACATTTCCAATTGCTGAGAAGTGTAGCAGAATTATAAAATCCAATCTGCCACCGAAGTTGAAGGATCCAGGAAGCTTCAATCTACCTATAAGCATCGGCAAGGATTATACAGGTAAGGCCCTCTGTGACCTTGGTGCCAGTGTTAATATCATGCCTTTGTCACTTTTTAATAAGTTAGGGATATGAGAGATTAAGCCGACACCAATTCTATTACAACTAGCTGATAACACCGCCCTCCGTGTAACACCCTCACTTTTAATTAGTTAATTTAAGTTTATTAAAAATGGTACTTGAAAATTTCGACGAAAATCCGGCAGAATTTCCTCTATTTTTCGGACTTTCCCAAAATTGTCACATTTTAAACCTGTCAGACCAGAGTAAATAAAGACTAAAACTTATATTTAAGTTACAACCAAAATATCCTAATGCCCGAATAATACAAATTTCAGGGCATACTCTAATACATATTTTAAACTTCCAAAATAACATTTATATTATAGTTTACGGTCCGCTCATGACAACACTACACTCCACGTGGTGGAGTGTGCTCCTGCTCGGCTTGCACTGGTGTAAGCTCCGCTTCTGTACCTGTAGGAAAAATAGCAAGAAGAGCAGCATTACACAGAACTTAGGAAATAATCTCTACGAGGTCATAGTAATAACCAAGCCTAACATTATTATTAACATACAACAACATAACATTCATACATTCATTCACATTCTTTTCTCTTTTTAAATCATACACTCTTAGTTTCTTATTCATAACTTTACTGATTCGGGTTCCTACTTTTATTTCTCAACACTTGCTCTCTTATGCTTACATTCTTTTCATTCTTAAACCAATTTTATTTTTATCTCATTCTTTCCTTTATTCTCTTTCTTTGCTTTATTCTCTTTCTTTTCCTTTTAATTTCCTTTTTATAATTTGGCCACAGGGTCTCACAACCATCCTGCGCCGTTTACCTTTTTGTTATTTGGCCACAGGGTCTCACAACCATCCTGCGCCGTTTACATTTTTATTATTTGGCCATAGGGTCTCACAACCATTCTGCATCGTTTACCTTTTATTATTAGGCCACATGGTCTCACAACCATCCTGCGTCGTTTACTTTTTATTATTTGGCCACAGAGTCTCACAACCATCTTGCGCCGGATTCTTTTTCTCTCTTTCCTTTCATTAGTAACTTATTTACATTTTCATATTATCGCCTAAGGAGTAACAAACAGAAACATTCACAATAACACATATTTACAAATCATAATTCCTTTTATTCTTTGCTTAATATAACTTGTCCTTACTTACCTCTCCTATTATCTTTCTAAATCCATTGGTAGTAATTTCGTTGTCATTTATCCATACACTCATCACATTCACAAACATACCCTTTTCATCCCATTATTTGTGCTACATATTAACTCCCTAGCTCCTAAGTTCATTTCAAAGCCCAAAACCCCACATACACTTCAAACATATCATCATTCAAACATACAAGTGCTCTCATTATCCCCATTTTCTTACTTAACCTATTATCAACATTTCTATTATATTTTCACACATTACAAACATCACCATACAACACATATATTCACATTATCTTAATTGGTTT
Source organism: Crotalaria pallida (assembly GCA_037953625.1). Classification (NCBI taxonomy): domain Eukaryota; kingdom Viridiplantae; phylum Streptophyta; class Magnoliopsida; order Fabales; family Fabaceae; genus Crotalaria; species Crotalaria pallida. The sequence goes on from CM075654.1 coordinate 28,035,771, forward strand.
CATTTTCCTTATTTTCATTCTTAACTTTATTGTCAAACTCGACTACCCTATTGTTTATTTTCATAACTAATCTTTTCTATTTCTAGTCATCCCTATAAATAACCTAGAGATCATGTCCTAAATAGAGGTAACACAACCCTCTTACCTGGAGTCCTTGCAATAGAAACAATATCACGTTTGCGTCAGCGCCTTACTCGAGGGTCAGGGACAACAACGGATCTAAACAGGAACACACGTTAAAACTAATTGTAGCATTAAAAGTATATATATATATATGTATGTATATAAATATAATAAACTAAATTCATTTTTGTCAAAATAATAACTATATATCATTATACAATAAAAATATATCCTTTTTCCCCAAAACATCTCTTTATTTGAAAATATAGGGATAATAAAAATATTGATGGATCGTCGAATAAATTACACGAATGGACAGAGAGAGATGAGAACGTTATTTACCTAAAACGAATTTGAGATTAGACGGTTGGATCTTGAACTATTGGACCGAGAAGTTAAGAAAAACTGAAGTTCTTCTTCTCTAGCGATCCCTCTGACTCTCTCGCGTATTCTCTCTCTATTCTTTTCTTTTGTTTCCACGTATGGGGTGGGGGTGGGTTTCTTTTTTTTTTTCTTATTTTGTTTTGCATTCTTTCACTCACGTAGGGCCTTATGGCCACAGCCCCGTTTTTTTTTAGTTTCTTTCTTAATGTTTGGGGTGGGGCGGTGGTTCTGGGTAGTTATAGGAAATTGTATATTTATTTTATGCCTTGTGTTATTAGTGGGTCAATGTATGTAGGTATTTTGAATTATAATTAAAATTTTGATGATTCTAAAAATAAAATAAATTTAAATACAACAATATTTTATTTTTAATAACTCAAAATTGATTGAAAAATAATAAAGTAACTAGTCCCTACAGATAGCTATTGCGTAAGAAAAATTATCGAAATTCAAAAGTAAATATATTTTCTCAATCCTTGTATTAAACTTGATAAAATATAATATTTATAATTTTGAAATAGCAGATCATTGTATATAACTTATACTAGTAATATATTAAAACCAATCTGGGAGCTAAAAATAAAAGAGTCTCCGAACGTTCTGAAAATTTATAAAGACGCTCAAAATATTAAATTAAACATATCTTTTCAAGAAATTATTTGTGAAAATGCCTCTAAGGCCTATCACTTGAGCTCCCTAACAAAGTATTAATTAAACTAAATAAAAGTACACTTTTATTTTTGTAAAGCTTATGATAACAAATTTATTCTTATTTTGGCTAGAAAATATATTTCAATTATAATGATGAAATCAAAATTTTACTATGACACTCAAATCTTAAAAACATCATATTAAATCATTTAAGTACTTTATTCTTAATTTTCTATTATTATACCATTCTAATGCAAAAAGATCCCTTTTTAACACTCATTTAACCTTGTTATTATTATTTCTATAATTTTACTCTCGCTATTATTCTAATTATATTTGGGATTAAAATTTGGGATGTTACAATTCTCCCCCACTTATTAGAATTCCGTCCCCGAAATTCTGTTTGATTCCGTAAATGGAGAACCATCCCATTGATAAAGCTTCTGACTACGGGTTTTAATTCTCTTTTGTTTTGCTCTCCCGCCTAGGTTACTTCCGAGTTCATACCCCTTGACGCTTCCGATCTTTTGTCAAAACACTTCGCTTCTTATTCTCACCCGACTTTCCTTATCGCTCTCGCTTGTTACACCGTTAAAACCTTAGTGGGGTCACTATGTTCTCCCCCACTTGGCATCAACTTACCTGATTATGCCGATGCTAGGAAGCAGGAAATCGAACGTGTCAGCTTCTGATTGTCTTTCATACGACTTTCAATGAAGAGTGTAAGAATCTAACAACAACAGGAAAAGTGTAATCTTTGAAAATTCACGAGGAATTTGCGCCTTCGCTTTAAGAAAAATAGTCTAAGATTATGCGATCCAAAGACTTTTCGCAGAATGTAGCAACTTATGGCTAGAAATTTCCCGGAACCAGATCGAATAAATAAGATTGGAACTCCAAGAACGATGGATATTCCAAGATAAGAAACAAGGAGAAGATCGTAAGTTCACAATGTTTAGTAGATTGGAGCGAGAAATCTTTGATTCGTGATCAAAAGTCGCTAATCCGAGGTCAAGTCAAACCAAGAAGAATGAGGAGGAAGAGATCTACTTGCACGAATTGAGGTACTAATTAAGGCCTTCAGAATTACTATTAAATCCTTAAACAATTTCTGAGGGTCACAGATTGAGGTTGGCAAGCATTCTTGACGTTTGAACACTCTATTAAGCACTATTTTAGATCATTGACACTCAAGACATACCTTGGGTGTATGTCAGCTATCCCTTACAACCTATTTCGAGTTGGATTTTAAGGAAAGCTTGAATGAATTTGATACAGAACAAGAAAGCTAACAGAATTTGACCTTTCTATCATCTTAAGACTTGCACTACTCTCGAAATCAAGAGTCGTGTTGGGTTGACAACCCGTTGGTGGTCATTCATTCAACTTATTTGGTCTTTGTGCAGAGGCTTCATGAGGTTACCAGTTAAGCTTTTCTAATTGGATGACCATTCAGGAACCTTGGTAAGATTTCCGATAAGGCTTGGGTTATCTAAGATTCAGTTTTGCTTTTTGATGGTTAGGGGTGGTTCTTATAGAGTTTATTCCATCTTTTCTAAGACGCGGTGTTTGGTTACGCTATTTTTAAATAGATAAGATAGCTTAAGGCTTTTATCCTATAGTTTTGTTTTAAATTCACTTCTCGACTTCCGTGTGAAAGTTTGGAAAGAATACTTTCCGAGCTAGCTTATTTACTTCTAAAGGATCATTTCCTTGGTGAGCTACTACTTTGGTTGTCTTTATTTTCACTTAAAAGGTTGCAATGTTGTCATCCGTCAATAGGTGTAAAGATTGAGGTGATCAATCCCAACCTCACGTCTATCAACAGCACATCATTGTCGGGCTTTTACTGATAATATCATCACTTAACAGATGCAAGAATCAGAATGATCAGTTATAACCTTACATTCTATTAAACGACAACATCATCGCAGGTTTTGACTAGTTTCCAAATAACTTCCTACTCTTATTGGTTCGTACTAAACTAGATAAAACATGCTTATTCCTTGCCGAAATAATCAAATCAAGACATTTGGTACATTATCAATGCAAGAGTACCTTGGATAAGTTCAGTTGCTCCTTCCAGCCCTTCGTGCTCTAGTCATGTTTGTTCTCTTTTTCCGGGGTGTTCTTAGGACACTCTGCAGCACGATGTCCGGATTTTCCACACTGAAAACAGAGGCCTTCCTTCCTATGCCGCTTAAACATCCAACATTTACGAGTATGCAATCTTCCGCAATGTGGACACGGAGGTCTAGTACTTGGAGCGGTCTGAGGGCTTCCCTGTGGAACTATTGTTTGAGTGCTGGAGCTAATATATGGACTTACTTCTCGAATCGGCCCTTTTTCCCTGATAGGACTTCCAATCCTCTGCATACCCTTGCTCTTGTCCTTCGCCTCCATCCGCTTCAAACTCTTTTCATATGTGCTGGTCATATTTATCAATTGAGAAAGATTGGCAATGTTCTGGTACTCGAAGGCTAACTGGATTTCTGGGCGAAGGCCAGATTCAAACTTGATGCACTTCGCTCTCTCGTCACCATTTCTATAGCCGCCAGCATACCGGATCAAATCCTCAAAACGAGCTGCATACTTCCCCACGCTAAGATCTCCCTGAGTCAAACTCAAAAAGGCTAGCTCTTTCTCCCTGCGAACGTCTTCTGGGAAATACTTTCCCAGAAATTGGACCTTGAACATGTCCCATGTAATGGCCTGATCAGTCGCCTCCAAGTCTCTTCATTGATGCTCCCACCAATACTCTGCCTCGCTAGTCAACACATACTCGGCCAATTGGATCCTGTGATCAGTCGATGGTTGTAGGGCGCGGAGGATCTTCTCCATTTCCTGGAGCCATCGTTGAGCCCCATCTGGGTCGTAGCCTCCTTCGAATCTAGGCGGCTCACTCTTCCTAAATCGTGCCAACCAATCGATCTCCATTGGAGGTGGTGGTGGAGGTTGCATGGCTGCTGCTGCTGCTGCGACTGCTGCTGCTGCTGCAATGTTTTCTGCCTGGTCGTGATGCATCTGTGCCATGTTAGTAGCCTGATTTTGTTGCATCTGAGCCATGGCCTCAACTTGGTTCTGTTGCATTTGAACCAGATTCTCCAGGACAGCGGCAATTCTGTCATTTTCTACACGTCTCCCAGCCATACTGTTAAGTCATGGAGTAGACAACCAGTTAAAGAACAACTACTAAACAAATATATCAACTTCCTATTTCTAGACTTTAGACTCCTAACTAAACAAACCAGTTACTCGCTTGGTGAGTAACCACTGGAGTTGTGAGTCCACACTCCAAAGGCCGATGGAAACTGCTTTGATACCAAACTGTAACACCCTCACTTTTAATTAGTTAATTTAAGTTTATTAAAAATGGTACTTGAAAATTTCGACGAAAATCCGGCAGAGTTTCCTCTGTTTTTCGGACTTTCCCAAAATTGTCACATTTTAAACCTGTCAGACCAGAGTAAATAAAGACTAAAACTTATATTTAAGTTACAACCAAAATATCCTAATGCCCGAATAATACAAATTTGAGGGCATACTCTAATACATATTTTAAACTTCCAAAATAACATTTATATTATAGTTTACGGTCCGCTCATGACAACACTACACTCCACGTGGTGGAGTGTGCTCCTACTCGGCTTGCACTGGTGTAAGCTCCGCTTCTGTACCTGTAGGAAAAATAGCAAGAAAGACAGCATTACACAGAACTTAGGAAATAACCTCTAAGAGGTCATAGTAATAACCAAGCGTAACATTATTATTAACATACAACAACATAACATTCATACATTCATTCACATTCTTTTCTCTTTTTAAATCATACACTCTTAGTTTCTTATTCATAACTTTACTGATTCGGGTTCCTACTTTTATTTCTCAACACTTGCTCTCTTATGCTTACATTCTTTTCATTCTTAAACCAATTTTCTTTTTATCTCATTCTTTCCTTTATTCTCTTTCTTTGCTTTATTCTCTTTCTTTTCCTTTTAATTTCCTTTTTATCATTTGGTCACAGGGTATCACAACCATCCTGTGCCGGCTACCTTTTTTATTATTTGGCCACAGGGTCTCACAACCATCCTGCGCCGTTTACCTTTTTATTATTTGGCCACAGGGTCTCACAACAATCCTGCGCCGTTTACATTTTTATTATTTGGCCACAGAGTCTCACAACCATCCTGCACCGTTTACCTTTTATTATTAGGCCACAGGGTCTCACAACCATCCTGCGCCGTTTACTTTTTATTATTTGGCCACAGAGCCTCACAACCATCCTGCGCCGGATTCTCTTTCTCTCTTTCCTTTCGTTAGTAACTTATTTACATTTTCATATTATCGCCTAAGGAGTAACAAACAGAAACATTCACAATAACACATATTTACAAATCATAATTCCTTTTATTCTTTGCTTAATATAACTTGTCCTTACTTACCTCTCATATTATCTTTCTAAATCCATTGGTAGTAATTTCGTTGCCATTTATCCATACACTCATCACATTCACAAACATACCCTTTTCATCCCATTATTTGTGCTATATATTAACTCACTAGCTCCTAAGTTCATTTCAAAGCCCAAAACCCCATATACACTTCAAACATATCATCATTCAAACATACAAGTGCTCTCATTATCCCCATTTTCCTACTTAACCTATTATCAACATTTCTATTATATTTTCACACATTACAAACATCACCATACAACACATATATTCACATTATCTTAATTGGTTTCATTTTCCTTATTTTCATTCTTAACTTTATTGTCAAACTCGACTACCCTATTGTTTATTTTCATAACTAATCTTTTCTATTTCTAGCCATCCCTATAAACAACCTAGAGATCATGTCCTAAATAGAGGTAACACAACCCTTTTACCTGGAGTCCTAGCAATAGAAACAATATCACGTTTGCATTAAAACAATATCCCTTACTCGAGGGTCAGGGACAACAACGGATCTAAACAGGAACACACGTTAAAACTAATTGTAGCATTAAAAATACACACACACATATATATATATATATATATATATATATATATAATAAACTAAATTCATTTTTGTCAAAATAATAACTATATATCATTATACAATAAAAATATATTCTTCTTCCCCAAAACATCTCTTTATTTGAAAATATAGGGATAATAAAAATATTGATGGATCGTTGAATAAATTACACGAATGGACAGAGAGAGATGAGAACGTTATTTATCTAAGACGGATTTGAGATTAGACGGTTGGATCTTGAACTATTAGACCGAGAAGTTAAGAAAAACTAAAGTTCTTCTTCTCTAGCGATCCCTCTGACTCTCTCGCGTATTCTCTCTCTATTCTTTTCTTTTGATTCCACGTATGGGGTGGGGGTGGGTTTTTTTTTTTTTTTTTTTTATTCTTATTTTGTTTTGCTTTCTTTCACTCACGCAGGGCCTCATGGCCACACCCCCGTTTTTTTTAGTTTCTTTCTTTATGTTTGGGGTGGTTCTGGGTAGTTATAGGAAATTGTATATTTATTTTATGCTTTGTGTTATTAGTGGGTCATTGTATGCAGGTATTTTGGATTATAATTAAAAGTTTGATGATCCTAAAAATAAAATAAATTTAAATAAAACAATATTTTATTTTTAATAGCTCAAAATTGATTGAAAAATAATAAAGTTACTAGTCCTTACAGATAGCTATTGCGTAAAAAAAATTATCGAAATTTAAAAGTAATTATATTTTCTCAATCCTTGTATTAAACTTGATAAAATATAATATTTATAATTTTGAAATAGCAGATCATTATATATAACTTATACTAGTAATATATTAAAACCAATCTGGGAGCTAAAAATAAAAGAGTCTCCGAACGTTCTGAAAATTTATAAAGGCGCTCAAAATATTAAATTAAACATATCTTTTTAAAGAAATTTTTTGTGAAAATGCCTCTAAGGCTTGTCACTTGAGCTCACTGACAAAGTATTAATTAAACTAAATAAAAGTACTCTTTTATTTTTGTAAAGCTTATGATAACAAATTTATTCTTATTTTGGCTAGAAAATATATTTAAATTATAATGATGAAATCAAAATTTTACTATGACACTCAAATCTTAAAAACATCATATTAAATCATTTAAGTACTTTATTCTTAATTTTTTATTATTATACCGTCTAATGCAAAAAGATCCCTTTTTAACACTCATTTAACCTTGTTATTATTATTACTATTATTTTACTCTCGCTATTATTCTAATTATATTTGGGATTAAAATTTGGGATGTTACACTCCGCCCTTATGGAATGGTGGAAGATATCTTGGTGAAAGTGAAAGATTTTATATTACCCCTTGATTTCATGGTGCTTGACATAGAAGAGGATGATAACATTCCTCTAATTTTTGGAAGGCCTTTCTTGGCCACAGCAGGGGTAATCATAGATGTTCCTAGAGGAGAAGTTATTCTCCGTGTTAATGGTGAGCAAGCAGTGATAAACATTTTTGAAAAACCACCATGCACGGCGAATTGCTTCCCCCAAATCAATTGTGTTTCAAGCTCTAATGAAAAAATAATGAGTTAGAGCTTGTGCACCCTTCTGAAACCCATTGCCCTTAAGCCCCTTCTAGGGGCGATGAGTAAGGCTCGTGACATTAAATAAGCGCTTTTTGGGAGACAACCCAATTTTAAGTAATTTTCCCTTAGGATAGGTCCTTTAGGATAGGTGATTTTTTAGTCTAGGATAGTTTAGGTAGTTTTATTTTTTTTTTATGTCTGCATTTTTTATTTTATTAAAAAAAAAGCCCTGTACAGAGCAGGCGCGCCTGGGGCGCATGGCCCAGCGCGCCTGGGGCGCGCGTGTACTGTGGCCTTTTGGCCAGCACGCCTGGGGGGAGTTTACCCATTCCCCCCACTTCATTTCATCCCCAATTAGGAAAAACTAAGAACCCTAACCCCAATTTCACCCCCAATTCAAAAATTCCATCAAATCCACACAAATTTCATCAAATTAATCACTCACTCTTCCATTAATCATCATCCTCATCATCAATCTCTCCCCCTTTTCATCAAAAATTTTCCAAAACCCCATTCTCCTCTCTTCTCTTCTCAATTCGGATTTTTATAAAAATGGCTAAGGAGCACGAATTTTTCATTGTTTTAAGGTAAGAATCTCTTCTCTATCCTTCTCTGGTCTGATTTATTTGGATTTGGAAGGTTAGGATTGAGCTCTCTCTTTAAAATTTTGAAAGTGTTGTGCTGCCTGCCAGGTGTTCGATATAGTGCCAATTGCATTTTTTGAACTTAAACATGTTGAGAAGAGGAAAGAGGCCTATGGTGGACAGTAGTGGAGAGACTGGGACGACTTTTGAGCATCCGAAAGTCTCCGAGTTTTATGATGGGAAGATGGTTAAGCGGAAGGTGCAGCCGGAATTGGGTATGGTCCTTGATGAGGCCGTTTCCGGTCAGCAAGTGGTGGGTCTTAGAGGTGTGGAGGAGGTGATGGAGGTTATCAATGTGAACAAATGGGAATCGTGGGTTAGAGGTCCACCTGAGTATTTGAGTCAGAAGTTGGTGTGGGAGTTTTATTCGCATGCTTGGTGGCGTGCTCAATTAGAGAAGAAGGAGGAGCTGTTGCATGGTACAGTTGAGCATAGGAGGGTTGCTTATGTGAGGGGCAAGGAAGTGCCTTATGATGCTGCTACTATAGCACGTGTCATACGCTTTCCTAGCTACTCGCCTAATATGGCCCCCGCTTTGTTCAACACTGATAGCTATGAGGATGTGGGTATGTATCCTCTGGATAAGCTTCAGAAACACTTGTTTTTGGCTGGAAAAACTTGGAATTTTAATATTAATCAAAGGCCAAAACATGTGTCTCAGAGGAATATGCAGGGAGCTGCCCGGTTTTGGGTCCGGTTCATTATGCACAACTTGTACCCTCATTCCCATGACACTGAGATTTCCCCAGCCATTTGCCGATTAGTGTATGCCCTTAAGTCCTGTGTTGTTGTTGATGCGGCGTCGCTGATTTCTGATCAGTTGCACCACTTTGCTTTGAATGATAAGGGATATGTGGGATTCCCTTGGGTGATACACCAGTTGTGTGCTGCTGTGGGGGTAGTGCCTGGGAGTGATGAGATGACTGAGATTAAGAGGGCCACCATGTTGACTAAAGCTGTCTGGGATAATTATGTTTTACTTGCTGTTAAGACAGCTAGAGAGGATAGACACCCACCGATTATTCTTGAACCCCAGCCACCAGTCCAGGATAGAGCAGGATCTTCTCGCCGACCGACACAGTCGTCGGATGGTGTGGAGGACCTGAGGGTTATGATGCAGTCTATGATGAGGGAGCAGGCACTGCAGGGGCGGTATTTACAGTAGCAGGCTGAGTTCCAACGTGTCCAGTTACACAGGAACGAGGTCCGGGATGATATTCTGAGGGCCTGGAGTGCTGATCATGGTTACTCTGTGGAGCTGCGCCCTTATTCTGACTATGAGAGGAGTCTATTGGACAATCCAGTGGATGTGCCTGAGCCTGATGCTAGAGGGATGGATGAGGATTAGTTTGGGGTTATTCTTATTTTGCTTTATCTGATGTATTTTCCCTGCCCCCGCTTTGTACTTGTGATACTAAAAACTTGTTTTGCATTTTCTAGGACTTAATTTATTTTTAATGCATGGATATTTATTTCGACTATTATCTTGTTGCATCTGTATTGCTGAGTTTTGTGCAGGTGTGAATGTTGTATCCTACCATTAGTGGTGCTTTGTTGCACTAGTGCTAACCATTGCAGGTATTAAGTTTGGGGGAGCAACATCTCACTTGTGTTTAGTGCTGTTTATGTGGATGTGATAGGTAGTATTCTTAATTTTATCCTTGTCATTTTTGGTTAGTTTTTTTTAGTATAGGTTTTTTCATTTTTATTTTGTAGTTTTTAGGTAGAGTAGTTTGCTTGAGGACAAGCCAACCTCTAAGTTTGGGGGAGGATACAAAATAAAAATTGATTTTTCAGACTTGAATTGTTTCCCCATATTTGGTGTTGAGTTTGTGTCTCTAGTGAAAGTAGGTGATTATTCTAGATTCATGACTTTTTCTCTTTTGATGCATGTATATATTTAGTTTAGGACTTAGACTCATTGATTTTCGACTCTATTTGATTGAGATGTAAATATAATTGTGAACTGGTTATTTTGACAAATGCTTTCAGAACTTGTGATTAGTGAACTGACTTTAGCCATGTGAGTTTTTGAGCCTATTGAGGGGTATGAAATTTTATTGAAATATTCTGATTGTGAGACCCCTATTCGTTCATGAGTGTGTTCTCTTTGATAATTATGCTCTAGAACTTGACCTGTGACCATTTCAAAATTGATGATTGATTGCATGCATGAAAATGATTAAGGCACTTAGGTGTGTTTTTGAGGCCTTCAGATTGTTGCATTAAATTGTTCCCTTAGTTGCCCACTTTGAGCCTTTTAATGATATATGATTTTTCTTTGGTACCCTGTAATTATTGCATTGATTTTATTGTGAGTACCTTGAGAATTTTGGATGAGCAATTAAGTGGAATGTAATGCAAAAGAAAAGAAAATGAAAAGTGTTTTGTGCCTACTTCTCTCTCTTCCAATGAAAATAAATAAATTGAATGAAAGAGAGAAGGAAGAGAGTAGAGGAATAAAATTGAAAAGTGAGAAGAATAACGTTGTGATTGAGTTGTGCTTATTGTAATATACTTAGTGCTCATTCATGATTTCTAGGGGAATTTGTTTTTACATTTAGCCCTTAGTTCATTATTCCTTCTTTCTTATATCCCACCTAACACTTCAGCCAGGCCCCATTACAACCAATATTAAGACCTTTTGATTTTTGTGTGCAATTGATAATTTCAGTGGAGATGTTGGTCTATGGTCAAGCATATGGTAGCACTTTGTCATTGATGAACTTGTGTGCTTCAATTAAATATTACCCTTATACACTTTTGGGAGGAACATGTGAGAGGTTGAGAGTGTTCACTAGTCCTGAGTTCTGATTGGGTTTGTTACTCTAACTAGTTTGTAATTGTGTAAATATTTTGTGAAAATATGTGTTGGAGTCATGAATCGTAGTCTTAGATGAGGTGTATACATGTTGATTTAGGGAGTTTGTCTTTTGTTTAGAATTTTTATTTTACTTTTGCTTGGGACATGCAAAATGCTAAGTATGGGGGAGTGATTTGGGTCTGATATATATTTCTTTTGGACTTCATTTTACTCTCTTTTACTTTGATTTGGCTTGTTTTCATAGCAAACTTAGGATCTTTTTATTAGTTTTTAGGAATTTTAGTAGTTGTAGTTTCCCTTGAACTTTTTGATCGTTTGTACGTTGTTTCAGGTGATTTTGGAGCTCAAATGCAAAAATTAATTATGGAATTGGAAAGAGCACGTAAAGACCTTGAAGTAGGAAAAAGAACGGAGAAAAACGGAGCCGGAACATGTCCCGCGCGCCTGGGGCGCGTGGACGGGTGCGCCTGGGGCGCGCCTACTGAAGAAAAAATAGGAACAACAGACTCGCGCGCCTGGGGCGCGAGACCGTGTGCGCCTGGTGCGCGCGTGTACCAGAACAGGCCCAATTAGGCCAAAACTTCAAAAATTGATAGGGATTCTACTTAGTGTTATTTTGTAAATATAAATTAGTGATTTAGAATTAGGTTAGGCAGCCAACTAGAGGAGAAAACAGAAATTAGAATTGAAGAGGGAGATTGCATTACTTTGGAGCAAGTGGAGATTGAAGAATTTGGGGTAATTTGTCTATGAATTTCCCTATTATGTCTTCTATTCTTCTTATTTCTATCTGTAACTAAAACCCTCGTGTTAGGAACACGGTGAATTTGTATGGCGTAGCTTATTTCAATTTATAATTTAGTGTTTTCCAGTTTTTAATTCATGCGTTAATTGTGTTTTTATTGCATACGCAAAACTGATCAATTTATGTTTTGGATTTCTTAATTCTTAATGAAAGTTAGGAATTTTGAATAGACCTTGCTATTAACGGTATAATCAGTTTAGTTATAGAGATATGATTGAATGATTATATGATTTGGTAATTCCCTTGTGCTAAATATATTATTTTCCAATGCTGTAATTTGTTGAGAGATCAAGGATTAAGCATTTAGAGAGTAAAGGGTAATGTTAGAGAGATCTAATTATTGCTATTTGAGAGGAATTGTCCATGAATTAAAGGAAAATCTAAATTATAATTGAATAAGTGAAACCTACAATGCAACCAACGTTCCTAACCACTTTCTCCCATAGTTTCTCAAGCTTTTATTTAATTTCAGCAATTAATTAGTGTAGTTAATTATTGATTTCAAATCTGAATCTTAATTTAAAACAACTTTTTAGTTATAGGATTTATTTCTAATTACATTAAGGTGAAAATATACTAAAAACACAACTCCCCGTGGGACGATATTCGGTCTTCCATAGACTATATTACTCGTTGACCCAATCCACTTGCTGGAACAATCAACACTCCTCCATATTTCTTTGACCCTTTCTCCCTCCCATAGATCTACTCTCTCTCTCTCCTCCCTTTTAGTTTCTTTCTCTCTCTTTTACTCATCTCTTCCTCCTCTCTCCTCCGGCCACCACGAACCACCACCCTTGAGCCACCACCACCACCACCATCAAAGGCCTTTCTCTCTCTCTCCCTGTCTCTCTTCCCCTTTGGCCTTGTTTTCTCTCTCTCCCTCCCGAACCACCTCTCTATCTCTCTCTCCTTCGGATCTCACCGGCGTCGTTATCGACCGTGATCGCCCCGGGCTTGTGTTGGGTATTCCGAGGCTTGAAGCTTTTGCCTTGCTCCAGCCACGATCGTTCTCGCTAACGGGGAGCAACACCGACGCCGTCATCGTCGCCGAGCCACAACCCAGGTTCTTTTTAAAAGAAAGCCCGAGGTAAGAAGGGTCGTGTTACCTCTACTTGAGAAGTGAATTCTAGGATGCTATAGTGGTGACTAAGAATAGGGTAATATGTTAATGAACCTTAGGGTAGTCACCGCTGACATAAATGGAGTATTTAGAATTATTAATGGAAATCACATCTTAGGGAATGGAATATATACGTGTAGGACAAGGTCCGGAACAAGTGAGTATATTTAGGATATTAATTGGTTAATATTGAACGAAAATGTAGAAAGGTATACACTGTAACACAAGGGAGAATTTAAGGATAAACAAACTAAACTTGGGAGTAAAAGAATAAAAGGATAAACGTAATAGGTAAAAAGAGTAGAACTAATAAGCTGAAAGACCATAAAGTAAAGTAGTAAGTGAAGATTAAATGGGATAAAAGAGGGATTAGAATGTGAAATCAGGAATATGTGCGGAGTCGAATATGGGAATATAAACAAATTTGTGAATTAGATGTAAAAGGAAATAGAGGACCGGTAACAGAAATTAATACAAAGACACTAAAGCAAAGAGAGGGTACGTTGTTAGGGAAGTTAAATAAAAATATGAGATAAGGGAAACAAGGAGATAATTATGAATGTGAAATTATGGCTATTTGGTTATATATGTGAAGATGCTTGTGCTTGAAATGACTAGGTGAGAATAAACAGAATTGGTCGGCAAATTAATAACATATAATATGGATGACTAGTACTGGATCCATGGGCGATGTATGTAGGCCTTCGATTTGGTTGAGACATACATCGTAGTGGGCGATGTATTGTAGGCCTTCGATTTGGTGGAGACAATACAATCATAAATAGGGGTTGTATTGTAGGCCTTAGATTTGGGGGAGACAATACCACGTAATAAATGGGCGATGTATGTAGGCCTTCGATTTGGTGGAGACAATACATCGTCATTAAGAGTTGTAAAATGAATGGGCGATGTATGTAGGCCTTCGATTTGGTGGAGACATACATCGTAGATAGTGTATGTATGTAGGCCTTCGATTTGGTGGAGACATACATACACCGTAAGTAAAAGGAAAAGAATAAAGGAAAAGGAAATAAAAATGGATAAGATAATGGAAGGGCGATGTATGTAGGCCTTCGATTTGGTGGAGACATACATCGTAGATGGTGTATGTATGTAGGCCTTCGATTTGGTGGAGACATACATACACCGAAGTAAAAGGAAAAGAATAAAGGAAAAGGAAATAAAAATGGATAAGATAATGTAAATGGTAATGGAAGGGCGATGTATGTAGGCCTTCGATTTGTGGAGACATACATCGTAGATGGTGTATGTATGTGTTGGAAACCAACAAGCGGGCTTAGCAATTACTAGAGGGGGGGGGGTGAATAGTAATCTGAATGCAACAGTTGTAGGATTCTCATGTTTTGATGCTAACAATCTCTCTCCAAGCAACAACATTGGCAACAAGCAAGCTACACCACATGAAGATTAGAATTAGGATTTTTATTAATTCTATTTCAATGTAATCTTTATTTTATGCAATGCATCTCATTGGTGTGGGTAGCTTAGGTGATTTTAAGAATATTTAAATAATGTCTGATTAAGAGTGAAGATACTTTAAATCTTGATTAAATAGCTTGTGAAAATCATTTTAGAAAAACTTTGTTTTTATTCAGATTCTGATCAGTTTACTCGAGTAATGAGTATTGGTTCACTCGAGTAATTTATGTTCTGACTGGTTAATCGAGTAATGGTTTACACATCACTCGAGTAACTTAATCTGACATGTTTCACTCGAGTGACGTTGTTTGGTTTACTCGAGTAATTCAATCAGTGTTGGGAAAATTTTAAAAGGACTTAATTTTCTATTTCAAAAAAAGAGACTTTCATTCTTACAATTTTCTAATACACTTTGAAAAGTAATTCAAGAGCTATTTTACATCTTTCAAGAGCTATCAAGATTCAACAAAGAACTTTTCATTCTTCACTCTATTTTCTATCATTGTTCAAATATTCTTGAGATCATATTTTTGTTCTTAGTGGTTGTTGAAGATTTGCAATTTGTGATTGCATCATTGAAGTTTCAACACAAGTGAAGAATCTCACAAGGAAGACTTTGAGGATCAAATCAAAGCAAGAAAAGAGGATTGGTTGGAAGCATCTTCAATCAATTATCAAGGAAATCTAGAATACTCAAAAGGGGTAGATTAGATCAAAGTGTTTGGTACACACTTTGAGTTGGGTTTTAAGATAGGAGAACTAAGAATCTAGTTGCATCTTAAAACATTGTAAAATCTACATTTGAAGATTTCTAGTGAAGAATCTCTCTTGATTTAAGAGGGGACTGGAGTAGCTTTCAAGTGGGTGAAAGTGAACCAGGATAAATCCTTGTGTCTCTTTTATTTTCATTCCTTGTATTTCATTAATTCATTAACATTTGCATTTTTAGGTTAGAATTGGGGTTTTCTTAATTCTACTCAATTGATCTAAAATTGCATGTTAATATTACTTGAAATTGTTCATATTAATCATTCATAATTTGTTGAATCATCATAGCATTGTTATTCTTGAAGAACTCCATTGAAAACAAAGTTTTAAATTGAATTTTACCCAGTTTACTCGAGTAAAGTTCTTGTCACTCGAGTAATCTGCTTTCAGTTTATAAACATTACTCGAGTAGGTTTTCTGTTACTCGAGTGATTTAAAATTTGTTTTCGTAATACTCGAGTGATTTGCTGAATACTCGAGTGAAATTATTTTTGGTTGCGTATTACTCGAGTGAAGGCTTGAGTTACTCGAGTAATCTGAACTGAATTCTTAAGAAAATTTATTTTCATAAAACCATTCTCTTAGGTGGACGAAAAATCTGTAATAAGGCTTCAATATTCTATTCACCCCCCCTCTAGACTATATTGAGCCGCTTGTTGGTTTCCAACAAGTGGTATCAGAGCTCGGACGAAAAATCCGAGCCTTAAAAAGCTTTTTCGAAAAGATCCTTTTACTTGGAAACAATGGGCTCAATTTCAAATCCTTTCGGTGGTGAAGGAACTTCCATTAATCGTCCTCCACTATTTAGTGGTGAGGGTTACGCTTATTGGAAGGTCCGCATGAAAATTTTTATTCAAGCCATAGATATGGAAATTTGGAACGCCATAGAGAATGGACCTTTTGTTCCTCAAACGAAAGTAAATGATGTTGTTTCAATTAAACCTCAATCGAGTTGGGACAATGATGATAAGAAGAAAGTTGCATTTGATTTAAAAGCTAAAAATATCATCACGTCCGCTCTTTCTTATGATGAGTTCTTTCGAGTATCTCAATGTGTTGATGCTAAACAAATGTGGGACACATTACAAGTCACACATGAGGGCACTTCGGAGGTTAGAAGGGCTAGGCTAAATACACTCATTCATGAATATGAACTCTTTCGTATGTTACCTAATGAAAACATAGGTGACATGCAAAAGCGGTTCACTCATATCATTAATCATCTTTCTGCACTTGGAAAAGTTATATCTAATGGTGAAGTTGTTAATAAGATTTTGAGATGTCTTAGCAGGGAATGGCAACCTAAGGTGACGGCCATTATGGAAGCTAGAGACGTGGATCAAATTGATTTAGCAACTCTATTCGGAAAGCTTCAAGAGCATGAAATGGAGCTTGGACGGTTATCCATGAATGAAGATGCCGATAGGAAGAAAAAGGGGATAGCTCTTAAATCAACTTCAAAATCCCTTAAGGCACAAGAGGAAAACTTTCAAGTGGATGACTCGGACTCCGATATAGATGATGAGACCCTTGGCTTGCTAGTTAAAAAGCTTGGTAGGTTCCTTAAGAAAAAGGGGAACTTTAATAGAAATAGACAAAGAGATTCTAAGGACTCACAACCAAGAAATAAGACTAACAAGGATCACATCAAGTGTCATGGATGTGGAAAGCTTGGTCACTATCGATCGAATTGTCCAACTCATTCTAAGAAGTCGGAAGGTGACAACTCAAAATTCAATTCTTCTAAAGGAAAAAGGGCTTACATAGTATGGGATGAAGTGGAGAGTCAATCAACATCTAGCTCATCGGATGATGAAGAACTTGCAAATCTATGTTTAATGACAAAGCTTGATGAAGAGGAATCTTCGAGCATTAAATCAAGTGAGAACGTCAATGAGGTAGATTATCTTTCCGATGATAGCTCAAGTTCTAATTCTCCTTCATTCAATGAATTGTACAATGTGTATGTAGAGATGCATAAAGAGTTGAAGAAACTTGCTAAAATAAATGTTGAAAGAAAGAATTTCATAATGAAGCAACATGAAAAGATAATTGAACTTCAAAAAGATTTAGAAGAACTTAAGCTTCAAAATGAAACTCTAGAACTCATTTATGCAAACTCTACATGCAATTGTGAATTGAAATCAAATGAGACTCCATCTTGTGAAAATTGCAAGTCTTTGGAAAAAGAAGTTTTTAATTTGAATGATCGACTTGCAAGGCTCATGAAAGGAGATACTTCTTTAGATCATTTGCTTTCAACTCAAAGGAACAATAGCAATAGATCCGGTCTTGGCTATACCAAACCTAAGAAACGCAATTATCGCAAAGTTGGTGGATTTTCAAAGAATAAGATTTCTAAAAACCCAACTTGTCATTATTGTGGAATCTTTGGGCATACCACGAATAAATGTAATATAAAGAAATTTGGTATACCAAGCGGTGAATATATTTGGATTGTTAAGGGGACTTCTCCTCATGCTAACAACAAAGGACCCAAGACCACTTGGGTACCTAAGTCAACCAAATGATATCTTTCTTGTAGGTGTGTCTTCGAACCAAAGAGCGAAAATGGTACTTGGATAGTGGTTGTTCGAGACACATGACGGGAGACAAAACGCACTTCATGGAACTTACTCCAAAAAATGATGGATTTGTGACATACGGCGACAACAACAAGGGCAAAATTCTAGGAGTCGGGAAAATCGGTAACGTATCTAATCTTGTCATAGAAAATGTTCTATACGTAGAAGGCTTAGAACACAACTTGCTTAGTATAAGCCAACTATGTGATATGGGCAATTATGTGACATTTACTCCGGAATTATGCTTCATTAAGTCTTCTATAGATGATAGTGTTAAGTTTGTTGGTCGTCGCTCTAATAACACTTACTTAATTGATTTGGATGAGATAACTTCACTATTTTCAAAATGTTTCAAATCTTTTGTTGATGAAATTCGTCTTTGGCATAGACGAATTGCTCATGTGAATGTGAATCAATTGAACAAACTTTTGCGAAAAGATTTAGTGATTGGTTTGCCTAAACTAAACTTTAAGCTTGATGGCATTTGTGACTCTTGTCAAAAGTGCAAGCAAGTTAAAAGTTCTTTTAAACCTAAAAATGTGATAAGCACAACAAAGCCTTTGGAGCTAATCCATATGGATTTGTTTGGCCCTTCACAAATTAAAAGTTTAGGTGGCAATTACTATGGATTTGTTTTAGTAGACGATTTTACTAGATTCACATGGACTTTATTTTTATCCGCAAAAAGTGAAGTTTATAAATGTTTTAAAAAATTTGCCAAACTCATCCAAAATCAACTAAGTTTGAAAATTGTGTCTATTAGAAGTGATCACGGAGGTGAGTTTGAAAACACTAGGATTGATGCGTTTTGTGATAAGTTTGGTATTGATCATCAATTTTCGGCCCCTAGGACTCCGGAGCAAAACGGAGTTGTAGAAAGGAAAAATAGAATATTAGTGGAACTTGCTCGTACTATGTTGATAGAATCAAATGTTCCTAAATATTTTTGGGCTGATGCGGTAAACACCGCTTGCTATGTGCTTAATAGGGTTCTTATTCATCCGCATTTAAATAAAACACCTTATGAACTTTTAAAAGGGCGAAAGCCAAATATCTCACATTTTCATGTTTTTGGGTGTAAGGTGTTTGTTTTAAATAACGGAAAGGAACCGGTCGGCAAGTTTGACTCTAAAGCCGACGAAGGCATATTCATAGGTTATTCAACTCATAGCAAAGCATATAGAGTCTACAATAAAAGAACATTAACCGTTGAGGAATCCGTGCATGTTGTATTTGATGAATCTTCGAAAGGAGATTGTGTTGTTTCTTGTGATGATTATATAGGTACATTTTTGGATCATGAGAATTCAACACCACAACAAATGGAAGAGAATCAAAATGAAGATCGAGAGGTGCAAGCACAAGATAAAGACTTAGCACAAGAGATACAACCTCAATTACCAATAGCTTGGAAGTCCAACAAAAATCATCCGATTTCTAATATCTTAGGTGACATTGCGAAGGGAGTGGTAACCCGACGCACTTTAAATAATTTTTGTTATTATGTTGCCTTTGTATCTCAAATAGAACCTAAGAATATCAAAGAGGCTCTTCAAGATGATCATTGGATTATGGCCATGCAAGAAGAATTAAATCAATTTGAAAGAAACCAAGTTTGGGAGCTTGTGCCAAAACCCGATGATCGTCCTGAAATTGGTACTCGGTGGGTATATAGGAATAAGTTAGATGAATCGGGTATTATTGTTAGGAATAAAGCTAGGTTGGTAGCACAAGGTTATAGTCAAGAAGAAGGAATCGATTACGATGAGACATATGCTCCCGTTGCTAGATTAGAAGCTATTCGTATTCTTCTCGCTTTTGCTTCAATTATGAATTTTAAATTGTTTCAAATGGATGTTAAGAGCGCCTTTCTTAACGGATACATTCAAGAGGAAGTTTATGTGTCACAACCTCCCGGATTCGAGAGTTTTGAACATCCGGACTACGTTTTCAAACTGAAAAAGGCTTTGTACGGTTTGAAACAAGCTCCTAGAGCTTGGTACGACCGACTAAGCAATTTTTTATTACAAAAAGGTTTTAAACGAGGCACTGTTGACACTACACTTTTTATTGAACGTTCCGGTAAGGATATTTTATTGGTTCAAATATATGTTGACGATATTATATTTGGTGCTACTAACGATAACTTGTGTAAGAAGTTTTCAGAATTGATGCAAAGTGAATTCGAGATGTCGATGATGGGAGAGCTTACATTCTTTCTTGGCCTTCAAATAAAGCAGCTTAATGATGGCATTTATATTCATCAGAGTAAATATTGTAGAGAGCTTCTCAAACGTTTTGGAATGGATTCGTGCAAATCCGCTTCTACACCAATGAGCGTTGCATGCTACCTAGATCAAGATGAGGCTGGAAAAGCGGTAGAGGTAACGAAGTATCGTGGTATTATTGGTAGTTTGTTATACTTAACTGCATCTAGGCCTGATATCATGTTTAGTGTATGTATGTGTGCACGTTTTCAAGCAAAACCGAAAGAGTCGCATCTAACTGCTGTCAAAAGAATAATGAAATACTTAAAGGGTACAACGAATACTGGACTTTATTATCCTAGGGATGCTTTTCTAAAACTTATAGGATATTCGGACTCTGACTTTGCCGGTTGTAAAGTTGAGCGAAAAAGTACAAGCGGAACATGCCATTTAATTGGTAATTCACTTGTATCGTGGTTTTCTAAAAAGCAAAATTGTGTAGCTTTATCAACCGCGGAGGCCGAATACATAGCTGCAGGTAGTTGTTGTGCTCAAATTTTATGGATGAAGCAACAATTATCTGACTTTGGTTTAAATTTAACAAATATCCCTATAAAGTGTGATAACACTTCGGCAATTAATTTGACTAAAAATCCAGTATTACACTCAAGGACAAAGCATATTGAAATTAGGCATCACTTTTTGAGAGATCATGTTCAAAAAGGTGATTGTGTTATTGAGTTTGTTCAAACTTCGGATCAATTAGCTGATATCTTTACAAAACCATTACCAAGGGACACATTTTATAAGATTCGAAGAGAACTTGGTATTTTTGATGAATTAACTATTAGCTAATTGTATTTGATGCTTTTTATACTCACCTTCAAGCCTATTTCAATGTGACTTGTATTTTGAGTTGTTGTATCTTATTAAAGTGATTATCATTTTTTTTATGCAGTTATGTGTGTATGTTTTCTATAATATGCTAATTGCTTTATTTGTATGTGTGTTACTTGCTACATGCTAAGTGTTTCTCTGTGTTTGTGCATGAAAAATGATTTTGCATGAAAAATTGAAATTTTTGAAATTCTGGACAGTTCACTCGAGTAACAGAAATTTCACTCGAGTAATTTTAAAAACTCTTTCGTATTACTCGAGTAATTCTGTCTGTCACTCGATTAATTTTAAAATGACTTGCGTATCACTCGATTAAGTTCATCCATCACTCGAGTAAAATCTTTTTATCTTTCGGCATACTCGAGTAACATACTCTTTCACTCGAGTACTGCTCGAATCACTCGAGTAACGTATGAACATTACTCGAGTAACTTACGTGATTTTAAAAGCTGAACTGTTGAAATCTGCATCATTTTCCCGATTTTTTTCTCTCTCTTGTTCGTCTTTCTCTGTTCTCTCTCATACGGGTCTTCATCAAATCATCATCTTTCAGCCACAAAACTCACAAATCATACAAATTTCTTCCATATTTCATCATTATATCATCATTTCTACTCCTTTCATTCATCAATTTCACCAATTTTATCCAAAAATCCGAAAACCCCAAATCAAAACCCTAACCCCCAAAACCGAATTTGCTTTTTCTGAATCAATGGCTTCTTCCTCTCACTATCAACCTCCTCAAAAGAAAGCAAAGCAAGGAGCAGGTCGTAATGATACTTGGTTTTCTGGAATCAACCGAGATTTGCGGGAACCAGCATTTATCAATCGCTCTTTTGGTCTTACAAGGTATGTTAAATTTGCTTGGTTGCATAAGGAGCAATTTCCGTTTGTAGAGGATTTAGAATTTCAGAATTTGAAGAGGTTTTTGGAATTTGAGACTCATTATTACCCTAGGCTTGTCAGACAATTTTATCAAAATTTTACTAAGCTAGATGGTGAGTATCAAACAATGGTTAGAGGACATCATTTTGTTATAAAGCCTGCGGATTTGACTATGATGTTTGGTTTAGAAAACAAGGGAACTTTTATTGGTGATACTGAATGTCTGGATTTGGATGTGGATACTAATAAGATTTATACTGATTTGTTGCGTACTGGTGAATCTTGGGGTGATAGAACTACTAGAACTGTATCACCTTTGCATGCTGTGGATAGGGTGCTCATGTATATTATCTCTTATTGTTTGATTCCAAAATGCAATCAAAATTATGCTCAATTGGGAGATGATGATCTTACTTTGTTTCATGGGATTAAAAAGAGGTATGAGATGAATTGGAATAAAATGTTTTTAGCTCGTATGGAAGCTGCTGCTCAATCTCCTCCTACCCAATTCTTGCCATATCCTATGCATGTCACCAAGATCATGAGGTATTATCGTGTTCCAATCCCTGATGATGAGCCAGCTGAAAAGGAAAAGAAAAATAACTGGTGTCTTAATGATTCGCACATTAGTTATATGAAAATTGCTTGGCATAGGGACAGTCGCACTTGGTTATGGAAATCACAGATTAAGGAAATGGCTGAAGCTGCAAAGGCTGCAAGAGTTTCAGGTACTAGGAAAAGGAATTTACTTGGTGATAGGGCTGGTGCATCCTCTTCTGTTCCTCCTACTTCTACTGATCCGATGGATACCGATCGTATTGAGGACTATATCGATTTGGATAATCTTGGTATTCCATTTGATGCACAAGCTGCTCATGAGTCATTAGTTGAGCACATCAATGCTCAATTCACTCAGTTGGAGATGAGACAGGATGTGAAGAATATTGCCATGGAGCATCGTTTGATGGATTACATGTCTGGATTATTTTCTCATCATTTTCCTCCTCCTCCACCTGATTCCTAGACCTGTGGATGCTGATGATGTTTGCTGTTGATTTCTGTTGCATGTTTCATTTGCATATTCTCTGTTTATGTTTCTGTTTCATGTTTCTGACTCTGTTGCTACTATGACTTTAGGACCTTGTGTATGGTCTAGTTTGTTTAGTTTTCGTTTTGATTATCTGCTATGATTTGCTGCATAGTGTGATGCTCTGATACTCTGTTTTATGGTGCTATATTCGTTGTTCGTTTATATTCGTTGTTTATATACGTTGAGGCACTATTGTGGTTTATTTTGGTATTGTCTTTATTGTTATATATTTTCTATACCATTGTGAACTACTTACCTTCAACTTTTGGCAAAGGACTTTTCTCAAAAATATTATCTTTTTGATGATGCCAAAAGGGGGAGAATATTTTGTTGATGTTGTTCTTGTAGGTTAAGTTTTATTATATTTTTCCTAGATGTTTTACATTTAGGGGGAGTATGTTAAAACTTAGTGCTTAATTTGAAAGGAGTTTTGTCATCATCAAAAAGGGGGAGTTTGTAGGATTATCATGTTTTGATGCTAACAATCTCTCTCCAAGCAACAACATTGGCAACAAGCAAGCTACACCACATGAAGATTAGAATTAGGATTTTTATTAATTCTATTTCAATGTAATCTTTATTTTATGCAATGCATCTCATTGGTGTGGGTAGCTTAGGTGATTTTAAGAATATTTAAATAATGTCTGATTAAGAGTGAAGATACTTTAAATCTTGATTAAATAGCTTGTGAAAATCATTTTAGAAAAACTTTGTTTTTATTCAGATTCTGATCAGTTTACTCGAGTAATGAGTATTGGTTCACTCGAGTAATTTATGTTCTGACTGGTTAATCGAGTAATGGTTTACACATCACTCGAGTAACTTAATCTGACATGTTTCACTCGAGTGACGTTGTTTGGTTTACTCGAGTAATTCAATCAGTGTTGGGAAAATTTTAAAAGGACTTAATTTTCTATTTCAAAAAAAGAGACTTTCATTCTTACAATTTTCTAATACACTTTGAAAAGTAATTCAAGAGCTATTTTACATCTTTCAAGAGCTATCAAGATTCAACAAAGAATTTTTCATTCTTCACTCTATTTTCTATCATTGTTCAAATATTCTTGAGATCATATTTTTGTTCTTAGTGGTTGTTGAAGATTTGCAATTTGTGATTGCATCATTGAAGTTTCAACACAAGTGAAGAATCTCACAAGGAAGACTTTGAGGATCAAATCAAAGCAAGAAAAGAGGATTGGTTGGAAGCATCTTCAATCAATTATCAAGGAAATCTAGAATACTCAAAAGGGCTAGATTAGATCAAAGTGTTTGGTACACACTTTGAGTTGGGTTTTAAGATAGGAGAACTAAGAATCTAGTTGCATCTTAAAACATTGTAAAATCTACATTTGAAGATTTCTAGTGAAGAATCTCTCTTGATTTAAGAGGGGACTGGAGTAGCTTTCAAGTGGGTGAAAGTGAACCAGGATAAATCCTTGTGTCTCTTTTATTTTCATTCCTTGTATTTCATTAATTCATTAACATTTGCATTTTTAGGTTAGAATTGGGGTTTTCTTAATTCTACTCAATTGATCTAAAATTGCATGTTAATATTACTTGAAATTGTTCATATTAATCATTCATAATTTGTTGAATCATCATAGCATTGTTATTCTTGAAGAACTCCATTGAAAACAAAGTTTTAAATTGAATTTTACCCAGTTTACTCGAGTAAAGTTCTTGTCACTCGAGTAATCTGCTTTCAGTTTATAAACATTACTCGAGTAGGTTTTCTGTTACTCGAGTGATTTAAAATTTGTTTTCGTAATACTCGAGTGATTTGCTGAATACTCGAGTGAAATTATTTTTGGTTGCGTATTACTCGAGTGAAGGCTTGAGTTACTCGAGTAATCTGAACTGAATTCTTAAGAAAATTTATTTTCATAAAACCATTCTCTTAGGTGGACGAAAAATCTGTAATAAGGCTTCAATATTCTATTCACCCCCCCTCTAGACTATATTGAGCCGCTTGTTGGTTTCCAACAACAGTGACTAATTTTCGAATGCAATTAAGTATAATTGATCACGTGCAGATTTTTCAGAAACAGAGCAAGAACACTCGAGTGTTTTTAAGACTACTCGAGTAAAATCACAAGAACACTCGAGTCTTATTAAGAATACTCGAGTAAATCGTGCAGTTAGTAGAAAAACAGTTTCTGAATTATATGCACTTTAATCAATATGAATTAATCCAGTCCAGGGCAGATTAATAATAGAGTAGAAAACAATTAAATAAAGCTATAACAACTTGAAAATCACTTAATTGCTGCGGAATTACTACTCTAATTAATAACCCCCTTTTGAGCAAGTTAGGTTTGGTTTTTGCTTGAAGTTAAAGAAAGCTATAAAAGATCAACACCAACAATTTTATACTGGTTCACTCTCTATTTAGAGAGCTAGTCCAGTATCCCTAAAAACCTTAGGAGTGTCTACTAAAATCAAATTGTTAGAAATATTACAAAGGGTATTGAGATGCCTCACTCAACCTATCCCTTCCAAGAGTGTACCAAACTCTTGAATTTCTACCCCAATTTGATGTTGGTGATGAAGACTCCTTCTTCTTCAAGCTCCTTGAAACCTTCAAGAGCTCCACCAAAGCTAAGAACCTCTTAGCCCTTGCTTGAGAACCTCCCAAGTCTTGAATGAACCTAAGACCCACTTAGGTACACTTGGTTACCAACCAAGATTTTTAGAACAAGAAGTGTTTGTGTATGTGGAGAAATCCAACAAATGATTTCCACTACAATTAAGCACAACTCTAACTCTTAGTACAAATAATAATGATGAATGAATAGATTGAGTTAGAGTAAATTTTCACTTGAGAGAGAGAATGATCAAAATGAATGTTTAGCACAATAGACTTTAATGTTCTAGTTTCTTGGTTCAATAGCATTCATTTCTGATATATGGAAGAGGAAATGAGAGAGTAAGAGTAATTCTTTTCTCCCATTTTTGCCCTCTTCCAACGGTTAAAAAGTTTGTTGTCAGAGTCAAAATACTCGAGTATTTTTGAGACTACTCGAGTCTTTTGCCCATCTTTTAATAGAAATGCCCATGTATTGAACTAACGGTCAAATCTCTGATTTGAGGCTGAAATACTCGAGTATTCTGGGAAGTACTCGAGTGTTTTGATACTCGAGTAACTTTCAGATTACTCGAGTGTCTTTATACTCGAGTATTTTTGTGCTTACTCGAGTGTTTTGCCCAGAGATGATAAAAATCAAGTTTTTCAACAATTTATTTCAATTCTCTCCTCAAGGAATAATTTTATGTAACCCCAACCTTTTTCATGCATTTAAAATTATTTATCCTAAGGATGAGATTACTTCCTAAGCTACCCACTCTCAATAAAATAAATAAAATTACATTTAAAGTAAAATTGAGAATGACTAGCTAAGTGATGCACTTGATCTTCTTGACTCGATGAGCTTGAATTCTTCCTTTAAATCCATGATCTAATTGTATTGTCATCATCAAAATAAATCCACCTCATTGGAGACTTGATTCTACAATCTCCCCCTTTTTGATGATGACAAAATAATTAAACCGTTCCTTCACTTTTGAGAGCTCCCCCTCAATATAGGAACCTATAAACCTGTCAATCCATAGAATTCCAAGCACAGCATAATATCATAGTAATCATAGTCAAGTGCACAATATGCAATTGGTATCAGAGCGAGAGCAAAAATAATATCAAAGTAAAAAAATGTGCTTGCTCTTCTCATGCCTCTTTTCTCCCCCTTTTTGTCATAATCAAAAAGATATCATTTGGAAACGGAGGAGACAAGAAGGATACCAATAACGAAAACTCCCCCTAAATAATAGCAAGATAAAATAAATATGACTATCGGAGAACATAATGCATGCGAAAACCAATGAAAATCATAACATAAAGCAAGAGTCGTCACAGCATAAAACAACATAAAGACCAAATCCCAGTCTGAAATAAAAAAAGTAAACATCACAAAAGCGGATAGAGACCCACGCAGGGGTAACAAAGTGCAAACTAACTCCCAACGACATAATGAAAAAAAAAAAACTAAAAACCATGAAATACATGCCATAAAACAGAAAACATTGAAAATAGCGTGCAATGTCCACAAGTCTCAGAACATGTCCGGTGCAGGGGGGTCCTGCGGAGGAAAGAAGCGTCCGAAGGCAGTCATCATGTCGTCGAACCGAGCATTCATCTGAACCGAATGCTGGTCCAACCACGAGTAAAGCATAGCGGACTGAACTCTCATCTGTGACTCAAGGCGGCTAATGCTGTCCTGCTGCTCCGCCATCCGATGCTCAATACTAACAATACGGCTGTCAAACTGATCAAAGCGAGCATCGAAGTGAGTCTGATATGTCCCAAATGCAGGATTGCCAAAATCGATATTATCAACCGGATCATCTGCACCACCACCAGCACCACCACCATCAGCCTGATCAAACTGAGCCTGCTCCTCAGCCAACTGCTCAGCATCTACTCCTTGCTGAGCTGCAGCACGCTCAGCGGCCTCCTGAGCCTCCATGGCTGCCACCTCAACCATCCAGTACCACCTCCCACCATGCTTCCTCATCTTCATTTGACGAAGCAGCCCGTCATGAAGCGCATGCAACTCCGCAGGAGGATCAAAGGACTCCTCACCGACAGGAATAGGCACATTGAAGTGCTGGAGGAGTCTACTCACATGCATCGGATAAGGCAAGTTTTGGGTGGCTTTAGAGCTCCCCGCTTTGACCATCCGAGCAAGAACAATCGCAACCCAATTCAGCATATTATCATTAAGAATGGCATCAGTGAGTTGAAGCTCTAATTTGGTGGGCTTTGAGTAATTTGGAGAGGTTTGGGGCAAGAGTATATGACAAACTATATGATGAAGTATGCGGTTTGATGTGGTCATATGCACAGCTTTCTTCTCGTTTCCGTCATAAACACGATCGGGACGAAGCAGGTTTCTAAAAATATCATCAGTGTCAGTATTGAAATTGTTCTGCCCCGTTCGTGTTATGCCAAAAACGGTCTCTAAATCCCTAGGCCTAATCTGAAAATGGGTGCCTTCTACACTGGTTTCATAGGTAGTCCTATCTATCTCCTTAAAATTTGCATAAAATTGTCGCACAAGCCTAAGATAAATAGGACCATGAAAAGAGATAAATTGCATAAGGTGCTGATCTCTATGCTTTTGAACAAATGTAAAGCCATTACCCTCAAGGAATTCCTCAGTGGTCCAGCTTTGCACACCGTATGCATGAGTCACAAACAATGCCTCCCTCCTAGCACACTCATTTGGAGAGAAGAATTCCACTTCTTCCTATGAAGATGATGAAGGAGGAGGAGTGGGCTCCCTCCTTTTCTTCCTTGGATGTAGGGCAGCACGAGAAGTAGACATTTGCACACAAATTGAAAGAAAAATTGAAGAATTTTGAATTTGGGGGAGTTAGGGTTTGAAAAGGGATTTTCGGATTTGAGGGTGAAAAATAGAGATTTGAAGTGAAATAAGTGAAGAATAATGATGAGAAGATGATTTGGAGTTGAAATCTGTGAAAAATTTGAGTTAAAATCGTGTTTTTGATGATGGAGGGTGAGAGAACTCGAGTGAAGAGAGAGGGGGTTCGTGAAAAGTGAGGGGCTGAAACGCTGCTGCTGGCTTTAAACTTGTCGCATTACTCGAGTGTTCTAAGCCTGATACTCGAGTATTGGTGAAAGTACTCGAGTAAAAAGCCCATTCCAGAAAGTTGGAAGTTACTGGACTGAAATTCACGCGAGTAAAATTTGAAAGACTCAAGTAAAAACGAAATTACTCGAGTAAAATTTAAAACACTCGAGTGAAAGCATCAGACATGGCCAAAAAACTTTTTCAATTTTCAAATGATTTAATTTTGGAATTAAAATACTCGAGTAAAAATAAAAATACTCGAGTAAATTTGACAGACAAACAGTTTTAACAGCATTTTGAACACAATTTCACAAATCCAACATATTTAACATCAACACAGATTTTGAATTAAAATCACTCATAATCAAAATCATATATTTCACAGTATCTCAAGGTCCAATTGTTCATCAAATACCAATACACATGAAATGAGACATACTTGGTGATTTTTCACAAACACAAATCAATTAGCTAATGCTTGACTCATCTAAAATTCCAAGTTCCCCTCTTATATGATAAAAGGTATCTCTTGGCAATGGTTTTGTAAAAATGTCCGCTAATTGGTTTGTGGTACTTACAAATTCAATAGAGCAATCACCCTTTTGTACATGATCCCTTAGGAAATGATGTCTAATTTCAATGTGTTTAGTCCTTGAGTGATACACCAGATTCTTAGTTAAGTTGATTGCACTCGTGTTATCGCATTTAATAGGAATATTTTCAAGTTTCAAACCAAAATCCAATAATTGTTGTTTCATCCACAAGAGTTGAGCACAACAACTACCGGCGGCGATATATTCCGCTTCGGCGATGGAAAGAGCAACACAAGCTTGCTTTTTAGAAAACCATGACACTGGTGAACTTCCCAATAAATGGCAAGTACCACTAGTGCTTTTGCGATCAAGCTTGCATCCCGCAAAGTCGGAATTCGAATAACCAACCAAACTAAGACTAGTATCACTAGGGTACCATAATCCGGTGTTAATTGTTCCTTTAAGATATTTAAAAATATGTTTGACCGCGGATAGGTGTGATTCCTTAGGATTAGCTTGAAAACGGGCACACATGCATACACTAAACATAATGTCCGGTCTAGATGCGGTAAGATATAGAAGACTACCTATCATGCCTCTATATTTACTAACATCAACCGGTGTACCTTGTTCATCCTTGTCTAGGTAGCATGATGTGCTCATGGAAGTGTAAGCTTCTTTGCATTTGTCCATTCCGAATTTTCCAAGGAGCTCCTTGCAATATTTTCATTGATGCACAAAAATCCCCTCCTTGACTTGCTTGATTTGAAGTCCTAGGAAGAACTTGAGCTCCCTCATCATGGACATTTCAAATTCCTTTTTCATCAAATTAGAGAACTTGCTACACAAGGACACGTTAGTGGCACCAAAGATAATATCATCTACATATATTTGCACTAACAAAATGTCCTTTTTGGTTTTATAGATGAATAGGGTATTATCAACCTTTCTCTTTGAAAGTCATTTTCTAATAAAAAGGTACTTAATCGATCATACCAAGCTCTAGGAGCTTGTTTTAATCCATAAAGTGCCTTTTTCAATTTATAAACATGGTTTGGAAATTCATGACTTTCAAAACCGGGTGGTTGCTTAACATACACTTCTTCATTTATGAAACCATTCAAGAAAGCACTCTTGACATCCATTTGATAAAGAGTAAATTTCATAATTGATGCAAAGGCAAGCAAGATTCGGATTGCCTCAAGGCATGCAACCGGAGCAAAGGTCTCATCATAATCAACACCTTCCTCTTGGTTGTACCCTTGGGCAACAAGTCTCGCTTTGTTTCTTATAATCAAACCGGATTCATCAAGTTTATTTCTATAAATCCATTTTAAACCAATTATGGTATGATCATCGGGTATAGGCACTAATTCCCAAACATCATTTCTAACAAAATGATTTAGTTCTTCTTGCATGGCCATAACCCAATGTTCATCCAAAATTGCTTCCTTAATTGAATTTGGTTCGATTTGAGAAACAAAGGAAACAAAATGACAAATATTTTGAATTGTCCTACGAGTTAATACTCCCTTTGAAAGGTCTCCTATGACATTGTCAATAAGGTGAGCTTTCACCGTTTTCCAAGCCGGATCAAGATCATTTTTAACTTCTCCTTCATCCTTTAAAATCTCCTTCCCTTTTTCCTCTTTTGAAAACTCAAAACCTTCATCACAACCATCACTTAAAACACCATCTTCTTTCGAAGACTCATTAAAAACCACATGAATAGATTCTTCAATAGTCATATTTCTTTTATTAAAAATTCTATATGCTTTACTATGAAAAGAATAACCCAAAAATATTCCCTCATCGGATTTGGAGTCAAATTTTACAAGTTGATCTTTTCCATTGTTTAAAACATAAACTTTGTATCCAAAAACATGAAAATGGAATAATTTGGTTTTCTTCCTTTGTAAAGCTCATAGGGGGTTTTCTTGAGCATGGGCCTAATTAGAATTCTATTCATGACATAGCAAGCCGTGTTAACGGCATCGGCCCAAAAATAATGAGGTACTTGAGAATCATTTAGCATGGTTCTTGCAAGTTCCTCTAACACCCTATTTTTACGCTCTACCACTCCATTTTGTTCCGGAGTTCTTGGTGCGGAATATTGGTGTTCAATACCATGTTTATCACAAAATCTATCAAACTTGTAGTTTTCAAATTCACCACCATGGTCAGTTCTAATAGTAATTACTTTTTGGTTTACTTGGTTTTGCACAAGTTTAACATGGCGTTTAAAAGATTTGTAGGTCTCACTCTTTGCACTTAAGAATAGAGTCCATGTAAATCTAGAAAAGTCATCAACAATCACCAAGCCATAGTAGTTCCCACCAAAGCTTTTTACTTGAGAAGGTCCAAACAAGTCCATATGAAGCATTTCTAATGGTCTTGTTGTGGACACATCATTTTTAGAACCAAAATGATTTTTGGTGTGTTTGCACTTCTTACAAGGAGTGCAATCACCTTCAATTTTAAAATCTAGCTTTGGTAATCCAACTACTAAGTCTTTTGATTGTAGTTTCTTTAATTGATTTACATTAATGTGAGCGGTCCTACGGTGCCATAACCAAGTGTCACTCTCTTTGCTAACTAGACAAGTAGAAACCAAAGAGGTGATATTGTTCAATTCAACCAAGTAAGTATTATTAGACCTTTTGCCAACAAATTTGATAGTTTCATCTTTGTCACTTTTTATGAGACATTGGGTAGAGGTAAATAATACATGGTTACCAATATCACATAGTTGACTAATGCTCAAAAGATTGTGATCTAATCCTTGAACATAAAGTACATTATCAATAACCAATTTGGAGGAATTACCGACTTTACCAATCCCAAGAATTTTGCCTTTATTGTTGTCTCCATAAGTGACATATCCACCTTCTTGAGGAGTAAGCTCTATGAAGTTCCGCTTATCTCCCATCATGTGCCTTGAACATCCACTATCAAGATACCACGGTTTCTTTTCGGTTCTAAGGCACACCTACAAAACAAAATCATTTGCTCATTTTGGGTACCCAAATTATGTTGGGTCCCTTTGGGTTAGCTTTTGGTGCTTCTTCCTTTTTAATCCAAACATAAGTGCCCTTTTGAATTTCAAAATGTTTTATGTGGCACCTATTGTTTGTATGTCCAAACTTTCCACAATAAAAGCAAGTTGGTTTCTTTGTATAATCAATTTTAGAAAATGAACCAACCTTTTTATTGTTCTTTTTCTTATGGACATATCCTAAACCGGTTTTGTTTGAATAATTTCTTTGAGAATTAATTATCCGGTCTAGGTTTCTATCACTATTTGATATTGTGAGTTTGTGTTTCAAATCTTTTATTTCATTTTCAAGAAAGTCACATTTCTCACAATATACAATAGTTTCCTCATCATTTGCACATTCACAAACATGACTAGAGTTAACAAGTTCTAAGGAAGCATTTTGGAGTTTCAATTCATTTATGTATTTTTCCGATTCATTAATCTCCTTTTGATACTCCAAAATTTTCTTTCCTTTTTCCTTGTTGACTTTAGCAAGTTTTTCAAATTGAGTCAACATTTCATTATACTCATTGAGAAAATCATCATAAGGAATAGAGGAAGAGGAAAAGCTAGAACTTTGAGATGATACCTCATCCTCATTTTCACCATTGGCACTTGAGGCTTCATTGTTGCTTCTAGCCATGAGACATAGATTTGAAACTTCATCATCCGAGCTACTTGATGATGATTTTGCATCCTTCTCCGGTGCATCCCACACAATGTAAGCTCTCTTGCCTTTGCCCTCTTGGGTCTTCTTTTCACTCTTTCTCAAGTATGTGGGACATTCCATCCTTATATGTCCAATGCCTCCACATTCATGACACTTCACTACATCACTTGAAGTCTTGTTCTTTGATTTTTGCTCCTTGGGTCTTCTATCTCTTGATGATGAGCCACTCTTCTTACCCTTGAGGAATTTATTGAATCTTTTCGCAAATAATCCAATTTCCTCCTCATTGAGTGCATGATCGGAGTTCTCACTTGTAGAGTCATCTTCAACCTCTTTTACAACTTTGGTTGAGGCCTTGAGAGAGATGCTCTTCTTCTTTTTGTCTGACTCCTCATGTGAGCTAAGTCTTGATAGATCAATCTCATGTTCCTTGAGCTTCCCAAACAAGGTTGCCAAGTCCATAGTGTTCAAATCCTTGGACTCCTTGATGGCGGTGACCTTTGGTTGCCATTTTCTATCAAGGCATCTCAAAATTTTGTGAGTAGTTTCACCATCACGAAATTGCTTTCCTAGAGAAATCAAGTGACTAATGATATGTGAAAACCTCTTTTGTAAGTCATCAATAGATTCATTCGGGAACATGTGAAATAATTCATATTCATGTGTTAAAGAATTTAATCTAGCATTTCTTACTTCACTTGTTCCTTCATGTGTGACTTCCAAAGTGTCCCACATCTCCTTAGCCGACTTGCATTGAGAAACTCGATAAAATTCATCATGGGATAAAGCGGAAAAGATGATGTTTTTAGCTTTTAAATCAAAGGATACTTTCTTTTTATCATCATCATTCCAACTTTTCCTAGGAATTTCAATGACTTCCCCATTTATCATATGTCTAGGAATATATGGACCATCCTCTATTGCATCCCAAATATCGATGTCTATTGCTTCAATAAAAACTCTCATCCGAACCTTCCAATAAGCATACCCTTCACCATTAAAGAATGGTGGGCGGTTTATTGAAGAGGATCCTTCTTGATAATTGCTAGAGCCCATAGTTTCCAAAGGATCTTTTCGAAAAAGCTTTTATGCTCGATCTTTCGACCGAGCTCTGATACCACTTGTTGGAAACCAACAAGCGGGCTTAGCAATTACTAGAGGGGGGGTGAATAGTAATTTGAATGCAACAGTGACTAATTTTCGAATGCAATTAAGTATAATTGATCACGTGCAGATTTTTCAGAAACAGAGCAAGAACACTCGAGTGTTTTTAAGACTACTCGAGTAAAATCACAAGAACACTCGAGTCTTCTTAAGAATACTCGAGTAAATCGTGCAGTTAGCAGAAAAACAATTTCTGAATTATATGCACTTTAATCAATATGAATTAATCCAGTCCAGGGCAGATTAATAATAGAGTAGAAAGCAATTAAATAAAGCTATAACAACTTGAAAATCACTTAATTGCTGCGGAATTACTACTCTAATTAATAACCCCCTTTTGAGCAAGTTAGGTTTGGTTTTTGCTTGAAGTTAAAGAAAGCTATAAAAGATCAACACCAACAATTTTATACTGGTTCACTCTCTATTTAGAGAGCTAGTCCAGTCCCCCTAAGAACCTTAGGAGTGTCTACTAAAATCAAATTGTTAGAAATATTACAAAGGGTATTGAGATGCCTCACTCAACCTATCCCTTCCAAGAGTGTACCAAACTCTTGAATTTCTACCCCAATTTGATGTTGGTGATGAAGACTCCTTCTTCTTCAAGCTCCTTGAAACCTTCAAGAGCTCCACCAAAGCTAAGAACCTCTTAGCCCTTGCTTGAGAACCTCCCAAGTCTTGAATGAACCTAAGACCCACTTAGGTACACTTGGTTACCAACCAAGATTTTTAGAACAAGAAGTGTTTGTGTATGTGGAGAAATCCAACAAATGATTTCCACTACAATTAAGCACAACTCTAACTCTTAGTACAGATAATAATGATGAATGAATAGATTGAGTTAGAGTAAATTTTCACTTGAGAGAGAGAATGATCAAAATGAATGTTTAGCACAATAGACTTTAATGTTCTAGTTTCTTGGTTCAATAACATTCATTTCTGATATATGGAAGAGGAAATGAGAGAGTAAGAATAATTCTTTTCTCCCATTTTTGCCCTCTTCCAACGGTTAAAAAGTTTGCTGTCAGAGTCAAAATACTCGAGTATTTTTGAGACTACTCGAGTCTTTTGCCCATCTTTCAATAGAAATGCCCATGTATTGAACTAACGGTCAAATCTCTGATTTGAGGCTGAAATACTCGAGTATTCTGGGAAGTACTCGAGTGTTTTGATACTCGAGTAACTTTCAGATTACTCGAGTGTCTTTATACTCGAGTATTTTTGTGCTTACTCGAGTGTTTTGCCCAGAGATGATAAAAATCAAGTTTTTCAACAATTTATTTCAATTGTCTCCTCAAGGAATAATTTTATGTAACCCCAACCTTTTTCATGCATTTAAAATTATTTATCCTAAGGATGAGATTACTTCCTAAGCTACCCACTCTCAATAAAATAAATAAAATTACATTTAAAGTAAAATTGAGAATGACTAGCTAAGTGATGCACTTGATCTTCTTGACTTGATGAGCTTGAATTCTTCTTTTAAATCCATGATCTAATTGTATTGTCATCATCAAAATAAATCCACCTCATTGGAGACTTGATTCTACAGTATGTAGGCCTTCGATTTGGTGGAGACATACATACACCGAAGTAAAAGGAAAAGAATAAAGGAAAAGGAAATAAAAATGGATAAGATAATGTAAATGGTAATGGAAGGGCAATGTATGTAGGCCTTCGATTTGGTGGAGACATACATCGTAGATGGTGTATGTATGTAGGCCTTCGATTTGGTGGAGACATACATACATCGTAAGTAAAAGGAAAAGAATAAAGGAAAAGGAAATAAAAATGGAAAAGATAAGGAAAGAGAAAAAGGAAAAGATAAAGAAAGGAAAAAGAAAGAGAAAAAGAAAAAGAAATGGAAGATAAGAAGAAAGAAAAAAGAAAAGAGAATATAGGAATAATTAAAGAATTAAGAATGGAAATAAATGAGTGAATGAGGTAAATGGAATAGCGAATTAAGAATTTTAAGAACGTGAGGAATAGAGGAGAATTAATGGAAATCAAATGTATGGAAAGTTATAAGTAACTGTTGTCAATAATAGGGTAGGCTTAGTTTATTGCTATGTCTCCTGTAGAATTTATCTTTTTAAGTTCTGTGTAATGCTACCCTTCTTGCTATATTTTGCAGGTATTGAAGTGGAGCTTACATGGAATATGGCCGAGCAGGATTTTCATTCCACTACGTGGAATGTTTATTGAATATTATGAGTGGACCATTACTTTTTGTAAATTATAGTACGAAATAGTCGCTTGCCCTGAAACTTGTACTAATCGGGCGTTAGGTTCTGATCTGGCTATTAATCTGTTGTGGTTTATGTTTTAAATATTTCTGGATTGACAGGTTTTAAGAAGAGAATTTTGGGAAGTCCGGGAAACAGAGGAAACTCTGCCGGATTTTCGTAAAACCTTTTATAAGAAAATAAGTTTTAAAAAGAATTTTCAAACTCTGATTTTGTTTAAAACCTATAAATTAACTAATTAATGTGAGGGCGTTATGTGACACCCTCGAAATAACCCAAGTAATTAATACAAATAATGTTATAACTTGAGAATATATGGACTTGTTTAATTGTTAGAAAATACTGTAACATCCCGATTTTTTCCGACTAGGATAAATAAGATTTTATTAAAGAAGAGTTTTGAGAAATTGTTTTACAAAAGGTTTTCAATGAGTATTTTGTTCAATTACGAAGTAAAGTGTTGATTTTACGGAGTTTTGATAAACAAATATTTTTATGGAGTTAGTAAAAATGATTTTTATGAGAAATGATTTTATTTTGGTGATTTATTGTAAAAATGAATTTCTTTATGGACTTTGAAAGATTTATTAAC
The DNA here is from genome assembly GCA_037953625.1 of Crotalaria pallida. Lineage (NCBI taxonomy): Eukaryota > Viridiplantae > Streptophyta > Magnoliopsida > Fabales > Fabaceae > Crotalaria > Crotalaria pallida. The sequence goes on from CM075654.1 coordinate 28,072,652, forward strand.
TTCAGAAATTCATAACTTTTTAACCGTAACTCCGATTTTTATGATCTTTATATGAAAACGATCGTATCGAAATGTAGATTTCAAAAATATATATTTCATAATTTTCTGGATTGGTTTGCGAAAATTATTTTTCAGTATGGTAAAGGACGAATTTTCAAAGAATTAATCATGAAAAATAGTTTTTGATTTTTAATGAATTTTTCTTTTGGGATTATCTTTGATACATTAAAGTATGATTTTAGAAAGTGAAATGAGGGCTGTAATTGCAACCAATAAGTACAGTTTATTATTTAAAGGAAAAAGTGTTAATATGTATGTTTAATTAAGTTAATTATTTTGTGATTAAATGTGTGATATGTGTGTATGATATGTGTATGTGTGATATGTGTATGTATGATGTGTGTATGTATGGTGTGTGTATACATGTGTACTTAGGATAACATGACACATAGCTTTACTTGGTGGCTAAGCAAAAAAAGGAAATAAAATAAACGAAAAGAAAATAGAAACTTGGGGACCAAGTAGTAACCATAGAATGCCTAAATTACCCTCTTAGATGCATGTAGGGGCTGAATTGCTTAAGGGCCAAGAAGGGAATTGTGCTTCACGTCTTAGCCTATTTCCTCCCATTCCTTCATTCCTTCGCTCCTTCATTCTTTCATTTCACTTCTTCATTTCACACTTCCACACCAAACACTTAGTCTCAAAGAGCAACACTAGCTCTTGATACACATAAAAAAAAGGAACCATGAGAGAGAGAGAAGAGAACCGTGAGGGAGAAGAGAAGAGGAAGGAGAGAAAGATTTGATTCTTAACCCATTTCCATTCATCCCCTTAGGTATAAACTTGATCCTTGTTGTTCTTTCTTCTTCATCATTCTATTTTCGGTTCTATGTGTTGATTTTTTCTTGCATGTTAATTTTTAATGTTGATCTATGTTTTTCAAAGATTAATAATCAAAGATTGAAGTTTTAAAACAACAAAATGAACATGCAAAAAGAATTGGAGGTGATTCGGTTTTCATAAATATTTTGTGAAAAGGATCTTTGTTTTCTTTGATGAACTTTGGTTTTGTGCATGTCTTTGAAAATGAAATTGATTTTTAAAGTGGTTCTTTGATGCATGTTGATTTTGAAGCTAGATCTAGTGTTTTCTTTGCATTCATATGATTTTCTCAAGATTGATCCTAATTTTTCTTACATGCATGTGAAAGATCTTGATTTAAAAATAAGAGATCTAATATTTTAAGAACTTGATGATCAATTCGGTTTTTAAAAAAGAATTTTTGTGCTAATGATTTTGTTTTCTTGCTTGATTCGGTTTTATATGCATGTAAAGGAAATTATTTTTAATAAGAGAGTTTAACCTAAAGCATGAGATTTTTGATAAAATGAATTTATTTTCTTGATGTATGTTTCGGTGTTGGCTTAGATCTTTAGGAATGAATTTTTACTTGAAGTATTTGATGCATGCATGTTATGATCTAGTTAAAAGGAGTATGCTTTAATATTTGTTTTGATTTTTCTCTTAAAGTCCTAATTTTGGTTCTTGAATGTTGATGCATGTATGATTTTCCTTAAGATCTACTAATTTTGAGTATGTGCATGACTAGATCTAGGTTAGTTTAATTCAATTCTTGATTTTTAGTTTAAAAGGCTTGATTTTATTTATGGATGTTGATGCATGTTGTATTTGAATTAAAGAAAATTGTTTTCATAAAATATTAATTCGATTTTTGAAGAAAAATAATAATTGATGGATTGATTCTTGTGTTGATTTGTATGTATGAGTGTTTTTTTTTATTTTCATGAAAATAAATGAATGAACAAATTTGTTGAATAAAGTGTATGCTGAAATTGTGAATATGTGTGAATTTAACCTTGATGAATGATATTTGTGTGTGTTCAATAATTATGAAATTTTGTCATTGACTTGAGTATGTTAAAATAAGCTTCTCTGAATTTTTGAAGGATTTTTGGATTTGATTTCCTATTTTTATGAGAGCCAACTTTGTGAAAACGATTTTGAGAAAATAAGTTTTTCGGTTTAAAGATAAACAGAATTTTCGAACTTGTGCTACTCTAAATTGCTTGAAATTTTAATGGTAGCTTCTTGAACATCTCTATATGCTCTCTGTAAAACTTTAAGAGATTTGGAGTTGATTTGATATTTTTACTAAATGCAAAACTGTGAACCGTTTGGTTCAGATTTTCTAGACTTAGCGACGAATTTAATTGGAAAAATATGACTTTCACAACTCCAAATAATCTGAAAATTTTATGAGATAGTCTTGACTGTATAAAAAAGGTTTGTACCAATTATTTTGCAATTCGGAGTTGAACATCTATTTTGAACCATGACATCTTTGCCTCAGACCAGCAACAGTTGCGTTTTGTTTTTCATGCGAAATTTGATTTGAAACCTAGCTTAGGATTGTTTAAATGACTTGAAAATATTACTTGATGAACTTTGGCATGTATGTGTATGTTCTGGAAATTTTGAAGATTAAATAAATTTATTTGATATAGTTTTGGATTTTATCTTTTGTGTTTTACTTTTAATCACACTAGGATTTCATTTGAATGTTTTTGATTAATATGAATTTTTGTGCTTTATGTTTTGACTTGGCTGACTTGTATGATAATTGTGATGTCTTTAAATGATTGAATGAGTGATTTTTTGATGATATGTTTAGATTATGCATAAATGAATTATTTAGTTAACCAAAGTGTTATGTTTGACTTTGTAATTGGTTTTGAAAATTACTTGGTTTCAAAATAGTATAATCTTGATTTAATTGAACAACCTTGGACTTAATGGTTGCTGCCCTTATTTCATTTCACGGTTTTAAGTTTGAAAAATAAATCGTTTAAGTGTTTATTTTATTACAAAGTATTATACGAACTAAAATATGATTTTTCGGTGTCTTCGGATTTTCTAAAGAATAATTTATGGACTAGTATAATTGCTGTCCAGATTTTATTTAAATTCTTTTTCAATCCTAAAAACTTGTTTGGTTGGTTTAAAGTTTAAGTTTTAAGTGGTATTTGAATTGAGAAAGAATTGGATTGAAAAAGTTAAGTTTTTCGGTGTTTTTGTGTTTTGGTTAATGGCTATCCGGAACGGACCAGCAACCAAAACAAATGGTTTTAAAGTGTTTTTTAAATTGTTTTAAAAATATTTTGAGATATTTAAAGTATGTTTAAAAATTAAATTTGATTTGAAAAAGTTTTGATGTTTTACGATTTTCCGACGAGAAGTAAAAAGAGTTTTCGAAAACGCGTTTGATACTAAGTAGGACGAGTATTTAAGATAGACTTATAATGTTAGTATCATCTCCCTTAGTACAAGGTGCGTATAAGTCAAGAAGCGGAACAACCGACTTGTTGGGAAGGACCCGCAACGATTTCAGATGCTGGAACGAGAGGTGAGAGATGCAGTAGGCCTAAGTCATCGTGACACGTAGACTCAGTTCTAAACTGAGTACATCGAGTCTAATTAGAGTAATTGTCATATGTTAGGTGCTACATGATTATATGTGACATATATGTGCTAGATATTTATTTGTTTTGTTAAATGTGATGCATGATTGATTCTGTTATGTATTTAATTTCTCTGTGAATTATCCTGTGGAGTATATCTTGTCCTGTCTGGAAAAGCTGAATGTGGTTATATGTAATAATGAAAATCATGAGAAAGAAATAAGTCATGAGATGAATGAATTGTGAAAGAGATAAATAGTAATTGAAAGCGAGACATAAGCTGAAAATTAAGAAGAAATAAATTAAGATAAAAAGATGATTCTTAAGATGGTGATGAGAAATACCCGATGAGGCGAGCGGAAGCGTGGTGGTGATGGTGCCGCTGAGCAGTAACTGAGGAGAGCAATGCTGATGATGCTGGACAACAACTGAGGAGAACAACGCTGATGGTGCTGCTGAACAACAACTGAGGAGAATGATGCTAATGATGATGCTGAGGAGCAATTATGAGTTGCCAAGTGGCAGTGAAAGAGAAAGAGATACGTGAAAGTTTTGGGGAACAGATAAAACGCATAATGGTCGGGACTCGTTGAAGGGATGCACCAAGGGCGAGCCGACCTTAGGATAACTACAGAAACTAAAAGACTCTAAAAGAATTAAAAGACTTTAAAAGACTTTAACATACGCGGTGAGGTATGAGAGTGCGAAGTAGTGGAGAGGAAGATACTATGGGTATCTACAGATACTCAGGTGGAGATTGCATGAGGGGAGGACAAGGACGGTGAAACGTCAAGAATCCTGGAGTATATTTCTAGGCGGAACGAATCCCACATGTGGCGTACTAACATGGTAGGGACTGGGTCCAATGCCGTGGTAAGTTCTGCACCGCGAACTAGAAATCATATTGTCACCCCCTTGATTGCAAATCTAGAACAGTGAGAGGGACTGGAACAGGGCATTTGAGATTGCCACTGTGAGACAGTGAGCCTTTGATTATATGATATGAATTGAATTGAATTGATTTGAGGCTATAGTCCTCCTGGTCTGGGACCATTTGATTGTGAGACAACTGTCGTGCCTGCGTGGTAAAGGTCCTACACTCCTATTTGCTTCCGACTAGGTTGGGTGGATGACCGAGGAGATGTAGACGTGTGTGTTTTTCCTCAGTGATGGAGTTCCCCCATCATTGAGTGAACCGATTATGATAAAACTTAAGAATGGTAAAAGATTACAAGAATGAAAACATAAAGAATTTATAAAGAATTGAGAAAGATTCAGAGAAGAAAAGTATAATTGATTGTTGGAAAGATTGAGGAAGATGATGACAAGTCTTGAATACTCGAAGGCTGGCGATGCCAAATGTAGTGATGTGTATTGTGTTGAGTTATGATTTTTATATATTTGGTATGTTATGATGTGCTTTGTTTATAAGTATTTCCTATATGCTTATGTGAATATATTTGTCATATGCATAGCATATTGTTGTTGCATGAGAATTAATAGATCCTATGTCTTTATTATACGCCTTTAGTCATTGTTATGTTCATTCTATGTTATTTGAAGTCATTAGTTTATTGTCTTGTCATGTTTGTACTTCTGGAATGCTGACCATCTCTCCTATCATGTTGTCGTATCGGGTTACTCCGGTTTTGCAACGGATAGATGGCCGACCCTGTAGTAAAATCTGTACTTTCATCTCGATGCGGCTTCGGCGAGGAAGATTAGAGATCAATACTAGGAGTAGGTAATTCCCTTCGAGCACTGTATCCCTTGCAACTACTTGGTTGACATTGCCATATCATTTTGTACCCCGCTTAATATTTTATTGAGTATGGCTTTTAAGAAATAAAGTTTTATGAAACAAGAAATGAAAATGTTTTCCCAAAGCAGATTTATGAAGCTAAGTTACAAAGTGCGATGTTAAGTAACATCTCGGTTTGGAACTTGACTTGTGATGTGTGACATGAGAATATTATTTTATTACAATTAATTTAATGAAATGTTTTTGAACTTAAAGGTTCTCATGTCCATGTCACCATTTAAAAAAAAAAAATTTACCCAAATTTTCACTATATTTTGTTAAAGAGATGATGTTTTCAAGTTGCCGAAATCGGCGTGTTACAGAGTGGTATCAGAGCAATGGTTATCCAAAGTAGCCTAATGCATGGGCTTACATGCTTGCTCGTGTGTGTCTGTCTGTGTGTTAGTGTTAGAATTACGATGAGTGAGGATAGAAGTACGAAGTTACGCGATTGCTCACACCATGTCTATCCCACCATGTCTATCATACCATCTTTGTCGTTCTACTTCTATCGTTCTATCTCTATCATTCTATATCTCTATCTTTGGAACATGTCAAGAATTTGTAGACTTTATTCTTTGTGACCTGAACCTCTCTTGACTGTTGAAACCCCTTTTGTCGAGAATCCCCTTTCTGTTGGTAACGACCTCTGAGCTGTTGACATGCGACTTTGTTTTGCGACTAGAACCCTCTTTTCCTTGTTGAAACTTCTTCCTATGTAAACCCTACGTGTTGTTGAGTTGCCTTGACAATACGTTTGTTCTCTCTAAAAGCCTTCCATGAAAACCTTAGACCCTGACACCTTATGCCAATTGACTAGATGTACCTAAGTTATAAGGTGGACGGTGAGACGTTGTTAAGGAAAGAGTTATAATGGTTGAGGAATGAATAAGTATGAGCGGATGTGATACATTAGAACAAGAGTACCCCTAGAACCCTAAGTGGAGTGTATAAAAGGGATTAAAACTGAAAAGTTTGATAGTAGTCTAACCCAAGTAATGGTATAGATGGTGTTAAGATGGTGAATATCTGGGATGAGTCTTAAAGAGTTAGAGTTAGAAAGCTCTAGTTGGAGTGGGTGAATGATTGGGGTAAGTATGAACTTATAATAGGACCATAAGATCAACTAGATGGAGTGGTGAAATTAATGGATAGAATCTTTAAGTGACGACCAAAATTAGGTTAAATGACCAAGATTTGACGTTTTAATGGATATAGGTGATTACAAGCTGTGGATTTCAGGGTGTCATTAGGTGCTAAGATCGTTAACCTGAAGGATAAATCCCTGAGTTGGAGAGTTTTTAATGGTTTAGAGAACGAAAATGGATCATGAAGGGTTTAGAATACTTAAGTTGTTGAGTATGTACTGAAGATGAGGAGTAAAATAACACATATTTCTTTCCGGATTTGTGACTGTTAGAGGGAAAAGCAAAGAACAGTGGTCACCGTAGTGACTCGATTAGGACAAAATTTGGTTTAGTTAGCAGAATTTAAGATGATACTCAGATAGGCTTGAACAAAGTGATGGGAAGTTTGTAAGATAAGCTAGAATTAGTGGATGTTTGGAAATTTTATGACTTTAGTCCCTGTCAAATGTTATTGGATAGATGTGATGTATAGGAATATGATCCGTCAAAGTTGGGGAGTAAACGGAGATTTGGAAGTTTGTAGTAACCCACCTAGGCTTAAAAGGACGAGAAGAGTCAAATTAAGGAAGAAAGACCATGAGGAAAATAGTATCCTTGTCAGGATTGGCATAAGCGTGCTATTCTTTTTGAATTTTGTTTCGAAACCATTGAACCCTTTGAACTCTTGTTGACAAAGCTATACCATTAGTATTCCATTGTGTTTGATGATGGAATGGCCCAAGAAGATCACCTTTGAAAGAACGATGCATATGCGACGACTCGAGGACGACGACTGCTGTTATAGATTGGGAGAAGCACTCCAAGGAATCCGACATCCGTTGATCGTGGAATTCTGCGTAGCATTTATCGAGGACGAGAAATCTGCAAGTTGAGGAGAATGTAACATCCCGCGTTTTTCCGACTAGGATAAATAAGATTTTATTAAAGAAGAGTTTTGAGAAATTGTTTTACAAAAGGTTTTCAATGAGTATTTTGTTCGATTACGAAGTAAAGTGTTGATTTTACGGAGTTTTGATAAACAAATATTTTTATGGAGTTAGTAAAAATGATTTTTATGAGAAATGATTTTATTTTGGTGATTTATTGTAAAAATGAATTTCTTTATGGACTTTGAAAGATTTATTAACTTCAGAAATCCATAACTTTTTAACCGTAACTCCGATTTTTATGATCTTTATATGAAAATGATCGTATCGAAATTTAGATTTCAAAAATGTATCTTTCATAATTTTCGTTCTGGATTGGTTTGCGAAAATTATTTTTCAGTATGGTAAAGGACGAATTTTTAAAGAATTAATCATGAAAAATAGTTTTTGATTTTTAATTAATTTTTCCTTTTGGGATTATCTTTAATACATTAAAGTATGATTTTAGAAAGTGAAATGAGGGCTGTAATTGCAACCAATAAGTACTGTTTATTATTTAAAGGAAAAAATGTTAATATGTATGTTTAATTAAGTTAATTATTTTGTGATTAAATGTGTGATATGTGTGTATGATATGTGTATGTGTGATATGTGTATGTATGATGTGTGTATGTATGGTGTGTGTATACATGTGTACTTAGGATAACATGACACATAGCTTTACTTGGTGGCTAAGCAAAAAAAGGAAATAAAATAAAAGAAAAGAAAATAGAAACCTGGGGACCAAGTAGTAACCTTAGAATGCCTAAATTACCCTCTTAGATGCATGTAGAGGCTGAATTGCTTAAGGGCCAAGAAGGGAATTGTGCTTCACCACTTAGCCTATTTCCTCCCATTCCTTCATTCCTTCGTTCCTTCATTCTTTCATTTCACTTCTTCATTTCACACTTCCACACCAAACACTTAGTCTCAAAGAGCAACACTAGGTCTTGAGACACATAAAAAAAAGGAACCATGAGAGAGAGAGAGAGAAGAGAACCGTGAGGGAGAAGAGAAGAGGAAGGAGAGAAAGCTTTGATTCTTAACCCATTTCCATTCATCCCCTTAGGTATAAACTTGATCCTTGTTGTTCTTTCTTCTTCATTATTCTATTTTCGGTTCTATGTGTTGATTTGTTCTTGCATGTTAATTTTTAATGTTGATCTATGTTTTTCAAAGATTAATAATCAAAGACTGAAGTTTTAAAACAACAAAATGAACCTGCAAAAAGAATTGGAGGTGATTCGGTTTTCATAAATATTTTGTGAAAAGGATCTTTGCTTTCTTTGATGAACTTTGGTTTTGTGCATGTCTTTGAAAATGAAATTGATTTTTAAAGTGGTTTTTTGATGCATGTTGATTTTGAAGCTAGATCTAGTGTTTTCTTTGCATTCATATGATTTTCTCAAGATTGATCCTAATTTTTCTTACATGCATGTGAAAGATCTTGATTTAAAAATAAGAGATCTAATATTTTAAGAACTTGACGATCAATTCGGTTTTTAAAAAAGAATTTTTGTGCTAATGATTTTGTTTTCTTGCTTGATTCGGTTTTATATGCATGTAAAGGAAATTATTTTTAATAAGAGAGTTTAACCTAAAGCATGAGATTTTTGATAAAATGAATTTATTTTCTTGATGTATGTTTCGGTGTTGGCTTAGATCTTTAGGAATGAATTTTTACTTGAAGTATTTGATGCATGCATGTTATGATCTAGTTAAAAGGAGTATGCTTTAATATTTGTTTTGATTTTTCTCTTAAAGTCTTGATTTTGGTTCTTGAATGTTGATGCAGGTATGATTTTCCTTAAGATCTACTAATTTTAAGTATGTGCATGACTAGATCTAGGTTAGTTTAACTCAATTCTTGATTTTTAGTATAAAAGACTTGATTTTATTTATGGATGTTGATGCATGTTGTATTTGAATTAAAGAAAATTGTTTTCATAAAAAATTAACTCGGTTTTTGAAGAAAAATAATAATTGATGGATTGATTCTTGTGTTGATTTTTATGTATGAGTGTATTTTTGATTTTCATGAAAATAAATGAATGAACAAATTTGTTGAATAAAGTGTATGCTGAAATTGTGAATATGTATGAATTTAACCTTGATGAATGATATTTGTGTGTGTTCAATAATTATGAAATTTTGTCATTGACTTCAGTACGTTAAAATAAGCTTCTCGGAATTTTTGAAGGATTTTTGGATTTGATTTCCTATTTTTATGAGAGCCAACTTTGTGAAAACGATTTTGAGAAAATAAGTTTTTCGGTTTAAAGATAAACAGAATTTTCGAACTTGTGCTACTCTAAATTGCTTGAAATTTTAATGGTAGCTTCTTGAACATCTCTATATGCTCTCTGTAAAACTTTAAGAGATTTGGAGTTGATTTGATATTTTTACTAAATGCAAAACTGTGAACCGTTTGGTTCAGATTTTCTAGACTTAGCGACGAATTTAATTGGAAACATATGACTTGCATAACTCCAAATAATCTGAAAATTTTATGAGATAGTCTTGACTGTATACGGAAGTTTTGTACCAATTTTTATGCAATTCGGAGTTGAACAACTATTTTGAAACATGACATCTTTGCCTCAGACCGGCAACAGTTGCGTTTTGTTTTTCATGCGAAATTTGATTTGAAACCTAGCTTAGGATTGTTTAAATGACTTGAAAATATTACTTGATGAAATTTGGCATGTATGTGTATGTTCTGGAAATTTTGAAGATTAAATAAATTTATTAGATATAGTTTTGGATTTTATCTTTTGTGTTTTACTTTTAATCACACTAGCATTTCATTTGAATGTTTTTGATTAATATGAATTTTTGTGCTTTTTATTTTGACTTGGCTGACTTGTATGATAATTGTGATGTCTTTAAATGATTGAATGAGTGATTGTTTGATGATATGTTTAGATTATGCATAAATGAATTATTTAGTTAATCAAAGTGTTATGTTTGACTTTGTAATTGGTTTTGAAAATTAGTTGGTTTCGAAATAGTATAATCTTGATTTAATTGAACAACTTTGGACTTAATGGTTTCTACCATTAATTCATTTCACGGTTTTAAGTTTGAAAAATAAATCGTTTAAGTGTTTATTTTATTACAAAGTATTATACGAACTAAAATATGATTTTTCGGTGTTTTCGGATTTTCTAAAGAATAATTTATGGACTAGTATAATTGCTGTCCAGATTTTATTTAAATTGTTTTTCAATCCTAAAAACTTGTTTGGTTGGTTTAAAGTTTAAGTTTTAAGTGGTATTTAAATTGAGAAAGAATTGGATTGAAAAAGTTAAGTTTTTCGGTGTTTTTGTGTTTTGGTTAATGGCTATCCGGAACGGACCAACAACCAAAACAAATGGTTTTAAAGTGTTTTGTCAATTGTTTTAAAAAGATTTTGAGATATTTAAAGTATGTTTAAAAATTAAATTTGATTTGAAAAAGTTTTGATGTTTTACGATTTTCCGACGAGAAGTAAAAAGAGTTTTCGAAAACGCGTTTGATACTAAGTAGGACGAGTATTTAAGATAGACTTATAACGTTAGTATCATCTCCCTTAGTACAAGGTGCGTATAAGTCAAGAAGCGGAACAACCAACTTGTTGGGAAGGACCCGCAACGATTTCAGATGCTGGAACGAGAGGTGAGAGATGCAGTAGGCCTAAGTCATCGTGACGCGTAGACTCGGTTCTAAACTGAGTACATCGAGTCTAATTAGAGTAATTGTCATATGTTAGGTGCTACATGATTATATGTGACATATATGTGCTAGATGTTTATTTGTTTTGTTAAATATGATGCATGATTGATTCTGTTATGTATTGAATTTCTCTGTGAATTATCCTGTGGAGTATATCTTGTCCTGTCTGGAAAAGCTGAATGTGGTTATATGTAATAATGAAAATCATGAGAAAGAAATAAGTCATGAGATGAATGAATTGTTAAAGAGATAAATAGTAATTGAAAGCGAGACATAAGCTGAAAATTAAGAAGAAATAAATTAAGATGAAAAGATGATTCTTAAGATGGTGATGAGAAATACCCGATGAGGCGAGCGGAAGCGTGGTGGTGATGGTGCTGCTCAGCAACAACTGAGGAGAGCAATGCTGATGATGCTGGACAACAACTGAGGAGAACAACGCTGATGGTGCTGCTGAACAACAACTGAGGAGAATGATGCTAATGATGATGCTGAGGAGCAATGATGAGTTGCCAAGTGGCAGTGAAAGAGAAAGAGATACGTGAAAGTTTTGGGGAACAGATAAAACGCATAATGGTCGGGACTCGTTGAAGGGATGCACCAAGGGCGAGACGACCTTAGGTTAACTACAGAAACTAAAAGACTCTAAAAGAATTAAAAGACTTTAAAAGACTTTAACATACGCGGTGAGGTATGAGAGTGTGAAGTAGTGGAGAGGAAGATACTATGGGTTTCTACGGATACTCAGGTGGAGATTGCATGAGGGGAGGACAAGGACGGTGAAACGTCAAGAAGCCTGGAGTATATTTCTAGGCGGAACGAATCCCACATGTGGCGTACTAACGTGGTAGGGACTGGGTCCAATGCCGTGGTAAGTTCTGCACCGCGAACTAGAAATCATACTGTCACCCCCTTGATTGCAAATCTAGAACAGTGAGAGGGACTGGAACGGGGCATTTGAGATTGCCACTGTGAGACAGTGAGCCTTTGATTATATGATATGAATTGAATTGAATTGATTTGAGGCTGTAGTCCTCCTGGTCTGGGACCATTTGATTTTGAGACAGCTGTCGTGCCCGCGTGGTAAAGGTCCTGTACTCCTGTTTGCTTCCGACTAGGTTGGGTGGATGACCGAGGAGATGTAGACGTGTGTGTTTTTCCTCAGTGATGGAGTTCCCCCATCATTGAGTGAACCGATTATGATAAAACTTAAGAATGGTAAAAGATTACAAGAATGAAAACATAAAGAATTTATAAAGAATTGAGAAAGATTCAGAGAAGAAAAGTATAATTGATTGTTGGAAAGATTGAGGAAGATGATGACTAGTCTTGAATACTCGAAGGCTGGCGATGCCAAGTGTAGTGATGTGTATTGTGTTGAGTTATGATTTTTATATATTTGGTATGTTATGATGTGCTTTGTTTATAAGTATTTCCTATATGCTTATGTGAATATATTTGTCATATGCATAGCATATTGTTGTTGCATGAGAATTAATAGATCCTATGTCTTTATTATACACCTTTAGTCATTGTTATGTTCATTCTATGTTATTTGAAGTCATTAGTTTATTGTCTTGTCATGTTTGTACTTCTGGAATGCTGACCATCTCTCCTATCATAATGCAAATAAGATGTTCATACTCATTCTTTGATATCAAACCTTATCACAGTTAAGGATAAGTGGCATGATGCCTGACATTCTTCCTTCTCTTGGGTTCACCAACTAATATTCTCACAAACGTCAATCCATAACCACAATGTATTCCCAGATTACAAATACGTTATCAGAACGTATGGCGTACTAGCTCGGAAGTGATAAAAACGTCACACTATCTGGTGAACGTCACGTCGCCCAAGGACGTAAACCTATCACTTCTCAACATACAACGGGTGTGATAAAAAACGTCACCACATCTGATGAACGTCACGTCGCCAAAGGACGTAAACCTTATCACTTGTGATACACAACAGAGGTGATAAACAACGTCACCATGTCTGATGAACGTCACGTCGCCAAAACGTAAACATTATCACTTGTGTGCATCACACCGTTGAAACATCTGTGATGTCCCTATGCCGGAAGCACCACATGAGGTGTTTGGGGGTTGTTGCAGCTGACGAGGGTGACCCCGGTCCTACGTATCCCATGAGAGGGGAATCAAGCCACACGTAGTTCTTAGGTTTAGAGAGACCTTCCCTTAGCCCCTAGGGAGAGGGGGATATATATAGGAGAGCTGGTTGCCCTAATGGGTTTGCTTGAGGCCCAAGTAGGGCCAGCCTGTAATGAGCTATGAGTGGATGAGCTGTCCTTGTGGATAAGGAGGGAAGACGTCATCATGTCCTTGGTGTCGGACTTGGGAAGGTGCCGGTCTTGGACGTCGGATCTGAGTAGGAGTGTGAGGTCGGTCTGTATCTGGTGTCTGGTCGGCTGTTGAGCCTTGAGCTCGGCCTAGAGCACAGAGGGGTGAGAGCAATGATATCGGCCCGTGTCTGATGTCTGTTCGGCCGTTGAGCCTTGAGCTCGGCCAAGCGTACAGAGGGCCTACTGAAGGGTCTTCAGGTCCTGAGTGAGGGCCACGTGGACCTCGGCTAGGCCGAGTCCACCACATAAGCCCCCCAGCTCGGTCAAGGCTATTTGAGCCTTGCTCCGAGGTCTTGGTTCAGGTCCTTTTCCCAAGTCCACCACATAAGCCCCCCTGCTTGGCGAGACTTTGTGAGTCTCGAGCCGAGTTAGGAGAAAGAAAGCATAGCACTAAGCATCATAGCACTAAGTACCCCCCACCTTCTAGGAAGGGTTTGAGTACTAGTCCATAATCATGTGCTCAAGGCTAGCGAAGGATAGCAGGGCGGGTTAGGAGAAGTCGATCCGCCACATAAGCCCCCCAACTCGGGAAGAGTCGTAGAGACTTTGTGCCGAGTTGAGGTCCTTTCTACGTCCGTCAGATCAGTGCTGAGTTGGTGATGAGGTAGAAACATGCTTGCAGGCGTGGCCTTCCACTTGGAAGAGTGTTGCGGATGGTTGATAGTGCTCTTTTGTGCTCGGATGATGAAACTGAAAGAGTATCCCGATCTCGAAACGAGTTCCCGCGGGGGGGATCCGCCGCAAGCTCGGTGAGGCTCATCTCGAACTGAGTACAAGCTCGGTGAGGTACATCTCGAACCGAGTCAAGCTCGGTGAGGAACATCTCGAACCGAGTATAAGCTCGGTGAGGTACATCTCGAACCGAGTGCAAGCTCGGTGAGGAACATCTCGAACCGAGTTCAAGCTCTGTGAGGAACATCTCGAACCGAGTGCAAGCTCAGTGAGGCTCATCTCGAACCAAGGTCCCGGGGGGGGGGGGATCCGCCACCAGCTCGGTGAGGCTCATCTCGAACCGAGGTCCCGGGGGGGATCCAGAATGGATTTGGGGATGCTCCGAGATGAGGGTGATGAAGTTATGAGTGTAGTCATATGAACAGATTCCTTGTGGATGGGAGAGAAGTAGCGTTAATTTCTTCATCCATGCTGTTAATTAACCGCAATTGCTGAGTTCCTCGGAATTCGAGAAGTCGGACAAAATCTCACGAGTTGTCGGGAGTGCCTCTCCCCCTTACTTTTCAAAACCTTTGATTCGAGAACAATAGCGCCAGGGGCAAGCATGCAAAGCAAGGAATCGCCGAGCAAGGTCGTGGTGTCTGTGCAAAAGAGCCTAGGAAACGCCAAGCTGTAGGCGAACCGACGAGCTTGTGAAGGCTCACGGGGGACCTCTATCAAAGCAGAAGGCGGAGAGGAATGCAGAGGTGAAGAAAGTTCAGTCCATAAAATATTGGCCGAGAATGCCTCTCTGACCTAGAGAAGTTGGCAGACGACATCTTTGACACCTTCGGGAATGCTGTGAGTCAGATTAATATCCTCAACCCCGACCTTCGCCTCAAGGTGTTCAGGGTTGAAGATGGCATGCTGGTGGATTACAACAACAACAATGCCGAGAAGGAGAAAGAGATTTCTGATCGTTGTTTTAGACCCGATGAGGGTTGTGCTCTGCATGCGGTAAGGAGAGCTCGGATCCTGCACCGTTTGCCGAGGATAGTGAACTTCCGATGCAGGTTGTTGCACATAGGATGTGGTTGTCTAAACCTTTGACTTCGGACGACTCCCCCTGACCAGTGCAGTAACTTATAAGTTTTCCTCTGGAAAAAGGTACTGTATATAAGTGAATGCGGTAGGGAACTCGGATGCCATCCTCGGCCCCAGTGTAAAAGAGGTTGCTGAGTGAAGTTATGTGAGAACATTTCACAGCAAGCTGTACTTTACCGGGTGTCCCTTGTACCCTGAGCTTATAAGCCGATCTCAGAAGATGTTCACTGTATATAAGCGTCGTGCAACATTTAGGTGGCTAATGCTAAATGAGAGGATTTGTACGTACGCACTGTCTGTAGCACTAGTACCGACTTGTATGCGTGAATGCATGTAAGTGCGGTGACAGGGGGGACCGTTCTACCACAAAGGTAGGGTCGAGATGATAACCGTATGCGTGAATGCATGAATTGACCGTTCTACCACCAAGGTAGGGTCGAGATGCTAACAGCTCGGTAGAAGCATGAATTGACCGTTCTACCACAAAGGTAGGGTCGAGATGATAACAGCTCGGTGGGAGCATGAATTGACCGTTCTACCACAAAGGTAGGGTCGAGATGATAACAGCTCGGTGGGAGCATGAATTGACCGTTCTACCACAAAGGTAGGGTCGAGATGATAACAGCTCGGTAGGAGCATGATTTAAAGAGAATAATAGTAGCTTGGCAGATCAGATAGAAACATGAATTAGGGAGAATAATAGTAGCTCGGCAGGTGAGATATAAATGTGAAATAAAGAGAATAATAGTAGCTCGGCCTCCCTTTTCGATAAACCGCGCAATTTAAAATATAGAATCTCCGAGCTCAGAAATAAGCATGAACTAAGAAATAATGTATGCCTTTGGAATTGTTCACCTTCGAGAAGCCATGGTGGTCCTGTGAAAACCAAAGAAGGTCCAAGCCGAGATGAAAAGTGGGGCCAATAAGATAATAGAGGCAAACATAGCAGTTCATCCAACAAAGATCCAAGCCGAGATGAGAATAGAGATCGTAAGATGGCTTCGTTCAAAATAGAGATAACCGTAGCACCTCAGCCTTCCTTTTTTTTTGGATGGGAATCGGAGTTTACCGTTCCCACAGACGGCGCCAATGTGATGTCCCTAGGCCGGAAGCACCACATGAGGTGTTTGGGGGTTGTTGCAGCTGACGAGGGTGACCCGGTCCTACATATCCCATGAGAGGGGAATCAAGCCACACGTAGTTCTTAGGTTTAGAGAGACCTTCCCTTAGCCCCTAGGGAGAGGGGGATATGTATAGGAGAGCTGGTTGCCCTAATGGGTTTGCTTGAGGCCCAAGTAGGGCCAGCCTGTAATGAGCTATGAGTGGATGAGCTGTCCTTGTGGATAAGGAGGGAAGACGTCATCATGTCCTTGGTGTCGAACTTGGGAAGGTGCCGGACTTGGACGTCGGATCTGAGTAGGAGTGTGAGGTCGGCCCGTATCTGGTGTCCGGTCGGCCGTTGAGCCTTGAGCTCGGCCCAGAGCACAGAGGGGTGAGAGCAATGATATCGGCCCGTGTCTGATGTCTGTTCGACCGTTGAGCCTTGAGCTCGGCCAAGCGTACAGAGGGCCTGCTGAAGGGTCTTCAGGTCCTGAGTGAGGGCCACGTGGACCTCGGCTAGGCCGAGTCCACCACAACATCAAATCAACAGTATACCACATACTGCCCACATTGTCCACCTTAATGTGTCATCGAGCTAGCAGCAACATTTAGTATTTCCAGAGGTCCTCCCCATGTTATCATAACATGATGAACTATCCAGCACTCAGGCCCTTTAACTTAAAGAATTGATTGGTATGTCCCAATATATAATATATAACGTGACACCCGAGCAACATTATGACGTGCCACCCGAGCAACGTCCCGTCCTCCAAACGGAATAACCATATCAATCAATTTCTTATAAGTCTTAGATCACTTGGATTATTATCATTTAAGCACTAACCAAATGTTTCAGAATTAAAAATGGTATTTTTAATATTCTGGGTAAAACTACTCGAGTGTTCTTCCGAATACTCGAGTGTTCTTCAAATTTTCCAGATTACTCGAGTAGTTCATGAATACTCGAGTCGTTCATACTTTCAGTAAGTTCAAATCCCAGATTCTCAAAATTTACTCGAGTATTTCGTGGGTACTCGAGTGTTCTTCATCAAATCCAGAATACTCGAGTGTCTCCTGTGTTACTCAAGTGGTTTATCAAAGCATGTTTCCGAGCATCAGTTATTACTCGAGTTCTAGGCCTGATACTCGAGTGTTCTAACACAAAAGTACATTGTTTTAACAAAATTTACTCGAGTATCACGCCAAGTACTCGAGTCTTTCCTTACAGAATAGACTGGAAACTTGGTTTTGACATACCATTTTCAATTTCAACAATTTCTAATCCAATCCAATGATCAACAGAGCTTACATTATACATATTAAACATGTTCCAACCCAAAAACAACAACTTATTACACTGAATCGAATCTGAGCAACAATTTTGCATAAAAACACATTTTCAACAACTTAACATACCAAATTCAGTTCCACACACTTTTGACATGAAAACAACTTGCATATAGCTCACTTGCAACATATAGAACTTGCTCAGAACAACTTTAGAGTGCAGGTTGGTCTCCAAACCAATTTCCCTATTCAAACTAATCCCTTAGAGCCTCTTGGTGGCTCTCTAATCAAATGCATGCAATTTAAACTCTATCAAGTGAATAGAGAGCTTTCCCCTTACCTCTTAGACGTGAATCAACAGAGACTTTACCAAAACTTAGCTTCCAAGCTGAATTCCCCAAAATCCACACTGAAACAGAGCAGTTTCAGCAGAGCACCAAGATTGAATTGGTTGATGCATGAAACAGCCATAAAAATTGGGGAAATTAGTCTCTATAAACTCTCTACAATTCACACTAGCTAAAGAAACAAGATTCACATGAGGAGGTTACCTGAGCTTACCAGAATCAAGCTCCAAAGTAAGCTCCAGAGACCTGAGACAACAAACAGACCCCAACTTCTAAGCTTCGATTCTTCCAATCTACGAACTCTCAGCTCACAATCTTGGTGTATTTGTGAAGCCCTGAATGTGAGCTTCACAATGGTGTATGATTTGTGGTTCGAATCAACCCAGAGAGGGAGAATCGATTGAATCAATTTGGAAACCCTAACACATGCAACACTTCACGAATTGAGCAAAGGGGTTAATTGATTCATCAACCATGGCTTAAATAGCCATTCATGAAGCTCATGCAGCTCGACACGAAAGCCATGGACGTGTTGAAGGCTTGATTTCGTGTCAAACGGCGGTGACTCGTTGGTGGTGACTCACCAAACGCACTAACTCGTTAACTCTGACCAAAATACTCGAGTACTCCCAAAAACACTCGAGTGTTTTGACCAGTTTTTGAAAAATAATAATTTTATTTTCTCATATTAAAACTATCTAATATTATCATTCATAATACATTACTTTTGAAATCAAGAATAAAAATAATAATTAATTATAAATAAGCTTTATAATTAACAGGATATTAATCAGGGGTTAAAAATCTGGGATGTTACACTCTTCCCCACTTAAAAGGAATTTTGACCCCGAAATTCTTCTTTAAAGATTCTACAATTTTTAAAATTATACAAAAGGTTGTTCTGGTGTTATATGTTTTCAAAATATAATTAGGGAGAACCCTTCCCCACTTAAAAGGAATTTTCTTTTACTTCTTCAAACTCCCATTCTCAAAATGTTTCATAAAATATTTCAAATAAAACTTTTCTCAAATAACACCTTTGCGTTCAAAAGCATATTTCAATCCCTTTTTCTCATAAAAGAGTTTTCTTAAACTCCCTCGAAAATTATTTCATAATTAATTGAAATAAAATCTTTTGATCATTTTGGACAAGATGTTTCGATACATAGCTTCAACTGAAACTTTTCCCAATAAACTTTTCGAGGAAAACTTTTCGAATAATACCTTTCATATATGTATATACATAAATACTTCTTAATTAAAACATTTTCCAAAGATATTTTTGAGGAAAAACATGTTCTGTTGCGCACTCTGATCACTCGGGCACGAGTAAGGAAATATTCGTATGACTTCATTTCTCAACAGTTGTAAACATTAGAGTGATCAGTCTTAATATTTAAACTATCAGGGATGAAATCATCCCTTTCAGATATAATCTTTCTCAAGAAAGACTATACGATTTACCTTTAAGTTAGATGAACTTAAAGATAATGAACATTATCGTCACTATCAGACTCAGTCAGATAGCCAAGTCCTAGAGAAACTTCCGGTGGGGAGACAAATATTTGTCCTATCCCGGTGGTTGTTAATCTCTCTAGTCTTAACTGATCTTTCTCTTTCTGTAGTGCCCAAAGACATTTATCACATCCAACTGTGATAAGGGTTTTGATCACAGAACTTCAGGTTAAAAGCTTGCTCAGATTTTTTCCAAATTGCAAAACGATTTAACGTAGTCGAAAACATCTGACTACGTTAACTCAAATCGGCGAAGGGGTAACTCAGACTACCTACATCCAAATCTAGCTCGCATCCTAGAAGGATGGAAGACTCTTCCACTCTTGATTTACTGGTTAACCATTCCTTTCTTGTATTCTCCTTCAAACAATCCGGCGAGTAAGACTTCATTTCCTTGCGACCGCAATCAAATATCCCTTTCAGTACATCACTATACAGTCCATGATGATGCACCTTACCTTCTCACCTTAAAATTGACAACTAATTCCTTTCCATCGGATTTTTAGTTACTTTCATGCAATTGAGGTTTCCTTAACCCCTTATGCATGAAATTCTGGTCCCCATCATTAATTCACTTATAAGCTTCCTGTGCTTTCCTCATCATCCATACCAATTCTACACATACTCACTAATGTCAGGAAATCCCTTATTTCTCAATGGTTGATAACTGGTTTGAAGTTCAGACATCATTCTTTTCCGGATTTCGCATGTTTGAACTTCCCATCAAAATTGCCATAAAACATACTTCCTCGATCTTTTGAACTTGGCAATGTTTTCCCCAAGATTCATATTGCCCTACCTTATTTACCACATTTTAATCTCCTTTCTCTAATTTTTCAAAGACTTCATCCTTGAGTAATTTCCAAGTGACATGCCAATCCTTTGCTTCCAATATCATAATTACATAGTTCCACTATGTCTTAGCTTCACCACTTAGCATATAAGTGGTATAACCTTCACTCATCCATTTTGATTAACTCCATAATTAGCCTTCAATTTCCAAATCATCCGGAATTCAAATTCTTGTCCTTAAAATGTCCCTTATGGAACTTAGGTTTCTTCCCTTTTGAAATCAATCTCTTATTTGTCCTTAATTCTGTTGTGATTTGCAACCTTCCCTTCTTACTTCTCGTCGTCTACTTGTATCATCAAGCTTGAAGCTATTAGATTCCTTAAAATCACTTCCTTAATCCCCATAGAGCTCACATGAACTGCCTTTCGGCCCAATTGTAATTGCTACCTCCTTTGCTTTGTCATGACGACAACAGAGTCTCCGATCATGAGCCTTTAAAATTCTGTCCCCCGGCGTTGCCCCTTGTTCAGCTCCTCTTGATTGAACAATTACTTCGACTTTCCAGGGTCATTAACACTTAAAGCATAGTGACACGAGGAAAGGCCTCAAGCCCTCAAAACAACCATGATCGTTGCAAAACTCAAGTCATGCGTCAAGTGTGTCACCTTGTGTGTATTCAATCACCTTGATGCATACACATCCACCTTCCTTTCATAAAACTTCCTCCTTCCAAGTTCAGGTCTCGACACATGAAAGTATGCTCCAATACTTTGGCATGAATCGAGTAGGAGTAACACAAGAGGAAATGCTAACTTTCCTTAAAATCACATCCAAATGTGATAAAGGATGATAGATCTATTTTAACTTAGTGTCGTGATCGAATACCTCGACACTATTTGGGGAATTTCATAGAGTCTCTAATTCTAAAACAATTAGGTGAATCCGTCTTCAACCTAATCTCACATTTACAATGAGCAAAAGAATGGGTAACTCCCAAATCGAACACAGTCTTGTAAAGTTGG
Source organism: Crotalaria pallida (assembly GCA_037953625.1). Lineage (NCBI taxonomy): Eukaryota > Viridiplantae > Streptophyta > Magnoliopsida > Fabales > Fabaceae > Crotalaria > Crotalaria pallida. The sequence goes on from CM075654.1 coordinate 28,093,887, forward strand.
TTTTGAAATAAATGGTTACCTTGCACGATATTAGGAGATTGGTTAACTTCGACCCTATTCAGGGTAAACACTTTGCCTTGAGTCTTTGGTTTGCTAGCAAATCTGGTGTGGTTACTTTTCACGGTTTCTCTGCAGTAACGAGCAATATGACCCTGCTTTCCACAATTGAAGCAATTACTTGTTGCCCAGCAGATCCTTCCATAATGATGATGCTTACACTTCTCACAGTAAGGAGCATTACTGCGAGACTTAACCCCATCCTTAACTTCAATTCTTCCTTTGCCTCGGTTCTGGTCAAAATATGGACCCTTATTCCGAGGATCAAATCTTTTCTTTCTTTGTGGTCCATAACTCGGCTGGTTACTCTTTACTTGATCAGCTAATACTTCAGCCTTCTTATCATCCTCATACATCCGACACATATCTACCAACATGGGAAAACTTTGAATCTTCTGATAACTAAAAATAGATTTTAGTTCAGGTTTCAAACCACTTTCAAACTTGATGCATTTGCTCCTCCCATCGGGATTGTTTTGATAATATGGAGAGTACTTCATCAGTTCCTCGAACTTAGCTGCTTACTCACCCACACTCATGTCTCCTTGCTTTAATTGCAGAAACTCAATTTCCTTCTTCCTTCTTAAGTCTTCCGGGAAGTATTTATTGAGAAACTTTTCTGTAAACACACCCCAATTAATATCCCTTCCTTCATAGTGCAGGAGCTGAACTATGTGATTCCACCAGTTCTCCGCCTCGTCTTCTAACATATAAACTGCATATGCCACCTTCTGAGCCTCAGTGCAGTCTAATGCTCTGAAGATCTTATCCATAGTATGAATCCACTTATTAGCCTCCTCAGGCTTAAATCCTCCTTCGAATTTAGGTGGATTACAACTTCTAAAATCAGCCAAACTCTTAGTTTCTGAATTACCAACACTATATTGATGAGGTGGTTGTTGAGATTGCTGTTGTTGCCATTGCTGCAAAGATTCTAACACGGCGGTGATTCTCTCTAATATCGCGTCGGTGCGATTTTGGTTTCTAGTCGTCATAATAGACCTGCGCTATTGCTCATGGTCACATATGATGGACTACAAAAACATTCATTACACAACCTACACTAAGGTTATAACAATAGCTTTCAACAATGCATTCAATTTCTACACTGTATCAATTGCTCAATTCAAGCAAGATACTAGTATTCAAAACAATAAATATGCCCTGTGGATACCTGCTTGATGTTGATGACTACCATTCTGGAGCTACTTCCACTACTACAGGATCTGACTTTTGCTCTGATACCACTAAGTGTGACACCCTCAAAATAACCCAAGTAATTAATACAAATAATGCTATAACTTGAGAATATATGGACTTGTTTAATTGTTAGAAAATACTGGATTCAAAATTTTCCTTTTTAGTTTCTAAAGAGTCGGGTGCACAAACCAAAGCATAGGATATTTGGAGAATAATTTACATATTACTTTTTGAAACGAATTCGACATTTGCTTCGCTCAGAAAATAGTTTTGCAAATCTTAGATAGCATCCTTTTTGAAGATAGAATTTCATATAACAGAACTTAAGTAATGCTATCCAGTTTTTCATCTAACCAACTGATACCATCTCAAAATGTCATAGCCGAATTCTTTTTAAATCAATATCAGAGTAAGCGGAAATAACAGGACTATGTAAAAAACTATAATATAAACATGGATTTTATATATATCAAAAGATACGTGATACATAGTCCAGCGGTGAAGAACTCCAAAATCCAAGAACAAGTCCATAAGGCTATATATATATATATATATATGAACATCGAAATAGACCATAACTCAAGAGTTTTCAAAAGGAATATCCCCATAACCAAAATATCAAAACTCCAAAGCTGGTCTCATAGCACTGGTAGCAGCAGTAGTAGTAGAAGTCTCCAAGAAGTAGCAGCCATCATCATCCAACATCATCATCAGCACCAAATCTCCTCCACAGCATCCATCACACCGGATCCCTGATCCTCATCATTTACCTTATGCACATACCTAGGGATCATCACCTCTCCATTGACTCCCGATAGAATGAACGACAAGCTCGCTTCCGCTCTCGTCTTCGACAGGATCCTCCTTGATCTTATTTGAAGGAGTAGTTACCCTACCACTGGGTACAAGGTCTGATGAAGACGTGACCTTAATAGGACTCCTTGAAATAGATGGGGGAGTCTCCTCTCGAATGACTCTAAAAGAAAAAAGGTGTGAGCGGGTAAGTCCGAATTGAAAACTGTGATACAAGCGAGCTGGTCGAGTGGGAGATGATCCATGGTAAGTATAAAAAGTTGGTACATGCATAGTGTATATGTTGAGAATCATAAACCTACGAGGAAGAAACCAATCAGTGAGTTAGGGTGATAAAAGGTAATTTCTACCTTCCCCTCATACACCACTCGGAGATCCTCGTAGATCCATATGCCACTAAGAAGTGGCCGGATCTCGATGCAAGCGATGTAACGTGACATCACCTACAAGGGCATAGGGGTAAGCAAATCTATACACATAATCAATAGAGATTAAATGTTGAAGTAACATGATTATGCACAGATAACCCCAAATCAGTTAACAGCCATAGTTAACACTTAGCAAACACTTAATGCAAATAAGATGTTCATACTCATTCTTTGATATCAAACCTTATCTCAGTTAAGGATAAGTAGCATGATGCCTGACATTCTTCCTTCTCTTGGGTTCACCAACTAATATTCTCACAAACGTCAATCCATAACCACAATGTATTCCCAGATTACAAATACGTTATCAGAACGTATGGCGTACTAGCTCGGAAGTGATAAAAACGTCACACTATCTGGTGAACGTCACGTCGCCCAAGGACGTAAACCTATCACTTCTCAACATACAACGGGTGTGATAAAAAACGTCACCACATCTGATGAACGTCACGTCGCCAAAGGACGTAAACCTTATCACTTGTGATACGCAACAGAGGTGATAAACAACGTCACCATGTCTGATGAACGTCACGTCGCCAAAACGTAAACCTTATCACTTGTGTGTGTAACACCCATCTTTTATTGAAAAATATTATTCAAAAGGTCTAAAGATTAAAATGGGGAACTTAAAATTTCTTTTCATAAATCAAATTTTACACATGAAATTGGGTATTTCAATTACAATAAGAGTAGCGCAACATAAAATTTTCCTTCTTTCCATAACTTCTGCTGCGACACTCTCTGATCCTCAAGCTCCTCTTCATTCACCTAAAATGTTAACCACATAAGGGTGAGACCTTTTCACGACACAGTGAATTAGAAGATAATAAAGAGAACATAATAAAAACTTAAGCATCATAATCAAATCAAGCTAAGAATAAAAAAATGCTTCACTTTCATTTTCCAAAATCATTTTCATTTCCTTCATTTTATCTTGGTCTCACATTGCCGTAGCTTAAGTGAGCACCGAGACGCGTACTTATATTTAGTCCTTAAATTTACAATTTACTTATATCACCATTGATCTTTATTCTTTTAGTTTGTACCACTAGGAATTTGGTTGCTCATGCTAGGGCGTTTGTACACCCATTAGGGACTTTATTCACCCATTAGGACTACCACCCACTAGGCCTCACCCGTTAGGACTAATACATATAATTTTATTCTCATACTTATCTCTTTCATTAAAACATTCCCTTTACAAACTTTAGTATTTTACACATTTTCCATTCTTTTAGTTTTCGTTGAATTGATCATTCCGGGACATTGACTCCTAACGGGGCATTTACACCTAGTGGGGCGTTTTTGCCTGATGGGGCGTTGGCCCTAATGGGGCGTTTCTACACCTAGCAGGAACACCTAGTGTCCCAATGTCCCAAAGATCAATTCAACCGTCCTTATCAACACAAATACATTCACCACAATTCACACAATTCAAATAGCCATTTATGACAGTTAACAATCATTCACATTCAAGCATTCACGTCATTCCAAATTTTCACCTCACATAGCAACAAATAATTCAACATCATTCATTGAGTCTATTACATCAATTAGCAAATATCCACAGTCAAGTACTTATATCCTTCAAATTTACAAACATCACATCTATTCATCATCTTTTTACAATATTCTCCAATTCAAAACAAGAACTCATTCCCTTCCCAACTAATATTCATACTATTAATTAACACTAAAGAAATCAATCCCTTGCATTCCCAATACTCATTAACAACCTAGATAAACGATTATACTACACTCCTTATTAAAGCCTTCACATATTATCCCTATGTCCATTAATTATTACTCCACCACTTAGCCAACATTATTAATTTATCACCTTAGTTAACTCTTAGCCATGGATATATTAATTTTACACACATTACAGACATAACAACGATCAACAAACAACATATATTCACAGAATCAATCGACATACTCAGGTATGTCTCAGCATGCTTAAGTATAAGTCAACTCCCTAGGGTTCTTCACTTCCTACATTTACAACATACATAAAGGGGGTTTTTAGCAGTTTATGACAATTAAATTAAATCATTAAATTATTAAATTATTAACTTAAATCAAGATACCTTCATTCTTCCTAAATCACTTTTACAGGTGCTATTTTGCTACCCACAACCCAATTCAACTACTTAGCCCAAATCCTATTATATACCCCAACTATCCCTAACTCAAAGTGTGGAAAAGAGACTCCCCTTACCTTATAGAGGGAGAGAGCCCACACAAAGCTCCAGGGACTCCAAATCTACTCCGGATCTACCTAGATTCCTATCCTCTTGACCGATCTCCACTCCGTTCTTCAAGATTGGAGGAGAGAGAAAGCAAACCCTTGGAGAGAGAGAGGGCCACGAATTGAGAAAGGGCCACCAAGGGAGGAGATGAAGGCAAAGTCATGAGGAAGGAGATGGATCTCATGGGTGAAGGTTTGAAATGGTGGATTTTGGGTGGTTTAGGGTGGTTGATGGTGGTTTTATGTGAAGGAGAAAGAGACAACCGAAAATGGAGAGAGGAGAGGGAGAGAGAGAGCCGTATGTGAGGGAGAGGGGAGAGAGGGGATGAAACTTGATCTTGGATCCATGGCCTTGATGGTTCTTGATGACTTGGTCTAGGAGGAGGAGGAAGAGCTCAACTTGCTCTTGGGGAAGGAGGAAGAAAAACGTGGGAGGAGGAGAGAAGGGAAGGGTCGTATGGGAGAGGAAGAGGGAGAGGGAGAAACGTATGAGGAAGAAAGAAAGAGGGAGGGTTTTGTTTTATTTTTATTTTAGTTGGGGAATAAATGTGTGGCCACAAATTAGAGAGAGAAGGGAAAGATTCCCTTTGAGTGGATGGAAAGCCCTCAACGCACACCCTCTTTCACCCTTTTTTTTATCAGGCCCATTGGTAATCGATTATCCTAGCCAGATAATCGATTACTGCTTCAGTGCAACATTTTATGGGTTCCAACCTGAGGCCTTGTAATCGATTACTTGACCAAAAGTAATTGATTATAACCTAATGCAACACTTTCTAGTACATTCAGCAGAGAGGGAGTAATCGATTAATCCACCTAAAGTAATCGATTACTTTACCAGATAATCGATTACTTCCATGAGCTAATCGATTATCGATGCTGCAACAATAAAGTGTTTTCACCAGAGGCCCAGTAATCGATTAACCCCTACAGAGTAATCGATTACTCTAAGGAAAACTCCTATTTTGGCCAATTCTAACACTAAGGCACTACACTTAGTTCCTACCCATGGTTTTCCTATGGTTCCTATCCTTAATTCTAGCTTAGGTTTTTCCTAATTAATCTTGGAATTAAATTTTGGGATGTTACAATTCTCCCCCACTTATTGGAATTTCGTCCCCGAAATTCCGCTTAAAATCCTTAATCGGAGAACCATCCCTGAAAAGGGTTTCTAAACTACACTACCTACTTCACCTGGTTCTACTCCCCCACTTGGGATTGGCATATCTTTCAACATGAATGTGCCACAAGACTCTTGCACTCAATGAAGAGTGTCGACTATGGTTTAATTTGGGTCAAACTCTAAGCTACGATTCTAACAGATTTCTAAGGTCAACTAGCTTTCCTGCGGAATCCTGCTTCGAAGGTTGGATAGGGCACTTAAAACACTCTATACACTATTACCCTAAAGGGTTGGGTATACTCTAATTCCAAAACCTACGACTTATGTCCTAAACCTAATCTCTAATCAAACACATTCATTATTCACGCAAACATAAATCATGTAAACATTATTCAAACAAACATAGATCATGTAAATCTCATACAAAGTTCAGTCATACACCACAACAATCCACAACATCTTACACCTTAAACCTAAACACGACTAGACTTGGCTTTCTTCCTAACTACTCCTAGTCTAGCTTAGGGCTGACACTTACCTCTACAAACACATGCACAAATATCATCACATATTTTAAAAAGCATTTAAAAAGATCTTTGCATAGCTTGCACCCAAAATTCATTTTATAAATTCAATTTCCCAAGGCTTTTGAAGAATTGGAAGATATCGTCCCTGAACCTAAAAGAACATTATAGCAAATCTTCAAGTCAATCAGAGTTCATTAGATTCACTTTTGACCCTATGACCATTTTGTAAAAGATTTGTAATGGTCGGGGTGAACCTATGTCAAATCCATTTAGAATAGCAAACAACTCCAATTGGCTTCAAAATTTGATGGGACATCACCTATTCTTAGCCCAAGGTTGTGTAAAATTGTCAAACCGATTAGAGCACATTAAATTTATTTTGTTTGAGATACTAGCTTGCTCCAATTGGCTTAACATGTTACACTAAATAAAGATTCAACCTTACGGGGCTTATATTAATTCTTCCAAGTCAAACAAAATCCTATACCCAAAAACTTAGCTTTCCCTTTATACAAAAACCCTGATTACCCCAAAACACTTAACCACAAACATATACGTCTTTTAAAACCTTTGGTTTGAAAAATCACTAAGTAAGGGGATTCAAAATTTAAGAAAAGGATCCCATACAAATGGTGTATTTAGAAAACAATAACACATTTATATATAAAAAAACAAAAATTCTTTTGCAAATTAGGTTCCTCTCTTAATGAGGAACAAATGATTTCGTTTGAAAATTCACTAAAACTTTTAATCATGCACCTTACCATGATGAGCTACCTTCATCTAATTTCATAAGATCCTAGTTAAAGGAGTGACATATCACTCAAGATGGATAAACTCAAAGAAAGAGGGAATGTGCCTTGGACTTGAAAACATTTAGTTTTAATTCATTTTCAAAAGTTGAAACAATTACAATCCCTTTTTACTTCAAGTTTAAAACTTGAGCTTTCATTCCGAATTGACTTGAGTCGCATAAGAAGGGTTCCTATTTGACTGAAGTGTGACTTGGTTACAAATTTTGTAACACCCTATGATTTTTACCCTTAAAAACCCCGCTATTAAAAATATGAATTTGAAATTTCTTTTTAATCTGATAAAAATCACCCGTCAAACGGACGAAGTTTTGTTTGATTTTAGGACTTTTCCAAAATTTAACCTGTGATAAATAATTTCAATTAAACATCAAGTAGCCAGCAGGGCTTCAGAATATATATATCTAATTCATAACAAGGCCCTATGGGCTCCAAATATATCAGAGTGCATAAGATAATCAAATATTCAGAGTTTTCAGCGGAAAATAATAAGTTTGAATGTCGTAATCAAAACATATAACTTTGCCAAAACAAAACATCCTAAGCCTCATTTAAAATGTGCATATTAGATTTACATCAAAATAAGATAAGAGGCTTAGGTCCATACTATACTCTAAACCCATAACACCCTACTCTCCCTGTAAGGGAAAGTACTCCTGCTCGGCCGGGGGCTGTGCCAACTCAATCTCCATACCTGAAAAATGTAAGGGAGTGAGCTTTGCACATGAAATAGAAAGCAGTTTCTAACTAGACATAATAACCCACTAGGTCAAACACAATTAGCAAATAAGCATATATTCACATATTGCACACCATACTCATTTCATTATTTCCATATTCGTTATTCATTCCAAATTTCCATTTTCCTTATTCATTTCAACATCCATTTTCATTGTTCATTTCAACATCCATTTCCATTATTAATTTATTCATTTCACATACTCATTTCATTTCAATACATCACCTCAAATCAGAGGCCAATGAACAATTTTCATTCCACACATTTATCACCTCAAAACAGAGGCCCACATTCTTTTCCTTATTTAAATTATGTGTCCCTCAGGTCAGAGGTCAACACCTTAATAATTTATTTCATTTAGTGTCCTTAGGTCAGAGGTCAACACAATATTCACTTTATTTCATTTCGTGTCCCTCAGGTCAGAGGTCAACACATTAATAATTTATTTCATTTAGTGTCCCTCAGGTCAGAGGTCAACACCCATTCATTATAATTCATTCTGCGTACCTCAGGTCAGAGGTCAACACACTATCGTACTTCACCTCCACGCAGGAAGGTACCTCATACACTTGGCCTATGGGTACTTCACCTCCACACTGGAAGGTACCTCATACCATTGTACTTCACCTCCACACCGGAAGGTACCTCATACAACCACCTAGATTATACATAAACTTCATTTTCATTATAAACAATTCATCACAATTTTAAAAATCGTCACCTCAAACAGAGGCCAACATATATATACCACATTCTTGTCCAATCAATTATAAAACATTTCAATTAAACAACACACATACAACATCTAACCATTCATGTAATTTCCTAATTCATTTCCTTTCTCAGTTATCACAATCATACCAAGTAGTATTCTCTTTTATAGCCCAACATTCAGAGTGCCCTTCTTTTCAATTTACATATATCACCTTTTACTTTTGTTTACACATAATCATTTTACTTCCATTTCCTATATTCGCAAGTTCAATTTCATAAGCCATGTCCTTTGTTCACAATTGATAATACCTAATATGTATACTCACTTAGCATTTAGGTGCAAATACGCATATTCATCACATACAATCGTTTCCATTCCATTTTCTTTCCATATCAATTTACTCCATAATACCTACATATATTTGCAACATCAATCATTTATCATTTTATACAAAACTTGACAATTAAAATCAATTATCATAGAAATCATTTACGGCCACTTCACTATCATGTTACCAAAATCCCCTCATACTTCATTATAATCATTATCCAAGTTTCATTTATTAAATAATTCAATTTCATATTATTGGGTTTCCTTTTTCCTAGTCTTTACATTCAATTTCATACATATTTATTTAGTAGGATTTTATATTCAATAACCTAGAGTTTATAATCTAATTTTCTCCCCTAACACATAACCCTAACAAATCATTATATACTAATTAGAACCAACTCCCTAGAACAAGGCAATGCTCACAATATCCACCCCCTTACCTCAAACACTTAAGGATAAGGAGATTTTGCTTGCTCTACACTTGAGCTTTTCCACCAAAAAGCCAACAACCAAAAGATGAGAATAGAACCTAAAATAGAGCATAAAAGGAAAAGATCATCATTTATGCCATGGTTCATGCCAAAACTTGAGAAAAAGTAGAGCTTCATGGCTTAGAATTTGAAAACCACCATGGATAGAGGAGAGAGAAAGGGGAGTATGAATTTGAGAGAAAGAAAGGAAATTCATGGCATTAAACACTTACTTGAAGTGGAGAAGGATGAAATTTTTTGATAGAATGAAGAAATCCCACTTGCTTTTGGTGGATTTGATGATAGAGAATGGAACCCTAGGGGAGAGAAAGAGAGAGATTCGAATTTGGAAGGGAAAGAACGTGTGTTTTGCCTTTATTTTTTTCATCAGCAACAGCATTTAATCGATTAATAATCGATTAAATTTTTTCCCTCAGCAGACCTTAATCGATTAAATTTCAGTTTAATCGATTAAGCTGCAAAATTTTGCAGCATCCAGACTTTGGAAGGCCATAACTCCTTCGTTACCCGTTGGATCTTCCTCAAATTTTAAAGCAAGCTTCCATACATACCAATCTTCACATCCAACGGTGGAATTTGTTTTTAGAGTTGCCAATCTTTTATTTTAAATTTCCTAAGGTTCTATGTTTTTAACCCTAGTTCTACATGTATTTTTGGCTAGATTCTAACTTATATCTCCATTTCTTCTACCCTAAGACCATCCCAACATAGATTATACTTGGAATTAAATTTGGGATGTTACAAATTTCACTACTCGATCACTTAAAAATCCTTGTTTTCTTACTATTTCTTGAAAATTTGTCGTGCGACCTCACGATCCATTAGAATGATTGTAGTTCGGTGCAAACTTTTGAAATTCATTTTAAACACTCACTCAATAAAACCAGAGTTTATCACAACATCCACTCACAAGTATTTAAACAAAATTTTCACTTTACGCATAAAAATATCTAGCACACATATCAATCGAGCATACACAAACAAAATTCAATTTCATCAATAACAAAACTTTCAAGATAACACTTTTAGCCAATGCTTAGTGGAAGTAATTTTGGGATTTCAAACATAAAGAGGGCAATTGAAAAGTTATTAATTCCCAAATTATTTTAAAACATGTTCGAAAGTTTAGGTTTACTTCCACATAACAGAGACTTTTTCATACATACCAACGCACTACCAATGTTGTAATCAAAAGTGAGGTAAGAACTTCTAGGTTGAACTTTAACCCCATCCTCGATTAAATAAACCTCTTTTCGTTACAAAATTTTATTATAGTAACTTGGGGTTCAAGTCCAATCATTAGAAGCTTCAACTTAACTTTCGATTAATATTAAAGTCACCGGAACTCAAATTAGTGGTGAAATCAACCACAAGTTCAATAAAGATGTTTTTGTTGTTTTTATGGATTCTAATCTAACCGATACAACTATATCACTCGAATAGATTAGAATCGAGGCAGTAAATCATTTTGATTTTCATGATTCCACTTCTAATTTTTGTCCACTTACTTTAACACTACAGTATTCCACATATAAGCATATTTCGAAAACCTTTTGATTGAATTCCAACCACTTCTCAATTTGGGCAAAAGTTTGTTTTTATTGGTAACTCAAATTAATATGATCTAGTGGTTTAAATCCGATATATTAGTTCCCGATGCCTATATTCATTTGATGCCACAATCACTTGAATCAAGTTTAGTTACAGAACCGCTCACTAATTTAGTATAAACATTATTTTTCGTTTCTGCTTAAATACTAATCGAATCAACGTGACCTTAATCACTTGGTTGGATTAGTATTCGAGATTTATGATTTATTTGTTTCATGCGATTCCATTTCTAATCCCGGTTCAATTATTTTGACACCAAATTACTCAACAAACATACATTAAGATCACACACAAAGCACTTAGCAAAGCAAACAAACATAAAAAAATTGACACATAAGTTTTATACACAGGAGATCCATTACTAATTCACGATGATGCACAAACTCCCAGATTTCGACGACGTCACCTCCCGACAAATGCAACATCGGATTGGCCATTTCCGACACTACATTCCATCAGTGGTAATAGCCCTCGCTATCCAGCTTAAGTTTATGCACTCCGTTATTAATTACTAATATTTCCTTTGTAAGAAACTTTAGCCTTTAATTAACTGAACTTGGAATTTGCATCCCTTAAACAAGAATTAATTTGCACCTTTGAAGTTTTCTGCTTACAAACGTGCCACACTTATAGGATGTAGTTCTTTGAATCCCTAAGGGATCCTACTTAGGTTCCCAAAGAATCACATTCTATTCTCCTTTATTATCAAACATTTGCACAAATCACCAAATATTCAAATTTTCACTTAAAAGGGTCTCACCTCTTGAGAAGAAACTTGAGATGAGAGTGTTCGCAGCGAGATCGGGACCACTTTCCCTCAGGTCGGAAAGGAAGGAACTGCTCTGATACCATAAATGTAACACCCAGCTTTTATTGAAAAATATTATTCAAAAGGTCTAAAGATTAAAATGGGGAACTTAAAATTTCTTTTCATAAATCAAGTTTTACACATGAAATTGGGTATTTCAATTACAATAAGAGTAGCGCAACATAAAATTTTCCTTCTTTCCATAACTTCTGCTGCGACACTCTCTGATCCTCAAGCTCCTCTTCATTCACCTAAAATGTTAACCACATAAGGGTGAGACCTTTTCACGACACAGTGAATTAGAAGATAATAAAGAGCACATAATAAAAACTTAAGCATCATAATCAAATCAAGCTAAGAATAACAAAATGCTTCACTTTCATTTTCCAAAATCATTTTAATTTCCTTCATTTTATCTTGGTCTCACATTGCCGTAGCTTAAGTGAGCACCAAGATGCAACCTTATAATTTGCCCGAGACCTCACATTGTCGTAGCTTAAGTGAGCACCGAGACGCGTACTTATATTTAGTCCTTAAATTTACAATTTACTTATATCACCATTGATCTTTATTCTTTTAGTTTGTACCACTAGGAATTTGGTTGCTCCTGCTAGGGCGTTTGTACACCCATTAGGGACTTTATTCACCCATCAGGACTACCACCCACTAGGCCTCACCCGTTAGGACTAATACATATAATTTTATTCTCATACTTATCTCTTTCATTAAAACATTCCTTTTACAAACTTTAGTATGTTACACATTTTCCATTCTTTTAGTTTTCGTTGAATTGATCATTCTGGGACATTGACTCCTAACGGGGCATTTACACCTAGTGGGGCGTTTTTGCCTGATGGGGCGTTTGGCCCTAATGGGGCGTTTGTACACCTAGTAGGAACACCTAGTGTCCCAATGTTCCAATGATCAATTCAACCGTCCTTATCAACACAAACACATTCACCACAATGCACACAATTCAAATAGCCATTTATGACAGTTAACAATCATTCACATTCAAGCATTCACGTCATTCAAAATTTTCACCTCACATAGCAACAAATAATTCAACATCATTCATTGAGTCTATTACATCAATTAGAAAATATCCACAGTCAAGTACTTATATTCTTCAAATTTACAAACATCACATCTATTCATCATCTTTTTACAATATTCTCCAATTCAAAACAAGAACTCATTCCCTTCCCAACTAATATTCATACTATTAATTAACACTAAAGAAATCAATCCCTTGCATTCCCAATACTCATTAACAACCTAGACAAACGATTATACTACACTCCTTATTAAAGCCTTCACATATTATCCCTATGTCCATTAATTATTACTCCACCACTTAGCCAACATTATTAATTTATCACCTTAGTTAACTCTTAGCCATGGATATATCAATTTTACACACATTACAGACATAACAACGATCAACAAACAACATATATTCAAAGAATCAATCGACATACTCAGGTATGTCTCAGCATGCTTAAGTATAAGTCAACTCCCTAGGGTTCTTCACTTCCTACATTTACAACATACCTAAAGGGGGTTTTTAGCAGTTTATGAAAATTAAATTAAATCATTAAATTATTAAATTATTAACTTAAATCAAGATACCTTCATTCTTCCTAAATCACTTTTACAGGTGCTATTTTGCTACCCACAACCCAATTCAACTACTTAGCCCAAATCCTATTATATACCCCAACTATCCCTAACTCAAAGTGTGGAAAAGAGACTCCCCTTACCTTATAGAGGGAGAGAGCCCACACAAAGCTCCAGGGACTCCAAATCTACTCCGGATCTACCTAGATTCCTATCCTCTTGACCGATCTCCACTCCGTTCTTCAAGATTGGAGGAGAGAGAAAGCAAACCCTTGGAGAGAGAGAGAGAGAGGGGGGGCCACGAATTGAGAAAGGGCCACCAAGGGAGGAGATGAAGGCAAAGTCATGAGGAAGGAGATGGATCTCATGGGTGAAGGTTTGAAATGGTGGATTTTGGGTGGTTTAGGGTGGTTGATGGTGGTTTTATGTGAAGGAGAAAGAGACAACCGAAAATGAAGAGAGGAGAGGAAGAGAGAGAGAGCCGTATGTGAGGGAGAGGGGAGAGAGGGGATGAAACTTGATCTTGGATCCATGGCCTTGATGGTTCTTGATGACTTGGTCTAGGAGGAGGAGGAAGAGCTCAACTTGCTCTTGGGGAAGGAGGAAGAAAAACGTGGGAGGAGGAGAGAAGGGAAGAGTCGTATGGGAGAGGAAGAGGGAGAGAGAGAAACGTATGAGGAAGAAAGAAAGAGGGAGGGTTTTGTTTTATTTTTATTTTAGTTGGGGAATAAATGTGTGGCCACAAATTAGAGAGAGAAGGGAAAGATTCCCTTTGAGTGGATGGAAAGCCCTCAACGTACACCCTCTTTCACCCTTTTTTTTATCAGGCCCATTGGTAATCGATTATCCTAGCCAGATAATAGATTACTGCTTCAGTGCAACATTTTATGGGTTCCAACCTGAGGCCTTGTAATCGATTACTTGACCAAAAGTAATTGATTATAACCTGATGCAACACTTTCTAGTACATTCAGCAGAGAGGGAGTAATCGATTAATCCACCTAAAGTAATCGATTACTTTACCAGATAATCAATTACTTCCATGAGTTAATCGATTATCGATGCTGCAACAATAAAGTGTTTTCACCAGAGGCCCAGTAATCGATTAACCCCTACAGAGTAATCGATTACTCTAAGGAAAACTCCTATTTTGGCCAATTCTAACTCTAAGGCACTACACTTAGTTCCTACCCATGGTTTTCCTATGGTTCCTATCCTTAATTCTAGCTTAGGTTTTTCCTAATTAATCTTGGAATTAAATTTTGGGATGTTACAGTGTGCATCACACCGTTGAAACATCAAATCAACAGTATACCACATACTGCCCACATTGTCCACCTTAATGTGTCATCGAGCTAGCAGCAACATTTAGTATTTCCAGAGGTCCTCCCCATGTTATCATAACATGATGAACAATCCAGCACTCAGGCCCTTTAACTTAAAGAATTGATTGGTATGTCCCAATATATAATATATAACGTGCCACCCGAGCAACGTTATGACGTGCCACCCGAGCAACGTCCCGTCCTCCAAACGGAATAACCATATCAATCAATTTCTTATAAGTCTTAGATCACTTGGATTATTATCATTTAAGCACTAACCAAATGTTTCAGAATTAAAAATGGTGTTTTTAATATTCTGGGTAAAACTACTCGAGTGTTCTTCAGAATACTCGAGTGTTTTTCAAATTTTCCAGATTACTCGAGTAGTTCATGAATACTCGAGTCGTTCATACTTTCATTAAGTTCAAATCCCAGATTCTCAAAATTTACTCGAGTATTTCATGGGTACTCGAGTGTTCTTCATCAAATCCAGAATACTCGAGTGTCTCCTGTGTTACTTGAGTGGTTTATCAAAGCATGTTTCTGAGCATCAGTTATTACTCGAGTTCTAGGCCTGATACTCGAGTGTTCTAACACAAAAGTACATTGTTTTAACAAAATTTACTCGAGTATCACGCCAAGTACTCGAGTCTTTCCTTACAGAATAGACTGGAAACTTGGTTTTGACATACCATTTTCAATTCCAACCATTTCTAATCCAATCCAATGATCAACAGAGCTTACATTATACATATTAAACATGTTCCAACCCAAAAACAACAACTTATTACACTGAATCAAATCTGAGCAACAATTTTGCATAAAAACACATTTTCAACAACTTAACATACCAAATTCAGTTCCACACACTTTTGACATGAAAACAACTTGCATATAGCTCACTTGCAACATATAGAACTTGCTCAAAACAACTTTAGAGTGCAGGTTGGTCTCCAAACCAATTTCCCTATTCAAACTAAGCCCTTAGAGCCTCTTGGTGGCTCTCTAATCAAATGCATGCAATTTAAACTCTATCTAGTGAATAGAGAGCTTTCCCCTTACCTCTTAGACGTGAATCAACAGAGACTTTACCAAAACTTAGCTTCCAAGCTGAATTCCCCAAAATCCACACTGAAACAGAGCAGTTTATGCAGAGCACCAAGATTGAATTGGTTGATGCATGAAACAGCCATAAAAATTGGGGAAATTAGTCTCTATAAACTCTCTACAATTCACACTAACTAAAGAAACAAGATTCACATGAGGAGGTTACCTGAGCTTACCAGAATCAAGCTCCAAAGTAAGCTCCAGAGACTTGAGACAGCAAACAGACCCCAACTTCTAAGCTTCGATTCTTCCAATCTACGAACTCTCAGCTCACAATCTTGGTGTATTTATGAAGCCCTGAATGTGAGCTTCACAATGGTGTATGATTTGTGGTTCGAATCAACCCAGAGAGGGAGAATCGATTGAATCAATTTGGAAACCCTAACACACGCAACACTTCACGAATTGAGCAAAGGGGTTGATTGATTCATCAACCATGGCTTAAATAGCCATTCATGAAGCTCATGCAGCTCGACACGAAAGCCATGGACGTGTTGAAGGCTTGATTTCGTGTCAAACGGCGGTGACTCGTTGGTGGTGACTCACCAAACGCACTAACTCGTTAACTCTGACCAAAATACTCGAGTACTCCCAAAAACACTCGAGTGTTTTGACCAGTTTTTGAAAAATAATTTTATTTTCTCATATTAAAACTATCTAATATTATCATTCATAATACATTACTTTTGAAATCAAGAATAAATATAATAATTAATTATAAATAAGCTTTATAATTAACAAGATATTAATCAGGGGTTAAAAACCTGGGATGTTACACTCTTCCCCACTTAAAAGGAATTTCGACCCCGAAATTCTTCTTTAAAGATTCTACAATTTCTAAAATTACACAAAAGGTTGTTCTGGTGTTATATGTTTTCAAAATATAATTAGGGAGAACCCTTCCCCACTTAAAAGGAATTTTCTTATACTTCTTCAAACTCCCATTCTTAAAATGTTTCATAAAATATTTCAAATAAAACTTTTCTCAAGTAACACCTTTGCGTTCAAAAGCATATTTCAATCCCTTTTTCTCATAAAAGAGATTTCTTAAACTCCATCGAAAATTATTTCATAATTAATTGAAATAAAATCTTTCGATCATTTCGGACAAGATGTTTCGATACATAGCTTCAACTGAAGCTTTTCCCAATAAACTTTTCGAGGAAAACTTTTCTAATAATACCTCTCATATATGTATATACATAAATACTTCTTAATTAAAACATTTTCCAAAGATATTTTTGAGGAAAAACATGTTCCGTTGCGCACTCTGATCACTCGGGCACGAGTAAGGAAATATTCGTATGACTTCATTTCTCAACAGTTGTAAACATTAGGGTGATCAGTCTTAATATTTAAACTATCAGGGATGAAATCCCTTTCTGATATAATCTTTCTCAAGAAAGACTATACGATTTACTTTTAAGTTAGATGAACTTAAAGATAATGAACATTATCGTCACTATCAGACTCAGTCAGATAGCCAAGTCCTAGAGAAACTTCCGGTGGGGAGACAAATATTTGTCCTATCCCGGTGGTTGTTAATCTCTCTAGTCTTAACTGATCTTTCTCTTTCTGTAGTGCC
The DNA here is from genome assembly GCA_037953625.1 of Crotalaria pallida. Lineage (NCBI taxonomy): Eukaryota > Viridiplantae > Streptophyta > Magnoliopsida > Fabales > Fabaceae > Crotalaria > Crotalaria pallida. Next base: position 28,111,432 of record CM075654.1, read on the forward strand.
CAAAGACATTTATCACATCCAACTGTGATAAGGGTTTTGATCACAGAACTTCAGGTTAAAAGCTTGCTCAGATTTTTTCCAAATTGCAAAACGATTTAACGTAGTCGAAAACATCTGACTACGTTAACTCAAATCGGCGAAGGGATAACTCAGACTACCTACATCCAAATATAGCTCGCATCCTAGAAGGATGGAAGACTCTTCCACTCTTGATTTACTGGTTAACCATTCCTTTCTTGTATTCCCCTTCAAACAATCCGGCGAGTAAGACTTCATTTCCTTGCGACCGCAATCAAATATCCCTTTCAGTACATCACTATACAGTCCATGATGATGCACCTTACCTTCTCACCTTAAAATTGACAACTAATTCCTTTCCATCGGATTTTTAGTTACTTTCATGCAATTGAGGTTTCCTTAACCCCTTATGCATGAAATTCTGGTCCCCATCATTAATTCACTTATAAGCTTCCTGTGCTTTCCTCATCATCCATACCAATTCTACACATACTCACTAATGTCAGGAAATCCCTTATTTCTTAATGGTTGATAACTGGTTTGAAGTTCAGACATCATTCTTTTCCGGATTTCGCATGTTTGAACCTCCCATCAAAATTGCCATAAAACATACTTCCTCGATCTTTTGAACTTGGCAATGTTTTCCCCAAGATTCATATTGCCCTACCTTATTTACCACATTTTAATCTCCTTTCTCTAATTTTTCAAAGACTTCATCCTTGAGTAATTTCCAAGTGACATGCCAATCCTTTGCTTCCAATATCATAATTACATAGTTCCACTATGTCTTAGCTTCACCACTTAGCATATAAGTGGTATAACCTTCACTCATCCATTTTGATTAACTCCATAATTAGTCTTCAATTTCCAAATCATCCGGAATTCAAATTCTTGTCCTTAAAATGTCCCTTATGGAACTTAGGTTTCTTCCCTTTTGAAATCAATCTCTTATTTGTCCTTAGTTCTTCAGTTCTTTGCTGCAATTCACGAATTCGAGTTAGGAATTCTGTTGTGATTTGCAACCTTCCCTCCTTACTTCTCGTCGTCTACTTGTATCATCAAGCTTGAAGCTATTAGATTCCTTAAAATCACTTCCTTAATCCCCATAGAGCTCACATGAACTGCCTTTCGGCCCAATTGTAATTGCTACCTCCTTTGCTTTGTCATGACGACGACAGAGTCTCCGATCATGAGCCTTTAAAATTCTGTCCCTCGGCGTTGCCCCTTGTTCGGCTCCTCTTGATTGAACAATTACTTCGACTTTCCAGGGTCATTAACACTTAAAGCATAGTGACACGAGGAAAGGCCTCAAGCCCTCAAAACAACCATGATCGTTGCAAAACTCAAGTCATGCGTCAAGTGTGTCACCTTGTGTGTATTCAATCACCTTGATGCATACACATCCACCTTCCTTTCATAAAACTTCCTCCTTCCAAGTTCGGGTCTCGACACATGAAAGTATGCTCCAATACTTTGGCATGAATCGAGTAGGAGTAACACAAGAAGAAATGCTAACTTTCCTTAAAATCACATCCAAATGTGATAAAGGATGATAGATCTATTTTAACTTAGTGTCGTGATCGAATACCTCGACACTATTTGGGGAATTTCATAGAGTCTCTAATTCTAAAACAATTAGGTGAATCCGTCTTCAACCTAATCTCACATTTACAATGAGCAAAAGAATGGGTAACTCCCAAATCGAACACAGTCTTGTAAAGTTGGTTTTGAAATAAATGGTTACCTTGCACGATATTAGGAGATTGGTTAACTTCGACCCTATTCAGGGTAAACACTTTGCCTTGAGTCTTTGGTTTGCTAGCAAATCTGGTGTGGTTACTTTTCACGGTTTCTCTGCAGTAACGAGCAATATGACCCTGCTTTCCACAATTGAAGCAATTACTTGTTGCCCAGCAGATCCTTCCATAATGATGATGCTTACACTTCTCACAGTAAGGAGCATTACTGCGAGACTTAATCCCATCCTTAACTTCAATTCTTCCTTTGCCTCGATTCTGGTCAAAATATGGACCCTTATTCCGAGGATCAAATCTTTTCTTTCTTTGTGGTCCATAACTCGGCTGGTTACTCTTTACTTGATCAGCTAATACTTCAGCCTTCTTATCATCCTCATACATCTGACACATATCTACCAACGTGGGAAAACTTGAATCTTCTGATAACTAAAAACAGATTTTAGTTCAGTTTTCAAACCACTTTCAAACTTGATGCATTTGCTCCTTCCATCGGGATTGTTTTGATAATATGGAGAGTACTTCATCAGTTCCTCGAACTTAGCTGCTTACTCACCCACACTCATGTCTCCTTGCTTTAATTGCAGAAACTCAATTTCCTTCTTCCTTCTTAAGTCTTCCGGGAAGTATTTATTGAGAAACTTTTCTGTAAAACACACCCCAATTAATATCCCTTCCTTCATAGTGCAGGAGCTGAACTGTGTGATTCCACCAGTTCTCCGCCTCCTCTTCTAACATATAAACTGCATATGCCACCTTCTGAGCCTCAGTGCAGTCTAATGCTCTGAAGATCTTATCCACAGTCTGAATCCACTTATTAGCCTCCTCAGGCTTAAATCCTCCTTCGAATTTAGGTGGATTACAACTTCTAAAATCCACCAAACTCTTAGTTTCTGAATTACCAACACTATATTGATGAGGTGGTTGTTGAGATTGTTGTTGTTGCCATTGCTGCAAAGATTCTAACACGGCGGTGATTCTCTCTAATATCGCGTCAGTGCGATTTTGGTTTCTAGTCGTCATAATAGACCTGCGCTATTGCTCATGGTCACATATGATGGACTACAAAAACATTCATTACACAACCTACACTAAGGTTATAACAATAGCTTTCAACAATGCATTCAATTTCTACACTGTATCAATTGCTCAATTCAAGCAAGATACTAGTATTCAAAACAATAAATATGCCCTGTGGATACCTGCTTGATGTTGATGACTACCATTCTGGAGCTACTTCCACTACTACAGGATCTGACTTTTGTTCTAATACCACTAAGTGTGACACCCTCAAAATAACCCAAGTAATTAATACAAATAATGCTATAACTTGAGAATATATGGACTTGTTTAATTTTTAGAAAATACTGGATTCAAAATTTTCCTTTTTAGTTTCTAAAGAGTCGGGTGCACAAACCAAAGCATAGGATATTTGGAGAATAATTTACATATTACTTTTTGAAACGAATTCGACATTTGCTTCGCTCAGAAAATAGTTTTGCAAATCTTAGATAGCATCCTTTTTGAAGATAGAATTTCATATAACAGAACTTAAGTAATGCCATCCAGTTTTTCATCTAACCAACTGATACCATCTCAAAATGTCATAGCCGAATTCTTTTTAAATCAATATCAGAGTAAGCGGAAATAAAAGGACTATGTAATAAACTATAATATAAACATGGATTTTATATATATCAAAAGATACGTGATACATAGTCCAGCGGTGAAGAACTCCAAAATCCCAGAACAAGTCCATAAGGCTATATATATATATATATATATATATATGAACATCGAAATAGACCATAACTCAAGAGTTTTCAAAAGGAATATCCTCATAACCAAAATATCAAAACTCCAAAGCTGGTCTCATAGCACTGGTAGCAGCAGTAGTAGTAGAAGTCTCCAAGAAGTAGCAGAAATCATCATCCAACATCATCATCAGCACCAAATCTCCTCCACAGCATCCATCACACCGGATCCCTGATCCTCATCATTTACCTTATGCACATACCTAGGGATCATTGCCTCTCCATTGACTCCCGATAGAATGAACGACAAGCTCGCTTCCGCTCTCGTCTTCGACAGGATCCTCCTTGATCTTATTTGAAGGAGTAGTTACCCTACCACTGGGTACAAGGTCTGATGAAGACGTGACCTTAATAGGACTCCTTGAAATAGATGGGGGAGTCTCCTCTCGAATGACTCTAAAAGAAAAAGGGTGTGAGTGGGTAGGTCCGAATTGAAAACTGTGATACAAGCGAGCTGGTCGAGTGGGAGATGATCCATGGTAAGTATAAAAAGTTGGTACATGCATAGTGTATATGTTGAGAATCATAAACCTACGAGGACGAAACCGATCAGTGAGTTAGGGTGATAAAAGGTAATTTCTACCTTCCCCTCATACACCACTCGGAGATCCTCGTAGATCCATATGCCACTAAGAAGTGGCCGGATCTCGATGCAAGCGATGTAACGTGACATCACCTACAAGGGCATAGGGGTAAGCAAATCTATACACATAATCAATAGAGCTTAAATGTTGAAGTAACATGATTATGCACAGATAACCCCAAATCAGTTAACACTTAGCAAACACTTAATGCAAATAAGATGTTCATACTCATTCTTTGATATCGAACCTTATCTCAGTTAAGGATAAGTGGCATGATGCCTGACATTCTTCCTTCTCTTGGGTTCACCAACTAATATTCTCACAAACGTCAATCCATAACCACAATGTATTCCCAGATTACAAATACGTTATCAGAACGTATGGCGTACTAGCTCGGAAGTGATAAAAACGTCACACTATCTGGTGAGCGTCACGTCCCCCAAGGATGTAAACCTATCACTTCTCAACATACAACGGGTGTGATAAAAAACGTCACCACATCTGATGAACGTCACGTCGCCAAAGGACGTAAACCTTATCACTTGTGATACGTGTAACACCCCAAAATTTTAATCCCCGATTAATGAATAATTAATTATAAAGTTTATTATAATTAATTATTTATATTTTTAATCTTTGATCAAAACCTGAGTTTATATTGTTAGAATTCATGTTGGTAATTATTTTATGCATAAATAAATATTTTGCATACTAGTCCTTGATTTGGGACCTAGAGGTAATTATAGGAAAGATTTTGGAGGGAAAGTAAATAAAATAATTATTTTTCAAAAATTGGGCAAAATACTCGAGTATTGTTCAGAAAACTCGAGTATTCTAGACAGAGTTGCTCAACGTTAGTGCGTTTTGGTGAGTCAGCACCGAGTTACCGTCGCCTTGACACGAAAACACCCTCCACAACACGTCCTTGTATGCCTGTCGACGTGCATGGGCATGTTCCTTGCCTATTTAAACCCTTTGAACTCAGATTGAGAGCCATTTTGCCAATTTGTTGATGAGTTTGTGAGTTAGGGTTCTAAAATCGTTTCCTTCGATTCATCCTCTGTGTGTTGATTCAAGTAACAAACCATACACTAATACAAAGCTCACATCACGAGCTTTGTATAGACACTAAAATCGTGAGGTTTGAGTGAGTGTGTTGGAAGAATTGGAGCTTGGAAATTGGGGCTGTTCTTGTCAAAGTGGTTATGGGAGCTCACTTTGATTCTGATTTCTGGTAAGCTCACGAGTCTTTGGGTCTCAAATTCGATTTCTTTAGTTGGTATTTGTTGCATAGAGTCTAGAAAAACTAAATTCCCCAATTCTTATCTCTGTTTCATGTGTGAACCAATTCAATCTTGGTGATGCACTCAAAACTGTCTTGCATGTGGTGCTCAAAGTCATTTCTGGTGTTGGAGAGCTTTTTGTTTGGAATCCTCTGTTGGTGCACGTCTGAGAGGTAAGGGGAAGTTGTTTTATGCACTAGATAGAGTGTAAATTCCATGATTTTCATTATAGAGCCACCAAGAGGCTCTAAGGGCTTAGATTGAATAGGAACTTTGGTTTGGAGACCAAGTCATGCTCTATGGTTGTTGTGAGCAAGTTTTATATGATGCATGCAAGCTGTAATGAACACTATTTCATGAGTTTGTTGATTAATTTGCAATTTGAGGTATTAAGTTGTTAAATTGTATGTTTTATGCATTAACAATCGATTCTCTGTCAAATCTGTAATTTGATATGTGATAAGTGTTATAACATGTTCAATATATGGTATATGAACTGTTTTGATCATTGGTTTGGGTTAGAAATGTTTAGAAATGAAAATGGTATGTAAAAACCAAGTTTTCAGTCTGGTCTGTCTGATAAAACTCGAGTATATGGCTCGGTACTCGAGTATTTCGTGGTGCACCAGTGTGGATTTTGGCGCACAACTCGAGTATCTGGCTTGGAACTCGAGTATTAACAGATGCAACAAGAGTCAAGTTTGATGAATGACTCGAGTAATGCATGAACTACTCGAGTATTCTGGATTGGTGAATGACTCGAGTATCTCATGAACTACTCGAGTATTTTCTTAAAAATATGAAATCTAACTTTCTGAAAAGACATGAACAACTCGAGTATAATGATGAATTACTCGAGTAAAAACTGGAAACTAATGAAATACTCGAGTGTTATGAAGAATACTCGAGTATTTTAGTCAGAAACTTAAAAATACCATTTTCAATTCTAAGACATTTTGTTAACACTTAAAGGACAATAAACCAAGTGATCCTGGACTTAAAAGAAATTGATTAATATAAGTATACCGTTTGGATGACGATCCGTTTGGATGACGGGATGTGCTCGGGTGGCACGTTATATATTAACCAATTTCCTTTAAGCTTAAAAAAAATGATGCATTCATTTGGAGTTTGGATGGTAGGTCGTTTATCATGTTTTGGTAACATGAGGAGGGCCTCTGGGAGTGCCAATACGCTTGCTTGATGACACGTTGAAGACGTGGTCGACTTAGTGGATGCCGATATGCTCGGGTGGCACGGATTCCAAGCTTGTCGTGTACATTCTTGGTGAATGTACGAAATGTTGTATACCTAGGAATACAACGCACTGGTGAGTGCTGGGATGTCAGGGATGGACGTCAGGGAGTGACATAGATTGATGAAGATAGGCTTGAGAGCTAAATTCATACATCATGCCACTCATTTAAATTAAGTATGATAAATGAACAAGTATGAGCATCTTATTTGCATCCTATTCCTGCTAAGTGCTAAATGTGTTTGTTATTTATTGTTGCATGTTTATACATTTACATTATTCATGCATTTCTGCTCTATTGATTATGTGTATAGAATTGCTTACCCCTATGCCCTTGTAGGTGATGTCTCGATACATCGCTTGCATCGAGATCCGGCCACTTCCTAGTGGCACATGGATCTATGAGGACCATCGCGCGGTGTTCGAGGGAGAGGTAGAGATTACCTTCTACCACCCAAACCCGTTGATTCGATTTCGTCCTCGTAGATTTAGGATTCCCATCATATACACTATGCACGTACCCCCGTTTTACACATATCATGGACCACCTCCCACACGGCCAGCTCGCTCTTACCACAGCTTTCGTTTCAAACCTACCCGCTCACACCCTTTTTCCTCGAGAGTCGTCCGCGAGGATACTCCCCCTTCTGATCCGAGGAGTCCAGTCAGGGTCACACCATCTCCTGACCCCATACCCAGTGGTAGGGTACACTCTCCATCGGATGAGATCGAGGAGGATCCCGTGGAGGATGAGAGCGGGGGCGAGCCTGTCGTTCATTCCACAGGGAGTCAGTGGAGGGATGATGATCCCTAGGTACGTATATAAGGTGTATGATGAGGATCAGAGGATCCGGTGTGGGGATGTTGTGGAGGAGATTCTGCTGCTGCTGTTGATGTGGATCTTTCTTTTACTACCTGGAGACTGCTACTGCCATTTCACTACTACTGCTGATGCTGTCAGATCTATGTGACCACCTCTAGAGTCTATATTTTGAGATGTACATATTGTATATATACTATGAGTACTCTAGGGCTATGGTTTTATTTTGAGCTTAGATCTTTATGGACTTGTGTAGGGATCTTTGAGACTTATGACGAGACTATGTATCACCTGACTTTTTATATATATGTATATCAAACCTATGTTATAGTTCTAGTAGCTGCATTGTCCTCTACTTTCCGCTTACTCTGATTTAATCTTTTTAAAGAGATCGGCTACGAAAAGGATTAGATGGTATCAGTTTTACAAAACAAAAGAAAGGATAGCTTCATTTACTTTCTATCATAAAAAGACGATTTCAAATATGAATGCTATTCCGCTTATGAAAAGGTTTTAGAGATCGCCGAACTCAATACAGCTGATTTCAAATGGTTTAGAATTTCTTCTCCAAGAATTCCAAGTTTTGGTTTGTGCACCCGCTTGAAAAGAGAAATTTTAATTTTCATCATTTCTATACTATAACAATTCCATATATATTACAAGTAATACTTATTTTTTTGTAATATTTACTTGCATGGGAAAAGGGTGTCACACTGAGTGGTATCAGAGCAAAAGTCAGATCCGGTAGTAGTGGAAGTAGTTCCAGAAAGGTAGCCATCAACATCAAGCAGGTATCCACAGGGCATATTTATTGATTTGAATTCTAGTATCTTGCTTTTTTGGCATTAGATACAATTGGATGTGTTGTTTGAGGTTTTAGTTAAGACCTTAGTATAGGTGGTGTAATAAAAGTTTCTTTAGTTCAACATATGTGACCATAAGCCCATAGTGCAGGTCTATTATGGCAACTAGAAACCAAAATCACACCAATGTAATGTTAGAAAGGATTATCGCGGTGCTAGAGGCTTTGCAACAACAAGCTCAACAACCACCTCAACTGGTTAACCCGCCTCACCAGTGTAATGTGGGTAACACCGAGGCAAAGAGTCTGGCTGATTTTAGGAGCTGTAATCCACTCAAGTTTGAAGGAGGATTTAAACCTGAGGAGGCCAGTAAGTGGATTCACACCATGGACAAGATTTTGAGAACTTTGGATTGCACGGAAGCTCAGAAAGTAACGTATGCAGTCTACATGCTAGAGAACGAAGCTGAGAATTGGTGGAATCATACGGTTCAGCTCCTACGTTATGAAGGAAGGGATGTGAATTGGAATGTATTTATGGAGAAGTTTCTCAATAAATACTTCCCTGAGGATTTGAGGAGAAAGAAGGAAGTGGAGTTCTTGCAGCTGAAGCAAGGAGATATGAGTGTGGGTGAGTACGCAGCCAAGTTCGAGGAATTGATGAAGTACTCTCCATATTACCAGAACAACCCCGATGAAAGGAGCAAGTGTATCAAGTTCGAAGGGGGTTTAAGGCCCAAATTGAAGTCTATTTTCAGCTATCAACGGATCCAAAGCTTTCCTGCACTTGTGGACATGTGTAGGATGTATGGGGATGACAAGAAAGCTGAAGGATTGCAAGAAACAGAAAGAAAAGATAGCCAGAATTATGGACCTCAGAAGCATAAGGGTTTCAACAATCGAGGCAAAGGTCCATATGATCGCCAAGGGAAAGGCAAAGGAAAAGTTGGAAGTAGTGATGGAAGTAATTTCCGAAGCGAGGCTCCCTTCTGTGAGAAGTGTAAGCATCACCATCGTGGAAGAATTTGTTGGGCAACAAGTACTTGCTTCAATTGTGGGAAGCAGGGTCATATTGCACGTTAAAGTAGAAAACATGTGAAGAGTAACCCCAACGTACCTGCTAGCAAACCAATGACTCAAGGCAGAGTGTTTACCCTTAGCGGAGTAGAAGCTAATCGATCCTCCGATCCTGTGCAAGGTAACTGTTTGCCGATGGTTAGTCTTGCAATGCGTTGTCTGATTTCAGTGTTATGCATTCGTATGAATGTGTGAATCGTTTGACTTGGTTTGTATTTGAGTTGTTCTATATTGGTATGATAGAAGCTCTTACGAACATTCCTATAGTTGTTTCTTAAGTAAGTCTTAACGGTTGTATAGAAGTGTCAGGAGGAGTCTTTAAAATAGATTTGATTTGTCTATCTTTACCGCATTGGGATGCGATCTTGGGAATCGACTGATTGAGTACTATCATAGGACCATAGATAGACTTCCTTAAGTCAAACTCCTATAACCAAGGTAATCCGAAGAATTAGCCTCTTATATGAAATAAGAGTACAACGAGGATTTTCAGTAATTGAAGTGAAGGCTAACATCCTCTCCTGCGTTGCTCTTACTCGATTCTTAAGAAGGTATTAAAGAATAATTTCATGTATTGAGGCAAGGACCTAGAAGAGAGTAGTGTTAAGTAAGAAAGGTGTGTACGTACCAAAGTGATTGAACACACTCAGGGTAAGCTCTTGTTGCAGGATTCGGAGCTTGCAACAAGTATGCCCACTCTAAAAGATTTGGAGGTTTAGTCCCTAAGACTCTATGCCCCGGGAATTTAGAGACCAGAGGAATATGAAGGAATGGATTCGATCAGAAGGAGAAATTGAATTAGAGTTATCATCAATGGATGGAGTTGAAAGTTTAGATTTTGAGCTCCATTACCTACCTAGTAAAGTGAAAGGTGATGACCAATATTGAATCGAAGAACAATTCATGAAAACTCTAAGATGACCAAAAGGCTATCCTAAGTAGGGAAGTTGAAAGGAAATAAGAGATTGACTTATGGAAGATAAGAGGACCAATTTCCATCAGAGGACGGAAGAAATTCTTTTTTATATAAGAATTTGTATCTTGAACAATTTGTGAATTGGGAGTAAAAATTTTGGAGTCACACACACAAGAGGTGAGTGGATAAAAGGTCACGTCACTTCTATTCTAAGTGAGGTAGCGAGGAACTTGTGGGAACCATATAGGATAGATGTTGAAAACAAAAGACTGATACATCGTTTGATTAGTATTCGTAAAGACGACTTTGGGGAAACTGAAGAAAATTCTCAAGAGGCATGAGAAGGATACAAGGGGCTGAATCGCTAAACATAGAACGGGAAAGTAATAGGCTCGGAGAAGGCATCGCCAAGTTCAAACGACTGAGGAAGTATGTTTCATAACAACCCGGACGGAAGGTTCAAATATGTGAAGTTTAGAATGGATTATGTCTGAACCTCTAGACAGCTATCAAGTATTAATGCATAAGGAATTTTCTCAATATTGGGAAACGTATGTGGAATTTATAAATACAATGGATGGGCATAAGAAGTTGGTAGAACAAATGTCCAAAACCAGTATAAGAGGGACTTGGGCAAAAAGGAAGTATTCAATTAGAGAAAAAAAAAAGGAAAGGTAGTTAAGAAAATTAATTATGGAGGAATGACAAAATTAAAGGAACCCCGATCGTGAGAATTATAAAGTATGTTAATAAGAAGTAAGAGCTTGCCCAACTCCATGTGTAGGAAATGAGGTGCGTTACTTTGGTCTAAGTAGTGGTACACCTATAAAGACCTTCAATTGCAGCTGCAGGAGACTGAGATTTTAATTCGTCAGATTCAGTTAGGGTTAAGAGTAAGGAGGGAATGGACGTCAAGTGAATTGAGTTCGGATGAGTGTCCAACCTGTTAGGATGCAAGTTAGATCTATGTATAGGTAATCTGGGTTATCCTTTCTATGATCGGAATTAACGTAATCAATGTTTTCGATTGCGTTAATTAAACCGTTTGTAATCTGAAAACCTGAGCAAATCTGTAACTGGGATTTCTATGATCAAAACTCTTATCACAGTTGGATGTGATAAATACCTCTGGACAATACAGAGAGAAAAGATTAGTTGAGACTAGCGGGATTAACAACCATCGGGATAGGACAAGTATTTGTCTCCCCAACGGAAATTTCCCTAGAATTGACAATCTGTTTAAGTCTGATAGTGACAATAACACTCCTTATCTGTAAGTTCATCTAACTTAAAGATATATCGTATAATCTTTCTTGAGAAAGATTATATCTATAAGGGATGATTTTATTACTGCTAGTTAAAATATTAGGACTGATCACCTTAATGTTTATGACTATTAAGGAATAAAGTCATACAAATGATTCCTTACTCGTGCTTAAGTAATCAGAGTGCGCAGCAGAACATGTTTTTCCTCAAAAATATCTTTGGAAAACGTTTTAATTGAGGAATATATATATATATATATATATATATTTGAAAGTATTATTAAAAAAAAAGAGTTTTTCTCGAAAAAGTTTATTTGGCAAAGCTTCAGTTTAAGCTTTGCATTGAAACATCTTGTTCGAAATGATCAAAAGATTTTATTTAAATTAATTACGAAATAATTTTCGAAGGAAAATTTAAGAGAACTCTTTTGTGAGAAAAGGGATTAATATAAGTTTTTGAACACAAAGTTTTTATTTGAGAAAGTTTTATTTGAAATATTTTGAGTCAGAGAATTTAAAGAAGTGTAAGAAATATCCTTTTAAGCGGGGAAGGATTTTTCCTATGGATATTTTGAAAACATCAAAATCGTCTTTTGTTTGATTTTGAGAACGTGTAATTTGGAAGAGTGAATTTCGGGGACGAAATTCCTTTTAAGTGGGGAAGTAGTGTAACACCCCAAAATTTTAATCCCCGATTAATGAATAATTAATTATAAAGTTTATTATAATTAATTATTTCTATTTTTAATCTTTGATCAAAACCTGAGTTTATATTGTTAGAATTCATGTTGGTAATTATTTTATGCATAAATAAATATTTTGCATACTAGTCCTTGATTTGGGACCTAGAGGTGATTATAGGAAAGATTTTGGAGGGAAAGTAAATAAAATAATTATTTTTCAAAAATTGGGCAAAATACTCGAGTATTGTTCGGAAAACTCGAGTATTCTAGACAGAGTTGCTCAACGTTAGTGCGTTTTGGTGAGTCAGCACCGAGTTACCACCACCTTGACACGAAAACACCCTCCACAACACGTCCTTGTATGCGTGTCGACGTGCATGGGCATGTTCCTTGCCTATTTAAACCCTTTGAACTCAGATTGAGAGCCATTTTGCCAATTTGTTGATGAGTTTGTGAGTTAGGGTTCTAAAATCGTTTCCTTCGATTCATCCTCTGTGTGTTGATTCAAGTAACAAACCATACACTAATACAAAGCTCACATCACGAGCTTTGTATAGACACTAAAATCGTGAGGTTTGAGTGAGTGTGTTGGAAGAATTGGAGCTTGGAAATTGGGGCTGTTCCTGTCAAAGTGGTTATGGTAGCTCACTTTGATTCTGATTTCTGGTAAGCTCACGAGTCTTTGGGTCTCAAATTCGATTTCTTTAGTTGGTATGTGTTGCATAGAGTCTAGAAAAACTAAATTCCCCAATTCTTATCTCTGTTTCATGTGTGAACCAATTCAATCTTGGTGATGCACTCAAAACTGTCTTGCATGTGGTGCTCAAAGTCATTTCTGGTGTTGGAGAGCTTTTTGTTTGGAATCCTCTGTTGGTGCACGTCTGAGAGGTAAGGGGAAGTTGTTTTATGCACTAGATAGAGTGTAAATTCCATGATTTTCATTATAGAGCCACCAAGAGGCTCTAAGGGCTTAGATTGAATAGGAACTTTGGTTTGGAGACCAAGTCATGCTCTATGGTTGTTGTGAGCAAGTTTTATATGATGCATGCAAGCTGTAATGAACACTATTTCATGAGTTTGTTGATTAATTTGCAATTTGAGGTATTAAGTTGTTAAATTGTATGTTTTATGCATTAACAATCGATTCTCTGTCAAATCTGTAATTTGATATGTGATAAGTGTTATAACATGTTCAATATATGGTATATGAACTGTTTTGATCATTGGTTTGGGTTAGAAATGTTTAGAAATGAAAATGGTATGTAAAAACCAAGTTTTCAGTCTGGTCTGTCTGATAAAACTCGAGTATATGGCTCGGTACTCGAGTATTTCGTGGTGCACCAGTGTGGATTTTGGCGCACAACTCGAGTATCTGGCTTGGAACTCGAGTATTAACAGATGCAACAAGATTCAAGTTTGATGAACGACTCGAGTAATGCATGAACTACTCGAGTATTCTGGATTGGTGAATGACTCGAGTATCTCATGAACTACTCGATTATTTTCTTAAAAATCTGAAATCTAACTTTCTGAAAAGACATGAACAACTCGAGTATAATGATGAATTACTCGAGTAAAAACTGGAAACTGATGAAATACTCGAGTGTTATGAACAATACTCGAGTATTTTAGTCAGAAACTTAAAAATACCATTTTCAATTCTAAGACATTTTGTTAACACTTAAAGGACAATAAACCAAGTGATCCTGGACTTAAAAGAAATTGATTAATATAAGTATACCGTTTGGATGACGATCCGTTTGGATGACGGGATGTGCTCGGGTGGCACGTTATATATTAACCAATTTCCTTTAAGCTTAAAAAAAATGATGCATTCATTTGGAGTTTGGATGGTAGGTCGTTTATCATGTTTTGGTAACATGAGGAGGGCCTCTGGGAGTGCCAATACGCTTGCTTGATGACACGTTGAAGACGTGGTCGACTTAGTGGATGCCGATATGGTTATACCGTTTGGATGACGGGATGTGCTCGGGTGGCACGGATTCCAAGCTTGTCGTGTACATTCTTGGTGAATGTACGAAATGTTGTATACCTAGGAATACAATGCACTGGTGAGTGCTGGGTTGTCAGGGATGGACGTCAGGGAGTGACATAGATTGATGAAGATAGGCTTGAGAGCTAAATTCATACATCATGCCACTCATTTAAATTAAGTGTGATAAATGAAAGAGTATGAGCATCTTATTTGCATCCTATTCCTGCTAAGTGCTAAATGTGTTTGTTATTTATTGTTGCATGTTTATACATTTACATTATTCATGCATTTCTGCTCTATTGATTATGTGTATAGAATTGCTTACCCCTATGCCCTTGTAGGTGATGTCTCGATACATCGCTTGCATCGAGATCCGGCCACTTCCTAGTGGCACATGGATCTATGAGGACCATTGCGCGGTGTTCGAGGGAGAGGTAGAGATTACCTTCTACCACCCGAACCCGTTGATTCTATTTCGTCCTCGTAGATTTAGGATTCGCATCATATACACTATGCACGTACCCTCGTTTTACACATATCATGGACCACCTCCCACACGGCCAGCTCGCTCTTACCACAGCTTTCGTTTCAGACCTACCCGCTCACACCCTTTTTCCTCGAGAGTCGTCCACGAGGATACTCCCCCTTCTGATCCGAGGAGTCCAGTCAGGGTCACACCATCTCCTGACCCCATACCCAGTGGTAGGGTACACTCTCCATCGGATGAGATCGAGGAGGATCCCGTGGAGGATGAGAGCGGGGGCGAGCCTGTCGTTCATTCCACAGGGAGTCAGTGGAGGGATGATGATCCCTAGGTACATGTATAAGGTGTATGATGAGGATCAGAGGATCCGGTGTGGGGATGTTGTGGAGGAGATTCTGCTGCTGCTGTTGATGTGGATGTTTCTTTTGCTACCTGGAGACTGCTGCTGCCATTTCACTACTACTGCTGGTGCTGCCAGATCTATGTGACCACCTCTAGAGTCTATATTTTGATATGTACATATTGTATATATACTATGAGTACTCTAGGGCTATGGTTTTATTTTGAGCTTAGATCTTTATGGACTTGTGTAGGGATCTTGGAGACTTATGACGAGACTATGTATCACCTGACTTTTTATATATATGTATATCAAACCTATGTTATAGTTCTAGTAGCTGCATAGTCCTCTACTTTCCGCTTACTCTGATTTAATCTTTTTAAAGAGCTCGGCTACGAAAAGGATTAGATGGTATCAGTTTTACAAAACAAAAGAAAGGATAGCTTCATTTACTTTCTATCATAAAAAGACGATTTCAAATACGAATGCTATTCCGCTTATGAAAAGGTTTTAGAGATCGCCGAACTCAATACAACTGATTTCAAATAGTTTAGAATTTCTTCTCCAAGAATTCCAAGTTTTGGTTTGTGCACCCGCTTGAAAAGAGAAATTTTAATTTTCATCATTTCTATACTATAACAATTCCATATATATTACAAGTAATACTTATTTTTTTGTAATATTTACTTGTATGGGAAAAGGGTGTCACAATACGCAACAGAGGTGATAAACAACGTCACCATGTCTGATGAACGTCACGTCGCCAAAACGTAAACCTTATCACTTGTGTGCATCACACCGTTGAAACATCAAATCAACAATATACCACATACTGCCCACATTGTCCACCTTAATGTGTCATCGAGCTAGCAGCAACATTTAGTATTTCCAGAGGTCCTCCCCATGTTATCATAACATGATGAACAATCCAGCACTCAGGCCCTTTAACTTAAAGAATTGATTGGTATGTCCCAATATATAATATATAACGTGCCACCCGAGCAACGTTATGACGTGCCACCCGAGCAACGTCCCGTCCTCCAAACGGAATAACCATATCAATCAAATTCTTATAAGTCTTAGATCACTTGGATTATTATCATTTAAGCACTAACCAAATGTTTCAGAATTAAAAATGGTATTTTTAATATTCTGGGTAAAACTACTCGAGGGTTCTTCATAATACTCGAGTGTTCTTCAAATTTTCCAGATTACTCGAGTAGTTCATGAATACTCGAGTCGTTCATACTTTCAGTAAGTTCAAATCCCAGATTCTCAAAATTTACTCGAGTATTTCATGGGTACTCGAGTGTTCTTCATCAAATCCAGAATACTCGAGTGTCTCCTGTGTTACTCGAGTGGTTTATCAAAGCATGTTTCTGAGCATCAGTTATTACTCGAGTTCTAGGCCTGATACTCGAGTGTTCTAACACAAGAGTACATTGTTTTAACAAAATTTACTCGAGTATCACGCCAAGTACTCGAGTCTTTCCTTACAGAATAGACTGGAAACTTGGTTTTGACATACCATTTTCAATTCCAACCATTTCTAATCCAATCCAATGATCAACAGAGCTTACATTATACATGTTAAACATGTTCCAACCCAAAAACAACAACTTATTACACTGAATCGAATCTGAGCAACAATTTTGCATAAAAACACATTTTCAACAACTTAACATACCAAATTCAGTTCCACAAACTTTTGACATGAAAACAACTTGCATATAGCTCACTTGCAACATATAGAACTTGCTCAGAACAACTTTAGAGTGCAGGTTGGTCTCCGAACCAATATCCCTATTCAAACTAAGCCCTTAGAGCCTCTTGGTGGCTCTCTAATCAAATGCATGCAATTTAAACTCTATCTAGTGAATAGAGAGCTTTCCCCTTACCTCTTAGACGTGAATCAACAGAGACTTTACCAAAACTTAGCTTCCAAGCTGAATTCCCCAAAATCCACACTGAAACAGAGCAGTTTCAGCAAAGCACCAAGATTGAATTGGTTGATGCATGAAACAACCATAAAAATTGGGGAAATTAGTCTCTATAAACTCTCTACAATTCACACTAGCTAAAGAAAAAAGATTCACATGAGGAGGTTACCTGAGCTTACCTGAATCAAGCTCCAAAGTAAGCTCCAAAGACCTGAGACAGCAAACAGACCCCAACTTCTAAGCTTCGATTCTTCCAATCTACGAACTCTCAGCTCACAATCATGGTGTATTTGTGATGCCCTGAATGTGAGCTTCACAATGGTGTATGATTTGTGGTTCGAATCAACCCAGAGAGGGAGAATCAATTGAATCAATTCGGAAACCCTAACACATGCAACACTTCACGAATTGAGCAAAGGGGTTGATTGATTCATCAACCACGGCTTAAATAGCCATTCATGAAGCTCATGCAGCTCGACACGAAAGCCATGGACGTGTTGAAGGCTTGATTTTGTGTCAAACGGCGGTGACTCGTTGGTGGTGACTCACCAAACGCACTAACTCGTTAACTCTGACCAAAATACTCGAGTACTCCCAAAAACACTCGAGTGTTTTGACCAGTTTTTGAAAAATAATAATTTTATTTTCTCATATTAAAACTATCTAATATTATCATTCATAATACATTACTTTTGAAATCAAGAATAAAAATAATAATTAATTATAAATAAGCTTTATAATTAACAGGATATTAATCAGGGGTTAAAAATCTGGGATGTTACACTCTTCCCCACTTAAAAGGAATTTCGACCCCGAAATTCTTCTTTAAAGATTCTACAATTTCTAAAATTACACAAAAGGTTGTTCTGGTGTTATATGTTTTCAAAATATAATTAGGGAGAACCCTTCCCCACTTAAAAGGAATTTCTTATACTTCTTCAAACTCCCATTCTCAAAATGTTTCATAAAATATTTCAAATAAAACTTTTCTCAAATAACACATTTGCGTTCAAAAGCATATTTCAATCCCTTTTTCTCATAAAAGAGTTTTCTTAAACTCCCTCGAAAATTATTTCATAATTAATTGAAATAAAATCTTTTGATCATTTCGGACAAGATGTTTCGATACATAGCTTCAACTGAAGCTTTTCCCAATAAACTTTTCGAGGAAAACTTTTCGAATAATACCTTTCATATATGTATATACATAAATAATTCTTAATTAAAACATTTTCCAAAGATATTTTTGAGGAAAAACATGTTCCGTCGCGCACTCTGATCACTCGGGCACGAGTAAGGAAATATTCGTATGACTTCATTTCTCAACAGTTGTAAACATTAGGGTGATCAGTCCTAATATTTAAACTATCAGGGATGAAATCATCCCTTTCAGATATAATCTTTCTCAAGAAAGACTATACGATTTACCTTTAAGTTAGATGAACTTAAAGATAATGAACATTATCGTCACCATCAGACTCAGTCAGATAGCCAAGTCCTAGAGAAACTTCCGGTGGGGAGACAAATATTTGTCCTATCCCATTGGTTGTTAATCTCTCTAGTCTTAACTGATCTTTCTCTTTCTGTAGTGGCCAAAGACATTTATCACATCCAACTGTGATAAGGGTTTTGATCACAGAACTTCAGGTTAAAAGCTTGCTCAGATTTTTTCCAAATTGCAAAACGATTTAACGTAGTCGAAAACATCTGACTACGTTAACTCAAATCGGCGAAGGGATAACTCAGACTACCTACATCCGAATCTAGCTCACATCCTAGAAGGATGGAAGACTCTTCCACTCTTGATTTACTGGTTAACCATTCCTTTCTTGTATTCCCCTTCAAACAATCCGGCGAGTAAGACTTCATTTCCTTGCGACCGCAATCAAATATCCCTTTCAGTACATCACTATACAGTCCATGATGATGCACCTTACCTTCTCACCTTAAAATTGACAACTAATTCCTTTCCATCGGATTTTTAGTTACTTTCATGCAATTGAGGTTTCCTTAACCCCTTATGCATGAAATTCTGGTCCCCATCATTAATTCACTTATAAGCTTCCTGTGCTTTCCTCATCATCCATACTAATTCTACACATACTCACTAATGTCAGGAAATCCCTTATTTCTTAATGGTTGATAACTGGTTTGAAGTTCAGACATCATTCTTTTCCGGATTTCGCATGTTTGAACCTCCCATCAAAATTGCCATAAAACATACTTCCTCGATCTTTTGAACTTGGCAATGTTTTCCCCAAGATTCATATTGCCCTACCTTATTTACCACATTTTAATCTCCTTTCTCTAATTTTTCAAAGACTTCATCCTTGAGTAATTTCCAAGTGACATGCCAATCCTTTGCTTCCAATATCATAATTACATAGTTCCACTATGTCTTAGCTTCACCACTTAGCATATAAGTGGTATAACCTTCACTCATCCATTTTGATTAACTCCATAATTAGCCTTCAATTTCCAAATCATCCGGAATTCAAATTCTTGTCCTTAAAATGTCCCCTATGGAACTTAGGTTTCTTCCCTTTTGAAATCAATCTCTTATTTGTCCTTAGTTCTTCAGTTCTTTGCTGCAATTCACGAATTCGAGTTAGGAATTCTGTTGTGATTTGCAACCTTCCCTCCTTACTTCTCGTCGTCTACTTGTATCATCAAGCTTGAAGCTATTAGATTCCTTAAAATCACTTCCTATATCCCCATAGAGCTCACATGAACTGCCTTTCGGCCCAATTGTAATTGCTACCTCCTTTGCTTTGTCATGACGACGACAGAGTCTCCGATCATGAGCCTTTAAAATTATGTCCCTCGGCGTTGCCCCTTGTTCGGCTCCTCTTGATTGAACAATTACTTCGACTTTCCAGGGTCATTAACACTTAAAGCATAGTGACACGAGGAAAGGCCTCAAGCCCTCAAAACAACCATGATCGTTGAGACCGGGAATGGTTCTCCTGAAGCAATACTTGGCTCATGAAGAACAGGTGGGCGTAGTAAAGAACTGTCGTGAGATGGGCTTAGGTCCTGGAGGTTTTTATCAACCAGGCTTTACAAGTGGAGCCACACTCCGACTGAAAATGATGTGCCTCGGCTTAGACTGGAATCCTCAAACCCGAGTATATGGGCACAAAAAGGTAATTGATGGAAGCGAACCACCCGATATTCCTGATCATTTCATTCAGCTGGTTATGGGAGTGATGCAAGAAGCACAATCTTTGACTGAGAAGGAATGCGGTGTAAGTGAAGTGGAGGACATACTCCCTTCCATGTCCCTTGATGTCTGCATTGTCAATTTCTATGAAGAAAATGGAAAGCTTGGTCTTCATCAGGACCGTGACAAGAGTGTTGGAAGCCTGCAAAGAGGGATTACTCAATGACACAGGACTGTGTCCTGGACGTCTCAACCTTACATTCCGACAATATCGGTTTCCTGATCCACACCCTTGAGGTCTGCGGTACAGCTACTTAAAGAGATCGGGGCCAAACTAACAAAAGGTACGAGACGATTCAAAAATTTAGATAAACATCTTAGGTACTTTCAATCTGCATCTCTATTAAGTTTCAAAGTAGAACATCCTAAATCAATTCTCTTGGAATTTTAAATTCCTAATCAAGTATTTCTAGACGTTGTGAAACCTAAGAAAGACCCATCTTCAATCCAATCATGAGTACCATCTAAAGGAACACGTAGGAAAAACCTTACTTAGTTATAAGACCGTAACAAGAGACCTAACCAAAACCCTTGTGATAGTGTCATCCTCTAATAGAGTGTAAGGTCAGGATTGGTTATCCTTTCTCTTGCATCTGTTAAAAGATAATGCTATCATTCAATAACGAAGTGATGTACAGTTGATAAATGTGAGATTGGGACTGACCACCTCGGTCTTCGCGTTTATTGACATGCTATATTATTGCAATCATCTAGTTGAGATCCGAATAAACCATCTAGGAATTCTATCTCTGTCGAAAGCCCGATTGAACTTTAATCCTATAGGATCTTTACTAAGACTCATAAATAGAGATTCGCAAACCAACCCCATTTAAGACACTCCTATTCTATATTTCCATCGAGAACATTCAACTAAATGATCGAACCACCCCTCTAGCTTGTATGAGAACTTAGCCGTATGCGTAGGTATGAAGAGTCATCATATCATAGAAAATTCGAAACCACACCGATAAGACCGATTAGCGGTCAACTTAATTCCATGTACCACCTCGCCAACCAATTAAGAACCCAGCTAACCAATTCTTGGAATCAACTTAGTTTCCTCCCTGCCTTCGACTTAATCAGTTATGTTGATACTAAGTCGGGGAGACTGGACGACTCAATTCGGATCCTATCCGAGCGACAATAACTAGTAATCACACCCTAAGCCATAGGACTACTAAACAGATAATTCCAAACGCTTCGCGGAGGATCGAATGAGAGTTAAACTAGAGATAAAGCAATACCTTCTCCAAAATAACACCGAACTGAGAAATAACAACTAGACCTTGACCGAGACCCCTCAATCAGCCGCAGATCCATAGGAAACGCATCCTTCAACGACTCTCTGCTGAAAATGCACACTCTGGGGATAACCTCCATTGTTTTCTTTCTTGACATGTATCCAGTACATCCTGGGTCATCTTGCAAAGACCATGAGACTCATTCTTGAGTGCTTCATGTTTCTTCTTTTCATCTTCACTCTCTTCAAGTTTCAAGCATCTCAGATGTATAAGTGAGAATTCGCCAAGTCGTAGAAACCCGGCATAGTTCTATGCCTACCGATAGATAGTCACCCACGTGTCCTCTTTTCAGCCTTGGATATCGGTCGGGAACATGCGTACTCTATTCCGAGCAACGAATGAGCATACCCCCTAGCATGGATATAATCAAGTATGTCAATGCTAAGTGGGGGAGGATTTCAATCCAAGGAATGAGAGATGGAACTTTAATAATAAGAAAACTGACGATCCTAGGCAGATAAAGATAATAGGCAGTACTAGAAGACAAGCATTGAAATGGGCATGACCCTAACCACACCTGGAGCGAGAAATAAAAATCGAAGGGAAGTGAAAGCCGTAGCCAGAAGCTTACCAATGGGATGGTTCTCCATTTGAAGGAATTGAACGGAATTTCGAGGACGAAATTCTAATAAGTGGGGGAGAATTGTAACATCCCTAATTTAATTCCAAGCATAATTAGTGAATTAATAGGTTTTAAGTGTAAGGAATGGGTAGATTAATGGCTTAAAGAATTTTGGGAACAAGGTGAGTAGTAATTATAAGTATTAGGGGTTGTGTAGGAGACATCGGTAGCAAGGGGCAAAATTATCTAATCAAAATCGGGAGTTAAATCGGCGTTTTAAGTATTAGAAATCAGCCGGTACGAGAAAATTTAGAATTTATTCTAGGATGCTAAGAAATTAAATTCCACCATTGGATATGAAGTTTAAGGGATTAAGAAGCTTGTCTAAAAATTTGGGCCCGATCCGACGGTTAACGAAGAAGTTATGGCGAATCGAAGTCTGGAATCACTGGTGCATGCCTAGGCGCACCAGGGTGCATCAGATGCACCAACTCAGGCAGATCTGCGCCCAGGCACGCCACACCAGTGCCCAGGTGCGCGACGGGAAGCTAGCACGCACCAGATGCGTTGAGCGCGCGCGCAGGCGCGCCTCACCCTGCGCCCAGGCGCGGGTGCGTGATTCACGCACCAGATCCTTAAATTGACGCACCAGCCACCCTCCTCCTCACTTTCATCCGCTTTACTTCTCTCTCCCTCACCCAAATCAACCCTCAACACCCACCAAACCTCCATAGCTCACCTCCAACCTCCTCCCATGGCAAACCTCTCCCTCCTCCATATTTCCTTGACCCTTTCTCCCTCCCCATAGATCTACTCTCTCTCTCTCCTCCCTCTTAGTTTCTTTCTCTCTCTTTTCCTCATCTCTTCCTCCTCTCTCCTCCGACCACCACGAACCACCACCCTTGAGCCACCACCACCACCACCATCAAAGGCCTCTCTCTCTCTCTCTCCCTGTCTCTCTTCCCCTTTGGCCTTGTTTTCTCTCTCTCCCTCCCGAACCACCTCTCTATCTCTCTCCTTCAGATCTCACCGGCGTCGATATCGACCGTGATCGCACCGGGCTTGTGTTGGGTATTTCGAGGCTTGAAGCTTTTGCCTTGATCCAGCCGCGATCGTTCTCGCTAACGAGGAGCAACACCGACGCCGTCATCGTTGCCGAGCCACAACCCAGGTTCTTTTTAAAAGAAAGCCCGAGGTAAGAAGGGTCGTGTTACCTCTACTTGAGAAGTGAATTCTAGGATTCTATAGTGGTGACTAAGAATAGGGTAATATGTTAATGAACCTTAGGGTAGTCCCCGCTGACATAAATGGAGTATTTAGAATTTTAATGGAAATCACACCTTAGGGAATGGAATATGTACGTGTAGGACAAGGTCCGGAACAAGTGAGTATATTTAGGATATTAATTGGTTAATATTGAACGAAAATGTAGAAAGATATACACTGTAACACAAAGGAGAATTTAAGGATAAACAAACTAAACTTGGGAGTAAAAGAATAAAAGGATAAACGTAATAGGTAAAAAGAGTAGAACGACTTTGCATGGAATACTCATTAAAATTTGAATTCCAAACTTCAAATAATCAGGCAGAATATGAAGCAGTCCTTGCAGGACTCAAAATGGTTCACGAGTTTGGTGCGAATCGGGTATCGGTATTCAGCGATTCACAGTTAGTGGTCTCTCAGATTAAGGGGCAGTATTCGGCTAAGGAGTCCATCTTGCAGAAGTATCTTGAAGAAGTAAAGCGAATAATCTCCAATTTCTCAGAGTTTGATATCTCCCATGTCCCGAGAGATTCGAACTCCCGAGCTGATATCTTATCTAAGCTGGCAAGCACGAAGGGGTCGGAAAACAACAAGACTTTGATACAAGAAACTATCCCAAGGCCAAGCGTCATTCTGGCGGTATCGGTATCTCAGTCGTGGATGGATCTGATACTAACTTACTTGCAACATGGTTTCGTTCCCCAAGATCAGGCAGAGGCTCGTAAGTTAATTCGGCAGTCAGCTCAATATACAGTTCTTAATGGAGTCCTTTATAAAAGAGGCTTTGCCTCACCCATGCTCAGATGCGTCAATCCCTCTCAAGCTAAAGAAATCCTTGAGGAGATACATGGAGGAATCTGTAGCCATCACCTGGGTGGAAAATCTCTAGCTCAGAAAATAATCCGAGCAGGTTACTTCTGGCCCACATTGCAAAAAGATGCCATGGAACATGTCAAGAAATGTATTCAGTGTCAATTTCACAGTGATACTTACCAAAGACCCGCGGAAGAGCTACATTCTCTCGGAGCTCCTTGGCCCTTCTATCAATGGGGAATGGACATCATCGGAAAGTTTCCCACTACACCTGGACAATTGAAATTTGCAGTCGTAGCCATTGACTACTTTACTAAGTGGATTAAAGCAGCACCATTAGCAACAATTACTACATCCCGAATTCAATCTTTCTTTGTAAAGGAAATAATATCTCGGTTCGGAGTGCCCCATTCTATAGTCACCGATAATGGGTCACAATTCGCAGCCTCTCACTTTCAACAACTCGCAGCGGACCTGGGGATCATTCATTACTTCAGTTCTGTGGAACACCCACAAACCAATGGATTAGCCGAAGGAGCCAACAAAACCATTTTGGACGGTATAAAAAAGAAACTTGGAAACGCAGCTGGTACTTGGGCAGATAAGCTTCCGAGCGTTCTATGGTCGCATAGGACAACTACACATTCCTCAACTAGGGAAACCCCTTTTCGACTAACATACGGCTATGACGCAGTCATTCCAATCGAAAAGAGAATCCCCACCTTTAGGATGCTTGAACGTCCCTCGGAAACCAACAACAGTCTGCTCAGCGATGAACTCATACTGCTTGAAGAAATACGAAAGACTGCTTCAGCTCATGAAAGAAAGATGAAAGAACGCCAGGCACGAGATTATAACAAGAAGGTCCGACCGCGAAGTTTTGAAGTCGGAGATTTGGTCCTTCGCCGAGCGGATATTGGCAAAGGAAATGCTGGTGTCGGAAAGCTGAATCCGAAATGGGAAGGTCCATACCGAGTGAAGGCTAAATCTGGAACTAGCGCCTACAAGTTGGAAACTCTCTCGGGCACGGATATCAATAACAGTTGGAACGTTGCCAAGCTCAGAGCTTATTACAGCTAAGCTATCATTTTATTTCCTTTGTTTCGAGAATAGTTTAGTTTATTTATAGATTTCTCAAGAATAGTTTGTAACGAATAACGAAGGATAACACCCTTTATAGACTACAGTTTAAATTGTTAGGATTTTCTTAGTTATGAGCAATTCAAGCTTTGTATTCTCTTATTAATAAAGTACAACATTTCTTGGAAATTTTCTTATTTGTGTACATTGTGAAACCACATACGACTCATTTAGTTCGGCTTGCCACCGAGCGAAATCAAGATACAGCTCTTTGCAAGAGTTTAACAACGTATTCACAGAACACCCGAACTCAAAAAATTACTTTCCTTATTTCGCGGTCCGAGGGTCCCGCTTCGGCTAAAGTCGGCGATCCGAGTTCTTCTCACAATTTCTATCAACAACTATGCATACAAATACGATTCTACGCTCAAAAACTACACAAGAAAATACAGAAAATTCCTTCTAAGAGTTTACACTTGGAAAGCTCTGGTGGAAACGTGACGAACGAAACAAAAAGCAGCTAAAAACATATCAAGCAGCGATACAATTTGCTGAACAGCAAATTAATAAAAAGTCATATCCGAAGTAACAAAAGAGTTTGGATCAAAATAAACAAAGTATAACGCTCGGATACAACAAGCAGCAGAAAGAAATCCTACATGTGTTACTAACAAGCAGAAAAATAAAGATCAAAACAGATAGAAACTGGCCACCAAACACACCGAGTTCATGCCTCATCATCTGACAAGCTGATATCCTTGTCATCGAATTTAGGAGCTTCAGTCAATTCCACCAAAGGATTGGGAAGATTCTCTGCCTGCAAATCTATTTCGGCTTTGGTTTCAATATCAATTAACTTCCCACCTTCTACGCTATGGAAAGGGTGTGCTCCGACCACTCTAAACTCAGTTTCAGGATTCAAAAGCTGGATTTGTTTGATCGCAGAAACAAAAGAGTCATCGACACCCTTACCCCAGTTGTAGAAGTTAGCTGCTGCCTTTTTCTTGAAGACAAGAGCTTTTTCCTTATATTTCTGAATAGTTGCAGCAGATTTCTTCACCTCAGAATCCAACTCCTCGATCCTTTGTCGGCTTGCCTGCAATTCTTTTTTAAGAGTTTCCTCAATTTCCTTCCTCTTGACTTCAGCAGCCTTTTGTGAAGCTTTCAGAGAATCTCGCTCCTTGATCAGTTCAGTTTTATCACCCTTCAAGTTTTCCAGCTCATTCGTTACTCGAACCAGCTCGTCCGACAAACTGGCTTCTTGAGCCGCTTGCAGCTCACGAGTCTCCTTCTGCTCAACATTTAGGCCTTTAAACAAATCCTCTGGATGCTTGGATAGATAATGGGTTAAACTGGCACCTTGAAGCAAAAACTTAGTCAAAGATATAGTGTAACGGGACCATTCAGAAGCACTCAGATTATCATACCGGATATGATCAGATTCTGGGCAAATAAACTCTGGAAATTTTTCATCCAAGTCACGATTCCACACTGAAACCACTTGCGGAGTCGGAGTAGGAGTAGAATCAGCAGCTGCTCTAGTACTTGTTCTCTCGGCCCTGGCACTTGCTCCTTCAGAAACCTTTTCTTTCCCTTTCTCAAGTCTTCAGCGCCGAGTCAATTGCGGAGCGGGGAGAGGGTGCTTGGGCACTTGAGGCCGGTGAAATTGTAGTAGCTGTTACTGTAACGCCCTATAATTAATTACCCTTAATACCCTTTATATTAAAAATATGAACTTAAAAATTCATTTTTAGATTATAAAAATCAACCGTCAAACGGACGGAGTTTCGTTTGTTTATCGGACTTTTCCAAAAACTTCAACCTGATAAACGCATGTATATAATATCAACAGTAGCCAGCAGGGCTCACATGTAAGTAAGTATGCTTCACATAGTTGCCCCATGGGCTCAAGTGTAAAACATCAGACTCAGTTTGTCAGAGTGCCAGCATCAATGTAAAGTATGCATATCAAGAGACCATAACAGCAACTACGCCCAAAAATAAATCATAAACCATGCACAAAAGAAACTATCCTAAGCCTCTCTCAGAAGCATATACAGCCCAAATACATCAAATGAATACGGAGGCTTAGGCCAAAATAAATATATCTAAAACCCAACCCTAATCCTGCTCGGCCGATCCTGGTGTATACTCCAACTCAGTACCTGAAAAATGGTAAGGAGGTGAGTATTACACAATAAAATAGGGAAGCAATTTCTATCATGCTATACTGAACCACCAGGCCAATCACATATAGTCAAATAAAGCACGTTTCACAATTAAGCACTCCCAATGAAAGGTATACACATATCATATTTATTTAGTTCTTATTAAGCTATGCTAAGGCATAAATTCATAAATTCTATCTTGGTTCAACAGAGCATTAATCATAAACAATAATTGCTAAACCTTTTCCATTCAATTTACCATGTAGCACACTTTAAATTTCAATTTTCTATATTATCATCATAATTCATTCTTTTTCTTCTCTTTCTTTTATTCCATTCATAAAATTTATTTCGAACCAATGTACTTCACCTCCACACCGGAAGGTACCTCATACATTTGGGCCTACGGGTACTTCACCTCCACACCGGAAGGTACCTCATACCATTGTACTTCACCTCCACACCGGAAGGTACCTCATACAAATTGGCCATTGGGTACTTCACCTCCACACCGGAAGGTACCTCATACCGTTGTACTTCACCTCCACACAGGAAGGTACCTCATACATTGTGGCCTATGGGTACTTCACCTCCACACCGGAAGGTACCTCATACCATTGTACTTCACCTCCACACCGGAAGGTACCTCATACAATTTGGCCGGTGGGTACTTCACCTCCACGCCGGAAGGTACCTCATACACCACTAAATAATTCCGGATCTTTAAATCTTTGAATTTCATTTCCATTTATTTCATTTGTTTCCAATCTCCTGGATTTTCATCAATTATTCATACCATTTTATTTTCATTTCCTAAAGTGTCATTTTACTTAGTCCATATCAACATGCTCAAATACCATTCATAATTTCCAGGCTCAATATAATTTAGCACAATGATCTCCACTTAAATTAATTTCAAAATCACAATTGCACATAACCTCACCTATCAATATTAAATCAATTATCAAGTCACATTTGCACATAACATCACATATCAATATACTTAAAGGCATAATCACAGTGTAATATATTACTAACTATCCTAGGGTTCCTCATCAAAACTAACAAACACCTCCTAGCAACCCAACATAAACATAATACAACCTACCCCCTAGAATAAGGTAACACAAACCTCCTTACCTCATGTCCTTAGAGTTAGAGAGAGAATTGGTGCTTGGAGCACACTTGAATAATGGCCACAACTCAAAGGAGAGGGAGGAACCTAAAATCAATACAATAAAGAGACAATTTATTAAGTTTTGCCCAAGACTCTTGAGGGAAATTCGTGACCCCATCAAGACCTCCCTAGGTTGATGATTGAAGTGCCATGGGAGCAAGAGGGAGAGAGAAATTCGAATTCTAGAGGAAAGGAAAAGAAGAACATAAGCAACAACCACTTACTTGGAGCTACAAGGATGGATTTGGGGATGGACTTGGAGTGATTCTCTTGAGAGTTGATCAATTAGAGTGAGTGAATTTGTGCCCTAGAGGAGAGAGAGTTCGAGCTTTGCAAACTCTAAGAGATGGACGCCCTTTATTTTTTTCAGCATCTACAGCCTTTAATCGATTATTAATCGATTAAGCCATTTCCCATTTTCTGACCTTAATCGATTAAGCTGCAGTTTAATCGATTAAGCTACAGTTTAATCGATTAAGCTGTTCAATTTTGCAGTACCCAGACTTTGAGAGGCCATAACTTCTTCGTTACCCGTTGGATCTTCTTCAAATTTTAAAGCAAGCTTCCTCACCTATCCTACTTCACATCCAACGGTGGAATTTATGTTTTAAGCTACCAATCTTGTTATTCTAATTTCCTAAATTCCTATGTTTTAAACCTAAGGTTGCATGCTTAATTGGCTAAGTTTTTAACTTATGCCCTCAATTCTTCTACCCTAGGACAATCA
Source organism: Crotalaria pallida (assembly GCA_037953625.1). Taxonomy (NCBI): domain Eukaryota; kingdom Viridiplantae; phylum Streptophyta; class Magnoliopsida; order Fabales; family Fabaceae; genus Crotalaria; species Crotalaria pallida. The sequence continues at coordinate 28,140,780 of CM075654.1, forward strand.
CAACATAGATTACACTATAAATTAAGTTTGGGATGTTACAATCCTCTCCCACTTACCCGAATTTCGTCCTCAAAATTCAGTTGTCCTCGAACAAGTGTGGATGAGATTGTCTGATCTTGCTTTCTAGCTCCCAAGTAGCCTCCTCTACATTGTTCCTGCTCCAAATGACTTTGACCAAGCTGATCTCCTTGCCTCTTAATTGTCTCACCTGCTTGTCTTCAATCCTCACTGGCAACACCTCAAAAGTCAAATTCTCCTTCAAAGGCAACTCGTCCAATGTGACCACATGAGTAGGATCATGAACGTATTTTCTTAGCTGTGAAACATGGAATACATCATGAAGCCTAGCTAAGTGAGGGGGCATAGCAATTTTGTAAGCTACCGGACCAACCTTCTTCAAGATCTCATAAGGTCCAACAAACCGAGGAGTTAGTTTCTTGGACCTAATTGCTCTACCAATCCCAGTGACCGGAGACACTCTTAGAAACACATGATCCCCAACATCAAATTCCAAGGGTCTCCTACGTCTATCAGCATAATTCTTCTGGCGATCCTGGGATGTTTTCATTTTGTTCTTGATCATTGTGATCTTCTCAGTTGTTTCTTTCACAATATCAGGACCTGTCAACAGATTCTCTCCTATTTGGAACCAACACAGAGGCGTCCTGCACTTTCTGCCATAGAGAGCCTCAAATTGTGCCATGCCAATACTGGAGTGGAAGCTGTTATTATAAGTAAACTCCATCAACGGCAGTAACTGCTCCCAACTACCAGCCTGCTCCAGAACACATGCTCTCAATAAGTCCTCCAGTGTCTGGATAGTACGCTCAAATTGTCCGTCTGTCTGCGGATGATAAGCCGTACTGAATTTCAGCTTAGTACCCAATGCCTCCTGAAGACTCTGCCAAAATCTAGACAGAAATCTCGGATCACGATCGGATACAATACTGGTAGGAACACCATGCAGTTTCACTATGTCCCTGAGATTGTGGGTGTTGTTCGTTTTTCTGGGTTGAGATTGTTCTGGGGTTTGTTTTCTGGGTTTAGTGAAAACCCCAAATCGTTGCTGTTTGTTGGTGTTGCTGTGATTCCCCACTTGCCCTTCGCAATTCTTTATCCGCTTTACCACCTATTGAGTGATCGTTGTGGTATTTCTTAGGTTTGCTTTATACTTTTCTGCACTTAACTTCTTAGGGTTGGTATTGGAGCGTCATTTACCATGAGTGAGGAATCCGTAAACTCTGATGTGCCAAGAACATATAAAGGAGGGAACCCAGAAATTTGTGTTAAACCAATATCCATGCATTTCCCTCAGACTTTGAGAGAGTTCAGACAGGGTGTGATTCACTATAGGATCGACGAGAGAGTAGAACAGCGGAAGTTAAGGAGGCAACATAGAGGTATTAGACATTACAATTGGTTTTGGGGAAATTCTGCCCAGAAAAGGAGGTGTTTCCCAACAGACCGTAAGTATTTGATCAGACATAATCAAGTTTTTGTAGTTCTGACTCCAAGTGTGCCCCCTTTTCCTCAGGTATGAAGAGGAAGTGTGTTACTAATCTTGATCTCTACCCACTTCCGACAGATTGGGCTGAGTATGATTGCGTGGACCGAGAGGTTCTTGGTACACAATCTGAGCTTACAACACAACGATCACTAGAACAAACTCGAGCTATAATTTTGCCGTGTCCAGGAGACAATGCTGGGAGTTTGTATTCCATTACTCCAGTGGGTGAGAACGAGAGAGTTTGTACCAAAATTCCGGTCGGTAGTAAAGCTTTCTATTTTTACGAAGAAGTGATTACTCGGCTTGGGATAAGAATGCCTTTTACGAAATTTGAGATGGACGTTTTGAATTTCATAAGAGTGGCTCCTTCTCAACTACATCCGAATGCTTGGGCGTTTGTAAAAGCCTTTGAACAAGTCTGCTCGGCAATGAATTGGAGTTGCAACCTTAATATCTTTTTTCACCTTTTTGCTCCTCAGTGCAATTCCTTCGAGAAAGGTTCGACGAAGAAACCCTGGGTTTCTCTGAAATCTCGTAGGGGATACGCTCTTTTCACAAAATATTCTGAATCTTGGAAGGGCTTTAAACCTTTTTTCTTTAAGTATAATTTTACTGGTAATGGCGTCTGCTGGTTCACTCGGCCGGGGGAAAGACGACCACTTCCCCGATTTCCTCTCCAATGGAGTGCCAGCTTCTTTAACCGATCGATTGCTTCATACTCACCAGACTGGAAAGAACTTGCTGAGTATGAAAAGGATGTGTGTCAGGAGGTTGAAAGGTACTTGCAGAAAGCTGGCATGATAGAGACGAGGGATATCGTGAACATCCCATCTTCGGACGTTAAGACCGAGCTTGGTATAGTGCTTTATTTTTTGCTTTTATATTTGTGATTTGATCGGCTCTAATTTTTCTTTGTTTCCTTTGCAGAAAAAATGGCTGAGCGTATGGCAGCTCTTGTTCAAGGTGGCAAGAAGAGGAAGACACCTGCTACTTCAGGATCTTCGAGTCTGAGCACTCCAAGCCTGAGTGTTTCCACCCCTACTCGTTCTGCCTCGGCTCCCGATGTAAGAACCTACAATCGGTGGGTGAAATAACTAGGAAACACTAGGAGAACACCTAGAAGGGGGGGTTGAATAGGTGTTAGATAAATCTTGAAAGATTTTCGCAAGAAACAAATCAAAACAATTAAAACAAATGATTTTCTTGAAATTCTTTAGCCTTAATCGATTAATGACATGAACTAATCGATTAATGCCTCTGTTAATGGATTAATCACTTTTCAATCAAATACGAAAATCAATCAATTAACACATATAACCAGAGATTCAGCGGAAACAATTAACACCTATATTCTTATTGATTACCTAGGTTATGAAAATGATTTTCCCCAAATCAATTTTGCACAATTAAGATTCAATTCAATCAATTATGAAAAATCACTTTTTCTAGGTTTTCAACCAAGAACACAATTAATAACAAGAATTGTAAAGAGTAGAGAGTTTAGAGATACGACACAGTGATTTATCCTGGTTCACTTTCATCCACTTGAAAGCTACTCCAGTCCCCTCTTCAACTAAGAGATATTCTTCACTATGAGGAATTAGAGTTTCTCAAATTACAAGTAAATGCCTCACAAGACTCCCTTCTTGCTAGCCTACAAGAGATACCACACCCTTGCCTTGTAACCTTATTGATATCTAATCTAACCTCTTCTCTTGCTTGCCGATACCCCACAACAAGACTTCCAATTGCTTGCTTCACTACAAGACTTCCAACTGCTTGTTAACACAACAAGGCTTCCAAGTGCTTGATGAAATGTCACACCAAGGCTTCCAATATAACTTTGCTTGATTCACAACCAAGACTTCCAATTGTTGTAGATAGCTTGCCTCTTGCAAAGATTACAACTCAAATGAAAACAAAATAACAATCCTATGAATCTCTTTCAAAAGCTATGAAAAGATCAACATGAGAGATTCAAGGTTCTTGATCAAAGAATGTAAAAGTTAAAGCTTTGATCTTGAGAAAGTGAGAGACAATAGAGTGGCTTGATTCTTTTTAAAATGAATATCAAAATGATGGAATGTTGTAATAATGATTCACAAAGGTTAGGAATAGGTTTATATAGAATACCCAAAAGTTAGGAATGGTTAGAAGTGCTTTTGAGAAGTGAAAAACTCATTTAAAAACAGTAACAGCTCGTGTTACTCGAGTAACAAGTGTAATCAGTGTTCACTACTCGAGTAATCTGAGTTACTACTCGAGTATTTACGCAAGGCTTCAAAATTCTACTCGAGTAATCAGCCCCTTAATCGAGTATTTGCGCAAGACTGCAAAATTCTAATCGAGTAAACAAGTGGCTAATCGAGTAGTTAGTTCAAAAAACACTTAAAAACTTGTTTTCTCAAAATCTAAACCTTTTCTTTCAAACCTTTAAGCCACCTATTGATTTTAGGCAAAGTGAATACTCAAAATATGATATAATCATGCAATCAAAAGAGATTCACTACCCTCTAAGAAACTCTACCCAAACTCATAAACTAAAAGACTTGTGAGGCAAAAGATAAAACAATAAAACACAAACTACCAAACTAAGTCTTCATGAGTTGGCTCTCTCTTTATCACTTGATGTTTGTTGTTGCTTGTTGAACTTGAACTTGATCAACACATTAAGCTTGTTCAAAACCTTTTGCCATTTATCAAAACATTCTTCATGGATCTTACAATCTCCCCCTTTTTGAAAATGACAAACATGTTTTGAATTTATGAAGTTCATTGAAGTTGTTGATGCTTGAACCATTTGATCACTTGGTGAGACTCTTGCTCCCCCTCAATAAATGCTTTTGACATTTGAAATCTAATTGAGATAAAAGCTTGATTCTCCCCCTATCTTCAACAACGTTGCTCAACCTACATAAAAACAACAAAAACAACCTTTCTCCAAACATAATATTTCATTTCTCTTCAAAACATAATATTTCTCCCCTTTTTCAAAACATCATATTTCTCCCCCTTTGGCATTATCAAAATGAAATATATACCAATTGAAATATAAGATCTAAGCCAAAAATAGAGAGATTAATAAGATATAACAACCAAAGTATGATAATCATCTAATGATTACTCAATGATATCAATTATAAAAAATTGTATACCAATAGCATGATACCAATTATAAAACAATTGTAAGAATTTGATACCAATAGTATTTTCTCAATAGTATAAACAATATCACATTATAAGAAATAATACCAATTGAGAGAACTATGAGCAATATCCAACAATATCAAATTGAATATACCAATTGTATAAAATCGAATGTTACCAATTTGTAGGATTTTCTCCTTAATACCAATTGAAGAAGAAAATGAATGAATAACATATGAAAGTCCTTTTGCTCTTCAATCATACCTACAAAAACAATCATGCTTTGCTTTTTGGTATCCAAATGGTTTTGGATCCATTTTTGTTAGTGTAGGGACTCTCACCCTTTTTCACCCAAACAAAATCTCCTTTAGGTATACCATGCACTTTAATATAACACACATTTGAAGTATGTCCATGAGTACCACAATAGAAACATGTTGGTGCATTTGAAAAATCAACTTTAGAAAAATCAACAACATTTCTATGAGACTTACTCTTAGCATTAGTATAACCCAAACCAAACTTGTTTGAATTTTCTCTTTGAAAATTTAACAATGTGCGCAATCTAATGTCACCATTTGTGAAACTTGCAAGCTTATTTTTCAAAATAGCATTTTCATCTTTAAGCAACTTGCAATCCTCACAATCAACCACAATATTCAATCTACTAGCACAATCACAAGAAGAACTAGCATAAATGAGATCAAGAGTTTCATTTTCAAGATTAAGCTCATCAACTTGTTTTTGAAGTTCTAAAATCTCTTGTTGATGTTTCAAAATGAGCTTCTTTCTTTCAATGTTTTTCGAAGCTAGTTTCTTAAATTGTTCATGCATTTCTTCATAAGCATTATACAACAATTCATACTTAGAAGAAATTTCGGATTTAGTAAGACTTACATCGCTTTCGTCGCTTTGTTCACTTGATTCATCATTTGAACTTTCCTCTTCATTTACTAGAGCTATCAAGTTGAGACAAGCGGCATCTTCATCATCCGAAGAACTATTTGATGTACTTTTCTTGTCATCTTCATCATCACTATTCCAAACTATGTATGCTCTTTTAGTTTTTGCATTTTTCTTCTCTTTCTCCTTCTTCTTAAGATACTTAGAGCATGAGTACTTGAGATGACCGGGCTTTCCACATTCATGGCAAACTATACCTTCTTTTGAAGTCTTTGTCTTGTAGTGTGGGGAATTCTTCTCTTTACTTTTGTCTTTGTTCAACCTTCCTTTTCTCCTTAGAATCTTATTGAACTTTCTTAGTAGAAGTTTCATCTCCTCTTCATCAATGTCCGAATCGGTATCTTCATTATCATCATCATTGGAACTCTCTTCCTTTTGATATGATCTTTGAGCTTTAAGAGCGATTCCTTTTCTTTCTTTGTTCTTATCCGATTCTTCATGCATATGCAAACGTTCAAGCTCTATTTCATGTTCTTGAAGCTTTCCGAAAACTGTTGCTAAGTCCATGGTGTCCAAGTCCTTTGATTCAACAATTGCGGTAACCTTAGGTTGCCATTCCCTACTTAGACATCTTAAAACTTTGTTAACAAGTTCACAATTCAAGAAAGTTTTTCCAAGAGCAATGAGATGATTAACAATATGAGTAAAACGCTTTTGCATAAAACATATAGATTCATTAGGCAACATACGAAACAATTCATATTCATGCATCAAAGAATTTAATCTAGCACGCCTAACTTCACTAGTGCCTTCATGTGTGACTTGCAAGGTGTCCCACATTTCTTTGGCATTACGACATTGGGAGACTCTAAAGAACTCATCATAAGATAAAGCAGAGGTGATGATATTCTTTGCTTTTAAATCATATTGAATTTTCCTTTTATCATCATCGGTCCACTTATCTTTGGGAGTTAGTGTAAGCACACCTTCTACTTCTTTTGAGGGAATATAAGGACCATTTTCAATGGCTTCCCAAATGTTCACATCTATAGATTCTATAAAGATTCTCATCCTAATTTTCCAATAACCATAACCCTCTCCACCAAACATAGGAGGGCGATTCATTGAAGCACCTTCACCACCAAAAGGATTCGTAGAACCCATTGTAGTTTCTCAAGGATCATAACGAAAAAGCTTTATGCTCGTGTCTTTCGACCGAGCTCTGATACCAATTGTTAGAACCTACAATCGGTGGGTGAAATAACTAGAAAACACTAGGAGAACACCTAGAAGGGGGGTTGAATAGGTTTTAGATAAATCATGAAAGATTTTTGCAAGAAACAAATCAAAACGATTAAAACAAATGATTTTTTTAAATTCTTTAGCCTTAATAGATTAATGACATGAACTAATCGATTAATGCCTCTGTTAATGGATTAATCACTTTTCAATAAAATACGAAAATCAATCAATTAACACATATAACCAGAGATTCAGCGGAAACAATTAACACCTATATTCTTATTGATTACCTAGGTTATGAAAATGATTTTCCCCAAATCAATTTTGCACAATTAAGATTCAATTCAATCAATTATGAAAAATCACTTTTTCTAGGTTTTCAACCAAGAACACAATTAATAACAAGAATTGTAAAGAGTAGAGAGTTTAGAGATACGACACAGTGATTTATCCTGGTTCACTTTCATCCACTTGAAAGCTACTCCAGTCCCCTCTTCAACCAAGAGAGATTCTTCACTATGAGGAATTAGAGTTTCTCAAATTACAAGTAAATGCCTCACAAGACTCCCTTCTTGATAGCCTACAAGAGATACCACACCCTTGCCTTGTAACCCTATTGATATCTAATCTAACCTCTTCTCTTGCTTGCCGATACCCCACAACAAGACTTCCAATTGCTTGCTTCACTACAAGACTTCCAAGTGCTTGTTAACACAACAAGGCTTCCAAGTGCTTGATGAAATGTCACACCAAGGCTTCCAATATAACTTTGCTTGATTCACAACCAAGACTTCCAATTGTTGTAGATAGCTTGCCTCTTGCAAAGATTACATCTCAAATGAAAACAAAATAACAATCCTATGAATCTCTTTCAAAAGCTATGAAAAGATCAACATGAGAGATTCGAGGTTCTTGATCAAAGAATGTAAAAGTTAAAGCTTTGATCTTGAGAAAGTGAGAGAGAATAGAGTGGCTTGATTCTTTGTAAAATGAATATCAAAATGATGGAATGTTGTAATAATGATTCACAAAGGTTAGGAATAGGTTTATATAGAATACCCAAAAGTTAGGAATGGTTAGAAGTGCTTTTGAGAAGTGAAAAACTCATTTAAAAACAGTAACAGGTCGTGTTACTCGAGTAACAAAATTACTACTCGAGTAACAAGTGTAATCAGTGTTCACTACTCGAGTAATCTGAGTTACTACTCGAGTATTTATGCAAGGCTTCAAAATTCTACTCGAGTAATCAGCCCCTTAATCGAGTATTTGCGCAAGACTGCAAAATTCTACTCGAGTAAACAAGTGGCTAATCGAGTAGTCAGTTCAAAAAACACTTAAAAACTTGTTTTCTCAAAATCTAAACCTTTTCTTTCAAACCTTTAAGCCACCTATTGATTTTAGGCAAAGTGAATACTTAAAATATGATATAATCATGCAATCAAAAGAGATTCACTACCCTCTAAGAAACTCTACCCAAACTCATAAACTAAAAGACTTGTGAGGCAAAAGATAAAACAATAAAACACAAACTACCAAACTAAGTCTTCATGAGTTGGCTCTCTCTTTATCACTTGATGTTTGTTGTTGCTTGTTGAACTTGAACTTGATCAACACATTAAGCTTGTTCAAAACCTTTTGCCATTTATCAAAACATTCTTCATGGATCTTACACCCGAGGCTTCTCCTCACCAAGCCACAAACGTGGTTGCTGTTGCTTCTATTGTCTCAGTGGCCCCTAGTGGTCAAGTTCAAGCTACTTCTCCTCTCCATCCTTTAATCCGTCGCCGATGACTGGATAAGGGAAAAGAGAAAGTGCCGGAGGGTGCCAACCCAAGGGCTGAAGGACCAAGTGTTCGAACTACTGCTACTCCTACTGATGTTGCTCCAACTTCTGCTGCGACCCTTCGGGAAACATCCATATGGGATCAGCAGTTTGATGAGAGGTTTGGGAAATATATCTTATCTAAGACTGACTGTTCTAGGTTTGGAAATTTGAGTATTGATGAGTGGTCTCGTTGCAATATGACCTTTGCAAAATATCTTCTTCGAGGTGCCAATCTCGCTTATTTTTTGGCTAAGCACCCTGAGGGACTCTTTTCTGGTTACAATGTTGAGCAAAAGGAAGCTCGTGAGGTATCAGCTGCTCAAGAGGCTAGTCTCTCGGATGAGTTGACCCGAGTGAAGAATGAACTGGAGATCTTGAAGGCCGATAAGGGGGAATTGATTAAGGAGAGAGATTCCTTAAAGGTTTCTCAAAAAGCAGCTGAAGTTAAGAAGAAGGAAGCCGAGGAGACTCTGAAGAAAGAACTCCAAGCGCATCAACAGAAGATGGATGAACTAAAATCTGAGGTTGAAAAGTCTGCAGCAGTTGCTCGGAAGTTGAGGGAGAAAGCACTTTTCCACAAGAAGAAGGCAACGACTAACTTCTACAATTGGGGAAAAGCAGTGGATGACTCCTTTGTCTCGGCCATCAAGCAAGTTCAATTTCTGAACCTTGAATTAGAGTTCAGGGCGGTCAGGGCTCATCCATTTCATGTTGTTCAAAATGGGAAGTTGGTCGACCTTGAGACCGGGGCCGAGGTAGATCTGCAGGCAGAAGATCTTTCCAATCCCCTTGAGGAGTTGACTGAGGCGCCAAATTTTGATGATTCAAACGTAGCTTTATCTGACCTTGAGGAGTGATGTTGAACTTTTTAATTTTTGCTGTTTTGTTGATTTTCGCTTTTGCTCGCTGTTTTCTGAGCGTTTTTAACTTGCTAATGTTGCAACAATTTGTCTTTAACCTTTTGCTACGCCGAACAATTTGCTATGTCTTTCGATTGCTCGTGCTATTCGAGCGTCATTTTGAACAGTTTATATCAACTTGCGATTTATGATAATGACATCTTTATTTGACGTATTATCATTGCTTTTGTTTTCGTTCGTCACGCTTCCAGTTTTTGCCAATTAGCAAGTTGTAAGATAAATTTTGAGAATTTATAAATACACAATTCATTGTGAGTAGAACTTGGATCGCCAACTTTAGCCGAAGTGGGATCCTCGGACCGCGAAATAAGGAAAGTAGTTTCCTGGATTTGGGTGTTCTATAAGTACGTTGCTGAACTCTTGTTAGGAGTTGTACTCCGATTTGGCTCGGTGGCTAGCCGAAGCAAATGAGTCGCGTGTTACTTCACAATGTTCAAACGAGGATTTCGAATACATTGATGCATTTATTGATAAACAAAAAATGAAGTTGCTCATCTGTTAACAAATTCTTATCAATCTAATTCCTAACAATTGTCACTAATCTAAGAAGGATGTTACCCTTCGTTTATTCGACCTAAACATTACTGAGCAATAAATTTACCTATCTATAAAAAGTGAAAAAACAAATATGAGCTTAACTGTAATAAGCTCTGAGTTTGGCAACGTTCCATGTGTTACCGATTTCCGTGCCCGAGAGAGACTCCAATTTGTATGCCCCAGATCCGGATTTAGCCTTCACTCGATATGGTCCTTCCCATTTTGGTTGGAGTTTTCCGACTCCAGCATTTCCTTTGCCAATGTCAGCTTGACGAAGGACTAAGTCACCAACTTCAAAGCTTCTTGGACGAACCCTCTTGTTGTATTCCCGAGCCTGCCGCTCCTTCATTTTGCTTTCATGGGCTGCGGCATTTTTTCGAACTTCTTCCAATAAAACAAGCTCCTCGCTGATCAAATGGTCATTTGTCTCCGAAGGACGTTCAAGTGTCCCGAAGGTAGGAATTCGCTTTTCGATTGGAATGACTGCGTCACAGCCGTATGTCAAACGAAAAGGAGTTTCACCTGTGGACGAGTGTATTGTTGTCCTGTGTGACCATAGGACACTCGGAAGTTTATCTGCCCAAGTGCCAGCAGCATTTCCGAGCTTCTTTTTGATCCCATCCAAGATGGTTCTGTTGGCCGCCTCGGCTAAACCATTTGTCTGTGGATGTTCAACAGAGCTGAAATAGTGAGTGATGTTTAGGTCGGCTGCTAATTGTTGGAAGTGAGATGCTGCGAACTGTGATCCATTGTCTGTGACTATGGCATGTGGAACTCCGAATCGAGAAATCACCTCCTTGACGAAGAAAGACTGAATACGAGCTGTTGAGATTGTTGCTAATGGCATTGCTTCGATCCACTTGGTGAAGTAATCAATAGCCACTACTGCAAACTTAAACTGGCCTGGTGCGGTGGGGAATTTTCCGATGATGTCCATGCCCCATTGGTAAAAGGGCCAAGGTGCACCGAGAGAGTGCAACTGTTCAGCAGGTTTTTGATAGATGTCACTATGAAATTGGCACTGAGTACATTTCTTGACATGTTCCATAGCATCTTTCTGCAGTGTAGGCCAAAAATAGCCCGCTCGGATTACTTTTCTTGCCAAGGACTTTCCTCCCATATGGTGACTGCAAATTCCACCGTGAATCTCTTCCAATATTTCCTCAGCTTGGGATGGGTTGACACGTCTGAGCATGGGGGATCCAAAGCCTCTCTTGTACAGGACTCCATTTAGAACTGTGTACTGAGCGGCCTTTTTAACCAATTTCCGAGCCTCCGACTGATCTTGGGGGATGAACCCATGTTGCAAATAAGTAAGAATTGGGTCCATCCATGACTGAGATAATGAGACCGTCAGAATGACACTAGGTCGGGGAATGGTTTCTTGTATCAGCGTTTTGTTATTTTCTGACCCTTTTGTACTTGCCAATTTGGATAGAATGTCGGCTCTGGAATTCGAATCTCTCGGCACATGAGAAATGTTAAATTCGGAAAAGTTTGAGATGATTCGCTTTACCTCTTCAAGATATTTTTGTAAAATGGGCTCCTTTGCCGAGTACTGACCTTTGATCTGAGAAACTACCAGTTGTGAATCGCTGAACACTAACACTTGCTCTGCTCCGAACTCATGAACCATCTTGAGGCCTGCAAGAACTGCCTCGTATTCTGCTTGATTGTTCGATGTTTGAAATTCAAATTTCAATGAGTATTCCATGCACAACCCCTCGGGGTTCTCAATGATGACTCCAGCCCCTGCGCCTTTTCTATTACTTGATCCGTTCACATAAACTGACCAAAGATTTTGAGAGTTGTCCGAAGGGATATCTGTGAACTCAGCAACAAAATCAGCAAGCGCTTGAGATTTCATTGCCTTCCTTGGTTCATAGGTAATGTCGAATTCAGAAAGTTCTACAGACCATGAGACCATTCTGCCAGCTAGGTCGGGTTTGTGAAGAACTTGTCTGAGAGGTTGAGCGGTTCTTACCAATATTCTATGCGCCTGAAAATACTGTCTCAATCTCCGAGCTGACGTGACCAAACAATATGCAAGTTTCTCCAGCTTCTGATACCTCAATTCCGATCCTTGAAGTGTTCGGCTAACGAAATATATTGGAGCTTCAGTACCTGAATTATCTCGTACCAAAACCGAACTGACCGCCGCTTCGGCCACTGACATGTATAGAATGAGGTTCTCACCAGGAAAAGGGCTGTGGAGGACCAGTGGGCTGGAAAGATACTCTTTTAACTGAATAAAAGCTTGCTCACATTGCTCGTCCCAAAGGAAATCCTTGTTTTTCCTAAGGAGCTGGTACCACGGCAAGGCTTTCCGAGCGGCTTGGGACAAGAACCTGGAGAGTGCCGCCACTCGGCCCATGAGTTGTTGAACTTCTTTAAGATTAGCTGGGCTCCTCATGTCAAGGATTGCTTTGCATTTATCAGGATTGGCCTCAATTCCTCTCTCGGTTAACATAAAACCGAGGAAAGAACCGGCTGGGACTCCGAATACACACTTCTCCGTATTCAACCTCATGGAGTATTTTCTCACTCGGTCAAGTATTATTGTGAGGTCCTTGGCATGATTTTCTTGCTGTCTACTTTTTGCAATGATGTCATCTATGTACACCTCCATGTTCGAGCCGATCATACCTTGAAAAATCTTGTTCATCATCCTCTGATAAGTAGCTCCCGCATTTTTCAACCCAAAGGGCATAACGTTGTAACAGTAAGTTGCCCTATCGGTGATAAATGCAGTTTTGTCCTGGTCGGCAGGGAACATTGGAATCTGGTTGTAACCAGAGTAAGCATCCATAAATGATAAGAGTTTGTAACCAGCTGAACTGTCGACGAGTTTGTCAATAACAGGGAGTGGGTATTGATCTTTAGGACAGACTTTGTTCAAGTCTGTGTAGTCAACACACATTCTCCATTTTCCATTGGGCTTTTTGACCAAGACGGTGTTAGCTAACCAGTCTGTATAGTCAATCTCCCTAATGAAACCCGCTCGGAGTAGTTCAGCGACTTTTTCCTCAATTGCTACGGCCTTTTCCGCACTAACTTTCCTTTTACGTTGTGCCACTGGTTTCGACCCCGGAATGATGCTTAACTTGTGACAAAACAAATTGGGGTCGATTCCTGGCATATCGGCTGATGTCCAAGCGAAAAAATCTTTATTCACGATTAATAGTGCGGCCAATTCTTCTTTAACGCATGCGGGCAAATCAGAACCGATTTTCACTTGCCTGAGGGGGTCGTCAAATAGTGTCAAGAACTCCCATTGTCCCTTTGGGGTTGGTCTATTTCTGTCGGATTGGTCTCGCATATCCAGGTCCGCCAGGTTAACATTTCCCTTACCCAAAGAAACTCTTCCAGATTGCTCGGATCCTTGCTTTTCACTTTCCCCAGGCTGGCATTGTAACATTTTCTTGCTGCATCTTGTTCGGCTTTGACCGTTACTACTCTGTCATCAGTTCCGACGAACTTCATAGCCAAATGAACTGTTGATACAACTGCCCCAAATGCTTGCAACGAGGTTCTCCCAAGTATGGCATTATATGCTGCTGGACAATCAACCACTAAAAACTTGACTATCTCGGTTCTAGCCGAAGGTTGTTGTCCGAGAGTTACAGGAAGTTGGATGTAGCCCTTTGGCTCAACGGTGTCTCCAGTAAAACCGATTAGTTCTCCCTCAAATGGAGTGAGATTACACTCCCTGAGTTTTAAAGCTTTGAATAATGGGAAGAACATTATATCCGCTGAACTACCTTGATCAATAAAAACTCGTTTTACCTCGTAATTGCCAATCAGAGCAGTTATCACCATGGGGTCATTATGGCCCGGAAGGATTCCATCCAAATCTTCGTCGTCAAAAATGATGGGAATGTTTTTTGTTGATCTTTTGGCAATCGGTTTCTGGCTAACTGCCAATATTTGGTTGATGTACTTCTTCCTGTCAGCTTTCTTCTCCCCTCCTCCAGCAAAACCTCCTGCAATAGTGTTGACCAAGAATTCATTTTTGCTAGCGTTTGCGTCAGGTACTGGAGCGGATTCGGTTTTCTATCTTCCTGGTTTTCTATCATCTGGTGACCTACTTCTCTGGCGTTTAGATTTTACTGGGGATTGAGATTTGTTTCTGCTTCTTCGGCCAGCTGCATCTCTGATGTATTGCTGTAACTTGCCATCTCTGATCATCTCCTCGATCAGATCTCGCAGCCAGATGCATTTGTCGGTGGTATGGCCATAACTCCTGTGGAAGTCACAGTATTTCGACCTATCACGTTGTGCGCCCTTTCCTAAAGACGGCGGTCTTTGGGCAGAGCGTAAGTTAGTCTGCATAGTTTCCCTCAAAATTTGACTCCTCGGAACTGTTAGAGGAGTGTAATATTGAAACTTATTCCTTGGGGGAACCCGTCGGTCCCGATCATTCATATCTCTGTCTTGTCTCCCACCAAAACGTTCGTCACGTTTTTGTTTGTTCTGTCCTTGGGGATTGGTTCATTGTCTATCTTCTCTGAACTTCTGTCCCTTGTGAAATTCTTCCAAGTTGATGAATTTATTTGACCGTTGTCTCAACTCGGCCATATCCTTTGGAAGTTTACCAATCAGAGATTTTCTGAAATCCCCAGACTGCAAACCTTGTGTGAATAGTAGCACTGCTACTCCTGGCTCTAACCGTGGAACGGAACTTGCTTCCGCGTGGAAGCGTGATAAGTAATCTTTCAATGGTTCATCCGGCCTTTGTGTAACAGATGCCAAGGTATGGTCGGATTTGGATTGAATGCAGCTAGCAGTATATCTGTTAAGAAATACACGCTTCATCTCCTCCCAGGAATTAATGGAGTTAGGAGGGAGGGAAGAATACCACCTTAAAACCGAGGGTTCGAGTGTCATAGAAAATGCTCGGCATTTCATTTGTTCACCGCCCCCATAATAATTCATTGCCCCTTCATAAGACACAATATGGTCCACTGGGTCAGTTAGACCGTTATAATGTGGCACATTAGAGGGGCCCAAGTATCCTTGAGGGGTTTCAAACGCCATTATATATTGAGTGAAAGGATGACCAGGGTGGAAACCGACCTGATCTTGATTTGAGGAGGGGTTAACATGAAAATTTGGTGGGGGAAGCTGCATTATTGGGGCTGGTTGTCGGTCCATGGTTGGTTGGTTTTGTGGTGGAATAGAGGTTGATTGATTTTGAGCAATCCTCGCCATAGCTTGTTGTTGAAGGTCGGCAATAGCACGTCCTTGTTGTTCGATTAAAGTGGTCTGCCTATTAAGAATATTGATCATCTCTTGCTCCCGAGCCCGAGCGGAGGCAGTAGTTGCATAGGATCTGCTGATGGAATGGCTATGACGAGAGTTTCCCGGAGCAGATCTACTTGGATTCAGTCTGGTTCTAGGTGTTGTACTTATATGATCAGGGTTATGTGGGATTGGAGGGGTACGTTGGGTACGTGCTAAATAAGAGAACTACTATGCAGATTCCATCAGCAGATCTATGCAACTACGATTAAGGGAGGGAGGTTCCAGTGGTGTGCTCGGGTTCCAATGGTTCTATGAGTGTTTCGTGTGGTAGGGGCTGTGCTACTTGAATCACCATGGGTAGAGGGAGGTGGTGTTGGAGGAGGTGGCGGCGGTGGTGGAGGCTGTATGGTACGTAAAACCTGAAGGGGTTGGGGATTGCTCCCAGCCCTAGGATGGGAAGATTGTGGTGTTTGGGGGTGTACCGCATGAGCTCCACTACGATTTTGGCTTTGGTTTGGCGGTGGTTGGCTTTGCGAATGGCTTTGTGGCTGGGGGTTATTCCCTAGCCCAGAATGAGATCTTCGTGGTGGTTGCCCATTATTTCCACGATTATGGTTGAGGACGTCACGAAGATCGCCCGCAGAGTGAGGCTATGGCTCATTATTATTAGCATTCCTGGGCCTGCCACGGGTGCGGGCGATGCGTTCACGGAGATCACCGACCTGACTTCTGGTAGTGACCATAGTGGTGGTGGGAATGATATGTTATTCAGTCCCCACAGACGGCGCCAATGTCGTGTCCTTAACCAAGATCAACCTTAAAGCTATGGAAGAGCTTTGAAGAATGATCTCAGCCAAGATGTTAATGTAGGACTTTTTAGGATTTCTGAATATCCAGTTGGGATAATCAGGTTCTCCCTAGTCAACAATGTGTGTGCTAGTGTCAACTTAGGGATGAGAAGACGTACCTTAGCCCCTATAGCCTGGTGGTTCTTATAGGGGATTACCTGTGTACTATGGGCCGTCTTGATAAGGCTTCTAAAGAGGAAGAATTCAACTAGGATTTGTATAGGATATGATAAGATAATATCCATAAACCCTGTAAGTGATAAACTCTATCCAATGCTGTTTTATCTAACCAAGAGTCATGGGAATCTAGGAGTAGTTACGGCTAGATGAGGCTGTAAACGATAAGGATCAGATTGAGAGTCCCGTGCTCGGTGGTAACCTCATCAGTGCGTACCCTACACGTAACAACCCAGTTTGCTCGGTGTAAGTGTTTGACCGTTTACCCTATTGTAGCATCATACCAATCGTAACAATGAAGCTTCGGTCGGTCATCGCTCGGTTTACTACAAGTCCACTACACTGAGGAAAAGGAGGCACACGCGGAGTCAGAAGCAGTAAAACTTGATTATTTCTGATCAAATACTTATGTATACTATCGATTGGGGAACACCTCCCTTCCTGGGTAGAACTTCCCCAAACGAATTGAAACACTGAATACCTCTCTGTTGCCTCCTTAACCTCATTTGTTCTACCCTCTCAGTGATCCTATAGTAAATCACACCTTGTTTGGCCTCTTTCAAGTCCTGAGGGAAATGGGTCGCAATTGGTTTAATCCAACTTCTTGGATTCTCTTCCTCATGAGTTCTCGGTATATCAGAATTTACAGAATCCTCACTCATGTTTATCACAGCTTCAGTTCAAACCCTAAGAAATTAGGAACAACCATAAATAAAATTATCCTAAGAAACCATACGGCGATCGCTCAAAAAATGGCAAAGAATGGCAAGGAATTTCAGAAAAAAGAGGGATATCCTGACGATCAGTACAAGGTTTTCAGTAAGCCCTAGATTTCGTTCAGAATCAAGAAAAGGGGTGCATGGCTGGTGCTAAAACGCAATAATGAAAAGAAAATTTTAAGCGCAATACTCATAACAGACAACATGAACAGTCACATGCAAAATTTCATAAGCTTGCAAGGAGGAAAGAAGAAGATAGTCAAAAGTTTGAAGAATGTGTTCATTACCTGTTTGATGATGTACTATCAAGAAGTTGAAGATGATATGAGTACCAGCAAACTTGGAATATGCTTAGTATAAGAAAAAAGGGTGAAATCAGTGCAAGAATCCCTTCGATGATCTCTGAATCAAACGCAAGAGAAACGATTCTTCAGGAAGGCAAGAATGAGAGAGAAAAGGAGTTGATGAGTTTCTAATTTTGACGGAAGTGAATTTCGAAAACCGCTCCCAACTTTTCTTTCAGAAGTTTCCCTCCACTATCTAAAGATTTGGGCCGAATCAACAAAAGCCCATTCCTCTTGCAAATGTATACGTGGTGTTTACTGAAGTTTTGAAATCATAACATTTCGTTTCCCGGTAATAGAAAGAACACGTGGAAGCATAAGAAGAATTGAAAGGTCCTTTCCGTGTCAATGAAAGGACAGCTCTTCTAAATGCACTAAGACAACCGGATCTCTCTTCTCCTCAACAATGCCTGTCTTTGATCGGCCAACAACTTATTTGTCTCTTAACTCGACAGGGCTCAAATCACCCAACCGAGCTTGGGGGGCTTATGTAGTAGACCTGTAGTAGACTGAAAGTTATCCGACTAAAATCACCTTGGTCCGACCAGGTAGACGCTGGAACAAGGCCTACGGTCGGAACGCTACACCGAGCAACTGGGCTTTATGGAGATGTTACACGCTTATGAGATTAACCCCGAACACAGGATTCTCATCCTTATTTCTATCACTTACAGTCTCATTAAGCTTAACAACTTCTCTTAGATTCCCACGACTCTTGGTTAGATAAATATGATATTGGATAAAGATTTATCACTTACAGGATTTACGAAGGTGATCTTATCATAACCTTTACGAATCCTACTTGAGTTTTTCCTCTTCAGAAGCCTTATCAAAAGGGCCCATGACACACAGGTAATCCCCTATAAGAACCACCATGCTATAGGGGCTAAGGTACGTCTTCTCATCCCTAAGTTGACACTAGCACACACATTGTTGACGAGGGAGAACCTGTTTATCCCAACTGGATATACAGAAATCCTAAAGAGTCCTACATTAACCTCTTGGTTGAGATCATTCCTGAAGTTCCTCCATAGCTTCAAGGTTGATTTCGATTAAGGACACGACACTTCTCTAATCTTCTGGTTTTCACGTTCATACTTTTGGAAGAACAAAAACCTTATTGGTTGAGTAACTCTTAGAGAAAAAGCACTTCATTATCATAAGAGCATATTGTTGTATCTGTGTTGTTGAGAACAAACTTTTCTATTGTAATCACTCTCATATCCATTGTATTTGAACCAGTATAAAATTCACCGGTGCAAGCTTTTCTATCCCTATCTCTTTATTTTCCACATATTTCAATTATTTACGTTTCCGCGCTACTCAATTTATTTTATCTATCGTTTTCGCGATCCGTTTCAAACGCTCAATCTCTCTATCTCAAAACAATTTTTTAATTTGTAAAGGATTTCACAATACATTAATAAAACTCGATTCACCCCCCTCCGCCCCTCTCGAGATTTTGAGGGCAAAACCAACAATTGGCATCAGAGCTAGTCTCTTGTGTTAAGACTTAACCGTCTCAAGAGTATGGCTTCAAACTCTCTGTTTGGTGGTGAAGGGAGTTCTATTAACCGCCCTCCCATGTTTGATGGGGTAGGGTACGCGTATTGGAAAGCCTGTATGAAAATTTTTATTCAAGGATTTAGATTAAAAGTTTGGGATGCCGTCGTAAATGATCCCTATGTTCCTACCTATGTGGTTAATGGTAACACCGTCGAAAAGCCTATGGCTGAGTGGACGGAGGAGGAGGAACGTAGAGTCCAGTACGACCTGAAAGCGAAAAATATTATAACATCTGCTTTGAGCTATGATGAGTTTTTCAGGATATCGACATGCGAGACAGCACAACAAATGTGGGATACGCTAGAAGTCACGCATGAAGGTACAACTAAAGTGAAAAGGTCGAGAATCAATACTCTGACTGGGGAATACGAATTATTCAGAATGAAAGATGGAGAATCAATTCAAGAGATCCAAAAACGCTTCACGATGATTGTAAATCAGCTAACAACATTGGGGAAGAAATTCACCAATGAGGAACTCATCAACAAAGTTTTAAGGTGTTTGGGAAGAGAATGACAACCCAAAGTGACGGCAATTGCTGAATCAAGAAACCTTTCAACTATGACGCTGGCAACTCTCTTTGGGAAGTTACAAGAGCATGAAAGTGAATTGAAAAGATTGGCTCAACACGAAGAAGAGAACAAGAAGATCAAAAGTTTGGCATTCAAGGCTGAAGCACCAGCAACAGAAAGTGACTCGGACAAAGAACTGATAAATGATGAACACATGGGTCTGTTGGTCAAAAAGTTCGGGAAATTTCTGAGAAAGAAAAGAAACTTCAATAGAAGAGACAAGAACAAAAGTGGAGGGTCATCCATCACATGTCATGAGTGTGGCAAGCCTGGTCACATCAGAGTAGACTGCTACCAGCTGAAAAAGAAAGAAAATTCAGAAAAAGGCACCTCAAATTCAAAGAAAGGGAAGCAAGCATATTTGGCATGGTTGGACAACAAAGGAAGTTCGGATGAGGATTCAGACGAACAAGAAGAGACAGCCAACATATGTTTGATGGCACACGGAGATGAGGTAATTTATGAACTTAATTTTTCTTATGATGAATTACAAGAGGCTTTTGAAGAATTACATGAGGAGTCAATGAGGTTATCCTTATTGATTTCTATAGAAAATAAAAATCCAGCTTCTCTTTTAGAAAAGAATAAAAATCTTATTAAAGAAAATGAATTTTTTAAAAATCAAAATAAGGGGCTGAATTTGACTCTGAAAAATTCTTCAAACACCTCGAGTAACGAAGTTAAATTTAAAGCTAGTTCTTCTTCTTGTAAGTTCTGCAAGGACCTTGTTAAAGAAGTAGAAGATTTAAAAGAAACCCTTGCAAAATTTACGAAAGGTAGAAATACTTTAAATTTAATGCTAGGGAGACAAAAATGTTTCTTTAATAGAGCGGGTTTAGGATATCAACCCGGTAGGCATCAAAAGAAATTAAGTACCATTTTTGTCCCTGCTAGCAATCATAAGAAACCTTTAATTATTTGTCATATTTGTGGTAAAAAGGGTCATGGTGCACATGAATGCATACACCGAAAAGTGAAGTTTGTTAAACCGAACAATGAAACTAAAAGGTGGCATGATTTAAACTATGGCTACACTAACGCTCAAGGACCCAAAAAGATATGGGTACCTAAAAAGAAACCTTGAAATTTTTCTTGTAGGTTACTCCGGAAGAAAGAAAATCGTGGAGGTACTTGGACAGCGGATGCTCAAAACATATGACGGTAGATAAATCTAAATTTTCGCATCTCGTTCCAAAGGACCAAGGACATGTGACTTTCGGAGATAACAATCAAGAAAAGATTCTTGGAGTCAGTAAAATTGGTACACCTCCTAACCCTTGCATAGAAAATGTTTTACATGTTGAGGACCTAAAACACAATTTGTTAAGTATTAGTCAGTTGTGTGATAAGGGCAATAAGGTTATTTTTGATTCTGATAGATGTATTATCGAGGGTAAAGTTGATAATCTTATTAAGCTAATTGCTCGCAGGATAAACAATGTTTATGTTATTGATTTTAACTCAATACCCTCAAATGATGCGAAATGTTTATTAAGTAAAGAGCATGAATCGTGGCTATGGCATTGTAGAATAGGTCACATCCACATGGCTCATTTAAATAAAATTTCTTCTAAAATCTTAGTAGTTGGTTTGCCAAAGCAAAATTTTTCTATTTCTGAAAAATGTGATCCTTGTTCTAAATCAAAACTCACAAGGGCATCTTTTCCTTCTAAAAATCTTGTTTCAACTCAAAGGCCCTTGGAACTTTTACATATGGATCTTTTTGGACCGTGTCAAACGAAAAGCTTTGGTGTCAACTATTATTGTTTAGTTGTTGTGGATGACTATTCTAGGTATACATGGACGCTTTTTATTACTCATAAAAAATGATGCATTTCATGAATTTAAAAAGCTAGCCAAGATTGTTCAAAACCAATTGCATTTGAGCATTGCATCCATTAAAACTGATCATGGTGGAGAATTTGAAAATCCTCTTTTTGAAAAATTTTGCGAAAAACATGGAATTAAGCATTATTTTTCAGCTCCAAGAACTCCTGAGCAAAACGAGGGTTGTGGAGAGGAAAAATCGTTCATTAAAAGAGCTTTCAAGAACAATGCTTAATGACATGAATTTGCCTGAATATTTTTGGGCCGATGCAGTGAGTACAGCTTGCTATGTTATGAACCGTGTTTTAATAAGGCCTATTTTAAAGAAACCCCCCTATGAGTTGTACAAGGGGAGAAAACCAAATATTTCCCATTTTCGTGTTTTTGGATGTAAATGTTTTGTGCATAATAATGGTAGAGAAAATCTAGGAAGTTTTGAGGCTAGAGCTGATGAGGGCATATTGCTTGGATATTCTGTTTCGAGCAAAGCATATAGGATTTACTATAAATCTCATAATACTATTGAAGAATCTATTCATGTATCATTTGATGAATCCGATCCCAGAAAGTTGGGAAAGGTATCTGTTAATGACATTTCAGGTATCCTTGGAGATCTATTCATTGATGAGGATGAGGAGCCTAATGCTAAAGGAAAGGAACATTCCGAAAGCAATGAAAAATCAGTTGAATCAGTTGAGGAGAAAAATCAAGAACAATCCATGGAGCTCAACGTTGATTTGCCTAAGGAATGAAGAACATCGAGGCACCATCCCATTGACCAAATCATAGGTGACATCACAAAAGGTGTAAGTACTCACAATTCTATTAGTAATCTATGTAACTTCTTCGCATTTGTTTCTCAAGTGGAGCCAAAGAATATTTCTGAGGCAACGCTTGATGAGCATTGGCTTTTGGCAATGCAAGAGGAATTAAACCAGTTCGAAAGAAATTAGGTTTGGGAACTTGTTCCTAGGCCTGAGTCTCATTAGATTATTGGAACTAAGTGGATTTATAAAAATAAACTCGATGAGGCTGGTTTAATTGTTCGAAACAAAGCTAGGTTAGTTGCACAAGGTTACAACCAGGAAGAGGGGATAGATTATGAGGAAACATTTGCCCCTGTTGCTAGGTTGGAAGCCATTAGACTGCTTTTAGCTTTTGCATGCATTTTAGATTTTAAATTATATCAGATGGACGTAAAGAGTGCCTTTCTAAATGGTTTTATAAATGAAGAAGTTTATGTGTGTCAACCTCCCAGGTTTGAAAATTATGAACACCCGAATTATGTTTATAAATTGAAAAAGGCTTTGTATGGACTCAAACAAGCTCCTAGAGCGTGGTATGACCGTCTTAGCAAATTTTTATTAGAAAATAATTTTGAAAAAGGGAAGGTTGATAACACGCTTTTTATTAAAAAGAAAGGAAAGGACATTCTTTTAGTTCAAATTTATGTAGATGATATTATTTTCGGTGCTACTAATGAAACCCTTTGCAAGGATTTTTCGAGTATGATGCAGGAAGAGTTCGAGATGTCTATGATGGGCGAGCTGAACTTTTTCCTGGGATTGCAAATAAATCAAGCAAAGGATGGGATTTTCATTAGCCAAACAAAGTACTGCAAGGAACTATTGAAACGATTTGGCATGGATAAGGCCAAGGCAGTAGCAACACCTATAAGCACATCTTGTTATCTGGACAAAGATGAAGGAGGTAAATTCATAGAAATCACTAAATATCGAGGTATAATCGGATCCCTTGTCTATTTAACGGCAAGTAGGCCGGATATAATGTTTAGTGTTTGTTTATGTGCTCGTTTTCAAGCGAATCCAAAAGAAACGCACATGGCTGCTACCAAACGTATAATGAAATATCTGTCTGGCACAACTGATATGGGTTTATGGTACCCCAAAGGTTCTTCGTGTAACCTTGTTGAGTATTCTGATTCTGACTTTGCTGGGTGCAAAGTATATAGGAAAAGCACTAGAGGCACTTGTCATCTTCTTGGAAATTCTTTAGTATCATGGGCTAGCAAGAAACAGTCGAGTGTAGCCCTATCCACAGCTGAGGTTGAATATGTCGCCGCGGGTAACTGTTGTGCGCAAATATTATGGTTGAAACAGCAACTCCTAGACTTCGGTGTAAGTCTAGATCACATTCCCATAAAATGTGATAATACCAGTGTTATTAGTATTACCAAAAACCCTGTGCAACATTCTCGCACCAAGCATATTGAGATTCGTCACCATTTTATACGTGATCATATTCAAAAGGGTGATTGTATTATTGAGTATGTTGATACTTCGCGGCAGTTAGCTGATATCTTTACCAAACCGCTTCCAAAAGAAAATTTATTTTTCATTCGTAGAGAAATCGGTTTGACTTCTGTCTCTCACCTATTTTGAGTATGTGACTTTTTATCTCTCTTGTTATTATTGATGCGTCTTCTCAGTGTTTCAGGGGGAGATAGCACATCCTTTTTGATGATTACAAAAGGGGGAGAGATATTCTGATATTTTGATACAGGGGGAGAGATACTCTGAAGATGCTAGTTTGAATTGATATATATTGTTTATGCATCAATACAGGGGGAGATGCTATAAATTGTTATATTCTTTATAATTATTGTTCTAGGGAAGGTTAATGTTATATATATATATGTGTGTGTGTGTGTGTGTGTGTGTGTTTTTGCTTGTATAACACTTGTGATGCAGATAGTAAAGAGCATATCAGAATCGTTGTTTGTCATCATCAAAAAGGGGGAGTGTTAGAAGTCAAGCTAGTGTTGGAAGACATGCTTCAAACTCTTTTATGAACTTCAAGTATAATTCAAGATGATGTTTTGATGATAACAAACCAACTCAAGTTCAAGCTCACAAGTTTCATCCATGATCAAGATTGAAGAATCAAGCAAGGCATAGATTAGAAACCTTTTCCTTAGATCATTTGTAAGGTATTGGAGTTTCTATTCTTTACGAGTTTACAAAAGCCAATAAGTTTTTCATTTTAAAAGAGAGAAGAAAAATGTGTTTTTCATGAAAAGGTGTTTTCTATCTTTATCTTTGTGAAAATACTTGATGTTACAAAACTCTGTATATTTTTATGTATGCAAGAGAGAGTAATCGATTAGCTGCTCAAGATAATTGATTAACTTTGTTGAATCATAGAAAAATCAGAGAGGTTGTAATCGATTAAATGAATCTTGTTAATCAATTACTTTCTTATGGGAGTAATCGATTACCTGGCTCAAGTAATCGATTATAACTGTTGCATCATATATTTTTCAGAGGCTTAGTAATCGATTACAGGCTCTGTAGTAATCGATTACATGATGTTGCATCATATGCATAACAGAGACTCAGTAATCGATTAATTGATTAGTGTAATCGATTAAATGAGTTGCATCACATATTGAACAGGGGTGGTGTAATCGATTAATCATTGTTGGTCTAATCGATTACTTGTTTTTCAAATGAATTTAAGAATTTCTATTTTTGAAGGAATAATCGATTACCTTCAGAAAGTAATCGATTACTTCAAGTTTTATTGAAAAACGTGTCAGAATCATTTTGATTATTTCCTTATTTGTTTTTATATTAAAGATTCTGATTTATTTTATAAAATTCGAAAATGATTTTAAATTTGAATTATTTCCTTTTTAGTTTTAAGAATCAAATCTTTATTTTATTTCGTAAATCGTTTTGATTTAGTTTTGATTTTAAAACTTATTTCAAAATCTTATTTTATTCTAATTTGATTTAAAAGTGATTTTGATTTATTGAATAAAATCTTTTTGATTCAAAAACGTTTTCTATTTTAGAAACAATTTCACTCCAACATTCAGTTGATCATTCATTCATATCTGACATCTTTTCTGATCACACGTTCTCTCTTCCTCTTCTCTAATCTTCTGGTTTTCACGTTCATACTTTTGGAAGAACAAAAACCTTATTGGCTGAGTAACTCTTAGAGAAAAAACACTTCATTATCATAAGAGCATATTGTTGTATCTGTGTTGTTGAGAAGACACTTTGCTATTGTAATCACTCTCATATCCATTGTATTTAAACCAGTATAAAATTCACCGGTTCAAGCTTTTCTATCCCTATCTCTTTATTTTCCGCATTTTTCAATTATTTACGTTTCCGCGCTACTCAATTTATTTTATCTATAGTTTTCGCGATCCATTTCAAACGCTTAATCTCTCCATCTCAAAACAATTTTTTAATTTGTAAAGGATTTCACAATACATTGATAAAACTCGATTCACTCCCCTCTCGAGATTTTGAGGCCAAAACCAATAGAAAGAGGATCTTGTAACAAAAACCCATAGTCACTGATGACGAACAGGAACAAAGTGAATTTCCAGATCTACGAAATGAGAGAGAGAGGAAGAGATCTTCATAAGCCATCATGAGAAATCAAGGGATCCACCATCTCCGTCGCGAGCTCTAACATGGAGACCACCATCTCAATAGACGGACATCACCTCTGAGGAAAGAAATGAGAAAAGGGAAGCAAATTCCAATTAACTTTGTGAGCCACAACGAGAGCCGCCTTCTGTACCACTAGAAATGGTCTCCTACAAGCAAGATGGATCAAGGTCGCCTTGCCTGACGGAAGAGAAAAAAGTACAAAGAGGAGGAGCTACTTTGTTTGGTTCAAAACAAATTTGTGAAGAGCAGAAAGTTATTGGAATGAAAGAGAAGAGTGTTGAAAATGGTTCAGATCTAAATAAATTGCGTCTGCAAATTTTGGAAAAGAAGGTATTATTATTTGAGAGTTCGTTTTTTAGACCCCCTCCCCCCTCCCCATTTTACTACTTGATCCTCCTCCGAATTTTTTTTCTCTAAAATACCCCTCTCCCTCTCCTCCCTCCCTCTTCTTCAACATCCATTTTCCTCTTCCTCTCTTCCATTTCCCTCTCCCTCCCTTTCAACCTTTATTTCCCTTTCCCTCTCTTTATCCCTCTCCTCCCTCCACACACTTGTCTATCATCAAGAACAAGAAAATATGAAAATGAAAATAGGAATCAAAACTCCCTTGGTATTGTTAGGTCTTAACAAAACTAATAAACAGATATTGCAAATAAGAAAACAAGATCTCAACATACGATAAATACTCAATTCTCAAAACAGATCTACTTTGTATGCTCCTATGTGAACGTGCAATTTTATTTTAATTTTTATTTGTAATTTCCCCCATACACTGAGGGTCAGCGTAAGACCGTACAGAGAAGATCTGTTTGAGAATTGGGGACTCAACGAATGTTAATGTGGTGGACTGAACGTCGATCCGACCGATGTGACCACGGTCCGACCAGTTTTATACTAAGACAAGGAGTGTCGACCCTCATTCGTTCGGCATACATCACACCGCGCTAGGGACACAGTGGTTTAAAGGCTTACGGGATCAGGACCAAGCACAGGACTATCATCCTTATCCTCACCCATTACGGTCCCAACAGCCTAACAACCACTCCTATATTCCCGCACGGCTTGGTTAGATTACGGGATAGGATCAAAGTCTATCATATACAGGATTAACAAAGGTGATCTTATCAGCAACCTTTACTAGTCCTAATGGAACACTTCTACTTCACGGGCCACACCAGAAAGCCCAGGAACACACCTGAACAGGTAATCCCCTATAAGAATCACCATGCTATAGGGGCTAAGGTATGTTCTCTCATCCCTACTCTCAAGAACTACCTGTGGCTTGATTCCCTTTTTACTGGGGATACGTAAGACTGGGGTCACCCTCGCCACCTACAACAACCCATCAAACACATCATGGTGTTCCATCAACATTGGAACACCACATTGGCGCCGTCTGTGGGGACCGGTAAACTTCGATTCCCAACCAACAAAAAAAGGAACGTGTTCATGGCTTCTGTTCATGGGGAAAAGAGGTGTTGGTGGCCGCTATATCCCCTTAGTTGCAGCTGATAATGCTGCACCCCCTTCATCGACGCTGCAGCTGGTGCTCTTCATGACTAGGGCACGCATCTGGTGCATCTGCTCCACCACACAGGAACTTGTTCTAGGCGTTCTGGTGCTGCAATAGCAACATCAACACTACTGCATCTGGTGCGGTGGTGCAGTGGTGCGACCGGGCAGAAGAGGCACCGCCACGGTGTCACCATCTCTCCCTCCTCGTTGCCGTCTCTCTCTCCACCATCAGGCAAAGAACCTATTCTCAAAGTCAGCATGCTTCTCCCTTTTGATGCGCCTATAGCATGATTATTCTTGCTTTGTTGATGCGCCTTCGGATCAGTGAGAACCACGAGTAAACCCAACTCGTGACCTCGTTCTAACAACAGTGGCACCTCGCTTACAATCGTGCTCCCATTCCAAGCATTCGACGAGCCCAGTTTGAATCCACTTAAAACGATCGTAACTGCACCACCAGTCCTGGACAAGGACGAATTGGCGGCGAGCCAGCGAAGAAGAAGGGGAAAGATGCTGGACCAAAACCACCGCCGCACCAGCCCATGAGTTTGCACCCCTCGCCGTCGACGCCGTCATCGTTGCAATCCCACGCCGGTTCGCTTGCCACCACCGCCACCACCATAGTCAGTCGTACCCACCGTGGCGGCCTTCGATCATTGCTTGCTACCGCTGCTGGTGCGCATAGCAGCACCCACTAGCGTGCAGCACACAACTTCTACGGTAGGGTTTCCAAACCCTATTGGGTTGTTGCCCCAATAAAAAAAAAGAAGGTTTTACAAGCCTCGGTAGTCCTAAACCAAGAAAAAATGTTTTGACTGGCTTAGCTGATACAGGCCCAAATACAAAGATATACGTGGCTTAACGCTAAACAGGCCCAACTCAGAAGTCTGACAAAGGTGTCCGAGCTACAGGACCACCCATTTTAATATTTTCATCAATGGGCATATTATTTTCCAAGCTTCGTGAATACAATCATCTCACTCTATTCGGAACATGGTGATAACGGCAAGGACCCCCGCGCCAAATTTCCTTCTTTGATCTCGTCTCCGAGTATAGAGAACCTCGTGCTCAGTTCCCCGCATCGGATACATGTTCCAATTGTGCGCGGACCCTCGACAGCGTCCCGCTTTTGGTATCTCATACATTCAGAACATCGGGAACCATGCATTTCCCGTCTCTCCTCGGATTTATAAGACGATTGTTGTAACATCCCTAATTTTGTCCCTTGAATATTTATATTTATATAATAAAAGTTTATTTTCCAAATTACAAAGTTTTCTTTTAAATCGATTAATTATATAAATAATGTGCATTTAATTAGTAAATATTTTAAATGAGTAAATCATGTGAAAATATAATTTTCATAGTTTGATCCTTAAATTAGGACCTAATAATGATATTAGAAAGGTTTTTGGAGGGAAAGGAATCAAAAACTAAATTTTTGAATTTTACATAGCATCTAACCGGTTAGATGCACCCTGTAACCGGTTAGACGATGAACCCATAAAATTGAGTTAGTGCATTTGATGAGTAATCACTTGATTAATCCGTTAATCGCCACGAAATCAACCATAAACGCAGTGAGAAATACGTGTCGATCTGCATGGCAATGAAATTGATCTATAAATAGCCCTTAATGATCAAGGTTTTGGGTCCTTTGTTGATCTGAAGTTGTTGAAGCTCTGTTAGGGTTCTTGAATCCGTTTTTCCAATTCTTCCAGTTCTCAGAGAGTTTGAGTGTGAGTGATACACATTTACAAAGCTTAAATCAAGGGCTTTGTATAGATATAAAAATCGTGAGTTGAGAGTTCCTGAGGTAGGAAAAATTGAAGCACGAAGTTGAAGCTTTCAAGCTGTCAACACTGGTTTTGAGTTCGTGGAGCTATCTTTGAGCTTCGATTTTGGTAAGCTCAAGTATTCTTTTGACCTCAAATCTGTCCAATTCTGTAGTGCATGTTACATAGAACACAATCTAACCACTTTCCCCAATTTGTTTCTCTTTTTCATGTGTCAAAATCTCTAATCTTTGAACCCTACCAAAACTGTTCTGCATGAGAACAGAATCTGTGATTTTGGAGTGTCTCTGTGTCAATCTTGTTGTGGCTATGTTGATCCTCATCAAGCACGACTCTAAGGTAAGGGAGAAGCTAATTAATCACTAGAATAAGAATAATGAATAGGAATTTAGGTACGAGTCACCATGAGACTCATAAAGGGCATAGAGTTTAAAGGTTAAAGGCTTGGAGGCCAATTTCACTTGTTCCAGGACTTAGAGCAAGTTTTAATAAGTGAATGCAAGCTGAATATATGACTAATTGGTGTTATATTTCAGTATATGTGAATTTGGTATACTAAGTTGTTATTTATACCTTTTTCATGCAATTTGATATGTATATTTGAAATGCATGTGTGTTGGATGAAAGCAAGTGTTGGAACATGTTTATTTCCTGGAATTGAAGCTATGTTTATGGTTAAATTTGATTGGAAATGAGTGGACTGGGAAATGGCATGAAAAACCCCAAAACAATGTTCTGTACTACATGTTTTAACCAGTTAGGTTATCGTGTAACCGGTTAGAACTGACAAACATGGAAAAATTGAAGTCCAGAAATTTAATCACTGATTTTTACAATATTTTCAATGAACTTTTCCAATCAAACTTAACCGTAATCTATCTATTATGGACTGAGAATGTTGATGGACTTAAGGTTTTATAATTGAGTTCCATATTGTAATGGAAGTGATGTCATTGATTTGGTTTTGAAAAAGAAGTCCAATTGAAATTGAGTTCTATGAGACTCTCAATATAAAAACAAGATCAATTTGAGGCATATGAATTATTCCCAACCTGTTTTGCATTTGGGATTGGATTGGAAATTAAAATGGCATCAAACCCTAAAGAAATTCTGGTTTGGCTGCAGGTTCTAACCGGTTAGAATCTGTTGTAACCGGTTAGAGACTGCCAGTAGTGAAAAATCAATTGAATTATAACTTAACCTTTCTTGTGCCATTTTAATTAACCTTTTTCAATTTAATACTAATTTAATTACCTTAAATACAAGAGTGTGATTTTATGGGATAATTCATAAAACCTCAAGTTAAGCTAACTTACTAAGAAAGTATGGAATTCTTAGTAATGTTATAAGCTTTATATATTGAGAATGGAAATTGAGAAATCAATTAATGGCCAACCAAACTGAGAAAAATAATATATGCATTCATGCATGGTGAAAGGTGATGAAATAGGTTGGCAAGGAACGTTTGTCATGTTCTGGGAACATGAGGAGGGTACTCTGGGAGTACCAAATTGATGCAACCTACTTGATGACACATTCTGGGAATGTGGCCAGTGTCTGGGACATGGTTTTTATGCGTTCTGGGAATGTAATGCACACTCTGGGAGTGGTGCTTGTTTTCCAAGTATGGTTTGCCATACGTTTTGGGAACGTGTGTTAGTGTTCTAGGAACACATTGGTGTATTGGATGGACGTCTGAGATTGATTAGTATTGGAGGCCTCAGGATTGTGAGATAGAAAGCATGCATCATGCCACTAATTTAAAAGATTAACAATCTGTTAAACTGGGTGTGCACATATGTATTTGCATGTTTACTTGTGTTTGAATACCTGTGAATGTCAGCATTATTCTTGTTTGATTATGTGGTTATATTATGCTTACTCCTGTGCCCTGTGTAGGTGATGGCACACTTCTACCTAGCATGCATCAAGATCCGTCCTATCCCTAACTGGATATGGACGTATGAGGAGCATCGGACTACTTTTGAGGGAGAGGTGGAGGTCACACTCTACCATCCCAACCCCTTGGCCCAAGTGCGACCTCGACGATTTTGGATTCCCATTATTTATATTATGCACGTACCACCTTTTTATACTTATCGTGGACCACCCCCTGCTCGACTTGTTCGTCGTTATCATACTTTTCGTTTTCATCCATATACTCGCTCTCACCCTATTGCTGCTAGAGTTGTTCGTGCTGGGACTCCTTCACCTGATTCATCAGACCCTGAGAGGACTGTGTCTGTTGCAGATCATGTACCCAGTGGTAGGGTATCTACTCCGTTGGATGAGGCAGAGGAGGATCCAGAGGAGGGTGAGAGTGATGAGGAGCCAGTCGAGCAGGAGGACATTACTGATAGGAGGATGGGTGGCCCTTAGGTATGGGCATAGTGTGAGTAGTGTGCGTCTGGGTCGTAGTAGCAGCTGTAGCAGATCATGGTGATAGTGGAGCGTTCTTGGAGGACTTGATGACCAGCTCTGGAGTGTCTATATTTTGTTATGTATATAATGTATATATATCTTTTGAGAGACTTCAGGGTTTTGGTCTTTGCTTTCAGTTTATGTTTTGGAACTTATCTCTGGACCTTGGTATCAGTTGATGTATTTCAGACATGATGGATGTATGGTGATGCTTATAGCATCTATATATATATATATGTGTGTGTGTGTGTTTTATGTTATAAGGTCCAGTAATGATATTATTTTCCAAAGTTATACTCTTTTCGCGTACTCTGATAAATAACAAACGAATTCGGTAATAGCAAGGGTTTTACAAAGAGGAAGGTTTGATAATAATTTTGATGCCGAATTCAAAGTATTTTTGAAGAATATGTTTATTTTGAAATGATTATAAAGGAAAAATTTTATATCCTATTTTTCAATAATATCAAGTCCGTATTATATATGTTCAACTATATTTTCTTATAAAGTATTTTATTCCAAGAGCGTCACACATTCTATTTAATAAAAATACATACTTTTAATCCATACTATATACTATACTTACACGTATACAAATTAAGCATTGCAAACACATACAAAAATTATCATTTGTGACCTCATAGTTCAATAAAATATTTATTTTCAGAATTAAAATTTATTTTTCAGATTTAAATTATTTTTCTACCAAATACATAATTTATTTCATGTATACACATCAATAAACATACATATGCATCATATAACCATTTAGGGAATTAGGAAATTAGCAAAAATCATTATTTCCTACCAAAAATAATTTTCGGTCATAATAATAAAAATAGAAAAGTAATATTACTTTATAAACACATATATATCTTATTCATATAATTTCATACCTTCCAAAAATTAACTTTAAGCATCAATTTAAATAGAAAATAAGCACTTTGGAGTAAGATTACTTTTTGGACAACACTTAACATTATAGCTTATATACATTACCAATTCATATAATCACATAAACAAAAAGTCCAATTAATCACTTTTTTAACCATATCAAATACCATTAAATACACATAATTACCAAACAAAATAATATATATAATTTGCTATTATCATTTAAAAAAGCTATAGGCCTCACGACCTAAACAACACCCACCCACAATCTTATTTTTTTTTTATTCATCATCACTTACTTATTATTCATGCTTTTATACTTATATTCATAATCAAAACAAAGTTAAAACAACAATACAACAAAGATTAAAACAACAATTCCTAAAACATACAAACTTTTATCAATTAAAATTTCAAAATATTATTTCCTTATTTTATCATAAATAATTCGGTCATCAAAGGCTAAAAAAGGGAAGATCATTTTCTCTTTAAACAATTTTTCTTTTGTCCCTTTTTAATCCTTAATCATTTGACCTTCAACCAAATTTCATACTAACAATCCATAATTCATATTATATCAAAGAAGAGATTAGAGATTTTAGTTTCACAATCTCATAACCATAGAAGAATATAAGAAGTTTATATATTTGTTTATTTAACAAAAGAATAAGAGCTTAAAATTAAAACAAAGATTAAGTTTTTAGGATTACCTTTTCTCCTTAGCAAAGAAGAGCTTCAAAGTGAGTATGAAATTTTTTCCTTCCTTCCAAACAAGAGTGTCACGCCTAATTCCACTCTCTCAAAGCCTTTCTAAAATTTTTTTCTCTCAAAAAAATTGTTTGTTGTGTGTAAAAGAATGAGGGGTCTTAGGCTCTATTTATAGGTGAAGTAGAAAATGAATTTACCCAAAAATGAGATGAGGTACACGCCCCTTTTCACCAGAAAATTAGTCAAGAAATTTAAATTTTTACTTTAATCATATCTAGGAACATGTACATGTATTAAATGTGATTTTTCCAACTCCTACAAGCTTTAAACCCAAAGATTCTTCTAGGTAAATTTTCAGAAAATATCTCCTCCCTCTCCTATGCATTTGGACGGCACCCCTTAGTCAAGGTGGGAAGAACAAAATTTGCATTTACTCACTTTGAATTCACCTCCCTTTTATCCAATCAAAATAAAGCTTTTTACTTTAAAATTCAAAAATAAATAGGAAAATAAAATAATATGGACGGTGCAGCCAATAAGCTTTCAAATAAATATATGAACATAAAAATAAAAATATTTTGAGGTCCAATAATTAATTCTAGGCTTTAAAATAATTTTTCCAAGCTTAAAACATAGAAATTCGTATTTATAATGTACAGATATATTTTTTTTCGCAGGCTTCCTAATAAAATTTTTTTTCATAAATTCAAATTCTACACTTCAATACCAACGTTTCGACATATCATTTGTAATTTTCTGACTTATGGTTAAAAAGATATGAATTTTTGAAGTTAAAACACTATAACTTTGAAAATTCACATTTTTATCAAAACCTTTGCTAAAAAGCATTCCAATACTATTTTTTTTCTAAGATAAAAGTATACTTATCAAATATTTCTATCCCAGAAATAATTTCCTAATTTATTAAATAAAAATTTACCTTTATATGTATATATATATATATTTAACGCCATATACATATATATATACATAACCAAACCAATTCTTTTTATAACAATTCCTATTAAATTATTCTTAAAATAAATATATAAAAAAATAAAAATAAAAATATATTGCTGCATAAATAAATTGGGTAAAATTGCGGGTCTCACAATCCTCCCCAACTTAAAGATTTCTCGTCCTCGAGAAATACGTACCTGATTCAAACAAGTGAGGGTACGACTCCCTCAAGTCACTTTCACGCTCTCAAGTAGCATTTTCCCCATGGTCTTGACTCCACACTACCTTAACCAATGGAATCTCTTTACCTCTCAACTTTTTAACACTGCGGCCATTGATCCGCAAGGGCAATGTTTCATACGCAAGATTATCCTTGAGTTGTATAGAGTCAGGCTCAACAATGTGAGATGGGTCACTAATATACTTCCTTAGTTGGGATACATGAAAGACATTGTGTAGGTTTGAGAACATAGGGGGTAAAGTTATTTGGTATGCTACAGGTCCTACACGCTTTTGGATTTGATATGGCCCTATAAAACGAGGGGTTAGTTTCCTGGTTTTGAACACTCTGCCAATATCGGTAGTAGGTACTACCCTCATGAATACATGGTCACCTTCCTTGAATTCCAACGGAGTCCTTCTCTTGTCATGATAGCTTTTATGTCTGCTCTGTGCAGTTCTCATCTTCTCTTGAATTAACTTGATCTTGTCCGTCGTTTGTTGCACTATCTCCGGCCCTAACTGTAAGTGTTCTCCAGTCTCGAACCAACACAAGGGAGTTCTACACTTCCTTCCGTACAGAGCTTCGTAAGGTGTCATTCCTATACTCGAATGGAAACTGTTGTTGTAAGTGAACTCGATTAATGGCAAGAAACAATCCCAGCTTCCAGCTTCTTCCAACACCCATGCTCTTAGTAGATCCTCTAAGGTTTGAATAGTTCGTTCTGACTGACCATCCATTTGTGGATGATAAGCAGAACTCATACTTAGGATGGTTCCCATCGCAGTTTGCAAACTCTCCCAAAACTTTGAAGTAAAACGCGGGTCTCTATCTGACACTATATTTGAGGGTACTCCATGTAGTCTCACCACTTATCTGATGTACAAGTCAGCCAGCTTCTCCAAGCGATACCTCATGTTGACTGGAATAAAGCGTGTCGTCTTGGTAAGGCGATCCACTACTACCCAAATGGCATCATACCCTTTCTGAGTTCTTGGAAAACCGGACACAAAGTCAATGGATATACTATTTAGGAAATTTTAGAACTTGTAAGGAAATTTTAGGAAAAAGTGGCATGTCTTTTTGATAAACCATTTGTGAGAAAAGTGATTTTTAAGACTTGTAGTGTATGCTGTCCAAATTTTAAATTAGTTGCATCAACTATAGAAATTGTTTTAGAATAAATTAGTATGTAAATTTTATGTTAAGACCTTTAGTATAAGTGTATAGAGTTAAAAAGGAATTATGAAAGTGACTCTGTGAATGTATGCTTTAATGTTCTAGATGTTTAGTGAATTGTTGTCTTACTTGTATGAGTGCTTGAATGATAATTGTTGAAAGTCTTTTAAAAGTGATTTTGATTTGATAAATAGTTCTAAAGATTTTATTTAGTAATGTTTTAGAAGGTTTTGATTTTTGTATGCTTGGAAAAGGAATGATTTATTTCAAGTATTGAATATTTTTCAAGTATTGAATATTTTAATATAAGTCTTTTTGATTTCTAAATTGTTCGAAGAATTTGTATTTGTTAAAAATTATGTACCTTAAGTGGGTTTACTCATTTTAAATTGGTATAGTTATTTATAACGTTATATTTGGTAAAAGGTTCTCGTTCGGAATCAAGTAACGCGAATTCAATTCAAGAGGACACTAATTCTTTAGCTTCGCACCAAGGTGAGAGAGTAGCTATCTTAAGACATAATGGCACTATGGTAACATTAGGATGATTTCGACCATCTCAAAAGTCGGAATCCAAAGTTATATGTCAATATACGAGACGACAATTGACTGTGGTGTGCTTAGTTGTTCTACGTTGCGATAGTAGCTTTATATTGTTTGTCTGATTTTATTTTGATATGACATGTTGTATAATCTAAAGTTATCCGGCTTAATATGGTCTTGGAAATGATAAGAGAACATGTGATAAAATATCAAATGTATTTGGACATGTTTATGAAATCATGATTTGTTCTATGAAAGATTATTTAATACAGTGAACGGTTGTTCCTATGAAAAGGACTTGGTATATGTAGAATTACTATGAAAAGAAAATATGAGAATGATTAATCTTGTGGAAATTCGAAAACAATACTAGTGTACAGTGATGGTGCAAACGGCACAATAACTTTTGTTGTATATCCCCTTTAAGTGACTGACCACGTGGATGACTGTGTCGTGGTTTCAAGTCGTATGGAATCCAATGTACCATAGGGAGGTGTTTGCTGTTACCCTTAGAGGTTGTGACACCCTCGTTTCATATCTCGAAAGATAATAAATATTTCCCAATGTAAAATACTTGCTATCAAAATTAGGACTAGAATATTTTTCCTTTTTGATTTGTACTTGCTCGATTATAAACACTTTTAATCTGAACAAATATTTGAATTCGGCTTAATAATATCTTAATTACAAAAGACTCTCGAGACAATATTTTTCTAGTATAATAAAACATTTTCATAGCATTTATTGAAAAATATTATTGCCTCTTGAATTTGATCGAGTGCATAGGATATGAACTTATTGCCGAATCCTTTTACGTCAAAATCAGAGTATGTGGAAGTAAAAGTAATACTTGTGGGGCACTGCTGAGGTAAACAAAACATCATTTATATATATATATATATATATATATATATATATTTGTGTGTGTGTGTGTGTGTGTGTCAAGATAAAACCCCACCAGTATCATCAGTAGCAAGTAACATAAGTCGAGATAACAAGAGTTGATAAAACATATACAAACCAGCTGCATAAAATAAACCCCACTCTAAGACCTCTCAAAATATATACAATATATCACATAACCCAAAAATAGAAGTCCCAGAGCAGGTCATCCATGTCCTCAGCAGCTCCTCTGATCCTCCACAGCTCTATCCCTAGGATCTAGGATCCAAAACATCCATGCTATGCAGGCTCCTATGAACCAGCAGGTCCACCTCTAGCAGAAACAGTCGGCTCGACATGCATAGTATAGACTAAAGGGATCCTAAATCGACGAGATCGCACCCGAACCAGAGGGTTAGGGTGGTAGAGAGTAATCTCCACCTCTCCCTCAAAGGTGGCTCGGTGCTCCTCGTACGTCCATATACCACTAGGGATAGGGCGTATCTCGATGCAAGCTAGATATATGGCCATCACCTAAACAGGGCATAGGGAGTAAGTATACACATACACATAATTGATAAAGACTAAAATTACAAACACAAGTATGTCATGGACAGATAACAATGCAAGTACATATGAGCACACCAATTTTCAACATTATATCTCTTATAATGCAAGTGGCATGATGTATGATTTTCTATCCACGACTGAGGTCTCTAAAAGTCCATCTTGGACGTCCATCCAATACACCCTTGTGTTCCCGGAACACTGACATTCGTTCCCAGAACGTAATGTCAAACCATACTTGGATAATAAGCATCACTCCCGGAGTGTGCAACACGTTCCCAGAACGCATACGTTCCCAGAACGCATAAAAACCAGGTCCCGGACACTGGCCACATTCCCAGAATGTGTCATCAAGTAGGTTACCATTTGGTACTCCCGGAGTACCCTCCTCATATTCCCAGAATATGATAAACGTTCCTACCAACCAAACTTCCATTCTATATGGATGCACGATCATCAAGGTTGGTTTTATCTTTACTTTAATTACTGTGATTTAGAAATATTTCAATTTCTCTTTTGAATGATTAACTTGAGGCATAATTTTTGGCACAAAAATTCTCTCTTGAATTATCTCAAAAACATGCCATTAGGCTTAGATTGGGAAAACATAACCAATGCCAGGGGTGAGCATGGGACGGGTTGGGACGGGTTGGGCTTGTCCCTCACCCGTCTTGAAATGTTGCTCAGGTCAATTTTTCAACCCGAACCCGTCCCTAATTGGAGAGGGACAAGATAAGGACGGGTCCAAAATAGGACGGGTCCTAATAGGGACGGGTCCGAGTTCACCCGGAGGACGAATCAATCACATTAAAAAAATCTCAAACCATTCAAATTTTGAAATTTTCGAAAACTTTCTAAAATTCGATAACTGGTCACATGAAGTATACAATAATTTCATTATTATCATACATTATTTCAAATGAAATATACTATAATTTCATTATTATCATACTCAAGTGTGTGCGGGGTAAGTGAGAGTCAAGGTATTATCATACATTCAGACCTAGGGTAGTAATATTTTGACTAAAAACACTAATACATAATAATAAAATAATAAATAAATATAATATAATAAATTCCGGGCCGGGCCGGGTGACCCGGGCATCAACCCGTACCCGTCCCGACCCGGAATGGGTTTGTCCCTTTTTGAAACGGGTCTGTCCCTCCACATGTGCGCGGACGGGTTTAACCCGGCCCGAACCCGCCGGGTTGGGGACGGGTCTCCGGGCCGGGCCGGGTCATGCTCACCCCTAATTGGACCAATGGTACTCAAAAAGACTTAACTTTTTATTTTTCAAATTCAGGTACTAACCGGTTACAATCTCAGGCTAACCGGTTAGAATTACAGACCTGAACTGTTTACCATTGAAATTCAGAAAACCCTTTTTCTTGAATTCTCTACCCAATCCATAAACAAGTTTTAACATTGTTTTACACCTCAAAACCACTGTGTTTATCATTCAAAAGTCTAAATCACATTCTATTTCCAAATGAGCACAATTTCCTCTT
The DNA here is from genome assembly GCA_037953625.1 of Crotalaria pallida. Taxonomy (NCBI): domain Eukaryota; kingdom Viridiplantae; phylum Streptophyta; class Magnoliopsida; order Fabales; family Fabaceae; genus Crotalaria; species Crotalaria pallida. Next base: position 28,179,785 of record CM075654.1, read on the forward strand.
GAAATTATCTCATTACACTAAGGTAGTAACTCTTTAACTTCAATCTGAACCATAACAGTATAATCAACTTGTCTTCAGATTGTGTCTAATGAAATTAAGGTCTAGATTTGAGTAGAATTAATAAGACCACAAGACTGATTTTATAAACTCATTTTCTTTTGAAATTTTACAGTGTCTAACCGGTTACAAATATCGAGTAACCGGTTAGATTATGCAGTTTGCACACTGAAACATGAGATTTTGCAAAACATTCTTTTTATTACTCAAATCTAACCAATTTCAACTTTCAAAAGAGTTCACACACCTTAAGAAAAACATGTTTATCCACATAAACACATTTAACTTGCATGCATTTGGTTTAGTGTATCAAATTGCATAGAAATACATATAAACACAATTCAATGCCACAAAACTCACACTACACATATAGATTCAGATTTAGGCATCAAAATCAATTGCATGCATCAACACAAAGTTACTCAAAACAAAATTGAGCTTGAATTTGGCCTCCAAGCCTTTGTGCCTTAAACACATAATGCCCTTTTGAGTCTTTGTTGACTCAAATCCTAAATCACTTGATTTTTAATCTAAATCTAGTATATGGTAAGCTTGTCCCATACCTTAGGATAGTGTTTGATGAGTATTAGCACTGAAATTTGAAGAGAATTCCCAGGCTCCACAGAAAACCTAAGTTCTGCCCTCAGCCACGTTTTCCAGCAACAAGGTTCAGAAACCAGAGAATTTGACATAGAAATTGACCAAACAAATTAGGGAAAATGATTAGAACTTGATTTAGGTAACATGCACTAAAGATTCGAAGTGGTTTGAGGCTTAAAGGTTGACTGTACTTACCAAAATCCAGTCTCAAACCAAGCTTCTCGAATCAGAAAACCCAGAACTCAGCTTTCCCAACTCCAACTTCTAAGATCAATTTCTCCCTCCACAATCACTCTTGGCTCACAAACTCTATATCAATGGAAAGCCCTTGATTTAAGCTTTCCAGAAGTGTATCTCTCACTCTCTAACTCTCAAAGAAGAAGAAGAATTGCTTCAAGCGAAATGGAAACCCTAATCAGCCTCTCAACTCTGGTTTCAGAGAAATCAACCCCATTTCTTCATCAACATTGGCTTTTTATAGAGCAATTCGTGTGCCATGCAAGGCGACACACGTTTCCCACTATGAATCGAGTGGGATTCGTGGGGATTAAGAGGTTAATTAGGTGATTACTCATCAAAATCCACTAATCCAGTTTCTGGGTTCATCGTCTAACCGGTTACAGGGCATTACTAACCGGTTAGATCAGTACAAAATTTAAAAATTAATATTTTTAAATCTTTCCCTCCAAGAACTTTTTCAATATTACATTTAGGTCCTAACCCAAGGACTAAAATGCAATATCCTTATTTTTGCATTTATTTGCCATATAAAAATATTTCAACTTATTTTTATATTTCAGGCTAATTAAATACAAAATATAAACTTGGTAAATTCATATAAATTAATACTAAAACTTTTATTATTAATTTCCTTATTATCCGGGAGACGGAAATTAGGGGTGTTACAGAGGTCGAGGCCCGTTAGAAGCAAGGCTGAGAATGGGTCGACCAAACTAGGTTAATAAAAGACTTAAAAGACTTTAAGCTTAAATCCTTTCTAACTACGCATTGAGAGAGAAGTAGTGGAGAGGAAAGATACCGTATACTTGAAGATCGATGTATCTTCGAGTGGTGATTGCGATCGGGAAGGGAAAGGACGGTGAAACGTCAAAAAGCCTAAGAGCGCTTCCCTAGGCGGGACGATGTTACAATGGTCAAGGTCACTTGCTGGGCGTTGATCGTAGCGAGAACTGCAACACGAACTAGGGATAGAGCTGTCGCCCCATTGAGCAAATCTTAGATGGTGTAGAGGGAATCCGAATGGGACTAGAAGTCACTGTTTTTGTGAAATTATGAAATGATATTGTGTTTTGTTTTGCTGGCCAACAGAGCGTGGTTTCAGCCGGTACGTACCCTTTGACTTCGATGTCAGCATGGTTAGGATTTCTGTGTGTCCCATCTGCTTTCCGACTTAGGTTGTGGTTGGATATTGAAGGAGGAGATGTATTGTGTGTGCTAATCTACCCTTACCTCAATGATTTCCCTCCCTAAATCATTGATGGTTATCTTATGAAAAGACTTAGTGGAAAGTTGAGTAATGATATCAAGTTATGATAAGGTTATAATGATAAAGTGATAATGATATGATATGGTGAACACATGATAATTATGATATGTTGATAAGATAATGTTACAATAAGTTTATGCCTTGTTAAAGTGGTATGTGTTTGATCCTAGTGCGATCCATGGAATAAGCCCATGTCGTCGATGACTTGTTCGTTCTGATTGCTAACTCTCTCTTCTTCTCTTATTCTTGTTTCTCTTGTATGTCGAACGTTAGATGGCGGAGCGAGTCTTGAGTTTGCTAATGTCTCCTCTGGCGAGAGGACATTGGAGTAAGACTGCTATCGGCTGGATATGGGAGGGGCCTACTAGACTGAGTTTTGAAGATAGAGATCATGTACTTCGAGGCGTCGCTACTGATCGTTTGGAGGTTCGTTTTCTTTTGAGGGACTTAATGCCCGAAGGGCCTAGGAACTTTCATGAGGCTCAGGGTGTTCCACCTGTTAATGATAATGTTGAAGAGGAGGAAGATCCCGAGGAATACCCTGAAGAAGACCCCGAGGAGGATCCGGAAGAAGATCCTGATGAGGACCCAGTGGAGGATCTTAGCGAGGATGAGTAGTGATAGTTGTATTGTGGTCTGGGTTTTGTTTTCAGTCTAGGATGGCAGCTCTCTATGATGAAACTTATGTAACCCCAATGGGAAGTTTATTTTATCTTTTCACATTTTGGTTCAGTACTTTTAATTCAAGGATATTGGCCTGATGAGCCGAAACTCTTTTATATTATGTCGGATATTTTATAATGAATGAAAGGATCTATTATTGCACAATTTAAAACTATCGTATTTTTAAGAAGGGCAAAATAGATGATGTGGTAATGTGACACTTCTTTTTTGGAAAATGAGTTAAGAAAATATTTCAGAGAGTAAGTTATTTGTTTAATAACATGCAAACCTTTTTCGAATAATAATAATAACAACTTGTAATGGATGTTTTTATATTAAAAAAAAAATGGCCCAAATTTTTAGTGAAAATTGTAGTTCCAAATTGGGGTGTTACAGCTCTGATACCACTAAATGTAACACCCCAATTTGGAACTACAATTTTCACTAAAATTTGCGCCATTTTTTTTTTAAACATCTATTACAAGTTATTATTATTATTCAAAAAAGGTTTGCATGTTATCAAACAAATAACTTAGTCTCCGAAATATTTTCTTAACTCATTTTCCAAAAAGAAGTGTTACGTAACCACGTCATCTATTGTGTCATTCTTAAAAATACGATAGTTGTAATTGCGGAATAATAGACCATTTCATTCATTATAAAATATTCAACATAATCTAAAAGAGTTTCGGCTCATCAGGCCATTATCCTTGAAATAAAAGTACTGAACCAAAATGTGAAAAGATAAAATAAACTCCCCATTAGGGTTACATAAGTTTCATCAGAGAGAGCTGTCATCCTAGACTGAAAACAAAACCCAGACCATAACACAACGATCACTACTCATCCTTGCTAAGATCCTCCACTGGGTCCTCCTCGGGATCTTCTTCAGGATCCTCCTCGGGGTCCTCTTCAGGATCCTCCTCGCGATCCTCTTCAGGGTCTTCCTCGGGGTCTTCTTCGGGATCTTCCTCCTCTCCAACATTATCATTAGCAGGTGGAACATCCTGAGCCTCATGAAAGTTCCTAGGCCCTCCGGGCATTAAGTCCCTCAAAAGAAAACGAACCTCTACACGATCAGTAACGACACCTCGAAGTACATGGTCCCTATCCTCAAAACTCAGTCTAGTAGGCCCCTCCCATATCCAGCCGGTAGCAGTCCTACTCCAATGTCCCCCCGCCAGAGGAGACATTAGCAAACTCAAAACTCGCTCCGCCATCTAACGTTCAACGTACAAGAGAAACAAGAAGAAGAGAGAGTTAGCAATCAGAACGAACAAGTCATCGATGGCATGGGCTTATTCCATGGATCGCACTAGGATCAAACAAATACCACTTTAACAAGGCATAAACTTATTGTAACATTATCTTATCAACATATCATAATTATCATGCGTTCACCATATCATATCGTTATCACTTTATCATTATAACCTAATCATTATATCATAACTTAATACCATTACTCAAGGGTTCCTTACTTGTAAACTTTCCACTAAGTCTTATCATAAGATAACCATCAATGATTTAGGGAGGGAAATCATTGAGGTAATGGTAGATTAGCACACACGATACATCTCCTCCTTCAATATCCAACCACAACCTAAGTCGAAAAGCAGATGGGACGCACAGGAATCCTAACCATGCTGACATCGAAGTCAAAAGTTACGTACCGGCTGAAACCACGCTCTGTTGGCCAGCAAAACAAAACACAATATCATTTCATAATTTCACAAAAGCAGTGACTTCTAGTCCCATTCGGATTCCCTCTACACCATCTAAGATTTGCTCAATGGGGCGACAGCTCTATCCCTAGTTCGCGTTGCAGTTCTCGCTACGATTAACGCTCAGAAGGTGACCTTGATCATTGTAACATCGTCCCGCCTAGGGAAGCGCTCTTAGGTTTTTTGACGTTTCACCGTCCTTGCCATCCCCTATCGCAATCACCACTCGAAGATACACCGGTCTCCAAGTATACGGTATCTTTCCTCTCCACTACTTCTCTCTCAACGCGTAGTTAGAAAGGATTTGAGCTTAAAGTCTTTTAAGTCTTTTATTAACCTAGTTTGGTCGACCCATTCTAAGCCTCGTTTCTAACGGGCCTCGACCTCTAAGGGTAACAGCAAACACCTCCCTATGGTACAGTGGATTCCATAAGACTTGAAACCACGGCACAGTCATCCACGTGGCCAGTCACTTAAAGGGAATATACAGCAAAAGTTATTGTGTCATTTGCACCATCACTGTACACTAGTATTGTTTTTGAATTTCCACAAGATTAATCATTCTCATATTTTCTTTTCATAGTAATTCTAAATATACCAAGTCCTTTTCATAGGAACAACCGTTCAAATATATCAAATAATCTTTCATCGAATAAACCATGATTTCCTAAACATATCCAAATACATTTGATACTTTATCATATGCTCTCTTATCATTTCCAAAACCATTTAAGCATGAAAACATGTACAACTTTAGATTATACAACATTTCATATCAAAATAAAATCAGACAAACAATATAAAGTTACTGTCGCAACGTAGAACGACTAAGCACATCACAATCGATTGTCGTCTCATATCTTGACATATAACTTTGGATTCCGACTTTTCAGATAGTCGAAAGCATCCTAATGTTAGCATAGTGCCATTATGTCTTAAGATAGCTACTCTTTCACCTTGGTGTGAAGTTAAAGAATTAGTGTCCTCTTAAATTGAATTCACGTTACTTGATTCCGAACGAGAACCTTTTACCAAATATAACGTTATAAATAACTATACCAATTTAAAATGAGCAAACCCACTTAAGGTACATAACTTTTAACAAATACAAATTCTTCGAACAATTTAGAAATTAAAAAGACATATATTAAAATGTTCAATACTTGAAATAAATCATTCCTTTCCCAAGCATACAAAAATCAAAATCTTCTAAAACATTACTAAAAAAGATCTTTAGAATTGTTTATCCAATCAAAATCACTTTTAAAAGACATTCAACAATTATCATTCAAGCACTTATACAAGTAAGACAACAATTTACTAAACAACTAAGACAACAATTTACTAAAAACTAAAACATTAAAGCATACATTTACAAAGTCACTTTCATAATTCATTTTTAACTCTATACACTTATACTAAAGGTCCTAACATAAAATTTATATACTAATTTATTCTAAAACAATTTCTATAGTTGATGCAACTAATTTAAAATTTTGGACATCATACACTACAAGTCTTAAAAAAATCACTTTTCTCACAAACGTTTATCAAAAAGACATGCCACTTTTTCCTAAAATTTCCTTACAAGTTCCATTATAAAAATATGATTAAATATGAGTTTAATAAAATATTTTTGCTTGCTGGACAGCCACCAAAATTCAGTTGCATCACCTCTAAAAATTGAAGCAAATATGTTCTAACATTCATATACAACCATATACATATCATAAGGTTTAGAATACAATTTGGCTTATTAAAATAACAATTTCTTATTAATATTAAATTCTGGACAGCAAACAAATATATTTATAAGAGTCATTCTATTTAATAAAAATACATACTTTTAATTCATACTTTATATTATACTTACACGTATACAAATTAAGCATTGCAAACACATACAAAAATTATCATTTGGGACCTCATACTTCAATAAAATATTATTTTCAGGATTAAAATTTATTTTTTAGATTTAAATTATTTTTCTATAAAATACATAATTTATTTCATGTATACACATCAATAAACATACATATGCATCATATAACCATTTAAGCAATTAGGAATTTAGCAAAAATTATTCTTTCCTACAAAAAATAATTTTCGATCATAATAATAAAAATAGAAGAGTAATATTAATTTATAAAAACATATATATCTTATTCATATAATTTCATACCTTCCAAAAATTTACTTTAAGCATCAATTTAAATAGAAAATGAGCACTTTAGAGTAAGATTACTTTTTGGACAGCACTTAACATTATAGCTTATATACATTACCAATTCATATAATCACATAAACAACAAGTCCAATTAATCACTTTTTTAACCATATCAAATACCATCAAATACACATAATTACCAAACAAAATAACATATATAATTTGCTATTATCATTTAAAAAAGCTATAGGCCTCACGGCCTAAACAACACCCACCCACAATCTTATTTTTTTTATTCATCATCACTTACTTATTATTCATGCTTTTATACTTATATTCATAATCAAAACAAAGTTAAAACAACAATACAATAAAGATTAAAACAACAATTCCTAAAACATACAAACTTTTATCAATTAAAATTTCAAAATATTATTTCCTTATTTTATCATAAATAATTCGGTCATCAAAGGTTAAAAAGGGGAGATCATTTTCTCTTTAAACAATTTTTGTTTTGTCTTTTTTTAATCCTTATTCATTTGACCTTCAACCAAATTTCATACTAACAATCCATAATTCATATTATATCAAAGAAGAGATTAGAGATTTTAGTTTCACAATCTCATAACCATAAAAGAGTATAAGAAATTTATATATTTATTTATTTAACAAAAGAATAAAGAATAAGAGCTTAAAATTAAAACAAAGATTAAGTTTTTAGGATTACCTCTTCTCCTTAGCAAAGAAGAGCTTCAAAGTGAGTATGAAATTTTTCCCTTCCTTTCAAACAAGAGTGTCATGCCTAATTCCACTCTCTCAAAGTCTTTCTCAAATTTTTTTCACTCAAAAGAATTGTTTAATGTGTGTAAAAGAATGAGGGGTCTTAGGCTCTATTTATAGGTGAAGTAGAAAATGAATTTACCCAAAAATGAGATGAGGTACACGCCCCTTTTCACCAAAAAATTAGTCAAGGAATTTAAATTTTTACTTTAATCAAGTCTAGGAACATGTACATGTATTAACTGTGAATTTTCCAACTCCTATAAGCTATAAACCCAAATATTCTTCTAGGTAAATTTTCAGAAAATATCTCCTCCCTCTCCTATGCATTTGGACGGCACCTCTTAGTCAAGGTGGGAAGAACAAAATTTGCATTTACTCACTTTGAATCCACCTTCCTTTTATCCAGTCAAATTAAAGCTTTTTACTTTAAAATTCAAAAATAAATAGGAAAATAAAATAATCTTGACGGTGCAGCCAATAAACTTCTAAATAAATATATGAACATAAAAATAAAAATATTTTGAGGTCCAATAATTAATTCTAGGCTTTAAAATAATTTTTCCAAGCTTAAAACATAGAAATTCGTATTTATACTGTACATATATATTTTTTTTCGCAGGCTTCCTAATAAAATTTTATTTTCATAAATTCAAATTCTACACTTCAATACGATCGTTTGAACATATCATTTGTAATTTTCTAATTTATGATTAAAAAGATATGAATTTTTGAAGTTATAATACTATAACTTCGAAAATTCACATTTTTATCAAAACCTTTGCTAAAAAGCATTCCAATACTATTTTTTCTAAGATAAAAATATATTTATCAGATATTTCTATCCCAGAAATAATTTCCTAATTTATTAAATAAAAATTTACCTTTATATGTGTATATATATATATATATAACCAAACCAATTTTTTTTATAACAATTCCTATTAAATTATTCTTAAAATAAATATATAAAAAAATAAAAATAAAAATATATTGTTGCATAAATAAATTGGGTAAAATTGCGGGTCTCACATCCTACATTTGTCATTCATAACTTCTACATCCCCTCAAAGCTTAATCTTTTAAAATTTTTCTTGTATTATATTGATGTCTTGATAATATTTTCCTATCTTTTTAAGTTGTCTCATTTATATTTAAGTTTTTATGCAGCTATCCTCTTCGCGTACTAATCGATTCGCGTAAAATCACAGTCGGCCCCGATTCGCGTAAAATCGCAGCCGGCCGCAGGAGGATAGTGTTTAGCCCATTTCGCATACTAACCGGTTCGCGTAAAATCGCAGTCGGCCCCGGTTCGCGTAAAATCGCATCTGGCCGCAAGGGGATTAGATGTTTTATGAGAGTTCCTCTTCGCGTACTAACCGATTCGCGTAAAATCGCAGTCGGTCCCGGTTCGCGTAAAATCGCATCCGATCGCAGGAGGATTAAATGTTTAGTCTCTTTCGCATACTAACCGATTCGCGTAAAATAGCAGTCGGCCCTAGTTCGCGTAAAATCGCATCCGACCGCAAGGGAATAAAATGTTTTGTTTGAGTTTCCTCTTCGCGTACTAACCGATTCGCTTAAAATCGCAGTCGGCCCCGGTTCGCGTAAAATCGCATCCGGCAGCAGGAGGATTAATGTTTAGCCCCTTTCACGTATTAACCAATTCGTGTAAAATCGCAATCGGCCCCGGTTCGCGTAAAATCGCATCCGGCCGCAAGGGAGGAAATTATATATGTTCTTTCATTATAATTTACTTCTCTCCTTAACTCGAATTATTCTATTATTTTCTTCCTCTATTAAACTATCCATTTTCACCACCCAAATAACCAGCATTAAAATCTATATATGACACACCTCTAGCACTCCTTCACAAACATACCCATTTCAAACCTATATAACCATTTCATCAATCAAAAGTCAAGCATCAAGATAAATATCACATATTTTCAGAGAATAGCACACATTTGTAATTAAACATTTATAGCACACAAATTCGCAACTATACATTTAACACTTAGTTTGTGTAATTAAAACTCAACAGATATCAATAATGGTTAACAATCAACAAATAGCAACGTGACAATCGACATACTCAGGTATGTCTCAGAGCAACAAAATATAAATCAGCTCCCTAGGGTTCTTCACTTCCTACTATTATAACATACATAAAGAAGATTTATCAAAACATTTCAATTTATATAAAAATCAACCAATTAAACTCTATTCACCCTTAATCCAACTTTAAACAAACACTAACTTGTAACCCACAACCGAATTTAACTATTAACCTTAAATCCTATTATAAACTCTAACTATCCCTAACCCAAAGTGTGGAAAAGAGATTCCCCTTACCTGGAAATCCTAGCATACCTGGAAATCCTAGCAATAACGACAGAGTCACGTTTACATCCGCGACTTTCTCCAGGGTCAAGGTCAATAACGTGTTGGATCTAAATAGGTACATATGATTAAACTAATTATAACATTAAAATATATATATATATATATATCAAATAAATTCATTTTTGTCAAAATAATAAATATATATCATTATACAATGAAAATATATCACTTTTCCCTAAAACATCTCTTTATTTGAAAATATACGGATAATAAAAATATTGACGGATCGTCAAATAAATTAGGTAGATGGATAGAGGGAGTTGAGGAGATTATATACCTAAAAAGGATTTAAAATTGGACGGTTGGATCTTGAGTTATCGGATCGAGAAGTTATTCCTTCTCTATGTCGCAGACTCCCTTCCTCTCACGCTGCTACTTCTTCTTTCTCTCTTTCTTCTGCTTTCCACATTGGCAATATTTCTAGTGTTTTATTTACATGGGTTGGGGCTCTTTCTTTTATTTTTTATATTTTCTTTGGTTTGGGCGTGGGCCACTGGGTCGGGGTGGGTAGAATATTTTTTTTGAATGGAAAATATGTAATTCATTCCATAACAGAAAATAGCACAGGTAGATCCAACAGAACAATAACAAAGCACATATTTTCCATACAATAAAAATTGCTAAAAAAGACTAGATACTCAGCCATAACAGCAAACTCTCTGTGGATCAGAATCATCATCAACATCCAGCTTCGAACTCTAACAAGAGATTCAACGGCCTTTGTTTCCAAGATAACTATCTCATCAATATCGGAAGTAAGCATAGTTCGACGACAAAGAATCTCATATCTGAGGAGATAGAGCCACTGGACAGAGGAGAAGACAGAGATCTGGAAGGAAAAAGTTGTCCCGAATATCAGTCTTCTACTTATTGGAGAGGATAGAAAGGTCATCAGATCTGGACAAACAAAAAGTCTTCCCACACACAAAAACAAAACCTAGATGAAACTGGGACGAGAAAAACCACACCACTTGCACAAAGGCAAGATTTATTTATTTATTTAACCCAGATATAACTGGGAGAGAAAAAACCCACACACCAACCAAAGGAAGGAAAACAATATATTATTTAATATATTACACAAGAAGAGAGGAAAACGGAGAAGAGAAGAGAAGAAGATTGAGGAAGAGAGAATATTAGGAACAATATATTTAATATTTATATATATTTGTAGATCAATATGTGTAAGTATTTTGGATTATAGTTAAAAGTTGGATGATATTAAAATAAAATATGTTTAGGTAAAACAATATTATATTTTGAATTACTCAAAACTAATTGAAAAATAATAAAGTTACCGATCCCTCCGGATAACTATTGCGTAAGAAAAATTATCGAAATTCAAAAGTAAATATATTTTCTCAATCTTGATATTAAACTTGATAATATATAATATTTAAAATTTTGAAGTAGAATATTATTATATATAACTTAAATCGGTAATATATTAAACCAGTCCAAAAGCTAAAAAATAAAATAGCCCCCGAACACTATGAAAATTTACAGGGACGCTTGAAATATTAAGTTAAACAATTTTTCTAAGGAAACTATTTATAAAAATGTCTCTAAGGCTTATCACTTGAGCTTCCTGTCAAAATGTTAATTAAACTAAATAAAAGTACTATTTTATTTTTGAAAAACGTATTATAACAAATTTATAGTTATTTTGACTACATAACATATTTCAATTAAAATGATGAAATCTGTGGTGGACCTGGCTAGGCCGAACTCCCCATAAACCCCGCTAAAAGCTCAAGGACCTAACAAGGGACCCACTGAACGCTTGGCCGAGCTCAGGGCTCAACGGCCGAACAAGCGCCAGATACAGGCTGACCTCATGCCTCTGCTCAGGTCCGATCTCCGTACGTCTTCCTAGGTCCGACATCACCCCAAAGATTCCGACACCAAGGACATGATGACGTCCCCCAGCCTTATTCGCAAGGACAGCTCACCCCATCCTTATCCGCTAGGACAGTTCACCCCATCCTCATCCGCAAGGACAGCGCACCACTCCTAGCTCATTACAGGCAGGCCCTACTTGGGTCCCAAGTTGGCCCATTAGGGCAACCAGCTCCCCCCTATAAGTAGCTCAGTACTACATGGGGCAAAGGTACGTCCTCTTACCCTAATCGCCACCCTCACACACCAGTGATTAGGGTATCTCTTTGGCTTCCCCTTTGGCCACTAGAGGACTCCCAACAAACATCACACATAAACCCTAGGCAGAGTCTCCTCTAAGGTAGATTCCCCCTCCTTAGAGGTTCTCCTCGCCCTAGGACATCACATTGGCGCCGTCGGTGGGGAACAGATAAAATCACTCCCACCAGTACCTACCATGACTAAACACACCTCAACCCAGAAAAAGAAGAAAGAGTTCCGCGAGGAACGTAGCCCCGCTCAGCCTCTACAGTTTGCTGACAACAGGACACCAGATCCCCCCCCCCCCCTTGCCTCCCCCACCTAATTCAACCGCAAGCTTCCCAGTTTGTAATATCTCGGGAGGTTTCGCCGGTGGTGGTGAGACCAAGGCGGAAAGGAAAAAGTACATCAACCAAATCCTGGCCGTTCGCCACAAGCAGATCTACAAGAGACCACCTCAAAAGGTACCCATTAGTTTCTCTAATCACGACCTGGAAGGCATAGTCCCTAACCACAACGATCCAATGGTGGTTGCGGCCATGATCGCCAACTTTAAGGTCGCCCGGGTCCTGGTAGACCAGGGCAGCTCAGCCGATATCCTCTTTATGCAGACCTTCCAGGCGCTAAAGTTGAAAACCTCTGATCTCCGAAGCTTCGAAGGAAAGCTGTTTGGATTCGCGAACGAGGCGATCCGTCCTGTAGGAGCAATCCACCTCCCGGTAACCCTAGGCGAACAACCTTCGGCCCGAACGGAGATTGTCAGATTCCTGGTAGTCAATTGTGATTCCCCCTACAACGCTATCTTGGGAAGAACCTGTTTGCAGGCCTTTGGAGCAGTAGTTTCAACAGTTCATCTAGCGTTAAAATTCATCGGCTCAGACGACGCACTCGTCACGATCAGGGCAGATCAGGTCAGAGCCCGACTTTGTTACAATGCAAGTCTACGGGGAAAAGTAAAGGAGAAAGAGAATGAGGAGCTCGTCAGACCGATGTTGGCTAAAGGAGGAATCTTGTTAGCCGACCTGGACGTCCGGGCAGAGCAAGACGACTTGAGACCCTCCCCACAAGGAAATTGGTCGGCTATCCAGATCAACCCTTCCGACCCTAATAAAACCCTCAAGGTGGGATCCGACCTCTCCCCAGAAATCCGAGAAGCAATAATAGACCTACTGCGAACCAACTCGGACTTATTTGCTTGGAACTCGGTTGACATGCCAGGAATTGACCTGAATTTCATCTGCCACAAGCTGAGTGTAGACCCGAAAGCCAAACCAGTAGCTCAGAAAATGAGGCGAGTAGGGACGGAGAAGGCGAAAGTCATCCAGGAGAAAGTTTCCGACCTATTGCAGACAGGGTTCATCAAAGAAGTCTCATACGCTGAGTGGGTAGCAAACACCGTCCTGGTGAAGAAAGCAAACGGCAGCCGGAGAATGTGCGTAGATTATACCAACCTCAACAAGGCATGCCCAAAAGACCAATACCCACTGCCGATCATCGATCAGCTCGTCGACAACTCGGCGGGCTACCAACTGTTATCTTTCATGGACGCTTACTCAGGTTACAACCAAATCCCCATGTACCCCTCAGACCAGGACAAAACTACTTTTACAACCGGAAAGGCGACCTACTGCTACACTGTCATGCCCTTTGGACTGAAGAATGCCGGAGCAACCTACCAAAGGATGATGAACAAAGTCTTCAACGGCATCGAAGGTGATATTATGGAGGTGTATATTGACGATATGATTACCAAGAGCAGAAAAAAAAGAAGACCATGTCAAAGACTTGGCTGCTGTACTAGAGCGTGTTAGAGCACACAATATGAGATTGAACCCAGAAAAGTGCACTTTTGGCGTTCCAGCAGGCGCCTTCCTCGGCTTTATGTTATCAGAAAGGGGGATTGAGGCCAACCCGATAAATGCCGAGCTATCTTGGAAATGAAAAGCCCCACCGACCTCAGAGGAGTGCAACAACTAGCAGGAAGGATGGCCGCGCTTTCAAGATTCCTCCCCCAAGCTGCCAAAAAAGTCTTACCTTGGTACCAGCTACTAAAGAAAGGAGCAGCTTTTAATTGGGACCAGGAGTGCGAAGCCTCCTTCTTGGCACTTAAAGAGTATATTTCATCCCCCCCAATCCTCTCTAGTCCCGCCCAAGGAGAAACCCTCTTCATTTACCTGTCAGCAGGAAGTTCGGCACTTAGCTCGGTGCTGATCCGAGAAGAAGGTAAGAATGAGTTGCCAATCTACTTTATAAGCCGAGCTTTGCAAGGCCCCGAGCTCCGCTATACTAAAGTGGAAAAATTCGCGTTTTGCCTTATCCTGGCTGCACGACGTCTTCGGCAATACTTTCAAAGCCATCCTATTGTCGTAAGAACGGCCCAGCCTATAAAACAAGTCCTTCAGAAGCCGGACCTCGCAGGGAGAATGATGGCTTGGGCGATAGAATTGTCCGAGTTTGATATTTCCTATGAACCAAGAAAGGCGGTAAAGTCTCAAGTGCTCGCAGACTTTGTGTCCAAGTTCACAGAGCCCCATCCAAGCCCTAACTCGGACACTTGGGTTATATACGTCGACGGATCAAGCAACCAGAAAGGAGCGGGCGCAGGAGTAATTCTGGAAAATGCAGAGGGAATCAGCATTGAATATTCTCTAAAATTCAAGTTCCTCGCCTCGAATAACCAAGCAGAGTACGAAGCCGTCCTAGCTGGTCTTCGCATGGCCAAGGAGCTCGGCGCATCCGAAGTCCAAATTTTGAGCGATTCCTAGTTGGTGGTGTCCCAGATCACCGGAAAGTCAAAACCCTGGTTCTAGAATTTGAAAAATTCTCCATTAACCATATCCCCCGAAGCTCCAATTCCCGTGCCGACGTTCTTTCCAAGTTGGCAAGCACCAAGGGCGGAGGGAACAACAAAAGCCTAATTCAGGAGCAAATTTCAAACCCGAGCGTGGTGATGACTATCTCGATCTCAACAACCTGGATGGATCCAATAAGGTCGTTTTTGGAACACAATATCGTCCCGGCTGATCAGAAAGAAGCAAGAGCCTTAAGACGGAAGGCGGCAGAGTATGTCGTTATAGATGGGATCCTCTACAGAAGAGGAATGTCATCTCCTCTTCTGCGGTGTCTCACTCTTGACGAAGCCCAGGAGGCATTGGACGAAGTTCATGGGGGGTTTGGGAGCCACCACGTCGGAGGCAAATCCTTAGCACGAAAAATACTAAGGGCTGGATATTTTTCGCCGACCTTAGTGGCGGATTCTATTGACCACGTTCGCCGATGTCCCAAATGCCAATTCTTCAGTGACATTCATCATAAACCGTCTGAGGAGCTGCATTCCCTGGCATCACCTTGGCGCTTCAGCATGTGGGGAATGGACATCGTGGGACCATTCCCAACAGCACCAGGTCAACTAAAGTTCATAGTGGTAGCCGTGGACTACTTTACCAAGTGGATCGAGGCTGAGCCACTAGCCACCATCACATCGGCAAGAATCCAAAAATTCTTCATGAAGCAAGTCGTTTCTCGCTTCGGGCTCCCGCTAACATTAATCACCGATAATGGCAGCCAACAATTTCCAGATATTGGCAGAAAACCTCGGTATTTCCCACCATTTTTCCTCAGTTGAACATCTCCAAACCAACGGACAAGCTGAAGCCGCCAACAGAGTTATCGTGGACGGACTAAAAAGGAGGATTTTGGAAGCTAAGGGATTATGGGCCGAGCTCTTACCGGAGGTCCTTTGGTCAATCAGAACCACGGTCCAGACCTCTACAGGTGAAACCCCGTTCAGATTAACCTATGGCTGTGACGCGGTCATCCCCATTGAACGAAGAATCCATACCTTCAGGATGAGGGAGAGACCCACAGGGCAAAACGAAAATTTGATCAAAGAAAATCTAATCCTGGCCGAAGAAGTCCGAGAAGCGGCATCGGTTCGAGAAAAGAAAGCAAAAGAAAGGCAAGCCAGGCAACACAACAAAGAAGTTCGGCCCAGGTCGTTCGAGGTAGGAGATCTGGTACTCCGAAGGGCCGATGTTGGCCTCAAGAACCGAAGAGACGGAAAGTTCGCCCAAAACTGGGAGGGCCCCTACAAAGTAATCTCAAAAACAAACTCTGGGGCGTACCGACTAGAAACTCTTGAAGGCTCCGAACTTAAGAACTCGTGGAACGTCGCGAAACTTAAGATATATTACAGTTAATCTCACCTCAGTAGATTGCCATTGTTTGCAAGGAATGATGTACTGATCCTTTAAGTAATGAAAAGAACTGTTTTTCTCAAGTGCCACATTCTTACATACGTACGTACTAGCTTCTCATTTAGCATTAGCCACCTAAATGTTGCATGGCGCTACGAACAGCTTACATCTCTTAAAAGAGACCGGCTTGTATGCACAATGTACAAGGGATACCCGATGATGTACAGCTTGCAGTGAAATGTTTTCACATCTCTTCACTCAGCAACCTCTTCTACATCGGGGCTGAGGATACCCACCTCGGCCAAGACGGGTAATCCGAGTTCCCCACCGTATTCCCTTATATACAGTGCCTCTTTTCAGAGGACACTTATAAGCCTACTGCACTTACTGAGATATTCAAGTTAAAACTCACTCCTTCTTAATTCACATTCAACTTACATTTTCAAAATTTCATAGTACCTTACAGGGTTTCAAGTTAAACCTTAGGCTTAAAATAAATAAAGCATGCAACAAGTTAAAAACAAAACTTGCATTGAAATTTATAATGTGCTACAAGCATGATCCAAACAAAGTTTACACTATGAAAAGCTATTGTACACAAAACATAGTACTCGCACAAAATATTAGCCGCCCAGCATAAGGGGCTTACGCTAACTCATCCTCCACATCGGACAGTATAACTGAACTCGGATCAAACTCCTCGTCAGTTTTCTCTTCCAACGGGTTCGGCAAATCCGCCTCGGGTTGGTTCAGATCGACTTCCACACCGTCCTTGTCATAGTCGACCAGCTTCCCATCTTCAACCCCGAACCCAGCGGAGGCACCAATAACTCGGATCCTCAAGCCCGGATTTAAATGCAAAAGTTGCTCCACAGCTCCGGCAAAAATCTTGTTACCAAATTTCTCAAAACTAAAATCAGCTTCATGCGCCGCTACCTTATGCTTCAGATCTTGAGCAACCCTTTTCTCAAGCTTCGCCTCCACTTGTCCCATCTCGGCCAAGCCTTCCTTTCGACCAGCTTCTTTCACCTCAACCCTCGCTTGCGCAAACCGAGCTTCGTGATCCTTGAGAAGCTCCTCCACCTGTTGACGGTGTTTTTCCTCCAGATCGGCCAACTTTTGCTCAGCGGCCCTGGTACTGGTCCTTAGCTCGACCACCTCAGTTTGGATTTCGGCACGACTCCTTTTTTGATCGGCCGATATCCCTGCAGCTACTTCATCTCCATACTCGGATAGAACGCTAAAGAGATTGGTAGCCCTCTTCAGATGAAATGCTAACCCCTCGGTCATCATCTTCAGCTCTACCCCGAAAGATTAACAACAGCTTCTTTGACCGACCTCTTGACAACAGGCGGCCGGGGTGGAGCATCAGCGGCACTATCGACCTCCGCGCTCGTCGCCGGCGATTGGGCGAGGAAACTAAAGGTCGGATGAGTAGAGTCGGGCAGTGTCGGCCGAGCAGCAGGTTCAGTGGCTGCTCGGGAAACATTTTCTCCCCTCTTCCGCTTGCGGGCCTCCAGGGACGCTTTCAAAGCCCTTGCCGACATGGTGGACCAATATTTCTCTGCGAAAAGAAAAAGAAGCACATTAAATAAATGGAAAGGACTTGACAAAGACAAGATATCAAGAAATATTACCGATCTCAGTTAAAACCACGTCATCCGCACAAGTCATGAATACCCCAACATCGAGCTGGGATTTTCGACTAAGGTATTCAGTACGAAAATGCAAAGCCGCCTCCGCCTCGGCTGCATCAAGAGTCACTCCCGACCATTGTTGGGGTGTGTCTCGATGTCGATTAAAAAACTCTTGGGTCCACTGCAAAGGAAATTTTGGCCCCGCTTCATCTCGGAACCAAGGTCGCCCGTTACCGACATATTTATATTTGAAGAACCTGTGTTTAAAATGTTTCCATGACTCGGCGAATAATCCGAAAAGCCCATAGTGAGCTCGAGCCTTGGTGGACACCCACAACCGACCAGTCACCCCCTCTTTGTTTCCAACGAAGGGATTGTATATCCAAAGGAAGAGCTTAATGGTACATGTCAGCCCCTTTCCCCGCAGTACCTCTGAAAGGCCCTGAGGAAGGACCAAGTGTTCGGATGCAGTTGCGAAGGGGCCACCCCCAGCTCGTTCAGAACGCCCATCTCAAACTCCGTAAACGGAAGAGTTATGCCAAGCTTATGTATCAGGTCGGCGTAGAAGAAGAAAGAGTCGGGGTCGGTTCGAGAGCAGATTCGGTCGTCGGCCGAACAGGGCAAAACTTCATAAGAAGTCCCGCTAGGATCTTGGGAACAGGGCAATATCGCTCCCTTCACGTTGAAGAGTAAGCCATCGCAATCCAGTTGAGACCGGATCCCTTTCGGCTCAACGTCCACCCAGTGATAGTGGGAGGCGTCAGTAGGAGCTGGGTACAAGTCGGGACGACTGGCACATTTCCGAGGAGGCATCGTACCTGTGGAAGAACAGGGAAGCTCGAATGTCAGTTCTATGGGTCATGAAGAATAACCCCACAAAAAACCCCCATCCATAGGTACCCCGCACTCCTCCCCGAACAGCCTCAATAGGAACTGCTCCTGGTTCCCCAAAAAAAAAAAAAAAAAAAAAGAAGATCCGATACCAGAAGGCCGTCCTCTTCCTTGCTACTATAGGAGAACAACGAAAATACTCCTCTGGCTCCCACCCCAACAAGCTCTTACTCAAACGCCCCTAGCACTACCCACCATACCCCAAATACCTTTCAAACCAAAGATTCCCCAGAAAATTCAGTGTGCCCACAAGAAAGACCGCCCCCTTAAAAGCATGACTAACCCATTGCTACGCAGATAAACCCACAAAAAACCCACCCAAATAATCACGCAAATGCAGAAACCAAAACCCAGGAATGAGGAAAGAAGAAGCAAGAAGAATACCTTGTGTATATCGCAGAAAAGAAATGAGTATGTCGAAGGAAGGGAAGAACAAGTCACGGAAGTCTCGTTGAAACCAAACCTTGCCTTGGAAACGTATTCGCAGGGAAGAAGAAACGTGGGTATAGTGAGAAGATAAACCAACCGTTCAATAGGAAATGCAACAGAGACAGTTTGCTAGTCAAAGTACATGGAAGAGTAACCGTCCTCCCTCTCTTTTTGAATATTGGGCTTGGCCCAGAAGGCCCAACCCAGTGAGGAGCCATAAGAACCAACACACGTGGCGCGCAACAGCCAAAAGCGTGGACCTCGATTAACGTCACAATGATGATGACGCTCCGTATACCGTGAATGTCTGACATATGCCTGAGAAAAGTAAATGTCATTCCAAGTCTAAGTAATTAGACAGCTGTCAAAGCTCATGTCATCGTCACTGCCAAACCAGAAGGTTGCAGCTCACACGCGCCAACCAGAGACGGAACATCACGACCTCGGAGCAAGCCTTAAATAGCCTTGACCGAGCTGAGGGGCTTATGTGGTAAACTCGGCCATAAAGTGATGGACCTCGGGAAGAATACCCGAACCACGACCTCGGAGCAAGCCTCAAAGAGCCTTGACCGAGCTGGGGGGCTTATGTGGTGGACCTGGCTAGGCCGAACTCCCCATAAACCCAGCTAAAAGCTCAAGGACCTAACAAGGGACCCACTGAACGTTTGGCCGAGCTCAGGGCTCAACGGCCGAACAAGCGCCAGATACAGGCTGACCTCATGCCTCTGCTCAGGTCCGATCTCCGTACGTCTTCCCAGGTCCGACATCACCCCAAAGATTCCGACACCAAGGACATGATGACGTCCCCCAGCCTTATTCGCAAGGACAGCTCACCCCATCCTTATCCGCTAGGACAGTTCACCCCATCCTCATCCGCAAGGACAGCGCACCACTCCTAGCTCATTACAGGCTGGCCCTACTTGGGTCCCAAGTTGGCCCATTAGGGCAACCAGCTCCCCCCTATAAGTAGCTCAGTACTACATGGGGCAAAGGTACGTCCTCTTACCCTAATCGCCACCCTCACACACCAGTGATTAGGGTATCTCTTTGGCTTCCCCTTTGGCCACTAGAGGACTCCCAACAAACATCACACATAAACCCTAGGCAGAGTCTCCTCTAAGGTAGATTCCCCCTCCTTAGAGGTTCTCCTCGCCCTAGGACATCACAAAATCAAAATTTTATTACAACACTCAAATCTTGAAAACATCATATTAAATCATTTAATTATTTTGCTAGAGGTATTAGAAATAACGGGATGTTACACAATACGTCACATATCAGCATGTACAAAAAATCATGAGTACAAAATAAGTGACATGTAATAAAATTAGGATTTTCTTAACCTCAGCCCTGAGGATAAGAAGCTATAAAAAGTATCTTTGCATTGAAAAAAATAAATGTTTAAGACTTTAAAAGTTAGTGTGTTAGCTTTCCAAGACATTTTTTCTACTTTTTCACCTCTTATCCTCAGCCCTTAGGGCTGAGGTTAAGCAATCCCATAAAATTAAAGGAATTAGGTACTAAAACCACATGTCAAAAATATTAGATCAAGTAAATTAATATCAACATGTGTACGAAGTAATCACGTAAAATGCCAAGTAAATATGAAAATAATATCAGAACGAGACATCCTTCCCTTATTCAATGAGGTGAGGAATGTCGGTTTGAAGTCTTCTATCAGAATGAGAAATCCTTATTCAAATGAGCTTTTGTTGAGCATCAAAGCCTGTCCTTCATTTTCTTTAAATTAATTTGGGCCTGTTTAGCCCGTATCAAATAAGCCCGTATAGGTTGGGCCATTTAAATCGTTTACTGAGTGGCTCGGGCCATCATACGTGTACCTCCCATGTGTGTACGAAAAATAATAATTAATTAGTTATCGTCATTCAAAGTTGATAATTTATAACCATTAAATAATAAATAATAAATGACATGTATAAAAAATAATTAACAAAAGTGTAAGTTATTTTTGCTGTTAATTATAAATCATTAGTGTTAATAAAGTATTTGTACAATTATTAAAAATTAGAACAATCATCAGCTAGTGATAATTAAAGGAAATAAAAATGTTGATATGCATAAGAACTAGAATTTAAATGAAATAGCTTCCCTGGTTTGTGCCTCTATTTGGAATTGGGCTTGCAGCCCAACTTTGCTTTGGAGATCAACCCTAGTTCAGCAGCTGAGGACTATCGCGGATGGGGAAATCGCCGGTGGCGGCGGTGGAGCATACGCAACACGGGAGCTTGCGCCAATGGTGGCGGTGGTAGCAGACACAACACCGAGACCGGAGAATGGTGGAGACCTCACCGAGGCCTGAGATCGCGATGCCTTTTTTGCATCGTTATACGTGCGCCACCATTTGTGTTGTTGATGATGGCGGCTCAAAGTCGTCTTGCTGCCATGGAAATCGATCTCTGCTCCGGTTGGAGATCGTCTTTCGCGATGATTCAGCCATGGCAATGTTTGCAGAGTCGTGAATCCTTGAAGTCACGTTAGTTGGCGACGATTGCTGATCTCCTCATGTTGCAGTGATATTATGGGTTGGAAGCTGGGTGGCACCAGGAGGCTGTGAGGCGGCGCTTGTTTATGCCCTTCGCTGCGAGTGTGGTGGAGGAGATGATGAGGCGATGCTTGTTGCTGCCTCTGACGCAAGGGTGAAGCAAGGGTAGCGCATCAACAGAGCAGGGACAGAACCGCCAAGATTTCGATCATATCATGATCCTGGAGTCTCCGTCCTCATCCTCAACGCACAGATACACCGGCAGTGGCGGCGATGCAGACTCAAGTCAAAACGGGCCACAATCGAACACAACTACCTCAACCCATGGCACAGTGGCGGCACCGATTCGAGCCAGCAAGAGACGAAGAGAGCGTGGGAGTGGAAAAGGACGGTGGCGGCGGACTCGATCCTGCCATCGAAGGAGCGGCTGAGAGGGACATGCTCGTTGGTGGTGGCCGCAGCCACGTTGTTGTTCTTCCTCCCTTCTTTTCTTTTCATATTTTTATTTTTTTATTTTTTATTAGGTATTTTTTTTGTTGTGGATAGGAATCGAAATTTATGTTTTGTGGTTGTTGTAGCTGGCGGGGTGACCCCGGTCCTACGTATCCCTAGTGAAAAGGGAATCAAGCCACATATAGTTCTTGAGAATAGGGTAGAGAGAACATACATCAGCCCTTGTGTAAGGGTTGTATTTATAGAAGAAAAGTGGCGTGGTACCCTATGGGTCTGGTTGGTTCAGTAGGGCTGACGTGACTCTAAAAGGATAAGAAGGATGAGTCATTCATCCTTATCCTTTAAGCCATAAGAGCTTTCCAAACATTGTGCTCGGGTCCTCGGCGTTGGAGGCTTTTCCCGGTTCAAAATTGATAAGGCGAGGCGCTTGGCACGTGGTGGTCGATATGCCTGATGTCGGTGAGTGGTCGGCGGAGCCTCTTGAGCTTCCAGGTCAGCAGGGCTTTATAAGTGTCCCTAAATGGTCGGCATTAAGGGCACGTGGTAGGCTCGTAGGTCCGGTCCACTACACTTATTTTCCAAAGTTTGACCATTACTACATAGTACTTTTCATTGAAAATCAAAAATAAACTCAACAAAATACACATGCAAAGAAAAGTCTTCACTTTTTACTCTTTATATACATACATGGGGGAAAATAAAATTTTCTCCTCATACTTTAGGTAATGCATTAAAACTTTACCTTAAATTAATAAAATGATGAAATACTAAAGTTTTTCATAAAGCTATCTAAAAATATAAAATTTGAACAAAATAGAAATTTAAATGTTCACACTTATAAAAATAAATTCTATATTTTCACATGATCAGTTTGACTATAAAATCATTTTATTTGGCTCATGTATGAAAAAGTTATGCAATTATGAAATTCCCATAAGTTTTTTCAAATAAATCAATAAAATTAAATTATCTCTCATAAAATAAAATTCAAAACTAATAAGTTTTAATTCTACAAAAATTGAATTTCATACACTTAACATTTTTGTAAAGTCATATTAGAAAAATCACATTTTAAATAATAAAATAGTCTTTTTAATAAGGCTTAATTGCATAATTGGTCTTTTATCTTATTTATTAGATTCATTTTAATCCTTAATTTTTTTTTTGCAATTTACTGGTCCTTTATTTTTTTTTAAAGATTCAGTTTGGTTCTTCCGTTAAAATAAAGTTAAATGAGAAGAAATATTCCAAGAATATTCCTCCTTCTAGGCATAATTGCATAATTGGTTCTTTATCTTATTTATTAGATTCACTTTGGTCCTTTATCTTAATATTCCAAGAATATTCCCTCTTCTTCTTCCTCTTCCTCCGCTCTCTCCTTACAGCGGTGGCAGCCACCATGGGCGCCGCCGCCACCGCCCATGCCACCGTCGCTGCCATTTTTAGAAATTAATTGGAGTTGTTGAAGCGTTTTGCACGTGTTTTCACACGTTTTCCAACAGGTTCAGAGGAGGAGACCATTGTTGATAACCAAGGTTTTAGAAAATGGACCATAGAATTCGGATTTTGAGGAATGATGAAAATAAAGCTTAAAAACCATGAAAAATTGAAGAATGTTGAAGAAATTTGACGATTTTCTAGGGAAGAGGGTGTGAGCCCATGATAGCTACCGCCGCTGTAAGGAGAGAGCAGAGGAAGAGGAAGAAGAAGAGCGAATATTAAGATAAAGGACCAAAGTGAATCTAATAAATAAGATAAAGGATCAATTATGCAATTAAGTCTAGAAGGGGAAATATTCTTGGAATATTCCTTCTCATTTAACTTTATTTTAACGGAAGGACCAAACTGAATCTTTTAAAAAAAAATAAAAGACCAATAAATTGCAAAAATAAATAAATAAATAAAGGACCAGAATGAATCTAATAAATAAGATAAAGGATCAATTATGCAATTGAGCCTTTTAATAATGAAAACTACACAGATTATGTAACTTAGATTTTCAACTAAGTTATGGCATAGTCTTAGCATTGCAACTACTCCTATGCAGTTACTATAAAATTATAAATTTTCATGCACACATAATAAACTGGTTGGGCGCTTGGACTTCAGGGTCAAAGGCTCGAGTCTCAATTAGACAACAATTTTTGAGTAGAATCCATACCGTTGAGTCAAAGACTCGCACAGTGCGTAAATCCGAGATTGATTAGTTAGGCCATAAAAGATGTGAAGCCCAAACACTACCTGATTTCGAAAAAAATTAAATACTACTGTAAAAGAAATACTCCATTTATTATATCCTAAAAATTTAAATTATTCAAGTAGAGAAAACAATGTTTTGAGGATGTATTGATGTAATACTCTTGTGCAAATGAGTTTTGTAATTGTGTAATAAATGTTTTTCTTTTTTTAAAAAAAAAATTACTCTCATTTTTCAGAAATAATATGAGAATTAAATATTTTTGAAGCTTCCAAATGGGGGTTTTACATGTTACAATAAACAAAATTTATTTTAGAAGGAAATGGGTAGTCGTAGATGCAGTCATCTGAAATTAAAGGTTAGATCACTCGAGAAGATGCAGTTTTCTGAAATTAAAGTTTAGGTCACTCGAGAAGACGTAGTCTTCTGAAATTAAAGTTTAGGTCACTCGAGAAGACGTAGTCTTCTGAAATTAAAGCTTCAGCCCCTCAAGAAGAGTAATTAATTTATCGAAGGATAACATGTTGAAAGTGAGTGTGACGAATCTGAATAACGTTTTCGAAATATTGAAATGGTTAGGCCACTCGAGGATATGCAGTCTTCTGAAATAAAGTTTAGGCCACTTGAGAAAATGCAGTCTTCTGAAATTAAAGCTTTAACCCCTCGAGAAGAGCTATTAATTTAATTTTAAATTGTCATTTTGGTTGGAAATAATTATTATCTACTTCCAAACATTCTCTTGAGAGAAAAATTTCAACGACAAACAAAATATGGCACGTAGAAAATTTCTCTGACAAACGTGGTGTCTTGAATAAGCGTTTTCTGCTTTCTTACATGAGGATAGTAAAATTTTGGCTAAACTGCTCATTTGGTCCCTTACCTTATTTTTGATTTCAAGTTGGTCCTTTACCTTTATTTGATGTCAATTTGGTCCCTTACGTTTCAAATCGTTAACACCGTTAGTTCGAACCGTTAGTATTCTTTATTGATTTGAAATCGTCTTCCTTCTACTCGATATTAGTGAATAGCTAAGTTCCAACTCACTTTTTGTCTCTTTAGTTTGTGCTCTAGCAGAGGAAACATTTCCCTCCAAAAGGTTGTGAATGAGTTTCTGAAACACTTTCTCTCCCTCACTTGAGAAGAAGGTGAAACGTAGGCTCTAAAATTACAACTTTTTGGGCCACAAATTGTGTGTACGCAGAGAGGAACACGTGTTCACAACCAGGTATATAATTAATGAGCACGTAGGATTAAAATTGACAGCGTTAATAGTGTAACATCCCCAATTTTACAAAATCGTTAAGTGTCGTGAATAGTAGAGTTTTGATAAGGGTTATAGCATTCTCGAGTTTTTGATTTTGTTTAGAAGTGCTATTAAGTGTTTCGAATGTGCTTAGAATTAGAATTTAGCTAAAGAGTGGGATTGTATAAATTAAGGGTTAGATTAGAATTGTGTGGGAATTAGTATTTAGCTAAGTGTAGAATGGTATGAGTTAAGAATAGGTTAGAGTGTGTTTAGGGTGTAGGTCTTAGTGTTTAGCCAAATTAGAATGGGTGGTAATAGCTTAGAAGTATGAAAGAAAGGCCATTTTCAGTAAATTAATCGATTAAGTGAGACATTAATCGATTAAGATTTAAGCAATGTTCAACCATTAATCGAGTAATGTGCAGCTTAATCGATTAAATTTTTAGCACCATTCAGCCATTAATCGAGTAATGCTCAGTTTAATCGATTAAGTGATGTACCAGCAACAGACCTTAATCGATTAACTGCTGAATCGATTAAGGGCTGCTTTCTCGGTCATAAAACACGAGTTTTGAGTGACATTTTCCATTGTTTCCTCTTCTCTCCAAACGAGTTCTTCTTCTCCTTTTCACCCAGGGCTTTTGATTTCTCAAAGCTACCACCAAGAATCAACAAATTAACCCCCCTAAATCTTCCACCCATCACTCCTTCATGTTTTCCCTCTCTTTAATCTCAATTTCCTCTCTTTCTCACAAAACCCCCAAATCAACCCTAAACCCCTATTAGCTCAATCCATCAAATAAGGTCTCAATATCATGAAGGGAGCTTGGGGAAGCATTAGAGATCAAGGAAGAAGGGCAAAGGAGCTTGGTTTAAGTCCTAGTGTTGGAGTTCCAAGGAGTTTTCAAGTTCTTCTCTTTCTCTCTCTAGAGGTAAGGGGTGTACTTTGGTCTAGTATTAGAGGAAGGGTTTAATTAAAGTAATAGAGTTATAACTAGGTGTATTTAGTGATTGGTTAGGTTGATGGTTAGGAGGGTAGATTTAGCTAGAAACCCTAAGTTATACAGTTATGTTATTTATGTATGTTTATATTGATTATCTGGGAGTTGATAATGTTTTTATGATTATTATTGTTATAAGTGTAAATGGTATGTTTATAAAGTATAAAGTGACATCCATATAGTTATGCATCAAATAGGGCCAAGTCTTTCTCAATTGAGTTTGAACCTATTAAATGACATTTTCTAAAGAACAAAGAGGGTTTTAAATTCAATTGAGAAACACTTGAAACATTGTATCATTCATGGTGTAAAGGGGACGTTAGGAGTAGGGGAAAAACACACGTCGTTTCGATTGATGAGGGCAAAAGTAAATTACTGGAATTACTGTGGAGAACTTTGATCCTGCAAAGGACATGGGTTTGATTCCCGTGTTGGGGGTTGGTTCTATGCGAACCACAGTGATTCCATTACTTTGGCTCGTTTTGGCCAGTCGAGGGTGATTTCTGCTAAAGCCAATTTGGACGAATCAAACCAAATTGTACGAGGAACCCTCCTACGGGGAGTGTGTGAAGTACTGTGCAAGCGGGTGAGCGAGGGACCTTCCTAAGTGGAGGTGAAGCACCCAATCAGAGGTTGAGAAATGTTTACTACTGGTCGGTTTTTCCCCAGAGTGGAGGGTGTATGTGAGGATGTATATTGTTATTGGAGAAAGGGAAAAATTATAAAGGTACATTGTGTGAAGAACCCTCCTTCGGGGAGAATGTGAAGCACAACGTACACAATTGTTAAAGTGTTAAATTGTTCATTGTTATCGTTAAAGTGTGAAAGTGAAAGGGAAAATGTGAATGCTTTGTTAAAAATGCTTTAATTCATTGAATCCGATCAAAGTGTTAAAGTTAATAAAATGAAATGAAATGTTCAATATCGTATTCAAGAATTAAACCATCAAAGTGCGACGTTGGCATAACATAATCATGTGATTGCGCATTGAAGCATTATATTAAAATGTTATACCCTATATATGTATAGTTACTAAATTGAATAGCGGTGTGATGCTTTACTTGTTAATTGAATTGTGAATTGTATAATTGTTATTGTTTGTGCATGAATATTCCTTTTTATGATTTATTACTGTTTTTAAACGTTTTTTTAATCTAGAATTCAAACTACTCACCCTTACAGTGGACATATTAGGTACACATTGGAGACAGGTACCCAGGATGTCAAGGCCGAGAAGGGTATACTCATAGTAGAGAGTATATTGGTATAAGTGACCTAATGGTCACTTTGTCCGAGCAACCATTCTTAGTTCCTCTGATGTATAGAACCCATTTTATAAAGAGTTGTTTAATTGTTAACAGAGATTTCATTTTGTTTAAACACATTTGTATAATTGAAGAAGTATATTTATATCTTTCATTTTGTTAAGTTCAAGTGAATACCTATTATTGTGGTTAACAGACTGAAACTTATACTTCTATGTTATTGAAACTGTTCTGGTCTTGACAGGTTTAAATTCTATTAGGGGAAAAATTCAATTTTTAAAGGAAACTCCGCCAAAATTTTTATAAACCCCAAACTTTTTTACAAATAAATAATCATAAACAGTTTCTTTAAAGCTTAAAGGGTAGGATGTTACAAATAGCAACTGACGGTTGAGACTAACGGTGTTAGTGATTTGAAATATAAGGGACCAAATTAATATCAAATAAAAATAAGGGACCAAATTGAAATAAAAAATAAGTTAAGAGACCAAATAAGCAGTTTAGCCTAAATTTTTTTTCCCTAGCATGAATTATGAAAAAAAAAAAAAAACGGTAAAAAGGCCAAAGATAAGGAAAATGATTGAGAGAGAGAAGAAACAGACCGACGACAATAAACTATTCAAAAGAAGGAAGCTGGTCTGAGACTCTCCCTCTTGTAAAACCCCTCTCTAGATTTTTCTTGCTCGCGTGGCTTCAACATGATCATCATCTAACATATACCTTACTAAGGTGCAAAAGTCCTTTTCATTTTTTAATCTCAATTGCCCATTATTATTGTTTTCCAGGTTTTTGATATCCAATATGTTATATATGCCTTTTCTTGACTTTTTCAACCATGGGAGAGGGGAAAGTTGTCTGAAATCGGTTAGCATAGAAATTTTATTTATGGGGTTTGGTTTTTAATTGAGTTTGAGATTCAAGTTTAAAACTTTAGCATGTTTTTATTTTCTGAGGATTTATTTTGTTCTGAGGATTGGGTGTGAGTAGAAGAACTCAAACTGGGAAATTTTGGTACAGGTGAGATTATGAAGCATAGATGCTAACCAGTCAATAATGTTGCCAGCTTGAAGTTAGTTTCGATTATAAGAACATATAATTTTCATTTCCTGCCCTTGAGTGGTCAAGGGATACTTGTGTTATTAGGATAATATTTCTTCTTCTAATGTACTGATCTGATTTTTCCTTTTATTTTCTATTTTTATGGTTTGTTAGATTCTACAGCTTATAAACACTGGATTGTTTCAAATTTGAAGAGTACAAATTTGATGGGGGATGTGACCATTGAGTGATGTGAAGTGGGAATTGATAAAGTTGAGTTTAAGGAATCTGGTCCAGTCATGAAGAAGATGAAAAAAAGAATTTTGGCTTCGCAAAATGTAGATTACTGTAAATCTACAGATTGCCAAGATAGAGTTGGTGATTTGCCAGATTGCCTTATCCATCATATTTTGTCATTTATGGAAACAAAGGACGCGATTCGAACAGGTGTTTTATCGAAAAGGTGGAGGCATCTTTGGGCTTCAGTTCCCTGCCTGAACTTTAGCAGCAAATCATTTACTCGGCTGGTTGATTTCAAGAAATTTGTGTTGTGGGTCTTATCGCATCGTGATTCTTCCCAGGTCAAAGTTCTTATTTACTCTCGCTTTGGGGTAGATTATGCGACAGATCAAAATCTATTGAATAAGGTTATTGAATATTCGGCATTGCATGGTGTTGAAGAAATCAGAATCAATCTTCGTGCGAAAACATATGGCAGTCCACCCGTTGAAATCCCTTTGGCTCTATTTGCTTGCCCATCCTTGAAAAGGCTCGAGTTCAAAGATTGCCATCCTACAAATGTGTCATCCCCTTTAGGTTGCAAATCATTGGAAATGTTGCATTTGGAACGTTTCTCAATGTATCCTGCTGCAGCTGACTTTTCGAATCCATTTGCAAGTTTGGCAGAACTTTTTGGTTTTGCAACATTGACTACATTGCACCTAAACAGCTTCAGTCTGTGTTATACAGGGATTGACTGTTTAGATCCTTTTGGCAATTGCGTCAATTTGAGGACTTTACACTTAAGTGAAATGTCCTTCCAGTCAGATCTGAACCCTAAGGATTTCGTGATATCTGCTCCCCAACTCCAGAACTTGAGTCTAATGTGCAACCGCTTTAAATGCAAGATTATAGTTGCTTCACCACAGCTTACCAATTTCAGCTACTTATATTCGACACCTTGTGCCTTCTTTGAGTTTAGTCTTCCTTCCTTGGATGGCTTAAGTATTGATATTCACGAACCACATGATCAGTTGGAAAAGTCTCATCATAAGAAAAGGCAGGAGACATTACATGGTTCAATCAATATGTTACGGGGACATCGTAATTCTGAAGCAGTTAAACTATCTTTCTGCACTGTTGCGGTACAGAGAAATTTCTGTGTTTTTATTTCTATATGCTCATGAATGCTCGCTCATATTGTGCTTGACATATGTGTGAGTATAGGTTTCTGTTTTAAATACTCAAGTGTAATATAGTTTGGTTTCCCTAACATTTTTCTGTTCTTTTCTACTTTTCATTTTCAGGTTACCTGTGGGACTGCAGTCTTGTTAAAACCAGAATGTTTGTCTTTTAGTAAATTGAAGTCATTGAATTTTGGAGTTGGATCAACATATAAAATCTTCATTAACAACCTTGACCATATAGCGGCCTACTTCCGCAATTGCTCTCAGCATGCAGACTTTGAGATTGTGACTATTTAGAAGGTATTTAACTATTCATCATCCCCTTCATTCTTAAATAATATATTCTCCCCTTATTACAATTGTAATTGGTTATAGTTTGACATTAATGGGTAATTCTCTACTCCATTGACTATTTCCATGTTCTACAAACTCTTGCATTTACTTGCTCGCAGCTCATATAGTTTGTCTATGTCACTTAATAATCAAGTCTTTAGGATAGACAAATATTCATTGCCTTTAATTTTTGGTTGGGTTTACTAATTTCTTTTTTTTTTTGCATCTTCAAAAGTTTGATGAATCATTTACTATACTCTCTATTTGTAATATTTTCCCTAGTTTTTCTGTTAGGAACAGTGGGATCAAACTATATGAGTAGTATTATGTGTAGTGAAAGAGAATAGTAGTGTAGTAGTGGTTTATATGTATAGGTGCCAATTTGTAATTGGGTTTCTGAATTTTGTCTTTTGATGTATTTCTTAGAATTTGAATTGTGGTAGCCTCTCTAGATTGTTAAAGACTAGTATGTAATGAATGGAATGAGCAAGCAAGAAGTTTAATCCCTAATTCTCCCTATTTGCTCTTCTTTGGAGGCTCCCTGGACCTCGAATCCATGCAACACCACTTGTGTCCCTAACAATTTGGTGCTTTCATCATTCAAACTCCCCTACCATTACCCTCACCATGGCCGAACACCATACTGAGAATGACCACCTCGAAGAATCTATCCAGAAAATTGATCAGATCTAAACCTCCTCATTGCGATGTAGAATGACCTTAGTGTGAATCTTGACACCATTATTCTCAAGCTCTCTTCCGTGGCCACCAAATGCTTAAACCCAACCTCCCCATGCTTTGAAACCAACCTTCAAAACACTGACTCTTCCTCTTCAATGCCAGATCCAGTGGTAATAACAAATGACGACAATTTCGAAATTTCACCAGATCTTTTGGCCATCGAAGACGATTACGAATTCACCATTCTACACCTGATCCTGTGACAACTGAAGATGAAAAGAAGAATGAGCAAAAAACTGCAACCCTTGTATTCGATTTGCCAGTGGTTCTTTCAGGATATGAGTATGAGTGAGAGAAGTGAGAAAGAGAGAGAACAGAAGGAGAGAGAGAAGAGAGAGATCAGAGAGAATTGGAGGGAAAATCAGAATTCTGTTATTACTAAAACTGAAATGTGAAAGGTTGTTGATAATTACAAGAGGAGTGCTATTTATAGCACTAAGAGTCTAAGACATAAACATCCAGCTGGCAGCCGTGGCTCAATAGCTTGGCTTTTACACAAACTAATACTAATTAACAAAACTATTTACACATAAGAATATCTACTCTAATAGTCCCCCTTGAATCTCAGCTGGGTGAAGGATGCAAGACTAAATTTAATATTCCCTGCCGAAATTGAGAAGACTTCTTGTAAGAAATAACATTGAACTAGTCCCTTAGAGTTAGAAATCTTGTGTTGGACAAAGCCTTGGTTAGAATATCTGCCACTTGATATTCTCCTGGCACATGTTCTACCAAGAGTTTCTTTCCAATGTCCTTTTCATGAACCCAAAAGAGATCTAATTCAATGTGTTTAGTGTGAGAGTGTAAAACTGGATTTCTAGAGAGCATGACTGTGCTTAGATTATTACAGTATATCACCGGAACCTTGTTGTTAAAGCCTAGTTCATTAAGCAAACTCTGCATCCACATTATCTCCCCTGTAGTATTAGCTAGACTCCTATACTCTGCTGCAGCACTGGATCTAACCACCCACTCTTGCTTCTTAGACCACCATGAAACTAGATTAGAGCCAAGAAAGATGCATGACCCTGAAGTAGATTTTCGGTTATCTGGGTCTGATGCCCAGTATGCATCACAATAAGCATAAAGGCTGAGAGGAGAATGAGGAGAAGTTGGTCTTGGAAGTAAGCCATGGTCCACTGTGCCACCCAAATATCTAAGCACCCGTTTGAGAGCTTTCCAATGTTCCTCTAGTGGATTTGACAGAAATTGGCACAATTTGCTGACACTATAGGAAATTTCTGGTCTGGTTGTAGTAACATACTACAAGGCTCCAGCCAGAGATCTATAGAGAGAGGGATTTTCAAAATAATTATTACCCTTCTTGATAAGTTTGCAGCCACCAACCATGGGAGTAGGCTGACCCTTTAAATCTTCTATATGAGCTCTCTCTAGTAAATCCTTTATATACTTGGATTGAGTTAGGAGAAAGGAACTTGTAGGGAACTTCTTGATTTCAATGCCAAGAAAATAGTCCAAAGAGCCCAAATCTTTCAAAGCAAAGGCTGTATGCAGCTTAGAAATAAGAGCCTTAATCAGATTTGGTGAAGTTCCGGTAATTATGATGTCATCAACATAGCACAAAACAAACAATTTGTGAGTAGGAGTGAGCTGAACAAATAGAGAGTGGTCACATCTACACTTCTTGAAACCAAGTGATGTAAGACTATGAGCTAACTTCTCAAACCAAGCCCTAGGAGCCTGCTTAAGACCATACAAAGCTTTCTTTAGTTTGCACACTAATGACTTATCACTTTGCTGATAGCCTTGAGGTTGAACCATGTATACCTCCTGCTCTAAATCACCATTGAGGAAAGCATTATTGACATCAATTTGCTGAACTTCCCAATTATGAGTTAGAGCAAGAGTTAATACCACTCTCACAGTGAATGGCTTAACAACAGGTGAGAATGTTTCTTTATAGTCAAAACCTACCTGCTGATGAAATCCCTTAGCAACTATAACTAACTGAGAAGTAGTTAGAGGAAGAGAGAGAGAGAGAGAGAGAGAGAGAGAGAGAGAGAGAGAGAGAGTAAACTGATTTCTATTATTGAATGAAAGGTGGTTACAATGAGTGGCACCTCTACTATTTATAGAAGCTGCCAACAGCTCAATGAATAAGTAAGGTGACAACTGTAATACAAGGGAAGCTATACTTAAGTTACATAAAGTCACTACTCTAATAGCAACTAACCTTGCCTTGTACTTGTTAATGGTTCCAACAGGATTTTCCTTAACTTTGTACACCCATTTACATCCAATTGCATGTTTGCCAGGAGGCAATTTGACCAGTGACCAAGTTTTAATATTATTTCTCAAAAGAGCTTGATACTCTTCATGCGCAGCAGCTTTCCATGCTGGAATAGTTAGTGCAATCTTTGTGTATGTTGGTTCAGTGTTGGTAATACAAACAGAGGGTCTGATGGCTTTACTAATGCCATTTTTAGACCTAGTAACCATAGGATGAGTATTAACAGGATGAGAGAGAGAGTCTGAAGAAGAATCAGAGGAAAGACTAATGGTAGGAGAAGCAGTAGAGGGAAGAGAGGTAGAAGAGGAAGAGGTTGAGAAGGAGCTGGATTAGTTGAAGAGTGTCAGGATGGACTAACATCATGGTGAGTGGACTGACTAGGAGAGTGTAAAGAGGTGGGAGCAGAGTGATCAATGGATTTGTTAACAACTGATAAAGGAAATGTAGAAATGGAAGGAGAGGGTACATGTATAGAGTCAGACCCAGAGGAAACAGACTGAATAGGAAAATTATATTCATTGAATATAACATCCTTAGAAACATCGATCCTTAGAAACACCTGAGTCAGCGTTTGTATCCTTTGTGGTTAGGTGAATAATCTAAGAAAATACATTCCCCAGATTTGTTTTGTAACTTATGCTTGTTGTAGGGTCTGAGGCATGGAAAGCAAGAGCACC
Source organism: Crotalaria pallida (assembly GCA_037953625.1). Classification (NCBI taxonomy): domain Eukaryota; kingdom Viridiplantae; phylum Streptophyta; class Magnoliopsida; order Fabales; family Fabaceae; genus Crotalaria; species Crotalaria pallida. Next base: position 28,214,092 of record CM075654.1, read on the forward strand.
CAAACACCTTAATAAAATTGTAATCAGGTAGTTTATGATATAAGAGTTGATAAAGAATAGAACTGTTAAGAGAGTGAGTTGGAAGTCTATTTATGAGGTAGACAGCACTTATAAAGGCATGATCCCAATAGAATGCAGGTAGAGATGCTTGAGCCAAAAGAGTAAGGCCCATTCTGTAGCCTAGTGAAGATTGAATAGGTGCAGGTCCCCATAAATCAACAAACACCAAATCAAAAGGGTTACTGTAAACAGTTAGAGATTCTGAAGAAGGAAGTCTATGAAACTTTGAGAGAGCACAAGCATTACAAAACTCAGAATCACTTTAATTTATTGAAGGAAGTAGTTTACAAAGCTTCATTACATCCTTAACTACACCCTCATGGGGTGTCCTAGCCTATTATGCCATAGAGAATAAGGTGTCAGATGACACTGTACATTATTTGCTGAAACAGAAAAGCTACATTGACTAGGAATACAATGACTGGTATTTGGAACTGAAACAGAAGCTGAATGCTTCGAGAGAGGCTTGAGTAGATCATGGAAAACATAGAGTCCATCCTTGTTGAGACTGCCCTCTAGTAGAATACTAAGATCATCCTGTGATTTAACAAAACAATGAGTAGGATGAAACTCAAAGAAAACAGAGTTCTCTTGAGCAAATTTGCTAACAGAAACTAGATTTTTAGTAATTGAAGGAACAAGCAAAAGGTTATGTAAGGATAGAGACTTATGAGGCTGTTTAGGAGATTGAAAAGTAGCATTGCCAATGCCAGTTTTTGCCATGTAAATCTGATCCAGTCCATTGAGATCAGATTAGTTCACCATATTTAGAGGGTTGGATGTAAGATGATGTGTAGCACCTGAGTCAGGGTACCACATCTGAGAATTGTAAACCTGAGGATTGAAGCACTGAGTCTGAGGCTGCTGATTAGTGACAGTATTAACAGAGGGTTGATAGGTGGAAACAGGCATCATATCCCAGGGAGCAGGACCTAGAATCCCTTGTCCTAACTGCATCAGATTGGACTCAGCTCTGTAGCCAGTAGAAGGCTGATTTGGTGCAACAAATGGCTTCATAGGCTGAAGTTGCATTTGTTGTAGCTGAGGCTGAAACTGGTTCACCATTGGTTGCTGTTGCACCATGGTTGGCTGCTGCACTGTTGTTGACTATTCATGATGAGATCAAATCTGTGCCAGCACTGAAGAGCTTCATGCCCTTGCTTACCACACAACTGACACATAACAAAAATTTTATTGTTTCTGCTTCTAGCATATCTTCCCTTAGTGTAGTTAGAATTCTTTCCTCTGTCACTAGAAGAATTGTAGTTAGAGTCAGAATCAACTGATTTTGGACTGTGAGATGCTGAAAACTGAGTAACCTGAGTAGTTGGATCAGATTGCTGATGAAAAGCAGGAGTAGAGGAATAAACAAATCCCAAATTAGGGTTTTGATTCCCCAAATTAGGGTTTTGAGGTGTGAAATTCTGATTCACCAAATTCGGGTTTTGAGGTGTGAAATTCTGATTCACCAGAGTCTTAGAAGTCATAGATCCTGAATGTGCAATATTCACTGAAAAGGAATCATTAACCTGAGGATGAAGCCTCTCCAGATAAGCTTCCTGAGCAACTAACATCGCCTCAGGTTCTCCAACAGAAACAGGATCAACACGCGCATTAATTGTTGTAACAAATGCTTCGAATTCACAGGGCAAACCATCAAGTAGTAATCGAACCTGCTCTCTTGGTGAAACTACCTCACCAACAGACGCAAGTGAGAAGACCAAAGCCTTGGCTAGAGCAACAAACTCTGACACTGTATGTGAACCTTTCTTCGCATTACGTCATTCAGAAAGTAACAACGAACTGCGAGCTTTGAGCAGAGAATGAAAGAAGGAATGAAACTCATCCCAAATCTGATAGCTGTGACGACAGCCAAGTACGCGTGATTGAACCGGTTCCGACAGTGATTGTAGAAGCCAGGACGCCAGATGCTGGTTTTGTAAACATAATTGCATGTATTTGGCTGTTGGATTCATATTTTCACTACGGTGTTATTGCTAATTGGTGGGCAAAACTTCATGGATATGGTGGATTTGAATTTTGAAATCATCTCAGTATTTGAGCATGGGAATAAATATCTTGACTTACTTGTTGCTCTATGCTGCACTGGTTGCCTTACGGAAGAAGGGCAGGGTTTGATCTATGCAGAAGCTTACCTTAGGTCTCAAAGTGTGAAGGTAATGAATTATTGTTTTATGGAATGCACTGAGTTCTGGTTCAAAGTGTGATGGCTATGATCTTGTTTGAAAGATTGCAGCTGAGAGGCTTCCTTCCTGTTGACATACACTTTGTATCTGTCTTAAATATTGATAGTCATATACGTCTGCATGAAGAAAGAGTATTTTGACCTTATGATTAGACAATACAACCTTTCACCTAGGTCCTTCACTATTCATATATGACTGATACACTTGGTCAAGTTGGACTGCTGAAGACTTATGACTTGATAGAGAAAATACAATTTTATGCAACTAATTCTCTCTCACATGGTGGTTAATTCTACTGCCGGTTGTGCAACATTAGCATCAAACATTACGATGGCCATATTCTTTACAATTTTGATATCTATTGAACTTGGCCTAGAAACTCTGGGAAGACTTCTCAGCACTAATATATTCTACAAGGTTCATTAGTACACTATGGCTATTAAGGCTCTTGGGGTTGTAATAGTACACGTCAAATCTTCCATGTGCCTCTTTTCTAATACTCATTCTGTTATAAAGCATCATGTGTTCCCAACTCTAACCCACGGTGCTGAAAAGGAGGGGCAATATCTTCCGGAGCTATTCAACAAAATTGTAAAAATGAATAGAGCCAGGATTTTCTACAAAAAAAGTATCTCACTTTGGCAGCCTTTGCTGTACAAGCATTTTAAGACCACAACTTCAGTATGATGCTATAAAGCACTGGTTGGTATGTGTCAGCCACAGAATACAATGGCCTTTGTGGATTCCATATGGTCTATCAAACAATTTCCACCTTGAGGTCAAGGTTAATTTTGCTCTCTAGGTTGTTAAATACCAGTATATGATGAATGAAATGAACAATGAAGAAGTTTAATCCCTAGTTCTCCCTCTTTTCTCTTCTTAGGAGGCTTCCTGGACCTCAAATCCATTCAATAGCAATTGTGTTTGTATCATGTTCTCAATGTGGTAGAGAATGAGAAGTTGGAACACTTAAGTTTTGACACAAATTTTCGATGTTGATGTGATGCCAACCTTGGTTTTGCATTTGAGTTGCCATATTTTACTTTATATTTTAGCATTGTATATTGAGCAGAGAGAATTTTATTATGTTATTGATTTTGGTCTATGTTTACGAGCTTGTGGGCATTCAGTAACTACTAACAAGTGTAATCAAATAGCGGCTATAGAGTTATAGTGTAGCGGAATTTAAGCAAACCGCTATCTGTTATACATAGCATTGCGGGAAGCGCTATTTTGCCCGTTCGTGCTGCTTTTTATAGAAGCACTACTTCTATAGCAGTACATAGCGGTGATGGCAACAAAAATTGGGTTTTTCTCTTTTCTTTTTCTATAAATACCAATGGAATTTTTAATTTTAGGTTAAAAAGGCCCATAGAGCATTCAAGGGATATAAGTCCGCAAACGACCTTTCTAAGAGTAGGGGGCATAGAGCTGATTACTCTTGTGAATAGTTCGAATCTGCCTTGATCCCTCATATGCACTACTTCTACATACTTGTTAGAATTACGTTGTTTGATTCCCAGAACCTTGTTCGAACGGGTACATAGAATCAAAAGCCCACTCTTGTCGGACTAAAAATCCTTAATAAGAACCTCTGTCTTGTTCGAACAGGTACGTAGTCTTCCTTTGTTGCACACTAGAACGTGATGTGCTTGCTCCCTTGTTAGAGTCATATTAATGAACTGTATTCTGATTTCTTAGTCAGTCTATTTCTTTTTGAAATGAAGGTCTCTAGTGTGCAAAATATACGTTTATGAAGTAAGGTGAAAAACGATTACTGTTGGGTTTGAGCCTTTTATGCCTTATTTTCCATGTCGCTTAACCTTTGTAAATATATATGCAGTAATGGTTATGGTAATTTTTTTTGGTGAATAGTTATGCTCGTTTTGAATAAACCATAATGGTTATACATTCTGGTTGACTTGTATCAGTGAGGCCTTTGATAATGATTCCTTTAGTTGATTTTTTTGAGTTTGGTAATAGATTTTTTTGATGATCTTTCTAAATTAGATTACCAGGCTTAAGTTATTAATATTTCTCCTTTCGTTTTATATAGTGAAGGACAATTTGCAGGAGGTTTGGCTGATGCAGAGGTGTAAGTTAACCTGATACTTGGATGTGTTGTAATCTAAACAACCATTAGTGCTTTGGTATATTTGTATGGGAAAGCCAAAGGAGTGGGGTATACTTGTATGAGGTTGATTATAGACAACATGCTATAATGAAATAGAAATTTAAAGTCTTCTTTCACAAAGTTTTATCTTGATTCGGATTTTATAACTATTTTTTCAGCTGAAAAATAAAAATAAGAGAAAGTGCATTATTTTCTCTAGTTTCTTTTTCAAAATGAAGGATACACATGCCAATTTGGTTTTCCTTGCTCATCACAAAGGTTGCTTGGAAAAAACCAACCAGAGCAAGAACTTATGCTGTAGTTTAAGGAAATGGAGAAATGGGAAGTACAATTTCCTGTGAAGCATTTAGATGCTATTACTGTTAAGAATGAAAGAGAATATATGATTTTGAAGATCTTTTGAACATTCTTATTTTCCATCTTAATTGGCATATTTTGCTTAATGGTTTGGTTCCTATTATGGAATGTTGAAACAAAAGCTCTAAAGGAAAGCAAGGAAAAAGAGGTGAAGAACAATGCCACATCAAAAGCACGAGAGGGAGTAAATCAGTGAATTAGTGAAGGGGCTTGGTTGGTGTGGGTGGGTGAAAGGGTTGAACCATAAGTGAAGATTATAGTTAACTCTTGTTAGCCAATCGTTCAGATGGATCTGAGTGTAATTTCAGCTTAAAAATGGAGCGTAGTGTCATTTTGCAGTGCACTTTTTCTAAAGTAAGATTCCTCGTGTAGTACAAAAAAAAAAAAAAAAAAAGACCTTTTCTTTTCACACCCCCCATTTTTCTCCCCATCCCCCATTTTTTCCGCCTCACATGAGGCGGAAGTGTAAATTTATTGGTTTTTCCGCCTATCAAGAGGCGGAAAGGGTGAAAAAAAGCATGAGGCGGAAAAAATGAGGGGTGGGGAGAAAAATGGGGGTGTGAAAAGAAAAGGTAAAAAAAAAAAGCCTTCTAGTATGATGACCAAAATCGAATTGTAGGAGAAACAGTGCTACTACGTATTGGCCTTTTGTTAAATGTCTTGCAAATGATAAAAAAGTTCATGTGATCTAAAATAATTAGACTTTTGGAAAAAAAAAATTGGTTCTATTTTTAAGATCTTATTTAAATTTTCAATAGTATTAAATTATTTGTCTAAAAATATTTCATTAAGTCAACATTTTTTTTTAAATCACAATAGCTATATCGGTAATTTTGAAAAAAAACATTAAATATATATATTTCTAGTGTTACTAATAAGATTAATTCATTTTCTTGATGGACGTAAATTCATCCAATAGGATTTTACAGTTAAGATCAAAAGGATAAAATAATACAATTAATATGTACTCTCTCCGTTCCATTATCTTGGTAAAAATCAAAGTGGTCAACAAAAATAGGATAATATCTTTTTGATATAATGCGTGATTCTAATTTCCAAAATAAAATATAATGCATGATTCATTCATTAATTACAAATTTTTATCACACAAATTTCCATATTATTTTTTGAATATTTAAAATTTTTCATTAATTATTTTTAAGATTTTTAATATAATATACAATCTTTAAGATTTTTCATTAATTATTTTTACTTTGATTTGGTACAAAAAACTATATTATTTTACCAAGATAATGAAACGGAGAGAGTAATGAAAAATAGTTACATCCAATTTTTAATTCCGATTTGGAATAATATGGGAAAAAAATGATGACATTTTTTTTTTACATGGGAGGTATGGGACTAGAACCCATGACCTGGGGGAAGGAGAAATCCTAAATGTCCCTGCAGCCACCAACTGAGTTGTCTTACTCGAACAAATCATTTTTAGCATTTAAGGTTAATGGCCGATTACATTATTTTTTTTCCTACAGAGATGCACATCAGAAAGAAATTTTTAATATAAATAAGATTGAAATTCGAGATGGTCAATTTTCAAAGAAGATAAAAATTAATAAAAAATAGTTAATTCATTTGATTGATTTGTAAGTAGAGAATATAAGAATTTAAATAGTAAATGGTAAATCCTAAATTGATGATTAGCTCTATTAGTGACATCATCTTAACAAATAAAAACATCCTAAAATAATATTAATTATAATAATAATAATAATAATAAAACTTATTTAATTATTTAAATTAACTAATAAATATCATATACCTTTTCACCAAATGGATCTAATAATCCTCTTTATTTTTATTAAAGCCAATATTCTATCATTACCTATCCTTCAAAATCAACATTCTCCTCAAATTGGAAAAAAATGCTCAAAGGTTCAACAATGAAGCTCTTTAAATCTGAAGGTCTATTACCTTCGGGAATTACTTTTTTGACCCACCCCATTAATTAGTTAACCCACTTTTTTTGTTTAAGATTCTATTAACCTTACAATAATATAAACTACCCAAAATACCCCTCATTCTCTTATATATAGAAACCTATATTTTTTTCTCTTCTCTACAGCAACCTTTTCCAATATTCATTAACCCAAAACCCTTTTTCTCTTCCACCTTTCTTCAGTTGTAAGTAATTAATAAACATTCATTAAGAGGTAATTCTATGATCATAAACTTGATTCATTATGCTTATTTTTGTATCATTACGGGTTTGAAGTGGTTAATATTAAGCAAACAATATACATGCCGTTAGTTTTTATAGGAAATTAGTTTTTATAGGAACATCGTGGTTCTGCCATGAAATGCATTCATATGTAAGCACGCTTCGGGTTCAACGAGGGTGTTATTTTTATGGAAAAATAACACCCTCGCTGAGGGTGCAGAGAGAGCATGAATTTGTTAAAATTAAATAATCACCATCATAGAGGGTCTCGGTCTCTGTATCATCGGCACCATCATCACCATCATCACCATCTGAAAAAGAGGGATCGGGAGCGGCATTTGAAGGTCCTTCTCGCTTCATCCGTCGCCGTCTACCCGACGCTGTCAAATACTCTCTCATCATGGGCATGTCATCGTCATCCCTGTTGTCAGTGACAGTTGCGTTCTTCATCCTCGGCATCTGAAATTGCAAAATACAATGTCAAAATAATAAAATATAAAATGCAATAAAACAAATAAATAAAATAAAATAAATGCAATATCCAAAACTTAATGAAAGAACAAAAGAAATTAAATAAAAATAAAAAAGTTACAATTAAATAATAATCAAGAAAAGCAATAAAATAAAAATTAAAATTTAAAATTAAATAATGATAAAATAGAATAAATAAATATTAAAAATAAATAATAAAATAAAATAAATAAATTAAAAAAATACAATAAAATAAAAATGAAAATTCAAAATTAAATAATAATACAATAAAATAAAAAAATATTAGCAATAAATAAAAAAATATAACAAATAAATAAAAAAATAAGAAAATTTTAAAATTAAATAATAATAAAATAAAAAATATAAAAAATATAAAAAATAAATAATAAAATAAAATAAAATAAATAAATTAATTTTTTTTATATAACTTCAAATTATTAATTTTATAAATATTAATATTATTATAAAATAAAAAAAATTAAGATAAAAATTAAAATTTAATAATAATAAAATAAATAAATAAATAATATAAATAAAAAATAAATAATAAATAAATAAATAAAATTAAAATCAAATATTTATAACAGTTACTGACCCCAAGCATAATATTTAATTTTTTAAATTAATTAATATTTATCCTATTCCTTTTTCAATAATATAAACATTATAATCATCTTAATCTATTCTGATCTCAACATCATAACATAAACAAATTGAAATATCCTATATATGAGAGAATTGATGCAGTCAAATATATCATAATACGGATGGATGAATTTAAATTAATTTAAAGTTATTATTAATTATTTAAATTAACTAATATTTATCCTATTTCCTTTTTTTTTCAAATCAACATTATAATCCTCTATATCTTATCTGATCTCAACATCATAACATAAACAAATTCAAATCTCATATATATATATATATATATATATATATATATATATATATATGAGCCTTACAATCTTAATCTTTATGAAGCAAAAAAGGACATTGAATTAGCCTATATAAAGGTTATCATAATACGTCTATTTTTATAAATATATATTTTGGTAAAATATATAATAACAAAAAATTTTATATAACTTTAAATAATTATTTTTATAATTATTAATATTATTTTAAAAAAAAAACCCTCGCTGATGGTGCAGCGAGAGAACAAAATCATGCTCTCGCTGCACCCTCAGCGAAGGTGTTATTTTTCTGACCCCTAAGCGAGGGATCCCTAAAATGGCGTTTCCAGATTCGTACACAGAGACACGATTTTAAACCGAAACTATTAAACAACAACAATCATAACATCAGAGACGAAAGAATAACTATAACTATTAAACATAAGTACATCAAAATTTCTAACAACAATCTACAATGTTATGCAAATAAAACCGAAAATATATAAAAAAAAACAGTTGCAGCAAAAAAACAGAGAGGAAATGTAACCTTGCCTTGCCTTGCCTGTGCCGCTTTCTTCTTTCCTTCTTCGATTCCTTGCCTCTGTGCACGAAGAACACCTTTCCTTGCTTTCTTCTTTCCTTCTTCTTCTGCTGATTTCTTCTTTCCTTCTTCGGTTCCTTGCCTCTGTTTCTTTCTTCTTCTTTTTTTTCCGTATAATCAACCCTCTGTTTCCTTTGAAAACATAGAAACATATATAGAACACTAAATTAATGAAGATGTCATGGGGTGCTCTTGAATATTGTGCATATGAAAAGGTGAGAGAGAGATTTGAATTTGAAATTTAAAAATGAGTGAAAGAAGGGAGGAATAAGGAAGGAATAAAAAAGGGGTATTTTGGGATTATTGAAAATTTGTAAGTTATTATAGAATTTTCCTTTAAATAGGTGGGTTAACTTGTAACACTCTTTTGATAACCTTCGTAGTGTAAAGTAATTGAGTACATTTAAGAGAAACTCTTGTTGTTGTTCTAAAGATTCTAATACCAAAAATTTCATTCAATTGAAACTTGACCCTGTTTTTAAGGCTAAATCTGGGTTCAAAATAGAATTGAGGGTCATTCTAATAATTTGAATAAAAGTGGAAGTTTTCTAAATTGTAAGGTACTTAATAAATTCAGAGTTGGTGGAAAATATTAATATCAGCTCATGGCAGTATATCTATCATTGAAAGGGATTGCAACCAATATTTTTGTACTATTAAAATAAGATGGTAGTGTAAAGGAACTTGAAAGTTTCTTCTTTGGTCACCTTTCTCAAAATATAACATAAGCACTATTATTAGAAAATATTTTAGAGCTGATCCAGGTTCTTTGTTCCGCCATCCGTTCCATTGGATTCTCGACAGCTATGCACGAAGACGTTAATTCCCTTTCCTTTGTTCCCCGGTACACTCTAAGGGTCTCCTACCCTCACTTATCTGTGGTGATATTAGGATGTTGATTCATAACCTAACAAGGGCACAGGAGTAAGCATATCCATTCGCATAATCAAATGAGATAGACATAAGAAAAGAGTATTGTCAATCACAATTATTCAATTATCAAACAAAGATGCAAGTACATATGAGCACACCCCTTTTCAATATTCAGTTCTTGTAATGTAGGTGACATGATGCATGATTCCAACCACAACCGAGGCCTCCATCATATTTTGATATCTGGCAACGATATCTCAGTGTTCCCAGAACACTACCAGACGTTCCCAGAACGAATGGCAAACCATACTTGGAAAATAAGCACCACTCCCAGAGTGTGCATCACGTTCCCAGAACGCCTACGTTTCCAGAACGCATGAAACCAGGTCCCGGACACTGGCCACATTCCCAGAATGTGTCATCAAGTAGGTTACAAATTCGGTACTCCCGAAGTACCCTCCTCATATTCCCAGAATATGAGAATCATTCCTTGCCAACCTATTCTCCATTTCTCTATGAATGAATGCACCACTACAAAGGTTGGTTTTTATCTTTGAATTAATCATTGTGATTTAGGATTATCTCATACTCTCCTTTGAATGATTGATTTGAGGCATAATCTTTGGCATGATAATGTATATTTAAATTAGCTTAAAACATGCTAGTTAACTTGAATTGAGTAGACTTAACCAATGGTAACAACTCTTCAATTAAAAGACTTAATTTTTATTTTTCAGTTTCAGGTACTAACCGGTTACAGTCTCAAGCTAACCGGTTAGAATTACAGACCTGAACTGTTTTACCATTGAAATTCAGAAAAACCCTTTTTCTTGAATTCTCTACCCAATTCATAAACAAATTTTAACATTGTTTTATACCTCAAACCACTTGTGTTCATCATTCAAAAGTCTAAATCACAATTCATTCCCAATGAATCATAACTTCCTTTTGAAGTTATTTCAAAACCTCAAGGTATTGACTCCTCAACCACAATCTAAAACCATCAGTGATTGATCTTAAGTGAAATTAGAGTTTAGATTTGAGTAGAAATAGTAGGAGCACAACACCAATTCCAAAAGCTCATTTTTCTTTGATATTACACAGTATCTAACCGGTTACGAATATCGACTAACCGATTAGATTAGACAGTCTGTGTACTGAAAAATAGGATTTGCACACTATTCCTTGCATTACTCAAATCTAACCAATTTCAACAATCATTTGAGCCCACATACCTTAAGTAAATCCTACTCAGCCACAGAAATACATTCCATTTGCATACATATCATTTAGAGCATCAATATTGAATATAACTCCACATATCATCACTGGTTATCACATAGCTCATAACAATGCATTTAAACTAGGATTAATTCCTCTATATCACTAGCATGCAATTATTAAATATGTTACAGACAGGTTTAAATTGTCCATTGGCCTCCAAGCCTTTGATTGCTATATACTATGCCCTTTACGAGTCTCATGGTGACTCAACCTATTATTCCATGTAATCTATTCCCATTCTAGCAAAGGAAAGCTTCTCCCTTACCTCTAGATTGCATTTGATGAGAATCAGCATCAGTTCCTTAATGAAGGACACAGATCCCTGTAGTGCTGCCTTCTTGCACAACAATTTCAACAGGGTTCCAAAACCAACATTTTGACATGCAATAAGGACAAATAAATTGGGGATACTGATTAGACTCTTCTCTATGCAACATGCACTAGCTTTAGAAACAAATTTGAGACTTAGAGAGTGCATGTACTCACCAAAATCAAATCCTAAAGAGAGCCTCACGAACTTGTTTCTGGTTCTAGACAGATTGGTTCCTCAACTTCCAAAGCTTACAACTTCTTCAATACTCACTCTCAATTCACTCTCTATACCTCAATACAAAGCTGAAAGACTCAGCTTTAATATGGTGTATCTCACTTGGTTTAATTCTCAAAGGTCAGAGAGAATTTAACAGATTAATACAGGAACCCTAACTCAACTTTAGTATCAACACTCCATCAGAGAACCTTCAATTTGACTCTCAGATCGAGTATTTATAGAGAAATTGATGAACATGTAGAACGACACGTATTCCCCACTGAAAATCGAATGGTGTTCGTGGCAATTCTTGGTAAAATCGGCTGATTACTCATCAAAATCCACTATCCAGGTTTCCTGAGTTCATCGTGTAACCGGTTACAAAGCCTTTCTAACCGGTTACATACTGGTAACCTTTAAAAATTAATAATTTAATAACTCTTTTCCCAAAACCCTTTTTAATATTACATTTAGGTCCTAATCCAAGGACTAAAATGCAATATCCATATTTTTGGTATTTATTTACCAAAAATACCTCCACCTATTTTTTGTATTTCAATGCTAAATAGCTTCAAAATATAAACTTGGAAGAATTTAATAACAAACCTTTATTATTAACTTTCTCATTATCCGGGAGACGAAAATTATGGGTGTTACATAACTAATTAACAAGGGGGTCAAAAAAGTAGGGCCCTTACCTTCTTTGTCATCATATGGGCTTTGTCTTTAATGACTAAAAATGGCCCAATAAAATAGCTTTGTGAAAGTGCCATAATTAAAACTAAGCGGGGATTTTATCACCCCACTATTGACTTAGTACACTCCACTTGTTTTTAGTTTTCCAATTTTACCATTGTTTTTTTTAAAAACCTTCAATTTCCTTCTTCCTTTTCTTCTTTTCAATTTATAGGAAAACCTCATCCTTCTTTCCTTTTCTCACATTCATGTTATCCACTTCAATTACACGAGGTCCATGCAAGCCCGTTATGCAAACGTGTAAGGATAAGCACCCTGATTTGAGGCCCACCATTTGTCCGGTGGCAGGACACGGTATAGTATGTCCAACTTCTCTTTTTCTTCTTTAATAATAAGGGAATTCATTTTTTGAAGTCCCTTTTTCATAGTTGACCCCCTCCCAATTTTTTTCTCCAAAATATCTCTCTCCCCCTCGTCTCTTTCCCTCTCCTTATCTTTCAACCTCCATTTTCCTCTGCCTCTCTTCTCTTTCCCTCTCCCTCTCCCTCTCGTTCCTCCCCACATTGGTCTAACATCAAGAACAAGAAAATATGAAAATGAAAAAAAAAAGCGAAACTCCCATGGTAATGTTAGATCTTAACGAAACTATTAAATAGAGATTGTAAATATGAAAAATAGGAAAACAAGATCTTAACTGTGGTGTTCCAATGTTGATGGAACACCACGATGTGTTTGATGGGTTGTTGTAGCTGGCGAGGGTGACCCCGATCCTACGTATCCCCAGTAAAAAGGGAATCAAGCCACACGTAGTTCTTGAGAGTAGGGATGAGAGAACATACCTTAGTCCCTATAGCATGGTGGTTCTTATAGGGGATTACCTGTTCAGGTGTGTTCCTGGGCTTTTTGGTGTGGCCCGTGAATTAGAAGTGTTCAATTATGACTAGTAAAGGTTGTTGATAAGATCACCTTTGTTAATCCTGTATATGATAGACTTTGATCCTATCCCGTAATCTTACCAAGCTGTGTGGGAATATAGGAGTGGTTTTTAGGCTGTTGGGACCGTAATGGGTGAGGATAAGGATGATAGTCCTGTGCTTGGTCGTGATCCCGTAAGCCTTTAAACCACTGTGTCCCTAGCTCGGTGTGATGTATGCCGAACGAATGAGGGTCGGCACTCCTTGGCTTAGTAAAAAACTGGTTGGACCATGGTCACATCGGTCGGATCGACGTTCAGTCCACCACATAAGCCCCCCAAGCTCGGTGAGGTGATTTGAGCCTTGCCGAGTTGAAGGATTGGTCCGAGCAGTTAACCAACCGATTATAGGAGGAAAACTAGGGCGACAGGATTGTAGCTAGTAAGATAAGGCTGTTGGTAGCCTGTTCATAGCTGTAATCCAATGGCCCATAAAATGTCGGAGAGTTCGGCGTACGGTCGGTTAAGATGGGGGTAGGTCGGACCGGAGTCCGGTCCACGACATAAGCCCCCCAACTCGGGAAGAGTCAAAGAGACTCTGTGTCGAGTTTAGAGCCCTTTTGGGTCGATCAGACGTTCTTTTCCGAGGCTTGGTTGTTGTGGTGGACTTGGGAAAAGGACCTGAACCAAGATCTCGGAGCAAGGCTCAAATAGCCTTGACCGAGCTGAGGGGCTTATGTGGTGGACTCGGCCTAGCCGAACTCCACGTGGCCCTCGCTCAGGACTTGAGGACCCTTCAGCAGGCCCTCTGTATGCTTGGCCGAGCTCAAGGCTCAACGGCCGAACAGACATCAGACACGGGCCGATATCATGCTCTCACCCCTCTGTGCTCTGGGCCGAGCTCAAGGCTCAACGGCCGAACAGACATCAGACACGGGCCGATATCATGCTCTCACCCCTCTGTGCTCTAGGCCGAGCTCAAGGCTCAACGGCCGAACAGACACCAGATACGGGCCGACCTCATGCTCCTACTCAGGTCCGACTTCCGAGTCCGACACTGCCCAGAGTCCGACACTTCTCCCAGAGTCCGACACCTTGGACAGGATGACGTGTCTCGCCTTATCCACAAGGACAGCTCATCCACTCATAGCTCATTACAGGCTGGCCCTACTTGGGCTTCAAGCAAGCCCATTAGGGCAACCAGCTCTCCTATATATATCCCCCTCTCCCTAGGGGCTAAGGTAATGTCTCTCTAAACCTAAGAACTACGTGTGGCTTGATTCCTCTCTCATGGGATACGTAGGACCGGGGTCACCCTCGTCAGCTGCGACAACCCCCAAACACCTCATGTGGTGCTTCCGATCTTGGACATCACATTGGCGCCGTCTGTGGGAAACGGTAAACTCCGATTCCCATCCACAAAAATAAAAAAATAAGAAAAAAAAAAGATGAGAGAAAGGTTCTCTCATCCCCTTAATCTTGATCGATACAGCACCTAGGCTGAGGGGCCGTGCGGCGATGGCGTTCTTCCTCTTTACCTCTGCTGCTTTGTGGAACGGAGGGCGGTGCGACGTGCTTGACCAGGGGCGATTCCGACACGGTGAGACCGACATGTCTCCTCTCCTCTCGTCACGCACCGAAACCAAACGCGCCGCCTCCTTCTAGCGCCACCGTCAACGCTGTTTGGTGAGGACAAAGCTACAACCAAGGGACGCCGCCACAAGGCTGGGCGGATTCACGAGCCATCCGCGCCGTTTCTCCCTCCTTCCACCGCATCGCTCTCTATCTCTCTTTCCTAGTCGTCGTTCATCTTTCCACCAACACGTGAAGAACCGCCGCCGCACCGTGTTCGAACTCGAAGTCACGGTACCTTCAATCACTCCCTCACTCCCTGGGAACGGTGGCGAGAAATCAAAGCCCTCAGCCACGATCTCCACCATCCTCTTCAACCCCCAACGATTGCAAACGTGGCTTGTCCTTCTCCGCCACCGCTGAAACCACGAAGATCGTGTTCTGTTCTTCTCGCCGCCTCTATTTGCTGTAGCCACAGTCACCGCACCGTTGCGGCTGAGCTCTTCCAAGGCGAGGTGCTTGCGCCGCCACCTCATCTCATTCCTCCGTGCTCGCCGCCGCTACAAGCGGCGACCCCTGCTGTCGACGTCGTTCTGCTACCATTCCCTCTTGGCTGCCGCCGCTGCATCCTGTTGGCGTGGGAGATGCAGCTCTTGCTGCGCTAGGGTTTCAACCCTAATGGGCTGATGGCCCATTCCAAAAAAAAAGAGGGGCCAGCAGGCCCAAATTAAAAAAAAAAGGGAAAGGAGCATCTAGCAGCACCAATTATCAAGAGCATGAAGGCTAAGACCTAACGGGCCAATAAGCCCAGGTAAAAAAAAAATCAAAGGAAAAAAAAAAAGAAATAAGGAGGAGAGGATTGGGCTATCAACATACCATGGGCCCAACAACTCAATACTCATTCCTATATCAGGGTAGTGTTCTATATCAAGTCTTGCAAATTATTTTTAAACGTCATTATTTTGACGCATGATTCGCATTGGTCAAAAATATATCTTCGCCTGTTAATGTCATCAAATATTATTTACGACAATCAAGTTCCTTGCTTTGAGCTTGTGTTCCGAGCATAGTGAAGCTCGTGTTCGGCTCCCTGTTTCGGATACATGTGCCGATCCTGTTCGATCTTCGGCAGTGTCATCCCTCTTTATATCTCGTACATTTGGAATATCGGAAACCATTCACTACTCTTCTCTCCTCGGATTTACATGATTTCGGAAATCATAATCCGAGTGTATTCTTCTCTCCTCGGATTTACATGATCTCGAAAATCATAATCCGAGTTCACTCATCTCTCCTCGGATTTACATGATTTCGCAAATCATAATCCGAGTTTACTCTTCTCTCCTCGGATTTTCAAGGTAATTTCGGAGGACTCGCACAGTGTTTCACACTCGAGCCGATCTCTTAATCCGATTATGACGACTATTCTACTAGTTTCTCCCGCTCGACATCACACTAAGGAAAACGGAGGTCGGACCTCAAAGATCAACAAAGCCCATTCGAAAAGGACGGACTGCATACTCCTAATCCGACATGCTTCAGTCCGACAAACTTCAACCCGACATCACTCACCTCACTAAATCAGGGAAGAGATCATAGTTCTCATATTATTCTCCTATCTCTTCGCTTTTCTATGTGTTTACTCTACATGCTTTTTGATATTTATTTACCTGGTGCACTATTCTGACACGTGCTGTTAATCCTTGCTTCTTTATAGTTTCTCTACTTATTGCTTATTATTTGGTATTCTCCGTGTTGTTACATGACGTACTGTTAACCAAATCTTCTTGCTGTTAAATGTCCTTGAATCTCTGCCTCTTCTGTTGTGATAGTATGATAATATTTGATTTCCGTTACCTCTCCTGTTGTCGTTTTTCACGAATTAAATGCTTTCATCTGGTTTGTTGACATGTTTATAAATGTCTTCTGTTATGGAGTGTGATATACTTGAAATTATGCACCTTTTTGTGGACAATGCTATCTGGTTGAACAATATCTTAAATTTCAGTATTTGCCGCTTTCATATCTGTTGCATATGACCTGCTCAAATCATCCCGCTCTTATGTCGGTGTTTTATTCTCGCCTGCCAACAGTTTTCATTGTTGTTATTTAATGATCATGAATTATCGCAAAGTGTCAAAATTAATGCCGATCACTGACTATTATTATTTTACATGTAATGTAAGATTCTGGAGAATGATGGTCGAAAAAAGGAAGGCCGAGGTGCTACGATTGTCTCTATTTTGAACGAAGCCATCTTACGATCTCTATTCTCATCTCGGCTTGGATCTTTGTTGGATGAACTGCTATGTTTGCCTCTATTATCTTACTGGCCCCACTTTTCATCTCGGCTCGGATCTTCTTTGGTTTTCACAGTACCACCACGGCTTCTCGAAGGTGAACAATTCCAAAGGCATACATTATTTCTTAGTTTATGCTTATTTCTGAGCTCGGAGATTCTATATTTTAAATTGCGCGGTTTATCAAAAAGGGAGGCCGAGCTATTATTATTCTCTTTATTTCACGTTTATATCTCATCTGCCGAGCTGCTATTATTCTCCCTAATTCATGTTTCTATCTGATCTGCCGAGCTGCTATTACTCTCTTTAATTCATGCTCCTACCGAGTTGTTATCATCTCGACCCTACCTTTGTGGTAGAACGGTCAATTCAGCTCGGCCTCCTACCGAGTTGTTATCATCTCGACCCTACCTTTGTGGTAGAACGGTCAATTCATGCTCCTACCGAGCTGTTATCATCTCGACCCTACCTTTGTGGTAGAACGGTCAATTCATGCTCCTACTGAGCTGTTATCATCTCGACCCTACCTTTGTGGTAGAACGGTAAATTCATGTTTCTACCGAGCTGTTAGCATCTCAACCCTACCCTGGTGGTAGAACGGTCAATTCATGCATTCACACATACGGTTATCATCTCGACCCTACCTTTGTGGTAGAACGGTCCCCCCTGTCACCGCACTTATATGCGTTCACGCATACAAGTCGGTACTAGTGCTACAGACAGTGCGTACGTACAAATCCTCTCATTTAGCATTAGCCATCTAAATGTTGCACGACGCTTATATACAGTGAACATCTTCCGAGATCGGCTTATAAGCTCAGTGTACAAGGGACACCCGGTAAAGTACAGCTTGCTGTGAAATGTTTTCACATAACTTCACTCAGCAACCTCTTTTACACTGGGGCCGAGGATGGCATCCGAGTTCCCTACCGCATTCACTTATATACAGTACCTTTTTTCAGAGGAAAACTTATAAGTTACTGCACTGGTCAGGGGGAGTCGTCTGAAGTCAAAGGTTTAGACAACCACATCCTATGTGCAACAACCTGCTTTGGAAGTTCACTATCCTCGGCGAACGGTGCAGGATCCGAGCTCTCCTTACCGCATGCAGAGCACAACCCTCATCGGGTCTAAAACAACGATCAAAAATCTCTTTCTCTTTCTCGGCAAGGGGGGCAGGCAGGTTGTCAGCCGAGTTATCAACCTTGGCATTGTTGTTGTTGTAATCCATCAGCATGCCGTCTTCAACCCTGAACACCTTGAGGCGAAGGTCGGGGCTGAGGATATTAATCTGACTCACAGCATTCCCGAAGGTGTCAAAGACGTCGTCTGCCGACTTCTCTAGGTCAGAGAGGCATTCTCGGCCAATATTTTATGGACTGCACTTTCTTCACCTCTGCATTCCTCTACGCCTTCTGCTTTGATAGAGGTCCCCTGTGAGCCTTGACAAGCTTGTCGGTTTGCCTACAGCTTGGCGTTTCCTAGGCTCTTTTGCACAGACACCACGACCTTGCTCGGCGATTCCTTGCTTTGCATGCTTGCCCCTGGCGCTGTTGTTCTTGAATCAAAGGTTTTGAAAAGTAAGGGGGAGAGGCACTCCCGACAACTCGTGAGATTTTGTCCGACTTCCCGAATTCCGAGGAACTCAGCAGTTGCGGTTAATTAACAGCATGGATGAAGAAATTAACGCTACTTCTCTCCCATCGCCAAGGAATCTGTTCATATGGCTACACTCATAACTTCATCACCCTCATCTCGGAGCATCCCCAAATCCATTCTGGACCCCCCCGGGACCTCGGTTAGAGATGTACCTCACCGAGCTGGCACTCGGTTCGAGATGTTCCTCACCGAGCTTGCACCTTGGTTCGAGATGAGCCTCACTGATCTTGCACTCGGTTCGAGATGTACCTCGCCGAGCTTGCACTCGGTACGAGATGAGCCTCACCGAGCTGGTGGCGGATCCCCCCCGCGGGACCTCGGTTCGAGATGTACCTCACCGAGCTTGTACTCGGTTCGAGATGTACCTCATCGAGCTTGTACTCGGTTCGAGATGACCCTCACCGCGGGAACTCGGCTCGAGATCGGGATACTCTTTCAGTTTCATCATCCGAGCACAAAAGAGCACTATCAACCATCCGCAACACTCCTCCGAGCGGAAGGCCACGCCAGCAAGCATGTTTCTACCTCATCACCAACTCAGCGCTGATCAGACGGACGCAGAAAGGACCTCAACTCGGCACAGAGTCTCTACGACTCTTCCCGAGTTGGGGGGCTCACCTGGCGGATTGATTTCTCCTAACCCGCCTTGCCATCCTTCGCTAGCCTTGAGCACATGATTGTGGACTAGTACTCAAACCCTTCCTAGAAGGTATGGGGTACTTAGTGCTATGATGCTTAGTGCTATGCCTTCTTTCTCCTAACTCGGCTCGAGACTCACAAAGTCTCGCCGAGCTGGGGGGCTTATATGGTGGACTTGGGAAAAGGACCTGAACCAAGATCTCGGAGCAAGGCTCAAATAGCCTTGACCGAGCTGGGGGGCTTATGTGGTGGACTCGGCCTAGCCGAGCTCCACGTGGCCCTCACTCAGGACCTGAGGACCCTTCAGCAGGCCCTCTGTATGCTTGGCCGAGCTCAAGGCTCAACGGCCGAACAGACATCAGACACGGGCCGATATCATGCTCTCACCCCTCTGTGCTCTGGGCCGAGCTCAAGGCTCAACGGCCGAACAGACATCAGACACAGGCCGATATCATGCTCTCACCCCTCTATGCTCTGGGCCGAGCTCAAGGCTCAACGGCCGAACAGACACCAGATACGGGCCGACCTCATGCTCCTACTCAGGTCCGACTTCCGAGTCCGACACCGCCCAGAGTCCGACACTTCTCCCAGAGTCCGACACCTTGGACAGGATGACGTGTCTCGCCTTATCCACAAGGACAGCTCATCCACTCATAGCTCATTACAGGCTGGCCCTACTTGGGCTTCAAGCAAGCCCATTAGGGCAACCAGCTCTCCTATATATATCCCCCTCTCCCTAGGGGCTAAGGTAATGTCTCTCTAAACCTAAGAACTACGTGTGGCTTGATTCCCCTCTCATGGGATACGTAGGACCGGGGTCACCCTCGTCAGCTGCGACAACCCCCAAACACCTCATGTGGTGCTTCCGATCTTGGACATCACAGTTGTGACGTAAAAGACTGTTCGCAACCGAGGTCTTTTACTCGGAAGAGTATCGCGATTTGGAGATTCATACGCCTCTCTCATCGGGGTGTGTTAAAAGTAATATCATGAATTGGATCGTAACGTCTACGGGGGATGCTATCGGAATGACTACCTTGGTCGAGGTGCATTCCTCGATCCAGCAACGTATTTGGCTAATGGCCAAGTTATCGAGGTAGCAATCCTCGTTTTCACTTGTAGCCACGCCGATATGGTACCAGTATCTAGGTCAGCCTACGTCGACTATGTACATACTCTATCACATACCAGTTCCGCACTCGGTAAAGCATGGAAAAGGCTTGTGTCGGGTCATAAGATCTATGAAGCTCTCGGGGCCAAAGCGAGTGAAGAAAGGTTGGAGTATTCAAATCAACTTTGTGCCCGCCTCCTTCACCTGAAAGAGGTGATTGGGAAAGGTCGTTGAGGCTTGTGTCGATTGTTTGATAATTGTGAGACGCTAACTGTTGATGTTCGAGGCTTACTCGAACTCAATCTGGGTCCGAAAGAATTCCTAAAGATATTGGTCGACGACAATGATTGTCAACGCATAGCGAGCATGGAAACTTCCTTGTTACAGTTCTTCCTAGATGACTCCAAGGCCTTGGAGTACGTTGCTAATCCCGAGCAGCGGGCAATGAGACAGAATGTGGCTGCTCGGGAGGAGGTCCTTACTTCCCAGCTGGCGGAAATATGTTGACACATGGGAGCACATGATCGGAAACTTGACAGGCAAAGGGAGTATGCTGGGGATGCCGAGAAGGCAAAGAATGATGCCGAGAGGGAAAAAAGTGAAAAAAGCGGTAAAGCTTGAAGGGGCTTGTGCCGAGTTCATAAGAATTGATACGCTCGATGTTGAAATCAGAGGCACCCTCGACGCTCGGTGGGAGGTTTCCAAAGATACTGGTTGGTGACAATGATACTTGGTGTATGGCGAGCATGGGGACTTCCAGCTGGCTGAGATGGGCTCAATGTTGGAGAACAATGTTATCGAGCTAGAGAAATAAGTCGATGTTGAAGTCAAGAAATTAAGCCGAGAGGGCGAAAAGTGAGATTATCTTCAACAAAGTCGACAAAACAATCTGAGAAAATTCCTTGTGGACAGGAAAAAAGTAGCGCTGATTCTTTCGTCAATGCTGTTAATCAACTATAACTGCTGAACCCCTCAGAAATCGGAATAATTGGGGCAGATCCATGTTATGAGGTCATCGAAGGCAAGGTGATAGATTATTCAAATAACGAAGTTGAAGTAGACCTCTACTCCCTTGCATAACAAATTCTAACCCGATAAAGCCTGAAAAGGCTTGTGCCGAGTTCGGAAGTCCTGTGATACATAACAAAGTGTTTAGGTCGGCGCCTTATGAATCCAAGGGGAGATGGATGAAATCAGTCAAGCTCGTACGGATGCCGACTAATGAAACCGAGGGGAGATGACCGATGTGAGGTTCCTCGCCATCGCGAAAATAATTCTGGGAATGAGGAACGAAACAAAGTGTTTGTTGTGCTTGTAGAACATGTTGTTTGTTGGGAGAATCTCGAAGTGGCTTGCTTTTGGAGTTCCTTGAGCAGCTTGTGTGATCATACTTGTACCTTCTTTTTCTTTCATGGTGCTCAGAAACGATCCTATGAGTGGTTCGACCTAAAGATCGAGGCCATCATAAACCATGGTGGTCCGTGCTTGGCCAACGAGAGGAGTTGAGTGCCAAACTAATTTTGTGATGGCATAGGAAGAAGGGTCAACATGATGTTTCACTTGCTAGGAAGGATGTCGATCGAGCAATAATGTATTGTGAGTCATTGGGAAGGACAAGCAAGCAAATGTGACGATCTGCATGCGTTGGCCCGACTAGATCGGATTCAAGCTTGTTTAGGAAATTTTTGGATTCAGATCTGTGTGGAAGAACACTATGACGAGTTTGAAAGTTTGTGAGTTGTGAGAGAGGGTCTTCATTGTGTGGTTCCTCGGATCTGATGGATCCAAATTAGATTATTGGGTGTTGGCACTGATGGATCTGATGGATCCAAATCAGAAAATGGACCTCGACGCTTGGATCCATGGAGGCACCGACTCGGTGTGAGCTAGTTAAGACAAGATGCTCGGTGAGAGGTCGGTGTAGCCCCTCAAAGGTCGGTCTGAGATAGAGGAAGCCGCATGTACGATCAGCTGAGTGCCGACTCGTTATGGTCGATTGGTTACTAGGAAGGAGTGTGAGGCGAAGCGAGGTCGGCCTGTGACCCTGATGTCGTGGCAGAAGGTGCGAGGATGCTAGAGGCTTCAATTGTGTTACTTGAAACAGGAATCCGAGTGATTAATTTGAGGCCATGACCAGTGATAAATGGAAATAGTCACAGTAAGCATGTTCAACAGAGGAGATAGTGATGTCATCGTGAGATTTTGCCGAAATCATGTTGAAGATTATGTAATATTTATACGCCAAGAGTGACGTGCTCTAATATTAGAAGCCAAGAATGACTAAGTTTGTATGACACCGATTGATTTGAGGATATCGTTGGCGATTTGAAGCTGACAAAAGAGGTCACAACCAGTCGGTTACTTCTCGGTGATTTGCTCGACCTTCGTAGTTGTGTTTATGGATGATGATGAGATAACGATTTGATGACAACATGGACTCCTGGGACATGCTCGACAGTGTTGAGAATCATTTCGGCATGACTTGGTTCTAAGCTTCTGGGTCTAGTTTAGTATTTCAGAATTGTTGATCGCCATGTAGCTCGGTATGCTGATAGTCATTATCTCAACTTCCAAACTATCGAGAGCCGTCAGGATTCCATCTGCTCAGAACGGATACTAGTGTAACACTTAGAGAATGCATGTGCAAGCATTGTGCAATAACTGCTTTGTGAGAATGATGACAGGATTCTTTGGGTCCATCACCCGGAACTCCGAGAGTGTCATTATCCCATGTGTCCTCAAGCTGTATGGGAATATAGGAGTGGAGGTTGGACTGTTGGGACAGAACTGATTTAAATAGGGATGAGGATCCTATGCTCGGTCGTGATCCCGTAAGTCTCAATCCAGTTTGCGTCACATATCAACATGTATGAAAAATTATGAGTATGTAATGAAATTAAAGGGATATAGAAAAAGTTTTAGGAGTACTTTTGTAAAAAGTATTGCATGAAGTAAATTAATATTTACATGTGTGCGAAGTAATCACGTAAAATGCTACGTAACTAGGAAAGTAATATAGGAACGAGGATTCCTTCTCTGATTCAGTGTGGCGAGGAATGTTGGGTTGAAGACTGCTGGATTGAGATCTTTTGTCTATCCTTTCCAAGCATTTGGTTGAGCGGTTGACCCAGAATAAGAGAATCGTAGGGAACACGACGCAAGGTTTCCACAATTGTGACGCTCTTGGAATAAAATACTTTATAAGAAAATATAGTTGAACATATATAATACGGACTTGATATTATTGAAAAATAGGATATAAAATTTTTCCTTTATAATCATTTCAAAATAAACATATCCTTTAAAAATACTTTGAATTCGGCATCGAAATTATTATCAAACCTTCCTCTTTTTAAAACCCTTGCTATTACCGAATTCGTTTGTTATTTATCAGAGTACGCGGAAAGAGTATAACTTTGGAAAATAATATCATTACTGGACCTTATAACATAAAACATATATATATAGATGCTATAAGCATCACCATACACCCATCATGTCTGAAATACATCAACTGATACCAAGGTCTAGAGATAAGTTCCAAAACATAAACTGAAAGCAAAGACCAAAACCCTGAAGTCTCTCAAAAGATATATATACAATATATACATAAAAAAATATAGACACTCCAGAGCTGGTCATCAAGTCCTCCAAGAACGCTTCACCATCACCATGATCTGCTACAGCTGCTACTACGACCCAGACCCACACTACTCACACTATGCCCATACCTAAGGGCCACCCATCCTCCTATCAGTAATGCCCTCCTATTCGACTGGCTCCTCATCACTCTCACCCTCCTCTGCCTCATCCAACGGAGTAGATACCCTACCACTGGGCACAGGATCTGCAACAGGCACAGTCCTCTCAGGGTCCGATGAATCAGGTGAAGGAGTCCCAACACGAACAACTCTAGCGGCAATAGGGTGAGAGCGAGTATAGGGATGAAAATGAAACGTATGATAACGACGAACAGGTCGAGCAGGGGGTGGTCCACGATAAGTATAAAAAGGTGGTACGTGCATAGTATAAATAATGGGAATTCGAAATCGTCGAGGTCGCACTTGGGCCTAGGGGTTGGGATGGTAGAGTGTGACCTCCACCTCTCCCTCAAAAGTAGCCCGATGCTCCTCATACCTCCATATCCCGTTAGGGATGGGATGGATCTCGATGCATGCTAGGTAGAAGTGTGCCATCACCTACACAGGGCACGGGAGTAAGCATAATATAACCACATAATCAAACAAGAATAATGCTAACATTCACAGGTATTCAAACACAAGTAAACATGCAAATACATATGTGCACACCCAGTTTAACAAATTGTTAATCTTTTAAATTAGTGGCATGATGCATGCTTTCTATCTCACAATCCTGAGGCCTCCAATCCTAATCAATCTCGAACGTCCATCCAATACACCATTGTGTTCCCAGAACACTAACATACGTTCTCAGAACGTATGGCAAACCATACTTTGAAAACAAGCACCACTCCTAGAGTGTGCATTACGTTCCCAGAACGCATAAAAACCATGTCCCAGACACTGGCCACATTCCCAGATGTGTCATTGTCGGCAATTCGATAAGTGTAGCGTTCACACAAGTAATAAAGAGTAAGTAAATTATCGTTCCACTCGGGGATTGCAAATTGTTTCTAATTTCTTTCACCTAATTGAGATTACTATGTATAACTTGTATGGGTTTAGATTTTAGAGAGAGGAATGTAGAATTAAAGGTATGAAACAATTCAGAAACTAAAAAGGAATTAGAATCAAATATGGAAAAGGTTAGGAATTTGGTTTCATTGTAGGATCAGGTTATTAATTATGAAAATATGTTTTCCAATAAATCAAAAACTCCAGAAACAATAAAAGCTAGATCCCTCATGGGAATTATGTTTCTTACTAAACTTTACCCCTTAATCCCTTAAGTGAGTTCTAATTTATAAGAGTTATACAATTACCCAAAAGTATTCCTACAAGTTGAATAATTATATTGTTTGGTTGAAAGGCCTAATCTTAATCCTAATTTTCCAATTAAGGTTCAGATTACCAAATCAAAACATAAAGTCGCGAGTTCTATGAATTGTAATTAAAACACAACCAAGCAATTGATTTGAAAGGAAAAACATTACTTCATAAATAAACAGCCAAATTAAGATCCATGCAGGTCCACCTTATTCCTAACAAGAGGTTCAATTATACATATTTAGAGAAGAAGAAGAAGGAATGAAATAAACTAATCATCATAGACAATAATCAATTTACCCCCAAGAGATCTTCAATCTTCAAGTGGATCCCTCCATCAATGTTGATCTTCAATCCTTGTGCCTTGCCTCCTTGCTCTCAATTGCATAACAGCCTCTCTTCTCTAATCCTAATCCTATTCTAATTTTATTTGGCTCTGAAAAGTCTACCTAACCTAATGGAAAAACCTATATTTAAAGTCTAAAACTAATCCTAATTGAATTGATATGATAATATCCTACTAGAATAATCTAATCTTTAATAATCTTATCAACATATAGAATTTATTATTAAAATCCTTCTAAATCCCGTATTTGTGTTTGACAGCAACTTCGGCACTGATTTTGACCCCCATGATGGACGAATTTGAGCAAGGCTATTTCTGGCAAAGGTGTAGATCTTTTGATTAGCTTTAAAATGATACCTAGATCGCCTCATTTGGATAAGCGTAGCTGAAGTTATGATCAAAATACCGAACAACGTCACTTTCACGCACTTTGCGCGCCTGGGCGTGCAGACCAGCATGCCTGGGCGCGCTATGTCTGATGCCCTCAAATTACCGCTGCAAGCGCGCCTGGGCGCGCAGATCCCGCGCCTGGGCGTGCTGAGGAATTTTCGACTCCGTTTCTCTCCGTTCTTGTGTCATTTTCAAGGTCTTCTTATGCTCTTTTCAGCTCCAATAATATTTTCTCCAAATAAAGCTCCGAAATACCTGAAACATACCCAAAACGGATCAAAACGTTCAAAGGATTCTAATAAACTAAAAATTCCTAAAACTAATATAAAATACCTATATTTACAAGAGAAAAAAGCTAAAACCCAAGCAAAAGGAAGTGAAATTAAGCCTTAAAACATCATATATTAGACCTTCATCAGTCATCAAGTAGGTTGCATCAATTTGGTACTCCCAGAGTACCCTCCTCATGTTCCCAGAACATGACAAACGTTCCTTGCCAACCTATTTCATCACCTTTCACCTTTCACCATGTATGAATGCATATATTATTTTTCTCAGTTTGGTTGGCCATTAATTGATTTCTCAATTTCCATTCTCAATATATAAAGCTTATAAAATTACTAAGAATTCCATACTTTCTTAGTAAGTTAGCTTAACTTGAGGTTTTATGAATTATCCCATAAAATCACACTCTTGTATTTAAGGTAATTAAATTAGTATTAAATTGAAAAAGGTTAATTAAAATGGCACAAGAAAGGTTAAGTTATAATTGAATTGATTTTAATTGCTGTCAGTCTCTACCCGGTTACAACAGATTCTAACCGGTTAGAACCTGCAGCCAAAGCAGAATTTCTTTAGGGTTTGATGCCATTTTAATTCCCAATCCAATCGCAAATTCAAAACAGGTTGGGAATAATTCATATGCCTCAAATTGATCTTGTTTTTATATTGAGAGTCTCATAGACTTATTTTTCAAAACCAAATAATTGACATCGCTTCCATTACAATATGGAACTCAATTATAAAACCTTAAGTCCATCAACATTCTCAGTCCATAATAGATAGATTATGTAACAACCTATTTTATTTTACCTATTTTGAAAATATGGATTTGAAAATTTCTTTTTAATTAAAATACTTATAATAATTTTTCCTGGAAATTGGACAGAGTTTCCTCTGTTTTATGGACATTCCCAAAAATTATCTTTGACCTGTAACCTGTTCAAAACAGTTTCAACAACAACCCGACATCCAGATAAAATATACATATATAATTTAATTCTTCTCCCAATATCCGGGGATAAAATACTAAGATGAAAATACTTAGTTTTTCAAGAATTAACTAAAGAACCCAGACCATCAAATACACACCTGAGATTTAAAATACTTTAAATAATAAGTTTTTAAAATACATAATATTCCACATATGGCCCAGTACGACTCAAACTCACAATAACCCAACAACTAACACTTCCCGTAGGGAAGTGTGCTCCTGCTCGGCCCAGCAATCAGCTATGCTCCTGACCTGTACCTGTGGTGGTTGTAAGGGTGAGAATTGCACAAACTAGTAAAGCATAATACGAGCCAAGTCACACACATTTAGCAATTAGTCAAATAATACAATCATAATCACACCCAATCACCCGTTCACTACAAACACAATCGTCTCCAATTATTAGTACTCCCTAACTAGTGTCAGTTCCTATTCTAATTTCGTCCACTTAGCACTCAACTCTCACAAGAACTAATACCCTCAATTCTACTTCCACCCCTATTTCCGTTCACATTCTTCCTGGTTACACTATCTAACTAATTCCAATACCCCTTTCTAGTTTCTCCCTCTCATTCATTACCTTCTCACCTTTCTTCTCCTTTTCCTTTTTATTTCATTATTTCATTATTTACTATTTCTTTTTCCATTTTCTGGATATTTGTGGTTTCACTATTGCGTCCCATTCCGGGCACGACTTACGGCTCCGCGCGCCCGAAGGCGGATCCGAGCGGCTCCCCTGCACACTTCCCAAGAGGCTTACGTTATCCTGCACCCAGGAGCATGACTTACGCGTCCTGAATTACCGTAAAATCCTTGGCTATGCGAATTTTCCACTGCGACCCATTGCGGTGCCGGCTTACCGATGCGTACGGTCCCGCAGGCCGCACTTCTTACTCAACCCAGGCACACGGAGCAGCTTGCGGCTTACCGCAGGTGTTGTGCACTCGCCTTACTGCACCCCATCGTGTGTCTTCTAGGATCCAAACCGCATACCATATTCCTTTTTCTTTTTTTTTTCTTTCTTTTCTTTCCTTTTTATTCTTTTTCTTCTCTCAATTTTAATCCGCCCTCGCCTAACACCACTTTCTCCTATTCTTATTTTCCTCTTTTCTTCCTCTCAACTAACTAAT
The DNA here is from genome assembly GCA_037953625.1 of Crotalaria pallida. Classification (NCBI taxonomy): domain Eukaryota; kingdom Viridiplantae; phylum Streptophyta; class Magnoliopsida; order Fabales; family Fabaceae; genus Crotalaria; species Crotalaria pallida. The sequence goes on from CM075654.1 coordinate 28,242,700, forward strand.
CATTTCCTTTCCTAGAGTCACTCACTACTATTTCGAAAAGGTTTCCTATTTCTCTCATTTTCCTCTTTTTCTCTTCTCCCCTACTCATTTCCTATTTCCCTGCAATCGCTCAATCTCACCTCAAATAACATTTTCTATTTCCCTAAGCTGGTTTCTTAAATTCTCCTTTAAGAGATACCACCTAATCCAATTCTCACTCACTCCTATCCTTATCAATTCATTATTCAAAATCACCACATATATGCACTAATTCAACATTCATTAATAACCATATCAGAATATAGCATACATTTATAATTAATAAATCAATTTACACAATCAAACATACACATGCCTCATTCATGTTCTCAACAAGTCACACATAGCTCATATCATTAATTACCACTTAGCATGTTATCACATGGTTTTCATAACATGAAATCTATTTGATAGACATACATACATCAAGTTGTCAATTAGCACATATAAATAGGCAAATCATAATATAAATCATAAATAACAATTCCTAATAACAACTACACACAAGTCAATTAATCTTGAGCACGACTACACAATACTAGTGTCTCACCCACCGAGACGGCAATAAAACCCCTTACCTTAAATATAGTCAGGAAAGAGAAAACCTTAATTGGGACTTGCAAACCCTAAGCAAGAGGGGTGTCGAACAAGCTTAATGGCCACAATCACTACTCCGAGGGATGCTGGAATTTGTCAAGATTTGGAATGAAATGGTTTGATGAACTCCCCTTTCTCTCTCTTGTGTTGGCCGAAATCCTCGAGGGCCAAAGGAGTCCATGATTTTGTCCACACTTTCAAATATGATGGAAGAATCCCAATGGAAAGCAAGGGAGCATAAATGATGATGATTCCTCTTGAAGGAAAGAGGGGAAAGGAAACCTTGATGATTATGGAGGTTGAAGCTTGAAGCTCACACCATGGAAGCCATGGAAAGGTTGAGGATGAAGATGATGATGGTGAAGCTTGAGGTGGTGATGGTGGTACTAATTGGAAGAGGGAAAGAGAGAGTGAGAGATGCCTTGGAGCTTGGAAGCTTGATTCTTAAGCATTAATGGTGATAGCGGAAGGAGGGAGGGTTGGGAGGTGGAACCCTAACTTCTTGAATGAGAAGAAGAAGAAGATGGAGAATGGGGGAGAGAGTGAGGGGTTCGAGTATGAGAGGGGAAGGGGTGTTTGGGGCTTTAAAATAGGTTTTGGGGTGGGGAAACACCGAAAATGTCCCCAAAAACACGAATTTAGTATTGCAGGTCGCAGACATTTCGCTTAAGCGTAGTCTGGTCACTTAAGCGAACTCAATTGGTGTTGATACTGGAGCAGTTTCGCTTGAGCCAAAAATTTTCGCTTAAGCGAAAATATTTCGCTTAAGCCAAATGTACAGGTACTGCTACTTCATTTTTTCTATTTTTCATCTATTTTCTCCCCAACTTAAAATAGCCATAACTTCTTCGTTCACCGTCGGATCTTGCTCAAATTTGACGAGCAACTTCCTAAAACTCATACCTTCATATCCAACGGTGGGAATTGTGATTTGAGTTTTAAATCTTTTATTTTGATTTTTCTACCCTATGTTATGTTTTAGTACCGAATCATCTATTTTTCTGGCCTATTCCTAACTTCAATTTAATGCTCCTTTCTTTTCTAACCTTATTATTATTATGTTATCCTTTCCTAATGTTAAAATAATTCTTTTGAATAACTATTTGTATTTTATTATCATTATTTCCTTTATGCTAACTATTATTTACTTATTCGTCTTTGGGTTTAAAATTTGGGATGTTACATTTCTCCCCCACTTATTGAAATTTCATCCTCGAAATTCCAGTTGTCCCTTAACTTGGAGGAGCATCCCTTGGCATAGTTTTCGACCATGTCAATTAATTCCTCCGGTTCCATTCTTCCATCGGAGGAATTCCTAAGGTGAAAGTTCGTCGGCATACTTACTTGTCTCCTATGGGGTTTATCTCGGTCAATCGGGGTCCTGTCGAATGCACAGAGTCCCAAAAGACTTAGATTATCACTTGCGGTGTTCCGACATAACATCTTAATTGAGGTTCCACTTCGCGACTTCACTTTTATCCCATTCACCTTTTACTCCTTCAAGTGAGTCTAGCAAAGTCACTCTTAAAATCAATCTTCACCACACTCGCATTCTACTTCGATGCTACTTCCTTCCCGTTCGTTTAACGATTTCAATTCGGTATAGGAATTCCTAGAGATCGATTCCACTTGAGGGTCAAGGTCAAGGTCTAGTTGTTTTTTCTCAATTCGGTGTTATTTTGGGGAGATCTTGTTTTATCCCTAGTTCAACTCTCATTCAATTCTCTGCGAAGCGTTTGGAATTATCTGTTTAGTAATCTTATGGCTTATGGTATGATTACTAGTTATTGTCGCTCGGATAGGATCCGAAGTGAGTCGTCAAGTCTCCCCCACTTAGTATCAACATACCTGAGTAAGTCAAAGGCAGGGAGGAAACTGGGTTGATTCCAAGAATTGATTAGCTAGGTTCTTAATTGGTCGGCGAGGTGGTACATGGTGTTAAGTTGACTGCTAATCAGTATTATTGATGTTGTTTCGAATTTTCTATGATATGATGGCTTTTCATACCTACACATACGGCTAAGTTCTCATACAAGTTAGAGGGGTGGTTCGATCATTTAGTTGAATGTTCTCGGTAGAAATATAGAATAAGAGTGTCTTAAATGGGGTTAGTTTGCGAATCACTGTTTATAGTCTTAGTAAAGATCCTATAGGATTAAAGTTCAATCGGGCTTTCGACAGAGATAGAATTCCTCGATGGTTTATTTGGATTTCAACTAGATGATTGCAATAATATAGATTATCAATAAACGCGAAGACCGAGGTGGTCAGTCCCAATCTCACATTTATCAACTGTACATCACTGCGTTATTGAATGATAGCATTATCTTTTAATAGATGCAAGAGAAAGGATGACCAATCCTGACCTTACACTCTATTAAAGGACGATACTATCACAAGGTTTTTGGTTAGGTCTCTTGTTACGATCTTATAACTAAGTAAGGTTTTTCCTACATGTTCCATTAGATGGTACTCAAGATTGGATTGAAGATGAGTATTTCTTAGGTTTCACAACGTCTAGAAATACAGGATTAGGAATTTAAAATTCCAAGAGGATTGATTTAGGATGTTTTACACTGAAACTTAATAGAGATGAAGGCTTAAAACACTTAGAGTATTTCTCTAAAATTCAGGATTAGGTCGAAAACATGGAATTCTTAGATATTGCAATTATCCGGTAATAGAGGTTTAGGAATTACGATTCTATGTAATTCGGATTAAGATGTTCCCGCTGAAAATTAATAGAGATGCAGATTGAAAGTACCTAAAATGTTTATCTAAATTTTTGGAATCGTCTCGTACCTTTTGTTGGTTTGGCCCTGATCTCCTTAAGTAGCTGTACCGCAGACCTCAAGGGTGTGGACCAGGAAACTAATATTGTCGGAATGTAAGGTTGAGACGTCCAGGACGAAGTCCTGTGTCATTGAGTAATCCCTCTGGGGCTGTGTCTGGTATGATTGCTGACACACCATGAAAGATGTGGCGAGACTCGCCACCGAATATTAATACATCACCCGACCCCAAGATAATTATTTCTGCTCTCTTTGGATCTCTCTGGTCTCCATAGAGAAACTTAGTCGAGTCACCAATGTAGAATGATACTACTGGTATCCCTCTTTGCAGGCTTCCAACACTTTCGTCACAGTTCTGATGAAGACCAAGCTTTCCATTTTCTTCATAGAAATTGACAATGCAGACATCAGGGGACATGGAAGGGAGTATGTCCTCCACTTCACTTACACCGCATTCCTTCTCAATCAAAGATTGTGCTTCTTGCATCGCTCCCATAACCAGCTGAATGAAATGATCAGGAATATTGGGTGGTTCGCTTCCATCAATTACCCTTTTGTGTCCATATACTCGGGTTTGAGGATTCCAGTCTAAGCCGAGGCACATCATTTTCAGTCGGAGTCTGGCTCCACTTGTAAATCCTGGTTGATAAAAACCTCCAGGACCTAAGCCTGTAACACCCCGTAATATAATGAATAATAAACAATAAACGTTTGAAAAATGAAACATTGGACTTTAAATTTTCTTTTATAAATCAGAGTTCACAAATAGCGTTGGGGGCTTTCAATTACAATATAATAAAATACACTTGAGTTCCTTTCTTTCGACTGATCCGCTGAGCACTCTTATCTCCAAGCTCCTTGCTCAAGTACCTAAAATGTTAACCACATAAGGGTGAGACCTTTTCACAACACAGTGGATTAAAAGATAGTAAAATGGTATATAACAAAAACTCAAGGATAATAAGTAAATCAAGCCATGGATTAACAAAATGTATCATAATCACATATTTTCAATATCCAAATACATTTCCATATTCATTCTCTTTCCAGGTTCATAAAACTGTATGTCACCTCACGGTCAGAGGCCAACATACCCACTTATACATTGTATGTCTCCTCACGGTCAGAGGACAACATACAAACCACATATACATTGTATGTCTCCTCACGGTCAGAGGACAACATACAAATCATATTCTCTTTTTCTTTTTATCTTTGCACCACTAGGAATTAGCGCACCTGCTAGGCAATTCGGCACCTACTAGGGACTTTACACCTGTCAGGACTGAGACACCCATTAGGCATCACCCGTTAGGACAACGCAATTAATTACCTTTCCATTAATTATTCATTTCTCAATTCCAGTCCATAATTTATTAACTTTTTCAGGTGGTTATGTAGTGTATTGATCCATTGGCGCACCGACGCCTAACGGGAATTTAGGACCTAATGGGCAATTCGCCTGACAGGCAATTCGGCCCTAGCAGGCAATTCACCACCTAGCAGGGCACCTAGTGTGCCGGGGCATCCAAGGATCAACCACACTGCATTCCTTTTTATTCCAGATCAGAACTCATTCACAAAAAGTCAAGCACCACATTCACACCATTCATCAAATACTCAGAGAATTGCAAGTAATATCAAATATTCATTTTCATCACTTTTAGCAGACATAATCATTCCTTTAATTCACATATCAAACCACCATTTACCAAGTATTATTCAAATCTCACATTTCCAAACATTCTTCACACACAACAATTTCAAGTTATATATATATCCAATTCCAATTTATTATTCCTTTTTACATCACATTCCCGTTTCAATATTTATACACATACGCCATTAATTACTCACATATAGGGTCACATCAATTTATCAACCATCAACCAATATCACCAATCAATCGACATACTCAAGTATGTCTCAGAGTACATTGAATGTAAGTCAACTCCCTAGGGTTCTTCACTTCCTACTTTAATATCAATAAAAAGAGAATTTAACATAAACAATTTAATTAATATAAAATTAACCATAAACATACTAATCACCCCTAAATCAATTTTAATTCAAAACCATTTTGCTACCCACAACCCGGTCTAAGTATTAAACTTAAATCCTATTATACACCCTAACTATCCCTAACCCAAAGTGTGGAAAAGAGACTCCCCTTACCTGGAAATCCTAGCAATAACAACAGAGCCACGTTTTCATCCGCGACTTGCTCCAGGGTCAAGGTCAATAGCGTGTTGGATCTAAATAGGGACATTTGATAAAACTAATTATAACATTAAAATATATATCAAATAAATTCATTTTTGTCAAAATAATAAATATATATAATTATACAATAAAAATATATCACTTTTCCTAAAACATCTTTATTTGAAAATATAGGGATAATAAAATATTGACGGATCGTCGAATAAATTACATGGATGGGTAGAGGGAGTTGAGGATGTTATATACCTAAGAAGGATTTGAAATTGGACGGTTGGATCTTGAGTTATTGGACCAGGAAGTTGGAAACCCAAAATTTCATTCTACTCTCTGTCGCCCACTCTCTCTCTTTCTTCTATGTCTCTTCTTTCTACTCTACTATCTTCGGCCTCTTCTTTCTACTTTATTTCTGTGTGTTCACGTGGTGCCCTTTTATTTTGTTTTGGTTAACGTGGTGGCCTTAGGGCCACACGATTTATATATATATATATATATATTGTTTCTTTTGCTTTTGGTTTCATACGGTGGGGATGGGGTACTGGTAGTTGTTTAGGAAATAATATAAATATATATATTATTTTATGTTTTGATTTTATTTGTGGGTTAATGTGTGTATGTATTTTGGATTATAATTAAAAGTTTTACGATCCAAATAATAAAATATATTTAAGTAAAATAATCTTGTACTTTTAATTACTCAAAACTAATAAGAAAATAATAAAGTTATTGGTCCCTCCGGATAGCTATTGCGTAAGAGAAATTATTGAAATTCAAAAGTAAATATATTTTATTTTCTCAATCCTGATATTAAATTTGATAAAATATAATATTTATAGTTTTGAAATAACAAATTATTATATATAACTTATACCAATAATTTATTAAACCAGCCCAGAAGCTAAAAGTAAAACAGCCTCCGAACACTATGAAAATTTACAGGGACGCTCAACATATTAAGTTAAACATATTTTTCTAAAGAAACTATATATAAAAATGCCTCTAAGGCTTGCCACTTGAGCTCCCTGTCAAAATGTTAATTTAAACTAAATAAAAGTACTCTTTTATTTTTTTGAAAAACATATTATAACAAATTTATACTTATTTTGACTAGAAAACATATTTCAATTATAATGATGAAATCAAAATTTTATTAAAACACGCAAATCTTGAAAACATCATATTAAATCACTTAATTATTTTACTAGAGGTATTATAAATAACAAGATGTTACAATTCTCCCCCACTTATTGGAATTTCGTCCCCGGAATTCCGTTCAAAATCCTTAAATGGAGAACCATCCCGGACAAGGGTTTTCTACTACAATACTCACTTCCTTTGGTTTTACTCCCCCACTTGAAAAACGGCATACCATTCTGCGTTAGTACGTCACTAAGCTCTTGCACTCAATGAAGAGTACGAATTTATGGTTTGATTTGGTTAGTCTCGACGCGAAGACTCTAACAGGTTCTCTAAGGTTTACTCTCCTTACGACTAACATTTCAAGAGTCCCACTAATAGGACTCCCAAAATTCGGGTTTTGCTTCCCAAGGAAGTCGGAAATGGTTTCTAAGATCAACTAGGTTTCCTCCGGAATTTTATATCAGAGGTTTGGAAAGGGTATTATTAGGCCCTAAACACTAATACCCTCAAGGGTTTGATTATAGCCTAACCCCAGAACATACAACCTATCCCCTACTCCTAAATCCTAGTCAAGCACATTCATCAATTAGGCAGTTATAAATCACATACGCATCATACACAATTCAAACATATGCAACAATAATTCACAACATCATATACTTCAAACACAAGCATTACTCAATCCCTACCTCTTCCTAACTTAGTCCTTATCTATCTAGCCTAACTTAGGGTAAATCTTCATCTATCCACACAATCTTAACAATCATCACATATATGAAAATCGTTTTAAGAAAAGGGTTCGGGGAATAGGATTACTGAGGGTAATAAAAATACATTTTCATCACTTCATTTTCCTGATGTTTTGAAATTTTCCAAGTAGTGTCCCTACACAAGAGTATCATGATAAGTTTTCAAGTCACTCAGAGTTCATTAGGTTCAGTTTTAACCCTACGACCATTTTGCCAAAGAATTGTAATTGTCGGGGCTAAACCTAAATCAGATTTGTTTGAAAATTAGTAATTAAACTCTGGATGGCCTCAAAACTTTAAGGGACATCACTTGTACTTAGCCAAAGGTTGAGTAAAAATATCGAATCGATCGGAGCACGTTAGATTAAATTTGTTCAAAAACACTAACTTGCTCCAATTGGCTTGAGATTTTACATGGAACAATCATTCAACCTTAGGGGCTTGTATATAAAAATGTTTAAGTCAATCAAGTATCCCCAGCCCAAAACTCAGTTTTCCACTTTATGTAATAAAAACCCCGATTTCCCAACAAACACCTAATCACAATCACATACACACGACAAAATCTTTGGTTTAACAATCTCTACGTATGAGGATTAAAATTTAATAAATAAGATCCCATACAATAAAAGCATTTAGAAACGCATTTGTGTACTTCACCATAAAGGACTACCTTCATCTAATTTCGTAAGAACCTAGATGAAGGAGTGCAAACTTGTACAAAATTTATCAGACTTAGAGAAAAAGGAATATGGTTTTAACTTAGAAAATTCAATTTAGTTCATCTTCAAAAATTGGAACAATTACATTTCCTTTTACTCCAAGTTTGAAAATTGAATATCATTCTGAATCACGAGGTGTCGCTTATAGAGAGTTCCTATTTAATCGACAGGTGACTTGTTTAAAAACAAATGAGTTAATTCCCTGTTCGATCACTTAGGAATTCCTTGCTTTCTTTATTACTTCCTTAAAAGTTTGTCGTGTGACTCCACGATTCGTTTGGAATGATTGTGATTCGGTGCAGCACTTTGAAATTCATTTTGAACACTTATATTACCAAACAAACAGTCATAAGAATATTCACTCACAATCATCAAGTAGGATTCAGGTTCACATATAGCATCAAGCACCTACATCAATCAAACATACACCACTATGCACAAATATCAAACACACATATGCAACAACAACGATAAACAATCAACATGTATACATATATACACATATACTAATAACAACCTAGGCGAAATTCGGGTCGAGAACCTCTCGATTGAATTTAAAACCCCTTTTTCGATTAAATACACCTCTTTTCATTTACAAAAAATTTTATTGTTACACTTGGGGTTCAAGTCCAATCGATAGGAGCTCCATACATATCTTTCATTTAGTATTAAAGTTATCGAAATCAAATTAGGGGTGGAATCACTACAAGTTCAACATAAACGTTTTTGTTTCTCGTGGATCCTAATCTAGTCGATGTGAACTAAATCACTCGTTTAGATTAGTATCTAGTCAATCAACTATTTTGATTTTCATAGTTCCACCTCTAACCTTTGTTCGCTTACTTTAACACTAAACTATTCCACAACTAAACACATTTCGAGGACCTTTTGATTGAATTCAAACCGCTTCCCAAATATGGTAAAAAGTTTCTTTTATACTTGCAATTCAAATTGGGATAGTTCAGCGGTTTGAATCTGATCGATTAGTTCTCAGTTCCTATTTTCCATTTGATGTCATAGTCACTTGAATTAAGATTAGCTACGAAACCGACCGTTAATTTAATTTAAACATAATTTTCCGTTCTCTTAGATACTAATCTAATCGACGTGAATTTAATCACTTGGTTGGGTTAGTATTGAAGTCATAACTCATTTAATCCAGGCGGTTCCATTTCTAATCACCGTCCAATTACTTTGACACCAAACCACTCATCGAGCACACATTCAATTATACACAAACAAACATAAAAGAGCAACAAAACAAAAGAACTAGCACTAAGGTTTCATACATAGGAAATCGTTTACTAATTCACGATAGTGCACAAACTCTTGAATTTCGATGACTTCACCTCCCAATAGATATAATGTCGGATTGGCCATTTCCAACACTACATTTAATCGGTGGTAGTAGTCCTCGCAATTCAATTGAATTCCTGTACTACATTCTCAAATGCATTGACATCAATTAGATTTACTTTGTATGAAACCTTAACTTTCGATTAGTCCAAAAACTCAACATTTACACTCTCGACTAATCATGTTCATACCGCTTAGGTTTCCTGTTTGCAATTGGGTGAATACTCAGAATATCCAATTCTTTGAATCACTAAGGGATCCTGCTTAGTTTCCAAAGAATTCGATTCTCTTCCGTTACCGTAAATAATTTCTCTTACATTGTCAATTGTCAGTATTCCCAATGCAAACATAAACCTATTCAGTTCATTTCAAATAAACTCAACAATAGTATCAAACATATACCAATTCACTTGACAATCAAAAGTTTTCACTTGTATGGGTCTCACCTCTGGTCAAGAAGCTTGAGATGAGAGTGTCGCAGCGGGATCGAGATTACTTTCCCTCAGGTCGAAAGGAAAGAATTGCTCTGATACCATAAATGTAACACCCCGTAATATAATGAATAATAAACAATAAACGTTTGAAAAATGAAACATTGGACTTTAAATTTTCTTTTATAAATCAGAGTTCACAAATAGCGTTGGGGGCTTTCAATTACAATATAATAAAATACACTTGAGTTCCTTTCTTTCGACTGATCCGCTGAGCACTCTTATCTCCAAGCTCCTTGCTCAAGTACCTAAAATGTTAACCACATAAGGGTGAGACCTTTTCACAACACAGTGGATTAAAAGATAGTAAAATGGTATATAACAAAAACTCAAGGATAATAAGTAAATCAAGCCATGGATTAACAAAATGTATCATAATCACATATTTTCAATATCCAAATACATTTCCATATTCATTCTCTTTCCAGGTTCATAAAACTGTATGTCACCTCACGGTCAGAGGCCAACATACCCACTTATACATTGTATGTCTCCTCACGGTCAGAGGACAACATACAAACCACATATACATTGTATGTCTCCTCACGGTCAGAGGACAACATACAAATCATATTCTCTTTTTCTTTTTATCTTTGCACCACTAGGAATTAGCGCACCTGCTAGGCAATTCGGCACCTACTAGGGACTTTACATCTGTCAGGACTGAGACACCCATTAGGCATCACCCGTTAGGACAACGCAATTAATTACCTTTCCATTAATTATTCATTTCTCAATTCCAGTCCACAATTTATTAACTTTTTCAGGTGGTTATGCAGTGTATTGATCCATTGGCGCACCGACGCCTAACGGGAATTTAGGACCTAATGGGCAATTCGCCTGACAGGCAATTCGGCCCTAGCAGGCAATTCACCACCTAGCAGGGCACCTAGTGTGCCGGGGCATCCAAGGATCAACCACACTGCATTCCTTTTTATTCCAGATCAGAACTCATTCACAAAAAGTCAAGCACCACATTCACACCATTCATCAAATACTCAGAGAATTGCAAGTAATATCAAATATTCATTTTCATCACTTTTAGCAGACATAATCATTCCTTTAATTCACATATCAAACCACCATTTACCAAGTATTATTCAAATCTCACATTTCCAAACATTCTTCACACACAACAATTTCAAGTTATATATATATCCAATTCCAATTTATTATTCCTTTTTACATCACATTCCCGTTTCAATATTTATACACATACGCCATTAATTACTCACATATAGGGTCACATCAATTTATCAACCATCAACCAATATCACCAATCAATCGACATACTCAGGTATGTCTCAGAGTACATTGAATGTAAGTCAACTCCCTAGGGTTCTTCACTTCCTACTTTAATATCAATAAAAAGAGAATTTAACATAAACAATGTAAGAACCTACAATCGGTGGTTGAAATAACTAGGATACACTAGGAGAACACCTAGAAGGGGGGTTGAATAGGTGTTAGATAAACCTTGAAAGATTTTCGCAAGAAACAAATCAAAACGATTAAAACAAATGATTTTCTTGAAATTCTTTAGCCTTAATCGATTAATGACATGAACTAATCGATTAATGCCTCTGTTAATGAATTAATCACTTTTCAATCAAATACGAAAATCAATCAATTAACACATATGATCAGAGATTAAGCGGAATTGAATAACACCAATATTCTTATTGATTACCTAGGTTATGAAAATGATTTTCCCCAAATCAATTTTGCACAATTAAGATTCAATTCAATCAATTATGAAAAATCACTTTTTCTAGGTTTTCAACCAAGAACACAATTAATAACAAGAATTGTAAAGAGTAGAGAGTTTAGAGATATGACACAGTGATTTATCCTGGTTCACTTTCATCCACTTGAAAGCTACTCCAGTCCCCTCTTCAACCAAGAGAGATTCTTCACTATGAGGAATTAGAGTTTCTCAAATTACAAGTAAATGCCTCACAAGACTCTCTTCTTGCTAGCCTACAAGAGATACCACACCCTTGCCTTGTAACCCTATTGATATCTAATCTAACCTCTTCTCTTGCTTGCCGATACCCCACAACAAGACTTCCAATTGCTTGCTTCACTACAAGACTTCCAATTGCTTGATGATATGCCACACCAAGGCTTCCAAATAACTTTGCTTGATGAATAACTTCTTCAAGACTTCCTTTGTTGTAGAGTGTTTGCCTTCTTTGAAATGATTACAACTCAAATGAAAACAAAATAACAATCCTATGAATCTCTTTCAAAAGCTATGAAAATATCAACATGAGAGATTCAAGGTTCTTGATCAAAGAATGTAAAAATGAGAACTTTGATCTTGAGAAAGTGAGAGAGAATAGAGTGGCTTGATTCTTTGTAAAATGAATATCAAAATGATGGAATATAATCACAAAGGTTAGGAATAGGTTTATATAGAATACCCAAAAGTTAGGAATGGTTAGAAGTGCTTTTGAGAAGTGAAAAACTCATTTAAAAACCAAATCTGATCGTGTTACTCGAGTAGCCAAGTCCTTACTCGAGTAATCAGTGTAATCAGAGTTCACTACTCGAGTAATCTATGTTACTACTCGAGTATTTACGCAAGGCTGCACAGTTCTACTCGAGTAATCAGAGCCTTAATCGAGTATTTGCGCAAGACTGCAAAATTCTACTCGAGTAAACAAGTGGCTAATCGAGTAGTCAGTTCAAAAAACACTTAAAAACTTGTTTTCTCAAAATCTAAACCTTTTCTTTCAAACCTTTAAGCCACCTATTGATTTTAGGCAAAGTGAATACTCAAAATATGATATAATCATGACTATGATAGAGATTCACTACCCTCTAATGACTCTACCCAAACTCATGAACTAAGAGACTTGTGAGGCAAAAGATAAAACAATAAAACACAAACTACCAAACAAAGTCTTCATGAGTTGACTCTCTCTTCATCACTTGATGTTTGTTGTTGCTTGTTGAGCTTGAAACTTGATCAACACATTTGTAGCTTGTTCAAAACCTTTTGGCATTTATCAAAACATTCTTTATGGATCTTACAAACAATTTAATTAATATAAAATTAACCATAAACATACTAATCACCCCTAAATCAATTTTAATTCAAAACCATTTTGCTACCCACAACCCGGTCTAAGTATTAAACTTAAATCCTATTATACACCCTAACTATCCCTAACCCAAAGTGTGGAAAAGAGACTCCCCTTACCTGGAAATCCTAGCAATAACAACAGAGCCACGTTTTCATCCGCGACTTGCTCCAGGGTCAAGGTCAATAGCGTGTTGGATCTAAATAGGGACATTTGATAAAACTAATTATAACATTAAAATATATATCAAATAAATTCATTTTTGTCAAAATAATAAATATATATAATTATACAATAAAAATATATCATTTTTCCTAAAACATATCTTTATTTGAAAATATAGGGATAATAAAATATTGACGGATCGTTGAATAAATTACATGGATGGGTAGAGGGAGTTGAGGATGTTATATACCTAAGAAGGATTTGAAATTGGACAGTTGGATCTTGAGTTATTGGACCGGGAAGTTGGAAACCCAAAATTTCATTCTACTCTCTGTCGCCCACTCTCTCTCTTTCTTCTATGTCTCTTCTTTCTACTCTACTATCTTCGGCCTCTTCTTTCTACTTTATTTCTGTGTGTTCACGTGGTGCCCTTTTATTTTGTTTTGGTTAACGTGGTGGCCTTAGGGCCACACGATTTATATATATATATATATATATATATATATTTTGTTTCTTTTGCTTTTGGTTTCATACGGTGGGGATGGGGTACTGGTAGTTGTTTAGGAAATAATATAAATATATATATTATTTTATGTTTTGATTTTATTTGTGGGTTAATGTGTGTATGTATTTTGGATTATAATTAAAAGTTTTACGATTCAAATAATAAAATATATTTAAGTAAAATAATCTTGTACTTTTAATTACTCAAAACTAATTAGAAAATAATAAAGTTATTGGTCCCTCCGGATAGCTATTGCGTAAGAGAAATTATTGAAATTCAAAAGTAAATATATTTTCTCAATCCTGATATTAAACTTGATAAAATATAATATTTATAGTTTTGAAATAACAAATTATTATATATAACTTATACCAATAATTTATTAAACCAGTCCAGAAGCTAAAAGTAAAACAGCCTCCGAACACTATGAAAATTTACAGGGACGCTCAACATATTAAGTTAAACATATTTTTCTAAAGAAACTATATATAAAAATGCCTCTAAGGCTTGCCACTTGAGCTCCCTGTCAAAATGTTAATTTAAACTAAATAAAAGTACTCTTTTATTTTTTTGAAAAACATATTATAACAAATTTATACTTATTTTGACTAGAAAACATATTTCAATTATAATGATGAAATCAAAATTTTATTAAAACACGCAAATCTTGAAAACATCATATTAAATCACTTAATTATTTTACTAGAGGTATTATAAATAACGGGATGTTACAATTCTCCCCCACTTATTGGAATTTCATCCCCGGAATTCCGTTCAAAATCCTTAAATGGAGAACCATCCCGGACAAGGGTTTTCTACTACAATACTCACTTCCTTTGGTTTTACTCCCCCACTTGAAAAACAGCATACCATTCTGCGTTAGTACGTCACTAAGCTCTTGCACTCAATGAAGAGTACGAATTTATGGTTTGATTTGGTTAGTCTCGACGCGAAGACTCTAACAGGTTCTCTAAGGTTTACTCTCCTTACGACTAACATTTCAAGAGTCCCACTAATAGGACTCCCAAAATTCGGGTTTTGCTTCCCAAGGAAGTCGGAAATGGTTTCTAAGATCAACTAGGTTTCCTCCGGAATTTTATATCAGAGGTTTGGAAAGGGTATTATTAGGCCCTAAACACTAATACCCTCAAGGGTTTTATTATAGCCTAACCCCAAAACATACAACCTATCCCCTACTCCTAAATCCTAGTCAAGCACATTCATCAATTAGGCAGTTATAAATCACATACGCATCATAAACAATTCAAACATATGCAACAATAATTCACAACATCATATACTTCAAACACAAGCATTACTCAATCCCTACCTCTTCCTAACTTAGTCCTTATCTATCTAGCCTAACTTAGGGTAAATCTTCATCTATCCACACAATCTTATCAATCATCACATATATGAAAATCCTTTTAAGAAAAGGGTTCGGGGAATAGGATTACTGAGGGTAATAAAAATACATTTTCATCACTTCATTTTCCTGATGTTTTGAAATTTTCCAAGTAGTGTCCCTACACAAGAGTATCATGATAAGTTTTCAAGTCACTCAGAGTTCATTAGGTTCAGTTTTAACCCTACGACCATTTTGCCAAAGAATTGTTGGTTTGGCCCTAATCTCCTTAAGTAGCTGTACCGCAGACCTCAAGGGTGTGGACCAGGAAACTGATATTGTTGGAATGTAAGGTTGAGACGTCCAGGACGAAGTCCTGTGTCATTGAGTAATCCCTCTGGGGCTGTGTCTGGTATGATTGCCGACACACCATGAAAGATGTGGCGAGACTCGCCACCGAATATTAATACATCACCCGACCCCAAGATAATTCTTTCTGCTCTCCTTGGATCTCTCTGGTCTCCATAGAGAAACTTAGTCGAGTCACCAATGCAGAATGATACTACTGGTATCCCTCTTTGCAGGCTTCCAACACTTTCGTCACGGTCCTGATGAAGACCAAGCTTTCCATTTTCTTCATAGAAATTGACAATGCAGACATCAGGGGACATGGAAGGGAGTATGTCCTCCACTTCACTTACACCGCATTCCTTCTCAATCAAAGATTGTGCTTCTTGCATCGCTCCCATATCCAGCTGAATGAAATGATCAGGAATATTGGGTGGTTCGCTTCCATCAATTACCCTTTTGTGTCCATATACTCGGGTTTGAGGATTCCAGTCTAAGCCGAGGCACATCATTTTCAGTCGGAGTCTGGCTCCACTTGTAAATCCTGGTTGATAAAAGCCTCCAGGACCTAAGCCCATCTCACGACAGTTCTTCACTACGCCCACCTGTTCTTCATGAGCCAAGTGTTGCTTCAGGAGAACCATTCCCGGTCTCAAAATTATACTCTTCTTCTCACCAACTTGTACCCCCACGTGTTGCTCCTTGTCTTCAATAGTCGATCTAAGCTTAACCATTGCAGAAGTTTGCCCTTCTTGAAAACAGATGTCATACGGCTCAGATTTCAATGAATCAGCTGGGGAACTGATCTTACGATCAGTAGCCGAACTGCTAGCAGGGGAATGTAAAAGCTGATTCTTCATGTTGCTACAATGTGGCAACAAAGGATTCTGTTGATGCAGACATATACATAATTTAGTACATAACTACATAGGGTTTTATAACTATAAACCTAAGTAACTACTATAGAACTTGACACTATTTCCTGGTTACTCTCTTGGTGAGATAACCATTGGAGTAACTCGCAACTCCGAGGCCGAGGACAACTGTTCTGATACCATAAATGTAACAACCTATTTTATTTTACATATTTTGAAAATATTGATTTGAAATTTCTTTTTAATTAAAATACTTATTATAATTTTTCCTGAAAATTGGACAGAGTTTCCTCTGTTTTATGGACATTCCCAAAAATTATCTTTGACCTGTAACCTGTTCAAAACAGTTTCAACAACAACCCGACATCCAGATAAAATATACATATATAATTTAATTCTTCTCCCAATATCCGGGGATAAAATACTAAGATGAAAATACTTAGTTTTTCAAGAATTAACTAAAGAACCCGGACCATCAAATACACACCTGAGATTTAAAATACTTTAAATAATAAGTTTTTAAAATACATAATATTCCACATATGGCCCAGTACGACTCAAACTTACAATAACCCAACAACTAACACTAACACTTCCCATAGGGAAGTGTGCTCCTGCTCCGCCCAGCAATCAGCTATGCTCCTGACCTGTACCTGTGGTGGTTGTAAGGGTGAGAATTGCACAAACTAGTAAAGCATAATACGAGCCAAGTCACACACATTTAGCGATTAGTCCAATAATACAGTCATAATCACACCCAGTCACCCGTTCACTACAAACACAATCGTCTCCAATTATTAGTACTCCCTAACTAGTGTTAGTTCCTATTCTAATTCCGTCCACTTAGCACTCAACTCTCACAAGAACTAATACCCTCAATTCTAATTCCACCCCTATTTTCGTTCACATTCTTCCTGGTTACACTAACTAACTAATTCCAGTACCCCTTTCTAGTTTCTCCCTCTCATTCATTACCTTCTCACCTTTCTTCTCCTTTTCCTTTTTATTTCATTCTTTACTATTTCTTTTTCCTTTTTCTGGATCTTTGTGGTTTCACTATTGCGTCCCATTCCGGGCACGACTTACGCCTTCGCGCGCCCGAAGGCGGACCCGAGCGGCTCCCCTGCACACTTCCCAAGCGGCTTACGTTATCCTTCACCCGGGAGCATGACTTACGCGTCCTGAATTACCACAAAATCCTTGGCTATGCGAATTTGCCACTGCGACCCATTGCGGTGCCGGCTTACCGATGCGTACGGTCCCGCAGGCCGCACGTCTTACTCAACCCATGCAAAAGAGAAGCTTGCGGCTTACCGCAGGTGTTGCGCACCCGCCTTACTGCACCCCACCGTGTGTCTTCTAGGATCCAAACCGCATACCATATTCCTTTTTATTTTTTTTACTTTCTTTTCTTTCCTTTTTATTCTTTTTCTTCTCTCAATTTTAATCCGCCCTCGCCTAACACCACTTTCTCCTATTCTTATTTTCCTCTTTTCTTCCTCTCAACTAACTAATCATTTCCTTTCCTAGAGTCACTCACTACTATTTCAAAAAGGTTTCCTATTTCTCTCATTTTCCTCTTTTTCTCTTCTCCCCTACTCATTTCCTATTTCCCTGCAATCGCTCAATCTCACCTCAAATAACATTTTCTATTTCCCTAAGCTGTTTTCTTAAATTCTCCTTTAAGAGATACCACCTAATCCAATTCTCACTCACTCCTACCCTTTTCAATTTAATATTCAAAATCACCACATATATGCACTAATTCAATGTTCATTAATAACCATATCAGAACATAGCATACATTTATAATTAATAAATCAATTTACACAATCAAACATACACATGCCTCATTCATGTTCTCAACAAGTCACACATAGCTCATATCATTAATTACAACTTAGCATGTTATCACATGGTTTTCATAACATGAAATCTATTTGATAGACATACATACATCAAGTTGTCAATTAGCACATATAAATAGGCAAATCATAATATAAATCATAAATAACAATTCCTAATAACAACTACACACAAGTCAATTAATCTTGAGCACGACTACACAATACTAGTGTCTCACCCACCGAGACGGCAATAAAACCCCTTACCTTAAATATAGTCAGGAAAGAGAAAATCTTAATTGGGACTTGCAAACCCTAAGCAGGAGGGGTGTCGAACAAGCTTAATGGCCACAATCACTACTCCGAGGGATGCTGGAATTCGTCAAGATTTGGAATGAAATGGGTTGATGAACTCCCCTTTCTCTCTCTTGTGTTGGCCGAAATCCTCGAGGGCCAAAGGAGTCCATGATTTTGTCCACACTTTCAAATATGATGGAAGAATCCCGATGGAAAGCAAGGGAGCATAGATGATGATGATTCCTCTTGAAGGAAAGAGGGGAAAGGAAACCTTGATGATTATGGAGGTTGAAGCTTGAAGCTCACACCATGGAAGCCATGGAAAGATTGAGGATGAAGTTGATGATGGTGAAGCTTGAGGTGGTGATGATGGTACTAATTGGAAGAGGGAAAGAAAGAGTGAGAGATGCCTTGGAGCTTGGAAGCTTGATTCTTAAGCATTAATGGTGATAGTGGAAGGAGGGAGGGTTGGGAGGTGGAACCCTAGCCTCTTGAATGAGAAGAAGAAGATGGAGAATGGGGGAGAGAGTGAGGGGTTCAAGTATGAGAGGGGAAGAGGTGTTTGGGGCTTTAAAATGGGTTTTGGGGTGGGGAAATACCGAAAATGTCCCCAAAAACAAGAATTTAGTGTTGCAGGTCGCATACATTTCGCTTAAGCGAAATCTGGTCGCTTAAGCGAACTCAATTGGTGTTGATACTGGAGCAGTTTCGCTTGAGCCAAAAAATTTCGCTTAAGCGTAATATTTTCGCTTAAGCAAAATGTACAGGTACTGCTACTTCATTTTTTCTATTTTTCATCTATTTTCTCCCCAACTTCAAATAGCCATAACTTCTTCGTTCACCGTCGGATCTTGCTCAAATTTGACGAGTAACTTCCTAAAACTCATACCTTCATATCCAACGGTGGGAGTTGTGTTTTGAGTCTTAAATATTTTATTTTGATTTTTCTACCCTATGTTATGTCTTAGTACCGAATCATCTATTTTTCTGGCCTATTCCTAACATCAATTTAATGCTCCTTTCTTTTCTAACCTTATTATTATTATTGTTATCCTTCCCTAATGTTAAAATACTTCTTTTGAATAACTATTTGTATTTTATTATCATTATTTCCTTTATGCTAACTATTATTTACTTATTCGTCTTTGGGTTTAAAATTTGGGATGCTACATTTCTCCCCCACTTATTGAAATTTCGTCCTCGAAATTCCAGTTGTCCCTTAACTTGGAGGAGCATCCCTTGGCATAGTTTCCGACCATGTCAATTAATTCCTCCGGTTCCATTCTTCCATCGGAGGAATTCCTAAAGTGAAAGTTCGTCGGCATACTTACTTGTCTCCTACGGGGTTTATCTCGGTCAATCGGGGTCCTGTCGAATGCACAGAGTCCCAAAAGACTTAGATTATCACTTGCGGTGTTCCGACATAACATCTTAATTGAGGTTCCACTTCGCGACTTCACTTTTATCCCGTTCACCTTTTACTCCTTCAATTGAGTCTAGCAAAGTCACTCTTAAAATCAATCTTCACCACACTCGCATTCTACTTCGATGCTACTTCCTTCCCGTTCGTTTAACGATTTCAATTCGGTATAGGAATTCCTAGAGATCGATTCCACTTGAGGGTCAAGGTCAAGGTCAAGGTCTAGTTGTTATTTCTCAATTCGGTGTTATTTTGGGGAGGTCTTGTTTTATCCCTAGTTCAACTCTCATTCAATTCTCCGCGAAGCGTTTGGAATTATCTGTTTAGTAATCCTATGGCTTATGGTATGATTACTAGTTATTGTCGCTCGGATAGGATCCGAATTGAGTCGTCAAGTCTCCCCCACTTAGTATCAATATACCTGAGTAAGTCGAAGGCAGGGAGGAAACTGGGTTGGTTCCAAGAATTGATTAGCTAGGTTCTTAATTGGTCGACGAGGTGGTACATGGGGTTAAGTTGACTCCTAATCGGTATTATTGGTGTTGTTTCGAATTTTCTATGATATAATGGCTCTTCATACCTACGCATACGGCTATGTTCTCATACAAGTTAGAGGGGTGGTTCGATCATTTAGTTGAATGTTCTCAGTGGAAATATAGAATAAGAGTGTCTTAAATGGGGTTGGTTTGCGAATCACTGTTTATGAGTCTTAGTAAAGATCCTATAGGATTAAAGTTCAATCGGGCTTTCGACAGAGATAGAATTCCTTGATGGTTTATTCGGATTTCAACTAGATGATTGCAATAATATAGCATGTCAATAAACGCGAAGACCGAGGTGGTCAGTCTCAATCTCACATTTATCAACTGTACATCACTGCGTTATTGAATGATAGCATTATCTTTTAATAGATGCAAGAGAAGGATGACCAATCCTGACCTTACACTCTATTAAAGGACGATACTATCACAAGGTTTTTGGTTAGGTCTCTTGTTACGGTCTTATAACTAAGTAAGGTTTTTCCTACATGTTCCATTAGATGGTACTCAAGATTGGATTGAAGATGAGTATTTCTTAGGTTTCACAACGTCTAGAAATACAGGATTAGGAATTTAAAATTCCAAGAGGATTGATTTAGGATGTTTTACACTGAAACTTAATAGAGATGAAGGCTTAAAACACTTAGAGTATTTCTCTAAAATTCAGGATTAGGTCGAAAACATGGAATTCTTAGATATTGCAATTATCCGGTAATAGAGGTTTAGGAATTACGATTCTATGTAATTCGGATTAAGATGTTCCCGCTGAAAATTAATAGAGATGCAGATTGAAAGTACCTAAAATGTTTATTTAAATTTTTGGAATCGTCTCGTACCTTTTGTTGGTTTGGCCCTGATCTCCTTAAGTAGCTGTATCGCAGACCTCAAGGGTGTGGACCAGGAAGCTGATATTGTCGGAATGTAAGGTTGAGACGTCCAGGACGAAGTCCTGTGTCATTGAGTAATCCCTCTGGGGCTGTGTCTGGTATGATTGCCGAAACACCATGAAAGATGTGGCGAGACTCGCCACCGAATATTAATATATCACCCGACCTCAAGATAATTCTTTCTGCTCTCCTTGGATCTCTCTGGTCTCCATAGAGAAACTTAGTCGAGTCACCAATGCAGAATGATACTACTGGTATCCCTCTTTGCAGGCTTCCAACACTTTCGTCACGATCTTGATGAAGACCAAGCTTTCAATTTTCTTCATAGAAATTGACAATGCAGACATCAGGGGACATGGAAGGGAGTATGTCCTCCAATTCACTTACACCGCATTCCTTCTCAATCAAAGATTGTGCTTCTTGCATCGCTCCCATAACCAGCTGAATGAAATGATCAGGAATATTGGGTGGTTCGCTTCCATCAATTACCCTTTTGTGTCCATATACTCGGGTTTGAGGATTCCAGTTAAGTCGAGGCACATCATTTTCAGTCGGAGTCTGGCTCCACTTGTAAATCCTGGTTGGTAAAAACCTCCAGGACCTAAGCCCATCTCACGACAGTTCATCACTACGCCCACCTGTTCTTCATGAGCCAAGTGTTGCTTCAGGAGAACCATTCCCGGTCTCAAAATTATACTCTTTGTGAAACCCACAATTTTACCCAATTTATTTGTGAATTCATAATTGAATTTAAGAAATTATTATATTTGATTTTTGATACCTGGATTTAATTAAAATCGTATGAATTATATAGATATATATATATATATATACACGAAATATATACATATATACTAATGTTTTCCCTAGTACACATATATACTAATGTTTTCGCTAGTATAAATAAAGGAAATATTTTAAGGTAAAATATTTGATTTAACTAATCTTAGAAGAATGAACTGCTTGGTGAAGGATTAAAGTATCTTATCTTCAGAAATTCATATCTTTTAAACCGTACGTCAAAAAATTACAACTGATATGTCAAATCGACCGTATCGAAACGTAGATTATGAAAATGTAAAAATTTGATTTTTATTCTAGAGTTTTCAAGATTTTATCACTGCTACAGTGCTGAACGAATTTTTGAGTTTTAAGTGAAAAGGTGTGTTTTTAATGCATTAAATGATCCTTTGACTCAAGTGTATTTTATTTTGAAAACAAAAATACATTTCTGAGGTTTTCTATTGGACTACCTGATGAGCATTTTATTTCCCATTATTCCTTGCATTATTTTACTATTATTATTGATACTTGTTGCCCATTTGACATTGATTAGCTTGATTTAGTGATTTAGAGTTTATTGGACTAATATTCCGAATATTGTTTAATTTGGGATTATTTGGCCTAATTAATTCTATTTCTATTTTCAGGTCATATGTGGCACAAGGACACTTTGGGAAGTTTGGAAATGAAGATTGAAGTATTGAAGTGAAGATTGTAATTTGCATTTAGGTCCCTTTTTAATTGTAATTTTCAGAATAGTGTTTCTTAGGACTTGGGCCCATGTTTTAGGCCCATTTTCATGTCTAAAGAGGGGAAATTCGTGTAACCCCCAAGACACACTCCCATTTCAGATTTCTCACTCTCTCTCTAGGTTAGAACTTCTCTCTTGGCTCTCCCAAGTGGTGGTGGCTGCTAGGGTTTTGTTCTTCCCCATTTCTACTCGTTTTTCTTCATTTATGGCCATGGAAGGCTAGACTTCAAGGGTTAATCCCTTTGGTATTGTATTATCTACTCTTGAGCTCTTGTTATTAATGCAATTTCATTTTCTCTTCTCTGTTTTCATGTTTATCGATGTGTAGTGGTTTGCTTAATTCCATTTCGTAGAGATAATACATGAATATAAATGCTTAATTTGTATTAACTCGTAAAAACTCCAATTCTGGTTTCTGATGCTTAATTAGAAGTTAGGGTTTGGAGTGATAACTGAATTTTCGCTTAGTATTTGGTTATCACGAGTTGGACAGAGGAGAGGAGAGGAATCGATCTTTAGTGAGCTAGGATTGAGTAGTGTACGTAGCCAAAGGGGTTTGCCCGCTTTTGTTTCTGATTTTCTTAGTTTTTATATTCTGTTTATGTTTTGTTCTTCACATTTGTCACACACAAACCCCCCCCCCCCCATTTTACTGCACACTACGTGTTTGATACTTTGCCTAGACCGATATTCGCTGGGAAACGACCTAGGATCACCTTCCTAGTACTACAGAATAAACACCTTTTATTTTGATCGGGTACGGCCTCGATCAAAATTTGGCGCCGTTGCCGGGGACTATCGGTTCTTGCCAAAGATCATACAGTAGTTAATTAGATTAGTTAGTGTAGTTAGTGTGTGAATAAGCATTCTGATAACTGATTGAAAGTTGCCATGTTTGCTGATTTGCTGTTCTGCACAACTGATGCTATTCTAGTGATTCTGTGAGTGCCATTCAACATAGCTGCGGGTGGAATTTTTGCACGAAAATTGGTATCCACACTTGTTTCATCATATATTAGTGTTTTGATGCATCACAGACACTCAGATATGCACTGGTTGTGAGTTCCAGAAAAATTTTCCAAGTTTCAGCAGCACTTACTATAAATAGGCATAACTTTTGATCAGTAACTCGGAATTTGACGAATTTTATATCAAATCGAAGGGAATTTTCTGAATAATCTGATTTTTCTCACTTCGTCAGAAAACCCCTTCGTTTGGATCCTGAAAAAGCCTGTTTACTATTTCTTTTTTATTTTACAAGTTCTATTTTCTTAGTTTTTGGTCACTGTTTTAATTCTTTGACTTGGTTCCCTTTTGAATTTTGTCCTCAAACTTTCTGTGATATGTTTTCATGATTTTAGGGTGCTGAAAAAAATAAAGAAAAAATTTTAAAAAATAATAAATTTTGTTGCCGATTTTGGTCATGCATATCTGTTACAGTATGCTATGGTTGATGCTGTTCTGTTCAGTACATGACTAGGGGCAACCCAAGTTATTTGCATCCTTATAACCCTGAAATTGATAGAACTTATCACAGATTAGTTAGACAAAATAGGAATCAGTCATTAGGTAGTGAGTCAGAGTCATCTTATAGTCCATCTAATTCTGATTCTGTTTCTATTTCTTCTATTCCTTCTACTTTTATTCAATCTGATTCTATACATTGTGATAACATGGCTCAACCCCCACCAAGGGAAAGGACACTTAGGGAGCTGGCTGCACCTGACTTCACTATTGAAGACTCGTGTATCCGGTATCCTGATGAGGATGTTCCTTTTGAGCTTAGAACAGGACTAATCCATTTGTTGCCCAAGTTTCATGGTCTTGCAGGTGAGGATCCTCATAAGCATCTCAAGAAATTCCATATAGTGTGCACCACAATGAAACCACATGATGTGCAAGAGGATCATGTCTGTCTCAGAGCATTTCCACATTCCTTAGAGGGTCTAGCACAAGATTGGTTATCTGACTTGGCCCCTGGTTCCATCACAAGCTGGGATGACTTGAAGAGGGCATTTCTGGAAAAATTCTTCCCTGCAAATAGGACCACTGCAATCAGAAAGGAAATTTCTGGTATCAGGCAACAACATGGAGAGAGTCTCTATGATTATTGGGAGAGATTCAAGAGGTTGTGTGCTTCCTGCCCTCACCATCAGATCTCAGAGCAGCTTCTCATCCAGTACTTTTATGAAGGTCTCAACTTCATGGAAAGAAACATGGTAGATGCTGCAAGTGGTGGTACATTGGGAGATATGACACCCTTACAAGCCAGGAGCAAAATTGAGAAGATGGCTTCCAACTGTCAACAATTCCATGCAAGAAGCAACAATGATGCAATAGTTGTGAGGGATGTAAATGATGTTGGTGCAGACTCGGGCAAGGTTGAGAAGCTTGAGCAGAAAATTGATTCTCTCACAACATTGGTCACACAATTGGCTGTCAATCAGAAAAAGATGATACTTCCTGCTAGAGTGTGTGGCATATGCACATCCATTGAGCACCCCACAGATGCATGCCCTTCCCTTCAGCAGCAACAGCCGATGACCAGTGGTGACCAACCCGAGGCCTATGCAGCAAACATATACAACAATAGAGGTCCACAACAACACAATCATGACCTCTCTTCCAATAGATACAACCCTGGATGGAGGAACCATCCCAATCTGAAGTGGTCTGATCAACAACAACCTCCTCCTAATGTTCCATTTCAGAACACCGCTGGACCGAGCAGACCACCATATGTACCTCCTCCAATCCAACAGCAAAGGCAACAACAACAGCAAGTGGTTCATCCTGCACCATCAGCCCCTCCATCCAACCAACCTACCTTGGAGGAGTTGGTGAGGCAAATGACCATGCAAAACCTCCAATTTCAACAAGAAACTAGAGCAGCCATTCAGAGACAAGAGGTATCCATTCAGACTTTGACAAATCAGATGGGTCAAATGGCAACTTCTCTCAACAACTTGCAATCTCAAAATTCTGACAAGTTACCTTCCCAAACAGTGATCAACCCTCAGAATCAGAATGTGAGTGCCATCAACCTGAGGTCAGGAAAGCAGATTGTCAGACCCACACCACAACCTCACCTCAACAATGATGCTCTAGCTTCCTCTAAAGGGAAGAGCCAAGTGATAGAGGAAGGTGAACACCCTAGCACCAAGGAGAGTCATCCAACTCAACCTTCCTCAAGCTCAACCACAAAACCTGCTATTGTCCTCCAACCTCCTCCCATTCCTCTTCCATTCCCACCAAGAGTGCCTCAAAACAAAAGGGTGGAAGAGGTGGACAAGGATATTCTTGACACATTCAGGAAGGTGGAAGTCAACATACCCCTTCTTGATGTAATAAAACAAATTCCAAGGTACGCGAAGTTCCTTAAGGAGTTGTGCACTAATAAGAGAAGACTCAAGGGCAATGAGAGGATAAGCATGGGAAGGAATGTCTCCGCTCTCATAGGTAAACCTATCCCTCACATTCCTGAAAAATGTAAGGATCCTGGAACTTTCTCTATACCTTGCATCATAGGCAATGTGAAGTTTGAAAATGCTATGCTAGATTTAGGAGCATCCATAAATGTCATGCCTATGTCTGTTTTTAAGTCTCTTTCTCTTGGACCTCTTCAACCTACGGGTGTGGTGATTCAATTGGCAAATAGAAGTACTGCCCACCCTGCAGGTTTGATAGAGGATGTCTTGGTTCGGGTTGAAGAGCTGATCTTCCCTGCTGATTTTTACATACTTGATATGGAAGATGACTCCCCCCGTAATGCTGTTCCTATTATTTTGGGGAGGCCATTTTTGAAAACAGCCCGAACCAAGATAGATGTGCATTCAGGTTCACTTTCCATGGAGTTTGATGGCAGTGTGATCCGATTTGACATTTTCCATGCTATGAAACATTTTCCTGAGGATCACTCTGTCTTTCATATAGACTTTCTTGATGAGATTGATGAACATGTGCTTGATGTTTTGCATGATCCTGATTTGCCATCATTTACAGACTCATTTTCTTGTCCTGCATGTACTGATTCCGAAATGTGCATGTCATGCATTGATCAATTTCTAGCTTCTGACACTGCATCTGTTGATGACTCTCATATTATAGATTTTGCTAACCCCCTCTCTGTTATGCAAGAGTCTGATTCTTTTGTTCAGGTGCAGGCAGCAGAATCCATTTCTACTGTCCCTTTAGTTCCATCCATTATGCAGGCACCCTCATTGGACCTGGAGCCCCTCCCTCCTCATCTCAAATATGCTTACTTTGAGGATGAGCAGAAACTCCCAGTGATCATCTCTACCTCACTTTCTGTTGATCAAGAGGAGAAACTGCTAGATATGATTAGACAGAACAAGAGGGCAGTCGGATGGACTTTAGCATATCTACCTGGGGTGCCACTTGTGAACTTCAGAAACATAGTCCTTCGATTAGGAGACCAATGCAAGATGGCATTCGATCCGCTAAAGAGAGCACTCACCTTCTTCCCACCATGACTTCGGGAGTTTTCTTTTCTCCTTCTTCACTACTTTC
Organism: Crotalaria pallida; assembly: GCA_037953625.1. NCBI lineage: Eukaryota > Viridiplantae > Streptophyta > Magnoliopsida > Fabales > Fabaceae > Crotalaria > Crotalaria pallida. The sequence continues at coordinate 28,270,163 of CM075654.1, forward strand.
ATTGCACTTGTCTATATCTATCTGATTCTGCTGATTGTGTTACATTGAGGACAATGTGTGATTTAAGTGTGGGGGGGAGAGTAGTTTAGGTTGCATATTTTGCTTTGATTTTTTTTTTTTAGGTTTTGCTTAGTTTTGGGCATTTTCTTGCATGTTTTTGCTTCATTTTAGTAGAGTTTTGGTATCTTGTGTCTAAATTCATGCATTTCTGTGTGTAAAGTTGCTTTTGATAATTAAGAGGTGGTAACACTGTGATAGAATTGTCCCTTTTGTGAGGATTTGAGCCTTAATTGTGGGTGGATTGCTATATATGCCACCTAATTTTCTTTCATGTGTGATTGCACTCTGGATTACTTGCACTCTAGAACTTGACTTGACTCTTGTTGATACTTGATTGCTCATGCACATTTTGAAATGATTTAGGCACTTTCTTTCTTGAATAAACTACTAGCCATATGAGCCTACCTTGAATGAATGTATCCTTTGCTAGCCCCTTTGAGCCTTTTTATCCATTTCCTTGTTCTTTAGCTCATTACAAGCCTATGACTGAAAAACCATGATTGTCCTAACCTTAGGGAATTTTGGAGCTTTGGAATTGTTTTGGGAATGGGTATTAGGTAAGAAGTGTGCTCTATGCTTCAATTGGTTGAGTTCTTGGTTATGCCTCTTTGGTTGTTGTAGCTATGGCTTCATCTTCATGCCATTTGTGTTGTTTCTTCTTTTCTTTTTGTATATCTCTCAAAAACAAAAAAAATAAAAAAAAATGCAAAAAGAAAAAAAAAAAGAAAAAAAAAAGTGAATAAAAGGTTGTTGAGGCAAAGAGGATTGGAATTAGTGGTAGTTGATTTTGGGGTGGATTTTGCTTACTTTTTACTTATTCCCCATTGCTCCTCTATTCCTTTGGTTTTAGCTACATTCCCATATTTTTATCCTACCTTGTCCTTGGCCCCATTACAACCCTTAAAAGACCTTCTGATCATTTTGTGCATGTGTGTTGATGGTTGATGTTAGAGGCTTGTCAAGCTTATGGTTGTGTTTGTTTTTCATGATGTGCCTTGAGTGTAAATAATGATTAACCCCAAACACTTGAGTGTAAACACTTTTGAGTGATCCTTGTGAGTTTCTATCATCTTTGTGACTATCCTCTTGATGTCATTGGTTTCTTTGCATACTTGAAGTAATTGGATGATGTTCGCGGATGCTTTGACTCTTTGATCCTTAACCATTTTGTGTGCTTGAGTTTGCCCATTTCTTTGCATTTCCTAGAATTCATTGTGAAGTATGTAATCTCTTAGGTTAGCATTTCTTAGTTGTAGTCATCTTGTTGCATGATTCACTTAGGTGCATATTGATCTTCATAGTCCTATCTTTTGGTTTTGCCCAGGAGTGCAAAAGGATAAGTGTGGGGGTATTTGATGAGCATTTTATTTCCCATTATTCCTTGCATTATTTTACTATTATTATTGATACTTGTTGCCCATTTGACATTGATTAGCTTGATTTAGTGATTTAGAGTTTATTGGACTAATATTCCGAATATTGTTTAATTTGGGATTATTTGGCCTAATTAATTCTATTTCTATTTTCAGGTCATATGTGGCACAAGGACACTTTGGGAAGTTTGGAAATGAAGATTGAAGTATTGAAGTGAAGATTGTAATTTGCATTTAGGTCCCTTTTTAATTGTAATTTTCAGAATAGTGTTTCTTAGGACTTGGGCCCATGTTTTAGGCCCATTTTCATGTCTAAAGAGGGGAAATTCGTGTAACCCCCAAGACACACTCCCATTTCAGATTTCTCACTCTCTCTCTAGGTTAGAACTTCTCTCTTGGCTCTCCCAAGTGGTGGTGGCTGCTAGGGTTTTGTTCTTCCCCATTTCTACTCGTTTTTCTTCATTTATGGCCATGGAAGGCTAGACTTCAAGGGTTAATCCCTTTGGTATTGTATTATCTACTCTTGAGCTCTTGTTATTAATGCAATTTCATTTTCTCTTCTCTGTTTTCATGTTTATCGATGTGTAGTGGTTTGCTTAATTCCATTTCGTAGAGATAATACATGAATATAAATGCTTAATTTGTATTAACTCGTAAAAACTCCAATTCTGGTTTCTGATGCTTAATTAGAAGTTAGGGTTTGGAGTGATAACTGAATTTTCGCTTAGTATTTGGTTATCACGAGTTGGACAGAGGAGAGGAGAGGAATCGATCTTTAGTGAGCTAGGATTGAGTAGTGTACGTAGCCAAAGGGGTTTGCCCGCTTTTGTTTCTGATTTTCTTAGTTTTTATATTCTGTTTATGTTTTGTTCTTCACATTTGTCACACACAAAAAACCCCCCCCCCCCCATTTTACTGCACACTACGTGTTTGATACTTTGCCTAGACCGATATTCGCTGGGAAACGACCTAGGATCACCTTCCTAGTACTACAGAATAAACACCTTTTATTTTGATCGGGTACGGCCTCGATCACTACCATTCAAATAAAATATATTTTCGTATTTTCTTATTATAAATTTTTTTTGAAAGCTTATGAAGTGCATTTTTGAAGGAAATGATCTTAGAACTTCAAAAATTCATAACTTTCAAACCGTAAGTCCAAAAATTATAAACTTTATATGAAAATGATCGTATTGAAATGTAGTATCTGAATATGTGAAAATGGAATTTTTATTTTGGCATTTAAAAAAATTTCTGTACAGTAGGAATAAACGAATTTTTTGTATCTTTAACTTAGAAAAAAAATTTTATGGAGCATGAAATAAATTATTGAGCTATAAAATAATTTTAGTTATATATTGAGATATTTATTTAAATGCCTACTGGTTGCATAGTCCAAATATTAGTTTTTCTAAATTTTGTTCTGAATTCTTAAAATGTAAGCCTTATTGTGATTGGTCAATTTTGTGGTGAATTCAAAATGGGCCAATGGAAAATTTTCTCTTTATTTATATATATATGCACCGTCCAAAAATTAGTAGGTAGGAGAGAGGAGAATTTCTGAAAATTTTGGGGAATCATTCTTAAGTTAAGAAGCCATAGAAATTACACAAAGTACATTAATGCATGTGTGTGTTTCAAAGTGGTGGGAATTGAAAATTGCTGACTCACTTTGGACTAAGGGGGGACGAATTAGTGATCTGATGGGAGGGGAAATTGGACTTCTCTTCATCTATAAATAGACCATCACACCTCTCACAATTTCACACACACTACTTGTTATTATTCTGAGAAAAAAATTTTATTCCAAAAGAAGGAAGAGAGGAAGGTGGCGAGTGGCATAAGGGAAGAGGAGGAAAATTTTCTCACCTTTGGGGAAGTCTTTTAGCTTTAGGAGGAGAGGTAATTCTAAGTCCTTATTTCAATTTAATTCATTTCTGCTTTTATTGATATTAGAATCCCTAATTCTTTTTATAACAGTAAGAACAAAAAATGTTTCTACTTCTTCTTTTTATATTAGAATAAACCATGTATTTGTTGATGGTATTTTGTTTTGTGGTCAAATGAATAAAGGTTTAGAGGAAAGGGACAAAGTAAATTGTTTAAAGAGAATAATCTCCCCTTTTCTTTGGCCTTGAGATGACCTAATTTTGTAGCACAAAAGGGAAATTTATATTCGGAAATTTTGTGTTCTTACAATATAGACATTTATATTTTGTATCTGATTTAAGTATTTTAGTTCTCTTTGTTTTGATTCAAAATGGAAACTAGAATTGATTCTGAAAATTTTGTGTTACTGAGATCTGATGTAGCATTAAAAGAAAAGAAAAAAATTTAGTCTTTTGCTTTTTTTTTTATTGATTGGTCATGATATGTATATAAAGTGGTAGTTGTTATTATTATGTTATGTGATGATTATTTGATCTCTGATGTTGCTATAGTGAAATGAAAATAGCTTTATAAAAACAATTGAAATTCTGGATTCTATGGTGTTAACAGTGAAGTATGAATGATTTCTGATTAAAAGTTACAAATGGGTTATATTATTTGATTTGGGTAAATTTAGGAATAAGTAAGTAAATTTTTATTTTGTGATTGTGTAAATATCTGACTATGTGATTAGTAAATTTTCTTAAAAGTGATTATCCTGTGTCAAATTGATTATTTTGAAGTATATGAAATTATGTGCCTAAAGTATATATGTGTGTTTGAAAAGTTTAAAAAGTACTCTTTTATATATGAGGTTGGCCGAAATTTTTTTTAAGGGAAAAACAAAGATGTTTGATTATTTTTAATTGATCTTTCTGATGTGAATAAATGATTATCAGTGTGTATTAGGTATTCTGATAAAAATATATTTAGATCTAGAAATTTTCTTAATGCTGAAAGGTATTATTTTCATAAGGTACAAGGCTTCAAATAATAATTTGTATAGGTGTATACTATGCTTGACTGTTTATATGTAATTGCAGTATGTACAGTAATGTTAGAGTCTGTTAGTTTATTTTTTTTAAAGTGATGCAACTGAACTTAAGGTGTCTGTCCAGCAAACCAATGTGCTTTATTTTAATCATGTTTAATCATTTTATTATAGTAAGTTTTGTAAAGAATCTTTAGGAAAAAGTTGCATGTGTTTTTGGTAAACTGATTAGGAGAAAAAAATTGATTTGTAGAAGTTCTGTATGTGCTGTCCAAAGATTGTAAAACAATTGCATCAAGGATTAAAATCATTTTGAAATAATTGGTAATGTGTGCTTTATGATAGAATCCTTATTATAAGTATTTAAAATTATTAGGATGTATAAAAGTGATTTTGTGAATGTACTGATGCTTGAAGTGAATTTTCTGTAATCTGTTTGTAGTCGGTAAGTTAATCTAATTAATGGTAGAAAAAATATTTTTGAACTTTGAATGCTTGAGTTTATTTTCTTATTTAGTTATATATGCTTATAACATGATTTTGCAAAATTTGTTTACTGCTTGGTCTGATTAAAAAGTTGCATCAAAAGAAAAATACTTTAAAGTCATGCTGTATGAGTGGTCTGAACATGGTAGTTGTTATAAGGTACTTAGGAGTAAGATTTTTAGTAAAAAAAAAATTTAGATTTATTCTTAAAGTGTTATAACTATGTTTTAAAAGTTATATTTCGATTGGAAAAGTTTTTCATGATTTAAAAGCTAAAAAGAAAAAGTGATTTCCTGATACTGTAGTCTGTGCTTGATTTTCAAAAAGGTTTTGATTTTTTAAAGAAGTAATTTATTTTCTAAGAGTTTATGTATTTTCAAAACATCAAGGATTTTTAAAAGAAAATGGAATTGCCCAAAAGTTATAGTAATTTTAAGTTGTTATGGATATTTATAGAAGCTACTTTGTAAATGTGGTTTGATTAAAGGTTTGCGAACGGAAAACGAAAACGCTACCGTGAATCGAGCAGATCTAAATTCTTTCACATCATATCAAGGTGAGAGACTAGAAACCTTTAGATATAATGGCACCATGTAATCATTAGGATGATTTCGACCATCTCAAAAGTCGGAATCCGAGTTACGTGTCAAGACACGAGACGACAATTGGTTGTGAATGTTTAGTCGTCCTTCGTGCGATAGTAACTCTATTTGTATGATGTTGTTATGACTATATTTTGTTATGCTATTATGAAAAATAATTATGAGATGTTGTTCAATTGAATTTGGAAATGATAATAATTATGTTGTAAATATTCCAATGAAATTATGCAATTGTGAGATGTTGATTATACAAGTGATGAAAGATTATTGGCTAAGAGTTTATGATCATGGAAATATTGAAAGGAGCAAGACCTTGTATTTTGATATTGTTTAAGAGAACCTGTAAAAGATCAATGTTATGCCAATACGATGATAATGCTTGTGTACAGTGATGGTGCATCGTGGCACTTAACTTGTAATCTTTTCCCTTAAGTGACTAATCACGTGAGTAATTGTTCCGTGATTCTGTCTTGTGGATTCCACTGTACAATAGGGAGTTTGTTGCTGTTACCCTTAGAGGTTGAGGCCCGTTAGAAGCGAGGCTTAGAATGGGTCAACCAACCTAGGATTAATAAAAGACTTAAAAGATTTAAAATACTCTAAGTTTAAAATCCTTTCTAACTACGTTGAGAATGAAGTAGTGGAGAGGAAAGATACCGTATACTTGGAGGTCGTGCATCCCTCCAAGTGGTGATTGTGATAGGGGAGGGAAATGACGGTGACTCGTCAAGAAGCCTATGAGCGCTTCCCTAGGCGGAACGATGCTGCAATGGTCAAGGTCACCTGCTGGGCGTTGATCGTAGTAAGTACTGTAACGCGAACTAGGGATAGAGTTGTCGCCCCCTTGAGCAAATCCTAGATGGTGTAGAGGGAATCCGAATGGGACTAGAAGCCATTGTTTTTGAAATGATGAATTGTTATTGCATTTTGTTTGCTGGCCAACTTGCGTGGTTTCAGCTGGTACGTACCCTTTGGCTTTAAGGTCAGCATGGTTAGGATTCCTGTGCATCCCATCTGCTTTCCGAACTAGGGTGTGGTTGGATATTGAAGGAGGAGATGTATCGAGTGTGCTAACTTCCCCTACCTCAATGATTTCTCTCCCTAAATCATTGATGGTCATGAAAGACGTAATGAAAAACCTTATAAGTGGAACTCTTGAATAATGTTGTGAAGTGGTAATAATAGATGGAATAATTGCGTGACATGAATGTTATACCTTGTGATTAGTCCTTATGCGACCCATGGAGTAAGCCCATGCCGTCGACGTCTTGATCGTCTGGTCGCTAACTCTCTCTATTTTTCTGTTATGCTCTTGTGTTATCTATGAAATTATTAGATGGTGGACCGGGTAATTCAAGTGGAGATGTCTCCTTTAATGGGGGACAATGGCATAGAACTGCAAACGGATGGATCTGGGAGGGACCAACAAGACTCATTATTACCGATCGAGATCATGTATTACGAGGAGTAGCTACGGATCGTGAGGAAGTGCGATATCGTCTGAGGGATCTTATGACGGGTGGACCTCATGCTTTTCATAATGCTCCACCTGCTGATCACAATGTTGATGAGGAGGAGGATCCAGAAGAGGAGGAAGACCCAGAAGAGGAAGAAGACCCAGAAGAAGAAGAAGATCCGGAGGAGGACCCTGATGAGGATGTGCACGATGACGAGTAGCTTAGTTCTAGTAGTATTGATCTCTGTTTGTTTTAAAGTCTTGGATAACAGACCCTCTAATTATCTCTATGTACACCATATGGGGAGATTTATGTTATTTCACTTTTATTCTGGATAATGGTCGTTGGGCCGAAACTCTTTTTATTATGATGGTTAATTTTGAAATCAATATAATGATGTTTTATTCCGCATTTTCGATTAGTATGTTTTGTGAATGGAAATACGTCGTGTCACTTCATTTTGGAAAATAGAACTAAGTTATGGAACAAAACCTTTTCAAGAAACTAAGTCGTTTATGTAATACAATTTTTGAAAAGATAAGTTGAGAAAATATTTTTGGAAACTAAGTTCATGTGCAAACTTACCTTTAAATTATATCTTGTAATAAAGGTTTATAAAAAAAAATCGCACAAATTTTTAGTGAAAATTCTATTTCCAAATTGGGGTGTTACATTTGGTGGTATCAGAGCGATGGTTGTCCTTAGTGGCCTTAAGCATAGCCTTATATGCTTCCATTGTGTGACTCTGTTTGGTAGTTATAGTGTAGTTACCCTTTCGGCTCGAACATAGCCTAATATGCTTACCTTGTTCGACCTTTTGCTTGATCTAAGACTCCAATCCGACGTATGTAACAGAAGCAAGATGGCACGTCGACAAGCGAATGAGGAACCAGCTGCTGTTTTGGCTCAGACAGTTGCGGTCTTAGCAGGAGTAAGAGACAACATGAACCTTATGCATCAACAACTTCAGCAGAATCAGAATGTGAATGCTGGTGGGCAAGGAATCAGAGGACTCGACGAGTTTTGTCGTAGGAATCCAAAGGAATTCGCTGGAGGTTTCGCATCGGAAGAGGCAGAGGCCTGGATAGCAAGTCTGGAAAGGATATTTAGGGGAATGGTGCAGTGCACAGATGAACAAAAGGTTGCCAATGCTGGATACATGATGGTAGGAGAGGCGGCCGACTGGTGACGTAATGAGAGGCAAGTGTTAGCTGGAGAAGCTGGAGGAATAACCTGGGATCGGTTCAAAGATAGGCTTTTGGTGAAGTATTTTCCGGAGCACCTGAAGACAGCCAAGGAATTGGAATTTCTGCGATTAGAGCAAGGTAGCATGAGTGTAGGGGAGTATGCTGCCAAATTCGAGAATCTGGCGAGGTTTATGCCTTACTATGGAGAAGCTGCGAATGAGAGGTCAAAGTGTGCGAAGTTTTTGGATGGTTTAAAGCCGGAGATTAAGCAAGCCCTGACACCTTTGGAGATAGCTGTGTTTACAACTCTGGTGAACAAGGGAACTATTGTGGAAAGTGGATTGAAGACAAGGAACTCGGCAGGGAAGTCAGCTGTGCAAGTCCCGAGTGATGGTCCGATGAGACACTCTCCTGGACATGGAAATCCGAACAATGGAGCGAGGCATCATGGTCCTTATGGACAAGGAAGTGGACAAAGGGACAATCGGTCAAGGTTTCATGGTGGCTTTAATCAAAGGAATCATCCCCGGAACAACAACCACAACAACCAGAATCGTAACAACAACATAAACAACAACAATCGCAACAATCAATTCAGAGGGAACAACAACAACAATGGTGGAAATCGAGGAAATAACGGAAATGCTGGTGGATCCCATAACAATGGGAATACTGCTGGAGGACAAGGGAATGCACCTCCATTTTGCAACAAGTGTAACAAGAATCATTTTGGACCAACCTGCCCTTGGAATAATCCCAACTGCTTCAATTGCAACAAACCAGGACACATATCAAGGAATTGCCCAGAGCCCAAAAGAGAAGTCAATGCAGTAAATGTGGCTAGACCCTGTGGACAAGGAAGAGTTTTCTCAATGAGCGGAGCAGAAGCTGCTAACAACGCTAATCTGATCCAAGGTAAGTGTTTCATTCGTAAGATACCTTTGCATGTGTTGTACGATTCGGGTGCTACACATTCATTTATTGCTCGTGATGTGGTTAATAGACTAAACTTACCAGTAAATGTTATGCCTTTTGATCTAATTGTGTCTACCCCTACTAGTGACCCAGTCATGGTGTCGACTTTTGTTTCTAAATGCCCTGTAGGAATAGAAGATAGAGTACTTAGTGGACTTAATTGTCTTACCTCTTACCCAACTCGACATAATTTTAGGCATGGATTGGTTAACTACTAATCATGTTCTCCTAAATTGTGCCGAAAAGACTCTCACTTTCAATAGTTAAGACCTAGTGTACCCCAAACCTTAGAACCCGAGCACGTGACTGCCAATCAAATCAAAGCTTCATGGGAAGACGGAGCCATGATATACATGTTTCTCGCTTCTTTGGATGTCAAGGAGGAGAAAAAGATGGAGGAGATACCTGTTGTCAAAGATTTTCCTGAAGTGTTTCCTGAGGAAATCCCTGGATTACCGCCTGTGCGAGAAGTGGAGTTCGAAATCGACTTGATCCCTGGAATGGCACCGATTTCAAAAGCACCGTACCGCATGGCACCGATGGAGTTGGTAGAGTTAAAGAAACAATTGGAGGAGTTACTGGAAAAACAATTCATTCGACCAAGTGTTTCACCGTGGGGAGCACCTGTTCTATTTGTGAAAAAGAAAGATGGGAGTATGAGGTTGTGCACCGATTACCGTCAGCTGAACAAAGTGACTATCAAGAATAGGTATCCATTGCCAAGAATTGACGACTTGATGGATCAGTTAAGAGGAGCTACGGTATTTTCCAAGATCGACCTGAGGTCAGGCTATCATCAGATCAGAGTGAAAGAAGAGGATATTCCCAAGACAGCCGAGATACGGGCATTTCGAGTATCTGGTCATGCCTTTTGGAGTGACTAATGCGCCCGCAATATTCATGGATTACATGAATAGAATATTTCACCCGTTTTTAGATTCTTTTGTCGTTGTGTTTATTGACGACATTTTAATCTATTCACGGAACAAGGAGGAGCATGCGGTACATTTAGCGAAGGTGTTAAGTGTATTGAAGGAGAAGGAGCTGTTCGCCAAATTATCAAAATGTGACTTTTGGCTGGAGTCAGTGAATTTTCTAGGGCATGTGATAACCAAGAATGGAATTGCGGTAGACCCTACGGAGGTGGAGGTAGTGTTGGAATGGAAAGCACCAACGACAGTGACGCAAATCCGGAGTTTTCTTGGACTTGCTAGTTATTACCGGAGGTTCATCGAAGGATTCTCTCGATTGTCATTGCCATCGACCAAGTTAACAAGGAAGGGACAGGCGTTCATTTGGACAGAGAAGTGTGAAGAATGCTTTCAGGAACTAAAAAGGAGATTGACATATGCCCCGGTGTTAGTTTTACCCGACCCGACAAAGACTTTTTGTGTTTACTGCGATGCATCAAAGCAAGGATTGGGATGTGTGCTTATGCAAGATGGTCAAGTAGTAGCGTATGCTTTGAGACAATTGAAGATTCATGAACAGAATTACCCTACGCATGATCTGGAACTCGCAGCAGTAGTATTCACATTGAAGATTTGGAGGCATCATTTGTATGGAGTAAGGATAGAGGTATTTAGCGATCACAAGAGCTTGAAGTATCTATTCGAGAGAAGGAGTTAAATATTAGGCAAAGGAGGTGGATAGAATTCCTAAAGGACTATGATTTTGAAGTGCAGTATCACCCTGGAAAATCCAACGTTGTAGCAGATGCGCTGAGTAGGAAATCCCTGCATGTGTCTGAATTAATGATAAAGGAGTTGGAGCTGATAGAGAAGTTTAGAGATCTAAACATGGCGGTGGAGTTGAAACCGAGAGGTATGGTACTAGGAACCCTGAGAGTGAACAATGAATTCATGGAACAAATCAAGGTCTTACAGTTAGCAGATCCCGAGCTACAAGAGAAGAAGGAGCTATCGGATGTAGGAAAAGAAGTAGAATTTCAGCTAGGAACAGACAGAATTCTACGATTCAAAGAAAGGGTTTGTGTGCCGAACAATCAAGAAGTTAAGGAGATGATATTGGAGGAAGCACATAAAAGCAAGTTAAGTTTTCATCCCGGAGCAACAAAAATGTACCAAGACTTGAAGAAGATTTTTTGGTGGTCAAGAATGAAAAGAGAAGTAGCAGAGTATGTGTCAAAATGTTTAGTATGTCAGAAAGCCAAGATAGAACACAAGAAACCTGGAGGAGAATTGCAACCGTTACCGGTACCTGTCTGGAAGTGGGATAGCATCTCCATGGACTTCGTGTCTGGTTTTCCAAGAACTCAGCAAGGACATGACGCTATTTGAGTAGTAGTGGATCGTCTCACCAAGACAGCGCATTTTATTCCGATCAACATGAGGTATACCTTGGAGAAACTGGCTAATTTGTACATCAGAGAAGTAGTGAGGCTACATGGAGTACCGTCTACTATAGTGTCAGACAGAGACCCACGTTTTGCTTCGAAATTTTGGGAAAGCCTGCAAACTGCAATGGGAACCAGTCTAAGTATGAGTTCTGCTTACCACCCGCAAACGGATGGTCAGTCAGAACGAACAATTCAAACTTTGGAAGATTTGTTAAGAGCATGTGTGTTGGAGGAAGCTGGAAGCTGGGATTCTTTCTTACCATTGATTGAATTCACTTACAACAACAGTTTTCATTCAAGTATAGGAATGGCACCGTATGAAGCTCTGTATGGAAGAAAATGCAAAACCCCTTTGTGCTGGTTTGAGACCGGAGAGCACTTACAGTTAGGGGCTAGAGATAGTGCAACAAACGACGGATAAGATTAAGTTGATCCAAGAGAAGATGAGGACCGCGCAAAGCAGGCAGAAGAGCTATCATGATGGTTAATTTTGAAATCAATATAATGATGTTTTATTCCGCATTTTCGATTAGTATGTTTTGTGAATGGAAATACGTCGTGGCACTTCATTTTGGAAAATAGAACTAAGTTATGGAACAAAACCTTTTCAAGAAACTAAGTCATTTATGTAATACAATTTTTGAAAAGATAAGTTGAGAAAATATATTTGGAAACTAAATTCATGTGAAAACTTACCTTTAAATTATATCTTGTAATAAAGGTTTATAAAAAAAAATGGCGCAAATTTTTAGTGAAAATTCTATTTCCAAATTGGGGTGTTACACTCTTCTTCTCACCAACTTGTACCCCCACGTGTTGCTCCTTGTCTTCAATAGTCGATCTAAGCTTAACCATTGCAGAAGTTTGCCCTTCTTGAAAACAGATGTCATACGGCTCGGATTTCAAAGAATCAGCTGGGGAACTGATCTTACGATCAGTAGCCGAACTGCTACCAGGGGAATGGAAAAGCTGATTCTTCATGTTGCTACAGTGTGGCAACAAAGGATTCTATTGATGCAGACATATACATAATTTAGTACATAACTACATAGGGTTTTATAACTATAAACCTAAGTAACTACTATAGAACTTAACACTATTTCCTGGTTACTCTCTTGGTGAGATAACCATTGGAGTAACTCGCAACTCCGAGGCCGAGGACAACTGCTCTGATACCATAAATGTAACAACCTATTTTATTTTACCTATTTTGAAAATTTCTTTTTAATTAAAATACTTATTATAATTTTTCCTGAAAATTGGACAGAGTTTCTTCTGTTTTATGGACATTCCCAAAAATTATCTTTGACCTGTAACCTGTTTAAAACAGTTTCAACAACAACCCGACATCCAGATAAAATATACATATATAATTTAATTCTTCTCCCAATATCCGGGGATAAAATACTAAGATGAAAATACTTAGTTTTTCAAGAATTAACTAAAGAACCCGGGCCATCAAATACACACCTGAGATTTAAAATACTTTAAATAATAAGTTTTTAAAATACATAATATTCCACATATGGCCCAGTACGACTCAAACTCACAATAACCCAACAACTACGGGAAGTGTGCTCCTGCTCGGCCCAGCAATCAGCTATGCTCCTGACCTGTACCTGTGGTGGTTGTTAGGGTGAGAATTGCACAAACTAGTAAAGCATAATACGAGCCAAGTCACACACATTTAGCGATTAGTCAAATAATACAATCATAATCACACCCAATCACCCGTTCACTACAAACACAATCGTCTCCAATTATTAGTACTCCCTAACTAGTGTCAGTTCCTATTCTAATTCCGTCCACTTAACACACAACTCTCACAAGAACTAATACCCTCAATTCTAATTACAGCCCTATTTTCGTTCACATTCTTCCTGGTTACACTAACTAACTAATTCCAATACCCCTTTCTAGTTTCTCCCTCTCATTCATTACCTTCTCACCTTTCTTCTCCTTTTCCTTTTTATTTCATTCTTTACTATTTCTTTTTCCTTTTTCTGGATCTTTGTGGTTTCACTATTGCGTCCCATTCCGGGCACGACTTACGGCTTCGCGCGCCCGAAGGTGGACCCGAGCGGCTCCCCTGCACACTTCCCAAGCGGCTTACGTTATCCTACACCCGGGAGCATGACTTACGCGTCCTGAATTACCACAAAATCCTTGGCTATGCGAATTTGCCACTGCGACCCATTGCGGTGCCGGCTTACCGATGCGTACGGTCCCGCAGGCCGCACGTCTTACTCAACCCATGCACACGGAGCAGCTTGCGGCTTACCGCAGGTGTTGCGCACCCGCCTTACTGCACCCCACCGTGTGTCTTCTAGGATCCAAACCGCATACCATATTCCTTTTTCTTTTTTTTTTACTTTCTTTTCTTTCCTTTTTATTCTTTTTCTTCTCTCAATTTTAATCCGCCCTCGCCTAACACCACTTTCTCCTATTCTTATTTTCCTCTTTTCTTCCTCTCAACTAACTAATCATTTCCTTTCCTAGAGTCACTCACTACTATTTCGAAAAGGTTTCCTATTTCTCTCATTTTCCTCTTTTTCTCTTCTCCCCTACTCATTTCCTATTTCCCTGCAATCGCTCAATCTCACCTCTAATAACATTTTCTATTTCCCTAAGTTGTTTTCTTAAATTCTCTTTTAAGAGATACCACCTAATCCAATTCTCACTCACTCCTATCCTTTTCAATTCAATATTCAAAATCACCACATATATGCACTAATTCAACATTCATTAATAACCATATTAGAACATAGCATACATTTATAATTAATAAATCAATTTACACAATCAAACATACACATGCCTCATTCATGTTCTCAATAAGTCACACATAGCTCATATCATTAATTACCACTTAGCATGTTATCACATGGTTTTCATAACATAAAATCTATTTGATAGACATACATACATCAAGTTGTCAATTAGCACATATAAATAGGCAAATCATAATATAAATCATAAATAACAATTCCTAATAACAACTAAACACAAGTCAATTAATCTTGAGCACGACTACACAATACTAGTGTCTCACCCACCGAGACGGCAATAAAACCCCTTACCTTAAATATAGTCAGGAAAGAAAAAACCTTAATTGGGACTTGAAAACCCTAAGCAGGAGGGGTGTCGAACAAGCTTAATGACCACAATCACTACTCTGAGGGATGCTGGAATTCGTCAAGATTTGGAATGAAATGGGTTGATGAACTCCCCTTTCTCTCTCTTGTGTTGGCCGAAATCCTCGAGGTCCAAAGGAGTCCATGATTTTGTCCACACTTTCAAATATGATGGAAGAATCCCGATGGAAAGCAAGGGAGCATAGATGATGATCATTCCTCTTGAAGGAAAGAGGGGAAAGGAAACCTTGATGATTATGGAGGTTGAAGCTTGAAGCTCACACCATGGAAGCCATGGAAAGCTTGAGGATGAAGATGATGATGGTGAAGCTTGAGGTGGTGATGGTGGTACTAATTGGAAGAGGGAAAGAGAGAGTGAGAGATGCCTTGGAGCTTAGAAGCTTGATTCTTAAGCATTAATGGTGATAGTGGAAGGAGGGAGGCTTGGGAGGTGGAACCCTAGCTTCTTGAATGAGAAGAAGAAGATGGAGAATGGGGGAGAGAGTGAGGGGTTCGAGTATTAGAGGGGAAGGGGTGTTTGGGGCTTTAAAATGGGTTTTGGGGTGGGGAAATACCGAAAATGTCCCCAAAAACACGAATTTAGTGTTGCAGGTCGCAGACATTTCGCTTAAGCGAAATCTGGTCGCTTAAGCGAACTCAATTGGTGTTGATACTGGAGCAGTTTCGCTTGAGCCAAAAATTTTCGCTTAAGCCAAATGCACAGGTACTGCTACTTCATTTTTTCTATTTTTCACCTATTTTCTCCCCAACTTCAAATAGCCATAACTTCTTCGTTCACCGTCGGATCTTGCTCAAATTTGACGAGCAACTTCCTAAAAATCATACCTTCATATCCAACGGTGGGAATTGTGTTTTGAGTCTTCAATCTTTTATTTTGATTTTTCTACCCTATGTTATGTTTTAGTACCGAATCATCTATTTTTCTGGCCTATTCCTAACTTCAATTTAATGCTCCTTTCTTTTCTAACCTTATTATTATTATTTTTATCCTTTCCTAATGTTAAAATACTTCTTTTGAATAACTATTTGTAGTTTATTATCATTATTTCCTTTATGCTAACTATTATTTACTATTCGTCTTTGGGTTTAAAATTTGGGATGTTACAGATTACAGTTAAGTTTGATTGGAAAAGTCCATTGAAAATATTGTAAAAATCAGTGATTAAATTTCTGGACTTCAATTTTTCCATGTCTGTCAGTTCTAACCAGTTACACGATAACCTAACCGGTGAAAACATGCAGTACAGAACATTGTTTTGGGGTTTTTCATGCCATTTCCCAGTCCACTCATTTCCAATCAAATTTAACCATAAACATAGCTTCAATTCCAGGAAATAAACATGTTCCAACACTTGCTTTCATCTAACACACATGCATTTCAAATATACATATCAAATTGCATGAAAAAGGTATAAATAACAACTTAGTATACCAAATTCACATATACTGAAATATTACACCAATTAGTCATATATTCAGCTTGCATGCACTTATTAAAACTTGCTCTAAGTCCTGGAACAAGTGAAATTGGCCTCCAAGCCTTTAACCTTTAAAGTCTATGCCCTTTATGAGTCTCATGGCGACTCATACCTAAATTCCTATTCATTATTCTTATTCTAGTGATTAATTAGCTTCTCCCTTACCTTAAAGTCGTGCTTGATGAGGATCAACACAGCCACATCAAGATTGACACAGAGACACTCCAAAATCACAGATTATGTTCTCATGCAGAACAGTTTTGGTAGGGTTCAAAGATCAGAGATTTTGACACATGAAAAAGAGAAACAAATTGGGGAAAGTGGTTAGATTGTGTTCTATGTAACATGCACTACAGAATTGGACATATTTGAGGTCAAAAGAATACTTGAGCTTACCAAAATCGAAGCTCAAAGACAGCTCCATGAACTCAAAACCAGTGTTGACAGCTTGAAAGCTTCAACTTCGTGCTTCAATTTCTCCTACCTCAGGAACTCTCAACTCACGATTTTTATATCTATACAAAGCCCTTGATTTAAGCTTTGTAAAGGTGTATCACTCACACTCAAACTCTCTGAGAACAAGAAGAATTGGAAAAACGGATTCAGGAACCCTAACAGAGCTTCAACAACTTCAGATCAACAAATGACCCAAAACCTTGATCATTAAGGGCTATTTATAGATCAATTTCATTGCCATGCAGATCGACACGTATTTCCCACTGCGTTTATGGTTGATTTCGTGGCGATTAACGGATTAATCAAGTGATTACTCATCAAACGCACTAACTCAATTTTCTGGGTTCATCGTCTAACCGGTTACAGGGAACATCTAACCGGTTAGATGCTGTGTAAAATTCAAAAATTCAGTTTTTAATTCCTTTCCCTCCAAAAACCTTTCTAATATCATTGTTAGGTCCTAATTTAAGGATCAAACTATGAAAATTATATTTTCACATAATTTACTCATTTAAAATATTTATTAATTAAATGCACATTATTTATATAATTAATCGATTTAAAAGAAAACTTTGTAATTTGGAAAATTAACTTTTATTATATAAATATAAATATTCAAGGGACAAAATTAGGGGTGTTACACTACTCCCCCACTTAAAAGGAATTTCGTCCCCGAAATTCTATTTACAAAAACAACTCGGGATACTCTCTACGCATCTTCTCTTCTGATTCCCAAGTCGCTTCAGAAACTTCGTTGTTTTCCCAGATGACCTTAACCAGTGGAATCTCCTTTCCTCTGAGCTGCTTGAGTCTTCTATCTTCAAGCCGGACAGGACGAGCCTCAAAGGTTAGATTTTCTCGTAAGGTTAAATCATCAGGACGAATTTGAAGTACGATCATTGGATCATGAACATACTTCTTGAGCTGAGACACATGGAAAACATTATGCAAGTTGGCTAAAGACGAAGGTAGGGCTATTTGATAAGCAACATGACCAACTCGCTTAAGAATTTGATAAGGACCGATGAATTTTGGAGAAAGCTTTCAAGTCTTAAGGGCTCGACTGACACCTTTCATAGGAACTATTCGAAGGAAAACATGATCGCCTTCCGAAAACTCCAAAGGTCTTCTTCTTCGATCAGCATAACTCTTCTGGCGACTTTGTGCTACCTTCATTTTCTCCTGAATCATCTTGATCTTCTCAATCGTCTGTTGCACAATTTCTTGCCCAATCATCGCATTCTCCCCCACTTGAAACCAACATAGCGGGGTTTGGCACTTCCTACCATACAAAGATTCAAACGATGCCATTCCAATATTTGAATGATAATTGTTGTTGTAGGTAAACTCTGCGAGCGATAAAATCTGATCCCAATTTCCTTGTTCTTCCAAAACACAGGCTCTTAAGATATCCTCAAGCGTCTGAATAGTTCTCTCGGTCTGACCATCTGTTTGAGGATGATAAGCCAAACTGATCTTCATTCTCGTACCCAAGGCTTGATGTAAGCTTGACCAAAACTTTGACACAAACCTTGGATCTCGATCTGACACAATACCTGAGGGTATGCCATGCAATCGAACAACCTCCTTAATATAAATCCGAGTGAGTCTTTCCAAATCGTAGCGCATATTCACAGGGATGAAATGCGCCGACTTCGTCAAACGATCCACGATTACCCAAATGGCATCATGATTAGCTACCGTTCTTGGTAACCCAGATATGAAATCCATGGAGATGCTATCCCACTTCCACTGTGGAATATCTAAAGATTGCAGTAGTCCTCCAGGTTTCTGATGTTCTGCTTTGGCCTTCTGGCAAACAAAACATGAAGCCACATACACTGCTACATCTTTCTTTAATCCAGACCACCAAAATAACCTCTTCAGGTCTTGGTACATCTTGGTTGATCCTGGATGCATACTCATCCGGCTCTTATGTGCCTCGTCTAAAATTATTCTTCTAACTTCCAAATCTCTGGGCACACAAATTCTCGTTTTGAAACGAAGAATTCCATCAGCTCCAATACTAAAATTCATTTCTTTCCCTTCAGTCATCAACCTCTTCTTCTCTTTCAACTCCTCATCTTCTGGTTGTAACTCAAGAATTTGATTCAAGAATTCGTTGGTGATTTGCAACATTCCCAGTCTAAGGCTAGATGGTTCCACTTGCATAGCCAGACTTAGGTCTCTGAATTCCTCGAACAGAATAGCCTCCTTAACCATCATGGTACTCACATGAATCTGTAGGTTTGATGATGTTTTGATGCTAACAAACCAAAGTCAAGCAACAATATTCAACAACAAGTCAAGCACCACTCATGGAGAATCAGGTTTAAGTTTATGTTTATTTGTAAATCAATGTAATATTTTAATTTTCAATTTCATGAGAGTGGGTGGTAGCTTAGGAATCTCAATATAAGTTTTAATATTGTTTGATTAATAGTGAAGAAAGGTTATCTTGATAGAAATAGCTCTAAATAAAGTTTAGTTCAAAGTAATTTTGAAAAGCAATCTTTTTAATCACTTTTTACAGTGGTTAATCGATTAGCACGATAGGCTTAATCGATTAACACGTTAAAACTGTACAACACTGATTGTTTAACAAAGGTTAATCGATTAGTGGCTTGTTCATTAATCGATTAATTACTGTTATATCAGAAAAATAATATTTTGTTTAAAAGCTTTTCATTTCTATTTTGACAAGGTTACTTACTCTTTCATATTTTTCTATAGAGAATTATTCTTTCACAATCTTTCAAGAGCTATTACAATTTCTCAAAGTGTTCTATCAAGATCTTACAATCTTTCAATCTTCTCCACTTTTGTTCATTCAATATTCTTAGATTCATTGAGATTCAAATTTCTAGAACTTAGTATTTTGTGTTGAAGCAATCTACAACAAGAGGTTGTAACTTCAAGCATTCAACAACAACAAGTGAAGAATTCACAACTTGGAAGTCTTTGAAGCATCTCAAAGCAAGAGGAAAGGAATTGTTTGAAGAGCATCCTTCATCAATTCAAGAAGACAAGATACAAGAAACAATTGGGTAGATTTTAAGAGATTGGTACTATCTTGAAGGGGTTAAGATAGGAGAGCTAGAGTGAGCTGCATCTTTAACCATTGTAATCTAACAATTGTGTATCTAGTAGAAACTCTATCTTTGATAGAGGGGACTGGATGTAGCTCTCAAGTGGTAGAGAGTGAACCAGGATAAAATCTTGTCTCTTTTGTTTTCCTTCATTAAAGCTTTTAAGATCTAAGAACAAATCAATTAATTAGGTTAATTTTGGGGCTTTTACAATTCCTAGTTAATCAACCTAAATTGATTTGGTAAATTTACGTAGTTTTGTTCATTGATTCATTCACCATTTGTTATTGCATCATTGAATTGTAATCTCTATTGAATTCTGAGTAGAGCTGATTTTCTGTCAATTTTTACACGCATTAATCGATTAAGAGATTGATTAATCGATTAGTTCTAAAGCACCATTCAGGCATTAATCGAGTAACACCCAGTTAATCGATTAGTTCTTAAGTGGTCATCAAACATTAATCGATTAAGCTTGAGATTAATCGATTAAACAGTACAAATTTTGTTAGAAAACTTGTTTTCTGAAACCCATTCTCACTAGCAATCGAAAAGTTTGTATTGAGGCTTCAAAATACTATTCACCCCCCCTCTAGTACATTTTGAGCCGCTTGTTGGTTTCCAACAAGTGGTATCAGAGCTCGGTCGAATGATCCGAGCCATAAAAATCTTTTTCGCAAAGATCCGATTTTTTGGATATCATGGATATCATTGATATAGAAATTTGGAATGCTATAGAGAATGGTCCTTTTATTCCGCAAACAAAAGTAAATGATACTGTTGCTTTAAAACCAAAATCAAGCTGGACTGATGATGACAAAAAGAAAGTACAATATGATTTGAAAGCCAAAAACATCATCACGTCCGCACTCTCTTACGACGAATTCTTTAGAGTATCACAATGCTTAAATGCTAAACAAATGTGGGACACTTTACAAGTCACACATGAGGGCACAAATGAAGTTAGAAGGGCTAGGTTGAACACACTTATGCACGAGTACGAGCTCTTTAGCATGTTGCCAAATGAATCTATAAGCGACATGCAAAAGCGCTTTACTCACATTATTAATCATCTTTCTGCATTAGGCAAAGCTCTATCTAACAGTGAAGTTGTAAATAAAGTGATGAGATGTCTTAGCAGGGAATGGCAACCGAAAATCATGGCTATCATGGAGTCTAAGGATCTAGACATGATGGACTTAGCAACTTTATTTGGGAAGCTTCAAGAGCATGAGATGGAGCTAGGAAGATTATCCATGAACGAGGATGCCGATAGAAAGAAAAAGGGGATTGCTCTTAAAACTACTTCAAAATCCCTAAAGGTACAAGAAGAGTCCTCACAAGTGGATGATTCCGACTCTGACATTGATGATGAGACAATCGGCTTATTGGTTAAGAAGCTTGGACGTTTCCTTAAAAAGAAGAATAATTTCAATAGAAATAGATCAAAAGACACTAAGGATGCTCAACCAAGACACAAGACCAATAAGGACAACATAATATGTTATGGGTGTGAAAAGCCGGGCCATTATAGATCTAATTGTCCAACTAACTCAAAGAAGCCCGATAGTGACAAGTGGAAGTCCAATCAATCAAAAGGCAAAAGAGCACATATAGTTTGGGACGAACCGGAAAATGAATCTTCAACTAGCACATCGGAAGATGAAGAGCTAGCCAACCTTTGCATGATGGCCAAGTTTTATGAAGAAGCATCTTCAAGCATGAAATCAAGTGATAACGCAAATGAGGAAGACTATCTTTCCGATGCTAGTTCTAATTCTGATTCTCCTTCTTTTAATGAACTATATAGTGTGTATGTGGAAATGCATAAAGAGTTAAAAAAATTAGCCAAAATAAATGTTGAAAGAAAGAATTTTATTTTGAAGCAACAAGAAAAGATTTTAGAATTGCAAAACTCTCTTGAGGAATTAAAGCTTCAAAATGAAACTCTTCATCTCATTTATGCAAATTCCACATGTGATTGTGATTTGAAAATGAATGAAGTCTCAACTTGTGAGAATTGCAAAACACTTGAAAAAGAAGTTTTTAATTTGAAAGATAGAATTGCAAGGCTCACAAGGGGAGATACTAGTTTAAATCATTTGCTTTCAAATCAAAGGAATAATAGTAATAGAACCGGACTTGGTTATACCAAACCCAAAAATCGAAATTTTCGCAAAGTTGGTACATTCTCCAAAATTAACTTTTCAAAAACACCAACTTGCCATTATTGTGGGATTTTTAGGCATACTTCAAATAAATGCAATATTAAGAATTTTGGTATACCAAGTGGAAAATATGTATGGATTGTGAAGGGGACAACACCCCAAACTAACGTCAAAGGACCCAAGATAACTTGGGTACCTAAAACAAGTAAATGACATTGTTTTGTAGATGTGCCTTCGAACAAAGGAGCGTAGATGGTACTTGGATAGTGGATGTTCGAGGCATATGACGGAGACAAATCACACTTCATTGAACTTACTTCAAAAGGTGGTGGTCATGTGACCTATGGCGACAACAACAAAGGCAAAATTCTAGGAGTGGGGAAGATCGGTAACGTATCTAACCTTATCATTGAAAATGTCCTATACGTAGAGGGCTTAGAACACAACTTGCTTAGTATAAGTCAACTATGCGATATGGGCAACAATGTGACCTTTACTTCGGAATTTTGTTTTATCAAAAGTTGTATAGATGATAGTGTTAAGTTCGTAGGTCGTCGTTCTAATAACACTTACTTAATTGACTTGGATGAGATAACTTCATTGTTTTCAACATGTTTTAAATCTTTTGATGATGAAGTTCGTCTTTGGCATCGACGAATTGCACATGTAAATGTGAATCAATTAAATAAACTACTACGTAAAGACTTAGTGATTGGTTTACCTAAACTTAATTTTAAACTTGATAGCATTTGCAACTCATGTCAAAAATGCAAGCAAGTTAAAAACTCTTTTAAACCCAAAAATGTGGTTAGCACGACAAAGCCATTGGAATTAATCCACATGGATTTGTTTGGCCCATCACAAGTTCGGAGTTTAGGTGGCAATTACTACGGCTTTGTTATGGTAGATGACTTTTCTCGATTCACATGGACATTGTTTTTATCCGCAAAAAGTGACACTTATAAAAGTTTTAAAAAGTTTGCCAAGCTCATCCAAAATCAATTAAGTTTGAAAATAGTGTCTATTAGAAGTGATCACGGTGGTGATTTCGAAAATTTAAAGTTTGATGCGTTTTGTGAAAAGTTTGGTATAAATCATCAATTTTCAGCCCCTGGGACTCCGGAACAAAACGGAGTTGTAGAAAGGAAAAATAGAGTATTAGAGGAACTTGCTAGGACTATGCTTAAGGAATCTAAAGTTCCCTCTTACTTTTGGGCTGATGCGGTTAATACCGCGTGTTATGTCATTAATAGGGTTCTTATCCATCCGCATTTGAATAAAACACCTTATGAGTCGTTAAAAGTGCGAAAGCCAAATATCTCTTATTTTCATGTATTTAGGTGTAAGGTGTTTGTTTTAAATAACGGTAAGAATCCGGTCGGCAAGTTTGATTCAAAAGTCGACGAAGGTATTTTCATTGGTTATTCAACTCATAGAAAGGCTTATCGTATTTTTAATAAAAGAACCTTAACCGTTGAGGAATCAGTTCATGTCATGTTTGATGAATCTCCAAAAGGAGAGTGTGTTGTTTCTTGTGATGATGAGAATGTAGGTACTTTTATGGATCATGAGAAGCCAACACAACAACAAATAGTAGAGAACCAAGTGGAGAATGGAGAAATGCAAGCACAAGAGAAGGACTTAGCACAAGAGCCGCTTCCTGAACTACCAATTGCTTGGAAAACGAACAAAAATCACCCGGTCTCGAATATTCTAGGTGACATTGCTAAGGGAGTGGTAACCCGAAGCACTTTAAACAATTTTTGTTATTATGTTGCTTTTGTTTCAAACCTAGAACCTAAGAATATTAATGAGGCACTTCAAGAAGAACATTGGGTTATGGCCATGCAAGAGGAATTAAATCAATTTGAAAGAAACCAAGTTTGGGAGCTTGTGCCAAAACCCGATGATCATCCTGAAATCGGTACTCGTTGGGTTTATAGGAATAAACTAGATGAGTCGGGTATTATTGTTAGGAATAAGGCTAGGTTAGTAGCTAAGGGGTATAGCCAAGAAGAAGGCATAGACTATGATGAAACGTATGCTCCGGTAGCTAGATTAGAAGCCATAAGAATCTTACTTGCTTTTGCATCTATTATGAACTTTAAATTGTATCAAATGGACGTAAAAAGTGTGTTTCTTAATGTTGGAAACCAACAAGCGGCTCAATATAGTCTAGAGGGGGGGTGAATAGAATATTGAAGCCTTATTACAGATTTTTCGTCCGCCTAAGAGAATGGTTTTATGAAAATAAATTTTCTTAAGAATTCAGTTCAGATTACTCGAGTAACTCAAGCCTTCACTCGAGTAATACGCAACCAAAAATAATTTCACTCGAGTATTCAGCAAATCACTTGAGTATTACGAAAGCAAATTTTAAATCACTCGAGTAACAGAAAACCTACTCGAGTAATGTTTATAAACTGAAAGCAGATTACTCGAGTGACAAGAACTTTACTCGAGTAAACTGGGTAAAATTCAATTTAAAACTTAGTTTTCAATGGAGTTCTTCAAGAATAACAATGCTATGATGATTCAACAAATTATGAATGATTAATATGAACAATTTCAAGTAATATTAACATGCAATTTTAGATCAATTGAGTAGAATTAAGAAAACCCCAATTCTAACCTAAAAATGCAAATGTTAATGAATTAATGAAATACAAGGAATGAAAATAAAAGAGACACAAGGATTTATCCTGGTTCACTTTCACCCACTTGAAAGCTACTCCAGTCCCCTCTTAAATCAAGAGAGATTCTTCACTAGAAATCTTCAAATGTAGATTTTACAATGTTTTAAGATGCAACTAGATTCTTAGTTCTCCTATCTTAAAACCCAACTCAAAGTGTGTACCAAACACTTTGATCTAATCTACCCCTTTTGAGTATTCTAGATTTCCTTGCTAATTGATTGAAGATGCTTCCAACCAATCCTCTTTTCTTGCTTTGATTTGATCCTCAAAGTCTTCCTTGTGAGATTCTTCACTTGTGTTGAAACTTCAATGATGCAATCACAAATTGCAAATCTTCAACAACCACTAAGAACAAAAATATGATCTCAAGAATATTTGAACAATGATAGAAAATAGAGTGAAGAATGAAAAGTTCTTTGTTGAATCTTGATAGCTCTTGAAAGATGTAAAATAGCTCTTGAATTACTTTTCAAAGTGTATTAGAAAATTGTAAGAATGAAAGTCTATTATTTTGAAAGAGAAAATTAAGTCCTTTTAAAATTTTCCCAACACTGATTGAATTACTCGAGTAAACCAAACAACGTCACTCGAGTGAAACATGTCAGATTAAGTTACTCGAGTGATGTGTAAACCATTACTCGATTAACCTGTCAGAACATAAATTACTCGAGTGAACCAATACTCATTACTCGAGTAAACTGATCAGAATCTGAATAAAAACAAAGTTTTTCTAAAATGATTTTCACAAGCTATTTAATCAAGATTTAAAGTATCTTCACTCTTAATCAGACATTATTTAAATATTCTTAAAATCACCTAAGCTACCCACACCAATGAGATGCATTGCATAAAATAAAGATTACATTGAAATAGAATTAATAAAAATCCTAATTCTAATCTTCATGTGGTGTAGCTTGCTTGTTGCCAATGTTGTTGCTTGGAGAGAGATTGTTAGCATCAAAACATGAGAATCCTACAAACTCCCCCTTTTTGATGATGACAAACCTCCTTTCAAATTAAGCACTAAGTTTTAACATACTCCCCCTAAATGTAAAACATCTAGGAAAAAATATAATAAAACTTAACCTACAAGAACAACATCAACAAAATATTCTCCCCCTTTTGGCATCATTAAAAAGATAATATTTTTGAGAAAAGTCCTTTGCCAAAAGTTGAAGGTAAGTAGTTCACAATGGTATAGAAAATATATAACAATAAAGACAATACCAAAATAAACCACAATAGTGCCTCAACGTATATAAACAACGAATATAAACAAACAACGAATATAGCACCATAAATCAGAGTATCAGAGCATCACACTATGCAGCAAATCATAGCAGATAATCAAAACGAAAACTAAACAAACTAGACCATACACAAGGTCCTAAATTCATAGTAGCAACAGAGTCAGAAACATGAAACAGAAACATAAACAGAGAATATGCAAATGAAACATGCAACAGAAATCAACAGCAAACATCATCAGCATCCAAAAATATTTAGGAACATTTGATTCTATCAACATAGTACGAGCAAGTTCCACTAATATTCTATTTTTCCTTTCTACAACTCCGTTTTGCTCCGGAGTCCTAGGGGCCGAAAATTGATGATCAATACCAAACTTATCACAAAACGCATCAATCCTAGTGTTTTCAAACTCACCTCCGTGATCACTTCTAATAGACACAATTTTCAAACTTAGTTGATTTTGGATGAGTTTGGCAAATTTTTTTTTTTTTAAAACATTTATAAACTTCACTTTTTGCGGATAAAAATAAAGTCCATGTGAATCTAGTAAAATCGTCTACTAAAACAAATCCATAGTAATTTCCACCTAAACTTTTAATTTGTGAAGGGCCAAACAAATCCATATGGATTAGCTCCAAAGGCTTTGTTGTGCTTATCACATTTTTAGGTTTAAAAGAACTTTTAACTTGCTTGCACTTTTGACAAGAGTCACAAATGCCATCAAGCTTAAAGTTTAGTTTAGGCAAACCAATCACTAAATCTTTTCGCAAAAGTTTGTTCAATTGATTCACATTCACATGAGCAATTCGTCTATGCCAAAGACGAATTTCATCATCAAAAGATTTGAAACATTTTGAAAATAGTGAAGTTATCTCATCCAAATCAATTAAGTAAGTGTTATTAGAGCGACGACCAACAAACTTAACACTATCATCTATAGAAGACTTAATGAAACATAATTCCGGAGTAAATGTCACATAATTGCCCATATCGCATAGTTGGCTTATACTAAGCAAGTTGTGTTCTAAGCCTTCTACGTATAGGACTTTTTCTATGACAAGATTAGATACGTTACCGATTTTCCCGACTCCTAGAATTTTGCCCTTGTTGTTGTCGCCGTATGTCACAAATCCATCATTTTTTGGAGTAAGTTCCATGAAGTGCGTTTTGTCTCCCGTCATGTGTCTTGAACAACCACTATCCAAGTACCATTTTCGCTCTTTGGTTCGAAGACACACCTACAAGAAAGATATCATTTGGTTGACTTAGGTACCCAAGTGGTCTTGGGTCCTTTGTTGTTAGCATGAGGAGAAGTCCCCTTAACAATCCAAATATATTCACCGCTTGGTATACCAAATTTCTTTATATTGCATTTATTCGTGGTATGCCCAAAGATTCCACAATAATGACAAGTTGGGTTTTTAGAAATCTTATTCTTTGAAAATCCACCAACTTTGCGATAATTGCGTTTCTTAGGTTTGGTATAGCCAAGACCGGATCTATTGCTATTGTTCCTTTGAGTTGAAAGCAAATGATCTAAAGAAGTATCTCCTTTCATGAGCCTTGCAAGTCAATCATTCAAATTAAAAACTTCTTTTTCCAAAGACTTGCAATTTTCACAAGATGGAGTCTCATTTGATTTCAATTCACAATTGCATGTAGAGTTTGCATAAATGAGTTCAAGAGTTTCATTTTGAAGCTTAAGTTCTTCTAAATCTTTTTGAAGTTCAATTATCTTTTCATGTTGCTTCATTATGAAATTCTTTCTTTCAACATTTATTTTAGCAAGTTTCTTCAACTCTTTATGCATCTCTACATACACATTGTACAATTCATTGAATGAAGGAGAATTAGAACTTGAGCTAGCATCGGAAAGATAATCTACCTCATTGACGTTCTCACTTGATTTAATGCTCGAAGATTCCTCTTCATCAAGCTTTGTCATTAAACATAGATTTGCAAGTTCTTCATCATCCGATGAGCTAGATGTTGATTGACTCTCCACTTCATCCCATACTATGTAAGCCCTTTTTCCTTTAGAAGAATTGAATTTTGAGTTGTCACCTTCCGACTTCTTAGAATGAGTTGGACAATTCGATCGATAGTGACCAAGCTTTCCACATCCATGACACTTGATGTGATCCTTGTTAGTCTTATTTCTTGGTTGTGAGTCCTTAGAATCTCTTTGTCTATTTCTATTAAAGTTCCCCTTTTTCTTAAGGAACCTACCAAGCTTTTTAACTAGCAAGCCAAGGGTCTCATCATCTATATCGGAGTCCGAGTCATCCACTTGAAAGTTTTCCTCTTGTGCCTTAAGGGATTTTGAAGTTGATTTAAGAGCTATCCCCTTTTTCTTCCTATCGGCATCTTCATTCATGGATAACCGTCCAAGCTCCATTTCATGCTCTTGAAGCTTTCCGAATAGAGTTTCTAAATCAATTTGATCCACGTCTCTAGCTTCCATAATGGCCGTCACCTTAGGTTGCCATTCCCTGCTAAGACATCTCAAAATCTTATTAACAACTTCACCATTAGATATAACTTTTCCAAGTGCAGAAAGATGATTAATGATATGAGTGAACCGCTTTTGCATGTCACCTATGTTTTCATTAGATAACATACGAAAGAGTTCATATTCATGCATGAGTGTATTTAGCCTAGCCCTTCTAACCTCCGAAGTGCCCTCATGTGTGACTTGTAATGTGTCCCACATTTGTTTAGCATCAACACATTGAGATACTCGAAAGAACTCATCATAAGAAAGAGCGGACGTGATGATATTTTTAGCTTTTAAATCAAATGCAACTTTCTTCTTATCATCATTGTCCCAACTCGATTGAGGTTTAATTGAAACAACATCATTTACTTTCGTTTGAGGAACAAAAGGTCCATTCTCTATGGCGTTCCAAATTTCCATATCTATGGCTTGAATAAAAATTTTCATGCGGACCTTCCAATAAGCGTAACCCTCACCACTAAATAGTGGAGGACGATTAATGGAAGTTCCTTCACCACCGAAAGGATTTGAAATTGAGCCCATTGTTTCCAAGTAAAAAGGATCTTTTCGAAAAAGCTTTTTAAGGCTCGGATTTTTCGTCCGAGCTCTGATACCACTTGTTGGAAACCAACAAGCGGCTCAATATAGTCTAGAGGGGGGGTGAATAGAATACTGAAGCCTTATTACAGATTTTTCGTCCGCCTAAGAGAATGGTTTTATGAAAATAAATTTTCTTAAGAATTCAGTTCAGATTACTCGAGTAACTCAAGCCTTCACTCGAGTAATGCGCAACCAAAAATAATTTCACTCGAGTATTCAGCAAATCACTCGAGTATTACGAAAGCAAATTTTAAATCACTCGAGTAACAGAAAACCTACTCGAGTAATGTTTATAAACTGAAAGCAGATTACTCGAGTGACAAGAACTTTACTCGAGTAAACTGGGTAAAATTCAATTTAAAACTTAGTTTTCAATGGAGTTCTTCAAGAATAACAATGCTATGATGATTCAACAAATTATGAATGATTAATATGAACAATTTCAAGTAATATTAACATGCAATTTTAGATCAATTGAGTAGAATTAAGAAAACCCCAATTCTAACCTAAAAATGCAAATGTTAATGAATTAATGAAATACAAGGAATGAAAATAAAAGAGACACAAGGATTTATCCTGGTTCACTTTCACCCACTTGAAAGCTACTCCAGTCCCCTCTTAAATCAAGAGAGATTCTTCACTAGAAATCTTCAAATGTAGATTTTACAATGTTTTAAGATGCAACTAGATTCTTAGTTCTCCTATCTTAAAACCCAACTCAAAGTGTGTACCAAACACTTTGATCTAATCTACCCCTTTTGAGTATTCTAGATTTCCTTGCTAATTGATTGAAGATGCTTCCAACCAATCCTCTTTTCTTGCTTTGATTTGATCCTCAAAGTCTTCCTTGTGAGATTCTTCACTTGTGTTGAAACTTCAATGATGCAATCACAAATTGCAAATCTTCAACAACCACTAAGAACAAAAATATGATCTCAAGAATATTTGAACAATGATAGAAAATAGAGTGAAGAATGAAAAGTTCTTTGTTGAATCTTGATAGCTCTTGAAAGATGTAAAATAGCTCTTGAATTACTTTTCAAAGTGTATTAGAAAATTGTAAGAATGAAAGTCTATTATTTTGAAAGAGAAAATTAAGTCCTTTTAAAATTTTCCCAACACTGATTGAATTACTCGAGTAAACCAAACAACGT
The DNA here is from genome assembly GCA_037953625.1 of Crotalaria pallida. Lineage (NCBI taxonomy): Eukaryota > Viridiplantae > Streptophyta > Magnoliopsida > Fabales > Fabaceae > Crotalaria > Crotalaria pallida. The sequence goes on from CM075654.1 coordinate 28,300,129, forward strand.
CACTCGAGTGAAACATGTCAGATTAAGTTACTCGAGTGATGTGTAAACCATTACTCGATTAACCTGTCAGAACATAAATTACTCGAGTGAACCAATACTCATTACTCGAGTAAACTGATCAGAATCTGAATAAAAACAAAGTTTTTCTAAAATGATTTTCACAAGCTATTTAATCAAGATTTAAAGTATCTTCACTCTTAATCAGACATTATTTAAATATTCTTAAAATCACCTAAGCTACCCACACCAATGAGATGCATTGCATAAAATAAAGATTACATTGAAATAGAATTAATAAAAATCCTAATTCTAATCTTCATGTGGTGTAGCTTGCTTGTTGCCAATGTTGTTGCTTGGAGAGAGATTGTTAGCATCAAAACATGAGAATCCTACACTTAATGGTTACATTCAAGAAGAAGTGTATGTTTCACAACCTCCCGGATTTGAAAATTTTGAACATCCGGATTATGTTTTTAAATTGAAAAAGGCTTTGTATGGTCTTAAACAAGCTCCTAGAGCTTGGTATGATCGTCTAAGCAACTTTTTACTTGAAAAAGGATTTAAAAGAGGTGTCGTGGACAATACGCTTTTTATTGAAAGATCCGGTAAGGACATACTTTTGGTCCAAATATATGTGGATGACATTATTTTTGGTGCAACTAATGAAAAATTGTGCAAGAGATTTTCAGAAATAATGCAAAGTGAGTTTGAGATGTCTATGATGGGGGAGCTCACCTTCTTCCTTGGACTACAAATCAAGCAACTTGATGATGGGATCTACATTCATCAAGGCAAGTATTGTAGAGAACTACTTAAAAGGTTTGGCATGGAGTCGTGCAAGGTAGCATCAACTCCTATGAGCGTCACATGTTACTTGGACAAGGATGAAATCGGAAAACCCGTTGAGGTAACAAAATATCGTGGCATGATAGGTAGTTTATTGTATTTAACTGCTTCTCGCCCTGATATTATGTTTAGTGTGTGCATGTGTGCTCATTTTCAAGCTAATTCGAAAGAGTCACACTTAACTGTTGTTAAGAGGATTATGAAATATTTGAAAGGTACAACTAATACCGGTTTATGGTATCCTAGAGATGCCCTTTTGAAATTAATAGGATATTCGGATTCTGATTTTGCGGGTTGTAAAGTTGAAAGAAAAAGTACAAGTGGAACATGCCATTTGATTAGAAGTTCCCTTGTATCGTGGTTTTCAAAGAAGCAAAATTGTGTAGCTTTATCAACCGCGGAAGCCGAATATATTGCGGCCGGAAGTTGTTGTGCTCAAATCCTTTGGATGAAGCAACAACTTTCAGATTTTGGTTTAAACTTGTCAATAATTCCTATTAAATGTGACAATACATCCGCAATAAATTTAACTAAAAACCCGGTATTTCACTCTAGAACAAAACATATTGAGATTAGGCATCATTTTATAAGGGATCATGTCCAAAAAGGTGATTGCGTTATAGAATTTGTTCAAACTTCAGATCAATTAGCTGACATTTTTACAAAACCATTACCAAGAGATACTTTCTATCATATTAGAAGGGAACTTGGCATTTTTGATGAATCAACTATTAGCTAATTGTATTTGAAATCATTTTTATTTCATCACCTTAAGCCTATTTCTTTATGTCTTGTTGTATGAGTTTTTGTTATATAAAAATCCTTTCATAATTCTCTAAATTAGTAGTTATGTGTGTGTTTTTCTATGATATGTTTGCTTGTTTAATTGTGTGTGCTAAATGCTAAGTGTCTCTATGTGTTTGTGTGCATGAAAATATTTTTCAAAATTTCAAAAATTTGAGTTTTGTGCACAATAATCGATTAACAGTAGTCATTAATCGATTAAATTTTAAACCTCTTTCGGCCTTAATCGATTAATGAAGCTTTAACTCGATTAATTTTTAAACCACCTTCAGGCCTTAATCGATTAATGGCTAAGCTAATCGATTAAGGGTACTGAACTCAGAAATATAAAAACTTGTTTTCAGCACAATTGCTCATTTTTTCTCTTTTTCTTCTCTCTCTACTCCGAATCTCTCCTCTCTTCTCTCTACTCGAAATGCAACATAATGATCATAAGGGCTATTGATTCACGTTTTTAACCCAATTTCTTCCCACAAATCTTCCTCCTAACATCATATCAACCAAAAATTCCATCAATTTCAACCCAAATCCCCCAAAATCCGAAAACCCCCAAATTCCTCAAACCCTAACCCTAACTTTTTGAATCCTTGGAATATGGCCTCCTCCTCCTCCAATCCGAATCCTCCTCCACGCAAGAAGCGTCCAGCACACAAGGATCGCAACAATGCATGGTTTTCTCAAGCCGAACGCGAAGAACGAGCACCGAAGTTTGATGACAGAACCTTTGGAGTGATTCGGTATCTGTATTTTCCATGGTTGAAGAAGGAAACGTTTGGTTTTCATGATTTGCTTGTTAAGCAGCATGTTCAAAGGTTTTTGGAATTTAATACTCACTATTACCTTAGGTTTGTCAAGCAATTTTATGCTAATTATACTAAGATTGATGGGGTTTATCAAAGTCAAGTGAGGGGACATCATTTTGTAATTAAACCTAATGATCTGAAAATTCGGTTTGGTTTGAAAGATGAGGGTACTTTCTTGGGTGATACTGAATCTGTTGAACTTGATGTTGATCCTGTTACTGTGTATTCTGAGGCTGTTAGACCAGAATTTAATTGGGACAAGGGTACTAAGAAGGTTTCTTTGTTGCATGCTGAAGATAGGGTCCTGTTATATATCATTGCTTATTGTCTAATTCCAAAGGGTTCTCAAAATTATGCACAAGTCCATGAAGATGATTTGAAACTATTTTATGGAATTAAGCATAATGTCGAGATTAATTGGAATAAGATAGTTTTAGCTAGAATGCATATTGCTGCACAATCTGCATCTACTCAGTATTTACCCTATCCTATGCACGTGACCAAACTCCTTCGTCATTATGGTGTGCCGATTCCGAAAGGTGAACCGTGTGAGAAAGATCCGGAGGGTAAGTTGTGCTTGAACATTCACCACATCAATCTCATGAAGATTGGCTTTCATAAGCCAAAAAGGTCTTGGATGTGGAATTCGCAAATTAAGGCTTTAGAGCAAGCTGCACAACCGGCTCCTCAAGCTCCTCAAGCTCCACAAGCTGCTCCACCGGTTGTTCATCCAATGGAAACTGATCAAGGGGTCAATGTTGAGGATTTCATAGATTTTTACAACTTAGAGGCACCCTTTGATGCTCAAGCTGCACATGCTTCACTTCTCCAGCACATGGACACTCGGTTTGATGCAATGGAGCAACGTCTTGATATACAGAATCGTGCAATGGAGCAAAGGATTATGGAACACATTTCTAGCTTCTTTTCCCATCCTACACCCAAACCTTAGCCCACTATGATCTTATGATGTTTTTCACTATTTTGCTGCACTTTTATCACACTCTGATGCTGCACTTTTAATGCTTTTTCATGGTTTTTGGAACTTAGTTTCTTGGCTGGACTGTTTTGGACTGTTTTGTTTTGGCTATGGTTGAACTTTGTAGGGTCTGTGTATGGCCTTAGTCTCTTTATGGTTCATGTTATGCTGCTGAACTATGGTATGATTCTATGACATTTGATGTATGGACTATGTCTTTTGCAATGTTATTATGGACTTTTTATGTGGTATGCTTTAAGGTCTTGGTTATGGCCTAATTGTATTTTTTTTACTGCATATATTGTCTTTCTATTGTGTTTAGTCATATATATCAAATTGTCTACTACTTACCTCTCACTTTTGGCAAAAGATCTTTTCTAAATTCACTACTTTTTAATGATGCCAAAAGGGGGAGAAAAGCTTTGTTGATGTTGTGGCTTTGTAGGTTAAGTTTTTATGTATTTTTCCTAAGTGTGTTACATTTAGGGGGAGTATTTAAAAACTTGGTACTTCATTGTGAAGAGGGTTTGTCATCATCAAAAAGGGGGAGTTTGTAGGTTTGATGATGTTTTGATGCTAACAAACCAAAGTCAAGCAACAATATTTAACAACAAGTCAAGCACCACTCATGGAGAATTAGTTTTAAGTTTATGTTTATTTGTAAATCAATGTAATATTTTAATTTTCAATTTCATGAGAGTGGGTGGTAGCTTAGGAATCTCAATATAAGTTTTAATATTGTTTGATTAATAGTGAAGAAAGGTTATCTTGATAGAAATAGCTCTAAATAAAGTTTAGTTCAAAGTAATTTTGAAAAGCAATCTTTTTAATCACTTTTTACAGTGGTTAATCGATTAGCACGATAGGCTTAATCGATTAACACGTTAAAACTGTACAACACTGATTGTTTAACAAAGGTTAATCGATTAGTGGCTTGTTCATTAATCGATTAATTACTGTTATATCAGAAAAATAATATTTTGTTTAAAAGCTTTTCATTTCTATTTTGACAAGGTTACTTACTCTTTCATATTTTTCTATAGAGAATTATTCTTTCACAATCTTTCAAAAGCTATTACAATTTCTCAAATTGTTCTATCAAGATCTTACAATCTTTCAATCTTCTTCACTTTGTTCATTCAATATTCTTAGATTCATTGAGATTCAAATTTCTAGAACTTAGTATTTTGTGTTGAAGCAATCTACAACAAAAGGTTGTAACTTCAAGCATTCAACAACAACAAGTGAAGAATTCACAACTTGGAAGTCTTTGAAGCATCTCAAAGCAAGAGGAAAGGAATTGTTTGAAGAGCATCCTTCATCAATTCAAGAAGACAAGATACAAGAAACAATTGGGTAGATTTCAAGAGATTGGTACTCTCTTGAAGGGGTTAAGATAGGAGAGCTAGAGTGAGCTACATCTTTAACCATTGTAATCTAACAATTGTGTATCTAGTAGAAACTCTCTATCTTTGATAGAGGGGACTGGATGTAGCTCTCAAGTGGTAGAGAGTGAACCAGGATAAAATCTTGTCTCTTTTGTTTTCCTTCATTAAAGCTTTTAAGATCTAAGAACAAACCAATTAATTAGGTTAATTTTGGGGCTTTTACAATTCCTAGTTAATCAACCTTAATTGATTTGGTAAATTTATGTAGTTTTGTTCGTTGATTCATTCACCATTTGTTATTGCATCATTGAATTGTAATCTCTATTGAATTCTGAGTAGAGCTGATTTTCTGTCAATTTTTACACGCATTAATCGATTACGATATTGATTAATCGATTAGTTCTAAAGCACCATTCAGGCATTAATCGAGTAACACCCAGTTAATCGATTAGTTCTTAAGTGGTCATCAGACATTAATCGATTAAGCTTGAGATTAATCGATTAAACAGTACAAATTTTGTTAGAAAACTTGTTTTCTGAAACCCATTCTCACTAGCAATCGAAAAGTTTGTATTGAGGCTTCAAAATACTATTCACCCCCCCCCTCTAGTACATTTTGAGCCGCTTGTTGGTTTCCAACAGAATCACCTTTCTACTCAAAGCGTCCGCAACTACGTTTGCTTTGCCAGGATGGTAGAGGAGCTCAAAGTCATAATCTTTCAAAAACTCCATCCATCGCCTTTGTCTCATATTCAACTCTTTTTGGTTAAACAGATACTTTAAACTCTTATGGTCATTGAACACCCAGAATGTAGTGCCATAGAGGTAATGTCTCCAAATTTTCAAAGCAAACACGATGGTTGCTAACTCTAAGTAATGCGTTGGGTAATTCACCTCATGAATCTTCAACTATCGAGAAGCATAAGCAACCACCTGTCCTTCTTGCATTAAGACACTTCCCAAGCCTTGCTTCGATGCATCACAATACACCTCGAAACTTTTACCAGGGTCAGGCAAAATTAACACCGGAGATGATGTTAACCTTTTCTTTAACTCCTGGAAATTTCGTTCACACTTCTCATCCCATACGAACGGTTGATCCTTCCGAGTTAGTTTCATCAAGGGTAATGCGATTTTAGAGAACCCTTCTATAAATCGCCTATAATACCCAGCCAGTCCTAAGAAAATTCTCACCTCAGTGACTGACATAGGTTGATTCTATTGCAACACAAAATCCACTTTGGTAGGATCCACAGCGATTCCTTTCCTAGAAATCACATGTCCCAAAAAAATTTACCTCCTCAAGCCAGAATTCACACTTAGCAAGCTTCGCGTACAACTGCTTCTCCTTCAAGATGTTCAACACAATCTTGAGATTCTCGGCATGTTCCTCCGGACTCTTGGAGTAAATCAAAATATCATCTATAAACACTACCACAAACGAGTCCTAATAAGGTCTGAAAATCCTGTTCATGTAATCCATGAAAATAGCAGGAGCATTCGTCAAACCAAACGGCATTACCACATACTCATAATGCCCATAACGAGATTGGAATGCAGTCTTGGTAATATCCTCCTCTCTTATTCTGATCTAATGATACCCAGACCGTAAGTCGATCTTTGAAAATACTGAAGCTCCTCTAACTTGATCCATAAGGTCATCAATTCTAGGAAAAGGATACTTATTCTTGATCGTGACCTTATTCAACTACCGATAATCCACGCACATTCTCATACTTTCATCTTTCTTTTTCACAAACAACAACGGGGCTCCCCACGGGGATACACTTGGTCTTATCATCTGCTTTTCCAACAATTCTTCTATTTGCTTTTTCATCTCAGCCATTTCCGGCGGTGCCATTCTATAAGGGGCAATAGAGATGGGACCAGCTCCCGGAACCAAATCGATTCCAAACTCAATCTCTCTCCTTGGAGGTAAACCCAGTATTTCTTCGGAGAAAACCTCTGGAAAATCTTGCACGACAGGAATCTCTTCAAGACGCTTTCCTTCTCCTTCTTCCTTTCCCACTACGAAAAACAAACACATGTATCCTTTGGGTCTAGGATTCTTATACAAGATTGTCTTTCTATCACAATCGATGGTCACTTGGTTCTTGCTCAATCAATCCATCCCCAAGATCACATCCAATTATGACAAAGGAAAGCAAATCAGGTCTACTTTAGAGACGCGGTCAAATACCTCAACACAACAATCTAAGTAGACTTTAGAAACATAGACAGGAAGTCCAGTAGGAGTTTCAACTCTCAGACATTGGAATGAATCAGACATTACTAAGTTCAAACAATTCACACATTCATAAGAAATGAAAGAATGAGTAGCTCTAGAGTCAAACATAAACATGCAAGGTTGATTGTTCAAAAAAAATTTACCTTGCACGAGATCAGAGGAATTGTTGACTCCAACACCACTCAGGGTAAAAACTTTGCCCTAATTGACAGACTTGCTAACGGATACTAGAGAATTAGCTTTTGCGGGTTCTTTGCAGTCACGAGCATAATGCCCCGACTTGCCACAATTGAAACAACCACTTTGAGTTCAACAGATCTGTCCACGATGATGACACTTGCACTTCGCACAGAAAGGAACATCATCCTGAGTGTTGCTCTTCCCACCAGCTACAGCTTTTCCTTTAGCTCCATTACGGTTAACATATGAACCCTTGCTTTGGTGATCGAATCTTTTTCGCTTCTGAGACCCATAATTATGTTGATTCCTATTGACTTGAATATTATGCTCCTCAGCCTTCTTGTTGTCCTCATACATCTGACACATATCAACGAGGGTAGGAAAACTCTGGATCCTTTGGTAGCTAAACACAGACTTCAACTCGGGTCTTAGACCGCCTTCAAAATTGATGCACTTACTACGCTCATCAGGATTGTTCTGGTGGTAAGGGGAATACTTCATCAGCTCTTCAAATTTAGCCACGTATTCGCCGACACTCATGTCACCTTGCTTCAATTGCAGGAACTCCACCTCTTTCTTCCTCCTTAAGTCCTCTGGGAAGTACTTATCAAGAAACTTCTCGGTGAACACTGTCCAATTGATTTGTCTCCTTCATGGTTTAGGAGTTGAGCGGTATGGTTCCACCAGTTTTCAGCTTCACCTCCTAACATATAGACGACATACGTCACCCTCTGAGCATTTGTGCAGCCCAACGTTCGGAAGATCTTGTCGATCTCGTAGATCCACTTGTTTGCCTCTTACGGTTTGTATCCTCCTTCACACCTTGGAGGTTTGCAGCTCCGAAATTCCGATAGAGTCTTAGCTTCCATCACTTCAACATTGCATTGTTGAGGCCTTTGCGCTTGTTGTTGTTGTTGACGCTGCTGTTGTTGCATAGCTACTAACACAGTAATGATCCTATCTAACATAGCGTTTGTATGATTACTACCTCTTGTTGCCATAGTAGACCTGCACTATGGACTTCAGGTCAAGATAGGTCTATTAAAGAGAACACAACAACTAAACACCCTTAACTATGTTCAATTTCAATTGAACAACATACTAGGCCACATAGACAGGGCCAGGAGGACTGGACCATTGCTCTGATACCACCAAATGGTGTGATGCTCTCTGAATAAAATACTTTATAAGAAAATATAGTTGAACATTTATAATACCGACTTGATATTATTGAAAAATAGGATATAAAATTTTTCCTTTATAATCATTTCAAAATAAACATATCCTTCAAAAATACTTTGAATTCGGCATCGAAATTATTATCAAACCTTCCTCTTTGTAAAACCCTTGTTATTACCGAATTCGTTTGTTATTTATCAGAGTACGCGGAAAGAGTATAACTTTGGAAAATAATATCATTACTGGACCTCATAACATAAAACATATATATATATATATATAGATGCTATAAGCATCACCATACACCCATCATGTCTGAAATACATCAACTGATACCAAGGTCCAGAGATAAGTTCCAAAACATAAACTGAAAGCAAAGACCAAAACCTTGAAGTCTCTCAAAAGATATATATACAATATATACATAACAAAATATAGACACTCCAGAGTTGGTCATCAAGTCCTCCAAGAACGCTCTACCATCACCATGATATGCTACAGCTGCTACTACGACCCAGACCCACACTACTCACACTATGCCCATACCTAAGGGCCACTCATCCTCCTATCAGTAATGTCCTCCTGCTCGACTGGCTCCTCGTCACTCTCACCCTCCTCTGGATCCTCCTCTGCCTCATCTAACGGAGTAGATACCCTACCACTGGGCACAGGATCTGCAACAGGCACAGTCCTCTCAGGGTCCGATGAATCAGATGAAGGATTCCCAGCACGAATAACTGTAGCAGCAATAGGGTGAGAGCGAGTATAGGGATGAAAACGAAACGTATGATAACAACGAGTAGGTCGAGCAGGAGGTGGTCCACGATAAGTATAAAAAGGTGGTACGTGCATAGTATAAATAATGGGAATCCGAAATCGTCGAGGTCGCACTCAGGCCAAGGGGTTGGGATGGTAGAGTGTGACCTCCACCTCTCCCTCAAAAGTAGCCCGATGCTCCTCATACGTCCATATCCCGTTAGGGATGGGACGGATCTCGATGCATGCTAGGTAGAAGTGTGCCATCACCTACACAGGGCACGGGAGTAAGCATAATATAACCACATAATCAAACAAGAATAATGCTAACATTCACAGGTATTCAAACACAAGTAAACATGCAAATACATATGTTCACACCCAGTTTAACAAATTGTTAATCTTTTAAATTAGTGGCATGATGCATGCTTTCTATCTCACAATCCTGAGGCCTCCAATACTAATCAATCTCGGACGTCCATCCAATACACCAATGTGTTCCCAGAACACTAACATACGTTCCCAGAACGTATGGCAAACCATAATTGGAAAACAAGCACCACTCTCAGAGTGTGCATTACGTTCCCAGAACGCATAAAAACCATGTCCCAGACACTGGCCACAATCTCAGAATGTATCATCAAGTAGGTTGCATCAATTTGGTACTCCTAGAGTACCCTCCTCATGTTCCCAGAACATGACAAACGTTCCTTGCCAACCTATTTCATCACCTTTCACCATGCATGAATGCATTTATTATTTTTCTCAGTTTGGTTGGCCATTAATTGATTTCTCAATTTCCATTCTCAATATATAAAGCTTATAACATTACTAAGAATTCCATACTTTCTTAGTAGGTTAGCTTAACTTGAGGTTTTATGAATTATCCCATAAAATCACACTCTTCTATTTAAGGTAATTAAATTAGTATTAAATTGAAAATGGTTAATTAAAATGGCACAAGAAAGGTTAAGTTATAATTCAATTGATTTTCACTGCTGTCAGTCTCTAACCGGTTACAACAGATTCTAACCTGTTAAAACCTGCAGCCAAACCAGAATTTCTTTAGGGTTTGATGCCATTTTAATTCCCAATCCAATCCCAAATTCAAAACAGGTTGGGAATAATTCATATGCCTCAAATTGATCTTGTTTTTATATTGAGAGTCTCAAAGAACTCAATTTCAATTGGACTTATTTTTAGAACCCAAACCAATGACATCGCTTCCTTTACAATATGGAATTCAATTATGAAACCTTAAGTCCATCAACATTCTCAGTCCATAATAGATAGATTACAGTTAAGTTTGATTGGAAAAGTTCATTGAAAATATTGTAAAAATCAGTGATTAAATTTCTGGACTTCAATTTTTCCATGTCTATCAGTTCTAACCGGTTAAAACATGCAGTACAGAACATTGTTTTGGGGTTTTTCATGCCATTTCCCAGTCCACTCATTTCCAATCAAATTTAACCATAAATATAGCTTCAATTCCAGGAAATAAACATGTTCCAACACTTGCTTTCATCCAACACACATGCATTTCAAATATACATATCAAATTGCATGAAAAAGGTAGAAATAACAACTTAGTATACCAAATTCACATTTACTGAAATATAACACCAATTAGTCATATATTCATCTTGCATGCACTTATTAAAACTTGCTCTAAGTCCTGGAACAAGTGAAATTGGCCTCCAAGCCTTTAACCTTTAAAGTCTATGCCCTTTATGAGTCTCATGGTGACTCATACCTAAATTCCTATTCATTATTCTTATTCTAGTGATTAATTAGCTTCTCCCTTACCTTAGAGTCGTGCTTGATGAGGATCAACACAACCACAACAAGATTGACATAGAGACACTCTAAAATCACAGATTTTGTTCTCATGCAGAACAGTTTTGGTAGGGTTCAAAGATCAGAGATTTTGACACATGAAAAAGAGAAACAAATTGGGGAAAGTGGTTAGATTGTGTTCTATGTAACATGCACTACAAAATTGGACAGATTTGAGGTCCAAAGAATACTTGAGCTTACCAAAATCGAAGCTCAAAGACAGCTCCACGAACTCAAAACCAGTGTTGACAGCTTGAAAGCTTCAACTTCGTGCTTCAATTTCTCCTACCTCAGGAACTCTCAACTCACGATTTTTATATCTATACAAAGTCCTTGATTTAAGCTTTGTAAAGGTGTATCACTCACACTCAAACTCTCTGATAACAAGAAGAATTGGAAAAACGGATTCAGGAACCCTAACAGAGCTTCAACAACTTCAGATCAACAAATGACCCAAAACCTTGATCATTAAGGGCTATTTATAGATCAATTTCATTGCCATGCAAATCGACACGTATTTCCCACTGCGTTTATGGTTGATTTCGTGGCGATTAACGGATTAATCAAGTGATTACTCATCAAACGCACCAACTCAATTTTCTGGGTTCATCGTCTAACCGGTTACAGGGCACATCTAACCGGTTAGATGCTGTGTAAAATTCAAAAATTTAGTTTTTAATTCTTTTCCCTCCAAAAACCTTTCTAATATTATTATTAGGTCCTATTTCAAGGATTAGACTATAAAAATTATATTTTCACATAATTCACTCATTTAAAATATTTATTATTTAAACGCACATTATTTATATAAATAAACAATTAAAAGAAAACTTTTTAGTTTGGAAAATAAACTTTATTATATAAATATAAATATTCAAGGGACAAAATTAGGGGTGTTACAGAAGGGGCCTTTCCTTGGACAGAGGTTTGGTTCACACTATACTTAGCACCCTTTCCTCTCTTTCCCACATCAGGGTTGTGGGGACAATTGGAGACAACATGCCCGGGCTGTAAGCATAAGAAACAGACTGTCTCCCTTCCTTTATTCATACCTCTCCGACAAAAGCCTGAATGACCCTTCCTACAGCGATGGCACCGTAGAGGAGGATCCATTAAAACAGGGGCAACTTCTCCTGAGGTTTCTCCTTGAACAGTCTCAGGAATTGGATAAGGATCTACGCTGGAGACAAGTTCCTTGTTCTTCCTATGGATAGGTTCACTATGTCCTTGGTGAGGTCTAAAACTTCTCTCATGGGTCTCTTTTGCTTTTAAGTCTCCCTTAAAACTAGGAGGATCTAATTCCTTAAACTCTGCTACCCCAGGGTTGTCAGCTTGCTGCTGAGGTGGATTTGATTGGTTGACTTGGTTGGCACTGGCTTGGACCAGATTTCCCAAAACATCGGCCTGGTTAGCGTTAATCTGAGAGAGGTTGTCCAGAACTCGATTACTTCGAGTCGCCATTTTCTAAATCTGAAATTTGGATGAGATATAGGTAAGAAACATAGCCTCTACTTAAATCAATAAACTATGCCCAGCTACTTAAAGACTTATGCATATACTAGACATCTAACTATTTAACAACTACTTCTAACTATTACCTTAATTCTGGATAACTACTATGTAACTATCTTTCTACTACATCTAGCTATTTAACTACTTCTTAGCTATATACATGACTATTTGCTAGGAACTTTCTATGTTACTCTCATGTGGAGCAACACTTTAGGAGTAGGAAAACCATACTCCAAAGTCGAGGAATGCAACCATTTCTCTGATACCATAATGTAACGTCCTAATTTTATTCCGTTAAAAATTATAAAATATTGAAAACTTTAGAAAAATTCTGGTAGAGTTTGCTTTAAAATATGGATCTTTCCTTATTAAAGGTTTTAAAAGACAACCTGTCAGATCCAGAAACAGGGAAAACTTAAACATTCAAAATACATTGTTAAACAAAAGGAGGATATTTAGATATCCTTTCCGAGTTACATCCAATCCACATATTAACTTAGAAAAATAAAACATTTGCAAACATAACTAAATTTATACATTTTCAAAAGTTACATGATAACAGCCAAGTGGTTGCATCAACTATGATATACATAATCATAGTGTAAAGTACACTATACTAGGAGGAGTGCATTTATCCTCAACATTCGTGCCCTTATGACTTCTCCGATCACGATACCTAAAATGTCAACTTAAGAGGGTCAGGTATTAATTCAAAATCAAGGAAAATGACTAAAAACGATAATAAGACATAAGGAAAATGAATGCTCTAGACAATTAGTAACTATAACAATATACAATCGACATAATATAATTTATAACTTTATTTTCTTCCTTTAACAATTTATCCATTTGATTCACCTTTATTCATTTTGTAACTCTACATATACATAACTATTGTAACATCCCAAAGTTTCGCTTGTATTAAATAACGAAATTTACTAAATTAAATAATGAATCCTTAAAATTTATCATTAGAGTGTATAGCATTTTCATAAAGTATCATATAGTGTTTACGAAAATATATCTTATATATTTTAAAGTAGAACCATTAAAACAGTTACCCTTATTGAAAAATATATTTTCTATACTTTAATTTGCTTTTGACATATTTAATTATTAAATTTGTTATAAGAACTTCAAGAGTTTTAACTTTATGATTTTATAGAGGTAATTATTTGATGCTTACATTTTATTATTAGTATTTTTTGAGATTTACAATAAACAAATAAAGAAAAATGGTATTAGTGTTTTAAAACCATACTAACATAAGTAATAGTAATAATAATAATAAATATAATAATAATAATAATAATAAATAAAAAGAAAAAGAAAAATAATAATAATAATACCAATGTAATAAAAAAAAAAGAAAAAAAATAAAATAATAAGAGGAAGGGGGTTCGAACCCCTCCCCAACTTCTTCTTCTCTGTTAAGAGCCCAGCACCGCCACCCCCCTCCCCTCTCTCCCTCCAGCGCTTCAAGTCCCTGGATCGTCGCCGCCGAGCCCAGCGCCACCAACCACTGTTGCTGAACCCTTCTCCCTCAAGCTCGCGACGCGTGTTCTTCCTCTAGCTCCCCAGTCGCGATTCGCGACTTGCTTCCACCGGGGTCGCGATCCGCCGCCGCCACTGCAGGTTTTGTCACCGCCGCTGTCCTCCTCTTCTCTCTCTGGACCATTGTCGCTCGTCGTCCCTGTTGAGCTCCATAACCACCGTCTCCCTTGCACTCTTCCCCGATCGCGATCCAGTCCGCGAAGCATAAAGGAAACCGCCACCCGTGGTTGTGTCGGGCTTGTGTCGGGTGTCCCGAAGCTCGAAGTTGTTGCTTTGGTTCAGCTCGTAATTGTTCTCACCACCGACATCGACCGCTGGCGCGCCGCCACTCACCGGTATCGACCGCCATCGACCCGTTCATCACCCCGGGTCACTAAAGCTTCACGGATCACTGCTCTTTCTCGTCGGCAAGCCTCGAAGTTGAGGTTATCTCTTTATTTTCGTTAATCGAGGTAAGGGGTGTTTTGCCTTGCTTTAGAGAGTACTTTCTAGTTAGTTATAATACCTGCGAAGAATATGAACGAATCTTAGGGTAATTAATCGAGACTAAAAGTAGAGGATAAAAATAAACAAAAGAAAATCTAACTGGATAGTGTGATTTGAAATATGTGTTTTATGTGCAAAAATGGACTGTCGCATGTTATAGATTATGATGTAAATTTGCTATTTGATTTTATATATGCTCAAGGTTAAAATGATATTATATATGGTTATTGGGAAAAAAATATAAATGTGCTTGGACTGTACTTAAGTTGATTGTAGATGATGATGATATGTTGAATGATAAATAGAGATGTTGAATAAAGGTAAAAATGGGAAATTGAATTGTATGAGGATATGTACAATCAAATATATGCTTGGAATTGATATTTAAAATGGATAATATAGACCTAAGTGTGAATCGTGAACTTAAAAGAAAAGGGGTTTGAATTGATGTGTAATTTAATGGGCGTGCTAAGTGTTAGTTATTAATGTGTATGCCTAACTGATAAAATGCGAATTCTTGAAGTGTACTTATGCATGAATGATAATTGAGATATATGTGTGGAGTACAATTGGTAATTAATGGATACAACAGTTAAAGAGTAAGAGTATAAACCAAGGAAAATGATTTAAATATGAAATGTGTATGTTCGGTGCTAGACATGCATGATTGCTTATTTGCTAGTGTGTTGTGCAAATGTTTGAAAATGAATATATGTATATATATGGAATAGAAAGAGAATAAGGGCGATGCGGTTAAGCCGTAACCCAGAGAAAAAGAAAAGGAGTGATGCGGTTAAGCCGTAACCCAGAGGAAAAGAACAAAGGGCGATGCGGTTAAGCCGTAACCCAGAGAAAAATGAAAAAGGGCGATGCGGTTAAGTCGTAACCCAGAGAAAAGGAAAAAGGGCGATGCGGTTAAGCCGTAACCCAGAGAGAAAGAAAACGGGCAATGCAGTTTAGCTGTAATCCAGAGGAAAAAGAGAAAAGAAAAGTGAAAGCAAGAAAATTGCAAAAATGAATGAAAAGAAAGAAAATAGAAATGTATTAGAAATGAAAAAGAAAGTATATTAAGAAAAGGTTATAGAGGTGTATGAATTTGAATTGTTTGAGTTTGCTATGTTTTGAACTACCTGAAATGTTTGTGTTTGACTTTGTAAGTTATTATGTCTAGTTAGAAGTTATTCTCTACTTCATGTGTAAAGCTCACCCTTGCAACCATTTTTACAGGTTCAAAGTTTGAGCAGACTCAGTTTCAGGCCAAGCAGGAATAACACTTCACCGCGTGGAGTGCTCGCTCATTATATTTTTGAGTGAACTGTAGTGTAATTTTGTGAAAAACTGTTATTTTTGAAATTTAAAATATGTAGTAGTTATGCGCCCTAAACTTGTATTAGTAAGGGCATTAGTATATAATCGAATGTAAAATGTGTCTGTTTTATATTTTAAATTGTTCTGGTCTGAACAGGTACAAACAGGAAATTTTGGGAAAGTCCGAAAAACAGAGGAAATTCTGCCCGTTTTCCGGAAAAATATTCTTCAGTATTTTAATTTAAAAAGAAATTTTCAAGTACCTATTTTAATAAATCATAATTTTAACTACTTATTTGTTAGGGTGTTACAACTATCATCATAATTATCACTAACATTGATAATGCATAACCACAATTTATAATGCAATGCAACCCTTTCTTTTAACCCTTGCTTTAACACTTTTCACTTTGTCCTTTAACAATTTTGCCTACATTGTACTTCACATTCTCCCTGTAGGAGGGTTCTTCGTACAATGTAAGCCCCTTTCACTTTATAACACTTTATCTATATTGTACATCACATTCTCCCGAAGGAGGGTTCTTCGTACAATGTACACTTTATAACACTTTCCTCACATCCCCTCCACACTTTGAGAAAGACCGACTAGGAGTAAATGTCCTTCTACCTTTTCTTACATTATACTTCACATTCTCCCCGTATGAGGGTTCCTCATACAATGTAAGCTCCGCTGTACTTCTCGTATCGCGTCCTTCGTACAAGGGAGGACCACCCTCCGTAGCCACTAAGTAGGGAAGCGACCGATAGAATTACTATAGGGTGCACTGGACCAATCACCAATTCAACTAGTACTTCTCGTATCGCGTCCTTTGTACTAGTTTCTGCTGGGGTGATCAAAGTCCCCTATAGCAATTTCCGTGATTGTTTCATAAGCACAATCAAATCACTATCTACTCACGTCCACTAGTTCTATGAGCCTTCACATTCTCCCCGTAGGAGGGTTCTTCAGTTCATAGAACCTGGATTCGATTATCTTTCTCAATTTCCTAAGGTCCACCTTACTCCTTAAATGCACGTGTTTCTAGTTCATTTTAGGGTGTTTATAATAATCAAGTATTGATATACTTTTACCAATTTGGATGGGTTTATCTAATCTAGGATAATTGGCCATAGATATCACTTATAATTTTGTAAACATAGAACATCAACTAATCATTCATTCATTCACTTTAAATGCATTTCAAGTATAAAGTCATCATTCATTAGTCAACAAAACCATTCAATCAACATTATAATCATTACAATAATTAACTTTTAAGTATGACACAATTAACTCTACTAACAAGTACCTTCAATCATCTTAATTAATATAATTCCAAGACAACAATTTCAACAAGCATCAATATCATTAAACACTATAAACCCTAAGTTCACCTATCACTTAATTCACACTTAACTCATACATTAAGCATACACATCATTATATACTTATTATCCTAATTAATCCCTTCCCCTAATTAAGAAAATGCCTCTCTTCTTACCTTTGCAGAGAGAGAAAGAGAGAAAGGAAATTGGGGGTTTGAGGAACCCACTTCACCACTTCAATCTACAAGCCCCTAGCTCCTATTCTCCTTGCTCCCAAGCTCCTTCTATTCTTCTAATTTGATTATTGGGGCAAGAACACTTGATTTGGGGGTTTAGGGTTCATGAGGGATTGGAGGATTTGAGAGAGAGGAGAGAGATTTAGGGAGTTTCAATGGAGGAACAACATGAATTTGAGATGGGGAATGAATTTGGGATGATGATTTGTGGGGTTTATTGGTTGATTGTTGTTGATTAAGAATCTAGGATTTGAGAGGGAGGAAGAAGGAAGAGTCGTGCAAGAAGAAGAGAAAGAAATGGTCGATTGGGTTGATTAAAACACGTTTTTAAGCCTGTTCTGCAGTGGTTAATCGATTAACTGGGTGCTTAATCGATTACTAGTGCAATTTTGGGCCAAATCAGCTTTCAGGCGTTAGTCGATTAATCTCAAGCTTAATTGATTAAGTCATGTGCATGACTCAGGTCTTAATCGATTAACTCAAGTTTTAATCGATTAACTGGTTCAGTCCTCCATTCCTTTGCACTTCAAAGTGTCATAACTTCTTCGTTAACCGTCAGATCTTGCTCAAATTTGAAAACAAGCTTCCTAATATGTCCAACTTCACATCCAACGGTGGAATTTGGGTTTAAAACTATATATCTTCTATTTCTAATTTCCTAAGGTCCTATGCTCTTAATTCTTAAATAACCCTTCTAAACCACGAGTTTAACCTAACATATTTCTTTTTTCTACACTCTAAACCTATTACCACTAACTAAGGCACATAGCTATTGTATAAAATTGGGGATGTTACAACACGTCGGGAGGAAGAAGACGACATGCTTCAAGAACACTGACCAGCAAAGGCCGACTTTCGAAGTCCAGCTCTCAACAATGAAAACATGAGAGCTCGGCGCAAGCTAGAACTCGGTGCTCGGTTCCCTGGGTGCCATCACCTCGGGATGAGACACTTTAAACGAGTACACACGACTTGCTGAGGTCGACACTATCCTACATCAACACAAGACAGGTGCAGTCTCAAACAAAGGGGGTTGCAAATGATACGAGTTCGGTTCCTGTAATATCAGTTATTACTGTTCGGCCTATTCCGAGCACAACAAGATGGGAACTGCTCGGTTTCTCCCGAGCACAACATATAAGTGAACTCAACACTCACTACTACAGAATTGCAAAAAAATAGCCAGATATTGATCCCGGTTCCGTTCCGGAACTGGGATTAATAGACCAATGATAGTTAAAAAATACCATGAATTTATTGATCCCGGTTACAAAAAACACGGAACCGGGATCAATGTTATAACATATATAATTTTTTATTTTTTAAAAATTAAAAATCACACAAACCTTATTTATCCCATTGTTTTACTTCAACTGGGATGAATAATAAAAACACGGAACCGGGATCAATGTTATAACATAAATAATATTTTATTTTTTTAAAATTAAAAATCCCACAAACTTTATTTATCCCATCATTTTACTTGAACCGGGATGAATAAAACTAACACCAATAATAATAATAATAATAATAATAATAATAATAATAATAGTATGTGTATGTAAGAGAAGGGAAACCTAGGGTTCCCCTTTGTGTTTGTGGCGGCAAAGACCCCCCATGACTCTTCTTCTTCGTGTTGAGCCGTCGCCATTGCCTCCCCCGCCATCCCTCTCCGCCGTGGCCAACCAAGAAGCTGAGATCGGTGCTATCCTCTCCGTCCCTCTACCTCGTTCCCGATCGCGCTCTCTCTCATCGCTGCCCTCTCTCTCTCCTCTCCCCAGAGAAAGCTCAGCCACCACCACCTCCATGGACATAACGCGCGTTCCCTTCCCAGTCCAGTCGCGAATCGCGACTCCCTCCTTCAGATCGGACCGAAGCTTACGACCTCCGCCTCGCCGCCGCCAAGCTCCGTCGCTGCTGCCAAGCTCCATCGCCGCCACCAGTCCTTGAAGCGTGAACCGGGACCGCTTGCACCGTTGACACTGGGACCGAAGCTATCGGTATGGTTCTCTGTTAGGTGTGAACCGAAGCAACCATCAATCTCCCTTACCTCCACCGATCCTCACAAAGGTTCTCACTTTCTGATTCATGCTCTCTCTTACACCTTGTACGACACTGCTCCATCTACCGCTGCGTTGTGCTGATTCATGCTCTCTCTTTCTGATTCACTAACCACCTCCATCGATTTTAAAAGGAGCAGAGTTTTGGGGGTTTTCTCCAACTTCTCGTCCCTTCCTCTTCCTCTTAGTCTCACATTTAACTTTTTCTAATGAGGTATTTCATCTCTTTCCCCTTCCTTTTAATTTAATTTTACATTTTCATTTGATTTTCATACCTTGCTTGCCCTAATTTAATTTAGGGTTGTTAACTAATTTAGGATTTTGTTTTCAATTTTCTATTTAGGCTTGCTTGTTTGGAATTTTGGGTTAGGATTTTGTAGAGTGATATCAATTTTGTACCTAAAAACACTGAGCTAAGACAATAAACAATAATATATGATTTCTTTTTCAATTCTTGAGCTTTGTCTACTTTTGCTAAAGTTTTTGTTTTGCCCATTTCTGTTAGAGGTTGTGGCTATTTTTTGAAGTTCTAGTTTTCAAATTATTGTCTTGCACACTGAAGTTTAAACGTTGTTATTGTTGTTGTTTTCTTGTCTTTCTAGTCTGTGCATTGAACCCATTATTGATTATCAAAACAAGTGTACATGTAAATATGTAACTAAAATTTGGTGTCTGCTTTGCATCCTTCCTCTGTGTGTTTGCACTTTTATATTAGATATGCTTCATTTTTGAGAAAGTTCAGTTTTTCTTTATATTCTATAACAAAGAATAATTTCAAAATAGGTTTACGTTCAATAATTGAAATAGTAGATGAATATTTTGTTATAAAAAAACTAGGTTGTTATGACTGATATACAAACTTGAATGCTAATGTGATTCTCTAGGATTTTCTCCCTTGTGCTGCCGATCTCGCACCGCCTTTCCTCCCTGGTTCGTGTGCTGTATTCTTAAGCATTATCAGTCTTCGTGACTCATGTAAGTGAGATTATTCCATGTCTCTTATACTTAGGGTTTTTATAACTACAGTAGTTAAAATGGATGACTTAACTTTTCGAGAACCTTAAATTTTGAAATGACGGTGGCAATAAGAAACATATCCCTATATGGTGAATACATGAGCAATTCAAAGGATTTATCCTCATGTGTGAATATTTTGATCATGTGGATGCACATACTTATCCGAATGTTTTTTCATCTTGCATGTTATGCAAATCAGCTTCTTATTCAATTTTTACTGTTTTTAAACAGTCTGGGAAGTTGTGAGCCTGAGTTTCTTGTTTCTACTCCTGAGAGGCTTTTGGAGCTTGTGTCTTTGAAGGCTGCTGATATATCTGGTGTCTCCATGCTGGTAGCTTTCCTCTGAATTCTTTCTTTGATTACCATATTATGCTAATTCATTGTAATTTCCCATCAATTAATATCTGACAAGCTCTAAACATGAGGATGAAATATGACTACACAAACTTTTCTGTTTTCAGTTTCACTCAGCAATCTGCATTTTTTCATATCTAACTTAGTCTTGGACTCTAAGCTCATTTCAAATAGTTTACATGTTCTAATTTTCATGTGTATTCATTCTCTTACCTTTGTCATGTTATTGTTAATATGCAATATGCATCTGGTAATTGTTTACCTTGTAATGCACTCATAGAATCCATTTTTGATTGTCTTAGCTTGTTATTGTAACTTCTACGAGTTCATTCAGGTGTGAACTTTGTACATTCTACTTATCTGAAAATAAACAATGGATAACTTCAAAAGTACTATTTTAATTTGTGCTGCTTTTGTTCTGAGGATCTTTTTTAATCTATGTTTCCCAATTCCTATGTGAATTTTGACGACTGTTCAATCATTTGTAACTAAATTGCCTGGTCTAATGACTGAAAATCAATTTGACTACCTGTCTGGAATATTGTAATTTCATCTTTTACCATACTGCAAGCAAATAGTTGGGTGACAAAGAATTTTCCTGCTTAGACTGTAGGAGTACACTGCAGGTTGACTTTGAGTCCTTTATCTAGCCTTGGCATGGATTGGGCATATCTATGAGCCAATACCTTAATGCGTGATATAGTGCTAGTGGATGAGAGGGAATGCATTATAAACTAGATTTGAGGAAAGAAGTTATGCAATCACACTGTTTCCAACTTTCCGTTTAAAAGAAGGAAAATGGTGTGAATGAAATATGAGCTCAACAAAAGATGTTGTAGCTCTGAGTTGTAGGTGAAAATTGGGGATTGCATTTTACCACAAGTCTTTGGGTATCTTGAATATATCATACTAAGGTGCATTGTTCTGCATCTGTTAACTGTTTTGTTTATTTGATTTGATATCAACCATTGGCAAGATCAATTAAATGAAACTTTCTAAAATGCAATAATAATTAGGAGTTTTCACTCAAATTTATTTTATAGCTCCCAGGTTCTTTTAGCCCATAACTTCATATAGGGGATTTGAGAGAAGGGAAAGGAAGTTGATAGAGAAGCGACTCAATTGTTGTTTGGTAAACTCTTGATAAGAAAGAGAAAGGATTTTCTGTGATAACACTTACAGGTGATCCACATATTTTTATCCTCGTACATTGCTGTAATTTGGAGGGTACAAACCAAGTTAATTTGTGCTTGATTTTTCCACTTTTGTTGTGTCATTTCTCTTGTTGCTTTACATTTCCATATGTATTTTTTTTTCCAAATCAAATTTTTACTTTTTTGAATTGAGTGGGAAATTTCTCTGAATTAATCCTTTTTCTGCATGATTTTTTCCTAGGTGCTCACTATATTTCTTTATGTCATATAGGTGAATAAAGAGTATGAATTGGTGGTAGTTTTTTTGTGTCGTGCGATTCATGGATAAGAAGGGTAATGACCCACTTATCTGCTTGATGAAGTTATTAGCTTTAGACTTATCCACTTTAGTTTATGTTGCCAAGAACGGACTCTTTATTAGATATACTATAGTAGATATAACTTATACCTTATTCAATCTGAGGTTAATGCCTAATTGGAATACACTATATCCAAATCCAGTAATTTTAGTGCAAGCTTTGAATCTGATAGCTTATTCCAGTAATTTGTCATTGAAGCAATCAAGTTTTTGGTCAATTCATATGAATGTTACTAATTGACCCTCACATGTTTGACTTACTCAGTCTTTTCTCAAAATGAATAGATTGCATTGATAAGGTATGTTACTAACAATTGTATAGTAAACACAATTCAATATAAGAAATTTATTTTTCTAATCGTTTTTGATTCCAAATATTTTTGCAGGTTTGTTGGTCTGCATGTGATGGTGATCAAGAAAAAAAGAAGGAAGTTGCAAAATTGGAAAAAATCTTATTCAAATCAATGTTTTTTGTATTGTTCATTTGTTAAATGACATTATTATGTGTTGGATTATATTGTCTGCATTTAAAAATTTAATGGTCGAACTTGTTTAGCCTTTTGTATGTATGGAGTCATTTGTTTTGGTTTGGGAGTTATCTATCTTAAATGTGTATTGACATTTACGTTTCTAATATATATAATTATGGCATTTATTTGTTGCAAAAAAAATGTTGACAATTTATTTAAATATATGGATATAGCAAATATTATAAATTAAATATATATATATACACTAAATAGCAAATATTATAAATTAAAAATAAATATATTTATACTAAAGATCCGGTTTATTTTAAAAACTCAACAGTGATCATATACACTAAACATCCCAATTCATTATTAAAATCAACAGTGATCATATATGTTATTGATCCCGGTTCCTTGTTTTTTATTGATCCCGGTTCCGTGTTTTCTAAAACAACTGGGATCATAAGAATCAGACTTGTTATACCAAGGGATACAATCCCGGTTCGGAATCGGGATCAATAGGCATGCGGAACTGGGATCTTTTAGCTATTCTGTTGTAGTGACTACAACTCGGATTACCTAAGCTCAGCTACTCTTGCTCGGCACTAAACTAACACACTAACTACTCGGATCCACGAGCACATCACATCTTACTTGGAACCTGCTCGGTTCCGCTAACCCAATACCACCAACTCAGTATTTGCTTGGTTAACTAACACCATACCACTTGCTCGGATCACACACCCGAGCTCGGCTCAACCTGCCCTGATCTAACTCATAGATCCTACTGAGCTCGGACTCCCCAGGAGCTCGGCTCTACCCCAACCTGGCCTCATGACTCTAAATCACATGCTCGGACAATCCGAGCTCTGTGCCTCCTGTTAGGCACACACCCACGAGCTCAGTAACACATACTCGGCTCCTAAGAGCTCCGCTAATACAGAGTCTGATCGGATCGAACTCCGACACTCTACACTTAGACTCTTGAACCACACATCCTTCAACCAGAATTACACACAACACATGACACCTAACATAATCGGCACTGATTAAAATAAACAGGATGTTACATATATGAATTTGGTGATATTGCTTTGAGAATGTAGTGGGTAAATTCTATATTATCGCCAAATTCTTATTTAGGTTACAGTGGTGATACATTAATCCTTGTTTATGTAACATGGGTGACACATTGATTCTTGTTTTCTCTTCACTTAATCCTTATTCACATAACAATAGTGGCAGAAGAGGGAAAGTTCGACGGTGACTGTACCTACAAGCGACGGTGGTGGAGGAGCAGCAGTGTGCTGATGCATTCTCCTTTCCTTTCACTACTGCGGTGGTGTGCTGCTGCTTCGTCGTTCTTGTTTTTCCTCAGCTGCCGGTGAGTGAGCAGTGGTGGTTGAAGAGTGAAAGTTTGACGGTGACTATACCTACAAGTGGCGGGGCACGACTGTGGTGGAGGAGCGGCAGTGGTGGAGGAGCGGCGGTGTGCTGCTGCGTTCTCCTTTCCTTTTTGTAGCTGCGGTGGTGTGCTGCTGCTTCGTCGTTCTTGTTTTTCCTCTGCTGCGATTTGCTTTGTTTTTTTTTTAATTAAAAAAGCTTTAAAATTTAAAGCCACATGACAGTTTATTAGTGGGTTAAGTAGAGAAGTTATCTCCTCATATGAGAGATACTTTATTCTGTTTTTTTTATATTAGAATTGGGAGGTAATGTGTGTATATATATATATATATATATATATATATATATATATATATATATGAGGAGGGATCCATTTACACCATGTTGAATTACATCAAATCTTACTACGCACATAACTTTTACACCAAATCAAATTTAATCCAATCAACCGTTGGATTGAAAGTTTCTATCATGTAGATCATCTATATCAAATTTCACAAAAATCCAAAATCATTTAGTACTTTATTTACATACGCCAAAATTAACGAAATATATATCTTAAAAGTATATGAAAATGGAGCTATTTGAATTTATACTCAATGGTGTTTAAATTTTCTCAAATTTGACACAAATGATCTTGACGATGTATAGTTATTAATCAACGGATGGATTAATTAAATTCATATTGTATAAAAAGTTATGAGCGGTGTAAGAGTTACTGTAATTCAACATGGTGTAAACGGATCCCTCCTCATATCTTAAAAGTATATATATATATATATATATATATATATATATATATATATATATATATATATATATATATATATATATAGAGAGAGAGAGAGAGAGAGAGAGAGAGAGAGAGAGAGTCATTGACTTAGTAGACGGTGATCACGAGCATAGTTGAGGGCGCTCGGCTCATAATGCAATTCCATGGTTGGCCGGCTGTATCTTTTTTACGAAGCTTTAGATGAAACAAGTTTAATTGAATTACAAGAAACTGCCACAAACAAAAATCCCTGGATGTTGAATTGAAGAGAAGCATACGTGCAACATGGAGAAGAGTTTGCTCCGGTTTCTGCTCTTCTCGGTCTATCAGGTCAGCAGATCGAGTAAAAATGTAAAATACATAGATACTTGATTTCACTTACTTGGTGGGACTTGTATTTTCCTGCTTTGCATATGTAATGTTTATTTATCTTTCTCTTAAATGTCAGAATTATATTGCTATGTTGAAGTTATTGAAAATGACAATCCAAAAATATACATCTGCACTACTAGTAGATAAATAATCCTACTCTTGGTTTCAATTTTATTACAAAATTAAGATTGGCGTACTAGGGATGTGTATTTGCATGTGAGAGTACAATAATTCTACCATTGCTAATCTTGTAACCTAGATCATAGAAACGAGGGTATGTAGATCAACCTCTTCCTATCAATCATTTACTTTCTTTTAATCTTACATAAGATTTTTTTTTAACATTTTTTTTATTTGTAAAACCTATTCTAATTATTAGTAATATTTAGTTATTTCTTTTTAAAAATACTTTTATTAATTTTTTTTAAATTCTAATAATAATTATAAAGATAATTTTTAAAAAACAATTATATGTTTAAGCTATTTCATTTATGATCCTCTTATTATATATGTAATTATCTTAATGTTCCTTCACAGACTTTCTGTCCAGTGGAGATAGAGCATGATGTGTTCATCAGCTTTAGGGGCAAAGATGTCCGGCATGGTTTGCGTAACGATTTGATAAACGAATTACGTGACAAGGAGATCGGTGGGAGGGAGATTGATGTCTTTGTAGATGACAGACTTGAGAGAGGAAATGACATATTACCCACACTCCTCAAAAAAATTGAAAGATCACAAATTTTATTGGTCATATTCTCACCACGCTTTGCTACTTCAACCTGGTGCTTGGAAGAGCTTTGCAAAATGATTAAATGTTGCAACAGAAGTGGTACACAAATTTTAATACCCATTTTCTACCATGTAAGTCCGTCAGAAGTGCGGGATCAGAGTGGAAATTATGAATCTGCTTTATCTATGCATAAAGAAAATGAAAACAAGTGCAAGGTGAAAATTTGGATATCTGCTTTGAAAAAAGCTGCTAAACTAACAGGGTTTTGTTATCCTTCAGACAAATATGAGTAAGTCAATTTTTATAGAAAATATATTTTAATATTTGAAACTTAATTAATTATTTAAGTTTTGTATTTATAATATTTGTGTAATATCTCATGATTTTAATTATATGCATAAAGAAACGTGACATATGCTGATATGCTACTAAATACTCTGCTTATTAATGAATATTAGTTTGCAAGTAATGCATGTCATTTTGTTTATCTTAGTTAATTTGTGGGTTGATTTTATAAATAATATATCAATACTTATAAGTACAACAAAAAAACATTTTTGTAGCGTTTATTTTTCACATTCTGTAGCGTTTTGAAGCGCTACGTATATAAGTGTAATAAAAAGTACCTGTATTAATAGTAGCGCCTCCGAAAGCGCTACTAAAAACAACTATTTAGTAGCGCCTATGCTATACTAAAACTATAAGAATTAGTAGCAGTTTCTATAAAATGCTACTGAAAGTGAACACTTTTTGTAAAAGTGAACACTTTTTGTAGCACTTTTCATTTCAAACGCTACTAAATGTTCAGCAAATTCATAAATGCTAATAAATGTTCAATAGTTTCAGCAAATTCTACTTTTTGTTGTATAATTATGAATAAAAATCGACTTAGTGAAATCAGTAGTTTAAACTTCATTAGATTTTGCATGAATCATTAGTTAAGTAGATTATCAAATTAAATCGGCTGGTAATTATAGACAAAGAGATGATTCAATGCTATAATTTCTACCTGATTTCTACTTATCGTATATGATTACGGATCAAAAATTTGATTTTTTGAAGCGAAACTTGTTGGGAAAAACAACTATGTATACATTCCGAAAAAGATTAGT
Source organism: Crotalaria pallida (assembly GCA_037953625.1). Classification (NCBI taxonomy): domain Eukaryota; kingdom Viridiplantae; phylum Streptophyta; class Magnoliopsida; order Fabales; family Fabaceae; genus Crotalaria; species Crotalaria pallida. Next base: position 28,327,379 of record CM075654.1, read on the forward strand.
TCATTATCCAAAAGTTGAGTGGATATATTCTTGGTTAACACATGTTTTACATGAGTTTTCTTTCATTTTATTTTTTTTTTGGCATCCTGCTATGCGGCACACTGGTCCGACTAATCCAGTTTGAGAGAAGTCCCATAGTTAAAGTTTTATTTATCTCCCAACATTGTTGCGGGAGATCGAATAGTGGTCCGCCCTACCAAGTGCACCCTTTGGCACCACTGCACCAACTGCTCGTTGATTTTTAATTTAGTGTCTTTAATTTAATGTCTTTACATCTTATTTTGTATAATTTAATTAAGATAACAATGAGATGTAATCAATGATATATAATTTCTAGCTTCCCTTGTGGCACAGGTCCGAAGCAAAGTTTGTTGAAGGAATTGTTGAGTATGTATCGGCGAAGGTGAATCCAGACGCACGAAATTCCAAATCAGACATAACAAAAAGGGTTTCATGCACCATATTCTTTGTCATTCTCTTCATTGTCTTTGTTTTCTTAGTCTATGTGTTCTTTTTTATCTTATTTTAAATAAATACCCTTATTGTTAAACCTATTTCTAATTATTTTTTAATTTGTAAATAAATAATATCAAATACTTTATTTTCCAAAATTCATCCAGTTTCACATTTAAACAGAATGATCATATATCCATGCCTTAAAAAAAAAAAATTAAGACCACATCATGATTGAAAAGCCAAATGCATATAATCAGAGCAAGATTGAAAAAGGAATTGCTTATATTATCCTTTTGATATGTCAAATATCAAATTTATATACACTCTTTCTAACATTTTTATGAAAAAGTGTAGATATGATATACTTATCAAATTTGGTTAATTTTATTAGTAACATTTAAAATGTAAACATTTAATATACTTTTCCAAAACTATCCCTATAATTACTATTTAAACTCTAAAAAATGTTAAGTTAATATGAATGTTTGTGAAAATAAGTAATTAAATATCACTTGACATTGGAATATAATCTTAAATAAGTAATTAATTCTCCCTTGGTTTCTATTTCTTTTTCTGTTTTTTTTTCTTAAAAGAAAATATTTGTTAAGATTTAGGTATTTTTTTAGAAGTTCGCTAAAGGTATTAAAAGTTGATTTCTTTTCATTTTTGCTTTCATATATGGAATACTGTAACATCCCAAATTTTTAACCTCTAATTAATAAAAAAAACTAAATATAATGGTTTATTTATCATCAAACTAATTTTTTTAATCTTTGATTAATTTTGTGTGTTGCGTTAGAGGAAATATGTGGAAAATAATTTGACAATTATTTTTGTGTGAAAATAGGAGTTTTGCATATTAGTCCCTGCTTTAGGACCTAGAAACAATATTAGAAAGATTTTGGAGAAATAGGAAATAAAATATTATTTTTCAAAATTTGGTTGAAATACTCGAGTATTGCGTACCGAGTTGCTCAACGTTAGTGCGTTTGATGAGTCAACCACTGAAATATCCCAAACGTCGACACAAAATCAACCCAGAAACGTGTCCCTGATGCCGTGTCGAGCTGCATGAAACATAAACTCATCTATATAAGCATCAAGGTAGACGAATTTTCCTCTATTTTGCATGTTAGAGGTCCTGAAACTCAAGTCAGGGTTTCCAATTTCGTTCTATCGATTCTCCTTCGATTCAAAGAGTTGATCTGAGAGTGATACACCATTGCAAAGCTTACATCTTGAGCTTTGCAAAGATATAGAGTTTTTGAGTTGAGGTTGAGTGTTGCTCGAGAACGAGGCTGATCATTTGGAGGTGTTGAAGTTGCCTCAGTTTCCTGGAGCTTACTTTAGGGCTCGATTCTGGTAAGCTCAGGCAACCATTCCATCTCAAACTTGTTTCTTTAGTTAGTACATGTTGCAAAGAGTCTAGAGAAACTAATTTCCCAATTTTCATTGTTGTTTCATATGTCAACCAATTCGGTTTTGGTGCTCTGCTGAAAACTACTTTGTTCAATGAGGAGTTTGTGGGATTCGAAGTTCCAGAGCTTTTTCCTGTCAAGTTTTTGTTTCTTCATGAATTAGATGTATGAGGAAAGCTTTACATTCACTAGAATAAGAGTAATTATTGTGTTTTGTATAGGGAGTCACCATGAGACTCATAAGGGCTTAGTTTGAAATAGGTTTTTGGCTTGGAGGCCAATTTGGACTCTAAGGCTTGTTGGAGCAAGCTTAATATGTTGCATGTGAACTTAATTTATGCTGAAATCAAGTTAAAAACGAGTATATTTGAGTTTGGTATGTGAAGTTGTTGAGATTCATGTTTTTTATGCATAATTGATGTGAGATTTGGATTCTCTGTTAATTGACATGTTATAAGTGTTGAAACATGTTTAATATGCATAAATACAACTCTGTTGATCATTGGTTTAAGTTAAAATTGGTTAGATTCGAAAATGGTATGTTAAAACCCATTTCAGTGTATTTACTGTCAGTAAATACTCGAGTATTATGTAAAATACTCGAGTATTGTCTTATGTAGAATGTTCAGAGTTCAGCTTAACACTCGAGTACCTGAGGAACTACTCAGGTATTCTGGGTAGATGAACTACTCGAGTACTTGAAGAACTACTCGAGTATTTTGAGTTAGCTGATGCAAAAAATTTTATAACACTACGAACTACTCGAGTATCTGAACAAATACTCGAGTATTCAGTCTGAGATTGTTTAAAAATACCATTTTCAACTTAACCATTTTTATTTGAGCCTAATTATAGTGAAAGGAAATGATATACTCAGTTCATTGATAATGTTGGTTATCAATTATGCCATCCTTGATGAGTTTAGTACTGTATTTTGCCACAATGTGTGTGTGGGTCAAATGATGAGACTAATGGCTAATATTAATGAAACTATTCATTGCATTCATGCATGGTGAATGGTGATAAGTTATCGTTTGTCGTGTTCGAGGAACATGAGGAGGGCCTCTGGGAGTGCCAAATGTTACTGTTTGATCGATGACACATTAAGGTTGACGATGTGGCCAGTATGTGATATATTGTTGATGTGGTTATTATGTCTTCACGACGTGACGCTCGCAAGAGAAGCGACATTAAGTATCACAAAGTGATCATTACATCTTCGCGATGTGTCGTTCACCAGATAGGGTGACGTTGTGTATTACTTCTGAGCGAGTACGCCTTACGTTCTGATAACGTATTTATTGTATAATGGGAATGCACTGTGGTTATGGATGGACATCCGAAAGAGTGATTAGTTGGAGAATCTCAGGAAATGAGAGATGACATGCATCATGCCATTATAATTAAAGGAATTAATTATAAATGAATCTGGCTTGATCATATGCATATACATGTTGGTTGATAAGGAGTCTATATGTGAATGTTTAATTCCAATTATTCTTATTTGATTATGTGTAGTATATGATTACCCCTGTGCCCTTATTAGGTGATGACCAGATACCTAGCCTGCGTCGAGATGAGACCCATCCTTAGTGGTATATGGACATTCGAGGAGCACCGAGCTAATTTTGAGGGTGAGGTGAAGATTACTCTCTATCACCCTAACCCCCTCGCTAACCCCCTCGCTCGTGTGGGACCTCATAGGTTTAGGATCCCTATCATTTATACAATGCACGTACCCTCGTTCTATACTTATAGAGGACCACCACCAGCTCGACCAGTACGTAGATTTCATAGTTTTCGTTTCCGGACAGCCACTCGTTTTCACCCCTCTGCTTCTAGAGTTTTCACTGATGATGATGTTCCCTCACCTGGCCCGACAGGTACTATTAGGACTGTATCTGCTGTAGATCCTAGGCCCAGTAGTAGGGTCTCTACCCCGTCGGACGAGATTGAGGAGGACCCCGAGGAGGGGGAGAGTGAGGAGGAGGTACCAGTCGAGCCGGCTACTAAGCCTCGTGGAGGACCGAGTGGTTCCTAGGTATAGGCATAGTGTAGGTAGTACGGATCCTGGACCTGATGTGTAGCTGCAGTGGACCCAGTTGGATGCTTGGAGGATCAGTTTGACCTGCTCTTGGACATCTTTATTTTTGATTTGTGGTATATTGTATATAGTTTTGAGATGTATTAGAGCTGAGGTCTTTTCTTTTGTACTCTTTTTATATCTTCAGCTTATGGATTCAGTATCTTGGACTTACTTTACTTCGATGATGATTAGTTGTACTCATGGGATCCTTTTTCATATTATATATATAGTTATATGATATTTATCTCACTATTGATCCTTGGGTACTATTTTATTCCTCACACTCTGATTTTGATGAAAATGAATTCGGCAATTGCCATTAGCTAATAATATCTAGCCTCATGAGACAACGCTAAGTTGATAATACCAACTGATTATTATAGTAATGAAAACATTGTCGATTGAGGAGTTATCCGAGTTTTGATATTTCTAAGTTTATAATTATGTCGGATTCGATTTAATTTAATATGAGAAGATTCTAAGTTTGAACACAAGTCCAAGTGTTTTCAAGAAATGCAAACCATTATTATAATAATAATTGTAGTATTAAAAATGTATTTCCAAAAAGGGTGTCGCAAAAACTTAAAAATACTTAATCGAGTAATATTAATGCTAGAATAAATTTTTAATGAGTAATATGTCAGATTAGTCCCTGACTTTGTAAGCATCGGTCAAGTTAGTCCCTAACTTTATCGAAATAGCAATTTAGTCCCTGAGATTTCATTTTAATTCACATAGGTCCCTATCTTTATCCCATTTTAAAGCAAATACATCCCTGCAATAGTGACGGCAGGAACTAACTTTGATCGACGTTCTTCTATCTCAGGGACTAAATTGCTATTTCGATAAAGTCAAGGACTAACTTGATCGACGTTGACAAAGTCAGGGACTAATCTGACATATTACTCATTTTTAATGGTGTAACATTAATAATAGATAATGGAAAAATAAAGATTAAATATGTAAACAAAAAAATATCAATCTAACAAAAAAGATAAAAATTAAATATAAAAAACAAAATTAAAAGTATATGTGACTTAATAAAATTAATTAATTTTATTGATTTCTCAATTTATGGAGAAATAAATAAAAATGAATGGATTACAAGGTAAATTCCAAGTAATGCTAGAATTATTTGCTCCTAATTTTTCAGCATTAATCCTTTGTCAGTACTTTTTTTAGGTAAATAGAAAGTTGTCATTACGTGACAAACAAGGGAAGGAAATGTCAAGCCAAAGCCCATGCCACTATCTAGGATAGATTCACAGGCTAAGACTCAACACACCTGACACCACCCCCATAGAACAAAAATAGCAAAAAATTATTGCATGCTTTCCCCCTCAAGTAATCTACTAAATTGTTTCCTAGGTTCACTATTTTTATCTGTCATTATATTCTATAATCTCATCCTAACTTGACTCTTAATTACATCAAAAATGTCTCTCACACTACAATGTTTACCGCCAAAAATTCTCATGTTCCGTTCTTGCCAAATACCATATACAACAGTAGCCAAGGTAGCATACAAAATCCTTTGATTGAGAGTACAATGATTCCAAACATTCAGACTCCATCTTGTCCATTGACATTATTCTAATTCTCAGCCAATTAGAGCATTTCTTCATCAAATCTTGAGAGAAACTACAACTTAAATAGATATGATTCCTATCTTCATTGTGGGATTTACAAAGCTCAAAACTTGTATCAGGAATTGTGAAACAAAGGCGTGAATTAATCTTGTTTTAGCCAATAGCTTGCCAAGAGTAGCCAACCAGAGGATGATTGCATGTTTAGGAACATTCAATCTTCCCTCGCACTATCTTGGCTAATTTGAACTTCTCACCCTCACCTCTTCTCCATTGTACCCTACTTAAATCTACAGTAGCTCCTATTTGCAGAGGCAATCCATTGATCATCAAAATATCCAACTGTAAAAATATCTCTCACCATGATCAACTTCTTCCAATGTCATCTAGAGACTAGAGTTTTGCTTGATTTCATAGGTCCATATATTTTTTTTGTTTTAAATATATTCTATGCACCCATTTGACCCATAAATTCTCCTTATTCACTACAATTTCCCCAATCCGTTCCAAGCTTTTAGGTGTTTTATATTGAGCCCACCCTAATTCTTCTTCAAGTTAATAGTCAGTTGGGTCCTTGAAAGATACGTGTGGAATCAGTTAGGTCCCTCAAAGATATGTGACATCTATTAAACCCCTCAAAGATCATATTGGCTTCATATGGGTCCCTCCGTCCAACTCCGTCACTGGTAGCCTAACAGAAGCTAACGTGGCTCGTCCAACTCCTTCTCACTTCAAAAATCAAACTTTAAAGCCATCGTTGGGAGCCAATATCTGAAGGGCGAGCACGTTGGGGTCTTCTAACTTTCCCTCAATTCCAAACATCTGAGCCAACTCCTTTTGCAGTTCGTGATAGCTGTTGAACCGCGAGATGTCAAGTCAACAGACCCTGATTTGTAAACATGTGAAATGACAAAATTAAACTATTGAAGTAAATAAAAGAAAGGCTAAAAAATGCGGAATACTTGAGAATCAAACCTTGACAAATGTTCGAGTCTAGTTTTGTGGGTCAACTTGCCCTGGGCTTTGGATCAACTCTGATGAATCTTGCATGCAAGCATAGAGAGGACCTTGGAATCTAAACTCCCCTAATTCCATTGTCGATGCATCAGTATCAGCTGATGAATTAGCATAACCGGGGACAATGATGGGGAGTAAAAGGCCAAATGAATCGATGATGACACCAAAAGAGAGTGGGATTCTGGGTGTCTGAAATACATGTTCCTTGCCTTGAATATTGTGGATGTGACATTGTGTCGCCAAATGCATTGACATGCAAAGGCGCATACTTTGGAGACCATGTTTGTTGGGGTAATTGTTCAGTCAGCAAGGACTAACCACTCCTGGATAAATTCAAGAGACTGCTGCTTCCTTCAGTACAAAGTGAACCAAGCATGTTTTGTGCAGCAGAAACTGATGCAGGGAACTTCATGCTTCAATCCAAGAAATCTAGTTTTGAATATGATGGCGAAGGAACACTAGAGTGTGGTCTATGATGGAGCTGGTCACTTTGAATTAAAAGTCCATCTTGATAAGCATGTTGTTGCTGTTGTGCTTGGATGTCTAGATTGTTACAAGGCTTTTGAAGGAGCTACTGAGACAGGTTCTGAGAGAGGTTCTCTGTCAATACTTGGCCTTGTGGTTGCTGAGAAACTAGAAGAAGAAGAAAGAGAATAGTGATGAAAAAGGAAGAATAAATTAGGGTTCTTGTCCCTCTTTCATCCTCTGAAGTGAGAAGGAGTTGGACGGAGTTGGACGAGCCACGTCAGCTTCCGTTAGGCTACCAATGACGGAGTTGGACGGAGGGACCCAGATGAAGCCATTATGATCTTTGAGGGGTTTAATAGATGCCACATATCTTTCAGGGACCCAACTAACTATTAACTCTTCTTCTTCTTAGAAACTTTATCCCAGCTAAGGAGAACCACACTTCTTCCATTGTTTTTGATCCCCTAGACAAAATTCAAGCATAATATGTCCACTTCCTTAATGACTTTAAGAGGCAGCATAAAGGTGGAGGCTCCTTATATATGCATTGACATAAGCACCAAATTCACAAGCTGAATTCTTCTAGCATAGGATAAATGTCTAATGGACCAAAATTTAATTCTCTTAGTGGTCTTCTAAACAATGTTTTGGCAATCTGGAGTTGACAATTTAACTATAGATATAAAGGGATTCACAGATACCTGACAGGAAAGGCACCATAATCAAACCCCAAGGCACCACAATCAAACTATGAAATCTTCATAATGTCCTGTTTCAACTGATCATTAACCCCTCCAAAAAAAATTGAGACTTTAAATAGTTTTCTTCAAGCCTTGTTACTTTAGAGAATCTTTGAAAGCTATTCATTAGGATTTGGACAGAAGGCACATCAGCCATACATAAATTAATTAAGTCATCATAAAAAAAATGGATGATCATTCTAAATCTTTTGCAAAAGGGGTGGAATTTAAAATCATTACTCTTAGTGTGTTCTATTATTTGTCTGGTTAACATTTCCACGACTAAAACAAACAACGGATGAGAAATTTGGTTTCTTTGCCTGATCTCTCTTCTACCTTTTAAGTAATTAGTCAGCCCACCATTGATAGTTATTCTAAAAGATGGAGTAGTTAAACATGCCATAATCTAGTTTATGAATTTACGAGGGAAGTGTAGCCCTATTAGAATTTCACTAATGCAATTCCAATCAACAGAATCATATGCTTTCTTGATATCAATCTTCAACAAACATCTAGGGGAAATATTTTTCCTTTTGTATAACTTGATGAGGTATTGTGTTATCAGGACATTATGAAGGATATATCTCCCTTGAATAAATGCTCCTTGCTTCAGATCAATCAAATCGGGGTGAACAGATTCAAGTCTTTCACACAATGTTTTGGAAATGCACTTATACAGCACATTACAACAAGCTATTGGCCTGAAATATTTAGCATTGTTAGCCCATTCAAAATTAGGCACAAGAGCGATCATTGTTCCATTCAATTCCTTCAACATTTTCTCTGATTTAAAGAACTCAAGGCTAGCAGACCTGACCTCTTTACCAACAATATCCCAATCCTCCTTGAAGAATCCACTGCCATAACCATCAAGTCCAACACTCTTATTAACATCAAATGCAAAAATGACCTTCATCGCCTCCTAATCAATGAAAGGCTTGATTAACCAAACATGCTAATCAACATCAAGCTTTTTAACTTTATTAAAAACATTGTATCAAACTTCATTCTACTATCAAGAGACTTTCCAATCAGGTTTTGGAAGAAATTAATGAGGTGATGCTCCACTTCGTTCTAATTCTCAACAATTCTGCCATCAGCCTCAGTAATTGAAAATATTTTATTACTCATCTGTTTAGCTTTGAATAAAGCATGTAAGTAAGCAAAATTTGAGTTGCCATCTCTTATCCACAACTCCTTTGCCTTTTGATGCAGAAAGCTATTCAGAGCAAAATTTGTTTCAACATAATTCCTTTTAGCAGATCTTTCTTAATCTTGGAAGTGAGCATTCAGGGTATCATGGTTAAGTTCATTTTTATTCTCAGTCCATTCATCCTTAGCTTTAGTTGTTCTAACATCAATTTCAGAAAAATTTCTTCTATTTAAGCACCTAAGATCAGCACCAAGCATCTTCAATTTCTGACAAATGATGAACATTTTGCAACCATACATTTCAGTCTTCCACACCTCTACCACAATTCTAGGAAATTGAGGGTCTCTATTCTACATATTAAAGAATCTAAAAGGCTTATGCTAAATTTGCCAATTACTGTCTGGACTGATCAATTGGGCTGAATGGTCAGAAACACAAGAGTTTTAAACTTTAGCCTCTGAATTTGGAAATTGTAAAATCCAATCTCCGTTCACAAAAGTTCTGTCCATTCTTGAAAAATAAATCATTTTTCATCTTGGTTGTTATTCCAGGTTTAAAACATGCCTATTGTTCTCATACTACTACATTTTTGGCCTTAGGCCATACACAAAAACCGTGGCTAAAGGTGAAAAAATAGTGGCCTAAAGTTCAGACCATGGTTTTGTAGAATCAAGTCTCCATTAAGGTGGTTATAGTTTTGATGATGACAATATAATTAGATCATGATTTTAAAGGAAGAATTCAATCTCATCAAGTCAAGCAGATCAAGTGTACCTCTAGCTAGTCATTCTCATTGAATTGTAATTTTCTTTTATTGTTATTGAGAGTGGGTAGCTTAGGAGTTAATCTCAGCCTAAGTCAAATAATTTTAATGCATGAAAAGGTTGGGATTACATAAGATTATCACTTGAGAAGAGAATTGAAAATGATTTTAGAAAAACTTGATTTTTACCATCTCTGGGCAAAAGACTCGAGTAATCTGAAAAAGACTCGAGTAACTTTGGTCAAGAGACTCGAGTGATTTGTAAAAGACTCGAGTAGTTTGCTTCAAATCAGAGATATGACCGTTGGTTCAAGTACAAGGGCATTTCTATTAGAAGATGGGCAAAAGACTCGAGTACTCTCAAAAAGACTCGAGTATTTTGGTCCTGACAACACATTTTTAACCGTTGGAAGAGGGCAAGAATGAATTTTCAACTTGGTTTAACTCTCTCATTCCCTCTTCCATATATGTTGTTCTGATTGCCTTGTACCAATAAGAACAGAACCACAACAATCACTTGCAAGTCATAAACTTAACATTTTTTTTACTCTTTCTCTCTCAAGTGGAAAATCTCTCTAACTCAACTTATCATTCATTGATATTACATTGTCTTAAGAGTTAGAGATTGTGCTTAATTGTTGAAGAAATCATTTGTTGGATTTCTCCACATACACTCATACATCTTGTTCCAAAATCTTGGTTGGTTACCAAGTGTACCTAAGTGGGTCTTAGGTTCATTCAAGTCTTGAGAGGTTCTCAAGCAAAAGACTAAGAGGTTCTTAGCTTGGTGGAGCTCTTGAAGGTTTCAAGGAACTTAAGAAGAAGGAAGTCTTCATCACCAAAATTAAATTGGGGTAGAAATTCAAGAGTTTGGTACACTCTTGGAAGGGTTAGGTTGAGTAAGGCATCTCAATTATCCCTTGTAATATTTCTAACAATTTGATTATAGTAGACACTCCTAAAGGTTTTAGGAGGACTGGATTAGCTCTCTTGATTAGGGAGTGAACCAGTATAAAATTCGGTGGTGTCCTCTTTTTATTGCTTTCTTTCCTTTCAAGCAAAAACCAACCCTAAGTTTTCTCAAAAGGGGCCTTTTATTTTGTGTAGTAATTCCGCAACAATTAAGTTGTTCTTAAGTTGTTATAGCTTTATTTAATTGCTTACTACTCTTGTATTTATCTGCTCTGGACTGGTCTTATTTTAAGTGAGTTAAAGTGCCAATTTCTCAGAAACAGTTTTCAGCACTCTGCACGATATACTCGAGTGTTCTTCAGAAGACTCGAGTGTTCTTGCCATTTTACTCGAGTAGTCTGAAAAAGACTCCAGTGTTCTTGCTCTGTTTTTGAAAAATCTGCACAGAATCAATTATTTCTTAATCACATCCGAAAATTAGTCACTGTTGCTTCATATTACTATTCACCCCCCTCTAGTAATTGCTAAGCCCACTTGTTGGTTTCCAACAGGTTTTTCGAGCGTGGTACAGGTGGCCACGAGTTATTCTTATAAAACCGTGGGCTATTATGGTAGGCCACGATTTTTTGGCCATTCTCCACGACTTAATAAAACCATGGCCTAAAGTTCTAGAATAGGCCACAATTATCGAGAGTTTTAAATTATGGCCCCCATTAATGAAATTTTGGCCCCCATTTCGTATTTTTATGGACAAAAATACCCTTTCGTGTGTTATTTTTTCTGTTCCTAATGAGACGGAAAATTTTCATCTATCTCTTGATGGAAAATTTCCATCTACCTAGAGACGAAAAAATTTCGTCCGTTGACAGACAGAAGAACCCATATTGTATTACAACACCGCCACTAGGGATGGAAAAATTCTGTCCGTGATCATCTCTTTATATTTTTGTGGTGGAAACTGAAATTCTTAATTTATCATGCTTGAAGCTGAAATAATTGAAAAAATAGGTTTAGAGTTTTTGCAAACTTTACCTGTACAATAGTTATTAGAGGCAATCTATCGTTTTGTGCAGCATGCATGCATGCATCAAGTGAGAGTTTCTCACAGTTCATTAGTTTGCAGAGTCTTCTACGATCATGGTCGGTAAGTGAAGGATGGGTCTGAGAGATGTTAACATCAGAATGTCAAAGCTAATACCTCTTACAATTCATAGACAAGAAACTGAAACACAACAGAATAAGAAATAAGCGGATGACCTTGAGGTAGGTGTCAATGGCTCTATATATACCATCATCACATGATCGCGCATTTTCCGATAGCAACTCAACTAAAACAGGGAACTTGGTAACTGAAAGGTTTGGATCTCTTGCAATTTCAGCTAAGTAATTGTCCAAGAGCTTGCTAAAGTTGAATTTCCCAAAATTTTGCCTCTAATATGATATGGGTTCTTCCGTCTGTCCACGGACGGAATTTTTCCGTCTCTAGGTAGATGGAAATTTTCCATCATGGGATAGATGGAAATTTTCCATCTCATTAGGGACGGAAAAAATAATACACGAAATGATATTTTTGTCCATAAAAATACGAAATGAGGGTCAAAATTTCAAACTCATTATCAAACATGATATTAGGCCACAGTTTTTAGTACATTCTTTGGCCACGGTTTTTTTAGTATGATTTTTGGTCACGGTTTTTAGTATGATTTCTGGCCATGGTTTTTGTATATTCTTTGGCCACAGTTTTTTTTAGTATGATTTCTGACCACAATTTTTTTAATATGATTTCTGGCCACGGTTTTGTACAATGGCTATGTCACTAGTGGAAAAAAAAATTGCATTGGTTAAATTGTTACAGTGTCAATTGGAAATCAATAGAGAATGAAATTCCATTCAATCTTAGAAATTGTCGAAGTTAGATGGATCAAGTGTTGTTAAGCTTTAGACAAGTTATAGTAGAGATATCTTTCAACTATTTTGTTACGGTCAGAAGAAGGAAGTTAGTTAAGCCTAAGAGATGAATAATGACCAACGGGCTAGGGCGAACGATTGTCATCCCAACGAAAATGAGACATCCTAACTATGTAAGCTAAATCCGACAGTGATGAAAGATCTTTGTCTTTAGATTCATCTAATCCGAAGAGGTATCCCATAATCTTTCTTGTGAAAGATTATAAAATTTCAATCGGATTAATATAATCTCATCACCAAGTGGTATGTAAAGTTAGGACTGCCCATCCTAAAATTTACAACTATTGGAGAATGATATTATATCGATCCAAAGACTCGTAGTATTCCTACATACTAATTCCACATTCATATTATCATGCTAGTCCTTCAAATCCAAACAATCAAACTATTATTGTAACACCCTGATCTTTTTATTAAGGGGATAAAATAATTTATTAAAACTGTTGCAGAGAAAGGTTCAGAAATTTTCTTTCTCAAGGTTTAAAATTTAAGATGTCTCTAAATAGAAATAAAATGGTTTAAGAATATTTTCCTTTATTATTTTATGAGAAAATCTTTTTCAAGAAGGTTCTTCTAAAAATAACAATCTCAACATATTTAAAAATTTACTCTTATATAGGTGTTATGGAATGCTTAGAAATTCTTAATCTCAAAAGTTCTTGTGAAAAGTTGGGTTTTAAGACATCCAAAGGATTTATTTCAAAAGTCAAAATTCTGATATTATGAAATTTCTCACTTCAAAACCAGGAAATTTTCAAAATAAAACAAGATAGTCGCAAGGGTAAGCGAATCAAGGATTCGTCGAGTAGAGATACCGAATCATTCAGAGGGTATGAGAAATTCATCATCGTTGCTGGAAAAGTTTCCTTACTTAGGTACGGAAGAACTTTGAACAAAATCATAAAGGTGTATTCCTAAAAAGGCACTCCCGAGATCTAACTATCCAAGTATAAGAAAATTTCATTTCTCAAAGGTGCTGATAAATGACTCAAAAACATGGTTTGTATTGAGATATTTATTATCGGATGCTTTTACTACATGTTCCCATTAGAATGAGGTTTTGGATATTTATGATCATTTCTCCCAATAGTTATAAATATTAGGGTGGCCAATCCTAACATTACATACCATTGGTATAGAGACCATATCAATCCGATCGAAGTTTATAATCCTTCACAACACTACTACAAAAACTATTTAAAATAGCCAAAATTTTATCTGTGTATAACTGGGATCAAATATAAGTTCTAATTAAAAAAATAATCAAAAAGAAATAAAAATATATTTAAAATATCAATGAATTTTTGATCCCGGTTAATAAAAAGATGGAACTGGAATAATAAAATATTTATAAAATTTTAAAAATAACGGTGAATATTTAATCTCGTTCTTACAAGGAACTGGGATCAATATTGGTAAATTTTTTAGGTGCAAGAGACCTCACTTACCCGATATTTCGTTTCAAAGTGCGCGCTCTCTCTCTCCTTCTTCTTCTTCTTCTTCTTCTTCTTCTTAATCATCCTCTCTCTCTCTTCTTCTTCTTCATCATCATCGAGCTCTCCCTTCAACCACCGTTGTACCCTAGCTCATCACCGCTCCCAACAGCCCGAAGTGCGACCTCTCCGCCACCACTATCGATCCCTTCTTCAAGTCCTCCTAGCCCTCCATCGCCACCGTCACTCCCTTCTTCAACTCCTCCAAGCCTTCTTCTTCCACCGCCACCATGTGTAAGTTCCCCATTTCTCTATCTTAATTTCACTTTATCTTGTTTGGGTTTTCTCCATTTTTAGTATACTCTGGCCACGGTTTTTTTAGTAAGTCTCACTCTGACTGTATGGCAATTGGCATGCACCAGCTAAAAATGGACCACGTAGTCAACTTTTGAGAGGCGCTAAAAAAAGATCTTGTTACTTTTTAACTTTTTGTTTGTAATTACAAATTAACTCAAAAAGAATAATGTGCAGATAGCAAGACACAAAAACACAAACAAAAGAAAGCATCTTGGAGATACTACATAACGTTTTTCAAGGGACAAACGATATCATAATCATAAATAGAAAAAGGAAAGCCATTGAGTTAGAGGCAACTTTACAATGTCACATGTAGCAATATTTTCCCAAAATTTGAACTTTCACAAAATCCTCAAAAAGCTACACAACTTTTCTTTGTCATCTAGGACGAAATTGCCATCAAACATGTGGTTGAGTGAGAGAATTGTACTCCATCAAAATCAGAACGGTAACAAGCTGCAGCTATATGGATGAGCAGCCCCTTCAGTAAAATCAGGCCATACATGAACAACAGCACAAAACTAGGAAAGAAACAAAGAAAACATCCAACATGCCTGGAACAAAAAGTCCAAATGGAGCTTCACTGCAGTTACCGAGCTAACTATCTGCATCCAAAATGTATCAACTGTTTTCTTCTGTTTTAACTGTAATAAATGTGACACCCACTTCTATAGGATATGTACTTGTGGTGTGTCCTTACCAACCGTAAGTTGTTAATAACAGTGAACTAAAGTCAGAATTTGCTTCAATCACTGCTCTGGTTCATACTCCATACCCAGATTGTCCTTTTGCTTACGTTTCCGACTACCCTTCTTTCTCATTTTCTCCTTTGGTATTTCTTCCAACTGTTCAGTTAAACTTTTATGCACAATATTTTTCACCTCATCAAGCAAATCTTTATTATAAGAATCCAACCCTTCTGATGACAGTAAATCTGCTATGTTCAAAATCTCCCTCATAGCAGTAACCTGTAAAAGTGTGTAGTGGTCATGTATACATAACATGCTTATATTCAAGTGAAATATTAGTGATGAAAACTGAGCAAAGACTTACTGTTCTCTGATACTCTGACTCCAGAGATGATGTGACTCTCCCAATATATTTACGAGTAATCTTCGGGTACCACTGCATGTACTCAACCTCATCCGCAATGTCGCCACCACCTTCAACAATATGAAGCCAACGTTCTGACCATTCTTTGAGAGCCAAGTCCATTTTCCCCATCAAATCTACCCCATGATCCACTATACGGCTCTTCCTCTCCCACCGTTCCACACCATTTGGGATGGTTTGATGCATGCCAAATTGCCTTAAGCAACGATCTGGAAGGTGCCTTTCTGCCTTGTCAAAACACAATAGCATCGTCCTAGATGCTCGTAATACCAGGCTAGATTTTATATCATCAGGAACGGCTGTAAAATCCATATCCTTGTAAGGAAGCCACTGTACCTGTGTATTAACACTATAAATAATTTACCATAGGATGTGTTTGGTTCAATTGAAAAAATTAGATTATGATTATAATCAATTATAATATGAATTTGTTTATGATTGGATATATTTGCTGAAAATCAATTTTAAGATAATCTTTTCCGTTTGGATTGAGCAAAAAAAATGCTTTCTCAGAAGTAAATCACGTAAAAGGGTATGAAGTTTTATGTTTATAATATTTGGCTAGTTGAGGGGTGTAATTGCCTTTTATACAAAATAATCATATTGAGAAATAATCAAACAGTCCTAATGTGGAGATGTGGGGAATGCTTATTTTTTAAGAAGAAAAGCATTTTTTTTTAATTTTAGGCTTGAAAGCCAAAGATAAAAAATTATATATGAAAAAGCTTTTTATGAAACAAAAAAGGCATAAGTTTGCAATTATAATCTATACCAAACACCTTCTAAGCAATATTATTAAGACTTACATCGCAAGAATTAAGAGAATCAAAGGCCTTTCTGTAGGATACTACATTACATTTCGTCCGAGAACCGCTTTTCCCTTTCCATTTAAGCACAACAGGAAAGCAATTATTATCAGGCTCTTGATTAAATTTTGGCTGACCAACATTCAGGCGAGAATAACTCCAACACTAAAAAAACTCTTCTGTCAGTACTCTGTATTTAAACTTAAACTATCACCAAAACCAAGGAAAAAGCACAGCAAAAGTAAAAGGAAATAACTCTTGTAACCTGTACTAGGGTTAAACAGCCACTGATGGTGCTTTGAGATTTAAGGGAGGCATTGCCAAGTGCTCTATATAAAAATGCCAATGCTCCTGCACCCCAAGCAAACTTCCCAGCCTTGTCAAAGTTGTCAAACAAAGAAAGGTACATAACAGGAACTTTGTTCCCAGTTGTTGTAGAAAATATTGTACTGCCAACTAGGTATAGAAGATAGGCACGAGTACAACGCTCAATTTCTTCCATTGGTGCATCTTCAGGACACTCGGAAAAGAACTCCTTAAGCCATGTAAGCTTCACCATTCCACCATTCAGGTCATCCGGTACTCCCCCTAATAATTTTTCACAAACCGAGCTTGGTGCACTTATTGGGCCTATCACAGGTTCTCCATCAATAGACAATCCAAGTAATAGTGCTACATCTTCAAGGGTTATTGTCAATTCTCCAACAGTCAGGTGAAAGGTGTTCGTTTCTCTCCTCCACCGCTCAACCAAAGCTGCTATCAGGGCATTGTCAAGACTCATAGCAGGGAGTAATCGTAGGTAACCGAAACCAGCCCTCTCAACCAACTTGATTTGTGTAGATGTAAGCTTCCACTGATCAAGCATTGAAGTATGTTCATGGCATCTAAGCACACCACGCTCCTGTGCATTCGGTATAATGATATGCAATAATAAGAAGATTGAAAAAAAAAATGTGACATAAAAGATGTTATAAATACATAAGAAAATCCACCACCTACTTGTCCATCCCAAACTGCTGAAGAAACATGGTTATCTTGATCATAAAGTACAGAATTGTCAATTGGCCCAGGATCTTCATTGAACTCCATTTAGGAAAGTAATGGAAACTGTACAGAATACAATAATCACAACAGGAGATAATTAAGAATAAGATGCAAGTTGTGATACGGTAAGCATTATAGCGACTTATCAAACTAAGTGCTGCTCTTCAAGAATCAAAGATAAAATGACACTGGACTGAGCATACCAAGATAACAACCAATTGTTTCAGAGCTAACTTTCAATGTAAGTTGATTTCTGTTTTTTCTAAATAAATTGGCATAAACTGTTGAGCCATGTTTAAGCTAGAGACAAAGAATGATTTAAGTTGCTTCTCAAAAACTAACAGCCAAAATTCCTTTCACCAATTTATGTCTCCATTTTGCACCACCTTTATAAAAAAGGGAAGTTTCACATTTAGAATATAAACCTTGGGCTACTAACACTAAAAGATTAATCAACGAAACACACAATTCTGCTTCACAAATATTCATCCACAGCATTTAAACTAAAGCAGTTTCTATTAGTCTATTTCTTTCACTTGCTTTTTCTTTAAACTTTATGGAAAGAATGGAAAGAAAATGAGTTCTGATTCTGTTTAGGCACCATTGCTTCCTTTTACTGTAGAATAACCATACAGCCACATAGAGCCATTTTATGGTTACTGAAACATTCACTACCATAGAACATTGCTAATCTTGAATTCATCCAATAGGACTTTACTGGGTTTGGTAAGCACTTTGCAATCATAAATTCCACCCGAAGCAGTGGTGGAGCTTGAACAAAAGCGCAGGGAGTGCAGTTAATCATGTCTACCCGTATACGTAAACAGCAAATGGTAGCTCATTAAAAAAAATATTATGGGGAGTTAAATTTTTAATATTTATATTTAAAAATTTGCATACAAAAACATTTAAATGATTTGGCTAAATGGTTTAAGTTGCCTCTTAATCGTTGTAATCACAAGTTCGAATCCTTGAGGTTATTAAAAGTGATGGAGGTGGGATTCGGGCCATGCACTTCCAAAACTCAAAAGCACATTGCCAATAAGGCAACACACAACATTTGCTATATGCTGCGATCACGAGTAACAGTGATGAGAACTATGTATGTTTATAGTTGACGGGAACATGATCCGGGTACCAGAATGTGGTTTAACTGGGTTTGTCACTTCTTTACATTATTATTACTAGATTGAGTCTTGATAAATCAACCTACAAGCACGCCTTCACCATAAGAAAGTAACATGTGTCACTTATTAACCAATCAATAATAAGCAAGTAACACATGTCACTTTCTTTATAGTGTAGGTCTATTTATAGATTAATTTTGTAGGTTGATTAATCATTTTTCTTTATTTAAAATGAACATGGTACACGCCACATGGAATGGTGACGAGAAATTTTTACATGATCCGAGACCAATGGTCCCGAACACATCCAAGTCCAAACCATTGATTTTACAACGAGTTAAAAACACGCGTCAAAGAAAATTAATCATGAACCATACAATAATTCGTGGTGACTATAAGTAAGACATCACTCCATCACTGACACCGCTTTGAGGGAGTAGCAAACCCTAAATGGGAGACCACAAATCTCTACCACACCGAATGTCTCTCTCTTCCAACATGATAACAGTGAGGAAGAGCTGCAAAAAGCAGAATTTCATAGGACCCCAGCTCATATGTATGCCATAGCTAAGCAACACCAAGAACTCACACTATGTATTTCCTTTTGACCCTTAAAAAAATAAAAAAAAAATTAAATAAAAATACCCATTAACCATTGTCAGTGGATAGGGCCCTAGTAAAACGAAACACACACACACACACACACAAAAGGACCATTACGAATTTAGCGAAATAGAGAAGGAGAGGGAGAACCTGAGAGGAGGGAGAGGTGGAGCTGTGGTACCGTCGTGGTCGGAGATGACGATGGGATGGGAAGTGAAGTTGGGAGAGAATGAATCAATGAATTGTGAATGAGTGAAGAATCCCGTACTATGGGATGGGAGTAGTGCGGTGGCACTCGTGGCAGAGGTGACCAAAGAATAAAGATGAAGGATTTTTTCTTTTTTCTTGATTAAATAAATATTCAAATTGATTCCAGAAATGTTTTTCATGTACCAGTTTGATTGCTTTTAAAAAAAAAAATTTACAGCCCAAAAATATTTTACTCGCTCCGTCCTTAAATATAATATCATTTTGACACTTTTATTTTGTCCTTGTTTATAAGATCTTATATCAATTTTCAATGACTATTGATTACTTTTTTCCACAAACACCTCTATTTATTTAACATTTTTTATATTCTCAATAATATTAATAGTGGAAATTTTGAAAATATATATCAAAAATTCACATTTCGAATACAATTAACTAAATTAATCAACTTTCTTAATGGACATGAAATCTCCCAAAAGGATCCTATATATAGGGACGGAGGGAGTATAATTTTGTTTACAAGATATTTTTAGTTTTTGAAAAAATTAGTTATATAATAATTTTGATTAAATTATCATTTTGAGGGAGAGCCAGCCACGCAACCCGCTCCCTGATATTAAGGGTACTCTTGGGAATACCGATGGTTCCACAAAGAATATTTGGTACAAAAAAAAATTATCATTTTGATTTTTGAAATTGTACGAAATATTTATTTTGATCCTCAAAATTAAAGAAAATGTTTTTTAATCTTTCAATTTGTAAATTGTTAATCACTTTAGTCCTTCAATTATATTGTCTTTCGGATATGTTAATGGCAAGCTAACGTTGTTCGTTAAATGACCAAAACGACATCATTTTGACTAACGAAAAAAATATATTAAAAATAATACAAAATTAAAAATTATATTTTTTAAAAAAGGAAAGAAAACCCTCAATCACCTCCATCTCCCTATCCAAAAATTAGAATCGATAATCAAATAGATAGATTGCTTGCTATTTTCGATGGGAGATGATACCTTAACCTTATCCAAAGTCTCCTCACTTGAATGGGTCGAGATCCATGCTCTACCAAATTGTTATGTACACATGGTGTTGGGAGTTCTTGGACTTTTGATGGCAATGTTTTGTAATTTTCATTTTTAACATCAACTTTATCGGTTTCCTTAGAGGAGGAAAGGATGTTAGTTATGGGCTCGGTTCAAGCTTGACGATGGACAATGGGAAACATCAGTGGTGTGTACACCGTGGTGGTCTTGGTGGTTCTGACGAGTCATGGTGGAGATTTGAGGTTGAAGGTGAAGATTGTTGGCTCTTGTTTGTGTTTTTGGTTTTTATTTTTGGGTTTTGGTTTGAGGGAAATTTTTTTTTTATGTTGGGATGATTTAGGAGGTGAATGAAATTCGGGAGTTTTGTGTTTAGTTTCTTTGTTTGGTTGTGAGACAAGTGTTGAGAGATTGATGTGAAGGGGTAGATAAGTTTATTGATTTTCTATGTGTGGGTTGATGGTGCTGAAATTGCGAAGAGGAAATGGAAATGGACAAAGAAAAATGTTTGGGTTTGGCTATGAGGGAAAGCAATGTTTTGTTCCTCCCCTTTATTTTGTTATATGTTTTGGATAAAGAGGGGGAGGTGAGGAAATGGAGGCAACATAGAGGGGAGGGGCAAGAGAGGTGATCGAGGGTTTTTCTTTTCTTTTCAATTTTTTTTATTTTGTATCATTTTTTAATATTTTTTCGTTAGCTAAAACAAATGGATGCAAGTGGTAACATAGTTGAGGGACTAAAGTGACTAACGATTTACATATTGAAGAGGGACTAAAAAAGATTTTCTTTAATTTTGGGGACCAAAGTGAATGTTGAGTGCAAATTCGAGAACCAAAGGGACAATTTAGTTGTTTTTTTGTAGGCATATTGGTCACTCGAAATTTTAATTTCACCTAGGGTCTGACCTGCCCGTCCCGTCCTACCCCTCTTGACAAATAGTCAGGTTTGGACTCTTATAAGATGACCAAAATAGATCTTGTTCTGTCCAGATCAGGCAGAGATCCCTGCTAAGGACGAGGGTTCTTGTTAAGGATTTTTAGTCTAACAAGAGTGGGCTCTTGGTCCTACGTACCCATTCAAACTAGGTTCTGGGGATCAAGACTATGTAGTTCTATCAGACACGTTGAAATAGTGCATCAAGGGAGAACAAGATTGATCTGAACTATCCCTAAGAGTAATTAGCAATATGCCCATACTCTTAGGAATATCGATTGTGGTCTAAGATCTCCTTCGTGAATGAAATGGCACGCCACTTAGGATCATAAGGTTAAGACTCTCAGTACTATTGGGCGATAAGCATCAAGTGGTTGTTGAACCTTCGTGATGGGGTTGAATGCAACTGCCACTTGTTGGACAACAAGAGTTTGACTCTCTCACTACTTAATCTCTCTCTAATAGGGAGTGCTGACGATACTCTCTGGGAGTATATATCATGTGTATTCTGGTGAGAATTGGGTGTATAAAGGATGTGTGATGGATTATTCAGCCCCTTGCATGAGGTTCGTATTTATAGGAAAGGATGGCTTCATGATCTTATGTATTCTCTTTATAAATCTTCTATCTTTGAGAGTAATCTTCATGTCATCTTAACTCTAAGGATATAATCAATAATCTTCTATAATTACTAATAATCCATTGATAATCTTCCATCAATCTTCAATATTGAGTTGCTTATATTCTCGAGATTTACTTCATGAATAAGTTTCGTGATGCAGATCAGGTCTACTACCGAGCTTCTATGAGTTAATTTAAGCTCAAAGCCTTCCGTTGTAGCTCGTCTAAGCTCAATTCATATCGTTAGGCCCCTACCACATGTCGCAGTAGGTCTTCTAGAAGTCATTGGGTAAGGTAGGTATCCTTAACTCGGGACAAGATCCAAACATAAGCCCCTAGGTCGTTGCTTTGATGGGAACTTCGAACTACGAGCTAATCTAAACACTTCTGATACCCCCTAGCATAATTTTAGAAACGATTTTTCTCCCAGCTCATCATTTGGGTTGCGCTTGTCATAAATTTTCGTCTCTTGGGTTTCCGTGCATATTTTCGATTTTGTACCCATCTCGCTTCACTGTCGCATGTACGGTTTTGGAAATTGTGCACATTAAACCCCATTTAATCATTTTGTCTTTGCGACGGCTAGGATCGTGATATATGTACTTTCTTGTCTGCATAGCCTTTGTACTTTAAACATTGCTCCGCCTTATTTTGGAAATTTTCACTCTCATTTCCCTTGTCATTCGAAATTCGAATTTCAAATTCCTGGTCTCCTCCGCTCACTTCTTCTAAAACCCTAAGTCAATCTTGTGATCTTCAATCTCACATAGGTACACGTTTTCTTCCTTTAGTCTCCTCACTATGTCTGACTCTAAATATGAATTTGGCTTTTACGCTTGTGCTGATAGTGAATCCTTCGAATCTTGTCACAATGATCTTGGTTTTTCCATCGTAGAACTAGTTGAATCTCATTCTTCCAGTCCCAAATTCCTGACCATGGTTGGTCTTCTTGAAATGAATAATTATCTGATGATGAATATCCTTCAAGGATGACATTACTCAAGAACTTAGCCCTAATCTGCTAGAATCATAAGAAAAATTAGGTTCAACCGAAAATTGACCAAGAGGCCAAGTAATTAGGAATCCTTTAAGTGGGTATGCAATAGCACATTGCATGGCCTATCAATTTTTTTCCAAAACTTTGACCTTCAATACCTTGCTATTTGCAGTGAATCTTTTGTCACCTATTTTCGTGTCTCTATTCCTTCTTCTGATGTTAGGATCTTCTCTAGCCCTGATGCTGATTCCTTTGAACCCCAATACATAATGATGTATAGGTTTGTTTTTTTTTGTACATGGAAGTAACACTTCCCTTGGATACCTTCTATGTAAATGTCTTGAATAGTCTTCATATAGCCCCTAGTCAACTTCATCCTAACTCTTGGGAGTTGCTAGCGGCCTTCAAAAGGTTCTAGGAGGCTTGCTTTCTTCAATGCAGGCCTCATGCTATTTCCAAAACTATTTCCTCCAGCTTGTTTATTCATTGTACAATGCTTCTCATTGTCTCATCGAAGGCTCTGGGAGTGAGACGAGTTGGACAATCTTTACTCCAAACAATCTGCTTCCCTTGTTTTCCGTAAAGGATTATCACAAGGGGTTCAAACAAGAGTATTTAAAAATTTCTTCTAGGGGGTCCTTTGATGCTACCCCTCTACTTCACACAGTGTAATAACCTCACTTTAATTAGTTAATTTTAAGTTTTAACAAAAATTGGTGCTTGAAAATTTCTTTTGAAAACTTGATTATTTATAAAAAGTTCTTACGAAAATTCGGCAGAGTTTCCTCTGTTTTTCGGACTTCCCAAAAATTTTCTTCTTTAAACATGTCAGTCCAGAGTTATCTAACAACTTAAATCATAATATTATTATAGTCAGATTAAATCCTAACGCCCGATTAGTACAAGTTTCAGGGCATGCAACTACAACATATTCTAAATTACAAAACAACGGTCCACTCATAATAAATGTACACTCCACGTAGTAGAATGTAATCGTGCTCGGCCATGACTCATGTAAGCTCCACTTTTGTACCTGCAAAATATAGCAAGAAGGGTAGCATTACACTTGATTTAGAAAGTTAAATCCTATAATAAGACATAGTAATAAACTAAGCCTACATCATTATTAACATACTTTATACTTAAATATCCATACATTCAATTTCTTTTACCTCTTCTCTTATTCCCATTTTCTTTTAATTTTTAATTCTTTATTCATTTTTTACATTTCTTTTCATTCTTAGTTCCCTATTCATTTTCTCACATTTCCTTCCACTTTTAGTTCTCTATTCATTTCTCACATTCATTCTTTTATTTCCATTCTTTTCTTTTTCATAATTTGGCACAGAGCCAGTTACCTTTTTATTTCCTTTACCTTTTTACTGATGACAGTGTCTACCGACGACCTGCCATCTCATCTTTTAATTCTTTTAGTGATGACAGTGACTACCGCCCGCCTATCATCGTGTCCTTTTATTTCTTTTATTTATTTTAGTGATGGTGACTACCGCCCGTCTGCCATCGAAACCCTTTATTTCTTTTATTTCTTTTTGTGATGATAGTGATCGACTATCGCCCGCCTGCCATCGAAACCATATTTTCTTTCATTTCTTTTAGTGATGACAGTGACTATCGCCCGCCTGCCATCGAAACCATATTTTCTTTTATTTCTTTTACTGATGACAGTGACTATCGCCCGTCTGCCATCAAAACCATATTTTCTTTTATTTCTTTTAGTGATGATAATGACTATCGTCCGCCTGCCATCGAAACCATATTTTCTTTTATTTCTTTTAGTGATGACAGTGACTATCACCCGCCTGTCATCGAAACCATATTTTCTTTTCTTTTATTATGACTGAGTCCAATAGACCATCAGTCGTTTTCTTTCTTTCTTTCTTAATTATTTAATTTTTCTCTTCTTTTTTTTCTATTACTTATTCTCTTTTCTCTCATTTCTTTCCTTAGTGACATATTATCATTTTCTTTATTTTCTTATATTTAAGTATTTCTCTTTACTAATTATTCTCATTTTTAACTAACTCTACTTGGTTTGGTCATATACATTATATTTTAATTCTCGTTACTAGTTCTTGGTTATTTCTTTGTTTCCTCTATCTCACACTATTACTTAACTTATTATTCCTATTTCATTAACTCCATTTTATTTAACTACCCTATTAACTTAACTTATTTTCCCTATTTTATTACACCATTCTATTTAACTTTCATAATAGCGTCCTCTCTCTTCGTTTTATTATCCTTTCACTAACTTCTTTTACCGGTTTCCTATTTATATTTGAAATTTAGTTCATTATTTCGTTTCTATTTCATTAACCCCAACAACTCTTCGCTAACTCGACTCCGCACATACTTATTGTTTTCGCATTTTAACCCCACTTTTACCTCACTTTTAGTTTAATAATTCTACTCTTCTTGCTTATTACAATTACTCTTTATTCTCTCACTTTCACGTTTTTGTTGGTTTTCCTTAACTTTTCCCCTCGGTTTTACTTTATGTTTTTCTACGTTTTCATTCAATATTAACCAATTAAATATCCTAAATACACTCATTCATTCCGGACCTTATCCTAAGCACATACATTCTATTCCCTAAGGTGTGGTTTCCATTAACAATTTTAAATACTCCATTTATATTAGCGGGGACTACCCTAAGGTTCATTAACATATTTCTTAATAACCTTATTCTTAGTTACCACTATAGCATCCTAGAATTTACTCTTTAAGTAAAGGTAACACAACCCGTCTTACCTCGGGCTTTTAAATAGAACCTGGTTTGCGACTCACTGGGAGATCCTGCTTCGGCTTGTCCCGATCCTACTTGCGGTCACACCGACTCAACCCGGTTCATTCTCGAGACTCCACTAAGCTTCGGTCCCAAGCACAATGGAAGAGTAGGCCATGACGACGATGACGGCATCAGTGTTGCTCCTCGTTAGCGAGAATGGTGGCAGTTAGATCCGGATCTGCAGCGAACACCGGTGACCCAAGGAGGTAGAGGCGTGGTCCTGGGTCATAGCTCACGGGGTGATCGGCGCCGGTGGTTTCTCCGATGGTGGATCGTCTCCAAAGAGAGAGGAAGAGAGAGAGCTCGCGGTGAGAGAGGGAAATGGAAGAGGGAGGGGTTTATGGTAGTGGTGAGGGATCGGGGTGGCGGTGGCGGTTGTGGTTCGTGGCCACGGTGGCGGTTGTGGTTCGTGGCCACGGTGGCGGTTCCGGCGGAGGAACAAGGAGGAGAGAGAAATCCCTAGGAGAGAGAGAGGGAGCTCCAAAGGAGGAAGAGAGAGAAAGAGGCCAAGAGAGATGGGGGTTTCCATGGAGGAGAGTCTGGGAGTGAGATTTTTGGTGTTTGGTGGTGTTGGCCTGGGGGTGGTTTGGAGTGAAGGAGGGAGGAGGTGAGGTGGAGGAGATGAGGGAGAAGGGTGGCTCGTGAGTGTGGGGGAGCTGGTGCGCCTAAATTGCGCGCGTGCCTGGGCGAGAGATCCCGCGCGCTTAGGTGTGAAACCCACTGTGGCTCAGGTCTGATGCGTGCCGGCGCGCCTGGGTGTGCGGTTGGCGCGCCTGGGCGTGAGCCTGTTGACTTGCATTGACCATTCCATAACTCCTTCATTAACCGTCGGATCTTGCTCAAATTTGGAGGCAAGCTTCGTGTAGTGGACCTTCAATAGGCCGAGCATTTCCCGACCAAAGCTACCTTGGACCGACCGGTTAGACACTGGAACAAGGCATACGGTCAGAAAGTTACACCGAGTAGATTGGGTTTCTGCAGAGAGGTCACGCACTAATAAGATTAACCCCGAGCACAGGACTTTAATCCTTATCGTTTACAGTCTCACCAAAGCGTAACTACATCTCCTAGATTCCCACGACTCTTGGTTAGATAAACACAGCATTTGATAAAGTCTATCGCATACAGGATTTACGGATGTTATCTCATCATAACCCTTACGAATCCTGCTTGAATTCTTCCTCTTCAGAAGCCTCATCAGAACGGCCCATGACACACAGGTAATCCCCTATAAGTACCACCATGCTATAGGGGCTAAGTGTTGGAAGTCAAGCTTTCCCCAAAGGACGTAAAGAGTAATGCTAGAAGGATTCTAGAAGATAATGTTTTGATGATTACAAACAAGATTCAAAGTTTCAAACATCAAGCTGCATCAAGTTCAAGCATCAAGTTTCAAGGCTAAAGTCAAGGCTTAAGCTTCATGTTCAAGTTTAGTATACCCTGGCCCATAGGAAATTTGTAAGGTAAAGAATTTTTATTACAAGTGTCTAATGGCCAAAATTAGTTTTTCATGTTAATGAGAAGAAAAGAACAATTTGTGAAAAATGTTTTAATTGCAAAATGTGTTTTCATGAAAATCTGTTTTTAACTTAGTTTATGTTTTTAATTGCAAAAAGAGTTTTTCTAAAAACGTATTTTTAATGTCCTAATTGATTCACTGTGAAAATATATCTTGACAACCTCTAGCTGGATTTCTCTAAGTTGTGAAAATCTGTCAAGACAAGTTTTGACAGAGATAATCGATTACTCTTTCAAGATAATCGATTATATCAGTTGCATCATATATTAAACAGAAGTGAAGTAATCGATTAAATTCTATGTTGTAATCGATTACTAGTTTTTCAAAAGAATTTAAAAGTTTCTATTTTTAAGGGGATAATCGATTATTCTCCTGAAGTAATCGATTACCTCAAGTTTTATTGAAAAACGTGTCAGAATCATTTTGATTATTTCCTGATTTGTTTTTATATAAAAGATTCTGATTTATTTTATAAAATTCGAAAATGATTTTAAATTTGAATTATTTCCTTTTTGGTTTTAAGAATCAAATCTTTATTTTATTTCGTAAATCATTTTGATTTAGTTTTGATTTTAAAACTTATTTCAAATCTTTTATTTTATTCCTTAAATCTATTTTATTTGTTTCTGATTTCAAAATTGATTTTATCCTATTTTATTTTATTCTTTAAATCTATTTGATTTTATTGATTTCAAAAATATTATTTTACTTATTTGATTTCAGAAAATCAATTTTGAATATTTCCGGATTTGATTTCATTCTTATTTTAAATTTGATTTATTTCCAAAATCAGTTTTGATTTGATTCTGATTCTATTTTTCAAATTCAAAATTTGAATTTCAAATATTCTCAAATCTTTAGTTTTATGTCTTAAATCTTTATGATTTGGTTTTTGATTTTAAACATGTGTTAATTGTTGTTTTTATAAAAAAGATTTGAATCAAGTTTTTATTCTGATAACTTTTTTGAAAAACCTTTACACGTTCTTCTTCTTCTTCTCCTTCTCAATTCTCTTGTTTTATCGTTCATATCTTTTGAGAAGAAAAACTTTACTTTGGCCTATACACTTGTGATTTAACTTCATTGCCATAGAGCTTTATTGTTGTATTCGTGTTGTATAGAACACACTTTTGTTAGAGCCTTATATTGTTGTATCCGCACTATTAAGAGTGCAATATAGGTCCTGTACCAATCACTCATACCATAACCAGTGTTGTAAAGGGGTGTGTAACCCTTAGATACTAGGGAGTGAATCTCCTAGTGCGGACGTGCTGCGTTCGTGGTTGTAGGGTGAGGAACCCTTTGCTGTGTGGGTAGTGCTAGACGAACGGTGGGGCACCTAGTAGTTAGGCTATCTGGTTGTTGAGGTCCCTGGCGAAAGGAGGTTCCTAGTAGCTTGCGGGGCGCTCTGGTTGTACTTGGTGACGCGTGGCGTCTTGGTTTAGTGAAAAGCTCAAGCGGGTCGCTTGGGGACTGGAGTAGGCCGGGTTTGCCGAACTAGGATAAAATCTCCGGTGCAATCTCTTCTATCCCTTATCTCTTTTATATTTCGTTGTTATATTTATTTGTTGCGCATCATAACAACTATTTTCCTAATAATCTATTTTAAGAGAATTTAAAATAATAAGCGCGGTAACGGTTTTCATTGTTCTTATTTATTTGAGTTCCGCGCATATTAGTTATTATTATTATTATTATTATTATTAAAGCTTCCGCAAAATCGTTTTTATTCAATATATTAGTTTTCCGCTGCAAAATCTCTTTAATTTTATTGAAAACGATTTGAAACCAATGTTTTCGTAAACACCCAATTCACCCCCCCTCTTGGGTGTCAGCTGCCAATCCTATCAATAATTCTAACAATTGGTATCAGAGCTTCGTGCTCTGGTAAAGGCCTAACAGCCCGAGTATAAAGATCCTTGTAGATTGGCAGCGTTGGGATATTTTATTTGTTTTAATATGGAGGGTTTTACATTCGATGATGCACCAATTTTTGATGGAAGTAATTTTCATTATTGGAGTGCTAGAATGAAAATTTTTCTTCAATCTATTAGTTTTCGTTTATGGCATGTCGTTCTCAATGGTTTTGATTTTCAGCCAAAACATGTTTTAAACGAATTTGATGAAAAATATTTTTCCTTGAATTTTCAAGCTATGCATATTTTGAAAAATGTTTTGATCTATGATGCATATGCTATAGTTGAAAATTGTGAAAATGCTAAGGATATTTGGGACACTTTACATATACACTATGCTACTAACGATCTTCATGGAAGTGTTAGTGTCCACAGGAAAGAGGAGAAGGAATAAGAAGAAAATGAGATAGAGCATGAAATATCAAACTCCCTAGACGAAAATTATGATGATGAAACAAAAAGCGAGGGGAGTAGCTCACACTACTGGAAAAAAGACTTTTAAAATCGGTTGTTTTGGACTTTTAAAATCGGCCGTTGTGATGATGTTGAAAACGATGATTTTAAAAGTCAAACTTTTAAAATCGGTCAAACGACCGATTTTGAAAGTGGGAACATTGAAATCGGTCAAAAGAAATGATTTTGAAAGTGGAACATTGAAATCGGTCAAAACTCAAAACGACCGATTTTGATTCTTCTTTTTTTTTTCGAACAAACCCATTATATTCCACTGATTCTTTTTTTTTTCGAACAACCCATTATATTCAACTGATTCTTCTTTTTTTTAACAAACCCATTATATTCAATTGATTCTTCTTTTTTTTGAACAACCCATTATATTCAACTGGTTTTTTTTATCATCATATCTGATAAATCATCAATCTAGTATTTAACTATTTTGAAACAAAAAAATAAGTGGAAAAAAAAATCATTAAGAATCAGAGTCCAAAAGCAAGAATCATTACAGAGAATCAGCACAAACATATTTCAACATTGAATCTGAAAACCATAACAGAGTATGCTCAAAAAAGAATTATAAGTAACTCATAACTGAGAAGTGGATCTGTGGAGGTGATGACCCACTTCTTCTTCGCTTTGGACTTGGATCTGTGGCGGTGAGGAGGGTGTGGCCGAGGTGGTTGATCTCTGGATCTATGGTGGCGACCGGCGAGGAGGACGTGACCAAGGTAGTTGGCCTTGGATCTGTGGCGGCGTAGCTCCTCCTCCTCCTCCCGATTCGGATCGCGATCTTTCCACCTCGGTGAAGGCGGCTTCGTTGTTGACGGCGCCAGGCGAGAGAGCGAGGGACGGCGCCAGGCGAGAGAGCGAGGGACGACGCAGGCGAGAGACGAGAGAGAACGGAGATGGTGAGAGAGAAAGAGAGATGAGTTCGAAAATGAAAGAAGAAGAAGAATGAGAATTATTGGAGATGGGGCGTCGCACAGTAGGAATAAATGGAAATAATTAGGGTTTCCTGGAGTGACCGGTTATTTACAAAAATGCCACCGCATTTCTACATTCTAACTCGGTCAACAGTGACCGATTTCAAAAATACTTACGAAATCGGTCGTTTCGACTGATTTTAAAAGATAAAAAAATTAAAAATTTAAAAAAAAAGAAAAAATACTTACGAAATCGGTCGTTTTGACCGATTTTAAAAGATAAAAAATTTAAAATTTAAAAAAAAAGAAAAATACTTACGAAATCGGTCGTTTTGACCGATTTTAAAAGATAAAAAATTAAAAATTTAAAAAAAAATATACTTACGAAATCGGTCGTTTTGACTGATTTTAAAAGATAAAAAATTAAAAAATTTAAAAAAAAAAAGAAAAAATATTTACGAAATCGGTCGTTTTGACCGATTTTAAAAGATAAAAAATTAAAAATTTAACAAAAGAAAAAAATACTTACGAAATAGGCCGTTTTGACCGATTTTAAAAGATAAAAAATTAAAAATATAAAAAAAGAAAAAAATATTTACGAAATCGGTCATTTTGACTGATTTCAAAAGATTAAAAATTAAAAATTAAAAAAAGAAAAAATACTTACGAAATCAGTCATTTTGACCGATTTCAAAAGATTAAAAAATTAAAATTTAAAAAAAGAAAAAATACTTACGAAATTTAACGACCGATTTCAAAAGTTAGATTTTATTTACAAAATTGCCACCGCGTTTTTTTTAAATCGGCTTTACAACGACCGATTTTAAAACCCCGATTTCAAAACCTTATTTTCTAGTAGTGTCGATCATTATGCGATGAAGATGAATTAGAGAGGCTGTTTGAAAGCTTCATGGACTCAATGGAGGAATCAAGCTCTTCGAATGAGGAATCAATGGAAGATGAAAATGAAACATCCGAATACTTGGCCCGTGAGGAACATGAGGTAATTCAAAATAGTCTATGTTCTAAATTTCTGCAATATACATATAATGATTTGAATGATGATTTGATATTTTTGAAAAATAAAAACTTGGACTCTTTACAAAAATTATCTCTAATTGAAAATGAAATTGATTTTTTGAAAAATGGAGATATTTTTGATAAAGAGATATTTTTAGAAAATAGCTCCTCAACTATTTTTGAAAATTGCTTTGATATTGGAAAACAAGTTGAGGAAGCACTTTTTGAAAGTAACATTGAAAAATCAAATTGTTCAAATTCTTTACTTGATGAAATTGAAAATAATGTGGATATCCAAAAATCAAGTAAAGTGGATGACAATAATATTTTTCAATGTGAAATAAAAAATTCCAAGTTTCATGAAAATAATTTTGAAAAAGTCAAATCATCATCCAAACCCATTACTTGCAATTATTGTGGCAATTTAGGACATATTTCTCATTTATGCTTTTATCGTAAAAATTTATATATGAGAAATAATATGCAATGGGTTCCAAAGTTACCCAAGGAACCCAAGACTAACCCCAAAGGACCCAAGATGAAATGGGTACCAAAAAGTTCTTCTAGTGTTGTGAATGTGCAGGAAATTAAACCAAAGGAAGAACAAATTGGACAAGGAAAGGGGAAGTCTATGAAAGTGATGGGTAAATGGTCCAAAAACAAACAATATGGTCAAAAGAGAAAGATGTTCACAACCAAAGCTTCTAACATTCAAAAAGGTGAAATCATAAGGTCAAGGACCTCAAGTAAGAAGCAATGGCATGAACCACGTGGAAGAGTAAAGGAGAAATTATCAAGGGTGGCACCTAAGAGGACAAGAAATAGATGGGTCGGTCAAAGGAGAATCAAGCCTACCAACAACAAAGCTTCACACAAGGAATATGGAAGAACCAACATGGTCAAAAATCAAAAAGTGAAGCAATGGGTAAAGGCGAATACTTCTTTGGTCAACAAACCTAAGGTACCTACCTCTTATTCTTCTTATATCAATGACTATACAAAGGTATACTTGGACTATTCTAATTTTTATTCATACTAAGGTGGATCATGGGTGCTAATTTTTTTTTAATTATCATGATCACTCCTTGGTTGAATTAAATCATGTGTGTTTTACACCTTTTGAAAATTCTTTTAAGCACATGATTAATTTTGGTATAGTCCTAGATACCTGTTACATATAGTGTGTTATATCATGTGTGACTAAATTTTTTTTATCTTCTATCACATGATTACACTTTATATGTAATGGTATTACATTAATATATGAGGACATGCCTGTAGTTGTAAGGACATGTTTGGTACGACATGGACTTATAACATAAGCATGATGTTATTTCTTTTTATGATTAGTGCATGTGTTTAAAATTGTTTATTCATATTGTGCCTCCACAATATCTTTGATATTTGTGAGGAGATGCTACTAATCCTTAAGGATCCAATTCTATTTGGATACCAAAAGAAATGCTCTCAAGTGGTTTTTGTAGGTGATTTAAAAAGTACGAGTTATGCTACCTCTTCCTAAGGATAGGATTCATGCACTATGGACTTAAACGAAAGGATATCAAAGAGGGATATGAATTGAATCAAGGGAAATGTGACATGATTAGACACAAGTGGAGCTCTTATCAATTTATTCTATAAGGACGAGAGACTTAAAGGAAGAACTCCACAAGTGCACAAACAATCCCCACTACATGTGGAAAATCAACTCCTATGATAAGTATCACTGCTCTTAATTTGTTTTAATTATCTTGTGATATTTATCTTTGTGTTACACATGTTTATCATGGTGCTGAAATTGTATTTATTCCTTCTTCGATATGTTGGTACAAATTTTTTTGAAGAATAAATTATTTTTCAGCATACACTATATTCATGTGTTACTAATTCCTGAGGATCCAATTATCTTGGATACCAAGAGAAACGTGCTAATTAGTTTTGCAGGTATTACTACAAGTATCAGTATGCAACGTTCTCTACAAACTTATGGTTAATGCATTCAAATGACAAGAGAACTGGGAAATACTCAAGCACTTGATAGTGACTCTGCGATATGTGAATGATCTCTTGGAGTGGAAGAAGTGCAACATACAGAACAAGTAGATCTTTCTACAAGATACGTAATGATACTCTATCAAAGGAAGAAACTCCACAAATGGAATGACTACATACATGGAAAGCGTCGTCTCGATAAGTATCACTACTCTTATTTTTTTTTCATATGATACTTGTTTATGTGATATATGCCTTATATGGCAATATGTGCTATCATGAATTATATGTTATTATTGTCATGGCATATAAGAATTTTAAAGTTTTGATGATAGTGAGCATTCTCATGTTTTTTATGATGCATTTTTCATCTCCCTTCATGCTATGCTTATTTTGGAAAAACCTTTTAGAAAGGGGGAGAAATTGACTAAGTGTCTATGTGTATTTACTCCCTTGTTATTATTAATGTATCTATTCAGTATTTCAGGGGGAGTACAAAGGGGGAGAAGAACCCTAATCCTGCTAAAGTCTTCTCACCACCTTTTTGGTGTTGACAAATGGGGGAGAAGAATTATGAGCTTCATTGTGTATACTAACCATATATGCAGGGGGAGGTTATGAGAATAAAGAGAAACTATTTCATGGCTTAATAAATTATTCTCTATATTCTCTATTTGTATTTAAATTTCCTATGACGAATATTGGACTATATTGTGCTATACTTGCTGCTTAACTCTTGTGATGCAGAAACTCAGAAAAGGGTTTGTCATCATCAAAAAGGGGGAGTGTTGGAAGTCAAGCTTGCCCCAAAGGACGTAAAGAGTAATGCTAGAAGGATTCTAGAAGATAATGTTTTGATGATTACAAACAAGATTCAAAATTTCAAGCATCAAGCTGCATCAAGTTCAAGCATCAAGTTTCAAGGCTAAAGTCAAGGCTCAAGCTTCATGTTCAAGTTTAGTATAGCCTGGCCCATAGGAAATTTGTAAGGTAATGAATTTTTATTACAAGTGTCTAATGGCCAAAATTAGTTTTTCATGTTAAGGAGAAGAAAAGAACATTTTGTGAAAAATGTTTTAATTGCAAAATGTGTTTTCATGAAAATCTGTTTTTTAACTTAGTTTATATTTTTAATTGCAAAAAGAGTTTTTCCAAAAACGTATTTTTAATGTCCTAATTGATTCACTGTGAAAATATATCTTGACAACCTCTAGCTGGATTTCTCTAAGTTGTGAAAATCTGTCAAGACAAGTTTTGACAGAGATAATCGATTACTCTTTCAAGATAATCGATTATATCAGTTGCATCATATATTAAACAGAAGTGAAGTAATCGATTAAATTCTATGTTGTAATCGATTACTAGTTTTTCAAAAGAATTTAAAAGTTTCTATTTTTAAGGGGATAATCGATTATTCTCCTGAAGTAATCGATTACCTCAAGTTTTATTGAAAACGTGTCAGAATCATTTTGATTATTTCCTGATTTGTTTTTATATAAAAGATTCTGATTTATTTTATAAAATTCGAAAATGATTTTAAATTTGAATTATTTCCTTTTTGGTTTTAAGAATCAAATCTTTATTTTATTTCGTAAATCATTTTGATTTAGTTTTGATTTTAAAACTTATTTCAAATCTTTTATTTTATTCCTTAAATCTATTTTATTTGTTTCTGATTTCAAAATTGATTTTATCCTATTTTATTTTATTCTTTAAATCTATTTGATTTTATTGATTTCAAAAATATTATTTTACTTATTTGATTTCAGAAAATCAATTTTGAATATTTCCGGATTTGATTTCATTCTTATTTTAAATTTGATTTATTTCCAAAATTAGTTTTGATTTGATTCTGATTCTATTTTTCAAATTCAAAATTTGAATTTCAAATATTCTCAAATCTTTAGTTTTATGTCTTAAATCTTTATGATTTGGTTTTTGATTTTAAACATGTGTTAATTGTTGTTTTTATAAAAAGGATTTGAATCAAGTTTTTATTCTGATAACTTTTTTGAAAAACCTTTACACGTTCTTCTTCTTCTTCTCCTTCTCAATTCTCTGGTTTTATCGTTCATATCTTTTGAGAAGAAAAACTTTACTTTGGCCTATACACTTGTGATTTAACTTCATTGCCATAGAGCTTTATTGTTGTATTCGTGTTGTATAGAACACACTTTTGTTAAAGCCTTATATTGTTGTATCCGCACTATTAAGAGTGCAATATAGGTCCTGTACCAATCACTCATACCATAACCAGTGTTGTAAAGGGGTGTGTAACCCTTAGATACTAGGGAGTGAATCTCCTAGTGCGGACGTGCTGCGTTCATGGTTGTAGGGTGAGGAACCCTTTGCTGTGTGGGTAGTGCTAGACGAACGGTGGGGCACCTAGTAGTTAGGCTATCTGGTTGTTGAGGTCCCTGGCGAAAGGAGGTTCCTAGTAGCTTGCGGGGCGCTCTGGTTGTACTTGGGGACGCGTGGCGTCTTTGTTTAGTGAAAAGCTCAAGCGGGTCGCTTGGGGACTGGAGTAGGCCGGGTTTGCCGAACCAGGATAAAATCTCCGGTGCAATCTCTTCTATCCCTTATCTCTTTTATATTTCGTTGTTATATTTATTTGTTCCGCATCATAACAACTATTTTCCTAATAATCTATTTTAAGAGAATTTAAAATAATAAGCGCGGTAACGGTTTTCATTGTTCTTATTTATTTGAGTTCCGCGCATATTAGTTTTTATTATTATTATTATTAAAGCTTCCGCAAAATCGTTTTTATTCAATATATTAGTTTTCCGCTGCAAAATCTCTTTAATTTTATTGAAAACGATTTGAAACCAATGTTTTCGTAAACACCCAATTCACCCCCCCTCTTGGGTGTCAGCTGCCAATCCTATCAATAATTCTAACACTAAGGTACGTCTTCTCATCCCTAAGTTGACACTAGCACACACTTTGTTGACTAGGGAGAACCTGATTATCCCAACTGGATATTCAGAAATCCTAAGAGTCCTACATAAATCTCTTTGCTGGGATCACTCTTTGAAGTTTCTCCATAGCTTCAAGGTTGATTTTGGTTAAGGACACGACATTGGCGCCGTCTATGGGAACCTGAATAACATATCATTCCCACCACCACTATGGTCACCACCAGAAGTCAGGTGGGCGATCTCCGTGACCGCATCGCCCGCACCCGTGGCAGGCCCAGAAACGCTAATAACAACGATCCACAGCCTCAATCTGCGGGTGATCTGCGCGACGTTCTCAACCATAATCGTGGAAATAACAGGCAACCACCATGAACATCTCATTCTGGGGCAGGGAATAACCCCCAGCCACCAAACCATTCACAAAGCCAACCACCCCCTAATCGTAGCCAAAATCGTAGTGGAAATCACGCTACCTACTCCCAAACACCACAATCTTCTCATCCTAGGGCTGGGAGCAATCCCTAACCCCTCCAAGTTTTACGAACCATACTGCCTCCACCACCACCACCACCCCCTCCTACACCACCTCCCTCCACCCATGGTGATTCAAGTAGCACAGCCCCAACCACCCGAAACACATCTAGGACCACTGGAACCCGAGCACACCATGGTAGAAATACCCGACCAACACCTAACCCACCTATCCATTCTAATCCTGACCATATAAGCACAACCCCTAGAACTAGGTTAAACCCTGGAAGAACTGCCCATGGTAATTCCCGACATAGCCATTCCACTAGTAGATCTTATGCCACATCTGCATCAGCTCGTGCTCGTGAACAAGAGATGATTAACATACTTAATAGACAAACAACTCTAATTGAGCAGCAGGGCCGAGCAATCGCCGACCTTCAACAACAAGCAATGGCAAGGATCGCTCAAAACCAACCAGCTGCCATGAACCCTCATAACCAAATAACCCAAACCATGGATCCCCAGTCACTTCCAGTAATGCAGCTTCCCCAACCACAAAATTTCCACTCGAATCCAGCCACTGACCAAGGCCAAGATGATTTTCACCCCGACCATCCGTTCACCCCGTACATCATGGAATTTGAAACCCCACAAGGGTACTTAGGTCCATCCAACGTCCCACATCATAATGGCTTGACTGACCTAGTAGACCATATCGTTTCTTATGAGGGCGCCATGAATTATTATGGAGGTGGCGATCGGATGAAATGCCGAGCTTTTTCCATGACTCTCGAACCCTCGGTGTTACGCTGGTATTCGTCTCTCCCGCGCCACTCCATCAATTCTTGGGAAGAGATGAAACATGTTTTCCTAAACAGATACACAACCAGCTGCATCCAGCCCAAGTCTGACCATACCCTAGCTGCAGTCACACAAAAGCAAGACGAACCATTAAAGGATTACTTATCACGCTTCCATACGGAAGCCAGTTCAGTTCCCCGACTAGAACCCGGTGTGGCAGTGTTGCTATTCACACAAGGTTTACAGCCGGGGGATTTTAGAAAATCACTAATTGGGAAGCCTCCGAAGGATATGGCCGAGTTGAGGCAAAGGTCAAATAAATTCATCAACTTGGAGGAATACCACAAAGGCCAAAAATTCAGAGACGATAGGCAGCGAGCTGACCCTCAAGGACAGAACAAGCAAAAGCGTGACGAACATTTTGGTGGAAGACAGGATAGGAATGATCGTGACCGAAGGGTTCCTCCAAGGAATAAATTTCAGGAATACACTCCTTTAACTGTTCCAAGGAGTCAAATCCTTCGTGAAACAATGCAGACTGACTCACGCTCGGCCCAAAGACCTCCGTCTTTGAGATAGGGCGCACAGCGTGATAGGTCGAAGTATTGTGACTTTCACAAAGGATATGGGCATACGACCGATGAGTGCATCTGGTTGAGGGATCTAATTGAAGAAATGATCAGAGATGGTAAACTACAACAATATATCAGAGATGCAGCCGGTCGAAGAGGTAGGAACAGATCCCAGTCGCCAGTAAAATCCAAATGCCAAAGAAGTAGGTCACCAGATGATAAAAATACAGGGAGACAGAGAACCGACCCCACTCCAGCTACTGATACAAACCCTACGAAAAATGAATTCTTAGTTAACACTATTGCGGGAGGTTTTGCTAGAGGTGGAGAGAAGAAGGTCGACAGAAAGAAGTACATTAACCAAAATTTGGCAGACAGTCAGAAACCCATAGCCAAGAGGTCAACAAAAAATGTTCCCATTATTTTTGATGATGACGATTTGGATGGAATCCTTCCAGGCCATAATGACCCCATGGTAATCACTGCCCTTATTGGTAATTACGAGGTGAAACGCGTCTTTATTGACCAAGGGAGCTCGGCGGACATTATGTTTTTCCCTCTATTCAAAGCTCTTAAACTCAGGGAATGCAATCTCACCCCTTTTGAAGGGGAATTGATTGGTTTTACGGGAGACACCATTGAGCCTAAGGGATACATCCAACTTCCTGTAACCCTCGGACAACAGCCTTCGGCCAGAACCGAGATAGTCAAATTTTTGGTGGTTGATTGTCCAGCGGCCTACAACGCCATTCTTGGGAGAACTTCTTTGCAAGCATTCGGGGCGGTAGTGTCAACAGTTCATTTAGCTATGAAGTTCGTTGGAACAGATGACAAAGTGGTAACAGTCAAGGCCGAGCAGGAGGCAGCAAGAAAATGTTACAACGCTAGTTTGGGGAAAGTTAAAAACAAGGATCAAAACAATTTGGAAAGAGTCTCTTTGGGTAAGGGCAATATTAACTTGGCGGATCTTGATATGTGGGACCAATCCGACAGAAATAGACCAACCCCAAAGGGACAGTGGGAATTCTTGACATTGACCGACGATCCCGTGAGGCAAGTAAAAATCGGTTCTAAGCTACCCATAAGTGTTAAAGATGAATTGACCGCTCTGCTGATTTCAAATAAGGATCTGTTCGCTTGGACTTCAGCTGATATGCCAGGAATCGACCCCAATTTTATTTGTCACAAGTTGAGTATTCTTCCGAGGGGCAAAGCCAGTGGCACAACGCAAAAGGAAAGTTAGTGCTGAAAAGACTGCAGCCATTG
Organism: Crotalaria pallida; assembly: GCA_037953625.1. Lineage (NCBI taxonomy): Eukaryota > Viridiplantae > Streptophyta > Magnoliopsida > Fabales > Fabaceae > Crotalaria > Crotalaria pallida. Next base: position 28,366,902 of record CM075654.1, read on the forward strand.
AAGAAAAGGTTGCCGAATTACTCCGAGCCGGTTTCATACGGGAAATTGACTATACAGACTGGTTAGCTAACACCGTCTTGGTCAAAAAGCCCAATGGGAAGTGGCGGATGTGTGTCGACTACACAGACTTGAACAAAGTCTGCCCAAAAGACCAATACCCACTTCCCGTCATTGACAAGCTCGTCGACAGCTCGGCTGGTTACAAACTCCTCTCATTCATGGATGCTTACTCTGGTTACAACCAGATACCAATGTTCCCTGCCGATCAAGATAAAACAATGTTCATCACCGACAAAGCAACTTACTGTTACAATGTAATGCCTTTCGGATTGAAGAACGCGGGAGCTACTTATCAAAGAATGATGAACAAGGTTTTTCAAGGTATGATCGGCTCCAACATGGAGGTCTATATTGATGACATTATAGCAAAAAGCAGATAGCAAGAAAACCATGCCCAAGACCTCAAGACAATACTGGACCGAGTAAGAAAATATTCCATGAGGTTGAATCCTGAAAAGTGCGTGTTCGGAGTCCCTGCCGGATCTTTCCTCGGCTTTATGTTAACTGAAAGGGGTATTGAAGCTAATCCAGATAAATGCAAAGCAATCCTTGAAATGAGAAGTCCAGCTAATCTCAAAGAAGTTCAACAGCTCACGGGCCGAGTGGCGGCCCTCTCCAGATTCCTGTCCTAAGCCGCTCGAAAAGCTTTGCCGTGGTACCAGCTGCTGAGGAAAAATAAAGACTTTCTTTGGGATGATCACTGCAAACAAGCTTTTATTCAATTGAAGGAGTATCTTTCCAGCCCGCCAGTCCTTCATAGCCCTCAACCTGGTGAAAATCTTATTTTGTACATGTCGGTAGCAGAAGCTGCGGTCAGTTCAGTATTAGTACGAGAGGATTCGGGACTTGAGGCCCCAATTTATTTTGTTAGCCGAGCCCTACAGGGATCTGATTTGCGATATCCAAAGCTTGAGAAACTTGCATGCTGTTTGGTCATTTCTGCTCAGAGATTGAGACAATACTTCCAAGCACATAAAATCCTGGTGAGAACAGCTCAACCTCTCAGACAGGTTCTTCACAAACCCAATCTAGCAGGCATAATGGTTTCATGGTCAGTAGAATTGTCTGAATTTGATATCATCTATGAACCAAGGAAGGCGATGAAATCTCAAGTTCTTGCCGATTTCGTCACTGAGTTCACTGATATTCCCTCGGATAATCCTCAAAATTTATGGTCAGTTTATGTTGATGGATCAAGCAACAGGAAAGGAGCCGGAGCCGGAGTCATCATCGAAAACCCCGAAGGACTTTGCATGGAATATTCATTGAAGTTTGAGTTTCAAACATCAAACAATCAAGAGGAATACGAGGCAGTCCTTGCGGGCCTCAAAATGGTTCAAGAGTTTGGAGCCGAACGGGTATCAGTTTTCAGCGACTCACAATTGGTGGTTTCTCAGATTAAAGGGCAATACTCGGCAAAGGAGCCTATCTTACAGAAATATCTTGAAGAGGTAAAACGAATCATCTCGAATTTTTCAGAATTTGATATTTCACATGTTCCAAGAGATTCGAATTCCCGAGCCGATATTTTGTCTAAACTGGCAAGTACAAAGGGGTCGGAAAACAATAAGACACTGATACAGGAAACCATTCCCCAACCGAGTGTCATTCTAGCTGTTTCATTGTCTCAATCATGGATGGATCCGCTTCTTACCTATTTGCAACATGGTTTCGTTCCCCAAGATCAGGCAGAGGCTCGGAAATTGGTTAAGAAGGCAGCTCAATACACAGTTCTGGATGGAGTTCTGTACAAAAGAGGGTTTGGTTCTCCCATGCTCAGATGTGTCCACCCATCCCAAGCTGAGGAGATACTAGAAGAGATCCACGGTGGAGTCTGCAGCCACCATATGGGTGGAAAATCCCTAGCTCGGAAAATAATCCGGGCAGGTTACTTTTGGCCTACCTTGCAAAAAGACGCCATGGAACATGTTAAGAAGTGTGTTCAATGCCAGTTTCACAGCGACATCTACCAAAGACCTGCAGAAGAGCTACACTCTCTTGGCGCCCCTTGGCCCTTTTATCAGTGGGGTATAGACACCATCGGAAAGTTTCCCACTGCACCAGGGCAACTCAAATTTGCAGTAGTGGCTATTGACTACTTCACTAAGTGGATTGAAGCGGCACCGTTAGCAACAATCTCTACGGCCCGTATTCAATCTTTCTTTGTGAAGGAAATTATCTCTCGGTTCGGAGTGCCTCATGCCATAGTTACTGATAATGGATCGTAGTTTGCAGCCTCCCACTTTCAACAACTAGCAGCTGACCTGGGAATCACTCACTATTTCAGTTCTGTTGAACACCCACAAACAAATGGGTTAGCCGAGGCCGCCAACAGAACCATCTTGGATGGAATTAAAAAGAAACTTGGTAATGCAGCCGGCACTTGGGCGGATAAACTCCCGAGCGTCTTATGGTCACACAGGACAACTATACACTCATCAACAAGTGAAACTCTTTTTCGATTGACATACGGCTGTGACGCAGTCATTCCGATCGAAAAGCGAATCCCTACCTTTAGGACGCTTGAACGTCCTTCAGAAACTAATGACCATTTGCTCAGCGAAGAACTCATTTTACTTGAGTAAATTCGAAAGAATGTTGCAGCTCATGAAAGAAGAATAAAGGAACGACAAGCTCGGGAGTACAACAAGAAAGTTCGTCCGCGAAGTTTTGAAGTTGGAGACTTGGTCCTTCGCCGAGCAGATATATGTAAAGGAAATGCTGGGGTTGGAAAGTTGAAGCCAAAGTGGGAAGGTCCATACCGAGTGAAGGCTAAATCTGGAACTGGTGCTTACAAACTGGAAACTCTCTCGGGCACGAAAATCAATAACAGCTGGAACGTGGCCAAGCTCAGAGCTCATTACAGCTAAGCTCCTATTTTTCATTTCTGTTTACAGAAAGGTTAGTCTATTGCTCAGAATTGTTTAGGTTGAATAAACGAAGGTTAACTTCCTTCTTAGATTACAGATAAATTGTTAGGAATTATTTAGCAAATGAGAAATTTCATCTTTGTATTCTTTTATCAATAAAATTCGTCAGTTTCTTTGAAAGTCTCTTATGAACATTGTGAAAAAACGTACGACTCATTTGGTTCGGCTAGCCACCGAGCGAAATCGAGATACAGCTCTTTACGAGAGTTCGACAACGTATATATAGAACGCCCGAATTCAGGAAATTACTTTCCTTGCTTCGCGGTCCGAGGGTCCCGCTTCGGCTAAAGTCGGCGATCCGAGTTCTACTCACAATTAACAACACATGCAAAAGTGATAGATATTCTTGGTTTAAGAATAAGAGTTTCCGCTCGGAAAATACCATCGAGCACGCAACTAACAAAACCCAAAAACAACGATAATACATTGGACAGTAATGAGATTGGCATACGCAGCAAATCGATTCAAATTCAAGTTAAAAGGACCTTGTCCAAAATAAACATGAAGTAAACGCTCAAACACAGTGAGCAGCAAAAAAGAATACTAGAACTGAACAGAAATTAACTGAGCAGGATTACTCTTCAACATCAGACAAGACGATATCCTTGTCATTAAATTCTGGAGCCTCAGTCAGCTCAACAAGAGGATTAGGAAGATCCTCCGCTTGCAGATCAACTTCGGCCTTAGTCTCAAGGTCAATCAATTTCCCATTCTCAACACTGTGAAAGGGATGAGCTCCAACCACCCTGAACTCAGTTTCAGGGTTCAAAATTTGAATTTGTTTGATCGCCGAAATAAAAGAATCATCAACACCTTTGCTCCAATTGTAAAAATTGGTCGCTGCCACCTTCTTATGATGAAGAGCTTTTTCTTTAAGCTTCCGAGCAAGAACAGCAGATTTCTCTACTTCAGATCTCAGTTCATCAACCCTCTGTTGGCTTTCCTGCAGCTCCTTCTTCAATGCCTCCTCCACTTCCTTCCCCTTATCCTCTACAACTTTCTTAGAAACCTTCAAAGAATCTCTCTCCTTGATCAGCTCGGTTTTGTCAGCTTTCAAATTCTCCAATTCATTTTTCACTCGGACCAGTTCGTCCGAAAGACTAGCCTCTTGTGCCGCGGACATTTCTCGAGCTTCTTTTTGTTCAATATTAAAACCAGTGAACAGATCTCCTAATTGCTTGGCCAAAAAATAAGTCAGGTTGGCACTTCAAAGTACATACTTTGTCAGAGTCATGTTGCAACGTGACCATTCGTCGGTGGTAAGAGTTCCGAATCGAGGATAGTCAGATTCAGGACAGACAAAGTTGGGAAACCTCTCATCCAGTTCTCGGTCCCAAATCGAAGTCTCTGATGGAGTTGCGGCAGAAGAAGGAGCAGTAGCAGCTCTAGTACTTGTCCCCTCAGCCCTCGGATTCGCCCCCTCGGACACTTTTTCTTTGCCCTTGTCTATCCGTCGGCGACGAGTCTGTTGTTGAGGAGGAGAGGAGACTCGAACTTGACCACTCGGGCCCAATGAAACTATAGCAGCAACAGCGACTACATCAGAAGACGGCCGAGGAGATGCCTCGGTCGGAGAAGCAGTAGGAGCAGAAGTACTCAAGCTTGGGGTGCTTAAGCTTGAAGACCCGGAAGCCACACTCGTTGCAGTGGTTTTCCTCTTCTTGCCCCCCCTGAAGCAGAGCAGCCATTCGGGAAGCCATTTTTTCTGCAAAAGAAACATGGTCAGATGCAAATAAATCATAAATGTTATAACAGAAAGAGAACAGTTTACCAAGTTCAGCTTTGACATCCGATGAAGGGATATTTACGATGTCCCTCGTTTCTATCATTCCACTGTTTTTCAAGTAACTCTCAACAGCTCGGCACACCTCTTTCTCGTATTCAGCAAGCTCTTTCCAATCTGAGGCGTATGATGCGATCGATCGGCTGAAAAAACTTGCACTCCACTGAAGAGGAAACCGAGGGATTGGTCGCCTTTCGCCAGGACGAGTGAACCAACAAACACCGTTGCCAACAAAATTATATTTGAAATAGTAAGGCTTAAAGCCTTTCCAAGATTCGGAGTATTTAGTGAAAAGAGAATATCCATGACGGGACTTCAAAGAGACCCAAGGTCGTCGTACTGAACCTTTCTCAAAAGAATTGCATTGGGGGGCGAACAGATAGAAAAAAATGGGAAGAGTGCAAGACCATTCCATTGCCGAACAAACTTGTTGAAAACCTCTTACGAAAGCCCAAGCGTTCGGATGCAGTTGGGAAGGAGCCACTCTCAAGGTACTCAAAACACCTATCTCAAAGTCAGTAAAGGGCATTCTAATCCCTAGTCGAGTAACCACTTCCTCATAAAAATAGAAACCGGTACTACCCTCTGGAATTTGAGTGCAAACCCTCTCATTCAGACCCACTGGACTAATGGAGTACAAGTTCCCAGTATTATCACCAGGACAAGGAAGAATTATAGCTTGGGTTTGTTCTAGTGAGTCTTCTGTTGAAAGCTCGGATTGGGTACCAAGAACCTCTCGGTCCACCCAATCGTATTGAGCAGCATCCAGTGGAAATGGGTAGAGTTCAGGATTAGTGATACACTTTCTCTTCATACCTGAGGAAAAGGGGGCACACTTGGAGTCAGAAGCAGAAGAACTTAACTATTTCGGATCAAATACTTACGATTACGGTCGGTTGGGGAACACCTCCCTTTCTGGGCAGAATTTCCCCAAACCAACTGAAACGTCTAATACCTCTCTGTAGCTTCCTTAACTTCCTCTGTTCTACCCTCTCGGCAATCCTATAATGAATCACACCCTGTCTGAACTCTTTCAAGGTCCGAGGAAAATGCATAGCTATCGGTTTTACACAAATATCGGGGTTCCCTCCTTTGTGTGTTCTTGGTACATCGGAGTTTACAGATTCCTCACTCATGATTAACGCAGCTTCGGTATCAGCCCTAAGAAGTTAAGTTCAGCAAAACGTAAAGCAAACCTAAGAAACACTACGGCGATCACTCAGCAAACGACAAAGAGGGGTAAAAAAACTTCGAAAGGCAAAGGGGTATACTCAAACAGTGAATGGGGGTTTAATCGAACCCTAGAAAAATCTTTCAAAATCAGAGGAGTAGGACCAGAGTTAATGCATGAAAAAGAAAGTACTAAACACAACACCGATGGCAAAGGACAAAAAATAGTCACATGCAGAGAATCTTAAACAGTAAAGAAGAAAGAGGAAATTGCCAGAGAAGAGAAGAAAGGTTGTTACCTGTTAGTGATGAATAATCAAGAAACCAAAGGAAAGGGAAGGCCACGGAGGTAGAAATACACTTGATGTAGAGAAGAAAAGCGAAGAGATGGCAAGAACTCCTTTGAAGAACCCTGGCTTCGATGATGAAAATCTCAGAAAAACAATGAAGGAAGAAAGAGAAAAGAACTTGAGAGGTTTCTTGAGTTTTGATTAGAACGAATTGGGAGAAAACTGCTCTTTGAAATTTCAGAACTTCCCTCCACTATCTCAAAAAGACTTGGGCCGAAGTCAGAAAAAGCCCATTTATGATGAAAATTAAATACGTGGCGCTTCCAGCGAGTTTGAAATCATAACGTTTCATTTCCCGGTAAAGAGAAGGACACGTAGAAGCTCATGTAGAATTGAAGAGTCACTTCTGGGTCAATCAAACGACAACTCTCATAAAAGCACTAAGATACTCGGGAATTTCTTTCTGTCAACGAGGCTCGGTCGGAAAACAGTTCACTCGTCTCATTAACTCGGCAGGGCTCAAATCACCCAACCGAGCTTGGGGGGCTTATGTAGTGGACCTTCAATAGGCCGAGCATTTCCCGACCAAAGCTACCTTGGACCGACCGGTTAGACACGGGAACAAGGCATACGGTCAGAAAGTTACACCGAGTAGATTGGGTTTCTGTAGAGAGGTCACGTGCTAATAAGATTAACCCCGAGCACAGGACTTCAATCCTTATCGTTTACAGTCTCACCAAAGCATAACTACCTCTCCTAGATTTCCACGACTCTTGGTTAGATAAACACAGCATTTGATAAAGTCTATCGCATACAGGATTTACGGATGTTATCTCATCATAACCCTTACGAATCCTACTTGAATTCTTCCTCTTCAGAAGCCTTATCAGAACGACCCATGACACACAGGTAATCCCCTATAAGTACCACCATGCTATAGGGGCTAAGGTACGTCTTCTCATCCCTAAGTTGACACTAGCACACACTTTGTTGACTAGAGAGAACCTGATTATCCCAACTGGATATTCAGAAATCCTAAGAGTCCTACATAAATCTCTTTGCTGGGATCACTCTTTGAAGTTTCTCCATAGCTTCAAGGTTGATCTTGGTTAAGGACACGACACTTCGTAAGACTCTTATCTTCATATCCAACGGTGGAATTTATGGTTTGAGTTGTAAATCATTTATTCCTAATTTTTCTATTATTAGACGTTTCTTAACACTAAACCTCTCATTTTAACACTTAATTAAGACTTGTAACTATCATTCCATTTACCCAATCCTATTATTAGTTTAATTATATTTGGGATTAAAATTTGGGATGTTACATTTCTCCCTCGCTTACTTGAATTTCATCCCTGAAATTCGGATCGCTTCGTAACGTGGGGGAATCATCCCGTTAATGGGGTTCTTGTCTATGATCTCTATGTCCCTGTCGGTTCCATTTCCCCGCTTCCGATGTGTCTAGGTCCACTCTTCTTAGTATTGTCATGTCTGTCCTCAGATACTATACATCTTCTTTATCTTAACTGGATCCACAATTTTCTTATTATTAAAGTTCCATCTCCCATTCCTTGGATTGAAATCCTCCCTCACTTGGCATCGACATACTTGATTATATCCATGCTAGGGGTAGGTTCGGTCGCTGCTAAGAATCGAGTATATGGATTTCCCAAACGTTATTCGGGATTGGAAGTGGTGCGGGGTTGACTACCTGTGGGTGGCATTGAATCATGATGGATCCCTACGATTTGACGAACTCTCGTGTGTACATCTAAGTTTTCTCATTAGATGCATGAGGCTAAAAGAGAATGAAGATGCAGAGAAGAAACACGAAGCACTCAAGAATGGGTCTCATGGTCTTTGTAAGGTGTAACATCCCCAATTTTATAAAATTGCTAAGTGTAGTAGTTAGTAGAATTTTGATAAGTATAGCAACCTCCTTAAGTTCTTGAGTGTGTTAAGAAGTATTTAGGAAGTGTTTAGAAAATAGAATTTTGATAAGAATAAGATTGTATAAGTCAAGGGTAGTTTAGAAGTGGGTATAAATTAGCAAAGGGTTGTGTGTAGACTTGCGTATGGTTTAGGCATGGCTTAGGACTCTTAGAATGCATGAAAGTATGGAAATTATAGGCTCTTAATCAATTAAGAGCCTATAATTTCCAATACATTCTTAAAATTCAAAATGCACCAAAATACATTCTTAAACCGTACATTACATCACTACAGTGAAAATAATATTTTTCCCAATACAGTTAATAACATTTGAAAATCATTATTCAATTTAATAAATCAGAACATTATAATTTCTCTCAAAATAACAAACATTTCATGAACAGTATAATAAATCCCAAACTGTACCAAAATAAATTCTATATTTCAACGTGATCGTTTTGACTGTAAATTCACCCAATTCGGATTTACAGATCAAAAGTTATGAATTTTCAAAGTTATGTAACACCCCACGTTTTTCATATAAAATATCACTTAAAAAGTTTAATAATTAAAATGAAGAGCTTAAAATTTTATTTTCATAAATTAAATTTACATGTGAAATTGGGCATCTCAATTACAATATGAGCAGCGCAACATATAATTTCCTTCTTTCCAATTCTTCTGCTGCGACACTCTGATCCTCAAGCTCCTTGACTTTCACCTAAAATGTTAACCACTAAGGGTGAGACCTTTTCAAAACACATTGAATTATAAGATAGTAAAAAGGCACATAATAATGACTCAAGCATCATAATCAAACCAATCCATGAATAACAAAATGCTTCCCATTAACATATTATTCAGTAATAACACATTTTCCATTTATTTTGTTCATCACCTCAAACGAGAGGCCAATGTAACAATTTTACTCATCATAAAAGGCACCTCAAAACAGAGGCCTAAAAATATTCCTTAATTAAGTTATGTGCCCCTCAGGTCAGAGGTCAGAACCCTTTTTACTTTATTTCATTTTGTGTCCCTCAGATCAGAGGTCAACACTCAATCACTTTAATTCATTTGGTGTCCCTTAGGTCAGAGGTCTACACACAATCACATTAATTCATTTTGTGTCCCTCAGGTCAGAGGTCAACACATTAACATTCATTTCATCTTGTGTCCCTCAGGTCAGAGGTCAACACTTCTTTACTTTAATACATTTTGTGCCCCTCATATCAGAGGTCAGCATTTTCATCACTTTCCATTAATCGTCACCTCAAATCAGAGGCCAACGCATAATTTCACATTTACACATAATTAACATTGAGATACAAATATACACCATCCATACATACTTGTCACATATTTAGCATCACATTTTACTTTTAGTTTACACATAATCATTTTATTCCCATTTCTACCTTCACCAGTTCATTCCATAACCATATCATTAAAATTCATATAACATCATTTACTCATGTAGTGGACATAGAAAACTTTTATCAGACAACAATTATCATCAATCGATTCGACATACTCAGGTATGCCTCAGAGTACTTTAATATAAGTCAACTCCCTAGGGTTCTTCACTTCCTACATTAACAACATACATAAGGGACTCTTTTTTTTTACCAAATTATATCAATTAAATATTTAAATTAAAACAAAAATACATTCAACATCCTTAAACCAATTCTATTCCGGTGCTATTTTGCTACCCACAACCGAATTCAACTACTTAACCCAAGTCCTATTATATACCCCAACTATCCCTAACTCAAGGTGTGGAAAAGAGACTCCCCTTACCAGTGGAAGCTGGCACAAGCGGAAGGGGCTTGTGTCCCTTAAGCATGTGGTCACGGGTTCGAGTCGTACCCGAGGCGCATGTAAATGGAGCAAGCCTTACTGGGAGCATCGCCCCCGAAAGGGCCCGACCGTGGTGCGAGGGATTAGTCACCCAGTTGCGCGGGTGGATACCCTGGTTCATCCAAAAAAAGAGACTCCCCTTACCTTGGAGAGAGAGGGAGCTCGACTGAAGCTCCAAGGACTTGGATTCTACCCCCGATCTACTCGGATTCCCGCTCCCTAGCCCGATCTCCAATTAATTCCATGATTGAAGGAGAGAGAATAAAACCCTAGAGGAGAGAGAAACATCAAGGGAGGAGAGGGAAAGCTTGAATCAAGAGGGAGATAGTGTTCATGTGTATGATTTATCCTAAATTAGGCTTGGATTTATGAGTGAGGCTAGAAATTAAGGTTTGGGTGCTTAGGGTTTGGGTATGGTGTGTGGGTATGTGAAGAGAGGGAGAGAGCAATGAGGAGGGGGAAAACCACCATGGAAGAGGAAAGTAAGAAGGAAATATGAAGAGGGAGATGATTTGCCATGGGGGAGAGTTTGGAGATGTGTTTTGGGGGTTCCATGGAGGTTGGAGGAGGTTTGGGGTGAAGGGAAAGGAGAATGGTGCGGAAAAATAAGGAAGAGAGGGAGATGATGCACCAAATGGTGCTGCTGCTGCGCTAAAATAGCGCCAGCGCGCCTGGGCGCGGAATCGCGCTCGCCTGGGCGCGTCGCGTCTACTGCTGCATAACTGGTGCGTAACTGCGCGCGCCTGGGCGCGGAATGGAGCTTGCCTGCGCGCAAAACCCACTGAGCTGGTGCATTTTGATGCACCTGGTGCGCCTGGGCGCACCAACTCGTGCCTGGGCGTACCAGAAAGCCCGAAACACCGATTTTCGCTCTTTTTGACCCGATTCCAAGGATCCTAACCCTTCCTAACACTAAAACAAATACCCAAAACATTAAAACACATATCAAACATCATAATCATGATTTTATAATAATAAACACATAACTCACAACACAAGAAATCAAACGAACTTAAAACCAAAAGCTCGACTTAACCTCTTTTCTAACCCTTATCAATTCCGACCGACTTAAGACGACTCTTAACCTCATTAAACTAAGACCAACCACACTCGAGGCATAACCAAAATGGTCGGATAAAATCCTATTACCTCACAAAAACCCATTATTTCTCGAAACTCCATCGAATCATGCTTCCGACAGAATTCTCCGAGTACTGGCACTAAGGTCATACTTACACTCGAAACTCAAACTCTAGAATTCACTACTTAATCATTCTGTCAAGGTCAAGGCTCTAAGGAAGATCCTTCGGGTGCTGGAAACCTCGGTACTCGAATCTACACAATTCAAGGCATTCAACTTCTAATCTAAACATGCTACAAGCCTATTTACCGGCTCCAACACACTTCCCCACTCAAACCTTATACTACGATCGCCTATAAATCTAAACATGCACCTAAACACACGAGACCACTATACTACTTATACCTATGCACACCAACAGTTATATATACACAACCTAGCTATACATGCTATATATTCATATGTGCACACATATCATTACCAAGGCATGCATACCTATATACACAAGTACTAATACATACATACATATACCTATACACGCTAGGAAAATACTTTCAAACACTTGTACTTAATTATATTCGCTCAACATAATTATATACTGTAAGTTCCATTGAGAATGTTTTGATATTGACAAAAGGTTTTGAACAAGATACAAATGTGTTGATCAAGTTCAAGCTCAACAAGCAAACAACAAACATCAAATGATGAAGAGAGAACAAGCTCATGAAGACTTATGAAGATCTAGTTTGAGTATAAGTGTAATATCTTTAGTTTGAGTCTTTTGTTTTTAATGAGTTTGGTTAGAGTATTTAGAGGGTAGTGAATCTCTATCAAGGTCATGATTAAATCATAATTTGAGTTTTCACTTAACCTAAAATCAATAGGTGGCTTAAAGGTTTGAAAGAAAAGGTTTAGTTTTGAGAAAACAAGTTTTTAACTGATTTGCACTGTCATAATCGATTAAGACTAATCATAATCGATTAAGACACATTTTGTTACAGTGCTTAATCGATTAAGCATCAGTCTAATCGATTAAGACCCGTAAAACTGGTTTTTAAAATACGTTTTTCACTTCTCAAAATCAGTTTTTAAGTTCCCTAACTTTTGGGTATTCTATATAAACCTTTTCCTAATCATTGTGATCAAATAACATCATTTTTGATATCAATTTTACAAAGATCAAGCCACTCTATTCTCTCTCAATTTCATAAATCAAAAAGCTTTATCTTTTACATTCTTTGATTAAGAATCTTGGAATCTCTTATGTGATATTGTCATAGCTTTTGAAAGAGATTCATAGGATTGTCATTGTGTTTTCATTTGAGTTGTAATCTTTGCAAGAGGCAAGCTATCTACAACAACAAAGAAGACTTGGTGTGTCGATTATCATCAAGCAAGTTCATTCAAATTGAAGAAGAAGTCTTGGTTGTGAATCAAGCAAAGTGAAGTCTTGCTGTGAGGTATCAACGAGCAACGTGAAGACTTGTTGTGTGGATTATCAACAAGCAAGGGTAGAGGTTAGATTAGAGGGTCAATAGGATTGCAAGGCAAGGGTGTGGAGTATCTCTTGTAGGCTATCAAGAAGGGAGTCTTGAGAAGCATTTACTTGTAATTTGAGAACTCTAATTCCTCATAGTGAAGAATCTCTCTTGGTTTAAGAGGGGACTGGATGTAGCTTTCAAGTGGATGAAAGTGAACCAGGATAAATCACTGTGCAGTATCTCTAAACCCTTAACTCTTTACATTCTTGTCATTTCATATGTTCTTGGTTGAAAACCTAGAAAAGAGTTATTTTTCATAAGTGATTGAATTGAACCTTAATTGTGCAAATTGATTTGGGAAAATCTTTTTCATAACCTAGGTAATCAATAAGAATATAGGTGTGAATCTTTTCCGCTGAATCTCTGATCATACGTGTTAATTGATTGATTTTCGTATTCGATTGAAAAGTGATTTTTCAGTTTTTGAATGTGCTTAATCGATTAAGGGTGTTCATAATCGATTAAGGTTTTGTGTACTTTCTGGTCTTAATCAATTAAGATACAGTTTAATCGATTAAGAGCTGAGTTTTCTGCAAAAATCATTCGTTTTGATTGTTTCGATTTGTTTCGTTCGAAAATCTTTCAAGGTTTCTTAAACACCTATTCAACCCCCCCCCCCCTTCTAGGTGTTCTCCTAGGGTTCCTTAGTTGTTTCACCCACCAATTGCGGTTTCCTCAATTGGTATCAGAGCTCGGTCGAAAGACACGAGCATAAGAGCTTTTTCGTAAAGATCCTTTAAGTAACCGCAATGGGTTCTACGAATCCCTTTGGTGGTGAAGGTGCTTCGATAAGTCGTCCTCCACTATTTAATGGTGAGGGATACGCTTATTGGAAAGTAAGAATGAAAATCTTTATCCAAGCCATTGATAGTGAAATTTGGAAAGCAATAGAAAAAGGTCCTCATATCCCCTCTAGTTTAGTTGAAGGTGTAGCACAATTAACCCCCGAGGATAAGTGGAATGATGATGATAGAAAGAAAGTTCAATATGATTTTAAAGCAAAAAATATCATCACCTCCGCTTTATCTTATGACGAATTCTTTAGAGTTTCACAATGTGCTAGTGCTAAGGAAGTGTGGGACACTCTTCAAGTGACTCATGAAGGAACTAGTGAGGTTAGGAGAGCTAGATTGAATGTTTTGGTGCGTGAATATGAATTGTTTCAAATGCTTCTAAATGAATCTATTAATGATATGCAAAAACGTTTTACTCATATTATTAACCATTTACTTGCTCTTGGTAAGACTTTCTTACAAGGTGAACTTTCTAACAAAGTGTTGAGATGTTTGGATAGGAATTGGCAACCAAAAGTAACGGCTATTGTAGAATCTAAAAATTTGGATGCTATGGATCTTGCAACACTTTTCGGAAAGCTTCAAGAACATGAAATGGAGCTTGGACGTTTGAATATGCATGAAGAGCCAGATAAGAACAAATCAAGAAAAGGAATTGCTCTAAAAGCCAATAGTTCATATAAAAAGAAAGAGAGTTCCGATGATGATGATGATGATAGTGAAGATTCCGATACGGATGTTGATGAAAAAGATATGAAACTTTTACTAAGGAAGTTTAGCAAGTTTCTAAGGAGAAAAGGAAGGTTGAACAAAGACAAAGGTAAAGAGAAGATTTCCCCACACTACAAGACCAAGACTACAAAAGAAGGAGTAGTTTGCCATGAATGCGGAAAACCCGGTCATCTCAAGTACTCATGCTCTAGGTATCTCAAGAAGAAGGAGAAAGAAAAGAAGAATTCAAAACATAAAAGGGCATACATCGTTTGGGATGATGAAGAAGAGAAGAAAAGCACATCTAGTAGTTCTTCGGATAATGAAGAAGTCGCTAATCTCAACTTGCTTGTTCAAGTAGATGAAGAGGAAAGTTCAAATGATGAATCAAATGAACAAAGCGAGGAAAGCGATGTAAGTCATACTAAATCCGAAATTTCTTCTAAATATGAATTGTTATATAATGCTTATGAAGAAATGCATGAACAATTTGAAAAACTAGCTTTGAAAAACATTGAAAGAAAGAAGCTCATTTTGAAACATCAATAAGAGATTTTAGAACTTCAAAAACAAGTTGATGAGCTTAATCTTGAAAATGAAACTCTTGATCTCATTTATGCTAGTTCTTCTTGTGATTGTGCTAGTAGATTGAATATTGTGGTTGATTGTGAGAATTGCAAGTTGCTTAAAGATGAAAATGCTATTTTGAAAAATAAGCTTGCAAGTTTCACAAGTGGCGATATTAGATTGCGTACATTGTTAAATTTTCAAAAAGGAAATTCAAACAAGTTTGGTTTGGGTTATACTAATGCTAAGAGTAAATCTCATAGAAATGTTGTTGATTTTTCTAAAGTTGATTTTTCAAATGCACCAACATGTTTCTATTGTGGTACTCATGGACATACTTCAAATGTGTGTTATATTAAAGTGCATGGTATACCTAAAGGAAATTTTGTTTGGGTTAAGAAGGGTGAGAGTCCCTTAACTAACAAAAATGGATCCAAAATCATTTGGATACCAAAAAGCAAAGCATGATTGTTTTGTAGGTATGATTGAAGTGCAAAAGGGCTTACAAGTATTATTCTTCATTTGCATCTTCAAGTCTCAAGCGAAATTCCTACAAATTGGTAACAATTGATGTTGTTTGATATTGACAATTATAGTTCTCTCAATTGGTATTACTTTTCTAAAAGTTCAAAATAAGTATCATTGTGTGATCATTATATGATTATCATGCTATTGTTGTTATTGTGATATTTCTTTACATTGATATTTTACTTTGTTAAGTGATATTATGACCTTATTAGTCTCAATTGGTATCATATTTCATTGTCATATTTCTTGCCAATTGGTATCACGTTTCAAAGTATAGTTCTTTTGTATTTCAATTAGGTGTCAATGTTGTGAAGAAATGAATGTTGATCTCTCTATTTTGGCTTAGAATTTTATATTTCAATTAGTATATATTACTTTTTGATAATGCCAAAGGGGGAGAAAGGGTTGTTTTGTTGTTTTCATATAGGTTGAGCAAAGTTGTTGAAGATACGGGGAGAATCAAGCTTCTAACATTTTGATTTCAAATTTCAAAAGCATTTAGCAAGGGGGAGCAAGAGTCTCACCAAGTGATCAAATGGTTCAAGCATCAACAACTTCAAAACATGTTTGTCATTTTCAAAAAGGGGGAGATTGTAAGTTCCATTGAGAATGTTTTGATAATGACAAAAGGTTTTGAACAAGATACAAATATGTTGATCAAGTTCAAGCTCAACAAGCAAACAACAAACATCAAATGATGAAGAGAGAACAAGCTCATGAAGACTTATGAAGAACTAGTTTGAGTATAAGTGTAATATCTTTAGTTTGAGTCTTTTGTTTTTAATGAGTTTGGTTAGAGTATTTAGAGGGTAGTGAATCTCTATCAAGGTCATGATTAAATCATAATTTGAGTTTTCACTTAACCTAAAATCAATAGGTGGCTTAAAGGTTTGAAAGAAAAGGTTTAGTTTTGAGAAAACAAGTTTTTAACTGATTTGCACTGTCATAATCGATTAAGACTAATCATAATCGATTAAGACACATTTTGTTACAGTGCTTAATCGATTAAGCATCAGTCTAATCGATTAAGACCTGTAAAACTGGTTTTTAAAATACGTTTTTCACTTCCAAAATCAGTTTTTAAGTTCCCTAACTTTTGGGTATTCTATATAAACCTTTTCCTAATCATTGTGATCAACTAACATCATTTTTTATATCAATTTTACAAAGATCAAGCCACTCTATTCTCTCTCAATTTCATAAATCAAAAAGCTTTATCTTTTACATTCTTTGATTAAGAATCTTGGAATATCTTATGTGATATTGTCATAGCTTTTGAAAGATATTCATAGGATTGTCATTGTGTTTTCATTTGAGTTGTAATCTTTGCAAGAGGCAAGCTATCTACAACAACAAAGAAGACTTGGTGTGTCAATTATCATCAAGCAAGTTCATTCAAATTGAAGAAGAAGTCTTGGTTGTGAATCAAGCAAAGTGAAGTCTTGTTGTGAGGTATCAATGAGCAACGTGAAGACTTGTTGTGTGGATTATCAACAAGCATGGGTAGAGGTTAGATTAGAGGGTCAATAGGATTGCAAGGCAAGGGTGTGGAGTATCTCTTGTAGGCTATCAAGAAGGGAGTCTTGAGAGGCATTTACTTGTAATTTGAGAACTCTAATTCCTCATAGTGAAGAATCTCTCTTGGTTTAAGAGGGGACTGGATGTAGCTTTCAAGTGGATGAAAGTGAACCAGGATAAATCACTGTGAAGTATCTCTAAACCCTTAACTCTTTACATTCTTGTCATTTCATATGTTCTTGGTTGAAAACCTAGAAAAGAGTTATTTTTCATAAGTGATTGAATTGAACCTTAATTGTGCAAATTGATTTGGGAAAATCTTTTTCATAACCTAGGTAATCAATAAGAATATAGGTGTGAATCTTTTCCGCTTAATCTCTGATCATACGTGTTAATTGATTGATTTTCGTATTCGATTGAAAAGTGATTTTTCAGTTTTTGAATGTGCTTAATCGATTAAGGGTGTTCATAATCGATTAAGTTTTTGTGTACTTTTCTGTCTTAATCGATTAAGATACAGTTTAATCAATTAAGAGCTGAGTTTTATGCAAAAATCATTCGTTTTGATTGTTTCGATTTGTTTCGTTCGAAAATCTTTCAAGGTTTCTTAAACACCTATTCAACCCCCCCTTCTAGGTGTTCTCCTAGGGTTCCTTAGTTGTTTCACCCACCAATTGCGGTTTCCTCAATTGGTATCAGAGCTCGATCGAAAGACACGAGCATAAGAGCTTTTTCGTAAAGATCCTTTAAGTAACCGCAATGGGTTCTACGAATCCCTTTGGTGGTGAAGGTGCTTCGATAAGTCGTCCTCCACTATTTAATGGTGAGGGATACGCTTATTGGAAAGTAAGAATGAAAATCTTTATCCAAGCCATTGATAGTGAAATTTGGAAAGCAATAGAAAAAGGTCCTCATATCCCATCTAGTTTAGTTGAAGGTGTAGCACAATTAACCCCCGAGGATAAGTGGAATGATGATGATAGAAAGAAAGTTCAATATGATTTTAAAGCAAAAAATATCATCACCTCCGCTTTATCTTATGACGAATTCTTTAGAGTTTCACAATGTGCTAGTGCTAAGGAAGTGTGGGACACTCTTCAAGTGACTCATGAAGGAACTAGTGAGGTTAGGAGAGCTAGATTGAATGTTTTGATGCGTGAATATGAATTGTTTCAAATGCTTCTAAATGAATCTATTAATGATATGCAAAAACGTTTTACTCATATTATTAACCATTTACTTGCTCTTGGTAAGACTTTCTTACAAGGTGAACTTTCTAACAAAGTGTTGAGATGTTTGGATAGGAATTGGCAACCAAAAGTAACGGCTATTGTAGAATCTAAAAATTTGGATGCTATGGATCTTGCAACACTTTTCGGAAACCTTCAAGAACATGAAATGGAGCTTGGACGTTTGAATATGCATGAAGAGTCGGATAAGAACAAATCAAGAAAAGGAATTGCTCTAAAAGCCAATAGTTCATATAAAAAGAAAGAGAGTTCTGATGATGATGATGATAGTGAAGATTCCGATTCGGATGTTGATGAAAAAGAGATGAAACTTTTACTAAGGAAGTTTAGCAAGTTTCTAAGGAGAAAAGGAAGGTTGAATAAAGACAAAGGTAAAGAGAAGATTTCCCCACACTACAAGACCAAGACTACAAAAGAAGGAGTAGTTTGCCATGAATGCGGAAAACTCGGTCATCTCAAGTACTCATGCTCTAGGTATCTCAAGAAGAAGGAGAAAGAAAAGAAGAATTCAAAACATAAAAGGGCATACATCGTTTGGGATGATGAAGAAGAGAAGAAAAGCACATCTAGTAGTTCTTAGGATAATGAAGAAGTCGCTAATCTCAACTTGCTTGTTCAAGTAGATGAAGAGGAAAGTTCAAATGATGAATCAAATGAACAAAGCGAGGAAAGCGATGTAAGTCATACTAAATCCGAAATTTCTTCTAAATATGAATTGTTATATAATGCTTATGAAGAAATGCATGAACAATTTGAAAAACTAGCTTTGAAAAACATTGAAAGAAAGAAGCTCATTTTGAAACATCAATAAGAGATTTTAGAACTTCAAAAACAAGTTGATGAGCTTAATCTTGAAAATGAAACTCTTGATCTCATTTATGCTAGTTCTTCTTGTGATTGTGCTAGTAGATTGTATATTGTGGTTGATTGTGAGAATTGCAAGTTGCTTAAAGATGAAAATGCTATTTTGAAAAATAAGCTTGCAAGTTTCACAAGTGGCGATATTAGATTGCGTACATTGTTAAATTTTCAAAAAGGAAATTCAAACAAGTTTGGTTTGGGTTATACTAATGCTAAGAGTAAATCTCATAGAAATGTTGTTGATTTTTCTAAAGTTGATTTTTCAAATGAACCAACATGTTTCTATTGTGGTACTCATGGACATACTTCAAATGTGTGTTGGTGTGACATAAAATAAAAGAGAAATGAAAAGAGAATAAAGCAAGCACTCGGGTATGCGAATATCGATCCTAGAAGACGTACGGCTGGTGTAATGACGATGACAGGTGCACCGTATGCACGGGTTGAGCAAGACGTATGGTCTGGGAGATCGTATGCATCGGTAAGACGTATTCTCGGTTGACGGGGATACGCAGTGGGGTATTCGCATCACCCATTTCCATGTTAGTGGGTACTGGGCCCTAGAAGACGTGTGGTAGGTGGAATCCGCATGCGTGGGTTGAGTAAGACGTCCGGCCTGCGGGACCGTACGCATCGGTAAGACGTATCCCCGAGGAGATGGTGGATATGCGGTGGTGGGAGCCCCACGACACTACAAAAGAAACATAAAAGATAATGAATGAGAATGGGTCGATGGGTACTGGACCCTAGAAGATGTGTGGTATGTGGAATCCGCACGCATGGGTTGAGTAAGACGTACGGCCTGCGAGACCGTACGCATCGGTAAGACGTAACCTCGGCAGACGGGGATGCGCAGTGGCAGGAGCCCCACGACTCCGGGGTCGATGGGTACTGGACCTTCAAAGACGTGCGGTCCGCGGGATCCGTGCGCATTGGTTGAGTAAGACGATCAGACAGAGCCTGGCGCATCGGTAAGACGTATCCCTGTGTAGACGGAGGATACGCAGTGGCAGGAGCCCCATGACACCATAAAACATAAAGGAAAAATAATAAGGATAAATAAATATAAGGAAATAAGAGGAAGGCCGGGGGAGTAAAGGAGATGTGAGAGAAATGAGTAAAATAGGTGTGAGAGGGAAGGATAGAGAGGATAGGAGAGAAAATTAGATATTCGGGGTAAAGTGTAGAGAGTGAGATTTCGGTGTAAATAGGTAAGTGGCGAAATAGATTAGGTAAGGACATGTGTCAAAAGGTGCTAATAATTGGAGACGATTGTGTTTGTAGTGAATAGGTGATTGGGTGTGTTTATGATGGTGTTATTTGACTAATTGCTAATTGTGTATGACTTGGTTCGTATTATGCTTTACTAGTTGTGCAATTCTCACCCTTACATCCACAACAGGTACAGGTACAGGTACAGGTCAGGAGCATAGTTGATATTCGGGCCGAGCAGGAGCACACTTCCCCACGGGAAGTGTGAGTTATTTTCTCTTAGCTAGAGTTTAACCGGGCCACGTCTATGTTTATTAAGTATTTTTAAGAATTTATTAATAAATGTATTTTAAATCTCATTTGTATATTTGGTGGTCCGGGGTCTTTATTTGGTTCCTCGAAAATCTAAGCATTTTCATCTTAGTATTTTATCCTCGGATATTGGGAGAAGAATTAAATTATATACGTATATTCTGTCTGGATGCCTGGTTGTTGTTGAAACTGCTTTGAACAGGTTACAGGTCAAATATAATTTTTGGGAATGTCCATAAAACAGAGGAAACTCTGTCCAATTTTCCGGAAAAATTATAATAAGTATTTTAATTAAAAAGAAATTTTTAAATCCATATTTTCAAAATAGGTAAAATAAAATAGGTTGTTACATTTATGGTATCAGAGCAGTTGTCCTCGGCCTCGGAGTTGCGAGTTACTCCAATGGTTATCTCACCAAGAGAGTAACCGAAAAGTGGTGTCAAGTCCGGTTATAGTAGGTCAGTATGTTTATATATATATATATATATATATATATATTTAGGTAGACTTAGCCAATTCTATAGTTATCAACCGTTCGTGCCATAATTTATTTCTATTACAGAATCTTAGTACTATGACCAACGCACCTAGTGACAACACCCCGCTTCGACTGAGATCAATCATTTAGCTGGGGGTAGGAAGATGGAAATTGCCTTCCTAAATCGGAAACATTTGAAGACTTGATTCGGTGGACTACAGGCTATAGAGGAGTAGATTGGAAGGCGAAGTACCTCGAATTCAAGTGGGACTGCGACCTGGAATCAGGTTACCTTTGGAAAGTCAAGGTGAGTCAAACTCGTCTCGACTGGCGAAGGTGCTAATCACCTATAAAATGGGACTGGCACTAGAGGCGAGCGATGACGAAAGGAGACATGACAATTAATCGGGGCTCCCAAACGGAACGAGATCGCATCACGTGTTACACCACTATGCCATAGTGAAGGAAACCCCACCGTGGTATAGACTGGTTCCTGAACCATTTTAAGTAGGAAGCTTGTTGCTTTAGGTGCGAGTAGTCGGGCCACATTACTTCAAACTACCCCAAGAAAGAAGAGAATTTGTTTGGAAGGACTTGAGCGGAATGATTAGAGGCACATTCTGCTACTAATATGGGGAATTATTTTAGAACCTCAAGTCTCCGTCTCTGTTAATCCTTTAAGGAGGACCTTGCTAAACTCATCTTTCTTAGAATCCAAATTTCGGACCTCTCACTAAGAGGAACTGTGAAACTTAGGGAGTATGTATATACACATATAGGCTCAATCCAAATTCGTAGGAAATCATGAAAAAATTATAGGAAATCCCAATCAGTTGTAAGATCTCATTGAGAAAGTTAACCGAAAGGACCTTGTGATAGTGTTATCTTTTAATGGAATGTAAGGGTAGGATTGGTCATCCTTACTCTTGCACCTGTTAAAGGATAATATTATCATTATCTGCGACGATGATGTACTGTTGATAGATGTGAGATTGGGACTGACCACCCCGATCTTCGCGTTTATTGACATGCTACATTATTGCAATCTTTTAGTTGAAATCAGAACAACACACATAGGAATTTTAGTTTCATCAAAGCCAAATCTAACTTTCACTCCATTAAGAACCTTACCAAGACTCGTGAACATTTGGTTACAAAACCATCCAATTTAGGGCAACTTTATTCAGTACTTCCACCCGAACCAGTTAAGTAAAATCATCAACTCACCCTCTTCTCTTAATGCAAGAGCTGAGATATGGCATAGGAAATTTAAAAGTAACACCAATAATACCGACTAGAAGTCAATTTAGCCATGTACCACTTCGCCAACCAATTAAGTACTTAGCTAATAAATTCCTAGAATCAACCTAGTTTTCTCCCTGCCTTCGACCTACTCAGGTATGTTGATACTAAGTGGGGGAGACTTGATGACTCAATTCGGATCCTATCCGATTGACAAAGGTGAAGGAAAAAGGATAAGAGTGAAGTCGCGAAGTGAAGCCTCACTTAAGGTGTCATGTCGGTGCACCGCAAGTGGATGACCTCAGTCTCTGGAAACTCTGTGCATTTGACAGGACCCCGATTGACCGAGATAAACCCCATAGGAGACAAGTAAGTATGCCGACGAACTTTCACCTTAGGAATTCCTCCAATGGAAGAATGGAACCGGAGGAATCAATTGACATGGTTGGAAACTATGCCAAGGGATGCTCCTCCAAGTTAAGGGACAACTGGAATTTCGAGGACGAAATTTCAATAAGTGGGGGAGAAATGTAACATCCCTAATTTTAATCCCTAATATATTTATAAGTTGTATTGACTTAAATAAATTTTTCTTAAAAATCAATTATTTAGTTGTGTATTTTTATAAAAATACATTATGTTAATTACGAAAATATATTTCATTTCTGTTATGTTCTAAAGTAAATTCATTTAAAATAGTTATCCTATATCAAAAATATACTTTATGTGTTTTACTTTATTTTGATATATTTCATGTGAAAATATTTTATTGGAAATATTTATAAGTTTCTTACTTTATAATTTTTATTCTAGTATTTAAAATTGATTATTGGTATTTTGAGTTTTAAAATAAAAGAATAAATAAAATAAATAAATAAATAAAAGTGTGTATTAGTATATATGTTTAAAAAAAATGTTTATTAGTACATAATAATAATAATAATGAATTAAAAAAAATAATAATAAATAAAGGATGAAGGGGTTCGAAACCCCCTCCTAGTTCTCTTCCTCCGCCGGCCCTAAATCTTTTCTCCTTCCCCCAACTTCTTCTCCTTCTTCTCTCCCTCCGTCGGCCACCACCCACCAGCCACTAAAACTTCCTCCATCTCTCTTCCTCTCTCGGTTCCAAGCTCTCTCTCTCTCTCTTCCCTCGAGTTCTCTCTCTCTCTCACCGCGTCTCTCTCTTCCTCTTCCCAGTCGCTAATCGCGACTCCCGTCTTGGCCAAGGGTGAATCGCCGCCGCTTGTTGCCGTGTGGAGCCGCCCTTTTCCTCTTCCTCCATCCCGTTCGCGCGTGCCTCTCCATGGACCAGGAGGTCACGGTTCGCGTTCTCCCCGCCGATGATGGTCGTTGTCGCCGCCGATCATGGAGGCTACGCTGCCGCCATTGTTTGATGATGTAGCCATGGAGTCACACCGCCACCACTTTCCTCTCCCCGATGCGTGTTGCTGCTGCTAAGGATCGTCATCGACGCCGGTATCGTCGTCATCGTTACCGGGGCCAGCCGTTCCTTTGTGCTTTGAACCGGGTCAACCGAACCGGCCTTCAAAATCATATTTGAGGGTAAATCCTTAATACTTTTCTAATTGCTCTATGTTGTGTTTTAATTTTTGTATTAATACTAATTTTAATGTTACTGGTACTAATTATTTAATATTGAATTGTTTTGGAAATTGAACTATAATTTATATTAATTTTTGTTATGTTGTTAATGATGATGAATTTAATTGCTTACTTGATTGTGATAACGTCGAATTAAACGTTATGTCGAATTATGAGTCTTGAAAGTGTTTTTATTAAATGCGTTGGATTCCTAAGTAATTGGGTTGTTGGTTAGTGAGCTGGAATGTCCCTGAACTAACAACAAACCAATTAAATAGTAATCCGGTATATACTCGGCATAATGTTAATTCAAATTAAAACGTTAAACATTAATTTCAAACTGAAGGGAAGTGTAATTGTTTTAAGATTATAATGGCGATTTGGACTTATTTTTGAATTGAGCACCCTTCCTTTTAGTTCGGAATTAATAGTGTGAGGTGACAGCATTTGATTTTGTAACTTAAAACTAAAATTACTTTACTTTAATGTATTTTTGACGAATATGTTATTTTTGAAAGTTAGCGTACTTTTAACAAAAAGATCTAGTATTTTATGGAGAAAGCAATAGTCTTAAATTTAAATTTCTATTTGACCTTGATTTATGAATTTTAGTTAAATGTTTTCGAGATTAACTTGTTTCGAATTCCAAGTTAAAGTTACTTAACTTTAAATGTATTCTAACGATTATATTAGCCTGTAGGTTAAATGTGTAGGATTCTCATGTTTTGATGCTAACAATCTCTCTCCAAGCAACAACATTGGCAACAAGCAAGCTACACCACATGAAGATTAGAATTAGGATTTTTATTAATTCTATTTCAATGTAATCTTTATTTTATGCAATGCATCTCATTGGTGTGGGTAGCTTAGGTGTTTTTAAGAATATTTAAATAATGTCTGATTAAGAGTGAAGATACTTTAAATCTTGATTAAATAGCTTGTGAAAATCATTTTAGAAAAACTTTGTTTTTATTCAGATTCTGATCAGTTTACTCGAGTAATGAGTATTGGTTCACTCGAGTAATCTATGTTCTGACAGGTTAATCGAGTAATGGTTTACACATCACTCGAGTAACTTAATCTGACATGTTTCACTCGAGTGACGTTGTTTGGTTTACTCGAGTAATTCAATCAGTGTTGGGAAAATTTTAAAAGGACTTAATTTTCTCTTTCAAAATAGAGACTTTCATTCTTACAATTTTCTAATACACTTTGAAAAGTAATTCAAGAGCCATTTTTTACATCTTTCAAGAGCTATCAAGATTCAACAAAGAACTTTTCATTCTTCACTCTATTTTCTATCATTGTTCAAATATTCTTGAGATCATATTTTTGTTCTTAGTGGTTGTTGAAGATTTGCAATTTGTGATTGCATCATTGAAGTTTCAACACAAGTGAAGAATCTCACAAGGAAGACTTTGAGGATCAAATCAAAGCAAGAAAAGAGGATTGGTTGGAAGCATCTTCAATCAATTAGCAAGGAAATCTAGAATACTCAAAAGGGGTAGATTAGATCAAAGTGTTTGGTACACACTTTGAGTTGGGTTTTAAGATAGGAGAACTAAGAATCTAGTTGCATCTTAAAACATTGTAAAATCTACATTTGAAGATTTCTAGTGAAGAATCTCTCTTGATTTAAGAGGGGACTGGAGTAGCTTTCAAGTGGGTGAAAGTGAACCAGGATAAATCCTTGTGTCTCTTTTATTTTCATTCCTTGTATTTCATTAATTCATTAACATTTGCATTTTTAGGTTAGAATTGGGGTTTTCTTAATTCTACTCAATTGATCTAAAATTGCATGTTAATATTACTTGAAATTGTTCATATTAATCATTCATAATTTGTTGAATCATCATAGCATTGTTATTCTTGAAGAACTCCATTGAAAACTAAGTTTTAAATTGAATTTTACCCAGTTTACTCGAGTAAATTTCTTGTCACTCGAGTAATCTGCTTTCAGTTTATAAACATTACTCGAGTAGGTTTTCTGTTACTCGAGTGATTTAAAATTTGCTTTCGTAATACTCGAGTGATTTGCTGAATACTCGAGTGAAATTATTTTTGGTTGCGTATTACTCGAGTGAAGGCTTGAGTTACTCGAGTAATCTGAACTGAATTCTTAAGAAAATTTATTTTCATAAAACCATTCTCTTAGGTGGACGAAAAATCTGTAATAAGGCTTCAATATTCTATTCACCCCCCCTCTAGACTATATTGAGCCGCTTGTTGGTTTCCAACAAGTGGTATCAGAGCTCGGACGAAAAATCCGAGCCTTAAAAAGCTTTTTCGAAAAGATCCTTTTTACTTGGAAACAATGGGCTCAATTTCAAATCCTTTCGGTGGTGAAGGAACTTCCATTAATCGTCCTCCACTATTTAGTGGTGAGGGTTACGCTTATTGGAAGGTCCGCATGAAAATTTTTATTCAAGCCATAGATATGGAAATTTGGAACGCCATAGAGAATGGACCTTTTGTTCCTCAAACGAAAGTAAATGATGTTGTTTCAATTAAACCTCAATCGAGTTGGGACAATGATGATAAGAAGAAAGTTGCATTTGATTTAAAAGCTAAAAATATCATCACGTCCGCTCTTTCTTATGATGAGTTCTTTCGAGTATCTCAATGTGTTGATGCTAAACAAATGTGGGACACATTACAAGTCACACATGAGGGCACTTCGGAGGTTAGAAGGGCTAGGCTAAATACACTCATGCATGAATATGAACTCTTTCGTATGTTACCTAATGAAAACATAGGTGACATGCAAAAGCGGTTCACTCATATCATTAATCATCTTTCTGCACTTGGAAAAGTTATATCTAATGGTGAAGTTGTTAATAAGATTTTGAGATGTCTTAGCAGGGAATGGCAACCTAAGGTGACGGCCATTATGGAAGCTAGAGACGTGGATCAAATTGATTTAGCAACTCTATTCGGAAAGCTTCAAGAGCATGAAATGGAGCTTGGACGGTTATCCATGAATGAAGATGCCGATAGGAAGAAAAAGGGGATAGCTCTTAAATCAACTTCAAAATCCCTTAAGGCACAAGAGGAAAACTTTCAAGTGGATGACTCGGACTCCGATATAGATGATGAGACCCTTGGCTTGCTAGTTAAAAAGCTTGGTAGGTTCCTTAAGAAAAAGGGGAACTTTAATAGAAATAGACAAAGAGATTCTAAGGACTCACAACCAAGAAATAAGACTAACAAGGATCACATCAAGTGTCATGGATGTGGAAAGCTTGGTCACTATCGATCGAATTGTCCAACTCATTCTAAGAAGTCGGAAGGTGACAACTCAAAATTCAATTCTTCTAAAGGAAAAAGGGCTTACATAGTATGGGATGAAGTGGAGAGTCAATCAACATCTAGCTCATCGGATGATGAAGAACTTGCAAATCTATGTTTAATGACAAAGCTTGATGAAGAGGAATCTTCGAGCATTAAATCAAGTGAGAACGTCAATGAGGTAGATTATCTTTCCGATGCTAGCTCAAGTTCTAATTCTCCTTCATTCAATGAATTGTACAATGTGTATGTAGAGATGCATAAAGAGTTGAAGAAACTTGCTAAAATAAATGTTGAAAGAAAGAATTTCATAATGAAGCAACATGAAAAGATAATTGAACTTCAAAAAGATTTAGAAGAACTTAAGCTTCAAAATGAAACTCTAGAACTCATTTATGCAAACTCTACATGCAATTGTGAATTGAAATCAAATGAGACTCCATCTTGTGAAAATTGCAAGTCTTTGGAAAAAGAAGTTTTTAATTTGAATGATCGACTTGCAAGGCTCATGAAAGGAGATACTTCTTTAGATCATTTGCTTTCAACTCAAAGGAACAATAGCAATAGATCCGGTCTTGGCTATACCAAACCTAAGAAACGCAATTATCGCAAAGTTGGTGGATTTTCAAAGAATAAGATTTCTAAAAACCCAACTTGTCATTATTGTGGAATCTTTGGGCATACCACGAATAAATGTAATATAAAGAAATTTGGTATACCAAGCGGTGAATATATTTGGATTGTTAAGGGGACTTCTCCTCATGCTAACAACAAAGGACCCAAGACCACTTGGGTACCTAAGTCAACCAAATGATATCTTTCTTGTAGGTGTGTCTTCGAACCAAAGAGCGCAAATGGTATTTGGATAGTGGTTGTTCGAGACACATGACGGGAGACAAAACGCACTTCATGGAACTTACTCCAAAAAATGATGGATTTGTGACATACGGCGACAACAACAAGGGCAAAATTCTAGGAGTCGGGAAAATCGGTAACGTATCTAATCTTGTCATAGAAAATGTCCTATACGTAGAAGGCTTAGAACACAACTTGCTTAGTATAAGCCAACTATGTGATATGGGCAATTATGTGACATTTACTCCGGAATTATGCTTCATTAAGTCTTCTATAGATGATAGTGTTAAGTTTGTTGGTCGTCGCTCTAATAACACTTACTTAATTGATTTGGATGAGATAACTTCACTATTTTCAAAATGTTTCAAATCTTTTGATGATGAAATTCGTCTTTGGCATAGACGAATTGCTCATGTGAATGTGAATCAATTGAACAAACTTTTGCGAAAAGATTTAGTGATTGGTTTGCCTAAACTAAACTTTAAGCTTGATGGCATTTGTGACTCTTGTCAAAAGTGCAAGCAAGTTAAAAGTTCTTTTAAACCTAAAAATGTGATAAGCACAACAAAGCCTTTGGAGCTAATCCATATGGATTTGTTTGGCCCTTCACAAATTAAAAGTTTAGGTGGCAATTACTATGGATTTGTTTTAGTAGACGATTTTACTAGATTCACATGGACTTTATTTTTATCCGCAAAAAGTGAAGTTTATAAATGTTTTAAAAAATTTGCCAAACTCATCCAAAATCAACTAAGTTTGAAAATTGTGTCTATTAGAAGTGATCACGGAGGTGAGTTTGAAAACACTAGGATTGATGCGTTTTGTGATAAGTTTGGTATTGATCATCATTTTTCGGCCCCTAGGACTCCGGAGCAAAACGGAGTTGTAGAAAGGAAAAATAGAATATTAGTGGAACTTGCTCGTACTATGTTGATAGAATCAAGTGTTCCTAAATATTTTTGGGCTGATGCGGTAAACACCGCTTGCTATGTGATTAATAGGGTTCTTATTCATCCGCATTTAAATAAAACACCTTATGAACTTTTAAAAGGGCGAAAGCCAAATATCTCACATTTTCATGTTTTTGGGTGTAAGGTGTTTGTTTTAAATAACGGAAAGGAACCGGTCGGCAAGTTTGACTCTAAAGCCGACGAAGGCATATTCATAGGTTATTCAACTCATAGCAAAGCATATAGAGTCTACAATAAAAGAACATTAACCGTTGAGGAATCCGTGCATGTTGTATTTGATGAATCTTCGAAAGGAGATTGTGTTGTTTCTTGTGATGATTATATAGGTACATTTTTGGATCATGAGAATTCAACACCACAACAAATGGAAGAGAATCAAAATGAAGATCGAGAGGTGCAAGCACAAGATAAAGACTTAGCACAAGAGATACAACCTCAATTACCAATAGCTTGGAAGTCCAACAAAAATCATCCGATTTCTAATATCTTAGGTGACATTGCGAAGGGAGTGGTAACCCGACGCACTTTAAATAATTTTTGTTATTATGTTGCCTTTGTATCTCAAATAGAACCTAAGAATATCAAAGAGGCTCTTCAAGATGATCATTGGATTATGGCCATGCAAGAAGAATTAAATCAATTTGAAAGAAATCAAGTTTGGGAGCTTGTGCCAAAACCCGATGATCGTCCTGAAATTGGTACTCGGTGGGTCTATAGGAATAAGTTAGATGAATCGGGTATTATTGTTAGGAATAAAGCTAGGTTGGTAGCACAAGGTTATAGTCAAGAAGAAGGAATCGATTACGATGAGACATATGCTCCCGTTGCTAGATTAGAAGCTATTCGTATTCTTCTCGCTTTTGCTTCAATTATGAATTTTAAATTGTTTCAAATGGATGTTAAGAGCGCCTTTCTTAACGGATACATTCAAGAGGAAGTTTATGTGTCACAACCTCCCGGATTCGAGAGTTTTGAGCATCCGGACTACGTTTTCAAACTGAAAAAGGCTTTGTACGGTTTGAAACAAGCTCCTAGAGCTTGGTACGACCGACTAAGCAATTTTTTATTACAAAAAGGTTTTAAACGAGGCACTGTTGACACTACACTTTTTATTGAACGTTCCGGTAAGGATATTTTATTGGTTCAAATATATGTTGACGATATTATATTTGGTGCTACTAACGATAACTTGTGTAAGAAGTTTTCAGAATTGATGCAAAGTGAATTCGAGATGTCGATGATGGGAGAGCTTACATTCTTTCTTGGCCTTCAAATAAAGCAGCTTAATGATGGCATTTATATTCATCAGAGTAAATATTGTAGAGAGCTTCTCAAACGTTTTGGAATGGATTCGTGCAAATCCGCTTCTACACCAATGAGCGTTGCATGCTACCTAGATCAAGATGAGGCTGGAAAAGCGGTAGAGGTAACGAAGTATCGTGGTATTATTGGTAGTTTGTTATACTTAACTGCATCTAGGCCTGATATCATGTTTAGTGTATGTATGTGTGCACGTTTTCAAGCAAAACCGAAAGAGTCGCATCTAACTGCTGTCAAAAGAATAATGAAATACTTAAAGGGTACAACGAATACTGGACTTTATTATCCTAGGGATGCTTTTCTAAAACTTATAGGATATTCGGACTCTGACTTTGCCGGTTGTAAAGTTGAGCGAAAAAGTACAAGCGGAACATGCCATTTAATTGGTAATTCACTTGTATCGTGGTTTTCTAAAAAGCAAAATTGTGTAGCTTTATCAACCGCGGAGGCCGAATACATAGCTGCAGGTAGTTGTTGTGCTCAAATTTTATGGATGAAGCAACAATTATCTGACTTTGGTTTAAATTTAACAAATATCCCTATAAAGTGTGATAACACTTCGGCAATTAATTTGACTAAAAATCCAGTATTACACTCAAGGACAAAGCATATTGAAATTAGGCATCACTTTTTGAGAGATCATGTTCAAAAAGGTGATTGTGTTATTGAGTTTGTTCAAACTTCGGATCAATTAGCTGATATCTTTACAAAACCATTACCAAGGGACACATTTTATAAGATTCGAAGAGAACTTGGTATTTTTGATGAATTAACTATTAGCTAATTGTATTTGATGCTTTTTATACTCACCTTCAAGCCTATTTCAATGTGACTTGTATTTTGAGTTGTTGTATCTTATTAAAGTGTTTATTATTTTTTTTATGCAGTTATGTGTGTATGTTTTCTATAATATGCTAATTGCTTTATTTGTATGTGTGTTACTTGCTACATGCTAAGTGTTTCTCTGTGTTTGTGCATGAAAAATGATTTTGCATGAAAAATTGAAATTTTTGAAATTCTGGACAGTTCACTCGAGTAACAGAAATTTCACTCGAGTAATTTTAAAAACTCTTTCGTATTACTCGAGTAATTCTGTCTGTCACTCGATTAATTTTAAAATGACTTGCGTATCACTCGATTAAGTTCATCCATCACTCGAGTAAAATTTTTTTATCTTTCGGCATACTCGAGTAACATACTCTTTCACTCGAGTACTGATCGAATCACTCGAGTAACGTATGAACATTACTCGAGTAACTTACGTGATTTTAAAAGCTGAACTGTTGAAATCTGCATCATTTTCCCGATTTTTTTTCTCTCTCTTGTTCGTCTTTCTCTCTTCTCTCTCATACGGGTCTTCATCAAATCATCATCTTTCAGCCACAAAACTCACAAATCATACAAATTTCTTCCATATTTCATCATTATATCATCATTTCTACTCCTTTCATTCATCAATTTCACCAATTTTATCCAAAAATCCGAAAACCCCAAATCAAAACCCTAACCCCCAAAACCGAATTTGCTTTTTCTGAATCAATGGCTTCTTCCTCTCACTATCAACCTCCTCAAAAGAAAGCAAAGCAAGGAGCAGGTCGTAATGATACTTGGTTTTCTGGAATCAACCGAGATTTGCGGGAACCAGCATTTATCAATCGCTCTTTTGGTCTTACAAGGTATGTTAAATTTGCTTGGTTGCATAAGGAGCAATTTCCGTTTGTAGAGGATTTAGAATTTCAGAATTTGAAGAGGTTTTTGGAATTTGAGACTCATTATTACCCTAGGCTTGTCAGACAATTTTATCAAAATTTTACTAAGCTAGATGGTGAGTATCAAACAATGGTTAGAGGACATCATTTTGTTATAAAGCCTGCGGATTTGACTATGATGTTTGGTTTAGAAAACAAGGGAACTTTTATTGGTGATACTGAATGTCTGGATTTGGATGTGGATACTAATAAGATTTATACTGATTTGTTGCGTACTGGTGAATCTTGGGGTGATAGAACTACTAGAACTGTATCACCTTTGCATGCTGTGGATAGGGTGCTCATGTATATTATCTCTTATTGTTTGATTCCAAAATGCAATCAAAATTATGCTCAATTGGGAGATGATGATCTTACTTTGTTTCATGGGATTAAAAAGAGGTATGAAATGAATTGGAATAAAATGTTTTTAGCTCGTATGGAAGCTGCTGCTCAATCTCCTCCTACCCAATTCTTGCCATATCCTATGCATGTCACCAAGATCATGAGGTATTATCGTGTTCCAATCCCTGATGATGAGCCAGCTGAAAAGGAAAAGAAAAATAACTGGTGTCTTAATGATTCGCACATTAGTTATATGAAAATTGCTTGGCATAGGGACAGTCGCACTTGGTTATGGAAATCACAGATTAAGGAAATGGCTGAAGCTGCAAAGGCTGCAAGAGTTTCAGGTACTAGGAAAAGGAATTTACTTGGTGATAGGGCTGGTGCATCCTCTTCTGTTCCTCCTACTTCTACTGATCCGATGGATACCGATCGTATTGAGGACTATATCGATTTGGATAATCTTGGTACTCCATTTGATGCACAAGCTGCTCATGAGTCATTAGTTGAGCACATCAATGCTCAATTCACTCAGTTGGAGATGAGACAGGATGTGAAGAATATTGCCATGGAGCATCGTTTGATGGATTACATGTCTGGATTATTTTCTCATCATTTTCCTCCTCCTCCACCTGATTCCTAGACCTGTGGATGCTGATGATGTTTGCTGTTGATTTCTGTTGCATGTTTCATTTGCATATTCTCTGTTTATGTTTCTGTTTCATGTTTCTGACTCTGTTGCTACTATGACTTTAGGACCTTGTGTATGGTCTAGTTTGTTTAGTTTTCGTTTTGATTATCTGCTATGATTTGCTGCATAGTGTGATGCTCTGATACTCTGATTTATGGTGCTATATTCGTTGTTCGTTTATATTCGTTGTTTATATACGTTGAGGCACTATTGTGGTTTATTTTGGTATTGTCTTTATTGTTATATATTTTCTATACCATTGTGAACTACTTACCTTCAACTTTTGGCAAAGGACTTTTCTCAAAAATATTATCTTTTTAATGATGCCAAAAGGGGGAGAATATTTTGTTGATGTTGTTCTTGTAGGTTAAGTTTTATTATATTTTTTTCCTAGATGTTTTACATTTAGGGGGAGTATGTTAAAACTTAGTGCTTAATTTGAAAGGAGGTTTGTCATCATCAAAAAGGGGGAGTTTGTAGGATTCTCATGTTTTGATGCTAACAATCTCTCTCCAAGCAACAACATTGGCAACAAGCAAGCTACACCACATGAAGATTAGAATTAGGATTTTTATTAATTCTATTTCAATGTAATCTTTATTTTATGCAATGCATCTCATTGGTGTGGGTAGCTTAGGTGTTTTTAAGAATATTTAAATAATGTCTGATTAAGAGTGAAGATACTTTAAATCTTGATTAAATAGCTTGTGAAAATCATTTTAGAAAAACTTTGTTTTTATTCAGATTCTGATCAGTTTACTCGAGTAATGAGTATTGGTTCACTCGAGTAATCTATGTTCTGACAGGTTAATCGAGTAATGGTTTACACATCACTCGAGTAACTTAATCTGACATGTTTCACTCGAGTGACGTTGTTTGGTTTACTCGAGTAATTCAATCAGTGTTGGGAAAATTTTAAAAGGACTTAATTTTCTCTTTCAAAATAGAGACTTTCATTCTTACAATTTTCTAATACACTTTGAAAAGTAATTCAAGAGCCATTTTTTACATCTTTCAAGAGCTATCAAGATTCAACAAAGAACTTTTCATTCTTCACTCTATTTTCTATCATTGTTCAAATATTCTTGAGATCATATTTTTGTTCTTAGTGGTTGTTGAAGATTTGCAATTTGTGATTGCATCATTGAAGTTTCAACACAAGTGAAGAATCTCACAAGGAAGACTTTGAGGATCAAATCAAAGCAAGAAAAGAGGATTGGTTGGAAGCATCTTCAATCAATTAGCAAGGAAATCTAGAATACTCAAAAGGGGTAGATTAGATCAAAGTGTTTGGTACACACTTTGAGTTGGGTTTTAAGATAGGAGAACTAAGAATCTAGTTGCATCTTAAAACATTGTAAAATCTACATTTGAAGATTTCTAGTGAAGAATCTCTCTTGATTTAAGAGGGGACTGGAGTAGCTTTCAAGTGGGTGAAAGTGAACCAGGATAAATCCTTGTGTCTCTTTTATTTTCATTCCTTGTATTTCATTAATTCATTAACATTTGCATTTTTAGGTTAGAATTGGGGTTTTCTTAATTCTACTCAATTGATCTAAAATTGCATGTTAATATTACTTGAAATTGTTCATATTAATCATTCATAATTTGTTGAATCATCATAGCATTGTTATTCTTGAAGAACTCCATTGAAAACTAAGTTTTAAATTGAATTTTACCCAGTTTACTCGAGTAAATTTCTTGTCACTCGAGTAATCTGCTTTCAGTTTATAAACATTACTCGAGTAGGTTTTCTGTTACTCGAGTGATTTAAAATTTGCTTTCGTAATACTCGAGTGATTTGCTGAATACTCGAGTGAAATTATTTTTGGTTGCGTATTACTCGAGTGAAGGCTTGAGTTACTCGAGTAATCTGAACTGAATTCTTAAGAAAATTTATTTTCATAAAACCATTCTCTTAGGTGGACGAAAAATCTGTAATAAGGCTTCAATATTCTATTCACCCCCCCTCTAGACTATATTGAGCCGCTTGTTGGTTTCCAACAAAATGCTTTTCAATAAGAAAATATACTATTTTATGGAGAAAACAATGATTTTAATTTGAAACTTCATGTTAATTGTTGAGATTTCAAATTGAGACGATTTTGGCGCAATAAATTGATTCCTATTTGATTTAATAATATAGTCAGACGATGAAGGGCTTTAGGACCAGCTAAAATGTGAGCAACGAACCGCGTAATGCCGTGAGTAGAAACAGGATCTCCTCGTTGTGCCTCGAAACAGGTTTTGGTAGAACCCCAAGGTAAGGGGTTTATTTTCCGTCTCGGTGGGTGAGATACTAGTACTGTATAATCTGGCTCAAGGTTAATTGCTCATGTGTGATTAGGGAATTTAGAATTTATTTTAATTAGACAATATGCTTATATGAGATAAATGCTATTAGAAATGTGCTAAATGTTTAAATGATGAATTCTTTGAATTACATGTTAATTATATGTATGTAAGTGTCAATACCTGAGTAAAATGCTATTTGATGTCAAGGATTATATGCGTGATAATTAAATAAGAATTGTAATTGTTAACTGAATATTTAATTTATGATTGTAATTTATATGTTTGATGTGTTCAAAGAGGTAAAGTGAGGTTGGTTTGTGTAGGTGCTAAGTTAGGAAGAGAATAGAATATATAAGAAAGTTTAGGGAGAAGAGGAAATATGAGAGTAGAAGAAAAAGGTTTTAGGCGAGGCGGACTAAAATTGAGAATGAGAGGATAGGGTGTGGTATGAGGGCGGAAATAAAGTAAAAAGAAAAGACATAAAATAAAAGAGAAATGAAAAGAGAATAAAGAAAGCACTCAGGTATGCGAATATCGATCCTAGAAGACGTACGGCTGGTGTCATGACGATGACAGGTGGACCGTATGCACGGGTTGAGCAAGACGTACGGTCTGGGAGATCGTACGCATTGGTAAG
The DNA here is from genome assembly GCA_037953625.1 of Crotalaria pallida. NCBI lineage: Eukaryota > Viridiplantae > Streptophyta > Magnoliopsida > Fabales > Fabaceae > Crotalaria > Crotalaria pallida. The sequence goes on from CM075654.1 coordinate 28,402,780, forward strand.
ACGTATTCTCGGTTGACGGGGATACGCAGTGGGGTATTCGCATCACCCATTTCCATGTTAGTGGGTACTGGGCCCTAGAAGACGTGTGGTAGGTGGAATCCGCACGCATGGGTTGAGTAAGACGTCCGGCCTGCGGGCCCGTACGCATCGGTAAGACGTATCCCCGGGGAGACGGTGGATACGCAGTGGCAGGAGCCCCACGACACTACAAAAGAAACAGAAAAGATAATGAAAGATAATGGGTCGATGGGTACTGGACCCTAGAAGACGTGTGGTATGTGGAATCTGTAGGATTCTCATGTTTTGATGCTAACAATCTCTCTCCAAGCAACAACATTGGCAACAAGCAAGCTACACCACATGAAGATTAGAATTAGGATTTTTATTAATTCTATTTCAATGTAATCTTTATTTTATGCAATGCATCTCATTGGTGTGGGTAGCTTAGGTGATTTTAAGAATATTTAAATAATGTCTGATTAAGAGTGAAGATACTTTAAATCTTGATTAAATAGCTTGTGAAAATCATTTTAGAAAAACTTTGTTTTTATTCAGATTCTGATCAGTTTACTCGAGTAATGAGTATTGGTTCACTCGAGTAATTTATGTTCTGACAGGTTAATCGAGTAATGGTTTACACATCACTCGAGTAACTTAATCTGACATGTTTCACTCGAGTGACGTTGTTTGGTTTACTCGAGTAATTCAATCAGTGTTGGGAAAATTTTAAAAGGACTTAATTTTCTCTTTCAAAAAAATATAGACTTTCATTCTTACAATTTTCTAATACACTTTGAAAAGTAATTCAAGAGCTATTTTACATCTTTCAAGAGCTATCAAGATTCAACAAAGAACTTTTCATTCTTCACTCTATTTTCTATCATTGTTCAAATATTCTTGAGATCATATTTTTGTTCTTAGTGGTTGTTGAAGATTTGCAATTTGTGATTGCATCATTGAAGTTTCAACACAAGTGAAGAATCTCACAAGGAAGACTTTGAGGATCAAATCAAAGCAAGAAAAGAGGATTGGTTGGAAGCATCTTCAATCAATTATCAAGGAAATCTAGAATACTCAAAAGGGGTAGATTAGATCAAAGTGTTTGGTACACACTTTGAGTTGAGTTTTAAGATAGGAGAACTAAGAATCTAGTTGCATCTTAAAACATTGTAAAATCTACATTTGAAGATTTCTAGTGAAGAATCTCTCTTGATTTAAGAGGGGACTGGAGTAGCTTTCAAGTGGGTGAAAGTGAACCAGGATAAATCCTTGTGTCTCTTTTATTTTCATTCCTTGTATTTCATTAATTCATTAACATTTGCATTTTTAGGTTAGAATTGGGGTTTTCTTAATTCTACTAAATTGATCTAAAATTGCATGTTAATATTACTTGAAATTGTTCATATTAATCATTCATAATTTGTTGAATCATCATAGCATTGTTATTCTTGAAGAACTCCATTGAAAACAAAGTTTAAATTGAATTTTACCCAGTTTACTCGAGTAAAGTTCTTGTCACTCGAGTAATCTGCTTTCAGTTTATAAACATTACTCGAGTAGGTTTTCTGTTACTCGAGTGATTTAAAATTTGCTTTCGTAATACTCGAGTGATTTGCTGAATACTCGAGTGAAATTATTTTTGGTTGCGTATTACTCGAGTGAAGGCTTGAGTTACTCGAGTAATCTGAACTGAATTCTTAAGAAAATTTATTTTCATAAAACCATTCTCTTAGGTGGACGAAAAATCTGTAATAAGGCTTCAATATTCTATTCACCCCCCCTCTAGACTATATTGAGCCGCTTGTTCGTTTCCAACAAGTGGTATCAGAGCTCGGACGAAAAATCCGAGCCTTAAAAAGCTTTTTCGAAAAGATCCTTTTTACTTGGAAACAATGGGCTCAATTTCAAATCCTTTCGGTGGTGAAGGAACTTCCATTAATCGTCCTCCACTATTTAGTGGTGAGGGTTACGCTTATTGGAAGGTCCGCATGAAAATTTTTATTCAAGCCATAGATATGGAAATTTGGAACGCCATAGAGAATGGACCTTTTGTTCCTCAAACGAAAGTAAATGATGTTGTTTCAATTAAACCTCAATCGAGTTGGGACAATGATGATAAGAAGAAAGTTGCATTTGATTTAAAAGCTAAAAATATCATCACGTCCGCTCTTTCTTATGATGAGTTCTTTCGAGTATCTCAATGTGTTGATGCTAAACAAATGTGGGACACATTACAAGTCACACATGAGGGCACTTCGGAGGTTAGAAGGGCTAGGCTAAATACACTCATGCATGAATATGAACTCTTTCGTATGTTACCTAATGAAAACATAGGTGACATGCAAAAGCGGTTCACTCATATCATTAATCATCTTTCTGCACTTGGAAAAGTTATATCTAATGGTGAAGTTGTTAATAAGATTTTGAGATGTCTTAGCAGGGAATGGCAACCTAAGGTGACGGCCATTATGGAAGCTAGAGACGTGGATCAAATTGATTTAGCAACTCTATTCGGAAAGCTTCAAGAGCATGAAATGGAGCTTGGACGGTTATCCATGAATGAAGATGCCGATAGGAAGAAAAAGGGGATAGCTCTTAAATCAACTTCAAAATCCCTTAAGGCACAAGAGGAAAACTTTCAAGTGGATGACTCGGACTCCGATATAGATGATGAGACCCTTGGCTTGCTAGTTAAAAAGCTTGGTAGGTTCCTTAAGAAAAAGGGGAACTTTAATAGAAATAGACAAAGAGATTCTAAGGACTCACAACCAAGAAATAAGACTAACAAGGATCACATCAAGTGTCATGGATGTGGAAAGCTTGGTCACTATCGATCGAATTGTCCAACTCATTCTAAGAAGTCGGAAGGTGACAACTCAAAATTCAATTCTTCTAAAGGAAAAAGGGCTTACATAGTATGGGATGAAGTGGAGAGTCAATCAACATCTAGCTCATCGGATGATGAAGAACTTGCAAATCTATGTTTAATGACAAAGCTTGATGAAGAGGAATCTTCGAGCATTAAATCAAGTGAGAACGTCAATGAGGTAGATTATCTTTCCGATGCTAGCTCAAGTTCTAATTCTCCTTCATTCAATGAATTGTACAATGTGTATGTAGAGATGCATAAAGAGTTGAAGAAACTTGCTAAAATAAATGTTGAAAGAAAGAATTTCATAATGAAGCAACATGAAAAGATAATTGAACTTCAAAAAGATTTAGAAGAACTTAAGCTTCAAAATGAAACTCTTGAACTCATTTATGCAAACTCTACATGCAATTGTGAATTGAAATCAAATGAGACTCCATCTTGTGAAAATTGCAAGTCTTTGGAAAAAGAAGTTTTTAATTTGAATGATCGACTTGCAAGGCTCATGAAAGGAGATACTTCTTTAGATCATTTGCTTTCAACTCAAAGGAACAATAGCAATAGATCCGGTCTTGGCTATACCAAACCTAAGAAACGCAATTATCGCAAAGTTGGTGGATTTTCAAAGAATAAGATTTCTAAAAACCCAACTTGTCATTATTGTGGAATCTTTGGGCATACCACGAATAAATGTAATATAAAGAAATTTGGTATACCAAGCGGTGAATATATTTGGATTGTTAAGGGGACTTCTCCTCATGCTAACAACAAAGGACCCAAGACCACTTGGGTACCTAAGTCAACCAAATGATATCTTTCTTGTAGGTGTGTCTTCGAACCAAAGAGCGAAAATGGTACTTGGATAGTGGTTGTTCGAGACACATGACGGGAGACAAAACGCACTTCATGGAACTTACTCCAAAAAGTGATGGATTTGTGACATACGGCGACAACAACAAGGGCAAAATTCTAGGAGTCGGGAAAATCGGTAACGTATCTAATCTTGTCATAGAAAATGTCCTATACGTAGAAGGCTTAGAACACAACTTGCTTAGTATAAGCCAACTATGTGATATGGGCAATTATGTGACATTTACTCCGGAATTATGCTTCATTAAGTCTTCTATAGATGATAGTGTTAAGTTTGTTGGTCGTCGCTCTAATAACACTTACTTAATTGATTTGGATGAGATAACTTCACTATTTTCAAAATGTTTCAAATCTTTTGATGATGAAATTCGTCTTTGGCATAGACGAATTGCTCATGTGAATGTGAATCAATTGAACAAACTTTTGCGAAAAGATTTAGTGATTGGTTTGCCTAAATTAAACTTTAAGCTTGATGGCATTTGTGACTCTTGTCAAAAGTGCAAGCAAGTTAAAAGTTCTTTTAAACCTAAAAATGTGATAAGCACAACAAAGCCTTTGGAGCTAATCCATATGGATTTGTTTGGCCCTTCACAAATTAAAAGTTTAGGTGGCAATTACTATGGATTTGTTTTAGTAGACGATTTTACTAGATTCACATGGACTTTATTTTTATCCGCAAAAAGTGAAGTTTATAAATGTTTTAAAAAATTTGCCAAACTCATCCAAAATCAACTAAGTTTGAAAGTTGTGTCTATTAGAAGTGATCACGGAGGTGAGTTTGAAAACACTAGGATTGATGCGTTTTGTGATAAGTTTGGTATTGATCATCAATTTTCGGCCCCTAGGACTCCGGAGCAAAACGGAGTTGTAGAAAGGAAAAATAGAATATTAGTGGAACTTGCTCGTACTATGTTGATAGAATCAAATGTTCCTAAATATTTTTGGGCTGATGCGGTAAACACCGCTTGCTATGTGCTTAATAGGGTTCTTATTCATCCGCATTTAAATAAAACACCTTATGAACTTTTAAAAGGGCGAAAGCCAAATATCTCACATTTTCATGTTTTTGGGTGTAAGGTGTTTGTTTTAAATAACGGAAAGGAACCGGTCGGCAAGTTTGACTCTAAAGCCGACGAAGGCATATTCATAGGTTATTCAACTCATAGCAAAGCATATAGAGTCTACAATAAAAGAACATTAACCGTTGAGGAATCCGTGCATGTTGTATTTGATGAATCTTCGAAAGGAGATTGTGTTGTTTCTTGTGATGATTATATAGGTACATTTTTGGATCATGAGAATTCAACACCACAACAAATAGAAGAGAATCAAAATGAAGATCGAGAGGTGCAAGCACAAGATAAAGACTTAGCACAAGAGATACAACCTCAATTACCAATAGCTTGGAAGTCCAACAAAAATCATCCGATTTCTAATATCTTAGGTGACATTGCGAAGGGAGTGGTAACCCGACGCACTTTAAATAATTTTTGTTATTATGTTGCCTTTGTATCTCAAATAGAACCTAAGAATATCAAAGAGGCTCTTCAAGATGATCATTGGATTATGGCCATGCAAGAAGAATTAAATCAATTTGAAAGAAACCAAGTTTGGGAGCTTGTGCCAAAACCCGATGATCGTCCTGAAATTGGTACTCGGTGGGTCTATAGGAATAAGTTAGATGAATCGGGTATTATTGTTAGGAATAAAGCTAGGTTGGTAGCACAAGGTTATAGTCAAGAAGAAGGAATCGATTACGATGAGACATATGCTCCCGTTGCTAGATTAGAAGCTATTCGTATTCTTCTCGCTTTTGCTTCAATTATGAATTTTAAATTGTTTCAAATGGATGTTAAGAGCGCCTTTCTTAACGGATACATTCAAGAGGAAGTTTATGTGTCACAACCTCCCGGATTCGAGAGTTTTGAGCATCCGGACTACGTTTTCAAACTGAAAAAGGCTTTGTACGGTTTGAAACAAGCTCCTAGAGCTTGGTACGACCGACTAAGCAATTTTTTATTACAAAAAGGTTTTAAACGAGGTACTGTTGACACTACACTTTTTATTGAATGTTCCGGTAGGGATATTTTATTGGTTCAAATATATGTTGACGATATTATATTTGGTGCTACTAACGATAACTTGTGTAAGAAGTTTTCAGAATTGATGCAAAGTGAATTCGAGATGTCGATGATGGGAGAGCTTACATTCTTTCTTGGCCTTCAAATAAAGCAGCTTAATGATGGCATTTATATTCATCAGAGTAAATATTGTAGAGAGCTTCTCAAACGTTTTGGAATGGATTCGTGCAAATCCGCTTCTACACCAATGAGCGTTGCATGCTACCTAGATCAAGATGAGGCTGGAAAAGCGGTAGAGGTAACGAAGTATCGTGGTATTATTGGTAGTTTGTTATACTTAACTGCATCTAGGCCTGATATTATGTTTAGTGTATGTATGTGTGCACGTTTTCAAGCAAAACCGAAAGAGTCGCATCTAACTGCTGTCAAAAGAATAATGAAATACTTAAAGGGTACAACGAATACTGGACTTTATTATCCTAGGGATGCTTTTCTAAAACTAATAGGATATTCGGACTCTGACTTTGCCGGTTGTAAAGTTGAGCGAAAAAGTACAAGCGGAACATGCCATTTAATTGGTAATTCACTTGTATCGTGGTTTTCTAAAAAGCAAAATTGTGTAGCTTTATCAACCGCGGAGGCCGAATACATAGCTGCAGGTAGTTGTTGTGCTCAAATTTTATGGATGAAGCAACAATTATCTGACTTTGGTTTAAATTTAACAAATATCCCTATAAAGTGTGATAACACTTCGGCAATTAATTTGACTAAAAATCCAGTATTACACTCAAGGACAAAGCATATTGAAATTAGGCATCACTTTTTGAGAGATCATGTTCAAAAAGGTGATTGTGTTATTGAGTTTGTTCAAACTTCGGATCAATTAGCTGATATCTTTACAAAACCATTACCAAGGGACACATTTTATAAGATTCGAAGAGAACTTGGTATTTTTGATGAATTAACTATTAGCTAATTGTATTTGATGCTTTTTATACTCACCTTCAAGCCTATTTCAATGTGACTTGTATTTTGAGTTGTTGTATCTTATTAAAGTGTTTATTTTTTTTATGCAGTTATGTCTGTATGTTTTCTATAATATGCTAATTGCTTTATTTGTATGTGTGTTACTTGCTACATGCTAAGTGTTTCTCTGTGTTTGTGCATGAAAAATGATTTTGCATGAAAAATTGAAATTTTTGAAATTCTGGACAGTTCACTCGAGTAACAGAAATTTCACTCGAGTAATTTTAAAAACTCTTTCGTATTACTCGAGTAATTCTGTCTGTCACTCGATTAATTTTAAAATGACTTGCGTATCACTCGATTAAGTTCATCCATCACTCGAGTAAAATCTTTTTAACTTTCGGCATACTCGAGTAACATACTCTTTCACTCGAGTTCTGCTCGAATCACTCGAGTAACGTATGAACATTACTCGAGTAACTTACGTGATTTTAAAAGCTGAACTGTTGAAATCTGCATCATTTTTACGATTTTTTCTCTCTCTTGTTCGTCTTTCTCTCTTCTCTCTCATACGGATCTTCATCAAATCATCATCTTTCAGCCACAAAACTCACAAATCATACAAATTTCTTCCATATTTCATCATTATATCATCATTTCTACTCCTTTCATTCATCAATTTCACCAATTTTATCCAAAAATCCGAAAACCCCAAATCAAAACCCTAACCCCTCAAAACCGAATTTGCTTTTTCTGAATCAATGGCTTCTTCCTCTCACTATCAACCTCCTCAAAAGAAAGCAAAGCAAGGAGCAGGTCGTAATGATACTTGGTTTTCTGGAATCAACCGAGATTTGCGGGAACCGGCATTTATCAATCGCTCTTTTGGTCTTACAAGGTATGTTAAATTTGCTTGGTTGCATAAGGAGCAATTTCCGTTTGTAGAGGATTTAGAATTTCAGAATTTGCAGAGGTTTTTGGAATTTGAGACTCATTATTACCCTAGGCTTGTCAGACAATTTTATCAAAATTTTACTAAGCTAGATGGTGAGTATCAAACAATGGTTAGAGGACATCATTTTGTTATAAAGCCTGCGGATTTGACTATGATGTTTGGTTTAGAAAACAAGGGAACTTTTATTGGTGATACTGAATGTCTGGATTTGGATGTGGATACTAATAAGATTTATACTGATTTGTTGCGTACTGGTGAATCTTGGGGTGATAGAACTACTAGAACTGTATCACCTTTGCATGCTGTGGATAGGGTGCTCATGTATATTATCTCTTATTGTTTGATTCCAAAATGCAATCAAAATTATGCTCAATTGGGAGATGATGATCTTACTTTGTTTCATGGGATTAAAAAGAGGTATGAGATGAATTGGAATAAAATGTTTTTAGCTCGTATGGAAGCTGCTGCTCAATCTCCTCCTACCCAATTCTTGCCATATCCTATGCATGTCACCAAGATCATGAGGTATTATCGTGTTCCAATCCCTGATGATGAGCCAGCTGAAAAGGAAAAGAAAAATAACTGGTGTCTTAATGATTCGCACATTAGTTATATGAAAATTGCTTGGCATAGGGACAGTCGCACTTGGTTATGGAAATCACAGATTAAGGAAATGGCTGAAGCTGCAAAGGCTGCAAGAGTTTCAGGTACTAGGAAAAGGAATTTACTTGGTGATAGGGCTGGTGCATCCTCTTCTGTTCCTCCTACTTCTACTGATCCGATGGATACCGATCGTATTGAGGACTATATCGATTTGGATAATCTTGGTACTCCATTTGATGCACAAGCTGCTCATGAGTCATTAGTTGAGCACATCAATGCTCAATTCACTCAGTTGGAGATGAGACAGGATGTGAAGAATATTGCCATGGAGCATCGTTTGATGGATTACATGTCTGGATTATTTTCTCATCATTTTCCTCCTCCTCCACCTGATTCCTAGATCTGTGGATGCTGATGATGTTTGCTGTTGATTTCTGTTGCATGTTTCATTTGCATATTCTCTGTTTATGTTTCTGTTTCATGTTTCTGACTCTGTTTCTGTTTCATGTTTCTGACTCTGTTTCTGTTTCATGTTTCTGACTCTGTTGCTACTATGACTTTAGGACCTTGTGTATGGTCTAGTTTGTTTAGTTTTCGTTTTGATTATCTGCTATGATTTGCTGCATAGTGTGATGCTCTGATACTCTGATTTCTGGTGCTATATTCGTTGTTCGTTTATATTCGTTGTTTATATACGTTGAGGCACTATTGTGGTTTATTTTGGTATTGTCTTTATTGTTATATATTTTCTATACCATTGTGAACTACTTACCTTCAACTTTTGGCAAAGGACTTTTCTCAAAAATATTATCTTTTTAATGATGCCAAAAGGGGGAGAATATTTTGTTGATGTTGTTCTTGTAGGTTAAGTTTTATTATATTTTTTTCCTAGATGTTTTACATTTAGGGGGAGTATGTTAAAACTTAGTGCTTAATTTGAAAGGAGGTTTGTCATCATCAAAAAGGGGGAGTTTGTAGGATTCTCATGTTTTGATGCTAACAATCTCTCTCCAAGCAACAACATTGGCAACAAGCAAGCTACACCACATGAAGATTAGAATTAGGATTTTTATTAATTCTATTTCAATGTAATCTTTATTTTATGCAATGCATCTCATTGGTGTGGGTAGCTTAGGTGATTTTAAGAATATTTAAATAATGTCTGATTAAGAGTGAAGATACTTTAAATCTTGATTAAATAGCTTGTGAAAATCATTTTAGAAAAACTTTGTTTTTATTCAGATTCTGATCAGTTTACTCGAGTAATGAGTATTGGTTCACTCGAGTAATTTATGTTCTGACAGGTTAATCGAGTAATGGTTTACACATCACTCGAGTAACTTAATCTGACATGTTTCACTCGAGTGACGTTGTTTGGTTTACTCGAGTAATTCAATCAGTGTTGGGAAAATTTTAAAAGGACTTAATTTTCTCTTTCAAAAAAATATAGACTTTCATTCTTACAATTTTCTAATACACTTTGAAAAGTAATTCAAGAGCTATTTTACATCTTTCAAGAGCTATCAAGATTCAACAAAGAACTTTTCATTCTTCACTCTATTTTCTATCATTGTTCAAATATTCTTGAGATCATATTTTTGTTCTTAGTGGTTGTTGAAGATTTGCAATTTGTGATTGCATCATTGAAGTTTCAACACAAGTGAAGAATCTCACAAGGAAGACTTTGAGGATCAAATCAAAGCAAGAAAAGAGGATTGGTTGGAAGCATCTTCAATCAATTATCAAGGAAATCTAGAATACTCAAAAGGGGTAGATTAGATCAAAGTGTTTGGTACACACTTTGAGTTGAGTTTTAAGATAGGAGAACTAAGAATCTAGTTGCATCTTAAAACATTGTAAAATCTACATTTGAAGATTTCTAGTGAAGAATCTCTCTTGATTTAAGAGGGGACTGGAGTAGCTTTCAAGTGGGTGAAAGTGAACCAGGATAAATCCTTGTGTCTCTTTTATTTTCATTCCTTGTATTTCATTAATTCATTAACATTTGCATTTTTAGGTTAGAATTGGGGTTTTCTTAATTCTACTAAATTGATCTAAAATTGCATGTTAATATTACTTGAAATTGTTCATATTAATCATTCATAATTTGTTGAATCATCATAGCATTGTTATTCTTGAAGAACTCCATTGAAAACAAAGTTTAAATTGAATTTTACCCAGTTTACTCGAGTAAATTTCTTGTCACTCGAGTAATCTGCTTTCAGTTTATAAACATTACTCGAGTAGGTTTTCTGTTACTCGAGTGATTTAAAATTTGCTTTCGTAATACTCGAGTGATTTGCTGAATACTCGAGTGAAATTATTTTTGGTTGCGTATTACTCGAGTGAAGGCTTGAGTTACTCGAGTAATCTGAACTGAATTCTTAAGAAAATTTATTTTCATAAAACCATTCTCTTAGGTGGACGAAAAATCTGTAATAAGGCTTCAATATTCTATTCACCCCCCCTCTAGACTATATTGAGCCGCTTGTTCGTTTCCAACAGAATCCGCACGCATGGGTTGAGTAAGACGTACGGCCTGCGAGACCGTACGCATCGGTAAGACGTATCCTCGGCAGACGGGGATGCGTAGTGGCAGGAGCCCCACGACTCCGGGGTCGATGGGTACTGGACCTTAGAAGACGTGCGGACCGCGGGATTCGTGCGCATTGGTTGAGTAAGACGACCAGACAGAGCCTGGCGCATCGGTAAGACGTATCCCTGGGTAGACGGAGGATACGCAGTGGCAGGAGCCCCATGACGCCATAAAACATAAAGGAAAAATAATAAGGATAAATAAATATAAGGAAATAAGAGGAAGGCCGGGGGAGTAAAGGAGATGTGAGAGAAATGAGTAAAATAGGTGTGAGAGGGAAGGATAGAGAGGATAGGAGAGAAAATTAGAGATTTGGGGTAAAGTGTAGAGAGTGAGATTTCGGTGTAAATAGGTAAGTGGCGAAATAGATTAGGTAAGGACATGTGTCAGAAGGTGCTAATAATTGGAGACGATTGTGTTTGTAGTGAATAGGTGATTGGGTGCGTTTATGATGGTGTTATTTGACTAATTGCTAAATGTGTATGACTTGGCTCGTATTATGCTTTACTAGTTGTGCAATTCTCACCCTTACATCCACAACAGGTACAGGTACAGGTACAGGTCAGGAGCATAGTTGATATTCGGGCCGAGCAGGAGCACACTTCCCCACGGGAAGTGTGAGTTATTTTCTCTTAGCTAGAGTTTAACCGGGCCACGTCTATGTTTATTAAGTATTTTTAAGAATTTATTAATAAATGTATTTTAAATCTCATTTGTATATTTGGTGGCCCGGGGTCTTTATTTGGTTCCTCGAAAATCTAAGCATTTTAATCTTAGTATTTTATCCCCGGATATTGGGAGAAGAATTAAATTATATATGTATATTCTGTCTGGATGCCTGGTTGTTGTTGAAACTGCTTTGAACATGTTACAGGTCAAATATAATTTTTGGGAATGTCCATAAAACAGAGGAAACTCTGTCCAATTTTCCGGAAAAATTATAATAAGTATTTTAATTAAAAAGAAATTTTTAAATCCATATTTTCAAAATAGGTAAAATAAAATAGGTTGTTACATTTATGGTATCAGAGAAGTTGTCCTCGGCCTCGGAGTTGCGAGTTACTCCAATGGTTATCTCACCAAGAGAGTAACCGAAAAGTGGTGTCAAGTCCGGTTATAGTAGGTCAGTATGTTTATATATATATATATATATATATATATATATATATATATATATATATATATATTTAGGTAGACTTAGCCAATTCTATAGTTATCAACCGTTCGTGCCATAATTTATTTCTATTACAGAATCTTAGTACTATGACTAACGCACCTAGTGACAACACCCCGCTTCGACTGAGATCAATCGTTTAGCTGGGGGTAGGAAGATGGAAATTGCCTTCCTAAATCGGAAACATTTGACAACTTGATTCGGTGGACTACAGGCTGCAGAGGAGTAGATTGGAATCAGGTTACCTTCGGAAAGTCAAGGTGAGTCAAACTCGTCTCGACTGGCGAAGGTGCTAATCACCTATAAAATGGGACTGCCACTAGAGGCGAGCTCAAATTGAGAAAATATTTATCCGTTTTGATCTGTTTGTTAGTGTTTCAGGTACTTTTTGGAGCTCAAATTGAGAAAATATTTATGGACCTGAAAAGAGGACGAAAAGATCTTGCAAATGGAAAAAGAACGGAGCAAAATGGAGTCAGGGACTGCCTCACGCGCCTGAGGCGCGCCAACTGGAAAAGGAGAAAAATTTATCAGACCCCGCGCGCCTGAGGCGCGAGGTCGCGTGCGCCTGGGGCGCGCGTGCACCAGAAAAAGCCCAACTCAGAATTTACTTGGAGGATTCAGTCCACAATAGATTTGTAACATTAAAATTAGGTTTTATAGGAGATCAACAACCGGAGGAATCCGCCTTGGAGATTGGAGATTATTGAAGGCTCAAGAGTTGTCTATGGCTATGGGTTCTTCTCTTATCTCTTACTTTTCATTCTTAATCATGTGTAACTAAAACCCCAGTTAGGATGATGATGGATTTGTTTGAATCGTTTTGTTTATAATCGTTATGAATTGATGTTTTTCAATTGAATCAATTGCTTGATTGTGTTTTTATTGTTTAACATGAATAAGGGCCCGTTTGTGTTTTGGGAACCTAATTCTTCAATTGACAAATTGGGAATTTGGTATGACCATAGCAATCAAGCTTTGCAATTGTTCATTGGTAGAGATACTCTTGTTGGTTGTATAACATTAAAATTTCAGTGAGTTTAATGAATGACTAATTGATTAGGGACCACTTAAGAGATTAAGGGTAATAATTAATTAGGAAACACAATTGTTAAAGAGATTTGGTAATTGTTAAATCTGAAATTGTTGTTGATTCAAGAGAAAAACAGAGGTTCATAACTAATAAACTAGATTCTACAATGAAACCGGATTCCTAACGTTTTTCCCATCTTATTCTTTTTCATTCTTAATTTGTTTTTCTTAAGTTAATTGTAGTTTAGTTTTAGTTTTCACATCATAACTTCCTATTTAATTTTCAGCATTAATTCGCAAGTTACACTAATAATTAAAATAAGGTAGGAATTATAGAATTCTATTCGCAATCTCTGTGCACCCCAATTTGAAATTCCAGCTGAGTACATCAATTTGATCAAGGGAGAACAGTTTGGTGGTAGTCCTCAAGAGGATCCAACAGAGCATATCGCAAATTTTCTGAGCATGTTGAACTTCTTCAAAATTAATGATGCCTCTGATGAAGCCATTCGTATGCGACTCTTCCCAATCTCTTTAAAAGCAGAAGCAAGGTCATGAATTCTTAAACAGCCTCCAGGGAGTTTGACTTCATGGGATATACTTGTCCGCAAATTCTTAGACAAGTATTTTCCACAAACCACACAAGCTAAGTTGAGGAAGGACATCAATTCCTTTACTCAACAAGAGACTGAGACATTATGTGAGGCTTGGGAGAGATTCCATGTGCTACTTAAGAAGTGTCCGACTCATGCTATGGCAGAATGGTTACAACTCAGAGTATTCTATGATGGGTTGAAGAAGTCAGATAAAGAGATGATTGATATTGCAGCCGGTGGGTCTCTTGTGAAGAAAACTATTGAAGAAGCTACAGAGATCATAAAGGCAATGGCAAACAGTAGTGGTCAGGAAGAGATAGAAAAAGACATTGTTCAGCCAAGGGAGCCACTTCCTGAAATGCAAACAGTCATTGATCAGCACTCAGAGATGAAGCAGCTTCTTGGGTTAATGAAAAAATGGATCACTCCAAATTTACCAAGTACAGACACGCCAGTTACTGCATTTGCCTTGTCTACTTGCAGCTCCGATTCACATCAGACATGCTCTGACAGTCCTCTATCTACTCCTCAGCCTAGTCCTCCAGTTCAGCCACAGCCATGGGAGAGGGCAATTGAAAGATTGTGCCACCATACTGAGATTTTTATGGGTGAAGTTAAAGCCACTTTTGCCAGCCAGGGTGAAAGTATTCATAGCTTAGAATGAAAAGTGGACCAGATTCAGAAGAGTTTAGAAACATTGCATTCAGCCAGATCTGCTGATGGGACTAATTGCCAGGCCATCACTCTCCGAAGTGGTACATCCTACACTGAGCCACAGAGGAAGAGTGATGACAAGGTGATTAATGAAGAGTTTCAGAATTAGAAGTCAGGAGCAGAGGATCAGGTAGTGCAACAATCTGACTCAGAGGACATAATCCAAAAGACACCTCCGGAGAAGCCTAAAAGTAAGCCAGATATGCCCCAAGTACCATTCCCTCAATGTTTGAAAAAAGAAGAGAACCAGAAGTAGTTTGCCCGTTTTATGGAAGTGTTCAAGCAACTTCAGATAAACATTCTGTTTGCTGAAGCTCTTGAGAAAATGCCTAGTTATGTCAAATTGAAGGAACTGCTCACAAACAAGAGGAAGTTGAGGGACACTGAGACAGTGTTGCTAACAGAAGAGTGTAGTGCCATCCTGCAGAAGAAGATGCCACAGAAGTTAAAGGATCCTGGGTGCTTCACTATCCCTTGCAACAATGGGAAGTGGATATTGGTCGTGCTTTGTGTGATTTGGGAGCCAGCATCAACCTTATGCCTCTATCTATCTTCAAGAGGTTTGGGATTGGTGAAATTCAGCCCACTATGATGACACTCCAGCTAGCAGATCGCTCCATAAAGCGACCCTATGGGAAGGTGGAAGATGTGCTTGTCAAGGTGGACAAGTTCATCTTCCCTGCAGATTTTGTGATCTTAGACATGTATGAGGATCAGAATATCCCACTTCTTTTGGGGAAGCCTTTCTTAGCAACAGGGAGAGCATTGATTGATGTGCAGAATGGTGAACTTATGCTCCGGGTGCAAGATGAGAAGGTCACTTTTAATGTTTATGAGTCTATTAAGCACCCAATGGGAGATGATCAGTGCTTGCAGCTGGATATGATTGAGTCCATTGTTGACTCAGTGTGGGATGAGATGTGCTATGAAGATGCAGTTGAAGCTACACTAGTCACTGAGGGGGAAGAAGATGTAGAAGCTCAGGAAGTAAGGATGCACTTTGATGCGGTGCAAGAGTTCAAGGGTGGCAAGGAAACCAAGGATCTCAAGGTCAATGAAAAGGAAGCCAGGCAAAAACCAGAGCTCAAGGTGTTACCTCCGGGCCTCAGGTATGTTTTCCTTGATGAAACTAAGTATTTTCCTGTTATCATAAATGATGCCTCAACAGAAACTGAAACTGAAAAATTATTAAGAGTGTTAAGGCATTATAAAACCACAATTGGATGGAATGTCTCAGATTTAAAAGGAATAAGCCCCTCTTTCTGCATGCATAAGATTCTCTTGGAGGAGAATTTTAAGCTTGTAATTCAACCACAACGGAGGTTAAATCCTACTCGGAAAGAGGTGGTCAAATTGTTGGATGCTGGGATCATATATCCGATCTCAGACAGCACTTGGGTCAGCCCAATGCAGGTGGTTCCTAAGAAGGGCGGGTTGACAGTTGTTAAAAATGAAAATAATGAATTAATTCCAACCCGCACTGTCTCTGGGTTGTGCGTTTGTATTGATTATAGAAAACTTAATAGTGCCACCCGCAAGGACCACTTTCCCCTTCCTTTTATGGACCAAATGTTAGAGAGACTAGCCGGGCATGAATATTATTGCTTTTTAGATGGTTATTCCTGCTATAATCAGATTGCTGTGGACCCCAAAGACCAAGAAAAAACAGCTTTTACTTGTCCCTTTGGAGTTTTCGCATATAGGAGAATGCCCTTTGGCTTATGCAATGCACCTGCGACTTTTGAAAGGTGTATGCTTGCCATCTTCTCCGATATGGTTGAAAAGTTCATCGAGGTTTTTATGGATGACTTCTCAGTCTTTGGGTCCTCATTTGATAATTGTTTGCATAATCTAGAGCAGGTCCTGAGAAGGTGTCAAGAAACTAACCTTGTCCTTAACTGGGAGAAATGCCAATTCATGGTTAAGGAAGGGATAGTTTTGGGGCACCTCATTTCAGAGAGAGGCATTGAGGTAGACAAAGCTAAAATTTCTGTTATTGAGAATCTACCTCCTCCAGTGAATGTCAAAGGGGTTAGGAGTTTTCTGGGACATGCCGGTTTTTACCGGAGGTTCATAAAAGATTTTTCCAAAATAGCCAAACCTCTTTGTAATTTACTAGAGAAAGATGTCGAATTTAAATTTGATGATGCATGCATGAACTCTTTTAATGAATTGAGAAAGAAACTAGTATCTGCTCCTGTGGTGATTCCACCTGATTGGAATGAACCTTTTGAACTTATGTGCGATGCAAGTGATTTCGCCATAGGTGCAGTGCTAGGACAAAGAAAGAATAAAGTGTTTCATGTCATATATTATGCTAGTCGTGTGTTAAATGATGCTCAAATTAATTATACGACTACAGAAAAAGAGTTGCTAGCTGTGATTTTTGCTATGGATAAGTTTAGATCTTATTTGATAGGGTCTAAGGTTAATGTTTATACCAACCATGTAGCTCTAAGGCACCTTTTGGCTAAGCAAGATGCTAAGCCAAGGCTGATAAGGTGGATCCTGTTACTATAGGAGTTCGATATTGAAATAAAGGACAAAAAGGGGGTACAAAATGTTATAGCAGACCATTTGTCTAGGATCCCTATAGAGCAAGGTGTTGCTTGCGAAAAGGAAGTACCTATTAAGGATGAGTTCCCTGATGAAAAGCTGTTGGTGGTAGCTGCTAACCAACCATGGTATGCAGATATAGCCAACTTTCACGCAGCTAAGGTCATTCCCAAACACTTGACTTTTCAACAAAAGAAAAAGTTTTTACATGATGTCAAGTTTTATTTGTGGGATGAACATTTCCTGTTTCGTCGGGGAATTGATGGAATTCTTAGGAGATGTGTTCCTAATGAAGAAATACCTGATATCTTAAAGCACTGTCACGCTTCACATTATGCTGGTCATTTTAGTTTTGATAAAACAGCTACAAAAATTTTGCAAAGTGGCTATTATTGGCCAACTATTGTTAAAGATGCCAGGAACTTCGTGATGCAATGTGATAGGTGCCAAAGAATAGGTAATATCTCCCGAAGGAATGAGATGCCTTTTCAAAGTATTTTGAAGGTGGAAATCTTTGACGTTTGAGGGATTGACTTTGTTGGTCCCTTTCCTCCTTCTTATGGAAATAGGTATATCCTTGTTGCAGTGGACTATGTGTCCAAATGGGTCGAGGCACTCGCATGTCCCACTAATGATGCAAAAATAATGGTGAATTTTGTAAAGAAAAACATTTTTAATAGATTTGGGGTGCCTCGAGTTCTCATTAGTGACAATGGTACTCACTTTTGCAATAGGGTGTTAGAGAAGGTTTTGGCCAAGTATGAGGTGCACCATAAAGTTTCAACACCATACTATCCTCAAACTTGTGGCCAAGTAGAAGTGTCCAATCATGAGCTGAAGAGAATATTAGAAAAAATAGTTAATGGGTCTAGAAAGGACTGGTCTAGGAAGCTAGATGATGCATTATGGGCCTATAGGACAGCTTTTAAGAGCCCTTTGTGAATGTCACCTTTCCAGGTAGTTTTTGGGAAGAGTTGTCATTTGCCTGTTGAGTTAGCTCATAAGGCTTATTGGGCAACCAGATTTCTTAACATGGATTTGCAACAAGCAGGTGCTAAGAGACTTTTGCAGCTTCATGAACTTGATGAGTTCAGGGAGCAGGCATATAGTTGGTCTTCTAAGTTAAAGGCATTGGCTAAGAAACATCATGATGGTAAGATAATTCCTAGAGCTTTTGAAAAAGGGCAGCTTGTCTTGTTGTATAATTCTAAAGATGAAGCTTTTCCCAGGAAAGCTGAAATCCAGGTGGTCTGGCCCTTTTGTGATAGAGGAGGTCTTTCCTTTCGGAGCTATTGTAATTAAGGATCTCAAAGAGGGTGTGATTTTCAAGGTAAATGGTCAGCGACTTAAGCCATATTTGGGAGGTCCGGTGGAGAGGAACCCAACTACCGTGGATTTCCAGGACCCTTAGTTCTTTGTCTTTCCCTTGCCCCTGCAAAGGGGCGATTCGCCAGGCTCGCGACGTTAAACAAACGCTTTTTGGGAGGTAACCCATGTAGAGTAATTTATTTTTCAAAAAAAAATTGAGGTACAGACCTCGTGCGCCCCAGGCCCCATGTGGTCGCGCGCCCCTTGCGCGCCTGACTGCTCATTTGACTCCAATTTTTTATTCAGCCAGTGTACCTCAACAAAAATATAGTTCTGCTTTCTTAGGTACTTTTCCATTTTTATTTTGTAGTTTAGGATAGATTAGTTTGCTTGAGGACAAGCCAACATTTAAGTTTGGGGGAGTATACAAAATAAAAATGATTTTTCATACTTGAATTGTTTCCCCATATTTGGTGTTGAGTTTGTGTCTCTAGTGAAAGTAGGTGATTATTCTAGATTTAGGACTTTTTCTCTTTTGATGCATGTATATATTTAGTTTAGGACTTAGACTCATTGATTTTCGACTCTATTTGATTGAGCTGTAAATATAATTGTGAACTGGTTATTTTGACAAATGCTTTCAGAACTTGTGATTAGTGAACTGACTTTAGCCCTGTGAGTTTTTGAGCCTATTGAAGGGGTATAAATTTTATTGAAATATTCTGATTGTGAGACCCCTATTCGTTCATGAGTGTGTTCTCTTTGATAATTATGCTCTAGAACTTGACTTGTGACCATTTCAAAATTGATGATTGATTGCATGCATTAAAATGATTAAGGCACTTAGGTTGTGTTGTTGAGACCTTCAGATTGTTGCATTAAATTGTTCCCTTAGTTGCCCATGTTGAGCCTTTTAATGATATATGATTTTTCTTTGGTACCCTGTAATTGTTGCATTAACTTTATTGGTGTAACACCCCGATTCGGCAACTTGAAAACTTCCGTTACATAAATTAAATATAGTGAAAATTAGGGCCATTTTTTTTTTAAACATGTAAAGTGTGAACATGAGAACATTTAACTTTTCAAATGATAGTTACAATTAAAAACTCATGTTCTCATATTCATAAACCTTTCAAGTTCCAAACCGAGATGTCACAAGACACCGCACCTTGAAACTTGTTTTTCAAAAACATCATTTAAAACGTAGCCCGTTTAATTGTTTCAAAACATCAGTATAGAACTTTTGCCGGGGTACAGTATGATAGAGCTAGGCAACTAGGAACTTACAATGGAGTACAATGCTCTGGGGGGGAATTACCTATCCTCTAGTCATACTCCATAAGACTCCTCATCTAACTCCGAATCTTGGTAGATCCCGTTCTCGGTCCGCCAGTAGAGTTGTCCTCATCTACTGCCTCAGAGATTTCTCCACCGAGTCGTCTCCTTTTAACGGAGATGTTCCTACCTCCCGATCAAGATGGATCTGGAACCTCAATCTCTTTTGCATCTAATGATCGTACGAAATTTTTCCAGAGAAAAGCAGAAGTACCGGAGAAGAGGAGAGAGTAAGCTACCCAAACAGTTATGTCGACTATGTGGAATTACAATAGGCAAATATTAAGGAAAAACAATATACAACACACAACAACAACAATATCATTATCATATACACATATCATTAAACACAATCTTATACTTAACTTTTCATAATCACATTCTTACAATCTTTCTTACAAACTTTCACAACACTTATCCCTTCTTTCTTCCATCATACTTTTTCCAAACTCATCATGCATTCCAAGGATCCTTTCTTATACATGTCTTATAAATCTTATACGATTCTTGATATCTTTGATGTACTTTTCTTTGAAACATCTTTGTCTCTTAAGTTTTAGCGTTCCGGTTCACTCAATGATGGGGGGAAACATCATCATTGAGGAAGTCACACACGTCTACATCTCCTCGGTCATCCACCCAACCTAGTCGGAAGCAAACAGGAGTACAGGACCTTTACCACGCGAGCACGACAGCTGTCTCAACAATCAATTGGTCCCGGACCAGGAGGACTACAGCCTCAAATCATTTCAATTCATATCATTTCATTTCATTTATCATCAACGCACGCTCTCAGCGGCAATCTCAAATGCCCCGTTCCAGTCCCTCTCACTGTTCTAGACTTGCATTCAAGGGGGTGACAGTATGATATCTAGTTCGCGGTGCAGAACTTACCACGGCATCGGACCCAGTCCCTACCACGTTAGTACGCCACACGTGGAATTCGTTCCGCCTAGAAATATACTCCAGGCTTCTTGACGTTTCACCGTCCTTGCCCTCCCCTCATGCAATCTCCACCTGAGTATCCGCAGATACCCATAGTATCTTCCTCTCCACTACTTCGATACGACACTCATACCTCACCGCGTTTGTAAATGTCTTTTAAGGTTTTAGCGTTTTAATTAGCGGCTGAATCCTAACAATCGGTTCAACCTTGGTGCATCCCTTCAATGAAACCCGACCACTAATCGCAATCTGTTCCCCCTTAAATCTCAACGGCAATCTTTCCTCACGTCTATTTCTCATGCGTTTCAGCATCAGCATTATTCTCATCATCCTTGCTCATCGGCATCATAACCAGCATCTCTCTCAGCATCATCATTAGCATTTTTTCTCATCCTCTTTGTTCAGCAACATCGTCATCAGCATCATTCTCCTCAGTGGTTGTTCAGCAGTACCATCAGTGTCATTCTCCTTGATTGTTGCTTCACAGCACTATCAGCATCGCTCATCATCACCACGCTTCTGCTCGCCTCATCGGGTGTTCCTTGTCGCTATCTCGAGCATCATCCTTTCATCTCCGTTCTTTCTTAAACTTAATTATTAATTTTCCTTCATTCATTATTTATCTCTTTTGCATTATTCCATTCACATTAAGATTTATATCTTTCTTAATCGTTTTCAACATTCTTATTCGCATTTCTTTTCTTTTCTCAGTCTCATTTCATTACTATCATTTCATGCTTCAGGGTGCAATCAAACGTCTTCTAACGAATAATTAAACCATTCACATACTAAACTAAATCAAGTAACTCATGCATAATTAACAAAAACAAAACATCATACCATCTCAACAAACATATTGACTATAGACAACACTTCGATCTCAGCGACTCGTGGGGATAGCCCAACACTCAACAAACAAACAAACACTTGCTATCCCTCTACATCGCCTAATGAGACCGGGTCCAATCTTTGAGATGATTGGACGCCTTAATATGGTGCCTAATACCACGGCGTCTTAAGGGGAGCTTCTCTCTCACCGTGATGACGAAGCATCCGAAAGCTTTCCAAGGCTTCCCATTGCTAGCTTTGCATCATTCCCTTCGCGTTCGTCACTCGTACTAGAACATTTTTCCCGTGTGTTAGAACGATTTACGTGGATTCTTAATTTCGTTTTGAAAACACTTTTTTTAATAAAACATTTTTCAAATTCTTTTGAAATCAAAACACAGATTTTTCACAAACAAAGTTCACAAATAGATTCAGAACATTTTCAATCCAGTACATTCAATTAGCACATAAACATCACATACAAGTTTCAAAGCATCCACAAACTTACACACAGAAAGTCACATTTCACATCATTCAAAATTATTAATTAACTTTGAATCTTAATAAATTAACTTAATTACACGTAAGAAAATAATTTAAACTAGGCCTTGTGACTAATTCACCATGAACCGAATCACTATGGTCAATAATTTCTAATCTCTAATAAATTTTAACAACTTGAAATTATTGAATTATCATTACAAAATTTCTTTTTCACATAATCAAATCAAATCATTTATTTTTATTTCTAAAGCCAAAAAGATAAAAGAAAGACACACACATCATTTTCATCAAGCATACAGTATCACACACCTAGGACATAGCTATAATCATAAGTCATTTCATGAAAACAATTTTTTTCCAACTATATGCACATGCTTGGCCGAATCATACATATATGGTTTTGCAAGGATTTAATGCACAAATGAAAACATGAAATCATTTTCTCTCTTTTATGATTAAAACCGTGAGCATCAAGGACAAATCAACAATTTTAATTCATTTCAAGACTTTAAATCAAAGCAATAATTTAAATCGTAAATCATTCCAAAGGTTCTCATGCATTTTCTTTTAAAAACTTAGTGATAGCATGCATATGCTTTTAAAGTTCTTATATTAAAATAGATTCATCATCTATGCAACCTGGATGAGGGACAAGCCTAGCTTCCTATTTTTCCCTAGGGTGGCCGAATCTCATGATGCACCAAACAAGGTTTTTGGTTCACTTTTTAAACATAAAAAGTCACACATTCACATCAAGACACATATAAGCAACTCATCACATTATTTATTCACATCAACCTTCACAAAATAGACCTCAAGTTCATCATTTAATAAAAATTAAAGTAAAGACTTTTCTTTAACTTCATGAAAATAATATGCATGAATATAAAATTACTAGATCTAATCTTAAAACAAACATGAATTAACAAAATAAAAGCATAGATCATATTTTGCAAGCATGGCCGAATGGCCTCATAAAAATGTAATACATGCACATAATCAAACACTTAATTAAACCATGCTTATACTAAAAATCATTTTTAAAACTTAGTTTCTTTAATCTTTCTTTAAAACCGAATCATATATAAAAATAAAAACATGATCTTTCTCTTACAAATTAACATGCAACTAAAGAGCTAAACATTTTTCATTCATCAAACAAGGATAATTATATACACACACTTAGATCAACTAAGATCATCACAAAAGTAACATGCAAAACCAAAGACTTAAGCCTTTTTACAAATTAAGTTTAAATCATGAAATTATTCATCAAATAAACATGGAAACACACACATAGATCACGGTTTTACAAAGATTCAACATGCAAAGCCAAATAATTTTACTTTATCGTTTATTAAACTTAGATCATGAGTTTGTTCATCAAGTCATCACATAAACACATATAATTCACGGTTTAGAGTAAGAAAATTAAACATGCAAGAAAGTTAATTTTAGGTTTCGCAAAATCCTAGTTTTCTTGAGATCTTTAAAGGTTTAGTTTTGAAAAATATTAGATCCATCAAAAGACTTTGAACCGAAACATAAAGCATAAAGTCTAACCTATTACAAATTACTTTTAAGTCTTTAAAGTCCAAGATTAAAGAAGATCAACACATAAGTTCATCTCTCAATCATAAAAATGAACATGCAAAGAAAGAAAATAAAATAGATCTACAAACAAAAGAGAAAAACTACACTACTACAAATCCTCTTTCTTGCTCTTCAAATCCTACCATGAAAGGGTTGATCTTCTAACTTTCCTAGTGTTTGGATCTTCAAGAACAAGGCTTGATCAAGCTCCTAATCGCCTCCTTCTTCTTCCTATGTCTCGGCCTCTTCTCCCTTTCTCTTTCTCTATTTCTTTTCTTTTCTTTCTCTAAGAGTTTGATGAGTCTCTTAGAGTGAGTTTGTGTTTGGAAGGAAATGAATTGGTGAAGGGAAGTGAAATGATAAAATGAACTAAGGCTTCTTAGATATATAGACCAATTCACAATTCCCTCTTTGCCCTTAAGTTGGTTCGGCTACAACACAAATGGGAGGGGCGGTTTTGGGATTACAAAAACTTGCATGGGTGAATTTTATCAAATGGAGGGGACAAGGTATCATGGCTAGGTTTTTAGGGGTCACTCTAGGCTTAAGTATTAGTTAGTTTTTGGTTAGAATTTGCTACTTAGTTTGGTCAAGTTTCTAACTAGGTTTCCTCATGGTTATGGCTTATCTTACTCACTAAGCTTCTAGAAATTAGTCCTAGCTTATACATACCATACACACACACACGTATATCCCACACACATACATACACACATATACACTTACATACCGTATCACACACATAGGTCTCATATTTTTATTTCCTTATCATATTTACTTAAACATCCTAATTATTAATTCATACAATAATGCAATCATTTCATAAGGAATCACACTCACACAATTAATTTCAGGCATCACACAGTATACACACATCAAACCACACACTCATCACATAAAAATTTTAAGCCAAATCAATAAATTTATTTTCTTAAAGATACAAATTCCAAAATTCGTATTTCATAACTCTGAAAAATAATTTTTATAAATTAACCCAGAAAATTATAAAAATTAAATTTTTAAAATCTACGTTTCAAGACGATCGTTTTGACATAAAAATCATGAAAATCCGAGTTACGGTTAAAAAGTTACGAATTTTCCAAGTTTACAAATCCAAAAAGAAAATCTCTTTCAAAAATCATTCTTAATAAAGTCACCATTTAACAAATCATTTTCATTTCAACAAAAATCATTCACTTTTCTTATAAATTAATCCAACAAAATCATGCACTTCTCATTTATAAAAACATTTTGTTTATAAAAATCCTTGAAAAACATCATTTTATTCTTTCTTGCGCAAGTACCTTTCTGAAAATCTTTTATAAATCAGAACTTCCAGGTTTCTTTTAACAAAATTCGTTCACGCACGTACGGGAAAAATGTGGGGTGTTACAATTGGGAGTACCTTAGGAATTTTGGATGAGCAATTAAGTGGAATGTGATGCAAAGGAAAAGAAAATGAAAAGTGTTTTGTGCCTACTTCTCTTCCAATGAAAAAAATAAATAAATAAATAAATTGAATGAAAGTGAAAAGGAAGAGAGTAGAGGAATTAAATTGAAAAGTGAGAAGAATAAAGTTGTGATTGAGTTGTGCTTATTGTAAAATACTTAGTGCTCGTTCATGATTCTAGGGGAATTTTGCTTTGCATTTTTAGCCCTTAGTTCATTATTCCTTCTTTCTTTTATCCCACCTAACATTTCAACCAGGCCCCATTACAACCAATATTAAGACCTTTTGATTCTTGTGTGCAATTGATAATTTCAGTGGAGATGTTGGTCTATGGTCAAGCATATGGTAGCACTTTATCATTGATGAACTTGTGTTCTTAAATGAAATATTACCCTTATACACTATTGAGAGAAACATGTGAGAGGTTGAGAGTGTTCACTAGTCCTGAGTTCTGCTAACTAGTTTGTGATTGTGTAAATAGTTTGTGATAATATGTGTTGGAGTCATGAGTCGGAGTCTTAGATGAGGTGTATATATGTTGATTTAGGGAGTTTGTCTTTTGTTTAGAATGTTATTTTACTTTTGCCTGGGACATGCAAAATGCTAAGTTTGGGGGAGTGATTTGGGTCTAATATATAGTGTTTTGAGCTTTGATTTGACTCCCTTTTAGTAAGTGTTGGGCTTGTTTCTCAAGTATTTTGTAGGCTTTTTGTTAGTTTTTAGAAATAGTTAGGAGTTGTGAATCCTTTGAGCGTTTTGATCCGTTTGTTAGTGTTTCAAGTACTTTTTGGAGCTCAAATTGAGAAAATATTTATGGACCTGAAAAGAGGACGAAAAGATCTTGCAAATGGAAAAAGAACGGAGCAAAACGAAGTCAGGGACTGCCTCGCGCGCCTGAGGCGCGAGGACGGGTGCGCCTGACGCGCGCCAACTGGAAAAGGAGAAAAATTTATCAGACCCCGCGCGCCTGAGGCGCGAGGTCGCGTGCACCAGAAAAAGCCCAACTCAGAATTTCCTTGGAGAATTCAGTCCACAATAGATTTGTAACATTAAAATTAGGTTTTAGAGGAGTTGTTCAGCCGTCATTAAGGGAGATTACATTGAGAGAGAGAGTTTATGTATGAGAGAAAGGATCGGAGATCAACAACCGGAGGAATCCGCCTTGGAGATTGAAGATTATTGAAGGCTCAAGAGTTGTCTATGGCTATGGGTTCTTCTCTTATCTCTTACTTTTCATTCTTAATCATGTGTAACTAAAATCCCAGTTAGGATGATGGTGGATTTGTTTGAATCGTTTTGTTTATAATCGTTATGAATTGATGTTTTTCAATTGAATCAATTGCTTGATTGTGTTTTTATTGTTTAACATGAATAAGGGCCCTTTGTGTTTTGGGAACCTAATTCTTCAATTGACAAATTGGGAATTTGGTATGACCATAGCAATCAAGCTTTGCAATTGTTCATTGGTAGAGATACTCTTGTTGGTTGTATAACATTAAAATTTCAGTGAGTTTAATGAATGACTAATTGATTAGGGACCACTTAAGAGATTAAGGGTAATAATTAATTAGGAAACACAATTGTTAAAGAGATTTGGTAATTGTTAAATCTGAAATTGTTGTTGATTCAAGAGAAAAACAGAGGTTCATAACTAATAAACTAGATTCTACAATGAAACCAGATTCCTAACGTTTTCTCATCTTATTCTTTTTCATTCTTAATTTGTTTTTCTTAAGTTAATTGTAGTTTAGTTTTAGTTTTCACATCATAACTTCCTATTTAATTTTCAGCATTAATTCGCAAGTTACACTAATAATTAAAATAAGGTAGGAATTATAGAATTCTATTCACAATCTCTGTGGGACGATACTGATCTTCCGACTATATTACTTGCTGACCCGGTACACTTGCCGGAATACATCAACAAACACGTGCAAAACGCTTCAACAACTCCAATTAATTTCTGAAAATGGCGGCGACGGTGGCATGGGCGGCGGCGGCGGCAGCTGTAAGGAGAGAGAAAGAATAAGAGGGAATATTCTTGGAATATTAAGATAAAAGACCAAAGTGAATCTAATAAATAAGATAAAGGACCAATTAGGCTTAAAGCATAAAAGAGGGAATATTCTTGGAATATTCCTTCTCATTTAACTTTATTTTAACGAAAGGACGAAACTGAATCTTAAAAAAAAATAAAGGACCAGTAAATTGCAAAAGAAAGATAAAAGACCAAAGTGAATCTAATAAATAAGATAAAGGATCAATTATGCAATTAAGCCTGTACATAATGTGCATAGACTTAATGAGATAGGAAACATCTACAAGGCCTTAACCTGTGAAGTTGATCGCAGGGCTAGGATGGTACATACAAGTTGTCTTGCATGCACTAATGTTGTATTTGGAAACTCCTGTTAATGGGTATTTTCTTTTTTTTTTGCCCATCCCTAAGTACTACCTACGTACATCCGGATTCGACCCGGGTCGCGTGCCTGACTATGGCAGGTGAGTCTCCCAACATGAATTTTCTGCATTCACAAGGACTCGAACTCGAAACCTTGTTTAAGGTATTTTCATTTCTTAGACAACATGTAAAGTTTTAAAAAAATGTGAATTTTTTCTTTTTTTCCGGGCCACCGGGCCGGGCTAAATAGCCCGGGTTGATTAAATAGCATATTTTAAGGAGTCCGAGCCCTATGATTTTTCGGGCTTTTTGGCCCGACCCGACTGGCCCGACCCATTTTGTCAGCTCTAGGTTCAAGGATAATTTTGGCATTATTTTTAAAAATGGGGGTTCAAATTCCAGAATTCTAAATAAAAAATATTTGTGAGGTGCAAAGCATGTTTAAGGAGGTCCAAGTTCCCAAAATAAAAAGGCAAAACTATTAAATTGGTCCCTTATATTATTTTTAAGTTACAAATTTGTCCCTTAATTATTTTTTTCCAAATAAGTTTTGTAAATTGTTGTTGTTCAACAAATTAGTCATTTCCGTTAATTTTTCTGTTAAATGACATGTGGCATAACACCCAAAACCCATAAACAAAAATGCTTAGTCAGGAAAAACGTTATAAACTAAAAGCATTACACTAAACACAAAATAACATAACCCTAACTAACTTATATGACAAAAACATAACAATAAGCCAACAAAATAAAAAATGACAAAAACCCCAAAAGCCTATAAACATACCAACAAAGCAGAATGGGTTTAGGGATGATGACAGTGCGCCTGTACTGCAGTGCAGTGGTGAGGGAAAGAGAATTGATTTAGTAAGAATGAGGTTTGAAACTTTTTGAATATTAAAAGAAAAAGAGGGGTTCAAGGATAATTTTGGCATTATTTTTAAAAATGGGGTTCAAATTCCAGAATTCTAAAAAAACAAATATTTCTGAGGTTCAAACTTCAAAGCGTGTTTAATGAGGTTCAAGTTTCCAAAATAAAAGGCAAAAACTACTAAATTGGTCCTTTATGTTATTTTTAAGTTATAAACTTGTCCCTCAATTTTTTTTTTTGTTTTAAATAAGTTTTGTAAGTTATGTTGTCTAACAAATTAGTAATTTCCGTTAATTTTTTTTTTAAATGGTTTGTGAATCATAACAAAAAATTTTAAAAATTCATTAAATGATTTTTTTAACACGTGGTACCAAGACATGTTATTTAACAAAAAAAATATTGACAGAATTATAAGACTTATTTAAAAAAAAATAATAATAATAAGAAATGGTTCTTCCGGGTCAGATCTTTCAAGCCCGAACTTGTACACCAGTGAGACACTGACACCACCAATCACCAAACCTCCCTTTTCTATTCTTCTTGAGGGTTTACGAAACGATTCGACGAATGCCCAAAAAACTATGGCATCAAAAACCCTTCTCAGAAATGGAGCTTTTCTATTGAATCGACTTTCACAACCATTTCTTCATCAAACTAGTCACTCCAATTACCCTCTACTTACTCCACAGCTCTTCCCAACTCTGTCTCGGGTTCCCAGTTATCCTCATTTCCCTCAAAACGACGCCGAATCGATCAACAAGCTGCTTGCCTCTGAAGGGAGCCTGTACCCTTGCGGCCTCCCCTATCTCCCGTTCTTCTTACCTGATGGTACACTCTCCTTCTCCATCCTTATCAGTAATAAATAGAGTGAAGTACCAATTTAGTCCTTGATGTTTTTTCGCTTTACCAATTTAGTCCTGAAAATTTATAAATACATATTTAGTCTTTCAAGATATTTGGATGTACAAAATTGATCTCTCAAGATTTCGGATGTACCAATTTCGCCCTTAAAACATGAGGACCAAGCTGGTATGTAAGAAAATCTTGAGGGACTGAATTGGTACATCTGAAAATCTTGAAGGGCTAGATGTGTATTTATAAATTTTCAGGGACTAAGTTGATATAGTGAAAAAGTTAGGGGCTAAGTTGCTTTAGGGGTGTATAAAACTTCATTCTACATTTCACCCGTTTATTAAATGCTGGATTATTGGATTTTTGTTCTCTTGTATATGATGACCTATTTATTTATTGTGATGGATTTTGTGTCTATTTGATTCCTGTTTGCCATGAAGAGAGTTTTCTGGTATTGTTGTGTAGCACAGTGTAGTGTTT
Organism: Crotalaria pallida; assembly: GCA_037953625.1. Lineage (NCBI taxonomy): Eukaryota > Viridiplantae > Streptophyta > Magnoliopsida > Fabales > Fabaceae > Crotalaria > Crotalaria pallida. The sequence continues at coordinate 28,432,362 of CM075654.1, forward strand.
TTTTGGTTGATAAAATAGTGCAGTGGTTTTTAGTTAAAAGATATATCCTTTTGCTTTGTCTTGATAAATATCTTTAGCTTTAGCTTTGCAACAACGAAATGTTGAAACATGAGTTCAAGAGAAAGTTAGGTAAAAGGGATTTGTTTTCTCTTCAACTTCATTTCCACTCAATTTTAGTTTGTTTGCTTTCTTCTGATGGGTTGAATGCTTGATTGGTAACTGATGGCCCCATGAGTTTGTGATATTGGAAATTATGCGATGCATTTTCTTCATCAACAATCATTTGTTGTTTTTATTGGTTCGCTGTGCCAATTTCTGCTAATCACTCATTAGTGGTTATGTTGAGTCAGTCTAGTTTATCATAATTAACGTCACATGTGAAATGTGTATTACTGTACTTTATTACTGTCTGATGCTGGCTAAAAACAATATAACAACAAGAATCATAATAGTTCAAGTCAGATGATTAACAGCTTAACTTAGTCCCTATTTTTTCTATTTTTATCTGTTGAAATCTTACTTCATTTTGGTATGCCACTTAACCTTGACTGGATTGGGGATCACTAGGTATACTTAAAGGCATTCTACTATGCCATTTTCTCGAAAGAAATTTATCTCTTCTACTCTACGACAATAAATTTATGTCTTTGGATCAAATGAGTTACTGCCTTTGATAGCATGCCCAAACTGCGGATAATGTTTTAAGTAGCAATCCTAAAATAACTAGTCAGTTGCTTTCACTTGCCGTTAGGAGAAAAGATCAATGTTTAGTATCTTCATGGTCACATAAACCCTTCCTATGATTTGTTTTTTGCTATGCATACTACATAGTTGGTCCTAAAGCCCAAATTAAAGGTGAAGGTTGTGCTAGGCAGTTGATAGCAAATGTAAAACATTGTTGAATCTCAATGATATTGATCAGTGATGTTATAGTGTTAATGCTAGGTCGTTGCTCATAAACAACTTATTGTATGGCTCAAGTGTGTCAAATGAGCAAGAGCCACTGCATCTTTGCCTAGATGTAGTGAAAAATAAGCAGTAGTTCTTTCTTTTTGTGAACGGACGTGGTAAAAGAGCTTAGTTCTTGAGAGCAGGATTTGCTTCGGAACATGGAATGTATGCACATTGACAGGCAAATCAAAGAAAATAATAGACATCACATCATGATTAGGAGGATGAACAATTTTTATGGGTCTGTAAGAAAATAATTGGTAGGAGAAAAAGGCAAAGGAAGTAGACCTTTCGGGTTTTAGGCTTTTGTATACAGTGAAGGTAAAACTGAGAAATGGGGTGGGCATAGCTGTAGATAAATCTCGGAAGAATGAGGTCTTGGGTGTAAAAATGTTGGTAGATAGGATCATAGCTCTAATGATTGTCATGGAGCGAGACTCTTTTAATGTGGTTAGTGCTTATGCACCTCAATAGGGTTAGAAGAGCACGACAAAAGAAAATTCCATGAGAATTTAGAAGGACTAATTCAGGGAATACCATTATCAGAAAATATTTTCTCAGAAGGGGATCTACACAGTCATGTAGGGAGGGCATCTATTGGATATGAGGGTTTACATTGGGGATATGGCCTAGGGGAAGCAAATGCGGAGGGCAAAACTATCCTAGATTTCTTATTTCTTATTAGCTTTTGATTTTACAATGGCAAATACTTGCTTAGGAAATGGGAGGAGCATGGTATCTTGTACATAGTGGGGTGGCATGCTCTCGACTTGATTTCTTTATGATAAGGAAATCTGATAGAAAACTTTGTTTGGATTGCAAAGTCATATCCGGTGAGAGTTTGACTACCAATAATAGAGTATTGGTTATGGATGTAAGAGTTACTAGGGGAGAGGCCAAAACAGGGTTTAAAGGATCAAGTGGTGGCAGTTGAAGGGTGATAAATAAAGGAGCTTTTAGCATAGGGTTTTGGAGGAAGGGTTTTGGCAGGCTAAAGGAAGTTTAACAATATGTGGGATAAGAATGCCATGAGGATAGGAAGGTAGAGAATCTTGGTGGAGGGACACAAATGTGCAAGATAAGTATAAGGTTAAAAAGGAATGTAATATATCATGGTCCTTATGTAAAGTTGCTGAAAGTTGAGAAAATGGACAGCAACAAGTGAGCGTAAAAAAAAAAAAAAAGACAGCGATGAGTGAAGCGAAAGCTAGAGCTTATAAAGGGTTATCTCAAAATCCTTTGGAACCAAAGATGGGGAAAGAACTATATGTTGGCTTGCTAAAGGTAGAGAGCGAAAGACAAGAGACTTGGACCGAGTGAAATGCTTTAAGGATGAATAAGGTTAAGTTTTGGTTAAGGGAATTAGATATCAATAAAAGATGGAAGAATTGTTTTCACAAGTTATTAACGAAGCACATAACTTTATTGCACTCTGATAGACTAAATACTAGTGAAGAAGACAAAAATTATATCTTTTATCGTAGAATTAGGGAGTATTTGGTTAAAGCAGCATTGAGGAAGATGGATGATGGAAAGCAATTGCACATGGTTTTCATTGATTTAGAGGTGTATCATGGGATTCTTGGAGATATGGAAAGCAAGTTTAGCATATAATTCAATAGACTTGGGTCAATCCTACAAAACGATGGAGAAATAGATGGAGATATTAAACATAGAATTCAAGCTGGCTGGATGACATGGAGGAGTGCTCGTTTGCTATTTGTGATAGAAAAGTACAACTCAAGCTTCAAGGAAAATTTGACCCCTCAACTATAAGTCCAATGATGTTGTACGGGCTTGAATATTGGGTGGTAAAAAAAATCAAGAAAATAAACTCAATGTTGCGGAGATGAGAATGTTTCATTGGATGAACAGACACATTGGACATTATAGGATGAGATGGGTAGCTTCTGTTGTAGGAAAAATTGGTAGAATCTTGCCTTAGGTGGTTTGAACATTGCATGGAGAAGACATAAAAGCCATAGCAAGAGTAAATAAAATGGAGGGTAACCCAATCCCTAAAGGTAGAGCGAGTCCAAGAAAAACTATAGGCCAAGCAGAACTATTAAGAAGAATTTAGAGGTCAATAGTTTGTCTGTGGACTTGATTTATGATAGAAAATTATAATGTCGTTTCTAATCTTTATTGGCACCTTCATAAAACATCCACGCGAGAAATTTATTGGGAGCCCTTGAAATCAATTGGATTTTGGGTTTGTGGTCTTGATCATCTTTGTTGTTGTCATTGGGATCACTATGTTTGGTTACTGATTCTTCGTTGGTAGTGGTGAGAAATCCATTCATGAAGGAAGAGATGTAACTATCTGTACCAACGTGCCGCATCACCATCTTTTTGACCGCTGTTGCAGCAGTACTCATTTCTGGGTTTTGCTTCTCCCATCATTTTTTAGTTTCATTGCAGACAGGCCTACACTATTTATTTGGTAAGTAGGGATGCCTCCTATATACAGTGGACACCGTTGATTGCTGGATGGGGAACTGACGGGGAAGTCCAGGCAAGCAGAGGGATGAAGTAGTCTATTGTTATGTTTCTTTTAAGTGGACATTCTATTCTCATCCATTTATTTTAATCTTAATGGTTCAGAAAGTGAGACTAATCTCTCACTCATAAAAATAGCCCTCTGACTTGATACTATATATTCAAAAGATGTGTATTGAAGTAAATTAGAATGCAGCAAGAGGGATGCGATTATCCTCTTTTCGTACACTCATAGTTGTCATGCTTCAGATTTCCATTAAAGAGCATAATTTTTTCTCACTACATTAAATGTGGGATGGTGTTTTATGAATATTTAAGCAGTTGACATCCCTCTTGATTTTTGTTTTTGAGATAATCCCTCTTGAATTTTTTAATTAGCATATATCATTGTTTTGCAGCAAATTCTTCATCGGAAGATGGAATGCTTTTATCTACAAAAAGGACATTTCAACCTAGTATTCTCAGGCGAAAGAGGAATCATGGATTTTTTGCTCGGTAAATCTTATCTTCTCATCTCGATGTCTACTTTGTTATTAGAAATAAGAATGGATTGATGACTTCTTAACCCTTACTTTTCTTCTACATGAGTGTCAGAGTTAATATATTTTAAAATTCTTGTGGAGAATGTCACCATGCTTCAGAATAATCTGTAAGCCAGAGGATTTTTAAAGGAATTATACTGTCACTTAAATTTTCACACCTCATACAATTTCATTACGACCATGCATTGCTTAGATTTCTTGCCATGTTGGCATAAAGGAGGGAAAACCTAGAACTTATCAGGAATGTTCGAAAATCTTTTCAATGAATAAAAAAATTTAAAACCTTTTCCTGAGTTGTATGTAGATTGTTTCTTGGAATGTAACGTCACATTGAGTATCATCTTTCCTTATGGTGCCTGTCGCTTCGGACTATGGTTGCTTTGTTTTTGGCATAGATGAGTTGACACCATGGACATTTAGCATAATCCAAATTGTTTTTCAGGACCAAGAAATAGTGGATAAATGGGTACGGAATTTCTTAGGCTAAATTACGTATTTGGTCCCTTACCTTATTTTTAAATTTTAAATTGGTCCCTTATTTTTTTTGGTTTCATATTGGTCCTCATGTTTGTTTTTGCTATCAAATTGGTCCCTAAGTCACTGTTCATCCTACGTGTCAACATCATATTGGTCCACATTTGCAATGTTGGAGAGAATGACACGTGTGTGTATCTAATTGGTCCACATAGCATGAACAAGTGATTCAGGGACCAAATTGATAATGAAAAGAAACGTGAGGGACTAATATGATACTGAAAAAAATGTAAAGGATCAATTCGAAATTGAAAAATAAGGTAAGGGACCAAATACGTAAATTAGCCAATTTTTTACTACAACCAGGCGAAGTGGCAAACACTACTTGCTTCCTTTTTACATTTATTATTTAAAATTGTCACCTTTCCTTATCTGTAAGTTATGACTAGTGGAACAGAACAGCTAAATTGAATTTATGGCTGATATGTAAATTCACATCAGTAATCTTAAAAACAGAATATGCTGTTTATATGACATGATTTTACTTTTACATGAGCAGGAAGGCAACCAAGGGTGGAAGAAAAGTGATTGCTCGAAGAATAGCCAAGGGTCGTTTTAGAATTACGGCTTAGTATCATTCACTTTGGAGCTGAAGGTTCAATGTAGAAACTTAGTGTAATTCATGGTAAGACCGTAAGACCCAGTGTAGCAGGGTGTACTTTGTTACCTTAAGTGCTCCTCTTTTCGACAGTGTTGGGGTTTTGAGTGGCGGCTGCATCGGGCAATTTTTACGCACTTATTTAAGATTCTGTTTATTGTTTGATATTCTCGCAAGTTGTTGCAATAATTTCGAACTCTAGTATTAGTTTCAAAAATGATTTATGTGAGATATAGTTTAGTTGAAGAAGGAACCTTGTTGGATTGTTGTTACTAGTCTTATCTCCAACGCCAAGTGTATAACGACATATTTAAGTTTTTGGTACGTAAAAGTTGACCGGTTTTTGGTTTTAATTCATATCTTTTTATTTGATCGGTTTTAGTTCTTAAATGTTCAATTTGTTTGGTTATAGTTCCTGTTGTTAAGATATATCTATTAAGTGCTTATGTGGCTTACGAGAAGCTACATCAGACTTGACAGTGTGGGAAAAAAAAGACTTAATTAAGTTTTAGGTTTTTGAAAGTTGACCTATTTTTTGTTTTAGTCCCTATTTTTTTTATCGATCATGTTCTTTAAAAGTTCAAATTTTTTGATTTTAATCTTTGCCATTAGGATAAATATGTTAAGTGCTGACTGTTAAGTGATTGTTAAGTGCTGACGTGGCTAACGGGAAATCACGATAGGTTGGACAAGTGACACAAAAATAAAAACTAAAATTCATGCCATCACATGCTTGGCATGTGACCTAAATAATAAAAAAAATATTGCCAATAACCTAATCGATACCTATGCCCTGTCTCTCCCGCTTTTTCAAGTAGGTTATGGGCAAAAGAAATTTTCATACAACAATTATCAAACTCAGAAATAAAACCCTTGTAATGTTCTTTAGTGAAGAATTTCATAATACAAACGTTTTCATTTGCATCTCAATGCCAACCTTAGATCTAATCTTGGAATGGATCTTGACAACTCAAAAACTACCAAAATCCCTAGCTACCTCTTTTTCTTGTTCGTCATCATCTTTGTCAAATTGGAGACAATTCAATTTTTTTGTGTTGTCCTTCAAAATAGAGAAAAAACAAGGGTTGAAATCCTTTGGGAATTAAAAGTGTTTTGGATATAAGGAAAACAAATAGAAATTTACAAAGAGAGATTGAAATAAATATGTACCACAATTTGTATGATTGGAAGGAAGAAGGACGTTGTTGAAGCAAGTGTGCATTCAAGTTTAGTTTTGATAAAGACAAAGGTATTAAAGTGCAAAGAACAATCAAACACAAGAGAAGAAAAAGAATTGAATAATCAAGGACTCAACAACCACATTATTTGGGATTATGCTTTAATGTATATTATTTGATTAAGTCCTTAAGGTGTGAATTTAGTTAGAGTATAAGTTGGGTAGTGAATCTTAATGATTTTGGAATCAAAGTGCATGCATCATATTCATTAAATCATTGTTTCATTTCTTTTAAACAAGGGAGTTCTTGAAAAATGTTTTTAAATCATCAAACATGCATCATAATAAATTTGATAAACGAGTAATTGGTCAGATTGGTCTCTGACTTTGTAGGCGACGGTCAAGTTAGTCCTTGACTTTATCGAAATAGCAATTTAGTCCTTGAGATAGCATTTTAATTCATATACGTCTCTATCTTTATCCCATTTTAAAGCAAATACATCCCTACGATAGTTACGGCAGAGACTAACTTGATCGACGTTCTCTTATCTTAGTTGTAAGCCACGTGTGTGCATTAGTCGAGATGTGTGCCTTGACTCACTCAATCTTGTGGACCTCTGATTTTTCGTTAAACATTCCTTAGGTTGAGTTGTTGACACCATAAGGTTTTGCATGGAATTAATGTAGTTACAAATTGAGGGCACAACTAATTTTTTTATTAAAAAAAAGGCCTCTTAAAATTATGGCCATGTGTCTTCGCGTTTATTGTGGTGCAGTTGGGCCTGGTCTGTGTGGTTGCATCTTCTGTTTCTGTTGTAATCTTTCGTTAAAAAGGGTCAGTTAGGGTTCAATCAATTTTCAAAGAGTTCTCATGGAATTTGATCGTGGTCGGCTACGACATTCGCCATTCCTCTTAGAAGAACTCATTGAGGAAATCCTTTCCCGGCTCTGTAACACCCCAATTTGGACATAGAATTTTCACTAAAAATTTGCGCCATTTTTTTTTATATAACATTATCTAAGTCAATTCGGTTTAATTCTTTTACAAAAAGATTTTCATAAATACAATTTAATTCATTTGGTTTACAAAAATGTTTTGGTATTTAGACTTGCGATATAAAATTCTATTCCCAAAAAGAGATGTTAACATCCAACACATTTCCAAAAACTCATTTTCTCAATGTCATATTTAGTCGATGGTTAACTTGCGGAAAAATAGTTTAATTACTTTATGAACATGATATATAACAAAGAAACTTCTTTTATTTCATTTAAAATAATCCATATTACAAATGGGGTTACATTCGGGATAGAGTAATCATGTCCTACCCATCCAAAGATGGAATACAAAACAAAAACTATCCTAGACTATTAGTCTTCATCATTTTCCTCCACCGCAATTGTCTGGAATATTCTTTGATTGCTGCTTCTGCTTCCTCCTCGTATGTGCGTCGTCTCGCGATCCTCTTTCGACTTGAGCAACCGTTACCCGAGGTAGTACCTGATCTGTCATCTGTGAACATTGTTCCCCAATGTTCACAGGAAAGGGAAATAGAGAGAGTAAGCACTTCCGAACGATATGATCGTCGACGGCGCGGGCTTACAATAGGGGAATATTAAGATCATACAAGCATATCATAGCGTACATCATTATTATCATTACCTTATTCCATTTATTACCATAAAGTCCTTCCAAAAAGGATATACCTCATGACTGTTATAATTAATTATCTTTAAGCTCCAAGTTTTATTATCGTAACCATCGGAAATTCGTGAAGGGGTACCACCACCGAGGCTCAAGGGTTTGGTAGCACACACGTTACATCTCCTCCATCATTCCAACCACATCCTAGTTCGGAAAGCAGATGGGACGCACAGGAACCCTAACCATGCTGACATCGATGTCGAAGGGTACGCACCAGAGAGTATTCAACAACCGAAGTAAAATCATTTCATCAATACAGTTTCCAAAATACAGCGACATCTAGCCCCATTCGGGTTCCCTCTCACCATCTAAGATTTGCTCAATGGGGTGACAGTGTTATCTCTAGTTGATTGTGCAGTTCTTTGCTACGACATTGTCTACAACCGAGAGACAAGTCCTTGTAGTCTTGTCCCGCCTAGAGAAGCACTCGAGGCTTCTTGACGTTCACCGTCCTTGCCTTCCCCTATCGCAATCACCACTTGAAGAGATACCTACCTCCAAGTATACGGTATCTTTCCTCTCCACTACTTCACTCTCAACGCATAGGTTTAGGAGGGGGTTCCTAAGTCTTTTAAGTCTTTTCTTAAACCTAAGTTTTGGTCGACCCATTCTAAGCCTCGCTTCTAACGGGCCTCGATCTCTAAGGGAAACATCAAACACCCTTCTACAGTACAGTGGATTCCACAAGACTTAGACCACGGCACAGTCATCCACGTGGCTAGTCACTTAAAGGGGATATTTAGCAAAGTTATTTTGTGCCGCTTGCACCATCACTGTACACTACTATCGCTTTCGCAATTCCACATTATTCTTTAATCATTCTTATATTTTCATAACAGTATTTCCAAGATATGCCAAATCCTTCTCATGGAACGACCGATCGAAAAACACAAAGAACTCTTTTCATAGGAACCACAGAACATTAATTTTCTTTCCATAAGATGAACCATTATTTCCAAAATATAATATACAATACAAAAATATACAACATAGCATAAGCAATTAGCAACCGACATACAATAAATATCGAGGACCGATAGATTCCTAGTTCCGATCTTTGAGATGATACGGAACGTCCTAATATTACCCGACATGTCACTATGTCTTAAGAAGGCTTCTCTCTCACCTTGAGTTGAAGCTACAATTTAGTATCCTCCTGAGTTGAAGTCACGTCACCCGAATCCGAACAATTTGAAAGCCTTTACTAAATAATATTTACAAATAATTCCATAAATAACTACTCAGCTCCAATTAAGCAAACCACAAGATACATATCCTTAACAACAATTTTCTTTATCACTTTTAGGAAATCCAAAAGACTTGAACCAAAACTTCCAATACTTAAAATAAATCATACTTTACAAAATCAAAACCTTTAAAACGTCAATGGAAATTTTTAGAACTAATTATTAAATCAAAAGAGATTATTAACTCAAAATCAACAACAACTACCACTCAAGGATTAACATAAGCCATTTAAAACAAATAACTTAAAATTGATGCAACCTTTTTAATCATTTGGACAGCCAAGAAACACATTTTTAAAATCAATACAAACACTTAACACATCAACAATCATTCTAAATTATGAACTCATTCACTTATCAAGTCAAAACAAGTTCTATTTTAAATATCATGCAACTATATAAAAATCTTCTCTGGGCAGCAGCACGAATAAAGTTGCATTACTTCACAGTTACCCAAAAATTCATTCTTTTCAATTTCCTACTAAAAGATTCACATCCAAATTCTAAAAATGAAATTAAGCTTAAGAAAGTAATGTTTTTTCCACACTTATCCAATTATGGGCAGCACTTAAATTATTTCAATTCACCTTAAATCTTATAGACATACTACTAAGGTCAATATAAAACAAATCTGGACAGCCACTTAAACAAATTGCACTTACTCACAATTTTCATCAAATTAAAGTTCTGACCTCTATTTTCAAAGAACTAAGAATTATAACTCAAAAATACTTATAACTTATAAAAACAGTTACATATGGATTATTTAAAGAAGTATCATATCACTTAGACAACAATATTTATAGCATACATTTACTTATCTAATGAAATACTATAATTTGCCTAAAAATTCTTAACATTATATTTTTACATCAAAATACAACCCACTTCTTATTTACTAAATTCAAACAATATGATAACTATACCCAAACATACACACATACATTAAAATCATTTTTATAATTACTTAAATCAATTTATTAAATTTGGACAGTATACAATACAAACTCAAAATCACTTTTACAAGACATTCCACAATTATCATACAAGCACCAGTAAGACAGCAATTTAGTAAACAACTAGAACATTAAGGTATACATTTACAAAGTCATTTTTATATTTCCTTTTTAACTCTATATATAAAAAGTCTTAGCATAAAATTCACATATTGATTTAATCCAAAACAATTTCTATCATTGGTGCCACACACTTTAGATTTTTAGACAGCATGCATACTTAAACTTAAAAATTCAATTTCTCTCAAACAGAAAATCGAAAACACATGTCGTTTCTTCCTAAATTCTTATTACAACTTCTACTATAATAAAATGACAAAATTAAACAAAATAAAATAGTTGCATCTGCTGTACAGCCACAGAGAAGTTGCATTAATTCAATAAGTTCAAGTAAAACAATCCAAAACAATTATATACAATTCTAACTTATGCCAAAGACTTATAACTACAATTATTTCTAATAAAATATTACTTTTTCATTAATTCTAAATTCTGGACAGCAACTTAATATTTTTATTTAAATTACTTTAATCACTCAAAAATACTTATTTCTATTTGTTTCTATATTACATTTGCACATATAAACAAGGTATCATTAACATTCTCAAAAATAATCATTTGGGGTCTTAAAAAAAGAAATTTTTCAGATTAAAATTTAAATTTCCAGAATTAAAATGAAACTTTCAAAATTAATCTTTTCCATATAAACATGTAATATATTCCCTAAACATACTAAAACAATCATCAAATCAATTAGAAAAATTTAATTACTTGTATTCCTTTTTCTCTAAAATTCGACTAGCATATAGAAAAGTCAGAAAAATATTTTCAATTCCTAAAGCATCTATATAATATAATTACATCATTTGGTATACTAAAAATAAGAGGTTTAATCATTAACAAAATGTAAAATAGATCTCTTTTAGAAAATAATTCACTTTTCCAGCAACTAATATTTATAAACACATCAACCACATACTCATACAATTATTCAAAAATACATGTTCTTATAAGTTTATAACAACTACCATTTGTTCCTATTTCCTTTAAACAATTGACTATAATTTAATTACACATCAAACAACAAGCAATTTACCAAAAATAATTTCAAAACAACATCATAGACCTCACGGTTTATTATTTTTATTTTTCCAGAAATTTATTTTTTTGTTCATTTACTTAAATCAAACAAAAGGAAATAACATACAATCAAACAATAACAATTACATAAAAATTGCATAACATATAATTATTCCATATACTTCAAGAACATCAAAATTTTCCAGAAAATTTATTTTATTTTCAAAATCATTTTTAGTTCCTTTAAATCATTTTCATTTCATTTCTACTTTAAAGAAAATACCTATTTGTTTTCATTCTTAACTATAACTCAAATACACAGGAAATAACAACAATTATCATACAATATAATTATATATATATATATATATTATACGTCCAGAATAAAAGAAAATAAAATAAAAATCCTTTTTAATTCTTTTATTTATTTATATTCCCTTTTTATTTTATTAAACAACAATACAATCCATATATCAAAATTACACAAATCAACCATCAATCTCTTATTATGTGTCACGGTTCATATATATACATATATCAGAAATTAGAATTTTTCCATTATTATTTACTTATTGATTATTATTTCCTAATACAAAGAAATAAAACAATTAAAAAGACAATGAATACAAACTTCTTTGCTCATACAAAATTCTCTTACAATTCTTATGTTCTAAAGATTAAAATAAACCCAGAAAATAAATAAATCAAACACATCAAAACATTTAGCCATCTTAAGAATTAAGGAAAAGGGGAGATAAATCCCTTTAAACACCCTTTTTGTGTCCCTTTTCTCATTCTTAATTCATATGACTCAAGAACAATATCACATATTTAATAATAATTTTAAAATCAAAAAGGAAAATTTAGAACTTGAACATAGAAGAAATTTAGAAGGTTTAAACAAAAATATAAACAAAACAACTTAAAAATAGCTTAAATAAATAAGTGATTTTGGGTTACCTCTACTCCTTAAGCTTTTTAGAAAACTTCAAGCAACAAAGCAACTCTTCTCTCCTTCCTTAGCTTATTCGTTCCTCTCTCTCTCTCTCTCTCTCTTTTTCTCTTAGAATTTTATTTTTTTTCTCTTGTAAAACTATCAAGGTTTTGTGTGTGAAAAATGTGGGAACTAAGGCTATCTATTTATAGGTGTTGAGGGTGCATTTCCTCTCCATTTTTCAGAGCAATATTCGGCCCCCCTTCATCAAGTCTTAGTCAAAAATTTTCAAACACTACTTGGAACATGAACTAGCATTAAATGGGATTTTGTTGATTCCTAAAGCATTTTAAATTCATGGTTTATTCTCACAAACTTCAGAACTATTCTTCCTCTCTTTCTAATAAATTTTGGACGGTTCCTATATATTAAAATAGAAGAGAAAATTTTTCATTGGTTCATTGTGGAGGTGCCTACATAATTATCCAATCATATTAACTATCAAAATTTTGATTTTCTACCTACTGTACAAAATTTTTCGTAAATATAAAAATAAAAAATTTATTTTTATATATTAAGATTCTACATTTTAATACGATCGTTTTCATATAAAGTTTATAATTTTAGGACTTACGGTTTGAAAGTTATGAATTTTTGAATTCCTAAGGTCATTTCTTCAAAAATACACTTCCTAAGCTTTTCAAATATTTTAAAATAAGAAAAATACGAAAATAAATTTTATTTAAATGATAATACATTATACAACTTCAGAAATGTATTTTATTTTAAAAATAATTATACTTGAGTCAAAAGGTTATTAAATGCATTAAAACCATACATTGATTCTTAAAACTCAAAAATTCGTTTACTACTGTAGCAGTGATAAAATTTAGAAAACTATAAAATAAAAATCAAAGCTTTACATTTTCATAATCTAGATTTCGATACGATCGTTTTGACATATCATTTGTAATTTTTCGACGTACGGTTGAAAAGATATGAATTTCTAAAGATAGGATACTCTAATCCATCAAAAGACAATTCATCTTCTAAAAATCATTTAAATCAAATACTTTACCTTAAAATATTTCATTTAAATAGGCTAGGGAAAACATTGGTATATATATAATATATACATATATGTCACGTATATATATATATATATATATATTTCATATGATTTTTAATTAAATCCATGTATCAAAATCAAGCATAATTTCCTAATTTCAATTATAAAATCACAAATAAATTGGGTAAAATTGTGGGTCTCACAGGCTCCCCGTCAAGTCTCTTGCGCAATTCAAGTGTGTCTCCAAATCCTGGTATTTACTCATTTCTAATCCCAAATTCATTAAATTGCACCTCAATAGATTTCCTAAATATGCAAACCTTGTTCTAACCTTGGAAAACCTTTCCCTTGAAAATGATGAGACTAACGACGATGAGACTGACACTGTTATTATATGTTGCTCTAAACGCTCCTTATTTCACAACCCATCCCCCATCGTCATTCCTGAAGACATATGCACAAGGTTCCCCTACCGACCCATAGGTTCCTGCAATGGATTAGTCTGTTTCGAGAAAAATGTATTTAGCAGTGGTACATTCACTAAAAGGGTCCTTTTTTGCGATCCGACTTTAAGATTAACATCCAAAAAATCACCGCCTTTACTTACCAATTTTTCAGATAATATGTAGATTGGGTCTGGGTTTGGTTATGATACTTTAACCGACACTTATAAGGTTGCAACACTCCACTCAGTGAAACAACATATCACCATACTAGTTCACACCATGGGGGATGATTGTTAGAGACAGATTTTAAGATTCTCGGCTTTTCCTCTTCTTAACCATCGTCATGGTGAGTTTGTGAGGGGCACTCTAAATTGGTTAGCTCTTCACAAATCCGGTTCTGCTTATAAATGGGGCAATGTTACTGCTGATCAATTAGTGATTTTTTCACTTGATTTGGAGAAGGAGACATTCAAACACTTGTGCCTACCTACTGATTTTGATGAACTCCCCTCTCATGAACCATCGCTTGCTGTTTTGAGGGATTGGTTGTGCCTTTTTCATTGTCATAGGGGAACCCATCTTGTCATATGGCAAATGAAGGACATTGGAGTTGAAAAGTCTTGGACTCAATTGATCAATATTAGTTATCAACATCTTCAATTTGTAAAGGATGATCCTGATTTTACACCCTTACCATTGTGCACATCTGAGAATGGCGATGTTGTATTCCTGGCAAGCAATGAAGAATCTAAAGCAATTCTCTATAACTGGAAAGAAAATATAGTTCAACATATTGATATTCCCGACAACATAGATTTGATTTATGCCATGGATTATGTTCAAATCTTAGTTCTGCCTTGTTGAAATTAAGGTACTATAATTATCATTCTACTTTCTCTGTTATGTTGAAATTAAGCTTGGTTGTCTGCAATTGCTTTTGTTTACATTTTCCACTTGCTAAGTTGTTATTTAACATACTAAAAGGGACATTATATAAACATATTCTTTAACATAATGTACTTTAGTCCATATTCAGTTTTTTTTTTGGTTCATTAATCATGCATAATTAACTACTAGGGATCCAAATTTGATTTATTGACATTAACAAAATGTAAAAGAGTTCGAAAGAGGTTCACAAATTTATTGAGTCTTGGTTTTATTCTACTCTTATTTATTGAAGGAAATGTGTTATAATAGTATAAAGCTAGGTATAAAAACATTACAAATGTGGACCCTTCTAGTGACAAGTCCTAAAGAGTGTGGACCCTTATGGTGACAAGTTTTGAAGAGTACAGAACCAATGAGTGATTTGGTAATGGAATATTAGCATTATACATTTATTTCGATAATATCATCCAAGACTAATTTGATGGATGCCCACAATGTTAGGGCTTAATTTGGCATATTATTCATTTGTTTGGGTATAAAATGCTCATTCAATTTTCTAGATAATTTAGAATTTTCTTAATTGAAACATCTTATGTTTTTCTTATCCAAATGCAAAGTCTTGTATTTTTAATTCTGTGAATTGAAACTCAGCACCTTTTAGTATTGTTTTTCTTTATGCAATTTAGTATATTTATTGATATATCAGTATGATCATTTAAATCCTAATCGACAATTGACAAGGTTGGTTTTGAATTAAAATAAAAGAGCATATTACTTTAGAGGTTAAAAAAACCATCAAGTTAAAATAACTATCAATGTCATGTTTGGACTTGTTTCTTTAAGGTAGGTGATATCTTACCTCTTGTGAAAATACCATCATAACAATTTGGTTGTGCTAATTTTGAATCATGTGAAGGGAGAAGAAAATTAAGAGAGACTCAGAGAATATCTTGGATCGCTATAACGGAAGGAGAATATCAATGACTGCTATTGTTTTGCTCTAAGATGAGAGTCTTTAACCACAAAACCTAGTGAGCATTCAACCTAATTCGGAACAAAGTGCATCTAGTACTTACATAGAGTCGAAGAAATGAATATTTTGCTGATATGTAGTTATTGTGAATACTTTTAAGGTATTTGTTTGTGGGAACAATTTTTTAGTAGCTTACTATGAGCTTGATGTGGATTTATCTATGTTTATTATGTTTTATTCTTGGATGAACTTATGTAAGCAATGAACTCCTCTCTTTGTGGAAGTAGGGATTGTTAGATGGGAATTCAGTGCCCATTGCAATGTCCAAGTAGGATCTTACTTGCTATACTTCATGTTAGTGATTTATCCAAACTCTTTATAATGGTTGTCTAGTATTTTCTTGGGAATACAAACTTTTTCCCGACTTTGGGATGCATTTTAGCTAAATTGTTTGTATGAGGATCTAGCCCGTTTGCCTCCTTTAAATATGGAATTATTAGAATGCAATTGTTGCACTTCCATCGACCTTAGGTAAAACAACACCTTTTATATATAACATACATTTGCTATTTGTAGTCTTGGTGTATTTCTCTTGCTTTGCCATTTTTACAACAGATGATACGGCAAAGGGATAGAGAAGTGTGGTTAAAAACGAAGCTCATATATGACCAGTGATATGTTACGTTACATTCATTATTATATAAAAGTAGGTAATGGCAGTCTTGAACGTGCAAGTCATCTTTCGATCTGATCATCAAGCATGTCTCTCTTCATCTTGGCCAGCTCACTCTAAATTAATGATTTCCATTTCTCTATGCCGAAAGAGTTAAATTTACATGCAAAATCAAAATCAAAATCAAAATAATAATAAATGACCAATAGTGACTTGTATCAGATTTTGTTTTTCACAGATTAAAAGTCTTGGCATACAATACCTACTAACTTGTAATTTGATTCCCCCTTCTTCACAAAGATATCATCCTTATTTTTCTATGCTTCTTTACCATGTGATAAGTTGTGGCATTGTCTTTTTATTTTTTTAAACATTTAATTTATGTTAAGAAATGTCTTTTAGAAAAAAAAACATTAGTCCATACTAATCTTTGATTTTAAAGCGGATAATAACTATGCATAATAAAAGTCTAATATAAACAAAAACTTCTCTCATGTTTCATGGACTTGTAATGCGTTGGTAATAAATAGGCTGTTAGTGGTGGTAACAACAAAATTTGAAAAAGCTTTCTAAGCTTAAAATCCCAAAAAAAAAAAGGTAAAAAATATTTGGTTAAGTGCTTTTCATGATATATTACCATCAATACTAAATCTTTATAATAAAAATGTTCTTAAAAAGATGCTAATTGTTCTAAAGATTATATTTGTAACACCCCGATTTGACAACTTGAAAATATTCTCTCTTTAAGAAAAATGAAGTAAAAAAATTTGGGTAAATTTTTTTCTGAAACATTTATTACATGGTACAAAATCCAGTTGTACAAAGTATTTTGTCCCCAAACGTTTTCAGACACTTAGATATATGTCGTCACTTTTTACGACCTTTATTCAAGTTACTAACACCACACTTTGAAACACCTTTCACAAAATTCATACAATATCTTGTTTCTCAAAATACACAATCTTTGATTTGTGGAAAAGATCTTTCATCAATTCATCAAAAATCTCATGATGTCATTCTACTGACACCATGCCAATATTTGATTACGAAAATTGATTCATAATGAAAATGAGGTTACATAAAGGTAGAGTATTAACATCCTAGCCACCTTAAGGGCGGGTACAAGGCCAAAACATAAAGAGTTAATAGTCACATAGGTCCCCGAAAGATACCTGTGGAATCAGTTAGGTCTATGAAATATTTGTGGAATCTCTTAAACCCCCCAAAGATCATTTTGGAATCAGTCAAGTCCCTGAAAGATTTGTGGAATCTCTTAAACCCCCCAAAGATCATTTTGGAATCAGTCAAGTCCCTGAAAGATTTGTGGAATCTCTTAGTCCCCCCATGAGGGACCTAACGGAATTCTACGTGGCACGTTATATGTTTTGTTGGCCCAAACGTGGGATCTTCTTAACATTCCAACATGGCATTGGGCCCAAAAAAGCATTTACGACCCACATAGGATTCTGTCAGGTCCCTCCTGACGAAATTGGATTGAGGGACTAACGTGATGCCAAATTCATCTTTAAGGGAGTTTAAGAGGTTCCACAAGTCTTTCAGGGACCTAACGGATTCCACAGGTATCTTTCGGGGACTTATGTGACTATTAACTTAAACATAAAATACCCTAGACTATTGGTATTCATCCACAATAGGCACCTCTGGAGAGTCAAATCATCACTTAGCAAATTCCTCGAACAAGGCTTGGCCTTCCTATAAATCGGGATCCTCCTCGGAATTGTGTTCGTAAACCCCAATGGTTGGGACAAAGGATCGTGATCCTGCGAGGGGGAGCTAACACCTACTTACTCTGTCATCTGTGGACATCACCACGAAGGTCCACTGGAAAAAGGGGGAAAATAGAGAGAGTAAGCGATCCGAACGGTGTGAATGTCGATGGTGTGGACTTACAATATAATAAGCAGTATATTGAGACACAAGCAACATAGATAGAGCAACAATGAACATATACATAATAATAATAATCATCATCGTCATCATCATTGTAATAACATTATCATCAAGATCATCCATATTATCCCAAAGCACATAGCTTATAAATATTTTCAATATTCTTACTGCTTTATTATCAAATCTTATGATATCGCGTCCCGTTGATGATATGAGAAAAGAACATCATCGAGGTTTAAGGTATAGTTAGCGCACACGACTACATCTCCTGCATTATCCTCTCGAAACCTAAATTGAAAAGCAAATGGGACGGACATGAACCTTAACCACGCATGATTCGATGCTGGAAAATAAATGCTGTAACAACTACAAGGGTTAGCCAAATTACGATTTCGGAATATCGTACCACAATATTAAAGGGGCCCAAACCATCGAACATCTATCCCCATTCAGGTTCCCTCTCACCATTCACGAATTAATCAAGGATGCGACAGTACTTCTCTAGTTCGCTGTGCGGAAGACACTACGACCCAATGGAGTATTAATCCTCCTACCACATATAGACTAATCCCACCTAGAAAAGCACTTGAGGCTTCCTGATGTTTCACCGTCATTTCCCTCCCCTATCACAATCGCTCACTTGAGCAAAATCCTGTAAGAATTGACCAGTTGACCCCATTTTTAATCTGTTGAACCCCAAGCGAGCCTGGGCGTGCCTGACTCGTGCTTGGGCATGCGGCGCACAAAAATCCCAATTTTTTTCTTCGTTGCTTCAATCTTCAGGATTTAACTCCTTATTTTTTTATTGCCAAGAATCATCAATTAATGCTTTTCTAATCCTGAAATTAGAACCAAAAAGGTACAAAATCCACAGGGATCTCATCCTTGTCATTAGTAGATAAAAACTCAATCTTTTCCCTAAATTACTTGAGAAACAAACCAAAAACCTAATCAAAGGGGATCAATTATCATTCAAAATCATCATATATTGGGCTCAAATCAAGTCTCCTACTTCCTTTGCAAACAACTCCCTAGTTCCTTTCAGGAATTCCTAAGGTCTTGCAGCTCAATTGCTTGGTTTTCAAGTTATGAAAAGCTATGTTTGTGTCTAGGGAGGGTTTAGAGATTATGTGAGGTGATTCAGAGTTTGTATGAGACGTTTGAGGGTTTTTGATGTCCTGCCACAAAGACCTAGGGGTATTTTTATAGGAGTAGGAACAGACTTTGGGAGGAAATTGCCAGAAAATTTCCTCCACCGCCATTGATTCTCTGAAAAATTCTTTTATGATAACCGGTTATCGAAGGCAAAATTTTGGGAATTTTTCACATGAATAATCGGTTAGCACATGTGGTAACCGGTTATCGTGTTGAAAATCCATAGAATTCTCCAAAATAACCGGTTACATGGTTTCTTAACCGGTTATCATCAGATATTTTGGCTGAAAATCACTTTTTTATTGTTCGAATCACTTTAATTTTTGAGTTAATAGTTACATAGGTCCCCGAAAGATACCAGTGGAATCAGTTAGGTCCTTGAAAGATTTGTGGAATCTCTTAAACTCCCCAAATATCATTTTGGCATCACGTTAGTCCCTCCATCCAATTTCGTCAAGAGGGACCTGACGGAACCCTACGTGGCAGGTTAAATGCTTTATTGGCCTCAATGCTATGTATGGAATGCTAAGAAGGTGTCACATTTGGGGCAACACAACATTTAACGTGTCACGTAGGATTCCGTTAAGTCCCATATGGGGGGACTAACGTGATGCCAAATTGATTTTTGAGGGGTTTAAGAGATTTCACAAATCTTTCAGAGACCTAATTCATTCCAAAATGATCTTTGGAGGGTTTAAGAGATTCCACAAATCTTTCAGGGACCTAACTGATTCCACATGTATCTTTCGGGAACCTATGTGACTATTAACTCTTTAATTTTTTATTAACCTTTGATTAAAGCTACAATTACATAGAAAAATCGGACACAAACAAATATTTATCTTTTATTTATTAATTTAAAAAATCCATAAAGTTACAATATCAATGGAAATTAATGCTTTTTAATCATATGAAACTGTTATATTTCAAACATAATCAGAATTATTAAAACACAATGTTTGGATAAGGTCATGTTACATAATTTAATAGAGGGAAAGGTGGTGGACGTTACAAGTGAGTCCTAAGTAAAATCCTCACCGATAATGATTATTCTTATCAACGATGCAATTATCATATCTTCAAGATTCGGATCCTAAGTTATCCAATAAATAGTAAAAGCGAGTCTATCTTGCTTTTATGTCACAATTGTCTCTCTTTTATCATTTTATAATTTTAAAATATTAAAATAATTTTTTATATCATTGTTTTTTGTAAATTAAAATACATTTTCCTTTAATTTATACTTTTATATTCTTATTAATTGATTTTTTATAGGGATCTTTTTTTCTTTATAGTAGGCGAAAATGGAGTCACCTTATTTGAACCCTAATTAATTTTTTATATGTGTGTCATTTATACTTCCTTTGATCCAAATGATGCTAAATTTTATTAAAAAAGTATTGTTTCAATTTTAAATTATAACAACAGATAAAAAAATCATCAAAATTGTAAATTTTTTAAAGGCTTAATTACATTTTTGGTCTTTTATCTTATTTTCAAGATTCACTTTGGTCCTTAACTTTTTTTTTTATTCTGGTCCTTTATTTTTTTCAAAAAATTCAAGTTGGTCCTTTCATCATAGCAGTATTAGTTTTATCGTAATATTCACATCCATAATCGAAAAATGACAAATGTTATCGAAATTTAGAAATATTACAGGCCACTACCCAATAAAAATAGCAATAGTGTACTGCTTCGCAAATGATGGAGCAATTTGACTCGCGATATAGTTGATTGATATGGATATAAATGACAATGTGATAAAATTTTGAATAAAGATGACATTAGGAGCTCTATCGAGATAGAGGCGTAGAAATATTTGTTAAGATCTATCAATAGAATGTAATAAGTGTGAATATCATGAGCAGAACTAACATTATAATTACAAAAGGACCATATTCAATTGTTTGAAAAAAGATAAAGAACCAAAATAAGTCAAAATAAAGATTAAGGACCAAAGTGAATCTTGAAAATAAGATAAAGGACCAAAAATATAATTAAGCTTTTTTTTAAATGTCAAAGTAATTTTATGGTAGATGAACTATTTTATTTCAATATATTATCATATGTAAAATTTGTAGAAATATCAAATATAAAAATCTTAGATTCAAATTTATCATGTTTTTCTTATATTGCATTAATTTATTTATTTTTACATTAACACAAATTTTAACGTTGGAAAAAAAATATTAATCTTTTTATTAATAGAAAAGTAATTTGAAAAAAATTTGTTAAAAAGATTAAAAATAATTGAAAAGGAAAGAAATACTTGACCCTGTTCACGACCTCCACAATGATGGGTCTGCTAAAACAAGGGCAGAGGCTCCGGTGCATGTTAATAGATAATATGCATCGACGCATGTCTTCCTTTTTGGGGTTTTTTTATTTATTTTTTTAAAATTTAATCAATTAAAAAATATTCTATGCGTTTTCTTTTTTACCGATATGAAATGATTTTTATAATTTGATTTTTTTTATTTTGTCTTCTTAAAAAATTGTATTAAGTAAAGTTGTATTCAAAATTTACATAGCCTAATAAATCTCTATACAAACTTGTGTTAAAAAATATTCTGAATAAATTTGTATTAAAAAAAATTTAAAAAGCAAAAATAAAATTTTCACATGCACCCATGCATGTTATTTATTAATATACACCGTAGCCTCCGCCTAAAATAATACTATTGATTTTCAACAAACCTACACTTGAACAGTTTTTGCAGATTGGATTTGATAAAAAGGCTTCATGTAATGAGGACATGAAATTGTGGTACTTCGGTACTCTTAATATATTAATATTTTGTAATGGATTTCATAATATGCAAGCTTGAGGGATGCGATGGGTGTTTTGTTATGAGCCACAAGGTTGCTTGATCGATTTGGCGACGTTTGATACAGGTGATGCCAAGTTTTATCACCTTTGGATTGAGTAGACAAAATGATCAATGGTTGATATTAAGCAACTTATAACCTTGTGTACAGGTCACAGTATATTATACGTATTTCATATAAAATTTTAGATCTGGTGTGTTGTGTAACTAATCCAACGGTGGTGTTGAGTTGATAGCTTCTTAAGTGTCCGGACGGAAATAAAAAAATAAAAAAAAAGATAATAATACCAAATTTTTTTTTTGTGTACATCAACCGGTACCCAGATCTGGTTTACCCAGAATCTGACTCATCCGGTCCGACCCAACTGAGCTCGCACTAAGCGGTAGGGGTCTCCTAGCGGGGATTGCTTCATACCCAAGGCTCGAACTCGAGACCAGTTGGTTAAGGGACCAAGTGAGCTACCACTTGACCAACCTCACGTTGGTATACCAAATTTTTTTTTAACTGGTCAATATTTCTAAAGATTAGAAAATTTGATCAATAATTTTTTTTACAAAATCAGTCTTAATAATTTTTATAATATCCTTGTTTTACAAACTTTGTTAGTCAATTAACATTTTCCTTAATTACATTTAAAGAGTTATTCTTCCAATATTTTTAAATAAAATTTCCAACAAATTAATTTTTTTTATTTCCAAAAGAACAATATTTGGCGAGCATTAAAAAAAGGTTCCAGTGTATTATATTCTGCGAATTTTCCTTCATATAAATTTATCAGTGATTAGTTTAATCATTTGCAACTTATTGAATTATGTTAAAACTGAGATTAAGAGGGTATATTCTTTGTCCAATCTTAGGATATATTTCTCATTTTTTATTATAGGGTATATTTAACCGAATTACAAATACTAAAAAAACGTTAGTTTTGAAAAATTTTATGAGAATATATTGTAATATTACAATTTTATCCTCTAATTTTTTTTTTGAAAAATTCATACTCATTAATGAACATAAAAAAATATATGAATAGTAAAAATATTTAATAAGGGCAAAATAGAAAAAAAAAGTTGATGCATAGAAAATATAAAATGACTTATAATTAAAAAAATTTATAAAATGTAAGGTATTCCTTTCGGTCCTATTTGTAAGACCATTTTGAGGTTTTTCACTCCCACTAAGGAAAGTGGATAAATATGTTAGTGACATTAGAAATGTGAAAATTTGATATACATTTTCAAAAATACTCCTATAGTTATTATTGGAACTCTAAAAAGTGTTGACTTTATAGGATTTTTATGGAAAGAAATAATTAAATGCTATTGAAAATTAAAAACAAAAGGTTTTATAAATAGGACCAAAATAAAAATTACAAAAAGGTCTTAAAAATAGGATCGGACGGGAGTATAACGAAAACAAGAGAAAACAATGTAAATTAAACTTCATTAAAAAAAACAACGTTAACTTCCAAAAATAAAAAATGGGTAATGTAACAACGTTTGGCGTATGTAACTTCCAATCTTCCTTTCTGGCTGTGCATCCCACGCGTGTAATGTAGTCTCTCAAATGCTCAGGCGCTTGCATCTCACGGGCCCTGTCCCTCCATCCTTCTGTCCAGCACCTCTGCACTCTCTGCAACAACACATCAGTCCATTTTTAACTCACAATAACCAGTCAAATACTAGACTCATGCATGGTGCCGTATGTATACGGCACCACATTAAAAGCGCCCGATGGATTTGTCGAGGTGTGGCGGTGAATGGTGGTTGTGGGGTTTTTAGTGTATGAATGAATTTGAGTTGAGGTGGGATGTGGGGTTGTGAACTAAGCTGGGAATGGGGTGGTGGGAACGGTTGTGAGTGGGAGAAGTTGAGAGTAGGGTGGGTGTTATGAGAGTGAATAGAGATATACTTTTGAGACAATTTTGTGGGGTCCATGAAATATAATGTGGAGGTTGGATCAAAGAATATTCAGTTTAGAGCTTGAAGATGTTGGGACCAAAAACTACTGCATCTATTCCTATGTATAAGACTTTGAAGTTGATTTGCAATTGGATTAAGGAAGTTAGTTAATATTGTTAGTGATATTGGAATAAATAATATTTGGTATACTTTTTCAAAATTATCCCTATAATTATTATTGATACTTTAAAAAGTGTTTAACAAATAGGAATATTGATAAAAAGAAGTAGTTAATGTCATTGAAAATTAGATAAAATGTTTATAAAAAGGATCAAAGTACTTCCACCGTCTAGTGTTTATACAAAGGAACGGAAGGAGTACTTGTAAACCCCTTGGATTGTGTGGCTTGTAATTGTAATCTGGTTATAGTGAAAAAAAAATCTCAATGTTGGTTACTTCAGTGTTATTAAACCCGGACCGAACCGGGCGGTCAGACCGGTCGGACCGTCAAACGGATCTAAACCGCTTCTAAATTGAAGCCGAAAAAACCGGTGTTCAAAGCTTTTAAACCGGGTTGAACTGAGTTGAACTGGGAAAACCGGACCCGGTTCAACCAACACTGATTTAAAAAAAAAGGAAAAAAAAACAGATGAGAACAGAGAAGTGGAAACGAATTAAAGAAAGAGAAATGGAGATCGCACTCATGAATTAAAGATCTATCGCAGTCGCCTCGCCGTCGCAGTCGCCTCGCTGTTGCCGTCGCCTCGCCTCGCCTGCTGCAGCCGCCTCACTCCTTGCCGTCATCGCCTCAGCACTTGCAGCACATATCCGTAAGCTTGGTGCCTTAGTAAAACTTAAAACCCTAACACTCCTTTGTAAGGTTTTTATGTTTTAAAATTTAAATCCATTTCGTTTTGCCTTAGTAAGACACTAAGGCTTTTAACCCCGGCCCATTATATTTTATAGTAAAAAAATATATTATATTATGGTGATATTTGATAAGGTATTATATTATATGTACAATACTTGTACAAAGGTTATAAAGTTATTTTTTCGTAATACGTAGATTTTGTAGTGTATTTTTTAATTTTTTTTACTATATAAATAAATACCGGTCTAACATTCCGGCTTAACCGGTTAAACCCTATACAAAACTTCTTTCGGCTTGATCTCCGGTTCGGTTCTGACAACATTGGGTTACTTAGTTCGACTAGACATATCTTTTGATTTGAGTGAATTAGGATAAATTTCAGGATTTCTTTTCCTTATATTGGCGTTGAGTTATATTTATGCACCTACACACTACTTATAAAAGAGGCTGCAAGATTTTTAAAGATTAACAAATGGGCTTTGTTTCGGTATCCTTTCTAGATAAATGGTTGATAATTAGTTTACAAATCCTACTTTTATCTCCAAACCTCATTTTAATGGGAGAAATATCCATTATACCCATTAGCATTCAAAAAAAAAAAAAAAAGGAAGAAACCCCAAACCCCACCACCTTTCCACCTTCTACCCTGAGAAAACCACATAACCTCATGCATCATTTCATGTTCCATATAACAAACCCCTCTCTTCCTGACATTCTCTAAAGCAAAAAGTCATTGAAATTAAGAAGATACCACATAACCCCAGTACCTTTCCACCTTCTACCCTGAGAAAACCACATAACCCCATGCATCTCTTCATGTTCCATATAACAAACCCCTCTCTCCCTGGCATTCTCTAAAGCAAAAAGTTATTGAAATTCAGAAGCTTTACCCATCTTCATCCGTAAAGGAGTTCCAGTGGCCTTTCTCTGCTCCTTATTGAAGGTAACTTATGTTTAATATGAGTTTTTTTTTTTTACGTTACTGGAAAAAATCCGACATACCAGTGTCGGAATTTAGGGTATGTTAAAAAAATTCCGAGAACCATGTGTCAGAATTTCAATTTTCCGATACTGGTTCGTCGGAATTAACTAGAGAGCAAAAAACCAACAATGGCGAATGGAAAACCAACATAATAACCTTGGAATTAAACCCTAAAACTACATCAAATAAACAAAACAAAAACGATAAATTGAAAAATGAAACAAAAAACAAAACAAAACCTAACCTAAACCAAACACTACATCAAATAAAAAAAAATGAAAAACGAAAGAGAAAAGAAAACCCACCTAAAAACGAAAACAAAAAACGAAAGAAAGAGGAAAGAAAGAAAATAAAAAACGAAAGAGGAAAAAACGAAATAGAGAAGAAGAAAATGAAAAATAAAAACGAAACACCAAAAAAGGAAAAACGAAAAAGAAAAGGGAAAACAAAAAACATAGAACAAAGATGGAGGAAGGAAATAGAACGTTCTTACCTTCAAGGAGGGACAACAATAGTAGCGGTGGCAGAGGCGGTGGAGGTGGTGGAGGCAGCGTCGGAGTTGAGGAAGAAAAAGATGGAAGAAGGTTGAGGAAGGTTGTAAGTTGAGTGGGTGGAGAGGGAGATGAACTGTTTTTGAAAGTGGGGTGTGGGGTTTGTTGAAATGAAAAGGGAGGCAGTATAAGAGGGGTTTAAGGGAGGGTACTTTGGGGATTATTAAAAAAAGTGGGGTTTGAGGGATAAAATTGAGGTTTGTAGACTAATCCCCTAAAGGGTTGATGTACTATTTTTAGGTGGCCCAATGAGAAAGTGTTACATGTTTTTTTATTTTTATACTACGTCAGCTAAGTATACATAAGTTATAAATTTTACAATTAGATCTTGGGTTATTTGCGTAAAAATAATATTTTTACCCTTAATATAATTTACCCATAATACCCTCCATTAATTTTTTTTATTTTTACATTACCACATGTTCGTTCTTCCTATTCTCATTCGTCTGCTTCATTGTATTCTTCCCCTCCCTCGCCCCCCACCCCCCCCTTTTCCGTCTTCTTCTACCTGTTCAAGAAATTCAAGAAATCCACCGCATCGAACCTAAACAAGAAAAACTAGTGTTATAGGGAAAAAAACTGGTATTCTTATGTACTTCAAAGAAGAAAAAAAAATAAAAAAATACTATTTATAATTTATATAATTTATAAGAACATGTGGTAATGGAAAAATAAAAAATTAATGGAGGGTATTTTGGGTAAATTACATTAAGGGTAAAAATACTATTTTTTAAATGTAAATATTCAGGGACCTAATTGTAAAATTATAATATATATGTATATATACATAGCTGACGTGGCATAAAAAAGCATGTGGCACTTTTCTATTGAATCACCTAAAAAGGATACAACTACTCAAGAGGGTATCGAGGAAAAATCCTTAAAAAAGCACAATTCCACATCCCATTTTAATTAAAAATTGAGACAAATCATTTCGTACAAAATAATTAAAAAACATGATTCATGTAGAGATTTTAGATAGCATACACATGTAGGGATGACAATGGGTTCGGTGGGTCCGGGTAATGGATACCCGGACCCGTTCATAAATTATTGGATCCAGACCCGCGCGGTACCCACTGCATAATGGGTAGGCGGGTCTTCGGGTACCCAGACGAGTTGTGCAGGTACCCATTAGCAATTTTTTTAAAATAAAAAATTATTTTTTAAAATTAATTTCTATGTTTTTTTTTATAGACCAATGGATCCTTAATACTTTATTACACACTCTACTTAATATTAATTCCTACCACCGTTAAACACTCGCAGACATCAAAGAAATTCTCTCGTTAAACACAAACATACTAATATATATATATATATATATAAAATGCATATATGTAAATATGGACAGGTCCGGGTACCCACGGGTCTGGATATCTTAGACCCGGATCCAGACTCGCTCAAAGCGGGTAACCAGACGAGTCCATTCTTTGAAACCACAGGTCTCTTTTTTGGACCCAGACCTGGACCCGTTGCGGGTATTACTCGTGGATACCCGCAGGTCTGGATCCAATTGTCATCCCCATACACATGGGTACCATGTAATTATGTCATCAAGTCATTAAAATTTGGGATATTTTTATCAGATACCCTTATTCTTTTTTTTTAATGTTTATGCCGTCAAATTATTTTCGGTTTGCTATTTGCCCATGTGATGATTTCTGGCCAGTTTTTGCAATGTTTATGCCCTCAAAGTTATCTCTGGTTTGTTATTTCCCTCTGCCACCATACCTCACTCCACCAACTCCCACCACCATACCATCATTGCCGCCAAAACCTCGAAGACGATATCCGAACCCTAAAGCAGTTCCGCTCCGACATCGAGGGCTACCCCGATCCCTCCCTCCCCTCCTGCCGCGACCACTTCTAGTCCTACTTCAAATACCTCTGCCTCGTCGAAACCCGCTTCCCTATCTCACTCGACCCGAGCCACGTCAATTATCTCACCCTCGTCTGGTTCGATGCCTTCAAACAGAAGAACAAATCTTTTCAGCAGAACATTCACCTTGAGAAGACTTCCTTGCTGTTCAACTTGGGCATTGTTTACAGTCATATTGGATTGTTGTACTATCGTAATATGGTTGATGGGCGACAACAGGCTTCTCATTTGCTTATTCGAGAGAGACAGTACGATGGTTGGAGCTCTGGGGTGGAGAAGGTTGAAGATGAAGAGTTCTAGCGGGGGTGACTAGGATCACGGTGGTCCACGTGGACAAAAATTGGACGGAATTCGTCACAGGGACAAATAACAAATCGAAGATAAGTTTGAAGGCATAAACATTGCAAAAATTGGTCAGAATCTGTCACAAGGGCAAATATCAAAACCGGAGATAAGTTTGAGGGCATACACATTGCAAAAACTGGTCGGAAACTTCACAAGGGCAAATAGCAAATCAGAGATAAGTTTGAGGGTATAAACATTGAAAAAAAAAATAATAAGGGTACCTGACAAAATTACCCTATAGTCCCTATACTTTAGGAACTTGTAACATAATTAAGTTTAAATGAGAGAAAAAACATAACACATATGAAAGTAACAATATTTCATTCTTCATACAAACCACTAGCTTATATACTATATCAACCTTGAGACAAGCGTCCATGTAGAATGTATTCAAACAAAAGCTTCAAGTCAAAGAATATAAAAGCTCATATGTGGTACATTTTTTAGATTGTACAAACATAGAACTTCTAATTAAAAATTGGAGTAAAAACACCTTCTAAATTGAAACTCTACCAATTCATCTTCACACAAAACCACTTGTGTTATCTACACTATTAATTATCCATCATCAGATATATAGTAATACACACTCGTCTCACCAAGTCAAGGAATCAATAAACAACAAGTTGTTTGACTAGAGAGTAGACACATTCCGAGTTTATTGTTAATGAAATCTTTCCCTTAGAGGTGTTGCGTAGAGGTCCTTCCATGAGTTAACTGAAGGGTAGGAACCAGAGCTGCTTCTAGTATCTCCATTTAGAAAGTCTGTCTCTGTGCTATGACTATGAGAGAGACAATCATCCATTAAGAGTCTCTTTGAATTCTGAGAAGAACACCTACAAGCTTTTAGTTTAGCTTTGGTTGATTCTGTTAGACTCATGTAACTTGGCTTACCAATTTTTCTTTCCTCCTTTGCCTCCACCATGAAAGTGTTGGTAGATGGTAGAGATGGTGATCCAGATGTACATGAAGTGGATTCAGGGCTATCATCATACATGCACTCAGAACTTATGACCGAAGATGACGATGATGGAGTCAAAAGTTTAGTTGTAACAGATTTAGCTGAAATCATGGTTGTCTCACCATTCCTTCTTGGTTTGGCTAAGCCATGTTGTTGATATGAATTAAAGTGAGGAACAAGATCATCACTTTTCCTTGACACTGGAGTCATGTAAGGTGATTCCAAATAAATATCTTCCATTAATTTGCTCTCCCACGGCTTCGAAGCCATCCACCGTTCGAATAAGCTCTTACGGTCTAGGCTACAGTGCTGCTTGAGAGGAGTCACTGGCTTAGGAGCTCTCAAGTTTGGACTATCACAAACTGTTGATTGCTGAAAGGAAGTAAAGTTTATCAAAGTCTATTTTGGTAGTGATTTAAGTACTTGCTGAAATTTGAATTTTCATCATAGATATATTAGATCTCTTCAGCTCCATTACCTGGGTAGAGAGAGAGTATGCCATTGCTTTATCCCTCTTAATTACTCCTTCTTGCCTTATTTGTAGTTTTGATTTAACTTCTTTCACAGTTCCTGGAATGTCACACCACCCTTGCTGATAATAACATGGCAAATATTTCTTTAACATCTAGTTTTCAACTTAATCCAGCATCAACATTGTAGATTGAAACATAATCTTGAGCAAAATTGTAAAAAACTTTGATACCTCAGCCTGCTTAACAGGATCAGCTTGGCTGCTATGCTGATTCAATTGTTTCTGCGCGGTTTTCCCTTCTGGATATTTCCTCACATTCCTTGCCCTGACACTTGCTTGAACTCGAACAAGAGCTTGCATGCACCTCAGTGTAACAGCTGCTTGCTTTCTCACTAACCGCCCACGAAATATAGCTTGCAGCCTCACCAATGCCCTCAAGGCCCTCAAAGCTCTTCTTGCCTGCAACATTTATCACAGAAGTAAAGTCAAAATAAACAAGGGAAAAACAGAAAAGGTGAAAAACAACCACACCAATAACAATCAAATCATTTTCATTCTAGATGAGCTCAACTACATGAATCAAACCACGTCATTGAGTTCTATCAAAAATCAAATAGAAAAGGAAAACCTTAACCAAAATATATGCCAGTACAAGAAACATACATTTAAAATACTAATATGATGATTTTCCTTATCATGGACATAATCTACTCAACTCTAAATATAAATTATACACCATAGTAAAGTAGCTCCATAACCAACAAAATCAAACCAATAAGAACGTCATAACTAGCGTCGTCAAGGGCTTGTCTTAAGGACTATCATTGTACTTTTTAAAAGGCCGAGAGTTTCACAACGATTGAGTTCATTATATAGTATTAGAGAAAATACTAAAACAAAAGCACCATTCAATCTATTATTAATACTTCATCAAGAAAACAAAAACATATCATGCAATGAACAGAGAAACAATTGACTAATTGATTATGCTTAAAGTTTCGAAATAAGGTAACAAGTGAAGAGTGGAAGCTACCAAGAAGCCTCGAAACATAGCTTGAATCCGAAGAGCAGCCCATTCCTTCTTGATCACCAAGAAATCTTTATGAGGAGCTCGAACCACAGCAGCCACTGCAGCATTAAAAGCTTCATCTTCATCATCACAGTGCCCCTTCTTCATGGAGTATCCAAATTCAGAGCTTTCTGAAGAGCTCCTCCATAGCTTCCACTTCTTCTTACCATTGTCCCCACTCTTCTCCTGAAATAAAAGCAAAACAAAAAAAAGTTTAAGTAACAATACAAAAATGAACATACCCACGAAATAAAAAATGGTAGCAAAGTTGCAAACTTGGTCGCTTGTGGAGGGCTTTAAATTTCTGTGAGAAATGAGTGACTTAAACCATTTTCCTGATCCACCCATTTGAGAAAAGAAACTGTTTTTGCAGAACAATGGAGGAGAAGATAAGGCCAAGGCTGTGCAATGTGTGTTGTGACTTGTGAGTTTTGAGGTGCTCTTACTTGGTGGGTTAATTAAGATTTAAGAGAGTGTGTTAGGACTTAGGAATAGGAAAAGTTTTGAAATTTCAAATGCTTATGAAAAGCAAAAGGAGTTTAAAAGAACAGAAACCATAACGGATAGTCGGATACGAAGACTTTTCTTTTTCTCACGCCCAGCACATAAAAATCAAAGTGGAGCAACCATGGATGCCACCCACCACTGAACGGATGACCCGAAAACGGTGCCGTTTAGGGGAAAAATACATATTGCCGCAAATTAAAAGATGTACTCCTCCTCGCTTAAGTTTTATCTAATTCACGCATATTAAGAAAAACAATTATTATTTTCAAATTTATAAAAAAAATATTGTCATTTCAAAGTTATTCCAATTTAAAATTTTACAACTCTATTCATGTATCTCTCTATTATAATTATTATCCTATCACCCCAATGTAATTATGATGGATATATTTGGAATAAACTTTTTAATACTACCTAGATATTCTAAAACGACTTATAAAAAGGGACACTAATTCTATCAAAATGGTGCCCTATAATAAAAGACGAAGGGAATAATTAATGTAGTTGTTTGATTTATATTTGTGAATATTTTTTTATTTTATTCATTTTATAATTAATTGTCCATTCACTGTCCCTATATCAATAACTAAGTACACATTCTTAAATATAGATAAAAGAATAAAAAAATAATTAATGTTGCATTGATTTTGTAAAAATATTTATATTATGAATAGATTTATATTCATAAAGAGATTGAACTTAAAAAAATCGGTTTTGATATACTCAGTCCTTAAGATTGAGTTTAAGCATTAAATAGCTTCCTTTTTTCATTTATTTCCAACAACAACTTTAATTAGTACTCTCTCCGTTCCACGTTATTTGTCACTTTAGCATTTTTAACTTGTTCCAAATTGTTTGTCGCTTTAGGAATTCGAGGGTTAAGAAGGGTATAGCTCAATTACCCGCTTCATCCCTCTCTCTCTCTCTCTTATCTAGTTATCTAGCTACTTATTTGACTCTAGCAGCTACTAAATTTCTTTCTCTAGCTACTCTAGCTGCTGCTCTAACTCCTTTAGGAAAGAGTCTTGCATCTCGCCCAACTCCTACAAAGCCCACCCCCGAGGGATAAAAGGAAAACCACCTAACTAGGCTACTCTAACCCATGGACCTTTCCTCCTTCTTTACAGTAAGGAAGGCACTCACCTTTTGACAAGCGTGATGGAAAGGTGAAAGCCATCGCAAGATGGATGCTTGCGCTTTTCTCGCTTGTTGAGTCTCGGACGCTATTCTGTCCCAGGACCTTTTCTCGTATGTGGGACTCTCTATCTTCTTGGGTAGATAATCGATCGTCTTTAATTCGAGAGTGTATTAATTAAATTTTTCCAACTTTAACCTTACATTTAATGTATTGAAAGATGTGAAATAGATGATAATTAATGCACTGTGAGGGTATTATAGTAAGGTTATCGAATGATTCTCTTGAAAATTGAAGTAATAAATGACTTTCTTAATCCGTGTGAAATTTATAAAACGACAGTTAAATTGGAACGGATGAAGTATTAATTAAGATTAATTAAAAATATATCTTTTTTATCTTCTACCTATATTTTTTCAGATTTGCTATTTTTTACAATATCTATTGTATCATTTTCTTTTTCTTTTTTTTTTCAATATCGTAAAACCATATGAATCAAATACATTATGTCACTTAAAGGTGCCATTGTTGTTGGGGGCGATTGTGGAGACAACATGTAATAGTGGTGATCGAAGTATGGATCGACATTTTGGATGTGATAATTGTAACATCCTCACTTTAATTAGTTAATTTTAAATTTTAATAAAATCAGAGTTTGAAAATTCATTTTAGTATTTAATTTCTTATGAAAGGTTTTACGAAAATCCGGCAGAGTTTCCTCTGTTTTTCGGACTTCCCAAAAATTTCTTCTTATAAACCTGTCAATCCAGAATTATTTAAAAACATAAAACACAACAATTTAAAAACCAGTTCATATCCTACCGCCCGATTAATACAAATTCAGGGCATACAATTACTACGCATATTAAATTACAAAAATAACAGTTTTCAATATAATTAAAATAAAATTCGCTCATGGTATCACAATCTACACTCCACATGGTGGAGGGTTTCTGATTCGGCCGCAACTGTGTAAGCTCTGCTTTCGTACCTGTAAAAATATAGCAAGAAGGGTAGCATTACACAGAACTTAAAAAGATAAATCCTATAAGAAGACATAGCAAATAACTAAGCCTACACAATTATTAGTATACATTATTCATTTAATTAATTTCCTCTAGTTCCTTACATTCTCTTTTCTTTTCTTTTTTCTTCTTCTCTTCCTTTTCTTTTTCTTTTTCTTTTTCCTTTTCTTTATCTTTTCCTTTTTCCTTATGACTGAGTCCAACAGACCATCAGCCCTCTATCTTTAACATGACTGAGTCCAAAAGACCATCAGCCGTTTTCCTCTATATGACTGAGTCCAAAAGACCATCAGCCGTTTTCCTTTTCTTATGACTGAGTCCAACAGACCATCAGTCGTTCATCTTTTATCATGACTGAGTCCAACAGACCGTCAGCCGTTCATCTTTTATTATGACTGAGTCCAACACACCATCAGCCGTTCATCTTTTATCATGACTGAGTCCAACAGACCATCAGTCGTTCATCTTTTATTTTGACTGAGTCCAACAGACCATCAGCCGTTCATCTTTTATTATGACTGAGTCCAACAGACCATCAGTCGTTCTTCTTTTATTATGACTGAGTCCAACAGACCATCAGCCGTTCTTCTTTTATTATTTCTTAATTATTTCTCTTCTTATAATTTAAGTATTTCTTTTACACTTGCCTCAATCTTTTGATCTTTATTTTCGTTTATGACTTATCACATTTTTCTACATTTTCTACTTTACTCTTTTTCTTTTGTTAGTTTCCCTCGATTTTATCCAACTCTAGTTAATACGGTCAAGAATAGTATATTCTAGTTCTCGTTACTTATTCTTAGTTATTTCTTAATTTCCTTATCTCAGTCAATTACCTAACTCATTGTTCCTATTTCATTAACTATATTATATTTAATTGCTCTATTAACTTAATCTAACTTCTCAATTTTTATTACATTATTCTATCTAACTTCCCTCATAATGTACTTTCTCTTCGTTTTATTATCTTTTTTATTAATCCGCTTATCGGTTTCCTATTTTCTTTTAAATCTATTTCATTATTTTGCGCCTATTGCTCTAATCGGTCCTGCACGTATTTATTATTCCCTATACTAATCCCTCCTTTACCTCACTTTACTCTTCGGGTACTATTATACTTATTATCTTTTAATTTATTAATTATACTCTCTCTTTTGCCTATTTCGTTTACCCTTTTTGTCCTTTTACTTCCCCTATGGTTTTATTTTTATGATTGCTCACGTTTTTGTTTTATTCTAACTATTTTAATATTCTAATTACGCTCATTCGTTCCGGGCCTTATTCTACGCTCATTCCTTTTATTCACTAAAGTGTGGTTTATATTAACAATTTTATTTACTTCCTTTATATCCACGAGGGTTACCCTAAGGTTCATTAACATACTTTTTAATTACCCTATTCTCAGCTACCACTATAGCATCCTACAATTTACTTCTTAAGTAAAGGTAACGCGAACCCTCTTACCTCGGGCTTTTTAAATAGAACCTGGATTTTAGCTCGGTGACGATGACGGCGTTGGTGTTGCTCCTCGTTAGCGGGAACGATCGCGACTGGACCGAGGCAAGAGCTTCGAGCTTCGAGGTTCCCGACACGAGCCTGGCACGATCACGGGTCGGTAACGGCGTCGGTGAGATCCGTGGAGAGAGAGAGGGCTCGTGGGTGTGAGAGGGGAAGGGATGAGGGAGAGGCTATGGTGGTGGTGGCCCGTGGTGGTTCGATCGGCGGCCACGGTGGCGGCTCCGATCGGAAAGAGAGAGAAGAGAGAGATCGAAGAGAGAGGAGAGGAAGAGAGAGCAAGGGTCAAAGGGAGAGAGAGAGGGGGGATGGGGTTTGTGAGGGTGGTGACCGTGGAGGTGGTGGCGGTGGCGGCTCTGGGCGGCGGCGGCCGTGGTTGGTGGTGGACGGAGAGAGAGAGTGTGAGGAGGGAGATTGTGAGGGAAGGAGAGAGAAAGAAAGAGAGGGAGAAAGAGAGAGAGAGAGGGCGGCGAGTTGAAGGAGGAAGAGCCAAGGGGTGGCGGCTCAGGGCGGCGGTGGAGGTGCTGGACGGAGGAGCTAAGGAGGAGGTGAAACGGGGGAAGAAAAATGGGGGTTTGGGGGTGGGTTTCAGCCCCAAAACTCGAATTTAATGTTGCAGATCGAAGTAATTTCGCTTAAGCGAAATCTGTTCGCTTAAGCGAAATCTGTTCACTTAAGCGAACTCCATCTATGTTGATACTGGAACAGTTTCGCTTAAGCGAAATGAGCAGATACTGCTACTTCATTTTTCTATTTTTCAGCTATTTTCTCCCAACTTCAAATAGCCATAACTTCTTCGTTCACCATCGGATCTTGCTCAAATTTGACGAGTAACTTCCTAAAAATCATAGCTTCATATCCAACGGTGGAAATTGTGTTTTGAGACTTAAATCTTTTATTTTGAATTTCCTAACGTCAGGTGTTTATAACACCGAAAAACCGATTTTTAACACTCGTTTGGTCTGCTTTAAATTTGCTTTTTGATGCCAATGCTCCTTGACTCCTTTATGGCACTCAAAGAATTCCTAATCCATCATTTTAAATCCCTTTTAGGGTAATCCTTATTTCCAAATCTTATTATTCTTCTAATTATTATTAGAATTAAAATTCGGGATGTTACAATAATAAAAGGGTAGAGAATTAAAGCAAGTTTGGGACAATATCTTTCTCCCTAACTCCTTCAAAACTTCTCCCTGTCTCCTTCTATCACACTCGTGCCACCATCATGGATGCGGTGTCTCCACCTCTATACCGTTCATGAGAGCAAAAAAGGAAAAGATTTAATCTTGAATTGATATGAGGGAGAATGAGGAGGGGTAAGAAGCCACCTTCATCTAAGCTTTAATCTTTGTGAGTTTATCTTCATGTGTTTTCCCATTGATTTCCTATTATTCTTGGTTTTCTCTCCCCTTTGTCGCGTGATGTCGTTATGAGAGAATTGAAAATGATACAAAAGGCATTGTAAAAAATATCAAATCTGAAGAATAAAAAGGAGAAGATAAAAAAAAAGATATATTTTTAATTAATCCTAATTAATACTTATAAAAGTTGTTGGGAATAAGTGAAAAAAGAAGTTATTTAATGCTTAAACTCAGGCTTAATGGCTGAGTATATCAAAACCCAAAACAAAAAAGAGTTTAATTTTTGGCCCATAATTGAATTTTCGGTTTACATTTTTGAGTAAAAAAAATCAATATATCTTCACCATTAAATAATTTCCGACTTCAGAGTGGCGGAAACAAAAAAATACACTTCTAACTTAATCCTATTGAAAATATGTTCCGACTCACAAGAATGGTAAGTGTAAATATTTTCGCTTTGGACACTAACTAGTGAAAGTGACAACTTTATATCTTACACCCTCCGTCTCATTATCTTGGCAAAAAAATGTAAAAGAATTTGTCCCATATTAAAGTAAAAAAATAAATGAAAAATCTTAAAGATCGTATATTGTATCGATGATTGATAAGTAAATAAGGAAAACGTATTTAAAGATTTCTTTTGGAGACAATATTGCAATATGTATTAATTGTAATGATATGAAAATTTGTATAATATCAATTTGTAATTAATGCGTGAATCATGCATTATATTAAATAGATACTCTCTTATTTTCATTGACTTGATTGACTTTTACCAAGATAATGGGACAAATGAAGTATTTGTTTTCTGTTGCTACTTCAACCAAACCTTTCATACCTTGTGATCAACATTGCTTCTTTCCAAATAAAATTCATGTTGGGCAGCATACAATTCATTGTCAAAACACAACATGACCAACATTCCGAAGGACAAAAACTTCAAAATCATGTTACAGACACAAACATGAAATATCTAGCTGAAGAGAAAGGGGGTTGGGGAGATATGGATCAAGTAAAAGAGCACAAACTAATGAGCTTTGACCAGATTGATGCCCTGTTACAAACCCTTTGCCATCAACTTTTGTAGCCTTTGATTCTTTCCGGTTTGTTCCAAACCAATGTGCTTCACCATCCCATTCTATCTTTCTTAATATTTTGCCATCAACTATGTTATATAGACATTAGTATTTGACAACCATACACCCACACCGTATAGACACTTTTTCAATACAATACCCCATCATGTTTTATTTAATTAAAAAGTTAAAAAAAAACCCACCTCTCTCTCTCAAATTCCCGCTCCTTGTGTTGCTCTCTTTCTCTCTCTCGCTCACTCATGTTGCTTTCTTTCTCTCTCTCTCTCTCTCTCACACCAAGAAGCTCTGCGACACCGTCTCCGAACTCGCCTCCGGTGTCATGTTGCTCTCTCTCTGTCTCACTCACTCGTGTTCCTCTCTTGGTGTGACAAGCTCGTTTCTCCTTGGACACCGCCTCCGAACTCGCCCCCGGTATCGTGTTGTTCTCTCTCTCACTCACTCACGTTCCTCTCTGGTGTTCCTCTCTTGGTGCAACAGGCTGGTTTCTCCTTGGTGGTGGTGAAGGCTGGTTTCTCCTTGTTCCTCCACACTCTTGTTCCTTTCTTAGTGGTGGTTGTTCGATTCCTCTCTCTTTCTCCATGCGTTCCTCTTTTCTCTTCATCTAGTGCGTTCTCCTCTTCCTTTGTTATTATGAACTAGGGAATCCTCTTCCTCTTAATTTGTAATAATGAATAAGAGTTCGAAATCCCAAATTTAGGGATAGTATTATTTTGTATTATTTTATTGGAGTAATATTTCAAATTCATCCCTGATTTTGTGGGCACGATCAAATTAGTCCCTGATATTATCAAAATCCCAAATCAATCCTCGAGATAGGAACAAGTCAGTCATATTAGTCCCCGACGTTAATGGTCCCTAAAGTCAGGGACTAATTTGACCGGTTTTGACAATCTCAGAGACTAATTTAACTGATATTCAACTGTTTTTGTTTATTTCTTTTAGCCAAAACGATGTCGTTTTGGTTATTCCGTTAATCCACCTTAAGGATCACTGACGGTCATTAACGTCAGGGACTAATATGACTGACATGTTCCTATCTCAGGGACCAAATTGAAATTTTGAAAATCTCAAGGACTAAATTGATTGATGCCTACAAAGTCAGGGACCAATTTGACATATTACTCTATTTTGTTAGCATTGTTCTTTTAACCTTAAAATAAATGAAAAAAAAAATCCTTTAACAACTCCTTAGGCAGAAAATATATATGGGACATACGTTATTGCATATTGTGGTTGCTGATCTGAAATAGAGTTAAAACTTTCTTATTTGAGTATATACATGCATACTTTAATTAAATGATACTTTCCTATTTTCTTGCTCAATTCTAATTGATTCTCATTAGCTTTAGATTGCTTATTGACATTGGTTGGTGAAAGCAATCATTGGGTCAGTTCAATAATAGTTGTTTTTCTCTTCCATTTTAAAAGCATGATTGGTTTGATTAGAAAAATTTAACTAGATTGATGTTGGCTTTTAGAATATTCATTACACTTTTTTTTAGCTTCAATTCAAGGTAATTACGTATCAGGAACTATTTGCAAAATAGTAGTACATGCCAAATTTTTTTAAGGTGAACTTAAGCACCTGAACATATTAAAATGTGTGGAAAGTGTTGTATTTTTTTTTATTCTTGAAGAGTTTTTGTTCTTGTATTTTTTTATTTTAAGTTCATAACAATTGATAAATATTGGTAACCTATATGCTGCAATGATACTTTACTATTTTCTGGTTAAATTGTGATTGATTCTCATTAGCTTTAGATTGTTTATTGGCATTGGTTGGTGAAAGCAGTCATTGGTAATTCTACCAAAAATGTTTGCAAAACTTGCGTAGGTTACTCAAAATTAGCGAGGTTTGCCTTTTTGAACTTTAATGATTCTATGACTTGTATTTCTTGATTTTCAAATCTGTTATCTGCTATAGATTGCATGAGTAGTTGGAAATTTTTTTGTGGTTATCTTATAGGAACACGTGAATGAGTGCTACAAACTCATACTGAAATTATTATTTTGCCATGATGGCGTTCACAATGTTAGCCGGAAACGCAAATGTTTATCAAGACCAAGGAGACGAAGTAGATCGATGTTTTGAATTATGCCTTTGTTGTTTCATTTTGACAAGAAATCTTTGAACTAATCTGGAAGCACGTATATTTTGAGTGTAGTTTTTGTGTAATCTATTGTTGTGGTGAGCCAAATATAATACCAAAAATTATATCAGAGTTTTTGAAGGTTATATTTTGTTTTCTAAGTTATTTCATTATATGTTGTGTGGTATTTTTCTAGTTTCCATTTCACATTGCTAGCATATGTGATTTGTTGTGCATGTTTCGTTCATTCAATCTTGTTAATGTTTTCTAGAGTGTCAATTTTAGTAAAAATAGCGTTCTTAAGTTTGTTAGTAACTATGGAAAAAAAGTTGGTAACTTGTGTAGAATTTTTTGGTAACTTGTGATATATGTTGGAAACGTGGCGTGAATTGTTAGTTTAAGATTTTTTATTTTTCAATTTGATTTATCTCAAGTTAAGGGATTTTGTGGTTGATATAAGTTTCCCAGTATGAGGATAATGTGTTAAAGAGTGCCAATTTTAGTAAAATAGCATTATGAAATTTGCTAGTAATTATTTAAAAATTGTTGGTAACTTTTGTCGAATTTGTTGGTAACATGTGCTATATGCTGGTAACGTAGCGTGAATCGTTAGTGCGAGGATAATATGTTGTGTCAATTTTCGTGAAATAACATTCTGGTAATTGTTAGTAACTAGAGAAAAAATGTTGGTAATTCGTGTGATTTGTTGGTAATTGATCATATTTGTTGTTAACGTAGTCTGAATTGTTTTCTAATTGGATAAGTTTGTGATTTTTTGTAGGATGATGGTTCAAATTACTAAGAATTAACTTTTCATTTGTAGAAGATGTGAAGACATTTTATTCAGAGTATGCCTCTAGAGTTCGGTAGAAAATTAGAACTTCAAGAAGAAGAGAGGATGGAAGCGTATATTACATGATTGGGGTGACACTTTTTTTTTTTGGATTTTTTAATTAATTTTTGCGGTGACACCTTTTTTTGGATGACCTTACAAGTTTGTTGACTTTTAGGATGACACTTGTAAAAGCTACTTTATGATTGCCACATGTAGCCATTTTTTGGGACGACACTTATAAGGATTACTTTTTGGGATAAAAGTACATTACAATGTAAACATATGAAGGGGAGACTTGTGGTCCAAATAACTCATGACATGTTGTTCAGAATGGAGGTCAATACATAATATATGCAAAACTATTTTGTTATCAACCTCTCCATGTGTTTTAACATTATTTTTCTTAAGTTACCAACATCTCATACAAGTTACCAACATCCTGCAAAGGTGTTACAAACAATTTTGACAAAGTTACCAACATCAGAAAACCTGTGAACAAAATTTGCCTGTAATTACCAACATCTCATGCAAATTACCAACATCCTACACGGGTGTTACAAACAGATTTGACAAAGTTACCAACATGAGTAAACCTGTGAACAAAGTTTGCCTGTAATTACCAACATCTCATACAAAGTTACCAACATGATAAACCAAAATTTTCTGTGTTAACCAACATCTCATACAAGTATTTATAAAATACAATAAGATTTCATACTAACAAGTTTCCATTATATAGAATAATACAATACTTCCAATGCGTTCTAATACTTCCAAATACATTTTACAACATGTTTCCAATATATATATATATATATATATATATATATAGAATAATACAATATTTTTAATACAATACTTCCAAATTCTTCCAAGAAATTCATCATATTTATTTGGAATTGTTTTCTCCAAAATTCCTTTTTTTGCAGTCGTTGTCAAGATGAATAATCCATCCACAAGGCAACATGTACTTCATGTTTATGAGTTGTACCTGAAGCATTATCAAACATCAAACACAAGTTACCAACAAATCATACACAAGTTATCAACATTTTGTCCATCATTACTCAAATATGAAAAGATAACAACACATATCAGACTACGTTACCAACACATATCATAAGTTACCAGCACACGTACCACATATCATCCACAAAGGAATGACTACTTTAAGCCTCAATAACCTTCTCCAACTTCTTCTTGATCTTCTGCCCCAACTTATTCACATACAGTCTCTTTCAAGGGTAGCTAGATCCTTCCTAACTTCTGAGAATTCTCCTTCTTCCATTCCTTCACACACGTACCAGTGGACAAATGCATAGCCAAGTGGAAAAATCAAAGTTTGAAAGCTAAGTTCATGGATAACTCGATGAAAAAACAAGAGAGAAAAAAGAACAAAATTACACCTGCTTGACTAATGTTTGACTAATCTTATAACAGCTACTAAACTACTACACTAAGATGAAAAAAGTCATTATTTCATATAGTTGCTACTTGTATTATATCGTTAATATCTCAGAGTTAGACACCCACCACTGCATGAAGGAAGGATATGACTAAAGGAAAGTGGTTTTAGAGACTTCTCCAAACTATAATGAGTTGTTAACAGCATACACATCTATTACTACCGCTACACCAAAAGGAAAAACAAAAACTCATGACTGCATACAGTAGTAGGTACTTGTTAATTGTTACCACAAAGAATGAACAATAATTAAATAGATAAACTTTATCATTGATATATACCACAATTAGATACACTTTATCATTAAAGCTTGTCGCAACAAAGAAAAATAGGTGTAAAGACACTTTGAAGATAGATTAGATTTCTATAAAAAAAAACATCAAGTATGTAAGAGTAGGGAAATACACTTCAAATTTGTTACTTGTACCATATTCCATATATCCTTTCAAACACTTTCTGCAGTGTTCTCTGCTCATGAAACACTGTCAGATGTTCTCTGCTCTTCTACACAACTCACTTTTTGTAGTGTTCTACCTTATATACCCTTGAATTTCAAGTGGAAGACATAACCACTTTCTTTGTTTTGACTTCAAATAAGTCTTTGACACCAGGGAAGGCATCCTATTCTTCAGTTTTCCTTCATAGGAATAACATTGTTACTATCCACAATATAACAATTTTCTTGCCAAGATGCTTTCAAACTATACACCCTGAGAAATAATAAAGGTTCATATTAGAAAGTGATCATGTAGAAAACAACATGAAGAAATGCAAGCCTGAAATACTCTGAACAATGCAAGCCTCTATGTTTCAAGGAGATGTTTGACTGATATTAAGAGCATTATTAGTTTCCAATTTTTTTCTTATCACAAACCATAAATTAATTTTTTTACAAAAATTAGGGATTTCAAACCCAAATATGGACCAATAATAGGATTCACTACTACATTAGAGCAAAGGAAGAAGAAACACCGAATGAAATATCAACCACGGAAGCACCAAGTTTCAACACCAGTGAGAGAGGAACGACAAACCAGGTGAGAGAGAGGAACAGTGGCTATGGAGAGGGAGCAACAAAGAGAGTGAGATAGAGGAACCAAGTTTGTTGAGCAATAAGGTTGAGGGATAGAGAGAGAGGAGAACAAGGTTGAGAGTGAGAGAGATGGAAGGTTCAGATTGAAAGGGGGGAACCGAAATGAAGAAATAAAAGAAGAAGGAACCACTTAATATTTTGGAGGGCATTTTGGTCTTTTTATCTCAATAAATTTCATACGGTTGTCCGATACTAATGTTAGATGAACATTTCCGTTTCACCATTAACATGTGTTATAAAGTTATCATTTCGGACTCACGAGTGTTCGAAATGAAAAAATTTATATTTTCAATACTTGTAAGTTGGAACATATTTTTGACGGGGGTGTGTCAGAAGTATATTTTTTAATTTTCGACACCCCAAAATCAAAAATTATTTCAATATTGAGAACATTTTTGTATTATTTACGAAAAAAGGGAAACCAAAAATTCAATTATGAACAAAAATTAACGCTAAAAACACATGAACTACACTACACTATTGGACCCACCAGGTCCAACAATAAGCTGTTGAAGCAAGTGTGCTTTCAAACTATTTTTGATGAAGACAAGGTGCAAAGAACAAATCACAAAAAGAGAAGAAGAAAAACAACCAAATGACTCAAGCATTTCACATTCAGTTAAAGGGCTTTGTAATATTAAGTGTTTTATTTTATTTTTTAGGTCCTTAAGATGTGTGATTGGGTAGAGTTTAGGTTGGGTAGTGAATCTCAATGATTTTTACATGATATTGCATGCATTGGTTCACTATTTTGAAACAAGTTCTTGAAAATAGATGCATGAGTTTTTATAAATGTTTTTAAATAATAAAACATGCACCAATAGATGTTAATGACATTGGGAAAGGATTAACACAAGTTATATAATTGAGTTCTCTAATTAAACTTTCAAAATTTCCAATTCGGAACTGAGTTATCCGAATAATGGGTAGTGTTAACCAGATAAAGCAGTTACAGAATGACAAGTATCAGTGTTGGAGCACTTTATCCGGATAAGCCATCCCGATATCCACATAAAGGCAGTTAAATCAGTTAGATAATTGATTTTGTTTTAACCAATACTTTATGAGAACCCAATATAAATTGTTTTGAACCTTTGTAAACGAATATAGAGGGTTTTACACATAATTTTCATATCATTCATTAAGCCTTTCACAATGA
Organism: Crotalaria pallida; assembly: GCA_037953625.1. NCBI lineage: Eukaryota > Viridiplantae > Streptophyta > Magnoliopsida > Fabales > Fabaceae > Crotalaria > Crotalaria pallida. Next base: position 28,476,902 of record CM075654.1, read on the forward strand.
GATTATTAATCATTCAATTTTCTCAAAGAAATTCAAGAACTCATTAGAGCTTTCATATTCTTCTCATCAACATCAAGAATCTCTCGCATACATACTTTTCATCAAAAGTCGTTGAGATTCTCTGATATAGAGTGATCTATAGAGAGTTGTTGATCCTACAATTTACAAGTGCAATCATTGAAGCAACGATTTCATGTTTTCATACGAAAAAAGGTGTGTGGTATCACCAAGAAGAAGAGGTTTTCAAGGAGAATCTCAAAGGGTTTGAAGAGGCAGTAATCTCCAAATAACATTGAGTTTAATTTGTAGGATTTAGAAAATAGAGAAGAGGTACAAGCTAAGGCAAGGGTGAGGGATCCTTTGTGGAGCGATTCAAGTGAGGTATCTTGGATGTGTGTTTGTACAAACATTTTCTAAATTCATAGTGGAGCAAATCTCTCGGATCTGAAGGGGAGGACTGGACGTAACTCTTAGGCGGTGAGAGTATACCAGTATAAACCGTTGTGTCGTATCTCTTAACCATTAACTCCTTTTATTTTGAGTTTAATCTGATTGATTTGCGAAAAACTGTTTTTCGATTAAATTCGAATCTTGATCGATTGAAAACCAAATCTTTTTGGGTGATAAAACTTAGTTTCAACATTTAATACTTGTTACTTATTGTTACTTTGGGTGGTTGAGCAAAAAGATTCATAAATAAAAAACGTTTCAAACCGATTCGTGTAAGAATCACAATCTTCCCCTACTTAATTTAATTATTTTTAGAATGTTATCGTGGTGCATATCTTATAAAATTGGTTGATGCATGTCAATGATCTTCCGTGGAGAAATTGATCTTCAAAATCAAAGCAAAAAAATATAAATGTAAGACTTTAGGGAATTTAAAGTCAACATGAGACTCCTGCATCATACCCATGTAAAAGTTTAATATGCTCATGTGAGAAGTATACATAAGATGAAGGAGAGAAAACTAACCAATTTACATATTTATCCTTCTTTACTATATACATTAATCATAAACCAAAACCCAAGTTCAAGGTATAAAAGTCATTTAAAACAATTTAATTTTCCTTCGTCTTACTTCCTTTCCAATCAAACAAGAGAGAATATCTTTAATACTTTGTTTCTCTCCTTTTTCTCAGCATCCAAATAATAGATGAGAATAAAAATTCTCTTCTCTTTATTTTCTTTCATTCCTATAATTTTTTACTCTGCACTCAAATGAAGCATTACTCTCTTCCATTCTTCAAACTAGAATCTCTGTCTTCCTCTTAGGCATCTTCTTGGTTGCCACATTCATTCATTCATTTCTCTATCTCTCTGTCCATGTTTACAATATAATTTTATTAGCTAATTCAATTTGTATCACCTCCTTTTTCTCTTAAAAACCTACTTTAGTTTTTCTTCTAAGAATGAATTCATTTTTATGTTCAACCATGTAACCAAAGTGTAAATGATTCAAACAATTGAATCATGCAAGCTTGACTCATTACATACTTGATGAACTTAATTTATTTAGCTAAACCGATAAACTCCAAGCTTAAAATTAAACTCTACTATTTAAATGAGCTAAGCTCAAAGGTGCTTGTAATTATTTATTTGGTCTATCTTGATTATTTTTTATAAAATGATCCCTATTTTTTTAATCTTATTTTGGTCTCTCAATTTGATTGTTTGTCTCAATTTTGTCCCCTAACGTTAGCTTTTAGCATATTTCATTAGAATGATCCGTTAAACTTATAAAGATATATAGAATATTTTGTTGGAAAAAAAATATATTTTAATTTGTTTAACGGATTATTAGCTTTTAGCCAAAAGTTTGTGCAATTGTGCTCATCATTTTAGCATTCATTTAACCTTTTATCTTCCAATTAAGTAGCTAATTTTTCATTTAATTATGGTGTTATCATTGAAGAATTTTTCGATCCTTGCTTGCAATAAAAAAAATATATATGTTACAAGTGTTTTTTGGATATTGTTTAAAGAAAAAAAATAATTTTATATTAAAAAATGCTATATTTAATATTTCAAGGAAATGAGAAGTGCTACACTTGTATTTTCAATCTTTAGTTATTTACTTAAATTTATTTCTGAAACATTCCTTAACACAATCCAACTAAAAAAAAAGTCATCATACTCATTGCTTGTGAGAATTCGGTCTATTTGGCCCATGAGTCAGAAGAATTTATGTCATTGGACCAAACCAAATCTTGATCTTTTTTCGTTTTGACTTTTGTTTGTTCTTTTGGAAACACAACTTGACTTTGAAATGTTCAGCCGTTTAGCAAATCAAATGCACAAGTACATTACTCTTACTCTTACCAATTAAGACATTGCCACATTGGCCATTGCATTTCACGGTATAGCAACACTCAGCATGTCCATATTATATGCATGTGGAATGTAGGACCAATTTTGGCGCAACACTGACCTTATGTCTCATCTCCACACGATAATGACTGGTCAGTGGCTAGAATACTTCATGAGAAAGTAAAAAAAAAAACAGAGAGAGAAGAGGAGAGATAATGGGAAAACATATATTTATAAATATTATTTGACTTACAAGAAAAAAATATTGGCCAAGCCCAAAAAAAATAATTTGGGTAAACATGAAAGGAAGTGAAAAAAAATCATCAGATGCTACTTAACCAAAGAATCGGCCAAGAAAAAGCTTATTAAAAGAATCAAAAAGATTTGGGTTAGATCCTCTGTGTTATGTGACCTTTGTAGCCTCCTATATATTCTATGCTAATGGTTCAAATAAAAAGCAGTGCTCAAATATTGAACCACCTAATGTATGTGCCTTTGGGCAAACTAATTTGTTGGATTAACATGAACTCTTGGGCTAGGAATTCCCATGTGTACAAGCCTAGGGGATAGATGGATTTTTGGACTAGGCCTTGGTGAGGGAATTGGTGCATTGGCAGCAAATTTTGCATGGTTGACTCTTGGTGATAGATTGAGCTGTTCAAGTGCCTTAACTTGGAGTTTTGGTGGGTACTCTCTCACACAACCAATCCTAGGACCAGCTCCAGTAGTCCATTTGCTTGAAAGTGGCTTCCTCTCTTTAACTTGTGAGATTTTCACATTGTTACCAATGTAACCCACATTATCGTGACCACAATTATTGGCAGTGGCAGAATCACTTGGACCTTTACCCTCTATGGACTCAAATTGCAGCTCCTCATCAACAGGTATAGATGGTGGGACATCATCATCTACTGCACACTTCTGCACTCAAAAAAGGTTCAACTAGTTAATGCTTGGTGACTTTAAATCAAGGCCAAATAAGTCACTCTATTCAGGAAAGATGCCTTATATATATAGTGAATCACCTTTACATTTGTCATGTCCACATTATGTTCCATCAAGAAGCCAATGAATTCCATAAAATTCTTCTCTGTGGGACGGTAGTGACCGCTATATGGCCATATAGCCTGCATATATAGCAATTAATGAATATCAATTTGTATAGTATAAAGGAAGTGACATGCTTTTTAACTTTTTCCTTAATTTCTATTTTCAGTGAGAAATTCCAACATTTCATCTTTATCATTCTTTCTTTTTATTACATGATTAAAATATTGCAAATTTGCAATAGTAATAGAAAGTAATTTCATTTTTTATGCTGTCAAGAAAATTATAATATTATGTATGTATGCGTGTATGTATAAAACATGTAGCATACATCAAGAAGTCCATTTTGGGCAACCAATCTTCCAGAAGCAATGGTAGCACCGCCAGCTAGAAAACTTGAGTGTTGAAATTGGCCTTTCTTCTTCTCCCCAACGTACAAAATTCTAGATGAGCTTAGAACAAAAATCCACTTAGATCCCTCAGCTGTGTGAACAAGGTCCTGGCTTTTTCTATAAATAAGCTTTCCTCCCTCCACAATCACTTCATATGCTTCTCTCTCTTTCTGCCATGCAAGCAATAAAGTTCAACATCTCAAAATAAAGAATATTTGGTGGCTGCGCAACATTATATAAAGTCAAAGCTTTAGAAAAATTTAACAAACTCAAAGTATTCTTAGTGCCTTGAATGCTCTAGTATAAGTGTCCTATTGTTTGTTTAATAATCAATGGAATTTGTACCTAATTTTTTTATATTTAATACTCCCTTCCATCCTATATTATGGTACCATTTTGTTAGATTTTTTATTCCTTTTCACAAGTCATCTTAGAATATCTAGGTAGCATTAAAGAATTTTTTTTCAAATACATCCCTCATAATTTTATAGGGGTGGTAGGGTGATAATTACAAAAGAGAGAAAAAAAAAGTAGTAAAATTTTAAATAGGGGTAAATTTGGAATGACAATGTATATTTTTGATAAATTTGAGAATAATAATTACTTTTCTTAAACTAAATGAATTAGGTAATAAAGTGACTTATAACAAAGGAAAGAGAGATTATTAGTGAACAAAGCTAGGCATATCTAGGATGCACCACTCGCACTCTAGAATTGACCAAGCATTACATTGCAATTTGCATATGACCTTACTTCCAAATCGACATAAAAGAAAAAGTGAATAAGTTCCATTATATCACTAATTATATGTAATTGGTATAGTAACTTACGGGTCCTAGGTACTTTATGCATTGTTTTTGTAGGTCACTTCTTGGGCAGTTCTCAAGATTCACCTCTTTTCCATCTCCAATATCCAACCTTCAGGTCACCAAAGATGCAATCAATTGTTAAGTTAGAAAATTATCAATTCCAAGCTTACTCGGGCATGTAACTTGCATATGAATTTATTCTAGGAAATATTAATAATTTACCAGTAGAAAAAAGGCTGAGAACTCTGGCTGTGAAACCATACGTTATAATAGAAGTCTAAGTTGTGCCCATAACGATGACGTGGGTCAATCTGCAAAACACACGAAAATCATGACTCACTTTAATCTAATTACTTTAACTCTAAGTTAATAGATACACTATGCAAAATAGTAGTAATAATAATAATAATATATTTGCTAAGGTGAAATTAAAACTGATATAGGTGAAGATGTTGACATATAAGCTTACAGCTTCAAGCCAATGCCTCAGAGCTAATTTCTGTGCCTTATCATCTTTGCACAAACCTTTCCCCACCTACCAACAGCAAAAGAAAAAGAAACCAAAGAAAGAAAAAGCACACAGATCACAAATCACAAAAGAAAATTTGTAGGTAATGGAATGAAAACTTTGAATTTGTCACTATGGTCCCAGTCAAATATACAATTGGAAAGCCAAATTATGTCAAGTCAATTATCCTTCAGGCCATTAGTAAATTTGGGCCCATATTAAAGCGAGCAATTTAAAAATAACTATATCCTCCTACAAATTTCTTGTATAATTTTTTCTATTAAGATATATATATATATATATATATATATATATATATATATATAATAAATGTTCAATGTGTTGAAAATAAAAAAAAAAGTTAACTATTTTCTTTATTTAGTGAGTATTATATCAGGAGAGTTCCCAAGAGGATATGATACTTTCAAATTAAGATAATCCAGTCTTCACAAGTTTGTCAAAGATTCCGGGTTCTGATATTAAAAGGTACCTTAGCAGCCATCGTCCTAGCCCTTGCCCATTTTGAAACAGCTGTTTCTGATCTAAGAGAGTCAAAATGTGAAACAGAGCACATGCTAAGTGAAGCAAAATCTAAAGCCTTCCACCTGCAATAGTAAAAAAAAAAAAAAAAAAAAAACAAAAAACAAAAAACCAAAAAAAAAAGACCAGTGATTTTAGAAAGCTCCTCACATAAAAATAATCACTGAAATATAATTGAACATAAAAATTTCTAGCCTTATGTATATATATACACTCATTATCTTGGTAAAAATTAAATAAATCAATGAAAATAAAAGGTATCTCTTTAATATAATGTTTTAATATAATGTATGATCCATTCATTAATTACATATTGATCACAAATTTTCATATCATTACAATCAATACATATTGCAATATTATTATCTCAAAAAAAAATCTTTAAATGTGTTTTCCTTACTTATTAATCAATCATCGATATAATATACGATCTTTAAGATTTTTCATTTATATTTTTAAAATAATATACTACGAATTTTTTTATAATGTTTTACCAAGATAACGAGTAAAGACGGTAATAAACTTGGTTATTGAATAAAGTACCATAGCTCCTCACAAACAACTGCACAATCTGCCAGATTCCTTCGAGTTCTGTAGCTCTTGTAAACTTTCTGTAGCTTTATTGCAGCTACATCAAGCTCCCCAGTAGATTTTGGTGAAAACCAAATTTCAGGTTTTGGAAACAATGAGCCATCAACTTCATTATTCTTTGAACTAGAATTCTCTGAAAGTAGATATTTGAATGAGAATGTGGTTTGAAGCTTCAAATTTCCAACCTTCCTTCTCTTTGATGATGTAGATTCAGCAGTATTAACCTCATTCAACTCATCAGGATTACACAAATCATCGATTTCTCTTCCTTTCTTGAAGCTCATTGTTCTCATCAATGTGATATTTTCTTCCTTGGGTTCATAGTTGGTGGACCTCATTGTTACCATTCCCATTCCACTGCAGAAACAAGAAATAGTGCACTTTTTAGATTTTTCAAGTAATGGTTCCAACTTATGAAGAAGACTATCCTTGTTTAATGTATCAAGTAATAACATGCAATTCTCTTACAAGGAAAGGGAAAAAAAAAAAAAACAAAGAAAAACAAGTAAAACATTCATTAACCTAAGAGACTAGGAAAAATCAAAGAAGACCAAGTCAAACATTAATTGCATTCGACCAACGTCCCAAATTCACAGCAACACCTACCTCTTCAACTTAAGAAAATTTACTATTTTATTTCTAACAAAATCATTTCATCCTTCAAATAGTAACCAAAAACAAAATATATAGCAGAATGTAAATGTTGATGCTATGAAAAGCACCAAAACTTAAATACAAGTTCCGTAGAAACTGAATGATAAGAAGTGATAGAAAGATATGGTTACCTTAAAATAAGAAGTCAGAATTGTATGTTTCCCTCTATGCAAAGAGAGCTATTGAGTTTTGGTGTTCTTTGAAATGGGCACTTCTCTTCTGATCTCTTTTATAATGTACAAGTTTGGAAGTCATGAAAGGGGTGGAAGTGTGGAACCGTGGAAATTTACTTCAGTTGGCACTTTCAAATACGTAAGAGAAATAGATTGCAGAAAATGGTGACCCTTATGAAATGGGAAAACTTTGCTAGATAAATGAACCGGTTTGGTTTGAATATAAAATAGGAACATTTCTATGTTTGCATAGCACTTTATAATTTAAAACGTGTTACTATTTTGTGCGACCGTGTGCGACATTCGCGACAGTTTTCAAATTAATAGTACAAACTCAAGGTACTTTATAAACTTGTATTTTATTACAATTAGACTACAAATACAATTTTTCGTTTTTGACAATGACAAATTAATTTAATTTTTTTTTTTATCTTATTTGTGCCCAGTATTTGTGCGGGTGATGCTTCCCGGTCTGTATGACGTGCACGTCCCATGAAATGGGCTATTTTGAATAGAGAATTTGGAAAATAATTGTGGGACTTAGAAAGTGTTATTCCATCCGTGTAAATATTAGCATTAGATAAATTGTTTTTTTCCCCTAAATATAAGTCTTTATTTTAATTTCTAATTATATTAATTACTATTTTTTCACAAATATATTTTTTTTTATCCATCTGATTCCTCAAGTACTATTGAGGTACATTCGGATCCCGATCCGGATCGTGTGTCTGACTATGTCAGATGAGTTTCCCAACATGAATTTTCTGTATCCATAAGGAATCGAATCCGAGACCTTGCTTAAGCGAGACCGAATCGTTGACCACTATTTATATTATTATTTAGTTAATGTTTTTTAGAGTTTCAATGATAATCAATAATAATTACTCCCTCCGTCCCTATTTATAGGACCCTTTTGGGAGATTTCACATCCATTAAAAAAGTTGATTAATTTAGTTAATTGTATTGAAAATGTGAACTTTTGATATATATTTTCAAAATTACCCCTATTAATATTATTGAGAATCTAAAAGATGTTGTTAAATAAATAAGGGTGCTAGTGGAAATAAAAATAACTAATGATCATTGAAAATTGGTATAGATTCTTATAAATAAAGACAAAATAAAAGTGTTAAAATGATCTTATATTATTTAAGGATGAAAGTAGTATAAGGATAGCTTTAAAAAAGTATACTAAATATTATCATTTTAAATATACTAACAATGTTAAGTATTTTTTTTTAATACACGTGAAAATATACCCTAAATGGTTATATTCAAAGACGTGAAATGCATATGAATGTGAAAAGTTTGCACTAGACGCGGAGATGTGAATGTGTAATTACAAAATCAGTCAATAAAACTTTGTTAGCAAATGTTACCCAACAATCTTATAGAGTAGTATTTGTTATGCAATCACATATAATAAATAAGTATTGAAAAATATAGTTTTTGAATTTTCGAAAAAAAAATTATTATTAAGATATTGTATTTTTTCTACTTTTTTTTTTTATAATTTTAACAAATAGCCTAAAAATATTCCATTCTTCCTTTATTATAGGGTACTTCCTCCTATTCGAATTATAAGCAAATTCAATCACTTTTACGCCTATTAAGAAGATTAGTTGATTTATTTAATTTTCTTAAATTTATAAAAAAAATAGAGGTATTTTAAGAAAGTGGTATTGAGAATGAAACAAAAATTAATTAAGATTACAATTTTCTAGAGATGTTTTAGGAAAGTGACATTGAGAATGAAACAAAATTTAATAAAGTTAGTTAATTTTACTTATATTTTAAGCTAAGAGAAATATGTTTTTTGTTGCTTATAATTTGAGCCGTAGGGAGTATCATTTTGGTAGATTTGATGTCCTTTTTTATAAGTCGTTTTAGAATATCTATGTAGCATTAAAGAGTTTATTCCAAATACACCCTTCATAATTACATAGGGGTAATAGGGTAATAATTACAATGAAGAAAAATGAATAAAACTGTAAAGTTTTAAATGAGGGTAACTTTGGAATGACAATATATTTGTTTTTGATAAATTTAAGAATAAAAATTATTTTTCTCAATCTTCTGAATTATTCCATCCGTTTCAGAACATTAGGCCTTTTAGGCCTGGACACACATATTAAGAAAGTGTTAATTATTGTAAGTGTTATGTATAATTTGTCCAAAATGCCCCTATCAATCCTTATTGAAAATTGTAGTAGTATTTAATGTTTATTAGTAAGTGTGTCCATTAATTAATGTATAGTGATTTAGAGATGAGAGAAATGATAAAAGTAGAATTAATGAGGAGAGAATGAAATGATTGAATAAAGGTTAGAATTGGAAAGAAAAATATGTTTATGTATTGAAATTGTAAAAGACCTAATGTTATGAAACAAGAAAAAAAGGCTAAAAGGCCTAATGTTCTTAAACGGAGGGAGTAGATGAAAGCGACTTAAGAGACGGATGGAGTATTATTTGTCAGTAAGATCCAACTTTGTCGAGGCAATAGCATTAATTTATTTCATAATAAAGAATGGGGTCGTGGTAATGAAAGGAAGAAGTTGATTGATTTCATAAGGAATGATGTGTGCGTGAATTTTAAGAAATTTCGGAAGATTAAAAAATAACTTAGCTTCATTATACTTTTGATCTCTTATTTTATTTTGAAAATTGATTTTTGTCCTTTTTTAAATTTATATTTAATTTTTTTTAAAATTAATTTATTCAATTTATTAATAAATTACTCAATTGGTTCTTCAACTATTTTTAAATTTTTTTTCAATTTGATCATTTTTTAAGATTCAATTCGATTCTTTATTTTTATCAAAAAGATTCATTTATATTTATATTTTTTTTATAAATTTTATATTGCTAAATATAAAAACAACATCGCCATGATGTATTGGATAAAAAATCAAAATTTTGTTAAAAAGAATGTAGAAGTTGGCAATAAAGACTCCAAGATATGGCGATGTTAATAAAAAAAAATCAAAATGAATCTTTTTAAAAAAATAGAGTACCAAAATAAATCAAATAAAAGATTAAAAATCAAAATGAATATTCAGAATAAAATAAAAGACCAAAAATGTAATTAAACGTTTAAAAAAATCAACATGAGTTGGTTCAGTTGGTTTAAGGCCTCATTATGAGATCTTAAAAATGAGATACATTCATGTATTAGTAATCTCGTGTTCGATTCTTAATAAAAACAATTGCTGAGAGAGGCAATCACGAATCCCGCATAGAATTAGTGTCAGAAACTCCCACTAGCAGTGGTAGACCCTTGGAAACACCTAGGCTCACTAAGTCACTAAAAGTATTAAAATAATCTATTAGCAATCTCAAATATTAGCAAAAAAAAATTTGAATTTTTATTATTAAATAATATCATACTTAAAATATTTTTTATTTTAAAATGGCTGTTTTAATTAATTCTTATTTTATTCTCAATGTTATATTCATTTAGTTTTTGGATAATAAGAAATAATTCAAATATTTAAATTTATTTTTCATAGAAAATTAAATACATTCAATTAACATCAATGTCAATCTGTGTGATACTCTTTCATATTCTATATGTAAACTTCTTTGATTAATCTTTTAAGAATGTTAGTTAGTATTGTTATTGACATTGAAAACATAAGTATTTCATATATTTTTTCAAAAATTTTCCTATAATTATTATCGAGACTCTTAAAACTGTTGAATAAATAAAGATATTTATAAAAAGAGCACAGCTATATAGCACAAAATATATGCTACGATCCAACAGTTAACTGTAGTGGATCTGGAAAATAGGAAATGTCCCTGACCTAGGGGACCTCAAGACCAATGACTTGTGATCCTGACATCTGAGTGAGATCAGGGGTTTATGTGTGACGGTAACAGAATGTTTCTGAATATCCAGTTGGGATACCCAGGTTCTTCCTCTGTCAACTTAAGAGTGTGTACAGAGTGTCAACATAGGGATGAGAAAACCTCACCTGACCCTAAGGCATGTGGATGCCTTTTATAGGGTGAGCGGGTGTTGGGTCTCTATTGAGGCCCATTAGGGTTACCGTGCTGAAGTCAGGCTCTGTAAAATATCTGATAAATATCTGTGGCTGTCTAGAGGATAGACTACACAGTACTGTGTATCAGAGAGCCTGAACTGCCAGTTGGTCTCATGTCTAGCCCGTATTAAGAATGTAGGGTGTATGGCGCGACCTGTACAGCGTCCCGAGGTCGGATTAATGCCTACCCATCCCTAGTTGGGACGCTCAGTGTGCTCTCAATGGAGGCCGAGTGTATGGTCGGTTAGCGACCATGTAGAAGGAGTCCAACCTAATGAAGACCAGGTCGGATGGAATGCTCTCAACTTGTAGAAGGTCGGTTAGAGCCTACTTGTCCTGGTCTGTCCGAGGTTGGGTTAACTGTCAGAGTTCCTACCCGTGTGGAGGTCAGATGAGCTTTGACGAAGTGCCGATCTTGTGTTCGGCCTTGATTCGTCCAATCAGAACTTGGCGGCACTGGTTGTCCTTTGTGGTTAGTTCGAGTAATAGGCGAGAAGCCTTCTAACTGTTATGGTTTTGGGACCGGTTTGAATGGACCTAAGTCGGCCAGGGAAGGTCTCAGTTCGGTTAACCCTACAAGCCCCCCAAGCTGGCGTATGCTTGGAGAAGCCTGTGTCGAGTTTAAGTTGACGAGGATTCGATCTGGTGCCTTGGTCTTGTCCCCTGTCTTTTCAGTTGCCTGTGGTGACGCTAGGGTTTCCCCCAAGTTGACACGCATAAAGGCTACGTTTTGAAAAGAAGGAAAGTAATGATGAACATCTTTTCGAAAATCGAAATTTCGCCTTGTTGTCCCCACGATGTGGCCACGTGGCCACGATCCACGAAATGGGCTCATTCCCACCTTTTTGGGCCTCGGTGGGGGGAGTGGAAGGGCAGAGTACTTAAACTTGGGTTTTCTTGTTCTTCCACTCCATTTGCAACTTCTTCAGAAAGTTTCGTTTTTTCTCTCGTTGCTGCACCAGCTACTTCAACGCCAAGTCCCAACATTTTCCTTCTGTCACCTTCATTTCTTCTGTTTCAGGTATATTTTTGTAGTGGACCGGACCTACGAACTGACCACGTGCCCTTAACGCCGACCATTTAGGGACACTTATAAGGCCCTGCCGACCTGGAAGTTCAAGAGGCTCCACCAACATCACGCATCTCGGCCACCACGTGCCAAGCGCCTCACCTTATGAGTCTCGAACCGGGAAGGGCTTCCAACGTCGAGGACCCGAGTACCATGTCCGGACAGCCCTTATGACTTAAAGGATAAGGATAAGCTCTCTAGTACAGGATAAGGATGAATGACTTATCTTTCTTATCCACTAAGAGACACGTCAGCACTACTGGGCCAGACAAGCCCATAGGGTACCACACCACTCTCCCTCTATAAATACAACCCTTACACAAGGGCTAAGGTATGTTCTCTCTACCCTATTCTCAAGAACTACGTGTGGCTTGATTCCCTTTTCACCAGGGATACGTAGGACTTGGGGTCACCCCCGCTAGCTGCGACAACCCCCAAACACATTGTGGTGTCTCCCTAACATCGGAACACTACATTTTTCTTCTCTTTCTAGTTTCTTTCCTTTTCATTTTTTTTCTCCTTTTCTCCTGGGTCTTTCCTTCAGCGTTCTCTGTGGTTAGGGGTTTTGCATGTGGTTCTTAAATGGAACCGTTTTGAAGTGGGTTTTTAGAGAACGCTTCTGTTTTATGTAGCCTCAAGAGGTGCATTAGGGAGTCAATCTTTTTTCTTCATTTTTTCTTTTACTCTTTTCCAGTTTTTGACTCCCCGGTGACTCTTTTCCCAGGTATGGTGAAGCGAATAGTAATCACCCATCCTGAGGAGTTTCCACTCCCCCAAACCACAAAGAGTACGACTGGGTTGACCGCGAGGTTCTCGAGACTCGATTGGAGTATTCTTCGGCAAATACCCTTGACGGAGTTCGAGTCATTGTTCTTCCCTATGAAGGGGATGAGACTAGGGTTTTCTGTCGCCTTGCTGACGTGGAAAGGGGTTTCTTCTTTTATGATGAAGTCTTGGGTCAGTTAGGAGTTTGCTTGCCCCTTTCCAATTTTGAGATGAAGCTGGTGGTGTTCTATGGCCTAGCTCCTACCCAGCTACATCCTAGTGGTTGGGCCTTTGTTCGGATGTTCCAACAATTTTGCTCTGGATTGAACCAGAGGTGTCGTCTTCGGACTTTCTGTTTGATGTTTACTCCCCAAAGAACTTCTATGGAGAAGGGGAGTGATAAGAGACTTTGGGTCTCTTTCAGGTCAAGGAGCGGCTTGGCCGTTTTCTCCAAATACTGCGACTCGTGAAAGACCTTCAAATTAGGCTTCTTCAAATATTTATTCGTGGGCAAAGGTCCTTGTTGGTTTATGAACAGGGATCAATCTCGCTTTCCCCTCGTCTGGTCCAGGGATTTTTATCAAACGGAGTCTCAAGATTTTCACTTTAAGTGGGAGATGATGACTCCAAATGAGCAAAATGGCGTGAAGTTGGCGGAGGATTGGTTAGAGGATTATGTCCAACTCCATACTCCGAGTTTTGTTAGACTTCGCGAGGAAAAAGTGAGGGGTGAATTGGATATGCCCTTGACATTTTTTTTAACAGTATCCGTATCTTCAGATAAGGTCATTGCTCAAGCTCGTGCCGAGGAGATGGCAGGAAATAAACGAACTGCATTTTTTTTCAAGAAGAGGCAGCAAACTGGAGCTTTTGGCTCAGCTCCTGTGCAGGTCGCCTCACCCGCGGTTTCTCAACAGTCCTTGGAGCACACTGATGGGCCCGTCGCCGACCTTTCCCTAGAGGATGGATCCTCACCTGCCGCTAAGAGGATCAGGGCAGAGAAGGGGAAAGAGGTCGTTACTGACGAGCCGATTTACGAGGTTGCTCCTCCGCCTGCTGGAATTGATAGGTAATCATAATTGCCTTGTCCTTGTAAGGTATGATTACGAGTGTATTTTGACCATTTATCCTTGCAGGTTGTGTCATCTTCGCCGTGACTCGGCTAGGACCTTGATCCGAGGTCTTTTTGAATCTGCTAGCTTGTTGGCTGGGCTAGCTATTCATGTTGAGGGGATGGCTCCGGGCTCGAATAATGCCGAGCGGGAGAGGCTTCGGGAACAGGTCAAAGCCTTAGAGGAAAGCCTTTCTGCTGAGAAGAAGTCGAGGGAGGAGGTCTTGAAGAACTTGGAGGCCGTCATGAGGTCGAAGGAGGAGGCAATAGTAGATTCCTAAAGGGAGAAAGAAAGAGGCCGTGACCACGGTAAATGCTCGCCTTAAGAGAATGAGGGCCAAGGCCTTGAAGCATAAGATTGGGGAGGAGGAGAACTACTTTTACTGGCAGAAGACTCATGTTGGCCAATTCGTCAATGCACTTAACCAGTTTTCTTTTCTTAATCCCCATCTCAACGTTCACAGTGCTAACCCCGACTACCTGGTTGAAGGAAATCAGATCTTCTCTCAAGAAGATCCAGTTGACCTGAATTCTACTACCTCATCGATCCTTCCCATCTGGTTGAGGATACCCAGGAGTTTCCCAAGGGCTCTGTTGTTCTTTCTGATTCAGAGGGAGAGCCTGGAACCGAGCGTGCTATCGAGTCTGTTGCCTGATCCTTTTACGTCTTTCTTTAATTTTCTTTTTCTAAGACATGTGCATAGGTCTTGTTTTTGTAAGCTGTTCATGGCTCATATTTTGGAACAATTAATGAAAGACTAGTAATTTTTGCATTCACTGTTGTTATTTCTTCATTGTTTAAATTATGTTGCTTAAGAACTCGAAACTCAGCTCGTTAGCCATGGTTGATTTCTTGGACCACGAGTATCCGCTCCAATCGTGGGTATTGATCGGTGTAGCGTTTGGGTATCTTTTGTACATGCTAATGTTATGAGCTCGTAAGCGAAATTAGAGCTTTGACCATAAAGTCCTTCCGCTAGGTTCGGTGGCGAGACGAATGTAGGGAAAGCTAGTATGTAGACAACAAAATTTAAGCAAAGGTATTTATTTATGAATCACGCATGTATGATAAATATGATGGCTTTCATGTTTGAGTAAGAACTGAAGAAGTTCTTAGCTGTAGTAAGCTTTGAGCTTTGTGGCATTCCAAGTGTTTTTGATGGCTGCACCAGAGAGCGTTTCAAGACGATAACTACCCGAGCCGATTTTGAAGAGATTTGGTATGGTCCTTCCTAATTGCAGGCAAGTTTATCATCTTTAGCGTTTTCAGCCCGATGTCCGCCCTTCGGAGGACCAGGTCTCCTTCCTCAAAAGTCTGCGGATTAACCGACTTGTTATACTCTCTGGCTTGCCTCGACTTGGACTTCCTTTCCTGCTCGGCGGCAAACTCTCGGACCTCGTGACTTAGGATGAGGTTTTCCCTGAGAAGTCTGTTGTTAGACTCGTGGGTGTTACCTATCCTGAAGGTCAGTATTTGCCGCTCCATAGGAATGACGGCGTCACATCCGAAGGTTAGTCGGAATGGAGTTTCACCTGTCGAGATTTGCATGGTCATTCTGTATGACCATAATACCTCAGGGAAGTTTTCCACCCATTTGCCTTTGGAACCCTCCGACCTTTTCTTGATTCCCCGATTAATCGACCTGTTTACGACCTCAACCTGACCATTGGTTTGGGGGTGTTCAACCGAAGAGAAATGATGTTTAATCTTGTAGTCTGTCAACATATCTTTGAAGGAGCTCGAAGTGAACTATGTCCCATTGTCGATTACCAACGAATGAAGAACACCAAATCTGGATATGATGTTGTTCTTGAAGAACTTCTGAATCTTGGCTGAAGAGATAGTGGTGAGAGGATCTGCTTCCACCCATTTGGTAAAATTGACTATTTCCGCCACTACTAATTTTAATCCGCTAGTAGCAGTAGGAAACTTGCCGATTATGTCCATTCCCCATTGGTAGAATGGCCAGGGGGCGGACAATGTGTGCAACTCTTCTAGAGGTTTTTGATAGACGTCACTATGGAACTGACAACATTCACACCTTTTGACGTGGTCTATCGCATCCCTTTGCATGGTTTGCCAGTAGTAACCTGCTCGAATCACCTTTCTGGCCAACGACTTTCCCCCAACATGGTGGCTTCCTACTCCCCCATGGACCTCTGTCAAGACTTCTTCGGCTTGGGCTAGATCAAGACATCGGAGCATTGGGCTAACGACTCCTTTTCGGTATAACACCCCGTCAAGTATAGTGTACTCGGCTGCTTGCTTTATGACTTTTCTGGCTTCTGAGGGATCTTGGGGAACGATCCCTTGCTGGAGGTAGGCAATGATGGGGGTCATCCAATCCGACGACAAGGAAACTGCTAGGACAACGCTCGGTCCTGTAATGGTTTCCTGTACCGGTGAATTGTTGTGGCCTGAGCCTTTGATGCTGGCGAGCTTGGAGAGTATGTCAACTCGGTTGTTCGACTCTCGGGGAATGTGAGTGATTTCCAAGTGTGAAAACTCGGAGGCAAGGAACCTGACCCTGTCCAGGTATTTCTGAAGGATAGGTTCCTTGGCCTGGTACTCGCCCTTGAATTGAGAGGCTACTAGCTGTGAATCTGAAAAGATCCTTATCATGTCAGCCCAAAATAAAAACCACCACTCAAATAAGCTTGATGTAATGTCTTCAAGATTGCCCTATCGATGGTTCGACAACAACCTATCGAAAGAGTATTTAATCAGACCAAATTAAGCTAACAAACAATAAGTCAATGAGTATAAATCCAGACAAACATGACAAGTTATATATACATTGCTAAATTCATTAAGTAATGACATAAATCCAGTTGGCGACTGATTTCCTGATAGCCATGATACCCAAGTTTGGTCTTCCAGCATAGGTACTGCAACATCAGCTCTGGTACTAACTTCAACAAACTGATGGGAATGAAATTAAAAGTAACAAGACAACATAGTTACCAACAACATATGGTAACACAACAAAGGACAAAGGAGTTACCAACAACATCCAAATAAATCAACAACATTAATACATAATTTACCCACAAGCATAAAAAATGTCTAGGAGGTGTAACACCCTCACAATTATTTAGTTAAATTAGAGTTTTAGGAAAATTGGAACTTAAAAAATTTCTTTTTAAATTAAAATACTTAAGAATATTTTTCCGGAAAAACGGACAGAGTTTCCTCTGTTTATCGGACTTCCCAAAAATTTAAAGTTTTCACCTGTCAAACCAGTACAGTTCAGAAAATATTTATAAATATACTAATTTGTTTTTCATGCCCTGCTAACAAAATAAAACAAAACTCAGGGCTTACAACGAATTGTTTCATCACCAAATTAAATTAATTATAATAAAAATAATATAATTCCCTCTACACTAAATTACACTCCACGGTGTGGAGTGTACTCCTGCTCGGCCGACAACTGTGTCTGCTCAAACTTTGAACCTGTAAAAATGGTTGCAAGGGTGAGCTTTACACATGAAATAGAGAAATAGTTTCTAACTAGACATAATGACCTACCAAGTCAAAAACAATTAGCACATAGCACATATATTTCCATTTAGACAAACCAGCATGCTCAAACACACAATAATCTCATTTGCTCATCTCTTGTTCATTATGTCCATATTAGCTATTCCATATTTTCTCCTTAATCTCATTCTCCTATCAACTTTCTAATGAATACCCCTCTCACACTCATGAATCAGTTATCATATAATTACAATTTTCACATATTCCAAACACATCACTTATTTACTTTTATATTTCACATTCTCTTCTTCATTTACCTTTCACGTTCTAATTTCCCAACATACAATTCCATTTATATTTCCATTTCATTTTTCAGATGTAACTCATACCATTGTACTTCATAATTATTTAGTCTTTTGCAGATAATGCTAAAACATCATTTCAAGTTCTGTATCATTATTATAATTCATTTTCCATTTCATTTTTAAGATATATCTCTTAGCATTGTACTTCACCTCCACACCGGAAGGTACCTCATACAATTTGGGCCTATGGGTACTTCACCTCCACACCGGAAGGTACCTCATACCATTGTACTTCACCTCCACACCGGAAGGTACCTCATACAAATTGGCCATTGGGTACTTCACCTCCACACCGGAATGTACCTCATACCGTTGTACTTCACCTCCACACAGGAAGGTACCTCATACGGTTTGGCCTATGGGTACTTCACCTCCACACAGGAAGGTACCTCATACCATTGTACTTCACCTCCACACAGGAAGGTACCTCATACAAATTGGCCATTGGGTACTTCACCTCCACACCGGAAGGTACCTCATACCGTTGTACTTCACCTCCACACAGGAAGGTACCTCATACGGTTTGGCCTATGGGTACTTCACCTCCACACCGGAAGGTACCTCATACAATTTGGCCTGATGGTACTTCACCTCCACACCGGAAGGTACCTCATACCACTACATATGTTATTCATATAGATAATAATATTAAAGCATCACAGTACACATTTCGCACTTAGTTTAATTCTGAACATTCATATATTTCTTTTCATCATTCATACATTCTAGGGCTCATGATGATTTAGTCATACATCAACCACATAGTTTAAGTATCAACAATTAGAATTAAACACAAAGCATGATATTCAAATTACTTATATATAGGCTTACATTTTTAACACATTTATTCTTTCACAACTAATAGCCTCACATTCCCCAAATATACATACATAAAGACATATGCCAATTGTCCGCTTAAGACAGCTCAGTTGGTGGCTGCAGGGACACTTATGATTTCCCTCTCCCCCAGGTCATGGGTTCTAGTCCCAGACCTCCCTTGTAAACCAAAAAAAAAGACATATGCCAATTAACCCCACATTTCCTCTTTAGTCTAATTGATTACCGAGATGTTCAAACACAAGCACGCCCATATACTCTTAACAAGTATTATATACTAATTAGAAAATACTCCCTAAAGCAAGGTAAAGAACCCCTTACTTGCGTTTCCTTAGACCTGATTCTTTTCGTGCAATGATGCCCAAACATAACGTGGTTCAATGTTCGCATCCCTTCTGATCCTAAAGTTCTTCATCGTCTAACTATATTATATTATTAAATCAGATAGTAGTCAATGGGATGAGCCAAAACCGACTCAATTTGAAATCTCAATAGTTAAAATATTTCAAAGCAGAGTTTTTCGTAAGTTTTCCAAATCACGCAACCATTTAATTATAATTTACAAACCAAAATAACATAGAGTTTCAAATTAAGTTCATTGTCTTCTCAATAATATAGTATAGCTTTTTATTGAAAATACGCTAACTTTCAAAAACTAACATAATCGTCAAAAATACATTAAAGTTGAGTAGTTTTAGCTTCAAGCCACAAAATCAAATGCCGGTACTTGACACTATTAATTCCGAATTAAAAAGAAGTGTCCACGGTTCAAAATAAGTCCAAATCACAATTATAACTTTCAAATAATTGCACTTCTCTTCAATTTGAAATGAATGTTCAACGTTTTGACTCGAATTAATGTTATGCCGAATCTATCAAATTCCTAATTAACTGACATATCGTTTAGCCCAGGGACAACTCAACCAAGCTAAACGACAGCTCACTTATTTAGGAACCCAACCCATTTTTCACAAATACTCTTTAAAACTCGTCATTCGACATAATGTTTAATTCAACGTTATCACAATCAAGTAAGCCATTAAATTCATCTTCACTAACAACATAATTAAAATCAATATAAGCTATAGTGCAAGTTTAATTTCCAAAATAGTTTAATATTAAATAATTATTACCAATAACATTAAAATTAGTATTAATATTAAAATTAAAACACAACATAGAGCAGTTAAAAAGGTATTAGAAATATACCCTCAAATATGATTTTGAAGCAAGAAAGAGGGAAGGCCGGTGTTGGTCCTAGCTCCTTCAACGATCACGGGTACGACGATAACGGCGACGGTTCACAAAGCTTCGGCTTAACCCAACGAACACAGACCTCTTGTCCCGGCATCGGTTCACAATGCTCCAGTTCGACCAAAGCCCATGACCCCGGCATCCATGGCAACCAGCAAACGAAAGATGTGGCTCTCTTCAAGATGGTGGCGGCGGCGGCGGTTCGTTCTGGCCCGAAAGAAGTCGCGGTTCTCGACCGGAGGGAGGAGGAGCACGCGTCGGAGATGGTGAGCGATGGTGGCTGGACTCACAAGAGATGGTTTGGTTCGACCTATTGCAAACGGTGGCAGTTCGAGGCAATAATGGCATGGCCGACGGAGGAGAGAGAGACGGGGGTGAGAGAGTGGAGGAGAGAGAACACGAGGGAGAGAGAGAATACCATGGGTGAGAAAGAGAGAGAAGGGCGCTGCTATGGTGGTTCGAGCGGTGGCGATGGCGGCTTGAGCGGCGGCGGCAGTGACGGCCAACGGGGATGGCGAGAGAGAACAAAACGAGAGGGAGATAGCGAGAAAAGGGTGGCGGCTGGACCCCTTTGTTGAAGAAGGATGCTTAATGCCCACAAACCTAACACACACACGCACAACATCCTTTTTTTTTTCTTTTTCTTTTTTTTTATATTCTTTCATTTATTAATTTATTTATTTTTATAACAAAAATCAAGAAAAATTACTAATAATAATATTTAACATCAAATTAATACATATGTAAAATAATAAGGTCATAAATTTAGAGATTTTAAAATAATTTAATATTGAGAATGTCAAAACTAAGGTAAACTATAGAAAGCATATTTTTCGAATAGGGTAATTGCTTTTAAATGAATTTAATTTGAAGTATACAAATAAAATATTCTAATAGAAATAATATAAGGTACTTTGTGAAAATACCCAACACTTCAATAATAAATTCTAGGAAACAATTATTTGATTCAATACAACTTATAATTTATAACTTTAAAGAAATCATGTAATATAATTATGATATTTCCTAATACTTTCATAATACTAAAAGCGACCTTAATTCGTTATTTCAATTTATTATTATAATTATAATTATACTAGGAATTAGATTTCGGAATGTTACAATTCTCCCCCACTTATAAGAATTTCGTCCCCGAAATTCATATTACACGAGGTAAGGGTTAACAACGACTTGAGAAAAATTCCACCAAAGCTTTCTATTCTTTCTTAACTTACTCCCCCACTTAGAACGCGTCTAAGTGAAGGATTCGCCGTGACTTCCACTTACTCCTTAGGATTCTTAACATTGTACACTCGATCGGTTGTGATCCTCTTAATCACAACACCTTTCCGATTTCTAGTACCCGGTTCAATAGCTTGGGGTCATTCTATTGGGGAATTTGCTGGCAAGATTGGCCAACTAGTAGCTCCTTCTATACCCCGACTTATACCTACAATTCTTGGTTCTTAGAGAAGGTTCTCTGAGTCAAGTATCGAACCGAGGATAGCGACGCTTAACCATGCTTTTTACTCCCTTGATGCGGGTCCGACAGGGTTCACCTCAATGATTAACCTTAGCGACATTCCCGTCCTACTCCATTGATGCTTCAACTCCGCTTGTTCGACAGTTTCAAATCGTCATGGGAATACCTAGAAATTGGTCCTACTCTAAGGTCAAGGTCAAAGTTTAGCTCAACCTCTTAAGTTACCAAAGGTTGGTTCCCAACCGTCTCTTCAAGAACTTCCATCGCTACTAATGCGGGGTATTGAAGTTTATAGTTTCCTGGTACTCCCAGGTTAGGATAGCGTTACTAGACATCTAACTCGTGTCCAGCATAACACCCTCAACTTAAATATGTAACATAGGACAAATTATTCCAAGTTATTATGAGGATTGTTAAGTTTAGGAAGAAGTTTGTGTGGGGTATCAAGCTTGGATTGGGTGTAGAGCCTATGGAAATGAATTAGAGATAGAAAATCATCATAATATGACTTTTCCACTAAGTAATCGATTACTTGGATGGTCAGTAATCGATTACAGGGCCCCTGATGAAAACAATAAAAAGTTGCAGCAAATCTAATCGATTATCTCATATGAAGTAATCGATTATTATCAACTGTAATCGATTACTTTCAAGGCTTTAATCGATTACAAGGCCTCTGGTGGGAAGTCCCAAAAATGTTGCATTGAAAGAATAATCGATTATCAGGTTAAGGCAATCGATTATTTGTTCATTTGAATTTTCGTTCCGGCACGCGAAGATGGCGATTTCACGCATACTTAGGATGTTTTCTCCGAAGAGCTAGGGAGAATGATAACTAATGGTTCGTACGGTATTCCTACCAACAATAAGCCTAGTCTCTTCATGGGTATACGGGGACACTTTACACTTTGTCCTCGCTCGTCTTTCTTTCTCAACCGCATTCTTCACTCGAATGTGACCTAATCCGGTTTACTAAGTTCTCCCCCACTTGGCATCGACATACCTGGGTGTGTCAATGTCAAGGGGTAGGCTTGGTCGATTCTAAGAATCAATTGTCTAAGTTCTTGATGATCCTTTGAGATTGAGGGTAGTGTCGAATTGTTTATCTATGGGTGAGCTTAAAGTTATACTGGGTTCCTATAATTTTGACAATTTTCTCGTATCTACGCATCTAAGTTCTCTTATTCGATGGGAAACGCGGTTCGATGGTTCAACTCGATTGGTCTCAATGAGGATACTTGATGAGGTTGTTGAGATTATCCGAATCAATCCGAAAAACCGATTACGAATATGGATAAGGGGCTTGATGGACTCACTGAAATCAAATTTGGCTTTTCACAGATTTGGGGTTCCTACCTCGATTATTTTGGTTTTCAGCTGGGAGGTTGCAATGATATCGTCTGTCAGTAGACACGAAGATCGGGGTGATCAGTCCCAACCTCACATCTATCAACAGCGTAGCATTGTCCTCATAATGGATAGTGTTATCCATTAACAGACGCAAGAATCAAGACGGCCAATCCTGATCTTACCTTCCATTAAACGACGACACTATCACAGGGTTTGGGTTAAATTTCAATTAGAGTCTTACAACTTGTTGCTTTTTTCTAAGGCTTTTCACTATTCCTTAGAACTGCAGCGATCCTATCACTGTCACTGCGCTTACTAGCCATGGGGCTTAATTCCTGAAGAAAGAAAAGTTAATACACATATATAATAACTACGCGACTAAGCATGAATATCTATAAATATATATGTACTTAGGTATCTAATTTAAACTTGACTCTGACTTTCGGTCACTTGCTTGTTGAGTAAACCGCTGGAGTAACTCACAACTCCAAGGCCGAGGAAAAACTGCTCTGATACCACAATGTAACACCCTCACAATTATTTAGTTAAATTAGAGTTTTAGGAAAATTGGAACTTAAAAAATTTCTTTTTAAATTAAAATACTTAAGAATATTTTTCCGGAAAAACGGACAGAGTTTCCTTTGTTTATCGGACTTCCCAAAAATTTAAAGTTTTCACCTGTCAAACCAGTACAGTTCAGAAAATATTTATAAATATACTAATTTGTTTTTCATGCCCTGCTAACAAAATAAAACAAAACTCAGGGCTTACAACGAATTGTTTCATCACCAAATTAAATTAATTATAATAAAAATAATATAATTCCCTCTACACTAAATTACACTCCACGGTGTGGAGTGTACTCCTGCTCGGCCGACAACTGTGTCTGCTCAAACTTTGAACCTGTAAAAATGGTTGCAAGGGTGAGCTTTACACATGAAATAGAGAAATAGTTTCTAACTAGACATAATGACCTACCAAGTCAAACACAATTAGCACATAGCACATATATTTCCATTTAGACAAACCAGCATGCTCAAACACACAATAATCTCATTTGCTCATCTCTTGTTCATTATGTCCATATTAGCTATTCCATATTTTCTCCTTAATCTCATTCTCCTATCAACTTTCTAATGAATACCCCTCTCACACTCATGAGTCAGTTATCATATAATTACAATTTTCACATATTCCAAACACATCACTTATTTACTTTTATATTTCACATTCTCTTCTTCATTTACCTTTCACGTTCTAATTTCCCAACATACAATTCCATTTATATTTCCATTTCATTTTTCAGATGTAACTCATACCATTGTACTTCATAATTATTTAGTCTTTTGCAGATAATGCTAAAACATCATTTCAAGTTCTGTATCATTATAATAATTCATTTTCCATTTCATTTTTAAGATATATCTCTTAGCATTGTACTTCACCTCCACACCGGAAGGTACCTCATACAATTTGGGCCTATGGGTACTTCACCTCCACACCGGAAGGTACCTCATACCATTGTACTTCACCTCCACACCGAAAGGTACCTCATACAAATTGGCCATTGGGTACTTCACCTCCACACTGGAAGGTACCTCATACCGTTGTACTTCACCTCCACACAGGAAGGTACCTCATACGGTTTGGCCTATGGGTACTTCACCTCCACACAGGAAGGTACCTCATACCATTGTACTTCACCTCCACACAGGAAGGTACCTCATACAAATTGGCCATTGGGTACTTCACCTCCGCACCGGAAGGTACCTCATACCGTTGTACTTCACCTCCACACAGGAAGGTACCTCATACGGTTTGGCCTATGGGTACTTCACCTCCACACCGGAAGGTACCTCATACAATTTGGCCTGATGGTACTTCACCTCCACACCGGAAGGTACCTCATACCACTACATATGTTATTCATATAGATAATAATATTAAAGCATCACAGTACACATTTCACACTTAGTTTAATTCTGAACATTCATATTTTTCTTTTCATCATTCATACATTCTAGGGCTCATGATGATTTAGCCATACATCAACCACATAGTTCAAGTATCAACAATTAGAATTAAACACAAAGCATGATATTCAAATTACTTATATATAGGCTTACATTTTTAACACATTTATTCTTTCACAACTAATAGCCTCACATTCCCCAAATATACATACATAAAGACATATGCCAATTAACCCCACATTTCCTCTTTAGTCTAATTGATTACCGAGTTGTTCAAACACAAGCACGCCCATATACTCTTAACAAGTATTATATACTAATCAGAAAATACTCCCTAAAGCAAGGTAAAGAACCCCTTACTTGCATTTCCTTAGACCTGATTCTTTTCGTGCAATGATGCCCAAACATAACGTGGTTCAATGTTCGCATCCCTGCTGATCCTAAAGTTCTTCATCGTCTAACTATATTATATTATTAAATCAGATAGTAGTCAATGGGATGAGCCAAAACCGACTCAATTTGAAATCTCAATAGTTAAAATATTTCAATGCAGAGTTTTTCGTAAGTTTTCCAAATCACGCAACCATTTAATTATAATTTACAAACCAAAATAACATAGAGTTTCAAATTAAGTTCATTGTCTTCTCAATAATATAGTATAGCTTTTTATTGAAAATACGCTAACTTTCAAAAACTAACATAATCGTCAAAAATACATTAAAGTTGAGTAGTTTTAGCTTCAAGCCACAAAATCAAATGCCGGTACTTGACACTATTAATTCCGAATTAAAAAGAAGTGTCCACGGTTCAAAATAAGTCCAAATCACAATTATAACTTTCAAATAATTGCACTTCTCTTCAATTTGAAATGAATGTTCAACGTTTTGACTCGAATTAATGTTATGCCGAATCTATCAAATTCCTAATTAACTGACATATCGTTTAGCCCAGGGACAACTCAACCAAGCTAAACGACAGCTCACTTATTTAGGAACCCAACCCATTTTTCACAAATACTCTTTAAAACTCGTCATTCGACATAATGTTTAATTCAACGTTATCACAATCAAGTAAGCCATTAAATTCATCTTCACTAACAACATAATTAAAATCAATATAAGCTATAGTGCAAGTTTAATTTCCAAAATAGTTTAATATTAAATAATTATTACCAATAACATTAAAATTAGTATTAATATTAAAATTAAAACACAACATAGAGCAGTTAAAAAGGTATTAAAAAATATACCCTCAAATATGATTTTGAAGCAAGAAAGAGGGAAGGCCGGCGTTGGTCCTAGCTCCTTCGACGATCACGGGTACGACGATAACGGCGACGGTTCACAAAGCTTCGGCTTAACCCAACGAACACAGACCTCTTGTCCTGGCATCGGTTCACAATGCTCCAGTTCGACCAAAGCCCATGACCCCGACATCCATGGAAACCAGCAAACGAAAGATGTGGCTCTCTTCAAGATGGTGGCGGCGGCGGCGGTTCGTTCTGGCCCGAAAGAAGTCGCGGTTCTCGACCGGAGGGAGGAGGAGCACGCGTCGGAGATGGTGAGCGATGGTGGCTGGACTCACAAGAGATGGTTTGGTTCAACCTATTGCAAACGGTGGCAGTTCGAGGCAATAATGGCATGGCCGACGGAGGAGAGAGAGACGGGGGTGAGAGAGTGGAGGAGAGAGAACACGAGGGAGAGAGAGAATACCATGGGTGAGAAAGAGAGAGAAGGGCGCTGCTATGGTGGTTCGAGCGGTGGCGATGGCGGCTTAAGCGGCGGCGGTAGTGACGGCCAACGGGGAGGGCGAGAGAGAAAAAAACGAGAGGGAGATAGCGAGAAAAGGGTGGCGGCTGGACCCCTTTGTTGAAGAAGGATGCTTCATGCCCACAAACCTAACACACACACGCACAACATCCTTTTTTTTTCTTTTTCTTTTTTTTATATTCTTTCATTTATTTATTTATTTATTTTTATAACAAAAATCAAGAAAAATTACTAATAATAATATTTAACATCAAATTAATACATATGTAAAATAATAAGGTCATAAATTTAGAGATTTTAAAATAATTTAATATTGAGAATGTCAAAACTAGGGTAAACTATAGAAAGTATATTTTTCGAATAGGGTAATTGCTTTTAAATGAATTTAATTTGAAGTATACAAATAAAATATTCTAATAGAAATAATATAAGGTACTTTGTGAAAATACCCAAGACTTCAATAATAAATTCCAGGAAAAAATTATTTGATTCAATACAACTTATAATTTATAACTTTAAAGAAATCATGTATTATAATTATGATATTTCCTAATATTTTCATAATACTAAAAGCGACCTTAATTCGTTATTTCAATTTATTATTATAATTATAATTATACTAGGAATTAGAATTCGGGATGTTACAGGAGGAGTAGTGCAACTAGAACAACAATTAAAAAGAATACTATTTAATTAAAATATATTGTAACACTATACTATCACATTAATCCCAATTCGGAGACGGACCCTGAAGCTTCCATCATGATACTGATTTGAAGACTCTACACACAAGTTTCTAGTATTTATCATTGTCGATTGTGAGATCAATGCCTTCCTGTACATATGAGAATGAAAAATTAAAGTTACCAACACATATATCAAGTTACCAACAGAATCCAAATAAATTACCAACATTTATACCAATTTTAACAACAACAGATTTTACTAGAAAATATACCTTAATGTTCAAATTTTGACCTCTTTGCATGTTTTGCCTCCGAATCTTCGGCATGACGTTTTCCACTGTTGCCATTTTTCTGGTAGATGGTGGTCGGCCCTTACATTTGACTAGTAATGGGCTTCGAATTTGTTGAACCGGTTTTTCAATAGGTTGAGCTTGGTTTGTAGAAGGGTACTCACCCTTGAAACTAATGTCAACATTCTTATTGGAATGCCTCTTAGACAACAAATCATGCTTGAAATTTTCAAATGTTTGGTGGCGTAAGTCAGATTCATTTTTGAACTCTACAACAAGTTCACCAACCTCCTCAAAATGTTTCTTTAACTTATCATATCTCTTTACTGTAGGCTTCATTGCTGCCACATCATAACTGCTCTTGATATACGAATGCTTCCATTTTATGTTTTTGCTCCATCTTTTGAAAATATACTTCGATGACACACGTCCAACCCTTTCTAAAGGAAGCACGAATAGAGAATGCCTACACATAATACCTTTAAACTCAAACAAGAAGCATTGACAATTGATATCATGATTGTCACGATTAAAAAACAATATCTAAGATACGCTTCCTCATTTTCAATCCAACGGTCATCTCCTCCAACACTTCATAAGTGGCAATTGTACCATCAAATCACTTAAGGAATGCTGCATAATTCATTTTTTCTCTAAACTCTGATTGAACATCAATAAACTTTGCATGGTTGTATTCCTCTTGGAATTGCCTTTCAATGGTGGAGCTTGAGCCACAAGGGATGGTAGTATCCATGGAACGAAAATCGGCATCGAACTCTTTTTCTACCTTCGCGCGGAGAGCATTGTCATATTGTTTTACAAATTGACGCAAGCTTGTTGTTGAATTGATATATCCATCAAAGAAAGCATGGATGCTCTCGCTTCGTTGCGTTATTGACATCCCGACCCAAAAGTCTTTTTTCAAATAAATGGGAACCCATCTATGACGCTCCTCAAACAACCCACTCAACCATTCATTGTCACGAAGTTCATACTTATCAATGAAATTTGACCAATTTTTTTCAAACTCACCCTCTATTAGTGTATCATAAACCTCAACTTTCATTGTATTCTTGATCCTTTTGTACTCACCAAACCCTTTAAGCTTCTGTGGAATTTTTTTCATTATGTGCCATAAGCACCACCTATGATGGGTGATCGGGAACACTATGTAATATCCTAAGTTTTATTATTAATTAGAAAATGTTAGAAATTAGAATTCTAGTATTTATGGTCTTTACTTATACATAAGAAGGTATTGGAAACCATTAGGATGCATTAGAAAAGGGAAATTTTTAGGTATTAATCGATTAGGAGTTGTTCACCTTTCAGGTCCTAATCGATTAACCCATCTGTTAATGGATTAGTTCAATACTATATCTCAGGCACTAATCGATTAGCCTCCTTGCTAATCGATTAGCCCGTCTGTACCAGCAAACATAGAGACTTGTTTTCATTTCCTTTCTTCATTCATTCACTCTTCATTCCGCCCCCAACTTCTACTCTCTCTCAATTTCTCATAAATTCATATGAACCCATTAATAATCAACAAAATCTTACCCCTCTACACACATATACATTTAATCTTTCTCAAATCCATTAAAAACCCATATCACCATCTTCAACACAATCTTTTCTCCTCTCATATTAAAAACCCTAAATTCCCAAAATCATGGAGTTTTACTCAAATAAACAAGACAACAGGAAGCAAAAGAGTAGAGAATCATCAAGAAGGGCTTAGGATAAAGGAAAATCCAAGGAGGAAACAAGTTTAAAGAGAAACCCTTCTTCTCTTTCTATCTCTCTTCCTCACTCCCTCTCCTAAAACCAAGGTAAAAGGGGAGATATTTGCATAAATTAGGGAAAGGATATGATAATAATAGTAGGAATATAATTATATGCATGTTGGTTGTAACATCCCCAAATTTATTAAATAGTTAGAAGTTTTAATTTATTGTCAGTAATTAAGAAGTTTAGTAGTTATATAATTCTAAGAAATAGAAATTTAATATTCTAGTATGTATTTTATTTTTAGGGAAGTTTTGGAATAGGTTAAATTGTGTTAAAAAAAATCTGCACCGGTGCGCACGGGACGCACCGACTAGCCAGAAACCAGCACCGGTGCGCAGGAGACCCACCAGCCCATGCACCAGTCAAAATTGTCCCGCGTGCACCAAACCAGGCAGCAACAGCAGCACCGGCGTGCCCAGGCGTGCTCCACGGTGCACCCAACCGTGCGCACCAGTTAAAAGACTGGTTAAATTGTTGTGTTGATTTGACACCCGAATGAGAAGAGGCTTTCCCCTTGGACTTGATTTTAATAACTCTAAGCTTTGCAGTCTTTCCCTCCTCTCCCACATCCTGGTTGTGGGGGAAATTGGAAACAATATGCCCCGGTTGTTGGCACAAGAAGTAGATTATCTCCCCTTCGAGGCGTCGACAAATGCTTTTGTGACGCTTCCCACAGTGAGGACACCGTGGATGAGCACTTATCAAAACAGGAGCCCCTTCTTCTGAAGCAGTTCGTTGAACTTTCTCTTCAATAACCTCTAGATTTGGGTAGGGATCTCTTCTAGGAGAAGATTCGTTGTCCTGATTTGTGATAGGTTCCTTAGCTTTTTGGTTGGCTCTAACATTCCTCTCATGTATCTCCTTAGCTTTTAAATCATCCTTGTAGGTGCGACACATATTCACCAATTGAGGGAAACTGCGAATGCCACGATACCCAAAGGCCATCTTGTTCTCCGGGCGGAGACCATTCTCAAACTTAATACACTTTGACCTTTCGTCTGGGTGATATTGGTAATAAGGTGAGAACTTGATGAGTTCTTCAAATTTTGAGGCATATTCACCCACGGTCATAGTACCCTGTTTCAAATCCAGGAATTCTAGCTCTTTCTTATGCCTCACGTCTTCAGGAAAATATTTCTCCAGAAATTTCTCCTTGAAGAGTTCCCAGGTAATTAGCCTTGCTTCCGCCTCAAGAAAGTGTCTCGTGTCCTCCCACCAGTATTCTGCCTCTTCAGACATCATGAATGTAGAGAATGCAACCTTTTCTGCATCTGTGCAAGGCCTGGATCGAAAGATTTTCTCTAATTCCCGTAACTACCTTAGGGCTCCTTCAGGATTGAAGACACCTTCAAATCTAGGAGGGTCTAACTTCTTAAACTCTTCTACCCCATGGTTTTCAGCTTGCTGCTGAGGCTGGGTTGGCTTGGTTGGCTTGGTTGGCTTGGTTGGCTTGATTGGCACTTGCTAGGATCAAATTCTCCAAAACATTGGCCTGGTTAGCTCTAGCTCGAGAGAGGTTCTCCAGAACATCCGAAATTCTCTTGAGAACTCGATTATTTCGAGTCGTCATTTACTAAATCTGAAATTGGAATGAGATAGGTGAGAAACATGCCCACTACTTAAATTAATAAACTATAACAAGCTATTTTAATACTTATACACATTCTAGACATCTAACTATTTAATAACTACTCCTAACTATTTGCTAATTACATTTAGCTATTTACTAATTACTTTGTATGTTGCTCTCTGTAACACCCTCACTTTTAATTAGTTAAAATTAGGTTTTACTAAAATTCGTACTTGAAAATTTCGACGAGAATCCGGCAGAGTTTCCTCTGTTTTTTGGACCTCACAAAAATTTGCATCTTCTAAACCTGCCAGTCCAGAATATTACAAAACCTAAAATTATATTTAACTTCGGCTACCTCGCACTAATGCCCTTTTCAAAAATAACATAAGTTTATGGGCTTCTAAAAAAAATTAAACCATAATAATTGCAACAAAATAATTTAGGTTCTCTCGTGACTAAATTACACTCCACGGTGTGGAGTATACTCCTGTTCGGCCATGACTTGTGTAAGCTCCACTTCTATACTTGTAAAAATATAACAAGAAGGGTAGCATTACACAGAACTTAGGAAATAATTTCTAAGAAGTCATAATAATAAACTAAGCCTAACATTTATATTTACATCGTAATAATCATAATCATTTTCAAGTATTTCACAACACAGACATGCATCATTCACAATCACAATATGAGGCATTTCCTTCAAAATTATTTTCTTAACTTTCTTTTTCAGTTTTCTTAGTTTTTCTCATCTTTCCTCTTTCCTTTCTTCTTTTCTTTTCTTTCTTGTCTTTTCTTATAATGTACCATTAGGTATTTTTGCACCTGTTAGGATGGTGTCTTCACCCAATATGATTTCTTACCTTCACCCAGGATTTTCTTACCGCATAGACCATTAGCTCGTTAGGGCCTTTTCTTTGTTCTTTTCTTTCGTGCTTTCTTACACGTTTCATTATTTATTTTTATCGATTTACCAGGCAGCTATTGATCTCGCAAGGGTCCCAAACACCTAACGAGACTTTGGATCTATGGGATTTACTTACCTGAGTGAGGACTTCACCTATTGGGAATTCGAGTCTATTCCTTAAAATAGACTCTGTCCTAACATGGCACCTAATGGGTACGGTTACCCGTCACGCGATCAATAACTGCTGTCTTTTGTTTAATTCGTTTATTTCAATGACAATCCAGTCCAGCTTAATTCAAACATATTTGATTCACACTAACATGCAACAGTCAAATTTTTACTCCAAAATTAAATACCAACCGGATATCATCCATGTGGTGGACTCGGCCTAGCCCTCACTAAGGACCCTCCAGGAGGCCCTCTGTATGCTTGGCCGAGCTCAAAGCTCAACGGCCGAACAGATACCAGACACGGGCCGACCTCATACCCTTACCTAGGTCCGATATCCTAGTCCGACACCTCCCAAGTCCGACACCTCCGCCAGAGTCCGATACCAAGGACAGGATGACGTGTCTCACCTTATCCACAAGGACAGCTCATCCACTCATAGCTCAGTACAGGCTGGCCCTACTTGGGCCCCAAGCAAGCCCATTAGGGCAACCAGCTCCCCCCTATAAGTAGCTTCGTACTACATGGGGCTCAGGTACGTCCTCTAACCCTAATTATCACCCTCACACACCAGTGATTAGGGTTACTTCTTGGCTTTCTCCTTAGCCACTTGAGGACTCCCACCAAACATCACACATAAATCCTAGATAGAGGCTCCTTTGAAGGTCTTCTTCCCTAACCCTTCAAGGACCTCACCGTCTAGGACATCACATTGGCGCCGTCTGTGGGAAAAGAGAAACTTCATTCCCAGAAATTCTACCATGTTTGAGACACATCTAGTTCAGAGGAGGAGGAGGGGACGTCCAAGGAAGGTCCCCCCAACGGAGGACCTACGCTTGCACCTTGAAACAAACAGAGCAGCAAGGTCCTCGCAGCCACCCCCTCCCCCGCCTCCACCACCAACTCCACCACCAGAGTTCACACACACTAGTGGACCTTACACCGTCCACAGTGGAGAAACTTCAAACCCAATACACCGCCAGAACGGCAAACGTGCTTCCTCAGTCAGTGCCCTCCACGATGCAGAGGTCTTGACCATGATGAAATAGCAAGTATGGATCATGGAACAACAAGACCGAGGCATAACAGATCCTCGACAGCTCACAACGCACCGTTTCGCCGAACGAGCTGTTGTTCAAGCGCCGGCCGCAAATGAATTTCCACAACAAATAAAAAATGTGGCTGCAGTGCAAGATTTGAATAAGTCACCGGAAAATTTTCGAGTTGAAACTATCTCGGGAGGTTTTGCCGGTGGCGGCGAGAAGAGGTCGGAAAGAAGCAGGTATGTCAATCAGGTTTTAGCTGTTGACCACAAACCTATCTGCAAGAAACCATCTCGGAACATCCCGATCATCTTTACTGATCTCGATATGGAGGGCATCATCCCGGATCACAATGACCCAATGGTGATCACGGCGTTGATCGGTAATTTTGAAGTCGCCCGAGTTCTCATTGATCAGGGAAGCTCGACCGATATTCTTTTTCTTCATACTTTTCAAGCACTGAAGTTGAGGTCCTCCGACCTCATCGATTTTGAAGGCAATCTTATTAGCTTCACGGGTGAGGCGATTCGCCCCCTAGGAGCCATCCACCTCCCGGTGACCTTAGGCAAGCAGCCTTCGGCCCGAACGGAGATCGTCAAGTTTTTAGTTGTCGATTCTGAATCCCCCTACAATGTGATTTTAGGCAGAATCTGCTTGCAAGCCTTTGGGGCGGTGGTATCGACACTACACTTAGTCATGAAATTTGCCTGTTCGGACGACAAGGTCGTCACGGTCAAAGCCGACCAGATTAAAGCCCGACTCTGCTACAATGTGAGTTTACGGGAAGTTGAAAAGAAACAAGAAGAGTTTACTGGTCCGACGTTGGCCAAAGGGAAAGTCCTACTGGCTGAGCTGGACGTTCGGGCCGAGCAGGATGATCTTAGACCCTCTCCTCAAGGGGAATGGTTGGCAATTCAAATTGATCCTTTTGACCCCAACAAAACTGTTAAAGTGGGTGCCGACCTCCCTCAGAAGATTCAGGGAGAGATCATCGACCTGTTGCGTGCTAATTTGGATTTGTTTGCCTGGACCTCGGCCGACATGCCGGGAATTGATCCGAACTTTATTTGTCACAAGCTCAGCGTGGATCCAAAGGCAAGGCCCGTGGCACAAAAGATGAGACGAGTTGGGACAGAGAAAGCAAAAGTTATTCAAGAAAAGGTTTCCGAGCTGCTGGAAGCTGGGTTCATCAAAGAGGTGCCATATGCTGAATGGGTTGCAAACACCGTTTTGGTTAAGAAGGCAAACGGCAGTTGGAGGATGTGTGTGGATTACACAGACCTCAACAAAGCCTGCCCCAAGGATCAGTATTCGCTGCCGATTACTGACCAGCTCGTCGATAGTTCGGCAGGCTACCAGCTGCTGTCATTCATTGATGCCTACTCGGGACACAATCAGATCCCCATGTATCCCCCAGATCAGGATAAAACCACGTTCACAACCGGAAAGGCAACGTACTGTTACACTGTCATGCCTTTCGGTTTGAAGAATGCTAGTGCAACCTATCAAAGAATGATGAACAAGGTTTTTGATGGAATCATTGGTACCGCCATGGAAGTCTATATTGATGACATGATTACAAAAAGCAAGAAAAAGGAGGACCATGTCCGAGATCTTACCATGGTTCTTGAAAGGGTAAGAGCGCATAAGATGAGGCTGAATTCGGAAAAGTGCACTTTCGGAGTTCCCGCTGGTGCCTTCCTCGGCTTCATGCTATCCGAGAGGGGAATTGAGGCAAACCCCGACAAGTGCCGAGCTATATTAGAAATGAAGAGCCTTGCCGATCTTAGAGGAGTACAACAGTTAACAGGCAGGATGGCAGCACTGTAAAGGTTTCTCCCTCAGGCCGCAAAAAAGGCCTTACCCTGGTATCAACTGCTGAAAAAAGGTAAACCTTTTCATTGGGATCAAAATTGTGAAACTTCTTTCCAGGAACTTAAGGAATATCTCTCTTCTCCTCTGGTTCTCTCCAGCCCTCGGCAGGGAGAAAGCCTTTTCATTTATCTTTCTGTTGGTGATTCCGCCCTCAGCTCGATGTTGGTCCGAGATGAGGGCCGAACTGAGTTACCTGTTTACTTCATAAGCCGAGCTTTGCAAGGTCCCGAGCTCCGGTATTCCAAAATTGAGAAATTTGCATTTTGTCTGATCCTCGCTGCACGGAGGCTACGACAATATTTCCAGAGTCATCCCATTGTCGTAAGGATCGCCCAGCGTATTAAACAAGTTCTTCAGAAGCCCGACCTCGCTGGGAGAATGATGGCGTGGGCAGTCGAACTGTCCGAGTTCGATATTTCCTACGAACCGAGGAAGGCGATCAAGTCACAAGCATTGGCAAATTTTGTGTCCGAGTTCACAGAGCCACACCAAAGCTCTAACTCGAACACCTGGGTGATATATGTTGGTGGCTCAAGCAATCAAAAGGGAGCAGGAGCTGGTGTTATTTTGGAAAATGCGGAAGGACTCAGCATCGAATATTCCCTGAAATTCGAGTTCTTAACCTCGAATAATCAGGCTGAGTACGAAGCAGTCATTGCTGGCCTCCGCATGGCTAAGGAGCTCGGCGCAGCTAAAGTTCAAGTTTTGAGCGACTCCCAGTTGGTGGTTTCCCAAGTCATCGGAGACTACCAAGCAAAAGAACCCATCCTGCAAAAATACCTTGATAAAGTTAAAACCCTGGCTCTTGATTTTGCAAAATTCTCTATCACCCATATCCCCCGCTGTTCAAACTCCCGAGCCGATGTGCTTTCCAAGCTGGCAAGCACAAAAGGCAGAGGAAACAATAAAAGCCTTATTCAAGAACAAATCTCGGCCCCAAGTGTGGTAATGGCTATTTCATTATCACCAAACTAGATGCATCCAATAAAGGCATACCTCGAACACAGCATACTCCCAGCCGATCAAAAGGAAGCAAAGAAACTTAAGAGAAAGGCGACTGAGTATGTTATTATGGATGGAATCCTTTATAGAAGAGGAATGTCTTCCCCACTCCTCCGATGTCTCACCTCCGAGGAAGCTCAAGAAACCTTGAACGAGGTTCACGGAGGACTGGGGAGTCACCACGTTGGAGGCAAATCCCTAGCAAGGAAGATACTGATGGCTGGATATTTCTGGTCGACCTTAGTGACAGATTCAATTGACCATGTTCGAAGATGTCCTCAATGCCAATTCTTCAGTGACGTTTATCAGAAACCCTTCGAGGAACTCCACTCTCTAGCTTCCCCCTGGCCTTTCAGCATGTGGGGGATGGACATTGTGGGACAGTTCCCAACAGCCCCAGGCCAGCTAAAATTTATCGTGGTAGCAGTAGATTACTTCACCAAATGGATTGAGGCTGAACCACTAGCAACCATCACTTCGGCAAGAATCCAGAAATTTTTTCTAAAACAAGTCATTTCTCGCTTCGGACTTCCGCTCACACTAATCACTGACAAAGGTAGCCAGTTCGCTGCCAACAACTTCCAATTACAAGCTGAAAACCTCGGAATCTCTCATCGGTTCTCTTCGGTTGAGCATCCCCAGACTAATGGGCAAGCCGAGGCCGCCAACCGAGCTATCGTTGATGGCCTCAAGAAGAGAATTACACAGGCCAAAGGAGCATGGGCCGATCTGCTACCCGAGGTCCTCTGGTCGATCAGGACCACGGTTCAGACCTCAACCGGAGAGACCCCCTTCAGACTCACCTATGGGTGTGATGCGGTCATCCCCATCGAACGAAGGATTCATACCTTCCGAATGAGGAACAGACCCGAGGAAGAAAGTGGAAATTTGATCAAAGAAAACTTGGTACTGGCCGAAGAGATCCGAGACGCTGCCTCTGCTCGGGAGAAGAAAGTGAAGGAGAGGCAAGCCAAGCAGTACAACAAAACAGTGCAACCCAGGTCCTTTGACCTCGGAGATCTCGTGCTCCGAAGAGCTGACATTGGTCTTATGAACCGAAGAGATGGGAAATTTGCTCAGAATTGGGAAGGCCCCTACAGAGTCGTTTCAAAAACATACTCTGGGGCATATAAGCTAGAGACTCTTGAAGGAGCCGAGCTCAAAAATTCCTGGAACGTTGCAAAACTAAGAACCTACTTCAGTTAGGTTTACCCCGGATAATCGTCAGCAGTCATCAACACCCCCAGCTAAAAGTTTAAGTTCTATTTTCATTTCTGTTAATGTTTTTACACTTACTTCCCCTAGTCATGCTCTTCTCATTTTCTACTTCATTGGGATATACCCAATTTTTCAATTCCATTAAAGGCAATGTACTCATGTTTATGATTAATGAAAAAGTACAAGCTTGCCCCTTACTCAAGTGCCACAGTTTTATATACGTACGTACTAGCTTCTCATTTAGCACTAGCCACCTAAATGTTGCATGGCGCTATGCACAGTCAACATCTTTTAAATAAGATCGGCTCATATGCACAGTGTACAAGGGACACCCGATAAAGTACAGCTTGTTGTGAAATGTTTTCACATAGCTTCACTCAGCAACCTCTTTCACATCAGGGACGAGGACATCCACCTCGACTAAGGTGGGTGGATTCGAGATCCCTACCGTATGCACTTATATACAGTACCTCTTTTCATAGGAAAACTTATAAGGTTACTGCACTTACTGAGTCGTCCGAGCTTAGTCTCATTATTTATATTCAGGTCCGATCAAATGCTCCTATCAGGACCTTTTTAGCTCCGATAAATTCCGAATACGACAAGTAAAAGCAGTACTTGTATTTTCAAAAACAGCTTTGCTTGGTTATCCTAAATGCAACAAGTCTCAAACACTTGCATTCTTTTTTAAGTTTTCTTGGTGACCACCTAACTGATCGCAGTTCGGGTCCGAGGTCTAACGAATAAACATGCAACGAGTTAAGTAAAGTAAAACTCGCATTTATGCAACAAGTTAAAATAAAAACTTGCATCTAAATAACATGGAACAAGTTAAACTAAAAAGAACTTGCATAAAAATAAAATGTTATACAAAGTTAGCAAAGTACACTTGTTACAAAGACATGATTGTACAAAATGCAAGCAGCCCAGCATAAGGGGCTTATGCTGCTTCATCTTCAACGTCGGAAAGGACAACCGAGCTCGGGTTAAACTCTTCATCTGGTTTCTTCACCAAAGGGTTGGGAAGGTTCTCCTTAGGTTGGTCGAGGTCAACCTCGGCCCCATTCTTATCATAATCTACCATCTTCCCATTTTTCACCCCGAACCCGGCAAAGGCGCCAACAACCCGAATTCGGAGCCCTTGGTTCAGGTGAAGAATCTAATCTACGGCACCGGCAAAAATTTTGCTCCCCGCCCTCTCGAAATTAAAGTCTGCCTCGGATGCTGCTATCTTGTGCTTAAGAGCCTGAGCAGCTCTTCTTTTCAGCAAAGTCCTCACCTTCTCCACCTCGGCCAGGCCTTCCTGCCGACCAGCTTCCTTAGCATCTACTTTCACTTGGGTCAGGGCCTCCTCATGACTTTTCAGAAGCTCCCCCATATGCTGGCGGTGCTTCTCTTCCAACTCGGCCAGCTTCTGTTCGGCAGAGTTTTTGCTATTCTTCAGCTCCTCCACCTCAGCCACCATATCAGATCGAGCCTTTTTCTTGGTCGGTGACACACCTTCCGCCACGTCGTCAGCAACTTCGGCCAACACAGTGAACATGGTTGTGGCCCTCTTCAGTGGACAGGCCATCTCCTCAGCCTTCTTTTTCCATTCTGCTCCCGACATCTTTATTAGAGCGTCTTTGACCGAAGGCTTGGCGATGGAGGTCGGCAGTCTCGGAAGAATATCAGTTTCTGTAGGTGGAGTATCTGCAGCAATGACCACCTCAGTGCTCGGACTTGGAGATTGAGGAGGAGGCGGGGCAATGATCACCGCAGGCGGAGTTGGGTGGAGAGGAGCGGAATCGGTTGAGGTCGTATCAGTGGAGACCTCGGCAGCCACGGTTTCATGGGAGGGGTTTTCGGACCTCTTCCTCTTGCGAGCATCTAGTGCAGCCTTCAGCGCCTTGGCTGACATATCCGACCAATGTCCTTCTGCAACCAAAAGGACAAAGAAAAATTAATACGAAAGTTGAAAGAAAATGTACAAGTATAAGAGTAAAAGTAACTACCAATTTTGGTCAAGACTTCACTGTCAGGGCACTTCATGAAAACTCCAATGTCGAGCTGGAATTTCCGGGCACGATATTTGGTCTGGAAATGGTGGGCTGTTACGGCCTCGTCGGCATCGAGGGTTACGCCCGACCACCTTTGCGGCGTGCTGGTATGATGGTTGAAGAACTCGGGGGTCCACTCCAAAGGGAACTTCGGCCCCATCTCGGACCGAAACCAAGGTAGCCACGTTCCAACATACTTGTACTTAAAAAACCTTGGTTTAAAATGTTTCCAAGAATCGGTGAACATGCCGAACAACCCACAGTGAGCTCGGGCCTTAGCTGATACCCAAAGGCGACCAGTGACCCCGTCTTTATTGCTGACGAACGGGTTGTACATCCACAGGAAGAGCCGAACTGTGCATACCAACCCCTTGGCCCCGCAATATTTTTGAAATGCTCGTAGGAATGACCAAGTGTTGGGATGAAGCTGCGAAGGGGCCAATCCGAGCTCGTTTAAGATCCTCATCTCCAGGTCGGTAAACGGCAGGGTCACGCCGAGGTTGTGTATTAGATCAGCATAGAAGAAGAAGAAGTTATTATCTGTCCGAGAGCAGATTCGGTCGTTTTCCGAGCAGGGGAGGACTTGATAAGAGGTCCCAGTAACATCCCCCGAGCAGGGCAGCACCGCTTTCCTCACTCCGGCAAGCTTGTCCTCGGAGTCTAAGTTGGACCGAACTCCCTTGGGCTCCACGTCGACCCACTGGTACTGATCGGCGTCGGAAGGCGCGGGGTAAAGTTCAGGCCGGCTGATGCACTTTCTGGGCGGCATGGTACCTGTGGAAGAACAGGGGAGCTCGGTGTTAGTTCTACGGGTTACAAAAAATAACCCCCCATAAAATCCCCTCGAAGTTGTTGTTAATTCCATAGAGAAGGTTTTGATAATGACAAAAGGTTTTGAACAAGCTAATATGTGTTGATCAAGTTCAAGTTCAACAAGCAACAACAAACATCAAGTGAAGAAGAGAGAACAAGCTCAAGAAGACGTAGTTTGAGTGTAATTGTAATTGTTTTATCTTTTGCCTCTCAAGCTTCATAGTTTTTTTTATTTGAGTAGAGTTATTTAGAGGGTAGTGAATCTCTATCATAGTCATGATTAAATCATAATTTGAGTTTTCACTTTACCTAAAATCAATAGGTGGCTTAAAGGTTTTAAAGAAAAGGTTTAGTTTTGAGAAAACAAGTTTCTAACAAATTTCTACAGGGTTTAATCGATTAAGTCTCAGAGTAATCAATTAATACTCGATTTAGTTCTGATATACTCGATTAAACACTGCTGAACTGGTTTTTTTAAAATACGATTTTCACTTCTCAAAATTAGTTTTCAAGTGCTATAACTTTTGGGTATTCTATATAAACCTATTCCTAATCTTTGTGATCATCAAGTATCATTTTCATAATCATTTTACAAAGAATCAAGCCACTCTATTCTCTCTCAATTTCATAGATCAAAGTTTTCTATTTTACATTCTTTTGATCAAGAACCTTTGAATCTCTTATTGTGAATTGTCATAGCTATTGATTGAGATTCATAGGATTGTATTTGTGTTTTCAATTGTGTTGTAATCTTTGCAAGAGGCAAGCCATCTACAACAACAAAGAAGACTTGGTGTGTCGATTATCATCAAGCAAAAGTTCAAGAAATTGAAGTGAAGACTTGGTTGTGAATCAAGCAAAGAGAAGCCTTGATGTGTGGATTATCATCAAGCATTGAAGACTTGTTGTGTCGGTTATCAAAAAGGGGTAGAGGTTAGATTAGAGAGAAGATCAATAGGATTACAAGGCAAGGGTGTGGAGTATCTCTTGTAGGCTAGCAAGAAGGGAGTCTTGTGAGGCATTTACTTGTAATTTGAGAACTCTAATTCCTCATAGTGAAGAATCTCTCTTGGTTGAAGAGGGGACTGGATGTAGCTTTCAAGCGGGTGAAAGTGAACCAGGATAAATCGTTGTGTCGTATCTCTAAACCCTTAACTCTTTATATTCAAGTCAATTCATTGTGTTCTTGTTTGAAAACTTAGAGAAAGATTGATTTTCATAATTGATTGAATTGAATCTTTAATTATGCAAATTGATTTGGGAAAATCATTTTCATAAACTAGGTAATCAATAAGAATATAGGTGTTAATTGTTTCCACTGAATCTCTGGTTATACGTGTTGATTGATTGATTTTCGTATGCGATTGAAAAAGTGATTTTTCAGTTTCTGATAGATTTACTCGATTAAGTAAGGATTTAATCGATTAAGGAAAATTGTGCTCTCAGGTCTTAATCGATTAAATGTCAGTTTAATCGATTAAAACCTGAAGATTTTGTAAAAATCATTTGTTTTGATTGTTTCGATTTGTTTCGTTCGAAAATCTTTCAAGGTTTCTTTTACACCTATTCAACCCCCCCTTCTAGGTGTGTTCCTAGGTTCCTTAGACAATCCAACCACCAATTGCGGTTTCCTCAGTTGTTATGAGGGGCGAGCATCTCCCCTCTTCCACAGGTCCCCCCCATTCGTACATCCTCTCCTTCTCCACCCTTTCAAAATCACGATGTTCCCTACCATCGAGGTGTTCCGCCCAGGCATATTGTCTTATCCATTCCCTCTTCTCTCTCCAATCCCGAGGATAGACGACCTCAAGGGGGTCGACATCCAGGGTTCGTTTTTCATACTTATTCCTATACTCCCTCTGGCGACGGAGCGCCTCGTCTACCTCAGTAAAGGAACAGGACGAGGAGGAAGAGCCGTCCTCCTCCTTTGAACTGCTGGTTGATAGGAAGACTACCCCAGCCCATTTCCTAAACCAATCCCTACTCATACTAAACCCAATCTACTCCTTTGGTTTTCTGAAAAATAAAAGCAAAAGACATGAATTAAAAACCCTCCAACAAGACCTAAAACACCCCAAACCCAGAAACACCAAAAACCCCAACGTTATCCCCCAAACCCAAAACTTTAACCACAGAACACAAAGTAAAACGCAGAAAGGAGAAGGAAAAGCAAAACAATGTAAACCTCATGCCTACCCCTTCCAAGCAAAGAAAGCAAAATAATTAAAAGAAGAAGAAGAAGATGGAACTGTACCTTGAGTATATAAAAGTGAAGGAGGAATCTGCAAAATCCAATAAAACCGCAGTCGAAAGAAGAGCAGGAAAGTACAGGGAAGAGAAAAAGGGAAACGCAGAGAAGAAGAGGGAAATTCGAAAGTGGAAGAGGAAGGGTCTTTGTTTGAGAAAGAAGGGGAAATCTGCAGAGAATGATTCTAAACCGGAAGAGAGAATGGCTGGAAGAGAGAGAAGGAGAAACAGTTTTGTGAAAGAGGGAGGAAGGGAAACCGCCATTTTCCCCTCTTTTTCGAATTCTGGGCCTGGCCCAAGTGACCCAGCCCAGTATGCAGCCACACATACCGGGACACGTGGCGCATAGTAGCTAGAATCACGAACCTCGAGCAACGTCCCAGTAATTGTTGGAAAGCAACAAGCGGCTCAATATAGTCTAGAGGGGGGGGTGAATAGAATATTGAAGCCTTATTATAGATTTTTCGTTCACCTAAGAGAATGGTTTTATGAAAATAAGTTTTCTTAAAAATTCAAGTCAGATTACTCGAGTAACTCAAGACTTCACTCGAGTAATACGCAAGCAAAAATAATTTCACTCGAGTATTCAGCAAATCACTCGAGTATTACGAAAGCTATTTTTAAATCACTCGTGTAACAGAAAACCTACTCGAGTATTGTTCATAAACTGAAAGCAGATTACTCGAGTGACAAGAACTTTACTCGAGTAAACTGGGTAAAATTCAATTAAAACTCAGTTTTCAATGGAGTTCTTCAAGAATAACAATGCTATGATGATTCAACAAATTATGAATGATTAATATGAACAACTTTAAGTAATATTAACATGCAATTTTAGATCAATTGAGTAGAATTAAGAAAACCCCAATTCTAACCTAAAAATGCAATTGTTAATGAATTAATGCAATACAAGGAATGAAAATAAAAGAGACACAAGGATTTATCCTGGTTCACTTTCACCCACTTGAAAGCTACTCCAGTCCCCTCTTAAATCAAGAGAGATTCTTCACTAGAAATCTTCAAATGTAGATTTTACAATGTTTTAAGATGCAACTAGATTCTTAGTTCTCCTATCTTAAAACCCAACTCAAAGTGTGTACCAAACACTTTGATCTAATCTACCCCTTTTGAGAATTCTAGATTTCCTTGCTAATTGATTGAAGATGCTTCCAACCAATCCTCTTTTCTTGCTTTGATTTGATCCTCAAAGTCTTCCTTGTGAGATTCTTCACATGTGTTGAAACTTCAATGATGCAATCACAAATTGCAAATCTTCAACAACCACTAAGAACAAAATTATGATCTCAAGAATATTTGAACAATGAGAGAAATAGAGTGAAGAATGAAAAGTTCTTTGTTGAATCTTGATAGCTCTTGAAAGATGTAAAAATAGCTCTTGAATTGCTTTTGAAAGTGTATAGAAAATTGTAAGAATGAATGTGTATATCTGTGAAAGAGAAAATTAAGTCCTTTTAAAATTTTCCAAACACTGATTGAATTACTCGAGTAAACCATATAACTTCACTCGATTAAAACATGTCAGATTAAGTTACTCGAGTGATGTGTAAACCATTACTCGATTAACCTGTCATGACATAAATTACTCGAGTGACCCAATACTCATTACTCGAGTAAACTGATCAGAATCTGAATAAAAACAAGGTTTTTCTAAAAGGATTTTCACAAAACTTTTAATAGAGCTATTTAATCAAGATTTAAAGTATCTTCACTCTTAATCAAACATTATTTAAATATTCTTAAAATCACCTAAGCTACCCACACCAATGAGATGCATTGCATAAAAATAAAGATTACATTGAAATAGAATTAATAAAAATCCTAATTCTAATCTTCATGTGGTGTAGCTTGCTTGTTGCCAATGTTGTTGCTTGGAGAGAGATTGTTAGCATCAAAACATGAGAATCCTACAAACTCCCCCTTTTTGATGATGACAAACCTCCTTTTCAATTAAGTACTAAGTTTTAACATACTCCCCCTAAATGTAAAACACCTAGGAAAAATATAATAAAACTTAACCTACAAGAACAACATCAACAAAATATTCTCCCCCTTTTGGCATCATTAAAAAGCTAAGAAAGTTGAGAAAAGTCCTTTGCCAAAAGTTGAAGGTAAGTAGTTCACAATGGTATATAAAAAAATATAACAATAAAGACAATACCAAAATAAACCACAATAGTGCCACAACGAATATAAACGCACAACGAATATAGCACCATAATCCATAATATCAGAGTATCATACTATGCAGCAAATCATAGTGTAAAGCAAAAAGACATCAACCATAGCAAATAATCAAACGAAACTAACCAAACTAGACCATACACAAGGCCCGAAAACATAGTAGCAACAGAGTCATAAACATGAAACAGAAACATAAACAGAACATAGTCAGAAATATGCATATGAAACATGAAACAGAAAACAATCAGCAAAACATCATCAGCATCCACAGGTCTAGGAATCAGGTGGAGGAGGAGGGAAATGGTGAGAAAAGAGGCCAGACATATAATCCATTAAACGATGCTCCATGGCAATATTCTTCACATCCTGTCTCATCTCCAACTGAGTGAATTGAGCATTGATGTGTTCAACCAATGACTCATGAGCAGCCTGTGATCAAATGGAGTACCAAGATTGTCCAAATTGATATAGTCCGCAACGCGATCGGTATCCATCGGATCAGTAGAAGAAGGAGGAGCAGAAGAAGATGCACCAGCCCTATCACCAAGTAAAGTCCTTTTCCTAGAACCTGAA
This sequence comes from Crotalaria pallida, assembly GCA_037953625.1. NCBI lineage: Eukaryota > Viridiplantae > Streptophyta > Magnoliopsida > Fabales > Fabaceae > Crotalaria > Crotalaria pallida. Next base: position 28,521,859 of record CM075654.1, read on the forward strand.
GCTCTTGCAGTTTTTGCAGCTTCAGCCATTTCCTTAATCTGTGATTTCCATAACCAAGTGCGACTTTCCCTATGCCAAGCAATTTTCATATAACTAATGTGTGAATCATTAAGACACCAGTTATTTTTCTTTTCCGTCACAGCTGGCTCATCATCAGGGATTGGAACACGGTAATACCTCATGATTTTGGTGACATGCATAGGATATGGCAAGAATTGGGTAGGAGGAGATTGAGCAGCAGCTTCCATACGAGCTAAAAACATTTTATTCCAATTCATCTCATATCTCTTTTTGATTCCATGAAACAAAATAAGATCATCATCTCCCAATTGTGCATAATTTTGATTGCATTTTGGAATCAAACAATAAGAAACAATGTACATGAGCACTCTATCCACAGCATGCAAAGGTGATACAGTTCTAGTAGTCCTATCACTCCAAGATTCACCAGTACGCAACAAATCAGTATAAATCTTATTAGTATCCACATTCAAATCCAGACAGTCATCATCACCAATAAAAGTTCCCTTGTTTTCTAAACCAAACAACATTGTCAAATCTTCAGGCTTTATAACAAAATGATGTCCTCTAACCATTGTTTGATACTCACCATCTAGCTTAGTAAAATTCTGATAAAATTGTCTGACAAGCCTAGGGTAATAATGAGTCTCAAATTCTAAAAACCTCTTCAAATTCTGAAATTCTAAATCCTCTACAAATGGAAATTGCTCCTTATGCAACCAAGCAAACTTAACATACCGTGTAAGACCAAAAGAACGATTGATAAATGTCGGTTCCCGCAAGTCTCGGTTGATTCCAGAAAACCAGGGGTCGTTACGGCCTGCTCCTTGCTTTGCTTTCTTTCGAGGAGGTTGAGATTGTGAGGAAGAAGCCATTGATTCAGAAAGTTCAGATTCGGTTTTGGGGTTAGGGTTTTGGTTTGGGAATTTTCGGATTTTGGGGAAATTGATGAGTGAAATGAGTAGAAATGATGATATAATGATGAAATATGGAAGAAATTTGTATGATTTGTTAAGTTTTGTGGCTGAAAATGATGATTTGATGAAGAACCATATGAGAGAGAAGAGAGAAATACGAACAAGAGAGAGAAAGAAACGTGAAAAATGATGCAGTTTTCAACAGTTCAGATTTTAAAATCACGTAAGTTACTCGAGTGATGTTCATGCGTTACTCGAGTGATTCGAGCAGTAATCGAGTGAAAAGAAATGTTACTCGAGTATGCCGAAGATTAAAAAATTTTTACTCGAGTGATGGATGAACTAATCGAGTGATACGAAAGTCATTTTAAAATTAATCGAGTGACAAACAGAATTACTCGAGTAATACGAAAGAGATTTTAAAATTACTCGAGTGAAATATCTGTTACTCGAGTGAACTGTCCAGAATTTTAAAAATTTCAAATTTTTCATGCAAAAACATTTTTCATGCACAACCACATAGAAACACTTAGCATTTAGCAAGTAACACACATACAAATAAAGCAATTAACATATTATAGAAAACATACACACATAACTACATATCACAAAAAATAAAAAACACTTTAATAAGATACAACAACTCAAAATACAAATCACATTGAAATAGGCTTGAAGGTGATTTCGAAAAGCATCAAATACAATTAGCTAATAGTTGATTCATCAAAAATACCAAGTTCTCTTCGAATTTTATAAAATGTGTCCCTTGGTAATGGTTTTGTAAAGATATCAGCTAATTGATCTGAAGTTTGAACAAACTCAATAACACAATCACCTTTTTGAACATGATCTCTCAAAAAGTGATGCCTAATTTCAATATGCTTTGTCCTTGAGTGTAATACTGGATTTTTAGTCAAATTAATTGCCGAAGTGTTATCACACTTTATAGGGATTTTTGTCAAATTTAAACCAAAGTCAGATAATTGTTGTTTCATCCATAAAATTTGTGCACAACAACTACCTGCAGCTATGTATTCGGCCTCCGCGGTTGATAAAGCAACACAGTTTTGCTTTTTGGAAAACCACGATACAAGTGAATTACCAATTAAATGGCATGTTCCGCTTGTACTTTTTCGCTCAACTTTACAACCGGCAAAGTCAGAGTCCGAATAACCTATAAGTTTTAGAAAAGCATCCCTAGGATAATAAAGTCCAGTATTCGTTGTACCCTTTAAGTATTTCATTATTCTTTTGACAGCAGTTAGATGCGACTCTTTCGGTTTTGCTTGAAAACGTGCACACATACATACACTAAACATGATGTCAGGCCGAGATGCAGTTAAGTATAACAAACTACTAATAATACCACGATACTTCGTTACCTCTACCGCTTTTCCAGCCTCATCTTGATCTAGGTAGCATGCAACGCTCATTGGTGTAGAAGCGGATTTGCACGAATCCATCCCAAAACGTTTGAGAAGCTCTCTACAATATTTACTCTGATGAATATAAATGCCATCATTAAGCTGCTTTATTTGAAGGCCAAGAAAGAATGTAAGCTCTCCCATCATCGACATCTCGAATTCGCTTTGCATCAAGTCTGAAAACTTCTTACACAAGTTATCGTTAGTAGCACCAAATATAATATCGTCAACATATATTTGAACCAATAAAATATCCTTACCGGAACGTTCAATAAAAAGTGTAGTGTCAACAGTGCCTCGTTTAAAACCTTTTTGTAATAAAAAATTGCTTAGTCGGTCGTACCAAGCTCTAGGAGCTTGTTTCAAACCGTACAAAGCCTTTTTCAGTTTGAAAACGTAGTCCGGATGCTCAAAACTCTCGAATCCGGGAGGTTGTGACACGTAAACTTCCTCTTGAATGTATCCGTTAAGAAAGGCGCTCTTAACATCCATTTGATACAATTTAAAATTCATTATCGAAGCAAAAGCGAGAAGAATACGAATAGCTTCTAGTCTAGCAACGGGAGCATATGTCTCATCGTAATCGATTCCTTCTTCTTGACTATAACCTTGTGCTACCAACCTAGCTTTATTCCTAACAATAATACCCGATTCATCTAACTTATTCCTATAGATCCACCGAGTACCAATTACAGGACGATCATCGGGTTTTGGCACAAGCTCCCAAACTTGGTTTCTTTCAAATTGATTTAATTCTTCTTGCATGGCCATAATCCAATGATCATCTTGAACAGCCTCTTTGATACTCTTAGGTTCTATTCGAGATACAAAGGCAACATAATAACAAAAATTATTTAAAGTGCGTCGGGTTACCACTCCCTTCGCAATGTCACCTAAGATGTTAGAAATCGGATGATTTTTGTTTGATTTCCAAGCTATTGGTAATTGAGATTGAATCTCTTGTGCTAAGTCTTTATCTTGTGCTTGCACCTCTCCATCTTCAATTTGATTCTCTTCCATTTGTTGTGAAGTTGACTTCTCATGATCCAAATATGTACCTATATTATCATCATCACAAGAAACAACACAATCTCCTTTCGAAGATTCATCAAATACAACATGCACGGATTCCTCAATGGTTAATGTTCTTTTATTGTAGACTCTATATGCTTTGCTATGGGTTGAATAACCTATGAATATGCCTTCGTCGGCTTTGGAGTCAAACTTGCCGACCGGTTCCTTTCCGTTATTTAAAACAAACACCTTACACCCAAAAACATGAAAATGTGAAATATTTGGCTTTCGCCCTTTTAAAAGTTCATAAGGTGTTTTATTTAAATGCGGACGAATAAGAACCCTATTAAGCACATAACAAGCAGTGTTTACCGCATCGGCCCAAAAATATTTAGGAACATTTGATTCTTTCAACATAGTACAAGCAAGTTCCACTAATATTCTATTTTTCCTTTCTACAACTCCGTTTTGCTCCGGAGTCCTAGGGGCCGAAAATTGATGATCAATACCAAACTTATCACAAAACGCATCAATCCTAGTGTTTTCAAACTCACCTTCGTGGTCACTTCTAATAGACACAATTTTCAAACTTAGTTGATTTTGGATGAGTTTGGCAAACTTTTTAAAACATTTATAAACTTCACTTTTTGCGGATAAAAATAAAGTCCATGTGAATCTAGTAAAATCGTCTACTAAAACAAATCCATAGTAATTGCCACCTAAACTTTTAATTTGTGAAGGGCCAAACAAATCCATATGGATTAGCTCCAAAGGCTTTGTTGTGCTTATCACATTTTTAGGTTTAAAAGAACTTTTAACTTGCTTGCACTTTTGACAAGAGTCACAAATGCCATCAAGCTTAAAGTTTAGTTTAGGCAAACCAATCACTAAATCTTTTCGCAAAAGTTTGTTTAATTGATTCACATTCACATGAGCAATTCGTCTATGCCAAAGACGAATTTCATCATCAAAAGATTTGAAACATTTTGAAAATAGTGAAGTTATCTCATCCAAATCAATTAAGTAAGTGTTATTAGAGAGACGACCAACAAACTTAACACTATCATCTATAGAAGACTTAATGAAGCATAATTCCGGAGTAAAAGTCACATAATTGCCCATATCGCATAGTTGGCTTATACTAAGCAAGTTGTGTTCTAAGCCTTCTACGTATAGGACATTTTCTATGACAAGGTTAGATACGTTACCGATCTTCCCGACTCCTAGAATTTTGCCCTTGTTGTTGTCGCCGTATGTCACAAATCCACCATTTTTCGGAGTAAGTTCCATGAAGTGCGTTTTGTCTCCCGTCATGTGTCTCGAACAACCACTATCCAAGTACCATTTGCGCTCTTTGGTTCGAAGACACACCTACAAGAAAGATATCATTTGGTTGACTTAGGTACCCAAGTGGTCTTGGGTCCTTTGTTGTTAGCATGGGGAGAAGTCCCCTTAACAATCCAAATATATTCTCCGCTTGGTATACCAAATTTCTTTATATTACATTTATTCGTGGTATGCCCAAAGATCCCACAATAATGGCAAGTTGGGTTTTTAGAAATCTTATTCTTTGAAAATCCACCAACTTTGCGATAATTGCGTTTCTTAGGTTTAGTATAGCCAAGACCGGATCTATTGCTATTGTTCCTTTGAGTTGAAAGCAAATGATCTAATGAAGTATCTCCTTTCATGAGCCTTGCAAGTCGATCATTCAAATTAAAAACTTCTTTTTCCAAAGACTTGCAATTTTCACAAGATGGAGTCTCATTTGATTTCAATTCACAATTGCATGTAGAGTTTGCATAAATGAGTTCAAGAGTTTCATTTTGAAGCTTAAGTTCTTCTAAATCTTTTTGAAGTTCAATTATCTTTTCATGTTGCTTCATTATGAAATTCTTTCTTTCAACATTTATTTTAGCAAGTTTCTTCAACTCTTTATGCATCTCTACATACACATTGTACAACTCATTGAATGAAGGAGAATTAGAACTAGAGCTAGCATCGGAAAGATAATCTACCTCATTGACGTTGTCACTTGATTTAATGCTCGAAGATTCCTCTTCATCAAGCTTCGTCATCAAACATAGATTTGCAAGTTCTTCATCATCCGATGAGCTAGATGTTGATTGACTCTCCTCTTCATCCCATACTATGTAAGCCCTTTTTCCTTTAGATGAGTTGAACTTAGAGTTGTCACCTTCCGACTTCTTAGAATGAGTTGGGCATTTTGATCGATAGTGACCAAGCTTTCCACACCCATGACACTTGATGTGATCCTTGTTAGTCTTATTTCTTGGTTGAGAGTCCTTAGAATCTCTTTGTCTATTCTTATTAAAGTTTCCCTTTCTCTTAAAGAACCTACCAAGCTTTTTAACTAGCAAGCCAAGGGTCTCATCATCTATATCGGAGTCCGAGTCATCCACTTGAGAGTTTTCCTCTTGTGCCTTAAGAGATTTTGAAGTTGATTTAAGAGCAATCCCCTTTTTCTTTCTATCGGCATCTTCATTCGTGGATAACCGTCCAAGCTCCATTTCATGCTCTTGAAGCTTTCCGAATAGAGTTGCTAAGTCAATTTGATCCACGTCTCTAGCTTCCATAATGGCCGTCACCTTAGGTTGCCATTCCCTGCTAAGACATCTCAAAATCTTATTAACAACTTCACCATTAGTAATAACTTTTCCAAGTGCAGAAAGATGATTTATGATATGAGTGAACCGCTTTTGCATGTCACCTATGTTTTCATTAGGTAGCATACGAAAGAGTTCATATTCATGCATGAGTGTATTTAGCCTAGCCCTTCTAACCTCCGAAGTGCCCTCATGTGTGACTTGTAATGTGTCCCACATTTGTTTAGCATCAACACATTGAGATACTCGAAAGAACTCATCATAAGAAAGAGCGGACGTGATGATATTTTTAGCTTTTAAATCAAATGCAACTTTCTTCTTATCATCATTGTCCCAACTCGATTGTGGTTTGACCGAAACAACATCATTTACTTTCGTTTGAGGAACAAAAGGTCCATTCTCTATGGCGTTCCAAATTTCCATATCTATGGCTTGAATAAAAATTTTCATGCGGACCTTCCAATAAGCGTAACCCTCACCATTGAATAGTGGAGGACGATTAATGGAAGTTCCTTCACCACCAAAAGGATTTGAAATTGAGCCCATTGTTTCCAAGTAAAAGGATCTTTTCGAAAAAGCTTTTTAAGGCTCGGATTTTTCGTCCGAGCTCTGATACCACTTGTTGGAAAGCAACAAGCAGCTCAATATAGTCTAGAGGGGGGGTGAATAGAATATTGAAGCCTTATTACAGATTTTTCTTTCACCTAAGAGAATGGTTTTATGAAAATAAGTTTTCTTAAAAATTCAAGTCAGATTACTCGAGTAACTCAAGACTTCACTCGAGTAATACGCAAGCAAAAATAATTTCACTCGAGTATTCAGCAAATCACTCGAGTATTACGAAAGCTATTTTTAAATCACACGAGTAACAGAAAACCTACTCGAGTATTGTTCATAAACTGAAAGCAGATTACTCGAGTGACAAGAACTTTACTCGAGTAAACTGGGTAAAATTCAATTAAAACTCAGTTTTCAATGGAGTTCTTCAAGAATAACAATGCTATGATGATTCAACAAATTATGAATGATTAATATGAACAACTTTAAGTAATATTAACATGCAATTTTAGATCAATTGAGTAGAATTAAGAAAACCCCAATTCTAACCTAAAAATGCAATTGTTAATGAATTAATGCAATACAAGGAATGAAAATAAAAGAGACACAAGGATTTATCCTGGTTCACTTTCACCCACTTGAAAGCTACTCCAGTCCCCTCTTAAATCAAGAGAGATTCTTCACTAGAAATCTTCAAATGTAGATTTTACAATGTTTTAAGATGCAACTAGATTCTTAGTTCTCCTATCTTAAAACCCAACTCAAAGTGTGTACCAAACACTTTGATCTAATCTACCCCTTTTGAGAATTCTAGATTTCCTTGCTAATTGATTGAAGATGCTTCCAACCAATCCTCTTTTCTTGCTTTGATTTGATCCTCAAAGTCTTCCTTGTGAGATTCTTCACTTGTGTTGAAACTTCAATGATGCAATCACAAATTGCAAATCTTCAACAACCACTAAGAACAAAATTATGATCTCAAGAATATTTGAACAATGAGAGAAATAGAGTGAAGAATGAAAAGTTCTTTGTTGAATCTTGATAGCTCTTGAAAGATGTAAAAATAGCTCTTGAATTGCTTTTGAAAGTGTATAGAAAATTGTAAGAATGAATGTGTATATCTGTGAAAGAGAAAATTAAGTCCTTTTAAAATTTTCCAAACACTGATTGAATTACTCGAGTAAATCATATAACTTCACTCGATTAAAACATGTCAGATTAAGTTACTCGAGTGATGTGTAAACCATTACTCGATTAACCTGTCATGACATAAATTACTCGAGTGACCCAATACTCATTACTCGAGTAAACTGATCAGAATCTGAATAAAAACAAGGTTTTTCTAAAAGGATTTTCACAAAACTTTTAATAGAGCTATTTAATTAAGATTTAAAGTATCTTCACTCTTAATCAAACATTATTTAAATATTCTTAAAATCACCTAAGCTACCCACACCAATGAGATGCATTGCATAAAAATAAAGATTACATTGAAATAGAATTAATAAAAATCCTAATTCTAATCTTCATGTGGTGTAGCTTGCTTGTTGCCAATGTTGTTGCTTGGAGAGAGATTGTTAGCATCAAAACATGAGAATCCTACAGTAATGGCGACGCTTCGTTAGGGGTAATCTCTGACACGCGTCAGATCTGGAGAAGGAAAGCGTCACTTCGGAGAAGGTGAAAGGACAAATTTCAGACCTGCTCCGTCATGATGGAAGGACGTCAGAGACAGCTGGATCCAGCTCTCGGCAGCTCATCGTCCGAACTCCCCAGAACCTCGGAACACGGCTCAAATAGCTTTTACCGAGCTGGGGGGCTTATGTGGTGGACTTGGGAAAAGGACCTGAACCAAGACCTCGGAACAAGGCTCAGAATAGCCTTGACCGAGCTGGGGGGCTTATGTGGTGGACTCGGCCTAGCCCTCACTAAGGACCCTCCAGGAGGCCCTCTGTATGCTTGGCCGAGCTCAAAGCTCAACGGTCGAACAGATACCAGACACGGGCCGACCTCATACCCTTACCTAGGTCCGATATCCTAGTCCGACACCTCCCAAGTCCGACACCTCCGCCAGAGTCCGATACCAAGGACAGGATGACGTGTCTCACCTTATCCACAAGGACAACTCATCCACTCATAGCTCAGTACAGGCTGGCCCTACTTGGGCCCCAAGCAAGCCCATTAGGGCAACCAGCTCCCCCTATAAGTAGCTCCGTACTACATGGGGCTCAGGTACGTCCTCTAACCCTAATTATCACCCTCACACACCAGTGATTAGGGTTACTTCTTGGCTTTCTCCTTAGCCACTTGAGGACTCCCACCAAACATCACACAGAAATCCTAGACAGAGGCTCCTTTGAAGGTCTTCTTCCCTAACTCTTGAAGGAACTCACCATCTAGGACATCACAATCCAATAATCAATACAAATAATCAATTCATAACCCATTTTTAAGTTCACCAAAAATTAACCAAATAATCAATTTACCAATAATCAATAAAAATAATCAACAAAAATAATCAATTCATCAAACATAAGCGTGTTCATTTCTTTAATTTAATAACAGACTTATTATCAACATTAACTACCATATTGTTCATTTTTCTAATTAATTTTTTCTACTCCTAGCCACCACTATAAACAACATATAAATCATGCCCTAAATTAAGGTAATACAACCCTCTTACATGGGATCCTAACAATAGAAACAATATAACGTTCACGTCCGCGCCTTACTCGAGGGTCAAGGACAGCAATAACGTGTTGGATCTAAACATGGACACATGTTAAAAATAATTATAACACTAAATATGTATATATATATATATATCTAAATATATTAAACTAAATTCATTTTTGTGTCAAAATAATAAATATATATCATTATACTATAAAAATATATAAGTTTTTTCCAAAACATTTCTTTATTTGAAAATATAGGGATAATAAAAATATTGACGGATCGTCAAATAAATTACATGGATGGGTATGAGGAGTTGAGAAGGTTATTTACCTAAGAAGGATCTGAGATTGGATGGTTGGATCTTGAGTTATTGGACCGAGAATATAGAGAAAACTAAAAGTTTACATCTTCTGTTCGCTCCCTCTTCCTCTCTGATTCTCTATTTCTAATTTCCTTGCTATCTTCTAGTGTGGCCTTTGGCCTTAATTTTCATTCTTTTATTTCATGGGGTTGGGCCTTGGGCTTTGAGTAGATTAGGAATTATATATATAATTATATTATTTTATGTTTTGTTCTCATTTATGAGTCAATATGTGTAGGTATTTTGGGTTATAATTAAAAGTTTGACGATCCTAAGAATAAAATACATTTAAGTAAAATAATATTGTACTTTTAATCATTTAAAATTGATTGAAAAATAATAAAGTTACCAGTCCCACCGGATTGCTATTGCGTAAGAAAAATTATCGAAATTCAAAAGTAAATATATTTTCTCAATCCTGATATTAAACTTGATAAAATATAATATTTATAATTTTGAAATAGAAGATCGATATATATAACTTATACCGGTAATATATTAAACCAGTGCAGAAGCTAAAAATAAAACAGCCTCCGAACACTATGAAAATTGACAGGGACGCTTAAAATATTAAGTTAAACATATTTTTCTAAAGAAACTATTTATAAAAATGCCTCTAAAGCTTGCCACTTGAGCTCCCTATCAAAATGTTAATTAAACTAAATAAAAGTACTACTTTATTTTTGGAAAACGTATGATAACAAATTTATACTTATTTTGACTAGAAAACAAATTTAAATTAAAATGATGAAATCAAAATTTTATTACACCACTCAAATCTTGAAAACACCATATTAAATCATTTAATTATTTTGCTAAAGGTATTAGAAATAGCGGGATGTTACACTCAACACTTTAGGAGTAGAAAATCCATGCTCCACAGCCGAGGAATGCAACCATTGATTTGATACCATAGTGTAACATCCTAATTTTCATTTCCTTTATTAATTATTAAATCATAAAAATTTAGGAAAATTTTGACGGAGTTTACTTTAAAATATTGACTTTTCCCTTTTTAAAATATGTACCTGTCAGATCCAGAATTTAATAAAATATACATATTTGTTTTACATACATATAAATAAGATTTTACATTACATTTCCAAAGTCCAGATGAGAATAATTATACATTATAAGTTCCATAAGAGAACATCACTAATTGTAAGGAGGATATTTAGATATCCATTGGGAGTGATATTCACATATTTGCATCAAAACATAAACATCATAGTAAAACTTAAAAGTAAATATATAGATATACAACCCAAAAGAGTAAAATAGTGAGAGCAATAAATAGTTGCATTTCCATGACAATGGATCATGGAAGGGAATCACACTCCGTTAGTGGAAATTTTTTCCTCCTCGGTAGCATAAAAACCATAGTCCTTTCCTTATCCTGTACCTAAAAAGACAACTTAAGAGGGTGAGATATTAATTCATAATCAAAGGAAATAATTAAAAATAATAATAAGACATAAGGATAATGCATGCTATATAAATAATAATAATAATAATACATAATGATATACATTCTTTCATACAATTATTCATTCATCTTTTTCTTTTCTTTTCTCCTTTTCTTTATACATTTCATAATTTCGTAGTTAATAATACGCTTTCTTTTTCTTTTTCATAATATCGTAGTCATTGCTACGTCCTTTACTTTTCCTTACACTGTACTTCACCAATTGTTCATCATACAGTGTTAGGAATCATATTTCCTTTACTTTTCATTTTCCTCACATTGCCCTCCACACTTTAGGAAAAATCAACTAGGAGTAAATGTCCCTCAAACCATGCTTGCTCAGTACTTCACCAATTATTCATCGTACAATTTCGGGTGGTTTTCCCAAAATTGGCTATAGCAGGGACCATCCTCTGTAGTCAGGAAGTATTTAAGTGACCGATAGAATTATCATAGTGTGCACAGGACCAATTATTCATCGCCGCAGTAGTCAATGTGTTTTAATGTTTTATTAATCCTAAGTGTTGGCTGATTCACTCTTGTCCATCCCTTCAGTGAACCTCAGCCTCTAATTAACTCAATCACATAACCACTTTCCCATTAACACATAATCTTCACAAATGAGGGCTCGAAACCACTGCATAAAGCTCACATGGCCAGCACCATTCTCAATCTGGCAAGAACATCACAATAATTGTGCACATCAGGAAGTTCCTCAACCTGGCAAGAACGTCACATCAGTCGTGTAGATCAGGGAGTTCCTCAACCTGGCAAATATGTCACATCAATTTATCACAAGCTCATATCATCCACATCCTTGATTCGAATTCATACTCACTTAATCATTTCTTTCCTTGCACTTTCACTCTCATTACTTCAAAAATCATCAATCTCTTTATGTCATAACCAAATCTCGCCATTATTAGAAATATTTTATAATTCATTGTAAATTATTCTTCTCATACTTTCAATATCTGATGTGTGCGTAGCATATGTATTATTTCCTCATTAGTTTGTACTTATTTTAATAAATATTCATGCATTTTATTCTAATTTAGCATGCATTTAATTCATATTTCACTTGGAAAGGTTTTCTTGTGCTTTTGATGTGTAGATAATTATTTTGAGGCTTGGAGCATTGAAAAATAAAGGAATAAATCAAAGAGGATATGCTAAGAGATATTGTGAGAAGAAATCTAGAAAAGATAGAGATAGAGACATGTGAAAGGGATGAGATTGCTATTGGGCCTATTTTGCTATTTGGGTCCAACACTTGGAGGAAGGAAAATCTATAAAAGGAAGAAGATAGAAACCCTGTAACATAACATGTAGTAGTAGTAGAACATATAGTGATAGAATATTAGTAGTAGTAGTAGTAGGATTAGAATTAGGATTAGGATTATTTCTCTATCATAGCTAGAAACAAATTAGAAAACAAGATTCAAGGTTGGACAACTCTCTCCATGAAGAACTAGAAGGCGTTTGAAGCTGGAAGAAATTCCTCATCTTTCATCTTTTGGTTGTTTCTACCTTTTATTCCTTTATTCTTATTTTTTGGTTTGTATTATGTATATGATTGAATAGTTTTCCGTTTCTAAGGATTAGGATTAGCCCATGGAGTCATTGACATGATGATTTGATTATTTTCTCTTATTATTATTTATTTATTTTAGATTTAATTATGGTGTTCTTAATGCATGTGATTGTGTCGGATCCCACTATTGCATGATCCCAGATAGTAAGGGAAGTACCGAAATGTGAACCTTAGTGTTAGAAAATACATAATTAAACTTAAGGTTTTAGATCACGAAAGTAGTTCTAATCCTTGAGAGGATTCAATGAATTATCATAGATCTTAATGGATTTAATGTACCCTAATTACCACGAAAGTAAGAATTAGGCCTCATTAGATACAGTGCTAAGAGTCTGAAAGGAACTAGTATTCTACATTAGGATAATTCACCTTCAAAGTAAATTTAATTTAATAAGAGATATATCTTTAATTGATTATCAATGTTGATATGTGGTGAAACTAATCCTTGGAAGATTTAATTCTTATCTTATCTCATATCTTCAAATTTATTTTATTTTATTTTATATCTCAATCCAATCTTTTAATTTATTTTTTCATATCTCTAATAGATTCGTTTAGCTAATCTATACTTGTAATTTGTCGGTAATTAACAACAAAATCCCTGTGGAGACGATATCTTTTTATACTACTACTTGACATAACCTGTGCGCTTGCGGGCGTATCAAGTTTTTGGCACCGTTGCCGGGGATTTTGTTTTTGTTAATATTGACTGTTATTCTAAGCATATTAAACTAAACATTTTTTTTAGTTTCTATTTTTTTTATATATAGTATGGGAGACAAAGGACCAAGATGGATACCTGAAGAATACCATAAATCTTTTTGTGATTATTATCCTCTTGCACCATGTATTGCACGATCACCTCTTGATGAACCTCTCTTCAAGGAGTTAGCTCGGCAAGAATACATGCGAAAAAAGGAAGAATGGGAAGAAAAGCAATATTGGAATTCTCCTACGCCACAATATCATGCACAACCGGTTGTTGATGAGCTTTCATATGTGGACTCTTATTCATATCTTCCAACACCTCAAAAGTCCAACATGGAAATCATGCTTGAGAATTTCATGACTTAACAAATGGCTCACAACACGATGATTGAGAAGCAATTTGCACAACAAGCAGCTTACAATAAGATGATAGAAAACCAAATCGCACAACTAGCGACTGCATTCACAGAAGATCTCAACACATTTTCAACTCACACCGAGACTAAAGAAACAATTGAAGGTGTAACAACCTACTTTTATACTTTAAATAAAATACTTTAGATTAATATTTATTTATGAAAATGTTCGGGGTTTATAAAAATTTTGGCAGAGTTTCCTTTAAAAATCGGACTTTTCCCCGAATAGAATTTAAACCTGTCAGTCCAGAACAGTTTTTCATTCAAGTAAAAATATAACTTTCAGTCCCTTATAAACAATAATAGGGATTCACTTAAACTTATCAAAAAGAGAGAATGCGTTTTTTTATCAATACAATTACATTTGAATAAAATTACCATTTACAATTAAACAACTTTTATAAAAATTGATTATTTACAGTATATGATCCAAGTATGGTTGCAGAACCAATGGGACCGTAAGGTCACCCTTAATAATACACTCTCTACTATGAGTATACCTTCTCGACCTTGAGATCATGAGTTCCTGTCTCCAATGTGTACCTAATATGTCCACTGTAAGGGTGAGAGCTTTGAATCTAGATTAAAGAAAACGTTTAAAAACAGTAATAAATCATAAAGGGGCATATTCATACACAAACAATAACAATAACACACTTTCACAATTCAATTAACAATTAAAACATTATAACTTTATTCAATATATATAACTATGCATACTTAAAGTATAATATTTCATTATAACATTGTAATGCGCAATCACATGATTATGCTATGCCAACGTCACACTTAGATGGTTTAATTCTCGAATCCGATATTGAAGATTTCATTTCATTTTATTAACTTTAACACTTTTGATCGGATTCGATGAATTAAAGCATCCATAACAATGCATTCACACTTTCCCTTTCACTTTCACATTTTAACAATAACAATTAACAATTTAACACTTTAACACTTGAACTATGACTCACCCTAATGAACTATACTCATTTCAACTAATGATGCATGCATGAAACACAATGTGCACTACTTAATCAACTACCTATTAGTTACTCTCATGTGGAGTACTCTTTGGGAGTAGGAAAATCCATACTCCGCGGCCGAGGATTGCAACCATTGCTCTGATACCATATTGTAACATCCTACTTTTTTATAATAAAAGAAAATACTTTTAATTAACATTTATTTATGAAAATGTTCGGGGTTTACAAAAATTTTGACAGAGTTTCCTTTATAAATTGGACTTTCCCCCCGAATAGAATTAAACCTGTCAGTCCAGAACAATTTTTCAATCAATCAAATTATAAATACACAATACTATGAAATATTTTCAATTGACAAAAAGAGAAAAGTATAATTTGTACATTAATAAAATACACTTGAATAAAAACATCATTTCCAATTAAATAACATTTACAAAATCTAATTATTACAATATAAGACCTACGAATGGTTGCACTACCTAAATGGGACCACAAGGTCACCCTATGCAATATACTCTTCAGCAAGAGTATGACTTTCTCAGCCTTGATGTTCTGTGTCTGTCTCCTTGGTGTACCTAATATGTCCACTGTAAGGGTGAGTACTTTGAAATCTAGATCAAAGAAAACGTTTAAAAACAGTAATAAATCATAAAGAGGCATATTCATACACAAACAATAACAATTATACAATTCACAATTCAATAACAAGTAAGATACCACAACACTGTTCAGTTTAATAACTATAATTATAAAGGGTATAATACTTTAATATAATACTATAATGCACAATCACGTGGTTCTGCCCTGCTAACGTCGCACTCAGGTGATTTAATCCTCGAATATGATATTAAACATTTCATTTCATTTTAGTAACTTTAACACTTTGATCGGATTCAATGAATTAAAACACATATAACAATGCATTCATACTTTCCCTTTCACTTCCACATTTTCACTTTAACACTTTTACACTTTAACTTTTAAGCACTTTTAACAATTGGGTACATTGTGCCTCACATTCTCCCCGAAGAAGGGTTCCTCACACAATGTACCTATAACACTTTTTTCCCTTTTTCCAATAACAATAACATTCTCACATACACCCTCCACTCTGGGGAAAAACCGACCAGGAGTAAGCATTTCTCGACCAAAGTACTTCACCCCTATAGGGTTCGTCATACCGCACTTCACCCCTCTAGGGTTCGTCATGCTTGCTTGCACAGTGCTTCACCCCTCTAGGGTTCGTCACACAATTTGGATTGATTCGCCCAAATTGGCTTTAGCAGAAATCACCCTCGACTGGCCAAAACGAGCCAAAGTATTAGAATTATCATGGTTTGCGTAGAACCAACCCCCAACACGGGAAGCAAACCCGTGTCCTGTGCAGGATCAAAGTCCTCCATGATAATTCCAATAATATACTCTTGCCCTCATCAATCGTAAAACGACGTGTGTTTTTCCCCTATTCCTAACGTCCACCTTTACACCATGCATGATACAATGATTCAAGTGTTTCTCAATTGAATTTAAAACTCTCTTTGTTCTTTGGAAAAATGTCATTTAACTGGTTTAAACTCAATTGAGAAATACTTGGTCCTATTTGATGCATAACTATATGAATGTCACCTTTTTATGTTATAAGCATACACTTCACACTTATAACAATGTTAACCATAAAAGCAATATCAATCAACAAATCAGAAATCAACCAGTCAATCAGTTGACATACTCAGGTATGTCTCAGGGACTGTAATTTAAGTCACCGCCCTAGGGTTCTTCACTTCCTACTTTTTAACAATTCACAAAATCAGTTAATATAACATACATAAATAACATATCATTGGAACATAGGGTTTTCTAGCTAAACTCTACCCTCCTAAACATCAACCTAACCAACCAACAATTACACCTATTTTTAACTCTATTACTATAATTAAACCCTTCCTCTAACACTAGACCAAAGTACACCCCTTACCTTGAGGAGAGAGAAAGAGGAATTGAGGGTTTTTGATGGAGCTCCACACCAAGCTCCAATCCAAGCTCCTACAACTCCTATTCCTTGCCCTTAAGCATATTCCAAGTTCCTTTGTATGATTAGGAGGCTTTATGTGATGGATTGGGAAAGTTAGGGTTTGGGGTTTGATTTGGGGATTTTGTGAGAAAGAGAAGAAATTGAAATTAAAGAGAGGGAAATTGCCTGGGAAGGAATAGGGAATTGATTGGTGATACTAATTGGGTGTTATTTGATGATAGATTTGAGAAATTGAAAACCCTACGTGAAAGGAAGAAGAAGAACTCGTGGTGAAGAGAGAGGAAATTCTGTGAAAATGGCTCAAAAACGTGTTTATAAAACTGATTCAGCAGTGGTTAATCGATTAACTAGTGTAATTTTGGCCAAATTCAACTTTCAGGCCTTAATCGATTAACCTCATACTTAATCGATTAAGTCATGTGCATCATTTAGGTCTGAATCGATTAACTCAAGGCTTAATCGATTAGCTGATTCAATCCACCATTCCTTTGCACTTCAAAGTGTCATAACGTTTTCGTTAACCGTCGGATCTTGCTCAAATTTTGAGGCAAGCTTCCTAAGACACTTATCTTCACATACAACGGTGGAATTTGGGTTTAAAGCAATGGATCTTTTATTCTTAATTTCCTAAAGTCCTGTGCTCTCAACTCTTAAATAACCTTTCTAAACCACAAGTTTAACCTAACATATTCTTTTCTCTACACTCCAAACCTATTCTTACCTACTTCTATCTCATATAAACCTACTCTTAGCTAACTACTACATTCTAAACACTTAAGCACACACTAATTCTAATACCAATTAACGCTTTCTAAACGAAATCGACACTTGAGAAAGCTATAACGCTTATCATACTTCTACTTACTAATGCACCTAATCACTTAGTAAATTTGGGGATGTTACAACATCTCTAGTCTTAACTGATCTTTCTATTTTTGTAGTGTTCACAGATATTTATCACATCTAACTGTGGTAAAGGTTGGGTCAAGGTTTCAGCAAGATGCTCAGATTATCAAACGATTCAATTAACGCAATGGTAGAATAAAGGACTATGTTAATTCAGAATAGGATAACAGACACTTCATGATTTACCTTGATCAAGATAATACTCGAATCCTCGTATAGTAAACACCTTCCCTTACTTGATATGTTTGTCATTCATCACTTCCTTGCCTTTTTTCTTTGGACAATCAGGCGAATAATGCCCCGACTTCTTGCAGTTAAAACAAATTATTCCTTTGGGTACACCAAAATTTGATCCAAAATGATGTATCCCGCATTTTCCACATTGAGGTGGATGAGTGATTCCTCTTCTGTTTCTTCTTTTGTTATTCTCCTTTGTTTGGGTTTTCCTTATTTGTGATTCATCAAGCTCTGTTTCCTCTGATTGTTCTTCCTCCATTGCTGATTCCCTTAAATGTCTTTCTTCTATCTTTCTTTTCTTTTGAATTCGAGCATTATTTTCATAAACCTTCTCAGCCCTCTTATCGTCCTCGTAGATTCTACATTTGTTCACCAACATTGGGAAATTCCGTATTCCGTGATAACTAATTCGTGTTTTCAGATCTGGGCGTAATCCGTTCTCAAACTTCACACACTTAGACCTCTCATCTGGATGATTCTGGAAGTAAGGAGAATACTTCATTAATTCCTCGAACTTTGTAGCGTATTCTTCGACGTTCATTTCACCTTGTTCCAATTTCAGGAATTCAACTTCTTTCTTTCTCCTCACATCCTCCGGGAAATATTTTTCCAAAAACTTTTCCTTAAATACCTCCCAAGTGATATTATGATTTTCAGCCTCTAGCAATTTTCTTATGTGATCCCACCAAGTCTCTACTTCACCTTTCAGCATATAAGTTCCATACACCACCTTCTGTTCATCTGTGCATCCCATAGTCCGAAAGATTTTATGGATTTCTTGTAACCACCTTTGAGCTTCCTCTGGTTTATATCCTTCTTCGAATTTCGGTGGATCACTCTTTCTGAATTCCGACAACCTGTAGAACTCAGCAGGACTTCGGCGATTAGGTCGAGTGTTATTCTCTAGAATAGTAGCAATCTTTTCCAGAAGTTGGTTCGTCAGTCTGTTGGCCATCGGATATCTGCACTTATAGAAACTTAGATTAGAGTCGCACAACCTATTGAGTATGGAAAGGACCACACTCCACAGTCGAGAGTTGGAACCATTGCTCTGATACCATAAAGTGTAACGCCCCAAAATATTAAGTGGAATAAAAAATGCGGATTAATAAAAACCTTTTTTCCAAAAGAGTGTGAAAACCAAAAGCATAGCTTATTAATATCATATTATATTACAAAACAGTCTGAGTGTAAATATAAAAATATAAAATCCCCAAAAATCTCTCTTTACACCCAGAGCATGGTCTTCAAACTCTATCCTTCAATAAGAGGATTCGGACAACAAGATGTCATCATGGCTGTCTCTGCTATAGTTCCTTTAACTCTAACAGAAGAGACCTTTGACCTGTCATTCAAAAGAACCTACCACCACCGATGTGGTAGTATGGAAGTAAGTCACTTGTCATATCGCGTAAGCAGATTATATGATTGTTCAAACACAAGCATCACATATATCATTTTAATGTAATGAATGCATGCTCACGTGTCTTATCAATCAATAAATAATATTATTAATCTTTCATGCAATGCATGTACGTCTCTCAAAACATTCTTTTCATCACTTCCATAAAAACAACGCTCTGGGATTGGCAATCGTGCGCTCGATGTTTCCACAACCTGTATAGCGGCCACACCGTTCTATACTGGAACCCCATCCACCACGATCCCAAAATGAACAAGGGGATGATCCCTAAACCATTGTCCACCAATAGTTCTAGGCCCTTGTCATTTCAATGATGGCTACCACACCGTTCCAACCGTCTCATATAGCGGCCACACCGTACTATATGGTTTCCCAATCCCGCATGCACCTTACTCATTTTACGATTCTCGTAACATCATGCATGAGATGCATATTCCATATATTAATTATCACCATTTCCATTATCAAGAATAATCATCATTATACACATGGCGGCCACACCGTTTCATGCCTTCATATAGCGGCCACACTGAACTATATGAAATCACACACATATGGCTGCCACACCATTCCACATGTCTTCGTATAGCGGCCACATCGTACTATACTGAATCACACACATATGGCGGCCACACCGGTCCACATGTCTTCGTATAGCGGCCACACCGTACTATACGGAATCATCTAAGCTCAATGATCTTACATCGGAGCTATTCATTCAGGCTCACGATCTCATATCGGATCTATATAACCAATTAATCATCATGCATTATTATATTCATCATATCATCATTATTCATTGTCAATTCCATGAGGTCTCCAGCCAATAACCAATTAGTATAATGTCTATACAAAGCCTTCCATCATTATTGCAATGAATTTGGTTATTTATTCATTTCCCTCAGGCACTAACCGGTTACAAGATCCACTAACCGGTTAGTGACAGCAGACCTGAGAGCACAACATATTGATTTTAAGTCCAAAACCTTCCAATTTTAAAACTAATTCCTTCCTACTCCTTATTTACATTCTAAGACATAATCCAAAGTTTCTTGCAGGTCTTCTAACTACCCAAAACATATTTTAAATTCATATATCCATTAACATCCTATTAGGGAAAAGTTCCATTATTAAACCTTAGCAAATACTATGGTTAATTAGCTTACTTATTTCAAATTATAGTTCCATTGCTAGTCCAAACCCATACCATACCTATATTACAAGATTATTATACTAAACTTAATTAACTTCATACTTTGTCAGGCTCTAACCGGTTAGAGGGACTCCTAACCGGTTAGATGCTGCAGACTTGCAGACTTGAGAACAGGACTAGTTACATTCTTATTCTTTTCAATCCAATCACTTACCATACTATTCTCTAATCTCTGTGCAGCACCTAAAGCATTACTAAAATATGACTTAATCATATTAACAGTGAGCTATGACTCCAATAATTTAAGTTCAAGATAACCTCAAAGTCTTGGACCAAAATAAAAGGCAAAGTCTAGCTCACATCAACTTATTTCTTATTGTATCAACTTCTAATTCCAAACTATTAGTTATAACAATTTGGACATGACTCTAAGGTTATAGTAAGACTTAAGCATATCAAATTACATTCCATTAGTTCTAAGTTCATCAATCTAATTTCCAGTTAAAACTCTTTATCAAACCATAACCAATTCCATCCTTCCCTAGCTTATTTACTCCCAATGATTGGTTCAAATATTAGTCCAAGTCTAAGTAACAGTTATCCTTAATGATTGTTATACCAACATAATCAATTGGTGCATTCTGTCAGTCACTAACCGGTTAGAGAGCCCACTAACCGGTTAATTTATGCAGTCTAACAGCATACTACACTTCTTTCTTGCTCAATTCCTTTCATAGTCCAATTATTACTTCTTGACATCATTGGACAACCAACATATATGGTATCGATTTACCACTTCACAACAAGTAATTCAACCAAATCAAAGCATATATCATCAAACCAATGCATTAAATTTCAGCATGTAACACAACAACTAATTCAATCTTATGAATTCCAATAATAATCAACAATCATCAAATTTCAGTATATAATACCACTTAGGACATGCTCACTAATGTTCTCATGCATTCATCTCTTGGTTCATGACACTAACTCAGTTTTATAGCATATGGAACCAAGGATTGTATTGGCCTCGAAGACAACCAATCTTGCCTTGGTTTCAATATTCATAATTCACACATATCATTACACAAACCATCAATCATAAATCCTAGCGATATGAATGAGATCTCCCATACCTTGTACGAATTGAACAACACTTAACTAGCTCTAAGACACTCCAGGGCAGCAACCACAGAGCTCACAGCAACCGCAGCTTGAAACCAGAAAAACAGAGCAACAAGGACCAAGAATCACAAGCTCTCACACTCACTAATCACCAGCTAAAGGTGCAGCAACCAAGGGCTAGTTACTTGCACGAATTTGAGAAGGAATTTGGGCAGAGTTTTGGCTCTAAAAATGAATGGAAATTGAGCCCCAACAGTAGCAACCCAAAACCCCTATTTTAGAGGAGGAAAAGAGGGGAAATTGAGGGAAGAGTGGAGCAAGGTGTGCCACCCAGCTCTTCCTCACGCCACACACTTGCTTTGAGGTGTTGAGGGGTGTTATGTGGCTTAAGGGAAGAGAAACCACGTTTTTAGCTCGAGATTTCGAGCTAAACCGACTTAATTTTTTGCAGATGCAGACTCACTAACCGGTTACTGGTTTTACTAACCGGTTAGCCACTGCTAAAAATTTAGAAATTCAATTATAAGACACTGCTTTGCTCAAAAATTAATTAAAAAATATTTACTTCTCAAAACAAAATTTCCACCGTTGGATGTCAAGATAAAATCATTAGAAACCTTGTCTAAATATTTGAGTACGATCCAACGGTTAACGAAAGAGATACAGTCTAATCTTTACATGATATTTTACCAAAATATCACTTTTTTACACATTTCATTTAAATCTTTCTTTGCCAAAGCTATTTTATTTCCAAAATATGTTTCCTTATGCTTATTTTTCCAAAATATTTTTCTTAAAAATATTTTTCATTAATAAAATAATTATTTATCCTTTTTAAAAAAACGAGGGATGTTACACATTGGGTGGATAATGGCTTGTATTTCAAGTGTGACGTACTCTGTTGTGGTGAATGGCCAGTAGTTTGTCTCATTTACAGGGTCTAGGGGCATTAGACAGGGAGATCCTGTTTCCCCCCTCATTTTTGTGTTGTCAACAGAAATTTTGACTAGAATGCTGCAGCATGCTACTTATCATAGAAATTTTAGATTTCATCCTTTATGTAAAGAGTTGATGCTAGTTAATTTAGCATTTGCATATGACATAATGATCTTTTGTAAAGGGCACCCTGCTAGTTTTAACATTTTGATGCAGGAGTTTGATAATTTTTCCAATATGTCAGGGCTGTATGCTAGCAATGAGAAATCTTCTATTTTTATGGCTGGCATTCCCCAATAGAGGCAAGAGGATCTTGTTGAGATTACTGGTTTTCAGAAGGGGACTTTCCCTTTTAGATATCTTGGATTGCCTCTGTCTGCTAAGAAATGGTCTGTTTCCACATGCCATCTTTTAGTAGATAAGGTGACTAAGAGGATCAATTCATGCAAAACCAGGAATTTGTCGTATCAGGGCAGGTGTTGTCTTATAAACTTAGTCCTTATGAGTTTGCTTGTGGTAATGAATTATTTCTTTTACCGAAAAAAATTAATAATATTAAAATCAGAGCTCCTCATGAATCACAAACTCAAATAAATTCATTTGTCTCCAACGAAAAAAGATTTAATAATATTTTAAATCACGAAAATATAATTTTCTTAAATATGTAAAAATTGCGGGTATTACATTCATAGAGTGTCAGTAATCGATTATCTCCCCCAAGGTAATAGATTAATTATTTCCTTTAATTCAAATTTAGGGTGTCTCACAGAATGATTGTTATCGATTATCACCCCAAGGTAATCAATTACATCACCAAATCTTCATATATTAATGGTTTCTAACCCTAAGACATTCCTCTTAACTCCTATCCATGATTTACCATTAATTCTTTCATTAACCCTAACTTAGGCTTATTCTGATTGAGTTTGAAATCAGAAATCGGGGATGTTACAAATAGAGAGAGTAAGGTTTTTCATTAAATTTATTCCCTCCACTATCATATGTAAGATTTTTTTTGGAATTTTTTACTTCCATCAAGGAATGTAGTAAAATTTGTTAGTGATATTGAAAATGTAAAAATTTTATATACTTTTTCAAAACTACTCCTATAATTATTATTGGAATCCTAAAAAGTATTGAGATAATAAGAGTGTTTGTGAAAAGAAGTAATTAAATCCTAATGGAAGTTGAAACGAGGTCTTATACATAGAACCAAAATAAAAACCCTAAAATGATCTGAATCGGATTGAGTACATTCGTTAGAAAAATTAGTTAATAATATTAATGTTATTGAAAATGTAAAATATTTTGTATACTTTTTTAAAGTTATCTCTACAATTATTATTGGGACTCTAAAAAATATCGAGTAAATAGAGATGTTTGTTGAAAAGAAGTAATTAATACCATTTAAAATTAAAAGTAGAGCTTATTAAAGACAAAAAAAAAAAGTTTTCAAAAGGTTCTATAACCAAATTTAAAAAAAAAAAAACTTTATTAGTGATCTCAAATATAAACAAAAATTAACTAACTTTTTATTTTCAATACAGTCATTCCTAAATATCCCTATAAAGTTGTTGTATCAATTCATTTTTTTCCATTCTCAATAGTTTAAGTTTCCTAAAGTTCCCTTAAAAAAAAAGTTTCCTAAAGTAATATATATATATATATATATTATAAATCTGAGAAAATTAAATATACTTAATTTATTTTATTTAATAAGTATAAAATTAGTTTTTTTTCTTATACTCCTTTTAGTCTTACTTATAGATCGCACTTAATCATATCACACGAATCAAGGATGGTAATTATTCTTAAAACTTTAAAAAATACTTTAATATTATGATTTCACCTTCTTAATTTGCCTTGAAAATTTTATAATTGTATTATTTTACAATAATAACAAAAGACAAATAAAAAAACAATAAAAACTTTATAAAAAATACAGTAAGAAAATAAGCTACAAACAAAAACAGATAATTTTTCTAAAATATAATTTATAAATAGGATAGAAAGTAGTATATCAGACCCTACTACACTAGCATAACACATACAAAACGTGCGGGTATGTTTCACGTTTGATATGTTTATTTTTATTTTTATTTTTTTATTTAAGAATTTAATATGATAAATTAAATAATTCTAACCCATAACTTGTTATTTAAACTTGATCTGACGCACATTACTTTTCTTAAGTTTGTTTACGAGCTAATTCTTGGAGGGAAAGAAATAAAAATATAAAACTTGAGAATTCTCATAAATTTTACAGAAGATATTTTTGTATCTCAAACCTTTCCATTCCAGCTATTTTCTTCTACAAATTAAACCAACTTTCAATGGAGAGATGATTTAGAGATGATTTGGATATTTAAGACTATAAAAGAAATTTAAGAAATTGAGATATACTAAATGTAAACCTCGGGCTAAAAGAAAAATGCTTAAAAACTTTATAAATTAATAATATTGCCATACTTGCTCGAATAGCACTTGCATGATAAATGTGGTTTATAAAGAAAAAGAAATTTAACACAAAATATTAATTCCTTGTTCCAATTTATCTCTAAGTTTTGGAATTTCATACGGATTAAGAAAGCCATTAAATTCTTCAATTTTTAAGAGAATAATAAGACAACTTTACTCTATTATTCCTACACTACATTAATTATATATCAAACATTTAACATATTTCAAAATATTTAAAAACAAGGTTAAAGTTGAAAAAAAAAATTAATTAATATATCATAAAATTCCTAAAGCGACAAATAATTTGAAACAAGTTAAAAATGTTAAAACGATAGATAATTTGAACAGATGGAGTATAGTAATCGACAATAAAAAAATGGAGCTTATTAAGCTTCCTAAAAATAGAAAAAGCAATACAAATTTTTAATTCTTCTTCTCTCAAAAATATTTTTCAATAGTTTCAACTTGATATGTTATTTTTTTTTAATGTAACATCAAACAATAAATACAGCACGAAACATAGGTACACCTTTCATTCATATTTATTTGTATTATTTCAAACAAAATACATCCTTTAAGAAATGCAATCATTATTTAAATTTTCAATACATTAATTATGTTTTTTTTCATTATATTTTTTCTCTCTCCGTAATCATTACTTTTTTCTACTAGTACGAAAACTAATACCCTATTAAATAGAAGTAAACAAGAAAAGTACTCCCTCCGTCCCTAAATATAGTACCTCTTTGAGAGATTTCACGTCCATTAAAAAATTGAAATAATTTAGTTAATTGTATTTGAAATGTGAACTTTTGATATGTATTTTCAAAATTACCCTGTTAATTGGAAATCTAAAAAGTGTTAAATAAATAGGGGTGTTTGTGGAAAAAAGTAATTAATACTCATTGAAAATTGGTAAAAGATCTTATAAATAGGGACAAAATAAAAGTGTCAAAATAATCTTATATTTAGGGACGGAGGGAGTAAAATTTATTACGCTCTTGAAATCATAAAAAAACATATGAAAATAAAAGAAACTACTAAAAAAATGAGCAAAATAGAAACAGAGGGAATATAGGAATACATGAATCAGACAATAAATCAAGGAAATTCTAAGATGCAACATGGACATTTTATTTTATTTTTTATAATTTTTTTTAATTCAGATTTAATCAGAATATTTTTTTAACAAAGATTGCTAATCCAAATTTATTAAAATATATCAATTTGTAATAGATATTTACTTAGTATAATTTTTTTACCTGTATCAGAAAGTATACAATAAAAAAATTCAAAGTCAAATAACAAAAACATATATATAAAAAAATACAGAAAACCTAAAATGCTATTAAACGTATGAAAATAAGAAAAAAGAGAAGAAGAGAGGAAACAATTTATTGTAATATATTCAGTGTACATTTTACATCATAGTTGAGTCATATTTATAGGGAGATAGGAAACCCTAATATGGAGTGGTATCAACTAAATATAAACTCAATCCAATAGATAGTCATCCACTAATTAGATAGATATGAATTGTTTATAACACTCCCCCTTGAATGACTATTAAGAGAATATGCCTCTTAAAAAACATTCATAAGAAAATCCCTATAAGAAAAATTAGCGAAGGAAAAAGAATATACAATTCTTCTTACGCAATTGGATGTTACTTCATTAAAAACCTTGCCAGGAAAACCCATCGGGAAAAAACCATGACTAAGGGAAAAAGAATGCAATGTGTATTTATATCTCCTCCTGATGCGAACAATTATCTCTGAGATATTACTCTATTACCTTCGCAGCATAGGTTTCATGATGTACCAAAATTTCATTAAATATTCCATTTGTAATTCAAAACAAAATTCTGTTCTTTCCAAATCCTTCATTTCAAATTCTTTCTTTAAGCAAT
This sequence comes from Crotalaria pallida, assembly GCA_037953625.1. Taxonomy (NCBI): domain Eukaryota; kingdom Viridiplantae; phylum Streptophyta; class Magnoliopsida; order Fabales; family Fabaceae; genus Crotalaria; species Crotalaria pallida. The sequence goes on from CM075654.1 coordinate 28,548,816, forward strand.
TTACAACATTTGGAAGCTCTTCAGGAATTCTAATAATATTCAATTTATCATACTAAAACATGTGTTTAACTTCATTCCAACATCTTCCTGTGAATGAATAATAATATCTTGCTAATAAATTAATATCAGATGACATATTAAGTCACGTATGACATTTAACGATCTAATAGAGATTAGCATATAAATTAGTTGTTATTTATCAAAAAAACTCACTTTATAAGTTGTTTTCCCCAACTTGATAGGCATAAATTTAATTTACTACATAAATATTAAAATAAACACATAACATGAACCATAATTGTAACAGTCCGATTTTCGTAACACAGAATAGCCAACCTTTATGTATTAAGTTTGCAAAAATGTGGCCAAATTTATTTATTTATTTATTTTTGAAAACATTATTGAGAAGTCATTGATACACTTAACATTCTTTATTGAAAACCGAGTTGTTACTAAAACATTTCTTTACATAAAACATTCATCTTCATAAGATGACTTGGTTCAAAGAGCACCATTCCATTATGTCATATCAAAAACATTCGTGACCATTTCCAAAAGATTACATTATTCAATTTTCCAAAATAGAAGTACTCAACAGCTTAATTACATAAATGGCTCATTGCTCGGGTAATCCTTGACTCAAAATACTAACAACAGACTTAGACTATAAGAGGACTAAGGCCATCTTAACTAAACAAACTACACTCGATTCTTCCTAATGAAGACAACCGGCTGCGGCTTCCTTTTCTTTCCGGACATTTTCTTCGTACCGGAGGATGATGCTATCTCCGTTGTTGACTCCTCTTCAGAACTTGGCTTCAGCGCTACTCCAAACAGCTTCACGGATTCCTCTTTAACTTCATCATGTGACGGGGGTTCATTACTATTGTGCCCCAAAATAGAGACACTTCCCAAGCATGATCCCGTTGTTAACCCGCTCAATTTATGTTCTGGATCTGCAATCACAACCTGGGTACATCCCGTCCACACCCATCCATAGCGTGTGGGTTTCCACCCACTTCCCTGACGACGCCATGTAGTAATCTCCAAACGATGCTCCATCTGCCCGTTGCGATATCAGCAACACCGATATGCCAACGAGACAGGAGAGAGTAAGCGATCCGAACGACGCATCGTCGACGGTGTGGGTTTACAATAGGCAAGATATTAAGACAATACAAACATAACAATACAGCATAAATACAATACAACATTCAAGTATATCATCATCCTCATCTTTATCATCATTATCATTATCATCATTATCATCATCATCTATATTCATTATCTTGCCAAACGTATTTTCACTTCTCCACATAAGCATTCTTTCTTTCTCAATTCATTTCCATTTCATAAGGTTTCATTCACTTTTCCACACTTTCATTCTTTTCGTTTCTCATCATCAACATTTCATAAGATCTTGCTTCTTATAATTATAAATCTTTTCATGACTCTTAAACTCTTCTTATCAAGTCTTATTGGGTCACAACCATCGATGATTGGGGGAAATTTAAAATATCATCGAGGTACTCGTTACATTCGCAGTTAGCACACACGTCTACATCTCCTCGGCCATCCACCCAACCTAGTCGGAAGCAAACAGGAGTACAGGACCTTTACCGCGCAGGCTTGACAGCTGTCTCAACAAATGGCTCCAAGCCAGGAGAACTGTAGAAAATCGAGTACAGTCTTAAATCAAATCATAAATAAGGCACACCGTAGAAAAATCGGGTACAGTGGCAAAATCATAGAGCCTCGCTCCAGTCCCTCTCACTGTTCCTGAATAGCCATAGGGGTGACAGTACTATTCTAGTCTTGAGTGCAGAACTTACCACGGCTTTGGATCTAGTCCCTACCACGTCTGGTATACCATATGTGGAGTTCGTTCTGCCCAGAATAGTACTCAAGGCATCATGACGTTTTACCGCCCTAGCCTACCCTATTGCAATCACAACCCGAATATCCCTGATACCCGGGGTATCTTCCTCTCCATTACTTCGCACTCATTGCTCATCGCTTTCGCATTCATCAATGTCTTTTAAAGAGTTTTAGAGTTTTAATTAACGTCTTAATCCTAAGGTCGGCTCATCCTTGTTGCATCCCTTCAACGAGTACTGACCACTAATCGTTCAAACTTTTCTGTTCTCACATAGCACAGAGCTCAAATCACATCAGCAACTTGCATCACAGCACATCAAATGATTCCCATAGGAAAATCTCATAAGCCTATTGTATCCATCTGATACTTGGCAATCATCATCAATCATGAGTTCTCGAGCACAATCTCAGCATCACGTACAAAATCTCGGCACCATGAGCACAATCTCAGCATTAGGAACACAATCTCAGCATCATACTTAACTGGGGCATTCTCAGATCTCAACACTTTCTCAAACTTTAACTCACATCTCTTTATCCATCATCATTTCATCACTTTCATTCGCATCACATCTATCTCTTACCACATTCTTACGGTTCTCATAATATCTTTTCTCAATCATTCTCATAACTCTTATCATTATTTCTTTTCTTAATGTCTTATCAAGGCTGCCTTATTCCATAAGGACTTAGGCTCAACCGGGTCTCATATATTTCTCTTTGTGTCTTTTACTTTCACAAACTTATTCACATTATCTCATTCGTCTTTCATTTCAATCATATTTCACTACTTTCACAAACTTATTCATATCATTTCATTTTCAAGACGTAACAGACGCCCATCAACATGTTATTCTTTTTAATCATCAAATCAAATATCATCATGCATAATTAAACAGATAAACATAAGCAAGCTATTTCAATCATCATCATATAATCTCATCACATAACATTATGTGGTCTTTGTCTCCTTCGTATATGTGGCCACACAACACAAACAATTGCCACTATACTACTTGTGACACCCTTTTTATATATCCAAATAGTTAATATAATAACTATCTCTTCAGAATAAAATATGGACTTGTAAGTATTCATTGAAAATGTAGAAATAAAATTTTCTTTCAAGGCGGGTGCACAAACCAAAATATGGGACTCTTGGAGAATATACTTTATATCGTTCTAATCATTGTATTGGATTCGGCATTTACTAAGATAGAAAACCTTTTCATAATCCAGACAACATCGGTGCTTTTGAAAAACGTATTGACATAGTAAAATTAAAACTGATACTATTTAAATAACATAACTGAATATGTTAATTAATCTTTATTAGAGTGAGCGGAAAAGGTAGGACTATGCACAATTGTAATATGAACATAAGTGATATATATATACATATATATAAGTCATGGAATACATAGTCCAGTTAGTCATAACTCCAAGATCCATAATACAAGTCCATCAAAAGATCTATGTAAACAGAAAACCATAACCCTAGAGTTCCCAAAAGTATATCTACACTATATACATCTCAAAAATATAGACTCTAGAGGTGGTCTCATAGATCTGGCAATAGCAGTAGTAGTAGTGATAGTAGTAGCAGTCTCTAGGTAGCAAAAGAAAACATCATCATCAACAGCAGCAGCAGCAGTGTCTCCTCCACAGCATCCCCACATCGGATCCCCTGATCCTCAATTCCTCATCATATACCATATACACATACCTAGGGATCATCATCCCTCCACTGACTCCCGGTAGAATGAACGACAAGCTCGCCTCCGCTCTCGTCCTCCACGGGACCCTCCTCGATCTCATCCGATGGAGAGTGTACCCTACCACTGGGTACAGGGTCAGGAGATGGTGTGATCCTAACTGGGCTCCTCGGATCAGAAGGGGGAGTCTCCTCGCGGACGACTCTAGAATAAAAAGGGTGTGAGCGGGTAGGTCGAAAACGGAAACTGTGATATGAGCGAGCTGGTCGTGTGGGAGGTGGTCCATGATATGTGTAAAAAGGTGGTACGTGCATAGTGTATATGATGGGAATCCTAAACCTACGAGGACGAAATCGAATCAGCGGGTTCAGGTGGTAGAAGGTGACCTCTACCTCCTCCTCGAACACCGCACGATGGTCCTCGTAGATCCATATGCCACTAGGAAGTGGCCGGATCTCGATGCAAGCGATGTAACGTGACATCACCTACAAGGGCATAGGGGTAAGCAATTCTATACACATAATCAATAGAGTATAAATATGTGAACAATGTGAATGTAAAGTTATGCAACAATAAACAGCAATCACATTTAGCATTTAACAGTTAATGAATGCAAGTAGGATGCTCATACTAGTTCCATATATCAATATTGTTTTAGATGAGTGACATGATGTATGATCCTAGCTCTTAACCCTATCTCCATCATTCTATGACACTCTCTGACGTCCATCCTTTACTCTGTCCAGAACTCACCAGTGCATTGTACTCCTAGGTGTACAACATTCGTACATTCACCAAGAATGTACACGACAAGCTTTGAGTACGTGCCACCCGAGCAACGTCCCGTCATCCAAACGGTATAACCATATCAGCATCTGACTATGCCGACCACGTCGTCAACCATAACGTGTCATCAAGCGAGCCGTCAATTGGCACTCCCAGAGGCCCTCCTCATGTTACCAAAACATGATAAACGATCTATCATCCAAACTTCAGGATGAATGCATTATTTTTAAACTTAAAGGAAATTGGTTAATATATAACGTGCCACCCGAGAAACGTCTCGTCATCCAAACGGTATACTTATATTAATCAATTTCTTTTAAGTCCAGATCCGTTGGATTATTGTTATTTAATCATTAACCAAATGATTCAGAATTAAAAATTATATTTTTAATATTCTGGGTGAACTACTCGAGTGTTCTTCAGAATACTCGAGTATTCTTCACTTATTTCCAGATTACTCGAGTGTTCTTCAGGATACTCGAGTGTTCATGTCTTTCTGGGGATTTGGGTTTCATATTCATAAAAATACTCGAGTAGTTCATGAGTACTCGAGTGTTCTTCATCAATTCCAGAAAACTCGAGTGACCCCTGCATTACTCGAGTGGTTTACCTTAAGAGATCCCCATGAATCAGTTATTACTCGAGTCCTGGGCCTGATACTCGAGTGTTCTAACACAAAATACACTGTTTTATCATAATTTTACTCGAGTATCAAGCCAAGTACTCGAGTCTTTTCTTACAGAAGAGACTGGAAACTTGGTTTTAACATACCATTTTCTATTATAACCATTTTTAGTCCAATCCAATGATCAACAGAGTTCATATACCATATATTAAACATGTTACAACACTTAGCACATATCAAATTACAGATTTGACAGAGAATCACAAGATTATGCATAAAACATACAATTTCACAACTTAACATCTCAATTTGCAAAATACTCAACAAACTTGTAAAATAATGCTCATTACAGCTTGCATGCATCATATGAAACTTGCTCCAAACAACCATAGAGCATGAGTTGGTCTCCAAACCAAAGTTCCTATTCAATCTAAGCCCTTAGAGCCTCTTGGTGGCTCTCTAATGAAAATCATGGAATTTAAACTCTATCTAGTGCATAAAACAACTTCCCCTTACCTCTCAGACGTGACTCAACAAGAGAATTTGCAAGAAGAAGCTCCACAGCACCAAAACCTCTTCAAGCATCACATGCAGGACAGTTTTGAGTGAAGCACCAAGATTGAATTGGTTGACATATGAAACAGAGATAAGAATTGGGGAAATTAGAATTTCTAAACTCTATGCAACACCTACTAGCTATAGAAACCGAATTGAGACTCAAGGGATTCGTGAGCTTACCAAAAATCGAATTCAAAGTGAGCTCCAGGAAAAGGTTTGACAGCAACCAAGCTTCACTTTCGAGCTCCAAATCTCCCAACTCACACAATCTCATCTCACGATTTTGGTGTTTATACAAAGCTCGTGATGTGAGCTTTGTATTAGTGTATAATTTGTCACTCAAATCAGCACACAGAGGAAGAATCGAATGCCCAAACTCAGGAACCCTAACTTCACAATTTCATCAACAAAGCCTTCAATCTCGTTGATGAATGGCTTAAATAGACAGGGAGGAAGCTCATGCACAACGACACGACGATGGGAGACGTGGTTGAGAGGTGATTTCGTGTCAACGGAGGGGAATTGGTGGTGGTGACTCACCAAACGCACTAACTCGTGCAACTCTGATCAGAATACTCGAGTATTTTGCCCAGTTTTTGAAAAATAATAATTTTATTTACTTTCCCTCCAAAACCTTTCCTATATTTACTTCTAGGTCCCAACCCAGGGACTAATATGCAAAATGCTTATTTCATGCATAATTATATTTATTAAATAAATTCACACACATTTCCTAACTACATAAACACAGATTTTAATCAAGGATTAAAATAGAAATCATTAATTATAATTAATTTTATAATTAACATTTCATTAATCGGGGGTTAAAATTTTGGGGTGTTACACTACTGACTCAGAACCACCAAGTTCCAATCTTTGAGATGATCCGGAACGTCCTAATAAATCACCTAAATACCACGGTGTCTTAGGAAAGCTTCTCTCTCACCTCTAGTCCAGCAATTAAATGCACGCGATCTCCGCGGATCCTTGTGGGTGCCAGCTGCCCCAATCCCTCGTCTTTAAAATTCTTCGTATTAACAGAACACATTTTTGTTATTAACTTATATAAGAAAATCGTCTCTCAACTCAAACACATTTCATTTCTCGTCGGAAGACTTAAAACATAATTGTTTTCTCAAACTCAACTCTAATATTTTTCTAGTACTTAAAGTACTTCAAAACCATTTGAAAATATCTAATAAAGTGATTTAAATCAATTGATTTGGTTGCTGGTCCGTCTTGGACAACACCTTAAACATATCCGAAAACACCGAAAAATTCACCGTTTTTAATCCGGCTTTTTCCCAAATTAAATACCACTCGAAAACCATACTTTAAATCACATGAACACATTTTTAAAATTAAGAAGCAAGTCCAAACGATTCTGGACAGCAAATAGGATTGTTTCACAAATCACTTTAATAAAAATCCGAAAACATCGTAAAAGTACTTTTGTTTCAAATCATTCTTTAGCTCAAAACTAACACTTTAAATTTCAAGCTTTCTCAATAAGTACAAACTTAGGACATCCACTAAACATAATCCAACAATCCCAAATAAATCAAATCGAATTATCTTAAAATCAATTCATTTTAAAACTAATTACGTACTCAAACATTTTCCAAACATCGATTAATCACACAACAACAAACAACACTTTGATAAATCCATTCACATAGTCACATAGCACATATTCTTTCATGGATTTAAATTATTTAAGTGAGCATACATATACAATAATCAAGTAACACTTTATTAATTAAATTAAGGCATATACCTAATTAACCAACACTAAAGCAAGCATATAACTCACAATCCTTTCCAAAATAATTCATTTTCATATTTATCTACATTATCAAAAAGGGACCGAATTGAATAAGCCAAAATAAACCAAGATCACAAGTTTCAATCACTCTATATCAACTTATTCATTTTAAAATATTAGCATGCAAGTTCATTTTTAAACAATAAAATCACTTAGATATATATATATATATATATATATGCATGCAAAACCGAATATAATCAAAGAATTAAGCCAAACATATACACTTTATACACTCCAAACAACTAAATCATGTTCAAGCATCAACTTGCATCTTTAGGTTTATAAAACAAAGTTTCCTTAACACCTTTATCATTCATGGCCGAAAATATGCACATATCAAAACAAAGATTTGTTCACATCAAAGACACAAGATCATGAAATTATTTCTTCCTTTTTGATCCTAAAACCGTGAGCTCTTCTTGGAAAATTTAACAAACTTCAATTCATTTTCTTTACTTAAATACTACATCAAAGTCTTATTTTTCATGCCTTAGTGATTTCATGCATGCGTTCAAAGCCCTTAGATTAAGCAAATATTAACATGCATGACATTTCAAGTAGCTACACATCATAAAAATTTCATTTTTAACATTAAACCTCATGCATGTTCATAAAGTTCCTAGATTTAACCAAAACTAACATGCATGTACACAAAACAAAAATCAAACATAGATTCTCTTCTTTTCTCATCATGGCCGAATGTCATCAAGGCAAATAACAAGGTTTTTATGCAAACACTTTTACATGCAAATGATCAAAACACTAGACTAAGTCTTGCATGTACTCAAAATAGTTTTTCAAAGCATGATCTCTTTCCATATCATCATAACCGTACATCATCATCATCAAGGCAAGATTTTCACATGCACAAAATCCAAAACTCAAGCTTTTCATTTTAACTTTAACAAAATCAAGGTTATGCACTCAAATCGTGTAACCATTTGTATATGCATCTACAAAAATCCTAGATCAAGTCATAAAAATCCAACATGCATGTACTTAGATCTTATAAATCAAGTCATAAAATTAATCATAATAATACAAATCAAAGATTCAAAATCATTTTGAGTAAAAAGGGACCAAAACCGTGACATGCATCAAGGGAAAATCAAATCTTTTTGCTCAAAAATAATATGCATGACTCAAGATTAAAGCTTTATCAAAGATCAAGTCAAGATCAAGACATGCAAGACTCCAACTTCATGCTTTTTCATAGATCAACCATAAATCACTACATGCATAAAAAGATCAAGGCAAACAAACAAGTTTAAACACAAACTTTAGTTAAAACCGTGACAAAGAAGGATTACAAGTTAAAGATCCAACTTTTCAACACAAATTTTCATGATCAAGGCTTAAAAATAACATGCATGTCATTGAAACTTCAAGATCACTTAAAAATAAACACATGCATCACAAAACTTTAAGTTCAAGCAAAGTTTATCATCAAGTCCTTTACAACATAAGGTTAAATACACTTAAAACTCTCAAAAGCTTAAACAACTACCTTAAATCAAAACATTAACTTCAAGCTTCAAGATCTCTCTCTCTCTCTCCTAAGTTAGCTTCGGCCTTCTCTCCCTTGGGTGGTAGGTGATTTTCTTCTTGAGTTTGGAGAAGGAAGTGTGTGAAGAAGAAGGATCAAGTGTGTATTCGAGAAGCTTGGATCTTCTAGCCCTCTCCCTCTCCCTCTCCCTCTCTCTTGGCCTCACTCACTCTCTCTCTCTCTCTCTCTTGTTCTAAGAGTTGGATGAAACTCTTAGAAAATGTGTTTGGTTTGAAATGGAATGAAGAAATGAAGAGGAGGAAATGAAATGAGGCAAAATGAACTAATGCCAAAGCTATTTATAAGCAATTCGTGTATTTCCTCTTTTGTCCTCAAAATTTTCGGTCCTATGTGTTAGGGTGGAGGGCAATTTTGGCACTTTAACAAGTTGCTTGGGTGGATTTTATCAAGGAGACAATAAGGAGTAATTTAGGGTATTAGGTCTAATCACTCATCATTTTGTTTTCCTACATCACATCTCTTAATTTCTCATGGATTAAATTTTGCTTTTCAATTTTCTTAACGTAGAAGAAAATAAACCTTCCTACTCTCTTTCTCATGCATTTCTCCACCTATACACATTCATACACATATTGCATTCTCATTTTTCTAAACACACACATCATTCAAATATTAAAATGCTATGCCACTTTAATGCAAAATAATAAGATGTAAAGGATTCCCACATCACACAATTACTCACATACACATCATATCAAGTACTCATTTTATTTCAAATTCACTTTATAAGATCACCTAAAATAATCCTCCTTTCATAACATGATAATCATCAACAATCACAAATAAAACTCCAAAATACACACTTTACATAAAATAATTAACTGCACTACTTGGCTATAAATATAGCCCTCATTTCATTTTCAAAAATCATACTTTCATATATAAAAGAAATCCTCAAAAGGAAAAGTTCATTTGAAGTCTTTAACTATTTTTACCAATTTAAATACTCAAAATTCCTTCACAACACACTCAGAAAATAAATTTTCTAAATCAATCCAAGAAATTACAAAAGTCACATTTTCAAATTCTACATTTAAAGACGATCGTTTTCGTATAAAGATCATAAAATTTGGAGTTACAGTTAAAAAGATATGAATTTTCAAAGTTATTCAATCTATTGAAATTCATCGAGAATTTCACTTCTTAAAGAAATCTCAAATATTAAAACCATTGGCTTAGAGTCCATGAAAATACTTATCTTCACATCAATACGTCTTTTGTCAATAAAGTCTATCTCAAAAATTCATTTAAAACAGACGAGGAATTTGCGGGTCGTCACAATAATCATATAAGTATTCTCAAACAATTGCAATAAACATATCCATGATTGCATGACATGACATCATATATATATATATATATAAGTCAAACAATATATAACTAAAAAACATAAATTATTATTTAGATCTAAATTGATATATACATGTATATATCGATATCCTTAATTCTTCTGAAATTTCTCATATTGATATAATGATATCATTCTCGAATGAACCATGATAATGGCTGCAAACATATAATGCATTTTATGTTTGCTAGAATTATAACTTCGAGTCTATTAAAAATCTCTTGGAGTGTATTTTCTAAATTATTGCATTTTGCAATTTAACTAATTAAAGTGCATGTGTCGACATATTACACTTTATGCTTCAAACATTTTGATTATCCATGGATATGGTTCAACCATATTAAATAGTTCAAGCATATGCTTCGAGCATATTGAGTCCTTAAGGGGTATTCATATATATGTTATTAATCAAGTTAGCCATAAAAATCTGCTATAAAATCATTTGACACAATTTGAATCCTTTTTATATTGCCAGACTAATCAAGTATCGAAAAATACTTGCATCCACCACATGGAAGTTTTATTCCTCATAATCAATGTCAGGTCTTTGTGAAATTCTTTGGGCAATCAATCTTACTTTATATCTCATAATTTCTTATTTACAATTTCTCTTATGTACAAAAACACATTTGTATCCATCTGACTTTACACCTTTAGGTGTACGGACAATAGGTCCAAATACCTGTCGCTTTTCAAGTGAATTCAATTATGCCTCAATTGTGTCTTTCCATTTTGGCTTATCATTTCTTTGTCTATATTCTTTAATAGACTTTGATGCATGATCCTCATTTTAAGCGTTATATCATATGTAAAAGCATCGTCAATGTTGACTTCATTTTGGTTCCATTGTATTTCAGTCATGACATAATTTATTGAGATCTCTTTGTTTTCACACTTTTCAGGTACCTGAGTTTTTCTTGAACTGAACTATTAATTATGTCTAAGGACTCTTCAAGAGTCTCTACATCCTCGAATTGACCATGTTATTTCTTTGCTCCTTTTCTTTTTCGAGGATTTTTGTATTTTTTTAATTTTGTTCTGGAACCGATGAATCTGTCACGCTTCAAGCGTGCCTCACACTCATTTGCAATTTTAATTTTTTCAAGTGGGACATCAATTTCATTGGAGCATTAGCAACTGGAATATGTGAGTTAGTCACTCTTTTTAGGTCAGTAAATGCGTCTGGCAATTGGTTATCTAAATTTTGCAAATGAATTATCTTTTGAACTTAAGTTCAAATCGTTTTGTTCGAGGATCAAGTTAATATAATGATAATCCTTTCGAAATTATTTCTTTTTCCAACTGTTTATTGTCTCCCCTAATGTTGGGAAACAAATTCATCAAAGCGATGATCGAAAATCGATCTATGAATGACTCTCTTATTGTTGGTTTGAGTTATTTTATCATGGATGATGATTCATATCCAACATATATTCCCAACCTTCTTTGAGGTCCCATCTTAGTGCGTTGTGGTGGAAAATATACCGCACATCCAAAATTTCTTAGATGGGAAATATTAGGTTTCTGACCAAAAACCATTTGTAAAAAGGGAACCTCATGATAATTTTAATGGCATGATGTGAATCAGTTTCATAAATGTTCCTAATTAGTAATGGCAATAGACATGCAATAGGTAATAACTAGATTTTGGTTGATTCAATTGCACAAGTAATCTCGCAAACTTCAGGTTGTGAATTGCCAATGAACAATCATGTGACCATTCAGTTGATGCATCAATTAAAAATATAAAATACCTAAATGATCCATATGATGAAAGTAATGACACATAAATATCACCTTCTTTTCATTTCAGATTCAACCCAAATTTTATGGTGATGGCGGAACAAACTTTCTTTGGAACAATTATTAGCACATTGAGATAACTTCGATTTCTTCATTGGATGTCAACATAAGTTTTAATTTTTTTTCGCATCATATAGTTGATCTGGGATGGTCTAACCAGTCAAGCCAAACAAAAATTATATTATAATTTATAAACTTCTAGTTGTTGATACCTCAATATTCGGTAGCCCAAATTATAAGGCCCAAATCATATGAAGGCCCAGGAATTGTCAAACAAAAAATAAGGCAATGAAAGATGCTGAGAAAAGCGTGCAAACTCCGAGAATTACCCAAGGCGATACACGCCCCAGAGCAACGGTCATCAAGGCGACACATTTTGATAAGGCGCCCGGGAGAAAGGGTAAAGCGTACTGATGGCGGCAAACGCAACGTGTTGTCTCAAAGCGTCTCAGGAGGCACGGGAACACAGGTAGAAAGCCGTGATAAGTGAGGGCGAGCAGGAAGTAGAAACCCACGGGAGGCGCACGCATGACTAGACGAAGGTGACACAACCGTCCAAAACTCCAAGGGCTTGCAGGGGAAGTCAAGAGGAAATCTTTTGGCCACCCAAGACGAAGCTGAAGGTAGTAAGATTTGAGCCCCTCTACTTCCCTGTAATCATCAATGCCAAAGCCAAGAATGGTAAAGAAGACAAAACCACTGAATTGATGCTCTGAGCACATGATGCAAAGTGTTGTTACCCAGCAGACGAAGGATGAGCAACCAATGACCACTGGTCCAAAGCACCATTATAAATAGGAGGTACTTCTCCTTCTTAAAGAGAGGACGGGGGGGAGACCCGAAGGGGAGGAACTCAACGGAAAAGAAACAACACACCAGAACAACAATAACAATACACACAAAACACAAGGTTCTCTCCCCTGAAACTTAGAGGAAGAGAGGACTCCATGAAGGGGAACAATATAAGAAGCGCATGGAAGGGGGGATTGCATTAGGGGGGGCACCAAAGAGAAGCAAGAAATGGGACAAGAAGGGAAGAAGCCCAGAGAGAAGGAAAGCCAGAGGGCGTACATCTCTAATGACCACCGTCATGGTCAGGACAAGGGTGAGCAGAATACCTGAAACACAACGGTCACCGGCAACCACAACATAGAGAGCGTACAATGAGAGAAAAGGAATGGAAGCTTCCTCTGAAACATAAGATTAGCAGTACAAAAGGGAGCGTAAAGCCAAAGCGCACACTCCCCTCTCCTGTAAAAGTACCACAAACGTGGGAGCCATTCCTTGTACTCACCTCTCTGTATCTCGTTTCAATATAATGAAAGCCTAAAGCTTCACTAAGCTTACGAACCCCATTATCTTTTTACTAATTATTGTTTATCGCACAAAGCGGTCCGAAACAATTGGCGACTCCGCTGGGGAAGCTATGGCTTCCAACCTTGAAGGAAATGAGATTCACGTTGTGCAGTAGGTGCCTGTGGGAGAGGCCGCGCCAAAGGCAACACTCGCAGTTGCCCTTCAAAACTCACCACCCAGTCTTACAAGTCATGGAACAGAAGCAGGTTCTAGTAGGATGAGCTTTAGCCCAGCCAATAAGCGAGGCTATGACTTCCAACCTTGAAGGAAACGCTCCTAGAAGCGCAACTCAAAAGACAGCTCCTGAGGGCCCTCCACTGATATCAACAAGTCTCCAATGGAAGAAGTGTTTCACCAAAAGGGTTGCCTTCCAGCCCAAAGGCGGCCTTCTTGAAAGGCGGTCTGCTCCCCAAAAGGCGAGCTCCCTGGAAGGCGCTACTCAGAGAGCGATTTCCCCAGAAGGCGCGCTCACAGAAGGCGACCAGGTTCGCTCTGATGCAAACTTTCCAGAGGGTGACGAGACTCGTCCAAGAAGCTGTCTAGATCTTTGCGAGCCCAACCATCCAAAAAGGCGACGCTTCAAAAGGCGACAACGCTCGCTCTACCTAGCTTTTCAGAAGGTGCTACGCAAAGTACACTCTCATTGGCGGAGGCGCCACACAAAGTACGCTCTCACCGATGAAGGCGACACATTACAGAAAGTAGAAACTCAGGAGCAAAGGCGCAACCAGAAAGTTTTATGGAAAACTTGCTTCATGTTATCTGCACTAAAAGCTAAGTACATATAACTCTTAACTCAATGCATATGCTAGTATGCCTTTTCGTGAATTTGATTATGGTAGACATGAATCATGACAAAACAAAAAAAAATGTATTGTATCCAATCACGTATCAGTAGCTGTATGCATAGTAAGGAAATATAGTTGCTATATGCTCATTTTGCACATCTATGCCCTAATATGCTTTTAGTAGTATCGCTTTCACATGATATCATGCTCTACGTAGTTAGTTTCATGTCTAAGATTATCCTGATAACAATGATTTAATTTTACTTTGTCTAGAATAACATTGTTATGATATGTTATGGAGATGGTCTGACTCTAAGTTTGCCATGGCTGAGAATTGCATATGTATGATCACAATCATGAATGTTATCGCTCTGATATGTATCAAATATTTGACTAGAAAAGCAATAATTAGATAACTCTGTACATTTGAATGTTTGCTGTAGAGCTAAAACTAGTATATCATACTAGTCATTCTTGTCAATTTTTCCAGCTCAGCCATGGCATGACGAAAAGAAACTGTTTCCATCATGCAAAAACAACGTCTAAAATTATAAATTGTATGATTTAAATGTTGAGAAGGCATGCTTTAGAAAAGCGTTACATGAAAACATGATCTTGGCAGCGATACACAATGATGCATGATCTTGTACATGATTTACTAGAGACGACTAGTGAAACAGACATGTATAGCACCAAAATGTATAATCAAAATGAAAATTGTTTGTGTAGGAACAACAAATGATATCTTCCTCACATTTGGGAAGTCCCAAGTACGCTCTTAAGCCATGATTTGACAAGTTTTGCAAAGATGTTCATTGCCTTGGGAGGATTGCTTCCTCCACCCTAAACAATAAGCACATGAGCCGTCTAAAGCAGAAAAGTACTCCACATCTCGCCCAGTGAAAGAAGGCAATCCAAAAAATGAAGTACCAGAAGGCAAGTAATAAAACAAAAGCAAAGTATCAAGAAAGAGCAACACAACGCAAATAGAAAAGAGCACTGAAAATTAAACAAATAAAATCAAGACAAAGATAAAGGATGAGATCCATACCAGATGGCGAACCCTGAGGTTGACAGTAAGACGCATGAAATCCAAAACCAGAAGGCGAACACAGAGTCATGGTGGCTGGGCGCATGTCAGCCTTGCAAACAGAAGTAATCATGCATTTAGTATAAACTAATTGACAAGATGAAAGGCGGAACAGGCAAAGGCGAGAAAAGCAAAGTTGAAAGCCTCATGTGAAGCAAAACTGGAAAGATAATAACAAAGACGCGTCAGAAAGATAAACAGTGTTGAAGCTGGAAATCCTGGAGAAAATGCAAACAGAAAGTTGCTAATAACAAACCCAAAAAACTAGAGAGCGAAGCTACATCAGAAGCTGCGATCAAAAGCTGACAAAGAATTCAAACCGGAAAGACCAAGGCAACTTCAAAGCAAAAGCATGCAAAAGAACACAAGCTAGAAAGTTAAAAGAAAATCAATGCAGATATCTGGGCGCAACAGCAAGACAAGATGAAAAGTAAGAAGGACATAACAAAACTCAAAAGGCGTACAACTACAAGGCGTACAATTGCAAAGGCGTATAACTGCAAGGCATACAATTGCAAAGGCGTACACATGCAAGGCGTACAATTGCAAAGGCGTACAATTGCAAGGCGTACACGAAAAGGCGTACGTGATACGTGAAGGCGAATGTAAGCTTCGCGAGTACAAGATCCTGAAAATGTGTCACTCGAAGGCATACTCAAACACTGGAGCATTGAGACAGACGCAAGAGCAAGACGCAAGACGAAAACAAGCTAGAAAGCGTACAAATGGCTGACCCAAAACTTTTGGAAACATAACACAACCAAGGCGAGCTCACTTTACCTGGTGACTGAACAACTATCAAGCTGAAATCTTGGGTTCATCCCAGTCCGCTCTCATAAGCAAGTCAAAGCACCCCGACGCAAGAGAAACCAAGAAATCTATAATAATAACGGGCCTCTGAAGTAAAGGCACATTTGAGTTTATCCATACGTCAAAGCAGATCATGCGAAAGCAAGAACAAGTATGAAGCCAATCAAGAAATCCAAGCATTTGCACGCCGGTAATTGCAAGAAGAACTGGAAGAAAATTAGCACCCGTGACAAGAGGTGCTACGAAGTACAAGCAATCAAAGATCGAGTAAACAACCAAAAGCAAGGCCGCGCCTATAACAAGAGGTGCCAATACTAAAGCTCGAAGCGACACTGATGACATGAGGTGTTCCCGGAAAGAGCTCAAATGATACTGATGACATGAGGTATCGCTGTATTAAAAACCCTCAAACAGGGTCAATAATGCCAGAACGCGAGGTTCAACACTTCAAAAAAAAAAAGAAAAAGAGAAAGAAAAGGAAGAGAAGAAGAAAAAGAATAGTGTTGAACCGTACCGCGGGCACAAGGGCCTTATCGCGGTACCCGGATAGACCTCCTGAAAAATTTCCGGGACAGACGCGGGCGAAGTACGCCATATCGCGAGACTAGAAAAGGTCCCGGGAAACAAGGGCGCTAGTCTTAAACGCGGGCGGAAAAATCTGTAAAAGAGGTTGGCTAACGCAAGATCCAAGGTGATCCGTTAGTTTATAAAGGCCCAAAGCGGCAAACTGAAAAGTCCAAAAAGACAACTGAAAAGAGAAAGCCCAAAGCGGCAACTGAAAAGAAAAAGCCCAAAAGCGGCAGTTGAAAGGCCCAACGCGGCAAAATCTGTAGAGCGTGCCCAATGTGCACACTGAGAAAAAATCTTGGCACCAATGACATGAGGGGCCATTGTTCAAAAAAAAAAAGAAAAAGAGAGAGCATGCCCAATGTGCACACTGAGATAAAATCTTGGCACCAATGACATGAGGGGCCACTGTCCAAAAAAAAAAAGATTGTACAGGATATGCAAAACGAAAGGAGATGTCAAAAAATTGCTAGAATGCTTTGTGATGAAGCTGTGCATCGGATGATAAAGTAAGGCGCGCATCTCAACATCAGAACAATGTCAAAATTGCATGGATGCGTCACTATACAGCATGAAAGCAACAAATGCAAAGAGCAAAAAGTGAAGTTCAATTCAAAGCAAGTAACCCAAATTTCCAAGAGCCAAGTCTACCAAGGCGATACTATAGCTGCAAAAGAAAGATGAAGGCGTATCCCCAAGAAATGGAAAGCATAATCAGATAATCACAAGCAATGAGATCTTCAGAAGCAATCGTACTTTTTGACGCCTTTCAAGTAAAGCGGAATCAGAAACAAGTATCAAAAGCAAGTCGCAAAGCGCTCCAATGTTCCTAAAGCAAAATGCAACTGATGCTAGAAGGCGATGTCCACTCAGAAAATCAAGAGTGAATTCAGTCTAGCCGTCTTCAAGAAGTTTGGCATCAAAGAAAAATTTCTCTTTCATACAAGAGGCCGCTAAAATTGGCTGCAAGTTTGAAGCGCCCAAAGTGCGCTCCAAAAAAAAAAAAGTGGAGAAGGGAGGAAGAAAACCTTCCTTGGGCACCAATGACATAAAGGCCCCTGTCGTAAAAAAAAACGAAGAAAAGAAAAGAAAAAGAAAGGAAGAGTTGTGTGCTATCAGAATACTTGAAGAAAAACTGAGAAAGAACATACGAACTCAAGCAAGCAGCTATGAAGCTACGAAGTTCAAGCCGCAATCGCCAAAGCGACAAAGCCAGAAAAAACGCACGAGAACAAAGGTGCAAAATCCAAATGCGAGCCCAGGCGCAAGGCGAGCAAAGAAATGAAAAGACAAAGACAAGACATGCATTGTCAACATAGCAGCAAGCAAAGTAGAACCCAAGCTTAAGAGAACATACAAAAGACATCATAAATCCCAAGGTACAAGCTCGAAATCAATAAAGCAGCAGAGGCTAAGTTCGAACAAAGTCATACAAATCGCAGAACCAAAGAGAAAGCAGCAACCGAAACCACAATCTGAAAAGCAGAATGTCAAAGTAGCAGCACATGTAGCAAAAATATTGTCTAAAGGATAAAGAGAGAATTCAAAGAAGTGACCCTGCAAACTTCCTCATAAGAATACTTCGTGTTAGCCAAATCGCTGATCTCCTGGTCAAGAGTCTCCAATTCAGCGGTTGCTTGGTCAAGTTGGGAGGAAAGCTCTTTGATGCGGGATACCAAAGGAGCACGGCGCTCTTGTAAGGCGCGTTCAGCATCAGCCAACTCAGCATCGTCGAATGGAGGGCGCAAACTTTCGAAGCCAACAATGGCATTCTCAAGCCAAACACCAGAATAATGATGAAACTGAAGCGTGTACAAGCAATCCAGAATTTCAGCTTTGTCCTCCCATGGCAAATCATCTATATCAACCGAACGGACCAAATGCAACATCCGCAACAAGGTGCGGGAACCAGACTCTCTGAAAAGACAAGGAAGCGAAGCTGGAGGAGGTATCAAAGAAGTGCGAGCACGGAGGAATGAATCAATCAAAGCCTGATCGTCTGCAGAAAATGGAGCTGCAAAAGCACATAGCAATACATGCAGAAATAATGAGACAAGAATATGAAAGAAGAGAAAAGTCCAACTCAGTTCAAGAGAAGAAAGAAACACTTACAAACTGAAGAAGACCCTGGAGAAGCGGAGGCGTGACTTGCCCTCGCAGCTGGAGCCTTACCCTTATCAGCCAAAGAAACAAGACCCACGTTGCCTCTGGGGGCAAGGCGCTCTCCAGTTGGGGTCTCAGCAACAGCAGCGGTTCGACTCTCCGAAGGGGCAGGGGCATCAACTTCAGCACCCACCCCACCAAACATATTCCCAGATCTTGGAATATCATAAACAAGTTCATAAATAATGTCAGCAGCACTCGAAGGGGCCTCTAAAGGCACACCCTTAGGAGAAACAGGAACACTTCTACAAATGTTAACAGGAGGCATCAAAGAATCAAAGTCATCACTAGCAGTGGATTCGGAAGGAGCAGAGGGGGCAACACCCTCACCAGCAGAAGATTGATGAAAGAAATCCATGGGGTCTTCGTGATCGGAAATAGGTGGAATAATAGGAACGTTCTCAGGAAACTGGGATGAGGGCGACGCCGATGAATGACCACCAGCACCACCTGCAGTCGAGAAGAAGAAGAGAATCAATAACGTTATAAAACTGCCCAAGCAAGACAAAGTGAAAAAAGCAAAAGAGCAGGAAACGAAACCTGGAGAATGATCCCCAGCGCCGCCGCTTTCGACGGAATCATCATGAGACAAGAAAGAACTATCCGAGTTGGTCTCGTTAATCTCATCCTGGACTAAGTCTACATGAACTGGAGAAGAAGGAGCAATACGGATACCGGAAGAGCGCAGACGACTAGACCGGCGAGTGGGAACAGCTGCGGTTACTTTTCTCTTCTTGCAAGATGTGGCGGCGCCACTACTACCGCCCTGAGCAGGAGATCTAGAAACAGAGGGACCTTGCGAGGGAGTCTTCCTTTTGCTTCGTCTGGGGGCAACAGAGGGAGACGCAACAACCCTGCGACTGGGCGAAACTCCCTCAGCTGAAAATAAAACCAAGTAAAAGTTAAATACAAAGCAAGAAAAAGAAGAAAGCGGCAAAAACGGAAAATGACCAAGATGTTTACCCTTAGCTTTCTTCATAGAGGTGCAAAAATAAGGGTCATTATAAACTATGGGCAGCAAAGAAGGAGTAGAACGTGATGAAGAAGCTTCAAAATCCCGAAGATGCTGCAGAATGTCCTCATGAGAAGTGAGCCAAGTACGCAGAACACCTCCAGCACGGGAGGGAGAAACATAAGCATAGGCAACATCAGAAATTTCAGGAGCCGCGCCAAATAGAAGCGCTTTGACCAAGTCTTCCACCGGGGCCTGCTCAATATCAAGAACACAAGGGGCTTGATCACGCCCAAATTGTCTGGCCACTCGATCAGGACGATAAACACAAGGCCAGAGAGCTCCGCCGTGAGCACTCTTGTTGTCTAAAGGGACAAAACCAGGCAAGCAACGAACTGATAAAATCAATTTCCACAGGTCATAAATCCCCTCAAAAAGGGTGGCGGCATCATTTCTTGTGGAAAAAGCTTCCTCGTCATAAAGAGGATGCAGGAAGTCCGAGTAGGGGCGAAACACAAATTTGTTCTCCAAATCAATAAGAGAAACCAAAGATTCTCTTGGAAACCCTCTCGTCCAACACCAGGAATGAGGCTCCAAGCCAACAGCACCAGCAGAAAGGGGAAGCTTAACGGGGC
This sequence comes from Crotalaria pallida, assembly GCA_037953625.1. Classification (NCBI taxonomy): domain Eukaryota; kingdom Viridiplantae; phylum Streptophyta; class Magnoliopsida; order Fabales; family Fabaceae; genus Crotalaria; species Crotalaria pallida. The sequence continues at coordinate 28,569,285 of CM075654.1, forward strand.
CATAATCAGGGAAGCGTTCAAACAGGAAGCACTGAAGGAAAGTCAAGTCAATATAAGAATTGACTGCAAAGCGCCCATGAGAAATGCGCATTTGTACAACCACTTGATCTAGGCGAGCATATAGACCGCCTAAGTAAAATGAAGCAAGGGGAAGGCGTGTACCTTCTGCCAAGAGGCAGGCAAAAAGAAAGACACATGGGCTCACAGACTCCCACGGAGGTCCAGGAAACACGTACCTACTTAGCCAAAAAGCAACAAAGGCGACACGACAGAGGCGTGAATCTGTGACGGGCCTAGCCTGGAATTCGCCATCATGAAAATCACCAAAGAAATACCGGACCCAACTAGCAAATGTGTATTTAAGGGAGGAGCGTTGGTTCGCCCTTCGGCTCCTAGGAACTAAGTTCCCAGTACCCCTTACCCTTTGAGAAGAGGAACCCGTTGTGTATGAAACACGCCTCCGCCTGAAGAGATCCCGAGAATACTTAGCACTGAGGGCCGAAGCAGCCTTCAATTTCACCGATAGTTCCGAAAAACGTTCATCAACGTTTTCCAAATCAAAGTCTTCGTCTCCAAAAGAGGGAAGCCCAAGGAGTATAACCACATCCTCAAGTGTTGGAGTAAACTCCCCCCACGATGTCAAGAAGGTGTGGGTAGAGGAACACCAACGCTGCACTAACATCAGCAGATCATCGGGCTTGCGGTTGGCATCGAGCCGAGGAGACGCCTTGACGGCGGCAGCAATACCCACTTTTTCCAAAATGGCCACAAAAGCAGTATCAGTGGCAAAAACATGATCAACCCATTCTTGCCAACCACTGGTGCCGCCCACGCGGACGTTGAAGTTCACATCCACCCAGGGAAACTCTGAGCAACGAAGACAGGAACGGAGCAATGAAGGACCCAATGCACAATGGTCCTTGTTGTAGGAAGGCGAAGAAATGAGTTCGGCGGTCTCCTCGGAAACCACCATGGCCTCGGAAGACGAGCCAACAATGAAATCGCCCGAGTCAGGACCAAAAGGCGAGTTCGCCTTCACCTCCGAAGCCCAACGGCGATAGCCTGGTTCAACAGGATAGGAACGAGGGCAGGGGAGATGTTGCATGAAGCAATAGGAGATGGGGCCAGGGAGTTGAATCTCCTCCTCGGAGCTTGAGGAAGCGTTTTCAACCGCAGGAGGAGCAGCAGCTTTTGATTTCGACATGGTGACGGTAAATGCAGGAGTGGGCGAAGGGTAAACAGAGGAGATCAGGAGAACAAAGAACAAAGAAACAACAAGAAAGGGCTTTCGATCTTGAGAAGAGGAAAAGAGAAAGCTTCAGACGTAGAAGAGAGAGAGAACGGGTGGAAGTGAAGAAGAAAACTGAAAAGTTTGAGGAAGTTTTGAAAAGTATGAGTAAAGGAGGGAACATGGGGAAACGTGCAAGTGCTAGAGACTGAAGGATATTGCCTTCTCCCCCTGATGACACGTGTAATGCAGCAGAAGAATAGGAGGAAAGAAAAACGAAAAGACTCACCAGTAGAGGGCCCGCTGACAAGACCCCACTGAATGTCAAAATCTCAAAGCTGTAACTACCAAGCAACTAATAAGCCAGGGGAAGTATGGGGACAAATACTCGCGGTACGAAGGCGTCTTCCGCTGCACGCCTTCCCCAGAAAATCAAAGGCGATACCGGAAGAAATAACAGAGAAGACGAAGAGCGAGGAATAAAGGGCTGAGAAAAGGAGAAGCAAGCAATAAAAGCACAAAAAATAGGATTTGCACCGAGAAGGAAATTCTTCCCCTCTCACTGCAAAGGGGGCAATTGTTGATACCTCAATATTCGGTAGCCCAAATTATAAGGCCCAAATCATATGAAGGCCCAGGAATTGTCAAACAAAAAATAAGGCAATGAAAGATGCTGAGAAAAGCGTGCAAACTCCGAGAATTACCCAAGGCGATACACGCCCCAGAGCGACGGTCATCAAGGCGACACATTTTGATAAGGCGCCCGGGAGAAAGGGTAAAGCGTAATGATGGCGGCAAACGCAACGTGTTGTCTCAAAGCGTCTCAGGCGGCACGGGAACTCAGGTAGAAAGCCGTGATAAGTGAGGGCGAGCAGGAAGTAGAAACCCGCGGGAGGCGCACGCATGACTAGACGAAGGCGACACAACCGTCCAAAACTCCAAGGGCTTGCAGGGGAAGTCAAGAGGGAATATTTTGGCCACCCAAGACGAAGCTGAAGGTAGTAAGACTTAAACCCCTCTACTTCCCTGTAATCATCAATGCCAAAGCCAAGAATGGTAAAGAAGACAAAACCACTGAATTGATGCTCTGAGCACATGATGCAAAGTGCTGTTACCCAGCAGACGAAGGATGAGCAACCAATGACCACTGGTCCAAAGCACCATTATAAATATGAGGTACTTCTCCTTCTTAAAGAGAGGACGGGGGGAGACCCGAAGGGGAGGAACTCAACGGAAAAGAAACAACACACCAGAACAACAATAACAGTACACACAAAACACAAGGTTCTCTCCCCTGGAACTTAGAGGAAGAGAGGACTCCATGAAGGGGAACAATATAAGAAGCGCATGGAACACTACCCCTCTCTTCGAAGCATCCTCCAAGAAGGGGGGCACCAAAGAGAAGCAAGAAACGGGACAAGAAGGGAAGAAGCCCAGAGAGAAGGAAAGCTAGAGGGCGTACATCTCCAATGACCACCGTCATGGTCAGGACAAGGGTGAGCAGAATACCTGAAACACAACGGTCACCGGCAACCACAACATAGAGAGAATACAATGAGAGAAAAGGAATGGAAGCTTCCTCTGAAACTTAAGATTAGCAGTACAAAAGGGAGCGTAAAGCCAAAGCGCACACTCCCCTCTCCTGTAAAAGTACCACAAACGTGGGAGCCATTCCTTGTACTCACCTCTCTGTATCTCGTTTCAATATAATGAAAGCCTAAAGCTTCACTAAGCTTACGAACCCCATTATCTTTTTACTAATTATTGTTTATCGCACAAAGCGGTCCGAAACACTAGTTTATAAACTTTTGGTTTTAGGATATGAGGTATTTCAATTATATACGTGTAAATTGAAAAATTTTCTAATACCTCTGGATAACAAATCTTTTAGATCTCCAAATTGTCATCGTACATGAATATAGTGTTACCAACGCTTTCTAGCAATACTAAATAGAAGAAATTTTTTTGTGTAACTAGTAGAGTATGGAAGAAACATTTTGTAAAACATTTCGAATAAACTATTTCCGCCATAAAAAATACTCTATTAAAGTTAATATTGCAAATTAATGTAAAACAAGTATGAAAAGGTTATATCGTAAACTATGTTTTGATTTTTATTTTTCTAATTGAGTCTATTATATACACATACTTGTATAAAAGATTAAAAGATAATGTACTAAAACTCCTTGTCCACAAGTTCACCAAAATAAATATTGGAACAATTAATTTTGATAAAATATACTAAGCTATTTTGAAAATAAAATTTTACATATACATTTGAAACTTGGCATATTTATTCATGATCCACTACATTATAACACATTGTTAACCTCAATAAAAAAAATAGGATATGCTATTTTAAAAAAAAATTATATCCATAAACTTTTGTTATAAAAATATATAATGGATACATGTGATCAATTATTTATGTGGTTCGTACAATCCAATCTAATTAAGCGGAGATTTAATTTTTGGAAATATAAAAAAAAAATATTTATATTGAAAATAGAATTCAAAACAAGATCATACGAGATCTTGCATAGTTTTACTTGCTAAAACTAACAAGCATCAAATATCTCCAAAAAAAACAATGTGATCAATATCATCAATAATATCATATTCAAACAAGTATTAACGTCATTTAATGGTATAAACAAATGCACAAGTATATCCATAATTATATTGGCAAATTTTTCTCTTTATCATAATGACAGTAATCATTTTCAATAAAAAAATATTAGAACTTTTTTTCATCACTAATAGTTTTAAAACATGTCAATAAAGAAGCACATAAATTTCATGTTGTGAGATTGTCGCATTTTTAAAATTTCATATTGAAAAACAAAACGACAAGACACATGTACTCATTTAGGATAAATTTCTCCACTTATTCATATTCTTAATATGACAATAGCTTAAAAATTTTATAACTAACCTCGAAAAAAGTACTACTTGATGTAGAACATAGAAAATAGAAGCCGACATAAGATATGAGTCAACTTGATGATGCATAATCTTCCTTATATAACTTTCAAAACAACTCATAGGGAGATCATTAGGAACAATAACAAAAATTATATCAAATAAAGTTCTACTTTAATGTCAAATTGTTAATGATAGATTATATAAATCATATTAATTTACTTCATGAAAAACATTATTATTTTCATGTTTCAACATAATGTTCAATAATAATTGACAAGAAACGTAATTAAATATACTAGGCAAAATAAAGAAAATTATTTTTTCTCAAAGTAAAATCATACTTATTTGACCGTCTTTGCATCATAAAAATAAATGTGCTAGCATTTAAAATTAATAATTTATGACACATGAGTTGTGACGCTCTCTTTTTAACTTGAAAATAATTAATATTTCCAAATAGTTTACTACTTGCTATCAAAATTTAGGACTAGAAAATTTTTCCTTTTTAATATTATTACTTGCTCAATCAAAAACCTCTTTTTGACATAAACCATTTCATGAATTCGGCTTAGTAATTGGTTTATGAATTCGGCTTAGTAATACCTTAGCTTCGAAAAGACTCTCGAGAAAGCACTTCTTTAATTGTGGAAAACATTAGTATTTATCATTAAAGAATATAATTTTCCTCTCGAGTAAGATTTGAATCTATAAAATATAAACCTATCGCCGAATCCCTTGTAAATCGAAATCAGAGTTCGCGAAAGTAAAAATAATACTTTTGGGGCTCTGCTGAGGAAAATAGACATCATATATATATATATATATATATATATATATATATATATATAAGTCAAAAGCATAATATGAAACCCCATAAGTATAGTAGCAGCAAGTAACATCAGTCGAGATAGCAAGAGTTTATGAAACATATACAACCCAGCTGTATAAAATAAAACCTCACTCTAAGACCTCTCAAAAATATATACACTAAACACATGGTCTCAAAATAGAAGTCTTAAAGCAGGTCTTCAGTGTCCTCAGCAGCTCCTCAGATCCTCCACCACTCTATCCTAGGGTCTAGGATCCAAAACACCTATGCTATGCAGGCTCCTATGAACCAGCGGGTCCAGCTCTAGAAGAAACAGTCGGCTCAACATGCACCTCCTCCTCGCTCTCATCCTCCACAGGGTCCTCCTCGACCTCGCCCGACTGTGTAGAGACCCCACCACTGGGTCTAGGATCTGCGGAAGCAGTCCTATTATAATCAGTCGGACCAGGAGAAAGAGTCTCCTCAGTGACAACTCTATGGGAAGAAGGATGGGAACGAGTGGCATCTCTAAAACGGAAACTATGAAAACGACGCATAGGTCGAGCCGGGGGTGGTCCTCTATATGTGTAAAAAGGTGGAACATGCATAGTATAGACTAATGGGATCCTAACTCGACGAGGTCGCACACGCACTAGAGGGTTAGGGTGGTAGAGAGTGATCTCAACCTCCCCCTCAAAAGTGGCACGGTGCTCCTCATACGTCCATATACCGCTAGGGATAGGGCGTATCTCGATGCAGGCTAGGTATCTGGCCATCACCTAAACAGGGCACAGGGAGTAAGTATACACATATACATAATGGATAAAGACTAAAATTACAATCACAAATATATCATGGACAGATCATAATGCAAATACATATGAGCACACCAGTTTTTCAACATTATAACTCTTATAATGCAAGTGGCATGATGTATGATTGTCTATCCACAACTGAGGCCTCTAAATGTCCACCGTACACACTTGTGTTCCCGGAACACCGACATTAGTTCCCAGAACATAATGCCGAACCATACTTGGATAAAAAGCATCACTCCCGGAGTGTGCACCACGTTCCCAGAACGCATAAAAACCAGGTCCCGGACACTGGCCACATATCTATAATGTGTAATCAAGTAGGTTATACTTTGGTACTCCCGGAGTACCCTCCTCATATTCCCAGAATATGATAAACGTTCCTACCAACCAGACTTCCAGTCTATATGTATGCACAAACATCAGGGTTGGTTTTATCTTTGAATTAATTAATGTGATTTAGAAATATTCCAATTTCTACTTTTGAATGATTTATTTGAGGTTTAACATTTGGCATAAAATTCCCCTTTGAATTTTTTCTCAAAACATGCCTTTTTAAGCTTTGATTGAGTAATACAACTTCAATGGTACTTAAAAACTTAACTTTTTATTTTTCAGATTCAGGTACTAACCGGTTACAATTTCAGGCTAACCGGTTAGAATTACAAACCTGAACTGTTTACCATTGGAATTCAGAAAAAAACCCTTTTTTTTCTTGAATTCTCTACCCAATCCAAAATACCTTTAACATTGATTTATACCTCAAAAGCCATTGTTTGCATCATTCAAAAGTCCAAATCACATTTCATTCTCCAATGAACATTGTAACATCCCCAAATTTGCTAGGTGGCTAGGTGTATTAGTGAGTAGGATTCCGGTAAGTGTCGTAGCATTCTTAGGTTTCGATTTCAGTTGAAAACGTTAATTAGTATTAGAATTAGTGTGTGTTTAAGTGTTTAGAGTGTAGTATTTAGCTAAGAGTGGGTTTGTGTGAAGTAGAAATAAGTTAGAATAGGTTTAGAGTGTAGAGAAAGGAATGTGTTAGGTTAAGATTGTGGTTTAGAGTCATAGTTTAGCAGTCATAGAAGTGTATCTTCAGTTTGAAGTGGGCTAACCAAATTTTTCGAAGCATAACTTTGTTGTATTTAGGAACGGACAGGAAGTAGAAATTAAGGGAAAGGAAAACTCCCAACGGGACAGAGCATGAAATTGCTACCCCACCGGGAAGTACTAACTCTTAGTTTTGAATTGGTCATGTCTGTTTCAAAATATGGCAAGGGATTGGGATTTCGTTTTATGATGAAATTCCAAAGCCTTCTTTTGAATCGAAGATGAGTCATTTTCTTATTTGATTGGAACTCAAGTAGCACGAAAACAATTTTGTCTCCAATGCAATATAGAATCGAGACGGATCCCTCGCATTTTGTATTCATTGACAGATGAAATCGCTGAGTCCTTGAATCTAATCAAATAATTGTTGGATTTATTTTCTAAGTCTAAGTATAGGATCGGTACTAGAAGTTGTCTAGTTTCTACATCCCGAGCATTCTTCTTCAGAGTGCGCAGCGGAAGTGAATAGGAGTTAATCTTTTGTAATTGCCTTTAACTATAATTACTAAGTGTTGACTTAGTAAGATCTAATTGCCTTCACAGTTCCACATTATATTTTGGTGATAAATGCATTCTGAATTTAAAAAAAAAAATATATATATATATATATATATGAAAGTGTTTTTGCAACAGATTTTTTTACAAGACTTTATTTTCGAAAGGTATTAGTATTACGATTTACAATGAATGTCAAGTACACTGATATTTTTATAATTTTCAAAGTATGGAATTGATTCAAACCCTGATAATTGATTGAATGTCGCAACACTAATTTTAAGAAAGCTTTACTCACAATGTGAATTTCTTTTTGATTGAATAATAGTGTAATTTACTCTTAAGTTACACCATTTATCAATTGATAGGAATTCAATTAAAGCGACATAAGTCAATTTGAACTTTCAAACTAAAATAAAAGGAAAGGCATTCACTATAATTTGGAAAGGTGAATGACATTAAACTTTTGACCATAAATCCGTTCCTTTTATTTGAGTTTGATGACTATAGAGGATTCTTATTTTCTTTGTCAAAGGAATCCTCAAGCTTCAGAGTCAATTGCAAATGGTTGTGAAATGATTTTGAAAACTTATATGAATGATTTGAACTCGTAAGTGCTTGACATGTCTTTTCCTAAACAACAATTTTGTTTAAGTTTTAAATGAAACGAATTTACAAAGGTATAGAATGTTTTCTTCATTTTAAAGAAAATGCAAACTCTTGGAAACTCTTTTATCACCAAGTATCAAACCTTTACACCGAATTTGGTACTTCATTGTTTCTATTGTAATGTGGAAGTGGAAAATGTAAATCGAAGGTAGTAAGGTAAGTTAAAGGTAATATGACTACCCTAGAATCAAAGTCTAGTTTAGAACCCGAACTAGAGTAGTGGATGTTGATCCTTCTTCCTTCAAGTTCACATAGAACTCCAAGGAAATTATTGTACTTGTTGAACAAACTGTATTCCGGAAGTGCGAACTATTTTCAAACCATCATTAGCTCTTCCATGGAATGTAGTTCGTGAATGTCCAAGTTCTAGTCTCAACATCCATTATAGAAGTTGTAGCACCAAAGTTTAGTTAGTAATAAGGAAGTCTCAACTAGGATTTGAGGGCGAGTCTTAGTTGTGTGATCTTAAACCTAAGGAACCAATTAGGAAACTTTAAACCTTAGGAGGACTAGTAAGCGTAGTACTAGTGAAGTCTTGCATTGTAGAGTTCTCTTAGGTTGAGTGTAAGACCCCAATAGTTTTCATTCATATACTGAATGATAGAATCTAGGTTCGATCTTAATGAGTCCTAGAGTTCGGACATAGTTGTGTAGGCATATAGATGTGCATATAGGAAGCGGTTTTCAAATGTTTTTGAACGCTGGAATTTTATATATATGTATTTATGATCTTAAATTTATTAGGACTATATGTTAAGTCCACCTGATTTCGGAAACCTTTTCTTATTATTTTGGGTAGTTCCCCAACTCCCAAATTCTTTTAAGTCTTTTGATTATCATTTCGAATTGGTTTTTGACTCAGATTATTTTTACCTCTTACTAAAAGTAACTTTAAAAGAGTATTATACAAGTTTTATTAACTAACTATTTTCAAAGTAATTGCCTTGTGCCTCTTCATAAGATAATTCTTAATTTCCAACTTTTCCTAATATGTATACATATTTCTTTCAAAGTAACCTTTTCTAGAAAAAAAACCTTACAAGTGACAAACTTGTAATGGAAACGACGACTTATTCTTATATATACACATCCGATTGGAAATATGTATATAGTTATGTAACACCTTTAATTTATTTTATCAATCTCCCTTAGATTAATTTTTCAAATGATAAACCCTGTGTCTATCTTTCCTAATAACCTTTATGTTTCAACTCTATTTACGTCCAAGTTACCTTTCAATCTTAACTTTCAGAAGGTGTTCTTTTTATATTTGATAGTCGGAATGTTTGGACATTCCAATTCCTTTTCTTTTATATATATATATATATATATATATATATATATAAACTAGCCCTGTGGGAATTCAAGTGCATTTTCTACCACATCCCTTAAATATGCTTTCAATTATTCTATGGATTGTTTTACTTCTTTGTGTTGAGTTGATACTCTGCTTTTCTTTTAAGGGATGCACTCTTTAATAAAATTTAAACAATGTTCTTTTACTCAATTTATATTTGATTTTAAAATGAAAATTCTATATATATCATTACACTTTGATGTTTTGTTTTTGTGTTCGATTTTTCCTCTAATTTATGTTTGAATTATGATTGTGTGACATTGACTTTCCTTTTTGTAAATGATGGATGCTCTGTGTTTTGATTTCTTTATCTGTGTTGTGTGGTAGGTGTTCTATTTGTGTATAGGACTGTCCCTCTCTTGGTGGTTGCGTGTATCCATAGTGGAATAGAATTCCAAGAATAGAAACCCAATCAGGAGTTGAATCCTAAGTGGGGGAGTGGATTCCCCAAAGTTGTATCTATCCTGAACTAGGTTAAGATCTCTCCTTCGACCGAGCATATAGCTCCATATCTTCTCTCCCCTTGAAGTGAGCCGAATTTCGGGGACGAAATTCATATAAGTGGGGGAGAATTGTAACATCCCCAAATTTGCTAGGTGGCTAGGTGTATTAGTGAGTAGGATTCCGGTAAGTGTCGTAGCATTCTTAGGTTTCGATTTCAGTTGAAAACGTTAATTAGTATTAGAATTAGTGTGTGTTTAAGTGTTTAGAGTGTAGTATTTAGCTAAGAGTGGGTTTGTGTGAAGTAGAAATAAGTTAGAATAGGTTTAGAGTGTAGAGAAAGGAATGTGTTAGGTTAAGATTGTGGTTTAGAAAGGTTATTTAAGGATTAAGAGCATAGGACTTTAGGAAATTAAGAATAAAAGATCCATAGCTCTAAACCCAAATTCCACCGTTGGATGTTAAGATAAGTGTGTTAAGAAGCTTGCCTCAAAATTTGAGCAAGATCTGACGGTTGACGAAAAAGTTATGGCACTTCGAAGTACAAGGGTTTAAGTGGGCTGAACTGGTTACTCGAGTAACACTGGAGTTAATCGAGTAATGGTCGAAGGGTGCACTTAAGTTACTCGATTAACACTGGAGTTAATCGAGTAATGGTCGAAGGGTGCACTTAAGTTACTCGATTAACACTTGAGTTAATCGAGTAAGGCCGAATGATGCTCACGAATTAATCGAGTAAGCATGCAACTAATCGAGTAAGGAAGGCTTTTCTAAGCCAAATTTACATGGGTTACTCGATTAACCCAAGTGGTTAATCGAGTAACCACCGTCAGATCAGCTTAAAAACACGAGTTTGGGGTGTTGAACTCATTTCTCTCTTCCTCTTCTTCGAGTTCTTCTTCTCTTCTCCTCCCCAATCCTTCTCAATCACCAAACTAACATCAAATAACTCTAATCCATCAACCTATAATCACTTCCCATCAACTCCCTATCATTCCCCATCAACCAAAACACAAATTTCTCTCTCACACACTCAAATCCCCAAATTCCCCTCTCTAAACCCTAACAATCCCAATCCATCAAATTGAGTCTCCCAACCATTCAATTGGTCTTAGGAGATGCTAAAGGACAAGGATTAGGAGTCTTGGTGCATGGGTTGGAGCTTGGTGTGGAGCTCCCACAAAACCTTCGAGTTCTCCTCTTCCCTTCAAGAGGTAAGGGGTGTACTTTGGTCTAGTATTAGAGGAAGGGTTTATTAATAGTAATAGAGTTATAATTGGGTATATTATTGATTGGTTAGGTTGATGGGTAGGAGGGTAGAGTATAGTTAGGAACCCTAAGTTTTAGTGATATGTTATTAATGTATGTTTATATTAATTGATTTTATAAATTGTAAAGTAGGAAGTGAAGAACCCTAGGAAGGTGATTTAAATTACAGTCCCTGAGACATACCTGAGTATGTCGACTGATTGTTGATTGATATTGTTTGTATTAATATTATTAAAGTGTATATAAGTAAATTGTAAATGACATTCATATAGTTATGCATTAAATAGGGCCAAGTATTTATCAATTGAGTTTAAACCAATTAAATGACATTTTCTAAAGAACAAAGAGGGTCTTAAATGCAATTGAGAAACACTTAGGATAGTGGATCATGCATGGTGAAAAGGTGGACGTTAGGTGTCGGGGAAAAACACACGTCGCTTCGCGATTGATGAGGACAAGAGTAAATGTTAGGAATTATTATGGAGAACTTTGATCCTGCAAAGGATACGGGTTTGCTTCCCGTATTGGGGGTTGGTTCTATGCAAACCATAATAATTCTATTTACTTTGGTTTCTTTGGGCCAGTCGAGGGTGATTTCTGCTAAAGCCCGATTTGGACAAATCAACCCAAATCGCATGAGGAACCTTCCTAAGTGGAGGTGAAGTGTTGTGCAAGCGGGTGAGCGAGGGACCTTCCTAAGTGGAGGTGAAGCACCCAACTAGAGGTTGAGAAATGCTTACTCCTGGTCGGTTTTTCCCCAGAGTGGAGGGAGGGTTGTGAGGTGGTTGTGTTATTATTGATATGGAAAAAGGGAAAGTGTATAGGTACATTGTGTGAGGAACCCTCCTGCGGGGAGAATGTGAAGTACAATGTACCCAATAGTGTAAAAGTGTTAAAAGTTAAAGTGTTAAAAGTGTATAGGTACATTGTGTGAGGAACCCTCCTGCGGGGAGAATGTGAAGCACAATGTACCCAATCGTTAAAAAGTGTAAAAGTGTCAAAAGTAAAGTGAAAAGTGTGCAAGTGAAAGGGAAAGTGTGAATGCATTATGAAGGTGTTTTAATTCGTCGAATCCAATACAAAAGTGTAAAAGTGTTTGAAAGGAAATAAAGTGTTCAATGTTGGATTCGAGAATTAATCCACCTAAGTGTGACGATAGCAAGGCATAACCATGTGATTGTGCATTGTAGTATTATATAAAAGTATTATACCCTTATATGTAGAGGTCATAAACTGAATAGTGTCATTGTGCCTTACTTGCTAATTGAATGGTGAATCGTATAATTGTTATTGTTTGTGTTTGAATATACCTCTTTATGATTTATTACTGTTTTTAAACGTTTTCTTTGATCTAGATTTCAAAGTACTCACCCTTACAGTGGACATATTAGGTACACCAAGGAGACAAGCACAGAATGTCAAGGCCGAGAAAGTGATACTCTGTTGGAGAGTATATTATTTAGGGGAGACCTCACGGTCCTATTTGCAGGGCAACCATTCATAGGTTTATATTGTAATAAATAGATTTTTGTAAATATAATTGTAATTTAATGATTTTATTTTGTTTAAGCGTTTTGTATATTGAAGAGTTATATGTATATTCTTATTTTGAATTGAAAGTTTTACTTAACTCGATGTGCAAACTGTTTTGGACTGACAGGTTTAATTCTATTCGGGGAAAGTCCAATTTTTAAAGGAAACTCTTTCAAAATTTTTATAAACCCCGAATATTTTCGCAAATAAATATTAAATTAAAGTATTTTCTTAAAGTATAAAAATGTAGGATGTTACAGTTGGTATCAGAGCAATGGTTGCAATCCTCGGCCCGGAGTATGGATTTTCCTACTCCCAATGAGTTACTCCACATGAGAGTAACTAATAGGTAGTTGATTAAGTTGTGCACTTTAGTGTTTCATGCATGCATCATTAGTGGGAATGAGTATAGTTAGTAGGGTGAGTCATAGTTTAGCAATCATAGAAGTGTATCTTTAGTTTGAAGTGGGCTAACCAAATTTTTCGAAGCATAACTTTGTTGTATTTAGGAACGGACAGGAAGTAGAAATTAAGGGAAAGGAAAACTCCCAACGGGACAGAGCATGAAATCGCTACCCCACCGGGAAGTACTAACTCTTAGTTTTGAATTGGTCATGTCTGTTTCAAAATATGGCAAGGGATTGGGATTTCGTTTTATGATGAAATTCCAAAGCCTTCTTTTGAATCGAAGATGAGTCATTTTCTTATTTGATTGGAACTCAAGTAGCACGAAAACAATTTTGTCTCCAATGCAATATAGAATCGAGACGGATCCCTCGCATTTTGTATTCATTGACAGATGAAATCGCTGAGTCCTTGAATCTAATCAAATAATTGTTGGATTTATTTTCTAAGTCTAAGTATAGGATCGGTACTAGAAGTTGTCTAGTTTCTACATCCCGAGCATTCTTCTTCAGAGTGCGCAGCGGAAGTGAATAGGAGTTAATCTTTTGTAATTGCCTTTAACTATAATTACTAAGTGTTGACTTAGTAAGATCTAATTGCCTTCACAGTTCCACATTATATTTTGGTGATAAATGCATTCTGAATTTTTAAAAAAAAAAATATTTATATATATATATATATGAAAGTGTTTTTGCAACAGATTTTTTTACAAGACTTTATTTTTGAAAGGTATTAGTATTACGATTTACAATGAATGTCAAGTACACTGATATTTTTATAATTTTCAAAGTATGGAATTGATTCAAACCCTGATAATTGATTGAATGTCGCAACACTAATTTTAAGAAAGCTTTACTCACAATGTGAATTTCTTTTTGATTGAATAATAGTGTAATTTACTCTTAAGTTACACCATTTATCAATTGATAGGAATTCAATTAAAGCGACATAAGTCAATTTGAACTTTCAAACTAAAATAAAAGGAAAGGCATTCACTATAATTTGGAAAGGTGAATGACATTAAACTTTTGACCATAAATCCGTTCCTTTTATTTGAGTTTGATGACTATAGAGGATTCTTATTTTCTTTGTCAAAGGAATCCTCAAGCTTCAGAGTCAATTGCAAATGGTTGTGAAATGATTTTGAAAACTTATATGAATGATTTGAACTCGTAAGTGCTTGACATGTCTTTTCCTAAACAACAATTTTGTTTAAGTTTTAAATGAAACGAATTTACAAAGGTATAGAATGTTTTCTTCATTTGAAAGAAAATGCAAACTCTTGGAAACTCTTTTATCACCAAGTATCAAACCTTTACACCGAATTTGGTACTTCATTGTTTCTATTGTAATGTGGAAGTGGAAAATGTAAATCGAAGGTAGTAAGGTAAGTTAAAGGTAATATGACTACCCTAGAATCAAAGTCTAGTTTAGAACCCGAACTAGAGTAGTGGATGTTGATCCTTCTTCCTTCAAGTTCACATAGAACTCCAAGGAAATTATTGTACTTGTTGAACAAACTGTATTCCGGAAGTGCGAACTATTTTCAAACCACCATTAGCTCTTCCATGGAATGTAGTTTGTGAATGTCCAAGTTCTAGTCTCAACATCCATTATAGAAGTTGTAGCACCAAAGTTTAGTTAGTAATAAGGAAGTCTCAACTAGGATTTGAGGACGAGTCTTAGTTGTGTGATCTTAAACCTAAGGAACCAATTAGGAAACCTTAAACCTTAGGAGGACTAGTAAGCGTAGTACTAGTGAAGTCTTGCATTGTAGAGTTCTCTTAGGTTGAGTGTAAGACCCCAATAGTTTTCATTCATATACTGAATGATAGAGGGTTAGGGTGGTAGAGAGTGATCTCAACCTCCCCCTCAAAAGTGGCACGGTGCTCCTCATACGTCCATATACCGCTAGGGATAGGGCGTATCTCGATGCAGGCTAGGTATCTGGCCATCACCTAAACAGGGCACAGGGAGTAAGTATACACATATACATAATGGATAAAGACTAAAATTACAATCACAAATATATCATGGACAGATCATAATGCAAATACATATGAGCACACCAGTTTTTCAACATTATAACTCTTATAATGCAAGTGCCATGATGTATGATTGTCTATCCACAACTGAGGCCTGTAAATGTCCATCGTGGACGTCCATCCAGTACACACTTGTGTTCTCGGAACACCGACATTAGTTCCCAGAACATAGTGCCGAACCATACTTGGATAAAAAGCATCACTCCCGGAGTGTGCACCACGTTCCCAGAACGCATAAAAACCAGG
The DNA here is from genome assembly GCA_037953625.1 of Crotalaria pallida. Taxonomy (NCBI): domain Eukaryota; kingdom Viridiplantae; phylum Streptophyta; class Magnoliopsida; order Fabales; family Fabaceae; genus Crotalaria; species Crotalaria pallida. The sequence goes on from CM075654.1 coordinate 28,584,631, forward strand.
TCCCGGACACTGGCCACATATCTATAATGTGTCATCAAGTAGGTTATACTTTGGTACTCCCGGAGTACCCTCCTCATATTCCCAGAATATGATAAACGTTCCTACCAACCAGACTTCCAGTCTATATGTATGCACAAACATCAGGGTTGGTTTTATCTTTGAATTAATTAATGTGATTTAGAAATATTCCAATTTCTACTTTTGAATGATTTATTTGAGGTTTAACATTTGGCATAAAATTCCCCTTTGAATTTTTTCTCAAAACATGCCTTTTTAAGCTTTGATTGAGTAATACAACTTCAATGGTACTTAAAAACTTAACTTTTTATTTTTCAGATTCAGGTACTAACCGGTTACAATTTCAGGCTAACCGGTTAGAATTACAAACCTGAACTGTTTAGCATTGGAATTCAGAAAAAAAACCCTTTTTTTTCTTGAATTCTCTACCCAATCCAAAATACCTTTAACATTGATTTATACCTCAAAAGCCATTGTTTGCATCATTCAAAAGTCCAAATCACATTTCATTCTCCAATGAACATTGTAACATCCCCAAATTTGCTAGGTGGCTAGGTGTATTAGTGAGTAGGATTCCGGTAAGTGTCGTAGCATTCTTAGGTTTCGATTTCAGTTGAAAACGTTAATTAGTATTAGAATTAGTGTGTGTTTAAGTGTTTAGAGTGTAGTATTTAGCTAAGAGTGGGTTTGTGTGAAGTAGAAATAAGTTAGAATAGGTTTAGAGTGTAGAGAAAGGAATGTGTTAGGTTAAGATTGTGGTTTAGAGTCATAGTTTAGCAGTCATAGAAGTGTATCTTCAGTTTGAAGTGGGCTAACCAAATTTTTCGAAGCATAACTTTGTTGTATTTAGGAACGGACAGGAAGTAGAAATTAAGGGAAAGGAAAACTCCCAACGGGACAGAGCATGAAATTGCTACCCCACCGGGAAGTACTAACTCTTAGTTTTGAATTGGTCATGTCTGTTTCAAAATATGGCAAGGGATTGGGATTTCGTTTTATGATGAAATTCCAAAGCCTTCTTTTGAATCGAAGATGAGTCATTTTCTTATTTGATTGGAACTCAAGTAGCACGAAAACAATTTTGTCTCCAATGCAATATAGAATCGAGACGGATCCCTCGCATTTTGTATTCATTGACAGATGAAATCGCTGAGTCCTTGAATCTAATCAAATAATTGTTGGATTTATTTTCTAAGTCTAAGTATAGGATCAGTACTACAAGTTGTCTAGTTTCTACATCCCGAGCATTCTTCTTCAGAGTGCGCAGCGGAAGTGAATAGGAGTTAATCTTTTGTAATTGCCTTTAACTATAATTACTAAGTGTTGACTTAGTAAGATCTAATTGCCTTCACAGTTCCACATTATATTTTGGTGATAAATGCATTCTGAATTTTTTAAAAAAAAAAAAATATATATATATATATATATATATATATATATATATGAAAGTGTTTTTGCAACATATTTTTTTACAAGACTTTATTTTCGAAAGGTATTAGTATTACGATTTATAATGAATGTCAAGTACACTGATATTTTTATAATTTTCAAAGTATGGAATTGATTCAAACCCTGATAATTGATTGAATGTCGCAACACTAATTTTAAGAAAGCTTTACTCACAATGTGAATTTCTTTTTGATTGAATAATAGTGTAATTTACTCTTAAGTTACACCATTTATCAATTGATATGAATTCAATTAAAGCGACATAAGTCAATTTGAACTTTCAAACTAAAATAAAAGGAAAGGCATTCACTATAATTTGGAAAGGTGAATGACATTAAACTTTTGACCATAAATCCGTTCCTTTTATTTGAGTTTGATGACTATAGAGGATTCTTATTTTCTTTGTCAAAGGAATCCTCAAGCTTCAGAGTCAATTGCAAATGGTTGTGAAATGATTTTGAAAACTTATATGAATGATTTGAACTCGTAAGTGCTTGACATGTCTTTTCCTAAACAACAATTTTGTTTAAGTTTTAAATGAAACGAATTTACAAAGGTATAGAATGTTTTCTTCATTTGAAAGAAAATGCAAACTCTTGGAAACTCTTTTATCACCAAGTATCAAACCTTTACACCGAATTTGGTACTTCATTGTTTCTATTGTAATGTGGAAGTGGAAAATGTAAATCGAAGGTAGTAAGGTAAGTTAAAGGTAATATGACTACCCTAGAATCAAAGTCTAGTTTAGAACCCGAACTAGAGTAGTGGATGTTGATCCTTCTTCCTTCAAGTTCACATAGAACTCCAAGGAAATTATTGTACTTGTTGAACAAACTGTATTCCGGAAGTGCGAACTATTTTCAAACCACCATTAGCTCTTCCATGGAATGTAGTTTGTGAATGTCCAAGTTCTAGTCTCAACATCCATTATAGAAGTTGTAGCACCAAAGTTTAGTTAGTAATAAGGAAGTCTCAACTAGGATTTAAGGACGAGTCTTAGTTGTGTGATCTTAAACCTAAGGAACCAATTAGGAAACCTTAAACCTTAGGAGGACTAGTAAGCGTAGTACTAGTGAAGTCTTGCATTGTAGAGTTCTCTTAGGTTGAGTGTAAGACCCCAATAGTTTTCATTCATATACTGAATGATAGAATCTAGGTTCGATCTTAGTGAGTCCTAGAGTTCGGACATAGTTGTGTAAGCATATAGATGTGCATATAGGAAGCGGTTTTCAAATGTTTTTGAACGCTGGAATTTTATATATATGTATTTATGATCTTAAATTTATTAGGACTATATGTTAAGTCCACCTGATTTCTGAAACCTTTTCTTATTATTTTGGGTAGTTCCCCAACTCCCAAATTCTTTTAAGTCTTTTGATTATCATTTCGAATTGGTTTTTGACTCAGATTATTTTTACCTCTTACTAAAAGTAACTTTAAAAGAGTATTATACAAGTTTTATTAACTAACTATTTTCAAAGTAATTGCCTTGTGCCTCTTCATAAGATAATTCTTAATTTCCAACTTTTCCTAATATGTATACATATTTCTTTCAAAGTAACCTTTTCTAGAAAAAAAAAAAAACCTTACAAGTGACAAACTTGTAATGGAAACGACGACTTATTCTTATATATACACATCCGATTGGAAATATGTATATAGTTATGTAACACCTTTAATTTATTTTATCAATCTCCCTTAGATTAATTTTTCAAATGATAAACCCTGTGTCTATCTTTCCTAATAACCTTTATGTTTCAACTCTATTTACGTCCAAGTTACCTTTCAATCTTAACTTTCAGAAGGTGTTCTTTTTATATTTGATAGTCGGAATGTTTGGACATTCCAATTCCTTTTCTTTTATATATATATATATATATAAACTAGCCCTGTGGGAATTCAAGTGCATTTTCTACCACATCCCTTAAATATGCTTTCAATTATTCTATGGATTGTTTTACTTCTTTGTGTTGAGTTGATACTCTGCTTTTCTTTTAAGGGATGCACTCTTTAATAAAATTTAAACAATGTTCTTTTACTCAATTTATATTTGATTTTAAAATGAAAATTCTATATATATCATTACACTCTGATGTTTTGTTTTTGTGTTCGATTTTTCCTCTAATTTATGTTTGAATTATGATTGTGTGACATTGAATTTCCTTTTTGTAAATGATGGATGCTCTGTGTTTTGATTTCTTTATCTTTTTTGTGTGGTAGGTGTTCTATTTGTGTATAGGACTGTCCCTCTCTTGGTGGTTGCGTGTATCCATAGTGGAATAGAATTCCAAGAATAGAAACCCAATCAGGAGTTGAATCCTAAGTGGGGGAGTGGATTCCCCAAAGTTGTATCTATCCTGAACTAGGTTAAGATCTCTCCTTCGACCGAGCATATAGCTCCATATCTTCTCTTCCCTTGAAGTAAGCCGAATTTCGGGGACGAAATTCATATAAGTGGGGGAGAATTGTAACATCCCAAAATTTGCTAGGTGGCTAGGTGTATTAGTGAGTAGGATTCCGGTAAGTGTCGTAGAATTCTTAGGTTTCGATTTCAGTTGAAAACGTTAATTAGTATTAGAATTAGTGTGTGTTTAAGTGTTTAGAGTGTAGTATTTAGCTAATAGTGGGTTTATGTGAAGTAGAAATAAGTTAGAATAGGTTTAGAGTGTAGAGAAAGGAATGTGTTAGGTTAAGATTGTGGTTTAGAAAGGTTATTTAAGGATTAAGAGCATAGGACTTTAGGAAATTAAGAATAAAAGATCCATAGCTCTAAACCCAAATTCCACCGTTGGATGTTAAGATAAGTGTGTTAAGAAGCTTGCCTCAAAATTTGAGCAAGATCCGACGGTTGACGAAAAAGTTATGGCACTTCAAAGTACAAGGGTTTAAGTGGGCTGAACTGGTTACTCTAGTAACACTGGAGTTAATCGAGTAATGGTCGAAGGGTGCACTTAAGTTACTCGATTAACACTGGAGTTAATCGAGTAATGGTCGAAGGGTGCACTTAAGTTACTCGATTAACACTTGAGTTAATCGAGTAAGGCCGAATGATGCTCACGAATTAATCGAGTAAGAATGCAACTAATCGAGTAAGGAAGGCTGTTCTAAGCCAAATTTACATGGGTTACTCGATTAACCCAGGTGGTTAATCGAGTAACCACCGTCAGATCAGCTTAAAAACACGAATTTGGGGTGTTGAACTCATTTCTCTCTTCCTCTTCTTCGAGTTCTTCTTCTCTTCTCCTCCCCAATCCTTCTCAATCACCAAACTAACATCAAATAACTCTAATCCATCAACCTATAATCACTTCCATCAACTCCTTATCATTCCCCATCAACCAAAACACCAATTTCTCTCTCTCACACTCAAATCCCCAAATTCCCCTCTCTAAACCCTAACAATCCCAATCCATCAAATTGAGTCTCCCAACCATTCAATTGGTCTTAGGAGATGCTAAAGGACAAGGATTAGGAGTCTTGGTGCATGGGTTGGAGCTTGGTGTGGAGCTCCCACAAAACCTTCGAGTTCTCCTCTTCCCTTCAAAAGGTAAGGGGTGTACTTTGGTCTAGTATTATAGGAAGGGTTTATTAATAGTAATATAGTTATAATTGGGTATATTATTGATTGGTTAGGTTGATGGGTAGGAGGGTAGAGTATAGTTAGGAACCCTAAGTTTTAGTGATATGTTATTAATGTATGTTTATATTAATTGATTTTATAAATTGTAAAGTAGGAAGTGAAGAACCTTAGGAAGGTGATTTAAATTACAGTCCCTGAGACATACCTGAGTATGTCGACTGATTGTTGATTGATATTGGTTGTATTAATATTATTAAAGTGTATATAAGTAAATTGTAAATGACATTCATATAGTTATGCATTAAATAGGGCCAAGTATTTCTCAATTGAGTTTAAACCAATTAAATGACATTTTCTAAAGAACAAAGAGGGTCTTAAATGCAATTGAGAAACACTTAGGATAGTGGATCATGCATGGTGAAAAGTTGGACGTTAGGTGTCGGGGAAAAACACACGTCGCTTCGCGATTGATGAGGACAAGAGTAAATGTTAGGAATTATTATGGAGAACTTTGATCCTGCAAAGGATACGGGTTTGCTTCCCGTATTGGGGGTTGGTTCTATGCAAACCATAATAATTCTATTTACTTTGGTTTCTTTGGGCCAGTCGAGGGTGATTTCTGCTAAAGCCCGATTTGGACAAATCAACCCAAATCCCATGAGGAACCTTCCTAAGTGGAGGTGAAGTGTTGTGCAAGCGGGTGAGCGAGGGACCTTCCTAAGTGGAGGTGAAGCACCCAACTAGAGGTTGAGAAATGCTTACTCCTGGTCGGTTTTTCCCCAGAGTGGAGGGAGGGTTGTGAGGTGGTTGTGTTATTATTGATATGGAAAAAGGGAAAGTGTATAGGTACATTGTGTGAGGAACCCTCCTGCGGGGAGAATGTGAAGCACAATGTACCCAATAGTGTAAAAGTGTTAAAAGTTAAAGTGTTAAAAGTGTATAGGTACATTGTGTGAGGAACCCTCCTGCGGGGAGAATGTGAAGCACAATGTACCCAATCGTTAAAAAGTGTAAAAGTGTCAAAAGTAAAGTGAAAAGTGTGCAAGTGAAAGGGAAAGTGTGAATGCATTATGAAGGTGTTTTAATTCGTCGAATCCAATACAAAAGTGTAAAAGTGTTTGAAAGGAAATAAAGTGTTCAATGTTGGATTCGAGAATTAATCCACCTAAGTGTGACGATAGCAAGGCATAACCATGTGATTGTGCATTGTAGTATTATATAAAAGTATTATACCCTTATATGTAGAGGTCATAAACTGAATAGTGTCATTGTGCCTTACTTGCTAATTGAATGGTGAATCGTATAATTGTTATTGTTTGTGTTTGAATATACCTCTTTATGATTTATTACTGTTTTTAAACGTTTTCTTTTATCTAAATTTCAAAGTACTCACCCTTACAGTGGACATATTAGGTACACCAAGGAGACAAGCACAGAATGTCAAGGCCGAGAAAGTGATACTCTGTTGGAGAGTATATTATTTAGGGGAGACCTCACGGTCCTATTTGCAGGGCAACCATTCATAGGTTTATATTGTAATAAATAGATTTTTGTAAATATAATTGTAATTTAATGATTTTATTTTGTTTAAGTGTTTTGTATATTGAAGAGTTATATGTATATTCTTATTTTGAATTGAAAGTTTTACTTAACTCGATGTGCAAACTGTTCTGGACTGACAGGTTTAATTCTATTCAGGGAAAGTCCAATTTTTAAAGGAAACTCTGTCAAAAAAAAAGTAAGAAAAGTTACTTTATATTATTATAAATATTAATAGAATATTTGTAAAAAAAAAGAAAAGTTTTTTAAAACCAATAAAAAATATTATAAAAATATTATAAAAAATACAGAAAAATAATTAAAAAAATAAGAAAAGTTTTTTAAAACCATTAAACTATTTTAAAATTTTTAAAAGCAGATTTAGTTTATAAAATATTTAAAAAGAAATATTAAATTTTCAGATTTTTTTATATAAAATATTTTACCGATTTTTTTAAAATTATATTTATTTATTTCTAATAATTTTCAGAATTTTTAAAAAATATATTTACATGTTTTTTAAAATTTTTATGACTTTTTTAAAATCATTATTTTTTTTATGTTATAAATATTTAAAAAAAGGAAAGACAATTTTTTCATAATTTTCGTAATTATTTTACAGATTTTTTAAATATTTTCTGATTTTTTTTATTTTCTGAATTTTTAATTAACTTTTAAAATATGAAAAAATCGGTATTTTTTTAAAAAATATTTTACAGATTTTTATAAAACTTTTCTGAATTTTTAATATTTTTCCGAATTTTTATTATTTTATTTTTCATTTTTAAATTTGGACCGTTAGATATAACCAACGGTTGAGATTTTATGAGGGAATAATCCTGTGGTTCGTGTCTAAATATGTTTACCAGGGATAACCAATTAGAATGTGACACGTGGCAGTCAAAAATATTGACTAAAAAGTTATTAACAGAGGGACTAAATCGATGCCATTCTGAACTTTGAGGGACTAAATGAATGCCACAAATCTTTCGGGGACTAAACGGATACCACGTGTATCTTTTGGGGACCAAATAAACCATTTTCTCTAAATAAATAATACATTAATTATATTAAAATTTATCTTGCTTCAATACTCTTTGATGTATAAGCATCAACGCACCTTTTGGTTAGAGCTTCGTGCTGATAACGTGTTATGAAACGTATGAAAATAAGAAAGAAGAGAAGAAGAGAGGAAACAGTATATTGTAATATATTCAATATATTCAGTGTACATTTTACATCATAGTTGAGTTCTATTTATAAGGAGATAGGAAACCCTAATATGGAGTGGTATCAACTAAATATAAACACAATCCAATAGATAGTCATTCACTAATTAGATAGATATGAATTGTTTATAACAACATTTTTTTAATGACTAAACTGTCACTTTAGTCCCTCACTTTGTAAGGGGCTTTCATTTTAGTCCCTGATTTTTCAATAATTCCTTTTTAATCCCTCACTTTGAAAAATGTTACTCACGTTAGTCCCTGGCAACGTTTTCCGTTTATGGACGTTAACGTCGCCGTTAACTTCCAATATCGTATTTCATTTTAGTCCCTAACTTAAAATTTTTAATTCACTTTAGTCCCTCATTATATCATGTTTCATTTTAGTCCCTAACTTAAAAATTTTAATTCACTTTAGTCCCTCACTATAATAACAATGATGTTTCTTTCGCTTTTCTTTTGTAGTGTGACTACCATAAAAGTATTGACTGTTCTTCTTGTTATTCTCTAAACTAACTTTATAGTTTATATAAACACTGACTCCAAACTTTGCACCTGAAGGTATCAATAGAAAAGTTTCTTTTGAATGAACACTTCAAAGTACATTATTTCATTATCCATATAACTAGTATGTTTTTACTCTAAACTCTTTAATGTTTTAGTTTTTTTTATAAGCTCTCTAGTGTTTTAGTTATCTATCCATGTGTGAACTAACCGGAATCCTACGGACAACAAGTTAAGATATATGAAGGGTCTTCCATAATACAAAGCAGCGCCTCTGTTTGATAGGCTTGTGTTTAACAATGTATTCCATATTCACTTTACACTTATGAAATTTGCAAATAGTTTGATTTCAAAACTAAAACATTGTTGTAACAAAAAAAAACTAAAACATTGTTTGTATTGATAGACAAAACAAGCTCTAGGTGAACGAGTTCGTATCCTGCTATTAAGAACTGCTCCTTTGCTCCTTTGCCTAGGCAGGCATGTGGAGGAATTTTTGAGGTATGACGTTTGAATATCAAGCTAAACAAATTGGGGGAGTTTACAACATTTTGGTAATGACTCTTAAACACAAAACTCAATAGAATGTTTTTGAATCAAAAAACTATTGATACCTTCAAATGCAAAGCTTGGAGTCAATGCTTATATAAACTATAAATTTAGTTTACAGAATAGCAAGAAAAACATTCAGTCAATACTTTTATGGTAGTCACACTACAAGAGTATAGCGAAAGAAACATCATTGTTATTATAGTGAGGGACTAAAGTGAATTAAAATTTTTAAGTTAGGGACTAAAATGAAACATGATATAATGAGGGACTAAAGTGAATTAAAAATTTTAAGTTAGGGACTAAAATGAAATACGATATTGGAAGTTAACAACGACGTTAACGTCCATAAACAGAAAACGTTGACAGAGACTAACGTGAGTAACTTTTTTCAAAGTGAGAGACTAAAAAGGAATTATTGAAAAGTCAGGGACTAAAATGAAAACTCCTTACAAAGTGAGGGATTAAAGTGATAGTTTAATTTTTTTTAATATACTAATAAATTTAAAAAAAAAATAAAGTGCCCGGTATATTGAAACATGGAGTAGCATAGTATCACCCATAAATCCAAACAGCATCAAACATCAAACAATGTGTTTCCTAGATTCAAATACATCATTTTTTGGGTTAAGATTTTGTCGAAGTCGTGAACTTGAAAAAGGGACCAATTTTCTTTCTGTTCAGTTTTCCCCTCCTTGAATTGAGTTTTCAACGCGCTTCATCTTAATGGACTTATGGACTCAGGACTCTTGTGTTCTTCGTGTGAGTAACATAACGTCTTCCCATAAATATAACTTTCTCACTACGTGACTCGTACGACCTTGACTGAGTATCACACCGCCCCATTTTTCTGTAGACCCCTCGCGTGAATCATGTCAATCAAATCAACCCGATTTACCGCATTTACATGTTCGGTTGCAGCAAAAAAAAAAAAAAAAAAAAAAGAGAGATTATGGTGAGAAAATGAGTAGATTTTATGGTTTTTTGGTATGAGAGAAATTGTGAAGAAATGAAGAAGAAAAAAAAGTTGGTTTTCTTTCCTTTTGTTTGATTAGAGATAGTATTGATAAAATGGGCCTTGGCCCGAGGGCCCCGCCTGCCCGCCCCCGCCCATTATTTTTCGTGGGCGGCCCGCCCGCGTTTATATTAAAAAAAAAATCACCTTAGTGGCACACACGAATTGCAAGCAGTTTGCGAGCCGCTCGCACTTGTTTTTTTTAATAAAAAAGTTGTACTAAAAACAAAGAATGAAATATAAAATTAAATATTTTTTAAACGCGGGCCGCCCTGCCCGCAGTGCGAGGCCTGAAAATAGGCTGCCCGCCCGCATTTTTTGCGGGTCGAGTGCGGGCGCGGACCATGCTCGCCCGCCTGCCCGTTTTGCCAATACTAATTAGAGAGAAAAGTGAAAAAAGAGTAAATGAGAAATTTGTCAAAAGACAACTACACCCTTGTTTTACTTAATAGAAATAAATATATTTTTTTTTCTTTTTCACATGTATGTATATTAAACAAAGCCAAATATTTTTTTTATTTCAATTCTTTATTACATAATAAAAATTCCAAGTCCAAAATAAAAAAAACAGTTTTTTTATTGAAATAAATTTTTTTCAATTAAAAAAATAAAAAAAGTGGAACAAAGTGAGTAAGCGAAGGGTAGTTGGGTAATTTCACATGTCAAGTTAAATTTTCTCCTCATTCTCTCTTCACTTGGGAGAGAAAACTTTTTTTAATGGGATCCACCAAGTTTTTTTCCCCTTCATTTTTTTTGGTCATATAAACAAGATAAAATAAAGTTTTCTCCTTGTTTTCTCTCCTCCCCACTTTTCTCCTCCCATTTTCTCTTGATCTAAACAAAGTAAATAAACCTTGATGCCTCAATCTTTAGATGTTGCTAGTATAGGACCTAGAAAAAAAAAATAGTACGTAATACGTTAGATTGATCTTTGACTTTGAGTATCAATCAATTTAGTTTCTAAAATTTTTAAAATTTCGAATTGGTCTCTGAAATAGAAACATGTAAGTCATATTAGTCCTGACATTAATGATCGTTAGTAATCCTTAAAGTGGAGTAATGGAATGACCAAAACGATATCGTTTTGGCAAAAAAATGAACAAAGACAGTTGAATATTGATCAAATTAGTCATTTAGACTATTGAAACTGGTCAAATTAGTCTTTGACTCTATGGGCCATTAACATCAAAGATTAATATGACTGACGTATATATATCTCGATGATAATTTGGAATTTCGATAATTTTAAAAACTAATTTGACTTATACAAACAAAATCAAGAACCAATCTATCATATTACTAAAAAAATCAGATTACTTGCATTAAAAATTAAAAGATGAATGGTTGACAATTAAATAAACAAATACACAACTTTTATCTCTTAAAATATTTTAACACCACAACCTTTAAAAAAAAAAACTAATAACATCTACTTCTTCTACTTCATAACTTTTGGCATTTAAGAATGAAGCACAAAAATGTTGATTGTTGTAAGTTTTATACTTCTTCCAATCTTATATATAAGTTTTTTTTATCCTTAATATAAGCTTCATTTTTAATTTTCAATAGCATTAATTACACTTCTTTTCCATAAACATCCATGTTTACTCAACACTTTTTAGAGTCCCCCCGAAAATAATTATAAGAGGAGTTTTGAAAAAGTATATCAAATATTTATATTTCCAATATTTCCAATGTCACTAACAATACTAGCTAACTTTCTTAAAGGGTGTTGTTATGAACCAAATATGTGAGCACCATGATACCAGTTTTACGGTTGGGTATCGGTCTAACGGCTAGAGGTCACCATGACCCAGTTAACCATGAAACCGATATAATGGACAAGAGGCTAGCTCAATATGGCATAGTTCACCATGGAATCGGGATTTTTATTTTGTCACCCCAAGGTCTATGGATGCCACCCCATATGTATAATTAATACCCATCATGCCCTCTATATAAAAACAAGTTTTAATACGAGTCGTAAGGGGGTACTACGACCATCAGGTCGTAATAATCCCTTACGACCCATTTAAAAAATAAATTTTAACACTGGTCGTAAGCAGGTGTTACGACTTATGGATCGTAACACATGCTTACGACCCAATGAAAAGTTAAGTTTTTAATAAGTCGTAAATGGGTGTTACGACTATAAGGTCGTAAAAGCCACATACGATTACACATTACTATAATTAGTGATACACATTACATGACTGAGAAATAACCTGATATAGCTCACAAGTAAGCCTCTTAAGCATCAAATTATGAGCACCATCGTTCGACAAAACAGAATCCTTGATATCCTGTGGAGCATCACGGAAGAATTGATCCTCTGGCACAAGGTCAATGTCAGGATACTTGGACTTGAAATCTTTACAAGCCTTAATTGCTTTAACATAGTGACTTTTCTCATACATAAGATTATGAAGCTGCAAGGTTGTAAAATCCACCGGAGCTTTCGCATGCTCGGTTTCCATTTGGCACAAAGCGGTTAGAGTAATTAAAACCCTAGAAGTGAATGAGAAATGATGGGGACACACCTGGCGGAGAGTGATGAAGTGAAGGAACATTTGAGTAACGAGTTCTGGAAGGTTCGATTTAGGTTTACCCTCTCTCTTAATTGAGAGCATCTTGGAGACTATGTTCTCAATAGAAGATTTGCTATTTCGGAGAATATCGTAACAACCATTTACGACTTATTAAAAGCTTAACTTTTCATTGGGTCGCAAGTATGTGTTACGACTTAGTCGTAACACCTGCTTACGACCAGTGTTAAAATTTATTTTTAAAATGGGTCGTAAGGGATTATTACGACCTGATGGTCGTAGTACCCCCTTATGACTCGTATTAAAACTTTTTTTTAAAAGGACATGATGGGTATTAATTATACATATGAGGTGGCATTCATAGACCTTGGGGTGACAAAATAAAAACCCTGGAATCGATAAACTAGCAAGAGGCCTCTTTGGCCCAGTTCACCATGGATCGATATACTGGCAAGAGGCCTCCATGGCCTAGTTAACCATGGAACAAGTATAGCGGCAACAGGTCCAGTGTGGCTCAATTCACCATGGAACCGATATACTGGCAAGAGGCTTCTATGGCCTGGTTCACTGTAACACCCCGATTTAGTCAACTTGAATATATTTTTATTTAGTGAAAAATCTGAGAAATTTTTTTTTATCAGTGACGTGGACATGTGTTCATTCTCTTAAAAATATTTTCTTTTTAGAGCATCCTTTTATAAAAACAAATCATTCTTGTCCCATATCACACATCAAGTTCCAAATCGAGATGTTACCAATATCACGCTTTGAAACTCTTTTTCCATTTTTATAAAATATTTCGTCTTACAAATAGTACTTTCAAATCCCATTACATTTATTGGAGTTATAAAATTTCTAAAACATACTGTCCCATAAAACGGTTACATCAGGGTAGAGCCGTTCCTTTTAAGTACATCTCAAGATAGTGCATTACATATTTAAAACATAATTAAAAACCTATACTACTGAACACAACCAACACTAGGCCTTCCTGGCTACTCATACGGCTCTTCTACGTCTTCAAATATTTCTTCATCATCATCGGGAAACGTTGGATTCATTGTGAACTCTTGATCGGTCAACATGAGCTTACTCATCATGTCCTGCATGTCCAGTCCCTCAAGCGTGAACAGTGGATCAGTGACCTCCACACTGATGGGTCCACTCCATCTCCAGCCAACTGGAGTCAACTCCCAGCTTCCATCGTCCAACGGGCTCACGAGGATCTTGATGCTATACGCCATCTGCACTGCGTGATATAGAATACCAGCAGAAGAAATGGGGTAGAAGAGAGAGTGAGCGATCCCAAACGATTTCTCGTCGACGGGTGGAATTACAATATGCACAATATTAAGACAAACACACATCAATATATATATTAGATAACAAAATACATAACATAATTCACCTCATCATCATCAACAACATCAACGTCACGATATAGGGATACCTTCATTCGTTCCATTCTCTCTCTCTCTCTTCACATTCATCTTTTCATTACTTGTTTCACTATGCCACATCGCATCTCATAACCATAACCACGTCACATCCTTGGTCTTATCCATACTTTCTTGTCACTTGACCTTTTCCAATTTCCTTTCTCAACAATCCGCACTGTATTTTAATCTCTCATTCCCAGATCCTTTTAATAATTTCATCATACTTTATTAAGTCTTATCAAAGCGCATCCAACGATGATAGGGGAAATTAAAGAAATGTCATCGAGGAGTTAGTTAGCACACATACATCTCCTCCAATTCTCCCAAGCTTAGTCGGAAGCAAATAGGAGTACAGGAACCTTAAACCACGCCGGTCGAACAGCCGAGAAAATCCACCAACATATGTATTTGTCAAAGCCACAACCGCACAGGCCGGCCATCATGACAATCATGGTTTTATGCAACATCGCAAGGGCCCAACACCAATCGACTGCTCGCCTCGTTCAGGTTCCCTCTCACTGTTCCAAAGTTGATCAAGGGAGCGACAATACTTTTCTAGTTCCGGGTGCAGAACTCGCTACGATCCCTTAGGTATTAATCCCCAATCACTTATAGGCTCGTTCTGCCTAGAAAAGCACTCTAGGTTACTTGACGTTTCACCGTCATCACCTTCCCCTATCACAATCACTCACTTGAGTATCCGCAGATAAACAGGGTATCTTCCTCTCCACTACTTCACACTCAACTCGCCGCGTTTATTCAATGTCTCTTAAAGTATTATTAATATTTTATTAATCCGAGGTTCGGACGAGTCACCCTTGTTCATCCCTTCGATGAACCTCGACCTCTATTCGAATCTTTCACATCAACGCTTTCTTGATGTTTCGAAGTTGTCACGATCATTGATCACGTCGGGGAGCTCCTCAACCCGACAAATACGTCACGTCAATCGTACACCTTGAAGAGTTCCTTGAGCAGGTACACATTACGCTAGTCCTTTCGTTGCTCACCACGTACGCATCTCGGATTCTGAACATACGGGTCTTATCATTTCTTTCCTTGCAATTTCACTTCCACAATTTCCAAAACTTTTCAACACATCGCATCATTATTACTTTTCAAAATTTCCATTGCCTCAATTACTTTCCATCATGGATTAATCATTCATACATCTCTTATGGCTCCAAACATTAACATCATCATCACATATAAAATATTCATCAAGCATAATTAATAAAAGCAAATTCATATCATCATGGCATATTCATATTAATATCATCATGCATCATAAAGTGTGTGGTCCTAGTCCCTTTCGTATGCGTGGCCACACACTCAAACAATTTGCCATGATACTACTAACCCAAAGACCACTAGGTTCCGATCTTTGAGATAATACGAAACGTCTTAATATTTACCTAAATACTACAATGTCTGGGAAAAGCCCCTCTCTCACCTTAATTCCAGCAATGCTTGTCCAAAGACTGCCGCGGGTTCTCCCGACTGTCAGCTGCTCCAATTTCCCAAATTACAAATCCTTGCTTAAAACAAGACACACAATTAATATAAAGCTATTTAATCACCAATCATGCTTAATATCAATTTAATTTGAAAACATGTTTTATCCCTTGTCAGGTAAATCGTAAAAGAGACCTTAACTCCCTCAAATCAAATCCAACTTTTGAACTTACTTTAAATAGTTCAAAATAATCTTAACACAATGAATAAAACAATATAAAACAAATCTTTGGCTGCTGGTGTAACACCCCTAATTTTGTCCCTTGAATATTTATATTTATATAATAAAAGTTTATTTTCCAAATTATAAAGTTTTCTTTTAAATCGTTAATTATATAAATAATGTGCGTTTAGTTAGTAAATATTTTAAATGAGTAAATTATGTGAAAATATAATTTTTATAGTTTAATCCTTAAATTAGGACCTAATAATGATATTAGAAAGGTTTTTGGAGGGAAAGGAATTAAAAACTAAATTTTTGAAATTATCACAGCATCTAACCGGTTAGGTGTGCCCTGTAACCGGTTAGACGATGAACCCAGAAACTGGGTTAGTGGATTTTGATGAGTAATCACTTGATTAATCAAGGATTAACCACGAATCGGCCTCAATCTTAGTGTAAAACATGCGCCTACATGCATGACAATCCAATTCCTCTATAAATAGCCTTCCTTGGATGAATTTGGATCCCATTTTTGCTCTTGAAGTGTTGAAGCTCTGTTTTAGGGTTCCAAAATCGTTCCTTTCGATTCTCTCTTGTTTTTGAGTGTTAAAAATCGAGTGATACACTGTTGTAAAGCTTGCATCCATAGCTTTACAAAGACATAAAGTTTGTGAGTTGAGAGTTTCTTGAGTTTGAGAACGAAGCCTGCAAAGTTGAGAGTTCAAATCTGTCAAAAGTTGAGTTTCTGATTCCTGAAGCTCACTTCAAACTTCGATTTGAGTAAGTACAGACCCTCTCTGGGTCTCAAAATGGTTTCATCATTTCATGCATGTTGCATAGAACACAATCTAACCACTTTCCCCAATTTGTTTATCCTTTTCATGTGCTAAAATCTCTGATCTTTGAACCCTATCAAAACAGTCCTGCATGAGAACAGAATTTGTGATTTTGGAGTGTCTCTGTGTCAATCTTGTTGTGGTTGTGTTGATCCTCATCAAGTACGACCCTAAGGTAAGGGAGAAGCTAGTTAATCACTAGAATGAGAATAATTACTAGGAAATTTAGGTATGAGTCACCATGATGAGACTCAAAAAGGGCATATATTTTAGAGGTTACAGGCTTGGAGGCCAATTTCACTTGTTCCAGGACTTAGAGAAAGTTTCAATGAATGCATGCAAGCTAAATGTGTGAAAGTTTGATGTTAAATTCCTGTATATGTGGAATTGGTATGTTAAGTTGTCATTTATGTATTTTCATGCAATTTGATATGTGTTTTGGAAATGCATGAGTGTTGGATGTAAATGAGTGTTGGAACATGTTTAATTTATAGAATTAAAACTCTGTTTATAGTTGGAATGGATTGGAAATGACATGCAAAATCCCAAAACAGTGTTCTGTTCTGCATGTTTTAACCGGTTAGGCTGTCGTGTAACCGGTTAGAACCTGACAGATATGAAAAATAAATTCTGCATTTTAATAAATCAACTTCCACCATTTCCAATTTATGCTTCCAATCTTATTTTGCTATAAATTACACTGTTTATGAAAATAAATGTGAATGGAGTTAAGGAAAAGATTAAGGAGCTTTAAGACTTAGAGTTTTAACAACTTTAAGAGTTGAATTAAGCCATGAGATGTTGCTTCAACATTGGAGATATTCTTTGGAATGAGAAAGATCAATTTGAGGCATTTGAGTTATCCCTAATTTGTTTTGAGTGTTAGATTGAATTGGAAAAATTAAAAATGGCTCCAAACATTAAAGAAATTCTGATTTGGCTGCAGGTTCTAACCGGTTAGAATCTGTTGTAACCGGTTAGAGACTAACAGCAGTGAAAAATCAATTGAATTATAACTTAAACTTTCTTGTGCCATTTTAATTAATATTTTTTAATTTAATACTAGTTTAATTACCTTAAATAATAAAGTATGATTTTAAGGGATAATTCATGGAACCTCAAGTTAAGCTATATTACTAAGAAAGTATGGAATTCTTAGTAATGTTATAGGTTGTATGTGTTGAAAATGGAAAGTGAGACATCAATTAATGGCCAACCAAATTGAGAAAAATATTGTATGCATTCATTCATGGTGAAAGGTGATGAAATAGGTTGGTAAGGATCGTTTGTCATGTTCTGGGAACATGAGGAGGGTACTCTGGGAATACCAAATTGATGCAACCTACTTGATGACACATTCTGGGAATGTGCCCAGTGTCTGGGACATGGTTTTTATGTGTTCTTTGAACGTAATGCACACTCTGGGAGTGGTGCTTGTTTTCCAAGTATGGTTTGCCATACATTGTGGGAACATATGTTAGTATTCTGGGAACACATTGGTGTATTGGATGGACGTCCAAGATTGATTAGTATTGGAGGCCTCAGGATTGTGAGATAGAAAGCATGCATCATGCCATTAATATAAAAGAATAATAAATTGTTAAACTGAGTGTGCTCATATGTAATTGCATACTTACTTGTGTTTGAATACTTGTGAATGTTAGAATTATTCTTGTTTGATTATGTGATTATATTATGCTTACTCCCGTGCCCTGTGTAGGTGATGGCACACTATTACCTAGCTTGCATCGAGATTCGTCCTATCCCTAACGAGATATGGACGTATGAGGAGCATCGGGCTACTTTTGAGGGAGAGGTGGAGGTCACACTCTACCATCCCAACCCCTTGGCCTGAGTGCGACCTCGACGATTTCGGATTCCCATTATTTATACTATGCACATACCCCCTTTTTATACTTGCTATGGACCACCCCCCTGCTCGACCTGTTCGTCGTTATCATACCTTTCGTTTTCGCCCCTATACTCGTTCTCACCCAGTTGCTGCTAGGGTTGTTCCTACTGGGACTCCTTCACCTGATTCTTCGGACCCTGAGAGGACTGCACCTGTTGCAGATCCTGTACCCAGTGGTAGGGTACCTACACCGTTGGATGAGGCAGAGGAGGACCTAGAGGAGGGTAAGGACAAACACTTCTTTGATCAACAAGTCCAAGGCATCACGTTCTCATTCCACCTATAACAACGACTACACAAAGGTATATCTGGACTACTCTACTTTTTGTGCATACCAAGGTGTATCATGGGTGCTGAAATATTTTTTTTAAATTTTTTTTTATCGTGATCACTCCTTGGATAAAATAAATCATGTGTGCTACTTTATTTGAAAATCTTTTTAAGCACATGATTATATTTTTTTTGTGCATTGCATTATTTTTCACCACATAGTGAGTTGTATCATGTGTGTTAAAATATTTTTTTTAAAAAAATTCTTTTTATCACATGAATACACTCCTTATGTGTTGATGACATGTCATGACATACTAGAGATATATATTGATATTATGAACAAGCATTTGTGCGCATGAGCATGACATTGTTTTTGTTATTAGTGCATAAATTAAAATTGCTTATATGCTATTTTCACAATATCTTTGAGATTTGTGAAAAACATTGCTACTAATCCTTAAGGATCCAAGACTTTGGATACCAAAAGTATTATCTTAAGTAGTATTGCAGGTGATATTTCAAGCACAAGAGGATTCATGCACGATGGACTTAAATGAAAAGATACCAAATGAGGACAAGGACTCAATCAAGGGAAATGCGACTTGAATAGACACAAGTGGAGCTCTTAACATGATTGTTTAATAAGAACGAGAGACTTAAAGGAAGAACTCCACAAGTGCACAAACATCCCTTATGATGTGGAAAATCAACACCTTCGATAAGTATTACTACAAGTCTCAATGATGCAATGTTCTCTGAAAAATCTATGTTTCGATGGACTCAAATGAAAAAGAGAACTTGACGATATTCAAGCCTTGAAAGTGATACTGCAATGTTAATACGATCTCTTCATGGAAGAAGTGCAACACATTGAATAAAAGGAGAATTCCTTCAATTGCAGAATGTTGAATATCCGAATGGGAGGAACTCCAAAGCTTACTATCTCTATTACTTGGGAAAATATCATCTCGATAAGTATCACTACTCCTAAAACTTTTCATTCTTGTGATACATCTTGTTTATGTGATATATGCCTTAGATGACAAAGTTTGCTGAATTGAATTGCATTAAATATTTTTTGTCATGGCATATAGGCTCATATAGTTTTGATGATGCTTTATATAGTGAGCATACACATGTTTTTTTATTGATGCATTTGATCTCCCTTTATAATATGCTTGGTTGAATCATTCTTTTAGAAAGGGGGAGAAATTTTTTTTCAAATTTGCATAAAAAAAACATGTTTGCTACTTCACTCTATCTTGACATCATGCGTTTTTTTAACTATGTTTTGGGACAAATTTTTTTTGTTTCCCATAACTCCTTATGCTGATGTCAAATAGGGGGAGTAGAAGTATGAAACAAATCTCCTTGTTATTATTAATGCTTCTACCCAGTGTTTCAGGGGGAGTTTAGCATTTTGTTTAAATTGATCAAAAGGGGAGAGATATTTGACAAAAGACATGGGCAAAATGAAGACAAAAGGGGAAGAGAACAAAATGTCATTGACAAAACAAAAGGGATCCTGTGATAACTCCCATGGAAAGAAAAGTGAGAAGTCAAGCTTACTCATGGGGAGAAGAATTCAGAGCTTCATAGCATATCTAAAGAATTAAAAAAAGGGGGAGAAGAAAAGTTAAAGCATAACAACAAGAGAAGAACTCTTAACCCACTTTTTGCTGTTGACAAAAGGGGGAGAGGAATTCCTGAATGATGCAAGAATGCGAAGCGTGTATCTGTTATATCTAATGCATCTATACAGAGGGAGAGTATCCTTTTTGTATCCTTGTTGTATTCTTTGTGTTCTAGGGATAAGGATCTGTTTATTATATATACATTTGCTTGTATAACACTTGTGATGCAGATCATTCAGAATACAGGTTTTTCATCATCAAAAAGGGGGAGTGTTGGAAGTCAAGTTTTCCCAAGGACTTCAAGTGCAAATATTTTATATGGTTTTGATGATAACAAACTCAAGATTCTCAAGTTCATATCAAGTGCAATCACATGATCTTCATCCTTCAAGTCCAAGCTTCAAATTGAATACTCAAGCAAATGAAGTTGAAGATTCAAGCAAATGAAGTTTTTAGCCTTTTCCCTTAGGACATCATGTAAGGTAATAAAGTCAAGGTTTATATTATGTTAAAAGGCCAATATAAGTTTTTCTAAATAAGTTTTTCATTTTAGAGAGGAGAAGAAAAACATGTTTTTGCATGAAAAAGTGTTTTCTGCATTTAACCTTAGTAAAATTCTTGATGTTACAAAACTCTGTATATTTGTATGTGTGCAAGAGAGAGTAATCGATTATCTTCTTATGTAATCGATTAACTTTGTTGCATCATAGAAAAATCAGAGAGGTTGTAATCGATTAAGTGAACTTTGTTAATCCATTACTTTCTTATGAGAGTAATCGATTACCTGGCTCAAGTAATCGATTAAAATTGTTGCATCATATATTTTCCTGAGACAAAGTAATCGATTACATGCCTTGTAGTAATCGATTACATGATGTTGCATCATATAAAAATCAGAGGCTCTGTAATCGATTATTAGAATAGTGGTAATCGATTATATGTGTTGCATCATACATTAAACAGAAGTGAAGTAATCGATTACATGCACGTGATAATCGATTACTGGTTTTAAAAATGAATTTCAAAGCTTCTATTTTTAAAGGGATAATCGATTACCTCCCTGAAGTAATCGATTACCTCAAGTTTTATTGAAAAACGTGTCAGAATCATTTTGATTTATTTCCTGATTTGTTTTTACTTAATTGATTCTGATTTATTTTCAAAATTCGAATTTGATTTTATTTTTGAAAATATTCCTTATTTGTTTTAAGAATCAGATCCTTGATTTATTTTATAAATCTTTTTTATTTGGTTTTGATTTTAAAACTTAAATTATTTTATTTCCAAAATCGTTTTTGATTTGATTCTGATTCTATTTTCAAATTCAAAATTCAAATTTCAAATCTTTGATTTTAATTCTTAAATCTTTTATTTTATTCTTTGATTTGATTTTGATTTCAAAAGTAACTCTATTTATTTGTTTTTCAAAAAGCATTTTCACACTTCTACATTTTCAACAATTCTGATCATTCACGTTCTTTTCTCTTCTTCTCCTATTCTCTGTTTTTCACGTTCATATTTTTTTTTTAATAAAAACTAAACCTTATTTTGGCCTTGTAACAACCTTATCTAGACTTCATTATCATAGAGCTTAATTGTTGTATCTGTGTTGCTTAGAACACATAATTGTTAGAGTGACCTTTATTGTTGTATCAGCACTATTGAGAGTGCACTATAGGTCTTGTACCCGATCACTCATACCATAACCTGTGTTGTAAAGGGGTGTGTAACCCTTAGTGACTAGGGAGTGAATCTCCTAGTGCGGACGTGCTGCGTTCGTGGTTGTAGGGTGAAGAACCCTTTGTTGTGTGGGTAGTGCTAGACGAACGGTGGGTCACCTAGTAGTTAGGCTATCTGGAAATCTAGGAAAGGTTTTCCTAGTTGTGTATCGAGGTCCCTGGCGAAATGAGGTTCCTAGTAGCTTGCGGGGCGCTCTGGTTGTACTTGGGGACGCGTGGCGTCTTGGTTTAGTGAAAATCTCAAGCGGGTCGCTTGTGGACTGGAGTAGGCCGGGTTTGCCGAACCAGGATAAAATCTCCGGTGCAATCTCTTCTATCCCTTATCTCTTTATTTTCCGTTGCTATATTTATTTGTTGTGCATCATAACATCTATTTTCATAATAATTAATTTAAAGGATTTTAAATTAATTAGCGCGGTATCATTCGTTTTCGTTGTTCTTATTTTAAGTGTATCCGCGCATATTAGTTTTTCTATTATTATTAATATTATTCGCTTCTGCGCAATCGTTTTCATCATTATATTGTTTTCCGCTGCAAAATCTCTTTAAGTTTATTGAAAACGATTTAATCGAATATTTTCCAATGTTTTCATAAACACCCAATTCACCCCCCTCTTGGATGACGGCTGCCAATCCTAACAATATTTATAACAATTGGTATCAGAGCTTCGTGCTCTGGTAAAGGCCTAACAGCCTGAGTTAAAGATCCGTTGTAGATTGGCAGCGTTGGGATATTCTATTTTTTTTATTTTAATATGGAGGGATTTTCATTCGATGAAGCACCATTTTTTGATGGAAATAATTTTCATTATTGGAGTGCTAGAATGAAAATATTTTTACAATCTATTAGTTTTCGTTTATGGAATGTTGTTTTACATGGTTTTAATGAAAAATCGTTTTCCTTGAATTTTCAAGCTATGCATGTTTTGAAAAATGCTTTGAACCATGATGCATTTGCTATTATTGAAAATTGTAAAAATTCTAAGGATATATGGGATACTTTACATCTACACTATGCTACTAATGATCTTGTCGAAAGTGTAAGTGTCCACAGGAAAGAGGAGAAGGAACAACAAGAAGTTGCTATAGAACTTGAAATATCAAACTCCCTGGACGAAGATTCTGATGATGAAAGTGAAAGCGTGGGGAGTAGCTCAACAAGTGATTGTGATGACTTAGAGAGGATATTTGAAACCTTTATGGACTCACTGGAGGAATCAAGTGACTCGGATGCGAAATCATTGGCAGATGAAATTAAAACATCCTGTAACACCTAAGTTTATTTACCCTTATATACCCTTAATTAAAAATAGCAACTTGAAAATTCCTTTTTCAACTCAAGAATTGATTAGGAAAAACTCTTAATTACTTTTATTTCATATGAAAATCTCCCGTCAAACGGACAGAGTTTCGTTTGTTTATTGGACTTTTCCAAAAATTCCTGTTTTCCTGCAACCTGATAAATAATATTTTCACATAACAAAGCCTGCAGGGCTATACACATATATATACCAGCTAGTGCATCTTCGTGCACGCATCAAAAACAGGTTTAAGACATCATAGTATCAGCATCAGAGTTAGCGGATTATAAACAAGTTTTAGGAAATAAGTTTTCCCCCAAAATAGACCCCTTTCCCAAAGGAGTCGTCCTGGGCCCCCAAAAAGCTATTTACATTTATATACAACAAAAATGATTCACATCATCGGGCCCAGGACATTCCCATGTCCTACATCACTAAAGGTATCCTACTCTCCCTGAGAGGGAGAGTACTCCTGCTCGGCCTGCTCAGGTGCAATCTCTTCCTCAGTACCTGTGGTGATAGTAAGGAGTGAGTATTGCACAAAAATGGGGAGGCAGTTTCCAAATAAGACATAATGCAATACCAAGCCAACCACAATTAACAATTTAATCGTACATAATAAAAACCAACACAACACAATATGTTCATTAGTTTCATGATTCAAATTGCCTCCACTTTGTTCTTAATTCAACATTTTAATCAAGTCTTTTATTCTATTCTCTTCCATATTATTCACATTATTTTCTTTCATTTTGTCCCTGGCTGAGCCTGGGTGTAATTCATTCTGTCCCTGGTCACGACCTACTGCGTTCGCATCTTTACGCGATCACGACTTACAGCGCCCGGGTATATTTCATTCTGTCCCTGGTCACGACCTACTGCGTTCGCATCTTTACGCGATCACGACTTACAGCGCCCGGGTATATTTCATTCTGTCCCTGGTCACGACCTACTGCGTTCGCATCTTCACGCGATCACGACTTACAGCGCCCGGGTATATTTCATTCCACATTTTCCCCCTGGTTGCGCCTGGGTATAATTCATTTCATTCTTTTGTCATTAACAATCCTTTAGCAATTTCCAATATTCAAAATTAATCACCACAATTTCATATCTTAACTTAATTAGCACGAATCAACAATTCATTTTCGTCACCACCACTTTATTATGATTTAATTAGCACAATTCAGCATTTATCTAATATCATCATCATTATCAAATATCAACATAAAACACACATTCAACCAAGTAGTTTCCCTAAGTCATAAATTCTACTTTTGACCCTTATTCTATATCATATCAACCTAAACTAACACAAAAATCTCAGTACCCACTATATGCATATCGTAAACTAAACCCCAGAGTAAGGCAATACTCACTATAACCCACTCCTTACCTTAAATTAGCAAAAGGAAATTAGAACCTTAGTGAGCCCTAGCTCAAAATCTTGGAAACTTGAATTTCCTAAGTCTAGCTTGCCACCTCAACAAGGAAATGATGAAATGTTGATATACCACCCTATTTGTGAGAGCACAAGCGGAACTATCTTTATCCTTGCCTTGGTTGGAGTTGGAAGGCATGAAACTCAATTCCTATATCATGAAGAGTGCAAGAATCCTAGGGTTTTAGAATAAAATCCATGAACTAAGAGGATTTGAAATGGAAAGGGAATAACATCATTAAATAGAGCTAGCTTACCTCAAATAAATGATGAAAATGAAAAACCAAAGAGTGAGAAGGTGGGTGTGATTCGTGTGCCAAGAGAGAGGAAGGAATGAAGCTCTAATCAACTTCCATGATGCAACTTGATGAGCTTTGGTTGATTTTGGGTTGAGGTGCCCAAGAATCAAATGTGTTTTGGTGGTTTGATGATTGGAAATGTGATGAAGGTGGAGAGAAATGGATGAAGGTGGTGAGTTGTTTTGGAGTTGAAAGGTGATGAAATGGTGTATTTTTAGTGCCTCTTGATCAGCCTAGGTCCTGCTGAAAATCGTGTGGCCATGAGGCCATGCTTTGCCTCCAAGTTTCAATTTGGACGCACCAGATCTGATCTGGTGCGCGACGCTCGCTTGGGCGAGTCCATTACTCGCGTGGGCGAGTCTTGGCACCAGCTGGTGCTGCTGGTGCGCGACGTGGGAGGCTGGTGCGTGCTGGTGGGGGCTCTGGCGCGCCAACACGAATTTCTGGTGCGCTGCTGCGTGCATCCGCTCGCCTGGGCGAGAGGTGGGCTGGCCTGGGCGGGTTTTTCACTGACTTATGCACCAAATGAACAGTGATTCGCCTGGGCGAGTGGTTCATGTGCTTGGGCGAGTTTCAGGGTTTTAACCTTCGATTCGCCGTAATTTTTTCGTCGACCATCGGATCGAGTTCAAATTTTTAGATATGCTTCTTTACCCCATAAACTTCACATCCAACGGTGGAATTTATTTTCTTAGCTTCCTATAATGAATTTCTAATTTTCTCTTTTCGGTTGATTTCTAACACTTAAAACGCCGATTTTACTCCCGATCTCGCTTATTTGACCCTGCCCAAAGCCATACATACCTTCTATACAACTCCTAGGACCTACATTCACCACCCACATATCTGGCAAAATTCATTAAATCACTTTTCCAATTTTTCTAAGGTTTTTAGCATTTATTTCACTTAAAATCAAGGTTTAGGATGTTACAATTCTCTCCCACTTACCTGAATTTCGTCCTCGAAATTCGTCGAACAATTGTGGATGAGACTGCCTGATCTTGTCCTCCAGTTCCCATGTAGCCTCTTCCACATCGTTCCTGATCCATATAACCTTAACCAAAGAGATTTCCTTGCCTCTAGGCTGCTTCACCCGCCTGTCTTCAATTCTAACTGGCAGAACTTCGAAAGTCAAATTCTCTTTCAAAGGCAAATCATCTAAGGTAACCACATGCGAAGGATCATGGACGTATTTCCTTAGTTGTGAAACATGAAACACGTTATGAAGCCTTGACAAGTGAGGGGGTAATGCAATCCTGTACGCCACTGGACCAACTTTCTCCAGAATCTCATAAGGCCCAACAAACCGAGGAGTCAACTTCCTGGATTTGATTGCCCTACCAATTCCTGTGATTGGAGACACCCTTAAGAACACACGATCCCCAACATCGAACTCCAAGGGTCTCCTTCGCCT
The DNA here is from genome assembly GCA_037953625.1 of Crotalaria pallida. Classification (NCBI taxonomy): domain Eukaryota; kingdom Viridiplantae; phylum Streptophyta; class Magnoliopsida; order Fabales; family Fabaceae; genus Crotalaria; species Crotalaria pallida. The sequence continues at coordinate 28,611,026 of CM075654.1, forward strand.
ATCTGCATAACTCTTTTGGCGATCCTGTGAAGTTTTCATTTTGTTCTTGATCATTGTGACCTTCTCCGTTGTTTCTTTCACAATGTCAGGACCTGTCAACAGATTTTCACCTATTTGGAACCAACACAAAGGCGTTCTACATTTTCTCCCGTAGAGAGCCTCAAATGGTGCCATACCGATGCTGGAGTGAAAACTGTTGTTGTAAGTAAACTCCATCAAATGTAGTAGCTGCTCCCAACTACCGGCTTTCTCCAGAACACATGCTCTCAGCAAATCCTCAAGTGTCTGGATAGTACGCTCAGATTGTCCGTCTGTCTGCGGATGGTAAGCCGTACTAAATTTCAACTTAGTACCCAATGCCTCCTGAAGACTTTGCCAAAATCTAGACAGAAATCTCGGATCGCGATCGGATACAATACTAGTAGGAACACCATGCAACTTCACTATGTCCCTGATGTACAACTGAGTCAACTTCTCAAGTGTTTACTTCTTATGGGTAGGAATGAAATGAGCACACTTTGTAAGACGGTCTACAACCACCCAAATTGAATCACATCCTCCAACAGTCCTCGGTAAACCCGTCACAAAATCCATAGCTATATTGTCCCATTTCCATTCCGGAATCTCAAGTGATCGCAAAGGACCACCAGGCTTTTGATGCTCAATCTTAACCTTCTGACAAGTTAAGCAATGAGACACGTGATCGGCCACATCAGTTTTTAACTTCGGCCACCAATAAATCCTTTTCAAATCTTGGTACATCTTTGTTGCACCAGGATGAAAATTCATCTTGGTTCGATGTGCTTCCCATAGGATATCTCTTCTAACTTCGAAATCCATAGGAACACATATCCGACCCCTAAATCGGATGATGCCATCAGAACCTTTCACAAAGTCGGGCTCTTCATTGTTCGATGCCCCTTCTAACAACTTTTGCAGCTCTACATCATCAGCTTGCCTTTCTTTAATAAGACCCATCAAGTCATTAGTAACCCGCAACATTTCAAGAACGATGCTTTTCTCTTTCACTTGCATGTTCAAGTTGAGGTCACTAAACTCTTGAATCAATTCCATCTCTTTCACCATTAGATTACTAACATGCAAAGTCTTACGACTTAGTGCATCAGCCACTACATTGGCCTTGCCCGGATGATACTGAAGATCGAAGTCATAGTCTTTAAGAAATTCCATCCACCTCCTCTGTCTCATGTTCAATTCTTTCTGATCGAAGAGATAGCGAAGACTTTTATGATCACTAAAGACCTCGAACTTTGAACCATATAGATAATGCCTCCAGATTTTCAAAGCAAAAACCACTGCCGCCAACTCAAGATCATGAGTGGGATAGTTCTGTTCATGCTGTCTCAATTGTCTGGATGCATAAGCTATGACTTGCCCTTGCTGCATCAAAACACAACCCAACCCTTGCTTAGAAGCATCACAATACACCACAAAGGATTGAGTCGGGTCCGGCAAAACTAACACCGGAGAGCTAGTCAACCGCTTCTTCAACTATTGAAAACTACCTTCACATTCTGGGGACCACTCAAACGGAACACCTTTCCGTGTAAGAGTCGTCAAAGGAAGAGCCAGCTTGGAAAACCCTTCAATGAACCTCCGATAATACCCAGCCATACCAAGAAAACTTCTTATCTCAGTGATGGACTTAGGTCTCTCCCACTTAAGTACCGCTTCCACCTTAGAAGGATCGACGGCAACACCCTTCTCAGAAATGACATGCCCCAGAACTGCACTTCATTCAACCAGAAACTACACTTAGATAGCTTTGCATAAAGCTGTTTGGATTTGAGAATTTGCAGCACTATTCTCAGATGCTCAGCATGCTCACTTGGACTCTTAGAATAGATGAGAATATCGTCAATGAAAACTATGACGAAAGAATCCAAGTACGGCCTGAATATCCTGTTCATATAATCCATGAAAATAGCCGGAGCATTAGTGAGACCAAAGGACATAACCACATATTCAAAATGCCCATATCTCGATCTGAACGTCGTTTTAGGAATGTCCTCCTCTCGGATACGGATTTGATGGTATCCCGATCGAAGGTCAATCTTAGAAAATATAGCTGCTCCTCACAATTGGTCCAACAAATCGTCAATGCGAGGAAGAGGATACTTGTTTTTCACCGTCACCGCATTCAACTGTCTATAGTCGATGCACATTCGGAGGCTTCCGTCCTTCTTTTTAACAAAAAGAATCGGAGCTCCCCAAGGTGACACGCTTGGTCTAATCAATCCCTTAGCCAATAGCTCCTCTATCTGCTTTTTCAACTCTTCTAACTCCGGAGGTGCCATCCGGTACGGGGCTATAGAAATAGGACCTGCACCGGGCATCAGATCAATGCTAAACTCCACTTCTCTGTTTGGCGGTAATCCAGGAATCTTTGGAGGAAAGACTTCTGGAAACTCACAGACTACCGGAATCTGACTGATTTCTGCCTCCTCATTCATCTCCAAGGTAGATAAAGAAAGATCACTGATAGTAATTGATTTCTGATGACAATCAATCAGAACATGGTGCCGAGACATCCAGTCCATGCCCAGAATGATGTCAAGCTTAGTTAGAGGCAAACAAATTAGATTGACTTTGAATTCCCGCTCCAACACTCGAAGTGGGCAATCTAAACACATAGTTGTTGTGACTACAGAAGAATTCGTGGGTGTGGAAACAGATAATTTATAAGGCATTTCTATTGCAGACAACCCTAACTTCTTCATGCAATCGGAAGAAATAAATGAATGAGTAGCTCCGCAATCATAGAGAATACCACAAGGAATACTATTAACATAACCGGTACCTCTAATCAGCTCATCAGCATCAGTAACCTCCTCGCCGTCCAGAGTATAAACCTTGCCCTTTCGAGTCACCCTGTTGTCTCCAGCTTTATGAACTTTAGCCACATTTACCTCCTTCTTGACTGTACCACTAGGACAGTTCACCATAATATGACCTGGCTGACCACACCTATAGCAGGTTGGTCCCCCCTTACTTGGATCCAATCTCCAGCAAGTTCCCTTATGTTGTCTACCGCAATGTGGACAAGTCGGAATAGGACCATAGGCACTCACCGCCGGGCCTGTTCTAGGCTGGGAGTAAGGACCTGGTCGCTGCACCGAACTCTTGCCCCTGATCGGGCCGGTCCGCTGTATTGCTTTGCTCTTATCCTCCGCCTTCTCTTGCTTTAGAGCATTTTCAAATGCACTAGTCATGTTCACTAATTGAGCCAAATTTGAAATGCCCTGATAAGTAAAGATGGTTCTGATCTTAGCATTCAACCCCGCTTCAAACTTAATGCACTTGGTTCGTTCATCAGCATCTCTGTACCCTCCAGAGTATCGGATCAAATCCTCAAACTGAGCTGCGTATTCTCCGACACTCATTGTTCCCTGTTCCAACTTCAAGAATGCTAACTCCTTCTCCCTCCTGACTTCTTCCGGAAAGTATTTGTTCAGAAATCGGATCTTAAAAAGATCCCAATTGATCACCTCATTACCAGCTTCCAAACTACGCCTCTGATGCTCCCACCAGTGTTCTGCCTCACCTGACAGAACATATTCCACCAGTCTGACATATTGATCTACTGGTGGTTGCAGCGAGCGAAGGATTTTCTCCATTTCCTGGAGCCATTTTTGAGCCCCATCTGGATTGAATCCCCCTTCGAACCGAGGTGGATCGTTCTTCCTGAACCTTGACATCCAATCAACAGGAGCTGGTGGAGGATTTATTGCTGTTGCTGCTGCTGCTGCTGCAATGTTTCCCGCTTGGTTCTGTTGCATTTGTGCCAAAGCTGCTGCATGATCCTGCTGTATCTGGGTTTGGGCCTGTTGCACTTGCACTAAGTTCTCCAGTATCGCCGCCATTCTATCATTATCACCTCGTCACCCAGCCATACTGCTAAGCCATTGAGGAGATAAACAATTAAACATTTAATATTAAATAAGAATATAAACTTCCTAGTCTTGGTCTTAGACTCTTAGCTAAGAATTCAGTTACTCTCTTGGTGAGTAACTATTGGAGATGTGAGTCCACACTCCAATGGCCGAGGGAAACTGCTTTGATACCATAAAATGTAACACCTAAGTTTATTTACCCTTATATACCCTTAATTAAAAATAGCAACTTGAAAATTCCTTTTTCGACTCAAGAATTGATTAGGAAAAACTCTTAATTACTTTTATTTCATATGAAAATCTCCCGTCAAACGGACAGAGTTTCGTTTGTTTATTGGACTTTTCCAAAAATTCCTGTTTTCCTGCAACCTGATAAATAATATTTTCACATAACAAAGCCTGCAGGGCTATACACATATATATACCAGCTAGTGCATCTTCGTGCACGCATCAAAAACAGGTTTAAGACATCATAGTATCAGCATCAGAGTTAGCGGAATATAAACAAGTTTTAGGAAATAAGTTTCCCCCCAAAATAGACCCCTTTCCCAAAGGAGTCGTCCTGGGCCCCCAAAAAGCTATTTACATTTATATACAAAAAAAATGATTCACATCATCGGGCCCAGGACATTCCCATGTCCTACATCACTAAAGGTATCCTACTCTCCCTGAGAGGGAGAGTACTCTTGCTCGGCTTGCTCAGGTGCAATCTCTTCCTCAGTACCTGTGGTGATAGTAAGGAGTGAGTATTGCACAAAAAGGGGGAGGCAGTTTCCAAATAAGACATAATGCAATACCAAGCCAACCACAATTAACAATTTAATCGTACATAATAAAAACCAACACAACACAATATGTTCATTAGTTTCATGATTCAAATTGCCTCCACTTTGTTCTTAATTCAACATTTTAATCAAGTCTTTTATTCTATTCTCTTCCATATTATTCACATTATTTTCTTTCATTTTGTCCCTGGCTGAGCCTGGGTGTAATTCATTCTGTCCCTGGTCACGACCTACTGCGTTCGCATCTTTACGCGATCACGACTTACAGCGCCCGGGTATATTTCATTCTGTCCCTGGTCACGACCTACTGCGTTCGCATCTTTACGCGATCACGACTTACAGCGCCCGGGTATATTTCATTCTGTCCCTGGTCACGACCTACTGCGTTCGCATCTTTACGCGATCACGACTTACAGCGCCCGGGTATATTTCATTCTGTCCCTGGTCACGACCTACTGCGTTCGCATCTTCACGCGATCACGACTTACAGCGCCCGGGTATATTTCATTCCACATTTTCCCCCTGGTTGCGCCTGGGTATAATTCATTTCATTCTTTTGTCATTAACAATCCTTTAGCAATTTCCAATATTCAAAATTAATCACCACAATTTCATATCTTAACTTAATTAGCACGAATCAACAATTCATTTTCGTCACCACCAATTTATTATGATTTAATTAGCACAATTCAGCATTTATCTAATATCATCATCATTATCAAATATCAACATAAAACACACATTCAACCAAGTAGTTTCCCTAAGTCATAAATTCTACTTTTGACCCTTATTCTATATCATATCAACCTAAACTAACACAAAAATCTCAGTACCCACTATATGCATATCGTAAACTAAACCCCAGAGTAAGGCAATATTCACTATAACCCACTCCTTACCTTAAATTAGCAAAAGGAAATTAGAACCTTAGTGAGCCCTAGCTCAAAATCTTGGAAACTTGAATTTCCTAAGTCTAGCTTGCCACCTCAACAAGGAAATGATGAAATGTTGATATACCACCCTATTTGTGAGAGCACAAGAGGAACTATCTTTATCCTTGCCTTGGTTGGAGTTGGAAGGCATGAAACTCAATTCCTATATCATGAAGAGTGCAAGAATCCTAGGGTTTTAGAATAAAATCCATGAACTAAGAGGATTTGAAATGGAAAGGGAATAACATCATTAAATAGAGCTAGCTTACCTCAAATAAATGATGAAAATGAAAAACCAAAGAGTGAGAAGGTGGGTGTGATTCGCGTGCCAAGAGAGAGGAAGGAATGAAGCTCTAATCAACTTCCATGATGCAACTTGATGAGCTTTGGTTGATTTTGGGTTGAGGTGCCCAAGAATCAAATGTGTTTTGGTGGTTTCATGATTGGAAATGTGATGAAGGTGGAGAGAAATGGATGAAGGTGGTGAGTTGTTTTGGAGTTGAAAGGTGATGAAATGGTGTATTTTTAGTGCCTCTTGATCAGCCTAGGTCCTGCTGAAAATCATGTGGCCATGAGGCCATGCTTTGCCTCCAAGTTTCAATTTGGACGCACCAGATCTGATCTGGTGCGCGACGCTCGCTTGGGCGAGTCCATTACTCGCGTGGGCGAGTCTTGGCACCAGCTGGTGCTGCTGGTGCGCGACGTGGGAGGCTGGTGCGTGCTGGTGGGGGCTCTGGCGCGCCAACACGAATTTCTGGTGCGCTGCTGCGTGCATCCGCTCGCCTGGGCGAGTGGTGGGCTGGCCTGGGCGGGTTTTTCACTGAGTTATGCACCAAATGAACAGTGACTCGCCTGGGCGAGTGGTTCATGTGCTTGGGCGAGTTTCAGGGTTTTAACCTTCGATTCGCCGTAACTTTTTCGTCGACCGTCGGATCGAGTTCAAATTTTTAGATATGCTTCTTTACCCCATAAACTTCACATCCAACGGTGGAATTTATTTTCTTAGCTTCCTATAATGAATTTCTAATTTTATCTTTTCGGTTGATTTCTAACACTTAAAACGCCGATTTTACTCCCGATCTCGCTTATTTGACCCTGCCCAAAGCCATACATACCTTTTATACAACTCCTAGGACCTACATTCACCACCCACATATCTGGAAAAATTCATTAAATCACTTTTCCAATTTTTCTAAGGTTTTTAGCATTTATTTCACTTAAAATCAAGGTTTAGGATGTTACACATCCGACTACTTGGATCACGAGGACCATGAGGTAATTTCAATTAGTCCTTGTTCTAATAATCTACAATTTGCATATAATGATTTGAATGATGATTTGATATCTTTAGAAAATAGAAACTTGAACTCTTTACAAAAATTATCTCAAATTGAAAATGAAATTGATTTTTTGAAAAATGGAGATATTTTTGATAAAGAGATACTTTTAGAAAATAGCTCCTCAACCATTTTTGAAAATTGCTTAGATATTGAAAAACAAGTTGAGGAAGCACTTTTTGAAAGTAACATTGAAAAATCAAATTGTTCAAATTCTTTACTTGATGAAATTGAAAATAATGTGGATATCCAAAAATCAAGTAAAGTCGATGACAATAATATTTTTCAATGTGAAATAAAAAATTCCAAGTTTCATGAAAATAATTTTGAAAAAGTCAAACCATCATCCAAACCCATTATTTGCAATTATTGTGGTTGTTTAGGACATATTTCTCATTTGTGCTTTTATCGTAAAAATTTTAATTTGAGAAATAATTTGCAATGGGTTCCAAAGGCTTCTAAGGAACCTAAGACTAACCCCCTAGGACCCAAGTTGAAATGGGTACCAAAGTGTTCTCCTAGTGTTTCGAATGTGCAGAATCTTATTCAAAAGGATGAACCAAGTGGAGAAGAAAAGGGGAAAGTGTCAAGGGTGATCTCCAAGAGGCAAAGAAATAGATGGATTGGTCGAAGGAGAAAAGTACCTACAACCAAAGCTTCTCACATGCATAAAAGTGAAATCAAATGGTCTAGGACCTCAAGCAAGAAGCAATGGGTAAGGACAAACACTTCTTTGATCAACAAGTCCAAGGCATCACGTTCTCATTCCACCTATAACAACGACTACACAAAGGTATATCTGGACTACTCTACTTTTTGTGCATACCAAGGTGTATCATGAGTGCTGAAATATTTTTTTAAAATTTTTTTTTATCGTGATCACTCCTTGGATAAAATAAATCATGTGTGCTACTTTATTTGAAAATCTTTTTAAGCACATGATTATATTTTTTTTGTGCATTGCATTATTTTTCACCACATAGTGAGTTGTATCATGTGTGTTAAAATATTTTTTTAAAAAAATTCTTTTTATCACATGAATACACTCCTTATGTGTTGATGACATGTCATGACATACTAGAGATATATATTGATATTATGAACAAGCATTTGTGCGCATGAGCATGACATTGTTTTTGTTATTAGTGCATGAATTAAAATTGCTTATATGCTATTTTCACAATATCTTTGAGATTTGTGAAAAACATTGCTACTAATCCTTAAGGATCCAAGACTTTGGATACCAAAAGTATTATCTTAAGTAGTATTGCAGGTGATATTTCAAGCACAAGAGGATTCATGCACGATGGACTTAAATGAAAAGATACCAAATGAGGACAAGGACTCAATCAAGGGAAATGCGACTTGAATAGACACAAGTGGAGCTCTTAACATGATTGTTTAATAAGAACGAGAGACTTAAAGGAAGAACTCCACAAGTGCACAAACATCCCTTATGATGTGGAAAATCAACACCTTCGATAAGTATTACTACAAGTCTCAATGATGCAATGTTCTCTGAAAAATCTATGTTTCGATGGACTCAAATGAAAAAGAGAACTTGACGATATTCAAGCCTTGAAAGTGATACTGCAATATTAATACGATCTCTTCATGGAAGAAGTGCAACACATTGAATAAAAGGAGAATTCCTTCAATTGCAGAATGTTGAATATCCGAATGGGAGGAACTCCAAAGCTTACTATCTCTATTACTTGGGAAAATATCATCTCGATAAGTATCACTACTCCTAAAACTTTTCATTCTTGTGATACATCTTGTTTATGTGATATATGCCTTAGATGACAAAGTTTGCTAAATTGAATTGCATTAAATATTTTTTGTCATGGCATATAGGCTCATATAGTTTTGATGATGCTTTATATAGTGAGCATACACATGTTTTTTTATTGATGCATTTGATCTCCCTTTATAATATGCTTGGTTGAATCATTCTTTTAGAAAGGGGGAGAAAAACTTTTTCAAATTTGCATAAAAAAAACATGTTTGCTACTTCACTCTATCTTAACATCATGCGTTTTTTTAACTATGTTTTGGGACAAATTTTTTTTGTTTCCCATAACTCCTTATGATGATGTCAAATAGGGGGAGTAGAAGTATGAAACAAATCTCCTTGTTATTATTAATGCTTCTACCCAGTGTTTCAGGGGGAGTTTAGCATTTTCTTTAAATTGATCCAAAGGGGAGAGATATTTTGTAAGATCCATGAAGAATGTTTTGATAAATGCCAAAAGGTTTTGAACAAGCTACAAATGTGTTGATCAAGTTCAAGCTCAACAAGCAACAACAAACATCAAGTTAAGAAGAGAGAGCCAACTCATGAAGACTTAGTTTGGTAGTTTATGTTTTATATTTTATCTTTCGCCTCACAAGTCTTTTAGTTTATGAGTTTGGGTAGAGTTTCTTAGAGGGTAGTGAATCTCTTTTGATTGCATGATTATATCATATTTTGAGTATTCACTTTTCCTAAAATCAATAGGTGGCTTAAATGTTTGAAAGAAAAGGTTTAGATTTTGAGAAAACAAGTTTTTAAGTGTTTTTTGAACTGACTACTCGATTAGCCACTTGTTTACTCGAGTAGAATTTTGCAGTCTTGCGCAAATACTCGATTAAGGCTCTGATTACTCGAGTAGAATTTTGAAGCCTTGCGTAAATACTCGAGTAGTAACTCAGATTACTCGAGTAGTGAACACTGATTACACTTGTTACTCGAGTAATGACTTGGCTACTCGAGTAACACGAGCTGTTACTGTTTTTAAATGAGTTTTTCACTTCTCAAAAGGACTTTTAACCATTCCTAACTTTTCGGTATTCTATATAAACCTTTTTTTAACCTTTGTGAATCATTATTACAATTACCTATCATTTTGATATTCATTTTACAAAGAATCAAGCCACTCTATTCTCTCTCACTTTCTCAAGATCAAAGCTTTAACTTTTACATTCTTTGATCAAGAACCTTGAATCACTCATGTTGATCTTTTCATAGCTTTTGAAAGAGATTCATAGGATTGTTATTTTGTTTTTATTTGACTTGTAATCTTTGCAAGAGGCAAGCTATCTACAACAATTGAAAGTCTTGGTTGTGAATCAAGCAAAATTATATTGGAAGCCTTGGTGTGACATTTCATCAAGCACTTGGAAGCCTTGTTGTGTTAACAAGCAATTGGAAGTCTTTGAAGAATCTCAAAGCAATTGGAAGTCTTGTTGAGGGGATTTGACAAGCAAGAGAAGAGGTTAGATTAGATATCAATAGGGTTACAAGGCAAGGGTGTGGTATCTCTTGTAGGCTAGCAAGAAGGGAGTCTTGTGAGGCATTTACTTGTAATTTGAGAAACTCTAATTCCTCATAGTGAAGAATCTCTCTTGGTTGAAGAGGGGACTGGAGTAGCTTTCAAGTGGATGAAAGTGAACCAAGATAAATCACTATGTCGTATCTCTAAACTCTCTACTCTTTACAATTCTTGTTATTAATTGTGTTCTTGGTTAAAAACCTAGAAAAAGTGATTTTTCATAATTGATTGAATTGAATCTTAATTGTGCAAAATTGATTTGGGGAAAATCATTTTCATAACCTAGGTAATCAATAAGAATATATGTGTTAATCATTTCCGCTTTATCTCTGATCATAGATGTTAATTGATTGATTTTCGTATTTGATTGAAAAGTGATTAATTCATTAACAGAGGCATTAATCGATTAGTTCATGTCATTAATCGATTAAGGCTAAAGAATTTTTGTGAAAATCATTTGTTTTGATCGTTTTGATTTGTTTCTTTCGAAAATCTTTCAAGGTTTCTCTAACACCTTTTCAACCTCCCCTTCTAGGTGTTCTCCTAGTGTCTCCTAGTTGTTTCACCCACCGATTGTAGGTTCTAACAATTGGTATCAGAGCTCGGTCGAAAGACACGAGCATAGAGCTTTTTCGTTAAGATCCTTGAGGAAACTACAATGGGTTCTACGAATCCTTTTGGTGGTGAAGGTGCTTCAATAAATCGCCCTCCTATGTTTGGTGGAGAGGGTTATGGTTATTGGAAAATTAGGATGAGAATCTTTATAGAAGCCATAGTTGTGAACATTTAGGAAGCCATTGAAAATGGTCCTTATATTTCCTCAAAAGATGTAGAAGGTGTGCTTACCCTTACTCCCAAAGATAAGTGGACCGATGATGATAAAAGGAAAATTCAATATGATTTAAAAGCTAAGAATATCATCACCTCCTCTCTATCTTATGATGATTTCTTTAGAGTCTCCCAATGTCGTGATGCCAAAGAAATGTGGGACACCTTGCAAGTCACACATGAAGGCACTAGTGAAATTAGGCGTGCTAGATTAAATTCTTTGATGCATGAATATGAATTGTTTCGTATGTTGCCTAATGAATCTATATGTTTTATGCAAAAATGTTTTACTCATATTGTTAATCATCTCATTGCTCTCGGTAAAACTTTCTTGAATTGTGAACTTGTTAACAAAGTTTTAAGATGTCTAAGTAGGGAATGACAACCCAAGGTTACCGCAATTGTTGAATCAAAGGACTTGGACACCATGGACTTAGCAACACTTTTCGGAAAGCTTCAAGAACATGAAATGGAGCTTGAACGTTTGCATATGCATGAAGAGTCGGACAAGAACAAAGAAAGAAAGGGAATTGTTCTTAAAGCTCAAAGATCATATCAAAAGGAAGAGAGTTCCGATAATGATGATAATGAAGATTCCGATTCTGACATTGATGAAGAGGAGATGAAACTTCTACTAAGAAAGTTCAATAAGATTCTAAGGAGAAAAGGAAGGATGAACAAGGACAAAAGTAAAGAGAAGAATTCCCCACACTACAAGACAAAGACTTCAAAAGAAGGTATAGTTTGCCATGAATGTGGAAAGCCCGGTCATCTCAAGTACTCATGCTCTAAGTATCTCAAGAAGAAGGAGAAAGAGAAGAAAAATGCAAAAACTAAAAGAGCATACATAGTTTGGAATAGTGATGATGAAGAAGATAAGAAAAGCCAATCAAATAGTTCTTCGGATGATGAAGAAGCCGTTTGTCTCAACTTGATATCTCTAGTAGAAGAAGAAGAAAGTTCAAATGATGAATCAAGTGAACAAAGCGACGAAAGCGATGTAAGTCTTACTAAATCCGAAATTTCTTCAAAATATGAAATGTTATATAATGCTTATGAAGAAATGCATAAACAATTTAAGAAACTAGCTTTGAAAAACATTGAAAGAAAGAAGCTCATTTTGAAACATCAACAAGAGATTTTAGAACTTCAAAAACAAGTTGATGAGCTTAATCTTCAAAATGAAACTCTTGATCTTATATATGCTAGTTCTTCTTGTGATTGTGCTAGTAGATTGAATATTGTGGTTGATTGTGACGATTGCAAGTTGCTTAAAGATGAAAATGCTATTTTGAAAAATAAGCTTGCAAGTTTCACAAATGGTGACATTAGATTGCGCACATTGTTAAATTTTCAAAGAGAAAATTCAAACAAGTTTGGTTTGGGTTATACTAATGCTAAGAGTATGTCTCATAGAAATGCTGTTGATTTTTCTAAAGTTGATTTTTCAAATGCACCAACATGTTTCTATTGTGGTACTCATGGACATACTTCAAATGTGTGTTATATTAAAGTGCATGGTATACCTAAAGGAGATTTTGTTTGGGTGAAAAAGGGTGAGAGTCCCTACACTAACAAAAATGGATCCAAAACCATTTGGATACCAAAAAGCAAAACATGATTGTTTTTGTAGGTATGATTGAAGAGCAAAAGGACTTTCATATGTTATTCATTCATTTGCTTCTTCAATTGGTATTAAGGAGAAAATCCTACAAATTGGTAACATTCGATATTATACAATTGGTATCTTCAATTTGATATTGTTGGATATTGCTCATAGTTCTCTCAATTGGTATTATTTCTTATAATGTGATATTGTTTATACTATTGAGAAAATACTATTGGTATCAAATTCTTACAATTGTTTTACAATTGGTATCATGCTATTGGTATACAATTTGTTATAATTGATATCATTGAGTAATCATTAGATGATTATTATACTTTGGTTGTTATATCTCATTAATCTCTCTATATTGGCTTAGATCTTATATTTCAATTGGTATATATTTCTTTTTGATAATGCCAAAGGGGGAGTAATATGATGTTTTGAAAAAGGGGAGAAATATTATGTTTTGACCATTTTGGGGAGAAATGAAATGGTTTGTTTTGGAGAAAGGTTTGTTTTGTTGTTTTTATGTAGGTTGACAAAAGTTGTTGAAGATAGGGGGAGAATCAAGCTTAACTCAATTGGATTTCAAATGTCAAAAGCATAAAATTGAGGGGGAGCAAGAGTCTCACCAAGTGATCAAATGGTTCAAGCATCAACAACTTCAATGAACTTCATAATTTCAAAACATGTTTGTCATTTTCAAAAAGGGGGAGATTGTAAGATCCATGAAGAATGTTTTGATAAATGCCAAAAGGTTTTGAACAAGCTGCAAATGTGTTGATCAAGTTCAAGCTCAACAAGCAACAACAAACATCAAGTTAAGAAGAGAGAGCCAACTCATGAAGACTTAGTTTGGTAGTTTATGTTTTATATTTTATCTTTCGCCTCACAAGTCTTTTAGTTTATGAGTTTGGGTAGAGTTTCTTAGAGGGTAGTGAATCTCTTTTGATTGCATGATTATATCATATTTTGAGTATTCACTTTTCCTAAAATCAATAGGTGGCTTAAATGTTTGAAAGAAAAGGTTTAGATTTTGAGAAAACAAGTTTTTAAGTGTTTTTTGAACTGACTACTCGATTAGCCACTTGTTTACTCGAGTAGAATTTTGCAGTCTTGCGCAAATACTCGATTAAGGCTCTGATTACTCGAGTAGAATTTTGAAGCCTTGCGTAAATACTCGAGTAGTAACTCAGATTACTCGAGTAGTGAACACTGATTACACTTGTTACTCGAGTAATGACTTGGCTACTCGAGTAACACGAGTTGTTACTGTTTTTAAATGAGTTTTTCACTTCTCAAAAGGACTTTTAACCATTCCTAACTTTTGGGTATTCTATATAAACCTTTTCCTAACCTTTGTGAATCATTATTACAATTACCTATCATTTTGATATTCATTTTACAAAGAATCAAGCCACTCTATTCTCTCTCACTTTCTCAAGATCAAAGCTTTAACTTTTACATTCTTTGATCAAGAACCTTGAATCACTCATGTTGATCTTTTCATAGCTTTTGAAAGAGATTCATAGGATTGTTATTTTGTTTTTATTTGAGTTGTAATCTTTGCAAGAGGCAAGCTATCTACAACAATTGGAAGTCTTGGTTGTGAATCAAGCAAAATTATATTGGAAGCCTTGGTGTGACATTTCATCAAGCACATGGAAGCCTTGTTGTGTTAACAAGAAATTGGAAGTCTTTGAAGAATCTCAAAGCAATTGGAAGTCTTGTTGAGGGGATTTGACAAGCAAGAGAAGAGGTTAGATTAGATATCAATAGGGTTACAAGGCAAGGGTGTGGTATCTCTTGTAGGCTAGCAAGAAGGGAGTCTTGTGAGGCATTTACTTGTAATTTGAGAAACTCTAATTCCTCATAGTGAAGAATCTCTCTTGGTTGAAGAGGGGGCTGGAGTAGCTTTCAAGTGGATGAAAGTGAACCAGGATAAATCACTGTGTCGTATCCCTAAACTCTCTACTCTTTACAATTCTTGTTATTAATTGTGTTCTTGGTTGAAAACCTAGAAAAAGTGATTTTTCATAATTGATTGAATTGAATCTTAATTGTGCAAAATTGATTTGGGGAAAATCATTTTCATAACCTAGGTAATCAATAAGAATATTGGTGTTAATCATTTCCGCTTTATCTCTGATCATAGATGTTAATTGATTGATTTTCGTATTTGATTGAAAAGTGATTAATTCATTAAAATAGGCATTAATCGATTAGTTCATGTCATTAATCGATTAAGGCTAAAGAATTTTTGTGAAAATCATTTGTTTTGATCGTTTTGATTTGTTTCTTTCGAAAATCTTTCAAGGTTTCTCTAACACCTTTTCAACCCCCCCCCCCCCTTCTAGGTGTTCTCCTAGTGTCTCCTAGTTGTTTCACCCACTGATTGTACGTTCTAACATATTTGACAAAAGACATGGGCAAAATGAAGACAAAAGGGGAAGAGAACAAAATGTCGTTGACAAAACAAAAGGGATCCTGTGATAACTCCCATTGAAAGAAAAGTGAGAAGTCAAGCTTACTCATGGGGAGAAGAATTCAGAGCTTCATAGCATATCTAAAGAATTAAAAAAAGGGGGAGAAGAAAAGTTCAAGCATAACAACAAGAGAAGAACTCTTAACCCACTTTTTGCTGTTGACAAAAGGGGGAGAGGAATTCCTGAATGATGCAAGAATGCGAAGCGTGTATCTGTTATTTCTAATGCATCTATACAGGGGGAGAGTATCCTTTTTGTATTCTTTGTGTTCTAGGGATAAGGATCTGTTTATTATATATACATTTGCTTGTATAACACTTGTGATGCAGATCATTCAGAATACAGGTTTGTCATCATCAAAAAGGGGGAGTGTTGGAAGTCAAGCTTTCCCAAGGACTTCAAGTGCAAATATTTTATATGGTTTTGATGATAACAAACTCAAGATTCTCAAGTTCATATCAAGTGCAATCACAAGATCTTCATCCTTCAAGTCCAATCTTCAAGTTGAAGACTCAAGCAAATGAAGTTGAAGATTCAAGCAAATGAAGTTTTTAGCCTTTTCCCTTAGGACATCATGTAAGGTAATGAAGTCAAGGTTTATATTATGTTAAAAGGCCAATATAAGTTTTTCTAAATAAGTTTTTCATTTTAGAGAGGAGAAGAAAAACGTGTTTTTGCATGAAAAAGTGTTTTTTGCATTTAACCTTAGTAAAATTCTTGATGTTACAAAACTCTGTATATTTGTATGTGTGCAAGAGAGAGTAATCAATTATCTTCTTAAGTAATCGATTAACTTTGTTGCATCATAGAAAAATCAGAGAGGTTGTAATCGATTAAGTGAACTTTGTTAATCCATTACTTTCTTATGAGAGTAATCGATTACCTGGCTCAAGTAATCGATTAAAATTGTTGCATCATATATTTTCCCGAGACAAAGTAATCGATTACATGCCTTGTAGTAATCGATTACATGATGTTGCATCATATAAAAATCAGAGGCTCTGTAATCGATTATTAGAATAGTGGTAATCGATTATATGTGTTGCATCATACATTAAACAGAAGTGAAGTAATCAATTGTATGCATGTGATAATCGATTACTGGTTTTAAAAATGAATTTCAAAGCTTCTATTTTTAAAGGGATAATCGATTACCTCCCTGAAGTAATCGATTACCTCAAGTTTTATTGAAAAACGTGTCAGAATCATTTTGATTTATTTCCTGATTTGTTTTTACTTAATTGATTCTGATTTATTTTCAAAATTCGAATTGATTTTATTTTTGAAAATATTCCTTATTTGTTTTAAGAATCAGATCCTTGATTTATTTTCTAAATCTTTTTTATTTGGTTTTGATTTTAAAACTTAAATTATTTTATTTCCAAAATCATTTTTGATTTGATTCTGATTCTATTTTCAAATTCAAATTTCAAATTTCAAATCTTTGATTTTAATTCTTAAATCTTTTATTTTATTCTTTGATTTGATTTTGATTTCAAAAGTAACTCTATTTATTTGTTTTTCAAAAAGCATTTTCACACTTCTACATTTTCAACAATTCTGATCATTCACGTTCTTTTCTCTTCTTCTCCTATTCTCTGTTTTTCACGTTCATATTTTTTTTAATAAAAACTAAACCTTATTTTGGCCTTGTAACAACCTTATCTAGACTTCATTATCATAGAGCTTAATTGTTGTATCTGTGTTGCTTAGAACACATAATTGTTAGAGTGGCCTTTGTTGTTGTATCAGCACTATTGAGAGTGCACTATAGGTCTTGTTCCCGATCACTCATACCATAACCTGCGTTGTAAAGGGGTGTGTAACCCTTAGTGACTAGGGAGTGAATCTCCTAGTGCGGACGTGCTACGTTCGTGGTTGTAGGGTGAGGAACCCTTTGTTGTGTGGGTAGTGCTAGACGAACGGTGGGTCACCTAGTAGTTAGGCTATCTGGAAATCTAGGAAAGGTTTTCCTAGTTGTGTATCGAGGTCCCTGGCGAAAGGAGGTTCCTAGTAGCTTGCGGGGCGCTCTGGTTGTACTTGGGGACGCGTGGCGTCTTGGTTTAGTGAAAAGCTCAAGCGGGTCGCTTGGGGACTGGAGTAGGCCGGGTTTGCCGAACCAGGATAAAATCTCCGGTGCAATCTCTTCTATCCCTTATCTCTTTATTTTTCGTTGCTATATTTATTTGTTGTGCATCATAACATCTATTTTCATAATAATTAATTTAAAGGATTTTAAATTAATTAGCGCGGTATCATTCGTTTTCGTTGTTCTTATTTTAAGTGTATCCGCGCATATTAGTTTTTCTATTATTATTAATATTATTCGCTTCTGCGCAATCGTTTTCATCATTATATTGTTTTCCGCTGCAAAATCTCTTTAAGTTTATTGAAAACGATTTAATCGAATATTTTCCAATGTTTTCATAAACACCCAATTCACCCCCCCTCTTGGGTGACGGCTGCCAATCCTAACAATATTTCTAACAGGAGCCAGTCGAGCAGGAGGACATTACTGATAGGAGGATGGGTGGCCCTTAGGTATGGGCATAGTGTGAGTAGTGTGGATCTGGGTCGTAGTAGCAGCTGTAGCAGATCATGGTGATGGTGGAGTGTTCTTGGAGGACTTGATGACCAGCTCTGGAGTGTCTATATTTTGTTATGTGTACAGTGTATATATATCTTTTGAGATACTTCAGGGTTTTGGTCTTTACTTTCAGTTTATGTTTTGGAACTTATCTCTGTGGACCTTGGTATCAGTTGATGTATTTCAGACATGATGGATGTATGGTGGTACTCATGACATATTTTTATATATATGTATGTTTTATGTTATACTGTCCAATGATGATATTATTTTCCGAAACTATACTCTTTCCGCGTACTCTGATAAATAACGAGTTCAATTTTACAAGGGTTTGATAATAATTTCAATACCGAATTCAAAGTATTTTTGAAGGATATGTTTAGTTTGAGAATAATTATAAAGGACATATTTTATACCCTATTTTTCCAATAATATCAAGTCCATATTATATATGTTCCACTATATTTTATTATATGGTATTTTAATCCAAGAGCGTCACACCATTTGGTGGTATCAGAGCAATGGTCCAATCCTCCTGGCCCTGTCTATGTGGCCTAGTATGTTGTTCAATTGAGATTGAACATAGTTAAGGGTGTTTCGTTGTTGTGTCTTCTTTTATAGACCTATCATGACCCGAAGTCCATAGTGCAGGTCTACTATGGCAACGAGAGGTAGTAATCATACCAACACTATGTTAGATAGGATCACTGCTGTGTTAGAAGCTATGCAACAATAGCAGCAACAACAACAACAACAATCGCAACGACCTCAGCAATGCAACGTTGAAGTAATGGAAGCTAAGACTCTATCGAAATTCCGGAGCTGCAAACCTCCAAGGTTTGAGGGAGGATACAAACCGGAAGAGGCAAATAAGTGGATCTACGAGAACGACAAGATATTCAGAACGTTGGGCTGCACATATGCTCAGAGGGTGACGTATGCTGTCTATATGTTAGGAGGCGAAGCTGAAAACTGGTGGAACCATACCGCTCAACTCCTAAACTATGAAGGGAGACAAATCAACTGGGGAGTGTTCACCGAGAAGTTTCTTGATAAGTACTTCCCAGAAGATTTGAAGAGGAATAAAGAGGTGGAATTCTTGCAATTGAAGGAAGGTGACATGAGTGTCGGTGAATACGCGGCTAAATTCAAAGAGCGGATGAAGTATTCCCCTTACTACCAGAATAATCCTGATGAGCGTAGTAAGTGCATTAAGTTCGAAGGCGGTCTTAAACCCGAGTTGAAATCTGTGTTTAGTTACCAAAGGATCCAGAGTTTCCCTACCCTCGTTGATATGTGTCGAATGTATGAAGACGACAAGATGGCTGAGGAGCATAGTATTCAAGTCAATAGGAACCAACAAAATTATGGGTCTCAGAAGCAAAAAAGATTTGATCACCGAAGCAAAGGTTCATATACCAACCGTAACGGAACTAAAGGAAAAGCCATAGCTGGTGGAAAGAGCAACGCTCAGGACGATGTTCCTTTTTGTGCAAAGTGCAAGCGTCATCATCGTGGACAGACCTGTTGGACTCAAGGTGGTTGTTTCAATTGTGGCAAGTCGGGCCATTATGCTCGAGACTGCAAAAGCTAATTCTCAAGTATCCAGTAGCAAGTCTGTGAACCAAGGCAAAGTTTTTACCCTGAGTGGTGTTGGAGTCAACAATTCCTCTGATCTCGTGTAAGGTAAATTCTTGCTAAATAATCAACCTTGCATGTTTATGTTCGACTCTGGAGCTACTCATTCTTTTATTTCCTATGAATGTGTGAATCGTTTGAACTTGGTAGTGTCCGAATCATCTCAATGCCTGAGAGTTGAAACCCCTACTGGTCTTCCCATTTATGTTTCTAAAGTCTGTTTAGATTGTCATGTTGAGGTATTTGACCGTGTCTCTGAAGTAGACCTGATTTGTTTTCCTCTGACACAAATGGATGTGATCTTGGGGATGGATTGGTTGAGCCAGAACCAAGTGACCATCGTTTGTGATCGAAAGACAATCTTGTATAAGACTCATAGACCCAAAGGATACATGTGTTTGTTCTCGGCAGTGGGAAAGGAAGAAGGAGAAGGAAAGCATCTTGAAGAGATTCCCGTCATGCAAGACTTTCCAGAAGTGTTCTCAGAAGAGATACCGGGTCTACCCCCAAAGAGATAGATTGAGTTTGGAATCGATCTGGTTCCGGGAGCTGGTCCCATCTCTATTGCCCCTTATAGAATGGCACCGCCGAAAATGGCTGAGATGAAGAAGCAAATAGAAGAGTTGTTGGAAAAGCAGATGATAAGGCCAAGTGTATCCCCGTGGGGAGCCCCGTTATTGTTTGTGAAAAAGAAAGATGGAAGTATGAGAATGTGCATGGATTATAGGCAATTGAATAAGGTCACCATAAAAAATAAGTATCATTTGCCAAATATCGATGACCTTATGGATCAAGTTAGAGGATTTTCAGTATTTTCAAAGATCGATTTACAGTCTGGGTATCATCAGATCAGAATCAGGGAGGAGCATATTCTCAAGACCGGATTCTGATCTCGTTATGGGAATTATGAGTATGTGGTAATGCCGTTTGGTTTGACGAATGCTCCTGCTATTTTTATGGATTACATGAACAGGATTTTCAAACCTTATTTGGACTCGTTGGTGGTAGTGTTTATAGATGATATTTTGATTTATTCCAAGAGTCCGGAGGAACACGCCGAGCATCTCAAGATTGTGTTGAACATCTTGAAGGAGAAATAGTTGTACGCGAAGCTTGCTAAGTGTGAATTCTGGCTTGAGGAGGTAAAGTTTTTGGGACATGTGATTTCTAGGAAAGGAATCGTTGTGGATCCTACCAAAGTAGATTCTGTTTTGCAATGGAATCAACCTACGTCAGTCACTGAAGTGAGAATTTCTTAGGACTAGCTGGGTATTATAGGCGATTTATAGAAGGGTTCTTTAAAATCGCATTACCCTTGACGAAACTAACTAGGAAGGATCAACCGTTCGTATAGGATGAGAAGTGTGAACGGAATTTCCAGGAGTTAAAGAAAAGGTTAACATCATCTCCGGTGTTAATTTTGCCTGACCCTGGTAAAAGTTTCGAGGTGTATTGTGATGCATCGAAGCAAGGCTTAGGAAGTGTTTTAATGCAAGAAGGACAGGTGGTTCCCTATGCTTCTCGACAGTTGAAGATTCACGAGGTGAATTACTCAACGCACGACTTAGAGTTAGCAGTAATCGTGTTTGCTTTGAAAATTTGGAGACATTACCTCTATGGCACTACATTCCGGGTGTTCAGTGACCATAAGAGTTTAAAGTACCTGTTTAACCAAAAGGAGTTGAATATGAGACAAAGGCGATGGATGGAGTTTTTAAAAGATTATGACTTTGAGCTCCAATACCATCCTAATAAAACAAACGTAGTTGCGGACGCTTTGAGTAGAAAGGTGATTCATGTGAGTTCCATGATGGTTAAGGAGGCTATTCTGATCGAGGAATTCAGAGACCTAAGTCTGGCGATACAAGTGGAACCATCTAGCATCAAACTTGGAATGTTGCAAATCACCAATGGATTCTTGAATCGAATTCATGAATTACAAGTAGAAGATGAGGAGTTGAAAGAGAAGAAGAGATTGATGACTGAAGGAAAAGAACTGAATTTTAGTGTTAGAGCAGATGAAATTCTTCGTTTCAAGATGAGAATTTGTGTGCCTAGAGATTTTTTAGGAGAATGATTTTAGACGAGGAACATAAGAGTCGGATGAGTATGCATCCAGGATCAACCAAGATGTACCAGGATCTGAAAAGGTTATTTTGGTGGTCTGGATTAAAGAAAGATGTAGAGGAGTATGTGGCTTCGTGTTTTGTTTGCCAAAAGGCCAAAGCAGAACATCAGAAACCTGGAGGACAATTGCAATCCTTAGATATTCCACAGTGGAAATGGGATAGCATCTCTATGGAACGGTAGCGAATCATGATGCCATGTAGGTGATCGTGGATCGTTTGACGAAGTTGGTGCATTTCATTCGTGTGAATATGCGCTATGATTTGGAAAGACTTACTCGAATCTATATTAAGGAAGTTGTTCGATTGCATGGCATACCCACAAGTATTGTGTCAGATCGAGATCCAAGGTTTGTGTCAAAGTTTTGGTCAAGCTCACATCAAGCCTTGGGTACGAGATTGAAGATCGGTTCGGCTTATCATCCTCAAACAGATGGTCAGACCGAGAGAACTATTTAGACGCTTGAGGATATCTAAAGAGCCTGTTCTTTGGAAGAACGAGGAAGTTGGGATCAGATTTTATCGCTCGCAGAGTTTACCTACAAGAACAGTTAACATGCGAGTATCGGAATGGCACCGTTTGAAGCTTTGTATGATAGGAAGTGCCAAACCCCGTTATGTTGGTTTCAAGTGGGGGAGAATGTGATGATTGGGCCAGAAATTGTACAACAGACGACTGAGAAGATCAAGATGATTCAGGAGAAAATGAAGGTAGCACAAAGTCGCCAGAAGAGTTATGCTGATCGAAGAAGAAGACCTTTAGAGTTTTCGGAAGGCGATCATGTTTTCCTTCGAATAGTTCCTATGAAAGGTGTTAGTCGAGCCCTTAAGACTCGAAAGCTTTCTCCAAAATTCATTGGTCCTTATCAAATTCTTAAGCAAGTGGGTCCTGTTGCTTTCCAAATAGCCCTGCCTCCATCTTTAGCCAACTTGCATAATGTTTTCCATGTGTCTCAGCTCAAGAAGTATGTTCATGACCCAACGATTGTACTTCAAATTCGTCCTGATGATCTAACCTTACGAGAAAACCTAACCTTTGAGACTCGTCCTGACCGGATTGAAGATAGAAGACTCAAGCAACTCAGAGGAAAGGAGATTCTGCTGGTTAAGGTCATTTGGGAAAACAACAAAGTTTTTGAAGCGACTTGGGAATCAGAAGAGAAGATGCGTGGAGAGTATCCCGAGTTGTTTTTGTAAATAGAATTTCGGGGACGAAATTCCTTTTAAGTGGGGGAGTAGTGTAACACCCCTAATTTTGTCCCTTGAATATTTATATTTATATAATAAAAGTTTATTTTCAAAATTATAAAGTTTTCTTTTAAATCGTTAATTATATAAATAATGTGCGTTTAGTTAGTAAATATTTTAAATGAGTAAATTATGTGAAAATATAATTTTTATAGTTTAATCCTTAAATTAGGACCTAATAATAATATTAGAAAGGTTTTTGGAGGGAAAGGAATTAAAAACTAAATTTTTGAATTTTTCACAGCATCTAACCGGTTAGATGGGCCCTGTAACCGGTTAGACGATGAACCCAGAAACTGGTTTAGTGGGTTTTGATGAGTAATCACTTGATTAATCAAGGATTAGCCACGAATCAGCCTCAATCTTAGTGGAAAACACGTGTCTACATGCATGATAATCCAATTCCTCTATAAATAGCCTTCCTTGCATGAATTTGGATCCCATTTTTGCTCTTGAAGTGTTGAAGCTCCGTTTTAGGGTTCCAGAATCGTTCCTTTCGATTCTCTCTTGTTTTTGAGTGTTAAAAATCGAGTGATACACTATTGTAAAGCTTGCATCAAGAGCTTTACAAAGACATAAAGTTTGTGAGTTGAGAGTTTCTAGAGTTTGAGAACGAAGCCTGCAAAGTTGAGAGTTCAAATCTATCAAAGTTGAGTTTCTGATTCCTGAAGCTCACTTCAAAATTTGATTTGAGTAAGTACAGACCCTCTCTGAGCCTCAAATTGGTTTCATCCTTTCATGCATGTTGCATAGAACACAATCTAACCACTTTCCCCAATTTGTTTCTCCTTTTCATGTGTCAAAATCTCTGATCTTTGAACCCTATCAAAACTGTCATGCATGAGAACAGAATCTGTGATTTTGGAGTGTCTCTATGTGAATCTTGTTGTGGCTTTGTTGATCCTCATCAAGCACGACCCCAAGGTAAGGGAGAAGCTAATTAATCACTAGAATGAGAATAATTACTAGGAAATTTAGGTATGAGTCACCATGAGACTCAAAAAGGGCATATATTTTAGAGGTTAAAGGTTGGAAGGCCAATTTCACTTGTTCCAGGACTTAGAGCAAGTTTCAATGATGCATGCAAGCTAAATGTGTGAAAGATTGATATTAAATTCCTGTATATGTGGAATTGGTATGTTAAGTTGTCATTTAGGTATTTTCATGCAAT